>CM060916.1:891484117-896484117 GCA_030737875.1 Allium sativum | reverse complement strand
AGGGTGGAAAGACACGTTTCAGAACCAAGTCTCCGGGTTCCCAGGTTCGGACTCGGACCTTTTTGTTGTAATATCGGGCGACTTGTTGTTTGCATCTCAGGGCACGCAGGTCTGCTTCATCCCTCTTTTCTTCGATCATATCCAGGGACTCAAGGAGCAATTCATTATTGGTCATCGGATCATAATAAGTCACCCGGTGAGAAGGTACCTTTATCTCAACCGGGATGACTGCTTCCATTCCAAAAGCAAGGGAGAACGGGGTATGTCCCGTTGCCGATTTATATGTTGTCCTGTAGGCCCATAGTGCCAAGGGCAATTCATCAGCCCACATGGCTCTAGCCCGCTTCATTCTTCTTTTCAGAATGGACTTAATTACTTTATTTTCCGCTTCGACTTGCCCGTTCGATTGTGGATGCGCCACAGAGGTGTACCGATTCTCGATGTGGTATTTTTGGCAGAAATTTCTGAATTCGGCACTATCGAACTGAGTTCCGTTGTCTGTTATTACAATCTTTGGAATCCCAAATCGACAGATGATGTTTCTCACGATGAAGTTGATCACTCGTTTAGTTGTGATTGTAGTTAGTGGTTCTGCCTCGACCCACTTAGTGAAATAATCTACGGCCACAATAGCGAACTTTGCTCCGCCCCTTGCTATGGGGAGACTTCCTATGATATCAATTCCCCACATAGCGAAAGGCCATGGACTCATCATTGTTTTTAACTGGCTTGGAGGCGCTCTAGGTATCTTTGAAAATCTTTGGCACGCATCACATCGTCGTGCATATCTTACTGCATCCTTGTTTATGGTAGGCCAGAAATAACCATGCCGCAATACCTTTTTCGCCAAAGTTTGCCCTCCAGTGTGGTCGCCACATTCGCCTTCGTGGACTTCTTGCAGCACACGCTTGATGTCATCATGGGCTATACACCGAAGGAGGGGCATTGAAAACCCTTGCCTATAAAGAACTCCGCCTTGCAGAACGTATCGGGCGGCTTTACGAATCACTTTACGCCTTTCGCTTTTCTTGGTCGGAAGCATTCCATCTATTAGGAAATTCTTTATAGGGGTCATCCAGGACTCCCTTTCTGGTTCCGTCTCTAGTACTAGGTTGATTTCCATCTGATCTATGCTGGGGGACCGAAGTACTTCAACGGGGGCTAGTCCAGTCACTTCAGGATCGTCGGAACTAGCCATCTTTGCCAACTTGTCTGCCTGCTGATTCTCTGACCGTGGAATATGAGATATGCTGTAGTGATCAAAATCATTCAGCAGTTCTTTCACTTTCTTTAAGTATAAAATCAATCTTGCACTTTTAGCTTGGAATCTTCCAGTGACTTGATTCACAACTAACTTGGAGTCGCAGAAGATGTTCAGCTTTGTGACTTCCAATTCCTTTGCAATCTTTAATCCGGCTATCAGAGCTTCATATTCGGAATTGTTGTTAGTGGCATGAAACCCCATTCGGATTGCATAGGTTATCAATCGTTTCTTGGGGGTTTCAAGCACTATTCCAGCGCCGGATCTTTCGTCGTTCCTAGCGCCATCAGTATACAATTTCCAGGCATTGGGATCGAAAAGTAACTTTGAAGGATCAACTTCTTCGTTTGCTATATCTTCCTCAGGGACAGTAAACTCTGCTATGAAGTCAGCTATCACTTGCCCCCGAATTGATCGTCTGGGCTGAAAGTTCAAATCAAATTGACTCAACTCAATATTCCATTTGAGTAACCTTCCAGATGCCTCCGGTCTCTGTAGAACTTGCTTGAGTGGATGATCGGTGTATATGGTGATAGGATGTGCCTGAAAATAATGCCGAAGTTTTCTAGAGGCAATCAGTAAACTATACGCCAACTTTTCTATCCGTGGATAATTACGCTCTGCTGCTGTCAATTTTTCGCTCACATAATACACAGGTCTCTGGACCTGATCCTCTTCCCTTACCAATGCTGAGCTGATCGCATGGGATGACACTGCCAAATACACGAATAAATCCTCGTGATCTATTGGTTTAGATAAAATCGGAGGTTTCTCCAAGTGCCTGAGCAAATTCTGAAACGCTTCTACGCAGTCAAGTGTCCATTTAAAGTGGCGTTTTCCTCGCTTTATTAATTCGAAGAATGGGATGCACTTATCCGTAGCCCTGGAGATAAATTTGCTTAGTGCGGCCACTTTTCCGGCAAGGCTTTGCACATCCCTAATTTGCCTAGGTTCCTGAATGTTTCTGATTGCCGCGATCTGGTCTGGATTAATCTCGATACCGCGGGAACTGACAATGAATCCCAAGAATTTTCCAGAAGCAACACCGAATGAACATTTGGTTGGATTGAGTTTCATTCCATACTTTCGAAGAATGCCGAACATCTCTGCCAAGTCAGTAGTGTGTTGAGAAGACTGCCTGGACTTAACCAACATATCGTCGACGTATACTTCCATTGTTTTCCCGATCTGGTTATAAAACATTCTGTTGACTAAACATTGATATGTAGCGCCCGCATTCGTCAAGCCAAAGGGCATCACCACGTATAAAATACAATCCCATATCAGTGATAAAACTAGTGTGCTCTTGATCTGGAATATGCATCGGAATCTGGTTGTATCCTGAATAAGCATCCATAAATGAGAGAAGCTCGTGACCTGCCGTCGAGTCTACCAACTGGTCAATTCGAGGTAATGGGAAACTATCTTTTGGACAAGCTTTGTTCAAATCCGAGAAGTCGATACACGTTCGCCACTTCCCGTTAGCCTTCTTTACCAGGACTGGGTTCGAAATCCAGTCTGGGTAGGTTGAATCTCTGATAAACCCATTACTCTTTAGCTTTCCAACCTCTTCTTTCAAAGCAGCGGACCTCTCTGGGCCCAGCATTCGCCTTTTTTGCTTTACTGGAGGATGTTTGGGGTTAATGCTCAAGGAATGGCTCATGATTGATGGAGATATCCCACACATATCCGCGTGGGTCCAAGCAAATACGTCCAAATTGTTCTTTAAGAAATCTGTCAATTCTTTAGCAAGATTCGGACTTAACTGGGATCCAATCTTAAGGACCTTCTCCGGGTCACTGTCATCGATTGGTACATCCACAGTTGTCTCGTTGGGAGTCGCCATTCTGCCCCCGGGTTCTTGATCCTCTCTGGGATCTATATCCTTGGGCGTCTCTCTGGGCGACTCTCCAACGATTATCCTCTTTGATTTCTATAAGGTCTCCGCCCCCGAAGGGGGAGAGGTGCCTTTAGTTTCGATATCCCCTCCGTTGCGAAGTAACTTTAGTTCGGCAACATAACACGCTCGCGCAGCAACTTGATCCCCTCTGACGATACCGATGCCAGCTTCTGTAGGGAATTTCAACAACAAGCACCAGGGGGCTATACAGGCTCTGAACTTTGCGAGAGCCGGTCGGCCCAAGAAGGCATTGTATGGCGATTCAACATCCAAAACCACAAAGGGAAGGATTCTCACTCTCTGGCGTTCTCCTTCCCCAAGTGTAACTGGCAATTCTACATAACCCATTGGAGCGGTGGATGCTCCGTTGAATCCACGGATCCATCCTTGGCAGGGCTTCAAGTCTTTTATTTCAAGATTCATCTGGTCAAAGGCCTTTTTGAAGAGAATATTAACGGAACTCCCGTTGTCCACCAGAACCTTATGAACAGTGGCTGGCCCAATGGGTATCGTAATTACAAGTGGATCTTCAGTTGGAGCATGGACTCCGATGCTTTCTCGTTCTCGGAAAACAACATCGTCAGTCATCATCTTCTGCTGCTTCACCGGGATACTGTCCTCGGGGTTGCTACATTCCCCCACCTCGAGGTGTTGTTTGGCCGCATTGACGTATTGATCCAATGCTTTGGAACTGTGCCCAGCAAGATAAAGTCCTCCGATCACAGTATTGATAACAATATTTTTTTCCTTTTTGCTGAGCAGTCGGCTCAGCAGTAAGTTGATTTTGATTCTGATTCGGGGCCTGCACTGCTTGCCCCCGGTCCCTAGGCGTTACTCTGTATTCATCTAGCTTTCTTTCTCGAAGCAGCCTTTCAACTACATCCCTCAGGTGACGACATTCATTCGTCGAATGGCCGTGGATTTGATGAAAGAGACAAAACTTCCCTTTCTCGCCCTCTTTCTCTGTCGACTCTCTAGGAGGTGGCCTCTTATTTTGGAGGACTTCGTACGCATCCATGAAGATATTTTCCAGAGTATCACTTATGGGTGTATAACTTTCAAAGGCCCTGGGACGAGTGCTTCTCTGGGAGTCGTTCCCTCGGCCCCTCTTCCAGTTGTTGCCGTTACCATTGTTATTGTTGTTACCTGGTTGGCGACCACCCTGATTCTGATTCCCGACGTTAACCTCAACTTTCCCCGAGCTGTCTCCAGTCTGTTTGATGGCGATATTGTTCTGAATTTCTTCCTTATCAGCTGTTTTAACCTTTCGGTTTGCGTATACCTCTTCCCGGCGTAGATGTACGTTGGCTTTCTCATAGAATAACTCTCTAGTGTGGGGCGGTTTGCCTGCCAAGTACCTCCCGAATTCAGTGTCCTTATCCACTCCGTCAATCAGTGCTGCGACAATGGTCGGTTCATGAGGATCTTTAACCTCAGTGGCGGCCAAATTGAAACGATCCAGGTACATCTTTAGACTCTCGCCTGGTCGCTGTTTGACAAGGAATAAATCGATTACGCTTTTTGTCTTCTGTGCGTAGATACGGAATTGTTCTACGAACTTCTCGCTCAGCTCCCTGAAGCTAGAAATCGATCTCGCCGGCAGGCGAGTAAACCATAACAAAGCCACGTCCTCCAGGAATATGGGAAACGCTTTACACTTAACCGCGTGAGAAGCGGCGGCAGCGGTCATCGACCAAGAGTATCTCATTAGGTGCTGGACAGGATCAGATCTTCCCGCATATCGGTTCATTTGTGGCATGTTGAAACGCCTTGGAAAAGTCGCATCCAAAACATCGTCAGTAAAAGGGGTATGACTGCGGTCGATCCCCCAATCTTCGTTCCGCTGTCCACGGCTGTCGGCCAGAATCTGGTGGACCATGGCTGCAACATTTGCACTGGTCAAAGGAGGTTCAGGGTCAATGCCTCTGGCCTGGCGAGGTTCTCTGATCTCTCTTCGGGGTGCAGTCACAAAATCTGGGGCTCGGATGGGGCTACGCTGCCCCCTGTTATCATGAGTATGCGTGCGGCGACGGGGCTGAGGTGGTCTGTTATGCACAGGACTGTTCACATCTCGAGTCCTGAGAGCCGTTGCTTGATCATTAACATTACGGTTCGAAGGCCCCTCCCCTAGCGCTTCTTCTTCCTGTGAGGGCAGGGTTCCGAACCGAAGCTGTTCTATGTTTTCGGCTCTCTCATATGGTCGCCGCGGAGGTCTCGGCGATTCTTCAGACGAAGAAGAAAATACTTGGGTGAGTGAACGAACCGGCGATGTTCTTTGCCTTGCTAGTTCATCAAGTCTTCCATCCATAGCCGTCAAATTCTGCCACAGGATGGAACTTTCCTGCCTTTGGGCAGCCAACTCATCAAACAACCTATCCCACATTTCGGCGAAGCGAGAGAGATCCCCCTCAGTGACAGGAGCAGCGGGATCATATTGGTCATCATCACTCTCTCTTATGCGCAAAGAGCTCGAACCGGGTCGAGCAGAGGTTCCAGGACGATAAGAGCGGGTCATAGGTTCTTTTCCGGGTCGAGTTGTAGTCTGACCATCAGTTCGGATAGCTGCGGTTCGTGGAGGTCGATCCGCTATGCCCCCCTGAGATCGACTCGTGGTCATGGTACGCAGAGGTTGCGAGGCGTTACCTCGAGATCGAGTAACAACCCCTTCAGCGGCCTGGATCGTCTAGTTCTCATCGATTCGGAACGCGGTGTCTTCATCGGATCGGTTCGCCCCCTGCGCTCAGCGATCCAGAGTTTCTTCGTTGCCCAATTCGTGCACACTCTCCTCAATCGTTTCGTTGGTCTGCGAAGCTTTAGATCTTTTTTCAGCCATGATATCCGAATCGCTGGAATCCTCAAAGAAGCGAATAGTGAAACTTTAGGACTGAGTCTCTCAATGAAAGCACCAAAAATGTTAGATCGAAATTTGGACCTAACACCCAAATTATTATGAACAGTAGAGAATTTCAAATGAAGAACAAGGAAAAAGAAAATAACACTCAGAATTTATAGTGGTTCGGCGTTAACGAGCCTACGTCCACTTTATATATTATTGATTATGCTTTAAAAGCTAATACAACAATGTTTTCTCTCAATATTTCAGTAGTTTGACAATAATGGCGGATTCAGTACTCAAAATTGCCAAAAAGCTCCTGAAAAATGCCAAGCTCTGGGCTATTTATAGCTGCTTTTGTCAGGCGGATCGTGGACACGTGGCACGAATCCCGAGAGTATCGGATCGGATCGCCGCCGTTGAGGAAATGGCCAAATTAGCCGTTGTGGACAGGTGTCGTGATCTGCTTGAAAATCGAATCGTGCAGATGGGGAGAATCGGTCCAAGTGACGGTTAGAGACACGCGTCGCCAGATCCGTGCGATTCGGATCGCTGAAGACTAGCTCGTGCTTGAACAGGTCAGAGGGTTCGCCATGCACCAGGGGATCGGATCGGTTCGCTCGGGGTAACAATGTAAGTTTGGATCGGATCGCTCGGCTGCGTCGTTTGCTGATGAGATGGGGTGATCCGATATTGGGCGAGACGATGGCGCGCGATCCGACGGTGGTCGAGACGATGGTACGCGAATCGATATTGGGCGAGACGATAGAGTGCGATCCGTTTCTTCATATTCTTGGGGAACGTGATTTCTTGCTTTCCTCTTACGAATGATCCTGGGTGGCTTGGTCAAAAAGCGAGCCAACAATATTCATAATATTGCTACAGTTGGTAGCTGTTATTTAATTTTTTATGATGCTAAATTTAATTGTGTGGACTTAGACTGTTATCACATATTATATAATAAATGACTAGGCAAACATTTTGACACTGCTTTATCCTTGAAATCTTTATTTAACCCTTATGGTAGATTTGCTGCAACAGTGCAAGACACACGCACACATACACATACACACACACACACACATAGACACACACACACACACATATACATGTACATATATCTTTTAGCTAATTTTGCGCTAATCTGTTATATTTTCTGGTATAAATCTTTGTGCAATATTGTTGTTATATTAGTTGTAGATGTAAATACAATATCCGGTACATTTTGCAAGAAGAAAAAAAAGCTTAGTAAACCCATTAAAATTTAGTGAGGATGAAGAAATGCTCTAAGACTTTCATTTCAATCAACAATGTTTTTTTTGGCAAGACTGACCGGTTTTTATAGTGTTCCGTAACACTCTTTTATTAAGAAAAAAAAAGATACATGATATTTTGGTGATATACATAAGATATATCAGCATAAGTCTACCACGCAGGGAAGACAATGACATCGCTAACAATTCACAAACACATGACACTATCACATTGGCATTTAGTACTTCTTTGACATTAATTTTTCCTAGGAGTTACACTGCCAAAAATGGCAGTTAACCATTTTCTTGGAGAATCCGCAACATCTCTTTCTTCCTACTCCGAGTAATCGGAGTTTTTGAACCCGGTTTTTCATTTGAACTTGCAGGCGCAGGTTCAGTATCAATATCCGGGGGCCACTCCTTAAATGCTGGAGGAGCAGATAGATGTGCATATGTGCTCTTGCTTTTGAGTGACGGAGATGTTTTACCTTTGTTGTTGACGGATTCCAGCATTTGCTTCATTAAATCGGCAACACCGTCAAGTCTGGCTTTATCCAATTGGTCAAGAACATTCCTCTGTTTGAATTCCTCAAAGTCCTTCATTGACCGCTTCACTGCATAAAATTGTTTGGTGTTTAATTCTCTTTTGTCCAGCTCAGCCTGGAGTCTTCTTTCTATTTCCAGCATAGTGGCTGTGATCAATCTAATTTGAGCCTCAATCTCAGTCTCTACTTCTTTACATTGATCGTCCAACACAACTAAAATCTGAATTTGTGTATCTGGCTGCTCATTTTCTTGTCTGTTCATTGGAAAAGCCGCATTTAACATTTCATTTACCTGTGCTATTTCAATTTGTTTAACAGCGTCTCCTAATCTGTTGCTTCTAGTTTCTCCGTTCACTGTGTCCTGATTATTCACCGCAGCACGAGCGTCCATACTATCAGTCGCATTACACTCCGCATCTGTCGCAACAGCGCTTCCGCCATCAGCTTGTCTTTTGTCAGATTTTCCATGGACGATATCACTAATTTGCCGAACAAACTCATCCCTTGTTTCCTCCTCAAGAAGGCTTATCCCCCTTCCTCCAATTCCTTGTCAGACCGCAAAACATTAGAGCCCTTCTGCTTTTCATTTCCTGTTACACTCATTTGGCCAAAATTTGTTAGGGGAATGCCAGATGAAACATAAACAAGACCTATGTTGGGGTCATGTAAGTCTATGGGTGGGAGAGAAATATTAACCATTTCATCTTCAGAATCTAATTGCTCATCTATGTTAGTTGGTGTAACTGCATCATTTTGTATTGACCTATCTCGTTTTTCTATCTGGTTCAATGTGTGCACCTGTCTCCAAGCTTGCCTCCTCTTGAATACATTGAGTCTCTCCCTTCTCCTATCTGGAACTCTCAAACTATACCCCGGTAGAATTCTAGGATCTACAGGAGTGATTTTAGGAGCGGCCTTATCTTGCTTCACAGATGGTAAATTACAGTTATCAACGTCGTGTCCAAATACTTTGCATCTTGAACAAATAGCGGGTTTCCAGAGATATTCTACTTTGACTACATGCTCTGTTTCGTCAGGAAGAAGGACCGTAAACTCATCTGGTAATACCTTGTCTGGGTTCACCTCAACCATGCATTTAGCATATTCCAACCTCTCTAATTTTTCTGTGTTCTCGTCCATACATAAAAATTTCCCCACCATTGTTGCTAGCCAACAGATTCCAATTTGTGTCCATGCAAGAGGGGGAATATCAAACAGTTTCAACCAGACAGGCACGAATCTAATTCGAGCACTGTTATTTCCAATACTGGTATCCCATTCTTTAACGATGAAAACTTTACTTCGAATTATGACGGGGTCTGATTCTAATACCTTATCACGATCTTCATTTAATTCAAAATGGAAAAAGAATAAAGTCCCGTTCGATTTTACCTTCACAGCTCCTTTCGGATTCCAGTGCTTCTTGATTTGGTAATACACAACGGAGAAAGGTAAAGCTTCATCCAAGAAAAAGCCCACAAGGTATCTGCTCCATACTTTAATACTAGCCGACAGGATGTCCTCCGTCGGCACCAGTCTATGTCCCGAGAATTGTAGCTTGATGGGAGGTGGCACAAATTTGCCTGCGTTCCTAGGTCTCGTTGAAAAGAGATCTGTCCATTTCTTGTTTGCTGGAGGCGCCATCGAGGAGACAAAGGAGGGAGGAGGTTGGCTGTAGGAGGCCAATGTTTGAAAACCAATTTAATTTGACATAAAATCTAATAATTTTATGATAGTAATGCAAACCAATTTAAATAGTTAAGTACAATTTTCTTCATTTAAAAAAGGCTGTAGCAGGCCAATGTTATTTTTTAAATGAGTGATCCATGTGAATTGCTTTTAAATGAGAAAAGGCATTTAACATATTAGTCTGTAAAATCACATGTTACATGCACAATCTTGTACCAAATGATTATTTGTTCTGTAAAAGTCAAAATTCACGGAATTGCAGAATTTGAACTTGGTTCAAAAAGGTAAACATCTAAACACATTAGTCTATAAAATCACATGTTACATGCACAATCTTGTACCAAATGATTATTTGTTCCATCAACGTCAAATTCACGAAACTGCAGAATTTGAACTTGGTCCAAAAAGGTAAATACTAGTATGATATTTGAAAAGGCAGTTGTCTTTACAAAGTTTCTCAAGTTATATGGGCACAAGAGTAGAGTAGGCACTCGACGGTGTTAAATTTTTTGAATGATTATACAATCTACTATGCCATCACATGCACATATAAGAAATTGATCTTAAAATGAGAAGACAAAATCAATGAGTAAACTCATATAACGAATTTTGAAATGCATGCGGATGTCCCTTAACTATGCAACACTTTATTGGCAAAAGTTATTCATGCGCTAAAATGTTTATAATTTAGTTTCTAAGTTACAAGCACATCGTACTTATAATTATTCCAATTTCCAAATGCGGGAATCTAAACATTTCTTGTTCCCTCCGTTTGTCTGTTGCAGTTCAAATAACAATAACTTGTGTAAATGTAAACAAGATAAGGAGAAGAAGAAAAGCAGAAGCAGCAAAAGAGAGTAAAGGAAAGATAATGCTTTGACAGTTTTTCTGGTAAATATAAATTATTTCTTTGTTATAATACACTTCTCTCACACTTTTTATGTTGCTATTTGCAGCTTCAACTGTGTATTTTGTGACATAAATATTTGCAGTCTAAAACATATAAATACAAATTTTACATTTGAATTGTAAACGGCTGCTTTCAGGTATGGATATGTCGGATTTGCATTCGAAATTATTTTTAAATATTGGACACGCACATCTGCTAAAATGAACAAATATTGAATAATTATTCCATCTACCACAGATCAGTAAATCGATAAACATAAATAAAAAAAATTAGTCTAGCATAATTTATTTCAGCCTCGTTTGCTACGAAAGTGCATAAAATAAATAAATATGATCTTAATAAATATTTTTTGGCAATTAATAAGTATTAAATTCATATAATACAAACTATTAAATAAAAATAAATGGACACAAACAATCAATAATAAGTAAACATTACTTAAGTTCCAAACACATCAAGATATCATTATAAATAGGGTTGAAGCCTAAAAGGGGAGATTGATGACACGGCCTACCATTTTGACTGCATCTGTTTCTATTCTCGTAAGTAGTTGATCTATTTTGATACTTGTTTTTATTTCTTTCCATAATTGGAATTATTAATTATAGTTAGCATGTTCTGTTAGTGGAAATGAAAAACGATGTAAAGTCTATTAATGAATTGCACTGTTTTGGGTTCCTAATATATTGGCATTTGTTATGTTTTGAGAACAAAATTGTGATTTATTATTTTGCAATACATGTATATGCAGTTTTTTGTTGTTAATATGTTCTAATTTTGGATTATTTTGTTGTAGTTTTTGTGCTGACTCATTCTTTTTTTCTTTCACTTTTTACTTTTTGATGCAAGTTACTATTTTTTCATACAGGGCAGTTTTTAATCTTTTATTATGCTTTTTTTTACTGTAAGTTCCCATATAGTAGGAAATCTTGGTTTTTAACTAAAGTGAATTTTATTGAAATGATTTTTTATAAAAACTGTAATAATGCGAATTGAATTTACAAGAAGCTATGTTACCCTTTTTATATAATGTTTTGGGTAACGTTTGAACCATGGGCCGAGACAATATAATACAAGCTCGTTATTTAATGTACATATAAACAGATAAATGATGGAGCTGACTTTATTTCATTTTCCCCCCTTCAAACCTAACCTAAGGTTAGGGTTTGCTCTCGAAAAACAAAATAATGGCGACTCCTTCGACTTTAAGGTCCTGATTGATGGAAGATCTTCCTTCATTGGCCTCCACGACAGGTAAATCGAGCTATGCTTGAGCTTGAGACACTTAAGACAGTTCGATTTACTGAGAGAGGTTAAATTGGACGAGGAACTGGCATGTTCTGATGAAGTCCTGGTAGTGAAGAGCAGATCCAACAACAATCAAACCACCAATGCCTTAATTAGGAATCTGGAATGTAAACGATTCTCCCCAATCTTTCTGCTGCGTTGACAACATCTATAATTAATTCCACTTTGAGCTTAGAAAAACATGGTCTTGACAAGGGCTTTGTAAGGATATCTGCCTTTTGATTCGAGGAAGGTATATACCGTATTTTCAATTTTTCTTTTATCACTTGTTCTTTGATGAAGTATAAATCCAATTCAATATGTTTGGTCTTCGAATGTAAAACTGGACTGGAAGATAGGGATATAGCACTGACATTCTCACACCACTCTGTAAGTATCTTTGATGTTGTGATCTGTAGTTCACTTAATAGCGATTTTATCCACATAATTTCAGCTGTACAGTTAGCAACACTTCTGAACTCTGCTTCAGTACTCGATCTAGACACTGTACTTTGTTTTTTAGCACACCAAGATACAGGATTTTTACCCAGGAAAATACAGTAACCAGAATTTGATTTTCTATCATCACAATCTGTTCTCCAGTCAACATCTGCATAAGCATTATTGTTTAGAGTGTCGCTTGTCTTAAGAATTAAACCATGATCCATAGTTCCTTTGAGATATCTTAGTATTCTCTTAACTGCCTTCCAATGATTATCCAAAGGACTTTGCATGTACTGGCTAACCTTATTGACACTAAATGCTATATCTGATCTGGTTATTGTAGCATATTGAAGTGCACCAACAATGCTTTTATATAGTTTTCTAGTCTTGAAAAGATTCTCCTTTATGCTTGGATAATTGTATGTTTGTAATCATAGGAGTAGGTAAAGGATTTGCTTTGTGCATTTGAGCTTTGAGAAGAATTTCTGAAATGTATTTTCTTTGATTAAGATGCATTTCAGAATCTGATGTTCTTTTGACTTCAACCCCCAAGAAATAATTTAAGTCACTCAAGTCTTTGATTGAAAACTCTGAGTTTAGGATATTTGTAATAGCTTTAATTTCATCAATGTTGCTTCCTGTAATGATAAAATCATCAACATAAATCAGTATATATGTTGCACCAGAGTCAGTAATTTTAATTAATATTGAGTTATCAGATTTGGATGATTTGTAGCCATGACTGATAAGTGTTGACTTTAGTTTGTCAAACCAAACTCTAAGAGCTTGCTTCAAGCCATAGATTGCTATATTGAGTTTGCACACCAAATTTTTGTTTGACTGTTGAGTAAAACCCTGAGGCTGCTCCATGTACACCTCTTCCTGTAAATCACCATTAAGAAATGCATTATTAACATCTAGTTGTTTGATGTTCCAATTTCTAAACAAAGCAATTGTTAGAATTATCCTTATTGATGTTGGTTTCACAACAAGTGAAAAGTTTCTGAGAAATCAAAACCACACTGTTGTGAATACCCTTTAGCTACAAGTCTTGCTTTGTACTTAGAAATTGAACCATCAGCATTTCTTTTTAATTTAAAAATCCATCTACAACAAATAATATTTTTATGCTCTGTTTTTAACCAGTTTCGAAGTGCCCTTTTTAATTAAGGCATTGTATTCATCATCCATAGCAGATTTCCAATTTTTATTTTGAATTGCTTTATAATATGATGATGGCTCTTCAAGAATGACTGTAGCATTATAAATCTTTGGTTTGAAATTCCATGTTTAGCTCTAGTAAGCATTGGGCGTTGATTAGTAACCTCATTTACTGCAGTAGCATAATTTTCATCAGTTATCAATTGTAGAATCATTGTGAGGTTCACTAATACTTTGTCTTCTTTGTTCTGCATGGTCTCCAATGTGATGAATGAAAGAGAATTGCTCTTGATCTGGCCTATTTGAAGGCATGGTGTGTTGAGGGATTGCACTACTGCTTGGCTCTTGACCTGGCCTACTTAATGGCACAGTGTGTGTATAGTTTGTACTTGTGTCATGTTCACCAGAATGAGCAGGCACAAGTACTTCAATTTCATCAGGTAAGTCAAACATTACCTTTCTAGTATTAGCACATTTATCTGTAGTACTTTCACCAGATTTGCTAAAAGGATACACATGTTCATTAAATCTGACATGCCTAGAGATATAAATCTTCCCTTTTTTATCTAGACACTTATATCCTTTTTGACTATTACAATAACCCAGGAAAGTACAAGGTGTAGACCTATAATCTAGCTTGTGATTATTGTAAGGTCTTTAGGTAAGTAAAACATTGATACGCAAACACTTTTAAGTGCTTGTAATCTGGTTTGATTTTAGTTAGAATCTCTTGTGGACATTTGAGTTTCAATACCTTTGTAGGCATTAAATTAATCAAATGTACATCAGTATAAAATGCATCTGTCCAATATTTAAAAGGCATAGAGGCTTGTGCTAACAAAGTCGAACCAGTTTCAACAATATGCCTATGTTTCCTTTCAATTAACCCATTTTGTTCGGAAGTGTAGGGACATGTAGTCCTGTGATTAATTCCCTTTTTATCAAAAAAGGATTTTAAGGGTAAAAATTCTCTTCCACCATCTGTCTGAAAGGTGCGTATTTTATTTCCAGTAATTTTTTCAACCTTGTTAGTGAATTGTATCACTACCTTACTGGTTTCAGATTTAGACTTTAGCATATTAATCCAAACAAATCTAGAGTAAGCATCAATGAATGATATATAATACTTGTGATCATAGCAAGAACTGATATGTGCAGGACCCCACAAATCTGTAGCAATTAGTTCAAGTGGTCTAGTGTAAACAGTATGTGAGTCTGGAAATGCAAGTTTATGACTCTTTCCCAATTGACATGCTGAACACAAATATGATTCAGGAAATTGATAAGCAGAGAAATTATTATTCATCATTACATGTTTAGTAACTTTTATACTGGGATAACCCAGTTTATAATGCCACAAACCAAACTCCTTAATGCAATCAGAATCATTAGTAACAGACATTATACATCTATCATTTTTATGATTAGAATTATTTGAACTGATATCAAATCTGTATAATCCATTACTCTCTTTACCCTGCAAGAGAATTTTATGTGTCAGAATGTCTTTGACAAAAAATTAATTTGGGTAAAACTCAAAATAAACCTTATTATCTTTAGCAAATTGGGAAACGCTCATCAGATTTTTCTTAATCGATGGAACTTTTAATAAATCTTTTAAAAATAAATTTTTGGTTCCATCTAAACTTGCATTTCCAATGTGTGTAATAGGTGCAGTTTTACCGTTACCAACAGTAAGATTTTGGGTACCTTTATACTCCTTGTTTCCCAAATTTAGATTACTTAGATTGTTGGTCACATGGTTGGTTGTACCTGTATCTGGAAACCAGCTGTAACAACCCGGAAAATCCAAATCAATTTAAAATTTTTATTTTGGCAATTTTAATGAATTTTGAATATTTAAAATGAATTATTTTAAATAATAACGATGAGAAATTTATTTTGAATTGAATTAGAACGTATTTATTTGAATCGATGTTAGAATATGAATAATATTTTTAATTATAAACGGAATTGAAAATGGCGCGGTAGTTTGAAAATTCGATTTCAAACTTCAAATGAATGTACATGATTCAAAATAAACCGGATTTTAGCGAAACCAAAAATATTTGAATCTATTTGAAATTATCTTTTCAATGAATTTGAAAAATCAAAATTTCATAGCGGGAATTAGAAGTTATGTCCAGTTGAAAATTTGGAATAGTCACTACGGAATTTTAGCCCTTAAAAATAGCGATTTTGCAAACGACCTCTGTTTTCGACGAAGCCACTTTTGTTGGATTCGCGACATCGATTTATTGCTAGAATCCAAAATTCATAATTTTTGGGGTTAATATATGAGTGTGGCGAAGCAAAACGTGTTTTGATAGTTTCGGTCAATTTGGATCGACCAGAAAATGGCCATTTTTCAAACGGTCTCCAAATTCAACGAAATTAGTTTTGTTAGGACCGTATCGTCAATACGAAGCTAGAAATAATTTTTTTTGGAATTTTTGGGGTCCGTATGTGGCCCTAGTAAATGGAAATGTCAGTTCAAATTCAATATATAAATTTATATTTTGATTTTGACGGAAACTGATCGAAACAATTGAATCGTCTTATGAAACACATCCCATTGTGTTCGAAATGGGGATAATTAGCTAAGGGCGACAGTCGGTGGGTTCGATTTCGAGTTCGAAATAAAAATTTACTTTTTGAAATCAAATGGAAAAAATAATAATTATAAAATATATACTTACCTTCCCTCCCCCTTTTCTCTTTGGTCGACGCTCACAATTAGAAAAAGAAAACCCAAAACCCACGCTCCAAAATCCCGCCCCCCCCCTCTCCCCCACACCAGGCGCCCCCCTCCTCTTCTCGAACCTCTCTCTCCATTCCCCCCAAAACTGAACGGACCCGCGAACCCGCCAGGCCCCACCACGCCACCCACCACGGGCCGAACCCCCTCAGCACCCCAGCGCCGTCCAGTCAGCCCCTCCGCCCTCTGCAGGCCGTGCGTCGCTTCCCTCTTCTTCTTCTTCGATTGAAAACCCTCCTCCATCCGAAATCAGTGAGTCCTTCTTATTTAATCCTTATTTACTTATGTAAAAATATGATTTAATTTTTTTATCTGTTTAGATAAAGTTTTAATTTTTATTTATTTACACAATTATGATTATATTGAGGGAAAAGGAATGATTTTTATATAATAGAGAAAATAAAATTGTGATTTTTTATATAGGTAGCGAAATAAAAATATGATTTCTATATTATAGAGATAATAAAAATATGATTTTGGTATTATATAGATAATAAAAATATGACTTTTATATTAGAGAGATAATAAAAATATGATTTTTATATAATAGAGAAAATAAAAATGTGATTTTTATATAGGTAGCGAAATAAAGATGTGATTTTTATATATTCATTAGCGATAGGAAATGTGATTTTTAACTATGTAGCATAGTTATAAAAATATGAAATTATTTTTAAAAAAAAGAAGATAAAAATATGATTTTTAGCCTATGTATGTTATTTATAGAATAATCATACAAAGAAATAATTATTGATTGGTTAAAAATATAATTTTTAACGTAGGTATGCTACATAGATCGACAATCGAAGAATGATGGAGTGGAACCCAAAGGTGAAAACTCCTCACTTTTATTTTATTTTCTATTTAAAATAAGTACTAGGATGCAGACGGTGCTTAGCAGCACCCGACACCCGTCGTCCACAGACCATGAACGACTTGTTTTTTTGTTTGACTGTGTTGTGAAAATTGATTGTGTGTTGTGGAATGGAGTAAAATATTTTATAGTTAGAAATATAATTTTTAACGTGTATATGAATAAAATAAATATTTATAAACAAATCAGACGATTTGTTTATATACACACATTTGACTGATATTGTTTGGGACGATAAAATTTTACACATCGCCCAACAGCACAAATAAAAGCTGTGTTTGATTGTTTGAAACCCCATACGGGTATTGGGATGATATATGACATACACTAATCCAAATATTTAGTTGCATGTCAATCGATTGGTTGACAGACTGCTATAAGCGTTAAATATTTATATTTAATGCTTATGCAGTGTAGAATACACTTTGGATGATGGTTGACTATGTTTGATTGTTGTTGTATACATGTGTGTATGAAATCCATATAAATCACATTATATGGTAATTGACTGTGTCTGATTCCAGTTCAGAAAGAAAGAATATTTTTAAAATAACGAATATTTTAAAATAATGTATATTTTACAATAATATTTAGTAATGGATCAAAATCTGATTTTGATGTCTGATTTGGGATGGACACGAATATATTTAAATATATAAAGTCCTGTTGATTAAAATAATGCAATTTTGACGTGAACGATATTTATATCGATTTTATTCATTTTTATAATGAATATCGAAAAGGAAGTGATTTCAAAATCTAATGTTTTGAAAATATTATCATTTACATATCGATGATATGGAATATTCAATTTTGATTTGAAATTGAATATGAAATTGAAATTGTTTTGAAAACGAATTTAAAACGATTTATAAAATACGTTTTAAAATGGAAATCAACGAAATATATATAATATATATATTATATATATTATGGCCTGAATAGAACACGTCGCGCCGTGGTAGTTCGTGAATTTCAACCATTGACTTCGAACGGACATTACGGGAGATCCGACTATTGGATTCTCCTAAAACTAGAACCATTGGGTTCGTATCGAAAAGAGCTTTCCATAAAATATGAGAGATTTGAAATCTAACGGTTGGATTTGTAATTATGTCCAAATCAAATTTGGAAACGGTCGCTGTAAGTGCAGTTCGATGACCGTTTATGGAAATCGACTGTACGGGCCTTAATAAAATTATTAAAAATATCAATAATTTATGTAAAATCATATTAAATGATTTAGAAAGAATTGGGTTGAAAGATTCCATATTTGAAAAGATAAAAATATATTTTTATCGAAATGAACTAGTTATGAACTAGAATTATAATACAATATTTTTAAATAAATAAATAAATTGGATTTGAAACCGTTTTAAAAATAACCAGAATTTCCAATATATGAATTGGAATGGATTTGAATCAAAATTATCTTTGGAATATTTCGATATTGGATTTCGTGATTATACGGATATTGTGGAGGAATTTGGAAAATATATATATCGTTATTCCAATACGATATTTGTTGGTTTCAGAATTTGATATTGAATATAAGCTGATATATTTTCTATTCATAGCCTTGTTTTTAATATCAAATTGGATTTTGGGTTTGTCGTGAATGGTATCTTTAATAATACTGTTCTTGAACCGAATGGAGTTAAGAAAATTAGAAACTGACTGGAGGTTAGTTAAGTTAAATGGTTTCCTGAGTATTGATCTGATGTTGGTTTCAGCCTTCGGGGTTAAAACTTAGGGAGTTGTTCTCTTACTAATTTACGGTTAGACTGATGGGATTTTGGTTTGTTGTGAACTGTGTTTTGAACGACATTCGTTCTTTAACCCGAATTATAGTGAAATGAGATTTGGAATTTATAAATCTTTTTATTAAGATTTAATGGGAATTTTACAAAGTAAAGTTTTCCAATTTAATATATTTAATTGGAATTGAATTGAAATTGGTCTTTGGGTTTATCGTGAACGGTGTTTCAAATAACACTGGTTCTTTAACCCGATTAACAATGGAGTTAAGAGCATCAGAAACTAACTCGAGATTAGTTAAGTTGAATGGTTTCCTGGGTATTGATCTGATGTTGGTTTTGGCTTTCGGGGTTAATACTTAGGGAATTGTTCACTTGCTAATTTATGATTAGAGACTGATGGAATGGAATGTGATTTTGGGTTTATCGTGAACCGTGTTTTAAATGACATTGGTTCATTAACCCAGTTAAAGACAGAATATGATTTCCCAAGTTAAACAAACATTAATATTGATTTTTGGGAAGATTAAAACCAAGTGGAGTTTTAATGAATCTTTAATTAGATTGGAATGATCGAGAATGAAGTATCACCAGTTTTGCTCCAAGCGATAGTTAAATCTTTAATTAGATTTGAACGGGAAGTGGTAATTAAATTTACCGATAACACCTTGGTGTTAGTTATGGGGTAATACCAGTTTTGCTCCATGGGATGAATATGTTGGGATTGGAAAATAAAATAAATGAATACTTCGGTGTGGTTCGCTAATCCCGACTAGTTTGGAAAACCATAACATGGTTTGAATTGTCATCCAAAGGAAGATTAAAGAATAAATTTTAAAGAATTTAACTTTGATAAAATTAACGGGAACTTTTCCCAAAGAATGTGAATATTTGAATAAAAGAATATTCAGAATTGGAATGAGGCGTATGTTGTGTTGTTGTAGCACTTGTTTATTATATGCGCGAGTTATTCGGAAAGGCCGAGTTTATACCCATTCTGAATAACTGATTCGACGATATGTCAATGATGAAGACGGTGGTTGAAGACCGGAGGTCTTCACATCTTTTGGATGATTACCGATGTCTTGATTGGGTTGTATACCCAAGACGAGGTAATAAGTGGTGATCGTCCAGACGTACTTGGAGATCGACGGATATGCGAGGAAACCCGTTCTGTGTTACACGGCGTGGTCCCTTGAATTACTCTCTTTTAAAGTAAAGTTTTAAATAACTATTTTTAGTTCTCACACCAGTCACATGACTGACCTGGAGTTTATTGTTTTAACCTAAACTCCGGGTGCCCCTATTTCCACACGGGCAGCTAGTAGTTTTGGTTTTGCATATTTATATTCACAGGATCCTGATTTATAGCTGAAGTGATCGGAAAGCTCTGTATCCGTGTATTTCTTTCAGTTATGTTTTGTATTATTTTTCCGCTGCAGTAATGTATTTAAACCTCTGATAATTATCAAATGTGTAATATTTATTCATACTATATATATATATTCTTGTATTCTGATGGAATTGTTGTAATAAGCAATGAAATGTTCTTCTGTTTGTGTTTTGATTTGTCGTGTTCTCAAAGCAATTCGTGCTTTCCTTCACGGGGAAGTTCGGATCGCCACACCAGCAGTACCCTGACACATCATCACTAGTGGTGGTATCTGTATTATGAATTTCTGCATGTGCTTTACACCCTTCATTGGATGAATTAACCAGATTTGCAGAAGCCTTGTTGCTTTGTTGTGAAGGAGTGTAATTAGTATTGAATCTAAAGTAACATTTGCTAGCACTATGCCCAATTTTGTCATAAATATGACATTTGATTCTGTTGTTGTTATTGTTACTTCTACCACCTCTTCTACCACTTCCAGACCAACCCTCTCTTTGATTGTTGAATTGATTTCTTTAATTATTTCCCTTATCTTGATTTTTTCCTCTGCCATATGTAGTGTAGTTGATAGACAAATCAGCATTAACAGTTTTCTTGTGTTCTATCCTACCTTCATGTGATAAGAGAGTAGAATACACATATTGTAGTGAGGGAGTTGGATCCATGGACAGTATGATTGCAGTGACAGCTTCATACTCGTCATCTAAACCACTTACAATAGCAATAACCTGTTCTGATTCAGGTATTCTTTGACCTGTTGAATTCAATTGATCACATACCTTTAACAAGTATTCATTCATAGATGATTTTCCTTTCCTTATGCTATGTAACTGTCTCTTATAATGAATTACTCTAGCTGAAGACTGATTTGAAAAGTTTCTTGCAACTGTTTCCCACACTTCTTGAGCAGTTTTGACCCCAATTAACTGTGGTAGAATAGTTGGACTAATGGATGACATCATCCATGCACACACCAAACCATCTTGTCTTTGATGCATAGTATTTTCAGGATTATTCACTAGCTTGTCTTCACTGTCTCTAATAAATTTTGAAGGAATAATTTTTGGTCCAAGAATATAGTCCTCAAGAGCATATGCTCTAACTACTGTTTCAACCTGTAACTTCCATAACAGGTAGTTTGATTCATCAAGATGTGTCGAGATCAGTTGACTCTGAGGCTTAATGATGGATTTCATTAATTCTTGGATGGATCTGGTGGTGGTGGTTGAAGAGGTCTATTGCTGGAAACTTGCGGGCTTGAATCATTTCCAAAATTTGTCATGAGGGAAAATATGCACTTAGATGCAAAAGAACGCTCTCAAATACAGAAAAAACAAAGGTTCAGAAAATCAAAGGTAAATTTTTTTTACACTCTGGAGCTTTGTATTGAGGCAGATTTTCAGGATACCCAATAATGTTGAATAATGCAACTTAGATTGTCAAGATGAGGAAGAGTGCCTTATCAAAATCTGATAGAGCAGATACAAACAATCTGATTGACAATCTAAGAAGACACCGATACAATATTGTGACTTCTTGAACTATCTTGATTGGTTTCAAGAGAACCTGAAATATCTTTGAACAACCTTGTTCTGAATCAAGACATCAGTCACAATCTGTAGGCGAGGCTTCTTGATTTATGAACAAGGCAACAATTCGATACCTGTCTCCTAAGGAATTGATCTTCTCTTTCATATACCAGGATATAACCTCGAAGGACTGCAATTGGAAGGAATTAGCACTCACCATAAGCAACCGCAGAGAAGGAAAATGACCGGCCTTAGACGGAGGAAAGAAAGAGGTAAAGATACTCGCTTTTAAGAATAATAATATTCCAGTTCTGGCTTGCCCAAGAGGTCAGATACTGATAAAGGTTATGGATAGTGAATAACTACTTAGGAATAGGCAAATACTCCGGATAGATAGGCAAGAACTATTCCTTATCCATAGTCAAATACAGCTTACGCATAGTTTACTACATCTCCGAAAGAGAACAGAGATAACTACTTAGACTGGCGCTATCAACTACTTGAACTCTATTACAGTCAAAATGGAAGAAGTAACTACTTATGATTATGACATACCTCTTTCAGTAGAAATGTACCTCCATAGGAACCAACAATAGAAAGACGTGACATATTTGCAGAAATAGAGATTTTAGGCGCAATAGAAAGGAATGCTGTCACCGGGGTGGGTGAACCCTCATAGATATCAGGTGCCCACATATATTGAGTCAAAAGAGAGATTGAGTCCGAGGGAGAGGGGGGTTTGGGGCTCGAGATATTGAATAGATAGGGCCTTGTTCATTCTGGGGAATTCACACAAAAGGGAACGAGGAATTCTCAACGAAAAAGTGCTCTCTGAACCGAACGTGAAAGTGGTTTTCCATCAGACAGCTGTTCACGTAACTCCACTCTTGGCTTGGATTATATATCCAAAAGGGTCCGCTCTCGGCCATTCCACACGCTGCCTAGCAGAGGCCCAAGTATTTACTTAGGATTCTCTTTTTTTTTTGTAGTAGACGCCGAACCTGCTGCCTAATCTCATCTAAGGGGGCGGGCGCAACAGCTACATGGACCCCTTCCTTTATGTTGTTGCCAGCGCCGGGCCGAGCCGGAATTCTTTAAAAGGCGCGAAGCCAGTATATTAATTGTGAGGAAGAAAGTTCATCCATAAACCCGGAAATGAAACGAGAGTCTCGAATAGTTTGGATTCGTCAAGTAAATACCCGAGTAGCTGCTGCATGGGATTCATTATCCAGGTTGCTCCAAGAGCTCCTCTTCCATGTAACCGCTACCCTCGAGTTGCGCAAGTATTGCCTCCCAAACCTCAGCCAAATTAATCAGATACTTATCCTCCAGGAAAGGTAAACTTCCTCGCCCTATAACACTAAGAGTGTAAAAATGGAATAAAGTAGAGTTAAATACAGCCTTGGTCTCAGCATGTGTTTGCTCAGCAGCCACCTTATCCGAAAGAGATTGATCCCTCTCTCGCTCAAGTTCTTCCACTCTAGCCTTCAGCAAAGAAATTTCTAACTCCTAAGAAGCAGTCTTTTCCTATAGACTGGCATTGTTTTTTCGATAAATTTCGATAGCTTGCTGTTCCACGACCAGTATATCTTCGGCATTCTTTTGGGCTGAGTGAGCATCCTTAACCTGAGTGGTTAGCATGGTTTCCCTCTGCTTATGGGAAGAAGCAGCAGCAGAAAGCTCTTTTTTAACCCTCTTATTTTCAGCCTCCAGCTCGTCGTTGCTCAGCGGCATCGTCCTCATCAAGATCTACTACCTGCAACCTAGTCTGCCCATCCACAACATGGACGAACAACCCAAGGTAATAAGAGGTAAACATAAAACCTTGAGTCAAACAACAGTCTTAATGAGCGATAAACAACAATCACCATCAACAATAAAGTATATGGATCATAGGCAGTCTAATCATCTGATCTGCTAACACATCTACAGAGAAGAATACCCAAACCCACTTCTCCTCCACAACCTACGGTGATAGCCTTCCCGGAGAACTAGAGAAGAAATAAACAGTACATCCATAGCAACCAATTGTCAAGCATAGACCATCCTAATCGAGTTCAATACCTCCCAAGCAAAAACCCCGAAGAGGGTAGTCCAGATGATGATGCTACTCTGATGGATCACAAATTGATTTACACTTCTGAAGATCAATTGCAGAAACGAGCACCTACTCTGTTACCAAGTTGGAAATCTTGGTTTTAAGTAAAGAGAATTTGAATGAAATGATTTTTGTAAAAACTGTAATATTGCGAACTGAATTTACAAGAAGCTATTGTTACCCTTTTTATATAATGTTTTGGGTAACGTTTGAACCATGGGCCGAGACAATATAATACAAGCCCATTATTAAATGTACATATAAACAAATAAATGAAGGAGCCGACTTTATTTCATTTCATATTATAAGACAATTTGACACCGAAAATCCGAATTGAACCGACCTGAAAAGACCCGAACCCGAATCGAACCCGAATCGAACCCGATGGGTCTCGGATCGGATCTAGATGATGAAATTACCATCAAGACTCGATCAAACCCGACCCGCATAGACCCGACCCGAAAGACCTGACCAAAAAACATTGAAATATATGTATTTTTAGTGTTATTTTTCAATTGGACCTGAACCGACCCGACCCGGTCCGGGCTTCAATCCTACCCGACCTGAGCCGAAGCTCGGATCGGGTTCAGATTTTTGAAACTTATAGTTTAGACCCGACAAAATCCGATCCGTCTAGAACCGAGATCCGTCGGGTCGGGTCCGGGTCTATCGAGTCGGGTCTGATTGCCACCCATACGGTTTATATATCTTTTGCTATAGTTCTCAATAAAGGGCTGACGAGTCAACCAACCTTTACTATAGCTTAAGTTTGATGACCTGTCAACTTAGCTGGTATTAACATCGCTTTGTTTTCATGCGTGGCTTTGAAAAAATATATAGAATGGAGTGCTGCTATAATGGAACCTGATGATAAAGCAAAAGGTTAAAATAGTTGAACTTCAAGAAAGAAAAAAAAGAATGTCTTAAGATGTTGATCAAATATACACTTCCATGTTCAAATTCAGTGCAAATCATGATTAAAAAAGATTTCAGAAAAGGTAAATGATGCATTATATGTGTTCGTTTCTCCTTAACTTTTTAATATACACCAACGTCGAATCAAGAAACTACGTCAGTTACTATAGTTTGCTCACTTTATTTGCCTTTTGGGATGGTGTAAGTCAGTAGCTTGCATGTAGAGCTTCTAAATAAATGTTCTGATGGCAAGTTCTCCTTTTTAGTGAAAATTCTAAGAAATATTTTGTTTTAGACATTACATAAGTTTACCATTGAGTATTCCAGCGTCATATGGTTATACGTGCCAGTTACAACAGCAACAATTAATCATTGCCAACAACCAGTATGCAACGATCAGTCCCCCTTACCTGGATCCAACGTTAAAAAGAACTATTTTCTTCTCAATTCTTGCCCAGTTAGGTTAGACGAAATTGAAGAAGCCTTGGTATTGTGGCACCAAGCAGAGATGAATCGTAGTCTCTCTCCACATTATATTGCATAAGTAAACAACAATTTTGTAATTATGAAATATTTTAAAAATGTTCATTCCAAATGAGTACGTAAGGTTTATCACTCCTTACCGACCACTATGTTGTTTTTAATATTTTTTCCTAGATGACGCAGTTGAATTCTTTATATTTTTATGCATATGTTGTTTCAATCGAAAATTCTAACTTCTCTCAATCCTTAAATGATAATCATGGGTTCACATATGCTACGCTAATTGTGTTATATTAAGATTATAATTGCTGCACCAATCATTGAAATTAATTATAGTTTGGAGTAAACAATTCTTTTTGTCCTTATGTACGCCTTTTGGAATCTATCCCCTTCGCTAAATCATGTTGTCAAGTATCAAAATCTGCGTTGTCTAAAGCCTTAATCCTTAATGGTGTAAATTTATAACCTGCAAGAAAACATGATCATAGATTAACTGAATACTTCTTTTTGTCCTATCAGACATTACAAAGGCAGTTTTAGTTATTATTGAGATTAAGAAATTTGTCGCTAGCAATAATACTCACTGATAGTATCAATTAATATTTGTGATTCCATTACCATTTGTTATTTTGGCTTTCGTTTGTTCAGGAGACGCAATTTAAGTTAAAAATTACTCAAATAATCTCAGGTTTAATTTGAGTAAAGTGTATTAGAAGCTCTGCACTTTTTAATGAGGATCAAATAATAGCAGCAAGTATGCATCACATGTATGCAAAGTTTCAGAAGCTAATCCCACAACCTTAAATGATTTGCGCTTCCTAATACTTCAATTTTCTCTTAAACGTATTAAATTCATGGCTAGAATTACAAATGGAAAATGTCCAGCTACATTTTTCTTCATTTGCTTATCCAACGTCTACTACGTATGTAAATAACTATTGTTTTCTTGCTTCTACAGTGCAATGAGTCTTAGTTGAAGCTTTCTTTGCAATGGCACTTTGTTTAAAATATATAACTTTCCTTGCAAGCGGAGCTGCCAGAATTTTGCTACCAGCTTCTGCTTCTATTCCTTATTTTATCTCTTCTAGTTCGTCTTCACATCTTAGCTCATTTATCTTTTGAACTCCATGAAAACTTGAGTCCAAGCCGCGCAAATTCGTCGCTATGTAATGACTGGCAATGATTCATCGCCTGAACAAGAGAAAACACTCATGCAATCATATGCTTATTTCAAGCATTAACGTAATATTTCTACCATGTAGTAGTTTGTTTCTTTCTCTTTAGAAATAGGTGATTAATGAAAAAAAAAAATCGTAGAACTTTGGAAGGGCCAAAGGACAGTAATCATGTAAGTTTTTTCCAAATGGCATGTAAGTTTTACCATATGTCTAGTCATTCTTTATTTTTATCAAAACTGACGCATTATATGGTTAAGTAATGCGATTACCAAAGATTAATAAATGTTTCTCTTATGACAGGAGAAATCAGTAGTAAGGGAAAAAACCCCACCATCATTGAAATTCAATGGAGATGTTAAGAATGCGAGTAACTTTAAATGATTATCATTGTTATGTATCTTTTAGCAAATTGCATACAATAAAAGATCTATAAAACTACTTTAAAAGTGCCATTTGCTAAGACTGTAAGTTAGCCATGTAGATTTATGTTAGTTGTCCATATAACATGATTATGATGTGTTGAATTTTTTCTTTCATTGCAGAACCTATAGCACTTAGAATAAGATATGGTGATTCTATATTTGGAAAAAAACAATCCCAATATTAGTAAGGTAAGATTCGATATTGTGTCCATATAATCTACAGTCAGTTGCATGTATATCTGACCATGCTTCTTCCTATTCTCAACCAAGTTTTATTGAATTAGATTTTTTTTTTTTTTTTTTTTTTTTTTTCCATTTTCTAATGGATTCAACTTCTAGTAATGGATTTGACTTCTTGGCCTATGGCGAATCTTGTAACGGATTCAACTTTTAGTAAGCATATTTCATTATTGCTAAATAAATTGTTCAAACATAAAATTCTGAGTTTATGAATCAAATACCCTACTTGTTACATAGGTAAAGTGATCATCTTTGGAAAATGGACGTGGACTTTGGCTATCTATATAGGTAATTTATTTAAAAGTTGTGCATTGCTTAATTATCATTGGAAAATATCAGATAATTTTTCTGCTAGCATATTGTTAGATGCATCTTTATTTATCTTTTCCATTCATGCTGACTTTCTGAAATCGTTTCAACTTAGGGTTCTGCTATAATATTGCAGAAATTTAGATGTAATGTAGAAATTTAGCTGTGTGGAAAATAGACTGAAGGACAAACTTTTTGATGAAATGTATTTAAAGTTTGGAATTTAGGAAGGACACATTTTAGTGTAAAAGGGGAAAGGATGGTCGACCCCTTGGATTTCACTTTTGCACTAAAATGTGTTCTTCTCCCTAAATTCCAAACTTTGCGTACTTTCCACCAAAAAAATTGCTAAGTTTGTTTTTAAAAAGAAAAATCCTCTTTATCTGTTTGGTTTGAGTTGGGGTGGTGTAAATGTGACGGTGATCGCTAGTTGCATTTTTGAATTGGTTCAGAGGCTGTTTGACTTGGAGGATGTGGCGAGGGTCATTGGTGATGGTTACTAAGTGATTGTGTTGATCATCGAAGTTTGAAATAGGAGGAAGTTGTTTTGTTGTGGGTTTATAACTGATGGTGGCTTACTGTAGTGAGTGAGGTAGGGAAATCAAAGGCTGGTGATATAGGAGGAGTTGAAGGATTGTTGTGATAAGGAGGGGATGTATGTGACGTTGCAGTGTAGCTATGTGATGTGTATGGTTTTTGAGGTGGGTGTTTGAAGTTGTCGGGTGTCAGGATCTTTGTCTTGTTGACTGTGGGAGGTTCGGGTGAACTGTAGTGTGACTGGACATGTGCAAGTTGAAGGAGTTGCTTGGCAGTTTCAGGTTGTGAAAATGTGATAATTTTAGTCTCTGTTATGGCAGTCTATTTGCTCAGTTTGTAGTAGAACAAACCAAACTAAATAACAGAGAAATAGGTTGCAACACAAAACCAGATGGACGGAGGCACAACAAGCAATTGAATGGAAGAATTCAGCAAAACCAAAACAAGAAAAAGATGCACAAGGCAGAAATAAAGATGCTCAGAAATTATGCATAGATGCAGCTTTTGCTAAGTTTACCAGGCCTAACAAAGAAAGGAATTAAAACTTTTTTTGCTATTTGGACATAATAGTGTTAAATTTGAGACCAGGTTTATATTCATTATCTCCGCTTTTTGGTTATGGTGTGGCTATAGGTTTATGTTTGTGGTATGTCATTTGCTCCAACCTAACTGGCTGCTTAGTAATTTTTTATTTCTTTGTGTATGTCCTTCCATGCAAGTCTATTAGTAAATATGAAATGTAACAGTTTTAAATAGGATTATGATATGCATTTGACTTGTGTTTTTTGCATTTTGCTTTGTTATAAGACTGTAATTTGTACTTATGAAATGCAGGTTCTAGAAGTTGGAAGAGCTTGCAAGATGAAGACTAAGTGATTTTTCATGGAATCTAATATTGAAATGATGTCTAAACACTATGTATGTTGGCTTATTTCTATATTTACTAATAGACTTATTAGCGATGACTACATAATTGAAATCAAATATGTTTTTAGTGTTAATTTTTTGTTATTGATGATTTTAACTTGTAAATTTACTGTTTTATTGCTCGAAGTGTGCACAAAATAAATAAGAATTTTTTTACATAAAGATCATAGCCGAAATATGTGTTGTATATTAAAAATATTAATAGTGGATAATTACACCAATGGAAACAAAAGGTGGAATGCTATCTAAAAATTTGAATAGGGTGGAAAGCTTTTTCATATCATTGAATGTGCTATGAAAACACTGATAATGTTATATATACTACAAATATTTATAGCGTAAAATTCCACTTATGGAAATAAAACGTGAAATGCTATAGAAAACTAAACTGTGTGGAACACTTTTCATATCACTGAATATGAGCTATGAAAAAAATGATAATCCTATAAAAAAATAAGTGAATATTTAACATGACAAGGTCTAAACTTTATATATCTATGAAGAAGGTAATAATAGCGGAATTTTTTTCAAATCACAATGGAAAACATTTTTCATATCAATGAATATATGCTATGAAAATATTGATAACGCTGTAAAAAAATAAGTTGAGATTTTAGTAAGCAAATAAAATGGCATGGTCCAAACGCTATCTAAAACTTTTCATGGTGTTGAACGTATGCTATGAAATGTTTGATACAATAGCGTTTAGATTAGAGCTATGAGATATAATCGGGCTATTATAACATGTTGATATATAGCGTCATCACTAATGCTATGATAATCTCGTGCTATTAAAAGGTAAATTTGTTGTAGTGCTTGGAGCTCCTTCCACGTGACAACTCTCGATCCCAGAAGCCACGATCTGATCCCATAACTGCCTAACAACTACCGCCCACTAATTTCCTACAAATCTGGATCGAATACCACCTGTAGCAACCGTTCCCACCAGATTTGACCCTATAAATATACAACTTCAAGGCGATTTCAAGGACTTTTGGCACTCCATCACCCTACGCACACTCGAACTGGCAACCAATATCATCGGTTCAAGCCATTTCTTCGAATTCTATCAGTGAGTTTCGAGAGTTTATGTGTTATATCTTGAGTGATTGAAGAATGTATCCGTTGTAACTGTATTATCTCATCGAATCAAGGAATTATAAAGTGGGCGTAGGCTCATTAACACCGAACCATTATAAATTGTGCGTGTTTGTTGCTTTTCTCCTATTTTTAATTGATATTTCTTCATTTTTCTCTACAAATTCTAGTCTTTGGTGTTTGTGCCAATTTTTGGTCAAACATTTTTATATTATTGTTGTTTAATAAGAACTTAAACATTTTGATAAAGACTGATCATTCTTGTTTCAAATAAAGAACGAGTCGTCGAAATACAGGAAATACTGCTAGGGATGAGCCTGCTACTCAACGATAGGCAAGGGTAGTCAATAAGGAGTTGCTGCTGCTACGCCCGATTTTCCTGCTATATTCGGGGCCATGATGGCGACGATACTGAGAAGGATACCTACTTTTGAGGTGGCAGTAGATGCTGGTCCTCCTATGCAGGCACGTAAGATCGTTGATTTTGCCAAGCTATGTAAGGACAATACTTCTCTGGGTGGCAAGTCGTTTAGTGGGGCATAATCTACGATTGAAGTGCAGAATTTGTTGGATATTTGTATTCACAACTTTGAAGACATGGAAATCGATGATGAAATGAAGAGGAAGCTCACGTTGAGGCAGCTTCAAGGATAAGTGATGGACTGGTGGAACTCCATTACTCTTAAAACTCTGAAGGACCGGATTTCTTGGAATCACTTTAAAACTAAGTTTAAAGAGAAGTTTATTTCTACATCCCAGAAGTCGGATCTCTTTAAAAGATTTCTTAAGCTGAAGCAAGGGGGAGACCTATGGCTGAGTATGTGGTAGAGTTTAAGGCTTTGTCTAAGTATGATCATTCGTATGTCGGGACTCTACATCATAAGAACGAGAAGTTTATCATAGTGTTGGATGAGTGTCTTGGAAAACAATTGATGGATCATATCGATGATCCATATGAGAAGTTGATTGAGAAAGCTTTGAGGTATGAGAGTTTGTTCCCGAAAAAAGGAGGACTGTCGTTGAAAGTAAGGAAGATTTGAAGCCTCAACAAGGTAGCGGGAATAAGAAAAAGTGGAATAGGAAGAGGAAACAACAGTAGTAATGGAAGAATGGTCAGAAGAAACCTAAGGGTGAGGTTACATGCTTCGAATGTCATGATAAAGGGTATTATTCTAAAGATTGCAAGGCTCCTAGGCAGAAAAGAAGTGTTATAATTGTGATAGGACTGGGCACTTGAGGAAGAATCGTCCATAAACGCCAAAGAATAAGCAGGTTGTGAAGGCATATGCATTGAATGCTGTGCAATCTTTTTCTAGAGCTCCAACTGTAGCAGAGAAGGGGAAGAGTGTTGTTACGAATGGTATGCTTTCTTTCAGAGGGTTTCAGTTCAAGTTTTGTTTAATACTGGAGCATCGCATTCTTTTACGTGTACAAAGCTTTTTATAAGTTAGGTTTAGAACATAAGATTGTTTATAGACCATTGGTTGTGACAAACCCAGTAGGGGGTTCTCCTAAACTTTGTATGCTTTGTCGTGGTCTAATCTTACCATGGTTGCTCTTTTGTGTGCGATTGCATTGTTTTGAACTTCTTTGGGTTTTCGATTACTTTGGGTATGGATTGGCTCAAGAAATATGCGGTTAGTGGATTGCGAGAAGCTCAAGGTGACAATCGGGAATGTGGAAGGGAGAATGGTTGTGATACATTGTCTACTGGAGGACGGGGACGTCGTAATTTGCTTTTTATATTCATTTGCGATTCCACATGATGGATTATCATCGGTGCCAATTGTTTTAATGTTTTCTAATGCCTTTGACGAGGTCAAGGGACCACTGTCGCAAAGGGAAATTGATTTTCGTATTGATCTTGTGAATGGATCCAGAATTATTGCTATCTTAGGCAGATGGCGCCTAGGAAATAACGAGCGTTAGAGGTGCAAGTGAACGATCTTTTGATTAAAGGATTCATTCATAGAAGCATATCTGAGTTGGTTGCACTAGTTGTCTTTGCAACCAAGGCTGATAGATCGTTAAGATTGTGTGTGAATTATCAGGAGCTGAATGAGGTGACCAAGAAGAACAAATATCCATTATCGTGAATCGATGAATTGTTTGATCAGCTTCACGAAGCCAACGTGTTTTCCCAAATGGATTAGTGATAGGATTTCACCAACTGAGAGAGGCTAGGGACAGTGTGTCAAAGATTTCTTTTAGGACACCATCTAGATTTTATGAGTAGCTAGTGATGTCATTTAGATAGATTAACGTGCTAGCATATTTTGTGGATCTAATGAATCGATTTTTCAAAAATCAGTTGAGTAAGTTTGTGCTTGTGTTCATGGATGATGTATTGGTTTATTCTAGAACTAAAGAAGAGTAGTAGACACATTTGAGAAATATTTTGGAAATCTTGCAAAAGCATTAGCTAAGAGCTAAGTTTTCGAAGTGTCATTTTTGGAATGAGGAAGTGAGAATCTTGGATCATGTCGTATCGGGATAAGGAATAACAGTTGATCCCGCTAAGGCTGCAGCGATTCATGATTGGGATTAACCTAAGAATGTCATGGATGTTAGGAGTTTCCTTGGTTTAACTGGATATTGTCGACGTTTTATCGAGGACTTTTTGAAGATAGTTGCACCGCTGACTGGATTGACAAAGAAGAACCGGGTCTTTGCATAGGATGCAAAGTGTGAGCATACTTTTGTGGTCTTGAAAGAGAGACTAACGAGTGCTCCTGTATTAGTTATTTTGGGTGAGAACGAAGAGATATTTGTGCATACTGATGCATGTGGCACTTGATTGGTAGCAGTGCTAATGCAGAGAAATGAAGTTGTGGCTTACGCAAGTTGACAACTGAAGCCGCACGAAAGGAATTACCCGAATCACGACTTGGAGTTAGCGGCGATAGTGTTTGCTCTAAAGATATGGAGGCATTATCTGTTGTGAGTTAGATTCGAGTTATTTACGGATCATAATTCATTGAAGTATCTCTTCTCCCTAAAGGATTTGAATCTTCCACAGAAATGGTGGTTAAAGTTTCTAACATCATATAATTTTGGTATAGCCTATACTTTTGGGAGAATAAACATAGTGGATGATGTGTTGAGTAGAAGGCATGAGAGTTTAGGAGCCAGGTTTACTGAATGGAAGCACCTTGAGTATTTGTCAGGGTTTGATTTCAGGACTCACTGCGAGTTAGAGGTTGAAATGTCGGCGAGTTTTGTAACACCCAGTATTTTAAGATAATAAAATAAGAATAACTTTATTAAATAATGATAATTAAGTAAAACGGACTACGCCATTGCGTCCATCTCAGAATTATGTTCAAGATAGACACCTGGTTTGCGTAAAACGGACATTATATGAAGAAGTTATTAAGTCTAGAAGTTTGTATACGCACAAAAGAAATATATATATATATATATATGCAAATAAACTAAAATGTAAAATAAAGAATAAAATAAGGATTGCGTGTAATAAATACATGCACTGAAAAAAAAATGTAATACATGCATTGAAAGAAAGAAAGAATTGGTTGCATGCAATGTAAATATGTTGCATGCACTGATTTGCAAACATAATGCATTAACATTAAAAGAAAAAGATTCATGCAATGGTCTAATTTAAGTATTGTAACTAACATGAAAAAGAGAAGTAAGGAGAGAACAATAATTATCATTGTTCTAAGTCTTATTAACAAAAGAATTCATAGCTCAATTGGTTAAGGCATTGGATTTGTAACATAGAGGTCGGGGTTCGAACCCTGGCGGTGGCATAATTTTTATCTTTGTTTTAGAGAGGGCCAACTGAACATGCAAATATATGTACGTATAAAAATTCAAAATTTGAAAGGATAAGAATATGTATATATATGCATATATATATGAGAATATATGTATATATATATGTATATGTGCATAAATATATGTATACAAAAGGTAAAATTGATGATAAGGCTACAGTCAATGAAATATGGCAAGAATTAAATAATGGTGCAACATTGTTTGAATTTTGAAAATAAAACAAAAATTGTGCATATATATATATACGCGTAAAATGGTTGGTAGAGGAATTGTATACATATAAGAATATTTCATGTGAATAAAACAGTTAAATAAATTCCAGAAATTCAAAAGTTCAAAAATCAAATTTCTGCGCCAAAACAATTCAGACATTTGAAATTCAAATTTCTGCACCAAAATAGCTTGCGGGACCCAATGTTGACTCAGCACTGTGTGTACGATAAGATTTGGCTAGATTCATTTGCGAACATGGACTATTTTCTTAACTGGGTTCAATGCTGACTCAGCGCTGCGTGTACGATAAGGTCTTGAGCACGTATAAATAAAACCCTAGACCTAACCCTAAACATCGTAATTCGACGGTTGCGCTGGAGCTCTGCTATGGTTCCCTCTCTCTCTCTCTCTTCTCAAATCTATTTTGAAATTAAAATGTTAGCCTAGGAGGATTATAAATTTAGATCTGGAAGAGGGAATCAATGTTAATAAAAAGATTATTGAATCATGAAAGCAAGGTAAACCTCTAAGAACCAATCTATTTAAATTATATCTCTTTTTCTCTTTTCATGAAATAATAAATCCATGGTCGTTAGGTCGTGAATCAAATTAAAGGGAAAAGGAAAACCATGGATGATATAATGGATTAGATCCAAAATTTGGGGAAAGCTTAAAGGTGAGTGGGTTTAAGCTATAGCCTTTAGATAATGTTATGACTATCGTTTAACATTCCCCTTTTTAATAAATTTTGAAATGGCCAGTTTAATTATAAATTGCTGTTGTAACGAATTGAAATGTTGATATCAATATGTTAGGAAATTCCTATGTTGAATTGGCTAAGTTATTGAATGTTTACATGTTGGAGAAAATAAACTTGTTAGGATATGAATAGCCAATTCAGTGATTGTAATTACATGCTTTACTTGGGACATATTATTGATTGAACGACATGTTAAAATAATTAATCGATTAAATGTTTACATGTCCTACTAGAATTAAACTTATGTTGAAAATGACATGCGACAAATTATTGGCAAAAGTTGGACGACATGTAAATTAGATTACTGTAAACTATATTACAGTAGAAAGGATAATATATCTAATATTTTCATGTAATGAACATAACATATATTATGTTTTGAGATTTTAATTTGGAAGCGTAATTTGATATGAACATAAGTGATTGAATGAAAATAAATATGCCTAGGATTACAATTAGAAATTGTAAATACACTTATGGCACGAGGTTAGGTTGCATTAGTGGCGGAAGTCTGCCCGGACCCAACCGGCATATCCAGCAGCCACTAATGTTGAACCTAATGTGAGAGGCCTAAGTGCAAGAATTAACAACATGTGCTAAGACACGAGGTTAAGTCAGCTTGTGGTAGATGTCCGCCCGGACCCGCCCGGCAAATCCAGCGTCCACAAGTGTAGGCTTAATGTGAGAGGTCTAGTGCTTATATATATATATGTATATAACAATATATGAATAAATGGCAAGGATGGTAATTAAATGTCTAACTCAGAAAATAAGAAAGGAAGGGATGTAATGAACTGAGTTAGTGTGATAAGAGGGAAAAGTGATGTATTTCCCTAAATGACTTATTTCTGAAAACGTTGTTGCAAGTAAGCCATAATAAATATAGAAAAGTAAAGAAATTACTTGTTACCACGGATTTAGATGGGAAAACATTATGAAAATAAATCATTGATTCCTTCTATCAAACTGATAAGGTGCATGAAGTATTTTCCTTAATATAATAAGGAACATATATTACAGAGAATGAAGAATAATGGTTTACAATAGTAAATGGTTAAAAAGGGGAATGATAGTAACCTATTATAAATAAATAACATTAATGAAAATGTTGTATAATAGGTAGACTTGTCCTAGGGACAAGTGAATATTATAACTTAGGTTATAATAAACTAGTAAGGGAATGGGATAGCTGGTGAATTATGTTAAGTGACACTTAATTGTAAATTTAGTAATCAGAAAAGGGGAAGACCTAAAACCAATTAAGAAAAATGGGGAAAATATATTGTACTTAATTATTAATTAAGTAGTCTGGGAGTCTGAAACCCATTGGTAAGAATAACATGTTTAGACTTATCCTAGGGACAATGGGAAATTATAACCTAGGTTATAATAAATGGGTAGAGAAACTTATTAATGAGCCTTAGTTAATAGAACTAAGTTAATAAGTAAACAACGATAAGTCGTATTGACGACGTAAAATGGAATTATGATTAAATGAGAGAGGATGAGGAAAACTTATGAAATGAAATAAGTTATATATAATCATAAATGGTAAGTGACATGTTAATTGGAAACATGTGAATTAGATATACTTAATTACATATTAAGTAAAACATGTTATTGAAATTAAACAAGAATATAAAAGGGATTGTGGATCACAAACCTTGGGCCACAATCTAGAGAATAACATGTTGTAAGCTTATTAATAAACTTAAATGAATTAAGTTGTATAACTGAAATTAATAAGCAAGAGAAACTTGGTAATTTGAATAAGAATTCTATATGAATTAGAATAACCAAGTTAATTAGAAACCTGGTGAGGTGAGACAAGCGCGTAAAAGAATGTTTAGACATAGGGTCTAACAACATGCTAAAGTAAGGCGCTTAGACCAGTCCGTACGGTTGAGGGTTAATAACCCAACATGGTAGATCATCGAGGTGTTATAAGGCACGAGAGGAGAGGACATTCATCTGATTGTTTGACAGCTCCAAAGGGCTGGAAGGGGAAGCACGCGGCTTCCAGGGACGTAGGGTACTCTTGGAATTCCTCTGTGAGTGGAAGATGATCCGCCTATACTCGCAGAGGTTAGGTCTGTGTAGGTGAACCAATGAGTATGCCTTGATTGTAATAATAAGGGGCAATCAAAAGACTAAGATGGACCAGTGTGATTCGGCGAGACCAGTTAGTGCCCTGTGATAGCAACCCATCGTCTACCTACCATCTTCAGTCAGTACGTAAAGCGGAAATGCGGAGAACTCCAAAAGACCATATACTTTGCTATCTAGTTATGGGTGAGGTTGACCAATAGGTTTGAAGGGCATAGGGGGCCGGGGTTAAGTTCTCATTCTTGATATTCTTGGGTGCCTTTCATTAGTTGAGGGAGGGGTCTAGTGGAACCATAGCCACTGTAAAAGCAGATCTTAGCACCTGCAATCGGCAGATATCTGAAATCTCCCGACCGAGTTCCGTGTTTCTTGATTAGCCCTGCCACGGAACTCGGGCACACATATAGAGAATATGTGCAATAGACACCGAGAACGATTGATGATACGTACGTGGGAAAGTCTAGGTACACTCATGTCTCTCTAGGTGGTGTATCATAAGACTAGAGGGCATTATTTGAGGATGGAACCTAATTCGATCGAATGGTTCAAAGATGGCAGTCCGAACGATTACGTAATATAGAAGTAGTGGTTCTTTGCACGTAGCGTTGACATATATACAGAAATCCGTACGACATTCGGGCATAGGATTAGGGACTGTTATATTCCTGCGATGATACGGTGGAGACAGTGCGAGTGGGGTACCATGGGGTGTATCTCAATATTGAGAGATAGCTACATATACTGTATTAGGTTAATTCACTAGGAAGTAAATTGGTACAACGTGTGTGTAAGCCTTGAGTGCTATTAACCCAAGTAACCTAATAAATAAGAAAATATGATTGAACGGTATATGTAAGATTATCCAAAGCGTATAGTTTAAATCCACTCACCAGAACTTGTGTTCTGACCCCCTCCTCATAACACACTCGTAGGTTAGATTGTGGCAGAGACATGATAGCTTTGGATATTGGTTAGGCAGTATTAATAATATGGTAAGGCTATGTTTTGATTATACTATATTTTATCCTTTCCGTTGTGAGATATTTTTCTGAGCTCTGACATGTTTTATGTCTCAGTCTTTTCTGCAGGATACCAGAGCAAACCAATCCGAGTTTCGATAGATTGGAATTTTGAAAAAAATTCAGTTTGTCGAAATTGGGGTTGTCACAAGTTTATACAGTATGCCTACTTTTGTCGAAAGGTTTGGAAAAAGACACATGTGAGACGCTAAGCTTGTTGATATTTTCCAGAGATTGGAAATGAGAGTTGAGTTTGTGGAAACAAAGAGTTATGAAGTCGATCGAGATGGCTAGCTCCGCAAGGATGGAAGACTGGTTATTTCAGGCATATATAGATGGACTGAGAGAGAGGTTCCGAGAGAATATCATCGTGCTAAGTTGACCATTCATCTTGATGGTAACAAGTTGTATCGAGATATAAAGAGAGTTTACTATTGGGAGTGTATGAAAGGGGATGTCGGGAGATTCATTTCAAAAGCGTATGAACTTCCAGTTGGTTAAAGCTGAGCAGAAGAAGCCGAGTGGAATATTGCATCCTTTGGAAGTTATTACGTAGAAGTAGGAGCAAGTATCGATGGATTTTATCGACAGATTGCTGAAGTTTCGGGCAAGATATGATGGTACATAGGTTATCGTGGATCGCTTGAAGCGAAAGGTTCATTCCAGTCAAATCTACCAGGATGACATCCAAGTTGATTGAGTTGCATATTAAATAGATAGTTTGATTACAAATATCTAAGAGTATAGTGAGTGATTGATATCCTTTGTTTATTAGTGGATTCTGTAAGAGTTTGCAAGCGACATTGGGAATCGAGCTATATAAGAGTACGACTTATCATCCCCAAACCAATGGCCAGACTAAAGAAGTTAACTGAGTATTAGAAAATCTTCTAAGAGCTTATGTATTGGATGTTTGAGGATCAAAGGAAGACCATCTACATCTAATTAAGTTTTCCTACAATAACAATAATCAGTCGAGTATTGGTATGTCATCGTATGAGGCGTTGTACGGTTGACCATGTAACTCACTCTCTTGTTGGTTAAAGACTAAAGAAAAATTGGTACCTATGCTAAAAATGATAACAGAAATGACAGATAAGATTGAAATTGTTCGACAAAAAATGAAGGTAGCCCAAGATCACCAGAAGAATTATGTCGATAAGTGGAGAAAGGATTTGGAATTTTCGGTAGGAGACTGGACATTTGTTAAGATTACACCTCTGAGGAATGTTGTTCGGTTTGGAACAAAAGGAAAGTTAGCTCTTGGATTTATTGGGCGATTTCCGATTATTGAGCGTAATGGGAAACTTGCTTATAGATTGAATATACCTAAGAAGATAGCGGGTGAGTGCAATATTTTCCATGTGTTGTACCTACATAATTTTATGCACGATCCAAGTTGTATTCTATCACATGATCAGATAGAAGACTTAGAGGTAGAGCCAGATGTTTACAGAACTCGTAAGCCTCTTCATGTTGTTGGGAATGACCCGAAACAACTTAGGAGGAAGATTGTCAAGCTAATCAAGATACAATGGAGCGAGGATGACGACGATTGCACGTGCAAAACAGAAGAAAAAATGAGGATGATCCATCTAGAACTCTTTAAATATTATGTCCTATATATCGTTTCTTACTTATGCCATTGTGTCTTGTGCTATTAGAGTTCCTGATGTGCATGTAAAAATGCACATTTATATTCACATATTTATTCTTGTTTAATTAAATAAATGAACATTTTTGGGTATTTTATATGATTAAACCATGTTTTAAATATTTTCAAAATCATCACTCATTTTAAGAAAAAATGGTCACTTGTGCATGTTTTAATTTGTGAAATCATTTACTTGTTCCTTGTAGTTGTCTCTTATAGGAACTTAGGAGCGAAAATGATGCACACACATGAAGTTATGAAGAAATGCATGCATATACACAAGAGGAGGCAAAGAAATAATTCAGGAAAGTGGAGGACCTCACCTCTCAACTAACCCACTTGTCTTAAGCTTCATATTAGAAACTAATTGGATAAGACAAAGGGCTTCATACATTCTACATGACTCATTAGTGGCTATTATAAGATTAGAAGCTTCATGAAGTGGGTATTTTGGGGATTTCCCATTATGAGTGATTGGGGTTTTAGGGTTTTAAATCATGTATATTGTTGACACATTTTTGGTAAAATCTATCACACTGAATATCTGGATAGCATCGCGCTCGGATATGAAGAACAACATCAGAAGATAGGCAGCGATTTGGTCAAAGTCGCATCACGAACAAAGAAAGGCCCGAAACTCCTATCAGAAGACCTTTTTTGGGCCCGAAAACAGCAATTACGTTGCTAAGCTTTGTAACTCTTGTAGATCTCTGAATTAGCTTCAGTTTGAGCTTCGGTTTGGCTCAATCGGACTTACGGTTTGAAATTTACGCCCGTTTCCGTGAATGGGTGTAATTTGGCAATTTCCTGGATAAAGCGACGAAGCGTCACACGATCGGAGTACGGCTCGTGCATCCTCTCCGGCTCGTGGTGCACCTTTGGTTCGCCCTTCATCGGATCGCCTCCCTCGGATCGTGGCGCACCCTCAGACTACCACCCGTTCGTGGTACACCTCCTGATCATGACCCGCTCGTGACACACCAGCTTCACCATACAGCTCACGACCAAACCTCGGTTCGTGGAGCCCATATCACGATCCGATCCCATGACCACGAACCGACCCCTGCACCTGCTAATACACGCACTGTTTTGACCTGTTCTCATGCCACATCTTGCTCCTGCTTTTCCGGATCGGGTGCCACGTACCCCATCACGAACCGGTCTTCCAAGAAGCACTCCTACAGCTATAAATACACCATTTGAAGGCATTTTCAAGGACTTTTTGGCTGAGACTTTCTCCTACATCTAGACAGCCTCTGCCATTACCGATTGCAAGGACTTTGCACCTTTCTACATATAAATTCTCCTCTTGTAATCTCAATTAACACACGGATTGTGTGTCTGTATATAACTGATTCTTGTAATCTGTCAGTATAATAATAAGATTATAAAGTGGACGTAGGCTACATCTACAGCCGAACCACTATAAAAACCTCGTGTGTGTCCTCTTTATTTACTTTTTTCTGCATGCTGTGATTTGTGATCTGCATTTGGGGTGTTAGGCCCAATTTTTGGTCTAACATTTTGGTGCGTCAGGAAGGGGGCACACGATAACTTCAACTTCTGCTTGGATTTTTTGGCTATTGGATAAATGACAATCAAAAGGAAGAAGACTGGAACTTCCGCTCATGCTAATGATGCAGACGCTGAAGACACAAGGAACGAGGCAAGCCAGGAAGCTTCCTCTCACAGAGATCCTTCTGCATACTTGACCAGAGACGAGATGGATGGAGTCCTCACTGAACTAAGAGATCAGATGGCATGGCAAGATGATCTCCTCCAGAAACAATAGGAAATGATCAACCAATTCTTCGCTCGGATGGATGGAAGGCCGAACAATGCTCAAGTCATTGGAAATGAAGCCACAGAAGCGGCTCGGGCATCACATGGACTCGGGGGCAACCCCCTCGTTATTGGAAATGCACAGCGACCGACTTCAGCTCTAGATCGGATGGATACCGGAGCGCAAACTCTCACTCAATTGCAGTAGGGATCGGCTCGTGACAGGCCACCAGCACCGAGTCGGATCGCCACTCCTCAGTTCACTCCCCACGAACCACGATCCGACCTTCACGAACCTGCCTCACGAACCGACCCCCTCGAACCGGGTCGGGTCGCCACCCGCGATCCGCGATCCCAGGCAACAGCTCACCAACAGCTTCCATCCTCTCCTGCATTCAACACTGGGGGCACCAGCTCTGATTTTGGTAGTTTGCAACAGCTTTTTGAAGGCAATCGACTCGCTGATCTGATTCAACGCCTCTCGAGAGGCCGCACCTATCAGAATGACGTGGATGACATCATTCAAAACCCATTCACTCAGGAAATCAGGAATTCCCGCAATCCCCCGGATTTCAAACTCCCACAACTGGAGCCATACAACGGCAAGGCAGATCCTACTGTGCACCTGATGCGCTACAAACGACATATGGAAGTTCAATCGGCATCAGAAAACGTCATGGCAAAGTGCTTTCCTCTCTTTCTGACCGATATAGCTGCTATGTGGATTCGACAACTAGAAACTGAATCGATCAACAGCTGGAACGTGTTGGTTGCACGCTTCATTGAACAATTTCGGGTTCACATTGCACGACCCAAGAACGTCATGTCACTTACTACAATCAAGCAGAGGCCCAAAGAAACTCTGCGTTCATTCCTTGAAAGATTTAACGTTGCAGCAGCATCAGTTGATCGCCCTGAACCATCCATGATACTGATGGCAGCAGTATCCGGCGTTCTAGATAACTCGGAGTTCAAAAAATCTTTGTACCGAGATCCACCACGAAATCTTGGCGAATTCTACCTTGAGGCAGATAGATTTCTACGGGAAGAAGATGCAACTTCCGAGAAACGCATACTCGATGTCAATATGCTTAAAGATGGAGAACCATCTGATTCTGGAAAAGGCAAAGGAAAAGTCGATGCCAAGAATGATCGCAACAATCAGCCCCAAAGAGGGCCCAAATACGACAAATACACTGAACTGAATGACACCCTGAGCAATATCTACGTAGATACAGGGGGTGCTGCCTCATATCCAGGGCCTCCCAAGAGGGAACCAACACTAGCACAACGCAATTCTGGCAGACACTGCATATTTCATGACATGGATGGTCATAACACTGATGACTGCAGACATTTGCGAGACCTTATCGAGGATCGGGTCAGGCGAGGAGAACTACCCGATTACGTCATTCAACCAACAATGCCTGCATCTGCCCCTGCGCTGCCACCACCGACTCCCCGGAGAGGGAATGATCCTGGATCGAGCAATCGCGGGATTATTATCAACTGATCCCATTCAGCGGATCCCTTCAGTTTGCCGGACTCCGGTTCGTAGTTCATGTTTTTAGGTTTTTATGCGACTTCTCGCCCCTCTTTATTTTCAACCCATGTAATAAGCGCGGCAACATCGGCCCACACGCACGGAACCGACCTGTAGTCTCCAGTCGTGTTCGGTGTTAGAATAACTGCCGCTTAGCTTTCATGAATCAATAATGATCACTCTTGAGCCCCGACTCCTAACTGGATCCGTCCAGTATAAACATTGAGCTCCGGCTCCCAACTGGATCCGTCCAGTACAAACATGAGCTCCGGCTCCCAACTGGATCCGTCCAGTATAAACAAATTCTCATGTGCTTTTCCTTGGTCGTCTTACCCCGGTAAGGCCGTCTTGGAACTTCATGTGCTTTTCCTTGGTCGTCTTACTCCAGTAAGGCCATCTTGGAACTTTCATGGCATTTCCTTGGTCGTCTTTCTCCGGTAAGGCCGTCTTGGAACCGGTCTAACATCTCCTCGGATGGTTTACTCCGGTAAGGCCATCTAGTAAATATTCTTGCATTGTTTGTTTTATCTTCTTGCAGGTACGAACTCCTGGTCTTCTTAGATTTCTCTGGCCTTAATACGATTCCGTGTGATCGTCGGTTTTCTAGCCTTAATACGATCCGGCGTGATCGTCGCATTCTGGGTTTGGATTTCTCAGATTATCCAGAACACATCTTCCTTCAACCAGCAAGATATGTTCTGGGGGCAAACATGTTGACACACTTTTTGGTAAAAGCTATCACACTGAATATCTGGATAGCGTCGCGCTCGGATGTGGAGAACAACATCAGAAGATAGACAGCGATTTGGTCAAAGTCGCATCACGAACAAAGAAAGGTCCGAAACTCCTATTAGACGACCTTTTTTGGGCCCGAAAACAGCAATTATAGAGCTGAGCTTTATGAGTCTTGTAGATCTCTAAATTAGCTTCAGTTTGAGCTTCGGTTTGTCTCAATCGGACTTACGGTTTGAAAGTTACGCCTGTTTCCGTGAATGGGTGTAATCTGGCAATTTCCTGGATAAAGCGACGGAGCGTCACACGATCGGAGTACGGCTCGTGCATCCTCTCCGGCTCGTGGTGCACCCTCGGTTCGCCCTTCATCGGATCGCCCCCCTCGGATCGTGGCGCACCCTCAGACTACCACCCGTTCGTGGTACACCTCCTGATCACGACCCGCTCGTGACACACCAGCTTCACCATACAGCTCACGACCAGACCTCGGTTCGTGGAGCCCATATCACGATCCGATCCCATGACCACGAACCGACCCCTACACCTGCTGATACACGCACTGTTTTGACCTGTTCTCATGCCACATCTTGCTCCTGCTTTTCCGGATCGGGTGCCACGTACCCCATCACGAACCGATCTTCCAAGAAGCACTCCTACAGCTATAAATACACCATTTGAAGGCATTTTCAAGGCATTTTCAAGGACTTTTTGGCTGAGACTTTCTCCTACATCTAGACAGCCTCTGCTATTACCGATTGCAAGGACTTTGCACCTTTCTACATATAAATTCTCCTCTTGTAATCTCAATTAACACACGGATTGTGTGTCTGCATATAACTGATTCTTGTAATCTGTCAGTATAATAATAAGATTATAAAGTGGACGTAGGCTACATCTACAGCCGAACCACTATAAAAACCTCGTGTGTCTCCTCTTTATTTACTTTTTTCTGCATGCTGTGATTTGTGATCTGCATTTGGGTGTTAGGCCCAATTTTTGGTCTAACATTTTGGCGCGCCAGGAAGGGGCCACACGATAACTTCAACTTCTGCTTGGATTTTTTGGCTATTGGATAAATGACAATCAAAATGTAGAAGACTGGAACTTCCGCTCATGCTAATGATGCAGACGCTGAAGACACAAGGAACGAGGCAAGCCAGGAAGCTTCCTCTCACAGAGATCCTTCTGCATACTTGACCAGAGACGAGATGGATGGAGTCCTCACTGAACTAAGAGATCAGATGGCATGGCAAGATGATCTCCTCCAGAAACAATAGGAAATGATCAACCAATTCTTCGCTCGGATGGATGGAAGGCCGAACAATGCTCAAGTCATTGGAAATGAAGCCACAGAAGCGGCTCGGGCATCACATGGACTCGGGGGCAACCCCCTCGTTATTGGAAATGCACAGCGACCGACTTCAGCTCTAGATCGGATGGATACCGGAGCGCAAACTCTCACTCAATTGCAGTAGGGATCGGCTCGTGACAGGCCACCAGCACCGAGTCGGATCGCCACTCCTCAGTTCACTCCCCACGAACCACGATCCGACCTTCACGAACCTGCCTCACGAACCGACCCCCTCGAACCGGGTCGGGTCGCCACCCGCGATCCGCGATCCCAGGCAACAGCTCACCAACAGCTTCCATCCTCTCCTGCATTCAACACTGGGGGCACCAGCTCTGATTTTGGTAGTTTGCAACAACTTTTTGAAGGCAATCGACTCGCTGATCTGATTCAACGCCTCTCGAGAGGCCGCACCTATCAGAATGACGTGGATGACATCATTCACAACCCATTCACTCAGGAAATCAGGAATTCCCGCAATCCCCCGAATTTCAAACTCCCACAACTGGAGCCATACAACGGCAAGACAGATCCTACTGTGCACCTGATGCGCTACAAACGACATATGGAAGTTCAATCGGCATCAGAAAACGTCATGGCAAAGTGCTTTCCTCTCTTTCTGACCGATATAGCTGCTATGTGGATTCGGCAACTAGAAACTGAATCGATCAACAGCTGGAACGTGTTGGTTGCACGCTTCATTGAACAATTTCGGGTTCACATTGCACGACCCAAGAACGTCATGTCACTTACTACAATCAAGCAGAGGCCCAAAGAAACTCTGCGTTCATTCCTTGAAAGATTCAACGTTGCAGCAGCATCAGTTGATCGCCCTGAACCATCCATGATACTGATGGCAGCAGTATCCGGCGTTCTAGATAACTCGGAGTTCAAAAAATCTTTGTACCGAGATCCACCACGAAATCTTGGCGAATTCTACCTTGAGGCAGATAGATTTCTACGGGAAGAAGATGCAACTTCCGAGAAACGCATTCTCGATGTCAATATGCTTAAAGATGGAGAACCATCTGATTCTGGAAAAGGCAAAGGAAAAGTCGATGCCAAGAATGATCGCAACAATCAGCCCCAAAGAGGGCCCAAATACGACAAATACACTGAACTGAATGACACCCTGAGCAATATCTACGTAGATACAGGGGGTGCTGCCTCATATCCAGGGCCTCCCAAGAGGGAACCAACACTAGCACAACGCAATTCTGGCAGACACTGCATATTTCATGACATGGATGGTCATAACACTGATGACTGCAGACATTTGCGAGACCTTATCGAGGATCGGGTCAGGCGAGGAGAACTACCCGAGTACGTCATTCAACCAACAATGCCTGCATCTGCCCCTGCGCTGCCACCACCGACTCCCCGGAGAGGGAATGATCCTGGATCGAGCAATCGCGGGATTATTATCAACTGATCCCATTCAGCGGATCCCTTCAGTTTGCCGGACTCCGGTTCGTAGTTCATGTTTTTAGGTTTTTATGCGACTTCTCGCCCCTCTTTATTTTCAACCCATGTAATAAGCGCGGCAACATCGGCCCACACGCACGGAACCGACCTGTAGTCTCCAGTCGTGTTCGGTGTTAGAATAACTGCCGCTTAGCTTTCATGAATCAATAATGATCACTCTTGAGCCCCGACTCCTAACTGGATCCGTCCAGTATAAACATTGAGCTCCGGCTCCCAACTAGATCCGTCCAGTACAAACATGAGCTCCGGCTCCCAACTGGATCCGTCCAGTATAAACAAATTCTCATGTGCTTTTCCTTGGTCGTCTTACCCCGGTAAGGCCGTCTTGGAACTTCATGTGCTTTTCCTTGGTCGTCTTACTCCAGTAAGGCCATCTTGGAACTTTCATGGCATTTCCTTGGTCGTCTTTCTCCGGTAAGGCCGTCTTGGAACCGGTCTAACATCTCCTCGGATGGTTTACTCCGGTAAGGCCATCTAGTAAATATTCTTGCATTATTTGTTTTATCTTCTTGCAGGTACGAACTCCTGGTCTTCTTAGATTTCTCTGGCCTTAATACGATCCCGTGTGATCGTCGGTTTTCTAGCCTTAATACGATCCGGCGTGATCGTCGCATTCTGGGTTTGGATTTCTCAGATTATCCAGAACACATCTTCCTTCAACCAGCAAGATATGTTCTGGGGGCAAACATGTTGACACACTTTTTGGTAAAAGCTATCACACTGAATATCTGGATAGCATCGCGCTCGGATATGGAGAACAACATCAGAAGATAGACAGCGATTTGGTCAAAGTCGCATCACGAACAAAGAAAGGTCCGAAACTCCTATCAGACGACCTTTTTTGGGCCCGAAAACAGCAATTACAGAGCTGAGCTTTATGACTCTTGTAGATCTCTAAATTAGCTTCAGTTTGAGCTTCGGTTTGTCTCAATCGGACTTACGGTTTGAAAGTTACGCCTGTTTCCGTGAATGGGTGTAATCTGGCAATTTCCTGGATAAAGCGACGAAGCGTCACACGATCGGAGTACGGCTCGTGCATCCTCTCCGGCTCGTGGTGCACCCTCGGTTCGCCCTTCATCGGATCGCCCCGCTCGGATCGTGGCGCACCCTCAGACTACCACCCGTTCGTGGTACACCTCCTGATCACGACCCGCTCGTGACACACCAGCTTCACCATACAGCTCACGACCAGAACTCGGTTCGTGGAGCCCATATCACGATCCGATCCCATGACCACGAACCGACCCCTGCACCTGCTGATACACGCACTGTTTTGACCTGTTCTCATGCCACATCTTGCTCCTGCTTTTCCGGATCGGGTGCCACGTACCCCATCACGAACCGGTCTTCCAAGAAGCACTCCTACAGCTATAAATACACCATTTGAAGGCATTTTCAAGGACTTTTTGGCTGAGACTTTCTCCTACATCTAGACAGCCTCTGCCATTACCGATTGCAAGGACTTTGCACCTTTCTACACATAAATTCTCCTCTTGTAATCTCAATTAACACACGGATTGTGTGTCTGCATATAACTGATTCTTGTAATCTGTCAGTATAACAATAAGATTATAAAGTGGACGTAGGCTACATCTACAGCCGAACCACTATAAAAACCTCGTGTGTCTCCTCTTTATTTAATTTTTTTCTGCATTCTATGATTTGTGATCTGCATTTGGGTGTTAGGCCCAATTTTTGGTCTAACATTTTGGTGCGCCAGGAAGGGGGGCACACGACAACTTCAACTTCTGCTTGGATTTTTTGGCTATTGGATAAATGGCAATCAAAAGGAAGAAGACTGGAACTTCCGCTCATGCTGATGATGCAGACGCTGAAGACACAAGGAACGAGGCAAGCCAGGAAGCTTCCTCTCACGGAGATCCTTCTGCATACTTGACCAGAGGCGAGATGGACGGAGTCCTCACTGAACTCAGAGATCAGATGGCACGACAAGATGATCTCCTCCAGAAACAACAGGACATGATCAACCAATTCTTCGCTCGGATGGATAGAAGGCCGACCAATGCTCAAGTCATTGGAAATGAAGCCACAGAAGCGGCTCGGGCATCACATGGACTTGGGGGCAACCCCCTCGTTATTGGAAATGCACAGCGACCGACTTCAGCTGCAGATCAGATGGATACCGGAGCGCAAACTCTCACTCAATTGCAGCAGGGATCGGCTCGTGACAGGCCACCATCACCGAGTCGGATCGCCACTCCTCAGTTCACTCCCCACGAACCACGATCCGACCTTCACGAACCTGCCTCACGAACCGACCCCCTCGAACCGGGTCGGGTCGCCACCCGCGATCCGCGAGCCGCGATCCCAGGCAACAGCTCACCAACAGCTTCCATCCTCTCCTGCATTCAACACTGGGGGCACCAGCTCTGATTTTGGTAGTTTGCAACAGCTTTTTGAAGGCAATCGACTCGCTGATCTGATTCAACGCCTCTCGAGAGGCCGCACCTATCAGAATGACGTGGATGACGTCATTCACAACCTATTCACTCAGGAAATCAGGAATTCCCGCAATCCCCTGGATTTCAAACTCCCACAACTGGAGCCATCCCGGCAGGACAGATCCTACTGTGCACCTGATGCGCTACAAACGACATATGGAAGTTCAATCGGCATCAGAAAACGTCATGGCAAAGTGCTTTCCTCTCTTTCTGACCGATATAGCTGCTATGTGGATTCGGCAACTAGAAACTGAATCGATCAACAGCTGGAACGTGTTGGTTGCACGCTTCATTGAACAATTTCGGGTTCACATTGCATGACCCAAGAACGTCATGTCACTTACTACAATCAAGCAGAGGCCCAAAGAAACTCTTCGTTCATTCCTGGAAAGATTCAACGTTGCAGCAGCATCAGTTGATCGCCCTGAACCATCCATGATACTGATGGCAGCAGTATCCAGCGTTCTAGATAACTCGGAGTTCAAAAAATCTTTGTACCGAGATCCACCACGAAATCTCGGCGAATTCTACCTTGAGGCAGATAGATTTCTGCGGGAAGAAGATGCAACTTCCGAGAAACGCATTCTCGATGTCAATATGCTTAAAGATGGAGAACCATCTGATTCTGGAAAAGGCAAAGGAAAAGCCGATGCCAAGAATGATCGCAACAATCAGCCCCAAAGAGGGCCCAAATACGACAAATACACTGAACTGAATGACACCCTGAGCAATATCTACGTAGATACAGGGGGTGCTGCCTCATATCCAGGGCCTCCCAAGAGGGAACCAACACCAGCACAACGCAATTCTGGCAGACACTGCATATTTCATGACATGGATGGTCATAACACTGATGACTGCAGACATTTGCGAGACCTTATCGAGGATCGGGTCAGGCGAGGAGAACTACCCGAGTACGTCATTCAACCAACAATGCCTGCATCTGCCCCTGCGCTGCCACCACCGACTCCCCGGAGAGGGAATGATCCTGGATCGAGCAATCGCGGGATTATTATCAACTGATCCCACTCAGCAGATCCCTTCAGTTTGCCGGACTCCGGTTCCTAGTTCATGTTTTTAGGTTTTTATGCGACTTCTCGCCCCTCTTTATTTTCAACGCATGTAATAAGCGCGGCAACATCGGCCCACACGCACGGAACCGACCTGTAGTCTCCAGTCGTGTTCGGGTTAGAATAACTGCCGCTTAGCTTTCATGAATCAATAATGATCACTCTTGAGCCCCGGCTCCTAACTGGATCCGTCCAGTATAAACATTGAGCTCCGACTCCCAACTGGATCCGTCCAGTACAAACATGAGCTCCGGCTCCCAACTGGATCCGTCCAGTATAAACAAATTCTCATGTGCTTTTCCTTGGTTGTCTTACCCCGGTAAGGCCGTCTTGGAACTTCATGTGCTTTTCCTTGGTCGTCTTACTCCAGTAAGGCCATCTTGGAACTTTCATGGCATTTCCTTGGTCGTCTTACTCCGGTAAGGCCGTCTTGGAACCGGTCTAACATCTCCTCGGATGTTTTACTCCGGTAAGGCCATCTAGGAAATATTCTTGCATTATTTGTTTTATCTTCTTGCAGGTACGAACTCCTGGTCTTCTTGGATTTCTCTGGCCTTAATACGATCCCGTGTGATCGTCGGTTTTCTAGCCTTAATATGATCCGGCGTGATCGTCGCATTCTGGGTTTGGATTTCTCAGATTATCCAGAACACATCTTCCTTCAACCAGCAAGATATGTTCTGGGGGCAAACATGTTGACACACTTTTTTGGTAAAAGCTATCACACTGAATATCTGGATAGCATCGCGCTCGGATATGGAGAACAACATCAGAAGATAGGCAGCGATTTGGTCAAAGTCGCATCACGAACAAAGAAAGGTCCGAAACTCCTATCAGACGACCTTTTTTGGGCCCGAAAACAGCATTTATAGAGCAAAGCTCTATAACTCTTGTAGATCTCTAAATTAGCTTCAGTTTGTGCTTCGGTTTGGCTCAATCGGACTTACGGTTTGAAATTTACGCCCGTTTCCGTGAATGGGTGTAATCTGGCAATTTCCTGGATAAAGCGACGAAGCGTCACACGATCGGAGTACGGCTCGTGCATCCTCTCCGGCTCATGGTGCACCCTCGGTTCGCCCTTCATCGGATGGCTCCCCTCGGATCGTGGCGCACCCTCAGACTACCACCCGTTCGTGGTACATCTCCTGATCACGACCCGCTCGTGACACACCAGCTTCACCATACAGCTCACGACCAGACCTCGGTTTGTGGAGCCCATATCACGATCCGATCCCATGACCACGAACCGACCCCTGCACCTGCTGATACACGCACTGTTTTGACCTGTTCTCATGCCACATCTTGCTCCTGCTTTTCCGGATCGGGTGCCACGTACCCCATCACGAACCGGTCTTCCAAGAAGCACTCCTACAGCTATAAATACACCATTTGAAGGCATTTTCAAGGACTTTTTGGCTGAGACTTTCTCCTACATCTAGACAGCCTCTGCCATTACCGATTGCAAGGAATTTGCACCTTTCTACACATAAATTCTCCTCTTGTAATCTCAATTAACACACGGATTGTGTGTCTGCGTATAACTGATTCTTGTAATCTGTCAGTATAACAATAAGATTATAAAGTGGACGTAGGCTACATCTACAGCCGAACCACTATAAAAACTCGTGTGTCTCCTCTTTATTTACTTTTTTCTGCATTCTGTGATTTGTGATCTGCATTTGGGTGTTAGGCCCAATTTTTGGTCTAACATATATATACCCCCTTTATGTTCATGTATATACTCTCCACTTTTATCCTCTTCTTTATTTTTGTTGAGAGGAGCAAAGCTCTCTTTTTATTTCCATGGCTACTTAGCTATTTTCTTTTATGCAATCTCTCTTTTTAATGCAATTTTAATTAGTTGTCTTTTATTTACATGTTCTTTTCTTTTATGCAAGTAGATTAGTTTTATTTTATGCAAGTAGTTTAGTTTATTTTTGTTAATTATTTTTCTCTTTTGTTTTGTTTATGTTTATATTTATGTTGCAATCAACTTTGTTGTCATGATTACATATATTAGAGGCTAATCCCTTCCAACTTAGGGGTAATGAAGCTATCTTGATTATGTGGATGTAGCATAATTTGTTTATTCATGCATTCTTTTTGTGCTTCATGTCTTGTTGATGTTATTGGTTTTATGTGTTCATTATTGAATTTGATAGCCTATATTGTTGGCACCAAATAGGCTATGCTTAGTCATATGTTCACTAATTACCTGTTTATCTACATATGATGATGGTGATTAAGTAGAGGTTGAAATAAAAATTTGATGGTCTATGGTTTTAATTAATTGTTCATAGGCCATGCTTAATGACAGACCCAAACTTCCCCGTAAAGGAAAGCCCAGATTGAGTTTAGAACACGACAAATCAGGACACAAACAGAAGAACATTTCATTGCTTATTACATCAATTTACATCAGAGTACAAGAATATACAGAGTACGAACAAATAATATACATTTGATAAATATTAGAGATTTACAAATTACAATGCAGCGGAAAATAATACAAAACACAACTAAAAGAGATATACGGATATAGAGCTTTCCGAATATCATTCCACCTGTAAACCAGGATCATGTGAATATAAATATGCGAAACCAAAACTGCTAGCTGCCTGTGCGGAAAATAGGGGCACCCAGAGTTTAGGTTAAAACAATAAACTCCAGGTCAGTCATGTGACTGGTGTGAGAATTAAAACAATTATTAAATCTTTACTTTAAAAGTAAAGTAAATCCAGGGACCATGCCATATAACACGGAACGGGTTTCCTCCCAAGAATACCAGTGCATAAACAGTTATAAACAGCGCAATGCTTTTTGAAAAATGAAGCTGTTATAAGACTCAGGTCCCATCACACAATGCAACGCAAGCCGGAGGATATAGTTTTACATTATAATAGCCAAACATGCTTGGTACGTTTAAAACAAATCATTTTGATATATTATAGTGTAAAGTGTATAAAACAACTTCAAATATAAATGTATCAATCATAGGCGGCATGGGTACCATCTATCATGTCGCCAATACTAGGCTCTACAATCAAAATCGAAATGTCACGTATTGGAAATTGGATTTTTGTCATGAGTCGAGGCAAGGGATGTACTCCTCCACGGCTTCGAGACACTTTAGCAAGTGCCTCAGGGTCACACACAGCGATCCCTTGGATCCTCCAAGGCCGGTCCACACATAGCGGATTAATTATACCTGAACACACGTTTCCCGGTCCTATAGGACCTTTCCTTCGGCTCCGTAGAGACTGATATATCTGAGGCGCCTCGCATTCCAACAACCACACATGTAAAATTAATATAAATGTCAGGGCTTGTAAACGCTGACACCACCCATAACTAGAAAGAAACGTCACGTTCTCCTTAGGTCCCTTATCCCGTTTTTGACTCATACCGAGGTGTGAGGCTCGCAAATTAACGCTATACACAAAGCTATGCTATATTAAAGTCGTGCTTTGATCATCAACCACAAAACTCTTCTTTTTAACAGAAGTCTTGATCATTTGCATCTCAGCATGCCACACAGGCAATCCGTGCCATGCGACTGATATCTATCGATATATAACCTCTGAGCTCGTACGTCCCAGAGAAGGGCGTTAAGCAAGAGAATAAATTCTCTGCCGCCAAACAGATATATATTTAATAGAAATCAATCAACACAGAATAAAATCCAATGTCAGACACACAGTCCATTTACAAGTTCGTTCTGGGTCTGAACGAAACCGGAGGCACCTTATTCCTCGTCCCATATGTCCAATACAAGAGAGAGGCCCTCACATATCCGTTGATCTCCAAGTACGTCTGGAAGATCACCACTTATTACCTCGTTTAGGTGTACTGCCAAATCAAGACATCAGTAATCATCCAAACGACGTGAAGACCTCCGTTCTTCAACCACCGTCTTTATCGTCGACTATCGTCGAATCGGTTATTCAGAATGGGTATAAACCCGGCCTTTCCGAATAACCCGCGTATATAATAAACAAGTGCTACACAAACATAACATATGCCTCATTCCAATTCAGAATATTCTTTTATTCAAATATTCACATCATTAGGGAATAGGTTCCCATTAATTTTATCAAAGATAAATTATTTTAGATTTATTCTTTAATCTTCCTTTGGATATCAAACCATATTAAGGTTTCCAAACTAGTCGGGATTAGCGAACCACACCGAAGTAATCATTTATTTAATTTCCCAATCCCAACCTATTCATCCCATAGAGCAAAACTGGTAATAATCCATATCTAACACCACGGTGTTATCGGTAAATATTAATTACTATTTCACGTTCGCATCTAATTAAAGATTTAACCATTGCTTTGGTGCAAAACTGGTGATACTCCATTCTCGATCATTTCCCAAATTTGATAATTTAAATTATCATATTCATCTTTCAATTTAATTAAAGATTCATTAAAACTCCACTTGGTTTTAATCTTCCCAAAAATCGATATTATTGATTATTTAACTTTGGGAAATCATATCTTGTCTTTAACTGGGTTAAAGAACCAATGTCGTTTAAAACACAGTTCACGATAAACCCAAATTCACATTCATCAGTCTCTAACCGTAATTTAGCAAGAGAACAATTACCTAAGTATTAATCCTGAAGGCCGAAACCAACATCATATCAATACCCAGGAAACCATTCAACTTAGCTAATATCCAGCTAGTTTCTAATTTTCTTAACTCCATTGGGTTTAAGACCAATATTTTTAAAGATACCATTCATGACAAACCCAAAATCACATTCCATTGTTAATTAGGTTAAAGAACAAGTGTTATTTAAAACACCGTTCACGACAAACCCAAAATCCAATTTGATATTAAATACAAGGCTCTGAGTAGAAAATATATCGGCTTGTATTCAATATCAAATTCTCAAATCAACAAATATCGTATTGGAATAACGATATATATATCTTCCAAATTCCTCCACAATATCCGTATAATCACGGAATCCAATCTCGAAATATTCCGAAGATAATTCCGATTCAAATCCATTCCAATTCATATATTGGAAATTCCAGTTATTTTTGAAACTATTTCAAATCCAATTTATTTATTTAAAAAATATGGGATTATAATTCTAGTTCATAACAAGTTCATTTCGATAAGAGTATATTTTTATCTTTTTCGAATATGGAATTTTGCACCCCTATTCTTTCCAAATCATTTATTATGATTTTACACAAATTATTAATATTTTTATTAAGGCCTGTAAGTCGATTTCCATAAACGGCCATCAAACTGCACTTACAACTACCTTTTCCAAATTTCATTTAGACATAATTCCAAATCCAGTCGTTGGATTTCAAATCACTTATATTCGTCAGAAAGCTCTTTTCGATATGAACCCAACGGTTCTGGTTTTAGGAGAATCCGACGGTCGATCTCCCATAATATCAATACGAAGTCAATGGTCGAATTTCGCGAACAGTCGCTGCGTGACGCGTTCTATTCAGGCCATATAATATATATATTATATATATTTCATCGATTTCCATTTTAAAACGTATTTTATAAATCGTTTTAAATTCATTTTCAAAACGATTTCAACTTCATACTCAATTTTAAATCAAAACTGAATATTCGATATCATTAATATATAAATGATAATATTTTCAAAACATTAGATTTTGAAATCACTTCCATTTCGATATACATTATAAAAATAAATAAAATCGATATAAATATCGTTCACGTTAAAATGGCGTTAATTTAATCAACACGCTTTTATTCAACACATGAATATATTTTATTCAACACATGAGCATATTATTTTAAAATATTCTTTATTTATTCTATTCAACACATGAATATATTATTTAAAAATATTCTTTATATATTCTATTCAACACATGAATTTATTATTTTAAAATATTCTTTATTTATTCTATTCAACACATGAATATTTTATTTTATAATATTCTTTATTTATTCTATTCAACACATGAATATTTATTTTATTCAACACATGAATATTTTATACAGTCCATTTCACATCACAACCAATTTTCACAACACAATCAGACAAACAAGTCGTCCATGGTCTGTGGACGACGGGGAACAGTTCATATATGCAGTTATGAAATAAATAACTGTATAAAGAAAATTTTGGTGAGAAGTTCTAACCTTTGGGATCCACTCCGTCAATTTTATTTCTGAATTTCTGAACTGTATGGATTTGCCCCGAATTCCACTGCAGTCTTTTCTATGATGTTCATATTAAAAATCTCATCTTTAATATGATGTTTATATTGTAAAGATCACATTTTTATACTGCTACTACATAAATAAAAATCGTATTTTTATTTCAAATCTAAATATATAAAAATCATACTTTTATTTTGCTACTTCATTATAAAACCTCAACCTTATATTATAAAAAAATCACTTCTTTATATTTTCATATCCAAGAATTCATATTTTCCTAAACAAAGAAATCATATTTCTTTAACAAACAAAAATCAAATCTTTATACAAACAAAAATCTCATCTTTAAACAATTAAAAATCTAATCTTTAATCAATTAAGAATCTGATCTTTAATCAATTAAAAATCGTATCTTTTCATACATATTAAAAATCAAATCTTTTCTTTCTCAAAATATAATCATTATGTTGTTAAAAATATAATCTTTATGTTGTTAAATTTTTTTTAGACTTTTCGTTATATAAAAGAAAAATCTAAACTTTAATTAAATTAAAAGCATATACCTCTCTTTCTCGTTTAAAACTGAACGACGCCTAACCCATTCTTCGATCCCTCTTCATCAACCACCGAAACTAGATCCGAGCCATCCCTTCGACGCTACTTAGGTAGGTGGCGGATGTTTGTGGAAGATTTGGGGGCTAGGATTGAAAAAGGGAAGGAGAAGGGAGAGAGGGGTGGTGCTAGGGTGCAAAGGACGGAGGGGGGGTGCAGCTTGGTCGAAGGACGGTGGCAGGGGAGCGGCGGGCCCAGCGTGGCCTGAGGCGGTGATCAGAGGGTTCTAGGGCTTGGGGGTTCACACCAGAGAAAGGGGAAGAAAGAGGGACGACGGGAAGGAGGAGACGGTGCAGCGCTGAGGTCGCCGCGACGTTGGGCCCCCCGGCGGTGGCGTAGTCGGTGAAAAGGGGGGGAGGGGGGCGACGGGATTCTGCTGCGCCCCTTTCCGTTTTTTCGTTCGATTTCAAAACTAAAGAGAGAGAGGGGTTAGGTAGAAATAAGTTATATATATATATATATATATTTGTTTTATTTTATTCTTCAAAAAGTTGACTTTTTATTTCAAACCCCAAACGAGACCCAACGACTGTTGTCCGTAGCGTAATACCCTCATTCCGCACACAATGGGATATGTTTCGTAACCCAATTCGACTGTTACGACCAGTTTCCACTTAATTTAAATATAAATCAGTGTATATTGAATTTGAATGTTCATTTTAATTTACCGGGGCCACCTACTGACACTAAAAATTCCAGAAAAATTATTTCCAGCTTCGTATTGACGATACGGTCCTAACAAAACTAATTTCGTCAAATTTGAAGACCGTTTGAAAAATGGCTATTTTGTGGTCGATCCAAATTGATTGAAATTGTCAAAACACATTTTCTTTTTCCACGCTCACATTTTGATTCAGAAAATTATGAAAATTGGTATCTAGTAATAACTTGACATCCCGGATCCAACAAAAGTGGTTTCGTTGAAAACGGAGGTCATTTGCAAAATGGCTATTTTAAGGGCTATATTTCCATAGCGACTATTCTGAATTTTCAACTGGACATAACTTTTTATCCCCGCTATGAAATTTGGATTTTCGGATTCGTTGGAAAGATATTTTCAAATAGATTCTAATACTTTTGGTTTTGCTAAAATCCGGTTTGTTTTGAATCCTGTACATTCATTTGAAATTTGAAATCGAATTTTCAAACTACCGCGCCATTTCCAATTCCTTTTATAATTAAAATAAATATTTATACTCTAACTTCGATTTAAATAAATTTATACATTCTAATTTTATGCAAAATAAATTTATAGTTGTTATTATTTAAAATAAATCATTTTAAATACTCAAAATTCTTTAAAATTGCCAAAATAAAAAATTTAATTTGTTTCTGATTTTCGGGTTGTTACAATCTCCCCCACTTAAAGTCTTTTCGTCCTCAAAAAGGAAAGGAGCTGAAAGTTGTTTAACTAATCAACTCAACTTTCAGTTTGGCGTTCATTCTTCAACTTTTCGGTTTTTAGAATTTTCAAATTCTTCAAAAATTTGGCTAACACCCTAAATTTTCGAAAAATTTCGCCATAACCTCCTTTGTACGGGGAGCACCGGGAAAATCTCCAAACTGCCACACAGACCCTCTCATCTCAAAAAGAAAAAGAAAAAGCCAAGAGGCTAGCCAATCGGCTCATAAAATCATCCAAACCCAATGAATTAGTAAACATGTATCTATTTGTCGGGCATACAATTTTATTCCTCTTCTCTAGCCTCCTTGCTATGAACCTGTTCAATATATACGCATGTACATATATGCAATTTCAAACAATTTTCAATCCAGTTCAAATTTGACTAAAATTGCCTTTTAATATCATATGGGTTTGAATAATTTAATTAGTGAACTAATTATCAAACAACACAGCCAGCAATCAATTAGTTGATTATCGTTTCAAACACATAACTTTTTACATATACTAAAAATACATTTTTGATGCCAAATCACAATAAATAACCCTATCTAGTTTTGGTACTCACACCATTCAATTGGAAATATATAGATATCCCACTTTCGAAACTCGAACACAAGTGCTGATGATGACATGCCATCATCAGAACCATCTCCGGGCGACTAGAGTGTGATTCTATATCTATTCAGTATATTAAAACTTCGAATATACGTTTGCAAGGCGTATATGCAAAATCTTTATATACTCGATTGTCCAAATCCAATATAAACTAAATATAATCAAATACGTATAAAATGGTTTAAATTTTCAAAACAAAATTGGTTTTCATTTTTATTTTAAAACAACACTCTTCACACTCGTTCTAGGATACTACTGATCCTATCTCTAACGAGTCATTCTCATTGGATATTACTAATCCAATCTCTGATGAATTCTTTCGTCTGGTTCTAACGTGTCTTGTTCTCGAGCTCTGTAAACCAAAGCTCTGATACCAAACGGACACGACCCAAACTTCCCCGTAAAGGAAAGCTCGGATTGAGTTTAGAACACGACAAATCAGGACACAAACAGAAGAATATTTCATTGCTTATTACATCAATTTACATCAGAGTACAAGAATATACAGAGTACGAACAAATAATATACATTTGATAAATATCAGAAATTTACAAATTACAATGCAGCAAAAAATAATACAAAACACAACTAAAAGAGATATACGGATATAGAGCTTTCCGAATATCATTCCATCTGTAAACCAGGATCCTGTGAATATAAATCTGCAAAACCAAAACCGCTAGCTGCCACTGTGGAAAATAGGGGCACCCAGAGTTTAGGTTAAAACAATAAACTTTCGGTCAGTCATGTGACTGGTGTGAGAATTAAAACAGTTATTAAATCTTTACTTTAAAAGTAAAGTAAATCCAGGGACCATGCCGTATAACACGGAACGGGTTTCCTCCCAAGAATACTAGTGCATAAACAGTTATAAACAACGCAATGTTTTTTGAAAAATGAAGATGTTATAAGACTCAGGTCCCATCACACAATGCAACGCAAGCCGGAGGATAGAGTTTTACCTTATAATAGCCAAACATGCTTGGTACGTTTAAAACAAATTATTTTGATACTATTATAGTGTAAAGTGTATAAAACAACTTCAAATATAAATGTATCAATCATAGGCGGCATGGGTACCATCTGTCATGTCGCTAATACTAGGCTCTACAATCAAAATCTAAATGTCACGTATTGGAAATTGGATTTTCGTCATGAGTAGAGGCAAGGGATGTACTCCTCGACGGCTTCGAGACACTTTAGCAAGTGCCTCAGGGTCACACACAACGATCACTTGGATCCTCCAAGGCCGGTCCACACATAGCGGATTAATTATACCTGAACACACGTTCCCCGGTCCTATAGGACCTATCCATCAGCTCCGTAGAGACCGATATATCTGGGGCTCCTCGCATTCGAACAACCACACAGGTAAAAATAATATAAATGTCAGGGCTTGTAAACGCTAACACCACTCAAAGCTAGAAAGAAACGTCATATTCTCCTTGTGTCCCTTATCCCGTTTTTGACTCATACAGAGGTGTGAGGCTCGCAAATTAACGCTATACACAAAGCTATGCTATATTAAATCCGTGCTTTGATCATCAACCACAAGACTATGCTTTTCAACAGAAGTCTTGATCATTTGCATCTCAGCATGCCACACAGGAAATTCATGCCATGCGACTGATATATATCGATATATAACCTCTGAGCTCGTACGTCCTAGAGAAAGGCGTTAAGCAAGAGAATAAATTCTCTGCTGCCAAACAGATATATATTTAATAGAAATCAATCAACACAGAATAAAATCCAATGTCAGACACACTGTCCATTTACAAGTTCGTTCTGGGTCTGAACGAAACCGGAGGCACCTTATTCCTCGTCCCATATGTCCAATACAGGAGAAAGGCCCTCACATATCCGTCGATCTCCAAGTACGTCTGGACGATCACCACTTATTACCTCGTCTTGAGGTACTGTCCAATCAAGACATCAGTAATCATGCAAACGATGTGAAGACCTCCGGTCTTCAACCACCGTATTCATCATCGACTAATCGTCGAATCGATTATTCAGAATGGGTATAAACCCGGCCTTTCCGAATAACCCGCGTATATAATAAGTGCTACAAAAACACAACATACGCCTCATTCCAATTCAGAATAATCTTTTATTCAAATATTCACATCATTAGGGAATAGGTTCCCATTAACTTTATCAAAGATAAATTCTTTTAAATTTATTCTTTAATATTCCTTTGTATATCAAACCATATTAAGGTTTTCCAAACTAGTCGGGATTAGCGAACCACACCGAAGTAATCATTTATTTTATTTTCCAATCCCAACCTATTCATCCCATGGAGCAAATCTGGTAATACTCCATATCTTACACCATGGTGTTATCGGTAAATATTAATTATCATTTCATGTTCACATCTAATTAAAGATTAACTATCATTTTGGAGCAAAACTGGTGATACTCCATTCTCGATCATTTCCCAAATTTGAGAATTTAAATTATCATATTCATCTTTTAATCTAATTAAAGATTCATTTAAAGTCCACTTGGTTTTAATCTTCCAAAAATCAATATTAATGATTATTCAACTTTGGGAAATCATATATTATCTTTAACTGGGTTAAAGAACCAATGTCATTTAAAACACAGTTCACGATAAACCCAAATTCACATTCATCAGTCTCTAACCGTAAATTAGTAAGAGAACAATTCCATAAGTATTAATCCCGAAGGCCGAAACCAACATCAGATCAATACCTAGGAAACCATTCAACTTAGCTAATCTCCAGTTAGTTTCTAATTTTCTTAACTCCATTGGGTTTAAGAACAGTATTTTTAAAGATACCATTCACGACAAACCCAAAATAACACCCATTGTTAATCAGGTTAAAGAACAAGTGTTATTTAAAACACCATTCACAACAAACCCAAAATCCAATTTGATATTAAATACAAGGCTCTGAATAGAAAATATATCGGCTTATATTCAATATCAAATTCTCAAATCAATAAATATCGTATTGGAATAACGATATATATATATCTTCCAAATTCCTTCACAATATCCGTATAATCACGGAATCCAATCTCGAAATGTTCTGAAGATAATTTCGATTTGAATCCATTCCAATTCATATATTGGAAATTCCGGTTATTTTTAAAACCATTTCAAATCCAACTTATTTATTTAAAAAATATTGGATTATAATTCTAGTTCATAACTAGTTCATTTCGATAAAAATATATTTTTATCTTTTCAAATATTGAATTTTTCACCCTAATTCTTTCCAAATCATTTATTATAATTTTACACAAATTATTAATATTTTTAATAATTTTATCAAAGCCCGTACAGTCGGTTTCCATAAACGGTCATCGAACTGCAATTACAACGACCTTTTCCAAATTTGATTTGGACATAATTCCAAATCCAACTGTTAGATTTCAAATCCCTTATATTGGTCAGAAAGATCATTTCGATACGAACCCAATGGTTCCGGTTTTAGGAGAATTCGACGGTCATTTTGTAATATCAATACGAAGTCAATGGTCGAAATTCGCGAATGGTCACTGTGCGGCGCGTTCTATTCAGGCCATATAATATATTTAATATATATATATTATATATATTTCGCCGATTTCCGTTTTAAAACGTATTTTACAAAAAAAAATTCTTTTTCAAAACGATTTCAACTTCATATTCAATTTTAAATCAAAACTGAATATTCCATATCATTAATATATAAATGATAATATTTTCAAAACATTAGATTTTGAAATCACTTCCATTTCGATATTCATTATAAAAATGAATGAAATCGATATAAATATCGTTCACGTCAAAATGGCGTTAATCTAATCAACACACTTTTATTCAACACATGAATATATTTTATTCAACACATGAATATATTTTATTCAACACATGAACATATTATTTTAAAATATTCTTTATTTGTTCTATTTAACACAGGAATATATTATTTTAAAATATTCTTTATTTATTCTATTCAACACATGAATATATTATTTTAAAATATTCTTTATTTATTCTATTCAACACATGAATATATTATTTTATAATATTCTTTATTTATTCTATTCAAGACATGAATATTTTATTTTATTCAACACATGAATATTTATTTTATTCAACACATGAATATTTTATACATTCCATTTCAAATCACAACCAATTTTCACAACACAATCAAACAAACAAGTCATCCATGGTCTGTGGACGACGGGGAACAGTTCATATATGCAGTTATGAAATAAATAACTGTATAAAGAAATTTTGGTGAGAAGTTCTCACCTTTGGGATCCACTCCGTCATTTTTATTTCTGAATTTCTGAACCGTCTGGATTTGCTCCGAATTCCAACGCAGTCTTTTCTACGTTGTTCATATTAAAAATATCATCTTTAATATGATGTTTATATTGTAATGATCACAATTTTATACTGCTACTAGATAAATAAAAATCGTATTTTTATTTCAAATCTAAATATATAAAAATCGTATTTTTATTTCGCTACTTCATTATTAAACCTCAACCTTATATTTTAAAAAAATCACTTCTTTATATTTTCATATCAAAGAATTCATATTTTCCTAAACAAAGAAATCATATTTCTTTAACAAACAAAAATCAAATCTTTATACAAACAAAAATCTCATCTTTAAAAAATTAAAAATCTAATCTTTAATCAATTAAAAATCTAGTCTTTAATCAATTAAAAATCGTATCTTTTCATACATAATAAAAATCAAATCTTTTCTTTCTAAAAATATAATCTTTATGTTGTTAAAAAAATCAGACTTTTCGTTATATAAAAGAAAAATCTAAACTTTAATTAAACTAAAAGCATATACCTCTCTTTCTCGTTTAAAACTGAACGGCGCCTAACCCATTCTTCGATCCCTCCTCATCAACCACTGAAACCAGATCCGAGCCATCCCTTCGACGCTACTTGGGTAGGTGGCGGCTATTTGTGGATGATTTGGGGGCTAGGATTGAAAAAGGGAAGGAGAAGGGAGAGAGGGGCGGCGTTAGGGTGCGATGGACGGAGGGGGGGGTGCAGCTTGGTCGGAGGACGGTGGCAGGGGAGCAGCGGGCCAAGTGTTGCCTGAGGCAGTGATCAAAGGGTTCTAGGGCTTGGGGGTTCATGCCAGAGAAGGGGGAAGAAGGAAGGATGACCGGAAGGAGGAGGTGTGCGGCGCTGAGGTCGCGGTGGCGTTGGGCCCCCCTGACGGTGGCGCAGTCTGCGAAGGGCGGGGGGGGGGGGGGGGTGACGAGAATCGGCTGCGACCCTTTCCCTTTTTTTCATTTGATTTCAAAAATGAAGAGAGAGAGAAGGGTCAGGTTGAAAGAAGTTAAATATATATTTTATTCTTCAAAAATTTGACTTTTTATTTCGAACCCCAATTCATAACCCAATTCGGCTGTTACGATCAGTTTCCACTAAATTTAAAATATAAATCAGTATATATTGAATTTGAACGTTCATTTTAATTTACCGGGGCCACATACTGACACTAAAAATTCCAGAAAAATTATTTCTAGCTTCATATTCACGATACGGTCCTAACAAAACTAATTTCATCAAATTTGAAGACAGTTTGAAAAATGGCCATTTTCTGGTCGATCTAAATTGACTGAAACTGTCAAAACACGTTTTCTTTTGCCACGCTCACATATTGATTCAGAAAATTATGAAAATTGGAATCTAGCAATAACTTGACATCCCGGATCCAACAAAAGTTGTTTCGTCGAAAACGGAGGCCGTTTGCAAAATGACTTTTTTAAGGGCTATATTTCCATAGCGACTATTCTGAATTTTCAACTGAACATAACTTTTTATTCTCGCTATGAAATTTTTGATTTTTCAGATTCGTTGGAAAGATATTTTAGAATAGATTCTAATATTTTTGGTTTCGCTAAAATCCGGTTTATTTTGAATCCTATACATTCATTTGAAATTTGAAATCGAATTTTCAAACTACCGCGCCATTTCCAATTCCTTTTATAATTAAAATAAATATTTATATTCTAACTTCGATTTAAATAAATTTATATGTTCTAATTCTATTCAAAATAAATTTATAGTCGTTATTATTTAAAATAAATCATTTCAAATATTCAAAATTCTTTAAAATTGCCAAAATAAAAATTTTAAATTGGTTCTGATTTTCCGGGTTGTTACACTTAAAGTATATTTCACTTTCACCTTGTTGTCATTTTTATTAGAACTAGTAAGGTGAATTAGTAGGTATGTTATAGTTTGATAGTTTATTTTGTGCTAATTAATAGCATGAATAAGCTATACTTATAATAATCATATCAACTAAATTCACAAATGACCAAAAAAAAGAGAGATCATGGTTTCATTTTATGTTGATTCATGTGATCTAGAGAGTGGAACTATTTCTAAGACATTTTACTCTCATATTTTTTTATCTAACTTAGTTTGTTAATATAGTTTAGTTGTTATTGAAGTTAAAATTTCACTCGATTTTGTTTTAATTTGATTGAATAGAATTAGAATTACTTCTTTCTTCGTGGATTGACCCGTATTCGCCACATACTACAGGTGTACGTTGTGTGCTTGCGGTTTATACACTTCGCGAAGATTTTCTAATCGATAGAATATTCGTCGTCGAATAAGTTTTTGGTGCCGTTGCGGAGAAGTTATGGTTGAAGAGTGGGATGTGATTTGAAATGTATTGATGGTATGAGTTGGCAAGTGACTGATGTTGTTGGATTTGTATGAGCTGAGATGGTATGTAGTGGTGATATGTCTGTGGTTGAATGGTTGGAAGTTTGCATGAATGTTTGAAGATTGTTGAGTGGTGGTGATATGTTGAGGAAGTTTGTATGTATGATTGAAATTGATTAAGATTATATAGGATTGTATTTTTTGGTGTAGTTTGAAGTGTTGAGTGAAGGAAAGTGTGCAAGTGACAGTGTTTTCAAGTGATGAAAGAAAATAAATTTGGTGAGGTGTTTGGCTAGAGGTAGTTGAGTTCGTGGATGAACGTGGGTGGTATTATTGTAGGCTCTGGTCTGATGGACTTGAAGTGGAGATGAAACCTTGTTTGATGGCGAGTGGTATTGTTGAAATGGAATTGAGCTCCAGGCAGCGAACTATAGCTGTAGTTTTGATATGTGGTGGTGAAGGTAGTAGTGGATATGGTTGAAAGTGTGAGGACGTGTGTAACCGGGGTGGTGTAGGATTTTTGTGATTAGGAATTTGGTAGTTGTGTGTTTACCTGAACAAGGTGGTAGTTGGAATGTGTGGAGTTAGTTGATTGATTGTATGGTTTGATGGCATTGGTGACTTATAGAAGTTAGTTAGATGTGCATGGATGTGGTAATTGGCAAGGGGAATGTGCAGAAGTGATGGGTATGCTTTCTTTCGGTTGAGAATGCGGTGGGTAGTTGTTGCAGGGTATGAAGGTGAATGGTTGTTGTGTGAACCAAGTGAAAATAGAGGTGAACTGGCTTGTACCTGAAGCACTGCTTGGTGAATGGAGTTTGGGAGTTGATGCTGCCAAGTAAGTAGGGATGGAGTTTGGTGGTTGTAATTTTTTTTAATTTGTGTCTTTTGCTTTGTTGAGAAACTTGGTTTCGATATGGTATCAGGGGAGGGTTTGATAAATGATGTCGGTTTTCATTTTATCTCGGCCAGGTTTTAATTAGAGTTTTTTTGGGCCGGGCCTTGGGTGTGCGTGAGTATTTGTGGGCTGATTCAAAATTTTATTTTATTTTTTCTTTTCATTTTGTTAATTTTTATAGATTTTATTCATTTTTTTTCTTTTCCCCTCTCTCTTATTTGTTGATTATATTTTATAAAAAAGAAAAAAAATTACTTTTGTTTTTAAGTGTTTTTGCTTGTTTTTTTCTTAAGTTAGTTTTTCTTGGGCTTCTTTTAAGAAAAGACCATAAAAAATTGCTTTTCTCTAAGAGAAAAAAATTTGTTGTTCTCTTGTATGTACATGTTGTTTCTCTTTTCAGGTTGCACAAGAGGTAGGAATTGCTTTGGTTGCCCAAAAAACTGCGCTGCTTCGCTTGCTAAAAAAATTCTGGCGCTTCAAAATAAATGGCTAATAATTCTGCATGCTCAGGTATCGTGTTTTAACCTCTTTATTTTAATTCCATTGTTGTTTGCTTTCATTTGCATTCATAATAAAAATCCAAAAACAAAATAAAAATTCATTTGTAGTTGCATTGTTAAGTCACGTTTAATTTTTGTTTTGCATTCATCTTATTTTTGTTTATTTTTCTAAGGATATCATTATATTTTGACAAATTGGTTTATTTCTAACGAATTATTTCTCGGTGTCTAGACTAGGACAAAATAATAACCGATTATAAATATTACGGTGATTCGTAAGTATTATATCGGTTGTTCCTCTGAAGGTACTTAAACCTTCGGCCGCATTGTTAGGGTGATTCCTGGTGCACCGATAACTCCTATTCGTTAACTGGCTGAGAATTTTTTGCTGAAGTTTATCTAACCGTCATTATATAATTTTAGAAAAATTGTAAATAAGTACTTTGCATTCATATAGTTGCATTTGGTTCATGTATATATATAAAAAAAGACCCAAAATAAAAAAAAACAATTTTCTTTTGTGAATATTTCTTTTTCTCTTAAAAAAATTCAAAAAAAAAGATGCTTTCTTGAAAATGTCCCAATTTCCTTACTCCAACCGATTTTACGATAGTTGTGATAATCGATATAATTTTACACCAAATTCATATGATATTTTAATAACAACTATTGTACAAACAATTTGGATTTTACACCACCAACTTTTCAAAATTTTCAAAATAATCCTGATATTACACCACCAAATTTTTAAAATGACGATCAACCCTCAAGTCTTGAAACAAGTATTGAATCTTTAGTTGAATCAAGTCAAAGATTAAATGAATGTTATAAGTCATTAATGTGCAACAATTCAAGTCAGAGTTTTCAAAATAATCAAAATTCAAATTCAATTCCAAATTCAAATGATATGATTACAACCCTTTCCAATTCAATTTCGAACTCCAAAGTGAATTTCAAATTCAAAATGGAAATGTGAATCAATTTTCAAATGATTTTGGCAATGAGAATAATTTTTATTGTGGTGCAACTAAAAATATTTGTTCTCAACAATTTCAAATTGGAAATTCCCAAATAAATAATCTTGAATTTGATTTTGATGAGCAAACTTGCACGGATTTGTTATATGAAACCTACTTGAATTTTCGTGAGAAATAAAATCAAATCCAAACGTATGACGATTCGAATAATAATCCTTCGTTTACCAAAATTGATGATTTTCAAATAACAACTTTTGAAATGGAAAATGATTGTCTTAACAAAGTTGTTGAAATTATGGTAATTGAGTTGATTTTAATTTTTTGAGAGGGTGGAACCAAATCTCAAATTCAATCTTCCTTTTTCTGAACATAACGAATTTCAAACAACAACTTTGTATTTTGAAAATGATACATGCATTGAAGTTGTTGACAATTCAACGAAGGAAGACGAATTTGATGAATACGGTTTTTTTGGACATTTCAAAAATGAGTTGAATTTTAAAGAGGTGGATGTAACACCCCGTAATTTTCAATATTAATGTTCACAAATTAAAGAATAACTAATCTTAGATGTAAGAATTAAGGGAAACGGGTTGCGCCATTGTGTTCGTCTCGGAATTCTGGTTGGGATAGAGTCCGAGTTTGCGTGAATTGGACTTCGTATGAAGAAGTTATGGCCATCGGAAGTTTCAGAAAAATTTAAACAGATTTCAAAAATTCGAATTTCAGAGTCAAATTGGGCTAGGTGGGAAATTTCCCGCCAGGGCCAGGTCGACCTACCCACACAGGTCGACCTGCCCCCCTCCCCCGGGCAGATTTGTTTGATGACCTTTAATGACTGTATGCTGAGTCATTAGGGTTTCTGATCTGGTCTGAATGGCTGGGGTTAATTCTGGGTTGATCGGATGGCCTAAATTAATCCTAAACTCTATAAAAATACATGTAGACTCAAACCCTAAAATCAAATAAAAACTAGAATCATGGCCTCCATGCCGTCACCTCGCAACCTAGAATAGCCGCCACCAATTAGAGAGGAAGAAAAGCTAATCAAATTCAATTCTAATCTAAACCGCAACAAATTGTCTTCTTCAAAGGAAAGCTAAATCAATTTCAGAACTCAGATTTCAGAACTCAAGACCTTCTGTGAGTTGTGAGTTCGATTTCTTTAATAAGATAATTAACAATTTAATTGGATTGAGCTATGATTTGGATTATATGGTTATGTTGTGAATCATTGACCATATGTTATTATCTATGTTGTAAGTTCTATGATGTTATCATCTATGTTGTAAAGTTGTGATGTTATCATCTATGTTGTAATTCTATGATTGGCTTATGTATAATCAATTCATAATGATGTTTCATATGCTAGTTTGGTTATGTTATTGGAACTAATTCATATGATAAATCATACGTATGTATGCAAGTTTAGATGTTAATTTAGATATGAATCATATGCAAGTTAGTGAAAATTTTATACAATCTTACATGTTTCATGACATCTATTTTATGTGTAAATTGGATCTAAAGTTAGGCTATGACATGTGTAAGTTATATGTCGGTATACAAAATTCTACATGCTAGTTTACATGTTTAGATGAAAGTTTACACCATCGTTATGTTGCATAAATCACATATGCAAGTGTGTGTGTGTGTGTGTATATATATATATATGTTTGGAGTATGAATCATGTAATGTAAGTTGGTGGTTATTACCTATGCAAGTTTACACCTTATGATTAGATCTATGACATACATGGTTTATGCAAGTTTGTGACTATTACCTAAACAAGTTTACACCTTTAGATTTAGATCTATGACATATGTAGTTTTATGCAAGTTTGTGACTTTGGCCTATGCAAGTTTTAGATGTAGAACCTCATTCACACATGCAAGTTCACCCCTTATGTTTAGATCTAGTTTCATCTATATGTATGTTGTGATGTTTTCTCTTTATTCCATAAGTTAGACTATTCGAGTCTAACGTATATTTTACGTTAAACGAACGAATGTACAACGTGGGGCAATGGGATAATATTAAAAGATTTTAATATTGAGAATTGGCATAAATGCCTTAAATGGCATAAAATAAATTTGTGATGATAATTGGTATAATTTTGCATACCATAAATAGATGGACATAATTGAGTCAATTATGGACATAGTTAAATTTGGAATTGATTGATAATTTGAATAGGGAAATTAATTCAAATTGGGGGATAATTAATTATGTGTAATTAATCGCCTAAGACACGAGGTTAGGCTCTTTTGTGGTGTAAGACTGCTCGGACCCGCCCGGCAAATCCAGCTGCCACAAATGCCAGTCTAATGTGGGAGGTCTTAGGCATAAATTAAATGCGTAACAGTTGTAAAGACATGAGGTTAGACTCGTTTGTGGTGTAAGACTGCCCGGACCCGCCCGACAAATCCAACTGCCACAAATGCCAGTCTAATGTGGGAGGTCTTTACAAGGTTACGGTGTTAATGAATTAAGAAACACTTAACCGGATAAACATGTGGTGGGACATGGGGGTTAAGTGGGTGCCTTGGGTGGCTTGTGAAATACGATTAGAAACACTTAACCAAAATTTGGAACATGTAAGTGAACATGAATAAGAAGAGGGTTAAGTGGGATGTACTATAGGGGACCAAGCTTAGGTGGATAGCTTGTGTCAAGTAATGGGGGCCCGTTTCAACCAGTAACCCATAAGTATCTTTATGGGCTCGACCCAAGTCGAGGACGGGACACGCATACTGCGCTTGACTATAAGAAACCAAAACGGGTTAGCGGTGGCATCGCAAGTCCAACGGGTTCATGTGCGTGTGTGGGCCCGGGCTGGTAGGTAAGACGTTGTTGCATCGTGTAGGTATAAGCCGTGCATTGTTGGTGGTATCGGGTTGCCACTTTGGGGAGTGATACACCCCACTGTGGGGCCAACACGGGTATCTACGAGTTAGGGAGCCGATCGCATGGGGGTAGTGGGTACACCTAGTGGAGATAGAGGCAGGCGGCACCTATGAAGGCAACTAGGGGTGCACGAAACTACCATTATCATTATTAAGTTCTGTAGGCGGGATCAACCTTAGGGTGACTAGTGGTGGTGCAGTACAGTAATTATCTTATAGTGGTTTAGGTGCGCCTTTAACGTTATCTTTGTTCATCTTATTTCCTTGTTTACTCTACCATACCCAATTCTTCACAGTCATTTCCTTATTTTCCAACTTATGCCTTAGCCTAGTTATTTTGGTAATTATATTTTTAAAGTTATCGCACTCGCCAGACTTTATGTCTGACCCCATTTGTTTCCACCTCTTTTCTTCCTTTTCCCCCCAGGTGCTCAGTGTGGAACTAGCACCAGTGGAGCTTGATTTTGGACAGATGTAACTCTTGCTTTTAGAAGTTGCTTGGATCGCTGAAGTAAAAGTTCAGCCTATCTTATTTATGGCTATTTTGTGTTGGGGTTATGCCTTTCAATTTATGTACTCTGATTTAGTCAAGATGGATATTATGTACTTTGACTCTGGTTTTTGATGATGTAATCAAACCTATGTGTTTACCGCAGCAATGAATAAAATTTTAAAATTTTAAGTACTGTTTATATCTGTCTTGTTGTTAAGTTTCTGTTCTATACACACTTAAAACGCTCCATAAAAGTTAATGCATTCCCTTTGTGAGTGACATTAATGGACGTGGGGTGTTACAGTGGATTTGAATCACCATTTTGATTTTAAAATCGATAATTCAAAAGAAATTTTCAATGATAATTTTGAAATTCAATTTGGTGGAAATAAACATGAAATTCAAATTATTATTCAATTTACCCCAAAAATAAAACAACTCATTTGATTTTTTGTAAAGCGACATTCGTTTTTCCAAATCTACACTCAACTTCAAAATCTTTTACGATTTGGTTTTCCAGGCTTAAGTTGTGTCTCTCATACTTAAAGAGACAAATAAATCGGTCTTTAGATGACCGTTTCATTTACTTCTTGTCAATATATTTTTTGATATACCGTAAATAGTTTTTTTTTGTAAATACAGGGCATATTTTCAAAATGTTCTTTTCCATGTTTCTTTCCACTTGGGTTGCCTATGGCTACACAGTCAAAATCAAGAGTGGGGGGAGTTTCATATTTATTTTGGTTTTGCATAGATTTCTCTTTTATTTTATTTTTTCATTCCAAAAAAAAACTAAACAAAAAAAAATCATTTTAATTTACTTTTAGATAGGCACGATGAAGTAAATATACGATTTTGGTCGTACGATTAAAATGTTTGGAAATTCACTTCTCTTAATGGATAACAGAAGAAAAGTTTGAATCATGAGCAAATTTGGTGTAACTGGTATATAGGGAGATTCATAGGTGATGCGTATGAAATGTTTTCTAAATTGTAATCCGATTAATTGATTGGTTGATTTAGACTACTTGTGATAACATTTTATATCTTTTAAGTGAAGCTATGCTAAGATATTCTAGCTTAACTCTCTCTTATGTTTAAAAAAAAAAGAATGTATATATTTATAATAATAATCCAAGGGTATCCAACATTGCTAGTACATCTAGCATTGGTGTGCAAACTCGTCAAGCTCTGTCCCAACTCCCACGTAAGCCGTAATGCAGTGCGTTGGTTATATCTTGGTCTCATTTCATCAGTTGGCCACCTAAGGATTACTGACCCTCATGTAAGCCATAATGCAGTGTAGGGGTGGTATACCTAGGTGTTTGTAAATAATAATAATGTAAATATTTTTCATAATAACGATAGAGTAAGCACTTGAAATCCAAGTACCTTGTTCGCTTATTTGACCTAACTTGTTAACCAAAAGGAAATTGAGATGCCATTTTACGATTGTTGGTATTGATTATAAAATTCATTTCATATTTGCACTATGTTTTCAACCGAAACAACTGGTCAAGCTATAGGAGTTTGTAACGATAACCAGACTGTTGTTTGAAGTTTTGAGTAGTAACGGACTAAAATTTCATAGTGTCGACCTAACTTGTATTAACTCTTTCGTTTAAATTCGAAAGTAAATTACCTATTTGTAAATACTCTTTTAAAAACTTACATTCATCTTGTATATATTTTCGAATCTTGCATTTTGTAAATATTTTTTGCACTTAACATTTGGATTTTGCAGTTAGTATTCGCCAAAAACCCTCACGAGACAACCGCTGAAAACCCTCACGAGACAATACTCGTCCTACTGGGGACACCCAGAGGTTTAACGACTTGTTGTATACGCTCAATGCAATTGTGCTCCCAACGAAAACAGATTTATCTTAGTTTTTCTGTTTTGTTTATTCGAGGACGAATAAAAAGATAAGTGTGGGGGTATTTGATGTGCACGTAAAAATGCACATTTATATTCACATATTTATTCTTGTTTAATTAAATAAATGAACATTTTTGGGTATTTTATATTATCAAACCATGTTTTAAATATTTTCAAAATCATCACTCATTTTGGGAAAAATGGTCATCTATGCATGTTTTAATTTGTGAAATCATTTACTTGTTCCTTGTACTTTTCTCTTGTAGGAATTTAGGAGAAAAAATGATGCATACACATGAAGATATGAAGAAATGCATGCATATACACAATAGGAGGAAAATAAATAATTCAGTCTATGGTAAATGGAGGACCCCACCTCTCAACTAACCCACTTACTCTTAAGCTTCATATTAGAGACTAATTGGATGATACAAAGGGCTTCATGCATTCTACATGACTTATTAGTGGCTAAGACAAGATTAGAACCTTCATGAAGTGGGCATTTTGGGGATTTCCCATTATGAGTGATTAGGGTTTTAGGATTTTAGGATTTTAGATCATGTATATATAACCCCTTTATGTTCATGTATATACTCTCCACTTTTATCCTTTTCTTTAGTTTAGTTGAGAGGAGCAAAGCTCTCTTTTTATTTCCGTGGCTACTTAGCCAATTTCTTTTATGTAATCTCCCTTTTTAATGCAATTTTAACCAGTTGTCTTTTATTTACATGTTCTTTTCATTTATGCAAGTAGCTTAGTTTTATTTTATGCAAGTACTTTAATTTATATTTGTTAATTAGTTCTCTCTTTTGTTTTGTTTTGTTTATGTTTATGTTGCAATCACTTTTGTTTTCATGAATACATATATTAGAGGTTAATCCCTTCCAACTTAGGGGTAATGAAGCTCTCTTAATTATGTAGATGCAACATAATTTGTTTATTCATGCTCACTTTTGTGCTTCATGTCATGTTGATGTTATTGGTTTTATATGTTCATTATTGAATTTGATAGCCTATATTGTTGACACTAAATAGACTATGCTTAGTCATATGTTCACTAATTACCTATTCATCTACATAAGATGATGGCGATTAAGTGGAGGTTGAAATAATTTTTTTATTGTCTATAGCTCTAATTACTAGTTCATAGGCCATGCTTAAAGTATATTTCACTTTCATCTTGTTGTTATTTTTTATTAGAACTAGTAAGGTGATTTAGTGGGTATCTTATAGTTTGATAGTTTATTTTGTGCTAATTAATAACATGAATAAGCTATACTTATAATAATCATATTAACTAAATTCACAAATGACCAAACAAAGAGAGATCATGGTTTCATTTTATGTTGATTCATGTGATCTAGAGAGTGGAATTGTTTCTAAGTTAACAATTAACTATCATATTTTTATCTAACTTAGTTTGTTAATATAGTTTAGTTGTAGTTGTAGTTAAAATTATCCTCGACTTTGTTTTAATCTGATTGAATAGAATTAGAATTACTTCTTTCTCTGTGGATTAACCCGTATTTGCCACGTACTACAAGTGTACATCGTGCGCTTACGGTTCATACACTTCGCGATGATTTTCTAATCGATAGAATATTTGTCGTCGAACAGTTCCACATGCATGCCATGGTAGAATCTTGATTGCTGATGAACATCAAAATATGTAAAATTTTCACTGCTTAATTATACATTTTACTACTCTTAATAGAAGAATTACTGTATCTTTTATTTTTGTTTGTTACAGGTTTATAATTTTATTGAAATGAAGAAACTCTTGAAGAATTGGCTTTAGAATAACAGTTCAGTTCAAGGTCTACTGAAAAGAAGTGGAAAACCAAGTTATACTCAAAAGCAGTCAAAGCTCGGTTGGTTTGATGTGGCGCAATCTACTCGGAGGTCATGGGTTCGAATCTTAGCACACACCTTATTCATTTTTTTTGCCAACCTCCAAGGGAAATTCTTTTAGAGCAAACCAACACAAGAAGTTTCTGGAAAATACGGGAGATGGAAGTTTCTAGAGTAATACGGAGAACACTAGATCAACTGATGAAGATCAAGTCAAGGGCTTGGATTTTATGAATCAAGAAGTTTCTAGACAATGTAGAGAAGGAAATTCTAGAATGATAAGGGATAAGTTTCAAGAGGAATACTGGGCCAAAATTCTAGAGAATTCTATTCTTTTAGATCTAGATCTTATGAATACTATAAATACCCCTACCTAGTGTCATTTTAGATTATTTTGGCATTGGATGCCAATTGGCATCAACTTAGGTTTTCTCTTTTCTTCTTATAATTAGCATTTTCTCTTGTAATCTCTTAACTTTTGTTTCATAAATAAAATTGTTGAATTCTACTCTTTTCTGTCCGAGTTCTCTTTTCTTTACTCTAATTTCTGTCTCTGCTCTTTTTTATTTTATTTTAATTTCTATTGCAGTGGATTTTCTATTTTCCTATTTTTATTGAGATCTATTGATTTGCCAAGAGGTTAATAGATCTCATCTCCACTTCTTACAGTTCTTAAATATTCTCTACAAGTTTGTTTCTCTTCTGTTCTAGCAAGTTCTTATTCTAAACTAATCACATCAACTACTCAATTTCGTCTAACTCGCCTATAATTTAAATAAACATTAGTAAATCACACAACTCCCTGTGGATTCGACCCGAATTCGCACAAATACTACAACAGACGCCGTACGTTTGAGGTAAAATAAAATCATGGTTTTTGTTAACAACTAAAACCGTCGATCAAGTTTTTGGCGCCGTTGCCGGGGAGTTAAAATAGTTTCTATTGTTTACTTAATATTCAATTAGTGTTGGTTTTTTTTATTTGTGCTTTATATTCCTTTTTCTATTTAGCTGTAGTTCTTTATTTATTTTATTTTGCTTTCTTCATATTAAAAAAAAATCGTTTTTTTCTTGTTTTCTTTAGTTTAATTGCTTATTTCCCTTTGTTTTCTTATTAGTAGATTTTTGTTTCTGTTTTATGAAATAAAAAAAGAAGTTTGTTTTTTCCTTCTTTTCTATTTTATTTTTGTAGTTCTCTATTTAAAAAAAAAATCATCAACTTTTTCTGATTTCTTTCCGTCTTTGAATTCCTTTCCAAATTTCAATATGTTACATTTCCTCTTCTTACAAATAAGTCTTAAATAAATAATTTTTTTGCAGTTTCTTGTTCGCTTTATTTGTATTTCTTTAATCTCTTTTGCCGCATCAAAATCCATTTGCATCAAACTCAAACGCAACCTCTCCAGAACATCAAACCCACACCAAATCTCCATTGTTGTTCCTTCTATAACCATCACCAAATCTGTCTACCTAATCATTTCCTACATCCACTACCATTTCAGCACCTTATCAAAGCCTAAATCTGCCTTCATCAAACTAACACTACTAAGCCACAAACCTTACATAGCAGCCTCATCACCACAAAACGGTCTGATTTCCTATCACTAACTCAAAACCATACCATCAACCACAACCCCATAGTACAACCTAAATTAGCACTGCACAGAGCCAAACATCGACCAATAACCACCCAAACCTCTTCATGTCATATCTTAACCTCCACCCTATACCAAACCCGCAACCAACCATCATCCGCAACCACAACCACCAGTAAACGCCATTGTCTCAACCCGTACACGTTTTCCCTCTTCGATCACTACAACCCTCACCCATACATCGACAACCACCTTTCGAACATCAAGATCATCTCTGTTTAAACCCACAACTCGACATCGACAACCACCTTCCGAACACAAACACTGTAACCTCAGACCCGCAACCCCACTCCACCTTCAAATACCACCAACCCAATGCCCTAGACCCCCATCAACTGAAACAGTAACCACACCTTCACGTCGCTTGGAAGCATCAGCCCTCCCCAAAAATAAGTCATGCAAACCACCCAATACAATCAATCAAAAACCCGAAACCCCACCAATTCAAAATCATCCTCCGAAATATCCTAACCACTCAGATCCGAAATCGACGTGCGTTTTTCTTTCAGGAAGAAGGAAGAATTTGTGCTCTTAGGACTTTCAGAAGAAAAAAGAAAAAATCGCTGAAAGCCGATCCGATGGGAGGAAGATTTTGAAGTGAGATTCAATTGATCATGTGAAAGTAGGGTTTTTTACCTGAATAAATAAACAGAAGTGGAAAAAGTCGCCTTTACTATTTTGGGCTGGGTTTTTAAGTAGAGGGAAAAAGACTAGAAATAAGAACAAAAACAAAGGTCGGGTGTTTAGGATAAAAAAGGTACTCAAGGGCAGAAAGCGTGAAATTACCAACATTGATAGAAGAAACAAAGTAGTGGCAAACTCAAACAGTCATATCAACTCGGACGAAGGCTCAATTTTGTAAGTGTTCACTTTCCATTTGAATTCAATTTTAAATTTTGTTTCTGTATCATTGAAAAAAAAGAGGAGAATGGCTGAAAATCAGTATAACGAATTTTCATTACACAATTATCCCAAAAGAAAAAACCTTAAGAGAGTTAATATATGGTCAAAATAACCACAGTTAAAATTTTAAAAATTATCGAAAAAACAGATTTTGCTCGAATTAGTATAGTTTCAATTAGTCACCTAATCCACATCAAAATAATTATGAATCCAAAAAAAAAAATATTTTAAAAATCAATATGCGTATGAAAATCATCTTGAGAATAATTTTAATAGTAGAAATGACTTTGGTTATGGTACAAACAATTTTCAAAACACACAATATTTTTTGAATAATCCAAATCAACATTTAGAAAGCAAACAAAATTCCAATTATTCTATTGATTTTGGTTATGAGCCCAATTCGCATCGTCAAAATGATTTTCACTTTTTTAATAATACTTTTCACTTTCCAAATGATTACCAACATCAATATGATTTTAAAGAAAATGAAAATCAATATACAAATAATTTTGATAGGTGCAATGATTTGGATTATAATTTTAATAACTACTATAAAAGGCCATCAAACAGATTTCAAATAGAAGATTTAGAATACAATGAAAAAGCCTATACAGAACTCTTAGTCAAAATTTTGCACGATTTCAAGGAGAAAAGAAAGAAAGAGAGAAAGCTGCCATATCCAATAAACTTTCAAAAAATCAATATGAACATAAATATCATTTTGAAAATAATCCCCAACATGAACAATCTTCTCAAAATAATTCAACTCAAAATTTTAAAAATAACCAAAATTTCTCTTCCAACTTCAATGATTTTGATTACGATTTTGATTCTCAAATTCGAAATGATTTCCATTATCAAACAGATTTTCAATCTTTAGACCAATATAATTTTGATGAATATAATGAAAATAAAATAGAAAATGAAAACAATGTTGATAATGAAAATGACTTAGACTTTGATTTTGAAAATAGCTGTTACGAAGAAGACTATGTTCGTCTCGAGAGTCAAATTAAACAATTTCATAAAGAATCATATGAAAACTTTAATCAGTTGATGACATGATAAAGAACTTATCAATAAATAATGAAAATGAAGAATTACAAAACCAAGCTTGCGATGAATCTAATGATAATCCAAATCTTATTCAGAACGATAATTTCCAAATAATAACTTATGAAATTGAAAATGACAATCTTGATGAAGTTTGTAACACCTTGTATTTTTAACGACATTAAAAGAGGATGAATTAAATAATAATTAATTTAATATTTAGGATTGAGGAATGCGGACTATGCCATTGCGCCCGTCTCGAAATTCTGGTCAAGATAGACATTTGGTTTGCGTAAAACGGATACCGTATGAAGAAGTTATAAGGGTTTTAAGTTTGTATACGCGCAGAAGAAATATGTATATACATATGATACACATATGAGTCAGATATGAGTCGCACCTATCCAGAAAGCGTTCAAAACTCAAAATTTCATATGGTGGCAAAATTCCCACTCTAGGGGGTCGACCCCCTAGACGGGTGACGACACCGGGGTCGATCCCCCTTAAGGGGTGTCGACACCATGGTCGACCTACCTATAGGGGTGTCGACACTAGGGCTGATGTGGCAGTCGGTTTTAGAGGTGCTGTGTAACACCCCACCTCCATTAAGGTCACTCGCAAAGGGAATGCCTTAACTTCAGTGGAGCGTTTTAGGTTAATATAGAACAGAAAATCACAACAAGACAGATATAAAGCAGTACTTGAAAATTAAAACTTTATTTCATTGCAGCGGATAAACCCATATGTTTGATTACATCATCAAAACCATAAAACCAAAGTCAAGTACATCATATCCATCTTGATAAAACAAAGTACATAAACTGAAAGACATAACCCCCAACATTAAAATAGCCATAATTAAAGAGAAGTTGAACTTTACTTCAGTGGTCCAAGAAATCTTCTAAAAGTAGTCCAAAATCAAGCTCCACTGGTGCTAGTTCCAACCTGAGCACCTGGGGGGGGGGGGGAGGAAAGAGATGGAAAAAGGGGGTTAGACATAAAGTCTGGCGAGTGCGATAATTCTAACAATATAATTAACAAAGTAACTAGGCTAACGCATAAGTTGGAAAATAAGGAAATGATCATGAACCATTGAGTATGGCAGAGTAAATAAGGAAACAGGATGATCAACGATATCGTTAAGCGCACCAAAACCACTATAAGATAATTACTAAACTACACCAACACTATGGGATAATTGCTATACTGCACCGCCACTAGTATACTGCACCACCACTAGTCACCTTAAGGTTGATCCCGTCTATAGACTTAATAATGATATTGGTAGTTTCGTGCACCCCTAGCTGCCTTCATAGGTGCCGTCTGCCCCTATCTCCACTAGGTGTACCCACTACCCCCAAACGATCGGCTCCCTAACTCGTAGATACCCGTGTTGACCTCACAGTGGGGTGTATCACTCCCCAAAGTGGCAACCCGATACAACCAAGAATGCACGGCTTATACCTACACGATGCAACAACGTCTTACCTACCAGCCCGGGTCCACACGCGCATATGAACCCGTTGGACTTGCGTTGCCACCGCTAACCCGGTTTGGCCTCTTACAGTCAAGCCCAGTATGCGTGTCCCGTCCTCGACTTGGTTCGAGCCCACAAAGATACGTATGGGTTACTGGTTGAAACGGGCCCCCATTACTCGACACAAGCTATCCACCTAAGCTTGGTCCCCTCTAGTACATCCCACTTAACCCACTTCTTATTCATGTTTCAATTACATGTTTCACATTTTGGTTAAGTGTTTCTAATCGTATTTCCAAATGCCACCCAAGGCACCCACTAGATTCCACATGCCACCCAAGGCACCCACTTAACCCCCTCATGTCCCACTACATGCTTATCTGGTTAAGTGTTTCTTAATTCATTACGACCGTAACCTCATAAAGACCTCTCACATTAGACTGACATTTGTGGCAGCTAGATTTGCCGGGCGGGTCTGGGAAGTCTTACACCACAAAAGAGCCTAACCTCGTGTCTTTACAATTGTTACATATTTAGTTTATGCCTAAGACCTCTCACATTAGACTAGCATTTGTGGCAGCTGGATTTGCCGGGCGGGTCCGAGCAGTCTTACACCACAAAAGAGCCTAACCTCGTGTCTTAGACGATTAATTACTCCTAATTAATCACCCCCAATTTGAATTACTTTCCCTATTCAAATTATTAATCAATTCCAAATTTAGCGATGTCCATAATTGACTCAATTATGTCTATCCATTTATGGTATGTAAAATCATACCAATTTCACCACAATTTTATTTTATGCCTTTTAAGGCATTTATGCCAATTAAATATTAATATTATCCCATTTTTCCCCACGTAGTACGTTTTTTCGTTCAACGTAAAAATATACGTTAGACTCGAATAGTCTAACTCATGAAATAAAAGAAAACATCACAATATATACACATAATTAAAACATAGATCTAACATAGGGGTGAACTTGCATATGTGAATGATGTTCTATATCTAAAACTTGCATAGGCCAAGATTACAACTTGCATAAACAATATATGTCATGGATCCAAATTTAAAGGTGTGAACTTGATGAGAAAATGGCCACAAACTTGCATAAACAACATATGTCATAGATCTATATCTAAAGGTGTGAACTTGATGAAATAATAGCCACAAACTCGCATAAACATCATATGTCGTAGACCTATATCTAAAAGGGGTAAACTTGCATAGGTAATAACATATCATGATTCATATACAACTCATAAACTCTCATATGTGATCTATACATCGCAAAAATGGTGTAAACTAATATCTAACATGTAAAGTATCATGTAGAATTTAGCATATGTCATAGCCCAACTTTCAATTAAATTCTCTCATAAACTAGGTGTCATAGCCATGTAAGGTCACATATAATTCTACCCAAACTTGTATATGGTATATGTTTGAATCAACATCTAAACTTTCCTACATATGATTTATCATATGAATCAATACAAACTAGCATAAGAAACATGATGATTTGATTGTATATAGAATTACAACATGGATGATAGCAACATAACTTTGCATGATAGCATCACAACATAACGTCATAGATATTTCAATCACAATCCTACAACATAATTACAACATGCAATCAATACTTCATATCACATCCATACAATCCGTGTTATAACTTAATCTAATTAAATTACTAATAATTTTGCTAAAACTATCGAATTCACAACTCAAAAGCAGTCTTGAGTCCTGAATTCTGATTTCTGGAGTTGAATTAGCGCTCCTTTGATGACGATTCGCTGTTAGGATTGAGTAGTTCTGATTTGGTTGCTGTTCTTCCTCTTAATTTTGGTGGCGGCTGCTCTAGGGTTCAAGACAACAGCAAGACGACCATAGTTTTAGTTTTAATTCTGATTTAGGGTTTGAGTCTATGGGTCTTTTTATAGAGTTATGAATTAATTTAAGCCATCGGATGTTCTTAGGGTTAATTAAAACCATTCAATCATGATAGGGTGATGAGTCAGCCCTAATGACTCAGCAAGGAGTCAGAAAGGACTCAACAACATGGGTCAGCCTGAACCAGAAAGCTGTGCAGGCTCCAGCCTCGGCCTGGGCGCACTTGGCAGGTGCGCCAGTGTAAATATGTACTGGTGCACTTCCCAAGTGCGCCAGTGCATTTATATTTTTTTTCTTCTTTTGCCACCACCTTTCGTTCGTCCATAACTCTTTCATCCGGTACTCGTTTCCCACAAACTCGGACTCTATCTCCACTAGAATTCCGAGACGAACACAATGGCGCAACCCAATCCCTATAATTCTCACATATGAGATTAATTATTCTTTAATTTAGTTAATTCGATATTTCAAAAATCCGGGGTGTTACATTCTCCCCTCCTTAAAGGATTTCGTCCCCGAAATCTCCAAGTTAAGGAGAATGCATCTCCTACCATCCAAACAACCATCTACTCAACCATCAAACACGGGCATCCATTGTCCTTATAAAATTTCTAATGCTGTATGAACATATGCAAGAAGTGTGTGTATATGTTCCTTATCTAATGCAAAATCAGGCGGTCTACTGATTCAGTTGACCTCCTTAATGCAAACCATGATAGTGCCATGCGTCCATTATGTATGCGAAAGAACTTTATCGATACATATCATTTCTACATGTGTGCAAAACCATTCACCAAAATGCAACATCCATATGATGGTACAACCATTATTCATCCATTATTCAAATATGTACACACATTTATATGCAATATGCAATATGAAGTGACTGAGCCGATCTAGTGCCTAAAGTGTGTGTATATGCATCCACGAGCAACCACTAGCAAACACTTGCATCCACGTGCATCCATCATACATAACATCTCTCAAACACATGTTTCAACCATAGGACTATCCTATCTAAAGGTCAAAGATAAGTACGAGATAAGCGATAAAGGAGAAATTAAAAGACGTACCCTCTAAAAGAAAAGGGTATAATGAACGCATCTTCACTTCCGTCTCCCAAGTAGTGTTGCTCTCATCATCTCCCCATTGCACTTTGACCAGTTTGACCTCTCAATTCCTTAACTTCCTAATCTCCGACCCAAGAATGCGTGTAGGAGCTCGTTGAATCGTCGCATCACGCTCGATCTCCACCTCTCTAAGCAAGCTCGGCTCTACCACCTTCGCGGTCTCGTGCAAGCATTTCTACGTCGTGTACACCACTAAGTCTCTTGGGCAACTCCACTCTATACGCCATCTGCCCAATCCTTTCCTTAATAGGAAACGACCCTACGAACCTTGGTGCTAACTTCCCAACGGACCCAAAGCGAACGACGTTTCGTAATGGAGACACTTTGACAAAGACCATGTCCCCAACATCAAACTCAAGATCTGACCTCCTCTTATCCGCATAAGATTTCTGCCTATCTTGCGCCGTCTTCATCCTCCTTCGAATCAAACCGCTCTTTTCCGAAGTCTCTCAAATCATATTGGGTCCAAGTAAGATCTTATCTGTAGACTCCCAACAACATGTAGGCGGACGACACGGCCGTCCATAAAGAGCCTCGAACGGTGCCATGCCAATGCTAGACTGAAAGCTGTTATTATATGCGAACTCCACCAATGGAAGATGTTCCTCACATGTACCTCCGAAGTATAAGACACATAACCTCAATAGGTCCTCTAGAATACGATTCACCCTCTCGGTCTAGCCGTCCGTCTGAGGATGATACGCGGTGCTCAAACATAACTGAGTCCCTACCGCCTCTTGTAAGCTTTTCCAAAATTCGCTAGTGAAGATGGGATCGCGGTCACTCACTATGCTAGATGGAACACCGTGCAAACGAACTATCTCTCGAATGTATACGGAGGCTAACCATGGAGCAGTCCTCTTATTCTTTACGGGAATGAAATGGGCGCTCTTAGTAAGTCTGTCTACCACAACCAAAATCCCCGTATTACCCTTCCTCGATCTTGGTAATCCGTCAACAAAGTCCATCGAAACACTTTCCCACTTCCATTGTGGGACTTCCAATGGGTGTAGCAATCCACCGGGCTTCTTTTGCTCTGCTTTTACTTGTTGGCACACCAAGCATCTAGCGACATATTCGGCCACGTCCTTCTTCATACCGGCCCAAAAGTAAACTCGTCTCATGTCCATGTACATCTTGTCCCCGCCAGGATGGATGGTCATCTTCGAACGATGTGCATCATCAAGAATGGTCTTCCTTAGGTCATCGTCTTTTGGTACACAAAGCCTACCGTCCCTACGTAACCAACCCTTATCATCTAGGGTATACCTACGGAGATGGCTCGATGACTCCCCTCCTTTGAGCTTCTCTACTAACTCAACCAACTGTCAGTCGTCTCGCTGTGCCTCGCCAATCCGTCCCAAAAGCATAGGTCTGACCTCTAAGGATGCTAGCAAACCGGGTACGAAGTCAATGGAAGGTTTAAAGTCAAACGTAGAGATGAACTCTAAACTTTGCCGTTCAACAAACAACGGACTAAAGGATAATCTTTTTCTACTTAAGGCATCTGCCACCACGTTACCCTTGCCAGGGGTATATGCTATCTCGAAGTCTTAGGATGCTAAGAATTCTATCCACCATAACATATCACCCTTCCCTAGAGACCAATTGCCCTAAAATCCTCACTTCTTTCCTCCAAAATGGTATTTTGGAGAACTTAGCTTTAAGCTGGTGCACTTGTAGGGTCCCTAAGCTTTCCCTAAGATGTAGGGCATGCTCTTCTCTGCTTCTAGAGAAAACCAGGATATTATCCCATGCAAAATCGTTACAACTATCCATCTCTCACGCAGACCATCCTAGTCGAACTCGACATCCCTCAAGTGCAAGCCCCAAAGGCCTAAACCAATATCAGACAAACACCCATGGGATACCTCCTTCGAATTCAGATGACCTACGTGAGATGATACTTGTAAGACGGTCAATCAATTGAGCATTTGACCGACTCTGGCTGTCCCTGCCAGTCTTGCTCCAAAACCACCGCTGATTACACAACTGGCTTTGCTTAATCTATTAAGCACGTACGAAAACTTATTTCGCGCCTCTGGGTGAACCCCGCACTTTATCAACGACGTCTCCATACTCACGGACCACACAAACAGATTCCTAATCATCGTTAGATGCGTCAGAAGATTCTAGGAAGCTAAGCATTACTGAACCCCTAGGGTCGCAAGAAATATGAGGGTCTTTCCATAACGAATCAATAGTCTAACTACCCTCCTTTCACAATCTAGGATGGCACCCCGCCTGGCTAGCCAATCCACCCCTAGAATCAAACTATAGCCCGTGAAACCAAGGACGAAGGCGTTGCATTCAAACTCAACGCCCAAGATAAACACTCTCAAATCCCGATAAATCATAGAAAGATGAGCCGAACCACCAATAGGATTTGAGACTACTAAGAGATCAGTAACTAGACTAGTATCAAGGTGCAGTGTTTCAACTAATGATGTAGAAATAAACGAATGGATGCGCCAGAATCGAATAAAGCACAGACAGGATGATCAAACAGAAAAACTAAACTTTCAATGGAAATTTCTCTACCTCGTACTTGCAGCGGTGGGACCACGAGAGCCTGAACTTGTCCCCTTGCCTGGTCCGGTGCCATAAGAGCCTGCACCTGTCCTCCCGAGGTAGACCCTCCCCTCTGCCCTTTCTTTAGGCAGTCCTTAATAAGATGTCCCGCCTCGCCACAGTGGAAACAACCGGTCTTCTTCTTCTTCTTCCTACAAGCTTTGCTTAGATGGCCGGGTGTCCCACAGTTAAAGCATTTCTTCTTCCCCTTAGCATTGTTGCCTTTGCCACCTTTCTTCTCGAGTGCCTTATTAGCATTGGCGCCCTTCTCCTCTTCATGCATGAGTGCCATGTCAACTAACCTCTCAAAGGTAGCCCCCATGGGAATGTGGGTCATAGCAAACCCCTGAAGCAGCTCGTTTAAACCCTTAACAAATCTTAGAGCCTTCTTTTCTGGAGTGTTCACCAAGTCCAAGCCAAACCTTGCCAATTGGTTGAATTTGTTGACGTACTCTTTCACCGATAGGTTCCCTTGCTTCAGCGCCAAAAACCTTTCCATGTATAGATTCTCTTCAGCCTGCAAGAGAAACTTCGCCTCAAACCTCTGCCTAAAATCTGGCCATGTATTGACTGGACGTCCCCCATTAGTGACCTCCTACCAAAACGAGGCCTCATCCTTCATTAGCCAAGCAGCTAGCTGGACTTTTCTTCCATCATCCACTTCAAAAATTCCAAACAATTCTTCCACCTCCTTTAGCCAATTACGAGCTTCAACGAATGTCTCCGTTCCATGAAAAGGTTTTCCTCCCATTGCTCTAAAGTCCTTACATATCTTAGCAAAAGTATCGACGCGAGGAGGAGGGGGAGGAGGAGGAGGATTTGCTGGACCTGCAGGGGCGGCCCTAGCCTCAAGATATTGACGAAACCAACTGGGCACATGAACACCCTCTGGTATCTCAGATGCTTCAGACATGCTGAAACGAAAAAGGAAAGATTCAATATAAAAGAATCGAGGGAAAGATATATGGCTCTTGGGGTTATTCTTTCCAAAATATACTTTTCTCTTGAAAATACTTTCCTTAAAACATACTTTTGAAAGTACTTCTTTATAAAAATTGCTTTGAAAAATAGTTTTTAAAAATATCTTATCTGTTCTGGTAACCTTCAGCTCTGATACCACGTGTAACACCCCACCTCCATTAAGGTCACTCGCAAAGGGAATGCCTTAACTTCAGTGGAGCGTTTTAGGTGAATATAGAACAAAAAATCACAACAAGACAGATATAAAGCAGTACTTGAGTTCTGAATTTTGATTTCTGGAGTTGAATTAGCGCTCCTTTGATGAAGATTCGCTGTTAGGGTTGAGTAGTTCTGATTTGGTTGCTGTTCTTCCTCTTAATTTTGGTGGCGGCTGCTCTAGGGTTCAAGACAACATCATGACGACCATAGTTTTAGTTTTAATTCTGATTTAGGGTTTGAGTCTATGGGTCTTTTTATAGAGTTATGAATTAATTTAAGCCGTCGGATGTTCCTAGGGTTAATCAAAACCATTCAATCATGATAGGGTGATGAGTCAGCCCTAATGACTCAGCAAGGAGTTAGAAACGACTCAACAACACGGGTCAGCCTGAACAAGAAAGCTGTGCAGGCTCCAGCCTCGGCCTGGGCGCACTTGCAGGTGCGCCAGTGTATATATGTACCGGCGCATTTCCCAAGTGCTCCAGTGCATTTATATTTATATTTTTTATTTTTTTTATTTTTTTCTTCTTTTGCCACCACCTTTTGTCCGTCCATAACTCTTTCATCCTGTACTCGTTTCCCGCAAACTCGGACTTTATCTCCACTAGAATTCCGAGACGAACACAATGGCGCAACCCAATCCCTACAATTCTCACATCTGAGATTAATTATTCTTTAATTTAGTTAATTCGATATTTCAAAAATCTGGGGTGTTACATGCTGCAGCTATAAATATGTGTCCATTCCTCCTGTTTTCTTCATTGAGAATTTATGGGGGCCAAACTCTACCGGTGTCTCAACTGAATTGGATCCATTAATCTCCTACAACTATCAACCTAAGAAAATCAGTTAGAGATTCAAGATCCATTCTTTCTCTATTTTCTAATCCAAACTCAGTGAGTTCCTAGCTGCTTTTAGATTTAAATATATAAAAGTAAAAGGGATATGACAATAGTTTGGATTTGTTCATGTACCTATATTATATTGGATCCATTGTAAATTGTGAACATATGACATCCTAAATATTGTATAACTTGGATCTAAATCTCTATCTTGTTGGATCTATTATAACATTCTATGATGTGGATCTTGACCTTATTTGCGTTAGATCTAGTTTCAACTATTGGATCTGAATTATGTGGACATCTAAATTGCTAATCAGATCTAGTTTATCACCTTATGCCTATCATATTAGATCTAAACCAGTTGGATATCTAAATTGTTAATTTAGATCTCATTATGCTTATTATGACATCATAGTTATGTTAGAATCAATTAACTACCACAAGTTCATCAGATTTATGCTTATATGTCTACCTTATCACCATGCAAGTTTATGTTTATGCAAAAACAATCACCTTTGTCATATTCCCATCACTTTTCCCTTTTTATTGCGTATGACTAGGCTACCTTCTAGTCTAGATGCAGCCAAACTTATGTGAATGCGTTAGTTAGGGAACGGGGGGAAAAAGGGTTAGAATTGGCATAATTTAAATAATGTTTATATGGATTGGACATATAATTCAAATTGGGGAAGTGAGAACATAATCACCTATAAAGACATAGGAAAGAATCGGATAAGAATGAAATGTCTAATAATTACAATCAGAATTGTAATTGCACTTATGACACGAGGTTAGGTTGCATTAGTGGTGGAAGTCTGCTCGGACCCGGATGGCATATCCAATAGCCACTAATGTTGAACCTAATGTGAGAGGTCTTAGTACGCAAATACAAATTGGGCTAAGACACGAGATTAGGCCTAACTTATGGAATAAGACTGCTTGGACCTGACCGACATATCCAGCATCCACAAGTTGTAGGCCTAATATGGGAGGTCTAGCCCATTATAAACCATAAATGGACATGGTAATGAATTGGACTACTAAACCTAATCAAATCCATAGGGATTGTATGATTGTGAACTAAAGTTAGGGTTAAGTAAAATTGCTTGGACAGTAGATGGGTTAAGAAAATCTGAGGGGGTGGGTAATACTTACATATAGGCCCACAAACTTAACCCGATAAGGTTATGTAATTAAAGACACCAAGTGGTATACATGACCGGGGAGAATACTAAAGTTATATAATTAAAGACACCTTTTAGGGTAAGCATAACTTATAGAAATGATAGGGTTATGTAATTAAATACAGCTAGTGGTATACATAGCCAAAGAAAACCTAGTGGGGGATACAAGACAAAGGAGAGAGCTTGTATCATATTTTGTGGGACCCATTTCATCCAGTAGCCTGGAGTAGGTATCAAAACATGTACTCTGTACTAGGATGGAGAAGGGGCATGCTTACTGGATTGATTGTAAGAGATCCAAACGAGGAGGACGGTGTGGGCGGCACAAACCGACCGAGCCATGTGCGTGCATGAGCCGGGCAGAAGGGGATAAGACGATCGTGACACCTGTAGATATGGGGCTGTGCATATCAGCATGGGGTTTCCACTTTAGGACCTGATACATCCTACGGTGGGGCTGGCACAGAGTATCTACGTGGAATAGGGAACCGATCGATTAGGGTAGTAGTTAGGGTACACTTGGACGTATGCCTAAGTCTACCACCTTATAGTGGAAGGGATCATCTCATTCTAGATATACTAGCAGTAGTGCAGAGTAATCATTAGAGAAGCGTATACACCTTATCCTGTCTACCTTATCACATCTGCCATTTATGTAGTGATCTCCCTTATCCACTTTTTATACCTGTCATGCTACTTTTATTTATTTACTTGCTAAAAGTAACTAGACTCGACAGACTTATTGTATGACCCTTTTTGTTTCTCCTTCTTTCTTCCGTTTCCCCCCAGGTTCTCAGGGAGGAAACACTCAGGCTTAGCCAGGACTCTGTTGTCATCTTGTTAGAGCTGCTTTCGAAGTATGGCTCAAGTTCTTATCTCTACTATGAATTTGTCTCTTTTATTTAGGGAATTATGTTTTCTTTTAAGTATTTATGTAATCTGATGGTAAAAGACAGAAGTTATATCATTGTAATAGTTTTTGTGACTTTTGGTATTTTGGACCACAGTGTATTATTTATGTTTGAAATAAAAATTTAAATTTCCGCTGCTATCTTAATTATATCTTTCTTGTAATATTCTGTGTCTGTTTACCTATAACGCTTCACGAAACTTAATGCATTCCCTTTTTGAGTGACATTAACAGATATGGGGTGGGGTGTCACACTTGGTATCAGAGCTGAAGGATACCAGATTGGATAAAGTTTTTGAAAATTATTTTCAAAAAGGTTTAAAAGAAAGCACTTTCAAAAAGAAAAGTCTGTTTTGAAAGACATTCCCCAAGAAGCCATATGTAATTTCCTTCGGTCCTTTGTCTAAATCTCTTCCCTTTTTCTTTTCAGCATGTCTGGGGAACCAAACATTCCTAATATCCCAGATGGCTTTACAATACCCGGATGGTTCTGTAGGTATCTGGAGGCCACGGCACCTGCCGAGGGCCAAGGAAACGTTCCTCCCCCAGCTGCACCAGTCATTCCTCCTCCTCCCCCTCATATGGCAGATAATTTCGCTAAGATCTGCAAAGACTTCTGTGCTATGGGAGGGAAGCCATTCCATGGGAACGAGACAATCGTAGAAGCACGGAATTGGCTCAAGGAGACCGATGACTTGTTTGTAATCTTTGAAGTAGAGGATAGAATGAAGGTTCAGTTAGCCGTCTGGCTATTGAAAGACGAAGCCTCATTTTGGTGGGAAGTTATCCAGGATGGACATTTTGTGGAAACTTGGGAGGATTTTAAATAAAGATTCGAAATAAAGTTTCTTTCCCAAGCCAATAAAAGCATGCAGATGGAGAGGTTCTTGGCACTCAAACAAGGGAACTTGACGGTGAAAGAATATGTGAACATATTCAACCAGCTAGCAAGGTTTGGGTTAGAATTGGTGGTTACTCCGCACAAGAAGGCGTTGCGGTTTGCTAAAGGGCTAAATGAACCCCTTCATGGGTTAGCCATGTCCCATATTCCAATGGGAGCCACTTTTGAAAAGCTTGTCGATATGGCCCTAATGCATGAGGAAGACAAAGGAGAAAAGAAGGAAGTAAAGGCTGAGGAAAAATCACAAAATAAGAAGGTGTGGCCCAAGAAGGGGAAACAACAACAACAACAACAAAATAAAGGTGGAAAGAATGAAAAGGGCAAGGATAAGAGAAAATGTCATAGTTATGGGAAAGAGGGTCACTTGATCAAAGACTATAAAAGAAGGAAGAACACTTGCTTTAATTGTGGAGAAGTCGGACACTTAGCTAGAGAGTGCCCGAAGAAACAGTGATCATAGGGACAAGATCGAAGGGAAGGAACTTCTGGAGGGCAGGTGCATGCTCTCGCGATCAGTGCTCTTGATAGAGGTAGAAAAATTTCTGTGGAAGGTCTAATTTCTCTTTCAAACCATCCTATTTGAACACTTATTGATTCTAGCGCTTCACATTCATTTATATCTAGTTCTATGGTTGAATCTTTGCAGTTAATTACTAGTATGGTAGTGGATCCCGTAGTTGTTTCAAACCCCAATGGTAGTTCGGCTCATTTATCTATGATTTGTCGGGGTTTGAAAATATTTGTGCTAGGTGTCGAGTTTGAATGCGACGCATATGTGCTCGAGTTTATGGGCTATGGGTTGATTCTAGGAATAGATTGGCTTACCATGTACGGTGACATTCTGGATTGCAAGAGTAGGGTCGTTAGGCTTCTGACTTGTCATGGGAGGACCCTCGAGATTTCTTGTGACCCACAAGGGTCGGTTATGCTTAGTTTCCTAGAGTCTCTTGATGCATCTATCGATGATCTACAATCTGTTCCAGTAGTCCGAGATTATTCTGATGTTTTTGATGAGGTACGGGGTTTACCTCCAAGGCGCGAGATTGATTTTCGTATATATATCTGGTGGACAATGCAAAGCCAGTTGCATTACCGGTGCGCCATATGGCTCCAAGGGAAAGACGGGAGCTGAGTAAGCAAGTAGGGTAGCTACTTGAAAAAGGATTTATCAGACGAGGCATATCTGAATGGGTGATCCAGTTGTATTCGCAACTAAGGCAGATGGTTCGCTTCGTTTGTGTGTCGACTACAGAGAGTTGAATAAACTCACTAAGAAGAATAGGCACACGCTTCCGAGGATTGATGATTTTTTTGATCATCTTGTTGGTGCCTCCGTATTTTCCTAGTTACACTTGTCCACGAGGTTTCATCATTTGAGGGTGGCTGAGGACTGCATAGATTAGACTGCTTTTAAGACTCCTGATGGTTTCTTTGAATGGCTAGCTATGCCTTTTGGGTTGACAAATGCACCCGCCTATTTTGTCGATCTGATGAGTAGGGTGTTTCAGGAGTTCCTAAATAAATTTGTAGTAGTCTTTGTTGATGATATTTTGATCTTCTCCAGGAGCGAAGAAGAGCATGCCCATCATTCGAGAGAAGTTTTGAAAACTCTTCGTGACCTTCAACTTAAGGCAAAGATCTCCAAACCATTTTTGGAGAAAGGAGGTGAGATTCTTAGGGCATGTAGTCTCCAAAGAAGGGATAGTTGTGGATCCTGCAAAGGTAGTTGCAGTACAAGTTTGGCGGATTCCTAAGAATGCAACAAAAGTGAGAAGCTTTCTAGGGTTGGCAGGTTATTATAGGAAGTTCATTAAGGACTTCGCGAAGATATTAGCCCCACTCACCAGGATGACGAAGAAGAACTTGGCATTTTCATGGGATATAGATTGTGATGTTGCTTTCCAACATTTGAAGAGGGCTCTTACAACAGCCCCAGTCTTGACCTTGCCTGATGGGAGTAAAGTGTTTTCCGTTTACACTGATGCGTGTGGTATAGGGCTTGGTGCGGTTCTGATGCAAGAAGGGAAAGTAGTGTGTTATTGGGGTAGATAGTTGAGAGTTCATGAGAAGAAATACCCCACCCATGATCTAGAGCTAGCTTCCATAATATTCGCACTAAAGACGTGGCGTTATTATTTACTTGGAGAGAAGTTCAAGTTATACACTGATCATAAATCTCTCAAGTATCTATTCTCACGGAAGGATCTTAATTTAAGGCAACAAAGGTGGATGGAGTTCCTAGCTTCTTATGATTTTGAGATTGCTTATACCCTTGGCAAGGGTAATTTGGTGGCTGACGCACTAAGTAGGTAGAGGATGGCCTTAAGTCCTCTGTTTTTGCAGATGAAAAGCTTGGAGTTTATATCAGCTTTTGATTTTAGACCCTCCATCGAGATTTTGCCTGATTTGTTTGCATCCTTGGAGATACAACCAACTCTTATGGATCAGATAGGAGCTTCGCAACAAGGTGACCCACATATTTTAGACATCATGGAAAAGCTCAGAAAAGGGGAGACTTCTAGTCACCTCAGTAGATATGCCATAGATGAAAAGGGGTGGTTGCGACGAGATGGAAGGCTTTGTGTTCCTCAAACTGGAAGCTTGATAAAGGCAGTCCTAGAAGAATCCCACCATTCTAAGATGACCATTCATCCAGGCGGTGATAAGATGTACAGAGACATGAAGAGGGTTTTCTTTTGGGCTGGGATGAAGACAGATGTGGCAGAGTTTTTTCTCAATGTTTAGTTTGCCAGCAAGTTAAAGCTGAGCAAAAGAAGCCCGGTGGTTTACTTCATCCTTTGGAGGTTTCTCAGTGGAAATGGGAGAGCGTCTCTATGGATTTCATGTATGGTTTACCTAGATCGAAGAAAGGCAACACCGGTATTTGGGTAGTAGTGGACAAACTGACGAAAAGCGCTCATTTCATTCTAGTGAAGAATAAGAGGACGACATCATGCTTGGCAGCAATTTATGTTCATGAAATAGTTCGTCTTCATAGAGTATGTTCCAGCATCGTGAGCGATTGTGACCCTATCTTCACCAGTAAATTTTGGAGGAGCTTGCAAGAAGCATTAGGTACACAGTTGTGTTTGAGCACCGCTTATCATCCTCAGATCGATGGGCAGACGGAGAGGGTGAACAAAATTCTAGAGGATCTTTTAAGGCTGTGTATCCTAGAATTCGGAGGGACTTGGGAAGATTACTTTCCTTTAGTGGAGTTTTCCTATAACAATAGCTATCAATTCGGCATCGACATGGCACCTTTCGAAGCATTGGATGGACAACCCTGTAAATCACCAACTTGTTGGTGGGAATCTACAGAAAGACTATTACTTCGACCAAATATGGTGAGAGAAACGTCCAAAAAGATTGACCTTATTGTTTACACCAAAAATGGTCTAAACACCAAGGTACTAAACTATACTTCACCAATTTGGTAAGAAATAAATGGAACCGTGTTTAATCAGTAATTGAAAGCGAAAAATGCGAGAAACGGTAAAGTAGACATGAGATTTATAGTGGTTCAGCCGTTATTTAGGCTTATGTCCACTGTGAAGGTGAGTTTCGATCTTATAATGAGGATTAAAAAATACATCAATTCTCTCTTTCCATACATCTCTATATTCATTCAATATGCCCTCATTTATATATCTCAATCTTGGAATTATACAATAGAATGGTAGAGAGTTTGAGGAGAAGAAGGCTGGATGAATGGTTGAGAAGGAAGATGTCTCCGCCTTCTATGATCACAAGATTATTCTTGATGCCATGGCTGGACCAGTGGCTGAGGATAAAATTTAGCAGCACTTCCTCGTTTTCCCCATCCGTTGCCCTTTTTGTTGACAGCCATGGTGTATTTATAGGTGAGATCCCCTTGGGAAGTGACCTGGAGTCTGTTTATGCCAACTACGGATCTCTCATTTTATTAATTGCAACCATGCCATCGGCTAGCTGTAGCCAGTTGTCCGTGGCTGTATTCAGTTACCATGTGCGAGCGACTCAATGGAGCGAGCGTCTTGAGTAGTTGTGCGAGCCCGTAGGAGCGGGCGTCTATGTGAGCATGACTTCTTTGAGAGATTTTATAAGAGCAGAACGTGGGACTGGAATCAATTCTCCTTTGTTCCTTGTGCGACCGACCTTCTTGGTTCCAGGGTGCTCGTCCTTTTGCTGCCTTTGTATGGCGCTGTTTATCCCTACGGCTGCGCCACAAGGTCGCTCCCGCCCATGTTGAATGGGCGATTTGTTTTTCTTCCGTGTCTGAGCGGCTTTGTCCCAATATGAACGATTGACCTTGGCTCCCGCACCTGAGTCACGATTCGTGTCCAATTTTAATTGGAGATATGGTCACATGAGATGTTGCGACTGCTTGTTTTGCAGTTCCATCCCAGGCTTGGTCTTTTGACGGGTTAACATTTTCCCCTCGAAGTTCGTAGTTTTTAAAACATTAAGAACTACGAGCTTCGAAGTAATGAGATGAAATACTGTTGGATGGAACTGCAAAATTGGCACCCTCACAGATAGCTTACATTTTCAAAATTTGGGTATTTCGTCAATTGCATGTCTTTAGACATTTGGAGGGATATTTCTCGGGTATGTTAAACCGGATCACTAGATCTTAATTGAGCTGTCATATCATAAAAAGGGGTTTCTAGTTCTTTCATACATTGTCTCTTCATATTCCCGCTTTTATATTTCTTCGATAAACTTTTTTCAATGGTGTCTTCATCGTAGAAGACCTCGCTATTGCTTCTTGGAGCTTCAATTTTCTTTATTTGATTGATCATCTCGCCTGATCTTACTTCGGTTGACGGTTTTCCTCATCTTTGTTCCCAGCTACAATGCTCCTTTCTCCAAATTGAGTTTTGCTCGTAAGTGAATTTACTTTCTTTTACCTCTGATTCCGGGTTAATTCTCTTGGTTTTGTAAAAGATGTTCTCAATTGGCAACATCGAGTCGCTGGAACACATGGTTGTGATATTTGAGAAGTGTTGATTTGACTTGGTATGTACTTGAACTTTACGCGGAATTCTCTGGCGGTTCTGACTTATGTGATAGATTTAGCCTTTTTATGCTGGAAAATTATTCACTGAAATGCCTATGAAATGACATTTCCTAATTCATCATGCCTTTATCGGATGTTTAATGGAATACTTATATCATAGCAGAACTTCCTCTCTTCCCTTCTCATTATTCTTTTGGCAGGTGCGATTAACAGTCGTGACCGACCAAATCAGAACCTGCGTTTCTCATACTTTTGAATTTATAATCCTTCCTTTATGCGATAGTAAATCCATTTTATCGGATAGGGCTGATAATCTGGTTTGTAGGATGTATTTATCTTGAGTTGCTTTCTTTAACTTCTAACAACTAAATTCGTAGTTTCTTTTTAAGCATACTTATTTGTGCTGACATGTAGCTAACTGCTAATTCATCATAATCCCAGTTAACTCATCATGTCTGGGGAACGAGAGGGTCTGGATCAGGCACTTGAGGTTGCCACAGCTACTGGTTCTGACTTGATTGTTAGTCAGATTCATCCTCAACCTCGCTTTTTTGATAGGGTGCCGACTGGTTGCCGTAAATCGATGCTCTCCTTTGATCAGTATTTAAGAATGTGCGATCGCTTCGGGTTTTCAAAAGGCGAAACCAGATTTCCCAAAAAGGGAGAATTAGCCGATTGTCCGCCCTCTCGGTATGTAGTGGTCAATTATCACATGCTGTCTAGCGGGGCGATTCCCCCCTTTAACCCTTACCTTGAGTCCATTTTGCGGCAACTAGCCATTGCACCATGTCAGTTGCATCCTAGTGGATATCAAATTATGCTTGGGTTATACATACTTTTCATGAAAGTCCGGCAGTAGGAACCCACATTTGCGGATATTTGTTATTTATATACTTTTAGGAGAAGGGAGGTAGACGGTCCTTCTTTCTTTTTTATGGAAAGTATGTATGACAGAATCATCACTGGTCTGACGGATGGTGCTAAGGGGTCCCCGGATCAATATTTCTTTGTCCGATGTCCTTGTAAATTCTATGGACGATGGGCAGAAGGAGGTAATTATGCATTTGCTCTCAGGGTCCTTACTCTCTTTCTCTTTCTCATCTGGTTTTCTCTCTGATTCTTGTAGTGATTCCTTCCATTGTGGGTCTTACTTTAGATCAGGCCCTTCTTAATTCTTTAATTTCTATTGACAAAAAGGAAAGGAGCAGAGTGGTGTTGCTTTCAGAGAAAAATCTCCGCAAGCACTAGCAAATTCACTCTACACGATCTCCTGGAAAGACTGTGGTTCACTCACCATGTTCTGCTGGTAAGCCTTTAAAAAAAAGGTCTAATCCCCGATGTAAGTGGTCAACCTTCGTCGTTGATTATCGAAGGGAGTGACAGAAGAGTTGATGAGTATGCGGATGGTTCGAGGGTCGATGTAATTTCTGGAACAACCATCAAAAGTTCTGCTCGCCCGGTTACTCAGGCGGATGGTTCCTCAGGGACTTTTGGAGACCTAGGGGATATGGACTCTGCCAAATACTTGAGCCAGGGTGATGTTGTGATGTATGACCCCACTGTATCTGATATGGGAAGAATCCAAGGGCCTTCTCAACGTCCTGGAAAATCTTCTGCTTTCATAACTTCCCCGGAACCGGTTTTGATATCATCTTACATATGGCATAATTTCCCATAAACCTGATAATCTCTGAACGCTTGCTGAACTCATGCTTTATTTCTTTTTCAGGTGTCAATGCGAACTACTCGTTATCAGATAGCTTCTCTCAACGAGCGGATCTTACTGATCCATGAAGCCTCTTACAGTCTCATCTTTCCTGTTATTTGAAGCATCCCTAATTGTCTTCAAGTTCTCAGGTCCAACATACCCCTGAACTTCCAATGGTTGAATCTTTAAGGCGTGAGGGACTTGACCAGGCTAAGGTGCTTGCATTGACAGAACCTTCTGCAAGATCCATTGTCCTGACCCTTGCTCAAGTCCAGATAATACGCGATCGTCCTCCTTATAGGGTTCCTCCAGGAAACTTAACGCTTAAGGATCGCTTTAGCGGTTCGGACTTAAGGGGAATGCATTTTGACCTGGATTTACATCCTAATGATAGGCGAGATGCTGTGAAAAGTTTGGATACCATAAGAAGTAGCATGACCCATCAGCTTAATATTGTTAAGAATCAATTTGAGACACAATTGAATCTGGTCATGAAGGATGTTGATAGGCGACTGGAACATTGAGCCAAATTTGTTTATGAATTCCAGAAATTGAACGCTCAGCACCTTGACCATATTGAAACCTTAGAAAACGACAAAGCTGGCCTGATCCACTTGATTAGATCCCAAGAATATGATATTACTTCTTTAAAGAACGGAAGCATTAAAGTGAATAGCTTAGAGGCCAACAATGTCGAGCTCAGGAGGGAGCTGGAGTGTGTGCGAGTGCGGCTTTTAGAAGCTCAATCTGCTCAAGAACTTGCTGAGCACCATTTGGCTTTAGAAAAGCAAGCTTTAATTTCTTTAAAATAGGAAAACACGGCTCTCGAAGGCCAATTTGCTTCTCAGGATGAAACCCTTAGGACCTTTGAAGAGGATAAAATCAGGTTGCAAAAAGATCTTGTTGAAGCCAAGATCGGGATCGATAATACTCTGTTTCAATTCTATGTTTGCAGCGTCATGAGTCGCGGAAGCTTGAGTTATTTGAACAAGGATTTTCTGTGAACTCTGGCTCTTGTTTGGGAGCAAATACTTTTGTATTCCGATGACCTTGATGATGAGCTCCTTCAAGAACGACTTTTAGAAGAAAAAGACCGCAAGGCTCTTGTTGAAGGTAGGTGGATATTGGCGAACGAGCGAGCTCAATCGTTTAGGACGGGACGTTCAAATGCTACCATTCTTGTGCCCCACCTGACTCCATCGGAATCGATACTTCAAGCTCCCTTGTTTTCCCTATAGATCGCTCTGCCTTAGAGGTCGCTAGAGTTCGACCCATTACTGAGTGCCCAAATCAGGAAAATGTTTTTACGCAGTGCACGAGTTAAGGCAATACTTCTTCAAATGCAAACGATTGTGGGGCTGACTTTGTATACCCAGCAACTTCAGGTAAAATTGATATCTATCAATCTACCCCGGATTTGGATTTTCTTATCTCTTCACCTGAGATTGCTGAGTTTAGCGCTTGTTACCTATTTGCATCGGGTGTGCTTTCGCCACCTTCCTTATCTGCTTGCGGCGCCACTGCTCAGCCTGCCACCGTTGATTCTATTTTAATATCTACCAGCGCTAATCCTCTCATCACGCCTTCACCAGATGACCCATCTTTACAAGATGTGCCCGATCCGGATGATGAAGATGAGATTTGGAATACCATGGTTGTGTCCACCTATTGTATTGAAACTTGGTCGCATTTTCTTGCATATACATGTACTTACATTGAACAGGTCATAGCAAGGAGGCTAGAGCAGAGAATAAAATTTGTTTGCCCGACAAATAGGTACATGTTTACTATAATTTACTGTTTTGTTTGGGTGATGATGATTTTATGAGCCGATTGGCTTTTTCTTTTTCTTTTTGAGATCAGAAGGCCTGTATGGCAATTTCGGGATTTTCCCGTGGCACCCGGTGCAGGGGAGGTTATGGCGAAATTTTTCGAAAATTTAGGGTGTTAGCCAAATTTTTGAAGAATTTGAAAATTCTCAGAAACTGAAAAGTTGGAGAATGGAAGCCAGATCGAACGTAGAGTTGATTGATCAAACCACTTTCGGCTTTGTTCCTTTTCGGGGACGAAAAGTTTTAAGTGGGGGAGATTGCAACAACCCGAAAATCTGGGCCAGTTTAAAATTTTTATTTTGGCAATTTTAGCGAATTTTGATTATTTAAAATAGATTATTTTAAATAATATCGACGAGAAAATTTCTTTTGAATAAAATTCAATCGAATATAGTTATATAGATCGACGATAGAATATAATTATTTACTTATATTTATAAATGGAATTGAGAATGGCGCGGTAGTTCGATAATTCGATTTCAAACTTCAATTGAACATACCGGGTGCAAAATAATCCGGATTTTAGTGAAACCAAAAATAATGCAATCTAATTGATAATATCTTTCCAACGAATCAGAAAAATTGAAATTTCATAGCGGGAATAAAAAGTTATGTCCAGTTGAAAATTCTGAATAGTCGCTATGGAATTCAGGCCCTTAAAAATAGTCATTTTGTAAACAACCTCGGATTTCGACGAAACCACTTTTGTTGGATCCGTGATGTCAAATTATTGCTAGGTTTCAAATTTCATAATTTTTCGAATCAATATGTGAGCGTGGCAAAGGAAAACGCGTTTGACCAGTTTTAGTTGATTTTAATCGACTGGAAAATGGCCATTTTTCCAACGGTCTCAGAATTCGACGAAACTAGTTTTGTTAGGACCGTATCGTCAATACGAAGCTAGAAAATATTTTTTTGGGATTTATAGAGTTCGTATGTGACCCCGGTAAATTGAAATGCGCGTTTAAAATTCAATATAATGATTTAAATGTAAATTTGACGAAAACTGGTCGAAACGGTCGAATTAGCCTACGATACATATCCCATTGTGTTCGGAATGGGGGTAATTAGCTATGGACGACAGGCGGTGGGCCTCGTTTAGAGGTCGAAAATAAAAGTTGTTTTTTGGTGGAAAAAAAAACCCTCTCCTTACATTGACCAGGCCCCCCCCTTTTCAAAACCGATTTCAGTTTAAAGAAAAAAAAGAACGGGGGGGGGGGGGGGGACTCGCCGCCGCCACCCACCGGGAATTCATCGCGCCACCCACCTCTGGCTATCGACGCCAGGCACGACACCCCCTTCTCCCGCGATCCCCTCTCTCTCCCCGAACCCGAAGCCCAAAACCCTCCCATCAACGGAAAACCACCCCGCGCCACCAAGAGGTTGCCGCCGACCCCCTTTCCCCCCTGAACCCCCCCTCCACCACGCGCACTTCAACAGCACCCCCTGTTGCCACCTCCGATCAAACAACCGTGAGTTCCTTCGATTTTTCTTTTCCTTTTTTTAATTATTTGTTTGTTTTTATTATTTAAGGATCCGATTTAACTAAGTGGAAAAAAAACCTGATTTTTAGTATATAAAAATATAGATTTTTTAAGTAGGAAAATATAATTTTTACGATAGGAAAATATTTTCTTTTTAGTAGAAAAGATCTCATATTTTTAAAAATAGAAAGATACGATTTTTACGAATATAAAAATATATTTTTCTTTTCACTTTTTATGATATGAATAACATAGAAAGATTTAATTTTTACGAGTATAGAGCTTTGATTTTTCCTAAAGAAAAGAAGTGATTTTTACAATGTAAAGGAAGTGATTTTTGAAAGTTAAAAATATGATTTTTATATAGTATAGAGTATAAAAATATAATCTTTTATATTGTAGAGAGTTCATAATATAATTTTTATCGTATGTAAAGGTAGAAAATATAATTTTCATATTATATAGATGATAAAAATGTGATCTTTATATGGTAGGATATAAAAAGACGATATTTTTATTTAGTGAAAGACGACATTTTTAAAGTAGGAAAAGAAGAAATATTTGTATAGATAATAGCGATGTAAAAATAGAATTTTTATCTGTATAATAGCGATGTAAAAATAGAATTTTTATCTGTATAATAGCGAAGTAAAAATTTGATTTTTATATATTGAATAGCGAAGTAAAAATTCAATTTTTATATATTGAATAGCGAAGTAAAAATTCGATTTTTATATATTGAATAGCAAAGTAAAAATGCGATTTTTATATATTGAATAGCATAGTAAAAATTCGATTTTTCTATATTGAATAACGAAGTAAAAATTCGATTTTTATATATTGAATAGTGAAGTAAAAATTCGATTTTTATATATTGAATAGCGAAGTAAAAATTCGATTTTTATATACCGAATAGCGAAGTAAAAATTCGATTTTTACATATGTAGAGAATACGGGCAAAGAAAGTGACAAGAGGCAGAACGACGAAGATTTCTACCTAAGAAGAGTCGTGGCGTTGGATTAGCTTTCGGTGAGAACTTCTCACCTTTCAATTTAATTTTTCTAGTTATAAATATATATACTAGGATGCAGACGGTGTTTAGTAGCACCCGACACCCGTCGTCCACAGACCATGGACGGCTTGTATGCTTGGTTGTTTAATTTTGATGTGTAGTTGATTGTGTGATGTGATGAGAAATGAAATAAAATATTTATATAGTTAAAAATATTTTATAGTTAAAAATAGAATTTTTAACGTGTATATGAAATGAAATAAAAATAAACAGATCGGACGATTTGTTTATATACACACATTTGACTGGTATTGATTGGGACGATAAATTTTACACATCGCCCAACTGCACAAATAAAATTTGTGTTTGATTGTTTGAAACCCCACACGGGTATTGGGGTGATATATGACATACACTAATCCCAATAGTTAGTTGTATGTCGATCGATTGATTGACAGACTGTTATAAGCGTTGAATATTTATATTTGATGCTTATAAAGTGTAGAATGCACTTTGGATGATGGTTGATTATTTGCCATTGTTGACGTATACATGTGTTGTAGAAAATCCATATAATTAACATTATATGGTAATTGATTGGGCCTCATTCCATATTCGAAATAGAAATATTTGAAATAGAATATTTGAAAAAAATAATATATGAAGCCGTGTTGATTAGATTGACGCCATTTTGACGTGAACGATATTTATATCGATTTTATTCATTTTATAATGAATATCGAAAGTGATTTCAAAATCTGATATTTTGAAAAGAAATGAATTCGAATTGAAATTGAATAGAAATGAATTCGAATTGAATTGAATGTAAAACGAATTCGAATTGAATTGAATGTAAAACGAATTCGAATTGAATTGAATATAAAACGAATTCGAATTGAATTGAATTGAAAAGAAAATGAATTCAAATCGAATTAAAATCGAAATTGAATTGAAATCAATTTGAAATGAATTTAAAACGAATTTATATTGGAATATTCAATTTTGATTTGAAATTGAATATGAAGTTGAAACCGTTTTGAAAATGAATTTAAAACAATTTATAAAGCACGTTTTAAATTGAAATCGACGAAGTATATATTATATATATAATATAATGGCCTGAATAGAACGCGTCGCGCCGCGGCAGTTCGCGAATTTCGACCATTGACTTCGAACGGATATTACGGGAGATCCGACCGTCGGATCCTCCTAAAACCAGAACCGTTGGGTTTGTATCGAAAAGAGTTTTCTGATGAATATTAGAAATTTGAAATCTAATGGTTGGATTTGGAATTATGCCCAAATCAAATTTGAAAAAGGTCGCTATAAGTGCAGTTCGATGGCCGTTGATGGAAATCGACTGTACGGGCCTTGATAAAATTATTAAAAATAGTAATAATTTGTGTAAAATCATAAGAAATGATTTGGAAAAAATTTGGATGAAAACTCCATATTTGAAAAGATAAAAATACATTTTTATCGAAATGAACTAGTTTTGAACTAGAATTATAATTCTATTTATTTTTAAAATAAATAAACTGGATTAGAAATGGTTTTGAAAATAACCAGAATTTCCAATAATTATATTGGGATGGATTTGAATCGAAATTGTCTTTGGATTATTTCGATGTTGGATTTCGTGATGATACAGATATTGTTATGGGAATTTGAAAGATATATATATATATCGTTATTTCCAATACGATATTTGTTAGTCGTAGAATTTGATATTGAATATAAGCCGGTATATTGTCTATTCAGAGCCTTGTGTTTAATATCAAATGTGATTTGGGTTTGTCGTGAATGGTGTCTTGACTAACACTGTTCTTGAACCCAGTTGAGAAAAGATTAAATCTTTTTATTTGGATTTAATGAAGTGTACCAATTAAATAATATTTAATGGGAATTGAATTGATATTGATTTTTGGGTTTATCGTGGACAGTGTTTTAAATAACACTCGTTCTTTATTCCGATAATTAATGGAATGTGATTTTGGGTTTATCGTGAACTGTGTTTTAAATGACAATGATTCTTTAACCCAGTTAAAGATTAAAACTAAGTGGAGTTTTAATGAATCTTTAATTAGATTGAAATGATCGAGAATGGAGTATCACCAGTTTTACTCCAGGCGATAGTTAAATCTTTAATTAGATTGAAATGATCGAGAATGGAGTATCACCAGTTTTACTCCAGGCGATAGTTAAATCTTTAATTAGATTTGAACATGAAATGGTAATTGAATTTACCGATAACACTGTGGTGTTAGATATGAAGTATTACCAGTTTTACTTCATGGGATGAATAGGTTGGGATTGGGAAATTAAAACAAATGATTACTTCGGTAAGGTTCGTTAATCCCGACTAGTTGAATCGAAATTCAAAAGAAGATTAAAGGATAAATTCAAGGAATTTATCTTTGATAAAATTAATGGGAACCTTTCCCTATGAATGTGAAATTTAGAAACTAACTGTCGGTTAGCTAAGTAGAATGGTTTTCTGGATATTGATCTGATGTTGGTTTCGGCCTTCGGGGTTAATATTTGGGGAATTATTCTCTGGTTAATTTACGGTTAGTGACTGATGAATTGGAATGAGGCGTATGTTGTGTTTGTGTAACACTTATTTAAAATATACGCGAGTTATTCGGAAAGACCGGGTTTATCCCATTCTGAATAACTGATACGACGATAAGGCGAAGATGAAGACGGTGGTCGAAGACCGGAGGTCTTCACGTCGTTTGGGTGATTACTGATGATCTTGATTGGGATGTACACCCAAGAAGATGGAAACAGTTGGTGATCGTCCAGACGTATTTGGAGATCGATGGATATGCGGGGTACTAGGTGCCTCCGGTTTCGTTCAGACCCAGAGCGAACTTGTAAATGGACTGTGTGTCTGACATTGGATTTTAGTCCGTGTGATTGATCTCTATTAAATATATATCTGTTTGGCGGTGGAGAATTTATTCTCTTGCTTAACGCCCTTCTCTGAGACGTATGAGCTCAGGGGTTATATATTGATGGATATCAAACGCATGGAGTGAATTGCCTGTGTGGCATGCCTAAGTGGCAATTGATCGAGGCTTCTGTTGAAAAGCTAAATCTTGTGGTGATGATCAAAGCACAGCCTGTGTGGCACGGCTTTGTGTAACGTGAATTCGCGAGCCTCACACCCCGGTTGTGAACCAAAAACGGGAGAGGACCTCAGGGAGGGCATGCGTTTCTTTCTAGCTAGGGTGGTGTCAGTGACCTACCAGCCCTGACATTTATATACTTTTCACCTGTGTGGTTGTTGCTGTTGCGAGGCACCTCGGTTTGATCGGACGATCCGGGTTCGATGGAGTCATTCGTTGGCTCATTTACACCCCAAAGGGCGGGGAAACGTAGTGTTCAGGCATAATAATCCACATCGGTGGACCGGCTCTGACGATCTAAAGGGTTGATGCGTTCTGATCCTGAGGCTCAGGCTAGAGAGTCTCGAATCGGTTGAGGACTATCTTTTGCCTCAGTTCATAGATGGAAATCCAATTTCCAAATACGTGACATTTGCGGTTTTATTTGTAGAGCCTAGTATGGCGACATAGTGGGATGGGGCGCTTATGCCGTCTATGATTGATACTTATGATTTGAAGTTGTTTTATACACTATGCACTTATAATAGTATCAAATGATTTGTTTTAAACGTATCAAGCATTCTTGGCTATTATAAGGTAAAAACCCTATCCTCCGGCTTGCGTTGCATTGTGTGATGGGAACTGGGTCTTATAATAGCTTCATTTTTCTTTATTTAGCATTGCGCTGTTTGTTGATATGCACTGGTATTCTTGGGAGGAAACCCGTTCCGTGTTATACGGCGTGGTCCCTTGATTTACCTAACTTTAAAATAAAGATTTACAACTGTTTTAGTTCTCACACCAGTCCCATGACTGACCTGGAGTTTATTGTTTTAACCTATACTCTGGGTGCCCCTATTTTGACACGGGCAGCTAGTAGTTTTGGTTTTGTAGATTTATATTCACAGGATCCTGGTTTACAGCTGGAACGATATCCGGAAAGCTTTGTATACGTATATCTCTTCTAGTTGTGTATTGTATTATTTTCCGCTGCGATGTATTTAAATGTAATTTAAATCTCTAATATTTCTGTGTAATATTTATTCATACTCTGTATAATCTTGTAATCTGATGCATTGTTGTAATATACAATAAAATGTTCTTCCGTCTGCGTCCCGATGTGGCTTGTTCTCGAACTATCCGCGCTTTCCTCACTGGGGAAGTTACGGGTTTTCACATGATTATGCTCCCATAAATGGTATATCAAATATACCATTTTATGAACAAATCTATGCCATGAATTTTCATATTTTCCCATCGCTACCCCCGTGGAACATACGCATGAATCATACAAAATGTTGGGCTAGTAAATTAGCCCAAACCCATAAACAAAAAGGGTAATAAACAAGGGACATGAAATAAACATAAAATAGCATACATTTCAACTTGTCATGTGTAAGTTGGCATAGAAGTATCATTAACTTTAATTAAATGGGGTAAAGGTGAACTTGTGACTAAGTTGGGTCTAATTGTCATGTAAACTTGACAAAGGTCTAGCATGGAGGTTTAACATATAATCACAGTTTCAAACCACAACTTAGCATATTAACTTATGTATGTCAAAACATAAGAAGGCTACTATAATCATTTTTAAATTGCAACTTAGCATGATAACTTATGTGTGTTAAACATAAGAGGGCTGTTATAAACATGTTCGAATCACAATTTAGCATGATACTTATGTGTTAAAAACAAAAGAGGACTACAATTCCAAATTCTACAACATAGTTAGATTCAACCTAACATGAATATACATGAGTGTTGATCTAACATATTAGCATGCTTTTAAATCATAAACTTGCAAATAACCACCAATTTATAACATGACATGTTTTACCATTTAATTGGCAAAATAAATCCATTACCCAATCATAATAAATTCCAATAACATACAATATGTTCATCACCACAAGCATATAGACATGATTAATATACAATATGTTCATCACCACAAGCATGTAGACATGATTAATATACAACATGTTCATCGCCACAAGCATATAGACATGATTAATTACAACGATACTTTAAGAAAACGAGAATCAAATCTTATACATAAGCATCATTCTATATCCAAATTACAACATGTCATGATTCAATTGAAAGAATGTTTAAATCTATGTAATAACCAACTTACAAACTAAAAAGGAATTCTTGCGTTCTGAAATCTGAATTCCGAAATGGGTAAGCTCTCCTTTGATGTAGATCATTGAATTTGATAATCTTTTAATTTGATTTTTGATTCGAGTTCTTATCTTGTCTTTGAATTGGTGATGGCTACTTCAAGTTTTCTATTGACAGCATGATAGTTCTAGGATTATTTTTGTGTGTGATTTTTAGGTTTGAGCATTGGGTTTTTTATATTGAATTTCAACTCAATTTGAGCCGTCGGATGATCCTAGGGTTAACCACAACCATCCAGTGAAGATAGGGTGACACCTCAGCCCTAGTGACTCAGCACTGAGTCACAAAATCATCACCTTTCAGATCTGCCCGGCGGGGGGTGGAGGGGGGGGCAAGTCGACCCCCAAGTCGACCTGTAGGGGGGAGGTCGACACTAGGGTCGACCCCTTGGTCGACCTGGGTCCTGGGCGAGAATTTTCCCGCCCAGCCCACTTCTGACTTCTGATTTGAATTTGAATTTGTTTTCGAGCTGTTTGAATTTATTTGAATTTTCTGGAAACTTCCGACAGCCACAACTTCTTCATACGAAGTCCAATTTACGCAAACTCAGACTCTATCTCAACCAGAATTCCGAGACGAACACAATGGCGTAACCTGTTTCCCTTAATTCTCACATTTTAAATTAAGTATTGTTTAATTCATTACCATACCGTTAACAGAAAATACGGGGTGTTACACTTGGGTCGGGTCGGGTCTAGATTTTGGAAATGTATAGTTTAGACCCGACAAAACCCGACCCGCCTAGACCTGAGACCAGTCGGGTCGGGTCCGAGTCTATCAGGTCGGGTCAAATTGCCACCTCTTCTTGCTTTGATACCAATTGTTAGGGACTGTGGAATGGACCGTTAAGGCAAAGCAAACACTAGAGGGGGGTGAATAGTGTTTGTAAGAATTTAAGCAAAACTTAAAATTAAAGAGAATTATGGAATGAATCAAACAACACAAACACAATCACAGATACAGATTCAAACACAAATGTAAAATAAACAAAAATAAAAATGCAGAAAAGGAAAGAACACACCGGATTTTATACCGGTTTGGATTACTCCTACGTCCAGTCCCACACAACGCTGGATTGTGCAGAGTTTTATTACTCTTTCAATAGTCAATTACACCCTCCCTGATTTCACGGTTCAGAAGGAGACACCGATTCCTACTTTCTTGATTTCATGGTTCACAAGAACACATCGACTCCTATTTCCTTGATTTCACGGCACATAAGGACACATCGACTCCTATTTCCTTGATTTCACGACACATAAGGACACATCGACTCCTCTTTGACTCACAACAAGGTTTATTCAATCCAACCAATTACAAAACAGCCCTATAACTCTTCAATAACACTTGATTCAAAGAGTAGAGAGTAGAGGGTGTAGAGAGAAGAAGTTTTATCAAAACAGAATTGAATTCGGCAGAGGATAAGTGTAAAAACCATAAAGATGATTAAGAATAATGATGGAGAGAAAGAGGATGAAGTTAGAGAAGAAGTTGTGTTAAAAAATTTGGTTTTGACCTCTTTTTGTAGAGTATGAAGGGTTGCAACGGTTCTGAAGCGTTTCAAATAGTGAAAAGACACTTCCCTTCAAAATTAGAAAAAATAATAGTTATATGTCGACATACACTTTTTGCTACGTCGACATACTCATGTGTATTTTTGATTTTCAAAGCATTTTTCAAGTGTTTTGATATAAAATTAATTCTGGAAATTCTTGAGTAAAATTCTGGTGTTGTAAATTAATATTATATGATAGAAAATCATATGAAAACATACTTTTAAACTAAATAAATATATTTATAAAATTATAAGGTTTTAAACTGTATAAAGTATAAATATAAAGTATATAAAAAAATTAAGTTTGAAAAACCAAGAAAAATAAAAATAGAAACAAAATAGAAAAACAAAATAGAGAGAATTGAGGATAAATAGAAAAACAAAATGGAGAGGATTGAGGATAGAATTGAAAATCAGAATTTGAAAATTAGAATTTGAACTTGGAGTACTATTTAGAGTCTTACAAAATCTGGACTCTATAAATATATTAATCTTGAACTCTTGAACTCTTAAAATCTTGATTACTCGTGAGTCTTGACATTTTCTCTGATCTTTGAATCTCAATCATCTTTATAACTGTACAGTCTTCAGTAATATTTCCTGTATATGATTCCTGCACATATATATATATACACAAGAAGTGTTTGCATATATTTTATAATCAATGATAACTGAAATAAGGTTGTTGTTATCAAAACTCCATTCTCCAACAAGATTCTTTACATTCACTTGAAGTTCAAACATAAAATAACGAACTACCGTGCCTTTACGAGCTCATTTTCAATTTAGTTATAAATTATATGTTTAAATATCGTTTCATATAAATAATTCCTTATAAATTTCCATTTATAATTCAAATAAAATATTTAAAACAAATTTAAATGAATTCAACGGCTAAAAATCAGCGTCGTTGCAGGTTGTTATGTGAATTTAGCACTGAAAGTATTCCAAACTAATCTGGGCGAATTTTGCTTTGCTTCAAATGTGCTTAGGTTAGACCGAGTATATTTCCAGGTTAGGACCGCTTGGAATTTTCGGAAGAGGAGCCGAAGTCGAGGCGTATATCCATATTTTCTGGTATGGAATAATTCCGATGTGTGTTGTGTTGAATTGTATGTATACTTTGCTGTTGTAATATACATTTTCCTTTTTGTATAAAGTATTTGATAATATATTTTTTTCTATTTCACTGTGAGACTCTGATCTTCTTTTTCTTATTCTTCTATTCTAATATTTCTTTCTCTTCTCATCCTCTAACGTCTTTCGATTAAAAGTCTGGGTTTTCAATACTTGGATTTTTGGCAAGTAATACGGGATTATGTATTATTGTTGAAAATTCGAGCATCGAATTTTCGTGGCCGTTACATTTTTAATTGAAGTTATTTTTGCATGTAACTGGATGACTATTAGTAAATAGAGAAGTGAGAACGTACAGTTTATGACATATGATTACCTATAATTTGTTACTATTGGAAATTCATGATGCCTTTTGTGACTTGGTGGGACTTTTAGGTCAGACGTTTATTAGTACTAGACCTTGAGATAGATGTGTAAACCTTCAGATAAACTATGTGGGGAGCCAAATATGTGTGGATAGTACCGGTAATCTTTGGCTATTACTATGTGGTGCATGAGCAGGCGTAGCTGTGACTCGCCATTTTCTAAATCCATACTATGCGGTGTTGCGTTTTCTATATTTCAAGTATTCGTTAATTTCTAGAATTTATGATATTTTTTGATGTTTTTACCATCTTATGAATATTAGGTTTTATACGTAACCTTTGTGCTATTTGATGCTTTATTAAATGATGATTACATTTCTATATGGCAAACTCCTAATCGAGTTTGACATGATGTGCTTTTGTGATTTCCATCGTATGTTTTTATTTGATTTGAAATTTCTTTAGATCATATTAGCCTTAGGCTTTAGTCACTTAATCAATGGAAATAGTTGTGTTGTGTAGATATTATTTTATGTGTAAACTTTGATTATGAGTTAGTGAACCTATCTTATGTATCCTATATTGTTATGAGTTTGTTGTATTCCTCCTTTATTACGAGGATTTATCTCTTATGTGACATATCCTTTAATTATCGTGTTCTAATTGATATGTTTAAGATAGATTGATCAATGTATTTTATGTAACCGTGTCACATCGAGTTATTTCGGGGTAGTCGCATGCTATTAACCATTTTATGCATGCTTCCACCTTGGATTTCCTTACTTAAAGCCATTACACGAGTTGTGTCATTGAGTATTCGAGTCTTTTGTATATTCATGTATTGGGACATAATGTATTTGTATACGGTTCATAAGTACCATTAGTGTATGTATCACATGTAATGTTGTAATTCCACTATTTGTATATATGTGTGTTTTGTTCAACGATTTGTATATGAGTTTATGCTTCTACTCTATTCTGAATAAATCCTTAGCCATTGTAGTTTTATATTAGACATGAATTGAAATGAACCAAACTTCCCCGTAAAGGAAAGCCCGGGACATAAACAGAAGAACATTTCATTACGTATTATAACAATTTACATCAGAGTACAAGAATATACAGAGCATGAATAAATATTACACTTTGTAAAATATCAGAGATTAAAATACATTACATAGCAGCGGAAAATAATACAATACACAACTGAAAGAGATAAACAGATACAGAGCTTTCCGAATATCATTCCAGCTGTAAACCAGGATCCTGTGAATATAAATCTGCAAAACCAAAAAAACTAGCTACCCGTGTGGAAAACAAGGGAACCCAGAGTTTAGGTTAAAACAATAAACTCCAGGTCAGTCATGTGACTGGTGTGAGAACTAAAACAGTTATTTATAACTTTACTTCAGAAGAGAGTAAATCAAGGGATCACGCCGTATAACACGGAATAGGTTTCCTCCCTGGAATACCAGTGCATATAACAAAACAGCGCAATGCTTTTTCTGGAAAAATGAAACTATTATATGACTCAGGTCCGATCACACAATGCAACGCAAGCCGGAGGATAGAGTTTTACCTTATAATAGCCAAACATGCTATGTACGTTTAAAACAAATCATTTTGATACTATTATAGTGTAAAGTGTATGAAAACAACTTCAAATATAAATGTATCAATCATAGACGGCATAGTGCCTCATCCCACTATGTCGCCATACTAGGCTCTATAAATAAAACCGAATGTCACGTATTGGAAATTGTATTCCATCTATGAGTCGAGGCTAGGGATGGCTCCTCACCGCTTCGAGACACTCTAGCCAATGTCTCAGGACTACACACTCTAGGTAACCCTAGATCGGTTGGGAAGGTCCTCCGTTACGTTTGAGGATTAGTTATTCCTGAACACATGTTTCCCGGTCCTATCGGGCCTTTCCACCGGCTCCGTAGAGACCGATATATCCGAGGCGCCTTGCAATCCAACAACCACATAGGTAAAAATAATATAAATATCAGGGTTTGTAAAACGCTGACACCACCCATAACTAGAAAGAAACGTCATGTTCTCCCAACGGTCCGATCCCGTTTTTGACTCATACCGAGGTGTGAGGCTCGTGAATCAACACTATACACAAAGCTATGCCATTTAAGGCCATGCTTTGATCATCAACCACAAAACTCTGCTTTTCAACAGAAGTCTTGATCATCTGCATCTCAGCATGCCACACTGGCAATTCACGCCATGCAACCGATGTCTATCGATATATAACCTTTGAGCTCGTACGTCTCGGAGAAGGGCATTAAGCAAGAGAATAAATTCTCCGCCGGCAAACAGATAGATATTTAATAGAAATCAATCAACACAGAATAAAATCCAATGTCAGACACATATCCATTTACAAGTTCATTCTGGGTGTGAACGAAACCGAAGGCATCTTATTCCTTGTCACGTATGTCCAATACAGGAGAGATGTCCTCGCATATCTGGTCGATCTCCAAATACGTCTGGACGATCACCACTTATTACCTCATCTTAGGTGTACAGCCCAATCAAGACATCAGTAATCATCCAAACGATGTGAAGACCTCTGGTCTTCAACCACCGTCTTCATCATCGACTTATCGTTGAATCAGTTATTCAGAATGGGTATATGGGCTGCCTTTCCGAATAACTCGCGTATATAATAAACAAGTGTTACAAAAACACAACATACGCCTCATTCCAATACAGAATATTCTTTTATTCAAACATTCTTATCATTTGGGAGAGGTTCCCATTAATTTTATCAAAGATAAATTCTTTAAATTTATTCTTTAATCTTCCTTTGGATGGCAATTCAAACCATGTTACGGTTTTCCAAACTAGTCGGGATTAGCGCACCTTACCGAAGTAATCATTTATTTTATTTCCCAATCCCAACCTATTCATCCCATGGAACAAAACTGGTAATACTCCATAACTAACACCACGGTGTTATCGGTAAATTTAATTACCATTTCCCGTTCAAATCTAATTAAAGATTTAACTATCGCTAGGAGCAAAACTGGTGATACTCCATTCTCGATCATTTCCCAAATTTGATAATTTAAATTATCAATTCACATTTCAATCTAATTAAAGATTCATTAAAACTCTTTTTAGTTTTAATCTTCCCGAAAACCAGTATTAATGATTATTTAACTTTGGAAACACAAACATGTTGCATCGACAATTTACACCGTACTATTGATTTCTGCTAATATATAACCTCTAAGCACGTACGTCTCAGAGAAGGGTGTTAAGCAAGAGAATAAATTCTCCGCCACCAAACAAATATATATTTAGCAGAGATCAACCATACACTTCGAAATACAATGACAGACATGTAATCTTGCCTTTAACTAGGTTAAAGAACTAATGTCATTTAAAACACAGTTCACGATAAATCCAAATCACATTCCATTAATTATGGAATATTCACAGAAAAGCAAATCAATATATATAATCGATATCAATTTCCGTATCCGACTAATAATATAAATGGAATAACGGCAATGCCTTTTAAATTCCATATGTGTTATAGTCTTCCTCCACAGAAGTTCACTTCGATTATTATCAATCGAATTCCATTCAATTCCAATTTAATATATTAAATTAGAAAACTTTACTTTGGAAAATTCCCATTAAATCTTAATAAAAAGATTTATAAATTCCAAATCACATTTCACTGTAAATCGGTTAAAGAACGAATGTCGTTAAAAGCACAGTTCACAATAAACCCAATTCACATTCCATTTTTAATCGGGTTAAAGAACAAGTGCTATTTAAAACACCGTTCACGATAAACCCAAAAATCAATTCAAATTCAATTCCAATTAAATATTAGTTAATTGGTATAATTCATTAAATCTAAATAAAAAGATTTAATCTTTTCTCAACCGGGTTTAAGAATAGTGTTAGTGAAGACACCATTCACGAGAAACCCAAATCCCATTTGATATTAAATACAAGGCTCTGAATAGAAAATATATCGGCTTATATTCAATATCAAATTCTGAAATCAACAAATATCGTACTGGAATTCCGATATATATCTTCCAAATTCCTCCACAATATCCGTATAATCACGGAATCCAATATCGAAATATTCTGAAGACAATTTCGATTCAAATCCATTCCAATTCATATATTGGAAATTCCGGTTATTTTTAAAACCCTTTCAAATCCAATTTATTTATTTAAAAATATTGGATTTTCTAATTTTAGTACATAACTAGTTCATTTCGATTAAAATATATTTTTATATTTTCAAATATGGAATTTCCATCCCAATTCTTTCCAAATGATTTGTTATGATTTTACGCAAACTATTGATATTTTTAATAATTTTATCAAGGCCCGTACAGTCGATTTCCATAAACGGCCATCGAACTGCACTTACAGCTACCTTTTCCAAATTTGATTTGGACATAATTACAAATCCAACTATTAGATTTCCAATCTCTCATATACTTTGGAAAGCTCTTTTCGATACGAACCCAACGATTCGGGTTTTGGGAGAATCCAGCGGTTGGATCTCCCGTAATGTCCGTTCAAAGTCAATGGTCGAAATTCGCGAACTGCTGCGGTGCGTTCTATTTAGGCCATTATATATATAATATATATTATATATATTTCGTCGATTTCCATTCAAAACGTATTTTATAAATCGTTTTAAATTCGTTTTCAAAACGATTTCAACTTCATATTCGATTTCAAATCAAAATTGAATATTCCATATCATTGATATATAAATGATAGTATTTTCAAAACATTAGATTTTGAAATCAATTCCTTTTCGATATTTATTATAAAAATGAATAAAATCGATATAAACATCGTTCTCGTCCAAATGGTGTATATCAAATCAACACGGCTTTAAATATTTAAATATATTCGTGTCCATCCCAAATCGGACATCAAAATCAGATTTTGATCTTTTACTAAATATTATTTTAAAATATTCGTTCTATCTGAACTAGAATCAAACATAGTCAATTACCATATAATGTTATTATATGGATTTCATACAACACATGTACAGAATAATAATCAAACACAATCAACCATCATCCAGAGTTCATTCTACACTGTATAAGCATTAAATATAAATATTTAACGCTTATAACAGTCTGTCAATCAATCGATCGACATACAACTAAATATTGGGATTAATGTATGTCCAATTTCATCCCAATACCCGTGTGGGGTTTCAATCAACAAATAATGAATTTTATTTGTGCAGTTGGGCGATGTGTAAAATATATCGTCCCAATCAATATCAGTCAAATGTGTGTACATAAACAAATCGTCTGATTTGTTTATGAATATTTATTCTATTCATATACCTGTTAAAAAAAAATATTTTTAACTACAAAATATTTTATTCCATTCCACATCACACAAACAATTTTCACAACACAACCAAACAAACAAACAAGTCGCCCATGGTTTGTGGACGACGGGTGACGGGTGCTGCTAAGCACCGTCTGCATCCTAGTATATATTTCTAACTAGAAAATAAAATTGAAGTGAGAAGTTCTCACCTTTGGGATCCACTCCGCCTGTTCTATTTCTGAAGTCCTGAACCGTTTGGATTTGTTTCCCGTCGGTTCCGTCGCGATCTGTTTCACGCGATCTTTATATTAAAAATCACATTATTATGACGCTACACGTATAGAAAAGATTATATTTTTATAGCGCTTTATATATAATAAAAATTAAATTTTTACCTTTCTAAAAATAATTTCATATTTTTATAACAACGCTTCTTTCTATATAAAAATTATATTTTTTATATCTCTACTTCTCATATAAAGATCGAATTTTTATTTCTACTTCATATATGTAAAAATCGATTTTTTTTACAATGAAAATCTTATTTTTCTACAATGAAAAATCTAATATTTTTTATTATAAAAATCTAATCTTTTTAATTATAAAAAATCTAATCTCTTCTCTACCAAAAAATTCCAATTTTTATTTGCTCTTCACATAAATAAAAATCTAATTTTTATTCGCTACATGAATATATAAAAATCTAACTTTTATTATCTAAAAATCAAATCTTTATATTTCTAAAAATATAAATAAAAATCAAATTTTTATATGAGTAAAAATCCTATTTTTATACGATTAAAAATCGTATCTTTTCATGTTTATAAATCTAATCCTTTCTAGTATTAAAATAAAATCAGAAAAAGGATAAAATTAAAACAAAATCTCACAAGGGGGGTTGCGTTGGTCTGAGATGGCAAGGTGGCACCGGAGCTGCTGGCGCCAAGGAGGCTACTGCGCTTTTCTTTGAGGCTTGGAGGGTTTTGGTTTTGGGTCCGATTTGGAGCGGAAGGGGTTGACTGGACGGGGCGGTTAGGGGGTCTTCAGAGGCGGCGGCGCCCTAGGCGCGGCGGCGCTGTCAGCCGCGGCGGCGGCTTCCTCCCCCCCTCGCGATTTCTTTTTTTTCTTTCTGTATAACGATTTAAACCAGGGGGTAGGGGTTGACTTGGATAGGAGAAGGAGAGGGTTTATTAATTTATTTATTTTATATTTAATTACCCCAAAAAGCAACTTTTTATTTCGACCTCCAAACGAGACCCACCGACTGTCGTCCATAACTAATTACCCCATTTCGAACACAATGGGATATGTATTGTGAGCCAGTTCGGCTGTTTCAATCAGTTTCTGTTTAAATTAAAATATAAATATATATATATTCAATTCAAATGCACATTTCAATTTACTAGGGCCACATGCAAACTTCAAAAATTACAGAAAAATTATTTCTAGTTTCGTATTGACGATACGATCCTAACAAAACTAAATTCAGCAAATTTGAAGATGTTTTGAAAAATGGCCATTTTCTGCTCGATCGAAATTGACTAAAACTGTCAAAACACGTTTTCTTTTGCCATGCTCACATATTAATCCCTAAAATTATGAATTTTGGAATCTAGCAATAATCTGACATCCCGGATCCAACAAAAGAGGATTCGTCGAAAATGGAGGTCATTTGCAAAATTTCCATTTTTAAGGGCCATATTTCCATAGCGACTATTCTGAATTTTCAATTGGACCTAACTTTTTATTCCCGTTTTGAAATTTGGATTTTTCAGATTCGTTGGAAAGATATTTTCAAATAGATTCTAATACTTTTGGTTTCGGTAAAATCCGGTTTATTTTGAATTCGGTACATTCATTTGAAATTTGAAGTCGAATTTTCCAACTACCGCGCCATTTTCAATTCCTTTTATAATTAAAATAAATATTTATATTCTGACGACGATTCAAATAAATATATACGTTCTAATTCTATTAAAAATGAATTTCTCGTCGTTATTATTTAAAATAAATCATTTTAAATATTCAAAATTCATAAAAATAACCAAAATAAAATTTTAAATTGGTTCTGATTTTCCGGATTGTTACAATCTCCCCCACTTAAAATCTTTTCGTCCTTGAAAAGGAACGGAGTTGAAAGTTGTTTTACAAACCAACTCAACTTTCAGTTTGGCTTTCATTCTTCAAATTTTCAGTTTCTAAGAATTTTCCAATTCTTCAAAAATTTGTCTAACACCCTAAATTTTCGAAAAATTTCGCCATAACCTCCTTTGTACGGGAGCACCGGGAAAATCCCCAAACTGCCACACAGGCCCTCCCATCTCAAAAAGAAAAAGCCAATCGGCTCATAAAATCTTCCAAACCCAATAAATTAGTAAACATGTACCTATTTGTCAGGCTTACCATTTTATTCCTCTTCTCTAGCCTCCTTGCTATGACCTATTCAATAAACATGTATGTACATGTATGCAATTCCAAACAATTTTCAATACGGCTCAATATTTGATTCAATTTAGCTTAATCAAATTAGTAACCAAACAACACAACGAGCAATCGATTAGTTGGTTAACGTTTCAAATTCATATTTTTGATATATGTACACAAAATCTAGTTTTTGATGCCAATTGGCAACAATGGCCTTATCTAGTTTTTGGTTCTCACACCAGTCAATTGGAAATATATAGATACCCCACTTTCGAAACTCGAAAATAAACTACTGATGTCGTACATCATAAGTAGAATCATCTTCAGGCGACTAGAGTGTGATTCTATATCTATCCAGTATATTAAAACTTTGAATACACATTTGCAAGGAACTACCGATGTCGTACGTCGTCAGTAGAATCATCTTCAGGCGACTAGACTGTGATTCTATATCTATCCAGTATATTAAAACTTCGAATACACATTTGCAAGGAATATATGCAAAATCTTTATATATTGGACTGTCCAAATTCAATACAAATAAATATTCAAATACGTGTAATATGGTTTAAATTTTCAAAGCAAAGCCTTGTTTTCATTTTGATTTTAAAAATAACACTCTTTCGACTTGTTCTAGGATACTACTGATCCTATCTCTAACGAGTAACTCTCACTAGATATTGCTAATCCAACCTCTGATGCATTCTTTCGTTTGGTTCTAATGTGCCTTGTTCTCGAGCTCTGTAAACCAAAGCTCTGATACCAACTGAAACGACCCGAACTTGCCCGTAAAGGAAATCCCGGATTGAGTTGAGAACAAGCCACATCGGGATACAAACAGAAGAACATTTCATTACTTATTACAACAATTTACATCACAGTACAAGAATATACAGAGCATGAATAAGTATTACACTTTGTAAAATATCAGAGATTAAAATACATTACATAGCAATGGAAAAATATTACAATACACAACTGAAAGAGATAAACGGATACAGAGCTTTCCGAATATCATTCCAGCTATAAACCAGGATCCTGCTGCAAAACCAAAACTACTAGCTGCCCATGTGGAAAATAGGGGCACCCAGAGTTTTGGTTAAAACAATAAACTCTAGGTCAGTCATGTGACTGGTGTGAGAACTAAAACAGTTATTTAGAACTTTACTTTAAAATAGAATAAATCAAGGGACCATGCCGTATAACACGGAACGGGTTTCCTCCCTAGAATACCAGTGCATATAACAAAACAGCGCAATGTTTTTTTTGGAAAAATGAAGCTATTATAAGACTCAGGTCCCATCACACAATGAAACGCAAGCCGGAGGATAGAGTTTTACCTTATAATAGCCAAACATGCTTGGTGCATTTTAAACAAATCATTTTGACACTATTATAGTGTAAAGTGTATGAAAACAACTTCAAATATAAATGTATCATTCATAGACGGCATAGTGCCCCATCCCACTATGTCGCCATACTAGGCTCTACAAATAAACTGAATGTCACGTATTGGAAATTGGATTCCAACTATGAGTCGAGGCCAGGGATGGCTCCTTACCGCTTCGAGACACTCTAGCCAATGTCTCAGGACTACACACTCTGGGTAGCACTGGATCGGTTGGGTCGGTCCTCCATTACGTTTGAGGATTATTTATTCCTGAACACATGTTTCCCGGTCCTATCAGACCTATCCATCGGTTCCGTAGAGACCGATATATCTGAGGCGCCTCGCAATCCAACAACCGCATAGGTAAAAACAATATAAATGTCAGGGCTTGTAAAACGCTGACACCACCCATAACTAGAAAGAAACGTCATGTTCTCCCAACGGTCTGATCCCGTTTTTGACTCATACTGAGGTGCGAGGCTCGCGAATCAACGCTATACACAAAGCTATGCCATTTATAGCCGTGCTTTAATGATCAACCACAAGACTCTGCTTTTCAACAGAAGCCTTGATCATCTGCATCTCAGCATGCCACACAGGCAATTCATGCCATGCAACTGATGTCTATCGATATATAACCTCTGAGCTCGTACGTTTCAAAGAAGGATGTTAAGCAAGAGAATAAATTCTCTGCTGCCAAATAGATATATATTTAATAGAAATCAATCAACACAGAATAAAATCCAATGTCAAACATACATCCATTTACAATTTCATTCTGGGTCTGAACGAAACCGGAGGCACCTTATTCCTCATCCCGTATGTCCAATATAGGAGAGAGTTCTTCGCATATCCGGTCGATCTCCAAGTACGTCTGGACGATCACCACTTATTACCTCGTCTTGGGTGTACAGCCCAATCAAGACATCAGTAATCATCCAAACGATGTGAAGACCTTCGGTCTTCAACCACCATCTACATCGTCGACTTATTGTCGAATCAGTTATTCAGAACGGATATAAGCCCGGCCTTTCCGAATAACTCGCGTATACAATAAACAAGTGTTACAAAAACACAACATATGCCTCATTCCAGTCCAGAATATTCTTTTATTCGAACATTCTTATCATTTGGGAAAGTTTCCCATTAATTTTATCAAAGATAAATTCATTAAATTTATTCTTTAATCTTCATTTGGATGGCAATTCAAACCATGTTACGGTTTTCCAAACTAGTCAGGATTAGCGCACCTTACCGAAGTAATCATTTAATTTATTTCCCAATCCCAACCTATTCATTACATGGAGCAAAACTGGTAATACCCCATAACTAACACCTTGGTGTTATCGGTAAATTTAATTACTATTTCCCTTTCAAATCTAATTAAAGATTTAACTATCGCTAGTAGCAAAACTGGTGATACTCCATTCTCGATCATTTCCCAAATTTGATAATTTAAATTATCAATTCACATTTCAATCTAATTAAAGATTCATTAAAACTCCCCTTAGTTTTAATCTTCCCAAAAATCAATATTAATGATTATTTAACTTTGGAAACACAAACATGTCGCATCGACAATGTACACCGTACTATTGATTTCTGCCGATATATAACCTCTAAGCTTGTACGTCTCGGAGAAGGATGTTAAGAAAGAGAATAAATTCTCCGCCACCAAACAGATATATATTTAGCAGAGATCAACCATACAGTTCGAAATACAATGACAGACATGTAATCCTGCCTTTAACTGGGTTAAAGAACTAATGTCATTTAAAACACAGTTCACGATAAACCCAAATCACATTCCATTAATTATGGAATCTTCACGGGAAAAAAATCAATATATATAATCGATATCAATTTCCGTATCCGACTAATAATATAAATGGAATAATGAAAAACCCTTTTAAATTCCATATGTATTAATAGTCTTCCTCCACAGAAGTTCACTTTGATTATTATCAATCAAATTCCATTCAATACCATTTTAATATATTAAATTGGAAAACTTTAGTTTGGAAAATTCCCGTTAAATATTAATAAAAAGATTTATAAATTCCAAATCACATTTCACTATAAATCAGGTTAAAGAACGAATGTCGTTAAAAACAAAGTTCACAATAAACCCAATTCACAATCCATTTTTAATCGGGTTAAAGAACAAGTGCTATTTAAAACAGCGTTCATGATAAACCCAAAAATCAATTCCAATTAAATTCCAATTAAATATTAATTAATTAGTATACTTCATTAAATACAAATAAAAAGATTTAATCTTTTCTCAACTGGGTTTAAGAACAGTGTTAGTGAAGACACCATTCACGACAAACTCAAATCCCATTTGATATTAAATACAAGGCTCTGAATAGAAAATATATCGGCTTATATTCAATATCAAATTCTGAAATCAACAAGTATCGTATTGGAATAACGATATATATATCTTCTAAATTCCTCCACAATATCCGTATAATCACAGAATCCAACATCGAAATATTCCGAAGATAATTTCGATTCAAATCCATTCCAATTCATATATTGGAAATTCTGGTTATTTTTAAAACCCTTTCAAATCCAATTTATTTATTTAAAAATATTGGATTTTCTAATTCTAGTTCATAACTAGTTCATTTCGATAAAAATATATTTTTATCTTTTCAAATATGGAATATTCATCCCAATTCTTTCCAAATCATTTGTTATGATTTTACACAAATTATTGATATTTTTAATAATTTTATCAAGGCCCGTACAGTCGATTTCCATAAACGGCCATCGAACTGCACTTACAACGACCTTTTCCAAATTTGATTTGGACATAATTCCAAATTTGATTTGGACATAATTCCAAATTTGATTTGGACATAATTCCAAATCTGATTTGGACATAATTCCAAATCCAACCGTTAGATTTCAAATCTCTCATATTCTTTGGAAAGCTTTTTTCGATACGAACCCAACGGTTCCAGTTTTAAGAGAATCCGACAGTCGGATCTCCCATAATGTCTGTTCGAAGTCAATGGTCGAAATTCGCGAACTGCTGCAGCGTGGTGCATTCTATTCAGGCCATTATATATAAAATATATATATTATGTATATATCGTTGATTTCCATTCAAAACGTATTTTATAAATCGTTTTAAATTCGTTTTCAAAACGATTTCAACTTCATATTCGATTTCAAATCAAAATTGAATATTCCATATCATCGATATATAAATGATAGTATTTTCAAAACATTAGATTTTGAAATCAATTCCTTTTCGATATTCATTATAAAAATGAATAAAATCGATATAAATATCGTTCTTGTCCAAATGGCGTATGTCAAATCAACATGGCTTTATATATTTAAATATATTCGTGTCCATCCCAAATCGGACATCAAAATCAGATTTTGATCTTTTACTGAATAATATTTTAAAATATTCATTATTCTAAAATATTCGTTCTATTTGAACTGGAATCAGACACAGTCAATTACCATATAATGTTACCAGTACGAAGGCACGCCCATTGGACGTGTGCATAGACTTCTCGAATTATAGTTGGTTTTATGCATAAGTAGGTGCAAATTTAATAGCCGAACTTAATGCCAATGTTATACAAAACTGCAATGCGTAGATAAAGAAAGAGTAAAATTAGCTGTAATGGAGATAAGGTCATTTGTTGATAATCAACTGTGTATAAAACTACAAACATGTCAGAGTTGAAAACAGATTGCAGAAACATAAAATGTTCAATACCCAGTTTAGTTGATAACTCGGTTTCATGCAGAGGGGGTGAAAAAGTAAGAGCCTGACTTAATGTCAATAATATACAAACTTGCTGAAAACATCCCAATCGGGTAGAAAATGATTTATATTCCCATGTTTATTATGGCTTTAATAAACAGAGTAAGCAAAACCACAAATACATCATGCCATGTATTGCACAAAATCATCTATAAGCATATGATTAGCAAAAAGGAAAACCTATCGTTCTTTGTATTTTTGCAGAAATATGGAAATAAGCAGTAAAATATAAAAACATTATTATGCAGATAAATAGTATAATAAAAATGCATGGACTAACAACTTAAAATGAAAAAGTAAAGAAAATATTGTTAAAGGTCATGTGTTACAGCGAGCATGAAAATAGCAGTATGGCGGTGAAAGCATTGCGGCAAGTACTCTTGGTCGGATTTCCATCAGCAAAAGCAAAGTGTTCTTGGACTTTAGCTAAATATCATTATTTGCTGAACAATTTGACGCAAAGCTCTTCTTATTGGAGTTGCCAAGTTGTGGATGTCAGCCAGCCTACTTCACACCCTGAGCTATTAGCAGCAGGTGAAATTACTTATGGAATTGCAAGTGCTGATTATATTTCAGGAAGAAAGCAAACTCTTGGAGCTAGTCCCAGAAAGTGTGTAGCCATAATTCTTCTGCTCCTGCAAAAATGATGACAGATGTCGTTCCATACACAATTGGACAGGATGCAGATTATTTGTATACCATTGGCTGCTCTCAACCTGGTGGTGTTGCAGTTCTAAGCAAAGAGCGAGGTTTATATATGTTCATGTCTGACTCAGATCCTCATGATCTTGCATGGCAAAGGTGAGATTGCCGGAGTTGATGCAGCACTAAACTATTTCAAAGCTGAAAAGGCATTTCCAATGAGAAAAATCCATAAGGTTATTTTATTCAGACTTTATCCTTAAATATTGAAATAACACCTGAATTCTTGTATAGTTAGTACCTGACATATAGACTCCAAGATATATTTATTTTTCCAATCCGCATAAAAAAAGAAAAAAGAAAATGTTACAGCGAGCGAAACTAACATAGAAACAGATACGGGCGCACAACAAGCAGTAATAATACGTATTGCAAGAATAAATCTAATTTGCACTGTTTTTGTATGTAGGAAATTTTTGTGAATCTTTTTGTGATGTATTGGGAAGGTAATAGAAGCTTACAATATCTATTTTGTAGCATCAAATCCTGAGAACAGGATTGAAAGTATTAGAAGTTACCTGAACTCGGTATGTTTCATATAAAAAATAAAATACTATAATTTGGAATGTTAAGCAGGTGATAATACTAATATCCTCAACAACATCTACCGGTGTCAACTATGAACTGTTTATATCATTGCTTTCGCATATTCTAGAAGAACGTGTTCATATATCTAGAATATATTGAGCATTGAGTCAGCAAACAAACAGCATGTACAATTTCAACAACCATTTCCATTCAGTTGCAACTTGTGGAAGCAGTCCCACCGCAAAAAGCCCAGTCTTAATGCAAAAAGCCACTTAGTAACCACTTATGATTTAATTTTTTTTCTTTCCAACAACAAAAGGAAATCTTAAACATAGAGCATCAATCTAAAATTATAAGCGTGTAACATACAGTTGTACCTTTTGTTGGTGGGATAGAACCATAAACTCTATGTTTCCCTCATCACTTCCTGATGTATCTGTACAACAAAGAACCACAAAGCTTTATTTCCAAAAAATAAAAAATTATTTTCAGTATTGATGTCGATATTTGCACACTATAATAAATGTATAATCTTATTACAAAGTAATTGCTTCAATAACCATCCATTATATTACCTTTGGCCATGAAAAAAGGATACACATAACAACTGCTATTACCTGGTCAAAAAAATTCAATTACGCACATGAGTACTCTCATATCCTTTCAAATAAAATGACACATACTTGCAAAAATAATACTTACAAAACATTGTATGGTCAGCGGAAATGAAAACAAGTTAACGTAGAAAGGATAATTACTTCGAAAAGCTATATCGTTGTGGCTCTTACCATTGTGGCTGGAATGATACCTAATGATGAAACTATGAAATCCGCATTTACTTCCACGGCCATTTGACAACAAAACAGCACTTCGGCAATGGTCTAACCACCATACTGAAGACCGTGTTCTTGTTAACCGGTCACATAAGGATGGACTAACTAAATGCATGAAGAAGAAACATTGTAGTTACCTTGCTGATTATTTGAATAAGTCAAATAATATTTAAAAATCTCAATTCACGAAACACAATTTTTCTTAAAAATTACAAATCAACCTAACCTGCATATTAGACAAAATATTTGTGTAATATATTTTTGTATTTAGTAAGTAAATCCAATTTGACTCAAAACTGAACTACGTAGTGCATTTATAATTGAAGTCCATGGAAAGTACATAACATTTACCTTTTTATGAGCTTCACGTCATGAATATTATTAGCCTGGAATAACAATCAGCTGAAATATATAAAATGATGTAAACATATGACAACAGGAAAAAAATATATAAGAATAATGGGAAGGTTATCAACTTTACCTAAAACAATCAATTTGGTTAGGTGAAACAGATAATTAAAACTGATTTTTCTGTATTCAAGTTTAAGTTTTTGATAGCCATAAAATAATGCTATATTTTTAGTATAAATCAAAGAGAATTATAATCCAGTTTTGTATGTAGAAATAATGCTAAAATGAGAGATGTATGCAACTTGTATAAGCACAAATGAGACCCTATCGATGATAATTTGACTTTGTCAATTTTAATTTCAAACTTAGCAAAAAATCTTATTTATGTTCCATTCGTCCACTATTGCAATAAAAATAGCTTATTTAAATACTATATACTAATTTTGAAATACTTGCAACATTTTGGACTTCATATTCCGTTTATGCACTGTTCGACCTGCAATTGCATTTATGGTTGTATTAGTAAGTATCATACATAAATGGGTTATAATGTAAGAATTGTGTGCAAGATGAAAACCATATATTTTGCCGATACAAAGAGAGCTAATGAAGTATTAATTATAGTGAATGTATTCGGTACAGCTTTCAACACTTATGGAGTAAGAAAGCAGCGCTTATTCTCCAAGTTTATATTTCCATGTAGTGAAAAAGTACAACATACGGAACTACAAATGATACAAAGAGAGCACAAAACAAAAGAGTAGAATTTACCTAGAAATTCTTGCACATCTAATCAATTATATACATACTTTAATAATCTTCAAAGATTCCTACAAAAAAAAAATCGTAAAGTCTAAAACTAAACAGGCGGCTCATTTTCCCCATTAAGCCATTGGTCCATTAAGCTAATTAAGTACATAAGAAACAGTCAGAATATATTAAATATACCTGGAAGATTATCAGATATTGCTAAGTCTATAATAATCAAGTATACTGGGAAAAAAACTTTTAGGTAAAGGCCAAAACAAAAAACCGACATAAATTGCATAGATACATGCAAAAGAATAATTTGCTGCTTTATGAAACATAGGCTAAATTTACTAAATGTTTAAAATAACATAAATTTATTGACCAACAACTATAAACGATTAATTAATTTGATTCAACGAACATTAATGAAAGATATAAAATTGGCGGAATATTTTAAACATGAATTCATAACATCTCTCCTTAAATATACAAATTAAAAAAAAAACAGAAGTAACACATCAAAATTTCTAGGTGTTAATTATGTTCAAACTTAGAAGCAGCATACAAAATATAAAAACAAACTAAGGATGAACTCTTATATCTGATTAGATTTGGAGATATGTACAATTGTTCCCATGTATATTTCTACAACATACATATTAGAAAACAAATATCTTATGCAGCAATTAGAATAAGTAATGATAACAGGTAACTTCAACTTGAGCATGGGTCAAACAGTTTTTCAACTTTGTTCCATGAATGACGATTGCAAGAATTGAAATTTTGACCATTTGCAATTTACACTGCTAAAAAATACGTAAATGTAAATCATTCGTAATGAACAATTTAGGTGGCAACTCTTTTAAAAGCTACATTAAGCATGTATATGAGAAAGTGGAAAAAACTGGCACATAAAATGCAAACAGACCCTTAATCTATTTTTTCCCTCAATGCCTGCAGCATACATACAATACAAGCATTTGTTTTAAAAAAAATTCTAAGCTATGTCTCATGTGCATTTGTAAATTAATACCTGTAACTGGTCCCTTATATTGATAACAAAGGCATTAGGATGAGGGTTGACTGAGAACCATCGGCCTTACTGAAGCATTGTAATCCAGACACGGTCTGAACTTCAAGAAGGATAGTGAGCTCATTCGGGTTTGTGTAGGCTTGCAACCCGAATTAGGCAACCTCAGCTGGCATTCAATCTCTTCTTGTTAGATATATTGTGTCTAATCTCTACATCATAAATCTATAGTCAAAACAAAAATATCAACAATTATACCACAAACAAAAGACAAAAATGATTTAAAGAAATAACTACCTATAAGACTATTATGATTTTATATGTAATGCCACTAACCATTGATTGATCCACTGTGATGGTAAATATCCATTTTTGGTGAATTAAAAATTATCAGGAAAAATTTGCATACACAGGCACATAGAGCAGTATGATAACACTAAACTCGGGAAACCAATGTACCAAGCCCTTTACGGTGAACTGGATGAATTCTTCGAGTAGGTCCATGCAATATCAGCTTCGAAGTAAGCACAGCTCGTGGCTTCCCCACTTCCTAAAAACCAACGAACCCTTAAATACAAAAATGTCTAAAATCCACAAAATGCCTACAAAAAATTCTAGGATGAAGAACTTACTGCAGTTGTTGACGGTTTTGGCAGCATACTCGATCTGCAATATGTATCTTAGACCCCAGCTTCGCCAATTCACTGGAACCTTAACTGCAGGCGCAAAACCTGTTTGCAATTTTTTTTCCAGTAATATCCACAAACATCTTTAATGCAAAAATAATGATATTTATAAACTAATCAAAAGCGTTGATGTCCTCGTCAAAGCGGTAGATGGGTTGGTTGACTGGCAGATCTGACCACAACCGGAAATTTCGAACAAAGTTGAACATCCGGTCGGTCGGTTATAATTTTTGAAAGGAAAACGGTGGATCTGGAGAGGAGAAGGCCGTAGGAGGTGAACAATCGAAGGAGCGAAGCACGAAATTTCTGAAGGTGGACTAAATGTGGAAGATAGAGTCTGTTGTGGGTTGGGGATGGGAAGAAAATATGCGGCAAAGAGGAGAAACGTGTAGAAGGCAGCGAGGAAAGGAGAGGAAAAAAAGGAAATGCGTGGAAACGGTTGACTAACCGCATGTGATGGAGCGGGGGAGTAGAAAGTGGAAGGACCAAAGACGTTATTGCCCTCAAACCAAATATTCTGTTACGACGGTAGGCTGTGAGAGGAAAGTGGGTTTTTCTGGAAATGCATAAAAGCTTCACCACACTAAAAAGATTTTCTTTATTAGTAGAGATTATATGGATTTCATACAACATAAGTACACAATAATAATCAAACACAATCAACCATCATCCAGAGTGCATTGTACACTGTATAAGCATTAAATATAAATATTTAACGCTTATAACAGTCTGTCAATCAATCGATCGACATACAACAAAATATTGGGAATAGTGTATGTCCAGTTTCATCCTAATACTCGTGTGGGGTTTCAATCAACAAATAATGAATTTTATTTGTGCAGTTGAGCGATGTGTAAAATATATCGTCCTAATCAATATCAGTCAAATGTGTGTACATAAACAAATCGTCTGATTTGTTTATGAATATTTATTTTATTAATATACCCGTTAAAAATGATATTTTTAACTACAAAATATTTTATTCCATTCCACATCACACAATCAATTTTCACAACACAATCAAACAAACAAGTCGTCCATGGTTTGTAGACGACGGGTGTCGGGTGCTGCTAAGCACCGTCTGCATCCTAGTATATATTTCTAACTAGAAAATAAAATTAAAGTGAGAAGTTCTCACCTTCGGGATCCACTCCGCCAGTTCTATTTCTGAAGTTCTGAACAGTTTCGATTTGTTTCCCATCGGTTCCATCGCGATATGTTTCACACGATCTTTATATTAAAAATCACATTTTTATGACGCTACACGTATAGAAAAGATTATATTTTTATAGCGCTTTATATATAATAAAAATTATATTTTTACCTTTCTAAAAATAATTTCATATTTTTATAACAACGCTTCTTTCTATATAAAAATTATATTTTTATATTTCTACTTCTCATATAAAGATCGAATTTTTATTTCTACTTCATATATGTAAAAATCGATTTTTTCTACAACAAAAAATCTTATTTTTCTACAATGAAAAATCTAATCTTTTTGATTATAAAAATATAATATTTTTAATTATAGAAAATCTAATCTCTTCTCTACCAAAAAAATCCAATTTTTATTTGCTCTTCACATAAATAAAAATCTAATTTTTATTCGCTACATGAATATATAAAAATCTAATTTTTATTATCTAAAAATCAAATCTTTATATTTCTAAAAATTTAAATAAAAATAATATTTTTATATGAGTAAAAATCCTATTTTTATATGATTAAAAATCGTATCTTTTCATGTTTATAAATCTAATCCTTTCTAGTATTAAAATAAAATCAGAAAAAGGATAAAATTAAAACAAAAACTCAAAGGGGGGCTGCGTCGGTCTGATATGGCGAGGTAGCGCCGGAGCTGCTAGCGCCAGGGGCTACTGCGTTTTGCATTGGGGCTTGGAGGGTTTTGGGTTTGGGTCCGATTTGGAGTGGAAGGGGTTGACTGGACGGGGCGGAGGCGGTCAGGGGGTCTTCAGAGGCGGCGGCGCTGTCAGCCGCGGCAGCGGCTTCCTCCCCCCCTCGCGATTTCTTTTTTTTCTTTCTGTATAACGATTTGAACCGGGGGGGGGGGTAGGGGTTGACTTGGATAGGAGAAGGAGAGGGTTTATTAATTTATTTATTTTATATTTAATTACCCCAAAAAGCAACTTTTTATTTCAACCTCCAAACGAGACCCACCGACTGTCGTCCATAACTAATTACCCCCATTTCGAACACAATGGGATATGTATCGTGAGCCAGCTTCGCTATTTCGATCAGTTTCCGTTTAAATTAAAATATAAATATATATATATATATTCAATTCAAACGCACATTTCAATTTACTATGGCCACAAACGGACTTCAAAAATTACAAAAAAATTATTTCTAGTTTCGTATTGACAATACGGTCCTAACAAAACTAATTTCATCAAATCTGAAGACGGTTTGAAAAATACCGTTTTCTGGTTGATCGAAATTGACTAAAACTGTCAAAACACGTTTTCTTTTGCCACGCTCACATATTAATCCCAAAAATTATAAATTTTGGAATCAAGCAATAATTTGACATCTTGGATCCAACAAAAGTGGTTTCTTCGAAAACGGAGGTCATTTGTTAAATTTCCATTTTTAAGGGCCATATTTCCATTGTGACTATTCTGAATTTTCAATTGGACATTACTTTTTATTCCCGCTATGAAATTTTGATTTTTCAGATTCGTTGGAAAGATATTTTCAAATAGATTCTAATATTTTTGGTTTCGCTAAAATCCTGTTTATTTTGAATTCGGTACATTCATTTGAAATTTGAAATCGAATTTTCCAACTATCGCGCCATTTTCAATTCCTTTTATAATTAAAATAAATATTTATATTCTAACGATGATTCAAATAAATATATACGTTCTAATTCTATTCAAAATAAATTTCTCATCGTTATTATTTAAAATAAATCATTTTAAATATTCAAAATTCATCAAAATAGCCAAAATAAATTTTTTGAATTGGTTCTGATTTTTCGGGTTGTTACATGAATTGAGTACGTCGATGCACTTAAGGTAAGAAAGAAAAATTTGTTCACCAAATCGACATATTCGATACTCGTTTAATCAAAGATTTATAGTTAATTGCTCCTAACCAGCCTTATTCTCTATATTAGCAGATGACATTACCTTTTAATGCTCTTTGTTATTGTGAGTATCAGGGAAGGGCTTTACAAAATGGTATCAGAACAAAACTAAGAACAAAGTATGATAGACACAAAATAGAAACAAAATAGTATATGCGTTACAGCAACGAAAGATAACATTCATGTATATCATTATCAACCTTTGTCATTTTCTTTGATCATTATCCCTTAACTTTCGAGTATTTAAGGTGAATAATAAATTTGGATTATGTCTAGGAATGTGATTTATTCCATAATATTACATCTGTTGTGTGACGGCCCGCCCCGCACCAACCGGCTTTCCTCCGAAAGTGCGTTGTACACATGCCCGACTAGCACGGAATGGTCGCCAAAGAAAGGAAAGAAGAGAATGAACTAATCAAAACCTGTAGAATGTCTCACAGCGCATGGAACAAAATATAATAATAACATAATCTTGACATAAAACAAGCGAGACAGTGCATAAGCTGAAAACTAAACCAACATAGCAGCGGAAATCCAAATACAGCTTGTGATCCAACATCATTATTACAACTTTAAACTGTCACTAAAGCAAAAGAAAGCTAAAGTAGAAGATGCACTACTAATGCCCAAGTAGTGATCCTCAACAACACAGGGAGAATATCTATATATCATACGTGGAAGCCTCCTGCTCGCCTCCGGATCAACTACTCGTACATACCCAACTAACCTGTCTGTAGTCTGCTCGTGAGAGCACCCAGAGTAATAAGAAGAGACATAAAACTCCGGATCAGACAAAAAGTCTGGTATGAGCGATAAGCAGCTAAATAGAACAATAACATGTATACTAAACCATACCTGAACCTGGACCTGCAACCAAAGAGTTAGCACTACATACCGTACAATACTCTAAGGTTCCATTGAATAAATGGTGTAAAGATAACGGGGGTGGGGGTGTGCATGTCGTAATGATGGCAAACAAATCAAACATAGCAACCATCCTCACATCTCTCACTCAGTGCGTAAAGCATACGATGTCCACCACTGTCAATCACTAGACCCATCGAAGTAGTGATGGAGTTCGACTTGTACAACTACTGCTACTACCAAGCTTACCACATGGAGTCATGACCAAACCTTTACAAATGACCCCACTTCATTGGTCTTTAGCACTTTAGTCGTACCTAGGCCACTGTGGCCCTGAATCCGTTCACGTACCCCCTACACATAATGATCTAAAGTTACAGACATCGACAACCCGTTAGCACATGTCCCGCAGTAAAGCCCAACTCATGAAGTTCCCTCCTTGGTTCCCATCTGGATCCTGAGGTACAACTCCTCATTTGGACTTCCTTTGCATCTCGGGTTTAGGTCTACTTGGTGTTCGATCCTCCGGTTCGGTTCGGTTCGCCCCCTCCCGCTTGGTTCGGCTCGAATGCTCCTTTCTAGTTCAGTTCGGGTGCTCGGATGCTCTTATTTGGTTCTGGTCGGATGCCCCTATCCGGTTCGGATCGGATGCCCCTATCCGGTTCGGATCGTATGCCCCTATCCGGTTCGGATCGGATGCCCCTATCCGGTTGCTCCTATCAGAATACTCCTATCTGAATGCTCCTATCTGAATGCTCCTATCCGAATGCTCCTATCCGGATGCTCCTATCTGAATGCTCCTATCCGCATGCTCCTATCCGGACGCTCCTATCCGAATGCTCCTATCCGGTTTGCTGCAAGATTTTCCAGCAAGCTATTTTCGCCTAATGACGGCGTTTTCAACCATTCTAACTTTTCTATGCAATCACAAAACATACCATACAGTCATAGAAACATGTATAATCATCCACAAACACTAAAACAACAATATGACATGTTTATAAGGATCAAACATACCCAAAAACCCATGTTTTCCCCTTAATCATGTTTAACAACAACTAATGATAGGATTAGCAAAACTTAACCAAATCAACCCAAATTTCTAACAGAGGTATAAAACATCATTTTCGAATTTATAGATATTTTTCCAGAATTTTACCATGTCTAATTTCGTTAATCTTCACTAATTACCCTTAATTAACCGTAATTAGTGTCAAAACAATGCTAATCACTCGCCTTGGCCACAAATAAAATTTTCAAAACTGAAACCTCACTGATTTGGGCGAATACTGATGTCTAACAGCAGCTATAATACTGTTTTGGTGAAGATCTTCTTTGATTTGGTGTTACTAAGCCTAATCCTTGATTAAACGGTGATTAGAGATGATTCTAGATGTTGGAGGCCATTGTTAGGGTTCCAAGGATGAAAGTGGCAGCTGAAAAATGAAAATAAGATCGTTCTCTAACTAATTTTAGCCTCCTCATAACCCTAATTCCGAAATGGGTTATGGGCCCTCTTGCTAATCACCTTAGTTAGGCCAGGTTAAGCTGTTTTTTCACCTTCTAAACCTTGTTTCAGCCATATCTCCCAAACGGTGAGTCCGTTTGGCTATTATGACCACTCTACGGAAAGGTAAACCATCAAACAAATATAATGGAAGTGGTTTCAAGTCAAAATTCCTTTCCATTCAAAAGTTATGGTCAAAACAAGATCAGCTAGGGGCAAAATGGTCATTTAAAAATCGGTAAAAATTATGAACATGGGAAATGACCCCAATAGTCGTCTCCCAAAGTTACATGACCATATGACTTCGTATGTGAAAGAAATAAATATTCTACGATCCTTCGATGCGTAGAATGCGGGCCGTTACACTCTCCCCCCCTTAAGAAATTTCGTCCCCGAAATTCCTTAACCCAAAACATACAAAGGATCCCGCATGCCTACCAGCCACATACAACAATAAAACATGCAAAACAAACAAACAAGCCTATCCTAGCATGCAGAAAGACTAAATCGAAGTTAAAATCTTACCAGGAGAAGAGTTCTGGATACGTCTTCATAATGCTCTCCTCTGTCCCCCAAGTACAGTCATTCTCATTCTCACCCCACTGGACTTTGACTAGATTCACCGCTTTCCTTCGATGTTGCTTCGTATCGTTCTCAACAACACGCATAGGCTTGCGGTTCCCAACCGCCTCGGGTTCAACTTCGATATCATCCAACTGATCAGGTGAATAGTCACATCTGGGTCGTGCACGAACTTCCTTAAATGGGAAACATGAAATACGTTGTGAACCCCTGCCATCTTCTCTGGTAATTCAACTTTATATGCCAAATTCCCAATTTGCTCAAGAACTGGGAGTGGACCAACGAATCTTGGTGCTAACTTGCATCTCCTGCCAAATCGTATCACGCTCTTCAACGGAGAAATCTTGACAAACACCAAGTCGCCAATGGAGAACTTTAATTCTCTTCACCTCTTATCAGCATAACTTTTCTTCCTATCTTGGGCAGCCTTCATTCGCTGTTGAAATATCTTGATCTTGTCTGAAGTTTCTCTTATCACATCCGGTCCAAGCACAAACTTCTCACCAGTTTCTAACCAACATGACGGTGAGTTGCACGGTCTTTCGTACAAAGCTTCAAATGGAGCCATACTAATACTGGATTGATAACTATTATTATATGCAAATTCTACTAGATGCAAATGGTCATCCCATGATCCACCAAAATCCAATATCCAAGCTCTCAAGAGATCTTCTAACACTCAATTCACCCTCTCTGTCTGTCCGTCGGTTTGAGGATGATACGCAGTACTGAGATGTAGTTCTGATCCTAACGCCTCTTGTAAGCTCCTCCAAAATCCACTAGTGAACAACGGATCTCGGTCACTCACAATGCCTTTGGGTATTCCATGGAACCTCACTACCCACTTTACATACAGTTCCGCTAAATTAGCTGCCGTCCTGTTTGACTTGACGGGTATAAACCTTGCACTCTTAGTCAATCGGTCCACAATCACCTGAATGCTATCATGGCCCGATCTAGTCATTGGTAACCCATCAATGAAATCCATTGACACTTGTTCCTATTTCCATTCTGGAATTTCTAATGGTTGTAGCAAACCACTAGGCTTTTTTGCTCAGCTTTAACTAGCTGGAAGTTCATGCATTTGGATATAAACTTCCCAATGTCTCTTTTCATCCCTTCCCAGTAGTAGGTCTGCTTCATGTCTCTGTACATCTTGTTACCACCGGGGTGTATAGACAGTTTTGAGTGATGACATTCTCTATGCACTTCATCTCTCAATCCATTGACATTGGGTACAACTAGTCTTCCATTCTTTCTAAGCCATCCATCTCGATCAAGCCCATACTTGTTCCTATCTCCGTCGATTTCCATCTTTAACTTTGAGATGATTTCCAATAGGTTAGGATCATTCCTCTGACGTGAACCAATCCGCTCAATCAAAGCGGCTCTGATCGTCAAACTTGCTAACATTTCTGGATCCAATTCGCACTTTGGTCTGAAATAATACCCAGCGATGTACTCCAGTTGCTTCCATTCTAGAAACATAGCCCCTAAACTGTCATGTCTTCTACTCAATGCATCAGCCACCGCATTGCCCTTTCCTGGTGTATATGCGATGTCGAAATCATAGGAAGCCAAGAATTCTAACCATCTTTGCTGCCGGAGATTTAGATCTTTCTGAGAGAAGAGATACTTTAACGATTTATGATCGGTAAACAACTCGAATCTTTCTCCCAAGAGATAATGTCTCCACGTCTTCAATGCAAACACGATCGCTGCCAATTCCAAATCATGGGTAGGGTATCTTTTCTCGTGTGGTTTCAGTTGCCGACCTGCATAGGCTACAACCCTACCTCCTTCCATCAATACAGCACCTAGTCCGGTACCACATGCATCCGTATATACCGTCATCTCTTCATTCCCCTTAGGAATGACTAACACTGGTGCACATGTCAATTTTTCCTTTAGACTCTTGAATGCGTTCTCGCACTTTTCATCCCAGATAAAAGCTTGATTCTTCTTGGTCAACTGAGTCAACGGTGCTGCTATCTTGGAGAAGTCTTGGATAAACTTACGATAATATCCAGCTAACCCTAAGAAACTTCTTTTGTCCGTTGCATTCTTGGGCGTAGACCAATCTTGTACCGTAGCCACCTTCGCAGGGTCCAGGACAATACCATTCTCTGAAACAACATGGCCCAAGAATCTCACTTCCCTCCTCCAGAAGTGACACTTAGAGAATTTTGCTTTCAACTGGTGTTTTCTCAACACCTCCATCACTATCCTCAAATGTTCCTTGTGTTCTTCCTCTGTCCTCGAATAGACCAAAATATCATCCACGAACACAAGGACAAACTTATTCAACTGATCTCTGAATACCCTATTCATAAGATCCACAAAGTATGCTGGGGCATTGGTCAACCCGAATGGCATGACCAACCACTCATAAAATCCAGACGGCGTCCGAAATGTTGTTTTAGCTATACTCTCAGCTTCCACTCTAAGCTGATGGAAACCTGTTGCGAGATCTAACTGAGAGAATACTCTCGCACCACTCAGCTGATCAAACAAATCATCTATCCGCGGTAGAGGATACTTATTCTTCCTCGTCACTTTATTCAACTTGCGGTAGTCTACACACAAACGAAGGGTACCATCCGCCTTGGTAGCAAACACAACCGGTGCTCCCCATTCAGAAACACTCCTTCTGATAAATCCCTTCTTCAAAAGATCGCTGACTTGCACCCCGAGCTCTCGCTGCTCCCTTGGTGCCATACGACGAAGTGGCATCACTATAGGTCTGGCATCCTTCACCAAATCAATACGGAACTCAATCTCTCGGTGTGGTGGAAGCCCAGTCACTTCCTCGAAGACGTCCGGATACTGGCCAACCACGGACAAACCTGACAACTCACCTTGCGGGATGTCGAGGGAATTTAGAAAACTAGCCATTACCCCCTCACTATGTAGACCACCAAACACTACCCTCTGCCCATCATCCGCTCTAGCTGTCACCAAAAAGCCCTCACAGTCTACCACCACCCCGTATCTTTGGAGCCAATCGACTCCCAAAATAATGCCAAACCCAGGAAAGCCCAAAACAAAGCAATCACAAACAAACATGCATCCATGACTTGATAAGACCACATTACGACAAATCATGTTAAGGTTAGTCGAACCACCAATCGGGTTCGTCACTACTAAAGGTCTATGACAATCTCGGACTCTAATCCCAATCTATCTACCAGGTCACTAGATATGAAAGAACTGGAAGCTCCGGTATCAAACAAAACTCTAACAGGAACATCATAAACAGAAAGCATACCTTGAATAACGACATTCTTTCCCTTCTCCGCTGCAGTTGGGGCATTCGACGAAGAAGGAACAACATTAAGGGCATATGCTTTCACCATCTGCTTTTCTTTAGGGGGTTGCGGACACTTGTTCTTGTGATGTCCCACTTGGCCACAGTTGAAGCACTTCCTATCAGCTGGCTTGGCCCGACACTCTTTGGCATAGTGGCCCTTCTTACCACAGCTGAAGCACTCAACATCTTGCTTATTCTTTTTCTTCTGGCCATCCTTGGTCTGATTCTGCTTTCTCTTATTCTGAGAACCATTCTTGCCTCCACCGCTTGCTTGCGGCTTTGGCTCCTCTGCAGATGCAACCTCAATCTTCGACTTAGGGTAAAGACTTTCCGATCTTAAAGCTTTCCCCACAATCGATTCAAACGTCTCATCGATGTGGTTAGTAAGCCTTTCCCCTAAGTATCCATCCAAGCCAGTTATGAACTTCTCGTTCTTCTTCTCGGCAGTATCTATTAGGGATAACCCATATTTAGACAAAGTGTCGAATTCAGCAATATACTCCGAGACAGCTCTACCATTCTACTTGAGTTCCAAGAATTTCTTAAACAACACTGACTTCTGAGCAGCTGGAATGAACTTATCGCTAAAGCGAACCTTAAACTGATCCCAAGTAATATGTTCTTCGGGAGTGGCTGCCTTTATAGCATTCCACCAATTCATTTCCCGTCCTTGCAGCTGACGGGATGCTAGCCTTCTCTTCATCGCATCCTCGATACCCAAATCTTCGAAGATACGCTCGCAGCTATCCAACCAATCCTGAACATCCTTGGCCGATTCCGTTCCTTGGAACGGCTTTCCACCAAGACTAGTATAATCCTTGTTCAGCTTGGCGAAATCGGCCCTAGGTGCCTGCACTATTGGACCACCACCATTACTAGCATTGGGAGCTTCCCTATGAACATCTCTAAGCATCTCTCTCATGAGTTCAGTAAACATCGTCCTCATGTCAGCAGCATTCCCATTATTGGCTCCTCTACCGGCACCTCTTGCGTATCGACTCATCGTTCAATTTGTAAAGAGAAAACGATTAACCATCCTCTTTGTGGTGTCAGTGCAGTGCGACTTCATCCTTAGATATACTAATAGTATATATATAGCTTTTGAAAACCAAAATAATCACAAATACGTGCTCTCATATACGTATTATCTCTCCCTGGTGTCTTTCCCTAGGTTAACTACGCAACCTAGAGCTCTGATACCAAGTGTGACGGCCCGCCCCGCACCAGCCGGCATTTCCTCCGAAAGTGCGCTGTACACATGCCCGATTAACACGGAACGGTCGCCAAAGAAAGGAAAGAAGAGAATGAACTAATCAAAACCTGTAGATTGTCTCACAGCGCATGGAACAAAATATAATAATAACATAATCTTGACATAAAACAGGCGAGACAGTGCATCAGCTGAAAACTAAACCAACATAGCAGCGGAAATCCAAATACAGCTTGTGATCCAACATCATTATTACAATTTTAAACTGTCTCTAAAGCAAAAGAAAGCTAAAGTAGAAGATGCAGTACTAATGCCCAAGCAGTGATCCTCAACAACATAGGGAGAATATCTATATATCATACGTGGAAGCCTCCTGCTCACCTCCGGATCAGCTACTCGTATATACCCAGCTAACCTGTCTCTAGTCTGCTCGTGAGAGCACCCAGAGTAACAAGAAGAGACATAAAACTCTGGGTCAGACAAAAAGTCTGGTATGAGCGATAAGCAGTTAAATAGAACAATAACAGGTATACTAAACCATACCTGAACCTGGACCTGCAACCAAAGAGTTAGCACTACATACCGTACAATACTCTAAGGTGCCATTGAATTAATGGTGTAAAGATAACGGGGGTGGGGGTGTGCATGTCGTAATGATGGCAAACAAATCTAACATAGCAACCATCCTCTCATCTCTCACTCAGTGCGTAAAGCATACGATGTCCACCACTGTCAATCACTAGACCCATCGAAGTAGTGACGGAGTTCGACTTGTACAACTACTGCTACTACCAAGCTTACCACATGGAGTCATGACCAAACCTTTTCAAATGACCCCACTTCATTAGTATTTAGCTCTTTAGTCGTACTTAGGCCATTATGGCCCTGAATCCGTTCACGTACCCCCTACACATAGTGATCTAAAGTTACAGACATCGACAACCCCTTAGCATACGTCCCGCAACAAAGCCCAACTCATGAAGTTCCCTCCTTGGTTCCCATCTTGATCCTGAGGTACAACTCCTCATTTGTACTTCCTTTGCATCTCGGGTTTAGGTCTACTTGGTGTTCGATCCTCCGGTTCGGTTCGGTTCGCACCCTCCTGCTTGGTTCGGCTCGAATGCTCCTTTCTAGTTCAGTTCGGGTGCTCGGATGCTCTTATTTGGTTCGGGTCGGATGCTCTTATTTGGTTCGGGTCGGATGCCCCTATCCGGTTCGGATCGTATGCCCTGGTCCGGTTCGGATCGGATGCCCCTATCCGATTCGGATTGGATGCCCCTATCCAGTTCGGATCGGATGCCCCTATCCGGTTGCTCCTATCCGAATACTCCTATCCGAATGCTCCTATCCGAATGCTCCTATCCGGTTAGCTGCAAGTTTTTCCAGCAAGCTATTTTCGCCTAATGACGGCGTTTTCAACCATTCTAACTTTTCTATGCAATCACAAAACATACCATACAGTCATAGCAACATGTATAATCATCCACAAACACTAAAACAACAATATGACATGTTTATAAGGATCAAACATACCCAAAAACCCATGTTTTCCCCTTAATCGTGTTTAACAACAACTAATGATAGGATTAGCAAAACTTAACCAAATCAACCCAAATTTCTAACAGAGGTATAAAACATCATTTTCGAATTTATAAATATTTTTCCAGAATTTTACCATGTCTAATTTCGTTAATCTTCACTAATTACCCTTAATTAACCGTAATTAGTGTCAAAACAATGCTAATCACTCACCTTGGCCACAAATAAAATTTTCAGAACTAAAACCTCGCTGATTTGGGCGAATACTGATGTCTAACAGCAGCTCTAATACTGATTTGGTGAAGATCTTCTTTGATTTGGTGTTACTAAGCCTAATCATTGATTAAACAGTGATTAGAGATGATTCTAGATGTTGGAGGCCATTGTTAGGGTTCCAAGGATAAAAGTGGCGGCTGAAAAATGAAAATAAGATCGTTCTCTAACTGATTTCAGCCTCCTCATAACCCTAATTCTGAAATGGGTTATGGGCCCTCTTGCTAATCACCCTAATTAGGCCCGGTGATGCTGTTTTTTCACCTTCTAAACCTTGTTTCAGCCATATCTCCCAAACGGTGAGTCTGTTTGGCTATTATGACCACTCTACGGAAAGGTAAACCACCAAATGAATCTAATGGAAGTGGTTTCAGGTCAAAATCCCTTCCATTCAAAAGCTATGGTCAAAACAAGATCAGCTAGGGGCAAAACGGTCATTTAAAAATCGGTAAAAATCATGAACATGGGAAATGACCCCAATAGTCGTCTCCCAAAGTTACATGACCATATGACTTCGTATGTGAAAGAAATAAATATTCTACGATCCTTCGACGCGTAGAATGCGGGTCGTTACACTCTCCCCCCCTTAAGAAATTTCGTCCCCGAAATTCCTTAACCCAAAACATACAAAGGATCCCGCATGCCTACCAGCCACATACAACAATCAAACATGAAAAACAAACAAGCCCATCCTAGCATGCAGAAAGACTAAATCGAAGTTAAAATCTTACCAGGCGAAGAGTTCTGGATACGTCTTCCTAATGATCTCCTCTGTCTCCCAAGTACAATCATTCTCATTCTCGCCCCACTGGACTTTGACTAGATTCACCGCTTTCCTTCGAAGTTGCTTCGTATTGTTCCCAACAATACGCATAGGCTTGCGGTTCCCAACTGCCTCGGGTTCAACTTCGATATCATCCAACTGATCAGGTGAAATAGTCACATCTGGGTCGTGCACGAACTTCCTTAACTGGGAAACATGAAATACGTTGTGAATTCCTGCCATCTTCTCTGGTAATTCAACTTTATATGCCAAATTCCCAATTTGCTCAAGAACTGGGAATGGACCAACGAATCTTGGTGCTAACTTGCCTCTCCTGCCAAATCGTATCACGCTCTTCAACGGAGAAATCTTGACAAACACCAAGTCGCCAATGGAGAACTTTAATTCTCTTCTCCTCTTATCAGCATAACTTTTCTGCCTATCTTGGGCAGCCTTTATTCGCTGTTGAATGATCTTGATCTTGTTTGAAGTTTCTCTTATCACATCCGGTCCAAGCACAAACTTCTCACCAGTTTCTAACCAACATGACGGTGAGTTGCACGGTCTTCCGTACAAAGCTTCAAATGGAGCCATACCAATACTGGATTGATAACTATTATTATATGCAAATCCTACTAGATGCAAATGGTCATCTCATGATCCACCAAAATCCAATATGCAAGCTCTCAAGAGATCTTCTAACACTCGATTCACCCTCTCTGTTTGTCCGTCGGTTTGAGGATGATACGAAGTACTGAGATGTAGTTTTGATCCTAATGCCTCTTGTAAGCTCCTCCAAAATCCACTAGTGAACAACGGATCTCGGTCACTCATAATGCCTTTGGGTATTCCATGGAACCTCACTACCCACTTTACATACAGTTCTGCTAACTTAGCTGTCGTCCTGTTTGACTTGACGGGTATAAACCTTGCACTCTTAGTCAATCAGTCCACAATCACCCAAATGCTATCATGGCTCGATCTAGTCCTTGGTAAGCCATCAATGAAATCCATTGACATATGTTCCCATTTCCATTCTGGAATTTCTAATGGTTGTAGCAAACCACTAGGCTTCTTTTGCTCAGCATTAACTAGCTGGCAGTTCATGCATTTGGATATAAACTTCCCAATGTCTCTTTTCATCCCTTCCTAGTAGTAGGTCTGCTTCATGTCTCGGTACATCTTGTTACCACCGGGGTGTATAGTCATTTTTGAGTGATGACATTCTCTAAGCACTTCATCTCTCAATCCATTGACATTGGGTACAACTAGTCTTCCATTCTTTCTAAGCCATCCATCTCAATCAAGCCTATACTTGTTCCTATCTCCGTCGATTCCCATCTTTAACTTTGAGATGATTTCCAATAGGTTAGGATCGTTCCTCTGACTGGAGCCAATCTGCTCAATCAAAGTGGGTATGATCGTCAAACTTGCTAACATTTCTGGATCCAATTCGCACTTTGGTCTGAAATCATACGCAGCGATGTACTCCAGTTGCTTCCATTCTAGAAACATAGCACCTAAACTGGCATGTCTTCTACTCAATTCACCAGCCACCGCATAGCCCTTTCCTAGTGTATATGCGATATCGAAATCATAGGAAGCCAAGAATTCTAACCATCTTTGCTGCAAGAGATTCATATATTTCTGAGAGAAGAGATACTTTAACGATTTATGATCGGTAAACAACTCGAATCTTTCTCCCAAGAGATAATGTCTCCACATCTTCAGTGCAAACACGATCGCTGCCAATTCCAAATCGTGGGTAGGGTATCTTTTCTCGTGTGGTTTCAGTTGCCGACTTGCATAAGCTACAACCCTACCTCCTTGCATCAATACAGCGCCTAGTCCGGTACCACATGCATCCGTATATACCGTCATCTCTTCATTCCCATTAGGAATGACTAACACTGGTGCACATGTCAATTTTTCCTTTGGACTCTTGAATGCATTCTCACACTTTTCGTCCCAGACAAAAGCTTGATTCTTCTTGGTCAACTGAGTCAACGGTGCTGCTATCTTGGAGAAGTCTTGGATAAACTTACGATAATATCCAACTAACCCCAAGAAACTTCTTATGTCCGTTGCATTCTTGGGCGTAGACCAATCTTGTACCATAGCCACCTTCGCAGGGTCCACGACAATACCATTCTCTGAAACAACATGGCCCAAGAATCTCACTTCCCTCCTCCAGAAGTGACACTTAGAGAATTTTGCTTTCAACTGGTATTTTCTCAACACCTCCATCACTATCCTCAAATGTTCCTTGTGTTCTTCCTCTGTCCTCGAATATACCAAAATATCATCCACGAATACAAGGACAAACTTATTCAACTGATCTCTGAATACGCTATTCATAAAATCCACAAAGTATGCTGGGGCATTGGTCAGCACGAATGGCATGACCAACCACTCATAAAATCCAGACGGTGTCCGAAATGCCGTTTTAGCTATACTCTCAGCTTCCACTCTAAGCTGATGGAAACCTGTCGCGAGATCTAACTGAGTGAATACTCTCGCGCCACTCAACTGATCAAACAAATCATCTATCCGCGGTAGAGGATACTTATTCTTCCTCGTCACTTTATTCAACTCGCGGTAGTCTACACACAAACGAAGGGAACCATCCGCCTTGGTAGCAAACACAACTGGTGCTTCCCATTCAGAAACACTCCTTCTGATAAATCCCTTCTTCAAAAGATCGCTGACTTGCACTCCGAGCTCTCGCTGCTCCCTTGGTGCCATACGACGAAGTGGCATCACTATAGGTCTGGCATCCTTCACCAAATCAATACGGAACTCAATCTCTCGGTGTGCCTGGAATAATGGATGCTCCCTCTACTAAAACCTCAAATCCAAACTAAAAATAGAGAATTGTTTGCTGAATCAAATTCTTACAGTTAATTTAACTAAACCTAGGGTATTTAATTCTCTAGTTTCTAAAATGTAAGAAAACTTACTGTAAGTTTTCTACTATATCTGCATGTCCATCTCCTGGCTTTCTACAGGTTATTAAAGTCTTTCCTAAGTCTAGAATTTCATAATTACAAACCAAATCAAGCTAATTCTTCGCAAAACTAGTTGAACTGAGTCAATCTCACATCTTCTAGCTTAAACAAAGTAAGAATATTATTAATTTCGAGTTTTCTACAAGTTTTTGTGAAATAGTTGTTTACTGTAAACATGAATATTGTTTACTGTTTATCGTGTTGCCTTGTATCTTCTTTGATTCATGTTGGACTTGGGTGAAACTTTTCCAATTTACTATATGAATATTGAACTCCACGTGTGCTTAAAATCATGTCTAGGTTCTATCAAATTCTATGTCAATCTTATGTTTAAACTTTGAACTACAATAGGGAGCCTACAGGGTTAACCTTTTGGTCGACCCCAGGCTATGTTCCAGCTTATGGTCAACACGTGCATGATATTAGTTTAACTCAGTGTGTGAAAAATTGTTTTACTAGGTTGAGATATTTAAAGTATGCATGGTCATTTGACTAATTATGTAATTTGGAAGAGCCGGCATTATTGTTGATTTGAATAGCGAAATGACCGTTTTAAGTGATTTTTTTGTATTGCATTTTCTTTGAGTTTTCATTGAATTCTGTTAAGCTTGTGCACATGTTTATTAAGATTGGCTAAAAAAATTCGATTCATAAAATAAATATTTTCTCAAAAGTTATTTTATATATGTATAATTCTTATTTTAAAGAGATATCATTATAATCGTTTTCTAAATGCTTTCAAACAATTTTTTTTAGAACAAGTATTTTCTATATAAATCTACATGATTTTACACTTTTCGAGAGAACGAGAAAGTGACTTAAATGATATTGTAATCCATATGGTATTGGACACATAGGTATATTATATCGGTTAACTATGGACTTGTTCAATTGAAGCTATTTGTGTGTGGAGTTAGATGTTCAGTAGTCAACCGACAAGTGAGAATGTACAGTATAAGACAAATCGTTACCACTATTTAGTTTACTATTGGGAAGTGTATGACACATTTTACGACTGTATGGGACCTTTGAGTCATATGTTTACCCATACTAGGCCATGATGGTCATTTATGTTAGACTTACGAATCTATCTTATGTAGACCTGGGAGTCTACCTATGTGGGGGTGACCATATGGGGTTTATGAGCTAGATTTATAATCCTTCATGTAAACTGTGCGGGGTGCCAAGATTGTGCGGATAGTACTGGTAGGCTTCGTCCATTACTATATGGTGCACGTGCATACATTGCTGAGACTAGCCCTTTTCAGGATCCAAACTATGTGTTATTGTATTCTCTAGATTTTAAGCATTCTTTGATTTCTAGAATTTGTGATATTTAATTACGTTTTCACCATCTTGTGTATATAGGGTTTTATACTTAACCTTTGTGCTATTGGATGCTTTATTGCATAGTGATTACATTTCTATGTGGTGAACTCCAAATCGGGTTCGAAGTGATGTACTCTTGTGATTTCCATCGTATGTTTCTATCTGATTAGAGATTTCTTTAGACCATCTTAGCCTTAGGCTTTGGTCACTTAATCGATGAAAATAGTTGTGTTGTGTGGATATTATTTTACGTGAGAACCTTGGCTATGAGTTAGTGAACCCATCTCATGTATCCTATGTCGTTACGAGTTTGTTATATTCATCCTTTAATGTGAGGATTTATTTCTTATTTGACATACCCTTCACTTATCATGTCCTAACTGATATGTTTATATTATATTGACCCGTGTGTTTTATGTACTTGGGTCAGACCGAGTTATTTCAGGTTAGTCATTTTCTATTAGCTATTCTAGGCATGTTTCCACATTGGATTTCCTTACTTAAAGCTAGTACCTAGGTTGTGTAGTCATGTATCCATGTCTTATGTATATTCATGTATTGGGACATATCGTATTTGTATATGGTTCGTAAGAACCATTCATGTATGTAGCAAACATGATGTTGTAATTCCATTATTTGTAATCATGTGTATTCTATTTTGTGATTTGTATACTTGTTTATGCTTGTACTATGTTCTAAGTCGATCCTTGACCATCGTAGTTTCTATTATACATGAATTGAGAAGTGAGAAAGAAAAATTAGTGCATGCAATCGATATATTCGATACTCGTTTAGTATAAGATTTATGAATGCTTGCCTCTGATCAACCCTATTTTCTGCACAAGCTATGACAATACTTGCTAATGTTTTTTGTTAATGTGAATCTCAGGATGAGGTGTTGCAGAAATCCTTTAGAGGAGGATTTATGGAAAATCCCAACTTTTAAAGCTTATGGAAAGTCCATAAAAAAACAGCGCAACCATAGATTACGGTCAATCAAAGACTAAAAGAGTGATCCGTAGCAGAGGTGAGAAGTGGAAAATACTGCTTTCTTAAGATATATGGCCGTGAGACCAGTAATGATTACTAACAGAAACTCAGGTAGCGTGTTAGGATGCATAACCACTAGGAGATGGCACTAAAGGATAATCTTTAGATTTTGTTTGGTTCTTTTTAAAATAAAGTTTGGAAGTGTACCTTGGTGTAGGTACACTCGTATGAGATCCAGAAGCAGATATCGTAAGCATGCTCTGGACTGAAATCAAAGACACATTTCGACGTATACTTCTATTTTTAATTTTATTTTTCAATCTTTTAAATATTGTCTGAACTGTTAAGCTATGAATTTAATCCTTGTAATCCAACAGAAGTGCCTTATGATTAATTTATAAAAACATATCCATGTTTAATGCGACATAAACACGTAGTATAGTTTATACTAGGTAGTAAAATGTTATGGAATTAATATGAAAATTTTTGGATTTGATTTTACTTTTTTGCAGGTAACTCCAACGAAAAATTGACAAATTGTATATATTGGTCCTCGTAATTCATTTCCCCACGAAGAAACAGTATAAGTCATTATCGAGAAATAATATTAAACCATAATAAACTTTAGGGTCTCCTGTTAGCCATCCAAAGACACGCACATCTCAAAAGTCGACACAAATACATTCACATTTATGTGCCTAACAATCAAGTGCTAAAAAATTAGTTAGTTATGCAAAATAGAATCTCATAATGAATGAATAATTTCTAATATAACAATGATCTTTACATCAAGAGAAAACTGTAAATTTAATAAATACATCAAAGTACTAATATACAAGCAGTCTGGACAGTTATAACAGCTTATATATATATATATATATATAAATGCTGATGAGTACAACAAATGAACATTTCAAGAAAGCAAAAAAGTACGAGAATATGTCTTGGCTTTCAGCTCCTCTCCTAAAACTTCAAAGCAATCCAAATATAATATGGAAATATACTCTCGATCTGACCCGTGTATTATAAAAAATATCACTCGGATCAGTCTGGTAAACTTGCCTGTGGAAACTCGAACACAGTAATTAATTCTTTTAACCTATGAACATTTGAAATCAAAAGTATCTCATATAAACATGCCATATTCAAACACGAACGGGCTTTACCTTAGCATAAGAAAAATACTTTTATTATAAATCCAATGATATTATAATAATGAATATAATTCATAAATAAATATACTAACATAATCGGAATGCTTGCATCTCGTGTTCCGGCATTATAAATATACTATCAAGTCCGAAAGCTCGTATTAGAGAATGAATTTCAAACATGAAAGGGTAAGGGTCTACCCAACAAAGTCGCACACCTTTAATTTAAATCTTTTAGAGGCTTCCTTAACTTTCACCACAACTACTCATGACTGGCTCTTCCGTTTACTGGATAACATCAAATGCCCCAAGTTGATAAACAACCAAATGGACCTAGAAAATACAAATCACATATACTGACTCTAGACAAGCGATGATCATAACCTAATGAGAGCGACTCACGTAGCCCTGCTGTGTCACCCCTCCCAAAGACCCACACTAACAAAGAATATTAATAAGTAATTCCATCTGCTAGGTCGGAGAATTTGGCTGGTTAGGAGCGACCATCCGTAGTTTTACACTATGTACTGAATACGTTGATTTGGTGCATAAAATTTTCTTTTTTACCTTAAGTAGATCAACGTACTCAATTCATGTTTAATATAAACTACAGTTTCTAGGGATCTTATTCAAAACAAAATACAACAAGAACACAAATAAAAAATCACAGAATCAATTTTAAATACACATAGCGAAGTACAACATGTACATGTGCTACATACTCAATTGGTTCTTAGGAACCATAAAAAATACAACAAGTCTCAAATATAAATATAGAAATAACACAATCACTCGACTACAAAACTCAAGCACTAGCTTCTAGAGGGATAATCCAAGTTGAAAGCAGCTAAACACAAATCAACAGTAAGTTATTAACCTAAAAAAATCGTTCTGACCTGAGTGTAAAATACACCGATCAATCTATCTTAAACATGTCAGTTAGAGCATGATAAGTGGAAGATTAACACATATAAGGGATAATTCCTCACAACAGAGGAGGAATACAACAACTATATAACAATACATAATACATGAGTTAGGTTCACTAACTCCCTATGCTGGTGTAGATTGAGAGGATTTTTTTTCCAGGTTTGGGAATGGTCCACTGTCTTCTATTCGAGATCGGCTTTGTGCCAGAGGGACTTCTTTAGTGGTCTGCTAGCTTTTAGAGCAATCAGGGGAAGACATCGATTTGTCGGAGCATTGTCTTCTAGTTAGCAAGAGCTAGGCTGGTTTTGGATTGCTGGGAGCTATTCTGTAATGACCCGAGTTTTCGCGATCCTGGTTTTTGACATAAACTCAATGTTGACTATCCAAGCATCGGAAATACCAGATAGTTAATAGAAAGAAGTTTGAGGGTGAGAATAGATAAGATAGAAAATTAGAATAGAAGAAGAAGAAGACAACTACAACATCAGAGTAACACGAATCTCACAACGGAACGAACAACATAAAATAGATAACATATCTTTTTGAAATACAAAACTGTTTGTATATACATACCATTATCAGGGTACAACACTTACATCACAACAAAAATAAACAATAGCTATAAAAGCGCTGCTGAAGCCTCCTGCTCCAGCTCCTTCTTGTGCATCTGTAAATCCCGACTACTTGACTGCTTATACAAATTTGAGCACCCAAGAGTTTAGGGAAAACAAAACAAACTTCGGGTCAGTCATGGGACTAGTGTGAGTAAACAATTTAAAACAGTTTGAGAAAAAAGCGATATCTCATAAGACCACACCGTATAACGGAACGGGTTTTTCCCTTATGAGAATCCAAAACACTTGGTCCAGCATTCAAAAACCTTTTGAGAGGAACGATAATCTTTATATCAAACTCATTTGATATTATAATAATGTCTATCAACCACAATATAATAATCATCTAGCAGAACGCTTTCATCTCACGTTCCACATACATAACATACAATCAAAAACCGCAGGCGCTTACTGGGTAATGAATTCCAACTGGCAAGGTGTAACAACCCAAAAATCTGGGCCAGTTTAAAATTTTTATTCTGGCAATTTTAGCGAATTTTGATTATTTAAAATTGATTATTTTAAATAATATCATCGAGAAATTTATTTTGAATATAGAATTCAAACGAATATATTTATATAGATCGTCGTTAGAATATAAATAATTATTTATATTTATAAAAGGAATTGATAATGGCGCGGTAGTTCGATAATTCGACTTCAAACTTCAATTGAATGTACCGGGTGCAAAACAATCCGGATTTTAGTGAAACCAAAAACATTAGAATCTAATTGGGAATATCTTTCCAACGAATCTGAAAAATCGAAATTTCATAGCGGGGATCAAAAGATATGTCCAGTTGAAAATTCTGAATAGTCGCTATGGAATTCAAGCCCTTAAAAATGGAAATTTTGCAAACGACCTCGGATTTCGACGAAACCACTTTTGTTGGATCCGTGATGTAAAGTTATTGCTAGGTTTCAAATTTCATAATTTTTCGAATCAATATGTGAGCGTGGCAAAGGAAAACACGTTTGACCAGTTTTAGTTGATTTTAATCGACTGGAAAATGGCCATTTTTCCAACGGTCTCAGAATTCGACGAAACTAGTTTTGTTAGGACCGTATCGTCAATACGAAGCTAGAAAATATTTTTCTGGGATTTATAGAGTTAGTATGTGACCCCAGTAAATTGAAATGTGCGTTCAAAGTAAATATACACTGATTTATATTTGAAATTCAACGGAAACTGATTGAAACGATTGAATCAGCCTACGATACATATCCCATTGTGTTCGGAATGGGGGTAATTAGCAGGGGACGACAGTCGGTTTGGTTTGATTTCGAGTTCAAAATAAAAGGTTGCTTTCTGGAATTTAAAATTGAATAAAATATAATTATATTAATATAACCCTTACCCCTCCCCTTCTCTCTTCAGTCAAAGTCAAAAAGAAATAAAAAAAAACCGCTCAGCTAAACCCGTCGATCCCTCCCCTTAACCCTAGCGCCGCCGCCATCAGGCGCTCCGCCAGCCGCCCCATCAGCCTCCAAGGACGCCGCCTTCCTCTCCTCTTCTTCCTCCTCTCCTCGTTCAATCCCCCCCAAATCCTCATCCGCCCAAACCACGCCACCATTCGCCCAAAGGACCACCTCAGGCGTCGCCGGCCAGAGCCCGACCTCCCTCACCCCATCGACGACATCATGCGCCGCTATCACCCCCTGCGCCACCTCGAGACCGCCCAACAGCCCCTCCCCGCTCACAAACTCCTACTGTAAGTTATTTATCGTTATTTATATTTGTTTGTTCAATGTAATTAGCTTCAAATAAGGATCTTTGAAATGTAAACACCGTATTAGGAATGCGATTTTTATCCATTTAGCGTTGAAAGTAAAATTTCGATTTTTATATATTGAATAGCAAAGTAAAAATTCGATTTTTATATATTGAATAGCATAGTAAAAATTCGATTTTTATATATTGAATAGCAAAGTAAAAATTCGATTTTTATATATTGAATAGCATAGTAAAAATTCGATTTTTATATATTGAATAGCATAGTAAAAATTCGATTTTTATATATTGAATAGCATAGTAAAAATTCGATTTTTATATATTGAATAGCATAGTAAAAATTCGATTTTTATATATTGAATAGCATAGTAAAAATTCAATTTTTATATATTGAATAGCATAGTAAAAATTCGATTTTTATATATTGAATAGCATAGTAAAAATTCGATCTTTATATATTGAATAGCATAGTAAAAATTCGATTTTTATATATTGAATAGCATAGTAAAAATTCGATTTTTATATATTGAATAGCATAGTAAAAATTCGATTTTTATATATTGAATAGCGAAGTAAAAATTCGATTTTTATATATTGATTAACGAAGTAAAAATTCGATTTTTATATATTGAATAACGAAGTAAAAATTCGATTTTTATATATTGATTAACGAAGTAAAAATTCGATTTTTATATATTGATTAACGAAGTAAAAATTCGATTTTTATATATTGAATAACGAAGTAAAAATTCGATTTTTATATATTGAATAGCATAGTAAAAATTCGATTTTTATATATTGAATAACATAGTAAAAATACGATTTTTATATATTGAATAGCTAAGTGAAAATTCGATTTTTATATATTGAATAGCGAAGTAAAAATTCGATTTTTATATATTGAATAGCTAAGTAAAAATTCGATTTTTATATATTGAATAGCGAAGTAAAAATTCGATTTTTATATATTGAATAGCTAAGTAAATATTCGATTTTTATATATTGAATAGCAAAGTAAAAATTCGATTTTTACATATGTAGTGGCTACGGGCAACGAAAGTGACGAAAGGCGAGAGGGGCGAAGATTTCTATAAATGAAGTGTCGTGAAGTTGGGATAGCTATCGGTGAGAACTTCTCACTCTTCAATTTTCTTTTCCAGTTATATATATATATATACTAGGATGCTGACGGTGCTTAGTAGCACCCGACACAATCGTCCACAGACCATGGACTTGTTTGTTTGGTTGTGTAGTTGGTTAGATTATTTGGTTTGAATTGAATTGTTTGGTGAAATGAAATTAATTTGATTGATGTGTGAATGGCGTGGGCCTTCACTAGACCGGGGATAAGGCTAGGCCTTGTCCCGTTTCTAGTATCGTGCTGTTATGCCGCCGAAATTTTCTAAAAATAAGTTAGAAAAATAAAGATAACATTTTATTTAATAAATGAACCGAATAGAATATTCATAGGTTGAATAAAATAGTTTGATCGTTAAATTTTTTTTTTTAACGTGAATGTGAATAAATAAATATTCATTTACAAACCGGACGGTTTGTTTATGTACACCTATTTGAAGGACATTGATTGGGACGATAAATTTTACACATCGCCCAACTGCACAAGTAAAAATCTATGTTTGATTGCTTGAAACCCCACACGGGTATTGGGATGATATTTGACGTACACTAATCCCGATTGTTTAGTTGTATGTCGATCGATTGATTGACAGGATGTTATAAGCATTGAATATTTATATTTGATGCTTATACAGTGTAGAATGCACTTTGGATGATGGTTGATTATTCATCGTTGTTATTGTATACCTGTGTTGTAGAAAATCCATATAATTAACATTATATGGTAATTGAGTGGGCCTCATTCCAGTTTTGAAAAAGAAAGTTTTGAAAAAGAAAGTTTTGAAATAGAAATATTTGAATAGAAATATTTGAAAAAGAAATATTTGAAATAGAATATTTGAAAATAGGAATATATGAAGCCGTATTGATTAGATTTACGCCATTTTGACGTGAACGATATTTATATCGATTTTATTCATTTTATAATGAATATCGAAAGTGATTTCAAAATCTGATATTTTGAAAAGAATTGAATAGAAATGAATTCGAATTAAAATTGAATAGAAATGAATTCGAATTGAAATTGAATCGAATTGAATATGAAGTTGAAACCGTTTTGAAAATGAATTTTAAAACGATTTATAAAGCACATTTTGAATTGAAATCGACGAAGTATATATTATATATATAATATAATGGCCTGAATAGAACGCGCCGCGCCGCGGCAGTTCGTGAATTTCCACCATTGGCTTCGAACGGATATTGCGGGAGATCCGACTGTCGGATTCTCCTAAAACCGGAACCGTTGGGTTCGTATCGAAAAGAGCTTTCTAACGAATATTAGAAATTTGAAATCTAACGGTTGGATTTGGAGATACGTCCAAATCAAATTTGGAAAAGGTCGCTGTAAGTGCAGTTCGACGACCGTTGATGGGAATCGACTGTACGGGCCTTGATAAAATTATTAAAAATAGTAAAAATTTGTGTAAAATCATAAGAAATGATTTGGAAAGAATTGGGATGAAAAACTCCATATTTGAAAAGATAAAAATAGATTTTTATCGAAATGAACTAGTTTTGAACTAGAATTATAATTCTATTTATTTTTAAATAAATAAATTGAATTTGAAATGGTTTTGAAAATAACCAGAATTTCCAATGATCGCATTGGAATGGATTTGAATCGAAATTGCCCTCGGAATATTTCGATGTTGGATTTCATGACTATACAGATGTTGTTATGGAAATTTGAAAGATATAGATATATATATCGTTATTTCCAATAGGATATTTGTTGGTCGTAGAATTTGATATTGAATATAAGCCGGGATATTTTCTATTCAGAACCTTGTATTTAATATCAAATGTGATTTGGGTTTGTCGTGAATGGTGTCTTGACTAACACTGTTCTTGAACCCAGTTGAGAAAAGATTAAATCTTTTTATTTAGATTTAATGAAGTGTACCAATTAAATAATATTTAATTGGAATTGAATTGATATTGATTTTTGGGTTTATCGTGGACAGTGTTTTAAATAACACTCTTTCCTTAATCCGATAATTAATGGAATGTGGTTTTGGGTTTATCGTGAACCGTGTTTTAAATGACACTGATTCTTTAACTCGGTTAACGATTAAAACTAAGTGGAGTTTTAATGAATCTTTAATTAGATTGAAAAGATCGAGAATGGAGTATCACCAGTTTTACTCCAGGCGATAGTTAAATCTTTAATTAGATTTGAACGTGAAATGGTAATTGAATTTACCGATAACACCGTGGTGTTAGATATGAAGTATAACCAGTTTTACTTCTTGGGATGAATAGGTTGGGATTGGGAAATTAAAACAAATGATTACTTCGGTAAGGTTCGTTAATCCCGACTAGTTGAATCGAAATTCAAATGTAGATTAAAGAATAAATTTTAATGATTTATCTTTGATAAAATTAATGGGAACCTTTCCCTATGAATGTGAAATTTAGAAACTAACTGTTGGTTAGCTAAGCAGAACGGTTTTCTGGATATTGATCTGATGTTGGTTTCGGCCTTCGGGGTTAATATTTGGGGAATTATTCTCTTGATTAATTTACGGTTAGTGACTGATGAATTGGAATGAGGCGTATGTTGTGTTTGTGTAACACTTATTTAAAATATACGCGAGTTATTCGGAAAGACCGGGTTTATCCCATTCTGGATAACTGATACGACGATAAGTCGAAGATGAAGACGGTGGTCGAAGACCGGAAGTCTTCACGTCGTTTGGGTGATTACTGATGATCTTGATTGGGCTGTACACCCAAGACGATGGAAACAGTTGGTGATCGTCCAGACTTACTTGGAGATCGATGGATATGCAAATTACTAGTTGCCTCCGGTTTCGTTCAGATTTAGAACGGACTTGTAAATGGACTGTGTGTCTGACATTAGATTTCATTCTGTGTGACTGGTATCGGTTGCATAGAGTGGTTTGCCTGTGTGGCATGCTAAGATGCAAATGATCAAGGCTTCTGTTGAAAAGCAAAGTCTTGTGGTTGATGGTCAAAGCACCGCCTGTGTGGCATAGCTTTGTGTAACGTGAATTCGTGAGCCTCACACCCCGGGGGTGAACCAAAAACGGGAGACGGACCTCAGGGGGGACATGCGTTTTCTTTCTAGCTAGGGTGGTGTTAGTGACCTACCAGCCCTGACATTTATATACTTTTCACCTGTGTGGTTGTTGCTGTTGTGAGGCGCCTCGGTTTGATCGGACGATCTGGGTCCGATGGAGTCATTCGTTGGCTCATTTACGCCCCAAAGGGCGGAGAAACGTAGTGTTCAGGCATTATAATCCACATCGGTGGACCGACCCTGACGATCCAAGGGGCAGTTGCGGCTGTTCCTGAGACACGGGCTAGAGCGTCTCGAATCGGTTGAGGACTATCTTTTGCCTCGGTTCATAGATGGAAACCCAATTTCCGAATACGTGACTTTGCAATTTTGATTGTATAACCTATATATGGTGACATAATGGCATGGGACGCTCATGTCGCCTATGATTGATATTTATGATTTGAAGTTGTTTTATATACTATGCACTTATAATAGTATCAAAATGATTTCTTTTAAACGTATCAAGCATTCTTGGCTATTATAAGGTAAAAACCCTATCCCCCGGCTTGCGTTGCATTGTGTGATAGGACCTGGGTCTTATAATAGCTTCATTTTTCTTTATTTAGCATTGCGTTGTTTGTTTTATGCACTGGTATTCTTGGGAGGAAACCCGTTCCGTGTTATACGGCGTGGTCCCTTGATTTACCGAACTTTTAAAATAAAGATTAATAACTGTTTTAGTTCTCACACCAGTCCCATGACTGACCTGGAGTTTATTGTTTTAACCTAAACTCTGATTGCCCTTATTTCGACACGGGCAGCTAGTCGTTTTGGTTTTGCAGATTTATATTCACAGGATCCTGGTTTACAGCTGGAATGATATCCGGAAAGCTTTGTATCCGTATATCTCATCTAGTTGTGTATTGTATTATTTTCCGCTGCTATGTAATTTATCTAAATCTCTGATATTTCTGTGTAATGTATATTCATTTATACTCTGTATATTCTTGTAATCTGATGGAATTGTTGTAATATACAAGGAAATGTTCTTTTGTATGCGTTCTGATTTGTCGTGTTCTCAAAACAATTCGGCGTTTCGAACGGTCTAGATCGGTTTAGCGACTGGTTCGGATCGAGCGAAATTCTATTTTGTCACACAAGGTATGGGACCACCTTCCGACAGTGTATCTCTAGAGAGGAATACACTGGGTTCAACAAGAATATCTTGTAACCCAGGCTAAACTTGACCGACCACTCTTTTCGCTTGAGTGTACCGAATGTATTATCAACAACGGTTGGGATCATCAACGGTTTCCCGAAAGGGACTACATCGAAATAGATTATAGAAGTAAATGGAATTTCTCTAGATCAGGTGACAATACACCCTAATTGGCGGCTAACCACTTAGCCATGCGACCTACCCGATTTTATACCATTTCCGGTTATGAGGCTAGAGGCCATAATGTATCCTTTACAAACCACATCTTCATTCACTTTGAATGTCACATCGTCATACCCGCTAAATCACAAATTGATTTCTCCAAACATATCACGGGTAAACAGCTAAGAGAAACGAAATCCTCCGCCACCATACGTAAATACGTTTGAAGAGATCAACTTATGCGATCTATCAAATATACTCCGTCAGACATTCTTCCATATAGGTCGTCCTAGGACTGGACAGACCGAAGGTACTATTCTGTAAATCCCTCTTAAGAAATTTCTACCTAGGATTTACTGAACAACCCTTGCATAACTCCATCTTCAATTATCTTCATCATATTTGATTCACAACTCTAATGCCATATGGGGTGGTTTTTAGATAATATATTTGATCCCGGTATCTCAGTATTGACAACGGAAATGGTCAAAAGCTTTGATAGTCGGTGATTTAACTATCAAAGGAAAACATGTGTACAAACAAAGGTTGTATTTCCAAATGGAAATCTTATCGATCAATCATCATTTCATTTCCCAATTTCCCATTTATCGTTTCCATATATTCGTAAATTCCTTATTTTCTAAAATTAGAAAATATACGTTATTAACTTTGGAAAACGTTTCCATTTCTGATTCACGCATCAATATCTTCCCACCTCTATCAGTCTCTAACTGTAAACTAGTAAGAGAACAACTTCCCAAGCATAAACCCTGAAGGCCGAAACCAACATCAGATCGATACTAAGAAAACCATTCAACTCGACTAATTTCCATTCAGTTTCTAATTTCAGTAATTCCTTTTAAATTTCTAATTCAAACCCCAAATTCCTTTATAATATTTTATTTGCAAAATATTTACTTTAATCTAATTTTCCACATAGAATGTGAATAATATTTCTTTAATAAATTCTATTTGTTTTCCAAACAATTTCTTTTATAATTCTACTTGTTTTTCCAAATATTTCCTTTTCAATATCCTATTTATTTCATATAAATATTTCCTTTTTCAATATCCTATTTATTTCATATAAATATTTCCCTTTCCAATGTCATATTTATTTCATATAAATATTTCCCTTTTCAATATCATACTTATTTCATATAAATATTTCCCTTTTCAATATCCTATTTATACTATATAAATCCCTTTATATAATTCTATTTATTTTATATAAAAATATTTCATTTTCAATATTCACTTTGAAAATTTCCTTTTTACATTCTAGTATCTCATATGGTATTTAAAATACCAAATAACATGACCAGCGTCATCATAATCAATCACAGATTATATATCACATCATATATGAAAACAAACAGTATTATAAATATTGAGGAATCCAGTTGGATCCCTCCAACCTGTTTTCCTGCATCCACAGATGTCAAACACTATAAATAACATCGATTTCATTTCAATATGAAATATTCTGATAAACAAAATCAATATTTGATTAACGATTTTTATATATATATATATATCATTATCTATATATAACAAATAAATTATCTATTCAACCAAAAAATCAACACACAACAATCAATCATCATTTATCAATACTTGATTATATTTATAAAAATATAAACGGTACAGAGTTAGTGAGATTTACTCACATTGGACGTTTATCGTTAAATAACGATAACTGTTGGTTAGTTCAGATAGACAATTTATTTCTCTACAAATTGTACCAAGCTCCAATTCACTCCCAGTCAGTTCCATTGTGTAGTGCTTGTCGGTACGATCCCAACAGATCCTGTTTTGTCCAATTCTGTGTACGTGTGAAATAAATATTGACATTACAAGATTGAATATGCGTTGTGTAATTAACTTGTCACAAATATTACTCACTTCCTTTAATTACCCTATTATCATTACTTACATTTTAATTAAACTAAACCTTAAGCGTTTTGTTCTTCTCAGGCAAAATTCCCCGATGTTCACTCTGCTGCTCCAAATCCATGACCTTACTTTTAACTCCTCAACCACCGCCTTACAACACCCAAAAACAACGACAACTAAACCTTTCCTAACAAAAAATTTAATCCTTAATTGATACTTTTAAATCCACAGTTCTAAGCTTCCACCTGCTCGCTCATCGTCCTTCCCATGTTTAGAAAGTAAAAACCCATTGTCTGTATCAAATCATTTCCCAAAACATGAACCCCTCTTTCTTCATTAACGCACCATCTAACCACTTTATTTAATTAATCCCTCCTTAAGTCCTTGTTTAACGTAACCATCTCCTTCCCTGTATGCTCACTTTGTGCGCTCCAGTACTCGGTTCTCATTTCAAACAACCATGGCCGACACTTTCAAGGACCACCCCTCCTTCAACTCTCCACCGATTGTCGTTCCGACTGCACCCTTTCTCTTCTCTACTTGAAACACCCCACCTCCGTTAAGGTCACTAACAAAGGGAATGCCTTAACTTTGGTGGAGGTTTATAAGTAAAAGCCACAAATAAACTCAAGACAGATATAAATACACATATTTTAAACAGCGGAAACCAAACAGACTTTTATTTCATCAATACGTGTTCAAACAAAACATTCCATAATTGTCTAAAAATACTTCCAACATTACAACCTCATTACTGTCTTGATTATTAAAGAAGCATAAAACATAAATAAAGTGACAAAAATCCCCATAGTGATTGTAAAGAGTCTGACTGAGCTGAGTTGTTTCCTCCCTATGGACCTGGGGGGGGGGAAGAAAGAAAAGAAGACGAAAAGAAAATAGAGTCAGACATAAAGCCTGAGTAAATATAGTAACCCTTCAGTATGTGAATAAGAAAAGGGCATGATAGACATAAACTGAAAATAGAAAAGTGTCACAAGCTAAGGGAGTGTCGAATGTACTATCGCACCCATACTATACCTCTGCACCTACTTGAGTTTATTCTAACTGGCACCCCATGCTGAGGGTGAAGTGATCCCCATTTTTATTTAAAGATCGACTCCTACCCGCGATAACATGTGTCATACGGCCCCTAAGAATTGTAGATACCTATGCTGGTCCCACCATGGGGTGCATCAAGACCCATGGTGGAGGCCCCGACACAAATTCAAGAAGGCATAGGTTATACTAATGGTGTCCCCAGTGCCCTGGGTGTCTGCCCCGGAGTGTGTGCACGCCTGCACCCCGTTAGACCTACACTGTGCACCCACCGCCGTCGTTTGACCGCTAACAACCAGCCCAGTAATCGTGCCCCACCCTACCTAGTTTCAGGGTACCATGATACCTAACTTGGGTTACTACTGAAACGGGTCCCTCGTTACCAGGATTTTCTAGTCAAACATGTTAAGTGATTAAGTGTCTGTATTTACTAACCCCACCCATCAATTCTTGTTAACATGTTGAATTTGGTTAACTGTTATAGTTGACTTAACCCTACCATCTGTCCTTAGCCTCTTAGAGCACCTGACCACTCACATTAGACAGATATTGCTACGGTTACTGGATGTGCCGGTCGGTTCCGGGAAGGTTTACACCGTAGCTCAGTCTTACCTCGAGTCATTATTGGGCTCAATGCTTAACCACCCACATTGGATAGGTATTGTTGTGACTACTGGACAACCGGGCGGGTCCGGGCAGGTTTACATCACAACTCAATCCAACCTCGGGTTAAGCATATCGTGTTTTCTAAATTTACATATTTTATTATTTCACAATTATATATGTAAATGTCATATCTTTTATTCTTGGTTATATCAATTCATACCGCTTAAACGTCATTGTCGTTGGCATGTGCCAACCATGCCAACATATATTTTCATGTTTTACACCAAACGTTATTACCCCCGTTTGTTCGCAACATGTGTTGGGCTTGTCACAATTCAGCCCAACTTTATAAACGTGAGAAAAAGGGGAAATCAAGAACATGTAATACATAAAGGTGTGTGGCACATGAACTTGCAATTTAGCGATACTAACATAAATGATGGGTCATGTGAACTTGCATTCAAATTAAAGTATAACTAAGTAGGTAACATATGAAATGGCATAGTTTAGGCTAATACAAACTTGTGTTTAAACATGTTTAACTTGGCATAATATCAACCACAAAACTAGCATGTTGTATATTCACCAAAATGTCCAATTATAACATCTAATCACATAGCCTATTTCAACATGAACTTGCATAGGTTATGAAACCCAAACGATACTTAACATAGATCCAATTATACTTGCAAATAAACATGAACTTGCATAGTTTATGAAACCAAAACGATACTTAACATAGATCCAATTATACTTGCAAATAAACATGAGAATGATATCATAGTTTTTGGGTCAAGTAGGGATAAAAGGTTTCAAATCTAGAACTTGTTTGCATAAACCTTAATTTAGACTTAGTGAATGTATATAGTCCATGCCATAGGTATAAACATAAAGGGATCAAATTCTAGTTTTTGCCACAAACTTGCAAGTGCCATTATTTTCATATACAATTGTTCAATAGGCTTGCATCAATCAAATTTATGCCACAAGCATCAATACACAAGTCATGATAGAACCATTACAATACATAAAATTTATACAATAACACAATTCTATTTTCATTTACATCGAATCACATCACAGTTTTTATTCATATTCTGAAAGGTCACTATACTTACAACGAATGCAGAATCTTGAATTCTGGATTCTGAATTCTGAAATTGAGATGCGCTCCTTTGGGTAGACTAACGTTGCGTTGATTTTGATTAAACTTTAATCTTCTTCTTAATTTGATTCGTCTCTTTGGCTTTTCTCTCTTGACGACTATGTTTAATTCCTCCCTGGCAGCATGACGACTCCTTTCTTATTTTTTGTGTGAATTTCCAGTTGAGACTTAGGGTGTATTTATAGATTTTTAAATTGTTTTGAGCCGTCAGATGAAGACAGAAGGAATCTAGACCATACAAAGTTCAAAGAGCCAATCAAGAGGTGACATGTCAGCCCTAGTGACACACAGAGCCATAGAAATTCGAGCCAGAGCCAGACCTAGCCAGGCAGGTCGACTGGCAGGTCGACACCCAGGTCGACACCATGGTCGACCTGAGGGGCCTGGTCGACCTGGTCTCTGGGCGGGAATTTTACCGCCCAGCCCAGTTTGAACCTGAAATTTGAATTTCGAATTTAAAACTGAGCTGTTTGAATTTAAATTTTATTCTGAAACTTCCGAAGGTCATAACTCCTTCATACAGAGTCCGATTCGCGCAAACTCGGACTCTATCTCAAGCAGAATTCCGAGACGAACGCAATGGCGTAACCCATTTTCCTTAACTCTTTCATTTAGAATTAATTACACTTTAATTTTTGAAGCTTAATGCTATAGAATTCACGGGGTGTTACATTCTCCCCCCTTAAAAGGATTTCGTCCCCGAAATCTTCAAGTTAGGAAGAATGTATATCCTACCATCCAACAGTCCATTTATTCAACTAACAAACACAGGCGTCCATTGTCCTTAAAAGACTTCTAATGCTTCTTGATCATATGCACAGTGTGTGTACATGTCCTTATCTAATGCAGAAATCAGGCAGTCTACTGATTCAGTTGACCTCCTTAATGCGAATCATGTAAGTGTCATGAATCCATTATGTATGCAAAATTTTCCTACTCATAATTCTACATGAGTGCAAAACTATTCATACAAATGTGACGACCATATGACAACATATCAAGTTTCAATCATATACAAATGAGAATACATATATGCATATGCAATATGAAGTGACTAAGCCGATCTATAACCTAGGGTGTGTGTGTATATGCATCCACAAGCAACCACTAGCAACCATTTGCAGCCATCATCCATAACATGTTTTCAAATACATGTTTGCATCCATTTGTTTTCTACCTAAGGAGTTAGGAAAAAGGACCGAGGAGATATACCTAAAAAGATAGATAAAGCATAACTTAAGGAAAAAGAGAGATCAAAGATGTACCCTAAAAAAGAAGAGGGTAAGTAGCGCGTATTCTGTCCTCAGTTTCCCAAGTTGCGTCTTCCTTGGCATTGCTCCACTGAACTTTAACGAGTTTGACTTCGCGATTGCGTAGCTTTTTCACTTCAGTTCCTAAGATGCGGGTTGGAAATTTCCTCATAGTTGCTTCACGTCCCACTTCGGCTTCTTCTAGAGTGCTAGGTTCTACCACTTCCGTAGACTCATGCAAACACTTCCGGAGGTGAGAAACATGAAAGACGTTGTGAACTCCGGCCAGTCTCTCGGGTAGATCTAATCTATAGGCCATCTTCCAAACCTTCTCGATGATAGGAAACGGTCCAACAAATCTTGGTGCTAGCTTTCCTGCGAATCCAAAGCGAACGACGTTCCTTAAAGGAGATACCTTAAGGAAAACCCTGTCCCCAACCTCAAACTCAAGGTCGGTCCTTCTTTTGTCGGCGTAGGATTTCTGTCTGTCTTGGGCAGTCTTCTACGTATCAAGTCCACTTTCTCCGAAGCCTCTCGAATCATGTCTGGCCCAAGTATAAGCTTATCTGTAGACTCCCACCAATAAGTTGGTGATTTGCACGGTCTTCCATACAAGGCTTCGAAGGGTGCCATGCCTATGGTAGCTTGGTAGCTGTTGTTGTAGGCAAATTCTACTAAAGGAAGGTGATCCTCCCACGTCCCTCCAAAGTCAAGAACGTAAAGTCTTAAAAGATCCTCCAAAACTCTATTCACCCTTTCCGTCTGGCCATCGGTTTGGGGGTGATAGGCCGTGCTCAAACATAACTGTGTGCCTACAGCTTCTTGCAGACTCCGCCAAAACTCACTTGTGAAGATAGGGTCTCGATCACTAACAATGCTGGAGGGTATCCCATGGAGTCGAACTATTTCCTTGAGATAAAGAGATGCTAGAGATGCGGCAGTCCTTCTACTCTTAATAGGTATAAATTGGGCGCTTTTAGTAAGCCTATCCACTATTACCCTAATGCTAGTGTTGCCTCTTCTCGACCTAGGCAGTCCATCAATGAAGTCCATTGAAATGCTATCCCACTTCCACTGTGGGACCTCCAAAGGATGAAGTAGTCCTCCAGGCTTCTTCTGTTCCGCCTTGACCTGTTGGCAGGTCATGCACTTAGAAACGAAATCTGCCACGTCTTGCTTCATGCCGCTCCAAAAGAAAGTCCTTTTTATATCCTTGTACATCTTATCACCACCAGGGTGTATAGTCATCTTGGAATGATGCGCTTCCTCGAGAACCTTCTTTGTCAACTCCCTTGCTTGTGGGACGCATAATCTTCCATCTCGCCTCAGCCAACCCTTATCATTGATGGCTTACCTACTGAGGTGACTAGAAGTCTCACCCCTAATAAGTTTATCAATCACATCAACAAGCTGAGGGTCTTCATGTTGTGCAGCCCCTATTGAGTCCAAGAGAGTAGGGCGTACTTCGAGAGATGCTAACAAACCCGGTACAAAATCTGAGGAGGGCCTAAAGTTAAAACTGGCTATATACTCCAAGCTTTGCCTTTCCACAAAGAGCGGGCTTAAGGTCAGTTTCTTTTGGCTCAACGCGTCTGCTACCACATTGCCTTTTCCGGGAGTATAGGAAATTTCAATGTCATACGAGGCAAGAAACTCCATCCATCTTTGCTGCCTCAAGTTAAGATCCTTCTGCGAGAAGAGATATTTCAACGATTTATGGTCAGTGTATAATTCGAACTTCTCACCTAAGAGGTAATGGCGCCAAGACTTCAGTGCAAAGACGATGGCGGCTAACTCAAGATCGTGGGTTGGGTAGTTCTTTTCATGAACTTTCCATTGTCTTCCGCCATAAGATACTACCCTTCCTTCTTGCATTAGAACAGCGCCTAGTCCCGTTCCACATGCATCCGTGTATACTGTGAACATTTTGCTTCCATCTGGCAAGGTCAGAACTGGGGTTGTTGTGAGAGCCCTTTTTAATCGTTGGAAAGCAAACACGCAGTCCAAATCCCAAGTGAACGCCAGATTCTTCTTTGTTAGCCTTGTGAGTGGGGCTGAGATTTTCGCGAAATCCCTAATAAACTTTCGGTAAAAACCGGCTAGCCCAAGAAAGCTTCGAACTTCGGTTGCATTTCTTGGTGTCTTCCAATCTTTTACTGCCACCACTTTCGCGGGGTCTACAGCCAACCCTTCTTTGGACACTATATGCCCCATAAATCTTACCTCCTTTCTCCAAAAGTGGCACTTGGAGAATTTGGCTTTTAGCTGATGTGAACGGAGAGTTTCCATGATTTCTTTCAGATGCTGAGCATGCTCTTCCTCATTCTTTGAAAAGATTAAGATATCATCTACGAAGACAACCACAATTTGTTGAGGAATTATCTGAACACCCTGCTCATTAGGTCTACAAAATAAGCGGGTGCATTTGTCAAGCCGAAAGGCATGACAAGCCACTCGAAGAAACCGTCTAGGGTTCTGAACGCCGTCTTATCAATGCTATCTTCAGATACTCTTAGCTGATGGAACCCGGTTGCCAGATCAAGTTGGGAGAAGACCGACGCTCCTACAAGCTGATCAAACAAATCATCGATTCGGGGAAGAGGGTGCCTATTTTTCTTGGTTAATTTGTTTAACTCCCTATAGTCGACGCAAAGGCGAAGCGAACCGTCCGCTTTGGTTGCGAACACCACTGGAGCACCCCATTCCGAAATGCTCCGTCTAATGAACCATTTTTCGAGAAGTTCTTTAACTTGCTTACTGAGCTCCTTTCTCTCCTTTGGAGCCATGTGTCTGACAGGTAAAGCTACAGGCTTTGCATTATCCACAAGATATATGCGGAAGTCTATTTCCCGCCTCGGAGGTAAGCCTTTCACCTCCTCAAAGACATCCGGATATTCCCGGACTACTCTAACTGATTGCAAGTTCTCATCAGAAGCATCAAGCGACTCTAGATAACTAAGCATAACAACATTCAAGGGATTACAAGAAATTTCTAGAGTGTTACCAAGCCGAGTCAAGAGTCTAACTACCCTTTTCTCACAATCAAGGATGGCCCCATTACTGGATAACCTGTCCATGCCTAAGATCAACCCATATCCCGAGAAGCCCAAAACAAAGGCATTCCAACTAAACTCAATGCTGAGAATAGAGATTTTCAAACCCAAACAAACCATTGACAAGTAAGCAGAGCCCCCAATTAGATTTGAAACTACTAAGGGTTCTTTTACCATACTAGCGTCTAGATGCAGAGATTCTACTAAGGCAGATGAAATAAAAGAGTGTGATGCGCCAGAGTCAAAAAGTGTGCGAACTGGATGATCATAAAGATAAACTATACTTTCTACAGAAATATTACTACCTAAAGTTCTCAAGATAGGATTGAGAAGATAAGCAGGATAAAACAAAGCATCTAGGAGAGGAAGTTAAAGAGGTACCCCCAGAAGGTCCTGCTTGCGGGCCTTGCCCTTGCTTCTTAGGGCAGTTCTTAGCCATGTGTCCAGCCCCACCGCAATGGAAGCAAGTAGCACTCATCTTCCTCTTCTTCTTTCTGCAGTCGTTCACCACATGTCCAACAATGCCACAGAAATAACATTTCCTTTTCTCACGTGTCTTGTTATTATTGTTGTGGTCCTTTCCTCCTTGACTATTATCCGTCTTCTTGTTCGGCGATTCTTCCATTTGCTGGTTCATGTAGAGGAGGAGGAGGAGGAGTAAAAGCATCTGTAGCTGGGGAGTAAGGTCCCCAGACATGGTGAAACAGAAAGGAAAGATTGAAAACGAAGGATAGAGAGAGATAGCGCATATGGCTTTGGGGGATTATATCTTTTAAAATAAAACACTTTTTCCTGAAAAATGCTTCTTTAAACTTTCTTTTTGAAAACAATTTCAAAAACTTTTATCTTGTCTGGTAAACCTATGCTCTGATACCAAGTGAAACACCTCACCTCCGTTAAGGTCACTCACAAAGGGAATGCCTTAACTTTGGTGGAGGTTTATAAGTAAAAGCCACAGATAAACTCAAGACAGATATAAATACACATATTTTAAATAGCGGAAACCAAACAGACTTTTATTTCATCAATACGTGTTCAAACAAAACATTCCATAATTGTCTCAAAATACTTCCAACATTACAACCTCATTACTGTCTTGATTATTAAAGAAGCATAAAACATAAATAAAGTGACAAAAATCCCCATAGTGATATCCAAAGCCATAATCCGAGCAAAAGAGATCCAAATAATACATCTACGTTCTTGGAGCTTGTAAAGAGTCTGACTGAGCTGAGTTGTTTCCTCCCTGTGGACCTGGGGGTGGGGGGGGGACGAAAGAAAAGAAGACGAAAAGAAAATAGAGTCAGACATAATGCCTGAGTAAATCTACTAACCCTTCAGTATGTGAATAAGAAAAGGGCATGATAGACATAAACTGAAAATAGGAAAGTGTCACAAGCTAAGGGAGTGTCGAATGTACTATCGCACCCATACTATATCTCTGCACCTACTTGAGTTTATTCTAACTGGCACCCCATGCTGAGGGTGAAGTGATCCCCATTTTTATTTAAAGATCGACTCCTACTCGCGATAACATGTGTCATACGGCCCCTAAGAATTGTAGATACCTATGCTGGTCCCACCATGGGGTGTATCAAGACCCATGGTGGCGGCCCCGACACAAATTCTAGAAGGCATAGGTTATACTACTGGTGTCCCCAGTGCCCTGGTTGTTTGCTCCGGAGTGTGTGCACACCCGCACCCCGTTAGACCTACACTGTGCACCCACCGCCGTCGTTTGACCGCTTACAACCAGCCCAGTAATCGTGCCCCACCCTGCCTAGTTTCAGGGTACCATGATACCTAACTTGGGTTACTACTGAAACGGGTCCCTCGTTACCAGGATTTTCTAGTCAAACATGTTAAGTGGTTAAGTGTCTGTATTTACTAACCCCACCCATCAATTCTTGTTAACATGTTGAATTTGGTTAAGTGTTATAGTTGACTTAACCCTACCATCTGTCCTTAGCCTCTTAGAGCACCTGACTACTCACTTTAGATAGATATTGCTACGGTTACTGGATGTGCCGGTCGGTTCCGGGAAGGTTTACACCGTAGCTCAGTCTAACCTCGAGTCATTATTGGGCTCAATGCTTAACCACCCACATTGGATAGGTATTGTTGTGACTACTGGACAACCGGGCGGGTCCGGGCAGGTTTACATCACAACTCAATCCAACCTCGGGTTAAGCATATCGTGTTTTCTAAATTTACATATTTTATTATTTCACAATTATATATGTAAATGTCATATCTTTTATTCTTGGTTATATCAATTCATACCGCTTAAACGTCATTGTCGTTGGCATGTGCCAACCATGCCAACATATATTTTCATGTTTTACACCAAACGTTATTACCCCCGTTTGTTCGCAACATGTGTTGGGCTTGTCACAATTCAGCCCAACTTTATAAACGTGAGAAAAAGGGGAAATCAAGAACATGTAATACATAAAGGTGTGTGGCACATGAACTTGCAATTTAGCGATACTAACATAAATGATGGGTCATGTGAACTTGCATTCAAATTAAAGTATAACTAAGTAGGTAACATATGAAATGGCATAGTTTAGGCTAATACAAACTTGTGTTTAAACATGTTTAACTTGGCATAATATCAACCACAAAACTAGCATGTTGTATATTCACCAAAATGTCCAATTATAACATCTAATCACATAGCCTATTTCAACATGAACTTGCATAGGTTATGAAACCCAAACGATACTTAACATAGATCCAATTATACTTGCAAATAAACATGAACTTGCATAGTTTATGAAACCAAAACGATACTTAACATAGATCCAATTATACTTGCAAATAAACATGAGAATGATATCATAGTTTTTGGGTCAAGTAGGGATAAAAGGTTTCAAATCTAGAACTTGTTTGCATAAACCTTAATTTAGACTTAGTGAATGTATATAGTCCATGCCATAGGTATAAACATAAAGGGATCAAATTCTAGTTTTTGCCACAAACTTGCAAGTGCCATTATTTTCATATACAATTGTTCAATAGGCTTGCATCAATCAAATTTATGCCACAAGCATCAATACACAAGTCATGATAGAACCATTACAATACATGGAATTTATACAATAACACAATTCTATTTTCATTTACATCGAATCACATCACAGTTTTTATTCATATTCTGAAAGGTCACTATACTTACAACGAATGCAGAATCTTGAATTCTGAATTCTGAAATTGAGATGCGCTCCTTTTGGTAGACTAACGTTGCGTTGATTTTGATTAAACTTTAGTCTTCTTCTTAATTTGATTCGTCTCTTAGGCTTTTCTCTCTTGATGGTTATGCTCAATTCCTCCCTGGCAGCATGACGACTCATTTCTTATTTTTTTGTGTGAATTTCCGGTTGAGACTTAGGGTGTATTTATAGATTTTTAAATTGTTTTGAGCCGTCAGATGAAGACAGGAGGAATCTAGACCATACAAAGTTCAAAGAGCCAATCAAGAGGTGACACATCAGCCCTAGTGACACATAGAGCCATAGAAATTCGAGCCAGAGCCAGACCTAGCCAGCCAGGTCGACCAGGCAGGTCGACTGGCAGGTCGACACCCACATCGACACTATGGTCGACCTGCGGGGCCAGGTCGACACCATGGTCGACCCTATGGTCGACCTGGTCTCTGGGCGGGAATTTTCCCGCCCAGCCCAGTTTGAACCTGAAATTCGAATTTCGAATTTAAAACTGAGCTGTTTGAATTTAAATTTTATTCTGAAACTTCCGACGGTCATAACTCCTTCATACGGAGTCCGATTCGCGCAAACTCAGACTCTATCTCAAGAAGAATTCCGAGACGAACGCAATGGTGTAACCCATTTCCCTTAATTCTTTAATTTATAATTAATTACACTTTAATTTTTAAAGCTTAATGCTATAGAATTCACGGGGTGTTACACTACTCGAGCACTTCTCCCCCATCACCTACTTAATCAGCTCGCACCACCCTCAGTAAAACCTATCGTTCATCACTTGTTCGCCATCTACGTATAAGGTGCGATAATAATATCCCTGGAAATCCACAAGAAAATCCGAGATGATGTTATTTCTACTCCTAAACTCAAATACAAATTCAGCTTCACAAATCAATGCCTACCTGTGACGACCCGCCCCGCACCAACCGGTATTTCCTTCGAAAGTGCGCTGTACACATGCCCAACTAGCACAGAACGGTCGCCAAAGAAAGGAAAGAAGAGAATGAACTAATCGAAAACCTGTAGAATGTCTCACAGCGCATGGAACAAAATATAATAATAATAATAATATACTTGACATAAAACAGGCGAGACAGTGCATAAGATGATAACTAAAACCAACATCAACATCATCATCAGAGTAGCGGGAATCCAAATACAGCTTATTACAATTTTCCAAATTACTGTCTCTAAACAAAAGAAAGAAAGAAAGGTACACCACTAATGCCCAAAGTTGTGACCGCAGCAACACAGGGAGAATGTCTATATATATATCATACGTGGAAGCCTCTTGCTCATCTCCGGTACAGCTACTCGCGCATACCACCTAACCTGTCTCTAGTCTTCTCGTGAGAGTACCCAGAGTAATAAGAAGAGACATAAAACTCTGGGTTAGACAAAAAGTTTGGTATGAGCGATAAGCAGCAAAACAGAATAATAACAGGTATACTAAACCATACCTAAACCTGGACATGCAACCAAAGAGTTAGCACTACATACCGTACAATACTCTAAGGTGCCACTAAACAGATGGTGTAAAGAATACGGGGTGGGGGTGTGCATGTCACAATGATGGTGTAACACCCCACCTCCGCTAGGGTCACTCACAAAGGGAATACACTAGGTTTGGTGAAGTATTATCGAGGTAAACATACGTAGAAATATTACAAGACAGAACATACATAAAACAGCGGAAGTAAAACAAATTTCATTTCCTTATAAAATAAGGTCTAAAGCCTTTTACATCAGAATACATCAAACCCTGTCTTGCAATAGTAAAGAAGCATAAAACCTTTTCATAAATTATTCCCCAAAATAAAGCGGTGAAGCAGCCATAGCCAAGAGAAGACCAAGCTATACATGATGACCTTCAAGCATAAGAGGTCCGAACTAAACAACATCATTTCCTCCCTGAAAACCTGCGGGGGGGGGGGGGGGAACGGAAGACAAAGAGGCGAAACAAAACGGGGTCAGTCAAAAAGACTGGTAAGTCCTGTCTACTTCCAGTATAAAAACAGGTAAAGGTAACATGACATGCATAAACTGAAAATAAACATAAGGATGACGACAAGATTGATAAGCTAAACCAAGGTAATTGGATGAACTACTGTAGCAAGATAAACTAAGGTATCATGATAAACTACGGTGTCAAGATAAATCAAGGTATCACATCGTCAGGTTCCTATCAAGTATACTATCCCAAGGTATCTATCATGTATATTTACTCTGCACCTCTCGTACTAGTATCCCAACCCGCGTCATGTGTTAACTATGAATGTCCCTTGCTCAATGTCATGTAATGGTCCATGTTAACCTAATATATAGCATATGTAGGTTTTCCCAACTCGTATGTTTCTTTCCATGTATAAGTTTAGTCCTTTGCCGTAGGCCGTACGGCTTTCCCATGTAAATCTATACCATCTCAACGTAGTACCATTTTATCCTTGAAGTTGTTTTGGACTGCTACCTTTGGTCTGGCTATGTTTTCTTACCATGAACTATCGCGTGTTCACCTAGGGTTTATGCCACTTAGGACCGCTAGGGATTATGCTACCTAATGAACGTTTTCGTGTCTCGGTTTGGGTTTTATCCACCTAGGGCTACTAGGGATTATGCTACCCGTCAACCGCGCCCTTTTCTCCCACGTATGACTCGTGAATCGTTTCCCATGTCTAGACGCACATGTATCTCAACGTGTCACTCGAGTTCCGTGCCAGGGCAAATCAAGAAATACGGAACTCGGTCGGGAGTTTTAAGTCATCTGCCGATGTAGATATCAAGGTCTGTTTTTGTATTCATGGCTATGGTCCCACGTGACCCCTCCCTCAACTACTGAAAGGCAAAACAAGAAAAGTCATGTATGAGAACTAAACTACAGCCATCGATGCCCCCTTTCCGGACGGCCAACCTCACCCATACCTAGATAGCAAGTATGGTTTGTTGGGTGTTATCTGCCTTTCCGTACGTACACGATTGACTTAAGATGGTAGGTGGCCGACGAATGTGCTATCTAGGGCTACCATGAAAATATCGCCGACCCCACGCTAATCCACCCCAGTCTTTAGGTTGCTCGCACAGCAACCAAGGCATACCCTTGGTTCTCCTACCACAGACCTTAACCTCTGTGAGCCCTGGTTTCATGGACCATCCGCAACCTCACAGAGGGATACCAAGAGTATCCTCACGTTTCCCCGAAGCTACCGCTTCGTCACCCAGTTCGTTGGAGCCTTTATCTAAATCAGATATTGCTCCTCCTCGTGTGTTTAAGCGATGACCTTCCATATCGGGTTACTCATCTATCTGTGAACTGGTCCAAATCCCTTGACTAAGAATTATTACTTAGTTTATTAAACTGAGGTTCACCACTTAGTCTCTTTTCCCGTTATCCTTGTTAACTACGATTTTCCACCTAGTCCCCTGAACTAGGGTTTTGTCAAATGGGTTAAGTATTGTCATTTAAGTTCATGACTTAACCTTCCTACAAATCATGTCAAGATTGGATAAGTATTTAAGCTCAAGATTTAGCCCTACAAGTTGGCTAAGTATACCAAGAAGCTCATGACTTAACCCTATTCAATCATCAAGTCAAACTAGTTAAGTATTTGTTTACCCTATCAGATTATCGTGTTAGATTGGTTAAGCATAGATTATCTTAACCTCATCAGATTATCGAGTCGGATTGGTTAAGTATAGGTTTACTTAACCCCATTCACTAATCGTATTAGAATGGTTAAGTATATTTAAACGGTCTTGTGACTTAACCCTATCAAGTTCTCATATTAGATTGGTTGAGTATGGTTGCTTAATCTCATCAAATCATCATGTATAATTGGTTAAGTATAAGTCACTTAACCTCATTGAATTTCCAAGTTTAGATTGGTTAAGTGTTTAACTTTAACCCCATCGAATTACCGTGTTTAGATTGGTTAAGTGTAAGTTACTTAACCTTATCTAATTACCGCATTTAGATTAGTTAAGTGTAGGTTACTTAACCCTGTCTAATTACCGTGTTTAGATTAGTTAAGTATAGATTAATTAACCCTATCTAATTACCGTGTTTAGATTAGTTAAGTATAGATTACTTAACCCTATCTAATTACCAAGTCGAATTGGTTAAGTGCAAATTACTTAACCCCATACCCTAATTGTCTTGTTTGGTTAAGTGTCGTTAAGAAATCAAGTCCGGTTCCACTTAACCTACCCATTCGTGTCATATCGGTTAAGTGTCATTAGTCAAAATTACTTAACCTTTTCATGTGGCATTAATTAGATTAATGCACCCCAACCTCTCACATTAGACTTTGTTGTGGTTACTAGTTAAGCCGGGCGGGTCCGGGTAGATTTACACCACAACCTAGTCTAACCTCGGGTTTTAGGTGCTATGTGACCAACTACTCACATTGGGTCCTATTGTTTGTAGCCACTAGTTAAGCCGGGCGGGTCCGGGTAGATTTATGCTACAAACTCAACCCAACCTCGAGTTGGCCACTTTCATGTTTAGTCTAGTGTCTTATTACACTTACAACCCACACATGTCTAGTTCAAGTTCCATGTTTTCCTACGTGTCATGACCACATTTAAATGTATCATGAATGTCATGTTCTCATGTAAACCCCATGTCAAGTTTTCGTGTCATATTCACGGTTTCCCTAAGCTACCCAAACGTATTTCCAACCCAAGTGGAAGCAAGTCACATGGTAAGGATACTATGCTACATATTGGCCTCAAAACATGTACGATGTCAAAAAGGGGTTGGCCATAAACATGCATAGTAGCATAAGGGAATTTGGCCACAAACATGCATAGAATCATAAGGGAATTTGGCCACAAACATGCATAATATCATAAGAGAATTTGGCCACAAGCATGCATGATAACATAAGGGGTTTGGGTTCATTTACATGCATAAGCCCTAAAGTCATATTCATGTGCATATTTCACAAGTCAAATTGGTTTCAAGCATTCATGCCAACATTCCGCAAGTAAAGGTTCAATCTTTCATGATGGACTAAGTTAAACATAACATAAGTGGCATGATTTAGTCACTAAGCATAGCTAAAAATCATAGGTTCAAGCAAAAGAGGCATGACAAGGTTCATACAGGCTAGCGTACTTAGTTTAATCTCGTTTTATTCCATGCCATCATTAAAACTACCGTTTAGATCTAGAAGTAGCTAGAACTTACATAGCGAGGCTTAGGGAAAGATCATGAATCGTCTTGACCTAGAAAGGTGGCTCCTATGTTGAAGAATCGTCATGAAACTTGCATAGCAACGTTGATTCACTCCCTTGATTTGATGTAGCATGCTAGCACCTTTGATTCGGATCCGATTTGAATGCATGAGCTCTTGGAGTTGGAGATGGAGGCCATGATCAATATAGATTTTGGCGGCACTTCGTGGCATGAGTGATTTGTGAGGGTTTAGGGTAGGCTTAGGGGTCTTTTTATAGAGATTAGGAGTAGTTTAGGCCATAGGATAAACCCTAGGATAGATCTGAGCCCTCAAAATCCGTCACAAACCTCCAAACATGTCTTGAGGAACAAGTCAGGTGCACCCAGGCCAAACTGGCCGACCACCCATGTCGACAGGGGTGTCGACTGGGCAGTCGACACCACCTGGGGTGTGTCGACTCCCTAGTCGACTTGGGGGTGGCGGGAATTTTTCCCGCCTCTTCTGCTTGGCTGAATTTGAAATCTTAATTCAAATTTGAACTTGTTTTTGAACTTGAAATTTTCTGAAAACTTTGACGGGCCATAACTTGGTCATACGGACTCCGATTTTCGAAAACTCGGACTCTATTTCGCGTATTTTTCCGAGACGAACGCAATGGCATAGCCCGTTTCCCTTGATTCAGATTTTATAATTAAATTCTACCATGATTCTCGTCTTAGCATGTTGTAAAAATCCGGGTTGTTACATCCTCCCCAACTTAAAGGATTTCGTCCCCGAAATCTCCAAGTTAGGAAGAACGTATCCTACCATCCATCATCCATCTACTCAAAACATCATCCACAGGCAAGCATTGTCCTTAGACGATTTCTAATGCCATATGAACATATGCAGAACGTGTGTGTATATGCTCCTTAGCTAATGCTAATGATCAGGCCTGAATGATCTCTCTAATGCAAAATATGTTTAGTGCCATGAGTCCAACATGTATGCAAATAGTCCTAGTCATATAAGTACTATATGTGTGTACAAACATTCATCCATATGCAACATCCGCATGACAACACATTCAATTTCATCCATAAACAAGTATAAATACCCGTGCATATGCAACATGAAATGTGACCGCGTCAATCTAGTATCTAATGTGTATTCGCGCATCCACGAGCAACCACTTGCAACCATTTGCAACCATATCAATCATAACATGTTTCAAATACATGTTTACATCCATAGAGTTCTATCTAAGGTTCCCAAGATAGGATCGAGAAGATAAACAAGACAAACTCCTTACGGGGTTTGCAACAGAAACAGGACCGAGAGGATATCCACCAAGCGATAGCATGCAAGCAAGCTCTACAGGAGAACCAGGGATCAACGATATACTCTTAAAAAGAGACATGATGCGCGCGTCTAAGCCGCATTTCCTTGAGCTTAATTCCATTGTGCCTTGACCGCCTTTGACTTCATGATTTCGTAGCTCCTTGATTCCTATTTCCAAGGTATGAGTCGGAACTCATTTCACTGTCGCCTCTCGTTTCACTTCCACTTATTCTTTCCCTAGTATGCTCGGCTCAAACATATCTGCGTACTCATGCAAGCTCTCCAAAATTCACTAGTGAATTCTGGATCTCGTTTACCGATGCCAATCCATGTTACCACGTGCACTTACTAGGGTGATTCCTATAACCCATGCTTAAGCGGAATGAACCATCCGCCTTATTGGCGAACGTTACTTGATCGGATCAGAGGTTTCCGATAAATACATCAAGTGATTCTAGGTAACTAACCATGACAAAGCCCAAAAGGTTACACGAGGCTTCGAGGGTATTACCAAAGCAAGCCAAGAGTCTGACTACCCTCTTTTCAAAACCGAGAATGGTATCCCTTACTGGATAACCACTTTACCCCTAGAATCCATCCATAGCCCAAAAATAGAAGCATTGCTTCTAATCTCAACACTTGGCATAGACGTTCTCAAATCCAAACAAGTCATGAATAAATGGACCGACTCTCCAACCATATTTTTGGAACAAAAATGGGATCCTCTACCATGCTAGTACTAAGGTGCAGAGACTTAACTATCGAAGCAGACTTAATTGATGCGATGATCAAAACAAAGTCTGGACGAGATGATAGAAAAGAAAGGCTAAACCTTTAACAGAAACGGTACCATTCCTCTTAGGTACGCTAGAAATGAGAGCATACAATTTCCCTCTAGCTGATCTTGTCCTTATCTTCCTTTGTGGATCAAGCCATACCAACAAGTTTCTTATTCTTAAGCCCGTGTCCTTTATCCTTGCTCTTATTATCCCTTCTTATAACTTCAGTAACAGGTCTCTCGAGAACTTCCTCCTTCGCACGGGAAAACACTTACGTAGCTAGACAAGGATTAGTCGCAGTTAAAACTACTGTGACTACAGATGGAGGAAAGAAAGGAAAAGAGGTTCAATCAAGGAAACAAAGGATAGTGCTAATGGCTTTTGGGGAATAGCCTTTAAAAAAACTTTTTCTTGAAAAATGCTTCTTTCTAAACGGTTTCTCAAATAGTTTTTAGAAGGTTTAAAAAAACTTTTGCCCAGTCTGGTAACCTTTTGCTCTGATACCAAATGTAACACCCCACCTCCGCTAGGGTCACTCACAAAGGGAATGCACTAGGTTTGGTGAAGTATTATCGAGGTAAACATGCGCAGAAATATTACAAGACAGAACATATATAAAACAGCGGAAGTAAATCAAATTTCATTTCCTTATAAAATAAGGTCTAAAGCCTTTTACATCAGAATACATCAAAACCTGTCTTGCAATAGTAAAGAAGCATAAAACCTTTTCATAAATTATTCCCCAAAATAAAGCGGTGAAGCAGCCATAGCCAAGAGAAGACCAAGCTATACATGATGACCTTCAAGCATAAGAGGTCCGAACTAAACAACATCATTTCCTCCCTGAAAACCTGTGGGGGGGGAACGGAAGACAAAGAGGCGAAACAAAACGGGGTCAGTCATAAAGACTGGTAAGTCCTATCTACTTCCAGTATAAAAACAGGTAAAGGTAACATGACATGCATAAACTGAAAATAAACATAAGGATGACGACAAGATAGATAAGCTAAACCAAGGTAACTGGATGAACTACTGTAGCAAGATAAACTAAGGTATCATGATAAACTACGGTGTCAAGATAAATCAAGGTATCACATCGTCAGGTTCCTATCAAGTATACTATCCCAAGGTATCTATCATGTATATTTACTCTGCACCTCTCGTACTAGTATCCCAACCCGCGTCATGTGTTAACTATGAATGTCCCTTGCTCAATGTCATGTAATGGTCCATGTTAACCTAATATATAGCATATGTAGGTTTTCCCAACTCGTATGTTTCTTTCCATGTATAAGTTTAGTCCTTTGCCGTAGGCCGTACGGCTTTCCCATGTAAATCTATACCATCTCAACGTAGTACCATTTTATCCTTGAAGTTGTTTTGGACTGCTACCTTTGGTCTGGTTATGTTTTCTTACCATGAACTATCGCGTGTTCACCTAGGGTTTATGCCACTTAGGACCGCTAGGGATTATGCTACCTAATGAACGTTTTCGTGTCTCGGTTTGGGTTTTAGCCACCTAGGGCTACTAGGGATTATGCTACCCGTCAACCGCGCCCTTTTCTCCCACGTATGACTCGTGAATCGTTTCCCATGTCTAGACGCACATGTATCTCAATGTGCCACCCGAGTTCCGTGCCAGGGCAAATCAAGAAATACGAAACTCGGTCGGGAGTTTTAAGTCATCTACCGATGCAGATATCAAGGTTTGTTTTTGTATTCGTGGCTATGGTCCCACGTGACCCCTCCCTCAACTATTGAAAGGCAAAACAAGAAAAGTCATGTATGAGAACTAAACTACAGCCATCGATGCCCCCTTTCCGGACGGCCAACCTCACCCATACCTAGATAGCAAGTATGGTTTGTTGGGTGTTCTCTGCCTTTCCGTACGTACACGATTGACTAAAGATGGTAGGTGGCCGACGAATGTGCTATCTAGGGCTACCATGAAAATATCGCCGACCCCACGCTAATCCACCCCAGTCTTTAGGTTGCTCGCACAACAACCAAGGCATACCCTTGGTTCTCCTACCGTAGACCTTAACCTTTGTGAGCCCTGGTTTCATGGACCATCCGCAACCTCACAGAGGATACCAAGAGTATCCTCACATTTCCCCGAAGCTACCGCTTCGTCACCCAGTTCGTTGGAGCCTTTATCTAAATCAGATATTGCTCCTCCTCGTGTGTTTAAGCGATGACCTACCGTATCGGGTTACTCATCTATCTGTGAACTGGTCCAAATCCCTTGACTAAGAATTATTACTTAGTTTCCTAAACTGAGGTTCACCACTTAGTCTCTTTTCCCGTTATCCTTATTAACTACGATTTTCCACCTAGTCCCCTGAACTAGGGTTTTGTCAAATGGGTGAAGTATTGTCATTTAAGTTCATGACTTAACCTGCCTACGAATCATGTCAAGATTGGATAAGTATTTAAGCTCAAGACTTAGCCCTACAAGTTGGCTAAGTATACCAAGAAGCTCATGACTTAACCATATTCAATCATCAAGTCAAACTGGTTAAGTTTTGTTTACCCTATCAGATTATCGTGTTAGATTGGTTAAGCATAGATTATCTTAACCTCATTAGATTATCGAGTCAGATTGGTTAAGTATAGGTTAACTTAACCCCATCCACTAATCGTATTAGAATGGTTAAGTATATTTAAACGGTCTTGTGACTTAACCCTATCAAGTTCTCATATTAGATTGGTTAAGTATGGTTGCTTAATCTCATCAAATCATCATGTATAATTGGTTAAGTATAAGTCACTTAACCTCATTGAATTTCCAAGTTTAGATTGGTTAAGTGTTTAACTTTAACCCCATCGAATTACCGTGTTTAGATTGGTTAAGTGTAAGTTACTTAACCTTATCTAATTACCGCGTTTAGATTAGTTAAGTGTAGGTTACTTAACCCTATCTAATTACCGTGTTTAGATTAGCTAAGTATAGATTAGTTAACCCCATCTAATTACCGTGTTTAGATTAGTTAAGTATAGATTACTTAACCCTATCTAATTACCAAGTCGAATTGGTTAAGTGCAAATTACTTAACCCCATCCCCTAATTGTCTTGTTAGGTTAAGTGTCGTTAAGAAATCAAGTCCGGTTCCACTTAACCTACCCATTCGTGTCATATCGGTTAAGTGTCATTAGTCAAAATTACTTAACCTTTTCATGTGGCATTAATTAGATTAATGCACCCAACCTCTCACATTAGACTTTGTTGTGGTTACTAGTTAAGCCGGGCGGGTCCGGGTAGATTTACACCACAACCTAGTCTAACCTCGGGTTTTAGGTGCTATGTGACCAACTACTCACATTGGGTCCTATTGTTTGTAGCCACTAGTTAAGCCGGGCGGGTCCGGGTAGATTTATGCTACAAACTCAACCCAACCTCGAGTTGGCCACTTTCATGTTTAGTCTAGTGTCTTATTACACTTACAACCCACACATGTCTAGTTCAAGTTCCATGTTTTCCTACGTGTCATGACCACATTTAAATGTATCATGAATGTCATGTTCTCATGTAAACCCCATGTCAAGTTTTCGTGTCATATTCACGGTTTCCCTAAGCTACCCAAACGTATTTCCAACCCAAGTGGAAGCAAGTCACATGGTAAGGATACTATGCTACATATTGGCCTCAAAACATGTACGATGTCAAAAAGGGGTTGGCCATAAACATGCATAGTAGCATAAGGGAATTTGGCCACAAACATGCATAGAATCATAAGGGAATTTAGCCACAAACATGCATAATATCATAAGAGAATTTGGCCACAAGCATGCATGATAACATAAGGGGTTTGGGTTCATTTACATGCGTAAGCCCTAAAGTCATATTCATGTGCATATTTCACAAGTCAAATTGGTTTCAAGCATTCATGCCAACATTCCGCAAGTAAAGGTTCAATCTTTCACGATGGACTAAGTTAAACATAACATAAGTGGCATGATTTAGTCACTAAGCATAGCTAAAAATCATAGGTTCAAGCAAAAGAGGCATGACAAGGTTCATATAGGCTAGCATACTTAGTTTAATCTCGTTTTATTCCATGCCATCATTAAAACTACCGCTTAGATCTAGAAGTAGCTAGAACTTACATAGCGAGGCTTAGGGAAAGATCATGAATCGTCTTGACCAAGAAAGGTGGCTCCTTTGTTGAAGAATCGTCATGAAACTTGCATAGCAACGTTGATTCACTCCCTTGATTTGACGTAACAAGCTAGCACCTTTGATTCGGATCCGATTTGAATGCATGAGCTCTTGGAGTTGGAGATGGAGGCCATGATCAAGATAGATTTTGGCGGCACTTCGTGGCATGAGTGATTTGTGAGGGTTTAGGGTAGGCTTAGGGGTCTTTTTATAGAGATTAGGAGTAGTTTAGGCCATAGGATAAACCCTAGGATAGATCTGAGCCCTCAAAATCCGTCACAAACCTCCAAACATGTCTTGAGGAACAAGTCAGGTGCACCCAGGCCAAACTGGCCGACCACCCAAGTCGACAGGGGTGTCGACTGGGCAGTCGACACCACCTGGGGTGTGTCGACTCCCTAGTCGACTTGGGGGTGGCGGGAATTTTTCCCGCCTCTTCTGCTTGGCTGAATTTGAAATCTTAATTCAAATTTGAACTTGTTTTTGAACTTGAAATTTTCTGAAAACTTTGACGGGCCATAACTTGGTCATACGGACTCCGATTTTCGAAAACTCGGACTCTATTTCGCGTATTTTTCCGAGACGAACGCAATGGCATAGCCCGTTTCCATTGATTCAGATTTTATAATTAAATTCTGCCTTGATTCTCATCTTAGCATGTTGTAAAAATCCGGGTTGTTACAGATGGCAAACAAATCAAGCGTAGCAACCATCCTCACATCTCCCACTCAGTGCGTAAAGCATACGATGACCACCACTGTCAATCACTAGACCCATCGAAGTAGTGACGGAGTTTGACTTGTACAACTACTGCTACTACCAGGCTAACCCCATGGAGTCATAACCAAATCTTTACAAATGACCCCACCTCATTGGCCTATAGCTCTTTAGTCGTACCTAGGCCATTGTGGCCCTGAATCCATTCACGTATTCCCTACACATAGTGATTCAAAGTTACAAACATCGACAACCCCTTTGCACACGTCCCGCAGCAAAGCCCAACTCATGAAGTCAACTCGTTGGTTCCCAACTGGATCCTGAGTACAAACTTCCCACTTGGACTACCTCTGCATCTCGAGTTTTGGTCGTCACCTTCTTCTCCGGATCGGTCTTCCTTTCTTCACTTCACTTTGCTTCAGGTCGTGGTCATCAGCTCCTCGGTTCGGATCAGAATCACCACCCTGGTTCGGATCGGATTGCTCGGGTCGGGTCGGCTCCTCCACTTCGCTTCGTTTCGTGGGCTCCTGTCCACCTCGGTTCGGTTCGTGGGTGGTTCCAGCTTCGGGTCGGATCGTGGTGATGCCTCGGTTCGGGGTGAAGCTTCCTTGGTCTGGCAGGCGGATCGGTTCAGAGAGTAATGCCCCTATTGGATCGGATTTTTCCACCATTCGCGAGAGGGTCAGATCTTAGAGCTTCAGATGCAAGTAGTCGGATCGTGGAATGCTCCACGAGCGGTTCGGTTCGTCCCCACCGATCCAATCCGGTTCGGTCACAGCCTGCACTTTTCCTGCAACTTCCAGCGACTGTTTATACGCCACTCGACGGCGTTTTCGACAATTCTAACTATTCTAAACAATCACAATTCATACCAAACAGTCATAACAACATATAACATCAACCACAAACACCAAAATGACAACTTGATAGGTTAAAATGGATCAAACATAGCCAAGATCCCATATTTTCCCTTAAGCATGTTTAATCAAAACTAATGATAAGATTAGTAAAACTTAACCAAATTATCCAAATTTTCTAACAAAGGCCTAAAACAATATTTCGAAATTTATGAATATTTTTCCAGAATTTATTAACGTATAAATTCGCTAATTATCACTAATCACCCTAATTAACTGTAATTAGTGTCAAAACAATGCCAATCACTCACCTTGGCCAAAAATAAAACTCAGATCTGAAATGAATCTCTGTTTGGCACGAATACTGATGTCTAACAGCATCTCTAACCTTTCTTTGGTGCTATCTCTCCTTAATTTGATGTTTGCTAAGCCTAATCTTCAATTAGAAAGTGGTTTAGAGGTGTTTTGAAGAGATTTAGAGAGTAGAGGCCATGGCTAGGTTAGGAGGAATGAATAGTGACGGCTGAAAAATAAGAAAAAGGTATTCTCCAAACCCTAACAGCCCTTTTAAACTCCTAATCCCAAAATTCCCCTTTGGGCCTAGCTGTTAATCACCCGGTTAAGCCCAATTAAGTTGTTTTTCACCATCTGAAACTTGTTTCAGCCATATCTCCCAAAAGGTTAGTCCGTTCGGCTAATGTGACCACTCTACGGAATTGTAAACCATCAACCGGAGCCAATGGAAGTGGTTTCAGGTCAAATCTCCTTTCCAATCAAAAGTTATTTCAAAAACAAGATCAGCTAGGGGCAAAATAGTCATTTAAAAATCGACAAAAATGATGAACATAGGAAATGACCCCAATAGTCGTCTCCCAAAGTTACATGACCATACGACTTCGTATGTGAAAGAAAGAAATATTCTACGATCCTATGATGCGTAGAATGTGGGTTGTTACACTCTCCCCCCTTAAGAAATTTCGTCCCCGAAATTCCTTAACCCAAAACATACAAAGGGTCCTGCATGCCTACCAATCATATATATTACAATCAACCATGCAAAACAAACAAAGCAAACCTTTCCTAGCATGCAGAAAGACTAAATCAAAACTGAAATCTTACCAGGCGAAGAGTTCTGGATACGTCTTCCTAATGCTCTCCTTTGTCTCCCAAGTACAGTCATTCTCATTCTCGCCCCCACTGAACCTTGACTAATTTCACCGCCTTCCTTCGAAGCTGCTTCGTATCGTTCCCAACAATACGCATAGGCCTGCGGTTCCTAACCGCCTCGGGTTCAACTTCGATATCATCCAACTAATCAGGTGAAATAGCCACATCGGGGTCACGCACGAATTTCCTTAACTGGGAAACATGAAATACGTTATGAACTCCTGCCATCTTCTCTGGTAATTCAACTTTATATGCCAAATTCCCAATTTGCTCAAGAACTGGGAATGGACCAACAAATCTTGGTGCTAACTTTCCTCTCCTGCCAAATCGTATCACGCTCTTCAACACAGAAATCTTGACAAACACCAGGTCGCCAATGGAGAACTTTAATTCCCTTCTCCTCTTATCAGCATAACTCTTCTGCCTATCTTGGGCAGTCTTCATTTGCTGTTGAATAACCTTAATCTTAGCTGAAATTTCTCTTATCACATCTGGTCCAAGCACAAACTTTTCACCAGTTTCTAACCAACATGACGGTGAGTTGCACAGTCTTCCGTACAAAGCTTCAAATGGAGCCATACCAATACTGGATTGATAACTATTATTATATGAAAACTCTACTAGATGCAAATGGTCATCCCATGATCCACCAAAATCCAATACACAGGCTCTCAAGAGGTCTTCTAATATACGATTCACCCTCTCTGTTTGACCGTCGGTTTGAGGATGATACGCGGTACTGAGATGTAATTTTGATCCTAACACCTCTTGTAAGCTCATCCAAAATCCACTAGTGAACAACGGATCTCGGTCACTTACAATGCCTTTGGGTATCCCATGAAATCTCACTACCCACTTTACATATAGTTCAGCTAACTTAGCTGCCGTTCTATTTGACTTGACGGGTATAAATCTTGCACTTTTAGTCAATCGGTCCACAATCACCCAAATGCTATCATGGCCTAACCTAGTTCTTGGTAACCCATCAATGAAATCCATTGAGACTTGTTCCCATTTCCATTCTGGAATTTCTAATGGTTGCAATAAACCACTAGGCTTCTTTTGTTCAGCTTTAACTAGCTGGCAATTCATGCATTTGGATATAAACTTCCCAATGTCTCTTTTCATCCCTTCCCAGTAGTATGTATGCTTCATGTCTCGATACATCTTGTTACCACCGAGGTGTATAGTCAATTTTGAGTGATGACATTCTCTAAGCACTTCATCTCTCAATCCATTGACATTGGGCACAACCAGTCTTCCATTCTTTCTAAGCCATCCATCTCGATCAAGCCCAGACTTGTTCATCTCCTCATCGATATCCATCTCTAACTTGGAGATGACTTCCAATAAATTAGGATCGTTCTTCTGATTGGAACCAATCCGCTCAATCAAAGTGGGTCTTATCGTCAAACTTGCTAACATTTTTGCGTCCAATTCGCACTTTGGTCTGAAATCATACCCAGCGATGTACTCCAGTTGCTTCCATTCTAGAAACATAGCCCCTAAACTGGCATGTCTTCTACTCAACGCATCAGCTACCGCATTGCCCTTTCCTGGTGTATATGCGAGATCGAAATTGTAGGAAGCTAAGAATTCTAACCATCTTTGCTGTCGGAGATTTAGATCCTTTTGAGAGAAAAGATACTTTAATGACTTATGATCAGTAAACAACTCGAATCTTTCTCCCAAGAGATAATGTCTCCACATCTTCAATGCAAACACGATCGCTGCCAATTCCAAGTCATGGGTAGGGTATCTTTTCTCATGCGGTTTCAGTTGCCGACTTGCATAAGCTACAAACCTACCTCCTTGCATCAACACAGCACCTAGTCCGGTACCACGTGCGTCCGTATATACCGTCATATCTTCATTCCCCTTAGGAACGACTAACACTGGTGCACGTGTCAACTTTTCCTTTAGACTCTTGAATGCATTCTCGCACTTTTCTTCCTAGACGAAAGCTTGGTTCTTCTTGGTCAACTGAGTCAACGGTGATGCTATCTCGGAGAAGTCTTGGATAAACTTACGATAATATCCAGCTAATCCCAAGAAACTTCTTATGTCCGTTGCATTCTTGGGCGTAGACCAATCTGGTACCGTAGCCACCTTCGCAGGATCCATGGCAATACCATCCTCTGAAACAACATGGCCCAAGAATCTCGCTTCCCTCCTCCAGAAGTGACACTTAGAAAACTTTGCTTTCAATTGGTGTTTTCTCAACACCTCCATCACTATCCTCAAATGTTCCTTGTGTTCTTCCTCTGTCTTTGAATAAACCAAAATATCATCCACGAACACAAGAACAAACTTATTCAACTGATCTATGAATACCCTATTCATAAGATCCACAAAATATGCTGGGGCATTGGTCAGCCCGAATGGCATGACCAACCACTCATAAAATCCACAAGGCGTCCGAAATGCCGTTTTAGCTATACTCTCAGTTTCCACTCTAAGCTGATGAAAACCCATCGGGAGATCCAACTGAGAAAACACTCTCGCTCCACTCAACTGATCAAACAAATCATCTATCCGCGGTAGAGGATACTTATTCTTCCTCGTCACTTTATTCAACTCGCGGTAGTCTACACACAAATGAAGGGAACCATCGGCCTTGGTAGCAAACACAACTGGTGCTCCCCACTCAAAAACACCCCTTCTGATAAATCCCTTCTTCAAAAGATCGCTGACTTGCACCCCGAGCTCTCGCTTCTCCCTTGGTGCCATACGACGAAGTGGCATCACTGTAGGTCTGGCATCTTTCACTAAATCAATACGGAACTCAATCTCTCGGTGTGGTGGAAGCCCGGTCACTTCCTCGAAGACGTCCGAATACTGGCCAACCACGGGCAAACCTGACAACTCACCTTGCGAGATGTCGAGGGAATTTAGAAAACTAGCCATTACCCCATCACTAGGTAGACCACCAAACACTACCCTCTGCCAATCATCTACTCTAGCTGTCACCAAAAAGCCCTCACAGTCTACCACCACCCCGTACCTTTGGAGCCAATCGACTCCCAAAATAATGCCAAACCCAGTAAAGCCCAAAACAAAGCAATCAAAAACAAACATACATCCATGACTCGATAAGACCACATTACGACAAATCATGCTAAGGTTAGTCGAAGCACCAATCGGGTTCGTCAATACTAAAGGTCTATCGACAATCTCGGGCTCCAATCCCAACCTATCTACCAGGTCACTAGATATGAAAGAACTGGAAGCTTCGGTATCAAACAAAACTCTAACACGAACATCATAAATAGAAAACATACCTTGAATAACAACATTCTTTCCTTTCTCCGCCGCAGTTGGGGCATTCGACGAAGAAGGAATAGCATTAAGGGCATATGCTTTCACCATCTGCTTTTTTTAGGGGGTTGCAGACACTTGTCCTTGTGATGTCCCACTTGGCCATAGTTGAAGCACTTCCTGTCTGCTAGCTTGGCTCGACAATTACTGGCATAATGGCCCTTCTTACCACAACTGAAGCACTCAACATCCTTCTTATTCTTTTTCTTCTGGCCATCCTTAGTCTGATTCTGCTTTCTCTTATTCTGATAACCATTCTTGCCTCCACCGCTTGCTTGCGGCTTTGGCTCCTCTGCAGATGCAACCTCAGTCTTCGACTTAGGGTAAAGACTCTCTGACCTCAATGCTTTCTTCACAATCGATTCAAACGTCTCATCGATGTGGTTAATAAGCTTTTCCCCCAAGTACTGATCCAAACCTGTTATAAACTTCTCGTTCTTCTTCTCGGCAGTATCTATTAGGGATAACCCATATTTCGACAAAGTGTCGAATTCGGCAATATACTCCGAGACAGCTCTGCCATTCTGCTTGAGCTCCAAAAATTTCTTAAACAACACTGACTTCTAAGCAGCTGGAAAGAACTTATCGCTAAAGCGAGCCTTAAACTGATCCCAAGTAATCTGATCCTCGGGAGTAGCTGCCTTTATAGCATTCCACCAATTCATTGCCCGTCCTTGCAGCTGACGGGATGCTAGCCTTCTCTTCATCGCATCCTCGATACCCAAGTCTTCGAAGATACGCTCGCATCCATCCAACCAATTTTGAACATCCGTAGCCGACTCCGTTCCGTAACGGCTTCCCACCAAGACTAGTATAATCCTTGTTCAGCTTGGCGAAATCGGCCCTAGGCGCCTGCACTATTGGACCACCTCCATTACCAGCATTGGGAGCTGCCCTTTGAACATCTCTAAGCATCTCTCTCATGAGGTCAGTAAACATCGTCCTCATCTCAGCAACATTCCCATTATTGGCTCCTTTACCGGTACCCCTTGCGTATCGGCTCATCGTTTAATCTGCACAGAGAAAACGATTAGCCATCCTCTTTGTGGTGTCAGTGCAGTGCGACTTCATCCTTAGCTATAATAATATATATATATATATATATAGCTTTTAAAACCAAAATAATCACAAATACGCGCTCTCATATATGTATTATCTCTCCCTGGTGTCTTTCCCAAGGTTAACTACGCAACCTAGAGCTCTGATACCAAGTGTGACGGCCCGCCCCGCACCAGCAGGCATTTCCTTCGAAAGTGCGCTGTACACATGCCCAACTAGCATAGAACAATCGCCAAAGAAAGGAAAAAAGAGAATGAACTAATCGAAAAACTGTAGAATGTCTCACAGCACATGGAAAAAATATAATAATAATAATAATATACTTGACATAAAACAGGCGAGACAGTGCATAAGCTGATAACTAAAACCAATATCAACATCATCATCAGAGTAGCGGGAATCCAAATACAGCTTATTACAACTTTCCAAATTACTGTCTCTAAACAAAAGAAAGAAAGAAAGGTACACCACTAATGCCCAAAGTAGTGACCGCAGCAACACAGGGAGAATGTCTATATATATATATATATCATACGTGGAAGCCTCTTGCTCGTCTCCGGTACAGCTACTCGCGCATACCACCTAACATGTCTCTAGTCTGCTCGTGAGAGTACCCAGAGTAATAAGAAGAGACATAAAACTCTGGGTTAGACAAAAAGTATGGTATGAGCGATAAGCAGCAAAACAGAACAATAACAGGTATACTAAACCATACCTGAACCTGGACATGCAACCAAAGAGTTAGCACTACATACCGTACAATACTCTAAGGTGCCACTAAACAGATGGTGTAAAGAATACGGGGGTGGGGATGTGCATGCCACAATGATGGCAAAAAAATCAAGCATAGCAACAATCCTCACATCTCTCACTCAGTGCGTAAAGCCTACGATGACCACCACTGTCAATCACTAGACCCATCGAAGTAGTGACGGAGTTTGACTTGTACAACTACTGCTACTACCAAGCTTACCCCATGGAGTCATGACCAAATCTTTACAAATGACCCCACCTCATTGGTCTATAGCTCTTTAGTCGTACCTAGGCCACTGTGGCCCTGAATCCGTTCACGTACTCCCTACACATAGTGATTCAAAGTTACAGACATCGACAACCCCTTTGCACACGTCCCGCAGCAAAGCCCAACTCATGAAGTCAACTCGTTGGTTCCCAACTGGATCCTGAGTACAAACTTCCCACTTGGACTACCTTTGCATCTCGGGTTTTGGTCGTCACCTTCTTCTCCGGATCGGTCTTCATCTCTTCACTTCACTTTGCTTTAGGTCGTGGTCATCAGGTCCTCAGTTCGGATCGGTATCACTACCCTGGTTCAGATCGAATTTCTCGGGTCGGGTCGGCTTCGCCACTTCGCTTCGGTTCGTGGGCTCCTGTCCACCTCGGTTCGGTTCGTGGGTGGTTCCAGCTTCTGGTCGGATCATGGTGATGCCTCGGTTCGGGGTCAAGCTTCCTTGGTCTGGCAGGCGGATCGGTTCGGAGAGTAATGCCCCTATCGGATCGGATTTTGCCACCATTCACGAGAGGGTCGGTTCTTAGAGCTTCAGATGCAAGTAGTCGGATCGTGGAATGCTGCACGAGCGGTTCGGTTCGTCCCCATCGATCCGATCCGGTTCGGTTACAGCCTGCACTTTTCCTGCAACTTCCAGCGATTGTTTATACGCCACTCGACGGCGTTTTCGACCATTCTAACTATTCTAAACAATCACAATTCATACCAAACAGTCATAGCAACATATAACATCAACCACAAACACCAAAATGACAACTTGATAGGTTAAAATGGATCAAACATAGCCAAAATCCCGTATTTTCCCTTAAGCATGTTTAAGCAAAACTAACGATAAAATTATTTAAACTTAACCAAATTATCCAAATTTTCTAACAGAGGCCTAAAACAATATTTCAAAATTTATGAATATTTTTCCAGAATTTATTAACATATAAATTCGCTAATTATCTCTAATCACCCTAATTAACTGTAATTAGTGTCAAAACAATGCCAATCACTCACCTTGGCCACAAATAAAACTCAGATCTGAAATGAATCTCTGTTTGGCACGAATACTGATGTCTAACAGCAGCTCTAACCTTGCTTTGGTGCTATCTCTCCTTAATTTGATGTTTGCTAAGCCTAATCTTCAATTAGAAAGTGGTTTAGAGGTGTTTTGAAGAGATTTAGAGAGTGGAGGCCATGGCTAGGTTAGGAGGAATGAATAGTGACGGCTGAAAAATAAGAAAAAGGTATTCTCCAAACCCTAACAGCCCTTTTAAACTCCTAATCCCGAAATTCCCTTTGGGCCTAGCTGTTAATCACCCGGTTAAGCCCAATTAAGTTGTTTTTCACCATCTGAAACTTGTTTCAGCCATATCTCCCAAACGGTGAATCCTTTCGGCTAATGTGACCACTCTACGGAATTGTAAACCATCATCCGGAGACAATGGAAGTGGTTTCATAACAAAACTCCTTTGCAATCAAAAGTTATGGCCAAAACAAGATCATTTAGGGGCAAAATAGTCATTTAAAAATCGACAAAAATCATGAACATGGGAAATGACCCCAGTAGTCGTCTCCCAAAGTTACATGACCATTGTGAAAGAAATAAAAATTCTACGATCCTATGATGCGTAGAATGCGGGTCGTTACACTACCTCTTACCAAAACTGGAACCCTAGCTCTCGCAAAAACGCTCGGCATCAAACAGAAAAACCTTCGGCCTCTTTAAAATGCATATAAATTTGAAGAGGATGCCTAAAGGGTTTCGAGCGTATATTTCTTTTGATTTTAAGAATTTTATTTGTTTTGATTTGCTTTTTAGTAGATCACGATGAGGAATTTTGTGGCGGCCAGCAAATGTATTGACCATGGAAAAGAAACTTTTAGGGTTAGGAGAAGTATGGATGTGTATTTATAGGGATAGGTAGTTTACAAGGCAAGCTTCGTGTTTTATTTTATTAATTTATATTGTTTCTCTATTTGTATTACTGTTTAAAAATTACTACGACCACGTACAATATCCAAATTCGATAAAAATGGACATGCAGCAATAGTTCGACATTACGACGAAACTTGTTTCGTCGAATTCCGAATCCGTTTGTTTACACAGCGTATTTTTAAAGTCAAATTATCGATTGTTTTTCACATTAAAATCCCATACGGCCACATACTGACTCCAAAAATCACGAAAATTGAAATCTAGCAATAATTTAATATTCCGGATCCAACAAAATTAGTTTCGTCGAAAACGGAGGTCGTTTGAAAAAATGGCTATTTTTAAAGCTCTAAATAAACCCATTTAAATATAAATATATTTAAAAATAATTAAATTAAATATTAATAAATTAATATTATCATATATATTCACATAGAATATAACCCGACTCAAAAATAAACATATCGGGATTTATAACTCAACGTTTAAAAATTCCAGATTTAATTGATATTCAATTTATATTAAAAATCCATTTATAATATAAATAAATCGTTATAAATTATAAAGGAATTCCATAGCGACTTTTCAAAAATTTGATTTGGACATAACTCAAAATCTACACGACGAAAACTCGATTTTTCTCTTCCATTAGAAAAATATACTTCACCAGCTCTGAACGTTTCTTGTTTCACAGAAATCTGATTTAAAACGGATTCTGTATATTTGTTTAAAGTTTGAATCGCCAAATTACGAACTGCCACACCATTTCGAGCTCGATTGTAATTATATTATAATTATACGTTAAAACTATCGTTTATATAATATATTCGTTAATATAATTCAACTCTATACTGAATTATATATTATAAATGATCCAATTCACACAATATTGTGAATTCCACTATTTTCGACTATTTCGGAAATTAAATATGTTGTTCTATTAATTATATTAATTAAATATTCAAAAAAAATTAATTAAACGACCATTTAAATCTCTAAATCACTATTTAAATAATTAAATAAATAAATTATTATACCGTAAAAATACGGGACATTACATTCTTCCCCCCTTAAAATATTTTCGTCCTCGAAATTGCAAAGGTAGAAAAACAAACCCTATTAACTGGGTCAAAATTTATTTGTTTACTTCCTTTTCAGTTTCAATTGAACCAATCAATTTCAATTAAATACTAATTAATTCTTATCAACGAAAATTTTCAAAAATCCTGAAAATTTTCTAACACCCGAAATTTTCGAAAAATTTCGCCAGCGCCTCCTTTGTACGGCTCAATCGGTACAACTACAACTCGCCTCTCTAGGCCTTCTCCAACCCAGAAGAAAATCAAAATGCCAAGCGGCTTGCCAAATCGGCTCATAAATCACCAAACTCGTGTAAAATATAAACTTGTACCTTTTTGTCGGGCATACTATTATATCCTTTCCATCTGCTGCCAATTCAGCATATACCAATGTCATCCCAATCAAACTCAAATCACTTTTATCTCCAACACAACCATTCGTTTATCCAAGCCAAATTATTCTTGATTTTCAATTTAGTTTCACAAATTTCCGTCTAATTTGTTTTAATTCAAACAATACGTTTCTGGGAGTTTTTAAACAGCTTTGCTTTTCAAAAATCAAATATTCATTTCGAAATATCAAAACAACTCTTTTTCCCAAAATAATTCAAAAACAATCTCTTTGGTAGTAATCCATCACTTAGCAACTCGAAAATGAACATCGATGATGTCCGGATCATCGTCGGAATTTTCCAGCGACAAAAGTGAGTTCAATACTATATCACTTTCAAAACCATTTCTAAACATTTCCATTTTGAAATACATTTCAAAATATTACTCACAATTCTTGTAAACAATTTAAAATCTCCTAGGATTTTACAATTCTCATATACTTAATCCAAATCCATTTACAAACACCTTTTCAAACCCCACAGTTTTAAATTTCAATCCTGGTTTAAATTCAGTTTTAATTCATTTCGTAATACTTATACGAATTTTGATTGGTTATTTACATAACCGTTTCAATTATGATCCATCTGATTATAATCACAACCAACACATCCAATATATCCAATATACTATAATAATTCCAATATAAATCCTTTATATCAAAACATAATTTGGATAAAATTATTTCATTTACCCTTTTTTCAAACTATACTGTGTCGGTCCATTGTATTCAAGTGTTTATAAACTCCTACCGATTCAATGGATCAAACTGATCGACCAGAACTCATAAACAACTCAACTAATAAATCTCCACAATATAAAACCATTTTTATATCAAATAACAAATACGCGCTCATATATATACACTCAAACTCAATCTAGGGCATTACTAACCCCATATCTAGTGAGTCACGCCACAGAGCTAAGGTAATTACTTAACCTTCAACTCTAATACCACTGTAATGACCCAGGTTTTCGCGATCCTGGTTATCGACATAAACTCAATGTCGACTATCCAAGCATCGATAATACCGGATAGTTAATAGAAAGAAGTTAAAGGGTGAGAATAGATAAGATAGAAAATTAGAATAGAAGAAAAAGAAGACTACTACAACATCAGAGTAACACGAATCTCACAGCGGAACGAACAACATATAATAGATAATATATCTTTTTGAAATACAAAACTGTTTGTATATACATACCATTATCAGGGTACAACACTTACATCATAGCGGAAATAAACAATAGCTACAAAAGCGCTACTGAAGCCTCCTACTCTAGCTCCTTCTAGTGCATCTGTAAATCCCGACTACTTGACTGCTCGTACAAATTTGAGCACCCAAGAATTTAGGGAAAACAAAACAAAAAAAACTCCGGGTCAGTCATGGGACTGGTGTGTGTAAACAATTTAAAATAGTTTGAGAAAAAAATGATATCTCATAAGACCACGCCGTATAACGGAACGGGTTTTTCCCTTATGAGAATCCAAAACACTTGGTCCAACATTCAAAAATCTTTTGAAAGGAACGATAATCTTCACATCAAACCCATTTGATATTATAATAATGTCTATCAACCACAATATAATAATCATCTAGCAGAACGCTTTCATCTCATGTTCCACATACATAATGTAACAACCCGGAAAATCTGAGCCAATTGAATTTTTTTATTTTAGCGAATTTAATGAATTTTGAATATTTAAAATGGATTATTTTAAATAATAACGACGAGAAAGTTATTTTGAATGGAATTAGAACGTATATATTTATTTGAATCGTCGTTAGAATATAAATATTTTATTTTAAATATAAAAGGAATTGAAAATGGCGCGGTAGTTTGAAAATTCGATTTCTAAGTTCAAATGAATGTACATGATTCAAAATAAACCGGATTTTGGCGAAACCAAAAATATTAGAATCTATGTGAGAATATCTTTCCAACGAATCCAAAAATTCAAAATTTCATAGCGGGAATCAAAAGTTACGCCCAGTTGAAATTTCAGAATAGTCGCTATGGAAATATAGCCCTTAAAAATGAAAATTTTGCAAACGACCTCTGATTTCAACGAAACCACTTTTGTTGGATCCAGGACGTCGAATTATTGCTAGATTCCAAAATTCATAATTTTCTGAGTCAATATGTGAGCGTGGCGAAGTTAAACATGTTTTAACAGTTTCAGTCAATTTCGATCGACCAGAAAATGGCCATTTTTCAAACGGTCTCAGAATTTGATGAAATTTGTTTTGTTAGGACCGTATCGGCAATACGAAGCTAGAAATAATTTTTCGGGAATTTTTAGGGTCCGTATGTGGCCCCGGTAAATTAAAATGTACGTTAAAATGCAATTTATTAATTCATGTTTTAATTTTGAGAAAAACTGATGGAAGCTGTCGAATTGGCTTACGGGACATATCCCATTGTGTCCGAAATGGGGGTAATTAGCTAGGAATGTCAGTCGTTGGGTTCGATTTGGAGTTCGAATTAAAAAAAACTAACTTTTTGAAAATTAAATAATTAAATATATATATTATTATACTTGGTCAACTCTCCCTCTCTCTTCTCTCGTCCACCGTGAGAAAAAAAGAAAAAGAAATAACGCACCTCACGCTGCAGCGTCCCCCCTCCCCCCTTCCGCACCACCATCGGCCTCCTCCTCCTCTCCTCCTCCTCTTCCTCCTCTCCTCCATCTCCTCCTCTTTCTCTCTTCCAATTTCAAATCCCTAAACCCCAAATTGCAAACTACCACCACCTTGGGCTCCCACAATGCCACCACCACCACCAGCACCCTTCCTCTGCCCAGTCAGGCCTGCGCCGCCGCCCCTCAGCCCTCATCTCCGGCCATGGGCCCCACCACCTCAAAAATCACATTTTCCACAAAATCCCGTTTTTGCAAATAACACCCTGAGCTTCCACAGCCAATAACTCCCAAACTGTGCATTACTGGCCAGAACTCAACAGTACCAAATTCGAAGAGCACGATTTTCTCTTCGATTTGGTATATGCTAGTGCTATTTTGGATTGCGGAGCTATCGGGAAAACTCGTCCAAAGTCTGCTGTTCAAACACTGTCAAAATGCTGTCTTTTTGCGATTTCCGGCGAAATGGCACATTTTTGGAAGGAAGACCACTAGGCGAAAGCTGTCCGGAAAGGTGCGTTTTAACTAAAAAAAATTGGTGTGAAGATTGGAGCTCGTTTGCAAATTCTGGAACTAGAACAGCAAATCCGGGCATTAGAAAAAAATGTGAGTTTTCTCCGCTTTAAAGCTTCTATGGTTTTTGACGAATGAAGTATGTAAAAATATGATTTTTATATTATAAAAATAATAAAAATATGATTTTTATAATATATAAATAATAAAAATTTGATCTTTATATATGTAATAGAGATATAAAAGTACGATTTTTACATATAAAGTGACGATATAAAAATATGATTTTTATATAGTAGAGATTATAAAAATATGATTTTTATATAGTAGAGATTATAAAAAATATGATTTTTATAAGATAAAAAATATAAAAATACGATTTTTATATATGTTGTAGCGAAATAAAAATATAATTTTTATGTAATGTAGAGAATAAAAATAGAATTTTTATGTAATGTAGAGAATAAAAATATGATTTTTATATATGTAGTGAATACGGACAACGAAAGTGACAAAAGGAAACATGGCGAAGATTTCTACATATGAAGAGTCGTGGCATTTGGTTTAGCTTATGGGTGAGAACTTCTCACTTTAACTCTTGTTTTCTAGTTAAAAATATATACTAGGATGCAGACGGTGCTTAGTAGCACCCGACACCCGTTGCCCACAAACCATGGACGACTTGTTTGATTTTGTTGTGTGGTGAAAATTGATTGTGATGTGAAATGAATAGAAATATATTCATGTGTTGAAATAAATTATTTATCGTTAATATATTATTTTTAACGAGTATGTGAATAAATAAATAATCATTTACAAATCAGACGATTTGTTTATGTACACTAATTTGAAGGATATTGATTGGGACGATAAATTTTACACATCGCCCAACTGCACAAATAAAAATCTGTGTTTGTTGACTGAAACCCCACACGGGTGTTGGGATGATATTTGACGTACACTAATCCCGATTGTCTAGTTGTATGTCAACCGATAGGTTGACAGACAGTTGTGTAGTGCACTTTGGATGATGGTTGATTAGTTATCATTGCTATTATATACATATGTTGTATGGAAACCATATAATTAACATTATATGGTAATTGATTGGGCCTCATTCCAATTTGGAAAATAAAGAATATTATAAAATAAAGATTCATGTGTTGAATAGAATAAATAGTCATGTGTTAACAATACTCATGTGTTGAGAATATTCATGTGTTGAAACTTATCATGTGTTGAACGAAATATTTTAACAATAAAATTTACATCTTTATCATATATAAAATTAGAAACTAACTGGAAACTAGATAAGATGAGTGGTTTCCTGGGTATTGATCTGATGTTGGTTTCGGCCTTCGGGGTTAATACTTAGGGAATTGTTCTCTTACTAATTTACGGTTAGAGTTTGATTAAGAATTAAACGATATAAAACACAATTTTATAAAATATATTAAATAACAAAAATAGTCATGTGTTGACGATACTCATGTGTTGAGAATATTCATGTGTTGAATAAAGTATATATTCATGTGTTGAAGAAAATATTCATTTATTGAATAGAATAATGAAGTTATTGAAATATATAAAGCCGTGTTGATTAGATTTCCTCCATTTTGACGCAAACGATATTTATATCGATTATATTCATTTTCATAATGAGTATAGAAAAGGAAGTGATTTCAAAATCTAATATTTTGAAAATATTATCATTTATATATTAATGATATGGAATATTCAAGTTTGATTTAAAAATTGAATATGAAGTTGAAATCGTTTTTAAAACTAATTTAAACGAATTATAAAATACGTTTAGAATTGAAATCGACGAAATATATAATATATATATATTATATATATTAAATGGCATGAATAGAACGCGCCGCGCTGCGGTAGTTCGCGAATTTCGACCATTGACTTCGAATTGACGTTACGGGAGATCCGACCGTCGGATTCTCCTGAAACCGGAACCGTTGGGTTCGTATCGAAAAGAGCTTTCCAATGAATATTAGAAATTTGAAATCTAATGGTTGGATTTGGAATTATGTCCAAACCAAATTTGGAAAAGGTCGTTGTAAGTGCAGTTCGACGACCGTTAATCGAAATCGTCTGAACGGGCCTTGATAAAATTATTAAAAATATTAATAATTTGTGTAAAATTATTATATATGAATTGGAAAGAATTAGGGTGAAAAATCCCATATTTAAAAAGGATAAAAATATATTTTTATCAAAATGAACTAGTTATGAACTAGAATTATAATCCAATATTTTTGAATAAATAAATTGGTTTTGAAGTGATTTTAACAATAATCAGAATTTCCAATATACGAATTGGAATGGATTTGAATCGAAATTATCTTCGGAATAATTCGATGTTGGATTTCGTGATTATACAGATATGGTTGTGGAAATTTGAAAGATATATTTATATCGTTATTTCCAATACGATATTTGTTGGTTTCAGAATTTAATATTGAGTATAAGCCGATATATTTTCTATTCAGAGCCTTGTATTTAATATCAAATGGGATTTTGGGTTCGTCATGAATGGTGTCTTAAACAACACGGTTCTTGAACCCAGTTTAGAAAAGAATAAATCTTTTAATTAAGATTTAGTGAAATTGTCCAGTTAATTAGTATTTAATTGGAATTGAATTTAAATTGGTTTTTGGGGTTTATCGTGAGCGGTGTTTCGAATAACACCTGTTCTTTAACCTGATTAACAATGGAATGTGATTTTGGGTTTATCATGCACCGTGTTTTGGATGACATTGGTTCTTTAACCCAGTTAAAGACAGGATATTGATTTTTGGGAAGATTAAAACTAAGTGGATTTTAATGAATATTTAATTAGATTAAAGTGACCGAGAATGGAGTATCACCAGTTTTGCTCCAAGCGATAGTTAAATCTTTAATTAGATTTGAAAGTGAAATGGTAATTAATATTTACCGATAACACCATGGTGTTAGATATGGAGTATTACCAGTTTTTCTCCATGGGATGAATAGGTTGGGATTGGGAAATAAAATAAATGATTACTTCGGTGTGGTTCGCTAATCCCGACTAGTTTGGAAAACCTTAACATGGTTTGAAATGATATCCAAAGGAAGATTAAAGAATAAATTTAGAAGAATTTATCTTTGATAAAATTAATGGGAACCTTTCCCTAAGAATGTGAATATTTGAATAAAAGAATATTATGAATTGGAATGAGGCGTATGTTGTGTTTGTGTAACACTTGTTTATTTTATACGCGAGTTATTCAGAAAGGCGGGGTTTATACCTATTCTGTATATCTGATTCGACGATATGTCGAAGGTGAAGACGGTGGTTGAAGACCGGGGGTCTTCACGTCATTTGGTTGATTCCTGACAATTTTGATTGGGCTGTACACCCAAGATGAGGGAATAATTTGGAGATCGTCCAGGCGTACTTGGAGATCGACGGATATGCGAGGAATAAGGTTCCTCCGGTTTCGTTTAGACCCAGAACGAACTTGTAAATGGACTGTGTCTCTGACATTGGAGTTTATTCTGTGTGATTGATTTCTATTAAATATATATCTGTTTGGCGGCGGAGAATTTATTCTCTTACTTAACGCCCTTCTCTGAGACGTACGAGCTTAGAGGTTATATATCGATGGATATCAATCTCATGGCATGAATTGCATGTGTGGCATGCCTAAGTGGCAAATGATCAAGGCTTCTGTTGAAAAGCAAAGTCTTGTGGTTGATGATCAAAGCACGGCCTGTGTGGCATAACTTTGTGTATATCATTAATTCGCGAGCCTTACACCTTGGTATGAGTCAAAAATGGGATAAGGACCGTTGGGAGAACACAACGTTTCTTTCTAGCTATGGGTGATGTCGTTGACCTACTAGCCCTAACATTTATATACTTTTTACCTATGTGGTTTTTGGAATGCGAGGCACCTCAGATATAGGTCTGATAGGACCGGGAAACATGTGTTCATGAATTGCCAATCCTCAAAAGTAAGAGAGGACCGGCCCAACCGATTCCAAGGATCGCTGTGTGTGGTCCTGAGACATTTGCTAGAGTGTCTCGAATGGAGAGGAGCTTGCCCCTTGCCTCGACTCATGATGGAATCCAATTTCCAATACGTGATAATTCGGTTTTATTTCTAGAACCTAGTATTGCGACATAGTAGATGGTAGCTATGCCGCCTATGATTGATACTTATGATTAAAATTGTTTTGACACTATACACTTATAGTAATATCAAAATAATATGTTTTTAAACGTATCTAATATTATTTGGCTATTATAAGGTAAAACCCTATCCTCCGGCTTGCGTTGCATTGTGTGATTGGACCTGGGTCTTATAATAGCTTCATTTTTCTTTATTTAACATTGCGCTGTTTGTTTTACGCACTGGTATTCTTGGGATGAAACCCGTTCTGTGTTATACGGCGTGGTCCCTTGATTTACCTAACTTTAAAATAAAGATTAATAACTGTTTTAGTTCTCACACTAGTCACATGACTGACCTGGAGTTTATTGTTTTAACCTAAACTCTAGGTGCCCTTATTTTCGACACGGGAAGCTAGTAGTTGGGTTTTGCAGATTTATATTCACAGGATCCTGGTTTATAGCTGAAGTGATATTCGGAAAGCTCTGTATCCGCGTATTTCTTTCAATTATATTTTGTATTATTTTTCCGCTGCTATGTATTTAAATGTAATTTAAATCTCTGGTATTTGTCAAATGTGTACTATTTATTCATACTTTGTATATTCTTGTATTCTGGTGGAATTGTTGTAATAAATAATGAAATGTTCTTCTGTTTGCATTCTGATTGGTCTTGTCCTCAAAGCAATTCATTCTTTCCTTTCTCTTCGGAGATTGGGGAAGTTTGGGTCTCTTCATTTGGTATCAGAGCTTTGGTTTACAGAGCTCGAGAACAAGATATATTAGAATCGAATGAAATAATTCATCAGAGATTGGATTAGTAATGTCCAATGGGAATGACTCGTTAGAGATGGGATCAGTAGTATGCTAGAGCGAGTCGAAAGAGTGTTATTTTTAAAATAAAAATTGAAAACAAATTTTGTTTTGAAAGTTAAATTCAAGTATATGTATTTGAATATTTTATTTGTATTGAATTTGGACAATCAAGTATATAAAGATTTTGCATATACGTGTCATGAACGTATATTCGAAGTTTTAATATACTGGATAGATATAGAATCACACTCTAGTCGCTCGGGAACAATTCTGATGATGATTGCAACATCATTAGTATTTGTGTTCGAGTTTTGAATGTGGGATTTCTATATATTTCCATAGACTGGTGTGAGAACCTAAACTAGATAGGGCTTATTGTTGTGATTGGGCATCAAAAACATGATTTTCTGTATATGTATCAAAGTTATGAATTTGAAACGTTAATCCACTAATTGATTGATGGTTGTGTTGTATGATTATTGTTTTGATTAATTAAAATTTTGAACCATTTAGGCCTAATGGAACCAAATTTAGAACTGAATTGAAAATTGATTACAATTGCATGCATATACATGTATATCTATTGAACAGGTCATAGCAAGGAGGCTAGAGCAGTAGAATAAAATTGTTTGCCTGACAAATAGGTACATGTTTACAAATTTATTGGGTTTGGATGATTTTATGAGCCGATTGGCTTTTTCTTTTTCTTTTCGATTGGTGAGGGCCATGGGAGGTATTTGAAATATCCCGAAGCTCCCGGTGCAGGGGAGGTTATGGCGAATTTTTTTGAAAATTTAGGGTGCTAGCCAAATTTTTGAAAAAATTGAAAAATTCTTAGAAACTGAAAAGTTGAAGAACTTAAGCCGTAAAGAAAATAATGAAAGTTGAGTTGATTAATAAAACAACTTTCAGCTTCGTTCCTTTTCGGGGACGAAAAGTTTTAAGTGGGGGAGATTGTAACAACCCGGAAAATCTGAGCCAATTTAAAATTTTTATTTTGGCGAATTTAATGAATTTTGAATATTTAAAATGGATTATTTTAAATAATAACGACGAGAAATTTATTTTGAATGGAATTAGAACGTATATATTTATTTGAATCGTCGTTAGAATATAAATATTTTATTTTAAATATAACAGGAATTGAAAATGGCGCGGTAGTTTGAAAATTCGATTTCTAAGTTCAAATGAATGTACAGGATTCAAAATAAACTGGATTTTGGCGAAACCAGAAATATTGGAATCTATGTGAGAATATCTTTCCAACGAATCCGAAAAATTAAAATTTCATAGCGGGAATCAAAAGTTACGCCCAGTTGAAAATTCAGAATAGTCGCTATGGAAATATAGCCCTTAAAAATGAAAATTTTTCAAACGACTTCTGTTTTCGGCAAAACCACTTTTGTTGGATCCGAGATGTCGAATTATTGCTAGATTCCAAAATTCATAATTTTCTGAATCAATATGTGAGCGTGGCGAAGTTAAACGTGTTTTAACATTTTCAGTCAATTTCGATCTACCAGAAAATAACCATTTTTCAAACGGTCTCAGAATTTGACGAAATTAGTTTTGTTAGGACCGTATCAGCAATACGAAACTAGAAATAATTTTTTGGGAATTTTTAGGGTCCGTATGTGGCCCCGGTAAATTAAAATGTACGTTAAAATGCAGTATATTGATTCATATTTTTATTTTGAGAAAAACTGATGGAAACAGTCGAATTGGCTTACGAGATATATCCCATTGTGTTCGGAATGGGGGTAATTAGCTAAGAACGTCTGTCGTTGGGTTCGATTTGGAGTTCGAATTAAAAAAAATAACTTTTTGAAAATTAAATAATTAAATATATATATTATTATACTTGGTCAACTCTTCCTCTCTCTTCTCTCTTCCACCGTGAGAAAAAAAGAAAAAAAACGCACCTCACGCTGTAGCGTCCCCCCCTCCCCCGCTTCCGCACCACCATCGGCCTCCTCCTCTTTCTCTCTTCCAATTTCAAATCCCTAAACCCCAAATTGCAAACTACCACCACCGTGGGCTCCCCCAGCGCCACCACCACCACGAGCACCCTTCCTCCGCCCAGTCAGGCCTGCGCCGCCGCCCCTCAGCCCTCAGCTCCGGCAATGGGCCCCACCACCTCAAAAATCACATTTTTCACAAAATCCCGTTTCTACAAATAACACCCTAAGCTTCCACAGCCAATAACTCCCAAACCGTGCATTTCTGGCCAAAAATCCAAAGTACCAAATTCAAAGAGCACGATTTTCTCTTCGATTTGGTATATGATAGTCCTATTTTGGATTGCGGAGCTGTCGGGAAAACTCGTCCAAAGTCTGATGTCCAAACACTGTCAAAATGCTGTCTTTTCGAGATTTCCGGCGAAATGGCACATTTTCGGAAGGAAGACCACTAGGCGAAAGTTGTCCGGAATGGCACGTTTCAGCTAAAGAAAAAGGTGGTGTGAAGATTGGAGCTCGTTTGCAAATTCTGGAACCAGAACAGCAAATCCAGGCGTTAAAAAAAATGTGAGTTTTCTCCGCTTTAAAGCTTCTGTGGTTTTTGACGAATGAAGTATGTAAAAATATGATTTTTATATTATAGAAATAATAAAAATATGATTTTTATAATATATAGATAATAAAATTTTGATCTTTATATATGTAGTAGAGATATAAAAGTACGATTTTTACATATAAAGTGACGATATAAAAATATGAGTTTTATATAGTAGAGATTATAAAAATATGATTTTTATATAGTAGAGTTTATAAAAATATGATTTTTATATAGTAGAGATTAAAAAAATATGATTTTTATACAGTAGACATTATAAAAATATGATTTTTATATAGTAGAGATTATAAAAAATATGATTTTTATAAGATAGAGAATATAAAAATACGTTTTTTATATATGTTGTAGCGAAATAAAAATATAATTTTTATGTAATGTAGAGAATAAAAATATAATTTTTATGTAATGTAGAGAATAAAAATATGATTTTTATATATGTAGTGAATACGGACAACGAAAGTGACAAAAGGAAACACGGCGAAGATTTCTACATATGAAGAGTCGTGGCGTTTGGTTTAGCTTATGGGTGAGAACTTCTCACTTTAACTCTTGTTTTCTAGTTAAAAATATATACTAGGATGCAGAAGGTGCTTAGCAGCACCCGACACCCATTGTCCACAGACCATGGATGACTTGTTTGATTTTGTTGTGTGGTGAAAATTGATTGTGATGTGAAATGAATAGAAATATATTCATGTGTTGAAATAAATTATTTATCGTTAAAAATATAATTTTTAACGAGTATGTGAATAAATAAATATTCATTTACAAATCAGACGATTTGTTTATGTACACTAATTTGAAGGATATTGATTGGGACGATAAATTTTACACATCGCCCAACTGCACAAATAAAAATCTGTGTTTGTTGACTGAAACACCACACGGGTGTTGGGATGATATTTGACGTACACTAATCCCGATTGTCTAGTTGTATGTCAATCGATAGGTTGACAGACAGTTGTGTAGTGCACTTTGGATGATGGTTGATTAGTTATCATTGCTATTATATACATGTGTTGTATGGAAACCATATAATTAACATTATATGGTAATTGATTGGGCCTCATTCCAATTTGGAAAATAAAGAATATTATAAAATAAAGATTCATGTGTTGAATAGAATAAATAGTCATGTGTTGACGATACTCATGTGTTGAGAATATTCATGTGTTGAACGAAATATTTTAACAATAAAATTTACATCTTTATCATATATAAAATTAGAAACTAACTGGAAACTAGATAAGATGAGTGGTTTCCTGAATATTGATCTGATGTTGGTTTCGGCCTTCGGGGTTAATACTTAGGGAATTGTTCTCTTACTAATTTACGGTTAGAGTCTAATTAAGAATTAAACGATATAAAACACAATTTTATAAAATATATTAAATAACAAAAATAGTCATGTGTTGACGATACTCATGTGTTGAGAATATTCATGTGTTGAATAAAGTATATATTCATGTGTTGAAGAAAATATTCATTTATTGAATAGAATAACGAAGTTATTGAAATATATAAAGCCGTGCTGATTAGATTTGCTCCATTTTGACGCGAATGATATTTATATCGGTTATATTCATTTTTATAATGAATATAGAAAAGGAAATGATTTTAAAATCTAATATTTTGAAAATATTATCATTTATATATTAATGATATGGAATATTCAAGTTTGATTTAAAAATTGAATATGAAGTTGAAATCGTTTTTAAAACGAATTTAAACGAATTATAAAATACGTTTAGAATTGAAATCGATGAAATACATATAATATATATTATATATATTAAATGGCCTGAGTAGAACGCGCCGCGCCGCGGCAGTTCGCGAATTTCGACCATTGACTTCGAATTGACGTTACGGGAAATCCGACCGTCGGATTCTCCTAAAACTGGAACCGTTGGGTTCGTATCGAAAAGAGCTTTCCAATGAATATTAGAACTTTGAAATCTAACTGTTGGATTTGGAATTAAGTCCAAACCAAATTTGGAAAAGGTCGCTGTAAGTGCAGTTCGACGGCCTTTATTGGAAATCGACTGAACGGGCCTTGATAAAATTATTAAAAATATTAATAATTTGTGTAAAATCATTATATATGAATTGGAAATAATTGGGGTGAAAAATCCCATATTTAAAAAGAATAAAAATATATTTTTATCAAAATGAATTAGAATTATAATCCAATATTTTTGAATAAATAAATTGGGTTTGAAGTGATTTTAAAAATAATCAGAATTTCCAATATACGAATTGGAATGGATTTGAATTGAAATTATCTTCGGAATATTTTGATGTTGAATTTCGTGATTATACAGATATGGTTGTGGAAATTTGAAAGATATATTTATTTCGTTATTTCCAATATGATATTTGTTGGTTTCAGAATTTGATAATGAGTATAAGCCGATATATTTTCTATTCAGAGCCTTGTATTTAATATCAAATGGGATTTTGGGTTCGTCGTGAATGGTGTCTTAAACAACACTGTTCTTGAACCCAGTTTAGAAATGTATAAATATTTTAATTAAGATTTAGTGAAATTGTCCAGTTAATTAGTATTTAATTGGAATTGAATTTAAATTGGTTTTTGGGGTTTATCGTGAGCGGTGTTTTGAATAACACCAGTTCTTTAACCCGATTAACAATGGAATGTGATTTTGGGTTTATCGTGAATCGTATTTTAGATGACATTGGTTCTTTAACCCAGTTAAAGACAGGAAATTGATTTTTGGGAAGATTAAAACTAAGTGGAGTTTTAATGAATCTTTAATTAGATTAAAGTGATCGAGAATGGAGTATCACCAATTTTGCTCCAAGCAATAGTTAAATATTTAATTAGATTTGAACGTGAAATGGTAATTAATATTTACCGATAACACCGTGGTGTTAGATATGGAGTATTACCAGTTTTGCTCCATGGGATGAATAGGTTGGGATTGGGAAATAAAATAAATGATTACTTCGGTGTGGTTCGCTAATCCCGACTAGTTTGGAAAACCTTAACATGGTTTGAAATGATATCCAAAGGAAGATTAAAGAATAAATTTGGAAGAATTCATCTTTGATAAAATTAATGGGAGCCTTTCCCTAAGAATGTGAATATTTGAATAAAAGAATATTCTGAATTGGAATGAGGTGTATGTTGTGTTTGTGTAACACTTGTTTATTTTATACGCGCGTTATTCAGAAAGGCCGGGTTTATACCCATTCTGAATAACCGATTCGACGATATGTCAAAGGTGAAGACGGTGGTTGAAGACCGGGGGTCTTCACATCGTTTGGTTGATTCCTGACAATCTTGATTGGGCTGTACACCCAAGATGAGGGAATAAGTTGGAGATCATCCAGGCGTACTTGGAGATTGACGGATATGCGAGGAATAAGGTTCCTCCGGTTTCGTTCAGACCCAGAACGAACTTGTAAATGGACTGTGTGTCTGACATTGGAGTTTATTCTGTGTGATTGATTTCTATTAAATATATATATATCTGTTTGGCGGCGGAGAATTTATTCTCTTGCTTAACGCTCTTCTCTGAGGCGTACGAGCTTAGAGGTTATATATCGATGGATATCAATCGCATGGCATGAATTTAATGTGTGGCGTGCCTAAGTGGCAAATGATCAAGGCTTCTATTGAAAAGCAAAGTCTTGTGGTTGATGATCAAAGCACGGCCTGTGTGGCATAGCTTTGTGTATATCGTTAATTCGCGAGCCTCACACCTCGGTATGAGTCAAAAACGGGATAATGATCGTTGGGAGAACACGACATTTCTTTCTAGCTATGGGTGTTGTTAGTGACATACCAGCCCTGACATTTATATACTTTTTACCAGTGTGGTTGTTGGAATGCGAGGCGCCTCAGATATAGGTTTGATAGGACCAGGAAACTTGTGTCCAGGAATTGCCCATCCTCAAAAGTAAGAGAGGACCGGCCCAACCGATTCGAAGGATTGCTGTGTGTGGTCCTGAGACATTTGCTAGAGTGTCTCGAACGGAGAGGAGCTTGCCCCTTGCCTCGACTCATGATGGAATCCAATTTCCAATACGTGATAATTCGGTTTTATTTGTAGAACCTTTTATGGCGACATAGTAGATGGTAGCTATGCCGCCTATGATTGATACTTATGATTGAAATTGTTTTGACACTATACACTTACAGTAATATCAAAATAATATGTTTTTAAACGTATCAAGCATTATTTGGATATTATAAGGTAAAACCCTATCCTCCGGCTTGCGTTGCATTGCGTGATTGGACCTGGGTCTTATAATAGCTTCATTTTTCTTTATTTAACATTGCGCTGTTTGTTTTATGCACTGGTATTCTTGGTAGGAAACCAGTTCCGTGTTATACGGCGTGGTCCCTTGATTTACCTAATTTTAAAATAAAGATTAATAACTGTTTTAGTTCTCACACCAGTCACATGACTGACCTGGAGTTTATTGTTTTAACCTAAACTCTGGGTGTCCTTATTTTCGACACTAGCGGCTAGTAGTTGGGTTTTGCAGATTTATATTCACAGGATCCTGGTTTATAGCTGAAGTGATATTCGGAAAGCTCTGTATCCGCGGTTTTTATCCAGTTATGTTTTGTATTATTTTTCCGCTGCTATGTATTTAAATGTAATTTAAATCTTTGATGTATGTCAAATGTGTAATATTTATTCATACTGTGTATATTCTTGTATTCTGATGGAATTGTTGTAATAAACAATGAAATGTTCTTCTGTTTGCGTTTTGATTGGTCTTGTCCTCAAAGCAATTCGTTCTTTCCTTTCTCTTCGGAGATCGGGGAAGTTCGGGTCGCTTCACATAACATACAATCAAAAACCGCAGGCGCTTACTAGGTAATGAATTCCAACTGGCAAGGTATGGGACCACCTTCCGACAGTGTATCTTTAGAGAGGAATACACCGGGTTCAACAAGAACATCTTGTAACCCAGGCTAAACATGACTGGTCACTCATTTCGCTTGAGTGTACCGAATGTATTATCACCAACGGTTGGGATCAGCAACCGTTTCCTGAAAGGGACAGCATCGAAATAGATTATAGAAGTAAATGGAATTTCTCTAGATCAGGTGATAATAAACCCTAATTGGCAGCTAACCACTTAGCCATGCGACTTACCCAATTTTATACCATTTCCGGTAGTGAGGCTAGAGGCCATAACGTATCCTTTACAAACCACATCTTCATTCACTTTGAATGTCACATTGTCATACCCGCTAAATCACAAATTGATTTCTCCAAACATATTACGGGTAAAGAGCTAAGAGAAATGAATTCCTCCGCCTCCAAACGTAAATACGTTTGAAGAGATCAACTTATGCGATCTATCAAATATACTCCGTCAGACATTCTTCCATACAGGTCGTCCGGGGACTGGGCGGACCGAAGGTACTATTCTGTAAATCCATCTTAGGAAATTTCTACCTAGAATTTACTTAACAGCCCTTGCATAACCCCGTCTTCAATTATCACTACTACAAAACAGGCCATTTGCGACGTGTAACAACCCGGATTCCGACAGACCGAATTTTTTTCAAAATTCAATCCATCGAGACCCGAGTTGGTTGCTCTGGTATCCTGCAGAAAAGACAAAGAAAAGAGATATGTCAGAGTACGGAAAAACACCTCACAGCGGAAGGAATAAAATATAATATATTTTAAAACATAACTTTACCTTAATCACAATACTGCTAAATCAGTATTACCAAAGCTATAAGTCTCTGTCTAACCTGCGAATGTTATGAGGTGGGGGTCAGAACATAAGTTCTGTGTGAATGAATTTAAACTACACTTCTTGAATAACCCTACATATACCGTTCAATTACATTTTATTTATTAGGTTATATGTGTTATTAACATTCAAAGCTTACACACACGTCGCACCCATCTACTCCCTAGTAGATAAACCTAATATAATGTATATGTAGCTACCCCCAAACTGAGATACACCCCGTGATACCCCACTCGCACGGTCTCCTCCGTATCGCTACAGTAATATGCACAGTCCCTCATCCTATGCCACAATAACGTACAACGCTACATCTGCATGAAACCACTATCGTTGTGCTACGTAATACTGACTGCTATCCTCGAACTATTCGATCGTGTTTGGTTCCATCACCGAATTATGCCCTCTAGTCTACGATACACCACCCAGAGCGGACATGGTTGTACCTAGACTTTCCCACGTACGTATCGTCAATCGAACTCGATGTTTCTACTGCATATAACCTCTACTTGTGCACCCAAGTTCTGTGGCAGGGCTACACCAGAAAACCCGGAACTCGGTCGGGAGCTTTTCTATATCTGTACGGGCCCGCCTCTAAGATTGTCCAATGTACAGATATCCCTCAGGTCTGGTTTTTCTATGGTGGGTATGGCCCCACCTCAGCCCCTCCCTCAACTAGTAAAGACCACACGAGCTAAGCAACCACCCCTAACAAGCAAACAATCTAAACATCCATGTGGGGTCTCCCCGCACCCATCCCTTGATAGCAAAGGTTAACAATATCTAGGGTTTAACTCTTGTCTTTTCGCATTCCTTAGGCTGGTGGTGACAGGCGTCCGACGGTCTTGCTATCGTTTGGTCTTGACCCTCCACCTCTACCTGAGGCAATCGGCGAACCACCCATAATGCCACCGCATACAGCATTCTGACTGCCCCTAGTTGTGCAGTCAAGGCCCACCCACCTGGTAGTTCTGCGCAGACCCAACCTCTATAATCCTAGCCCGAAGCTAAACCACTACAGAGGACTACCAGGAGCACCTTTAACGTCTCAGGAAGCCGCGTGCTTCCCCATCCAGTCCGTAGGAGCCGCCGAAATAACGAACATGCGCTCTCCTCGTGCCTTATGACACCTTCATGATCTACCTCGTTGGGTTATTCATCCTACAACGTACGGACTGCTTCAAGCACCTTAGTTTTATATGTCATTAGACCCTATGTCTAACCATTTACTTCACACTTGTGCCACCTCGTCAACTTTCTCATTTAACTGGGTTATTCACATTAGCTTCCTTTTTTTCGTATTCACCAAGTTACCCTTGCTTATTAATTCAATTTATACTTAACCCACTTAAGTCCATTAATAAGCCCACAACATGTTATTTTCCAATTTCATAAATTATTCCCTTTTTGGGTTACAACAACATGTTATACTTAATTCATGGTTAACTATGCCTTATCCCACATACATACTGATTAGGAGATTAACCCTCTAAACACCAGCCCCGAAGACCGAAATCAACATCAGACTGGCACCCAGAGAATTACTCAACCCAACCAACATATATGATTCTAATTTACTTCTTTTCCACTCATATAACTTATATCATTTTTAATTTCACATTTCTCCTTTCCAAACCACTTAATTTAAGTATATCTTTACATATATGTTATCTCATCTTCCTTATCGTTTCCTATAACTTATCTTGTCCCATAAGTTATAATTTCCACCTATTATCCTTTCTTGCCTTATTCAAGTTTATTCATAATAGGTTATTTATCATTCCCCATTTCTTGTCATTAATTTTAGATTTGACTTAACCCTTCCATTTACTTAACACGTTACTTAAACTTTACCCAATTCAATTAATTTATGATACCGTCACGGGTCCCATTTGGTTAAGCATATCTAAATTCTGTTTCACATGTCACACGTGTCCCACTTAACCCCCTTTATTATAGTTTCCATATCTTACACATGTCTTACTACGGTTAAGTCTACCTTAGTCATGTTTTACATCACATGTCATTTATATCACCCACTTAACCCTCTAACCATACCCATGTCACCCACATGTCTTATTATGGTTAGTATTTCTTAATTTATTTATAATGTCGTAACGATGTATGACCTCTCATATTAGACGTCCGTTCCTGGCTGCTGGATTTGCCGGGCGGTTCCGGACAGACTTATACCACAACGTGCCCAACCTCGTGTCATAAACCGTTACGCCTCTAGTTCTTGCCATTGACCTCTCACATTAGACGTCCGCTTGTGGTTGCTGGATTTGTCGGGCGGTTCCGGGCAGTCTTACACCACAAACGCGCCTAACCTCGTGTCATAGGCGTTCATTAACAATTGTCTTTCACCCAAACCTCAAATTCATGTCATATGTTCCAAATTCAACTTAATTACATTTCATTTCTGTGCCTATTTCCAATTTATTATTCACTACACCAATTACATAATAGTTAGCCAAATTTCATATTACCAAAATTATCCAATTATAGCCAAATTCACCAATTCCATGTTATTCATACCCAAACATACCAATTTCCAATATCCAATTATGCCCAATTTCATATAATCAATATTTTCCCAATATATATATCCCAACATTCCCACGTTCATACATATAATCTAATTCACCCTCTAGGCTTACTTTTCAAGTCACAAATAAATTTCACCAATCCATGTTATCCAATTACATGTTGTTAATATTGAATTATACCAATTCCATATCCAATAGTTCCAATTAAATTTACACAATTATATGTTAACATCATAAATCAAAATTCATAGTTGCGCACTATTCAACATAGATTCATGTTTGCAAAGCATATCCAAAGATTCATTATTGAAATACGCTCCAAAATCCCCAATTCGACTTTATTTCAATGAATAATCCAATGTACAATTCGCTAATTGTCCCAATATTTGCAATAATAATTGTTATGCCACAATCCCCAAATTACAGGTTATATTCCTCGATTGTATAAGATAAATTATGCCCCAATATTCCTATATTTCTATCATACGCATATATATAATAAGATTTCGTCTAGGTTCGAGACAACCTAGATCCAAAAATGAAAAGGGGAAAGAATAAAAAGGAGAGAACTCAAACGAAGGCATAAATAAAATAACAGATCTTATTAAATTAACATCATAATAATTATGGGGAATGGTAAACGATAGAAGCAACATTATACAACAAATATAGTTCAAATCCACTCACCTTGACTGGATTAGAGAAAAAAGCGATTTGTTGTTGATGTAGAACTTGCAATTTAGTTTAGAGTTTTGAGGCGGCGGCCATGTTTGGTTGAAGTTTGACAGCATGGAGGCATCAGAAGGAATTGTTTATGAATTAGGTTAGGTCTAGGTACTATTTTATAGGTGCAAAGAGCGTTTTAGGGCCCTAGGATTGACCTAGAAGCCATCCGGTCTGTACAGCACGTCAAACCACGTCATAGGAACAAAAACTGCCCAGATCTGGGGTAGGTCGACCCCCAGGTCGACCTCCTAGGGGGTAGGTTGACCCCCTGGTCGACCTGCCCTGTTCTGGGCGGGAAATTTCCCGCCCAGCTGCATGGGTCGAATTTCGAACTGTTTTGAATCTTCCGAAGGCCCTAACTCTTTCATACGGAGTCCGATTTTCGAAAACTTGGACTCTATTTCATGTAGAATTCCGAGACGAACGCAATGGTGATGTCCATTTTACTTAATTCCTGATATTTAAATTAAGTATCCTTATTTTATTATCTTCTCCGTTACGTACACTGCCATTGAATTAATATTTCCTTCTCTTTCATGTTAAGTAATTTTCATTGTACATCACCATTATTAACCTATCTATGCATATATATACATTTTTAATTATAAATAAAATGCGGGGTGTTACATTCTCCCACCCTTAAAGAATTTCGTCCCCGAAATTCGATAAGAGTAAAATAGATAATCCCTCGCAACATCCATCCATCAAGTGTGCATCCAATTGTTGCAAACATTGTGCACATGTGCAAAGTGAGATACATCATAGTAAAGTATGTATGCCTAATTTGGATCCACCTATATGTATGCAATGCCCACATCCTAAATATACTTGCAGTTCTATATGAATGCAATTTTTTTTGAAGAAATCAAAACGTTTTTCATCCACATTTTCCTACACTCTTACAGAGTAAGAGCATAGTTCATCCAATTTTTGCATCCAAAATCCTACCAACCATCATTAAATTCGAAATTTAGAAAAATCTAGTTTTCCAAATTCGATTTCTTATGTTACGAAAAGGTGTAAAACAGAAAAATTCACATCCTCCGTTTTTCTTTTTTAATCGGACTTGGATTTTTATATGACTATTCTATGAAGATTTCCTATTTTCCTACCCAAGTACAATCACATAAGAAAATTTCTTCTCTTTTTCCACTTATCTTGGAAAAATTTAATATTTATTCATCTTTTTATTAAGATTTCCATTTTCTTTTCCCGTCTCGTTTTGCTGCTTGATTGATTCTGTTGCTTTCTTTTTAGTTAGGCTAGTTTCTTTCTTGGCTTATTTGACTTAATCAAATTACTTAAGTTTATTATTTTCAAATAAGCCTTTTCATTTTCAACTCAAACAACATCCTACACAGCTATTACTATGGGCCAAGAATCTTAGGACTTATGTCACGAATCCACTCAACAGGATCTATACACTTGCTTGCCCTTCACTACCAAGTAGTCACCACTAGTCAATGCTGTGTATTACTAGCCTATACTTCTCTTTCAAGCAATAATCCTTTTTCTTTTTCTCAAGCAACAAACCTAGGTTTCTCAATGCTTATGCATTCTACGAGAAATTTTCCATTAGTTTAATATTATCTAATCCCTGACTATAAATTGGCAAGAAAATAACTCTCTAAGTATCAACCCCGAAGACCGAAATCAACATTAGATTGATACTCAGAGAATTTCTCATCTCAACCAATTCCCAGTTGGTTCTATTAGCTTTAACTTTATCTCGTTCTTTCTAGGCCTTAATCCTTACCTACTCCATTTTTAAACATGGTTTGACCTTCTTTCTTTTCATTACATTCTTCTTCCAAAGATTAATGTGGTAAAACTTTTATTTTTTTTCTCAAAAACTTGATTTTGCCAAACCATAAAAAAACATGTCACAAAATAAAATGCAAAAACATTTTCTTCAAATCACGAAAATGGAGTAGACAAGGACAACTGTCAAGGTTACATTGTTCCTATTTACAATGTTAACTATTCGCTATAAGGTGCAGACATCTATTCTATTCCTCTAACTTATTTTGTCCACCCAACAAAATTTCTTTGTAAATCAATAAACAGAAAAGAATTTCTTTTACAAAACGCAACACTTTCTTTTCAATCCTTTCATATATTATAATATGAAATCTAGCGAGCTATATATGCTCTATACTGTGCACCTTTTAATGAGATAATTCTTTTAAAAGAAATCATAGTTTTACAAAATATGCCCACTTTACTTTTAAAACCCATCATGCACTAAATAATTTCTCATACTTCAAAAATACTTTTAAGAATAAAACTTGAAAAACTCCACAAATTCTTTTACAGATTCAATTCTTAAAAGTTTATTATTGGGTTAGACTCACAACGGGTCTTCAACTCACTAGGCTTTCCTAGGCACTTTCGCGAATTCAATTCTCTCGACTATATATATATATATTCCTAATCCATTTTTCATTTTTCAACCTTTTTTCTAGTTTCTAAGGTTACACTTCTAAACCCACAACTCTGAATAACCAACATTCCAGTTTCCATCCTATGGGATATCTTCTTTCTCTAACATCAAGTCATATTGTACACTTTCCAACCAATCGTCTTAGGGGTCTCAAAATTCCTATATTCATTCCTTTAGTGTGCAAACTAGATATCCCAACTCTTTTCATGTCTAGTGGGATACTATACGGATCTAGGTTTATATATATATATTTACTTTTGAAAATACAAATACGTTCACTCAATGTCGTCCTAAGATCACTAAACCGAAGCTCTGATACCAGATGTGACAACCCGGATTCCAACAAACCGATTTATTTTTCAAAATTCAATCCATCGAGACCCGAGTTGGTTGCTCTGGTATCCTGCAGAAAAGACAAAGAAAAGAGATATGTCAGAGTACGGAAAAACACCTCACAACGGAAGGAATATAATATAATATATTTTAAAACATAACTTTACCTTAATCACAATAATGCTAAATCAGTATTCCCAAAGCTATAAGTCTCTGTCTAACCTGCGAATGTTATGAGGAGAGGGTCATAACATAAGTTCTCTGTGAATGAATTTAAACTACACTTCTTGAATAACCCTACATATACCGTTCAATTACATTTTATTTATTTATTAGGTTACATGTGTTATTAGCATTCAAAGCTTACACACACGTCGCATCCATCTACTCCCTAGTAGATTAACCTAATATAATGTATATGTAGCTATCCACAAACTGAGGTACACCCCGTGATACCCCACTCGCACGGTCTCCTCCGTATCGCCACAGTAATATGCGCAGTCCCTCATCCTATGCCATAATAACGTACAATGCTACATCCGCATAGAACCACTATCGTTATGCTACGTAAGCGTACTGACTGCTATCCTCGAACTATTCGATCGAGTTTGGTTCCATCACCGAATAATGCCCTCTAGTCTATGATACACCACCCAAAGCAGACATGGTTGTACCTATACTTTCCCACGTACGTATTGTCAATCGTACTCGATGTTTCTACTGCACATAACCTCTACTTGTGCACCCAAGTTCTGTGGCAGGGCTATACCAGAAAACCCGGAACTCGGTCGGGAACTTTTCTATATTTGTATGGACCCGCCTCTAAGAGTGTCCAATGTACAGATATCCCTCGGGTCTGGTTTTTCTATGGTGGCTATGGCCCCACCTCAGCCCCCCCTCAACAAGTAAAGACCACACGAGCTAAGTGACCACCCCTAACAAGCAAACAATCTAAACATCCATGTGGGGTCTCCCCGCACTCGTCCCTTGATAGCAAAGGTCAATGATCTCTAGGGGTTCGCTCTTGTCTTTTCGCATTCCTTAGGCTGCTCGTGACAGGCGTCCGACGGTCTTGCTATCGTTTCGTCTTGACCCTCCACCTCCGCCTGAGGCAATCGCCGAACCACCCTTAATGCCACTACGTACAACATTCTGACTGCCCCCTATTTGTGCAGTCAAGGCCCACCCACCTGGTAGTTCTGCGCAGACCCAACCTCTGTAATCCTAGCCCGAAGCTAAACCACTACAGAGGACTACCAGGAGCACCTTTAACGTCTCAGGAAGCCGCGTGCTTCCCCTTCCAGTCCGTAGGAGCCGCCGAAATAGCGAACGTGCGCTCTCCTCGTGCCTTATGACACCTTCATGATCTACCTCGTTGGGTTATTCATCCTACAACGTACATATTGCTTCAAGCGCCTTAGTTTTATATGTCATTAGACCCTAAGTCTAACCATTTATTTCACGCTTGTGCCACCACGTCAACTTTCTCATTTAACTTGGTTATTCACATTAGCTTCCTTTTTTTCGTATTCACCAAGTTACCCTTGCTTATTAATTCAATTTATACTTAACCCACTTAAGTCCATTAATAAGCCCACAACATGTTATTTTCCAATTTCATAAATTATTCCCTTTTTGGGTTACAACAACATGTTATACTTAATTCATGGTTAAGTATGCCTTCTCCCACATACATACTGATTCGGAGAATAACCCTCTAAACACCATCCTCGAAGACCGAAATCAACATCAGACTGGCACCCAGAGAATTACTCAACCCAACCAACATATATGATTCTAATTTACTTCTTTTCCACTCATATAACTTATACCATTTTTAATTTCACATTTCTCCTTTCCAAACCACTTAATTTAAGTATATCTTTACATATAAGTTATCTCATCTTCCTTATCATTTCCTATAACTTATCTTGTCCCATAAGTTATAATTTCCACCTATTATCCTTTCTTGCCTTATTCAAGTTTATTCATAATAGGTTATTTGTCATTCCCCATTTCTTGTCATTAATTTTAGATTTGACTTAACCCTTCCATTTACTTAACCCGTTACTTAAACTTTACCCAATTCAATTAATTTATGATACCGTCACGGGTCCCATTTGGTTAAGCATATCTAAATTCTGTTTCATATGTCACACGTGTCCCACTTAACCCCCTTTATTATAGTTTCCATTTCTTACACATGTCTTACTACGATTAAGTCTACCTTAGTCATGTTTTACATCACATGTCATTTATATCACCCACTTAACCCTCTAACCATACCCATGTCACCCACATGTCTTATTATGGTTAGTATTTCTTAATTTATTTATAATGTCGTAACAATGTACGACCTCTCACATTAGATGTCCGTTCGTGGCTGCTGGATTTGCTGGGCAGTTCCGGGCAGACTTATACCACAACGTGCCTAACCTCGTGTCATAAACCGTTACTGTAACACCCCACGTCCATTAATGTCACTCGCAAAGGGAATGCATTAACTTCCATGGAGCATTTTAAGTGAATATAGAACAGAAAATCACAACAAGACAGATATAAAGCAGTACTTGAAAATTTAAAACTTTATTTATTGCAGCAGAAGGTAAATATGTTTGGTTACATCATCAAAAACCATAAACCAAAGTCAAGTACATAATATCCATCTTGATAAAACAAAGTACATAATCCCACTACTACCAATAGCCATAAAGAAAATGATAGGATGAACTTTACTTCGGCAATCCAAATCCAAGTGCTCCCAAAGAGATCCCAATCAAGCTCCACTAGTACTAGTCCCACCCTTAGAACCTTGGGGGGGGGGAGGAAGAAAAGAGGTGGAAACAAAGGAGTCAGACATAAAGTCTGGCGAGTGCGATAACTCTAACAACATAATTATTAAAGCAATATGATAAGATATAAGCTGGAGAATAAGGTAATGACTGTGTGAACCACATGGGTATGGCAAGGCAATCAAGAGAAACAAAGATAACGTAAATGGCGCTTCCTAATCGATATAGGATAATTTCCACCGTACTGTACCATACTGTACTGTACTAACACTAACTGCACCCCTACTAGTCACTCTAGAAATTTGATCCCTCTAGGCTAAATAGAACGATGATAGCTTCGTGTACTACTAGATGTACCCACTATCCTCCATGTTTGACTGTATATCTCTAGTTGCTATCATAGGTACCCAGCGTGTACCTATCCCTACTAGATGTACCCCTTCAATAAGTAATAATGTTAATTCCACGTACTCCTAGCTGACGTCATAGGTGTCGCCTGCTCCTATCTCCACTAGGTGTACCCCGTTAGTAATTATTAATAATAGTGGTAGCTTCGTGTACCCTTAGCTGACTACATACGTGCCGTCTGCTCCTATCTCCACTAGATGTACCCACTACCCTACCCCATTCGATTGGCTCCCTAACTCGTAGATACCCGTGCTGGCCCTACAGTGGGGTGTATCACTCCCCAAAGTGGCAACCCGATACCACCAATGATGCACGGCTTATACCTACACGATGCAACAACGTCTTACCTACCAGCCCGGGTCCACACACAAATATGAACCCGTTGGACTTGCGTTGCCACCGCTAACTTGGTTTGGCCTCTTACAGTCAAGCCCAGTATGCGTGTCCCGTCCTCGACTTGGGTCGAGCCCACAAAGATACGAACGGGTTACCGGTTGAAACGGGCCCCCATTACTTGACACAAGCTATCCACCTAAGCTTGGTCCCCTCTAGTATATCCCACTTAACCCCCTTCATGTCCACTTACATGTTTTAAATTTGGTTAAGGGTTTCCATTAGTAATTCCACATGCCACCCAAGGCACCCACTTAACCCCTATGTCCCACTTACATGTTTTACCTTGGTTAAGTGTTACTAATCGTATTTCCTCATGCCACCCAAGGCACCCACTAGATTCCACATGCCACCCAAGGCACCCACTTAACCCCCTCATGTCCTACTACATGTTTATGTGGTTAAGTGTTTCTTAATTCATTAAGATCGTAACCTCATAAAGACCTCTCACATTAGACTAACATTTGTGGCAGCTGGATTGGCCGGGCGGGTCCAGGCAGTCTTACACCACAAACGAGCCTAACCTCGTGTCTTTACAACTGTTACGTATTTAATTTGTGCCTAAGACCTCTCACATTAGACTGACATTTGTGGCAGCTGGATTTGTCGGGCGGGTCCGGGCAGTCTTACACCACAAATGAGCCTAACCTCGTGTCTTAGACAATTAATTACACCTAATTAATCATTCCCCCAATTTGAATTACTTTCCCTATTCAAATTATCAATCAATTCCAAATTTAACGATGTCCATAATTGACTCAATTATGTCCATCCATTTATGGTATGTAAAATCATACCAACTTCATCACTAATTAATTTTATTCCTTAAAATTAATTACATGCCTTTTTAGGCCATCACATGCCAAATTCACAATATGTGTGTATCCACTATTATCCCCATTGTACCCCCGTCATTCGTTCGCTTAACATGATATATACATATTAGACTAGCAAATAGTCTAATACTTAAAAAAGGAATAAACGTCACAAAGTCATATACACACAATAATAGATCTAATTTGCATCTAACTTGCAATTAAGAATTACAACATACTTGCATAGTCTTTGTATTATCAAGGATCCAAAAATCATAGATCTAAAAGGTGTGAACTTGCATGTATGAACATAGTTTTACACCCAACTAGCCTAGGTAATTATCACAAACTTACATAAACTATGTATGTCGTCAACCTAAACATAAAGGTGTCATCTTGCATAACTATGGATCCAATAAAAGGTGTTAACCTGAGTAAACTATGGATCCACATAAAGGTGTAAACTTGCATAACTATGCTTGTCATAGTTTCAACATAAAAATGTCAACTTGAATATGGATCTAAACTTTTAAAGGTGTGAACTTGTATATATGTAAATCCAATTATCACTTAAACTTGCATATGAACATAATACTTATACGAACTAGCATATGTTCCACATCCATATTTGCATAAAAACTGATGTTATAAACCTAGGTGATTGGATTATAAAAAGGGATTCATTGACACAAGTTAACATCATGAATTACTAGCATATATTTTAGATCCAAACTTACATAACATCATATAACTCGCATACAACTTGCGTGATCCTATTAACTTGCATAACATCATATGTATAACTTGCATAACATCATATGTGAAACTGGCATAACATCATACATGAAACTTGCATAACATCATATGTAAAACTTGCATAACATCATACATGAAAATTGCATAACATCACATATAAAACTTTTATAACATCATATAATATGAATCAAGTTAACATACATGATTAAACATATGAATTAGATTCACAACCACAACTTATAATCCAATGTATATCACATCATAATTGATTTAGCAATTATTTTGTTAAAGTGATCGAACTCACAACTCAAAAGCGGTCTTTAGTTCTGAATTCTGATTTCTGGAGTTGTATTAGCTCTCCTTTGAAGAAGATTCGTTGTTAGGATTGAATAGAACTGATTTGATTTGCTGTTCTTCCTCTTTAATTTATGGCGGCTACTCTAGGGTTTAAGACGACAGCATGGCAGCCATAGTTTCAGTTTTAATTCTGATTTAGGGTTTGAGTCTATGGGTCTTTTTATATAGTTTTGAATTAATTTAAGCCGTCGGATGATCTTAGGGTTAATCAAAACCATTCAGTCATGATAGGGTGACAAGTCAGCCCTAATGACTCAGCAAAGAGTCAGAATGGACTCAACAATGAGTCAGAACATCGGTCAGACTGAACCAGAAGGCTGTGCAGGTTTTCTCTCGGCCTGGGCGCACTTGGGAAGTGCACCAATGTAAATTTGTACTGGCGCACTTCCCAAGTGCGCCAGTGCAAATATTTTTTTCTTATTCTCTTGCCACCAGACTTTGTTCGTCTATAACTCCTTCATCCGGTACCCGTTTCCCGCAAACTCGGACTCTATTTCAACCAGAATTCCGAGACGAACACAATGGCGCAAACCCACTCCCTTAATTCTCACGTCTGAGATTAATTATTCTTTATTTTAGTTAATTTGATTATTCAAAATCCGGGGTGTTTCATTCTCCCCTCCTTAAAGGATTTCTCCCTCGAAATCTCCAAGTTAAGGAGAATGCATATCCTACTATCCAAACAACCATCTACTCAACCATCAAACACGGGCATCCATTGTCCTTATAAAATTTCTAATGCTGTATGAACATATGCAAGAAGTGTGTGTATACGTTCCTTATCTAATGTAAAATCAGGCGGTCTACTGATTCAGTTGACCTCCTTAATGCAAACCGTGATAGTGCCATGCGTCCATTATGAATGCAAGAACCCTATCGATACATATTATTTCTACATGTGTGCACAACCATCCACCAAAATGCATCATCCATATGATAGTACAACCATTATACATCCATTTCTTAAATATGTACACACATTTATATGCAATATGCGATATGAAGTGATTGAGCCGATCTAGTGCCTAAAGTGCGTGTATATGCATCCACGAGCAACCACTAGCAAACACTTGCATCCACATGCATCCATCATACATAACATGTCTCAAACACATGTTTCAACCATAGGACTATCCTATCTAAAGGTCAAAGATACTAGCGAGAGGACAAGGTAAGCGATAAAGGAGAAATTTAAAAGACATACCCTCGAAAAGAAAAAGATATAACGAGCGCATCTTCGCTTTCGTCTCCCAAGTAGCGTTGCTCTCATCATCTCCCCATTGCACTTTGACTAGTTTGACCTCTCGATTCCTCAACTTCTTAATCTCCGACCCAAGAACGCACGTAGGAGCTCGTCGAATCGTCGCATCACGCTCGATCTCCACCTCTCTAAGTAGGCTCGGCTCTACCACTTCCGCGGTCTCGTGCAAGCACTTCCTCAAATGTGATACATGGAATACGTCGTGTACACCACTAAGTCTCTCGGGCAACTCCACTCTGTACGCCATCTGCCCAATCCTTTCCTTAATAGGAAATGACCCTACGAACCTTGGTGCTAACTTCCAACGGACCCAAAGCGAACGATGTTCCGTAATGGAGACACCTTGACAAAGACCATGTCCCCAACATCAAACTCAAGATCTGACCTCTTGTCCGCATATGATTTCTGTCTATCTTGCGCCGTCTTCATCCTCCTTCGAATCAAATCGATATTTTCCGAAGTCTGTCTAATCATATCGGGCCCAAGTAGACTCCCACCAACATGTAGGCGAACGACACGGCCATCCATAAAGAGCTTCGAACGGTGCCATGCCAATACTAGACTGAAAGCTATTATTATATGCGAATTCTACCAACGGAAGATGTTCCTCCCATGTACCTCCGAAATCTAAGACACACAACCTCAATAAGTCTTCTAGAATACGATTCACCCTCTCGGTCTGGCCGTCCGTCTGAGGATGATATGCGGTGCTCAAACATAATTGAGTCCCTACCGCCTCTTGCAAGATCTTCCAAAATTCGTTAGTGAAAATAGGATCGTGGTCCCTCACTATGCTAGAAGGAACACCGTGCAAACGAACTATTTCTCGAATGTATACGGAGGCTATCCATGGAGCAGTCCTCTTACTCTTTACGGGAATGAAATGGGCGCTCTTAGTAAGTCTGTTTACCACGACCCAAATCCCCGTATTACCCTTCCTCGATCTTGGTAATCCGTCAACAAAGTTCATCGAAACACTTTCCCACTTCCATTGTGGGACCTCCAATGTTTGAAGCAATCCACCGGGCTTCTTTTGCTCTACTTTTACATGTTGGCACACCAAGCATCTAGCGACATACTCGGCCACATCCCTCTTCATACCGGCCCAAAAGTAAACTCGTCTCATGTCCATGTACATCTTGTCCCTACCGGGATGGATGGTCATCTTCGAACGATGGGCATCATCAAGAATGGTCTTCCTTAGGTCATCGTCTTTTGGTACATAAAGTCTACCGTCCCTACGCAACCAACCCTTATCAGCTAGGGTATACCTACTTAGGTGGCTTGATGACTCCCCTCTTATGAGCTTATCTACTAACTCCATCAACTGTGGGTCATCACGTTGCGCCTCTCCAACCCGTCCCAAAAGCGTAGGTCTGACCTCAAGGACGCTAGCAAACTGGGTACAAAATCAATGGATGGTCTAAAGTCAAAGGTAGAGACAAACTCTAAGCTACGCCGCTCGACAAACAAAGGACTCAATGTCAACTTTTTCCTACTCAAGGCATCCGCCACAGCGTTACCCTTGTCAAGGGTATATGCTATCTCGAAATCGTAGGACGCCAAGAACTCCATCCACCATAATACATCACCCTTCCCTAGAGACCACATGCCCTAAAATCCTCACTTCATTCCTCCAAAAATGGTATTTTGGAGAACTTAGCTTTAAGCTGGTGCACTTGTAGGGTCCCTAAGCTTTCCCTAAGATGTAGGGCATGCTCTTCTCTGCTTCTAGAGAAAACCAGTATATTATCCCATGCAAAATCGTCACAACTATCCATCTCTCACACAGACCCTCCTAGTCGAACTCGACATCCCCCAAGTGCAAGCCCCAAAGGCCTAAACCAATATCAGACAAACACCTAAGGGATACCTCCTTCGAATTCAGACGACTTACGTGAGATGATACTTGTAAGACGACCAACCAATTGAGCACTTGACCGACTCTGACTGTCCTTGCCAGTCTTGCTCCAAAACCACCGCTGATTACATAACTGGCTTTGCTTAATCTATTAAGCACATACGAAAACTTATTTCGCGCCTCTGGGTAAACCCCGCACTTTATCAACGACGTCTCCATACTCACGGACCACACAAACAGACTCCCAATCATCGTTGGATGCGTCAGAAGATTCTAGGCAGCTAAGCATCACTGAACCCCTAGGGTCACAAGGAATATGAGCGTCTTTCCATAACGAATCAATAGTCTGACTACCCTCCTTTCACAATCTAGGATGGCACCCCGGCTGGCTAGCCAATCCACCCCTAGAATCAAACTATAGCCCGTGAAACCAAGGACGAAGGCGTTGCATTCAAATCAAACGCCCAAGATAGACACTCTCAAATCCCGACAAACCATTGAGCCGAACCACCAACATGATTTGAGACTAGGATGGGATCCATAACTAGACTAGTATTTAGGTGCAGTGTTTCAACTAACGAAGCAGATACTAACGAGTATGAAGCGCCAGAATCAAACAAAGTTCAAACAGGATGATAAAGAAAACCAAATTTCAACCTAGATGGTCCTACCCCCCATCAGGTATACCAGCCGTGAGGGAATATAACTACCCTCTAGAAGATCCTGTACTTTGTCCTTGCCTCTTTGGACAATCCTAAGGTGTCCTATTTCTCCAAAACAACTAGCCTTTTTCTTCACATTCTCCATTCGTGACCTCCCACCAAGATGAGGTTTCGTCCTTTGTTAACCAAACAGCTATTTGAACCTTCCTCCCATCGTCTATCTTAAAGGTACCAACAAGCCCTCCACTTCCTTGGACTAACTTCTAGCCCGACAAACGTCTAAGTCCCTTGAAGTGGTTTTCCGTCCTTCGTACGGAAGTCCTTATTTATCTTAGAAAAAGCATCTATACGCGGAGGGTGGGGGGGGGGAAGAAACTCAAAAAGAGAAAGAGGAAGAGATTCAAAACGGAGAATCAAAGGAAGGATATATGGCTCTTGGGGATTATGTTCGTAAAATAAACCTTTCTTTCAAAAATACTCTTCTACAAACATATTTTTGAAAGCATTCTTTATAAAAATGCTTTTGAAAAATAGTTTTTCAAAATATCTTATCTGTTCTGGTAACCTTCAACTCTGATACCACGTGTAACACCCCACGTCCATTAATGTCACCCGCAAAGGGAATGCATTAACTTCCATGGAGCATTTTAAGTGAATATAGAACAGAAAATCACAACAAGACAGATATAAAGCAGTACTTGAAAATTTAAAACTTTATTTATTGCAGCAGAAGGTAAATATGTTTGGTTACATCATCAAAAACCATAAACCAAAGTCAAGTACATAATATCCATCTTGATAAAACAAAGTACATAATCCCACTACTACCAATAGCCATAAAGAAAATGATAGGCTGAACTTTACTTCGGCAATCCAAATCCAAGTGCTCCCAAAGAGATCCCAATCAAGCTCCACTAGTACTAGTCCCACCCTTAGAACCTGGGGGGGAGGAAGAAAAGAGGTGGAAACAAAGGGGGTCAGACATAAAGTCTAGCGAGTGCGATAACTCTAACAACATAATTATTAAAGCAATATGATAAGATATAAGATGGAGAATAAGGTAATGACTGTGTGAACCACATGGGTATGGCAAGGCAATCAAGAGAAACATAGATAACGTAAATGGCGCTTCCTAATCGATATAGGATAATTTCTACCGTACTGTACCATACTGTACTGTACTAACACTAACTGCACCCCTACTAGTCACTCTAGAAATTTGATCCCTCTAGGCTAAATAGAACGATGATAGCTTCGTGTACTACTAGATGTACCCACTATCCTCCATGTTTGACTGTATATCTCTAGTTGCTATCATAGGTACCCAGCGTGTACCTATCCCCACTAGATGTACCCCTTCAATAAGTAATAATGGTAATTCCACGTACTCCTAGCTGACGTCATAGGTGTTGCCTGCTCCTATCTCCACTAGGTGTACCCCCTTAGTAATTATTAATAATAGTGGTAGCTTCGTGTACCCCTAGCTGACTACATAGGTGCCGTCTGCTCCTATCTCCACTAGGTGTACCCACTACCCTGCCCCATTCGATCGGATCCCTAACTCGTAGATACCCGTGTTGGCTCCACAGTAGGGTGTATCACTCCCCAAAGTGGCAACCCGATACCACCAACGATGCACGGCTTATACCTACACGATGCAACAACGTCTTACCTACCAGCCCGGGTCCACACACGCATATGAACCTGTTGGACTTGCGTTGCCACCACTAACCCGGTTTGACCTCTTACAGTCAAGCCCAGTATGCGTGTCCCGTCCTCGACTTGGGTCGAGCCCACAAAGATACGAATGGGTTACTGGTTGAAACGGCCCCCCATTACTTGACACAAGCTATCCACCTAAGCTTGGTCCCCTCTAGTATATCCCACTTAAACCCCTTCATGTCCACTTACATGTTTTAAATTTGGTTAAGGGTTTCCATTAGTAATTCCATATGCCACCCAAGGCACCCACTTAACCCCTATGTCCCACTTACATGTTTTACCTTGGTTAAGTGTTACTAATCGTATTTCCTCATGCCACCCAAGGCACCCACTAGATTCCACATGCCACCCAAGGCACCCACTTAACCCCCTCATGTCCCACTACATGTTTATCTGGTTAAGTGTTTCTTAATTCATTAAGACCGTAACCTCATAAAGACCTCTCACATTAGACTGGCATTTGTGGCAGCTGGATTTGCCGGGCGGGTCCGGGCAGTCTTACACCACAAACGAGCCTAACCTCGTGTCTTTACAACTATTACGTATTTAATTTGTGCCTAAGATCTCTCACATTAGACTGGAATTTGTGGCAGCTGGATTTGCCGGGCGGGTCCGGGCAGTCTTACACCACAAACGAGCCTAACCTCGTGTCTTAGACGATTAATTACACCTAATTAATCATTCCCCCAATTTGAATTACTTTCCCTATTCAAATTATCAATCAATTTCAAATTTAACGATGTCCATAATTGACTCAATTATGTCCATCCATTTATGGTATGTAAAATCATACCAACTTCATCACTAATTAATTTTATTCCTTAAAATTAATTACATGCCTTTTTAGGCCATTACATGCCTTTTTAGGCCATTACATGCCAAATTCACAATATGTGTGTATCCACTATTATCCCCATCGTACCCCTGTCATTCGTTCGCTTAACATGATATATACATATTAGACTAGCAAATAGTCTAATACTTAAAAAAGGAATAAACGTCACAAAGTCATATACACACAATAATAGATCTAGTTTGCATCTAACTTGCAATTAAGAATTACAACATACTTGCATAGTCTTTGTATTATCAAGGATCCAAAAATCATAGATCTAAAAGGTGTGAACTTGCATGTATGAACATAGTTTTACACCCAACTAGCCTAGGTAATTATCACAAACTTACATAAACTATGTTTGTCGTCAACCTAAACATAAAGGTGTCATCTTCCATAACTATGGATCCAATAAAAGGTGTTAACCTGAGTAAACTATGGATCCACATAAAGGTGTAAACTTGCATAACTATGCATGTCATAGTTTCAACATAAAAATGTCAACTTGAATATGGATCTAAACTTTTAAAGGTGTGAACTTGTATATATGTAAATCCAATTATCACTTAAACTTGCATATGAACATAATACTTATACGAACTAGCATATGTTCCACATCCATATTCACATAAAAACTAATGTTATAAACCAAGGTGATTGGATTATAAAAAGGGATTCATTGACACAAGCTAACATCATGAATTACTAGCATATATTTTAGATCCAAACTTACATAACATCATATAACTCGCATACAACTTGTGTGATCCTATTAACTTGCATAACATCATATGTATAACTTGCATAATCATATTAACTTGCATAACATCATATGTGAAACTGGCATAACATCATACATGAAACTTACATAACATCGTATGTAAAACTTGCATAACATCATACATGAAACTTGAATAACATCACATCTAAAACTTTCATAACATCATATAATATGAATCAAGTTAACATACATGATTAAACATATGAATTAGATTCACAACCACAACTTATAATCCAACGTATATCACATCATAATTGATTTAGCAATTATTTTGTTAAAGTGATCGAACTCACAACTCAAAAGCAGTCTTGAGTTCTGAATTCTGATTTTTGGAGTTGTATTAGCTCTCCTTTGAAGAAGATTCGTTGTTAGGATTGAATAGAACTGATTTGATTTGCTGTTCTTCCTCTTTAATTTGTGGCGGCTACTCTAGGGTTCAAGACGACAGCATGACGACCATAGTTTCAGTTTTAATTCTGATTTAGGGTTTGAGTCTATGGGTCCTTTTATGGAGTTTTGAAATAATTTAAGCCGTCGGATGATCTTAGGGTTAAACAAAACCATTCAGTCATGATAGGGTGACAAGTCAGCCCTAATGACTCAACAAAGAGTCAGAAAGGACTCAACAATGAGTCAGAACATGGGTCAGACTAAACCAGAAGGCTGTGCTGGTTTTCTCTCGGCCTGGGCGCACTTGAGAAGTGCACCAATGTAAATTTGTACTGGCGTACTTCCCAAGTGCGCCAGTGCAAATATATATATATTCTCATTCTCTTGCCACCAAACTTTGTTCGTCTATAACTCCTTCATCCGGTACCCGTTTCCCGCAAACTCGGACTCTATTTCAACCAGAATTCCGAGACGAACACAATGGCGCAACCCCATTCCCTTAATCTCATGTCTGAGATTAATTATTCTTTATTTTAGTTCATTTTATTATTCAAAATCCGGGGTGTTAGAGTTACACCTCTAGTTTTTGCCGTTGACCTCTCACATTAGACGTCCGCTTGTGGTTGCTGGATTTTCCGGGCGGTTGCAGGCAGTCTTACACCACAAATGCGCCTAACCTCGTGTCATAGGCGTTCATTAACAATCGTCATTCACCCATACCCCAAATTCATGTCATATGTTCCAAATTCAACTTAACTACATTTCATTTTTGTGCCTATTTCCAATTTGTTATTCACTACACCAATTACATAATAGTTAGCCAAATTTCATATTACCCAAATTATCCAATTATAGCCAAATTCACCAATTCCATGTTATTCATACCCAAACATACCAATTTCCAATATCCAATTATACCCAATTTCATATAATCAATATTTTTCCAATATATATATATATCCCAACATTCCCACGTTCATACATATAATCTAATTCACCCTCTAGGCTTACTTTTCAAGTCACAAATAAATTTCACCAATCCATGTTATCCAATTACATGTTGTTAATATTGAATTATACCAATTCCATATCCAATAGTTCCAATTAAATTTACATAATTATATGTTAACATCATAAATCAAAATTCATAGTTGCGCACTATTCAACATAGATTCATGTTTTCAAAGCATACCCAAAGATTCATTATTGAAATACGCTCAAAAATCCCCAATTCGACTTTATTTCAATGAATAATCCCAATGTACAATTCGCCAATTGTCCCAATATTTGCAATAATAATTGTTATGCCAGAATCCCCAAATTACAGATTATATTCCTCGATTGCATAAGATAAATTATGCCCCAATATTCCCATATTTCAATTGTACATATATATATATAATAAGATTTCGTCTAGGTTCGAGACAACCTAGATCCAAAAATGAAAAGGGGAAAGAAAATAAAATAAAATAACAGATCTTATTAAATTAACATCATATTCATTATGGCGAATGGTAAACGATAGAAGCAACATTATACAACAAATATAGTTCAAATCCACTCACCTTGATTGGATTAGAGAAATAAGCGATTTGTTGTTGATGTAGAACTTGCAACTTAGTTTAGAGTTTTGAGGCGGCGGCCATGTTTGGTTGAAGTTTGACAGCATGGAGGCATTAGAAGGAATTATTTATGAATTAGGTTAGGTCTAGGCACTATTTTATAGGTGTAGAGTGTTTTAGGGCTCTAGGATTGACCTAGAAGCCATCCGGTCCGTACAGCACGTCAAACCACGTCATAGGAACAAAAACTGCCCAGATCTGGGAGTAGGTCGACCCCCAGGTCGACCTCCTAGGGGGTAGGTCGACCCTAAGGTCGACCTGCCCTGTTCTGGGTGGGAAATTTCCCGCTCAACTGCCTGGGTCGAATTTCGAATTGTTTTGAATCTTCCGAAGGCCATAACTCTTTCATACGGAGTCCGATTTTCGAAAACTTGGACTCTATTTCATGTAGAATTCCGAGACAAACGCAATGGTGATGTCTATTTTACTTAATTCCTGATATTTAAATTAAGTATCTTTATTTTATTATCTTCTCTGTTACGTACACTACCATTTAATTAATCTTTCCTTCTCTTTTATGTTAAGTAATTTTCATTGTACATCACCATTATTAACCTATCTATGCATATATATACATTTTTAATTATATATAAAATGCGGGGTGTTACACGATGCCTTATTTGCGATGGTTTAGCAAAAACCAGTAGCAAATATGGTTTTATGCGACGGTTCTTTTGAAATCCGTAGCAGGTTGTATGCGGAAAACAATATTATATAAATTTGTGATGGTTTTATCATAAAAGCTGTAGAAAATATTTTATTATTGCGACGGTCATATGTTAACAACCGTAGTCAATTATACTGGTAAGATCCGGTTTATGATGGTTGTTATTTGATAGTCGCAAATAATTTCTCGCCCTTCTCAAGACCTTTTTCCCCTAAAAAAAAAAAATCAAATTTCGCTCCTAAAATAATTTCGTATCTCCTCCTCCTCCTTAATTTCTTATGGCGGAAAATTGAATCGCCTTCCACTTCCTCTTCAAATCTGACCACCCTATCGAAATCTACACCGCTGCTCCATCGCTTCTAATTGAGGCGTGCCTCACCTCTGGTCCATCTCGTGCTCGAAGCTGCCTCCCTCTGTCCAATCAAAGCCAGGCCAGACCGTCTCAACAGCCACAAATTGGAGCTCCGGTATCTTAAAGCCAGTCAATCGTCAGATCGAACCACCTCCTATGCCTAATCATTGCTAAGTTAGTAGGTTAGTATCCTGTCACTTGGAAACTGGGGTACTTAAATGAGTCATCATTTCGAAGTTGGATTGGGTATAATTCCAGATTGTCTAAGTTATTTCATTGTTTTGTATTTACTGTTTAGTTTCGCTGAGGTTATTCAAATTTTTTTTCTTTTTTTTTCTTTCGACGTTTCAAAGAGCAGAAGGGAAACAAGATGCAATTTCATTTACATTATCCACTCAAACGGTTTCATGTGTTAATTTTCAATTTCATGATGGTAAGTGGTTGAAAATTATCCACTCAAACGGTTTCCAATTACATTTCGAAGCCATACTGCACTTATATATGTATTTTTTTTTAAAATTATGAACACATATACATATAAATTCTGTTGGATTAAGCCGGTGGGGTTGGTTTGATTCATTAATGGTTTAAACAATCAGAGCAAGGTGAGAGTTGGACCTTCAAGTATATATATTTTATTAGTGTCCTTATTTTATTAATCTTATTCATTTTCTTTGGTTGTATTCAGTACCAAAGGAGTTCTCAAACATTTCTAAAGAGCGATCACCCATTTTATTTTCTAGAACAGCCGAAAAAGTAGGTTTAACTTGTTTCTAATTTTAAAGAGGCCTAATCTTCCTGTATTATAAGCAATACCTTTGACATTCCATCATATAAGAAACATTAAGCAACATTTGATCTACTCCTTAAAGCCAAAGCAGTAGTTTCTTTACCTTTCCAACATATAAGAAACATTAAGCAACATATAAGAAACATTAAACATACATGAATTTGCTTATGTCAATTTCTTGGGCCACACAAAATTTCATTTTCCAATATTAAATTTATTGAGTAGCCTCAGAAGTTCTAAATCACTTGTACTTCTCATTCAGTATATTTTCTGTACACGTCATAAATTGAACTTCTGGTAGTTGCCAAACTAATTACATATTTTTGTACCAACTCATTTGGTTTTTATACAATATTTAGGAAATGCCTTCAAAATTAAAATGAAATTTGTAGACTGTAGTGTAAAGATTAACATATCCAACAATTACTTACAAAAAATGGAAGTGATACAAAATTGCACGTCATTAGTATTTGACTTAATACCTTCCCAATTGCATGTGAGTTTTTTTTCTTCTTTTTTCTGAAATTGAACATTGTTTTTAATTACTGTTTCCATTTTACATCCCACTATATTTCATATTTGATTCAAAGAAATATTATTTGTAAGATAACATGGTTTGTATAATATTGATATGCATGCAACATATGATTATGGACTAGCAGTTGTAATTCAATATGAGAATAATTTTGCAGGACCTAGTTATTGATTGGTTATAGAAAGTGAGAAGAATTTGGGCCTTTCTAATGCAGAAAGGTACTCTTCAAATTTACAAATCATTCCTGGAATATAAAAGCACGCCGATTCAGTAATTTTTCACCCAGTAATATATGTACAGATTGATATAAAAAATATTGTATCATTTGTTTATATTTGCAATAAATTGGTCATAAGTTATGTCACAGTTTTCTAAGTTGGTTGAACGGACTAACCAAAATACTTCTCAGTTGGAAATTTGTGATTTGTGTGATCTCCAGTTGGTGTACGTTTCTTTTACACAAATACAAGTTTTGATTTAGCTGGCTATATTGGATACAAACTCAATGGTACATTATCATTCGTGGACATCATTGATATACTTTTATCTCTAAAAATTATTGTCAAACTCAACAGCTTACAATAATGTTGCTCTTGTCAGCACAAGATTCCTATGCATTCCTTGTCAGCTAGTTTAAGAATTCCTAGTGTATGAATCTCATGACTTATGCACCACAAGAGAAAGTTATGCTGGTATAATTATTCTTTTTTACCCCTAGTGAATTATAAATAATTTTCGTGGGAATTCATATTCATGTGTTATAGGACATTACGTTCCTCGACCCTCTGTTTTTTTTAATACTAACAAGCATGGTCAGAAGGAGAATTACTTATAAACTTAGGGCTCAGGGGAAGGAATTGAAATTCTGCAAAACTGCTCCTACAAAAGATATATTAACAAATGCTTTGCTTTTACCTCAGATTGGAAATGCCCTGACGGATTACCATCGCTCAAACAATGATGATAGAGTATGCATTGTGTTTTAATTGTATAATTCAGTATATACACATTGTTTTAATTGGATAATACTGCGTTGAATCCCAATTTCAAAGAAAAATATTATTAAGCAACATTTAGGTTCTCTGTGGTGAATGTAGATCTTGATTTTTCAATTTCCTCTGCTTCTTCATTATTTTACCACAGTTTATGCTTTTTTTTTAACTCCTTTACGTTGGCAGCAGAATCTTTATAAATATCTGGCTTTGATGCCTTCCCCAATGTTCTCTAGACAACTGTTAGCTGTTTATTCTATTGAGGAACAAGGGTCTCCTTCAATTGGAAAATCTCTACATTACGATTCTTCTTTAGACTATGCTATATCTCCAGGTTAGCTACCTTAGAAGATGAACTGTTGGATATGCTGATGTAAAAGACTCAAATTAAATTACTATAACCTCGAATTTCAATCATCATTTTCCGTTCAGCCGATTGATGCATGTTTGCACTTTTTCATTATTTGGCTAACTATCGATAGGTGCAACATTACACTTTTAAAATTATTATTTTTGGTCGGTTCTCTTTAGATGTAACATATGAAACATACAAAAATTACCTTAAATTGGATGTAGAACTAAAATTCTGCATCCTTTGGAATTAGGGTCATAAGATATGAGCAAGTCCTATGCTACTTTATTCCCTCTGTTCTAGAATGAGATAATTAAAATTTTAAGGGAGGAAGACTTATATCAGCAACATGTGAAGTTAAGACAGTCAAATGCCTTGTCTGCTTTCTAAGTCTTGATATGTGCCATTTGTGCTCTACTCACCTTTTGAATTTTGCCCGGCATATATGCAGGGAAATGGATTTACTTCGAATCCCAAGAAAATCCAGTAGCTTGAGATTAGCTCAATGGCCCTTGTTCCTTTTGGCTAGCAAGGTCAGCACTTGAATATTGAGCGGTTATATGGCAAACTTTTTTGGCTTGACTTGATCGACTCTTGTTATCTAAATATATTATTTTAATAGATCTTGAAGGCACAATCTTCCACTGAAGATTGCAAGAAAACCCCATAGGAATTTTGGACCAAAATATCTGGGGACAAATACACGACATATGCAGTTAGTGAATGGTAATACAACACTGAAAAAATTCTGCATTCTATACTTGAAGGGAATGGCAGATTATGGTATTTGTTTTCATATCCATTCATTTATTATTTCTCCACAGTATGGATTTTTTTCACAGCCTAACATAACTCTTGTGTGTTACATATGCAACTATAAAATAGATTAATTACATGTTTACTTAGTTATGAATATTGCTGTATTCCCTCGTCTTCGATCGAGTACGAACTGTACTTCCACTTGAAATACTTTTATCATATTGAATAACCAAAGATATAGCACTGATCGAAATATCTAGTAGAAAATCAACCTGAAAGGCGAGCCAAGCAACTAACAGGAACTATCAGATAGCATCAAAAGAAACTGCAACTAGATTGCTTAAGTTGCTTCGTAATTTCTGATGTCGAAAATAAGTACAGTTTGGAGGACTTTCGTCTAAGAATATGGGCATGGTCTAATATGGTTTTCTGTTAACTGAATTTGTCAAAAGGAATAAATGTATAATAGATAGAGATAAATTGTTATACCCATGATCTGCAACTCAATAGTTTAGCATAGTTTGGTTTGCTTCAAGCTTCAATTTGCATCACTAAAAACATACAAAATTAAATGCTTATATTTTCCTATATGGATAGAGGAAGCTTGCGTCTCACTTCAATCTCTTGTTTGAAATCAGAGAAACGACTATTGACATGATTGAATATGAAACTTTCCCTTCCAAAATCTATTAGCAAAGTATCCCAATCACTGCCTGATCTTTCTAAGTCTACAAACTCTTCGTCGTCACTTTTTTTTTCTAGCTCGCTGTATGAACTTGAGTAGATTTGAAGTTGTGGTCGTTAAAAAATGAAGACCGGCAAACTCGAGGAAATCACCTTAAAGAGAAGGAAGCATATTATGGAGTGCAAAACATGAGTAAACGAGAGGTTGTTCAGTCCTAAAGGTGATGTTTCATTTAACTTTTTTGCATCACCGACCAGAACACTAAAACTTTTTTGCACCATCTCAGAAGCAGAAAATCTGAAACAAGAAAGCATTTTTCCTTTTGGTTTCCAAATGGCGCGTAAGTGTTTGCCTTTTAATTTTGCGTTCAGTGTCTTGTTTGTCTTAGCAACCCTGATGACATTCGACCTACAATTTTAGTCTAAAAATGCTAGTTTATAATTTATTCACAAGGGAGGCGTCCTTCCAAAATACAACCAAATTACTCTTCTTTTTGTTTTAGCTACTTCAGAGTTTAGATTACAGTATTTCTAACATTAAACGGGGGAATAGCGGCAGAAATAAAACTTGGGCTTGGACATGCAACACTAGAGCTCAATAGTAAATCAAAAGTAAGCAATGAAAATGGTCCACATAGCAGCCCGCAATACAAACAAATCATGTCCAAAAACCCAATCCAAAGGCCAAAACCTTCCGATGGTTATCCTTGGTCAACCAAAACATGCGCATAAAACGAACTGGAACAACCAGTCATGACAACTATATATATGTGTGAGATACTTGGGCGGACCTTGACTGAGTGGCGAGTTTACAGGGTACGTCCATCTTTCCTTGTCACTGAATGATAACTTTGCAGAAGGTGAAAGATCAAAGGTACAATTAGGCATTTCATAAGGACAACGCCTTTGTTACTCGTAAAAGGAAGAAGGCGGGCAACAACAGAATTGTATAGAGTTAAATGTTAAGATAACCGAACCAGCAGCCAATAATATAATTTGTTCTCTTATTTTGCTGCTAGTATTGTTTTCCTTTTCCGTTAGATAAATGATCTCTTTGTTTTTTTAATGTTTTTTTTTCCTTTGGTTGTTGTTGTTGATCATCGACGCTCCTGCCTAAAATCAGGTAAGGCAAAACTGTTACTGTAGTAAACTAAAGAATCATAAGATCATTATTAGGCTTTCAGTCTTTTCTTTTATACACACAAAACAATATATATGTGTACGTATGCATATATACCATGTTGTCTTTTGATATTAGACAAAAGTTCATATTTGAATATTGACGCGTGCCAAGAAAAGAGGAACTAGCATATAGTTCTATATATGAGGTATGTTAGAAAATAGAAACACAATTTTTTAGCACAAACAAATATTTCTATGAGTCCGAGTTTAGTGTTAGCATGATTAACCCAACTGGATAACAAAATATTACCAGCCATATCAAACCACTATATTAGAGGAATCAACCGTTAAATTGTGTAGTTTTATTTAAAAAATAATATGATTTCAGTTTTATTATCAAAATTACAAATTATAAACAAATTGACATTAAAATCTCATCATTCATAATTACATCACTTTAGGTTTGTTTTCATTATCTAAAACTGAGAACATGTTGGAAACATGTACTAAGTGCACTTATTGTGTGGTTTTGCTATTAGTATTGAACGCTGGTGCAATTTAGTGCTTTATCTCCTTTTTATTGACGTTTTTATGTTGTCATCATTGGTTTGATAAAGTCTTAGGCTGGATGAATAAGTCATTATTAGTTGTTCATGTTTGTACTTGTGTTTTATCCTGTGTTGCTCCATGGTTTTTCTATTTAATGTTTATTCATTAAACCAATGTCCATTTAATGTCCATTTAGTGTTTATAGAATTTGACTAAACACAATAATCTAGATCCCCTGATGCGAACAAAGGTAAAGCATAAATACAAAGCTGGCAATGATTTATTTCAAATAGTGAAATAAATACCAAATCAGCAGTGTAGTCTTGCCAAAACTTGTCTCAATTCTGATCTAGTGGTCCTTTATGTAGGGTACAAGGAGGGAGAGTTGGATACAAGAAATGTATAGGATTCTTCCAATTCTTTGCGGGTGTTTGCTGGTGTTCTTGGGAAGCAAACGCACAAGTCTGTCTTGCTGTTTGTCGAGGTGAGGATGCCAATGGTTGTTGACGGACATGGATGGTGTTCCCAGGCTTTGAGTAAGATTTATGGGTCAGCCATGGATTTAGTTAGCCATTAGAGAGTGAGATGAGTTGTATATTGTTGTTGCATGTCTTGTGTGAGAGTGTGCATGTTGTCATTTGGATTTGACTGTGTTAGCTAATTATTGCTTCCCTCTGTTTCAGAACCCAATTTAAAAAAACTATGAATGTTCATACTTTGCATGTGCACTTGTCACGGTATAAAAGACAAACTATATAGTCCTTAACCGTGGTACCCACAACCAATTTAATGAATACCTACCGCTGCCACTATAGTATCTTTGTTTTTATGTTGACATTTCGTAAGATTTATAAATAATGCACATTTGAAAAATTCATCTATGCATCTTACTGCTCCTTCTACATCCATTTTTTTTTCAAATGTTTAGATTATGCTATGAAGCAAAGAGCTGAATTTAAACACGACAAATATATAATTGATTTTCTTACGATAAACTAAAAGAACATACGGCGATTCAAACACTTGATTATTGTATGTGATTATGCGTTTGGCCAGTAAAATTGGCTTGCGAAATAGAGTTTAACTGCACATTGTCTACTTTATTATGTAGCTACAACACTGCTGCTTATAAGTAGGAAAAACCAAATGGAGAGTACATTATATAATAAATTGGATTTTTCTATCCTAAAGATGTTTGATAGTATACCAAAAAATAGTTTAGCAGCTGCTAAGGCACCAAATGTAAAACTTACAAATATCACCACCAGACTTCTATTCTCCAAATCATGGTGGAGCTCTTGCTCTTTCTTGAACTCTGATATGCAAATATAAAATCATAAGGAGTTACATTAGAATGTACTATATATGTGTATATATGATAATGATCTTAAGTTCACTATTTTATAGCATGTAATCAAATGATGAACCAGTTTCTACTGAAAACGGATAGCATATTGGGATGTATTTTATTTTCATCCCCTTTGTGTATACTGTATAATCGAAGCTAATTTGTATTGTGAAGATAATGCAATGCATCGCTAAAATAGTGCGACGATGCAATTATGTCATATCCCCATCCATATCTGAAATTTTGGACATAGAACATCCATGTCTTCGAAATCCTATCCGCTTGATAAAAAAATAGTTTTCAACAACAAATATTCGTATGTATAAGCCTGACAATGGAGTAAATAACAACAATTTTGTGTAAAAATATAGATAAGATAAACTGTTATCTTCGTAGAAGCTGAATGGGTAATTTTCAGAGATGAATATAAACTGTTCAACATCAATATTTTTACTATCCTTTTTTCTTGTCGAATAGCAAATATTTTTCATTATTTAGATGGAAATGGACTCGGTTATAATATTTTTAAGTGATAGATTTCCTGTCTCCTTTATAATTGAATTCAACATTCATAATATCATTAAAAGAATGTTTCCCTGGTGGGTAAAAGAACAAGCTTTCGGTATACTTTTAATTTTTGTTCCACTATCCATTTGTAACTCAAATACATGATTTGATTATTTCATTCATCTAAACAAACAATCTTGTACACTAATTTCCTTTCATCGTCTATGTACAAAAAAAAAAGCCAAACTACTTCATGACTTTGCCTATTTCTAGTCCATCCCAAAAATCGATTACTAGGATCATCTACATATGCCACATAATAAGCAGATACATGTGCTTGCAACCAAGCCATCCAAGCAGGAAAGGAATCCATAATAAGCAGATATATGTACTTGATTATTCCTTTGATGACTTTGCATAGGTAACAAGTATCCTCTATACAAGTAGGAAAGGAATATGATAAGTAGAGACAAAAAAACAAAAAAACAGATATAGAATTTTGAAGTAGCAGCAGTAATTATATAAATAAAATGGGTGATAAATGAAATATTAACTTTGCATCCAACTTTGCCTAAAGTCAAGGCAATGCATTTTCCAAAACATGTTGGACCTGAAGCCTACTATCAAAGTTGGGTAATTTGCATGACAACCCAGAAGGTCACAGGTTGGACCATCCTGCCATCAGCAAACTGAGCCTATGGCTATCATTAGTAAATTGAGCCTATGGATCAGCAAACTGAAATAATACAGTAAAAACCTGAGAAATCAGGTTCAATGAGTTTAACTGAAATAATATAATGAATAAATACTTTTGTTTTCCTATTTATTGAACCATTTATGTCCTACCCTATTGCAGTCTTATCATTCTATGTCATTGTGTTTATGCAGTTTTATGATGATGATATCTTGGAAGGGCAGCATTTTTGGATTTAGATGACATCTAATAATTTTGGATTGTTGTTGATTATTTATCGGTTGTTAAGGAGATTATACGTGGACTTGTGTTGTCTTATAAAGGTTAGATAATGCAATCTCAATATTATGAAGTTAATGATGAATTATATAACATGTGAATTTGTGTTAATTATGGTAAATGTAACCATTGATATTATTTTGATTTATGTAAAATGTTGATTGTTGGAAATATGTTTGATGTCCATTCATTTATAGTTTCTACTGAGTTATGTGGAATATTAAATCCATGTAGATGTAAATCTGACGATATCAACAATTTTTGGTGGATGCAAAGTTGTGTAAATTTGCGACGGTTAATATTAAAAACTGTAGCATAACAAACAAAAACATATATCATTTGCGACGGTTATTAATAAGAACAATCGCATAACAAGGCATTTTTGCGACAGTTGTTAATTAAACCGTAGCATACCATGATAATTTAAAACCAAAAAAAAGTTCATTTGCGATGGTCTTTTCTTAAAACCTATTGCAAAAAGTTGTTTTGCGACTGTCTTTAAGAAATAAACCATCGTAAGTGGTATCCTTTTGCGACAGTTTTAAAACCACCCAACAATTTTTTGCTATTTACGACGTCTGCATTTGCTATGATTGTTCAACCGTATCAACTCATGCTAAAAAACCGTCGCAAATGGCCTATTTTGCAGTAGTGTATCTTCATCATATTTGATTCGCAACGCTAATGCCATACAGAGTGGTTTTCAGATAATATATCTGATCCTGGTCTCTCCGTATTGACAATGGAAATGTCAAAATCTTTGATAGTCGATGATTTAACTATCAAAGGAAAACATGTATACAAACAACTGTCGTATTACCAAATGGAAATCTTACCGATCAATCATCATTTCATTTCCCAATTTCCCATTTATCGTTTCCATATATTCGTAAATTCCTTATTTTCTAAAATTATAAAATATACGTTATTAACTTTGGAAAACGTTTCGATTTCTGATTCATGCATCAATATCTTCCCACCTCTATCAGTCTCTAACTGTAAACTAGTAAGAGAACACTTCTGTAACGACCGCTAATTTCGCTCGATCCGAATCAGTCGCTAAACCGACCCAGACCGTTCAAAACGCCTGATTGTTTTGAGAACACGACAAATTAGAGCGCAGACAGAAGAACATTTCATTGTATATTTCAACAATTCCATCAGAATACAAGAATATACAGAGTATGAATAAATATTACATAGAAAATATCAGAGATTACAATACATTTAAATACATCGCAGCGGAAAATAATACAAAACACAACTGAAAGAGATATACGGATACAGAGCTTTCCGGATATCGTTCCAGCTGTAAGTCAGGATCCTGTGAATATAAATCTGCTAAACCAAAACTACTAGTTGCCCGTGTCAAAATAAGGGCACCCAGAGTTTAGGTTAAAACAATAAACTCCAGGTCAGTCATGGGACTGGTGTGAGAACTAAAACAGTTATTAATCTTTATTTTAAAGTTCGGTAAATCAAGGGACCACGCTGTATAACATGAAATGGGTTTCCTCCCCAGAATACCAGTGCATAAAACAACAGCGCAATGCTAAATAAAGAACAATGAAGCTATTATAAGACCCAGGTCCCATCACACAATGCAACGCAAGCCGGAGGATAGGGTTTTTAGCTTATAATAGCCAAGAATGCTTGATACGTTTAAAATAAATCATTTGATACTATTACAAGTGCATAGTGTATAAAACAACTTCAAATCATAAGTATCAATCATAGACGGCATAAGCGCCCCATCCCACTATGTAGCCATACTAGGCTCTACAATCAAAACCGCAAAGTCACGTATTTGGAAATTGGATTTCCGTCTGTGAACCGAGGCAAAAGATAGTCCTCTACCGATTCGAGACAATCTAGCCTACCATGTCTCAGGATCAGAACGCATCGACCCTTGGAGCGACAGGGCCGGTCCACCGATGTGGATTAAAATGCCTGAACAATACGTCTCCCCGCCCTATGGGGAGCAAATGAGCCAACGAATGACTCCATTGGTCCCGTATCGACCGATATATCCGAGGCGCCTCGCAACAGCAACAACCACACAGGTGAATATAATATAAATGTCAGCCAGTTCAAGCACTGACACCACCTCTAGCTAGAAAGAGACGCATGTACTCCCTGAGGTCTTCTCCCATTTCTGGTTCATACCGGGGTGTGAGGTTCGCGAATTCACGTTATACACAAAGCTACGCCACACAGGCGGTGCTTTGATCATCAACCACATGACTTTGCTTTTCAACAGAAGCCCTGATCACTGCATCTTGGCATGCCACACAGGCAATTCACACCATGCAACTGATGGCTATCAATCACACAGAATAAATTCCAATGTCAGACACAACGTCCATTTGCAAGTCTGTTCTGGGTTTGAACGAAACCGGAGGAACCTTATTCCTCGCATATCCATCGATCTCCAAGTACGTCTGGACGATCACCAACTGATTCCCTCCTCTTGGGTGTACATCCCAATCAAGATCATCAGTAATCACCCAAACGACGTAAAGACCTTCGGTCTTCGACTACCGTCTTCATCTTCGACTTATCGTAGTAACAGTTATTCAGAATGGGATAAACCCGGTCTTTCCGAATAACTCGCGTATATAATAAACAAGTGTTACACAAACACAACATATGCCTCATTCCCATTCATCAGTCACTAACCGTAAATTAATCAAGAGAATAATTCCCCTAATATTAACCCCGAAGGCCGAAACCAACATCAGATCAATACCCAGGAAACCATTCTACTTAACTAACCTACAGTTAGTTTCTAAATTTCACATTCTTAGGGAAAGGTTCCCATTAATTTTATCAAAGATAAATTCCTTGAATTTATTCTTTAATCTTCTTTTGAATATCGATTCAACTAGTCGGGATTAACGAACCATACCGAAGTAATCATTTGTTTTAATTTCCCAATCCCAACCTATTCATCCCATGAAGTAAAACTTGTCATACTTCATATCTAACACCACGGTGTTATTGGTAAATTCAATTACCATTTCACGTTTAAATCTAATTAAAGATTTAACTATTGCCTGGAGCAAAACTGGTGATACTCCATTCTCGATCTTTTCAATCTAATTAAAGATTCATTAAAACTCCACTTAGTTTTAATCTTTAACTGGGTTAAAGAATCAATGTCATTTAAAACACGGTTCACGATAAACCCAAAATCACATCACATTTCAATCAGTCCCTAACCGTAAATTAGCAAGTGAGCAATTCCCTAAGTATTAACCCCGAAGGCCGAAACCAACATCAGATCAATACCCCAGGAATCATTCAACTTAACTAATCCCCGGTTAGTTTCTGATTTTCTTAACTCCGTTGGGCCTAAGAACAGTATTACTGAAGATACCGTTCACGACAACCCAAAATCGTATTCCATTAATTATCGGGTTAAAGAACAAGTGTTATTTAAAACACTGTTCACGATAAACCCAAGAATCAATTCGAATTCAATTCCAATTAAATACTATTTAATTGGTACACTTCGTTAAATCTAAATAAAAGATTTAATCTTTTTCTCAACTGGGCTTAAGAATAGTGTTAATGAAGATACCATTCACGACAAACCCAAATCACATTTGATATTAAATACAAGGCTCTGAATAGAAAATATATCGACTTATATTCAATATCAAATTCTACGACCAACAAATATCGTATTGGAAATAACGATATATATATATATATATATATATATATATATATCTTTCAAATTTCCATAACAACATCTGTATAATCACGAAATCCAACATCGAACTATTCCGAAGATGATTTCGATTCAAATCCATTCCAATTCAATTATTGGAAATCCTGGTTATTTTCTAAACTATTTCAAATCCTATTTATTTATTTCAAAAATAAATTGATTTTAATTCTAGTTCAAAACTAGTTCATTTAGATAAAAATCTATTTTTATCTTTTCAAATATGGAGTTTTTCATCCCAATCCTTCACAAATCATTTCTTATGATTTTACACAAATTATTACTATTTTTAATAATTTTATCAAGGCCCGTACAGTCGATTTCCATCAATGGCCATCGAACTGCACTTACAGCGACCTTTTCCAAATTTGATTTGGACATAATTCCAAATCCAACCGTTATATTTCAAATCTCTAATATTCATTAGAAAGCTCTTTTCGATACAAACCCAACGGTTCCGGTTTTAGGAGAATCCGACGGTCGGATCTCCCGTAATATCCATTCGAAGTCAATGGTCGAAATTCGCAAACTGCCGCGGCGCGTTCTATTCAGGCCATTGTATATATATATATATATAATATATTATATATATTTCATCGATTTCCTTTTAAAACATATTATATAAATTGTTTTTAAATTCGTTTTCGAAACGATTTCAACTTCATTTCAAATTCAAATCAAAATTGTTTTTTTCCTTATAAATTCGTTTTAAATTCATTTCAAATTGATTTCAATTCAAATCGATTTTCAGTTCAATTTCAATACGTTTTAAATTCAATTCAAAGCGATTTCAATTCTATTTCAATCTAATTCGAATTTCAATTCTATTCAGTTTAATTCGAATTTCAATTCTTTTCAATTTAATTCGAATTTCAATTCTTTTCAATTTAATTCGAATTTCAATTCTTTTCAATATAATTCGAATTTCAATTCTTTTCAATATAATTCGAATTTCGAAATCACTTTCAATATTCATTGAAAAATGAATAAAATCGATATAGATATCGTTCGCGTCAAAATAGCGTCAATCTAATCAACACGACTTCATATATTTCTATTTTCAAATATTCTATTTCAAATATTTCTATTTCAAATATTTCTTTTTCAAAACTGGAATGAGGCCCAATCAATTACCATAGATTTTACTTCTAAGGTTTTACATACAACGCACGTATACATCGACAATGACAAATAATCAACCATCATCCAAAGTGCATTATACACTGTATAAGCATCAAATATAAATATTTAACGCTTATAACAGTCTGTCAATCAATCGATCGACATACAACTAATTATTGGGGTTAGTGTATGTCATATATCATCCCAATACCCGTGTGGGGTTTCAAACAACAAACACAGATTTTATTTGTGCAGTTGGGCGATGTGTAAAATTTATCGTCCCAATCAATATCAGTCAAATGTATGTATATAAACAAATCATCCGATTTGTTTATATTAGTTTGTTTCTTTTCATATACGCGTTAAAAATTCTATTTTTAACTATAAAATATTTTTAACTATATAAATATTTTATTTCATTTCGCATCACATTACACAATCAACTACACATCAAAATCAAACTAACAAGCATACAAGCCGTCCATGGTCTGTGGACGACGGGTGTCGGGTGCTACTAAACACCGTATGCATCCTAGTATATATTTTAACTAGAAAATTAAATTAAAAGTGAGAAGTTCTCACCGACTAGCTAATCCAAACGCCACGACTCTTCTTATGTAGAAAATCTCCGCCGTTCTCGCCTCTTGTAACTTTCTTTGCCCGTATTCTCTACATATATAAAAATCACATTTTTACTTCGCTATTCAATATATAAAAATCGAATTTATACTTTGCTATTCAATATATAAAAATCGAATTTTTACTTTGCTATTCAATATATAAAAATCGAATTTTTACTTTGCTATTCAATATATAAAAATCGAATTTTTACTTTGCTATTCAATATATAAAAATCGAATTTTTTTCTTCGAATTCATATAGATAAAAATTGAATTTTTATTTCAAATTCATATTGATAAAAATCGAATTTTTATTTCAAATTCATATAGATAAAAATCGAATTTTTATTTCTCTACATCTATAAAAATCTCATCTTTGATTATATAAAAATCCCATCTTTACCTCATTAAAAATCACGTCTTTTTCATTTCTAAACATTGAATCTTTTCATTGATTAAAAATACGGTCTTTCCTTTAACAAAAATACGATCTTTTACTATATAAAAATACGGTCTTTTTCCAATTAAAAACCTAACTTTTATTCTCAGATAATTTATATAAAAATTATGTTTTTAAATCTTTATACATATATAAACTGAAAATGATACAACAAAAATCATATTATATAAATAAATTAAATAAAAACACACCTTTTCTTTTACAAAGGAGGGAGAGGCTGCGTCGGTCGGCGCTGGGCCATGGTTGTAACACCCCACCCCGAGACCTACCCTAACAAAGAGCATTACTAGGTAGTGTTGTCTATTAGAGCGGAGAATAGGGCTGATTAGGGGTGACCACTCATAGATTTGCATTAGCAAATCTTAAGTATGTCGATAAAGTGGTTGCTATTTTTTTCTAGAGGCTCGACATACTTAATACTTTATGTTGTACAATTCCACGGTGGCTCCAGAATCAGCTCAGAATACAGTACATACTATTACACCATCACAGATCATAGAACAGTTACATAATATTACATCGTAAGAGTACAACAATTACATGTGCTACAAAAGAATAGCTAAACTTCTCTCGCTTACAATATGATACAATAATGAAATATAGAAAGCTCTACTATTCGAACTCGACTACATAAGCTCAAGTGAATGAAGCTACGGTAAATATGGACTAAAGAGAACCTGCTAACCCCAAGCTCAGCAACTACACCTGAAATACCTCGGTCTGACCCGAGGAATACACACACGGGTCAGTCTAGTTTACAAATCAGTATAAGAAATAGATAAGCACACGATATACAACTCTTCACCCTAAGAGTTGTGAATATGATGACATAAAGGGATTAATAAGTTTCAGTTACATGACATAATAGAAGGGATAAATATACAAGCCTCAAGGACTAGATCTAGGCTAAGTATATCACCATACTCGATCCATAATGGAAACATAATACCAAAATCATCAAAATTATCATATACATTTCAAACGAGTTAAATTATCAATAAAGGGTGTATCCCACTCCAAAACATCTAAGTCTCAAAATATGTTGGATTAGAAATCCAATTTCTCTTTGCAAATGTACGATCACCCCGATCGAGTAAGAATCATAAAACCCAAATCATAAAAGAAATAATAAGAAATGTACACGTTCCATAACATTAGAGCCCATCCTAAGCTATAATGTTGCTCATCCCGACCAATAGCAGTGTATCATCAAATGAAAATCGTCATATAACTCAAATGAGTCGAATATCACGGAAGGAGCATCACACTCCAACATAGAAGATCACAAAATGTTTATGTAAATTTAAAATCCAATAATCCTCCATGTATGATCGTATAAATCAAATCACAAAATATCATCACAATATGGATCCATTAGAAATAAATTTGCACGTGCAACCACATGATAATATAGCTCCCCCCGAGCTTAGCTCGGTACTTATACGTATTCAAGTTAGGCGCCTATCACTGCGACCCCCCGGTCGAGTGTATCTTGACCCCCCCGATCAAGTGAATACGTATACATGACTCCTCCCGAGTCTCAGCTTCCCGAAGCAAAGTACTGGCTTAACAAACACAATATGCGTCACTGACTCACAGTTAGTAACCCGAGTAGTGGTAACAATGCGTCTCATACCACACGTTCTCACTATTGGTTCACTAGCTGTTTATCAGCTTCACAATTGAAAATATTGAAAACACCAAATCATCGAAAGCACCAAATCATCGGAAACACCAAATCATCAGATTCAATCTAACTATACTAGAATTAACCGACTTCGTATACTTCCATGTCCCATACCACAGAGTGTACAATGTCGTTTAAAATCCAATATGTTATCTTGAAGGGTGCAACATTGTGTAGTTTATATATAAGAAAATACTTGATTTCGAAATATGTTGTGAAATATTTTACGAAATCGATAGTTTTCTTTCTTGGAAAGCTATAGATTTGAAGATAAGTTTTTCTACTATTGTTTCGAGGCCTCTTAGTGTAAAAACTAAAATTATAAATCTCATTTAGCCCCAAAACTATAATAAAAACTTCATTTATATGTATATCATAAAACTAGTTTAAATCGTGCAATGTGTGCTCAAAACTCATCAAAACTCATCACTAAATACACAAAACCCAAATTATGCATTAGTGATAATTTAGGCTTCTCCATTGATAAAGTAAGCCAAAACATAACACAAAAAGCATGGTTTAAAAGTAGATCAAGAAAAGCATAAAAGCATTTAAGGAAAGACGCCCAAATTTACACTAAGGCATGGAATATGCGCAGAAATCAATCAAGGTTGCAAATTTCTGGAATAGTTTCAAATGACCAAACGATCTCCGAATGGTCCAAAATTTGATAGGTATAAACTAGATAGACCAGGCTTTCAAATGAAAAAAAAGATTCACTAAATTTCGACATCGCATGAAAAGATATGGTGCTCCAAACATAGACTTTGGACTGAATTTCAGCTGGGCTGAAATCACTTCCAGGTCCAACTTTTTGACCAGGTTTGAACAGCCAAACCATCTCGCACTGACCTAAAAATTTGTAAGCATATAGACAAGAACCATCTCGCACTGACTTAAAAATTTGTAAGCATATAGACAAGAACCCAAACTTTATAACATAAAAAGAATCACTCAAAACGGATAGATAACGAAGGAGATATAGACCCCAAAGTTAGATCTTGGCGCTGTTTTCACTCTGGAAATTCAAACGCAGGTCTGAATCACGACCAAAGTTCGACTTTGAGGTCATTTTAAAGCATTCAAATGACCTCTAAATGATCTGAAAACTGACAAGCACATAATAGAAAAGTTTAGCTTTCCAATAGAAAAAGAATCAATGAATTCCGACTTGATATGAAAGAGTTATGGATACTGACTCAGGCCATGTTTGCAGCAACAAAACGTGCACTTGCAAAATGTTGTGGCCAAACTGATCTCCCCACAAAGGTTTTAGATATCAAACGAAGTATTTTTGCACATAAATTTTCATGTATCTATACCATAACACATGAACTGTCAATCGAAGAAAACCCGGCAACATTCCGTTGTCGGAATTGAGAAAAACTACATGCAAATAACAACTAAACTCGATTTCATTAAAACTAAACATTGACATGAAATTCAAACAAACTCAAGCCACATGCAAGATAAATGTTTAAACTAGAATGTGTGAGTGTAACAACTCACCTTATCCTCACGAGCTAGCATGCAAGCCTCAACTCATCATCAATTTCCCAAAAAGCTGCATTTTTAACCTCTGTTGAAACAATGTTTCGACATAGCAAACTTAATTATTTTCCTACGAAATTTTTACATAAGATGGTTTATTGAGTTGAGAATAACATATCAAAATTTCAGAATTTTTAGATTTTTCTAGAATTAGTTATGATTTTTCTACTAACCTTCATTTTCTGCCCAGATCTGACCTGAAAATTGCTTGAGAAAAGAAGATGTTTGATCCATCAAAACTAAACCAATTGCCACGAAAATTGGAGCAGAGGTGTAACACCCCACCTCCACTAGGGTCACTCTTTTGGGGGCACTAGCTTCTGGGGGGCGTTAGAACTGGGTAAGCATGCATAATGATATATCAAGGCAGAACAAGAACATAAGTATATATATATATATAAAACAGAGTAAGTGAAAATAAAACAGCGGAATATCTCAAACCATCTTAAAACAAGTCTAGTACATCATAAAGTCAACTGCCAAAATAAACATGTCTAGTACATCATAAACAGAAATACTGAAATACATAGTGCTATCCCCAAAATAAAGATGATAAACCATAGCGAGCTCAATGTCCAGACATACAAGAGCTATCCAGCAAACAAGCAAGCGATCCAAGCTAAGCACCACTGTTCCCTCCCTGAGAACCTTGGGGGGGGAACGGAAGAAAAGAAGCGAAAGAAAACAGGTCAGTCAAAAAGACTGGTAAGCCCTACTACGATCAGTCTATAAACTAATAAAGTTAACATCATGATGGAAACTGAGATGAACATACTGGCAATAGATAAAGGTGTCATCACATAAAGAAGATTAAGCTTTGCACCACAGTGTACTAGCAAACTAACATAACAGGTATTGATCCCTTAGCCCAAACTTTGGCCCAATAACATGAGGTGACCTTAATACAAGGTCCAGCCCAACGGTCTAGTCGATCGGCTCCCTATAAACCTAACACGTCAAGTGTTGGTGTCCATACGGCCCACATATTGTTGTAGTCAGACTGTACTGGGTCCACCTTCGGGTGTATCAAGCCCTCGGGTGTCAACCCCAGACACCTAAGCAATAATGCACAGTCTAAACCTACTGGTACCCGTGCCTCGAGTTTGTCCAATCACCGGACTACGTGCACGTCCGTAGCCCGCCTGGACCCGCACCGCTGTACCACTCAGCCGTCCCTTTGGTCGCTTACATCAGTCCAGTAATCGTGCCCCGCCCTAACCTAGCCTCTAGGGTTGTGAATGATACCAAACTGGGATTACTGCTGGAACAGACCACGTTGCTAGGGTTTTCTAAGAGGGTTAAGTGTGGTTTAACCCCTCACTAATCATGGATTAAATTAGTTAAGTGTAACCAACAGTTCACCACTTAACCCTATTTAATCCCTCGTATCCCCAAAATTGGTTAAGTATTAATGGGCCATGACTTAACCCTAATCATGAGGCATTAATTAATTTAATTGCGCCTTAACCTCTCACATTAGACTTTGTTGCGGTTACTAGTTAAGCCGGGCTGGTCCGGGTAGCTTTACACCACAACTTGGTCTAACCTCGGGTCCAAGGTACACATGACCAACTTCTCACATTGGGTCCTATTGTTTGTAGCAACTAGTTAAGCCGGTCGGTTCCGGGTAGGTTTACGCTACAAACTCAACCCAACCTCGAGTTGGCCACACTTATGTTTTCTAAGTGTCATGTCCACTTTATTTTCAAAACATAATTACAAGTTTAACAAATACTTGGGTAGACCTAACTTAATAGGTAAATTCCCAAGGGGTAGACCTAACTTAATAGGTAAATTCCCAATCTCATATTTTCATGTATTTTAAGTTTTACCCCAAACCCCCCAACGTCATTCTATCGCTTACATATTCGTCATAACGCATAAAGGATAGAAAGAGGGAACTTGGCACAACATACATGATGCATCTTACATATCATAATAAACATGCATAACATGTTGGACTTGCATAACTTAGCATAGTGAACTTGCATAAACATGCATAACTTGTTAAACTTGCAAATCATGGCATAGTGAACTTGCATAAACATGCATAACTTATCAAACATGTGTAACATAGCATAGTGAACTCGCATAAGAATGCATAACTCATTAAACATGCATAACATAGCATAGTGAACTCGCATAAGCATGCATAACTTATTGAACATGCATAACATAGCATAGTGAACTCGCATAAGCATGCATAACTCATTAAACATGCATAACATAGCATAGTGAACTCGCATAAGCATGCATAACATAGCATAGTGAACTCGCATAAGCATGCATAACTTATTAAACATGCATAAATCCCAACTTTCATCACATATTAACTTTAGAGTCTCTAAAATGAAGGTAAGAGGGCTTACAAATATTATGAAGACACAAATCTACTAATAAAGATTGAGAAGCCCTTTATGCAAGCTTATAAAAACCCAAAACAAAGCTCCAATTAACAAAAATCCCAAAAACTCTAGCTTAGCAAATAAAGCTTGCAACTTGATGATGTATGCAAGCTAATGATCATTCATACAACTTAGAAATGCTTGTATGAACATCAAAACCTTCATAGGAATGATTTATGAAGAGGTTGGAGGCTAGGGTTTTTAGGTGGAGGCCATTTGAGAATTCAATTTGACATAGTTTGGTTGCTAGAATGAATAATGAGGTTTTAGGGTAGGATTAGGGGCTTATTTATAGAAGATTAGAGTGTTTTTAGCCCTAGGATTAACCCTAGGTTAGTTTAGGTCCGTCAGATTTAGGAATTCTCTAGAACCAAGCCACAAGACCAAGCCCAAATCAAAAATGGTGCGCCAGGCAAAACTGCCCGGCCACCCCGTGTCGACAAGGCAGTCGACACCCTTAGACCCCTGTCGACATGCCTGTCGACATGGGGGTCTGGGCGGGAGTTTTCCCGCCTGACGCCAGTTAGCCCTTATCCTTGTTTTTAATTTAAAATTTAAATCTGTTTTTACTTAGGAATTTTCTGAAAACTTCAATGGGCCTTAACTGGGTCATACGGACTCCGATTTTCGAAAACTCGGACTCTATTTCGCGTATTTTTTCGAGACGAACGCAATGGCATAGCCCGTTTCCCTTAATTCAGATTTTAGAATTAATTTCTGCCTCGATTTATGTTATAACAGGTTATTGAAAATACGGGTTGTTACATTCTCCCCTCCTTAAAGGATTTCGTCCCCGAAATCTTCAAGTTAGGAAGAACATATCCTACCATCCAACATCCATCTACTCAAAGCATCATCCACAAGCAATCATTGTCCTTAAAAGATTCTAAATGCTGTATGAACATATGCAAAAGTGTGTGTATATGTACTTATCTAATGCAAAGATCAATGCAAAATATGTTAGTGAAATGTATCCATATGTATGCAAATCCCTAACATAATGTATAATATCTACATGCGTGCTCAATCATACACCCATATGCAACATCCATGTGATGGCATACAAATTTCATCCAAGAATAAGCATAAACACTCATGCACATGCAATATGAGGAGTGTGTGAGCCGATCTAGTGCCTAATGTGTATCATGCATCCACGAGTAACCACTTGCAAACACTTGCAACCACTTGCAACCATCAAACATAACATGTCCCAAACACATGTTTCATCCAAAGGGTTTCTGCCTAAGGTTCTCATGACAAGATTAGCACGATAACTAGATAAACATGGATAGCAAAGAGAAAGATATGCTAACAAAGGAAAGAGATTGAGAGTGTACCCTCAAAAAGGAATGGATAAAGCCCACGCATCTTCTCCTCGGTTTCCCAAGTTGCGTCTTCTTCGGCTTCACCCCATTGAACCTTCACCAGCTTGACCTCTCGATTCCTTAGCTTCTTGGTCTCCGTCCCCAAGATACGAATCGGAGCTCTCCTCAGGGTTGCCTCTTTCTCTACTTCCACGTCTTCAAGAATGCTAGGTTCAACCACCTCAGCGGACTCATGTAGGCACTTTCGGAGATGCGAGACGTGAAAGACATTATGCACTCCGGACAGCTTCTCGGGCAATTGCACTTTATAAGCCATCTTCCCAATTCTCTCTATGATAGGGAAGGGTCCAACAAATCTCGGTGCTAACTTCCCAACAGCTCCAAATCGGACCACATTCCGCAAAGGAGAAACCTTTACGAAAACCATATCCCCAACATCAAACTCCAAATCGGATCTTCGCTTATCAGCATAGGATTTCTGTCGGTCTTGGGCCGCCTTCATCCGTCTTCTAATCAACTCGACCTTCTCGGATGTATCTCTAATCATGTCAGGTCCAAGTATAAGCTTATCTGTAGTCTCCCACCAACATGTGGGTGACTTGCACGGTCTCCCATATAAAGCCTCAAATGGTGCCATCCCTATGCTTGCCTGATAACTGTTATTATATGCAAACTCAACTAGAGGAAGATGGTCTTCCCAAGTACCACCAAAATCCAGAATGCAAAGCCTCAACAAGTCTTCAAGTACCCTATTCACCCTTTCTGTCTGACCGTCCGTTTGTGGGTGATAAGCAGTACTTAGATTCAACCTCGTGCCCATAGCCTCCTGCAAACTGTTCCAGAACTGACTAGTAAAGATGGGGTCTCAGTCACTGACTATGCTGGAAGGGACTCCATGTAGTCGTACTATCTCATGAAGATACACTGATGCTAGTCCAGATGCGGTCCTTTTGCTCTTCACCGGAATGAAATGAGCACTCTTCGTAAGCCTGTCCACAATGACCCAAATGCTCGTATTCCCTTTCCTTGACCTTGGAAGCCCATCAATAAAGTCCATAGAAATACTCTCCCACTTCCATAGCGGGACCTCTAGAGGATGCAATAGCCCACCGGGCTTCTTCGACTCGGCTTTTACTCTCTGACAAACAACACATCTAGCGACAAACTCTGCCACATCCTTCTTCATTCCAGGCCAGAAGAAAATGCGCTTCATATCCTTATACATCTTATCTCCACCCGGATGTATAGTCAACTTGGAGCGATGTGCTTCATCAAGAACTTTCCTCACCAAGTCTTCTACCATCGGAACACAAAGCCTTCCGTCTCTCCTCAGCCAACCCTTATCATCTATAGAATATCGAGCAAGGTGACTAGATGTCTCCCCTCGAATAAGCTTATCCATGATCTCAATTATCTGAGGGTCTTCCTTCTGCGAAGCCCCAACTTGATCCAGAAGGGTAGGTCTGAGCTCAAGAGACGCTAAAGAACCGGTCATCGACTCAACTGTCAAAGAAAAATCAAAGGTTGCCAAGAACTCTAAATTCTTCATCTCAACAAATAGAGGACTTAGTGTCAACCTTTTTCTACTCAATGCATCCGCTACAACATTCCCCTTGCCAGGGGTATAGGCTATATCAAAATCATAGGACGCCAAGAATTCCATCCATCTTTGCTGCCTCAAGTTCAGATCCTTCTGCGAAAAGAGATACTTCAAGGACTTATGATCAGTATATAGCTCAAATCTCTCTCCCAGAAGATAGTGACGCCAAGCCTTGAGTGCATATACTATCGCTGCCAGCTCTAGATCATGAGTGGGATAATTCTTTTCATGCACCTTAAGTTGCCTACCACCAAAACATATAACTCTGCCCTCTTGCATCAGAACGGCGCCCAATCCCGTGCCACAAGCATCAGTGTACACGGTAAACATCTTACCGCCATCGGGTAAAGCTAGAACTGGTGCTGAGGTAAGGGCTCTCTTGAGTCTCTGAAAAGCAAGCTCACAGTCCATATCCCAAGCAAAAACTAAGTTCTTTTTCGTCAACTTAGTAAGAGGAGCGGACATCTTCGCGAAGTCCTTGATGAACTTCCGGTAAAAACCCGCAAGACCTAGAAAACTTCTCACCTCGGTTGCATTCCTCGGAGTCTTCCAATCCTGAACTGCAACCACCTTAGCGGGATCCACCGCTAAGCCTTGCTTGGATACGATATGCCCAAGGAATCTAACTTCCCTTCTCCAAAAGTGACACTTGGAGAACTTGGCCTTTAACTGATGCGCTCTAAGCGTATCCATCACCTCTACAAGATGCCTTGCGTGCTCTTCTTCATCCTTGGAGAAAATCAGAATATCATCCACAAAGACCACGACAAACTTGTTCAAGAACTCTCGAAACACCCTACTCATCAAGTCCATGAAATACGCGGGTGCATTCGTCAAACCGAACGGCATAACAAGCCATTCAAAGAATCCATCTGGAGTTCTGAATGCAGTCTTGTCTATACTATCTTCAGCCACTCTGAGCTGATGAAATCCAGTTGCAAGATCAAGCTGAGAGAAAACAGAAGCACCAACAAGTTGGTCAAAGAGATCATCGATCCTCGGTAACGGGTGTCTGTTCTTCTTAGTCAGCTTATTCAATTCTCTATAGTCCACACAGAGTCGAAGAGAACCATCTGCCTTAGTAGCAAACACCACAGGCGCTCCCCATTCGGATATACTTCGTCTGATGAAGTTCTTCTTAAGTAACTCCTTTACTTGCTTGCTGAGCTCCCGTCTCTCACGCGGAGCCATGTGCCGAACGGGAAAAGAAACAGGCTTAGCATTATCCACCAGATAAATGCGAAAATCAATCTCTCGTTTAGGGGGCAACCCCTTAACTTCTTCAAAAACATCTGGATAATCTCGGACCACCCTTACAGACTGAAGGGCTTCCCCTGACGAGTCGAGAGATTCAAGATAGCACAACATGATGGGACCCTTCGGATTGCATGAAATCTCTAAGGTGTTGCCAAGGCGAGTCACAAGCCTCACAACCCTATGCTCACAATCAAGAATGGCTCCATATCTGGACAGCCAATCCATGCCCAATATCAATCCGTATCCCCTGAAACCAAGAACATACGCGCTACACAAGAACTCTACACTGAGTATAGAGATCCTCAGATCCTCACATATCATAGATAGATGAGCAGAACCCCCAATGGGATTCGAAACACAAACGGGATCATCCACTAAGCTAGTACTAAGGTGCAAACTATCAACAAGATCAGATGAAATAAAGCTATGTGATGCACCAGAATCAAACAAGGTACGAACTGGAAGATCGGAAACATAAACAAGGTTCTCAACAGAAACACTACCTCGATCGGGAACTGGAGCGGTATTGAGAGCATGAACTTGCCCTCCTGAAGGTCCAGCCTGTCCTTTTTTCTTCGGGCATTCCTTGCTGAAGTGTCCAGTCTCACCACAGGAAAAACATCCACCACTAAGCTTCCTTTTCTTCTTCCTACAATCCTTAGCAAAGTGTCCTGGCGCACCACAGTAATTGCACTTTCCCTTGCCTTTGTTGTTGTTCCCCTTCTTGTTCTTGCTCTGATTTCCTTGACTGCTTTGACCACCTTGATTGCCTTTACCTTGAGAATCAGTCTTCTTTGCTTGAGTATCACTCGACTTGACCTCTTTCTTTCCATCACCCTGAAGTAGAGCCATATCGACCAAACTCTCAAAAGTAGCCCCATGCGGAATATGTGACATCGCCAAGCCCTGCAGCGGCTCATTCAACCCTCTAGCAAATCGAAGAGCCTTCTTCTCAGGAGTGTTCACCATATCCAAACCAAAACGGGCCAGCTGATTAAACTTGTTCACATACTCCTTGACAGACATATCACCTTGCTTTAATGCAATGAACCTCTCCATCTGTAAATTTGCCTCAGCAGAAGATAGAAACTTGGCCACAAATCTAGCCCTCAAATCGGCCCAAGTCTCAACGGGCCTCGTCCCATTGGTGACCTCCCACCAATAGGCCGCTTCGTCCTTCAAAAGCCACACTGTCAATAAGATTTTCCTCTCGTCATCAATCCCAAAGATAGCAAATAAGTCCTCAGTGTCTTTCAGCCAATTCCTTGCTTCAACAAAAGATTCCGTGCCTAGGAAATTCTTGCCTCCCATCGCCTTGAAGTCCTTACAAACCTTCGTGAACTCAACCTGAGGATGCTTAGGGGGAGGAGGAGGAAGAGGAGCCTCAGCAACTGGAGGAGGAGGAACATTAGCAACGGGAGGAGGAACAGGAACCACCGGAGGAGGGACATTAGGGGGAGGATTCTCAACTACAGGAGGAGGAGTGGGAGTAGGGTTTGCGGGGCCGGCTGCCGCCCTAGCTTCTAGAAGTCTCCTATACCAGAGTGGTACGTTTACTCCATCCGGGATGGCAAGATCCTCAGCCATACTGAAACGAAGGATAAGATAAGATTAGGTCAAGGGAACGAAGGATAACGCTAATGGCTTTTTGGGGAATAGCCTTTTAAAATACTAGACTTTTCTTTGGAAAATACTTTATACTTGTTTTGAAAATAGTTTTTCAAAAGTCTTTTAAAAAAACTTTTTGTTCTTTCTTGTAAACCATATGCTCTGATACCAAATTTGTAACACCCCACCTCCACTAGGGTCACTCTTTTGGGGGCACTAGCTTCTGGGGGGCGTTAGAACTGGGTAAGCATGCATAATGATATATCAAGGCAGAACAAGAACATAAGTATATATATATATAACAGAGTAAGTGAAAATAAAACAGCGGAATATCTCAAACCATCTTAAAACAAGTCTAGTACATCATAAAGTCAACTGCCAAAATAAACATGTCTAGTACATCATAAACAGAAATACTGAAATACATAGTGCTATCCCCAAAATAAAGATGATAAACCATAGCGAGCTCAATGTCCAGACATACATGAGCTATCCAGCAAACAAGCAAGCGATCTAAGCTAAGCACCACTGTTCCCTCCCTGAGAACCTGGGAGGGGGGGGAACGGAAGAAAAGAAGCGAAAGAAAACAGGTCAGTCAAAAAGACTGGTAAGCCCTACTACGATCAGTCTATAAACTAATAAAGTTAACATCATGATGGAAACTGAGATGAACATACTGGCAATAGATAAAGGTGTCATCACATAAAGAAGATTAAGCTTTGCACCACAGTGTACTAGCAAACTAACATAACAGGTATTGATCCCTTAGCCCAAACTTTGGCCCAATAACATGAGGTGACCTTAATACAAGGTCCAACCCAACGGTCTAGTCGATCGGCTCCCTATAAACCTAACACGTCAAGTGTTGGTGTCCATACGGCCCACATATTGTTGTAGTCAGACTGTACTGGGTCCACCTTCGGGTGTATCAAGCCCTCGGGTGTCAACCGCAGACACCTAAGCAATAATGCACAGTCTAAACCTACTGGTACCCGTGCCTCGAGTTTGTCCAATCACCGGACTACGTGCACGTCCGTAGCCCGCCTGGACCCGCACCGCTGTACCACTCAGCCGTCCCTTTGGTCGCTTACATCAGTCCAGTAATCGTGCCCCGCCCTAACCTAGCCTCTAGGGTTGTGAATGATACCAAACTGGGATTACTGCTGGAACAGACCACGTTGCTAGGGTTTTCTAAGAGGGTTAAGTGTGGTTTAACCCCTCACTAATCATGGATTAAATTAGTTAAGTGTAACCAACAGTTCACCACTTAACCCCATTTAATCCCTCGTATCCCCAAAATTGGTTAAGTATTAATGGGCCATGACTTAACCCTAATCATGAGGCATTAATTAATTTAATTGCGCCTTAACCTCTCACATTAGACTTTGTTGCGGTTACTAGTTAAGCCGGGCGGGTCCGGGTAGCTTTACACCACAACTTGGTCTAACCTCGGGTCCAAGGTACACATGACCAACTTCTCACATTGGGTCCTATTGTTTGTAGCAACTAGTTAAGCCGGTCGGTTCCGGGTAGGTTTACGCTACAAACTCAACCCAACCTCGAGTTGGCCACACTTATGTTTTCTAAGTGTCATGTCCACTTTATTTTCAAAACATAATTACAAGTTTAACAAATACTTGGGTAGACCTAACTTAATAGGTAAATTCCCAAGGGGTAGACCTAACTTAATAGGTAAATTCCCAATCTCATATTTTCATGTATTTTAAGTTTTACCCCAAACCCCCCAACGTCATTCTATCGCTTACATATTCGTCATAACGCATAAAGGATAGAAAGAGGGAACTTGGCACAACATACATGATGCATCTTACATATCATAATAAACATGCATAACATGTTGGACTTGCATAACTTAGCATAGTGAACTTGCATAAACATGCATAACTTGTTAAACTTGCAAATTATGGCATAGTGAACTTGCATAAACATGCATAACTTATCAAACATGTGTAACATAGCATAGTGAACTCGCATAAGCATGCATAACTCATTAAACATGCATAACATAGCATAGTGAACTCACATAAGCATGCATAACTTATTGAACATGCATAACATAGCATAGTGAACTCGCATAAGCATGCATAACTCATTAAACATGCATAACATAGCATAGTGAACTCGCATAAGCATGCATAACTTATTGAACATGCATAACATAGCATAGTGAACTCTCATAAGCATGCATAACTTATTAAACATGCATAAATCCCAACTTTCATCACATATTAACTTTAGAGTCTCTAAAATGAAGGTAAGAGGGCTTACAAATATTATGAAGACACAAATCTACTAATAAAGATTGAGAAGCCCTTTATGCAAGCTTATAAAAACCCAAAACAAAGCTCCAATTAACAAAAATCCCAAAAACTCTAGCTTAGCAAATAAAGCTTGCAACTTGATGATGTATGCAAGCTAATGATCATTCATACAACTTAGAAATGCTTGTATGAACATCAAAACCTTCATAGGAATGATTTATGAAGAGGTTGGAGGCTAGGGTTTTTAGGTGGAGGCCATTTGAGAATTCAATTTGACATAGTTTGGTTGCTAGAATGAATAATGAGGTTTTAGGGTAGGATTAGGGGCTTATTTATAGAAGATTAGAGTGTTTTTAGCCCTAGGATTAACCCTAGGTTAGTTTAGGTCCGTCAGATTTAGGAATTCTCTAGAACCAAGCCACAAGACCAAGCCCAAATCAAAAATGGTGCGCCAGGCAAAACTGCCCGGCCACCCCGTGTCGACAGGGCTGTCGACAGGGCAGTCGACACCCTTAGACCCTTGTCGACATGCCTGTCGACATGGGGGTCTGGGCGGGAGTTTTCCCGCCTGACGCCAGTTAGCCCTTATCCTTGTTTTTAATTTAAAATTTAAATCTGTTTTTACTTAGGAATTTTCTGAAAACTTCAATGGGCCTTAACTGGGTCATACGGACTCCGATTTTCGAAAACTCGGACTCTATTTCGCGTATTTTTCCGAGACGAACGCAATGGCATAGCTCGTTTCCCTTAATTCAGATTTTAGAATTAATTTCTGCCTCGATTTATGTTATAATAGGTTATTGAAAATACGGGTTGTTACAAGAGGTGCTGGAATGTGTTAGCAATAACATATCTAAATTTCAGAAATTTTGGAATTTTATTTGATTTGATTTGATTTTTCGAACAGCCTAGAGTTTTTACTTTGAGAGGAAGAGAAGGCTTGATATATTGATTGAAACATATTCTGGAAGAGGAGGAGTTTTACATCTTTCTTACAATGATTTGGATTAAAGGATTGAATTTTGGGTAGATGGAGGCCATAGTTTTTGCACTGGAAGAAGCTTCAGGTCAGAGGAAGGAAGAAGAAACAAGATGCCGTTCCTTTCTTTTTCCTCTTTCCAGAACATAGAAACCTTAGAGAAATGGGCTAATTAACCCAAAAAGGCCCAAAACCATGTTTAATTTACTCAAGTTCTCTAATTTAGAAATAAAATACATGTTTAACACTTAATTAAACACACCCAACACAACTTAAATCACTTAACACACACACAAACACAAACACCAATCAAGTTGTGCTAATTTTAACATTTCAACACACATATTATCACATAAAACACATATACACTATTTTAATTATCAAATTCAACGTAATACATGAAACAAATATGTTTATCAAAATATCCTTATTTATACTTGTGCAATTTCAACAACACAACAAAACAATTGTCAACAATGTTCTATTTTAACAAAATAAATCATTAACATGTTAAAACACATATTCTTAGATTTATTATTTATTTGCACCAATTAAGCTTTCTACAAAAATATTTTTATGTACCAAAATTACACAATTGTTCTATTACTCAAATATTACAATTATTTCATAAAACTATAATGAAAAGGATTTTAACTCAATAATTGTCATATAAAACACTTTTATCCCTTTTTATTTCAATACAACAACACACATATATTTATATGTATTGTTGTTATTTAAAAACACAAATTTTCCAATTTATCCATGCAACAACGTTGTTGTACATTTAGTAACTCAACCAGTTAAATTTATTGTTAATGATAATAAAATGCACCAAGACAATAGACATTGATTCACATCTATATTTATATCCTCATACAATCAACTAATCGATTTATTCATTGATTAACATTTTAAAGATCACATGTGCACTTTAAATTCACTAATGTAAATTAAACTCAATTCCTTATAAATATTATTATTATCAATATACAACTTGTATTTGAAACCCCAATTACTAATTTGATAATTAAATCAACGATTTACCCTTTGACATTGAAAATACATTTCCCCTTAAATATAGATTCCCAAAATATATTTTCAATATCCTCTTTAATTATTAAATTATGATCATATGGTTATAGATTGGAATAAATTTCTGTTATAACAAAATTATATAATTTATTCCAAATGTTTAGTTCTAACAAATGCTCAAAACTTAAAAAAAAAATGTTATACGAGTTAGTCTCACAAACTCGTATCACCAACATATTATCTTAAGAATTACAAAACCCAGTAAATATGCATTTTCCGGTCACCCGAAAATCCGGGTTGTTACAATGGTGGCTACGGCGGTCTACATCGCGGGTGGGGTTTCCGCGATTCGGGAGAAGGGAGGGGGAAAGAAGGAGGAGGTTTGAGGGGGGTGCGGTGGTCGCCGCGAGGTGGGGGGGGGCTGTCGATCTTCGGCGGCGGAGGTATGGGGGGGGGCTGTCGATCTTCGACGACGGAGGTATGGGGGGTTGTCGATCTTCGGTGGCGGAGGTATGGGGGGGCTGTCGATCGATTAGGTTTTCTCTTTTTTTCTTCTTCTTCGATACTAAAAGTATATGGTGGGGGGGTGTTTGACTAAGTAGAAAAGGAGGGGGTAGATTATAATATATTATTTAATTATATAATTTATTTCAAAAAAAGTACTTTTTATTCTGACCTCGAAACGAGACCCACCGCCTGTCGTCCATAGCTAATTACCCCCATTTCGAACATAATGGGATATATATTGTAAGCTGATTCGATCGTTTCGATCAGTTTTCGTCAAAATCAACATATAACTCAATATATTGAATTTGAACGTGCATTTCAATTTACTGGGCCCACATACGAACTCTAAAAATTCCCGAAAAAATATTTTCTAGCTTCGTATTGACGATATGGTCCTAACAAAACTAATTTCATCAAATTCTGAGACGGTTTGAAAAATGGCCATTTTCCAGTCGATTAAAATCAACTGAAACTGGTCAAACGCGTTTTCCTTTGCCACGCTCACATATTGATTCGAAAAATTATGAAATTTGAAACCTAGCAATAACTAGACATCACGGATCCAACAAAAGTGGTTTCGTCGAAAACCGAGGTCGTTTGCAAAATGGCTATTTTTAAGGGCGAAATTCCATAGCGACTATTCTGAATTTTCAACTGGACATAACTTTTTACCCCAGCTATGAAATTTCAATTTTTCGGATTCGTTGGAAAGATATTCTCAACTAGATTCAAATATTTTTGGTTTCGCTAAAATCCGGTTTATTTTGAATCCTGTACATTCATTTGAAATTTGAAATTGAATTTTCGAACTACCGCGTCATTTTCAATTCCTTTTATAATTAAAATAAAATATTTATATTCTAATGACGATTCAAATAAAACTATACGTTCTAATTCTATTCAAAATAAATTTCTCATCGTTATTATTTAAAATAATTCATTTTAAATAATCAAAATTCACTAAAATTGCCAAAATAAAAATTTTAAATTGGCTCATATTTCCAGGTTATTACAATCTCCTCCACTTAAAACTTTTCATCCCCGAAAAGGAACGAATCCGAAAGTTGTTTAACTAATCAACTCCACTTTCACTATTTTCACTACGGCTTAAGTTTTTCAACTTTTCAGTTTCTAAAAACTTTTCAAATTTTTCAAAAATTTGGCTAACACCCTAAATATCCGAAAATTTTCGCCATAACCTCCCCTTCACCGGGGACTTTGGGATATTTCATATAGCCTCCCATGGCCGTCTTCAATCCAAAAGAAAAAGAAAAAGCCAATCGGCTCATAAAATCATCATCACCCAAACAAAACAGTAAATTATGGTAAATATGTACCTATTTGTCGGGCAAACAATTTTATTCTTCTGCTCTAGCCTCCTTGCTATGACCTGTTCAATGTAAGTACACGTATATGCATGCAAATGCGACTAATTTTAAATACAATTCACTATTTGGTTCAATTTGGCTAAAGGTTCAATTTCTAATTAATCAAACAACACAACCATCAATCAATTAGTTGATTAGCTTTTCAAATTCATAATTTTGATATATAGTCAAAAAATCAGATTTTTGATGTCAAATCACAACAATAGGCCCTATCTAGTTTCGGTTCTCACACCAGTCAATTGGAAATATATAGAAATCTCACTTTCGAAACTCGAAAATAAATACTGGCGATGGTACCCCGTCACCAAAATTATCCCCGGGCACTAGAGTGCGATTCTATAACTATCCAATACATTAAAACTTCGAATACACGTTTGCAAGACATATATGCAAAAAAATTATATATTGAATAGTCCAAATTAATATAAAATAAATAATCAAATACGAATAATTGATTTAAATTTTCAAAACAAAAATTGTGTTCATTTTAAAAACATACTCTTCACACTCGTTCTAGGATACTACGGATCCCATCTCTAACGAGTCACTCTTATTGGATATTACTAATCCAATCTCTGATGAATTCTTTCGTATGGTTCTAACGTGTCTTGTTCTCTAAGCTTTGTAAACCAAAGCTCTGATACCACGATGTAACGACCGCTAATTTCGCTCGATCCGAATCAGTCGCTAAACTGACCCAGACCGTTCGAAACGCCTGATTGTTTTGAGAACATGACAAATTAGAACGCAGACAGAAGAACATTTCAATGTATATTTCAACAATTCCATCATAATACAAGAATACACAGAGTATGAATAAATATTACACAGAAAATATCAGAGATTACAATACACTTAAATACATCGCAGCGGAAAATAATACAAAACACAACTGAAAGAGATATACGGATACAGAGCTTTCCGGATATCGTTCCGGCTGTAAGTCAGGATCCTGTGAATATAAATCTGCAAAACCAAAACTACTAGCTGCCCGTGTCAAAATAAGGGCACCCAGAGTTTAGGTTAAAACAATAAACTCCAGGTCAGTCATGGGACTGGTGTGAGAACTAAAACAGTTATTAATCTTTATTTTAAAGTTCGGTAAATCAAGGGACCACGCCGTATAACACGGAACGGGTTTCCTCCCCAGAATACCAGTGCATAAAACAACAGCGCAATGCTAAATAAAGAACAATGAAGCTATTATAAGACCTAGGTCCCATCACACAATGCAACGCAAGCCGGAGGATAGGGTTTTTACCTTATAATAGCCAAGAATGCTTGATACGTTTAAAACAAATCATTTGATACTATTATAAGTGCATAGTGTATACAACAACTTCAAATCATAAGTATCAATCATAGACGACATAAGCGCCCCATCCCACTATGTCGCCATACTAGGCTCTACAGTCCAAACCGCAAAGTCACGTATTTGGAAATTGGATTTCCATCTGTGAACCGAGGCAAAAGATAGTCCTCTACCGATTCGAGACAATCTAGCCTACCATGTCTCAGGATCAGAACGCATCAACCCTTGGAGCGACAGGGCCGGTCCACCGATGTGGATTAAAATGCCTGAACAATACGTCTCCCCGCCCTATGGGGCGCAAATGAGCCAACGAATGACTCCATCGGTCCCGTATCGACCGATATATCCGAGGCGCCTCGCAACAGCAACAACCACACAGGTGAATATAATATAAATGTCAGCCATTTCAAGCACTGACACCACCTCTAGCTAGAAAGAGACGCATGTCCTCCCTGAGGTCCTCTCCCGTTTCTGGTTCATACCGGGGTGTGAGGTTCGCGAATTCACGTTATACACAAAGCAACGCCACACAGGCGGTGCTTTGATCATCAACCACAAGACTTTGCTTTTCAACAGAAGCCCTGATCACTGCATCTTAGCATGCCACACAGGCAATTCACACCATGCAACTGATGGCTATCAATCACACATAATAAATTCCAATGTCAGACACACCGTCCATTTGCAAGTCCGTTCTGGGTCTAAACGAAACCGGAGGAATCTTATTCCTCGCATATCCATCGATCTCCAAGTACGTCTGGACGATCGCCAACTGATTCCCTCCTCTTGGGTGTACATCCCAATCAAGATCATCAGTAATCACCCAAACGACGTGAAGACCTCCGATCTTCGACCACCGTCTTCATCTTCGACTTATCGTAGTAACAATTATTCAGAATGGGATAAACCCGGTCTTTCCGAATAACTCACGTATATAATAAACAAGTGTTACACAAACACAACATACACCTCATTCCCATTCATCAGTCACTAACCGTAAATTAATCAAGAGAATAATTCCCATAATATTAACCCCGAAGGCTGAAACCAACATCAGATCAATACCCAGGAAACCATTCTACTTAACTAACCTACAGTTAGTTTCTAAATTTCACATTCTTAGGGAAAGGTTCCCATTAATTTTATCAAAGATAAATTCCTTGAATTTATTCTTTAATCTTCTTTTGAATATCGATTCAACTAGTCGGGATTAACAAACCTTACCAAAGTAATCATTTGTTTTAATTTCCCAATCCCAACCTATTCATCCCATGAAGTAAAACTGGTCATACTTCATATCTAACACCACAGTGTTATCGGTAAATTCAATTACCATTTCACGTTTAAATCTAATTAAAGATTTAACTATTGCCTGGAACAAAACTGGTGATACTCCATTCTCGATATTTTCAATCTAATTAAAGATTCATTAAAACTCCACTTAGTTTTAATCTTTAACTGGGTTAAAGAATCAATGTCATTTAAAACACGGTTCACGATAAACCCAAAATCGCATCACATTTCAATCAGTCCCTAACCGTAAATTAGCAAGTGAGCAATTCCCTAAGTATTAACCCCGAAGGCTGAAACCAACATCAGATCAATACCCCAGGAACCATTCAACTTAAGTAATCTCTAGTTAGTTTCTGATTTCCTTAACTCTGTTGGGCCTAAGAACAGTATTACTGAAGATACCGTTCACGACAATCCAAAATCGTATTCTATTAATTATCGGGTTAAAGAACAAGTGTTATTTAAAACACTGTTCACGATAAACCCAAGAATCAATTCGAATTCAATTCCAATTAAATACTATTTAATTGGTACACTTCATTAAATCTAAATAAAAGATTTAATCTTTTTCTCAACTGGGCTTAAGTATAGTGTTAATGAAGACACCATTCACGACAAACCCAAATCACATTTGATATTAAATACAAGGCTCTGAATAGAAAATATATCGGCTTATATTCAATATCAAATTCTATGACCAACAAATATCGTATTGGAAATAACGATATATATATCTTTCAAATTTCCATAACAACATCTATATAATCATGAAATCCAACATCGAACTATTCCGAAGATGATTTCGATTCAAATCCATTCCAATTCAATTATTGGAAATCCTGGTTATTTTCAAAACTATTTCAAATCCAATTTATTTATTTCAAAAATAAATTGATTTTAATTCTAGTTCATTTAGATAAAAATCTAGTTTTATCTTTTCAAATATGGAGTTTTTCATCCCAATCCTTCACAAATCATTTCTTATGATTTTACACAAATTATTACTATTTTTAATAATTTTATCAAGGCCCATACAGTCGATTTCCATCAATGGCCATCGAACTGCACTTACAGCGACCTTTTCCAAATTTGATTTGGACATAATTCCAAATCCAACCGTTTCGATTACTATTGTTAGATTTCAAATCTCTAATATTCATTAGAAATCTCTTTTCGATACGAACCCAACGGTTCTGGTTTTAGGAGAATCCGACGGTCGGATCTCCCGTAATATCCATTCGAAGTCAATGGCCGAAATTCGCGAACTGCCGCGGCGCGGCGCGTTTTATTCAGGCCATTATATATATATATATATAATATATATATTTCGTCGATTTCCTTTTAAAACGTATTATATAAATCGTTTTTAAATTTGTTTTCGAAACGATTTCAACTTCATTTCAAATTCAAATCAAAATTGAATTTTTCCTTTTAAATTCGTTTTAAATTCATTTCAAATTGATTTCAATTCAAATTGATTTTCAGTTCAATTTCAATACGTTTCAAATTCAATTCAAAACGATTTTAATTCTATTACAATCTAATTCGAATTTCAATTCTATTCAGTTTAATTCGAATTTCAATTCTTTTCAATTTAATTCGAATTTCAATTCTTTTCAATTTAAATCGAATTTCAATTCTTTTCAATATAATTCGAATTTCGAAATCACTTTCAATATTCATTGAAAAATGAATAAAATCGATATAGATATCGTTCGCGTCAAAATAGCGTCAATCTAATCAACACGGCTTCATATATTTTTATTTTCAAATATTCTATTTCAAATATTTCTATTTCAAATATTTCTATTTCAAATATTTCTTTTTCAAAACTGGAATGAGGCCCAATCAATTACCATAGATTTTACTTCTATGGATTTACATACAACACATGTATACATCGACAATGACAAATAATCAACCATCATCCAAAGTGCATTCTACACTGTACAAGCATCAAATATAAATATTTAACGCTTATAACAGTCTGTCAATCAATCGATCGACATACAACTAATTATTGGGATTAGTGTATGTCATATATCATCCCAATACCCATGTGGGGTTTCAAACAATCAAACACAGATTTTATTTGTGCAGTTGGGCGATGTGTAAAATTTATCGTCCCAATCAATATCAGTCAAATGTGTGTATATAAACAAATCGTCCGATTTGTTTATATTAGTTTGTTTCATTTCATATACACGTTAAAAATTCTATTTTAACTATAAAATATTTTTAACTATATAAATATTTTATTTCATTTCGCATCACATTACACAATCAACTACACATCAAAATCAAACAAACAAGCATACAAGCCGTCCATGGTCTGTGGACGATGGGTGTCGGGTGCTACAAAACACTGTCTGCATCCTAGTATATATTTTAACTAGAAAATTAAATTAAAAGTGAGAAGTTCTCACCGACTAGCTAATCCAAAGGCCACGACTCTTCTTATGTAGAAAATCTGCGCCGTTCTCGCCTCTTGTCACTTTCTTTGCCCGTATTCTCTACATATATAAAAATCACATTTTTACTTCGCTATTCAATATAAAAAAATCGAATTTTTACTTTGCTATTCAATATATAAAAATCGAATTTTTACTTTTCTATTCAATATATAAAAATCGAATTTTTACTTCAAATTCATATAGATAAAAATCGAACTTTTATTTCAAATTCATATAGATAAAATCTAATTTTTATTTCAAATTCATATAGATAAAAGTCGAATTTTTATTTCTCTACATCTATAAAAATCTCATCTTTTATTATATAAAAATCTCATCTTTACCTCATTAAAAATCACGTCTTTTTCATTTCTAAACATTGAATCTTTTCATTGATTAAAAATACGGTCTTTCCTTTAACAAAAATACGATCTTTTACTATATAAAAATACGGTCTTTTTCCAATTAAAAACCTAACTTTTATTCTCAGATAATTTATATAAAAATTATGTTTTTAAATCTTTATACATATATAAACTGAAAATGACAAAACAAAAATCAGATTATATAAATAAAGTAAATAAAACACACCTTTTCTTTTACAAAGGAGGGAGAGGCTGCGTCGGTCGGCGCTGGGACCATGGTGGCTACGACGGTCTACATCGCGGGTGGGGTTTCCGTGATTGGGGAGAAGGGAGGGGGAAAGAAGGAGGAGGTTTGAGGGGGGTGCGGTGGTCGCCGCGAGGTGGGGGGGCTGTCGATCTTCGGCGGCGGAGGTATGGGGGGGCTGTCGATCGATTAGGTTTTCTCTTTTTTTTTCTTTGATTCTAAAAGTATACGGGGGGGGGGGGGCTGTTTGACTAAGTAGAAAAGGAGGGGGGAGATTATAATATATTATTTAATTATTTAATTTATTTCAAAAAAAGTACTTTTTATTCTGACCTCGAAATGAGACCCACCGCCTGTCGTCCATAGCTAATTACCCACATTCCGAACACAATGGAATATGTATCATAAGCTGATTCGATCGTTTCGATCAATTTTCGTCAAAATCAACATATAACTCTATATATTGAATTTGAACGCGCATTTCAATTTACTGGGCCAACATACGAACTCTAAAAATTCCCGAAAAAATATTTTCTAGCTTCGTTTTGACGATACGGTCCTAACAAAACTAATTTCATCAAATTCTGAGACCGTTTGAAAAATGGCCATTTTCCAGTCGATTAAAATCAACTGAAACTGGTCAAACGCGTTTTCCTTTGCCACGCTCACATATTGATTCGAAAAATTATGAAATTTGAAACCTAGCTATAACTAGACATCACGGATCCAACAAAAGTGGTTTCGTCGAAAACTGAGGTCGTTTGCAAAATGGCTATTTTTAAGGGCCGAAATTCCATAGCGACTATTCTGAATTTTCAACTGGACATAACTTTTTACCGCCGCTATGAAATTTCAATTTTTCGGATTCGTTGGAAAGATATTCTCAACTAGATTCAAATATATTTGGTTTCGCAAAAATCCGGTTTATTTTGAATCCTGTACATTCATTTGAAATTTGAAATCGAATTTTCGAACTACCGCGCCATTTTCAATTCCTTTTATAATTAAAATAAAATATTTATATTCTAATGACGATTCAAATAAAACTATACGTTCTAATTCTATTCAAAATAAATTTCTCATCGTTATTATTTAAAATAATTCATTTTAAATAATCAAAATTCACTAAAATTGCCAAAATAAAAATTTTAAATTAGCTCAGATTTCCGGGTTATTACAACTTCCCAAGCATAAACCCCGAAGGCCGAAACCAACATCAGATTAATACCCAGAAAGCAATTCAACTCAAATAATTTCCATTCAGTTTCTAATTTCAGTAATTCCTTTTAAATTCCTAATTCAAACCACAAATTCCTTTATAATATTTTATTTGCAGAATATTTACTTTAATCTAATTTTCTACATAGAATGTGAATAATATTTCTTTAATAAATTCTATTTGTTTTCCAAATAATTTCTTTTATAATTCTATTTTTTTTTCAAATAATTCCTTTTCAATATCCTATTTATTTCATATAAATATTTCCTTTTTCAATATCCTATTTATTTCATATAAATATTTCCCTTTTCAATATCATATTTATTTCATATAAATATTTCCCTTTTCAATATCCTATTTATACTATATAAATCCTTTTATATAATTCTATTTATTTTATATAAAAATATTTCATTTTCAATATTCACTTTGAAAATTTCCTTTTTACATTCTAGTATTTCATATGGTATTTAAAATACCAAATAACATGACCAGTGTCATCATAATGAATCATAGATTATATATCACATAATATATCACAATATATGAAAACAAACAGTATTATAAATATTGAGGAATCCAGTTGGTTCCCTCCAACCTATTTTCCTGCATCCACAGATGTTAAACACTATAAATAACATCGATTTCATTTCAATATGAAATATTCTGATAAACAGAATCAATATTTGATTAACGATATATATATATATATATATATATATATATATATCGTTATCTATAATTTCAACAAATAAATCAGCTATTCAACCGAACAATCAACACACAACAGTCAATCATCATTTATCAATACTAGATTATATTTATAAAAATATAAACGGTACAGAGTTAGTGAGATTTACACACATTGGACGTTTATCGTTAAATTACGATAACTATCGGTTGATTCAGACAGACAATTTATTTCGCTATAAATTGTACCGCGCTTCAATTCACTCCTAGTCAGTTCCATTGTGCAACGCTCGTCTGTACGATCCCAACGGATCCTGTTTTGTCCAATTCTATATACGTGTGAAATAAATATTGACATTACAAGATTGAATATACATTGTGTAATTAACTTGTCACAAATATTACTCACTTCCTTTAATTACCCTATTATCATTACTTACGTTTTAATTAAACTGAACCTTAAGCGTTTTGTTCTTCTCAGGCAAAATTTCCCGATGCTTCACTCTGCTGCTCCAAATCCTTGACCTTACTTTTAACTCCTCAACCACCGCCTTACAATACCCAAAACAACGGCAACTGAACCTTTCCTTACCACAAATTTAACCCTTAATTGATACTTTTAAATCCACAGTTCTAAGCTTCCACTTGCTCGCTCATCGTCCATCCTGTGTTTAGAAAGCAAAACCCATTGTCTGTATCTAATCATTTCCCAAAACGTGAACCCCTCTTTCTTCATTAACGCACCATCTAACTACCTTATTTAGTTAATCCGTCCTTAAGTCCTTGTTTAACGTAACCATCTCCTTCCCTGTATGCTCACTTTCCGCGCTCCAGTACTCGGTTTTCATTTCAAACAACCATGGCCGACACTTTCAAGGACCACCCCTCCTTCAACTCTCCACCGATTGTCATTCCGACCGCAACCTTTCTCTTCTCTACTCGAGCACTTCTCCCTCATCACTTACTTAATCAGCTTGCACCACCCTCAATAAAACCCATCGTTCATCACTTGTTCGCCATCTCCATATAAGGTGCGACAATAATATCCCTGGAAATCCACAAGAAAATCCGAGATGATGTTATTTCTACTCCTAAATCAAATAAAAACTCAGCTTCACGAATAAATGCCTACCTCTTACCAAAAATGGAACCCTAGCTCATGCAAAAACTCTCAGCATCGAACAGAAAAACCTTCGGCCTCTTTAAAATGCATATAAATTTGAAGAGGATGCCTAAAGGGTTCCAAACATATATTTCTTTTATTTTAATAATTTTATTTGTTTTGATTTGCTTTTTAGAAGATCACGATGAGGAATTTTGTAGCAGCCAGCAAATGTATTGACCGTGGAAAAGAAAATTTACGGTTAGGAGAAGTATGGATGTGTATTTATAGGGATAGGTAGCTTACATGGTAAGCTTCATGTTTTATTTTATTAATTTATACTGTATTGCTATTTGTATTAATGTTTAAAAATTACGACCATGTACATTATCCAAATTCAATAAAAATGGATACGCATCAACAATTCGACATTACGGACCCAATGAAACTTGTTTCGTCGAATTCCGACTCTGTTTGCTCACATAGCGTATTTTTAAAGTCAAATAATCGACTGTTTTTCACATTAAAATCTTGTACGGTCACATACTGACTCCAAAAATCATGAAAATTGAAACCTAGCAATAATTTAATATTCCGGATCCAACAAAATTAGTTTCGTCGAAAACGGAGGTCGTTTGCAAAAAATGGCTATTTTTAAAGCTCTAAATAAACGCATTTAAATATAAATATGTTTAAAAATAATTAAATTAAATATTAATAAATTAATATTATCGTATATATTCATATAGAATATAATCTAGCTCAAAACTAAACATATCGGGATTTATAACTCGACATTTTAAAATCCCATATTAAATCGATATTCAATTTATATTAAAAATCAATTTATAATATAAATAAATCATTATAAATTATAAAGGAATTCCATAGCGACTTTTCAAAAACTTGATTTGGACATAACTCAAAATATACATGACGAAATCTTGATTTTTCTCTTCCATTAGAAAAATATACTTCACCAGCTCCGAACGTTTCTTGTTTCACAGAAAGCCAATTTAAAATGGATTCTGTATATTCGTTTAAAGTTCGAATCGCCAAATTACGAACTACCACGCCATTTCGAGCTCGATTATAATTATATTATAATTATACATTCAAACTGTCGTTTATATAATATATTCGTTAATATAATTCAACTCTATACTGAATTATATATTATAAATGATCCAATTCACACAATATTGTGAATTCCACTATTTCTGACTATTTCGAAAATTAAATATATCATTCTATTAATTATATTAATTAAATATTCAAAAAAAATTAATTAAATGACCATTTAAATCTCTAAATCACTATTTAAATAATTAATTAAATTATTATACCGTAAAAATAAGGGACATTACATATTCCGCTTGGATTGTTTGGAGCGTCGAAGGCTCTGAGTGTCTTGGAACCTGCTAAATGCTGCTTTTCCTTCGCATCCTCCATCGCTTTGAGATGGGGGTCTGTTTGGTCGGTCGTTTTTCGCTTTAGCCTCTGGTTATTTTGTCGGGGATGACTTGTTTTTGTTGGTTTTCTATGTCTGTGTAGTGTTTGCTTTTTATTCAGTAAGTGAATTAGATTGTTTCGCAGTTGTAGTATTTTTTTCAACAACTAGTAATTGTGGTATTTTTTATGCCACTTAATTGTTTTTTATAATCCATCAGAGAAGGTCATTCTTATCCTTTTTGGTATGATTTTTTTGGGAATAAAAAAGGTTTACTAACTCATATCAACGGTCTCATCTAAAATAATATTCACATAACGTGTTTATTTCCATCGACTAAGTGACCAAAGCCTAAGGCTATGAAGGTCAAGGGAAATCCTAACTCAAAAAAAATATGCGATGGAAATCACAGAAACACAACATGCGGAACCCAGTTAAGAGTTCATCACATAATGGTTTAATCACCATGCAATAAACATTAAATAAGACAAGGATTACGTATAAAACTTAATGTTCATAAGCTGGTGAAAGCTTCAAAATCTCATTGAATTTAGAAAACAAACAATACTTAAATCTAGAAATACAACACCACATAGTCGTCATATACAACACAGTCTCTGGGAATTTATAAAACATCAAACCACACAGTTTGGATACAAATAGGCGAGACTTGGTTATGCCTGCATGTGCTCAAAACAATCGATTGAAGCCAACCATTACTACCTACACACTTTTGGTGCCTTACACGGTTACTCGAAATATATATATATAGCTCATAATCCCCACATGGTTACCTTATCTAGATAGACCCTAGGTCGACATAAGATAAACTCATTCGTCTATCATAAATGGCCCTTTTGGCCTAGTATTTGTAAAGATCTGACCCAAAAGCCCCACACAGTTCCCAGAGTATGTATCACCCACTTTCCAATAGTAATCCAAACAAGGGTAATAGTGCGTCTCATACAATACATTCTCACTTATTGCTTTACTATAAGTCAGCCAACTTCACACAAAATAACTTCAATTGAACAAGTTCATAATTAACTAATATAATATACCTTCACGTCTTGTACCATAAGGTTTATTGTATCATTTAATTCCCTTCCTCGTTCTCTCGAAAATTACAAAAACATGTACTTATATAGAAAATAATTATCTAGAGAAAACTAGTTTAAAAAAACTACTTCGAGAGAACTTTGGAAATTGTTTATAATAAATCTCTTTATAATAATGGAAATTATATATATTTTGAACAACTTTAGAAATAATTATATGCTTTATAAATCAAAGAAATATTTTGTAACGACCCAATTTTTGATCGATTAATTTTTAAATATTTAATATTTATTTTAAATATTTAGTTAATAATATAACTCGATTTTTATATTGAGTTTTCAATTTAATAATCGAAACATGAATTATTTCGAATATACATAATTTTCGTAATACGAGAACATGAAATAATTTAATTCGAAATTTAAAACGGAGTCAAAATAATTCAAATGATTTATAGAAATTCTATTTGAATAGGAATGATAACAATAAGTAATTATTATCGATAAGGTGATTGTTTTGGAATTTAAATAATATTATATCGGTGTAATATGGTACGTAAGAATAATCAATTCACAAACGACCTCTGTTTTTTATGAAACAAATTTTATTGGGTCCAAAACGTCAAACCATAACGTGTATCATGTTTCATCGCCATTGGATCTCATTTATAGTAGTTTTAACCTGAGTCTTCATGAGTAGGTTTCACAAAATAAAATATAATAATAATCCATTAGCTTCTTAAATACACCTCAACAATCTTCTTTAGGAAGACAATCCTGTCTTCCCTTGAAAGTTATTCCTCAGGTCAATAAAAGGGATTGATACCTTTCTTCTGAAAATCGTAGAATTGAAGCTCCTGCTTCACTAAAAATAGCCGCTCCATTTTTAATTTGCAAATCCATTTCAGAAAATCAAAACCAAAATTCCCTTATGTTTTTCTTCAAATCAAAACCGTTCCTTTTATTGTTTATTCCCTGTATTGAAATCAAACAAATGAACGCTCCTCCTTTCATTCGAGAGAGAAATAAAAATGGCCTCGACATTTATCTCCGTTCAACCTAAAATCAAAATCAAACGTTGATCATTCGAGATCTTGGTTGCCCCCTACATTTGGGCGATCGATTATCGGGGAGGGTCAGCAGCGAGAAAACGCGACTAGGGTTCGGGTATGGAAGTATTAGATGGTGGAGAGGGTCAAGTCGAGAGCGGCGTTGGACCTGAGGTAAGGAGGCGCACCTGCAGGTCGATTATGGTGAAGTTTGGTCAAAAATAATGTCGTGACCTCGGAGGCCACTGTTGTGCGATGTGGTACACTTAGAACGTGCGAGCGTGGAGATAAGGGGTGCAGGTTGTAACAACCCGGAATTTTTGGGACCAATTTAAAATTTTTATTTTTAGAAATTTTATTAGAAAATACGTGAGAATTTAAAAATTCTATTTTTGAATTTAAAAAAAAAGTTAAATTAATTGATGGTGGTGCGTTCAGCTCAACAAAACAAGAAATAAATTGAGAAATAAGATATGTGCGCTAACTACGTTCACATTAATATAGCTTATTCCATAATTTAGAATCTAATGTTATTGGATTACATGAAAGTGATCACATTAAAAAGTTTACAATGAAGAGTTGAATTTTTATAGTCACATGTTTTAATTTCATAAATTGCTATGTTTGTATATATTCATATTGCAGCTAAATTTAGCTAAATTGGTATTTAACGTTTGAAAAAATTGGTAAAACTAAAGAAATATAAATCAAGCGTTCATTTACTTTTATATTGCTAGACACACGTAGCTACCCATCGTCATTATCTCCCTCTTTTACGCTTACTTTAAATTCATTTCAAATCTTATATGGCACGTTTAATTGACTAAGTTATGGTAAGAATAGTCTAATGAAATAAATGGTTTGACTTGATTAGGATACCCTTAATCCTAAAATTATTTCCCTTTATTTTGTCATAATAAAAATGTCATTTATGTTGATTTAGGATTGTCAAAATATATTAAATGTTTACTTTTATATGTCATGTATACATTATTTTTGTATACATATTAAAATTTGCATTTTTATATATCATGTATACATTAGGTTTGTATATATATATATATATATATATATATATACACACACATGTATATATTAAAGTTTACATTTTTGTATGTCATGTTGTGCATTGAATATATAAATATGCATACGTATATGACTGAACCGTGCGCCTAATTTATTGCGGTCAATTATGATCCTCTTTATTTGCACATGTTGAACAATGCAACATAAGGGGTCAAATTAATAAAATGGAGCATAGTAAAAAAATTAAAGGGTTAAATTAAAATTTCCTAACCTCTATATATTATCTCAAAACCCTCTCATAACCTCAACCCTAATCCTATGTTCCTCCTTCTTTTCCATGGCGGCTCTCTTCCTCTCTTTCCCTCCTCCTCTTTCTTTCTTTCAATCAGCCAACTCATGGCCAAAATCACTAACACCTACCGCCATTTGAAGAAATTAGAGCCAAAACAGCGAAACCATGTGCGAAAAGCGACAAAATGGCGAACGCGACGAAAATATAAAAAAAAGTGATGGAGTGGAAAGTTTTTTGTGAGATTTCTAAATCTTGAATAATTAAATAATTCAATCATATTTGTTATGTGAATCATTGTATGTACCAAATTATATATCTGCGATGTGGCAATTAGAATTATTGTTTGTCTGTGTGATTTGTAATGATGTATGATGTTATGATATAGTCCTGTTGTTTAGATCTATAAACCTTGATGAAATCCTTATAAAGTTCTCATCTTTATTATTCTTGTTTTTGTTTTTATTTTTATTTCTTTCTCATAATGAAAAATTAAATCTTTATTCTGATTTACTAAAGTAAGTTTGGTATTTTAAATTTTGATTCACAAAATAAAGTTGAAATGTTATTTTGATTAACAAAATAAATGAAAGTTAGAATACTTTGATTTAAAAAGAAAAGTAAATCTTTATTTGTGATTCACAAAATAAAATCTTTATTTTTGGTTTACAAATAAAAAGAAAATTTGAATCTTTTGACTTACAAATAAAAAGAAAATTTGAATTTTTGATTCACAAATAAAAAGAAAAGTTAGAATTTTTATTTTGTTTTACAAGAGAAAACTTGAATCTCTATTTTGATTTATGATTTATAAAAGGAAGAAAGTTTAGATCTTTTAAATTTTAATTAAAAGATAAATAAAGATTAGATATCTTATTTTGATTTTCAAGATAAAATAAAGATGGGACCTCTTATTGTGATTCATCAAATTTACACACCAAATCATATATTGTGTTGTATGTGTTGACATTGAAACTATGACGTTGGATAAATTATAGAAATGGTTAGACAAAAACCATATTATCACATTGTTGACATTGAAATTATGACGTTGGGTAAATAGAAATGGTTAGACAAAAACCATATTATCACATTGTTGACATTGAAATTATGACGTTGGGTAAATAGAAATGGTTAGACAAAAACCATATTATCACATTATTGAATTGAAATTAACATCGCCAAATTATCATTATTTTGTCGCATTAGAATTGGCGAAAAAAAAATGTTAAACACTAAAATCTCATTTTAATGTAATGAAGTAAATAAGAAAATGTTCATGTTTTAATTTAAATAAACATGTTTTACATTAAGAACTCTATTTTTAATGTAATAAGAAAATTGATCAAAATGGTTCATGTTAGAAAAATAAACATTGTTCATGTTGACATAGAAAACATGTTTTATATTACATAATTATAATGTAATCAAAAGAGAAGAAAATTTACATTGTTGTTCAATGTAAATAAAAGAAGTAAAATTACATTTTTATGTAAAGTTAACATATAGAAAAATGACCATTGTTTTAATATGAAACCATTTACATTTTTCAATGTAAAGATTGAAAAGAAAATATTTACATTTTTCAATGTAAAAGAAAAGAAAAGAAAATATTTACTTTTTTCAATGTAAAAGAAAAGTAAATATTTACATTTTTCAATGTAAAAGAGAAAAAGAGAATTTACATATGTAAATAAAAACAATAAATAGGAAATTTACATTTTTCCATTGTTATAAAGAGTAATAGAAAATTCACATTTTTCTATTGTAATAAAGTATAATAGGAAATTTCCATTTTTCTATTGTAATGAAGAGAGATAGAAAATTTACTTTGTCTTTTATGTAAAATATAAGATTTACCTTTTTCTAGGAGAAGATAAAAGAATTTACATTTTTCATTTTAAAAGAAAAGGAAATAAAATATATACATTTTATAAAAACATAAAAAGTTCACTTTTATGTTATAAAAATGAAATAGGATAAAAGTTCACTTTTATGTCATAAAAAGGAAATAGAATAAAAAGTGCATTTTTGTGTCTTTAAATCACGTAGGACAAAAGAACATTTTTATAACTAAAGAGAAAAAAATATACATCGTCGAATTATCATTTTTGGTCGCATTAGAATTGGCGAACAAAAATGTCATTTTTATCGCATTAGAATTAGCGAACAAAAATGTCATTTTTATTTGATGTAAAAATATACATCGTTAAAACATCATTTTTGTCGCATTAGAATTGGCGAACAAAAATGTCATTTTTATTTGATATAAAAATATACATTGTGGAATTATCATTTTTGGTCGCATTAGAATTGGCGAACAAAAATGTCATTTTTATTTGATGTAAAAATATACATCGTTAAAACGTCATTTTTGTCGCATTAGAATTGGCGAACAAAAATGTCATTTTTATTTGATATAAAAATGTACATCGTGGAACTATCATTTTTGGTCGCATTAGAATTGGCGAACAAAAATGTCATTTTTATTTGATATAAAAATATACATCGTTAAAACATCATTTTTGTCGCATTAGAATTGGCGAACAAAAATGTCAATTTTATTTGATATAAAAATATACATCGTGGAATTATCATTTTTGTCGCATTAGAATTGGCGAACAAAAATTTCATTTTTATTTGATATAAAAATATACATCGTTAAAACATCATTTTTGGTCGCATTAGAGTTGGCGAACAAAAATGTCATTTTTATTGAATATAAAATTATAAGTCGTTGTAAACATCATTTTTGTCGCATTAGGTTGGCGAACAAAAATTTCATTTTTATTTGATATAAAATTATGCATTGTTGAAACCATCATTTTTGTCGCATTAGAATTGGCGGACGAAAATATTACTTTCATAGAATAAAAGGAACGGATTTTAAAAAAGGTTACATCTTTGTTGCATGTTTTAAATGCGAACAAAGCATTAAAATCAATGTTACATTTTTATTTATTTAACTTGATGTAAGTAAACATAAAATAAGGAGTTGTTCTTTTATTTACATTTCTTGATGTAAATAAAACTTGAAATTAAATATTACATTTTTATTTGCATTACTCAACTCAAATAAACAGGGAATAAAAGATACAGTTTCATTTGCAATCCTTAATGCAAATAAATTATGAAATGAATTGAAAAAAAAGATTTTATTTTATCGTCGCTTTTATTTCCATAAATGGGCATAACATAAAGATTTTATTTGTTCATTGTTTTCAAATAAAAAGATTGTACATTTAAAATTTACATTTTTTTATGTAATTTATATTTCAGTAAATAGAAATAAAGAGTTCATTTTTATTGACATTTTACATGCGGTAAAAATAATTGAAATAAAAGAGACATTTTTATCGTGTGTTATATATTGTGTATTACACTACCATAGACAAGTTACCTGACTTGTTTATGTGATCGGGTCGATCATTTTCACACATCGCCCAAGTGCACAAATGAATTTATTATTTGTTTGTTGGCTGAAACCCCACACCGGTGTTGGGATGAAAATGAACATACACTAATCCCAATATTTAGTTGTATGTTGATCGTTAGATCGACAGGCTGCGATGAGCGTTATTATTTAATTTTTAACGCTTACACAGTAGAAAATACACTTTGGATGAAAATGGATGAATTGATGATTATCTATTTTATTGTCATATGTATGATGTGTATGAAATCCATATAATCCAAAATTATATGGTAAATGATTGAGTGGCTTTTCGATTCCCGTGTTCTTTTAAATAATAATATTCTTACATTAGAAATTCTTTCTATATAAAGAATATATTTTAATATAAAACTATATTTTTAATCAAGTATATGTTAAAACAAAGAATATTTGTAAGAGATAAAGATTTGTAATATAAAGAATACTTCTCATTAAGAGTCTTTATATAAAGAATATTTTTATGATTATTTTAAAATATGTTTTTAAAAGATTACTAGCATTTGCAATTATATTTTGTGATATGAAATAAATTGAGATGTGAAGTGGATTTATCGTGGATGATGTTTTCAACGACATTTGTCCTTTAATCCAATTTACATTGAAATTATTATTTGGAATTTATAAATCTAATTTATAGATTTAAAAAGGCATTTTCTAATAATCAAGTTTTCCAATTTAATATATTAAAATTGGAATTAAGTAGAAATTCGATTGGTAGTAATCGAGACGGGCTCCTGTAATAGAAGACCGATATTATATATGGAATTTAAGAGGCTTTGCCGTTATTCCATGTATATTGTTAGTCCGATACAGAAATTCATACCGATTATGTATTGATTTGATTTCTGTGAAATTCCTTATTTTAGAAATTGATTTGTGGGTTTATCGTGAACTGTGTTTTATAGAACACTAGTTCTTTAACCCGTTTTAAGACAAGATTTATTCCATAAAATAAATGATCTTGTAATAATGATTTTTGATATTAAATCAAAATAAGAGTTTTAACAAATCTTTTAAGGAAGATTTAAGATTTTATTTTCAAAGATTATCTTTGATAAAATTAATGAGAATCCTTTAATATGAATATTCTTATTAAAAGAATATTCGGAGTTGAAATGTGGCGTAATGTGTGATTTTCCAATATTTGATTTTTATTCCCAAAATACGCGAGTTATTCAGAAAGACCGGGTTTAACCCATTCTGAATAATCCTCATGACGATCAAGAGTCGAAGATGAAGACGGTGGTTGAAGACCGAAGGTTTTCACATCGTTGGGATGGTGATGACTGGTATCTTGAATTGGGACTGTACATTCCAAGGCAAGGTATTTGGTAATGATCGTCCAAACGTATTTGGAGATTGACAGACACGTTGTTTCGCTCAGACCCAGAGCGGACTTGTAAATGGATTGTGTGTCTGACATTGTATTCCTTTCTACTGTATTTGTTGAACTCTACTGATTATATATTTCTATTTGGTGGTGAAGAATTTATTCTTCACTTATCACCCTTCTCTAAGTCGTATGAGCTTAGAGGTTATATATATTGGTAGATGATCAATAATATGGTAGGGTCTGACAATGTGACATGCTAAGATGCAAATGATCAAGGCTTTGTTGAAAAGCAGGCCTTGTGGTTGATGATCAAAGCAAGGTCTCTTTAGGCATAGCTTTGTGTATATCGTGACTTCGCGAGCCTCACACCCCGGTATAAGTCAAAAACGGGATATGGACCGTAGGGAGTGCATACGTTTCTTTCTAGCTAGAAGTGGTGTTTGGGCTTTAACACGGCCCGGCATTTTACTATGTGGATTATGGATTGAGGTACCTCGCTTTTTTATAGGCCGGAAGTGGTCATATTATAGGTCCAAAAGGGCCGGGAAGCGTATGTTCAGGAATTGCCAATCCACCACAGTTAGGTGGGGACCTGCCCTACCATTCCAAGGGTTGCCCATAGGTGTGATCCTGAGGCATTTGCTAGAGTGTCTCGAATCGGAAGAGGACGATCCATAGCCTCGATTTCATGACAGAAAACCAATTTCCAATACAACATTACGATTTTGATTGTAAACTTATATATGGCAACATAGTATATGGTACCTATGACGTCTAAGATTAATACATTTATATTGAAATGTTTTAAATATATATATACACACACTAATAATAATATCGTTTTTACGTATCAAGCATCTTTTAACCATTATAAGGTAAAATCCCATCCTCTGGTGTGCGTTGCATTGTGTGATGGGACCTGGGTCTTATAATGGTTACATTTTTTCTAAAAAGCATTGCGTTATTTAACGATTTACTTTATTTATGCACTGGCAATCCAATGGAGTAAACCCGTTCCGCGATAGTGGCGTGGTCCTGTGATCAGCCTACTATTTAGATAAGTTAAGTATAGAATTCTCACACCAGTCCCACGACTGACCTGTAGTTTGTTTCTCTTTGCAAACTCGGGTGCCCTCTTTCCACATGGGCAGTCGAGTAGCTTTTTGCAGATATAGTTAAGCAGGATCCTGGATTGAAGTCTGAAGCTGGGTCCAGAATATTGATGGCCTTCCGCTAAGATTAGTTCCGCTGCAATGTATTTAATTTATTGTAAATGTATCATCCGCTGTATTATTTATCGATGTACTCTGATATATATTCTGTACTCTGATGTAACATTTATTATTGATGTTATAAAAGTCTGTGTTGTTGTTCTGATGTGTTGTATGCTCAAAGTTAACGTACGCGGGTTTTGAACGGTCTTGATCGATCGTGCGATCGATTGGGGTCGGGCGAAATCTGGGTCGTTACAACTGGTATCAGAGCGAGGTTTAGCTCAAATCTTTGGGATACAACTCGTTAGAACTGAACAGAAGACTCATCAGAAATTGGATTAGTAATATCCAATAGGAATACTCATTAGAGATAGGATCAGCAGTATCCTAGAATGAGAAAACTCATTAGAGATGGGGTTAGAAATGCCCTAGAATGAGTTGAGAGTAACGAGTTTATAAATAACGTATTTGTGATTCGATCTCAAAAAATATGATTTTTGAATATATAAAAATCATATATATTTAAAAAGTTAATCGGCTAATAAAATTAGAAGAATGAAATTCAAATAGGTTAACTAAACAATTTTTAGCTACGTTCCTTTTCGAGGACGAAAAGATTTTAAGTGGGGGAGATTGTAACAACCCGGAATTTTTGGGACCAATTTAAAATTTTTATTTTTAGAAATTTTATTAGAAAATACGTGAGAATATAAAAATTCGTTTTTTGAATTTAAAAAAAAAGTTAAATTAATTGATGATGGTGCGTTCAGCTCAACAAAACAAGAAATAAATTGAGAAATAAGATATGTGCGCTAACTACGTTCACATTAATATAGCTTATTCCATAATTTAGAATCTAATGTTATTGGATTACATGAAAGTGATCACATTAAAAAGTTTACAATAAAGAGTTGAATTTTTATAGTCACATGTTTTAATTTCATAAATTGCTATGTTTGTATATATTCATATTGCAGCTAAATTGGTATTTAACGTTTAAAAAAATGGTAAAACTAAAGAAATATAAATCAAGCATTCATTTACTTTTATATTGCTAGACACACGTAGCTACCCGTCGTCATTATCTTCCTCTTTTACGCTTACTTTAAATTCATTTCAAATCTTATATGGCACGTTTAATTGACTAAGTTATGGTAAGAATAGTCTAATGAAATAAATGGTTTGACTTGATTAGGATACCCTTAATCCTGAAATTATTTCCCTTTATTTTGTCATAATAAAAATGTCATTTATGTTGATTTAGGATTGTCAAAATATATTAAATGTTTACTTTTATATGTCATGTATACATTATTTTTGTATACATATTAAAATTTGCATTTTTATATATCATGTATACATTAGGTTTGTATATATACACACACACACACACACATATATATATATATATATTAAAGTTTACATTTTTGTATGTCATGTTGTGCATTGAATATATAAATATGCATATGTATATGACTGAACCATGCGCCTAATTTATTGCGGTCAATTATGATCCTCTTTATTTGCACATGTTGAACAATGCAACATAAGGGTTCAAATTAATAAAATGGAGCATAGTAAAAAAATTAAAGGGTTAAATTAAAATTTCCTAACCTTTATATATTATCTCAAAACCCTCTCATAACCTCAACCCTAATCCTATGTTCCTCCTTCTTTTCCATGGCGGCTCTCTTCCTCTCTTTCCCTCCTCCTCTTTCTTTCTTTCTTTCAATCAGCCAACCCATGGCCAAAATCACTAACACCTACCGCCATTTGAAGAAATTAGAGCCAAAACAGCGAAACCATGTGCGAAAAGCGACAAAATGGCGAACGCGACGAAAATATAAAAAAAAGTGATGGAGTGGAAAGCTTTTTGTGAGATTTCTAAATCTTGAATAATTAAATAATTCAATCATATTTGTTATGTGAATCATTGTATGTACCAAATTATATATCTGCGATGTGGCAATTAGAATTATTGTTTGTCTGTGTGATTTGTAATGATGTATGATGTTATGATATAGTCCTGTTGTTTAGATCTATAAACCTTGATGAAATCCTTATAAAGTTCTCATCTTTATTATTCTTGTTTTTGTTTTTATTCTTATTTCTTTCTCATAATGAAAAATTAAATCTTTATTCTGATTTACTAAAGTAAGTTTGGTATTTTAAATTTTGATTCACAAAATAAAGTTGAAATGTTATTTTGATTAACAAAATAAATGAAAGTTAGAATACTTTGATTTAAAAAGAAAAGTAAATCTTTATTTGTGATTCCCAAAATAAAATCTTTATTTTTGGTTTACAAATAAAAAGAAAATTTGAATCTTTTGACTTACAAATAAAAAGAAAATTTGAATTTTTGATTCACAAATAAAAAGAAAAGTTAGAATTTTTATTTTGTTTTACAAGAGAAAACTTGAATCTCTATTTTGATTTATGATTTATAAAAGGAAGAAAGTTTAGATCTTTTAAATTTTAATTAAAAGATAAATAAAGATTAGATATCTTATTTTGATTTACAAAATAAAATAAAGATGGGACCTCTTATTGTGATTCATCAAATTTACACACCAAATCATATATTGTGTTGTATGTGTTGACATTGAAACTATGACGTTGGATAAATTATAGAAATGGTTAGACAAAAACCATATTATCACATTGTTGACATTGAAATTATGACGTTGGGTAAATAGAAATGGTTAGACAAAAATCATATTATCACATTGTTGACATTGAAATTATGACGTTGGGTAAATAGAAATGGTTAGACAAAAACCATATTATCACCTTATTGAATTGAAATTAACATCGCCAAATTATCATTATTTTGTCGCATTAGAATTGGCGAAAAAAAATGTTAAACACTAAAATCTCATTTTAATGTAATGAAGTAAATACGAAAATGTTCATGTTTTAATTTAAATAAACATGTTTTACATTAAGAACTCTATTTTTAATGTAATAAGAAAATTGATCAAAATGGTTCATGTTAGAAAAATAAACATTGTTCATGTTGACATAGAAAACATGTTTTATATTACATAATTATAATGTAATCAAAAGAGAAGAAAATTTACATTGTTGTTCAATGTAAATAAAAGAAGTAAAATTACATTTTTTTGTAAAGTTAACATATAGAAAAATGACCATTGTTTTAATATGAAACCATTTACATTTTTCAATGTAAAGATTGAAAAGAAAATATTTACATTTTTCAATGTAAAAGAAAAGAAAAGTAAATATTTACATTTTTCAATGTAAAAGAGAAAAAGAGAATTTACATATGTAAATAAAAACAATAAATAGGAAATTTACATTTTTTCTTTGTTATAAAGAGTAATAGAAAATTCACAATTTTCTATTTTAATAAAGTATAATAGGAAATTTCCATTTTTCTATTGTAATGAAGAGAGATAGAAAATTTACTTTGTCTTTTATGTAAAATATAAGATTTACCTTTTTCTAGGAGAAGATAAAAGAATTTACATTTTTCATTTTAAAAGAAAAGGAAATAAAATATATACATTTTATAAAAACATAAAAAGTTCACTTTTATGTTATAAAAATGAAATAGGATAAAAGTTCACTTTTATGTCATAAAAAGGAAATAGAATAAAAAGTGCATTTTTGTGTCTTTAAATCAAATAGGATAAAAGAACATTTTTATAACTAAAGAGAAAAAAATATACATCGTTGAATTATCATTTTTGGTCCATTAGAATTGGCGAACAAAAATGTCATTTTTATTTGATATAAAAATATACATCGTTAAAACATCATTTTTGTCGTATTAGAATAGGCGAACAAAAATGTTATTTTTATTTGATGTAAAAATATACATCGTTAAAACATCATTTTTGTCGCATTAGAATTGGCGAACAAAAATGTCATTTTTATTTGATATAAAAATATACATCGTGGAATTATCATTTTTGGTCGCATTAGAATTGGCGAACAAAAATGTCATTTTTATTTGATGTAAAAATATACATCGTTAAAACATCATTTTTGTCGCATTAGAATTGGCGAACAAAAATGTCATTTTTATTTGATATAAAAATATACATCGTGGAATTATCATTTTTGGTCGCATTAGAATTGGCGAACAAAAATGTCATTTTTATTTGATATAAAAATATACATCGTTAAAACATCATTTTTGTCGCATTAGAATTGGCGAACAAAAATGTCATTTTTATTTGATATAAAAATATACATCGTGGAATTATCATTTTTGTCGCATTAGAATTGGCGAACAAAAATGTCAATTTTATTTGATATAAAAATATACATCGTTAAAACATCATTTTTGGTCACATTAGAGTTGGCGAACAAAAATGTCATTTTTATTGAATATAAAATTATACGTCGTTGTAAACATCATTTTTGTCGCATTAGGTTGGCGAACAAAAATGTCATTTTTATTTGATATAAAATTATGCATTGTTGAAACCATCATTTTTGTCACATTAGAATTGGCGGACGAAAATATTACTTTCATAGAATAAAAGGAATGGATTTTAACAAAGGTTACATCTTTGTTGCATTTTTTAATGCGAACAAAGCTTTAAAATCAATGTTACATTTTTTTTTCACTTGATGTAAGTAAACATGAAATAAGGAGTTGCTCTTTTATTTACATTTCTTGATGTAAATAAAACTAGAAATTAAATATTACATTTTTATTTGCATTACTCAAGGCAAATAAACAGGGAATAAAAGATACAGTTTCATTTGCAATCCTTAATGCAAATAAATTATGAAATGAATTATAATAAAAGATTTTATTTTATCGTCGCTTTTATTTCCATAAATGGGCGTAACATAAAGATTTCATTTGTTCATTGTTTTCAGATAAAAAGATTGTACATTTAAAATTTACATTTTTTATGTAATTTATATTTCAATAAATAGAAATAAAGAGTTCATTTTTATTGACATTTTACATGCAGTAAAAATAATAGAAATAAAAGAGACATTTTTATCGTGTGTTATATATTGTGTTATATATTGTGTATTACACTGCCATAGACAAGTTACCTGACTTGTTTATGTGATTGGGTCGATCATTTTCACACATCGCCCAAGTGCACAAATGAATTTATTATTTGTTTGTTGGCTGAAACCCCACACGGGTGTTGGGATGCAAATGAACATACACTAATCCCAATATTTAGTTGTATGTTGATCGTTAGATCGACAGGCTGCGATGAGCGTTATTATTTAATTTTTAACGCTTACACAGTAGAAATTACACTTTGGATGAAAATGGATGAATTTATGATTATCTATTTTATTGTCATATGTATGATGTGTATGAAATCCATATAATCCAAAATTATATGGTAAATGATTGAGTCGCTTTTCGATTCCGGTGTTCTTTTAAATAATAATATTCTTACATTAGAAATTCTTTTTACATAAAGAATATATTTTAATATAAAACTATATTTTTAATCAAGTATATGTTAAAACAAAGAATATTTGTAAGAGATAAAGATTTGTAATATAAAGAATACTTCTCATTTAGAGTCTTTATATAAAGAATATTTTTATGATTATTTTAAAATATATTTTTAAAAGATTACTAGCATTTGCAATTATATTTTGTGATACGAAATAAATTGAGATGTGAAGTGGATTTATCGTGGATGATGTTTTAAACGACATTTGTCCTTTAATCCAATTTACATTGAAATTATTATTTGGGATTTATAAATCTAATTTATAGATTTAAAAAGGCATTTTCTAAAAATCAAGTTTTCCAATTTAATATATTAAAATTGGAATTAAGTATAAATTCGATTGGTAATAATCGAGATGGGCTTCTGTACTAGAAGACCGATATTATATATGGAATTTAAGAGGCTTTGCTGTTATTCCATGTATATTGTTAGTCCGATACAGAAATTCATACCGATTATGTATTGATTTGATTTCTGTGAAATTCCTTATTTTAGAAATTGATTTGTGGGTTTATCGTGAACTGTGTTTTATAGAACACTAGTTCTTTAACCCGTTTTAAGACAAGATTTATTCCATAAAATAAATGATCTTGTAATAATGATTTTTGATATTAAATCAAAATTAGAGTTTTAACAAATCTTTTAAGGAAGATTTACGATTTTATTTTCAAAGATTATCTTTGATAAAATTAATGAGAATCCTTTAATATGAATATTCTTATTAAAAGAATATTCGGAGTTGAAATGTGGCGTAATGTGTGATTTTTCAATATTTGATTTTTATTCCCAAAATACGCGAGTTATTCAAAAAGACCGGGTTTAACCCATTCTGAATAATCCTCACGACGATCAAGAGTCGAAGATGAAGACGGTGGTTGAAGACCGAAGGTTTTCACATCGTTGGGATGGTGATGACTGGTATCTTGAATTGGGACTGTACATCCCAAGGCAAGGTATTTGGTAATGATCGTCCAAACGTATTTGGAGATCGACGAACACGTTGTTTCGCACAGACCCAAAGCGGACTTGTAAATGGATTGTGTGTCTGACATTGTATTCCTTTCTACTGTATTTGTTGAACGCTACTGATTATATATTTATGTTTGGTGGTGAAGAATTTATTCTTCACTTATCACCCTTCTCTAAGCCGTATGAGCTTAGAGGTTATATATATATATTGGTAGATGATCAATAATATGGTAGGGTCTGACAATGTGACATGCTAAGATGCAAATGATCAAGGCTTTGTTGAAAAGCAGGCCTTGTTGTTGATGATCAAAGCACAGTCTCTTTGGGCATAGCTTTGTGTATATCGTGACTTCGCGAGCCTCACACCCCGGTATGAGTCAAAAACGGGATATGGACCGTAGGGAGTGCATACGTTTCTTTCTAGCTAGAAGTGGTGTTTGGGATTTAACACGGCCCGGCATTTTACTATGTGGATTATGGATTGAGGTACCTCGTTTTTTTTATAGGCCGGAAGTGGTCATATTATAGGTCCAAAAGGGCCGGGAAGCGTATGTTCAGGAATTGCCAATCCACTACCGTTAGGTGGGGACCGGCCCTACCGTTCCAAGGGTTGCCCATAGGTGTGACCCAGAGGCATTTTGTACCAACCCTAAATTTTGGGTGCAATTTAAAATTAATTTTTAATAAATTTTTACATGGATTTGTAGTCGAATTTAAAAATTCGATAACTTAAAAACGATTACGTCGTTAAATATGAATTTAAATATAATAAAATATTGTTTTCGAAATTTGACGTATGTTTATTTAATTTATAGAATTTTTCTGTAAATTTTATTTTGAAAAATAAACATCTTCTTGTTTGAAGTATTTTATGCCCTATATCAACGTTTTCAATATTTTACAAAATAAGTCATCTTGTCTATTTTATTTTATTTTTGAGATCGTGACGGATTGCTCGACACGACGGTATTTTTATTTTTGTCCGTAGCAGTTCGTATGTGAACGGAGTTTTATGTAACGGGGTACGCAAAACATTACAATTTAAAAGCATATTTTATGTGCCATTATTATTCTCATACACCAGCACGTTTCTTCATTAATGCAAACCCTATACCCTCTCACTTCACTCACTTCTCATTTAATGCCGCAATGTATGGGCTGGGTTTTAACGCAAGGAACAAAATTGTAGGGACAATAAATTTTAATTGTTTTTCACTCCTCACGCATGAACATGGGACCTTCTCCATTTTTATATTTCTTTCCTTCTCTTAATAACAACACAACAACCTCCCCATTTTAAAATTCATTCTCCTCTCTTCCTTAAAACTTTTCTTTTAATGACCATTTTTCTTTCTAATATAGACAACAAACATTGAAGCAACGGGAGGCCATTCTCTCTTCTTTTATGTTCCATGCTTCTCATGAAAACTTTGTGCCACCTTCCTCCTAATGAAGAACGCTACTAACACGGGGGGCTTCATTTTCAAAAACTCACGCAAGTCTCAGCAAGAAAAAAAAGGGATTCGTAATATTTTTCCCCTTTCATTTTTTATTCAATCCTTCTTCTTTATATGCCAAATTTTTTTTTACACAGCAAGCCACATGAATAAACTTCTCTTCCCTGGACTTACATATCTTCTTGACAATAAAAACATGCTTTCATTTATCCATTTCCTCCCTGTCAATAAATAGAAAAAAAAGAATTCCATGAGCAGATGAGCTGAGAGCTTAGCAAGAAAATAAAATAAATGCATAGCACCATGCGCATGAAAATAAAGTGCATGGGTTTGTGTTTGTGCATATGTGAGTGTGCACGCGGTGTCCATGCGAGATGGAGTACGACGCGATGGTGATCGGTACGGTCTTTGGTGTTTGCGCATAGCTGAAAAAGAAAGTGAACTTGGAGTTCGAGGTGCTACGTTAACCTGAAGCTGTTAACATGCGAAGGTGGTCTGTAAGTAAAGTGCTTGGTTGGTCATTGTTTGGTGCTTGTGTTGATGAGTCAGTGCATGTATGGGCTGGGTGCGTGAGTTTATATGTTTGTGCACTTGTTGGTGTATCGCACACGGAAACATGGTTACGAAGTTACTGTAGTAGGGCGGGAAAGTATCACGTACATGGTGGAGAAATGATAAGTGCAGGTGCGGGGATTTGAGTTGTGTTTTCATGCACAAATAAAGGACGCAAGGAGGCTTGCAGTGTATTGACAGATTTGGGGTGAGAATTTTATTCATTTAATTATTTTGATTTGTTAGTTACGGTGGCTTAAACTAAAACATGTTAGTTCACTCAATATGAAACCTGTTTACCAGCGATTTTGATGTTAGAATCGTATTGACTAATATGACATGATTTGCTTAGTTATTTAACATATTTGGTTAGTGACAATTTGTAAGGGTGAAATCATTGCCTGCATGTATCAAGCTTTTGCATGTAAATTTTGACTTACATTTTTGGTGCCATGCGTGCTATATACATGATTACACAAAGGTGCTTCCAGCAAATGCCTTGTCCATGTTTATTTGTAGCAAGTAATGTATGTTAGAAAGAAAATTTTGAATCTAAACTTTGGATTACAACGTTGATAACAAACACCGGACCTAACCTAGCCAAACAAAACAAAGCTGAGTGGTGAAACTTGTAACAAAGACGAGTTGGGAAATTTGTAAGCTAAACATAAGTGTGGTTCGCATGTATTGTTACTGTGTAAGTCTCATGTGAAAAGAATAGTTAGGCTAGTATTTTGTGCCACCCTACACCGTGCGTTATATATATATATATATATATATATATATATATTAAAAAAAGCTTTAATTTTTATTTTATTTTATTTTATTTTATTTAAAAAAATAAAATCAAATCAAACTTCGTTGCATTTTTACGTATGTTGACCGTAATTTGTTTGTTCAGTTCGCTGAAGTTTCGGAGTCCTTTCATTTCTGCGGCTGTTTATTGTCGCCAATATTCCTATGCAACGAAGGTGAGTTTTCTCACATCTGCAAAAATATTCACATTTTTGTGAAATTGAAATCTGTGATTGATTTGATTATTTGGTTGTTGGTTGCTATTTTAAATGGACATCTAATTTAAACTGTTAGAAATAAAATTGCAGTTAGTTTATTTTTGAATTAAATTTCTAGTTAAACCCCGACACATATAATCAGTTAATTATTGCAAATTGAACTGTTTTGGATGATGGTTGTGATGGGTGTTTATTTATGGATATATTGAACTGTACGGATGTTGTTTATATTTTTATATCATTGTTATCACCTTGGATGTTACGGGCATCATCATAAACTGTCATTTCGAATAAATTAAGAAATAGGTTGAAATGATATATACCTATAACATTTGACCTTTGGATTGAAATGATATATATCCATTCCCTGAAATTAAAATTTAAAATTTGAAATCACTAATCACTTGGCCATAGGATAGAGAATTATTATACGGACACCGGATTGGTTAAATCTATAAATTTTAGAATTTGTGAAACCGATTTCAATAAGTGATTCTGTGTAAAGAAAATAAATTGAAATTGAATTATACATTGGAATTTGAATTTGAATTCGAAATGTTGAAATTGAATTATTTCAAAGGTTTAAATATTTATTTAAACTTTGGAATAAAATTTGAATTGAAATGATCTAATTTGTTATTTTGAAATTTAAACTAAAATTGGTTATAAATTGAAATTATTTAAATTGAATTATACATTGGAATTTGAATTTGAATTCGAAATGTTGAAATTGAATTATTTCAAAGGTTTAAATATTTATTTAAACTTTGGAATAAAATTTGAATTGAAATGATCTAATTTGTTATTTTGAAATTTAAACTAAAATTGGTTATAAATTGAAATTATTTAAATTGAATTATACATTGGAATTTGAATTTGAAATGTTGAAATTGAATTATTTCAAAGGTTTAAATATTTATTTAAACTTTGGAATAAAATTCGATTTGAAATGATCTAATTTGTTATTTTGAAATTTAAACTAAAATTGGTTATAAATTGAAATTATTTAAACTGAATTATACATTGGAATTTGAATTTGAATTCGAAATGTTGAAATTGAATTATTTCAAAGGTTTAAATATTTATTTAAACTTTGGAATAAAATTTGAATTGAAATGATCTAATTTGTTATTTTGAAATTTAAACTAAAATTGGTTATAAATTGAAATTATTTAAATTGAATTATACATTGGAATTTGAATTTGAAATGTTGAAATTGAATTATTTCAAAGGTTTAAATATTTATTTAAACTTTGGAATAAAATTCGATTTGAAATGATCTAATTTGTTATTTTGAAATTTAAACTAAAATTGGTTATAAATTGAAATTATTTAAATTGAATTATACATTGGAATTTGAATTTGAAATGTTGAAATTGAATTATTTCAAAGGGTTAAATCTTTATTTGAACGTTGGAATTTAATTCGAATTGAAATGATCTAAATTTGTTATTTTGAAATTTGAACTAAAATTGGTTATAAATTTGAAATTATTTCAAAGGTTTAAATCTTTATTTAAACTTTGAAATTAAAATTCGAATTAAATGGCTTAAATAAATATTATGAACTTGAACTTGAACTCGGATTTGATTCGAATCGAATAGATTCAAATAATATTTTGAAATTGGAAGTTATCCTTTAAAATGGGATTGTTCTCAAATGAATTTGATTTTCAAATCGATTTGGATTGGATAATTAGAAATCGATTTGGTTTGTTTTGAGATTTGAACTTAGGTTCAGATTTATTGAAAATGGAAAGAAATAGTTGATTTGAAATTATTTATATATAAACAAATTTATATATAAACTATTTTATGAAATTTATTCCTTTGATATATGGAGTACTTTATATAAATTGTTTTTCAAAAACCTATTCTTCCTATATATATAAAGTTAGTTTATTTTATAAAATATTTTAATATACATAAAAACTATTTTAAATACTCAAGCCGTTTTGATTTCCAACTATTCCAAATCTCCCAACTATTTACAATTATTCAAAAATTTATTTAAAACCAAAAACTATTTCAAACTTATAAACCGTTTTAGAAATGAAATTCTTTACATTTAAATCTCTGATTTGAAAGTAAATATGATTATTTTGATGTTAAAATCAAAAATGAATTCAAAACTATTTTTGAAGTAAATTGAATGATTCAATGAAAATATGGTTAATTGAAGTTATAACCAATTATTGAAATTGAAATTTATCTTAAAGTGAATATGAATTTTGAAAGTAAATATTATTGTGATTAAAATAATATGATATTTTAAAGTGAAATTGGTTTAGTTGAATATGATATATTGATATCATAACGATTCACTGTTGAAATATAAAAGTACCAATCGGTGTGTAACATGACGTTTGGTTGTTAAAGAGACCGGGCCTCTTATTGACATACTCTCTATCAATGTTGGAACCACTTTAACAACTATGTACGCGGTGGAGTTCCAGAAATGAAGTAGGATGAATTTGGAGGCGATTACTGGATTTGAAGAAAGTGAACGATAATGGATGACCCCGACACTTGTGTCGATTTGAAATGACTAAAACAGGAGCCATGCCAGACCAAATGAGGCTTGACTACCTCTTAGTGGACATCTGCTCTTCGATTTTTCCTGGGCCTTGGGTCCATACTATTACTATTATTTGTTGTTGTTTTGTTGGTGCGCACCCTTGATGGGAAGTATTTCCCTTTGTTTCGATATGGGGTGGATGTCTACGGTAGGCCGTTAGGGGTAACCATCAGTCTGGATCAGGCAAACTGGTAGCATACTACCTTGGGTATTGCCTCATGTGCCTTGTCATACGTTTATCCTTATGCGAGACAACTACGATTTTGATATTGGTATAGGTCTATAGGGGACTCACTGGCTACCGACGTTCTACTGGTTGTGTTACAGGACCTGCATAGACCATGTGCTTGTAAACCGTGTAAGGGTAATCAATGTAACCCCGCTTACACTATTTTTCTGACAAGTATTTGTAAATAGACACTATTATAATAGCGAAATTATATTATATAATATCTAGTTTGACGGATCCTTAGGGGATGGAAATTCCCGTAACATCTCTTGAATTATGTGTGTGCATGTTCATATGATGTCGATTTGATTTAGATGAGAATATTTTTGCCTGAACCGAGCTTGTTTTATTTTCACGCTATTACGCTCGGGTCAGACTTGAGCATCGCAGTTTAAAAGGTTATCTTCTGAAGGATGAATACGAAGACGGTATACTATTATTACTATTGTATTCCACTACTATTCTGTTGCATTACTCTATATTATCAGTTATGTATATAAAATGTATAACTCTAATAAATGTTGTAAAATGATCAAATGTTTATTTTAAACAGCTTCATGAACTGTTATTTGATTATTATTTTTTGTTCATTCCGTTGCGAGATTCTATGCTTGTTTTCTTCTTTCTTTCTAATTCTAAATTAATCCCCTTGATTATCTATATTTTTGACTATAATGGTTAAAGATGTGGATCGTCATTTAACAATCTGTAAATACGTACAGTTTTGAGTTAGACATGTGTGGATTATTGTCTATTCAAAAGGTATGGATTTCCAGGTCGTTACAGTTGGTATCAGAGCTTATGGTTTAGCGGTAAATCTTGGCTCTATTGGGATTTACTCATTAGAGATAGGGTTAGTGACACCCTAGAATAAGTTCTGAGTGTATATATATACGAGAGAGCGTACTTGTACTTTTGATATAAAAAAATGGTTTTATATTGTGTTGTTTGACTTATTGAGTTGAGTTTGGAGTTCCAGTCGATGCGTGTTGCAAGCGTTACCGAATGGGATTTCAAAACACTTGAACAAGGCATTCTAACACGATATTGTTTTCATATATATTTTATATATGTACGATAAATAATTTTGAAATTTGATGGTAAATTAGTCAATACTCTTAACCTATTGACTATAACAATAAATCGATCTTTTATATATGATTTATAATTAACTGTAAACCAAATAAATTTAAATGGAGAATATGATATATTTAAATCCCATTGGTTTTAAATGATTTTCGAGACTTTGAAAAATATAGTGGTAGTATTTATAAGTATTTTCCATAGATTTCATTTTAAAAGTAATTTTAAAGTGAAATTGGTTCAGTACTCCACTTCGGTCGCTGGAAGATGAATTTCAATGAGTGTGGCCACATCATCGACTTTCATTTTCGAGTCTCTAAGTAGGGGGGAACCCTTTGTTTCTTTGCTGCATATTGTTTGAAAATAATTCTAAATTAAAATCTTAAGTATGTTTTGTTATACAAAATATATATGGTATATAACATTTCAAAATGATATGGAAGAAACTTGGTATTCAAAATTCTGAAGTCTTTGTATAAACTTGGATAACTTAATTCTTAAATATATGAAATGAGAAACTAAATCTAATGTTTAAAAGAAACATGAATCCAAATAGTAACTCTCGGAAAAAAAGAAGAAGAAGAAGATAATATGAATTAAAACCAAATTGAAATTGTTGAATGTTCTTATTTGAGTAAATTGAATCAGATTAAAGTATAAAATACTTAGGGGTATCCGATAACTTACCTTAAAAAAAATGTGCAAACAAATTGTAATGGAAAGTGAACATATATATTTAAATTATGGAACATTCTTAGTGCTTAGTAGTGATTAAAAAAAATCTCTGTAATACTAAATTGCATTGATAACATATATATAACTCAAAAAAAATATGTGTTTAAAAAAATTAAATGTATATGAATATGCGATGAAAATACAAATGTAACTTAAGAAATGAAAACACTTCAAAGTGAAATTTGAATCATGGAAATGTTATAAATAGGAGTCAAGTTGTTATAATATGATACAAATTTGTTAATATTCTAAAAACGATTAATAAAATAAAAAGGGAATATTAATAAAGGACAAGTATTTAAGCATATGTAATAACTACTTACGAGAAAGAAAAAAAATTAAATCGAACCATATCTTGGTATATTATTAAAAAATATAGCGAAATTTGCAAAGGATTGGTAATAACTAAAATTGTAACCTTCTGAGATAATTGAAAACTGGAATAGAGTTGTATCAAAAAGGAACAGAGTCTTAAGTAATGTATAAACTTAAGAAATTATGTAACAAGTCATTTCATAGTAATAAATTTATAAAGTAACGTAAATAACAAAGGAACTAAAGTCTATAAGTTGTGAAATAATGTGAATTAACAATAAATTACAAATTTGGTTAGTTAAGAATAAAGGAAATTAAACTTAAGCAATAAATTATGAGATGGTTATAAAAGATATTTGCATATATAGGTAACAATAAAACATAAACAAAAGAAAAAAAAGATAAATGAGTTAACTAAAACATGTAAGAAATTTGAATGAGGGTAGAGGAAAATGAAACATTAACAGATAAATATGGAATTGGATAATTGCGAATAATTGAGTTTCTAACAAATGGAAAATATAGAATGTGAATTTATTAAACATGAATAAGCGCATGCAACCAATTGAATATAACAATTGAAATGAAATCAATTCACAGTCAATGAAATAAATTTAGATAAACTTAAAGTGAATAAATTGCATACAAGTCAATTAGATGTAAATAGATTATGTAAATTAAACGGTCACTAGTACGTAAATGAAATTGAATAGAAAATCAATAATGTACCATGAACATTACAAAAGTGATTATATATATTAGATCGAATAAATTTGGGTGGGTTATAACTTGAAAGGATAAAACCAACGTAATTGAAAAATAAGAAACGCTCAATAATAGCTGAAAAAAACTGGATTTTGCTGCTGCCCCGACTTGATATTTTGATTTTTTTTTTTTGAAATTTAAATTAGTGTTATGTCATGTATACTATGTATGTTACTCTATCATTGTATATATACTTAATTCTCATCTAGTTTTGAGAATTTAGTAGGTGTAGAGATCATTGCTTCGTTGTAGAGCTTGCGTGCGCGTAATATATTGCTTTTGCTTGCGTACATAAGTGTAACGAACTAGGATTTTCGACTCCGAAAATCAACATCAAACTACCATGTTGACCATTCAGACATCGAACATTCCAGATCATTAATAGAAAGAATTTAGAGGGTGAGATAAGAAAGAAAGAAATATTAGAATAGAAGAAGAAGAAGAAGAAGAAACAACACAACACAGAGTCTCACATCGCAGCGGAACAAATATAATATAGAAATAAATCTTTATTGAAAGCTTTAAAATACTTACAGTATCAGAGTACATCACACAGTGGGACAGTTATAATAACCTGTTCCCATATACAGCACACATCGGAATAGTAGCTATATAATATCATACGTTTGAACGTCTCTAGCTCGTCTCTGGACTTCACAGCATTTGATAACCTGAACCTGTACACTCCGGGCTAACCCGAGCATTTACAAAACACCGGGTCAGTCTGGTGAACCAGAGTGAGATAAACTCGCACAGTATTTAGGGTAAATCATCCAATCATGATTTTAAAGTTAAAATCATTTCAAAAGAAAAGGATAATCGTAAGACCAAATCCACACATAAACACGGACGGTTTTTACCTTACGATAACCCAAAACAGTTTTGAAACCAATATCTTTTATGATATTATAATAATGTCTAAATACAAGTAATAGCATCTAGTGGAACGCTTGCATCTCACGCTCCACATATATAGTATACAATCAAAACCGCAGGCGCTTATTGGAAATTGGATTCCGACCTTGACAAGGTATGGGACCACCTGCCGATAGTGTATCTCTAGAGACGAATACACTGGGTTCAACAAGAACGTCTTGCAACCCGGCCCTCACATGACCGACCACTCATTTCGCTTGAGTGTATCGAATGTATATCACCGACGGTTGGGATCAGCAACCGCCTCCCGACAAGGGACAACATCGAAACATAGATTTAAGAAGCAAATAGGATTTTCTCTAGATAGGTGATTCTACACCCTAATGGGAGCGACCCACATAGCCATGCTGCTTGCCCGATTTTTGTCATTTCCCGGTTGATGAGGCTTGAGGTTTAGATTTACCTTTGAACACCTGGTCATCATTCACTTTGAATGCCACATCGTCCGATCCGTCAGATATCACTAATTGACGTCCACAAAAATACTCTAGCTGGAAGCTAAGAGAACGGCAATTTCCCCGCCAACAACCATAGCACGTTTGAAGAAATCAACGTACATGATTCTTTGGAAATACACTGTCAGACATCCGTCCATACAAGTCATCCAGGAACAGGATGAACCAAAGGCACTCTCCTACTGCATCCATATAGGAATCACCCCATGGATTAGTAGCGAGAAGTCCCTGCAACCCGTAGATTCCAACTACGACAGAATCACAGCTTATCTCTGCTTGCCAGGCAGAGAATATTAGTGGTTCTTCCGTTTATGAAAAACCACGGTCTTCAATGCTCCATCTCGATCTTCTTCTGATCTCTTCACGTATTTGTTGGTTGGAATGGTTTTCGAATATAAGTTCGATCCCGGTCTTTCCATACCAACAATCGTATTGGACATGATTTGATAGTCGGTGTTTTAACTATCAAAATATACAGTGTTTCAATCATGACACTCCAATCAATTCACTGGTTAAGTATTCAGCATCACTTGGCCTTTTAAATTTAAATCAGACTAGTTCACTTCTGTTAAATAAAACTTCTAACTCTTTATTTTTGAAAATACGATATTTGAATAACTCTAATTCGATTTAACTAACATTCGTCTTAACTCCATTCGCTTGACTCTAGATCGCAGCGATCACAATGGTTACGCCTGATTCCCTCAGGAAACATCCGACCGTCGTAGGCTATCTGCTGCCCTGCGAATTACGCTAGCAGTCGTACGAAATGGCACTCATCTTGAAAAACTATGTTTGACCAACTCTAGCTCGAATAACTATATTCAATTTCCCACTTAATTCTTCCTTCAAATCATCTTTTAAATTCAGAAATCCATTAGTTTTAACAAAGAAATTTATAGCACATATGTTATAACAATAGCGTTATAATTACTATTTAGATTTACAAAACAACAGTGCTATACTCGCTGTTTAGGTTTACAACCCATTTACTATAGCAAAAGCGCTACAATCGCTATATTAGATTTACAAAACATATATTATAACAACAGCGCTAAAATTGCTGTTTAGATTTTCAAAACATATCCACTAACGTCTCTTACGATTACCAACTAATACTATCTTCAGATAATCCCGATGTTGTTCAAGTTGGGGTATTTTAATTACCTCTCAGACCTTGATCAACAACGTTCTTATCCTCCGATAAACATAAGTTGTAATCAATATTTCATTCTAGTCTCAAACAAATTCCATTTAACTATTGGATTTGGTTATACAACTCTATAACCCAGTTCTTTAACCAGATTCGCTTATTTCCAATCTCCTTTGATTTCATTTCACTTCAATTACTTTTGAAAAGTAATTGTCTAAATTATTATTAAAATAATAATTTATTTCAATCATTAACTACATGAGTAGTTAATTTCTTTAATAACAAAATTAAACGGTAAGTCCCTTTTTTAAAACCTTGTTTAAATTTAAACAATATTTATTAAACTATTCAAATCAAAACACATCAATTTTGATAATCAAATTCCAATTCAAACGGTCGATTTAATTAACTCAAAACTCGATTATCTCGTTAATCGATTCCAATTAATCCTCACTTTAAATTAATTAAAAATATAATTAATTTAAATAATCCCATTAATTGTTTTCTTTACAAAACAATTATCAAAGTTTAATCCTTCGATTCATTACTTGTTCTCATACTCGTAAATCTGATTAACGTCGGCATTTACTTTATAAAATAATTTAATAACAATCACAGTCTTAAATAAATAAAATATTTATTTAATTCCCTATTATAACTTTTATTCAAAATAATATATTCAAAATCCAACTCCAGTTATATAATAAATTTTATAACCTCATCTTTATCGATTCACCTGACGGTGAATCAATATTTATAACACGATTGATTTTATAGGCCATACGCTGCTAAATACTCAACCAATACCGCTCACTGGTTTAAACACAACACAAGTTGAATTCCCAGTCCAAATCAATAATCAATCAACCAAACAGGACAGTTCATATGGGAAAATATGAAATAAATAATATATTTGAGGAATCCGGTTGGATCCCTCCAACCTGTTCTTCCCTGTATACAAAATGGTTATCTCAAATCAGACTGTTCAGTTTTGTTTAACTGATAAACTAAATAACGACCATTTAACATCAACCATAAGCAATTCAAACAATTTAACCATTTACACACGTTTACAAATAAATGTGACCAACCAAGGTGAGTCACCTTTATTGGAACCAATCGTTAAAAATAACGATTTGGTATTTCACTGAAATTAAACACAGTTTAATTTCATTAGTTAAATCAACAGATAAGCAGATAACTAGCAAAACAGTCAACCATTGGCAAGCAGAGCACACAAAATAAAAATACCCAATTTATATAAAATATAAAAAGGGTAACTGAGTGAGTTTAACTCACCTTGAGTTGCGTTGTTACAATAACAACTGATTGGATTAAATTAAACTCGCGTTTAATTTAATTGGGATCTCCAACTGCGTTCTACTGCGTCTATTTCTGTTTCAGAATGTAGATCTCATTCATGCAGTCCCGGCATCGCTTGTTGTGTTCCATTCTGATCATATACGATGGAGTTATTAATATCATACGTTCATATAAATTAAACAAACAATTAAATCCTTAATTAAGTTTTAAATCCTTTTTTTTCTTTTCTTAATTAAAATTAGTTAAAGAGTATTTACATTTTAGAACTTCAGATAAGTCAAAAGTAAAGGCCGATTTATCCTTGTCTTTACGCACGTCTCCAATACCTGAAATTAAATTAAAATTAATTAATTTTCTTAACTATATGTTTATAACGTTAGTCACATTTCTTAATTCCACTTACAAATGTTAATCACGTTTGTTATGACAAATGGAGGCCGATCCATTTTCGTTCTCAGTTCGCTCCACACTGCACTATCCCAAAACCATTCACTTGAATTCATACGGCTGACCCTTCCTCTCGTATAAGCCGTGGCGTTCTGTTTCCTTTTGATGCCTCTTCACGTGAGTCCTTCATTGGTACAGGAAAAACTCCTTCCATTGTTGAAAACGAGCCCTTCCTTTTGACTTTGGTTTTACCACTTCGCCCCTTTCATTTCTGGTATCCATTCCTTAATTAAATTACTTAACACTAGTATAAGCCAGCAGATCACTTTCGTTCTCGTCCTTCTCACTTTGCATGCGCGTTTGCAAGTCCCCCCCTTCATTAACTTTTGGTTGCTCCTGTCCAAACACCGGCTACTCCTTCTTGTGTTCTCGCTCTAAAATAGCTGCTCTTCCAACGCTCAACTCCAAAACGCTGACCGCCCAACCCAAACGCACCGCCCTCCGGTCAACCGTACGCCCATCACACTACCAGCCCCAACGCCTCGCTGACCTTTGCCTTCGACCAGAGTATGGTCCCTTTTGGTTTAGTAGTTAGAAAGTTTGTGAACGGCATTAAAGATCGAGAGATTAGAAGAGGAGTAAGGATCGAAGAGCACTACTATTGGTTTATTTGGTTGGCGGCGGAAGTAAAAAGGGAACCGTGAATTAGGTTTTGCTGATAAGGTTCTGAGTATATATAAGAGAAGAACCGTGGGAATCACGGTGTTGGAAAATCATATTTAATTTGGTTACTTGGTCACCACGGCTTTACAGTGTATTGGTGGGGAGAACTCAAAGAATTACGTGACTATCACGGTAGAGTGAAGTTTGGCAGCCAAGGTATCGAAAGCGTGGAAGCAACGTAAGGGGCTACAGTGAAGGAGTAGGATGCTTCTACTAATATTAAAATTGTATGAAACTTCGTTCTAAAGTAATGCGCCAAAACCACAACAAACGACTTCTGTTTACTGATAAAAAGGTTAATCCTAGTGTAAAAAGGTATTCCGGACCCAATGGGACAAGTTTTGTTGAATTCCGACTTCGTATGAAAAAAATTCCTTTATAAAACCAGAAATGAACACGCGTTTAATTTTTTCACGATCACCAGATAAATCGAATCAACTTGAAACCTTGATATCTTGCAATAACTTTTCGATACGAACCCAACGGCACTAGTTTCGTCGTATTCTGAGACTGTTTGCCCGGTAAGCTGTTTTTACCCCGAACCGCCCTACCCTTTTTAACGCCAAATTTCTCGATCTCTAAAAATAACAAACTATATACCTATCCTGACTCTAATCGACGATACGAATTCAACGGAACTGGGTTCGTAGCCTAATTCGATCGTCTGCTCAAGTTACACTCAAATATCCTTTTATTTATTTAAATACACGCTATAGAAAATGAACGAGCGTTTATAGCTACCGTGGTCACATACGACATCGGTTTTCCACGCCATTCACCACCGTACAATAATTTAATGTTACGGTCCCAATGAAACTGATTTCATCGAAAACGGTGTCCGTTTGCAAAATGGTCATTTTAGAGGTCGATAGCGAATTCCACAGCGTTTTTTCCAAAATTTGTTTTAGCCGTAACTTGCACCCAATAACACGGAATCTGGATTTTTCTCTTTCATATGAAAGCTATCGTCAACACGCTCCCAGCGTTTCTTGTTTCATAGAAATCCGACTTATATCGAACTCTGTATTCTCAATTGAAGTTCAAACTCGAATTTTTAAACTGCAGCGCTATATTTCAAGCTCTATTTATAATTATATAAATATATAACGTCGAACTTTGTTTAAATAGCGAATTAGATATTAATTCCATCTATATTCCAAATATAATATTTAAAATAAATAAATTAAATTAAATATCTGACGGCCGAAAACCCGGGTCGTTACATTCTTTCCCCCTTAAAATAATTTCGTCCTCGAAATTGCTAAGGTAAGAAAGAACATTATAAATCCATTTATTTCAAATCTAATTTTATATTAAATTAGAAACCAATTCAATACTGTAAATAAATATTTTCAAAAATATCGAAAATTTTCTAACACTTTAAATTTTCGAAAAATTTCGCTAGCACCTCCTCTGTACGGCTCAATCGGTACAACCACAACTCGCCTTTCTAGGCCTTCTCCAATCCAAAAGAAAATAAAACAGCCAAACGGCTTACCAAATAGGCTCATAAATCACCAAACCCATATGAAAATAAACATGTACCTTTTTGTCGGGCATATCATTATATCCTTTCCATCTGCTACCCTGTCAGCATGTATAATTGCATTCCCGAACAAAATTCCAATTTTATCCTCAAAACCAAATCCTTCACACATCCAAGCCAAATCCCATTCTTAACTCACTTTCCATCCATTTTGAATTCCAACTCCTAACTTACCAGTCCAACACCTTTTCAGATTCCTGTCTCCCAATTCCAAAATCTGATTCGGCTTGATATATTATATTCCGATTCAATTTCCAGTTAATTGGTTTCAATTCAATTCATATTTGCTTTCACAATTTCTATTTAATTTTGCCTTGTTCAAACAATTTCCCTGGGAGTTTTTAAACAGTTCAGTTCTTTCAAAAATCAAAAATTCCTTTCTAGGATTCAAAACAACTTGTTTTTCTCAAAACAATTCAAAACAAGATTTTTGGTAGTAATCCGTCACTTAGAACTCGGAAATGAACACTGATGATGTGGCCAGCATCCTCAGAGTTATTTCCCAGCTATCGAAGTGAGTTCAATACTATATCAATTCAAAATTCCAATTTTAAACACTTTCATTTTGAAATCTTTTTCAAAATAAAATTCACGATGCTTGTAAACAATTTAAAACCTCCCAGGATTTTAGAATTCTCAAATATTCAATTCAATTCCATTTGCAGTCACCTTTCCCACTTTTGGGAGTTCTAATTCCAATTCTGATTTTAATTTCAAATTTAACTCCTCTGATTTTCATATATTTCACTTATATGAATTCTGATTGGTTATATATAACCATTTCACATTTTATAATTTTATTGGATTATAATCACAACCAACACATCCAATATATTATAATTCCAGTATATATATTTCCTTTATATCAAAATATAATTTTGGTAAATTATTTCATTTACCCTCTTTCAAAACATACTGTGTCGGTTTATCGTACTTGAGTGTTTAGAAACTCCTATCGATACAGTGGATCAAACCGATCGACCAGAATTCATAAACAACTCAAACAAATAAATCTCCACAATATAAAACAAATTTTTTTTATATCAAATCTACAAATACGTTCACTCGTATATATACACTCAACTCAATCTAGGGTATTGCTAACCCCATCTCTACTGAGTCACGCCACAGAGCCAAGGTAATCACTTAACCTTCAGCTCTGATACCACTGTAACGAACTAGGATTTTCGACTTCGAAAATCAACATCAAACTACCATGTTGACCATTCAGACATCGAACATTCCAGATCATTAATAGAAAGAATTTAGAGGGTGAGATAAGAAAGAAAGAAATATTAGAATAGAAGAAGAAGAAGAAGAAACAACACAACACAGAGTCTCACATCGCAGCGGAACAAATATAATACAGAAATAAATCTTTATTGAAAGCTTTAAAATACTTACAATATCAGAGTACATCACACAGTGGGACAGTTATAATAACCTGTTCCCATATACAGCACACATCGGAATAGTAGCTATATAATATCATACGTTTGAACGTCTCCAGCTCGTCTCTGGACTTCACAGCATTTGATAACCTGAACCTGTACACTCCGGGCTAACCCGAGCATTTACAAAACACCGGGTCAGTCTGGTGAACCAGAGTGAGATAAACTCGCACAGTATTTAGGGTAAATCATCCAATCATGATTTTAAAGTTAAAATCATTTCAAAAGAAAAGGATAACCGTAAGACCAAATCCACACATAAACACGGACGGTTTTTACCTTACGATAACCCAAAACAGTTTTGAAACCAATATCTTTTATGATATTATAATAATGTCTAAATACAAGTAAATAGCATCTAGTGGAACGCTTGCATCTCACGCTCCACATATATAGTATACAATCAAAACCGCAGGCGCTTATTGGAAATTGGATTCCGACCTTGACAAAGTATGGGACCACCTGCCGATAGTGTATCTCTAGAGACGAATACACTGGGTTCAACAAGAACGTCTTGCAACCCGGCCCTCACATGACCGACCACTCATTTCGCTTGAGTGTATCGAATGTATATCACCGACGGTTGGGATCAGCAACCGCCTCCCGACAAGGGACAGCATCGAAACATAGATTTAAGAAGCAAATAGGATTTTCTCTAGATAGGTGATTCTACACCCTAATGGGAGCGACCCACATAGCCATGCTGCCTGCCCGATTTTTGTCATTTCCCGGTTGATGAGGCTTGAGGTTTAGATTTACCTTTGAACACCTGGTCATCATTCACTTTGAATGCCACATCGTCCGATCCGTCAGATATCACTAATTGACGTCCACAAAAATACTCTAGCTGGAAGCTAAGAGAACGGCAATTTCCCCGCCAACAACCATAGCACGTTTGAAGAAATCAACGTACATGATTCTTTGGAAATACGCTGTCAGACATCCGTCCATACAAGTCATCCAGGAACAGGATGAACCGAAGGCACTCTCCTACTGCATCCATATAGGAATCACCCCATGGATCAGTAGCGAGAAGTCCTTGCAACCCGTAGATTCCAACTACGACAGAATCACAGCTTATCTCTGCTTGCCAGGCAGAGAATATTAGTGGTTCTTCCGTTTATGAAAAACCACGGTCTTCAATGCTCCATCTCGATCTTCTTCTGATCTCTTCACGTATTTGTTGGTTGGAATGGTTTTCGAATATAAGTTCGATCCCGGTCTTTCCATACCAACAATCGTATTGGACATGATTTGATAGTCGGTGTTTTAACTATCAAAATATACAGTGTTTCAATCATGACACTCCAATCAATTCACTGGTTAAGTATTCAGCATCACTTGGCCTTTTAAATTTAAATCAGACTAGTTCACTTCTGTTAAATAAAACTTCTAACTCTTTATTTTTGAAAATACGATATTTGAATAACTCTAATTCGATTTAACTAACATTCGTCTTAACTCCATTCGCTTGACTCTAAATCGCAGCGATCACAATGGTTACGCCTGATTCCCTCAGGAAACATCCGACCGCCGTAGGCTATCTGCTGCCCTGCGAATTACGCTAGCAGTCGTACGAAATGGCACTCATCTTGAAAAACTATGTTTGACTAACTCTAGCTCGAATAACTATATTCAATTTCCCACTTAATTCTTCCTTCAAATCATCTTTTAAATTCAGAAATCCATTAGTTTTAACAAAGAAATTTATAGCACATATGTTATAACAATAGCGTTATAATTACTATTTAGATTTACAAAACAACAGTGCTATACTCGCTGTTTAGGTTTACAACCCATTTACTATAGCAAAAGCGCTACAATCGCTATATTAGATTTACAAAACATATATTATAACAACAGCGCTAAAATCGCTGTTTAGATTTTCAAAACATATCCACTAACGTCTCTTACGATTACCAACTAATACTATCTTCAGATAATCCCGATGTTGTTCAAGTTGGGGTATTTTAATTACCTCTCAGACCTTGATTAACAACGTTCTTATCCTCCGATAAACATAAGTTGTAATCAATATTTCATTCTAGTCTCAAACAAATTCCATTTAACTATTGGATTTGGTTATACAACTCTATAACCCAGTTCTTTAACCAGATTCGCTTATTTCCAATCTCCTTTGATTTCATTTCACTTCAATTACTTTTGAAAAGTAATTGTCTAAATTATTATTAAAATAATAATTTATTTCAATCATTAACTACATGAGTAGTTAATTTCTTTAATAACAAAATTAAACGGTAAGTCCCTTTTTTAAAACCTTGTTTAAATTTAAACAATATTTATTAAACTATTCAAATCAAAACACATCAATTTTGATAATCAAATTCCAATTCAAACGGTCGATTTAATTAACTCAAAACTCGATTATCTCGTTAATCGATTCCAATTAATCCTCACTTTAAATTAATTAAAAATATAATTAATTTAAATAATCCCATTAATTGTTTTCTTTACAAAACAATTATCAAAGTTTAATCCTTCGATTCATTACTTGTTCTCATACTCGTAAATCTGATTAACGTCGGCATTTACTTTATAAAATAATTTAATAACAATCACAGTCTTAAATAAATAAAATATTTATTTAATTCCCTATTATAACTTTTATTCAAAATAATATATTCAAAATCCAACTCCAGTTATATAATAAATTTTATAACCTCATCTTTATCGATTCACCTGACGGTGAATCAATATTTATAACACGATTGATTTTATAGGCCATACGCTGCTAAATACTCAACCAATACCGCTCACTGGTTTAAACACAACACAGGTTGAATTCCCAGTCCAAATCAATAATCAATCAACCAAACAGGACAGTTCATATGGGAAAATATGAAATAAATAATATATTTGAGGAATCCGGTTGGATCCCTCCAACCTGTTCTTCCCTGTATACAAAATGGTTATCTCAAATCAGACTGTTCAGTTTTGTTTAACTGATAAACTAAATAACGACCATTTAACATCAACCATAAGCAATTCAAACAATTCAACCATTTACACACATTTACAAATAAATGTGACCAACCAAGGTGAGTCACCTTTATTGGAACCAATCGTTAAAAATAACGATTTGGTATTTCACTGAAATTAAACACAGTTTAATTTCATTAGTTAAATCAACAGATAAGCAGATAACTAGCAAAACAGTCAACCATTGGCAAGCAGAGCACACAAAATAAAAATACCCAATTTATATAAAATATAAAAAGGGTAACTGAGTGAGTTTAACTCACCTTGAGTTGCGTTGTTACAATAACAACTGATTGGATTAAATTAAACTCGCGTTTAATTTAATTGGGATCTCCAACTGCGTTCTACTGCGTCTATTTCTGTTTCAGAATGTAGATCTCATTCATGCAGTCCCGGCATCGCTTGTTGTGTTCCATTCTGATCATATACGATGGAGTTATTAATATCATACGTTCATATAAATTAAACAAACAATCAAATCCTTAATTAAGTTTTAAATCCTTTTTTTTCTTTTCTTAATTAAAATTAGTTAAAGAGTATTTACATTTTAGAACTTCAGATAAGTCAAAAGTAAAGGCCGATTTATCCTTGTCTTTACGCACGTCTCCAATACCTGAAATTAAATTAAAATTAATTAATTTTCTTAACTATATGTTTATAACGTTAGTCACATTTCTTAATTCCACTTACAAATGTTAATCACGTTTGTTATGACAAATGGAGGCCGATCCATTTTCGTTCTCAGTTCGCTCCACACTGCACTATCCCAAAACCATTCACTTGAATTCATACGGCTGACCCTTCCTCTCGTATAAGCCGTGGCGTTCTGTTTCCTTTTGATGCCTCTTCACGTGAGTCCTTCATTGGTACAGGAAAAACTCCTTCCATTGTTGAAAACGAGCCCTTCCTTTTGACTTTGGTTTTACCACTTCGCCCCTTTCATTTCTGGTATCCATTCCTTAATTAAATTACTTAACACTAGTATAAGCCAGCAGATCACTTTCGTTCTCGTCCTTCTCACTTTGCATGCGCGTTTGCAAGTCCCCCCCTTCATTAACTTTTGGTTGCTCCTGTCCAAACACCGGCTACTCCTTCTTGTGTTCTCGCTCTAAAATAGCTGCTCTTCCAACGCTCAACTCCAAAACGCTGACCGCCCAACCCAAACGCACCGCCCTCCGGTCAACCGTACGCCCATCACACTACCAGCCCCAACGCCTCGCTGACCTTTGCCTTCGACCAGAGTATGGTCCCTTTTGGTTTAGTAGTTAGAAAGTTTGTGAATGGCATTAAAGATCGAGAGATTAGAAGAGGAGTAAGGATCGAAGAGCACTACTATTGGTTTATTTGGTTGGCGGCGGAAGTAAAAAGGGAACCGTGAATTAGGTTTTGCTGATAAGGTTCTGAGTATATATAAGAGAAGAACCGTGGGATTCACGGTGTTGGAAAATCATATTTAATTTGGTTACTTGGTCGCCACGGCTTTACAGTGTATTAGTGGGGCGAACTCAAAGAATTACGTGACTATCACGGTAGAGTGAAGTTTGGCAGCCAAGGTATCGAAAGCGTGGAAGCAACGTAAGGGGCTACAGTGAAGGAGTAGGATGCTTCTACTAATATTAAAATTGTATGAAACTTCGTTCTAAAGTAATACGCCAAAACCACAACAAACGACTTATGTTTACTGATAAAAAGGTTAATCCTAGTGTAAAAAGGTATTCCGGACCCAATGGGACAAGTTTCGTTGAATTCCGACTTCGTATGAAAAAAATTCCTTTATAAAACCAGAAATGAACACGCGTTTAATTTTTTCACGATCACTAGATAAATCGAATCAACTTGAAACCTTGATATCTTGCAATAACTTTTCGATACGAACCCAACGGCACTAGTTTCGTCGTATTCTGAGACTGTTTGCCCGGTAAGTTGTTTTTACCCCGAACCGCCCTACCCTTTTTAACGCCAAATTTCTCGATCTCTAAAAATAACAAACTATATACCTATCCTGACTCTAATCGACGATACGAATTCAACGGAACTGGTTTCGTAGCCTAATTCGATCGTCTGCTCAAGTTACACTCAAATATCCTTTTATTTATTTAAATACACGCTATAGAAAATGAACGAGCGTTTATAGCTACCGTGGTCACATACGACATCGGTTTTCCACTCCATTCACCACCGTACAATAATTTAACGTTACGGTCCCAATGAAACTGATTTCGTCGAAAACGGTGTCCGTTTGCAAAATGGTCATTTTAGAGGTCGATAGCGAATTCCACAGTGTTTTTTCCAAAATTTGTTTTAGCCGTAACTTGCACCCAATAACACGGAATCTGGATTTTTCTCTATCATATGAAAGCTATCGTCAACACGCTCCCAGTGTTTCTTGTTTCATAGAAATCCGACTTATATCGAACTCTGTATTCTCAGTTGAAGTTCAAACTCGAATTTTTAAACTGCAGCGCTATATTTCAAGCTCTATTTATAATTATATAAATATATAACGTCGAACTTTGTTTAAATAGCGAATTAGATATTAATTCCATCGATATTCCAAATATAATATTTAAAATAAATAAATTAAATTAAATATCTGACGGCCAAAAACCCGGGTCGTTACAATAAGCGTACTCGCTTATATATAAATAAATAAAATGGTATGCCTACGAGAAATAATAAATAAGATGTGTATATAATTGATATATTGTGTTTTCCGGTCATGCGAGCCGATGTATATGTTTTCCATCTCTACTGGCATATTACCAAAGTCCCTCCATACAAAGGAGGTGCTGCCGAAATTTTTCTGTGATTTCAGACGTTATATATATATATATTTTGGAGACTTAAAAATACGAAACTTACAAATTTTGTCTTTTTTTTATTACTTTGGGGTAAGTATATATATGTACTTACTACCATGCTTCGTTCCTTTTCAAGGACGAAAAGTTTTAAAGTAGGGAGATTGTAACAACCCTAAATTTTGGGTGCAATTTAAAATTTATTTTTAATAAATTTTTACATGGATTTGTAGTCGAATTTAAAAATTCGATAACTTAAAAACGATTACGTCGTTAAATATGAATTTAAATATAATAAAATATTGTTTTCGAAATTTGACGTATGTTTATTTAATTTATAGAATTTTTCTATAAATTTTATTTTGAAAAATAAACATCTTCTTGTTTGAAGTATTTTACGCCCTATATCAACGTTTTCAATATTGTGATGACCCCAAACCTCCACTAGGTGAAAGTAAGGAATAATCATATGGAATACAACATAAATATAACAATACATATCACTGATACAACATAGCAGAGGAAAAACCATAGAATAATAACATTATAGCAGCGGAAATATAATGTCATAAACCACAGAATCCCAACAGTCACAGAATTCCAAATTATTACATCAAGTTTGCAGAAATGGAAATAAGTTCCAACTCTCAAAATAAGCAATACGAAATGAAACAAGTCTAATGTCTGAAATTAAAGAGAGAGAAATGCAATAGAAGTAAATGATAGAAAAATGCAATAGAAGTAAATGATAGCTGTCCTCAAAGCTCCAAGTCATCATCTATCCGCAAAAGCAAATCCAAGCAAAGATAATGAGCAACTCCAAGACAAGACTCCAAGCAAAGAATGAACCTGTTTACTTGGCTGCCCGTGTAGAAAAGAGGGCACCCGAGTTTGCAAAAAGGTGAAACAAACTACGGGTCAGTCGTGTGACTAGTATGAGAATTCATAACTAGTTTAGTAATAATAATATGACAAATCCAAAGACCACGCCGCTAATGCGGAACGGGTTTACTCAATGGATTGTCGTGCATAATTTAAAGTGTCAGAACGTACAACATCGCAATGCTTTTTAGAAAAATGGAATCACCATAAGACTCAAGTCCCATCACACAATGCAACGCACACCAAAGGATAGAGTTTTCCCTTATGGTGATTAAACATGCTAAATACGGCAAATACGAGTTTAATATTATTATTAGTGTATAATAAAAACATTTCAAAATAAATGTATCAATCCTAGGAAACATAGTACCCCATCCTACTATATCTCCATACTAGTAATACAATCAAAACCGTAGGGTCGTATTTGGAATTTGGATTTCCATTTGAGTCAAGGCTAGGGAGGAGATCCTTACTGATTCGAGACACTCTAGCAATGCCCCAGGATTGGTACTCTGTCCAACCCTTGGATCCTGCAGGGCCGGTCCATACGTTAACGCTTAATGGATTAGCAATTCCTGAACACACGCTTCCCGGTCCTTTTGGACCTATAATACGGCCAGTGGCGACCGCATAAATCCGAGGCCTCGAAAAATCCAACAACCACAATGAATAAATGGCAGCATTGGTAGGTCCCTGGCACCACTCTAGCTAGAAAGAAACGTGTGCACTCCCTGCGTTCCCTTCTCCCGTTTTTGACTCCGCCGGTGTGTGAGGCTCGTGAAGTCACGTCATACACAAAGCTATGCCTAAACAGGCTATGCTTTGATCATCCCACAAGGCCTGCTTTTCAACAAAGCCTTGATCACATGCCACATCGTCAATCCATACCATATCATTGATTCCTGCCAACATATAACCTCGGAGCTCGTACGTCTCAGAGAAGGGTGTAAAACACCAAGCAGATATATGTTTAGCAGAGATTAATAGATACAGTGTAAAGGAATACCATGTTAGACATGCAATCCATTTACGCTTATGCTCTGGGTCTGAGCGAAAGCCAAATCCGTTCAATCAACATGTTCGTTCGAACGACGATCATGACCTCGAATTGGGAGCAAATCAATTCAAAGCCTCAATCGTTGTCTTCCTGAGGGGAAGATTGACGGTCTTCATTAGTCGCCTTCTTCTTCAATTCTCATCGTCGTCTTGATTATTTGAAATGAGATTAACTCGGCCTTTCCAAATAATCTTCGTATATATATGTATGTATATATATATTGAAAACTCTTCCTTATCGTTATTTCTAATTTATAACGATTATTTCCCATTTTATTTAATTAAAAATGATTAAATCTTTAATCAACGATGATTCAGGTCAATGTCGATTCTGGTGCTATTTTCAATCAATTTTGATTTTCACATATCTCAAAATCTAACCGTTGGATTTTGACGTATTATATATCGTTGGAAAGATTTTTCCAAGACGGTCCTAGCGGTTTCAGTCTCAAGAAAATCCGACGGTCGGATCTTCTTGTATTGTCATTTAAAGATATAATTTTAAAACGCGAACTACTGCGCTCGATTCGTTTAATTTTAATTATATTTATATATATATATAAATGTAACCCGTTTAACTCTTTATTCTTAAGTATATTTTCCTTCTTTATCCTTTTATCCCTTCATTTACAGAGAAATGAAAATCATACTTGAATGATGAATCCGTATACATATGGATTCTGTGGTTTATGACATTATATTTCCGCTGCTATAATGTTATTATTCTATGGTTTTTCCTCTGCTATGTTGTATCAGTGATATGTGTTGTTATATTTATGTTGTATTCCATATGATTATTCCTTACTTTCACCTAGTGGAGGTTTGGGGTTATCACAAATATTTTACAAAATAAGTCATCTTGTCTATTTTATTTTTGAGATCGTGACGAATTGCTCGACACGACGGTATTTTTATTTTTGTCCGTAGCAGTTCGTACGTGAACGGAGTTTTATGTAACGGGGTACGCAAAACATTACAATTTAAAAGCATATTTTATGTGCCATTATTATTCTCATACACCAGCACGTTTCTTCATTAATGCAAACCCTATACCCTCTCACTTCCCTCACTTCTCATTTAATGCCGCAATGTATGGGCTAGGTTTTAACGCAAGGAACAAAATTGTAGGGACAATAAATTTTAATTGTTTTTCACTCCTCACGCATGAACATGGGACCTTCTCCATTTTTATATTTCTTTCCTTCTCTTAATAACAACACAGCAACCTCCCCATTTTAAATTTCATTCTCCTCTCTTCCTTAAAACTTTTCTTTTAATGACCATTTTTCTTTCTAATATAGACAGCAAACATTGAAGCAACAGGAGGCCATTCTTTCTTCTTTTATGTTCCATGCTTCTCATGAAAACTTTGTGCCACCTTCCTCCTAATGAAGAACGCTACTAACACGGGGGGGGGGGGGGGGCTTCATTTTCAAAAACTCACGCAAGTCTCAGCAAGAAAAAAAAGGGATTCATAATATTTTTCCCCTTTCATTTTTTATTCAATCCTTCTTCTCTATATGCCAATTTTTTTTTACACAGCAAGCCACATGAATAAACTTCTCTTCCCTGGACTTAGATATCTTCTTGACAATAAAAACATGCTTTCATTTATCCATTTCCTCCCTGTCAATAAAAAGAAAAAAAAAAGAATTCCATGAGCAGATGAGCTGAGAGCTTAGCAAGAAAATAAAATAAATGCATAGCACCATGCGCATGAAAATAAAGTGCATGGGTTTGTGTTTGTGCATATGTGAGTGTGCACGCGGTGTCCATGCGAGATGGAGTACGACGCGATGGTGATCGGTACGGTCTTTGGTGTTTGCGCATAGCTGAAAAAGAAAGTGAACTTGGAGTTCGAGGTGCTACGTTAACCTGAAGCTGTTAACATGCGAAGGTGGTCTGTAAGTAAAGTGCTTGGTTGGTCATTGTTTGGTGCTTGTGTCGATGAGTCAGTGCATGTATGGGCTGGGTGCGTAAGTTTATATGTTTGTGCACTTGTTGGTGCATCGCACACGGAAACATGGTTACGAAGTTACTGTAGTAGGGCGGGAAAGTATCACGTACATGGTGGAGAAATGATAAGTGCAGGTGCGGGGATTTGAGTTGTGTTTTCATGTACAAATAAAGGACGCAAGGAGGCTTGCAGTGTATTGACAGATTTGGGGTGAGAATTTTATTCATTTAATTATTTTGATTTGTTAGTTACGATGGCTTAAACTAAAACATGTTAGTTCACTCAATATGAAACCTGTTTACCAGCGATTTTGATGTTAGAATCGTATTGACTAATATGACATGATTTGCTTAATTATTTAACATATTTGGTTAGTGACAATTTGTAAGGGTGAAATCATTGCCTGCATGTATCAAGCTTTTGCATGTAAATTTTGACTTACATTTTTGGTGCCATGCGTGCTATATACATGATTACACAAAGGTGCTTCCAGCAAATGCCTTGTCCATGTTTATTTGTAGCAAGTAATGTATGTTAGAAAGAAAATTTTGAATCTAAACTTTGGATTACAACGTTGATAACAAACACCGGACCTAACCTAGCCAAACAAAACAAAGCTGAGTGGTGAAACTTGTAACAAAGACGAGTTGGGAAATTTGTAGGCTAAACATAAGTGTGGTTCGCATGTATTGTTACTGTGTAAGTCTCATGTTGTAACGATATGGATTTTGCCCGGACTTAATCGACCGCTAAATCGACCAAGACCGTTCAATTCCCGCATACGTTAACTTTGGGAATACAAAACATTAGAACAACAACCACTGACTTTTATTACATTACAATAATGTTACATCAGAGTACAGAATATATCAGAGTACAAAGAAATTAAATTATAGCGGAAGATACATAAAAGATAATACAAACAAACAGCGGAAGACTACCAAGCTCTGGACACAGCTTTAGGCTTCGATCCAGGATCCTGCTAAAGAGATACATATCTGCAAAAAGCTACTCGACTGCCCGTGTAGAAAAGAGGGCACCCGAGTTTGCAAAGTGAAACAAACTACGAGTCAGTCATGGGACTGGTGTGAGAATTCTAAACTAATATAACTAATAAGACAAATCCAAGGACCACGCCACTTTCGCGGAACGGGTTTACTCCTATGGATTGCCAGTGCATAAACCAAAGTAAATCGAGAAAAAACGCAATGTCTTTTTGGAAAAATGAAACCATTATAAGACCCAGGTCCCATCACACAATGCAACGCACACCAGAGGATAGGGTTTTACCTTATAATGGTCAAAAGATGCTTGATACGTATAAAACGGATTTGATATTATTATTAGTGTATATATGTTTTAATAAAAAGATTTGAATCATAAGTATCAATCCTAGACGGCATGGTTACCATATAGCATGTCGCCAATACTAGTTCTACAATCAAAACCGCAAGGGCGTATTGGAAATTTGGATTCCATCATGAGTCGAGGCTAGGGGCAAGATCCTCTCCGATTCGAGACACTCTAGCAAATGCCTCAGGATTCCCCGCAGTGAACCCTTGGAAGCGGTAGGGCCGGTCCCCGCCTATGGGCAGTGGATTGGTTATGCCTGAACACACGTTTCCCGGTCCCTTTGGACCTATAATATGACCACCAACGGCCTATAAAAATAACGAGGCGCCTCAAAATCCATCATCCACATAAGTAAAATGTCAGCGCTGGTAGGTCCCTGACATTACTCTAGCTAGAAAGAAACGTGTGCACTCCCTACGGCCCGTATCCCGTTTTTGACTCATACCGGGGTGTGAGGCTCGCGAAGTCACGCTATACACAAAGCTACGCCTAAACAGGTCGTGCTTTGATCATCAACCACAAGGCCTGCTTTTCAACAAAAGCCTTGATCAATGCATCTTGGCATGCCACTTTGTCAGTCCATATCATTGATTTCTACCAATATATAACCCCTAAGCTCGTATGTCTCAGAGAAGGGTGTTAACCACCAAACAGATATATATTGACAGAGATCAACGAATGTAGTAAAAAGGACTACAACGTCAGACATACATTCCATTTATAAACTTATGCCCTGGGTCTGAGCGAAAGTCAAATCCGTACAAATCAACACTTCGTCTGAACGGCCACCACTGAGGCCCTTTCAATGTAGCTACTCCTCTCATGGGTCTCAGTAGCAACGCATCCATTCGATGTGAAGACCGTCGGTCTTCAATCACCGTCTTCAAATCTTCGACTTAGAACGTCGTATAAATCATTTGAAATGAGATTGAACTCGGTCTTTTCAAATGATTCTCGCATATATATATATATAATTTGAAAACATTTCATATCGTTATTAATATTTGATAACGACCTATCGCTACTTTTATTTATATAAAAATAGCTCGAATAAATTTAACGACGCTTCGGGTCAATGGGCGACCCTAGCGCTGTTTTCAACCAAATTTGACTTACGCATATCTAACCGTTGGATTTTGATGAAATTTATATCATTGGAAAGATTTTCCCAAAGCGGTCCTAATGGTTCCTGTTTTGGGAAAATCCGGCGGTCGGATCTTTCGGTATAACCGTTTAAAGTTACGATTGTCGATACGCGAACTACCGCGCGTGTTTCGTTTAAATTTAATTTATATATATATATATATATATATATATAAATCGTTTTACTATTTCAATTATAAAAGTCTATTCTTTTTATCGCATCTAAAATGACGATAAAATATTTCCTGTTTTATTTTACTACCTTTCTTATTTTATTTACTCTAATTGTAAATAAATTATGCTTTATATATCCTTTTAATTTATTTTCTATTTATTTACCTAAATGTAAATAAATGTTTTTCTATTCTTTTCCTTATTTATTTACCTAAATGTAAATAAATATTTCTCTACTTCTTTTATCTTATTTATTTACATTATTTATAAATAAATGTTTCTAATTCCTTTTCTTATTTATTTACACTATTTGTAAATAAATGTACTTAATTTCTTTTTCTTATTTATTTACACTATTTGTAAATAAATGTTTTTAATTTCTTATTCTTATTTATTTACACTATTTGTAAATAAATGTTTACCTTTACTTTTACTATATTTATTTACACTAATTATAAATAAATGTACCTTTTCCTTTTATCTTATTTATTTACATAAGAAAATGTAAATAAATATTATTCACATAATTATTCTTTTAATCCTTTTTATTTATATATGGGTTCTTTTTTTTATTATTCTTTTTATTTACATAAGAAAATGTAAATAATTTTTTTATCTCCATAATTTATTCTTAAAATCTTAATTACATAGAAATGTAATTTTATTTACAATGTAAATATTTATTCTTTTTCTATTTGTATGTTTATTTACTTACACTAAATATTTGTAGTAATTTACATATATAAAATGTAAATTTAGTAAATACGAATATGCTTTAACCTCCCACATTGGATAGGTATTGTTGTGATTACTGGACAGCCGGGCGGGTCCGGGCAGGTTTACATCACAACTCAATCCAACCTCGGGTTAAGCATACTAATTCATAATGGAAATGGAATAAATGTTTTTTTTATCTTTTTCTTATTTATTTACCTAATGTAAATAAATGATTTCACTAAACATATAATTTAATAGACCATGTCATAATCTAAATATAAGACATTTTTAATGTAACAAGACATAATCTAAATAGGTGGCATCTTCAATGTAGCATAACATGATTCACATTTTAAATACTAACATAAAATGACACTTTTAATCTAATGGGACATTTCTAACAAAAATGATATTTTTATTTTAATGTACATTCCTAATCAAAAGTGATGTTTCTATTCCAATGTACATTTTTAACCCAAAAATGGTGTTTTAATCTTAACATGACATATTCTATATAAATGACATATTTTATATAAAAGACATATTTTATTTATAAAATATGATTCAATCTAAATGACAATTTTATTTGCCAAATATGTTCTAATCTAAATGATATTTCATTTTTGGCAATTTTATATGAACATAAATGATATAAATATTCTTGATAATTTTAATAAATTGAAATATGCCATCTTTTCTTTTCTTTTGCCAATTCTAATAAAAAGGGACATTTCTTATTTTTAAGATGACATTTCTACAAAATGGTATTCTTATTCTAAGGTGACATTTTTGACAAAAATGGCATTTTATAACTAAAATGATATTCATAACTACAATGACAATTTATGCCAATATACACTTCATAACAAAAGGACATTTTTCTATTAATATGACATTTTATGACAAAAATGGTATTTTTATACTATTGACCTTCTTAATATAATGACGTTTATATGATGACCTTTATTTTTGATATTTTCAAATGAACATAAATGATAGTTTTATTATGAACATAAATAACATTTTAATAATTAACCTAAATCACATTTTAATAATTAACATAAAATAATTACTCATAAATGACATTTTTATAATGTCCATTCCAATTCAACAAAATACCAATTTCCATAAAATGACAATTTTATGACATTTCTAAATAATGACAACTCCAATATGATGACGTTTTTCAATACATTGACATTTTTCGATATAATGACATTTTTCTAAACATATGACATTATTCTACATAAATGACATTCATTCTAATATGACATCATTCTACATAAATGACATTTATTCTAACGTGGCATTATTCTACATAAATTCTAATATGCCATGTTTAATTTAAATAAACATTTTAACTAAAATGTTATTTTTAATTTAAATAAACATTTCTATCTTAAATGATCTTTTTATTCTAATGTAAAATTTTCTAACAAAATGTTGATTTTGGTCTAATCAAATTAACAAAAAGTGTTAATTTCGTCCAATATAGTTTAATTAACAAAAATGTTAATTTTGTCTTTATACTTTAATTAACAAAAAGTAAATTTTGATATCATATAAAAAGATGATTTTTATATGTTAACAAGTTCTATGAATTCTAATGTCATATACAATAATGGTTTTTTTTGTTTAACCCTTTTTTTTTATTTACCACGCGTATAATTTTGGCGTCACTAATATGTTCAATAATATAATCTCTAAGTACCACAACGCATATTTTCGTGTCACTAATAGGATCAATAATATAATCCCAAATTACCACAACACATATTTTCGTGTCACTAATATGATCATCACAAATCAATCTCAACAACAAACAACATCAAACTATCAAATCATACAGTCCAAATTTCATACGACGCATATATTAAATTTACAATCACAATTGATTATTTTTAATTTAAATAAATAAAGAGAATTCTCACAGTGGTATTTATCTGAATTTCCAACAGTCTCCGTTTTTGTCCTTGTCTGTTCCATTGCGAAGTGTTTGACGATATGAGTACAACGCAACTCGTTTCACTGAATTATTGGCTAATCAAACAAGGGTCATGGTTCTGCTTCTTCTTCCATCGCGATTTTCTGTATCTCGTGAACCCACTCCTCCACTTGAAACCTCGCTGTCACCCATCCATACAGGCCGACGACCAATGATCGATCACCACCTTCTCGAAAGTTGATCACCACCGTTCAATTGATCGAGCTCGATCCTCTCTTTAAATTTCCCTTTTGAGGTGTTGGAATTTATTGAATAAATTAGAAGAACAAGGAGGAAGAAGGTTTGAACATCGGCGGCCATTGAAATAGAAGGTGGCTGCTGTATACTTTTTTAGGGGATTAGGTTTTGTTATTCTAATATTTATAATAATCTTATATTATTAATTGAGCCTTTAGGTCCCGCTTCTCCTATTCAAATTTCAAAATAGAATAAGAAAAGGGAAAAAAAGAAGGTATTCAATTGGATAGACAGGAATAAAAAGAATAAAAATATACACATGGGTCCATTACAATTTATATTTATAACCTGCCCATTATGATTCATATTAATAACTTCATTCTTATATAAATTGCTTATTTTTGTCTTAGCCGATTTGTGTGAATTCTAATATCATATAAAATAACATTTTATATGTAAACATTCTTGTGAATTCAAATATCATATAAAATAATGTTTTATAGGTAAAACATTTTCTGTGAATTCAAATATCCTATAAAATATAAAATAACATTTTATATGTAAACATTTCTTATCAAAAATGTTTATTTTTACTTCAACTATTATGACACATTTATTTCCTTACATTCTCTTTTATTACATGCTACAATTACACATTTTTTTATTTATTATTATTTGAATTTCAAAAGTATATAACAATGAAAAGGAGAGAGAATGGTTATAAGTATACATGATTTTTATTCTTTTAAGCCATTAGTGCTTTCCATAGAATACTCTTTATTTATTTTGCCTTGTATCCATTTATAACAATCTATTTAATTTACCTAATGTTTCCATTCATCTTTTATTCTCATGTATATTTATAGTTGATTATTCTTTCTAAATTTCCAATCAAAAACGTCATTTTGTTTTAACACAAATTCTCTTAACAAAAAATGTGACTTTTGTTATTACACAAATTCTCTTAACAAAATGTTAATTTTGTTATTACACAAATTCTCTTAACAAAATGTTAATTTTTGTTATGCTAATCAATGACATATTCATTTATTACAACATTTATACTAATCAATGACATATTTATTTATCATAGATGACAAATTTGATTGCAAATAGTAATGACCAGAATTGATTGCTAATAGTAATGACCAGAATTGATTGCTAATAGTAATGACCAGAATTGATTTCTTAACATATAGGACAAAATTGATTTCTAACGTATAATGTATACTAACATGACGATTTATCAAATTTAAATTAACATGAGATATTGGCTTTCAATAAAACAATCATCATTAAATATAACATTCATCATTCCACACCTTTAAAATTTCAAACTGTAGTGCTATTTTAAACTCCCTATATAATTAAATAAATTTATTTGTTTTATTTTTGATTAAAAATTAAATTTTTAGCGATTATTATTTAAAATAAATAGTTTTAAATATCCATTTTTCTTTTAAATTCCCAAAATAAAAATTTTAAATTGGCCCCAAAAATTCCGGGTTGTTACAGTCGCCCCCACTTAAGATCTTTTCGTCCTCGAAAAGGAACTAAGCTAAAAGTTGTTTAATTTACTAACTAAATTTTAATTTTACTTTTATTAATTTCATTTGTTGGCTAACTTATCAAATACATATATACTTTTATATATTTAAAAATCTTATCTTCTGAAATAGGATTATATATATAATCAAAATACTTTAATTATAAGCTTATCACTCTGAACTCATTCTAGGGCATTACTAACCCCATCTCTAATGAGTATTCTCATTCTAGGATACTGCTGATCCTATCTCTAATGAGTATTCTTATTGGACATTACTAATCCAATCTCTGATGAGTCTTTTGTTCAGTTCTAACGAGTTGTATCCCAAATATTTGAGCTAACCAGAGCTCTGATACCACCTGTAACGATACGGATTTTGCCCGGACTTAATCGACCGCTAAATCGACCAAGACCGTTCAATTCCCGCATACGTTAACTTTGGGAATACAAAACATTAGAACAACAACCACAGACTTTTATTACATTACAATAATGTTACATCAGAGTACAGAATATATCAGAGTACAAAGAAATTAAATTACAGCGGAAGATACATAAAAGATAATACAAACAAACAGCGGAAGACTACCAAGCTCTGGACACAGCTTTAGGCTTCGATCCAGGATCCTGCTAAAGAGATACATATCTGCAAAAAGCTACTCGACTGCCCGTGTAGAAAAGAGAGCACCCGAGTTTGCAAAGTGAAACAAACTACGAGTCAGTCATGGGACTGGTGTGAGAATTCTAAACTAATATAACTAATAAGACAAATCCAAGGACCACGCCACTTTCACGGAACGGTTTTACTCCTATGGATTGCCAGTGCATAAACCAAAGTAAATCGAGAAATAACGCAATGTCTTTTTGGAAAAATGAAACCATTATAAGACCCAGGTCCCATCACACAATGCAACGCACACCAGAGGATAGGGTTTTACCTTATAATGGTCAAAAGATGCTTGATACGTATAAAACGGATTTGATATTATTATTAGTGTATATACGTTTTAATAAAAAGATTTGAATCATAAGTATCAATCCTAGACGGCATGGTTACCATATAGCATGTCGCCAATACTAGTTCTACAATCAAAACCGCAATGGCGTATTGGAAATTTGGATTCCATCATGAGTCGAGGCTAGGGGCAAGATCCTCTCCGATTCGAGACACTCTAGCAAATGCCTCAGGATTCCCCGCAGTGAACCCTTGGAAGCGGTAGGGCCGGTCCCCGCCTATGGGCAGTGGATTGGTTATGCCTGAACACACGTTTCCCGGTCCCTTTGGACCTATAATATGACCACCAACGGCCTATAAAAATAACGAGGCGCCTCAAAATCCATCATCCACATAAGTAAAATGTCAGTGCTGGTAGGTCCCTGACATCACTCTAGCTAGAAAGAAACGTGTGCACTCCCTATGGTCTGTATCCCGTTTTTGACTCATACCGGGGTGTGAGGCTCGCGAAGTCACGCTATACACAAAGCTACGCCTAAGCAGGTCGTGCTTTGATCATCAACCACAAGGCCTGCTTTTCAACAAAAGCCTTGATCAATGCATCTTGGCATGCCACTTTGTCAGTCCATATCATTGATTTCTACCAATATATAACCCCTAAGCTCGTATGTCTCAGAGAAGGGTGTTAACCACCAAACAGATATATATTGACAGAGATCAACGAATGTAGTAAAAAGGACTACAACGTCAGACATACATTCCATTTATAAACTTATGCCCTGGGTCTGAGCGAAAGTCAAATCCATACAAATCAACACTTCGTCTGAACGGCCACCACTGAGGCCCTTTCAAGGTAGCTACTCCTCTCATGGGTCTCAGTAGCAACGCATCCATTCGATGTGAAGACCGTCGGTCTTCAATCACCGTCTTCAAATCTTCGACTTAGAACGTCGTATAAATCATTTGAAATGAGATTGAACTCGGTCTTTTCAAATGATTCTCGCATATATATATATAATTTGAAAACATTTCATATCGTTATTAATATTTGATAACGACCTATCGCTACTTTTATTTATATAAAAATAGCTCGAATAAATTTAACGACGCTTCGGGTCAATGGGCGACCCTAGCGCTGTTTTCAACCAAATTTGACTTACGCATATCTAACCGTTGGATTTTGATGAAATTTATATCATTGGAAAGATTTTCCCAAAGCGGTCCTAACGGTTCCTGTTTTGGGAAAATCCGGCGGTCGGATCTTTCGGTATAACCGTTTAAAGTTACGATTGTCGATACGCGAACTACCGCGCGTGTTTCGTTTAAATTTAATTTATATATATATATATATATATATATATAAAAATCGTTTTACTATTTCAATTATAAAAGTCTGTTCTTTTTATCGCATCTAAAATGACGATAAATTATTTCCTGTTTTATTTTACTACCTTTCTTATTTTATTTACTCTAATTGTAAATAAATTATGCTTTATATATCCTTTTAATTTAGTTTCTATTTATTTACCTAAATGTAAATAAATGTTTTTCTATTCTTTTCCTTATTTATTTACCTAAATGTAAATAAATATTTCTCTACTTCTTTTATCTTATTTATTTACATTATTTATAAATAAATGTTTCTAATTCCTTTTCTTATTTATTTACACTATTTGTAAATAAATGTACTTAATTTCTTTTTCTTATTTATTTACACTATTTGTAAATAAATGTTTTTAATTTCTTATTCTTATTTATTTACACTATTTGTAAATAAATGTTTACCTTTACTTTTACTATATTTATTTACACTAATTATAAATAAATGTACCTTTTCCTTTTATTTTATTTATTTACATAAGAAAATGTAAATAAATATTATTCACATAATTATTCTTTTAATCCTTTTTATTTATATAGGGGTTCTTTTTTTTTATTATTCTTTTTATTTACATAAGAAAATGTAAATAATTTTTTTATCTCCATAATTTATTCTTAAAATCTTAATTACATAGAAATGTAATTTTATTTACAATGTAAATATTTATTCTTTTTCTATTTGTATGTTTATTTACTTACACTAAATATTTGTAGTAATTTACATATATAAAATGTAAATTTAGTAAATACGAATATGCTTTAACCTCCCACATTGGATAGGTATTGTTGTGATTACTGGACAGCCGGGCGGGTCCGGGCAGGTTTACATCACAACTCAATCCAACCTCGGGTTAAGCATACTAATTCATAATGGAAATGGAATAAATGTTTTTTTATCTTTTTCTTATTTATTTACCTAATGTAAATAAATGATTTCACTAAACATATAATTTAATAGACCATGTCATAATCTAAATATAAGACATTTTTAATATAACAAGACATAATCTAAATAGGTGGCATCTTCAATGTAGCATAACATGATTCACATTTTAAATACTAACATAAAATGACACTTTTAATCTAATGGGACATTTCTAACAAAAATGATATTTTTACTTTAATGTACATTCCTAATCAAAAGTGATGTTTCTATTCCAATGTACATTTTTAACCCAAAAATGGTGTTTTAATCTTAACATGACATATTATATATAAATGACATATTTTATATAAAAGACATATTTTATTTATAAAATATGATTCAATCTAAATGACAATTTTATTTGCCAAATATGTTCTAATCTAAATGATATTTCATTTTTGGCAATTTTATATGAACATAAATGATATAAATATTCTTGATAATTTTAATAAATTGAAATATGCCATCTTTTCTTTTCTTTTGCCAATTCTAATAAAAAGGGACATTTCTTATTTTTAAGATGACATTTCTACAAAATGGTATTCTTATTCTAAGGTGACATTTTTGACAAAAATGGCATTTTATAACTAAAATGATATTCATAACTACAATGACAATTTATGCCAATATACACTTCATAACAAAAGGACATTTTTCTATTAATATGACATTTTATGACAAAAATGGTATTTTTATACTATTGACCTTCCTAATATAATGACGTTTATATGATGACCTTTATTTTTGATATTTTCAAATGAACATAAATGATAGTTTTATTATGAACATAAATAACATTTTATAAATCACATTTTAATAATTAACATAAAATAATTACTCATAAATGACATTTTTATAATGTCCATTCCAATTCAACAAAATACCAATTTCCATAAAATGACAATTTAATGACATTTCGAATAATGACAATTTTATGACATTTCTAAATAATGACAACTCCAATATGATGACATTTTTCAATACATTGACATTTTTCGATATAATGACATTTTTCTAAACATATGACATTATTCTACATAAATGACATTCATTCTAATATGACATCATTCTACATAAATGACATTTATTCTAACGTGGCATTATTCTACATAAATTCTAATATGCCATGTTTAATTTAAATAAACATTTTAACTAAAATGTTATTTTTAATTTAAATAAACATTTCTATCTTAAATGATCTTTTTATTCTAATGTAAAATTTTCTAACAAAATGTTGATTTTGGTCTAATCAAATTAACAAAAAGTGTTAATTTCGTCCAATATAGTTTAATTAACAAGAATGTTAATTTTGTCTTTATACTTTAATTAACAAAAAGTAAATTTTGATATCATATAAAAAGATGATTTTTATATGTTAACAAGTTCTATGAATTCTAATGTCATATACAATAATGGTTTTTTTTGTTTAACCCTTTTTTTTTATTTACCACGCGTATAATTTTGGCGTCACTAATATGTTCAATAATATAATCTCTAACTACCACAACGCATATTTTCGTGTCACTAATAGGATCAATAATATAATCCCAAATTACCATAACACATATTTTCGTGTCACTAATATGATCATCACAAATCAATCTCAACAACAAACAACATCAAACTATCAAATCATACAGTCCAAATTTCATACGACGCATATATTAAATTTACAATCACAATTGATTATTTTTAATTTAAATAAATAAAGAGAATTCTCACAGTGGTATTTATCTGAATTTCCAACAGTCTCCGTTTTTGTCCTTGTCTGTTCCATTGCGAAGTGTTTGACGATATGAGTACAACGCAACTCGTTTCACTGAATTATTGGCTAATCAAACAAGGGTCATGGTTCTGCTTCTTCTTCCATCGCGATTTTCTGTATCTCGTGAACCCACTCCTCCACTTGAAACCTCGCTGTCACCCATCCATACAGGCCGACGACCAATGATCGATCACCACCGTTCAATTGATCGAGCTCGATCCTCTCTTTAAATTTCCCTTTTGAGGTGTTGGAATTTATTGAATAAATTAGAAGAACAAGGAGGAAGAAGGTTTGAACATCGGCGGCCATTGAAATAGAAGGTGGCTGCTGTATACTTTTTTAGGGGATTAGGTTTTGTTATTCTAATATTTATAATAATCTTATATTATTAATTGAGCCTTTAGGTCCCGCTTCTCCTATTCAAATTTCAAAATAGAATAAGAAAAGGGAAAAAAAAGAAGGTATTCAATTGGATAGATAGGAATAAAAAGAATAAAAATATACACGTGGGTCCATTACAATTTATATTTATAACCTGCCCATTATGATTCATATTAATAACTTCGTTCTTATATAAATTGCTTATTTTTGTCTTAGCCGATTTGTGTGAATTCTAATATCATATAAAATAACATTTTATATGTAAACATTCTTGTGAATTCAAATATCATATAAAATAATGTTTTATAGGTAAAACATTTTCTGTGAATTCAAATATCCTATAAAATATAAAATAACATTTTATGTGTAAACATTTCTTATCAAAAATGTTTATTTTTACTTCAACTATTTTGACACATTTATTTCCTTACATTCTCTTTTATTACATGCTACAATTACACATTTTTTTATTTATTATTATTTGAATTTCAAAAGTATATAACAATGAAAAGGAGAGAGAATGGTTATAAGTATACATGATTTTTATTCTTTTAAGCCATTTGTAACAACCCAGATTTTTGAATAATTTATTTTAAATATTTAATATTATTTTAAATATTTAGTTGATAATATAAATGATATTTTTATTGAATTTTCAATTTAATATGGCCGTTTATATTTACATTCGAATTTAAATTTCAATATCAAATCACAGAGTTCAAAGTAACGTTGTAATATTGGAGATGTCGGTTGTCACGTAAAAAAATAGCGGTCCAGGGTTTTAAATTAAAGGACCGCCAGACAATTTAATTAAAGTAAAAAAATCAAAATAAAAATTCACATCAGTAGATTATGAGCCGACCTACTCCTAACGCCACTCTAACTTGTAAAAATCATGCAGCTATTTTCTTCTCGAGCACAAGCTTCTGTCCCCTTACTTCAGCACGAAGGAAAACATCAAATTTATGGCCTGTGTACCTCCTGTCTCCCTCCTCCTTCTATAAAAATCGCGACTACCCCTTTTATTTTCTTTTTCATTTTAAAATCTGTAAATCGATCCTCTTCTAAAAAAAAAAAAAAAAAAACAAAGGCCTCTGAAATCACAAACCAAAACCGAACTCCCTCAAATCGAAATCGAAACCGTGTGGATCCCCTGGAAACTTTGCTCGACATTAACAGCGCTCGCGGAGTGGAGGATTTGGGAAGCTCGCGACTTTGCCAGGTGGAGCAACGAGTTCAATTCGGTCTAGGGTTCAGCATAGTTCGTGAGTTTAGGGGGGGTGAATCGCCCAGATCACGATGATTTGGAAAGGGCCAAGGGTGAACTCGAGTTGGGTTTTTACTCGCGGAAGGTCTGTGGGGTACTTGATGTTGTCTGATGGTGAACAAGAGGTGCGCTACTGCTGGGAAAGCATCAGAAAGGGGGGGTTAATGATAGCGTTGGTCATTGGATAACAATGGGGTCCGAGTTGCTGTAGCGACTTCGACAGTGGGTTTGAGGCATGAAGATGATGTAGTTCGAGTAAGGGAGAGGCGGAAATGCTATGTAAATCATGAGAAGGTTCGAACCATTTTTAAAGGAAGCAAAGAAGTTAAAATGGGAATATAAGGTAAGTATTTAATTTAGTAACTTTATTGCATTTAAAATTTATTAAATAGCTTAAATAATAAATAATAAATTGTCATGATAGATATACACAAGATTTATCGAACGAAATCAGACAAGTAATCCGTAGCTGCGGGATACCTAATCGAAAATTAAAATGGGAATCAGAATAGATCGATTGAAATCCCGGTGAGTAAATCTCACTCACCTTTTATTTATGATTATTTTTATTTCGTTAAAAATAATGGTTGTTGTGCTCGTTTGGATTTTTCTGCTTGCTTTATATATATTAGTTATTTAGGCTATATATATATATATTGGGTTGATTGATTGGTTGGATTCCCGCAGTCTCATTAGCGGATGCCCGCAGTTTCATAGCGGATGATTACCCTATACGCCCCACGCTATGATTAGTGGATGACCTTCTATACCGCGATATTCTGCCACGAAGCAGAATGGGTATTATTTATGTGCTAACATCTGTGGATGCAGGAAAGCAGGTTGGAGGAATCCAACTGGATTCCTCAAAAATATATTATCTGTTTGTTTATTTGTTTGCATATATATATTGTTATATATGATGTGTTAGAAAAATAAATAATTGGTTGCTTTGTGTGTTTTATCACTGGGCTTAAGTAATGATATTTAAAAATATCGTAAAAAGGATATTGGAGATTTAAAAAGGAAAATTCTATTTTAAATAGAATTTGAATTTTTAATGGAAACAAAAACATAAACTTGTTTTTGAAAAAATATAAAACAAGTAGTTTCTTTATAAGCGAAGTTTATAAATAGTTCTTTTATAACGAAGTTAGAAATGAAGTAAAAAAGAATTATCATTTGATAATTCAGAAATAGAAATATAAGCGTGAAATTGGAATTTGAAATGAAATTTCAAAATAGGATGTGAAATGAAATTTTTAAATATATAACTCAAATGAATTTTGAGTATAACATTTGAATAGTAGAATTTTAAAAGGAGTTTAAATATTTGAATTTTAAAAAAAGATTGAATATTAGAAATTCAAATCGAAGTTCAAATAGAATTTGAATAGACGAAATTAGAATGAAAAATAGAATTTGAATTCAAGGAATTAAATAAAAATTTGAATTCAAAGGAATTCGAATAAAGAAATTCAAATAGAGATTTGAATGTAGAATTTCAAAATAGAATTTGAAATAAACTTTGAAATAGGATTTTCAAAGTAGAATTGAAAATAGAATTTTAAATAGGATTTCAAAATAGGAAATCCAAATGGTTTTGAAATGGAATTTGAATTCAAGGGAATTCAAATGGATTTGAGTGAAGAAATTCAAATGAGATTGGAAATGAATTTGAATATTAGAATTCAAATGGAAAATGGAATTTGAATATAAGAAATTCAAATTGAATTCAAATAGGATTTAATCTATGGGATTTGAATATGAAATTCAAATGGGTTTTAAACTATGGAATTTTGTATCTAGAATTTAAAAAGGAGTTTGAATATTTGAATTTCAATAAATTTCAAATATAAAAATTTGAATAATAGAAGTTCAAATGGAATTTAAAAATAGAGTTTGAATAAAAGAATTCAAATGAATTCAAGTATCGAATTTGAATATAGGGAATTCAAATAGAAATTCAAGTATTGAATTTGAATATCAAATAGAAAAGGAATTGGAATTTGAATTTAGAATTCAAATAAAAGTGAGATTTGAATTTGAATCAAGCAGAGTTAAATGGAGTCGAATTCATTTTAAAGAAGTTTCGAAGTTTAAAAAGTTTATATTTATAAATATAATTAAAACGAACTCGCCGCAGCACTGCAGTTCGTAAAATAGCGATTCGAACTTCAATTGAATATATAGAACACAATTGAAGTCGGAATTCTTCGAAACAAGAAACGTCCGGACCGGTTTGATAATAGTTTTCTAATGAAAGAGAAAAATCTGGATTTCGTCGTATAGATTTTGAGATATGTCAAAATCAAATTTTCAGAAAAACAGCGCCAGAACCATTATAAAACCATAATGGTTTATTTAATTTTATAAAAGGATTTTAAGCAAATAAAATCCGAAATTTTATTTAGAAAATCTCAGATTGAGTTATAAAATACATGTGAACTCGAGTAAAGTAATGAATGTGATTTTGAAACAGAAACCAGATTTTTGACTTTGAATAGAATTAACTAAATTGAATAGTAATTAGTAAATGAGACGTTGAATTGATATTGGGCCTTAAATAAGTGAATTCGATTTGAAGATTTATATTCGAAATAGAAAAGAGAACTAGACTTGAAAGTGAAATTCAATTTGGTTATGAGCGAGTTAAATATTTTGTTTGAACATGTTATGTTCAACAAAGAAGTAAAATAGGCAAAATGGCCGATTTAAAGAATAAATGGGCGAAACTGAATTCAAACGATTAGACGGTATTGAATTGAAATGGAAACAGGTGAACAGGTTTAGACAGATATGGGATAGAGTATATGAAGATTTTTATTTATGTGCCCGACGAAAAGGTACACGTTTAATTCATATATGGGTTTTATGCGCCGTATCGGCAAGCCGCTTGGCTTTTCCTTTTTCTTTTTGATTGAGGAAGATACCGGGAAGCTATTTGAAATTTCCCGATGCTCCCGATACAGGGGAGGTTATGGCGAATTTTTCCGGAAATTTAAGGAGTTAGAATATTTTTAAGAAATTTGACAATTAGAAACCTATATATCGATATATATATAGAATTCGATAAGGGAACGAAATCAAATATAGCGGAAAGGGCCGAAATGATTATTGAAATATTTGGTTAACAAATATTGATAGGGAAATGGAGAAGTGATTTAATTAATGAAATATTAATTAAAGAGCCCGGTGATTTGGTTGATATGTTGATTGAACACTTGTTTTTATTCGATAGTTAAATCACAGACTATCGAAGTTTTTGACCATCGTTGTCAATATGGAGAGACCGGTTTGATTATTATCCGAAGAACCACTCCGTATCGGCATAAGCGTTGCGAACCAAGTATGCTGAATATATTGAAGACGGAGTGAAGTGCAAGGGCTTTTCTAGTAATAGAAATAGTGCCTTCGGTTTTGTTCAATCCCAGAACGAACGTAAATGGACGAATGTCTGACAGAGTATTTCCAATGATCAAATGGGTTGGTCTGTATAAATATATATGGTTGCAACGGATTTATCCCTTAGCATAATATCCAGAATATTTGTGCAAACTCAACTAGTGATTAACGGATCTGACAATGTGGCATTCAAAGTGATTGTGCTATCAATGAATGGTAAGTATGCGTAGCCTCAGGCCTCAACAACCGGGAAAGGACAAAAATCGGGCAGGCAGCATGGCTATGTGGGTCGCACCCATTAGGGTGTATAATCACCTATCTAGAGAAATTCCTTTTGTTTCTAAATCTATCGATTCTGCCCATTCGGGAACGGTGGTTTGAGTCCAACCGTTGGTGATATACATTCGATACACTCAAGCGAAATGAGTGGTCGGTCATGTGTGGGCCGGGTTGCAAGACGTTCTTGTTGAACCCAGGTGTATTTGCCTCTAGAGATACATCATCGGAAGGTGGTCCCATACCTTGTCATGTTGGAAATCCAATCTCCAATAAGCGCCATGCGGTTTTTGATTTTATACTATATATGTAGAGCGTGAGATGCAAGCGTTCTACTATTTGGTTATTTACTTGATGTAGACATTATTATAATATCACTGGATTTTCGTATCAAAGTGTTTTGGGTTATAGTAAGGTAAAAACCGTCCATGTTTATGTGTGGGCTGGTCTTACTATTATCTTTTCTTTTGAAAGGATTTTTGAAAGTTAAACAAGTGGTTGGAGTTTACTCACACCAGTCCCATGACTGACCCAGAGTTTATTTTGTTTGTTTTCCCTAAACTCTTGGGTGCCCAAATTTGTACGGGCAGTCAAGTGTTTCAGGCTTTTACAGATACACTTGGAGGAGCTTGAAGCAGGAGGCTTCAACGTTAGTTATGTAGAGTTACTTCCGCTGTACCAAATGCTGTATTGTACTCTGATGGTGATATCTATATGATGTAAGATTTTGTATTTCAAAGCTCATGTTATATAATATATTTTATTCGTTCCGCTGTGAGTTTGTGATCTTCGTTTTTCTTCTATTCTAAGTTTTCTATCTTATCTATTCTCACCCTCTAACTTCTTTCTAATAATGAGTCGTATTTCTGTGTTATTTGGGTTGGACGTGTGGTGTTTTTAGTCAACTCAGATAGCACGGATTTGCGGGTCGTTTCAGTTGGTATCAGAGCTGGTTGCTTAATTGGTACGGATGATAGGGGGTTCTCGCTTCGCGTTTGGTGGCGAACGGGAGACTCTTACCCCTACATCTCCCGACAATGTGGGTTGGTTGAGTCGAGAGGCTGGCCGTAAAAGCAGTTCTGAGGTATCTCTGTAAGCCACGCTGGGAGGTTAGCCCAGTACCGAGGGAGGAGAGGATGGTTGAAAAGCCTACTCGAATCCCGTGGTCGTTACAGTTGGTATCAGAGCTTAGGTTGAGCGAACACCTAGGCTTGTGTGACATGTGCTCATTAGAGATAGGGTCAGCAGTACCCTAGAATGAGTTGAGTGTATATATGAGAGAGCGTATTTGTAAATTGATATAAAAACTGTTTTATATTGTGTTGGCTAGTCTGTTGAGTGGTTTATGAATTCTGGTCGAATCGTGGGACGCCACGAAGTCGATAGGAATTTCTAAACACTTGAACAGAGAAATACGACATGATATTGTTTTAAAGTGGGTAAATGAAATAATTTTACCCAAAATTTCTATTTTGATATAGAAAGAATAATTTTCTAGAATTATTATTATATGGATGTGTTGGATGTTGACTTTATAATCAAATGAGATTATAAATTTAGAATGGTTATTTATAACCAAGTAGAATTTGTATAGGAATTAAATATACAAATGAGATGAATTAGAATTAAATTCAAACCAGAATTAAGAATTCAAAATCCTGGGAAGTTGAAAAATATTTTTCAAAGTAATTAAAATAATATAGGTTTGTTTTAAAAGGATTTGAAAGAAAATCATTTTAATGGATTTTGAATGTGGTAAAGCACTGAACTCACTTCAGTGACTGGAAGATAATTCTGATGATGATTGCAACATCATCAGTGTTCATTTTCGAGTTTCTAAGTGATGGATTGCTACCTTAGAAAAGTTTTTGATGGAAATTTGTTTTGAAAGAAAACAAATTGGTTTGAAAATTCAAATGTTTTGAATTTGAAATGGAAATAAATATATATGGATATATTTATGTGATTTCGAAAGGATTTGAAATGAAAACCCTGGGATTTGAATTCTGGAATTTAAAATTTAACTGAAGCAAGTTAAATGGTTCGAGGTAAGTAAATTGACTAGAATCAATTTGAAATAGATTGAAATGAATATGAATTAGAATGCATATGAATGGAAACCAAAAGTTTTGGTTGGAAATAAAGTCATAGAAATAGGAGGAGTTGAGTTTCAACATAAGTGAGATGTTGAAAAGAAATAGATTTGTATTTTTTTTTCCTACCTTAGCAATTTCGAGGACGAAATTATTTTAAGGGGGAAAGAATGTAACAACCCAGATTTTTGAATAATTTATTTTAAATATTTAATATTATTTTAAATATTTAGTTGATAATATAAATGATATTTTTATTGAATTTTCAATTTAATATGGCCGTTTATATTTACATTCGAATTTAAATTTCAATATCAAATCACAGAGTTCAAAGTAACGTTGTAATATTGGAGATGTCGGTTGTCACGTAAAAAAATAGCGGTCCAGGGTTTTAAATTAAAGGACCGCCAGACAATTTAATTAAAGTAAAAAAATCAAAATAAAAATTCACATCAGTAGATTATGAGCCGACCTACTCCTAACGCCACTCTAACTTGTAAAAATCATGCAGCTATTTTCTTCTCGAGCACAAGCTTCTGTCCCCTTACTTCAGCACGAAGGAAAACATCAAATTTATGGCCTGTGTACCTCCTGTCTCCCTCCTCCTTCTATAAAAATCGCGACTACCCCTTTTATTTTCTTTTTCATTTTAAAATCTGTAAATCGATCCTCTTCTAAAAAAAAAAAAAAAAAAAACAAAGGCCTCTGAAATCACAAACCAAAACCGAACTCCCTCAAATCGAAATCGAAACCGTGTGGATCCCCTGGAAACTTTGCTCGACATTAACAGCGCTCGCGGAGTGGAGGATTTGGGAAGCTCGCGACTTTGCCAGGTGGAGCAACGAGTTCAATTCGGTCTAGGGTTCAGCATAGTTCGTGAGTTTAGGGGGGGTGAATCGCCCAGATCACGATGATTTGGAAAGGGCCAAGGGTGAACTCGAGTTGGGTTTTTACTCGCGGAAGGTCTGTGGGGTACTTGATGTTGTCTGATGGTGAACAAGAGGTGCGCTACTGCTGGGAAAGCATCAGAAAGGGGGGGTTAATGATAGCGTTGGTCATTGGATAACAATGGGGTCCGAGTTGCTGTAGCGACTTCGACAGTGGGTTTGAGGCATGAAGATGATGTAGTTCGAGTAAGGGAGAGGCGGAAATGCTATGTAAATCATGAGAAGGTTCGAACCATTTTTAAAGGAAGCAAAGAAGTTAAAATGGGAATATAAGGTAAGTATTTAATTTAGTAACTTTATTGCATTTAAAATTTATTAAATAGCTTAAATAATAAATAATAAATTGTCATGATAGATATACACAAGATTTATCGAACGAAATCAGACAAGTAATCCGTAGCTGCGGGATACCTAATCGAAAATTAAAATGGGAATCAGAATAGATCGATTGAAATCCCGGTGAGTAAATCTCACTCACCTTTTATTTATGATTATTTTTATTTCGTTAAAAATAATGGTTGTTGTGCTCGTTTGGATTTTTCTGCTTGCTTTATATATATTAGTTATTTAGGCTATATATATATATATTGGGTTGATTGATTGGTTGGATTCCCGCAGTCTCATTAGCGGATGCCCGCAGTTTCATAGCGGATGATTACCCTATACGCCCCACGCTATGATTAGTGGATGACCTTCTATACCGCGATATTCTGCCACGAAGCAGAATGGGTATTATTTATGTGCTAACATCTGTGGATGCAGGAAAGCAGGTTGGAGGAATCCAACTGGATTCCTCAAAAATATATTATCTGTTTGTTTATTTGTTTGCATATATATATTGTTATATATGATGTGTTAGAAAAATAAATAATTGGTTGCTTTGTGTGTTTTATCACTGGGCTTAAGTAATGATATTTAAAAATATCGTAAAAAGGATATTGGAGATTTAAAAAGGAAAATTCTATTTTAAATAGAATTTGAATTTTTAATGGAAACAAAAACATAAACTTGTTTTTGAAAAAATATAAAACAAGTAGTTTCTTTATAAGCGAAGTTTATAAATAGTTCTTTTATAACGAAGTTAGAAATGAAGTAAAAAAGAATTATCATTTGATAATTCAGAAATAGAAATATAAGCGTGAAATTGGAATTTGAAATGAAATTTCAAAATAGGATGTGAAATGAAATTTTTAAATATATAACTCAAATGAATTTTGAGTATAACATTTGAATAGTAGAATTTTAAAAGGAGTTTAAATATTTGAATTTTAAAAAAAGATTGAATATTAGAAATTCAAATCGAAGTTCAAATAGAATTTGAATAGACGAAATTAGAATGAAAAATAGAATTTGAATTCAAGGAATTAAATAAAAATTTGAATTCAAAGGAATTCGAATAAAGAAATTCAAATAGAGATTTGAATGTAGAATTTCAAAATAGAATTTGAAATAAACTTTGAAATAGGATTTTCAAAGTAGAATTGAAAATAGAATTTTAAATAGGATTTCAAAATAGGAAATCCAAATGGTTTTGAAATGGAATTTGAATTCAAGGGAATTCAAATGGATTTGAGTGAAGAAATTCAAATGAGATTGGAAATGAATTTGAATATTAGAATTCAAATGGAAAATGGAATTTGAATATAAGAAATTCAAATTGAATTCAAATAGGATTTAATCTATGGGATTTGAATATGAAATTCAAATGGGTTTTAAACTATGGAATTTTGTATCTAGAATTTAAAAAGGAGTTTGAATATTTGAATTTCAATAAATTTCAAATATAAAAATTTGAATAATAGAAGTTCAAATGGAATTTAAAAATAGAGTTTGAATAAAAGAATTCAAATGAATTCAAGTATCGAATTTGAATATAGGGAATTCAAATAGAAATTCAAGTATTGAATTTGAATATCAAATAGAAAAGGAATTGGAATTTGAATTTAGAATTCAAATAAAAGTGAGATTTGAATTTGAATCAAGCAGAGTTAAATGGAGTCGAATTCATTTTAAAGAAGTTTCGAAGTTTAAAAAGTTTATATTTATAAATATAATTAAAACGAACTCGCCGCAGCACTGCAGTTCGTAAAATAGCGATTCGAACTTCAATTGAATATATAGAACACAATTGAAGTCGGAATTCTTCGAAACAAGAAACGTCCGGACCGGTTTGATAATAGTTTTCTAATGAAAGAGAAAAATCTGGATTTCGTCGTATAGATTTTGAGATATGTCAAAATCAAATTTTCAGAAAAACAGCGCCAGAACCATTATAAAACCATAATGGTTTATTTAATTTTATAAAAGGATTTTAAGCAAATAAAATCCGAAATTTTATTTAGAAAATCTCAGATTGAGTTATAAAATACATGTGAACTCGAGTAAAGTAATGAATGTGATTTTGAAACAGAAACCAGATTTTTGACTTTGAATAGAATTAACTAAATTGAATAGTAATTAGTAAATGAGACGTTGAATTGATATTGGGCCTTAAATAAGTGAATTCGATTTGAAGATTTATATTCGAAATAGAAAAGAGAACTAGACTTGAAAGTGAAATTCAATTTGGTTATGAGCGAGTTAAATATTTTGTTTGAACATGTTATGTTCAACAAAGAAGTAAAATAGGCAAAATGGCCGATTTAAAGAATAAATGGGCGAAACTGAATTCAAACGATTAGACGGTATTGAATTGAAATGGAAACAGGTGAACAGGTTTAGACAGATATGGGATAGAGTATATGAAGATTTTTATTTATGTGCCCGACGAAAAGGTACACGTTTAATTCATATATGGGTTTTATGCGCCGTATCGGCAAGCCGCTTGGCTTTTCCTTTTTCTTTTTGATTGAGGAAGATACCGGGAAGCTATTTGAAATTTCCCGATGCTCCCGATACAGGGGAGGTTATGGCGAATTTTTCCGGAAATTTAAGGAGTTAGAATATTTTTAAGAAATTTGACAATTAGAAACCTATATATCGATATATATATAGAATTCGATAAGGGAACGAAATCAAATATAGCGGAAAGGGCCGAAATGATTATTGAAATATTTGGTTAACAAATATTGATAGGGAAATGGAGAAGTGATTTAATTAATGAAATATTAATTAAAGAGCCCGGTGATTTGGTTGATATGTTGATTGAACACTTGTTTTTATTCGATAGTTAAATCACAGACTATCGAAGTTTTTGACCATCGTTGTCAATATGGAGAGACCGGTTGGATTATTATCCGAAGAACCACTCCGTATCGGCATAAGCGTTGCGAACCAAGTATGCTGAATATATTGAAGACGGAGTGAAGTGCAAGGGCTTTTCTAGTAATAGAAATAGTGCCTTCGGTTTTGTTCAATCCCAGAACGAACGTAAATGGACGAATGTCTGACAGAGTATTTCCAATGATCAAATGGGTTGGTCTGTATAAATATATATGGTTGCAACGGATTTATCCCTTAGCATAATATCCAGAATATTTGTGCAAACTCAACTAGTGATTAACGGATCTGACAATGTGGCATTCAAAGTGATTGTGCTATCAATGAATGGTAAGTATGCGTAGCCTCAGGCCTCAACAACCGGGAAAGGACAAAAATCGGGCAGGCAGCATGGCTATGTGGGTCGCACCCATTAGGGTGTATAATCACCTATCTAGAGAAATTCCTTTTGTTTCTAAATCTATCGATTCTGCCCATTCGGGAACGGTGGTTTGAGTCCAACCGTTGGTGATATACATTCGATACACTCAAGCGAAATGAGTGGTCGGTCATGTGTGGGCCGGGTTGCAAGACGTTCTTGTTGAACCCAGGTGTATTTGCCTCTAGAGATACATCATCGGAAGGTGGTCCCATACCTTGTCATGTTGGAAATCCAATCTCCAATAAGCGCCATGCGGTTTTTGATTTTATACTATATATGTAGAGCGTGAGATGCAAGCGTTCTACTATTTGGTTATTTACTTGATGTAGACATTATTATAATATCACTGGATTTTCGTATCAAAGTGTTTTGGGTTATAGTAAGGTAAAAACCGTCCATGTTTATGTGTGGGCTGGTCTTACTATTATCTTTTCTTTTGAAAGGATTTTTGAAAGTTAAACAAGTGGTTGGAGTTTACTCACACCAGTCCCATGACTGACCCAGAGTTTATTTTGTTTGTTTTCCCTAAACTCTTGGGTGCCCAAATTTGTACGGGCAGTCAAGTGTTTCAGGCTTTTACAGATACACTTGGAGGAGCTTGAAGCAGGAGGCTTCAACGTTAGTTATGTAGAGTTACTTCCGCTGTACCAAATGCTGTATTGTACTCTGATGGTGATATCTATATGATGTAAGATTTTGTATTTCAAAGCTCATGTTATATAATATATTTTATTCGTTCCGCTGTGAGTTTGTGATCTTCGTTTTTCTTCTATTCTAAGTTTTCTATCTTATCTATTCTCACCCTCTAACTTCTTTCTAATAATGAGTCGTATTTCTGTGTTATTTGGGTTGGACGTGTGGTGTTTTTAGTCAACTCAGATAGCACGGATTTGCGGGTCGTTTCACCATTAGTGCTTTCCATAGAATACTCTTTATTTATTTTGCCTTGTATCCATTTATAACAATATATTTAATTTACCTAACGTTTCCATTCATCTTTTATTCTCATGTATATTTATAGTTGATTATTCTTTCTAAATTTCCAATCAAAAACGTCATTTTGTTTTAACACAAATTCTCTTAACAAAAAATGTGACTTTTGTTATTACACAAATTCTCTTAACAAAATGTTAATTTTGTTATTACACAAATTCTCTTAACAAAATGTTAATTTTTGTTATGCTAATCAATGACATATTCATTTATTACAACATTTATACTAATCAATGACATATTTATTTATCATAGATGACAAATTTGATTGTGAATAGTAATGACCAGAATTGATTGCTAATAGTAATGACCAGAATTGATTGCTAATAGTAATGACCAGAATTGATTTCTTAACATATAGGACAAAATTGATTTCTAACGTATAATGTATACTAACATGACGATTTATCAAATTTAAATTAACATGAGATATTGGCTTTCAATAAAACAATCATCATTAAATATAACATTCATCATTCCACACCTTTAAAATTTCAAACTGTAGTGCTATTTTAAACTCCCTATATAATTAAATAAATTTATTTGTTTTATTTTTGATTAAAAATTAAATTTTTAGCCATTATTATTTAAAATAAATAGTTTTAAATATCCAATTTTCTTTTAAATTCCCAAAATAAAATTTTTAAATTGGCCCCAAAAATTCCGGATTGTTACACATGTGAAAAGAATAGTTAGGCTAGTATTTTGTGCCACCCTACACCGTTCGTTATATATATATTAAAAAAAAGCTTTAATTTTTATTTATTTTATTTTATTTTATTTAAAAAAATAAAATAAAATCAAACTTCGTTGCATTTTTACGTATGTTGACCGTAATTTGTTTGTTCAGTTCGCTGAAGTTTCGGAGTCCTTTCATTTCTGCGGCTGTTTATTGTCGCCAATATTCCTATGCAACGAAGGTGAGTTTTCTCACATCTGCAAAAATATTCACATTTTTGTGAAATTGAAATCTGTGATTGATTTGATTATTTGGTTGTTGGTTGCTATTTTAAATGGACATCTAATTTAAACTGTTAGAAATAAAATTGCAGTTAGTTTATTTTTGAATTAAATTTCTAGTTAAACCCCGACACATATAATCAGTTAATTATTGCAAATTGAACTGTTTTGGATGATGGTTGTAATGGGTGTTTATTTATGGATATATTGAACTGTACGGATGTTGTTTATATTTTTATATCATTGTTATCACCTTGGATGTTACGGGCATCATCATAAACTGTCATTTCGAATAAATTAAGAAATAGGTTGAAATGATATATACCTATAACATTTGACCTTTGGATTGAAATGATATATATCCATTCCCTGAAATTAAAATTTAAAATTTGAAATCACTAATCACTTGGCCATAGGATAGAGAATTATTATACGGACACCGGATTGGTTAAATCTATAAATTTTAGAATTTGTGAAACCGATTTCAATAAGTGATTCTGTGTAAAGAAAATAAATTGAAATTGAATTATACATTGGAATTTGAATTTGAATTCGAAATGTTGAAATTGAATTATTTCAAAGGTTTAAATATTTATTTAAACTTTGGAATAAAATTTGAATTGAAATGATCTAATTTGTTATTTTGAAATTTAAACTAAAATTGGTTATAAATTGAAATTATTTAAATTGAATTATACATTGGAATTTGAATTTGAATTCGAAATATTGAAATTGAATTATTTCAAAGGTTTAAATATTTATTTAAACTTTGGAATAAAATTTGAATTGAAATGATCTAATTTGTTATTTTGAAATTTAAACTAAAATTGGTTATAAATTGAAATTATTTAAATTGAATTATACATTGGAATTTGAATTTGAAATGTTGAAATTGAATTATTTCAAAGGTTTAAATATTTATTTAAACTTTGGAATAAAATTCGATTTGAAATGATCTAATTTGTTATTTTGAAATTTAAACTTAAATTGGTTATAAATTGAAATTATTTAAATTGAATTATACATTGGAATTTGAATTTGAATTCGAAATGTTGAAATTGAATTATTTCAAAGGTTTAAATATTTATTTAAACTTTGGAATAAAATTTGAATTGAAATGATCTAATTTGTTATTTTGAAATTTAAACTAAAATTGGTTATAAATTGAAATTATTTAAATTGAATTATACATTGGAATTTGAATTTGAAATGTTGAAATTGAATTATTTCAAAGGTTTAAATATTTATTTAAACTTTGGAATAAAATTCGATTTGAAATGATCTAATTTGTTATTTTGAAATTTAAACTAAAATTGGTTATAAATTGAAATTATTTAAATTGAATTATACATTGTAATTTGAATTTGAAATGTTGAAATTGAATTATTTCAAAGGTTTAAATCTTTATTTGAACGTTGGAATTTAATTCAAATTGAAATGATCTAAATTTGTTATTTTGAAATTTGAACTAAAATTGGTTATAAATTTGAAATTTTTTCAAAGGTTTAAATCTTTATTTAAACTTTGAAATTGAAATTCGAATTAAATGGCTTAAAAAATATTATGAACTTGAACTTGAACTCGGATTTGATTTGAATCGAATAGATTCAAATAATATTTTGAAATTGGAAGTTATCCTTTAAAATGGGATTGTTCTCAAATGAATTTGATTTTGAAATTGATTTGGATTGGATAATTGGAAATCGATTTGGTTTGTTTTGAGATTTGAACTTAGGTTCAGATTTATTGAAAATGGAAAGAAATAGTTGATTTGAAATTATTTATATATAAACAAATTTATACATAAACTATTTTATGAAATTTATTCCTTTGATATATGGAGTACTTTATATAAATTGTTTTTCAAAAACCTATTCTTTCTATATATATAAAGGTTGTTTATTTTATAAAATATTTTAATATACATAAAAACTATTTTAAATACTCAAGCCGTTTTGATTTCCAACTATTCCAAATCTCCCAACTATTTACAATTATTCGAAAATTTATTTAAAATCAAAAACTATTTCAAACTTATAAACCGTTTTAGAAATGAAATTATTTACATTTAAATATCTGATTTGAAAGTAAATATGATTATTTTGATGTTAAAATCAAAAATGAATTCAAAACTATTTTTGAAGTAAATTGAATGATTCAAAGAAAATATGGTTAATTGAAGTTATAACCAATTATTGAAATTGAAATTTATCTTAAAGTGAATATGAATTTTGAAAGTAAATATTATTGTGATTAAAATAATATGATATTTTAAAGTGAAATTGGTTTAGTTGAATATGATATATTGATATCATAACGATTCACTGTTGAAATATAAAAGTACCAATCGGTGTGTAACATGACGTTTGGTTGTTAAAGAGACCGGGCCTCTTATTGACATACTCTCTATCAATGTTGGAACCACTTTAACAACTATGTACGCGGTGGAGTTCCAGAAATGAAGTAGGATGAATTTGGAGGCGATTACTGGATTTGAAGAAAGTGAACGATAATGGATGACCCCGACACTTGTGTCGATTTGAAATGACTAAAACAGGAGCAGTCCCAGACCAAATGAGGCTTGACTACCTCTTAGTGGACATCTGCTCTTCGATTTTTCCTGGGCCTTGGGTCCATATTATTACTATTATTTGTTGTTGTTTTGTTGGTGCGCACCCTTGATGGGAAGTATTTCCCTTTGTTTCGATATGGGGTGGATGTCTACGGTGGGCCGTTAGGGGTAACCATCAGTCTGGATCAGGCAAACTGGTAGCATACTACCTTGGGTATTGCCTCATGTGCCTTGTCATACGTTTATCCTTATGCGAGACAACTACGATTTTGATATTGGTATAGGTCTATAGGGGACTCACTGGCTACCGACGTTCTACTGGTTGTGTTACAGGACCTGCATAGACCATGTGCTTGTAAACTGTGTAAGGGTAATCAATGTAACCCCTCTTACACTATTTTTCTGACAAGTATTTGTAAATAGACACTATTATAATAGCGAAATTATATTATATAATATCTAGTTTGACGGATCCTTAGGGGATGGAAATTCCCGTAACATCTCTTGAATTGTGTGTGTGCATGTTCATATGATGTTGATTTGATTTAGATGAGAATATTTTTGCCTGAACCGAGCTTGTTTTATTTTCACGCTATTACGCTCGGGTCAGACTTGAGCATCGCAGTTTAAAAGGTTATCTTCTGAAGGATGAAGACAAAGATGGTATACTATTATTACTATTGTATTCCACTACTATTCTGTTGCATTACTCTATATTATCAGTTATGTATATAAAATGTATAACTCTGATAAATGTTGTAAAATGATCAAATGTTTATTTTAAACAGCTTCATGAACTGTTATTTGATTATTATATTTTGTTCATTCCATTGCGAGATTCTATGCTTGTTTTCTTCTTTCTTTCTAATTCTAAATTAATCCCCTTGATTATCTATATTTTTTACTATAATGGTTAAAGATGTGGATCGTCATTTAACAATCTGTAAATACGTACAGTTTTGAGTTAGACATGTGTGGATTATTGTCTATTCAAAAGGTATGGATTTCCAGGTCGTTACACATTTGCTAGTGTGTCCCGAATCGGAAGAGGACGATCCCTAGCCTCGATTTCATGACAGAAAACCAATTTCCAATATGACATTACTATTTTGATTGTAAACTTATATATGGCGACATAGTATATGGTACCTATGCCGTCTAAGATTAATACATTTATATTGAAATGTTTTAAATATATATACACACACACTAATAATAATATCGTTTTTACGTATCAAGCATATTTTAACCATTATAAGGTAAAACCCTATCCTCTGGTGTGCGTTGCATTGTGTGATGGGACCTGGGTCTTATAATGGTTACATTTTTTCTAAAAAGCATTGCATTATTTGACGATTTACTTTATTTATGCACTGGCAATCCAATGGAGTAAACCCGTTCCGCGATAGCGGCGTGGTCCTGTGATCAGCCTACTATTTAGATAAGTTAAGTATAGAATTATCACACCAGTCTCACGACTGACCTGTAGTTTGTTTCACTTTGCAAACTCGGGTGCCCTCTTTCCACACGGGCAGTCGAGTAGCTTTTTGCAGATATAGTTAAGCAGGATCCTGGATTGAAGTCTGAAGCTGGGTCCAGAATATTGATGGCCTTCTCCTAAGATTAGTTCCGCTGCAATGTATTTAATTTATTGTAAATGTATCTTCCGCTGTATTATTTATCGGTGTACTCTGATATATATTATGTACTCTGATGTAACATTTATTATTGATGTTATAAAAGTCTGTGTTGTTTTTCTGATGTGTTGTATGATCAAAGTTAACGTACGCGGGTTTTGAACGGTCTTGATCGATCGTGCGATCGATTGGGGTCGGGTGAAATCTGGGTCGTTACAGCTGGTATCAAAGCGAGGATTAGCTCAAATCTTTGGGGTACAACTCGTTAGAACTGAACAGAAGACTCATCAGAAATTGGATTAGTAATATCCAATAGGAATACTCATTAGAGATAGGATCAGCAGTATCCTAGAATGAGAAAACTCATTAGAGATGGGGTTAGAAATGCCCTAGAATGAGTTGAGAGTAACGAGTTTATAAATAACGTATTTGTGATTCGATCTCAAAAAATATGATTTTTGAATATATAAAAATCATATATATTTAAAAAGTTAATCGACTAATAAAATTAGAAGAATGGAATTTAAATAGGTTAATTAAACAATTTTTAGCTACGTTCCTTTTCGAGGACGAAAAGATTTTAAGTGGGGGAGATTGTAACAACCCGTTTTTGGACCAATTTTAAATTTTTATTTTTAGAAATTTTATTAGAAAATACGTGAGAATTTAAAAATTCTATTTTTGAATTTAAAAAAAAAACTTAAATTAATTGATGGTGGTGCGTTCAGCTCAACAAAACAAGAAATAAATTGAGAAATAAGATATGTGCGCTAACTACGTTCACATTAATATAGCTTATTCCATAATTTAGAATCTAATGTTATTGGATTACATGAAAGTGATCACATTAAAAAGTTTACAATGAAGAGTTGAATTTTTATAGTCACATGTTTTAATTTCATAAAGTGCTATGTTTGTATATATTCATATTGCAGCTAAATTTAGCTAAATTGGTATTTAACGTTTAAAAAAAATGGTAAAACTAAACAAATATAAATCAAGCGTTCATTTACTTTTATATTGCTAAACACACGTAGCTACCCATCTTCATTATCTTCCTCTTTTACGCTTACTTTAAATTCATTTCAAATCTTATATGGCACGTTTAATTGACTAAGTTATGGTAAGAATAGTCTAATGAAATAAATGGTTTGACTTGATTAGGATACCCTTAATCCTAAAATTATTTCCCTTTATTTTGTCATAATAAAAATGTCATTTATGTTGATTTAGGATTGTCAAAATATATTAAATGTTTACTTTTATATGTCATGTATACATTATTTTTGTATACATATTAAAATTTGCATTTTTATATATCATGTATACATTAGGTTTGTATATATATATATATATACATATATATATTAAAGTTTACATTTTTGTATGTCATGTTGTGCATTGAATATATAAATATGCATACGTATATGACTGAACCATGCGCCTAATTTATTGCGGTCAATTATGATCCTCTTTATTTGCACATGTTGAACAATGCAACATAAGGGGTCAAATTAATAAAATGGAGCATAGTAAAAAAATTAAAGGGTTAAATTAAAATTTCCTAACCTCTATATATTATCTCAAAACCCTCTCATAACCTCAACCCTAATCCTATGTTCCTCCTTCTTTTCCATGGCGGCTCTCTTCCTCTCTTTCCCTCCTCCTCTTTCTTTCTTTCAATCAGCCAACCCATGGCCAAAATCACTAACACCTACCGCCATTTGAAGAAATTAGAGCCAAAACAGCGAAACCATGTGCGAAAAGCGACAAAATGGCGAACATGACGAAAATATAAAAAAAAGTGATGGAGTGGAAAGCTTTTTGTGAGATTTCTAAATCTTGAATAATTAAATAATTCAATCATATTTGTTATGTGAATCATTGTATGTACCAAATTATATATCTGCGATGTGGCAATTAGAATTATTGTTTGTCTGTGTGATTTGTAATGATGTATGATGTTATGATATAGTCCTGTTGTTTAGATCTATAAACCTTGATGAAATCCTTATAAAGTTCTCATCTTTATTATTCTTGTTTTTGTTTTTATTTTTATTTCTTTCTCATAATGAAAAATTGAATCTTTATTCTGATTTACTAAAGTAAGTTTGGTATTTTAAATTTTGATTCACAAAATAAAGTTGAAATGTTATTTTGATTAACAAAATAAATGAAAGTTAGAATACTTTGATTTAAAAAGAAAAGTAAATCTTTATTTGTGATTCACAAAATAAAATCTTTATTTTTGGTTTAAAATAAAAAGAAAATTTGAATCTTTTGACTTACAAATAAAAAGAAAATTTGAATTTTTGATTCACAAATAAAAAGAAAAGTTAGATTTTTTATTTTGTTTTACAAGAGAAAACTTGAATCTCTATTTTGATTTATGATTTATAAAAGGAAGAAAGTTTAGATCTTTTAAATTTTAATTAAAAGATAAATAAAGATTAGATATCTTATTTTGATTTACAAAATAAAATAAAGATGGGACCTCTTATTGTGATTCATCAAATTTACAAACCAAATCATATATTGTGTTGTATGTGTTGACATTGAAACTATGACGTTGGATAAATTATAGAAATGGTTAGACAAAAACCATATTATCACATTGTTGACATTGAAATTATGACGTTGGGTGAATAGAAATGGTTAGACAAAAACCATATTATCACATTGTTGACATTGAAATTATGACGTTGGGTAAATAGAAATGGTTAGACAAAAACCATATTATCACCTTATTGAATTGAAATTAACATCGCCAAATTATCATTATTTTGTCGCATTAGAATTGGCGAAAAAAAAAGTTAAACACTAAAATCTCATTTTAATGTAATGAAGTAAATACGAAAATGTTCATGTTTTAATTTAAATAAACATGTTTTACATTAAGAACTCTATTTTTAATGTAATAAGAAAATTGATCAAAATGGTTCATGTTAGAAAAATAAACATTGTTCATGTTGACATAGAAAACATGTTTTATATTACATAATTATAATGTAATCAAAAGAGAAGAAAATTTACATTGTTGTTCAATGTAAATAAAAGAAGTAAAATTACATTTTTATGTAAAGTTAACATATAGAAAAATGACCATTGTTTTAATATGAAACCATTTACATTTTTCAATGTAAAGATTGAAAAGAAAATATTTACATTTTTCAATGTAAAAGAAAAGAAAAGAAAATATTTACATTTTTCAATGTAAAAGAAAAGAAAAGTAAATATTTAAATTTTACATGTAAAAGAGAAAAAGAGAATTTACATATGTAAATAAAAACAATAAATAGGAAATTTACATTTTTCCATTGTTATAAAGAGTAATAGAAAATTCACATTTTTCTATTGTAATAAAGTATAATAGGAAATTTCCATTTTTCTATTGTAATGAAGAGAGATAGAAAATTTACTTTGTCTTTTATGTAAAATATAAGATTTACCTTTTTCTAGGAGAAGATAAAAGAATTTACATTTTTCATTTTAAAAGAAAAGGAAATAAAATATATACATTTTATAAAAACATAAAAAGTTCACTTTTATGTTATAAAAATGAAATAGGATAAAAGTTCACTTTTATGTCATAAAAAGGAAATAGAATAAAAAGTGCATTTTTGTGTCTTTAAATCACATAGGATAAAAGAACATTTTTATAACTAAAGAGAAAAAAATATACATCGTTGAATTATCATTTTTTGTCGCATTAGAATTGGCGAACAAAAATGTCATTTTTATTTGATATAAAAATATACATCGTTAAAACATCATTTTTGTCGCATTAGAATTGGCGAACAAAAATGTCATTTTTATTTGATGTAAAAATATACATCGTTAAAACATCATTTTTGTCGCATTAGAATTGGCGAACAAAAATGTCATTTTTATTTGATATAAAAATATACATCGTGGAATTATAATTTTTGGTCGCATTAGAATTGGCGAACAAAAATGTCATTTTTATTTGATGTAAAAATATACATCGTTAAAACATCATTTTTGTCGCATTAGAATTGGCGAACAAAAATGTCATTTTTATTTGATATAAAAATATACATCGTGGAATTATCATTTATGGTCGCATTAGAATTGGCGAACAAAAATGTCATTTTTATTTGATATAAAAATATACATCGTTAAAACATCATTTTTGTCGTATTAGAATTGGCGAACAAAAATGTCATTTTTATTTGATATAAAAATATACATCGTGGAATTATCATTTTTGTCGCATTAAAAATGTCATTTTTATTTGATATAAAAATATACATCGTGGAATTATCATTTTTGTCGCATTAGAATTGGCGAACAAAAATGTCATTTTTATTTGATATAAAAATATACATCGTTAAAACAACATTTTTGGTCGCATTAGAGTTGGCGAACAAAAATGTCATTTTTATTGAATATAAAATTATACGTCGTTGTAAACATCATTTTTTTCGCATTAGGTTGGCGAACAAAAATATCATTTTTATTTGATATAAAATTATGCATTGTTGAAACCATCATTTTTGTCGCATTAGAATTGGCGGACGAAAATATTACTTTCATAGAATAAAAGAAATGGATTTTAACAAAGGTTACATCTTTGTTGCATGTTTTAAATGCGAACAAAGCATTAAAATCAATGTTACATTTTTTTTCACTTGATGTAAGTAAACATAAAATAAGGAGTTGTTCTTTTATTTACATTTCTTGATGTAAATAAAACTAGAAATTAAATATTACATTTTTATTTGCATTACTCAACGCAAATAAACAGGGAATAAAAGATACAGTTTCATTTGCAATCCTTAATGCAAATAAATTATGAAATGAATTGAAATAAAAGATTTTATTTTATCGTCGCTTTTATTTCCATAAATGGGCGTAACATAAAGATTTCATTTGTTCATTGTTTTCAAATAAAAAGATTGTACATTTAAAATTTACATTTTTTTATATGTAATTTACATTTCAATAAATAGAAATAAAGAGTTCATTTTTATTGACATTTTACATGCGGTAAAAATAATAGAAATAAAAGAGACATTTTTATCGTGTGTTATATATTGTGTATTACACTGCCATAGACAAGTTACCTGACTTGTTTATGTGATTGGGTCGATCATTTTCACACATCGCCCATGTGCACAAATGAATTTATTATTTGTTTGTTGGCTGAAACCCTACACGGGTGTTGGGATGAAAATGAACATACACTAATCCCAATATTTAGTTGTATGTTGATCGTTAGATCGACAGACTGCGATGAGCGTTATTATTTAATTTTTAACGCTTACACAGTAGAAATTACACTTTGGATGAAAATGGATGAATTGATGATTATCTATTTTATTGTCATATGTATGATGTGTATGAAATCCATATAATCCAAAATTATATGGTAAATGATTGAGTCGCTTTTCGATTCCGGTGTTCTTTTAAATAATAATATTCTTACATTAGAAATTCTTTTTATATAAAGAATATATTTTAATATAAAACTATATTTTTAATCAAGTATATGTTAAAACAAAGAATATTTGTAAGAGATAAAGATTTGTAATATAAATAATACTTCTCATTTAGGGTCTTTATATAAAGAATATTTTTATGATTATTTTAAAATATGTTTTTAAAAGATTACTAGCATTTGCAATTATATTTTGTGATATGAAATAAATTGAGATGTGAAGTGGATTTATCGTGGACGATGTTTTAAACGACATTTGTCCTTTAATCCAATTTACATTGAAAATATTATTTGGGATTTATAAATCTAATTTATAGATTTAAAAAGGAATTTTCTAAAAATCAAGTTTTTCAATTTAATATATTAAAATTGGAATTAAGTAGAAATTCGATTGGTAATAATCGAGATGGGCTTCTGTAATAGAAGACCGATATTATATATGGAATTTAAGAGGCTTTGCCGTTATTCCATGTATATTGTTAGTCCGATATAGAAATTCATACCGATTATGTATTGATTTGATTTCTGTGAAATTCCTTATTTTAGAAATTGATTTGTGGGTTTATCGTGAACTGTGTTTTATAGAACACTAGTTCTTTAACCCGTTTTAAGACAAGATTTATTCCATAAAATAAACGATCTTGTAATAATGATTTTTGATATTAAATCAAAATTAGAGTTTTAACAAATCTTTTAAGGATGATTTAAGATTTTATTTTCAAATATTATCTTTGATAAAATTAATGAGAATCCTTTAATATGAATATTCTTATTAAAAGAATATTCAGAGTTGAAATGTGGCGTAATGTGTGATTTTCCAATATTTGTTTTTTCTTCCCAAAATACGCGAGTTATTCAGAAAGACCGGGTTTAACCCATTCTGAATAATCCTCACGACGATCAAGTGTCGAAGATGAAGACGGTGGTTGAAGACCGAAGGTTTTCACATCATTGGGATGGTGATGACTGGTATCTTGAATTGGGACTGTACATCCCAAGGCAAGGTATTTGGTAATGATCGTCCAAACGTATTTGGAGATCAACGGACACGTTGTTTCGCTCAGACCCAGAGCGGACTTGTAAATGGATTGTGTGTCTGACATTGTATTCCTTTCTACTGTATTTGTTGAATGCTACTGATTATATATTTCTGTTTGGTGGTGAAGAATTTATTCTTCACTTATCACCCTTCTCTAAGCCGTATGAGCTTAGAGGTTATATATATATTGGTAGATGATCAATAATATGGTAGGGTCTGACAATGTGACATGCTAAGATGCAAATGATCAAGGCTTTGTTGAAAAGCAGGCCTTGTGGTTGATGATCAAAGCACAGTCTCTTTAGGCATAACTTTGTGTATTTCGTGACTTCGCGAGCCTCACACCCCAGTATGAGTCAAAAACGGGATATGGACCATAGGGAGTGCATACGTTTCTTTCTAGCTAGAAGTGGTGTTTGGGCTTTAACACGACCCGGCATTTTACTATGTGGATTATGGATTGAGGTACCTCGTTTTTTTATAGGCCGGAAGTGGTCATATTATAGGTCCAAAAGGGCCGGGAAGCGTATGTTCAGGAATTGCCAATCAACTACCATTAGGTGGGGACCGGCCCTACCGTTCCAAGGGTTGCCCATAGGTGTGATCCTGAGGCATTTGCTAGAGTGTCTCGAATCGGAAGAGGACGATCCCTAGCCTCGATTTTATGACAGAAAACCAATTTCCAATACGACATTACGATTTTGATTGTTAACTTATATATGGTGACATAGTATATGGTACCTATGCCGTCTAAGATTAATACATTTATATTGAAATGTTTTAAATATATATATACACACACTAATAATAATATCGTTTTTACGTATCAAGCATCTTTTAACCATTATAAGGTAAAACCCTATCCTCTGGTGTGCATTGCATTGTGTGATGGTACCTGGGTCTTATAATGGTTACATTTTTTCTAAAAAGCATTGCGTTATTTGACGATTTACTTTATTTATGCACTGACAACCCAATGGAGTAAACCCGTTCCGCGATAGCGGCGTGGTCCTGTGATCAGCCTACTATTTAGATAAGTTAAGTATAGAATTCTCACACCAGTCCCACGACTGACCTGCAGTTTGTTTCACTTTGCAAACTCGGGTGCCCTCTTTCCACACGGGCAGTCGAGTAGCTTTTTGCAGATATAGTTAAGCAGGATCCTGGATTGAAGTCTGAAGCTGGGTCCAGAATATTGATGGTCTTCCGCTAAGATTAGTTCCGCTGCAATGTATTTAATTTATTGTAAATGTATCTTCCGCTGTATTATTTATCGATGTACTCTGATATATATTCTGTACTCTGATGTAACATTTATCATTGATGTTATAAAAGTCTATGTTGTTGTTCTGATGTGTTGTATGCTCAAAGTTAACGTACGCGGGTTTTGAACGGTCTTGATCGATCGTGCGATCGATTGGGGTCGGGCGAAATCTGGGTCGTTACACAGGTGGAAGCCTATGTGAGTTGGAAATCACTGGTGAAATCAGATCGTGCTTTAGGATGAGGTTCGAAGCCGTGTATTCTGTGGTTGTTCGATGGAGATATTTTAGGGTGCAGCAGTGCATCGATCTTTGTGCAAGTTCGATGGTTGAACTGGTGGAGAAACAGAAGTTCAATAGTGGGTAATCTGGAGTTTTAAAGGGCTCGCGACTTTTCCCTGTTGTCAGCGAAGAAGAGACCAAAGTTGTTAGAATGATTGAATTGTGGTGGTTCAAATGACCTTATGGATGAACTGGAAGTACGGCCTGTGCATTTTGGAAACTGGTGAAGGAGTTCGGCCATGTCCTAATGATGGCTGTTGGGTGGAGACATTGATGCTAGGTTGATAAAAAGGGATCCGAAAGTTAATCACAGGCCGAGGTAGTGGTGTAGTTGCTTAGTTTTGATGATGGAGGACGGAGTGCAGTATTTGGTGAAGACCACGGGGGTAGCGTATGAAAAAGGGATTGGGTAATTCCTTTTATTTAGTAATAAATATTTTTATTTACATATAAATAGTTCAATATCTTAAATAATAAATATAAATTGTTAAATTTATTAAGGTTTCATTGAATGGAATCGGCCGAGAAATTCGTAGCTTCGGGATACATAAACTGGAATCAGAATGGAATGCCAATTAAAATTTAGGTGAGTAATTCTCACTCAAGAATTTTATTTAAATTATTTTTATCGTTAAAAATAATTTGTTGGTTGTTTGGTTGCATTTAAATATTACTGTGGCTATTATACATATATATTAGTTATATAGGATTGATGATTGTGGCTATAATATATATGTTGGTGATTGGATAGTTCCCGCAGTACCATTAGCGGATGCCCCCAGTATCATTAGCGGATGACCCTATACGCCCCACGCTATGATAGTTGATGACCTTCTATACCGCGATATCCTGCGTCGAAGCAGGATGGGTATTATTTATGTTGGCTAACATCTGTGGATGCAGGAAAACAGGTTGGAGGGATCCAACTGGATTCCTCAAAAATAATATTATTATTTGTTTGTTTCATATATATTGCTATACATTATGTGTTAGAAAACCTATGATTGGTAATGGGGTGTTTTGATTGTTTGAAATATCACTGGGTCTAAATGTTGATTTATAAAAATATCGTGAAAGGAATTTTGAGATAAAAAGGGGAATCTATTTTTCAAAAATAGAATTTGAATTTAGAATGGGTTAAAGATATCAACTTGTTTTGAATAAATAAAACAAGTGTTGAATTTATAAACGTTGTTCATAAATTAAATAGTATAGAGAATTGAAATGAATTTATAAACAAGGTTTACAAACAAAGTGGAAAATTATCATTTGATAATTTGAATATTTAAATTCAAAAGTGAATTTAAAAATAGAAATGGGGAAATTGTTTTAAAGAAATAAACGATGGAATTTATTCTAATGTTCAGAATATAAATTGAACTAAAATAAATCCATAAGGATTTATGATTTGAGTTCGATTAATTCGAATTTATTTAAATAGAAGTTAAATTGAATATGAAAATAAATTGGGTGCTATATATATAAGTTATTATAAATAGAAATATTCCAAAATAAGATTTTGGTTTAAATAGATTTCGAAATGAAACTTGTTAGAATTTGTAAAACAAGTAAATTTATAAACAATGTTTATAAATATAGTGAACTAATTATCTGGAGATATTTCATAATTTTAAATTCAAATATGAATTTAAAATATAATTTGAAATCATTTCAAAAAGGCAACATCGATTTTTATTTTGGAATTCAGAATATAAAAAAAGTTGGATTTCAAAAGGGAAGTTGAAGTGGAAAACTTGTTTTAATATATGAAACAAGGAAGTTGAATTTATAAATAATTTATTTATAAAGGAATTAGAATTTAATATAGAGGATTGAATTATAAATAAATTTATAATGGAGATACGAAATAAATGGGCGACGTGGGATAATCAGAATTACTAAGTTGAATTTGGAAAATTGGTTTAAAATATATTAAAATATATTATAATGGAGTTCAAATTTTATTATAAACGGAGTTTAAACGTTTATATATATATATATATATATAATTAAAACGAACTCGTCGCAGTGCGACAGTTCGTAAATTGGGGTTTCGAACTTCAATTGAGTATATAGAAATCAATTTAAGTCGAAATTAATTGAAACAAGAATCGTCAGGACCGATTTAATAATTATTTTCTAATGGAAGAGGAAATTCTGAATTTCGTCGTATAGATTTTGAGTTATGTCAAAATCAAATTTTCTGAAAAACAGCGCAATAACCACTATAAAACCATAACGGTTTATTTAAATTTGAATAAGAATTCTACGCAAATGGAACATGGATTTTTATTATAAAAATCCATACTTGAGTTATAAAAATAAATATGAACTCAAGTGATGTAAATGGATTGATATTTACAAAAAGATCAGATTGTTAATTATTGGATAGAATTAAATAATTTGAAAAATAATTAGTTAAATGGAATTTTGAATTAAAATTTAGCTTTGGCTAAGTGAATTAGATTTGTGGATTCATGTTCGAAATCGAATATGAAACGTGAATTGAAAATAGAATTCAATTAGTTTATAAACAAATTGGAATATATTTGAACGTGATATGTTTAAATAGAAAATTGAAATGGGCAAAATGGCTAATTAAAGTTAAAATTAGCAAATGGAGTTAAAATGATTTGATTGAGTTAGAATAAAATTGAGAACGGCGTATATAGGTTAAGCAGGTTTGGAAAGAAGTATATGAACATTATAATTCGTGTGCTCGACAAAAAAGTACACGTTTAAATTCCATATGAGATTTTATGCGCCGAATCGGCAAGCCACTTAGCTTTTTGATTTTCTTTTTGAATGGAAAGGGCCTAGAGAGGCGAGTTGAGGTTTGAACTATTTGCCGGTACAAAGGAGGTTATGGCGAAATTGTCTGAAAATTTAAGGAGTTAGAATATTTTTAAGATAATTTGATAATTAGAAATCAATATATCGATATATATATAATTCGATAAGGAAACAAACTTAAAAATAGAATGTTATGAACGAAAAGGAAATCTATAATTAAACCTGGTAAAAATAGAAAGAGAAATGTATATACGTTTTAAAAATGGAAAATTGATTTAATATGGTGTTGATTATTCGAGTTAGCGGTCTTGTCTGATTTGAAGTTAATAATATTTTCAGTCAAGGTCTGAGAGGTAATTATACGCCAACTCGATTGATTTCATTATTAGCTGATAAATAGCAAGATTCAGTCTCGAAGAGAAATGTTTAAAGAAATTTAGTTGAATGCAATATTTTGGGTTGTTGTAGCGATGTTTTAGACAACATTCGTTTTAACCCAAGTAAGTGGAAATTTGGAAATATAATAACAAATATTTCCCGAGTATAGAAATAAATGAATGGTCGTGAAACGGAGAAGTAATTGGAATATCTTCCAATTATTAATAGAAGATATTTTCTACATATAGAAAATAAAAGGAGGCGATATATGGAAATGCTTTCCAAATAGCGAAAAAGACCAAGATGATTGTTGAAAATATTTGGTTAACAAATATTGATAAGGAAACGGAGAAATGATTTAATTAATGAAATATTAATTTAAAGGGCCTAGTGATTGTTTGATGCTTTGAATGAATTTTTGTTTTTCTTCGATAGTTAAATAACTGACTATCGAAGTGTTTGCCAATATCGTTGTCAATATGGACAGACCGGTTGGATTATTATCCGAGAACCACTGCGTATTGGCAGTAGCGTTGCGAATCAGATTATACGAAGATAATCGAAGACGTAGTAAAGTGCAAGGACTTTTCTATTAATAGAAATTGTGCCTTCGGTTTCGTTCAATCCCCGAACAAACATAAATGGACGAATGTCTGACAGAGTATTTCCAATGATCGCATATGATTGTTCTGTACAAATATATATGGTGGCGGAGAATTTATTCTCTTAGCATAATATCCAGAATATATTTGTGCAATCAATTATTGATTAACGGATCTAACAATGTAGCTCTAACAACCCGCTCATTCGACGATTATAGATTTAGATATTTTATCTAAATATATCGTCGTATCTTATGTGTCACTCAAAATGTTGTTTTTCACAAACGATAAAATTAGGACTCGAGACCATTTCCATTGAGTTCGGATCATCATTTACGACCTTTTTGACTATAAACATCGATAACTTTTGAGTTAGTGAAATTTGGTCATTCTCTCATTGGAGTGTATGATCAAAGTATCACTTTTCATATATGAATGATTCTGGACTCGAAACCACTTCCATTGAGTTTAAACGTCGTTTAGGTGTTCGAAAACTATAAGTTTCGATATGTTTTGAATTGGTGAAAATTTGGGACTTTGGTTGGGCTTGGATGGCTAAACCTAGCCAACTCATATAATCCCCAAGCCAACCTCCTTCTCTTCATTCATTCTCCTTCAACAAAGAAATAGAAAAATGGGAATTTGGGAAAGGGAAATAGAAATTCCAAGGCTAGGGTTTTCAATCTAGAGCTCAATTCTTGTGCGAATCCAATTCTAAGACATGGGTAAGCTCTCTACTCTCCCTCTCTACCTTTCTCTCCTCTCAATTTCGGGTTTTATGATGTTCTAACATCCATGCGTTTGCATGTGTGTTTATATGATGATTCGAGAGGAGCAACTGGAGAAAGAAAGCTTCTTTGCTTGTGTTGGAGCTTGTTCTTGTCATCCATGAAACAAGGATAAGTTCTTTGATGAACTCACATCTATGCCTCAAGCCTTGGTGCTTGTAAAAGTGTAATTTAGTGTTCATATGTGTTTGCATGTGCTAGTGAATTGGTCATGTTAGTGTAAACTTAGCCGATTCCATATGTTATGTTCCATTGAGTTGAAATTATAAGTAGGATTGTTTACACGATCTTATGCATATGTTTTGAGTTGATTTGGTGATGTTGTGTAGCTCTGTTGTCCCCCGACAAAGTTCTAATTCTTCACAAGTCGCTTGAATCGCTTTCGTTGGCTTTGGTTTGGAATTCAGTTCATATTTGAATATATAATCAAAATCAGTGCAACCTTATGTATATATGTTTATGCATGTGAATGTGTGTATATGCACGTTGTTTTTGTGTTTTAGATAGTGTATGCAAGCCCTCTAAACGTTTAGAATCAATGCGGGAGGTCCGGAATCGTTCGAAAATCGATTGCATATCAATACCTAGGCAAAATGTAATATTTGGCTCAGTTCAGACGTCTGTTGCATCGCTTCAGACGTCTGACCGACGCAACAGACGTCTATAGAACTCTCTGGAATGAACATAATTATTGGCTTCAGCTCAGACGTCTGTTGCACCGCTTCAGACGTCTGACCAACCCAACAGACGTCAGTAGAACTCTCTGTAACTACAGTAACTTTTTGCATCTGTTCAGACGTCTGAACTGATGCAATAGACGTTTGTCAGGGGGCAAAATAGTTGAATTCTTAAAACGATCATAACTTTTTCATACGAACTCGGAATTGAGCCAAATCAGGTGCGTTGGAACCGTCTCGACGAGAGCTTTCCAATGAAGCTAAATTTGGAATAATTTACACTATTTGGGATCCATTGTCGCCTTTTATGATTTCATAAACCTTTTTCAAGTCTCTAAAACGTGAATTATTTACTCGATATCCTTCGAGTCTATTCCGATATAGTTTAAAACCTTCGGGTGCTTGTTTGGGATTTCGATTCGTTCGTTGATCAAAATTACAACCATTATCCCTTTGATTTCCTGTATGTTGTTGTAATGTGAATTACGCGTTATGGATCACCTTGGTGATTGTACTTTGATCCGTGGCATTGATCGTTTTGTTTTGCTAGTGAAATATACAACTTGTTTGTAAATGTTTGGGTAAGGAAAGTGGTTATGGGACACGTAGCTTAACTCTTATATTTACTAGCTTGGTGTAACGACCCGTATTTTACGCATCATAGGATCGTAGGATATTTATTTCTTTCACATACGAAGTCGTATGGTCATGTAACTTTGGGAGACGACTATTGTGGTCATTTCCCATGCTCATGATTTTTCCCGATTTTTAAATGACCATTTTACCCCTAGTTGGCACTGTTTTGGCCATAACTTTTGACTGGAAATGAATTTTGACCTGAATCCACTTCCATTGGCTTCGGATGATGGTTTCTCTTTCCGTAGAGTGGTCACGTTAGCCAAACGGACTCACCGTTTGGGAGATATGGCTGAAACAAGTTTCAGGTGATGAAAAACAGCTTAATTGGGCTTAACCGGGTGATTAACAGCTAGGCCCAAAGGGAAATTTCGGGATTAGGAGTTTAAAAGGGCTGTTAGGGTTTGGAGAATACCTTTTTCTCATTTTTCAGCCGTCACTATTCATTCCTCTTAACCTAGCCATGGCCTCCACCCTCTAAATCTCTTCAAAACACCTCTTAATCACTTTCTAATTGAAGATTAGGCTTAGCAAACATCAAATCAAGGAGTATTAGCACGAGAACCGAGGTAGAGCTGCTGTGTAAGATTGGGAACAGCGCCAAATCAGAGAATATTTCAGTTTTGGGGTTTTAGTTGTGGCCAAGGTGAGTGATAGCACCATTTTGACACTAATTACAGTTAATTAAGGGTAATTAGTGAAGATTAGCGAATTTATACACTAATAAATCCTGGAAAAATGTTTAAAAATTCTTAAATAATATTTTATGCATCTGTTAGAAATTTGGTTCGATTTAGTTAAGTTTTATTAATTCTATGATTAGTCTTATTTAATCATGCTTAAGGGAAAAATAGGATTTTGGGCATCTTTGATCCATTTTGACATGTAAATTCATGGTTTTGGTGTTTGTGGTTGCTCTTACATGTTGCTATGACTCTATGGTATGTTTTATGATTGATTAGAATAGTTAAATTGGTCGAAAACGTCGTCGAATGGCGTAGAAAGCTCGCTGGAAAGTTGCAGAAGTGTGCAGGTTCCGAACCGGATCGGATCGGATGAGGGCTCGGATCGGATATGTGAACTGGGCAAGAAACCCGACCCGAACCGGAGCTTAGCACACAGGAAGTTTGGCGAGAAGGAAGTCCGTTTGCTTAGAGTTGGAGTGGACAAGGGGATCGGATCGGAAGAGTAATGGAGGCCAGATCGGATCGACTCAAGAATGGAAGGCTACGACTGGAGTAAGGCGAAGGGAGTGGATCGGATCGGAGTAGATGGAAAACGAGGGAGCTGATCGGAGAAAACTGGAAGGAAGACAGTAACCCGACCCGACCCGGAGGAGGACACCGACCCGACCCGAAGTGGAGTATCCGACCCGATCTGAATGAAGAGACGACCACCGAACCGAGCCGATCAGGAAGGTTACACCGAACCGAACCGAGCTAGATGAGGAGCACCGAACCGAACCGTACGTGGGCTATTACTACTACGCGATGACTCTTCTGAAGACCCACTCCAATTCGACCAAACCCGAGATGCAAAGAAAGTCCAAATGAGAAGTTAGAGCTCAAGATTCAGATGGGAATCAATGAGTTCGCTTCATGGTTGGGCTTTGCTGCGGGACGCGTGTTAAGGGGTTTACGATGTCTGTAGCTTTGGACCACTATGGTAGGAGGTACGGAGGCGGATTCAGGGCCATTATGGCATTGGTAGAACCAAGGGCTACGATCAATGAGATGGGTCATTGAAATGTTTGGTCATGACTCCATATGTTTAGCTTGGTCACAACAGGGTTTCTACAAGACGGGATCCGTCGTTACCTCAATTTGTCTAGTATTCCAAGGTGGTAGATGTCGTATGCTTTACGCACTGAGTGAGGGATGTGAGGATGGTTGCTATGGATGATTTGTTTGCTATCATTGTGACATGCACACCCCACCCCCGTATTCTTACCCTATTTATTATGGCACCTTGGAGTATTGTACGGTATGTGGTACTAACTCTTTGGTTGCAGGTCCAGGTTCAGGTATGGTTTAGTATACCTGTTATTATTCTATTTAGATGCTTGTCGCTCATAACAGGCTTTATGTCTGACCCAGAGTTTTATGTCTCCTCTTATTACTCTGGGTGCTCACACGAGCAGACTAGAGACAGGTTAGCTGGTGATGCACGGGTAGATGATCCAGAGACGAGCAGGAGGCTTCCACGTAATATATACATAATATTCTCCCTGTGTTGTTGAAGATCACTGCTTGGGCATTGGTGGTGCATCTTCTAATTTAGCTTTCTTTTGTTTAGAGACAGAAAATTTGGAAAATTGTAATAAGCTGTATTTGAATTTCCGCTGCTCTGATGATGGATGTTGATTTTAGTTATCAGCTTATGCACTGTCTCACCTGTTTTATGTCAAGTATGTTATTATTATATTTTATCCCATGCGCTGTGAGACATTCTACAGGTTCCTTGATTTGTTCATTCCCTTCTTTCCTTTCTTTGGCGACCGTTCTGTGCTAGTCGGGCATGCAGACAGCGCACTTTCGGAGGAAATGCAGGTTGGTGCAGGGCGGGCCGTCACACTTGGGGTATCTTGCACTAATAGATATCTTCGGATTCGCGGGGAACTACGGTTCATCTTGGGTAGCGATCTTCAGATTCGCGGGGAACTTCGGTTCAACTTGAATGATGTGTAGCTGTCATCGGATTCGCAGGGAACTTCGGTTCAACCTGAATGATGTGTAGATATCGTCGGATTCGCGGGGAACATCGGTTCATCTTGGGTAGCGATCTTCGGATTCGCGAGGAACATCGGTTCATCTTGGGTAGCGATCTTCGGATTCGCGGGGAACTTCGGTTCAACTATCTTGTGGTGTGTGTGTGATGTACGTAGGTTGAGTAGTGGGGATATCTTAGGGTTGTGGGTTAGACGTTTTTGGGGTTTCATGCTTATGGGTGAACATGATTGTTGTTGCTTTATGTCATTATCTACATATATCTCTATTTCTTTCCCGGTTTATTATGATAAGTACAGCTAGACTGATCCGTTTATTGTTTATTTTCTTATAAATAATACTCAGGTCAGACCGAGTATTCCAGGTACATCTCATGACTTCAAGCGGGGACCATTCTTGGGTTTTGCTATCTACATTCGAGTTGTAGTTATTGAGTTTTCTTATGTATATGAGTTAGAGACATCTTTGTATACATATTCTTTTGGCTAGATCTTGTACCTAGTATTTTGATGTAAAGTGGATCGACTATGACCACTAACATGTATTTTTACTCGTGAGTTATGTTCATATCTATTTCTGCCTTAGTGATGTGAATATCTGTGTCTGACTCTGATTTAATTGTTATGTATTTAATATTGCTTTCCGAATTATATATAGGCGTTGTGTCGTTTCCCTATGTGCCGAATGGTCATGTCGAAATTTCAATCGGTATCAAGCTGGTTATCGATGTGCGTTCCTCATATGGAGAAATTATACAATCGGTCGCCCTTCACAAACCTCATTCTCCGTTATGGTCTACGACATTTCTAATAAATGAACTGGACTATAGTGGGTATAGAGGCGGGTCATTACAGTTGGTATCGGAGGAAAGTTTGGAATAATATAAGATATTATGGCGAGGATCATTGTCCTAAGTTTGTTAAGAAGTCTTTTTAGGATCTAAATCGAGTCTTAGGACCCGTCATATCCTATCTTATATCATGATCCTTGTATGACCAATCAAATTTATTTGGGTTCATCTTTGTGAAATCTTGGCCTTGACAAACCTAGAGTCCCGTCCTTTTTCTTGAGTAGAAATTTAGAAATAGTTTTGGCCAAGTAAAATACTAATCCGTTTGAGATTAGCTTTGCGAGGCGAAAATGAGCAAATTATTTCCACTAAGAACAATGAAATGTTTTCATTTATTAATTTATGATTACAAATCTAGTTCATAAATAAATGGTTGCACTTCTGATTATTTAATTATAAATTTACGCCCATATTTGGACGTAATTTGTTTTATCGTGTTGAGTTTCCTATTGAGTATGTTAGGAGTTCTTATTGAGAAGTGGGATGCCACAATATCGATAGGAATTTCCGAACACTTCAATGAGATGATTCCGACATAACCCTTATATTAAATATTAACGACGTGCGTCGCCATTGAACCTTAGCACTTGCAACTTTATAAAAATAAATGGTGAGGCAAATCATTAGTATTGATTGTTAATTTGCAACCTTAGTGATTTTAATAAGATAATAAAATCGGGGATGTAATATATATGACCATCGTATATATCCTTTAAACTTTTCGTAGTTTGAGTTTTTAACTATGAGTTTGAGAAATCTTATTTTGGTAAAGTGGCTAATGTATATAAGGGTACCATCCTCGTTATTCTTTATTGATGATGATTACCGTGATCATCTCATTCGAGTTTTAGTTTGAATTGTGACCATTTACCTTTGGGGACACCATGTCCTTAGGAAATTCGAGGGCACTCATTATATATCTTGGTATGTAGATTTTCCAAACCTATGTTTTGTGAAAATCCTTACATGCTACTTTGAGTTTTCGTTACCCATTCATTTTGCTATCGAGATGACTTTAGTCTTCTTTGGGTAATGATTGAGTACTCTCTATTTTTCTTTTGAGTGTTACTTGTTTCAAACAAGTAATTTCGTATTTTCGGTTGAGTAAGGAATTTAATTAAACGTCTTGGTAAAAACGAGTGGGTCGACACACTTGTGTTTCCCTTGTCGGTTAATTTTTGGACTTATTTAGTTGAAATTCGCTTTCCATTTTCGCATATTTAGTGGAATATACAACTTGTTAGTAAATATTCGAGTAGAGCTAGTGGTTATAGGACATATAGCTAAACTCTTATGGTTACTAACTTGGTGTAGTTGCACTATATTTGATATTCATATCGTTTTGACCTTCGGGTCATCTTGAGGGGTGTGTAGTCACCTCTTCTGACGGAATACTATGGGGGTGTGTATAGTCACCTTGTCAGACGGAATACTATGAGGGGTGTATAGTCACCTTGTCTTCGGACGGAATACTATGAGGGGTGTATAGTCACCTTGTCTGACAGAATACTATGAGTGGTGTATAGTTACCTTGTCAGAAGAAACACTATGAGCAGTGTTGAGCCACCTTGTCTTCAGGAAAAGTTCAAAACTAGTCGACTTGATGAACCTAAAATTTTGAGATCATTTTTTTCGTTTGAGCTCGTGTGGTGTATATCCTTATGTACATCGACGAGAACCTTATGTATTGTATGATGTGAACATGGCTGACAAAAATGCTTGTGGAAGGTGTTAGCAACCTGACCATTATTGACATAATTGCTTACGAGTGGTGTCAGCAGCCTTGTCATTATGATCGAACTGCTCGTGGAAGGTGTTAGCAACCTGACCATTATTGACAGAATTGCTTATGAGTGGTGTCAACAGCCTTGTCATTATGATCGAACTGCTCGTGGAAGGTGTTAGCAACCTGACCATTATTGACCGAATTGCTTATGAGTGGTGTCAGCAGCCTTATCATTATGATCGAACTGCTCGTGGAAGATGTTAGCAACCTGACCATTATTGACAGAATTGCTTATGAGTGGTGTCAGCAGCCTTGTCATTATGATCGAACTGCTCGTGGAAGGTGTTAGCAACCTGACCATTATTGACAAAATTGCTTATGAGTGGTGTCAGCGGCCTTGTCATTATGATTGAACTGCTCGTGGAAGGTGTTAGCAACCGGACCATTATTGACAAAATTGCTTATGGGTGGTGTCAGCAGCCTTGTCATTATGATCTAACTGTTTTGGGGGTGTTAGCAACCTTGTCGATGCCATGGGTGTTGGACCACCTTGTCAAAAGACAAAATGTTCCCTTTGTTGATTTGTAACTTCGTGGTGAACGAAGATGCTTATCCCTTCACCAAGTTTAAAACTAATCACTTGGTGACTTTCGATTTGGAATAGGCCGTCACTCTTTTTGGCTACTTCCATGTTCATGGATGTTCAAACTCTTTCCTTGAAGCCTGAACATTCTCTACATTCTTATTTGCATGTCTTGATTGTTCGGAGTTTACGATGATTTATTGGAATGAATAGGCCTAATCTCATAAAGGTCTATGTTTTATGTTCCAAAAGAATCATCCCTCTTGGCATTCCTTGTCGGTGATGCAATTTCCAATTGTTCTTAATGAGTTTAATTTGGATTCGTTAACTTCCTTGTGTTTCTAAAATTCTCATAATAATGAGTATGACATTAAGGAAAATGAGTTTCTATGGTTCACATTACACGTGGATTTCTAAAACTTTGCACCCATTCTAGGATGGCCACTTTAATGGGTAATTGGGTTCGGAATTGATTATCAATCTCGTAGCTCAATCTCGTTGTGCTTAAGTCATTCCACTATTTGACTTAGTAATTGATTCTCACCAGTTGCTTTTCATCGTGCATTTTTCGTGATTGGGGTTAAAAAATATTCCAATTTGTTTTGTTAACTTTAATGAACCAGAGTTTTTGGAGATCATAACCCGATTGTTTTGACCTCATTCTTGTTGATGATTTGCTCACGAATTTGAAAACCAACGTTTTCAAGTTTTACGAAATTCTTCCAACTTCTACCATTTATCATGTTTACGTGATTTAGAAGTTGTTCGAGAAATATTGGAGGACATGCTAATATTTCAAATTTGAGATTTTTGGGGTATATTGCAAACTCACCAGTTCTAATTTATTTGTTTTGAAATATTAGAGAACGTGCTAATATTTCCTATTTATGCTATATAACCCAGATTTTTGTTTCTTGATCTTGTCTCCCCAACAAAGATCGCACATCCTTTTCTATATAAGGAAATTTTGTAAGCTATAATACTTTTGAGTAATTGTTAAGAGGTAAATTTTCTAGCTATAAATGTGACAAGGAATGTTCAACGATTTTGGATAGTCGATATTTCCAATTTTCTAATTTGATGGATTAATTAGTTTGTGTTGAAAACATAAGAGTATGGGTTTATAATATATAAACTTATTGAGCATTAAACGAACTAATTAAATTTTATTAAACGAGCTTGCCGCATGGCGGTAGTAATTTTCGATTTGAATTTCAAATGAGTGTGTAGAATCCAATATATGTCGGAATTCTTTGAAGCAAGAATTATCCGGATCTATTGGATTATAGTTTTCTAATGAAAGAAAAAGATTTGAATTTCATCATGTAAATTTTGAGATATATCTAAACTAAGTTTTTGGAAAAATCGCAGTAGGGAAATTCGCGATTAAAATTTAAATAATTATTGGAATTGAGGGTTTAGAATACATAGAATTTGAATAAGAAAATTCTAATTTCTTAAAAACACTTATGGGAAGAATAAGTTAGTTGCTTGTATATGTTCATGACTTTTATTTGAACATCATACGTGTATAAACTTAAGTTATATAGTGATTTATAACTCAAAGTTAAAATTTTATTCGAAAGTGAATTTTGAGTTAATTTATCTTTAAATAGATCGTGTTGATGCGTGGTTGTTACTTATTACTTCATTCTTAAGGAATTGCGGGGACGCAATTCTTTTAAGGGGGAAGTGAAACACCCCACCTCCGTTAGGGTCACTCTCAAAGGGAATGCCCTAATTTTGGTGGAGGTTTATAAGTATAAGTCACAGATATACAAGACAGATATAAGAACACATATTTTTGAACAGCGGAAAACATCAACAACTTTTATTTCAACAAAATACGTGTTACACAAACCATGTCATAATTTGTTTTACAATACTTCCAAAACATAACATCTTCATAACTGTCTTGATTACAATATTTAAAGAAGCATAAAGAAAACATAAATAAACTGCATAAGTCCCATAATTGCTGTCCAAAGCCATAGTCCAAAACGAAAAAGATCCAAGCAATACATTCTTTCTCTTCAAGCTGGATGTGAAAGCTGGTCAAGCTGCGGTATTCCCTCCCTGTTGACCTGAGGGGGGAAACGAAAGAAAAGAAGGCGAAAGAAAAGTAGAGTCAGACATAAAGCCTGAGTAAGTCTAGGACTATTCAGTCTATGAATAAAGAACTGGGTATGATAAGTATAAACTGGAAATGAGAAAGCACCATAAACTAAGTTAAGTTGTCTAGGGTCGAATACACTATCGTACCCCATATTAATCTCTGTACCCATATAAACTAGTTCCCAACAGGCACCCCATAATCAGGGTGAATTGATCCATTTCTGATGATCCGCTCCTACTCGCATAGTTACATGTGTCTTACGGCCCCCGTTGTTGTAGTTACCTATGCTGGTCCCACCATGGGGTGTATCAAGTCCCATGGTGGCGGCCCGACACAATTCTAAAATGCACAGGTATACTACTGGTGCCCAGTGCCTTATTTTTCTGCGCCGGAGTGTGTGCACGCCCGCACCCCGTTAGAACCTACACTGCTGCACAACCGCCGTCGATTTGACCTCTTACAGTCAGCCCAGTAATCGTGCCCCACCCTGCCTAGTTCAGGGTATCCTGATACACCTTGTAGGGTTACTGCTGAAAAGGGTCCCCCGCTACTAGGTTTTCTATTTCTAGCCAACATGCTAAGTTGGTTAAGTGTTTTGTAAACCTAACCCCCAATCAGTCTGTATAGTTTAGCATGTTACATTTTGATTAAGTATTAATTCAATTTACTTAATCCTATCAATCCTGACTCAGCCTTAATTGTCTTATTAAAGCCTTGACCTCTCACATTAGACAGGTATTGTTGTGTCTGCCTGTTGCCGGTTGGGTCCGGGCAGTCTTACGCCACAACTCAGTCTAACCTCGGGTCTTTATTGGGCTCCGTGTTTAACCACCCACATTGGATAGGTATTGTTGTGACTACTGGACAGCCGGGCGGTTCCGGGCAGGTTTACATCACAACTCAATCCAACCTCGGGTTAAACACATCGTATTTTCTAAATTTACATATTTTGTCTCTTTCCTTCTTATATGTAAATATTTGCGGCCCATTATTCAAATTCATCTTCATTGGGTAAAATTAATTTATACCACTTAATTGTTTTTCAAGGTTGTTGGCATGCGTCAAACATGCCAACACATATGTTCTATATTTTAACCCAAACGTCATTACCCCCGTTTTACACATTCGCTACAATATAAGATATGTTGGGTTTAACATTTAAACCCAACTTAGCCATATGAAAAGGGGAGGCTTATAACATGGTGTTTATAAGGTAACATAAAAAGGGGAGTGTGAACGCATGAACTTGCAACATAACAATCCAATTAACATGAATTAGGCACATGTGAACTTGCATTGTAATAGCATATAATCATGGCATAAACATACTTAAACATGAATCATTCTATTCATATAATCATGGCATAAACATACCTAAACATGAACCATTCTATTCATATAATCATGGCATAAACATACCTAAACATGAAATCATGGTTTTTAGTCTATTCATGTAAACTTGCAATTGGAATGTAAATCTAACTTAATTATGTGTCACATATGTCACCATATGATTTTGATAACAATTTAGGCATAAAACATGTTTTCAACTAGGCATAACACCAAACATAGTTTAGTCATGTTCATAAAGATACTTACTTTTGTCTTTAACACAAAAGTATGGTTTTACACTTGAATCACGATGCCAATTCCAACATAAATAAACCATAGTACTTAGATGAATCCAACTACACACTAAAAGTGATCATAAAAGTATGTACATCATATTGGCATAATGGCGAATCATATACTTGCATGAATCCCAATTAAACTACCACAACATATGGTTGTTAACATGAATCATATACTTGCATGAATCTAAATTAAACCACCATAAACATGTAGTTGTTAACTTCCAACATAAATCACATTCTTGCAAATATTCAATCGTTATACCACAATATTTCCAAATCGTTAGAATCAACGCAACATATAGATTATTATTACCACAAATCGAATACAATTCTATTTCTCATTTTACACAAATCAAACGCAATTAATTATTCACATCGGAATAGCACTTTACTTACAACGTATGACGAATCTTCAATTCAGGAATATGAATTCTGAATTTGGATATGCTATCCTTTGTTGTAGGCGTTGTTTTGATTTAATTGACGTTGCTTTAAGCTTTCGAATTATCTCCTAATTGTCTCTCAATTTCTGACGGCTATTCCTAGTCTTTCCTCAGCAGCATGACGGTCTCATCTCCATTTTAGTTTGTGTGAATTAGGGTGAGTCTTAGGTCCTTTTTATAGAGTTTGTGAGTTGATTAGGACCGTCGATGGAGCTTGGTTTAATAATAGACGTTCGTTTGAAGGAGAGACCAACCAGGAGCTGACACCTAGCCCTAGTGACAAGGCAAGGCTCAGAAAATCGACCAAACACAGACCAGGCCAGCCAGGGGGGCTGGGTTCGACCTGGCTCAGGGGCCAGGTCGACACGCCAGTCGACACTGTGTCAACTTGGCAGTCGACACGGGTTACCCAGGTCGACTACCCAGTCGACCTGGGTAGCCCCAGGTCGACTACCAAGTCGACCTGGGTGCCTTGGGCGGGAAAATTCCCGCCCTGCCCAATCCGGCCCGATTTTGAATTTTGAATTGGTTTTTCTGAGCTGTTTTGAATTTAACTGAATTCTGAAACTTCCGGAGGCCATATCTTCTTCATACTGAGTCCGTTTTACGCAAACTCGGACTCTATCTCAAGCAAAATTCCGAGACGAACGCAATGGCGTATCCCGTTTCCTTTAATTCTTTGATTTGAAATTAGTTATACTTTAATTTGTGAATTTCACTGTTATAGAATACACGGGGTGTTACATTCTCCCCCACTTAAAAGGATTTCGTCCCCGAAATCTTCAAGTTTAGGAAGAATGTACATCCTAACATCCAAACATCCATCTACTCATTCATCAAACACGAGCATCCATTGTCCTTAAAAGACTTCTAATGCTTCATGATCATATGCGAAGTGTGTGTGTACATGTACTTATCTAATGCAAAATCAGGCGGTCTACTGATTCAGTTGACCTCCTTAATGCGAATTATGTAAGTGCCATGAATCCATTATGTATGCAAATTCTCCTATTCATGATTCTACATGAGTGCTCAACCATTCATATAAATGCAACATCCATATGATAACACATTAAACTTCAACCATATGCGAATATAAATACATTTATGCATATGCAATATGAAGTGACTGAGCCGATCTAAAACCTAGATTGTGTGTGTATATGCAACCACGAGCAACCACTAGCAATCACTTGCAACCACTTGCAACAATCATCCATAACATGTTTCAATTACATGTTTTCATCCAAAGAGTTTCTACCTAAAAGATAAGGTCGAGGAGATATACCTAAAAAGATAGATAAAAGCGCAACTTAAGGAAAAAGAAAGATCAAAGATGTACCCTCGAAAAGAAAAGGGTTGGCTGCGCGTATTCTAGCTTCAGTTTCCCAAGTTGCGTCTCCCTCGGCGTCGCTCCACTGAACTTTGACGAGCTTGACTTCGCGGTTGCGTAGCTTTTTCACTTCCGTTCCTAATATGCGGGTTGGAACTTTCCTCACGGTCGCTTCGCGTTCCACTTCAGCTTCTTCTAGGATATTTGGCTCTACCACTTCAGCAGACTCATGTAGACATTTTCGGAGATGTGAAACATGAAAGACGTTGTGAACTCCGGCCAATTTTTCGGGTAGCTCTAATCTATAGGCCATTTTCCCAATTTTCTCGATGATAGGAAATGGCCCTACGAACCTTGGTGCTAGCTTTCCTGTGGTTCCAAAACGAACAACGTTCCTCAGCGGAGATACCTTAAGAAAAACTCTGTCCCCAACCTCAAATTCAAGGTCGGTCCTCCTCTTGTCGGCGTAGGACTTTTGTCTGTCTTGGGCCGTCTTCATCCTTCTTCGTATTAAGTCTACTTTCTCTGAAGTCTCTCAGATAATATCTGGTCCAAGTATGAGCTTATCAGTAGACTCCCACCAACAAGTGGGTGATCGGCACGGTCTTCCATATAAAGCTTCGAAGTGCGCCATTCCAATGGTTGCTTGGTAGCTGTTGTTGTAGGCAAATTCCACCAAAGGAAGATGGTCTTCCCACGTCCCTCCGAATTCTAGGACGCACAGTCTTAAAAGGTCCTCCAAAACTCTGTTCACTCTTTCTGTCTGGCCGTCGGTTTGGGGATGATAGGTCGTGCTTAAGCATAACTGTGTGCCTACCTCTTCTTGCAGACTCCGCCAAAACTCACTTGTAAAGATAGGGTCTCGGTCACTAACAATGCTGGACAGTATTCCATGGAGTCGGACAATTTCCTTGAGGTAAAGAGATGCTAGGGATGAGGCAGTTCTTTTACTCTTGACAGGTAAGAAGTGGGCGCTTTTAGTAAGCCTATCCACTATTACCCAAATGCTAGTATTGCCTCTTCTAGACTTAGGCAGCCCATCAATGAAGTCCATTGAGATACAATCCCACTTCCACTGCGGGACTTCTAGAGGATGGAGCAGACCGCCAGGCTTTTTCTGTTCCGCCTTAACCTGTTGGCATACCATACACTTAGAAACGAAATCTACCACGTCCTTCTTCATGCCGTTCCAAAAGAAAGTTCTCTTTATGTCCTTGTACATTTTATCTCCGCCTGGGTGTATCGTCATCTTGGAGTGATGTGCTTCCTCAAGAACCTTCTTTACTAAATCCCTTGTCTGTGGGACGCATAGTCTTCCGTCTCGCCTTAGCCAACCCTTGTCGTCGATGGAGTATCTGCTGAGGTGACTTGAAGTCTCACCCCTAATTAGCCTATCAATCGTCTCCACAAGCTGAGGGTCTTCGCGTTGTGTTGTCCCTATTGAGTCCACTAAAGTCGGGCGTACTTCGAGAGATGCTAGCAAGCCTGGTACAAAATCGGAGGAGGGCCTAAAGTCAAAGCTGGCTATAAACTCTAGGCTTTGTCTTTCAACAAACAACGGGCTTAGGGTTAGTTTCTTTCAGCTCAACGCATCTGCCACTACGTTGCCTTTGCCCGGAGTGTAGGAGATCTCGAAATCGTACGAGGCAAGAAACTCCATCCATCTCTGTTGCCTCAAGTTAAGATATTTCTGCGAGAAAAGATATTTCAACGATTTATGGTCAGTGTAAAGTTCGAACTTCTCACCTAGGAGATAGTGTCGCCAAGACTTGAGTGCAAAGACGATGGCGGCTAACTCAAGATCGTGGGTCGGGTAGTTCTTTTCATGCACTTTCAATTGTCTCCCGCCATAAGCTACTACCCTTCCTTCTTGCATTAAGACAGCGCCTAGCCCTGTCCCACATGCATCTGTATAAACTGTGAACATCTTGCTTCCATCTGGCAATGTTAAAACTGGGGCTGTTGTAAGAGCCCTTTTCAGTCGTTGGAAAGCAAACTCGCAATCCAAGTCCCAATTGAACACTAGATTCTTCTTGGTCAACTTTGTGAGCGGAGATGATATCTTTGCAAAGTCTCTGATGAATTTCCGATAGAAGCCTGCTAGCCCGAGAAAGCTTCGGACCTCTGTTGCGTTCTTTGGTGTCTTCCAATCCTGCACCGCTACTACCTTAGCCGGGTCTACTGCTAACCCTTCTTTGGATACTATGTGCCCAAGGAACCTCACTTCCTCTCTCCAAAAGTGGCATTTGGAGAACTTGGCTTTTAGCTGATGGACTCGCAGAGTTTCCATGATTTCCCTTAAGCGCTGAGCATGTTCCTCTTCACTCTTTGAGAAGATAAGGATATCGTCTACGAAGACCACTACGAACTTGTTGAGGAATTCTCTGAACACCCTACTCATCAAGTCCACGAAGTAAGCGGGTGCGCTTGTCAAGCCAAAAGGCATGAAAAGCCATTCAAAGAAGCCGTCTGGGGTTCTGAATGCTGTCTTATCGATACTATCTTCAGCCACCCTTAGCTGATGAAAACCGGTCGCCAAATCGAGTTGGGAGAAAACAGACGCTCCTACAAGTTGATCAAACGGATCGTCAATTCTGGGGAGAGGGTGCCTATTCTTTTTCGTTAGCTTGTTGAGCTCCCTATAGTCAACACATAGACGGAGTGAACGATCCGCCTTCGTAGCGAACACCACTGGAGCGCCCCATTCTGAAATGCTCCTTCTAATGAACCCCTTCTCTAGAAGCTCTTTAATCTGTTTACTGAGCTCTTTCCTTTCCCGTGGAGCCATGTGTCTAACGAGCAACGCAACGGGGTTTGCATTATCTACAAGATATATGCGGAAGTCTATCTCCCGCTTCGGAGGCAAGCCCTTCACCTCTTCGAAGACATCCGAATATTCCCGGACCACTCTAACCGATTGCAAACTTTCAACAGAGGCATCTAGCGATTCAAGATAACTAAGCATAACCGCATACGAGGGATTACAAGTAATTTCCAGAGTGTTACCGAGTTGGGTCAGAAGCCTAACCACCCTTCTCTCACAATCAAGGATGGCACCATTACTGGATAGCCAATCCATGCCCAAAATCAAACCATATCCCGAGAAGCCCAAAACAAAGGCACTACATCTAAATTCTACGCTTAGAATAGAAATTTTCAATCCCACACAGATCATAGACAAATGAGCTGGGCCCCCAATTGGGTTTGAAACAATTAAGGGGTCCTCTACCATACTAGTTTCTAGGTGCAGAGATTATACTAAAGCAGACGAGATAAAGGAGTGTGATGCGCCAGAATCAAATAAAGTGTGAACGGGGTGATCATAAAGATAAACTACACTTTCTACAGAAGTATTTATACCTCGCTGTTGCAGTGGTGGCGCTTCTAGCACATGAACCTGTGCCCCTGAGTTGGATCCAGCCCTCTGCCCCTGTCCTCGTTTCTTCGGGCAATCCTTAGCCATGTGGCCTGTCTCACCGCAAGAAAAGCACCCGCCATTCATCTTGGCCTTCTTTTTCCGGCAATCTTTCACTAAGTGCCCCACTTTGCCATAGAAATTACACTTCCTCTTCTCTTTGTTGTCTTTCCCGCCCTTCTTAAAGTCTGTCTTCTTAGGTTGCAAACCCTCTTTCTTCCCTTGAGAGTTTTCTGCCTTTGTCTCCTTCTTTCCCTTATCCTCTTCGTTCAGCAATGCCATCTATATCAATCTTTCATACGTAGCTCCCATGGGTATATGGGTCATGGCCAAACTGTGTAATGGCTCATTCAACCCTATGACAAAACGAAGAGCCTTCTTATGCGGGGTGTTGACTAGGTCCAGTCCGAACCTAGCCAGCTCATCGAACTGATTAACATACTCTTTGACTGTCATATTCCCTTGCTTAAGAAATAAGAATTTTTCCAACTGCAAACTCCTTTCAGCGTCTGAGAGAAATTTAGCCTCAAACCTCGCCCTAACGTCCTCCCATGTTTCCACCGGTCTTTCTGCATTGGTGACTTCCCACCAGTAGGAAGCCTCGCCTTTAAGTAGCCATACTGCCAGTTGTACCTTCTGCTTATCTTCTACCTCAAAGATGACGAATAAGTCCTCGGTTTCCTTTAGCCAATTCCTAGCTGCCACGAAGGACTCAGTTCCATGAAAGTCCTTTCCTCACATAGCTTTAAAATCTTTACATATCTTAGCAAAAGTATTTCCTCGCGGAGGAGGTGGAGGAAGAGGTGCTGCTGCAGCTGGATGATTTCCTGCAGCTAGAGGAGGAGGAACGGTAGGACCTGGCTGAGTGGCCCTTGCTTCTAAGAATCGTCTAAACAAACCAGGTATTGGTATACCCTCTGGCAAGTTAAGTTCTTCGGACATGCTGAAAAAAAAGGATAGATTCAAAACGAAGGATAAAAGATAGTACCTATGGCTTTGGGGGACTTTGCCTTTTTAAAATATAATATTTTATCTTTAAAAATGCTTCTTTAAATTTTCCCTTGAAAATAAATTTTCAAAACTTTTATCTTATCTGGTAAACCTATGCTCTGATACCAAGTGAAACACCCCACCTCCGTTAGGGTCACTCTCAAAGGGAATGCCCTAATTTTGGTGGAGGTTTATAAGTATAAGTCATAGATATACAAGACAGATATAAGAACACATATTTTTGAACAGCGGAAAACATCAACAACTTTTATTTCAACAAAATACGTGTTACACAAACCATGTCATAATTTGTTTTACAATACTTCCAAAAACATAACATCTTCATAACTGTCTTGATTACATTATTTAAAGAAGCATAAAGAAAACATAAATAAACTGCATAAGTCCCATAATTGTTGTCCAAAGCCATAGTCCAAAACGAAAAAGATCCAAGCAATACATTCTTTCTCTTCAAGCTGGATGTGAAAGCTGGTCAAGCTACGGTATTCCCTCCCTGTGGACCTGGGAGGGAAACGAAAGAAAAGAAGGCGAAAGAAAAGTAGAGTCAGACATAAAGCCTGAGTAAGTCTAGGACTATTCAGTCTATGAATAAAGAACTGGGTATGATAAGTATAAACTGGAAATGAGAAAGCACCATAAACTAAGTTAAGTTGTCTAGGGTCGAATACACTATCGTACCCCATATTAATCTCTGTACCCATATAAACTAGTTCCCAACAGGCACCCCATAATCAGGGTGAAGTGATCCATTTCTGATGATCGGCTCCTACTCACATAGTTACATGTGTCTTACGGCCCCCGTTGTTGTAGTTACCTATGCTGGTCCAACCATGGGGTGTATCAAGTCTCATGGTGGCGGCCCGACACAATTCTAGAATGCACAGGTATACAACTGGTGCCCAGTGCCTTATTTTTCTGCGCCGGAGTGTGTGCACGCCCGCACCCCGTTAGAACCTACATTGCTGCACCACCGCCGTCGATTTAACCTCTTACAGTCAGCCCAGTAATCGTGCCCCACCCTGCCTAGTTCAGGGTATCCTGATACACCTTGTAGGGTTACTCCTGAAAAGGGTCCCCCGCTACTAGGTTTTCTATTTCTTGCCAACATGCTAAGTTGGTTAAGTGTTTTGTAAACCTAACCCCCAATCAGTCTGTATAGTTTAGCATGTTACATTTTGATTAAGTATTAATTCAATTTACTTAATCCTATCAATCCTGACTCAGCTTTAATTGTCTTATTAAAGCCTTGACCTCTCACATTAGACAGGTATTGTTGTGGCTGCCTGTTGGGTCCGGGAAGTCTTACGCCACAACTCTGTCTAACCTCGGGTCTTTATTGGGCTCCGTGTTTAACCACCCACATTGGATAGGTATTGTTGTGACTACTGGACAGCCGGGCGGTTTCGGGCAGGTTTACATCACAACTCAATCCAACCTCGGGTTAAACACATCGTATTTTCTAAATTTACATATTTTGTCTCTTTCCTTCTTATATGTAAATATTTGCAGCCCATTATTCAAATTCATCTTTATTGGGTAAAATTAATTTATACCACTTAATTGTTTTTCAAGGTTGTTGGCATGCATCAAACATGCCAACACATTTGTTCTATATTTTAACCCAAACGTCATTACCCCCGTTTTACACATTCGCTACAATATAAGATATGTTGGGTTTAACATTTAAACCCAACTTAGCCATATGAAAAGGGGAGACTTATAACATGGTGTTTATAAGGTAACATAAAAAGGGGAGTGTGAACGCATGAACTTGCAACATAACGATCCAATTAACATGAATTAGGCACATGTGAACTTGCATTGTAATAGCATATAATCATGGCATAAACATACTTAAATATGAATCATTCTATTCATATAATCATGGCATAAACATACCTAAACATGAACCATTCTATTCATATAATCATGGCATAAACATACCTAAACATGAAATCATGGTTTTTAGTCTATTCATGTAAACTTGCAATTGGAATGTAAATCTAACTTAATTATGTGTCACATATGTCACCATATGATTTTGATAACAATTTAGGCACAAAACATGTTTTCAACTAGGCATAACACCAAACATAGTTTAGTCATGTTCATAAAGATACTTACTTTTGTCTTTAACACAAAAGTATGGTTTTACACTTGAATCACGATGCCAATTCCAACATAAATAAACCATAGTACTTAGATGAATCCAACTACACACTAAAAGTGATCATAAAAGTATGTACATCATATTGGCATAATGGCGAATCATATACTTGCATGAATCCCAATTAAACTACCACAACATATGGTTGTTAACATGAATCATATACTTGCATGAATCTAAATTAAACCACCATAAACATGTAGTTGTTAACTTCCAACATAAATCACATTCTTGCAAATATTCAATCGTTATACCATAATATTTCCAAATCGTTAGATTCAACGCAACATATAGATTATTATCACCACAAATCGAATACAATTCTATTTCTCATTTTACACAAATCAAACGCAATTAATTATTCACATCGGAATAGCACTCTACTTACAACGTATGATGAATCTTCAATTCAGGAATCTGAATTCCGAATTTGGAGATGCTATCCTTTGTTGTAGGCGTTGTTTTGATTTAATTGACGTTTCTTTAAGCTTTTGAATTATCTCCTAATTGTCTCTCAATTTCTGACGTCTATTCCTAGTCTTTCCTCAGCAGCATGACGGTCTCATCTCCATTTTAGTTTGTGTGAATTAGGGTGAGTCTTAGGTCCTTTTTATAGAGTTTGTGAGTTGATTGGGACCGTCGATGGAGCTTGGTTTAATAATAGCCGTTCGTTTGAAGGAGAGACCAACCAGGAGCTGACACCTAGCCCTAGTGACAAGGCAAGGCTCAGAAAATCGACCAAACACAGACCAGGCCAACCAGGAGGGCTGGGTTCGACCTGGCTCAGGGGCCAGGTCGACACGTCAGTCGACACCGTGTCGACTTGGCAGTCGACACGGGTTACCCAGGTCGACTACCCAGTCGACCTGGGTAGCCCTAGGTCGACTACCAAGTCGACCTGGGTGCCTTGGACGGGAAAATTCCCGCCCTGGCCAATCCGGCCCGATTTTGAATTTTGAATTGGTTTTTCTGAGCTGTTTTGAATTTTAACTGAATTCTGAAACTTCCGGAGGCCATATCTTCTTCATACGGAGTCCGTTTTACGCAAACTCGGACTCTATCTCAAGCAGAATTCCGAGACGAACGCAATGGCGTATCCCGTTTCCCTTAATTCTTTGATTTGAAATTAGTTATACTTTAATTTGTGAATTTCACTGTTATAGAATACACGGGGTGTTACAGGAAGTCTGTAACAACCCGCTCATTCGACGATTATAGATTTAGATATTTTATCTAAATATATCGTCGTATCTTATGTGTCACTCAAAATGTCGTTGTTCATTAACGATAAAATTAGGACTCGAGACCACTTCCATTGAGTTCGGATCATCATTTACAACCTTTTTGACTATAAACATCGATACCTTTTGAGTTAGTGAAATTTGGTCATTCTCTCTTTGGAGTGTATGATCAAAGTATCACTTTTCACATATGAATGATTCTGGACTCGAAACCACATCCATTGAGCTCCAAACGTCGTTTAGATGTTCGAAAACTATAAGTTTCGATATGTTTTGAACTGGTGAAAATTTGGGACTTTGGTTGGGCTTGGATGGCTAAACCTAGCCAACTCATATATCCCCCAAGCCAACCTCCTTCTCTTCATTCATTCTCCTTCAACAAAGAAATAGAAAAATGGGGATTTGGGAAAGGGAAATAGAAATTCCAAGGCTAGGGTTTTCAATCTAGAGCTCAATTCTTGTGCGAATCCAATTCTAAGACATGGGTAAGCTCTCTACTCTCCCTCTCTACCTTTCTCTCCACTCAATTTTGGGTTTTTATGATGTTCTAACATCCGTGCGTTTGCATGTGTGTTTATATGGTGATTCGAGAGGAGCAATTGGAGAAAGAAAGCTTCTTTGCTTGAGTTGGAGCTTGTTCTTGTCATGCATGAAACCGAGGTGAGTTCTTTGATGAACTCACATCTATGCCTCAAGCCTTGGTGCTTGTAAAAGTGTAATTTAGTGTTCATATGTGTTTGCATGTGCTAGTGAATTGGTCATGTTAGTGTAACTTAGCCGATTCCATATGTTATATTCCATTGAGTTGAAATTATAAGTAGGATTGTTTACACGATCTTATGCATATATTTTGAGTTGATTTGTGATGTTGTGAAGCTCTGTTATCTCCCAACAAAGTTCTAAGTCTCCCAAGTCGCTTGAATCGCTTTCGTAGGCTTTGGTTTGTAATTCAGTTCATATTTGAATATATAATCAAAATCAGTGCAACCTTATGTATATATGTTTATGCATGTGAATGTGTGTATATGCACGTTGTTTTTGTGGTTTAGAGAGTGTATGCAAGCCCTCTAAACGTTTAGAATCAATGCGGGAGGTCCGGGATTGTTCGAAAATCGATTGTATATCATTACCTAGGAAAAATGTAATATTTGGCTCAGTTCAGACATCTGTTGCACCGCTTCAAACGTTTGACCGACGCAACAGACGTAACTCTCTGGAATGAACACAATTATTGGCTTCAGCTCAGACGTCTGACCGACGCAATAGCCGTCTGTAGAACTCTCTGTAACTACAATAACTTTTTGCATCTGTTCAGACATTTGAACCGATGCAACAGACGTCTGTCAAGGGGCAAAATAGTTGTATTCTTAAAACGATCATAACTTTTTCATACGAACTCAGAATTAAGCGAAATCAGGTGGTTGGAACTGTCTCGACGAGAGCTTTCCAATGAAACTAATTTTGGACTAATTTACACTATTTGGGATCCATTGTGGCCTTTTTATGATTTCATAAACCTTTTTCACGAATCTAAAACGTGAATTATCGACTCGATATCCTTCGAGTCTATTCCGATATAGTTTAAAACCTTCGGGTGCTAGTTTGGGATTTCGATTCGTTCGTTGATCAAAATTACAACCGTTATCCCTTTGATTTCCTGAATGTTATTGTAATGTGAATTACGCTTTGTTGATCACCTTAGTGAATGTACTTTGATCCGTGGCATTGATCGTTTTGTTTTGCTAGTGAAATATACAACTTGTTCGTAAATGTTTGGGTAAGGCAAGTAGTTATGGGACATGTAGCTTAACTCTTATAATTACAAGCTTAGGATATCATGCACTAATAGCGATCATCAGATTCGCGGGGAACTTCGGTTCATCTTGGGTAGTGATCTTCAGATTCGCGGGGAACTTCGGTTCAACTTGAAAGATGTGTAGCTATCATCGGATTCGCGGGGAACTTCGGTTCAACCTGAATGATGTGTAGCTATCGTCGGATTCTCAGGGAACTTCGGTTCATCTTGGGTAGCGATCTTCGGATTCGCGAGGAACTTCGGTTCATCTTAGGTAGCAATCTTCGGATTCACGGGGAACTTCGGTTCAACTATCTTGTGGTGTGTGTGATGTACGTGGGTTGAGTAGTGGGGATATCTTAGGGTTATGGGTTAGACGTTTTTGGGGTTTCATGCTTATGGGTGAACATGATTGTTGTTGCTTTATGTCATTATCTACATATACCTCTATTTCTATCTCAATTTATTATGATAAGTACAGTTAGACTGATCCGTTTATTGTTTATTTTCTTATAAATAATACTCGGGTCAGACCGAGTATTCCAGGTACATCTCATGACTTCTAGCGGGGACCATTCTTGGGTTTTGCTATCTACATTCGAGTTGTAGTTATTGAGTTTTCTTATGTATATGAGTTAGTGGCATCTTTGTATACATATGCTTTTGGCCCTAGTATTTTGATGTAAAGTGGATCGACTTTGACCACTAACATGTATTTTTACTCGTGAGTTATATTCATATCTATTTCCGCCTTAGTGATGTGAATATCTGTGTCTGACTCTGATTTTATTGTTATGTATTTTATATTGCTTTCGGAATTATATATAGCCGTTGTGTAGCTGCCCTGTGTGCCGAATGGTTACGTCGAAATTTCAGTCGGTATCGGGCTGGTTATCGATGTGCGTTCCTCATATGGAGCAATTATACAATCGGTCGCCCTTCACAAACCTCATTCTCTGTTATGGTCTACGACATTTCTAATAAATGAATTGGACTATAGTGGGTATAGAGGCGGGGCGTTACAGTGGCATTCAAAGTGATTGTGCTATTAATGAATGATAAGTAATCATAGCCTCAGGCCTCAACAACCGGGAAATGACAAAAATCGGGCAGGCAGCATGGCTATGTGTGTCGCTCCCATTAGGGTGTATAATCACCTATCTAGAGAAATTCCATTTGCTCCTTTAATCTATCGATGCTGTCCCTTTTTGGGAAACGGTTCCTGATCCCAACCGTTGGTGATATACATTCGATACACTCAAGCGAAATGAGTGGTCGGTAATGTGTGGGGCCTGGTTGCAAGGTGTTCTTGTTGAACCCCAGTGTATCCCCTCCAGAGTACACTGATCGTAAGGTGGTTCCATACCTTGTCATGTTGGAAATCCAATCTATAATAAGCGCCATGTGGTTTTTGATTTTATATTATATATGGAGCGTTATATGCAAGCATTCCGCTAGATTCTATTTATTTGACGTAGACATTATTATAATATCACTGGATTTGATATCAAAGATATTTTGGGTTATTGTAAAGTAAAAACCATCCATGTTTATGTGTGGATCGGTCTTACGATTATCATTTCTTTCGAAAGGATTTTGAAAGTTAAACAAATGGTTGGAGTTTACTCACACCAGTCCCATGACTGACCCAGAGTTTATTTTGTTTGTTTTCCCTAAACTCTTGGGTGCCCAAATTTGTACGGGCAGTCAAGTAGTTGGGATTTTACAGATTCACTTGGAAGAGCTGGAAGCAGGAGGCTTAACCAGTTAGCTATTGACTATCATATTTCCACTGTGTACTATGTTGTATCTGGAAACAGGTGTTTCTAATTGTTCCAGGAATAACTGTTGTGCTCTGATGATGGTATGTATATAAAGTTACTGATTTGTATTTCAAAAGTTATGTTATATAATATATTTTATTCGTTCCGCTGTGAGTTTGTGATCTTCATTTTTTCTATTATAATATTTCTTTCTTTCTATTTCTCATCCTCTAACTTCTTTCTAATAATGATTCGTATTGCTGTGCAATTTGGGTTGGACGTGTGGTGTTATTAGTCAACTCAAATAGCACGGATTTGCAGGCCATTACAGTTGGTATCGGAGCTTAGGTTGTGCGAATACCTAGACTTTGGTGGGGTGTGCTCATTAGAGATAGGGTCAGTAGTACCCTAGAATGAGTTGAGCATATATATATGAGAACGCGTATTTGTTAGTTGATATAAAAACTATTTTATATTGTGTTGGCTAGTCTGTTGGGTGGTTTGTGAATTCTGGTCAAATCGTGGGACGCCATGACGTCGATAAGAGATTTTAAATACTTGAACAGAAAAATTCGACATGATATTGTTTTTAAGAGGGTAAATGAAATAATTTTACCCAAAATTCTATTTTGATTGAAAAAGAATAATTTTCTGAAATTATTATAATATATGGATGTGTTGGATGTTATTATTATAATCAAATGAGATTATAAAATTGAAATGGTTAAATATAACCAAATAGAATTTGTATAAGACTCAGATATACAAATAAGAGAATCAAAATTGAATTCAAACCAGAATTCAGAATTTAAAATCCTGGGAAGTTGAAAAATATTTTACAAAATATATTCAAATAATATAGCTTTGTTTTGGAAAGATTTTTGATTAAAAATCATTTTTGATGGGTTCTGAAAGTGATAAAGCACTGAACTCGCTTCAGCGGCTGGGAAATAATTCTGATGATGACTGCAGCATTATTAGTGTTCATTTTCGAGTTTCTAAGTGATGAATTGCTACGTTAGAAAAGTTTTGATGGAAATTTGTTTGAAAGAGAACAAGTTGATTTGAAAATTGAAATGTTTGAATTTGAGAAGGAAATAAATATATGTATATGTTTATGTGATTTCAAAGGATTTGAAATGAAAACCTCGGGGATTGGAATTCTGGAATTAAATTTAACTTAGGCAAGTTAAATGGAACGAAGTAAATAAATTGATCTAATTCAATTTGAATGAATTTGAATTGAATGGAAATATGTTGATTGAAAATCATTCAAATGAATGAAAACCAAATGTTTTGGTAGGACTTAGAAATATGAAAAGTTGAGTTTCAACATAATCCATTTTGAAAAGTTAATGGGTTTTCAGCATTTTTCCTACCTTAGTAATTTCGGGGACGAAATTCTTTTAAGGGGGGAAGAATGTAACGACCCAGTTTTTGATCGATTAATTTTTAAATATTTAATATTTATTTTAAATATTTAGTTAATACTATAACTCGATTTTGATATTGAGTTTTCAATTTAATAATCGAAATACGAATTATTTCGAATATACATAATTTTCATAATACGAGAAAATGAAGTAATTCAATTCGAAATTTAAAACCGAGTCAAAATAATTCAAATGATTTATAGAAATTCTATTTGAATAGGAATGATAACGATAAGTAATTATTATCGATAAGGTGATTGTTTTGGAATTTAAATAATATTATATCGGTGTAATATGGTACGTAAGAATAATCAATTCACAAACGACCTCGGTTTTTGACGAAACAAATTTTATTGGGTCCAGAACGTCAAACCATAACTGTGTATCAAGTTTCATCGCCATTGGATCTCATTTATAGTAGTTTTAACCAGAGTCTTCATGAGTAAGTTTCACGAAATAAATAATAATAATAATCCATTAGCTTCTTAAATACACCTCAACAATCTTCCTTTGGAAGACAATCTTGTCTTCCCTTGAAAGCTATTCCTCAGGTCAATAAAAGGGATTGATACCTTTCTTCTGAAAATCATAGAATTGAAGCTCCTGCTTCACTAAAAATAGCCGCTCCATTTTTAATTTGCAAATCCATTTCAGAAAATCAAAACCCAAATTCCCTCATGTTTTTCTTCAAATCAAAACCGTTCCTTTTATTGTTTATTCCCTGTATTGAAATCAAACAAATGAACGCTCCTCCTTTCATTCGAGAGAGAAATAAAAATGGCCTCGATATTTATCTCTGTTCAACCTAAAATCAAAATCAAACGTTGATCATTCGAGAGCTTGGTTGCCCCCTACATTTGGGCGATCGATTATCGGGGAGGGTCAACGGCGAGAAAACGCGACTAGGGTTCGGGTATGGAAGTATTAGATGGTGGCGAGGGTCAAGTCGAGAGCGGCGTTGGATCAAAGGTAAGGAGGCGCACCTACAGGTCGATTATGGTGAAGTTTGGTCAAAAATATTGTCGTGACCCCGGAGGCCACTGTTGTGCGATGTGGTACACTTAGAACCTGCAAGCGTGGAGATGAGAGGTGCAGGTGGAAGCCTATGCGAGTTGGAAATCACTAGTGAAATCAGATCGTGCTTTAGTTGGAGGTTCGAAGTCATGTATTCTGTGGTTGTTCGATGGAGATATTTTAGGGTGCAGCAGTGCATCGATCTTTGTGCAAGTTCGATGGTTGAACTGATGGAGAAACAAAAGTTCAACAATGGGTAATCTGGAGTTTTGAAGGGCTCGCGACTTTTCCCTATTGTCAGCGAAGAAGAGACTAAAGTTGTTAGAATGATTGAATTGTGGTGGTTCAAATGACCTTATGGATGAACTGGAAGTACGGCCTGTTCATTTTGGAAACTGGTGAAGGAGTTCGTCCATGTCCTGATGATGGTTGTTGGGTGGAGACATTGATGCTAGGTTGATTAAAAGGGATCCGAAAGTTAATCACAGGCTGAGGTAATGGTGTAGTTGCTTAGTTTTGATGATGGAGGTCGGAGTGCGGTATTTGGAGAAGATCACGGGGGTAGCGTATGAAAAAGGGATTGGGTAATTCCTTTTATTTAGTAATAAATATTTTTATTTACATATAAATAGTTCAATAGCTTAAATAATAAATATAAATTGTTAAATTTATTAAGGTTTCATTGAATGGAATCAGCCGCGAAATTCGTAGCTCCGGGATACATAAACTGGAATCAGAATGGAATGCCAATTAAAATTTAGGTGAGTAATTCTCACTCAAGAATTTTATTTGAATTATTTTTATCGTTAAAAATAATTTGTTGGTTGTTTGGTTGCATTTGAATATTACCGTGGCTATTATACATATATATTTGCTATATAGGATTGATGTTTGTGGCTATTATATATATATGTTGGTGATTGGATAGTTCCCGCAGTACCATTAGCGGATGCCCGCAGTATCATTAGCGGATGACCCTATACGCCCCACGCTATGATAGTGGATGACCTTCTATACCGCGATATCCTGCCTCGAAGCAGGATGGGTATTATTTATGTAACGACCCAGGGATTTCGGACCCGAAAATCGACATAAATACCTTTACCATATGTCGTGTCGACCTTCCATACACCGAAAGCACCGGATTGTTAATGAAAGAAAATAGAGGGTGAGATAAGAAAGAAAGAAATATAAGAATAGAAGAAGAAGGAGAACCAACACAAACACAGAGTCTCACATCGCAGCGGAACAAATATAATATAGAAATAAATCTTCATTGAAAGCTTTTGGAAACACTTACAATATCAGAGTACATCAACACATCTGGACAGTTATAATAATCTACCCATATATACAACACAGCGGAATAACACTAAATATGTCTGGACTTCTCCAGCACGTCTTTCGTAGTGTCCAATAACCTGAACCTGCAAACCCGGGCTAACCCTAGCATTACAAATACCGGGCCAGTCTTGTGAACCAGAGTGAGATAAACACACTAAGTTTAAGGAGAATCATTCAACTTGATTTTACAGTTCGAAATCTTTTTGAAAGAAAGAGTAATCGTAAGACCGAATCCACACATAATTACGGACGACTTTTACCTTATGATAACCCAAACCATTTTTGAAATCAATATCTTTTATGATATTATAATAGTGTCTAAATACAAGTAAATATAAATCTAGCGGAACGCTTGCATCTCACGTTCCACATATATAGTATACAATCATAACCGTGGGCGCTTATTAGGGATTGGATTCCGACTATGACAAGGTATGGAACCACCTGCCGATAGTGTATCTCTAGAGGCGAATACACTGGGTTCAACAAGAACGTCTTGCAACCTGGCCCTCACATGACCGACCACTCATTTCGCTTGAGTGTATCGAATGTATATCCCCAACGGTTGGGCTCAAACCACCGTTTCCCAGAAAGGGACAGCATCGAAATAGATTAAAGAATGAAATGGATTTTCTCTAGATAGGTGATTATACACCCTAATGGGAGCGACCCAAATAGCCATGCTGACTGTTTGATTTTTGTCATTTTCCGGTTGTGAGGCTTGAGGTCTGAATTTCCCTCTTCTGATAGCACACCACCATTCACTTTGAATGCCACATCGTCAGATCCGCCAGAAAAATCACTAATTGACGTCCACAAAAATACCCTGGTCGGGAGCGACCCAACCGTGATATGTTTGAAGAAATCAACGTACGTGAACCCTTTGGAGATACTCTATCAGACATTCGTCCATACCAATCATCCAGGAACAAGATGAACCGAAGGTACCCTCCTACCGCATCCTAGGAATCACCCTATAGATCAGTAGCGAGAAGTTCTTGAAATCCGTAGATTCCAATCATGATAGAATCACTATTGAAATATCTTCGGCCGCTAAACCAGAGAAATTCAAATTAGTTGTTCTTCCGCTCATGAAGATCAACGGTCTTCAATTGCTCTATCTTTAATAATCTCCTTTCACGTATTCGCTGGTCGGAATGGTTTTCAAATATAAATTCGATCCCGGTCTTTCCGTACCAATGATCGTATGGTCAGGTTTGATAGTCGGTGATTTAACTATCAAATAGATAATTGTGAGAATAACATGAGTTTACCAGTTCAGTACTAGCACTACATGGCCTTTTTAATTAAAACGATTATCGATAGTAAATCTTAAATCCTTACATATTTCAATATTCCAAATATAACTTATTTGACGTAAGGTTATTATTTCAAACTATTTCACTTTCGTATTTAAGAAAATATCATATTCAATTCTTTATTCTACTATCGTTTAAAACCCATTTACTATTTTATTTCTTATTAACCATATTGGAAAACGACTCATCTTATTTCAAGTAAAACAACGTTATAAATCTCCTTTATTTTATCACTTGAAAATAACTAACTATTATTCTCTTAGTATAAAACATCCCCAAAACTTAACTTTTTTCCAATTTCCTTTAATCTCGAAAATACAATTTTAACTTTCCACCATCCCCTTTTTATTTCTTTTACTTTGGACATTTTATATATAAATGCCAAATCCTTCCACTTCCAATACTTGGAATAATCTCATTATATATTCTCGACCCTTTATTGACATTCTGTTATTATTTCTCATATGGAAATAATAATTTTTTTTACCTCCTTCCCATTTCAAACTAATATCATCCTCAGATAATCTCAAAGTTGTTCAAGTTGGGGTATATATTTACCTCTCAGACCTTGGTCAACAACGGTCTTATCTTACATTAGTTGTATTTCAAAAACCGAACTTATTTTAATATCAAATACACCTCATTAACTAATTTATTTATAATATACTTATAAAACTACTTATCTTCCATCTCAAGTATAACCATAATTCTTGATTCAATGATTAAGATAATCATTTATAAAATATTACTTTCTCTTTTACTTCTCTAATCGATACCTTTTACTACTTGGATTTTTTTTAAATCCTATTACTTACTCCTTTTACCACATTCACCTTTTAGCCTTTCGCTTAAAATCTTATTTCATAAATTTACTTAATTCCCTTATTAAGTAACTTTTATTAACACTTTACACCTTATTGCCTTTATTAAACTTCGGTTATAAATCATGGTTTAATATAACCCCTTTTTAAAATCTTATTAAAATTAAACCATTTTTCATTAACCCATCTTGTTAGATTTACTCAAACCGACTGATCTTATAATCAGTCTGGTTAAAACGGTTGACTTTGTCAATCCAAAACATGCTTACCTCATTAACCAATTCCAAATAATTCTTTATTTAACTTAAATAATTTCTTTTTTTATTTATCCCCCAAAATGATTATTCAAATCCATAACATTAAATTAATTTCTACTCAGTCACTTATAAATTTGATAAATATCAGAAAGATCCTTTATAAAATCATTTAAAAATCAATTATAAACTAAATAAATAAATAATAAGTATTTATTTTCTTTTTACAAACTTTTATTCAAAAATATAGATTTTAAAAATCCGCCCTCAGTTATAAAATAAATTTTATAACTTTATTTTGTCGATTTACCTTACGGTAACTCGATATTTATATAATGGTTTATTTATAGGCCATATACTGCCAATTACTCAACCAATAATACCCATTGGTTTCAACCAAACAAATATTGAATTTCAGGTCGATATTAAATAACCAAATGAACCATCCAATCGAAAAAATTCAACTTAAATAAATAATGGTCTCATAACGGTCAATACCGATAACCAAATTTATTACACACAATCATGACAGTTCAAACAATCCATTTAAATGAATCACGTTTATTTATAAACGTGGCCAGTAAGGTGAATTACCTTAACTGGGACCCATCGTTAAAATTAATGATTTGGGTTTTTACCGACGTTAAATTTCATCAGTTCAAACAATTGAATATATCAACAACAGTCAATCATTAGCAACCATAGCATAAAAATAAAAACCCAACTTTTAAAATATAAGCAGGGAGAACTGAGTGATTTTAACTCACCTTTTATTTGATTCCGTTGTTAAGTCCGCTCGTTTCAGTTAAATTAAACAGACGTTTAATTTACTGAAATCCCCAGTTCATTCCAATCACGTCTAGTTCTGTTCCATGACGTAGTGTTGATTAAGACGATTTCGACAGCATCTGGTTCAACCAATTCTGATCACATATATAATAGTTATTAATGTTAAAGTTAAAAAACTTAAATTATAAATTAATTAATTTCCTTAATAATAATTATAGACTCCTAATGTTTTAACAATACAGGTTGGCAAAGCCGTATTTTGGTCTTCACAAATAAACTGACCAATAATTCCATTTAGATCCATCTAACCATATTTTATCTAGTTCATAAGATATGAATTATCAAACCTAATCATTTGTTTTAAATGTTAAAACCAATTTTACTTGGAAATAATATACAGGCCGATTATTTCTATTACAAATTTGATCATTTTCTGTTCCCATTTGTTAAATAATCTAACCTTGTTTTGTTAAAACTTAAGTATGCCATTTAAATTAAATAAACTCTTAATTAAAAGGACTTGGGCCTTACTTTCCTTTTACCCAGCCCACCTTGTGATAAAGAAGCCTGCACCCGTTCCTCCCTATATCAAAACCCTCGGATTCCTCTTTTCCACAAAAATCATCCGCCGCCTCCATAATTCCAGAGAAAAAGAAAAACCCTCCATGACCGAAACCTTTCTCCGCCGCTGCCTTCTCTAGCGAGACTCGAACGCTTCCATGCTTCCATCCCTCCATGCTTCTGTCGCTCCGTCCCCCTTCAACTCGATTCAAACCCAGAGCCACTACAGTCCCTCAACTTCCTTCCGCAACCCATCGTGCAACCCGAGACCGAAACCTAGTCTAATTCCATCACGAAATCCTTCGATACACATACTGAGTTGCGAATTCAGATAAATATTTTTCCAAATTTTAATTTGCGGTATTATTTACTGATTTTAAGGTGGTTCGAATGGGGTTGTTTTCATTAAGTTGATCTGTTTATTCTTAGAACACACCGTGTATTTATACTGTGGTTATTTGAGATAAGATCAATGTCAAGAATCGAATTGTAAAATCATAGCTTTAGATTTTTAGCTGTGCCTAGTACTTATGTGATTTCTCTTTTCGTTCCAGCTATGATTGACTGCGGTATTGGTGATGGATCTTGTTGTGTGATGCTTAGCAGGGAAAGGTGAAGATTTTTTGTTGACTTTGTGATGTACTAGCATGTTCAGACGTATACCTGCACTGATCGAACTGTTAGGGCTTAGATTTAGTGAGGCTATGCATTGTTACTTCATTCTGAAATTGGAGAATCCACCTATTATAGATTCCTGTATTTGATTTTTAAAAGTATAGTACTTGTCTGAGATTTTGCGTTGATTTTTCTGTACCAAATCATATATAAAATGATCGAACTGTTTTTCCTATAGATTAGGGATCTCTTAAGCTATTGAATTGTCCCTTTCATTTGAAGATTTGGGACTGTGTATATCCTGTTCGATTGTCTGAAATTTTATGGTACAAATTTAATATATCTTTATCTGTCTCGATGGTTTGTAGATTGATGATATAAATATATTCATATATCTGTTCATCTTTGTAGATTTGATATTTGTATTAGGGTAGATTCGATGCATGACAGAACAAGATGTTACAAGAGATTTGGTTATGTAAATATACATATTTTAGTTTTCTCTAGCTATTCTAGTACTGTTTAGATTTGGGGTATAAATAATTGAATATATTGGTTTCCTTTTTTTTATCTCTGCAGATTTGTTGTACAAAGATATATTCACATCTTACTGTTCCTTTAGGTGTGGATTACACTGTTCCTTAACTGTTGCAACATGGAGGTGAAAAGAGAGCCCGGTCAGCTGTGTTAAAAATATGGTAGCTATGTATTTTTAATTAAAGATTAGGTTTGCGCCTATGGAAATATTTTCTTTTCACTGTTTCTTTGAGTGAAACAGGGCATGCTGAACATGATGTTAAAAATGAATTGTCTTCTTTATTTTGCATTTGTACAAAATAAAAATATATGAATATATATGCTGTTCTTCTCTTTTTAATTTTAATTTATTTTATGCCTCTTGGATTATCAGCATGTGAGGTGATGACATGATTTTTAAATCTTATATAATAAAGATACAGTATGAATTAAATTGCCAAAGTAGTTGAATTGAAAAACAATATAACGATATTATCGAATATATGTAAGCGAAATATCGTATAATTTCAATTAAGGCTAAAATGGATTTCAAATCCGACATTCAAAATTTTGGCTTAACAAACATTCGAATATATAAAAATAGTAAATATTTAATTTAATAAACGTTATCGTTTAATAACGATTTTCATAGCAACTATTTCAAAATTTGAATTAGACATAACTAGCAACCTATAACACAAAATCTTGATTTTCTCTTACATTATAAAATTATAATCAAACTGATTCACACGTTTCTCATTTCACGAAATTCCGACTTACATTGGGCCCTATACAGGAGTTTAAAGTTCAAAGTGCCAAATTACGAACTACCACGCCGCTGCAGCTCATTTTATAATATAATTATAAATTAAACGTTCTGACGTTGTTTTAATAATGAATATATTTATATAATTAAATATAAACCATATTTAAACCACTTTAAATCGCTCGTTCACATTATACAGCAAATTCAACATTTTCCAATGCCCCGAAAATAAAATATTATTATATTATTAATATAATTTAAATATTCAAATTAAAACCGTCAAATCCCGTTATTTAAACTCAAATCAATATTTTAATTAAATAAAATATTTCAAATAAATGGTCAGAAAATACGGGACATTACAATTTATGTTGGCTAACATCTGTGGATGCAGGAAAACAAATTTGGAGGGATCCAACTGGACTCCTCAAAAATAATATTATTATTTGTGTTTTTATATATATTGCCGTATATTATGTGTTAGAAACCATATGATTGGTAATGGGGTGTTTTGATTGTTTGAAATATCACTGGGTCTAAATGTTGATTTATAAAAATATCATGAAAGAAATTTTGAGATAAAAAGGGGAATCTATTTTTCAAAAATAGAATTTGAATTTAGAATGGGTTAAAGATATCAGCTTGTTTTGAATAAATAAAACAAGTATTGAATTTATAAACATTGTTTATAAATTAAATAGTGTAGAGAATTGAAATGAATTTATAAACAAGGTTTATAAATAAAGTGGAAAATTATCAGTTGATAATTTGAATATTTAAATTCAAATGTGAATTTAAAAATAGAAATGGGAAAATTGTTTTAAAGAAATAAACGATGGAATTTATTCTGATGTTCAGAATATAAATTGAACCAAAATAAATCCGTAAGGATTTATGATTTGAATTCGATTAATTCGAATTTATTTAAATAGAAGTTAAATTGAATATGAAAATAAATTGGGTGTTATATATATATAAGTTATTATAAATAGAAATATCCCAAAATAAGATTTTGGTTTAAATAGATTTCGAAATGGAACTTGTTAGAATTTGTAAAACAAGTAAATTTATAAAAAATGTTTATAAATATAGTGAACTATTTATCTGGAGATATTTTGTAATTTTAAATTCAAATATGAATTTAAAATATAATTTGAAATCATTTCGAAAAGGCAACATCGGTTTTTATTTTGGAATTCAGAATATAAAAGGAGTTGGATTTCAAAAGGGAAGTTGAAGTGGAAAACTTGTTTTAATATATGAAACAAGGAAGTTGAATTTATAAATAATTTATTTATAAAGGAATTAGAATTTAATATAGAGGAGTAAATTATAAATAAATTTATAACGGAGACACGAAATAAATGGCGATGTGGGATAACCAGAATTATTAAGTTGAATTTGGAAAATTGGTTTAATATATATTAAAATATATTATAATGGAGTTGAAATTTTATTATAAACGGAGTTTAAACGTTTATATATATATAAATATAATTAAAACGAACTCACCGCAGCGCGACAGTTCGTAAATTGGCGTTTCGAACTTCAATTGAGTATATAGAACTCAATTTAAGTCGAAATTAATTGAAACAAGAATCGTCAGGACCGATTTGATAATAGTTTTCTAATGGAAGAGGAAATTCTGAATTTCGTCGTATAGATTTTGAGTTATGTCAAAATCAAATTTTCAGAAAAACTGCGCCAAAACCACTATAAAACCATAAGGTTTATTTAAATTAGAATAAGAATTCTATGCAAATGGAACATGGATTTTTATTATAAAAATCCAGACTTGAGTTATAAAAATAAATATGAACTCAAGTGATGTAAATGGATTGATTTTTACAAAAAGATCAAATTGTTAATTATTGGATAGATTTAAATAATTTGAAAAGTAATTAGTTAAATGGAATTTTGAATTAAAATTTAGCTTTGGCTAAATGAATTAAATTTGTGGATTTCATATTCGAAATCGAATATGAAACGTGAATTGAAAATAGAATTCAATTAGTTTATAAACAAATTGGAAAATATTTGAACGTGATATGTTCAAATAGAAAATTGAAATGGGCAAAATGGCTAATTAAAGTAAAAATTAGCAAATGGAGTTAAAATGATTTGATTGAGTTAGAATAAAATTGAGAACGGCGTATATAGGTTAAGCAGGTTTGGAAAGAAGTATATGAAGATTATAATTCGTGTGCTCAACAAAAAGGTACACGTTTAAATTCCATATGAGATTTTATGCGTCGAATCGGCAAGCCACTTGGCTTTTTGATTTTCTTTTTGAATGGAAAGGGCCTAGAGAGGCGAGTTGAGGTTTGAACTATTTGCCGGTACAAAGGAGGTTATGGTAAAATTTTCCGAAAATTTATGGAGTTAGAATATTTTTAAGATAATTTGATAATTAAACATCAATATATCGATATATATAGAATTCGATAAGGAAACAAACTTAAAAATAGAATGTTATAAACAAAAAGGAAATCTATAATTAAATCTGGTAAAAATAGAAAGAGAAATGTATATACTTTTTAGAAATGGAAAATTGATTTAATATGGTGTTGATTATTCGAGTTAGCAATCTTGTCTGTTTTGAAGTTAATAATATTTTCAGTCAAGGTCTGAGAGGTAATTATACCCCAACTCGATTGATTTCATTATTAGCTGATAAATAGCAAGATTCAGTCTCGAAGAGAAATTTTTAAAGAAATTTAGTTGAATGCAATATTTTGGGTTGTTGTAGCGATGTTTTACACAACATTCGTTTTAACCCAAGTAAGTGGAAATTTGGAAATATAATAATAAATATTTCCTGAGTATAGAAATAAATGAATGGTTGTGAAATGGGGAAGTAATTGGAATATCTTCCAATTATTAATAGAAGATATTTTCAACATACAGAAAATAAAAGGAGGCGATATATGGAAATGCTTTCCAAATAGAGAAAAAGACCAAGATGATTGTTGAAAATATTTGGTTGACAAATATTGATAAGGAAATGGAGAAATGATTTAATTAATGAAATATTAATTAAAAGGGCCCAGTGATTGTTTGATGCTTTGAATGAATGTTTGTTTTTCTTCAATAGTTAAATAACCGACTATCGAAGTGTTTGCCAATACCGTTGTCAATATAGAGAGACCGGTTGGATTATTATCCGAGAACCACTCCGTATTGGCAGTAGCGTTGCAAATCAGATTATATGAAGATAATCAAAGACAGAGTAAAGTGCAAGTACTTTTTCTATTAATAGAAATTGTGCCTTCGGTTTCGTTCAATCCCAGAACGAACGTAAATGGACGAATGTCTGTGAAAGTATTTCCAATGATCACAAAGGATTGTACTGTACAAATATATAAGGTGGCGGAGAATTTATTCTCTTAGCATAATATCCAGAATATATTTGTGCAATCAATTAGTGATTAACGGATCTGACAATGTGGCATTCAAAGTGATTGTGCTATCAATGAATTATAAGTAATCGTAGCCTCAGGCCTCAACAACCGGGAAATGACAAAAATCGGGCAGGCAGCATGGCTATGTGGGTCGCTCCCATTAGGGTGTATAATCACCTATCTAGAGAAATTCCATTTGCTCCTTTAATCTATCGATGTTGTCCCTTTTCGGGAAACGGTTGCTGGTCCCAACCGTTGGTGATATACATTCGACACACTCAAGCGAAAAGAGTGGTCGGTCATGTGTGGGCCGGGTTGCAAGATGCTCTTGTTGAACCCCAGTGTATCCCCTCTAGAATACACTGATCGGAAGGTGGTTCCATACCTTGTCATGTTGGAAATCTAATCTCCAATAAGCGCCATGCGGTTTTTGATTTTATATTATATATGGAGCGTGAGATGCAAGCGTTCAGCTAGATTCTATTTATTTGACGTAGACATTATTATAATATCACTGAATTTGATATCAAATATATTTTGGGTTATCGTAAGGTAAAAACCATCTGTGTTTATGTGTGGATCGGTCTTACGATTATCATTTCTTTCGAAAGGATTTTGAAAGTTAAACAAATGGTTGGAGTTTACTCACACTAGTCCCATGATTGATCCAGAGTTTATTTTGTTTGTTTTCCCTAAACTCTTGGGTGCCCAAATTTGTATGGCCAGTCAAGTAGCCAGGATTTTACAGATTCACTTGGAAGAGCTGGAAGCAGGAGGCTTCACCAGTTAGCTATAGACTATCATATTTCCGCTATGTACTATGTTGTATCTGAAAACAGGTGTTTATAACTGTTCCAGGAATAACTGTTGTGCTCTGATGATGGTATGTATATAAAGTTACTGATTTGTATTTCAAAAGTTATGTTATAATATATTTTATTCGTTCCGCTGTGAGTTTGTGATCTTCGTTTTCTTCTATTCTAATATTTCTTTCTTTCTATTTCTCATCCTCTAACTTCTTTCTAATAATGATTCGTATTGCTGTGCAATTTGGGTTGGACGTGTGGTGTCATTAGTCAACTCAAATAGCACGGATTTGCAGGCCATTACATATTTCAAAAATTGGTTTTGAAAATGTGTATGTGCAAACCCAACAAAATTCATCAAAACACAGTGAAATCAAAATGCATAAAATATACCCAAAACCATCAATTCATTATTCGAATTAACGTAATGTTCGATCATTTACATAGATGAATTTGAAATTCAAAAATACTTGAATCATAGCACCTAATCTCATAACAAATGACAAGATTTTTAAAAGAAAGGTGCAACAAAAATTTATCAAACATAGGCATTAGGCGTTAGGAAATAACACACAAGAAATAATAGGATATAGGTCAACTCTTCGCATCCATAAGGTTGACCTAGTTGTCGGCTATATCACTTTATTGGTCAACCCTTAGGTTGACCCTAAGAATCTCCAAATCGATCTATGGTTGCGAGCTACAAGAAGTGTATCTGCGTTGTTCGATTACAACTTCAAACTTGTTTTTAATATAACTACAAATGGATTTCAAGCACAATTTTTAACATGATCAAAGACTAACATTCTGACAAAAATCCAGAACCAAGCTAACATGATTTTGGTGCAAGATGAGAGATTTAGAGGCTCACAAAAATGTACTCAGAAATTTTTCTGATATAACATAAGACTTCATGAAACTATTTACTGTAAGATCAAATTCTTTAATAGAAACACAAATTCAACATACATATGTGTTTAAACTAGACAGTGTGAGTGCTTAACTCACCTTGAGCATCCATGCAATTGAATTTAAGTAGTAGTAGCTTGCAAATTTGAAGCTTTTGAACACCCATAGCCTGTATGTTGAGAAGAGATGCCATGCAACCTGAAACATCAGCCGTAACTCTTCCCTTATTCTATTTCTGCAAATTTGATGAATAAATCTCCAATTAGGGACTAATTGGTTGTTAAGAAGTAGATTATAAGCTATTTGCTATTTTTTATTCGAATTAGAAACATGAATTAGGGGAGTTATAAAAGGAGCAGCCATTGTTTTCTTTTCTAAGGTTACAACTGGAGGAGAAAATAAGATGAACCCCAAAAAAGGTACATGCTTCTTTTTTTTCCTCTCCCTTAATTTCCAAAATTTTCTCTTCATAATGATTTTTAGTTAGTGGGTTGGTTTTAGGACTAGTAAATAAAGTGCTACTCAGTTCCACTTAATTAAGCCTTAAACCAATTGTTTACACTAATTAAAATACGTTTTTTTTACCCTTTTTACACAATCTATACCACTATTAGCTAATACGTCAACCTTTACATTATTTTAACTTTAACAAAAGTTGCAACAACTTATTTAGAAGGTCTTTCTAAACATTTTAAACACAATTTCTATTATGAACACACAAAAATTACATTTTATTGAAAATTCTTTTATCATATTCTATTTGTTAAAAACTTGTTTTTTCATCAATGTAATTTGAAAGTTTCATAGTTTTAGAAAAAATAAATTTTGGACTAGTCCAAAATATTTTTAACATTCAAACATTGAATATCAATCAATTTCAGGTGCAACCCAAATGAAGTTTGTAATTACTAATTTTTTAATGCAAAAATTCATGCTTAACAATAATATACAAGATTATTATTATATCTTGGCATAACAAAATATTATATAATCATTCCGCAAACTTATTTGACCGTTTTAACACAATTTTCAATATGATCTCTACTTAAAACTTACGTTATATTTTAATAATAAAATTCCCCAAAACACTTATTGTTTCCTTTTAACCAACTTAATAAATCATATTAAAAACACATTTCATTTAAATATTGATTTCTAATCAATATTTAATATTTTTAATATCCACACTCATACCTAAAATTGTTGTTTATCAATAATTTTATAAAATCATTGCATCTGATAAAATAATTATTTTAAACACATACTATAAGATTTTCAATTTTATAACTTATACATTTAAATTTATTCAGCAAACACATGTTGAATTTAATCTTCTTGTCTCAACACTTAAATTCAACTTACCATCATTTCAACCCAATTTTTCACAAATTCCCAAACCCTTATGTTTATACAACTTAGATGATTATATAAGTTCTAACTTTGAGCTTTTATTTTATTTCTTAGATTACAAAATATATTAAAATCAGCTTTCTCCAGTACCTAAAATCGGGGTTGTTACAGAAATTGCATGCCTGCAATTTCCCTTTGGATAACACATTCTTATTTTCAACTTCTAATTACACTTTCCAAATTCTTCTACCTTTAGAAGAATATAGTTCAATTTTTAAATATGCAGTTTCCAAAATTTTATTATCCACCCCAATTATTATAGACAATAGATTAAATTATTACAACTTATCCTTCAGATAGGATATGTTTAAAATACACAATCATCTTTTCTGATCCCAAGTTAGTTAATAATTCTACCTCGCCATCAATTTGCACCTACTACTCAAACAATGGGCGTGATTTTGATTATAAAATCAAAAATGGCCTTGCCATTTCCTTGTTTATTTTTAATATCTGAGTGACTGCATATGTCTTTTAAACTTAGACATGATAGTATATTTCTAAAATATTGTTTATCTTCAAGATATTTACTTGTCCACAACATCTCCTTATGCATATGTACACTCATATTTACTCTTTTATTTCTCAAGACACAATTTTGTCTTAAAACTATTGCTTTAATTTGTATCAAAATAATATTAAACCAACTAATTTATAATAATTCATTTCCTTACTTGACTGTAAAATCGAAATGGTATCGATATTGCCTCGCCGTCTCTTCCAATTTTCTCATGTTATTTAGCGGTTTCACACTATTTTAGCACAAACATTCTTATACAACTCTTTTAATTAATCATTTTATTGCCCAAATATGTGATTGGATGTCTCGTACAAGAATTTAAGAAGTCCTTATTGATAACATTGATCAGACGTACTGACCAGAGCTATTAAAGTACTCAACGGACAATTCAACACAATAAATAATAATAAGTTTTACTTTACTCACTATTGTACTTATTCTATTATCACCAATGCATTTATTTTACTTTAAATAAATCTATACTATACTATTAAAGCTGAGTTATATTTGGATAGCTTACAAGCCCCCGTGAGTCTTTGAAAGGAGTACATCCAGCATGACACGTGTAATGTAAATTGAAAAGTCCCTGCTTGCCTTAATTTTACGCATATGCTCTCTGTTCTCCTTTTAGTTCCACCAATCCCTGTTTTTCCTCTTCCTCCCTCTACGAATTTGGCTTCAATCCTCCCATATTTTCTTTCTCTTATCGTCTATCTCAAATTAAGACTTATCCGCTCCACCCTCTTTTTCTCTCACTAACCGCCGACTTTCGATGCCATGTTGCAGATGCGTAGATTCAGTTCGTCGTTTAATGCTGGATTTTTCCCGATGTAAGCACCTATTGCTACTTTTTATATTGCGTTGGGCTCAGATTAGCCAGGCTTCTCTTATCTTCCTATTTTTCTTCGATTAGGGTTGACGAATACCCCCAACAATATTCAATTTTTTTATCTTTTAGGTTTGTCGATTAGAGTTGAAAATAAGGTATATTATGCAACTATTAAATTCTGGAATTTTTTATGGCACGAAAATTGAGTACTAATAAATTGTGTATTTCTTAGTTTAGATGAGAAATATGGATACATGTAATAGTTGTGATCAACCATATAAAATATCATTTATCTCATCATTAAATATTTGTTCTCTGTTTGGGAACAATTGAGTATACGATCAGATATTTTACAGCTTATCCCATATCACCGTAAGCATTTGTTCTTTGCTCAAGATAAAGTATGTGATGGAAGGGAAATGAGGAAAAAGTTGAGTACGTTTTTGGATTTTTAAATAGTTGTTTTCTGCTACTATTGTTTTAGCTTTAGTTTTTGGATTTTCCCCCTTACAAATCTACGATTATTAGCCATGAATTCAATTTATCATTTTTCCTATAACTACTATATCCATTTTTGGTCCTACAACACCAAAACCCCCCCTTTCCACATTAAGCTTAATAGGTTTGTGTGGATGTTTTGCTGACTGTATTAGATTTTGATTCTTGTTATAGGTATTTTGCTCCACTATGAAGGAAAAGAAGACAATGAGGATGTCTTTCTTCTGAGCATGGGTGAGATAATTGTATTTCAAGAAAAATATGCATTCAGTTTGGCTTTTCTATTATGCTAAGTCATGTCCTTTTCTCATGTTATGTTATTGAATACCCAGTTTGAACTATAAATAGTATAATAATTTTTTTTTAAAATAGTATAGTAATTTAAAGGACACATGTTATTCTATTAATAAATAGTTGGCTCACCCAATTCATTATGCCATACTACTCGTTGTTGACAAATTCGAAACCATTGACAGTTTTGATTTTTTTTGTTTTTTCATTCTTACCAGTATTTGCATTCAAATGCTCCACACATTCACCATGCAAATATTTTACGTAACATGTTGTCTACTATAGTAGAGTTAGAAAATTGCGTGCTTCTGTTGAATCTAATGTATTGAATCTAATGTAAACACATGTATAGATCCACTTATGACATAACAGAAAATGGAAAGTAAGGAAAAAAAGGCTTAAACATATTTGCTATTATGCATCAACATATAATGCATCAACATATAATGCATCAACAATGGGATAAGAAAGTTTGATTGCAACCTATGTTAGACCATTTACAAGGATATTAACAACATGTAGTTCATATGCAGCATGCATAAAGCTCATGTGCATGTTGAGTTCATATTGTTAGTCAAATTTAACAAGTCCTACTATCAAAAATGCGTGACAGTAACCGAGATATGGATCGAACTTTGTGTGTTAATGTTTTTATTGTCCTTCGAGTCAAGTGCTAATGTAAGGGAAGGGGAGGTCCTAAGGGAATGCAACCACCTATCTTTTGAATAGTTAATTACAATGTTTGATTAAGTATACATATTTAGTAGATATACATGGATCTGCACCATAAGACATTTAAACAATATACACCATTGGCAAATAAAAAAACATGAATCACTGATAATAACAACCTTTATTGAATATTAAATTGGTAAATATATAAGAAAAAAAGCGTTACTGAATTCGTGGATTTTGCAGTTATCACAAAGAAAAAAATTCAGTTTCACATTGATATTTTGTTTTCAGCAGCTTTGGGCTCTCCACTTTTTATAATTTTGTTGGTTATTATGTTCTATTGCAATTTCAATCTATTTAACACCGTAATCTATAAACAAAAATTGTTTTTGGTTGTATGTAATATTAGGGTGGGCATTTAACCGATTTAACCGACTTAGCCGACTTAACCGATAATTTCGGTTAACCGACATCATCGGTTAACCGACCGACCTTAATCGAACAATTTCGGTTCGGTTAACGGTTAATAAAACCTATGTAGGTTCGGTTAACCGACGTAATTTTTTTCGCGGTTAACCGACATCATCGGTTAACCGAACATGCATCTGCAGATTTTGAGCTTCATGTTTTAGAATATTGGGTAGTTGAGTACCGGGTAGTGGGTAGTGACTGACTGTATAGTGTTCACTGTTAGTGTTCAGCATGTCGGTTTATTTATGAAATTGTCAGATCTATTATTATAAGTCAGTTTATGTGGAAAATGGTCAAATTTGAACAATTAAACGTTCGATTTAAACGGTTAGCCATTCGATTTAAATGGTTAACCGCTAAACAGTTAACCGTTTAAATCAAACGGTTAACCGTCTAAATCGAACGGTTAACCATGGATAATTATTTTCGGTTCGGTCGAATAAAGCTACTCTCAATTAACCGAAATTCGGTTAACCGAACCGTGCAAACTAAGCGGTTAACCGAAAATATTAACCGATCTGTTCGGTTAACCGCCATCGCCCACCCCTATGTAATATTTCTATCTTATCTAATATCCTGTTTGTACTTAAAAAATGATTATGAATTTCATAGATTTTTTAGTTACCTAAAATTATTTTTTGAAGCTACATTCATTTTCTTTATTGTTCACAATGGATAGTACTAAAGCAAAATTTGACTTATGTTTGGGACTATAAGGCTGTTGATTGTTAGTGTTTATCTTAAATTTCTTTTATTCTCATCTTGCTATTTAATTTGTAAATATCTTTTTTGAGGGTATTCTATTCTTAATTATATTGTTTTTGATTTCCCATTGTGATTTTTTGTCACGATTGTCAGAATATCAAGAAATAAGAGTATTTAATTATCAAGAAAAAAAATGATACACAATCAAATTTAGGAAAGTTCAACTGGTTTCAGGACAATATTGAAATAACATACAATTAATTCTTCACGAACACATCAGACTCAAATTGATTTTAAAATTATTTTGGAACAAGAATGAAACAAAGCAGAAATAGATAACAAACATAGCAAGGAATATATATAATGTATTCAATTTTACTTTGCACGAGACTTCTATCTTATTTACTATACATATTTATACTAAAAAACTGATTTTGAATTTCATGGATGTTGTGCTTCCTAAAATTATATTTTTCATGTATATTCATTATTATGGCACGCAATGGATAACATATGAAAGCTTAATTTGATTTATGTTTGTACATATTTCTCTTTGTTTAGAAATACAAAGCCATGGACTGTTAATGTTTATCTTGAATTTATTTTATTCTCATCTTGCTTATTGGTTTATGAAGCTCTTATCTGAGAATATTCCGTTCTTAATTATGTTGTTATGATTTCCAATTATGATTTCTTTTATCACGATTGTTTGAATATATAGAAATAAGTGTATTTAGTTATCAAGCAAAGCATGATATACAATCAAATTTGAGAAAATTCAACCAGCTTGAGCATGGTATTGGTATAACATTCAATTAGTTCTTTACAAAAACATAGACTTGAATTGATTTTAAGATTATTTTGGAACAAACCAAAAAAAACCCAGAAATAAATAGCAAACATGACAAAGAATGCATTTAATTTAGCTACCGATTTTCAGCTAATTTAGAAAATATTAAAACCAAAAGAACTGCTTGAAATCAAAAGGATAAACTAAAATCAGTTGGCTTTTATTTGATAGTTTTTTGGGTTTTATTTCACTTAATTTGTTATGCATAATATAAAACAATAGATAATTGACAAATCAGTTGAGTGACAGAAGGAAGGAGCACTATGAATTTGTCTTTTTATAAAGCAGCAAGAGGGAAGTATTAAGGACAGGAACCAAAAGAAACAAGTAAGTGAAAAGGGAAGATTGGAAAATAATAGATTTCCTATTATAATTCTTTTTAAATATTTGCGAAGGCCTTCATTTAATAGACAAAATTATTCAATTAGCCGTTATGATGTTTTATAGTTATCATGATTTTCGGAATATTTAGAAATGAGGGAGTTTCAACCATTTTAAAAGTACAATGTCAACACCTACGGTAATTGATGGAATTTTGAAATAAGTAAGCTGTCGCTCATCAAGCCATGTTTTAGTAGCTATAACCCATGGGTTTCTACTTTCGTTTTACGGATGCATGGAGCTACAGCCCTAATATGTGACAATGTGTTGATACATACTATCGCTAATAAATACATAAGTGTGAATACCTAGCTATTTTCTATTTGGAATAAGAAAAATAAAAGATTTCCAATATGATTTTTTTTTAAACTTTTGGTAATGCCTTCATTTATCAGCCAAATTATTTCATCTGTTGTTATGATGTTTTATGATTATCATAGCTAGCAGAATATCCAGAAATTTGGGATTTTTACCCATTTTAAAAGTCCAATGTCAACACGTGCATTAATTCATGGATTTTACAAACAAGTAACCTGTCCACATCAAGCAGTATATTTATAGCTATAACACTTTGGTTAATGCTCCCATTTTATGTATGCAAGCAGCTACAATCCTAATGTGTAGCATTGCGTTGATACATAGTAACATACTAGGGCTGCTATATCGTAACAATGCCTTATTGAGCTCAACTTTTTATTGTAATTTTTTTCGGAAGAGTGGGCCGCCTAAGTGCAAAGCACTCTTATATTGTTATGCAAAGAGAAAAAAGAGCAAGAGTTTGATAGGAATTTGCTAATACAAATATGGTAGTTCATCACTATGACGATTGACTAAATCTGAAAAGGAAAAAAGAGAAATTACTAATAATATTGCAATCATCGACGTTGGCAACCTCGCCCAACCATAAAAGCCAAATACAAAAACATGATCAAACGGTCTTGAAAACATGATGATTGACTAAATCTGAAAAGGAAAAAAGAGAAATTACTAATAATATTGCAATCATTGACGTTAGCAACCTCGCCCAACCATAAAAGCCAAATACAAAAACATGATCAAACGGTCTTGGAAACAAATCATAGCCAATATGCAGTAGATTGGGAAGATTCGAAAGCAGGAGATGGCTCAGTAAGAGCAAAGAAGGTGTTGCATGCTTCTTAAATTTGAAGTTAGAAAAGCCATTTTGAAACATTTCAGTCTTATAGAAAAAGCCTGGAGGAACATTCAGTTAATGGTTTGCAAATGCATTATGGTGTTTCATGTTGCATGAATTTAATTCAGGGAGATAAGCAAATGCAAAGGACAGTGCAGAATGGTGATTCGTGCCCATGTTGACATTGTAGCAAACGTAAGGTAAAATGTGCAGATGTAGAAGAGTTGATGAACTGATGAACTGAGTAGGGAAGCTGAAATGACAATGTATGCACGCTGAAAAGATGAACTGAGGCAATTAATTTTTCAATAAAATTTCAAATTTGGTTATTCTTAGACATAATCTAGAAACAATTATTGCAGGTCCTTCAGATTGTAATATAAATTTACACCATATGCAATGTTGTTGAATTCAGTGAAGAGAATTAATGTTTTGTACAGCTTCCACCTTAATATTTTTAGTTTTTCTACAATTTGACTTAAGATATTCTTTCTCTTTAGAGGCCACGTGTAACATACAGCTTTAAGCATCTATTAATGTTTCTTTTGTTTGACAATCGGTCAAAGTTCCTCAAGTCATTAATGCTTTATTGATATCAGCAAATGTGTATGATTCGATTCATAGATGCCTTTATTTACATACATAAAGAAGATGTATTATCTATGCATATTGAACTGTCCATGGGTTATCTAATTGTAATTGATCTTAGCAATTAATGCACTTTTTATAACAAGCAAGCTTTAGACTGCAAATTTGAAATACAAATTTATTACCAAAAAATGTTCTTAGCAATCTATGCTATAGATTTTGCATTACAATCTAAATATTGGTAGGGCTATCAATGAATACCCAAAAAATTCGATATTCGTCTGAATTCGCATTCGAAAAATCCGTCATTACGACATTATCCAAAAAGCAGATACGGATATCCGATATCCGAAAAGCTTTTCGGATACGGATATGGTTATACTGGTATCCGTATCCGAAAAATATTCGTTCGAACTCAAAACAGAAAAATAAAGTTAATAAATTTTCTTGCAACTGTTGGATATTACTATGATACAAATTTCTGTCCATTTTTAGTGAAAAATGGTTGTTTTAGTGTTTCATTTTGAAACATTTTTGGATATGCTTATGGATATTAGTATAAAACAATGTTTCATCATCGCATTTCTTTATTTCCTAGATTTTTATAAAGATTAGCATAAAAATTATTTTATGTTGATCCAAACTTTTTTATTTATATTCTTAAATTTATTAATTACAAGCGAAGCGGATAAATATCTAATATCCGTCCATATCCGAAAATTAAGCGGATACGGATATCTGAAAATTAAATGGATATGAATATCTGATATTGGAAAATAATTTCGGATACGGATACGGATATGACACTATTCATCACCGAAGGCATCCGTTGACAGCTCTAAATATTGGCGTATTAACAAACATGGTGGAAACAAATTTGATTATTGGCATGATTTATTAGTAACTTACTTGCTCACATTAATTTGGTGCATTAACTTTATATTTTTATATAATTACAGAAATATATATTATGGCCAACTATGTACGTAATTATATGCAATTGTTAATTTTTTAGTATGTTATTATTTTTCATATATAGTCAATGAATGTTATGTTAGATCTTGGTTCATTGTTAAGGATCTTCATTTATTTTTTATATTGGTGTAAGTAAAATTTTGCTTTTCTCTTTAACTGGAGTTCAATCAACATAGCTCCTAAAATTTCTTCTTTGGTTGCAAAAGAAAATTCCTAACTTATTGGTGATCTGCAATTATAAATAACAATTGTGTGAATTCATGACCATATTATTATTAGTTAAAGTTTATTAAGGTATATATTTTGTTAATCATTTATTATCACCGCTTCCATCATAAAGCTAGACAACTATGGGTAAAGTCTGCATATTTGTCGTAACTACAATGGTAAGTATATTTACCTATATTTTAGTTCTGTAGACCCAGCTCTTTGTTGCTACTTAATCGTATATTTCGAATGTATCACATACTCATTCAAAAATTAAGGTTAACACAACCGTATGTATATCACATTTTTGTTTGCTACTTATATGATTTTATTTAGCAAACAATATAGCATGCAACGGAAACATTATTTCATGATACGCCTTTATATTTTAGGGGACCCGAATTTGCGAATTCACCGTAGTGCATTTGGCCTTTTTTTTTACTAATGACATGTACAATGTAAACTTTCGAACTTTTCACCAATACATATGTTTGAGAACATTCATTCCTATTGCTGTCAACAAGGATTGTGTACTTATGCTAATATTTATATTATAATTATAACTACATTTCACATTGCTTTCGGTAAATAGAACATTTTTATTATTAAAAATATATTTTAATTCTCTTACTGCAAATATGATATTTTCGCTATACCCATGTGCGAAGCACGGGTTCACACTAGTACAACACTACAATTGAGTCTCACTAAATAATCAACCACTTTATTTACACCCTTCAATTAATTCTCAATACAAATTTATCATTTATACACCATCCCATTAATCCCACATATAAATTATTAGTTTTAATGCTTAGTCGAAACAGTCTACTAGGTATTGCTCTGCTACTCTGATTATTTTAAATCATTCACATTTACTATTCCAATATAAGTTTCAACTTATCATATTGAATTTTCTAATTATTTCCCCTATCCCATTTTAGTTATTCTACCAACTACACTCTAAAGGACAAGATAGCAAGTCTCACCAAATATAGACCCAAGGTATTATACAATGAAAAGATTTAATAAGATGGAGAATTCTACAAGGATAGACTACCGATATTACGATTTAGTTCATGGAATACTACAAAATTCAATACACTCCTAGATGTATTCCTAACATGTTATTTATTCTAAGGACTCAATTTTTTTAAGAAACATGAATTTAGGATAACAATGAAAAGTGATCGAAGTAGACACAAATGTTATCCTTCTTTTCTGTAACACATGCACTATTCTGGTTCTATTTGTCATACTTTATTCCAAAATTTGTTATAATACCAAAATGTGATGCATCCCTAAGACCCACATTAACAAAGAGTGTTAACAAGTGATGTCGTCTGCTAGTGCAGAGAATAAGGCTAGTTAGGAGCAACCATTTGTAGCCTTGCACTAAACAAATATTGAATACGTCTGTAAAGAACCGCATTCTACGCATCGCAGGATCGTAGGATATTTATTTCTTTCACATACGAAGTCGTATGGTCATGTAACTTTGGGAACCGACTATTGGGGTCATTTCCCATGATCTTGATTTTTGCCGATTTTTAAATGACCGTTTTGCCCCTAGATGATACTGTTTTGGCAATAACTTTTGATTGGAAAGGAGTTTTGACCTGAAATGAATTTCCATTGGCTCCGGATGATGGTTTACCTTTCCGTAGAGTGGTCACAATAGCCAAACGGACTCACCGTTTGGGAGATATGGCTGAAACAAGGTTTAGAAGGTGAAAAACAGCTTAACCGGGCCTAATTAGGGTGATTAGCAAGAGGGCCCATAACCCATTTCGGGATTAGGGTTATGAGGAGGCTGAAATCAGTTAGAGAACGATTTTATTTTCATTTTTCAGCCGCCACTTTCATCCTTAGAACCCTAACAATGGCCTCCAACATCTAGAATCATCTCTAATCACCGATTAATCAAGGATTAGGCTTAGCAACACCAAATCAAAGAAGATCTTCACCAAATCAGTATTAGAGCTGCTGTTAGACATCAGTATTCGCCCAAATCAGCGAGGTTTTAGTTCTGAAAATTTTATTTGTGGCCAAGGTGAGTGATTTGCATAGTTTTGCACTAATTACAGTTAATTAAGGGTAATTAGTGAAGATTAGCGAATTTATACATTAATAAATTCTGGAAAAAAATATTTATAAATTCAAAAATATTGTTTTATACCTCTGTTAGAAATTTGGGCTGATTTGGTTAAGTTTTGTTAATTCTATGATTAGTCTTGCCTAAACATGCTTAAGGGAAAACATGGGTTTTTGGGTATGTTTGATCCATACAAACATGTCACATTGTTGTTTTAGTGTTTGTGGATGATTATACATGTTGCTATGACTGTATGGTATGTTTTGTGATTGCATAGAAAAGTTAGAATGGTTGAAAACGCCTTCGTTTGGCGAAAATAGCTTGCTGGAAAAACTTGCAGCAAACCGGGTAGGAGCATTCAGATAGGAGCATCCTGATAAGAGCATTCAGATAGGAGCATTCGGATAGGAGCATTCGGATAGGAGCAACCAGATAGGGGCATCCGATCCGAACCGGATAGGGGCATCCGATCCGAACCGGATAGGGCCATCCGATCCGAGCCGGATAGGGGCATCCGACCCGAACCAAATAAGAGCATCCGAGCACCCAAACTGAACTAGAAAGGAGCATTCGAACCGAACCAAGCAGGAGGGGGCGAACCGAACCGAACCGGAGGATCGAACACCAAGTAGACCTAAACCCGAGATGCAAAGGAAGTCCAAATGAGGAGTTGTACCTCAGGATCCAGATGGGAACCAAGGAGGGAACTTCATGAGTTTGGCTTTGCTGTGGGACGTGTGCTAAGGGGTTGTCGATATCTGTAACTTTGGATCACTATGTGTAGGGAGTACGTGAACGGATTCAGGGCCACAGTGGCCTAGGTACGACTAAAGAGCTATAGACCAATGAAGTGGGGTCATTTGTAAAGATTTGGTCATGACTCCATGTGGTAAGCTTGGTAGTAGCAGTAGTTGTACAAGTTGAACTCCGTCACTACTTCGATTGGTCTATTGATTGATAGTGGTGGACATCGTATGCTTTACGCACTGAGTGAGAGATGTGAGGATAGATGCTATGTTTGATCTGTTTGCAATCATTATGACATGCACACCCACCCCGTTACCTTTACACCATATATTAGTGGCACCTTAGAGTATTGTACGGCATGTAGTGCTAACTCTTTGGTTGCAGGTCCAGATTCAGGTATGGTTTAGTATACCTGTTATTGTTCTGTTTAGCTGCTTATCGCTCATACCAGACTTTTTGTCTGACCCAGAGTTTTATGTCTCTTCTTATTACTCTGGGTGCTCTCACGAGCAGACTAGAGACCGGTTAGTTGGGTATGCACGAGTAGCTGATCCGGGGACGAGCAGGAGGCTTCCACGTATGATATATATATATATAGATATTCTCCCTGTGTTGTTGAAAATCACTGCTTGGGCATTAGTAGTGTATCTTCTACTTTTGCTTTCTTTTGTTTTAGAGACAGTAATTTGGAAAGTTGTAACCGCTACTCTGATGATGATGTTGATGTTGGTTTTAGCTATCAGCATATGCACTGTCTCGCCTGTTTTATGTCAAGTATATTATTATTATATTTTGTGCCATGCGCTGTGAGACATTCTACAGGTTTTCGATTGGTTCATTCTCTTCTTTCCTTTCTTTGGCGACCGTCCCGTGCTAGTCGGGCATGTGTATAGCGCACTTTCGGAGGAAATGCCGGTTGGTGCGGGGCGGGCCGTCACACTTGGTATCAGAGCTCTAGGTTGCGTAGTTAACCTAGGAAAGTTATCAGGGAGAGATAGTATACGTATATGAGAGCGCGTATTTTTGATTATTTTGGTTTTCAAAGCTATATATATATATAAATATTATTAGTATAGCTAAGGATGAAGTCGCACTGCACTAGCACCACTATGGAGATGGTTAATCGTTTTCTCTTTACAGATTGAACGATAAGCCGATACGCAAGAGGTGGCGGTAGAGGAGCCAATAATGGGAATGCTGCTGACATGATGACGATGTTTACTGACCTCATGAGGGATATGCTTAGGGATGTGCAGAGGGCAGCTCCCAATGCTGGTAATGGTGGTGTTCCAATAGTGCAGGCGCCTAGGGCCGATTTCGCCAAGCTGAACAAGGATTATACTAGTCTTGGTGGGAAGCCATTCCATGGAACGGAGTCGGCTACGGATGTTCAGGATTGGCTGGATAACTGCGAGCGTATCTTCGAAGATTTGGGTATCGACGATGCGATGAAGAGAAGGCTAGCATCTCGTCAGCTGCAAGGGCGGACAATGAATTGGTGGAATGCTATAAAGGCAGCTACTCCCGAGGATCAGATTACTTGGGATCAGTTTAAGGCTCGCTTTAGCGATAAGTTCATTCCAGCTGCTCAGAAGTCAGTGTTGTTTAGAAAATTCTTGGAACTCAAGCAGAATGGCAGAGCTGTCTCGGAGTATATAGCCGAATTCGACACTTTGTCGAAATATGGGTTGTCCCTAATAGATACTGCCGAGAAGAAGAACGAGAAGTTTATAACAGGTTTGGATCAGTACTTGGGGGAAAAGCTTATCAACCACATCGATGAGACGTTTGAATCGATTGTGGGGGAAAGCATTGAGGTCAGAGAGTCTTTACCCTAAGTCGAAGACTAAGATTGCATCTGCAGAGGAGCCAAAGCCGCAAGCAAGCGGTGGAGGCAAGAGTGGTTCTCAGAATAAGAGGAAGCAGAACCAGAATAAGGACGGCCAAAAAAAGAATAAGAAAGATGTTGAGTGCTTCAGATGTGGTAAGAAGGGCCATTATGCTAGTAATTGTCGGGCCAAGCCAGCGGATAGGAAGTGCTTCAACTGTGGCCAAGTGGGACATCACAAGGACAAGTGTCCGCAACCCCCTAAAGAAAAGCAGACGGTGAAAGCATATGCCCTTAATGCTATTCCTTCTTCGTTGAATGCCCCAACTGCGGCGAAGGGAAAGAATGTCGTTATCCAAGTTATGCTTTCTGTTTATGATGATCATGTTAGAGTTTTGTTTGATACCGGAGCTTCCAGTTCCTTCATATCTAGTGACCTGGTAGATAGGTTGGGACTGGAGCCCGAGATCGTCGATAGACCTTTAGTAGTGACGAACCCGATTGGTGGTTCAACTAACCTTAGCATGATTTGTCGTAATGTGGTCATATCGAGTCATGGATGCATGTTTGCTTGTGATTGCTTTGTTTTGGGCTTTACTGGGTTTGGCCTTATTTTGGGAGTCGATTGGCTCCAAAGATACGGGGTGGTGGTAGACTGTGAGGGCTTTTTGGTGACAACTAGAGCAGATGATGGGCGGAGGGTAGTGTTTGGTGGTCAACCTAGTGATGGGGTAATGGCTAGTTTTCTAAATTCCCTCGACATCCTGCAAGGTGAGTTGTCAGGTTTGCCCGTGGTTGGCCAGTATCCGGACGTCTTCGAGGAAGTGACCGGGCTTCCACCACACCGATAGATTGAGTTCCGTATTGATTTAGTGAAAGATGCCAGACCTATTGTGATGCCACTTCGTCGTATGGCATTAAGGGAGCAGCGAGAGCTCGGGGTGCAAGTCAGCGATCTTTTGAAGAAGGGATTTATCAGAAGGAGTGTTTCTGAATGGGGAGCACCAGTTGTGTTTGCTACCAAGGCGGATGGTTCCCTTCGATTGTGTGTAGACTACCGCGAATTGAATAAAGTGACGAGGAAGAATAAGTATCCTCTACCGCGGATAGATGATTTGTTTAATTAGTTGAGTGGCGCAAGAGTATTCTCCCAGTTGGATCTCGCGACAGGATTTCATCAGCTTAGAGTGGAAGCTGAGAGTATAGCTAAAACGGCCTTTCGGACGCCGTCTGGATTTTATGAGTGGTTGGGCATGCCATTCGGGCTGACCAATGCCCCCGCATATTTTGTGGATCTTATGAATAGGGTATTCAGAGACCAGTTGAATAAGTTTGTCCTTGTATTCGTGGATGATATTTTGGTCTACTCGAGGACAGAGGAAGAACACAAGGAACATTTGAGGATAGTGATGGAGGTGTTGAGAAAACACCAATTGAAAGCAAAGTTTTCTAAGTGTCACTTCTGGAGGAGGGAAGTAAGATTCTTGGGCCATGTTGTTTTAGAGAATGGTATTGCCGTGGATCCTGCAAAGGTGGCTACGGTACAAGATTGGTCTACGCCCAAGAATGCAATGGACATAAGAAGTTTCTTGGGATTAGCCGGATATTATCGTAAGTTTATCCAAGACTTCTCCAAGATAGCAGCACCGTTGACTCAGTTGACCAAGAAGAATCAAGCTTTCGTCTGGGATGAAAAGTGCGAGAATGCATTCAAGAGTCTAATGGAAAAGTTGACATGTGCACCAGTATTAGTCATTCCTAAGGGGAATGAAGAGATGACAGTATATATGGATTCATGTGCTACCGGACTAGGTGCTGTACTGATGCAAAGCAGTAGGGTTGTAGCTTATGAAAGTCGGCAGCTGAAACCGCACGAGAAAAGATACCCTACCCATGATTTTGAATTGGCAGCGATCGTGTTTGCATTGAAGATGTGGAGACATTATCTCTTAGGAGAAAGATTCGAGTTGTTTACCGATCATAAATCGATAAAGTATCTCTTCTCTCAGAAGGATCTAAATCTCCGACAGCAAAGTTGGTTAGAATTCGTGGCTTCCTACGATTTCGACATCGCATATACTACAGGAAAGGGCAATGCGGTGGCTGATGCATTGAGTAGGAGACATGCCAGTTTAGGGGCTATGTTTCTAGAATGGAAGCAACTGGAGTACATCACTTGGTATGATTTCAGACCAAAGTGCGAATTGGATCCAGAAATGTTAGTAAATTTGACGATCAGACCCACTTTGATTGAGCGGATTGGTTCCAGTCAGAAGAATGATCCTAACTTATTGGAAATCATCTCCAAGTTAGAGATGGGTATCGACGAGGAGATGAACAAGTATGGGCTTGATCGAGATGGATGGCTTAGGAAGAATGGAAGGCTAGTTGTGCCGAATGTCAATGGATTGAGAGATGAAGTGCTTAGAGAATGTCATCACTCAAAACTGACTATACATCCCGGTGGTAACAAGATGTATCGAGACATGAAGCAGACATACTACTGGGAAGGGATGAAAAGAGACGTTGGGAAGTTTATATCCAAATGCATGAATTGCCAGCTAGTTAAAGCTGAGCAAAAGAAGCCTAGTGGTTTGTTGCAACCATTAGAAATTCCAGAATGGAAATGGGAACAAGTCTCAATGGATTTTATTGATGGGTTACCAAGGACTTGGTCGGGCCATGATAACATTTGGGTGATTGTGGACCGATTGACCAAAGGTGCAAGATTTATACCCGTCAAGTCGAATAGGACGGCAGCTAAGTTAGCTGAACTATATGTAAAGTGGGTAGTGAGATTCCATGGAATACCCAAAGGTATTGTGAGTGACCGAGATCCGTTGTTCACTAGTGGATTTTGGAAGAGCTTACAAGAGGCGTTAGGATCAGAATTACATCTCAGTACCGCGTATCATCCTCAAACCGACGGTCAAACCGAGAGGGTGAATCGTATATTAGAAGACCTTTTGAGAGCCTGTGTATTGGATTTTGGTGGATCATGGGATGACCATTTACATCTAGTAGAGTTTGCATATAATAATAGTTATCAATCCAGTATTGGTATGGCTCCATTTGAAGCTTTGTACGGAAGACCGTGCAACTCACCGTCATGTTGGTTAGAAACTAGTGAGAAGTTTGTGCTTGGACCAGATGTGATAAGAGAAACTTCAGACAAGATCAAGATCATTCAACAGCGAATGAAGGCTGCCCAAGATAGGCAGAAAAGTTATGCTGATAAGAGGAGGAGAGAATTAAAGTTCTCCATTGGCGACTTGGTGTTTGTCAAGATCTCTCCGTTAAAGGGCATGATACGATTTGGCAGGTGAGGCAAATTAGCACCAAGATTTGTTGGTCCATTCCCAATTCTTGAGCAAATTGGGAATTTGGCATATAGAGTTAAATTACCAGAGAAGATGGCAGGAGTTCACAACGTATTTCATGTTTCCCAGTTAAGGAAGTTCGTACACGACCCAGATGTGACTATTTCACTTGATCAGTTGGATGATATCGAAGTTGAACCCGATGCGGTTGGGAACCGCAGGCCTATGCGTGTTGTTGGGAACGATACGAAGCAGCTTCGAAGGAAGGCGGTGAAATTAGTCAAAGTTCAGTGGGGCGAGAATGAGAATGACTGTACTTGGGAGACAGAGGAGAGCATTAGGAAGACGTATCCAGAACACTTCGCCTGGTAAGATTTCAGTTTCAATTTAGTCTTTCTGCATGCTAGGATAGCTTTGTTTTGTCGTTTTGTATGTTTGATTGTTGTTTGTGGCTGGTAGGCATGCGAGGTTCTTTGTATGTTTTGGGTTAAGGAATTTTGGGGACGAAATTTCTTAAGGAGGGAGAGTGTAACGAACCGCATTCTACGCATCGCAGGATCGTAGGATATTTATTTCTTTCACATACGAAGTCGTATGGTCATGTAACTTTGGGAGGCGACTATTAGGGTCATTTCCCACGTTCCTGATTTTTGCCGATTTTTAAATGACCGTTTTGCCCCTAGCTGATACTGTTTTGGCCATAACTTTTGATTGGAAAGGAGTTTTGACCTGAAACCACTTCCATTGGCTTCGGATGATGGTTTACCTTTCCGTAGAGTGGTCACATTTGCCAAACGGACTCACCGTTTGGGAGATATGGCTGAAACAAGGTTTAGAAGGTGAAAAACAACTTAACCGGGCCTAATTAGGGTGAATAGCAAGAGGGCCCATAACCCATTTCGGGATTAGGGTTATGAGGAGGCTGAAATCAGTTAGAGAACGATCTTATTTTCATTTTTCAGCCGCCACTTTCATCCTTGGAACCCTAACAATGGCCTCCAACATCTAGAATCATCTCTAATCACCGATTAATCAAGGATTAGGCTTAGCAACACCAAATCAAAGAAGATCTTCACCAAGTCAGTATTAGAGCTGCTGTTAGACATCAGTATACGCCCAAATCAGCGAGGTTTTAGTTCTGAAAATTTTATTTGTGGCCAAGGTGAGTGATTTGCATAGTTTTGCACTAATTACGGTTAATTAAGGGTAATTAGTGAAGATTAGCGAATTTATACATTAATAAATTCTGGAAAAATTATTTATAAATTCAAAAATATTGTTTTATACCTCTGTTAAAAATTTGGGCTGATTTGGTTAAGTTTTGTTAATTCTATGATTAGTCTTGCCTAAACATGCTTAAGGGAAAACATGGGTTTTTGGGTATGTTTGATCCATATAAACATATCATATTGTTGTTTTAGTGTTTGTGGATGATTATACATGTTGCTATGACTGTATGATATGTTTTGTGATTGCATAGAAAAGTTAGAATGGTTGAAAACGCCGTCGTTTGGCGAAAATAGCTTGCTGGAAAAACTTGCAGCAAACCGGGTAGGAGCATTCGGATAGGAGCATCCGGATAGGATCATTCGGATAGTAGCATCCGGATAGGAGCATTCGGATAGGAGCAACCGGATAGGGGCATCCGATCCGAACCAGATAGGGGCATCCGATCCGAACCGGATAGGGGCATCCGGTCCGAACCGGATAGGGGCATCCAACCCGAACCAAATAAGAGCATCCGAGCACCCGAACTGAACTAGAAAGGAGCATTCGAACCGAACCAAGCAGGAGGTGGCGAACCGAAGCGAACCGGAGGATCGAACAACAAGTAGACCTAAACCCGAGATGCAAAGGAAGTCCAAATGAGGAGTTGTACCTCAGGATCTAGATGGGAACCAAGGAGGGAACTTCATGAGTTGGGCTTTGCTGCGGGACGTGTGCTAAGGGGTTGTCGATGTCTGTAACTTTGGATCACTATGTGTAGGGAGTACGTGAACGGATTCAGGGCCACAGTGGCCTAGGTACGACTAAAGAGCTATAGACCAATGAAGTGTGGTCATTTGTAAAGATTTGGTCATGACTCCATGTGGTAAGCTTGGTAGTAGCAGTAGTTATACAAGTTGAACTCTGTCACTACTTCGATGGGTCTAGTGATTGATAGTGGTGGACATCGTATGCTTTACGCACTAAGTGAGAGATGTGAGGATGGTTGCTATGTTTGATCTGTTTGCAATCATTATGACATGCACACCCCCACCCCATTACCTTTACACCATATATTAGTGGCACCTTAGAGTATTGTACGACATGTAGTGCTAACTCTTTGGTTGCAGGTCCAGATTCAGGTATGGTTTAGTATACCTGTTATTGTTCTGTTTAGCTGCTTATCGCTCATACCAGGCTTTTTGTCTGACCCCGAGTTTTATGTCTCTTCTTATTACTCTGGGTGCTCTCACGAGCAGACTAGAGACCGGTTAGTTGGGTATGCACGAGTAGATGATCCGGGGACGAGCAGGAGGCTTCCACGTATGATATATATAGATATTCTCCCTGTGTTGTTGAAGATCACTGCTTGGGCATTAGTAGTGTATCTTCTACTTTTGCTTTCTTTTGTTTTAGAGACAGTAATTTGGAAAGTTGTAATAAGCTGTATTTGGATTTCCGCTACTCTGATGATGATGTTGATGTTGGTTTTAGCTATCAGCTTATGCACTGTCTCGCCTGTTTTATGTCAAGTATATTATTATTTTATTTTGTTTCATGCGTTGTGAGACATTCTACAGGTTTTCGATTGGTTCATTCTCTTCTTTCCTTTCTTTGGCGACCGTCCCGTGCTAGTCGGGCATGTGTACAGCGCACTTTCGGAGGAAATGCCGGTTGGTGCAGGGCGTGCCGTCACAACGTCGATTTGGGGTAGAAAATTTTCTTTCTTACCTTTTGTGGATCAAAGTACTTAACTCATGTTTAGTATAAAACTACCGTGTCTAAGGATCGTATTTAGAACAAAATACAATAACAACACAAAAAGCCGATTTCATATCAATATAAATAGTAGAGTACAATATATACATAAGCAACATACTCAATTGATTCTCAGGAACCATAAAAAATACAAGTCTCAAATATAAGTACGCAAATGGCACAATCACTTGAATGCTTAACTTAGGTACTGTCTTCTAGAGAGATAATCCAAGATGAAAGTAGCTAAACACAAATCATCAGCAAGCTATCATCCTGAAACAACTAGGTCTGACCCAAATATAAAATACAAGGGTCGGTCTAGCTAAAACATATCATTTAGAGCATGATAAGTGGAAGATAATATCATATAAGGTATAATACCTCATAATAGAGGGGGAATACAAAAACTACATAACAATACAGAAAACACGTGATAGATGTTACTAACTCATATCGAGGATCTCAAGTAAATTAATATTCACACAACAAATTTATTTCCATCTACTAAGTGACCAAAGCCTAAGGCTACGATGATCAAAAGAAATCTCAACTCAAAAAGAAACATACGATGGAAATAATAGAAACACAATATGTTGAAATCATTTAAGAGTTCGTCACACAGTGTGTAATCACCATGCAATAAACATTAAGCAGCACAAGGATTATGTGTATAACTCAATATTCATAAGATGGTGAAAGCGTTATAAAGTTTCATAGAATTCTAGAAATCAAAGAATACTTGAAAGCTAGAAAAACAATACCAGACAATCATCATACGACAGGGTCGGGAGGAATTTAGAAAACTTCAAAATACATAGTTTGGAACTAAAAAGGAAAGACTGAGCTTCACCTGTACGTGCTTTATGCAGTTGGTTGAAGCCGACTAATAATACCCACATAGTTTTGGCGCTCCATACATTTACTACAAAGTTTATATATGAATGTATCATAATCCCCATATAGTCATCCCCATATAGTCACCCATCGAGATAGACCCCAGGTTTACATAAGATGGAGTCGTAAGTCTATCATAAATGACCCTCTTGGCCTAGCACTTTTAAAGATTTGACCCGAAGGCCTCATAGTTCCCAGAGTACGTACCACCAACTTCCCAATAGTGACAGAATAGTGGTAACAGTGCATTCCATACTATACATTCTCACTTATTGGTTTACTACAAGTTAACAAATTTCACACAAAATTGCTTTAATTGAACATGTCTAGAATTAATTGATATAATATACCTTCGCGTCCCATCCCTCAAGGTTTATCGTATCATTTAATTCCTTTCCTCATTCTCTCGAAGAGCGCATAAACATGTATTTATGTAGAAAATACTTATCTAGATAAAACAAGTTTAGAAAACTATTTCGAAAGCACTTTGGAAATTGTTTATTATAAAATCTTTTAAAAATAATAGAAATTATATATTTTTAAAATATCATTAGAAATAATTATATATTTTATAAGTCTAAAAAAATCTTTTGTGAATTGGTTTTTAAACGTATATGTGCAAACCTAAAAAAATTCATTAAAAGTCAGAGAAATCATAATGCACAAAATACACAGAAATTTTTTAATTCATTATTCGATTTAACGTAATGTCAGCTCTCATGTATAGATGGGTTTGACATTTGAAAACACTTGAATCATGGAACCAAATCTCATAACAATGAATAAAATTTTCAGAAGAAAGAAGCAACAAAAGTCTATCAAACAAAGGCATTAAGCCTCAGGAAATAATAGGATATTGGTTGACCCTTCACATCCAAAAGGTAATCCTAGATGTTGACTGGAGCACTACATGGGTTGACCCTAAGAATGCCTAGATCGACTTATGGTCGTGGGCTACATGCAGTGTATCTACCTTGTTCGATTACAACTTCAGCTTATTATTGATATAACTACAGACGGATTTCGAGCACAACATTCACCATGAACAAAGACCAGTATTCATACAATAGTCCAGAACTAAATTAACATGATTACGGTGTAAGATGCAAGAGATATTTAGTTGCTTACAAAGATGGACCCAGAAATAGTTTCTACTGTAACTTAAGACTACATGATACTATTTAGTAAACCCTAATTCTTCAGCAGAAATCCAAATTCAACATACATAGATGTTTAAACTAGATAGTGTGAGTGTTTAACTCACATTCAGTGGCCATGGAAGTGAATTTAAGCAATTATAACTTTCAAACTTGAAGCTTTTTAACACCTGTAGCTTGTAGGCAAGGTTTTAAATCTCGGATATCGGTAATGTATCGTCTCGGAGATTTTAGAGACTTGATCTCGTGTCGGGGGAGATCTCAGATGAGATGAGTATAACTTGGGTGTTCGTCTCAGATTTCTGTCTCGGATATGAAAGCTCATATCGAAACAATCTCGGGGTATATGATATGTTAAAAATTATGAATGATATTATAAATGTAGTAACTTAAACTTGAATTGCAAAATTACTTTATTATTCTTAATTTACGAAAGATCATTCATATTCTAAACCGTAATGTGCTTAAAATAGAAATAAAACACAACCTAAATAGGTTAATGCGTGCAACGTATGATTCATTAACATGAATTATTGTTTGATATAGAACCTAAAAATGATCCAGAACATTAAAAAGTTCAGCATAAGTAGAACATAAAATACATAATTTCATAGGTAACACGTACGAAAAAAACTAGTATGAAAATCGTAAGCACTGTAGAATATATATGAACATACGATATGGTCTTTTAACATGCCAAATGTTAAATATAAGGAGATTATCATGGCTAGATTTGAGTTTTTTTTACTTATTATTTTGGTTCAGGCATAGATTTAAATTTTAATAAGAAAAACCAAGATCTCGGACGATATTCTAGTATCTTGTCTCGTCGATATATCGGTTGATACTGCAGTTTCTCGGGCTACATATCTGAAAAGAGATTTACAACAATATTTGTTGTTTCATTTCGGAAACAGCCCAAAACAAGATATCGGAGGAGATCTCGGGCGATATTTTCGAGATCTGAAACAGTGCTTGTAGGTTGAGAAAAAATGACATGCAACTTGAAACATCATATGCAACTTTTCCAATTTTCTATTTTAGTGTTTTGATAAACAAATCTCTAATTAGGGTCCGAGTGCTTGTTAAGGAAGAGATAAGAAGCTATTTACTATTTTTACTTTGAATTAGAAGGTTTGATTAGAGCAATCAGAAAAGGAGTAGCCTTTGTTTTCTTTTCTCAGGTTACAATAGAAAGAGAAAAGTAAACGAAGCTAGAAAAGTACATAGTTCTTATTTTTTTCCTTTCCCTCAATTTCCAGATTTTTTTTTAAAATGGTTTTTAGTTAGTGGATTGGTTTTAGGCCCACTTAAATTAGGTCTTACCTGATTCCACTTAATTAAGCATTATAACATTATTTACACTAATTAAAATATATTTATGCCCCTTTTAACATAATTTATACTATTATTAACTAGTACATCACCTTTTACATTAATTTATTTTTAACAAAAATTGCTTCAACAAATTAAAAGATATTTTGAACATTTTAAACACAATTTTTTTTGTGAGAACACAAAATTTACAACTTATTAAAGACATTTATGTTATATTCCATTTTTTAAAGACTTGTATTTTCAATAATGTAATTTACAAAGTTTCATTGTTTTAGACCAAATAAAATTTCAACTACTCCAAAAAACTTAACATTTGAATATTGAATTTCAATCAATATTTAAGTGTTTTATTTACTGCAACTCAAATAAAATTCACAAACACAATTTATTTATTACTAAAAATTAAGTGTTTAGCAATAATATACCAAAGTATTGTATTTGGGCACAACAAAATACTACATAATCATTATAGAAACTTATTTATCCATTTTAGCACAAATTTCAATATGATCTCTACTCAAAACTTTAAATTTATATTTTAACAACATAATTCCCTAAAACACTTATTTTTTCTTTTAACAACTTAAATCATATTTAAAATATGTTACATTTAAATATTGATTTCTAACCAATATTTAATATTTTATTATTCACACTAGCACACAAAATTGATATTTAGCAATAATTTTACAAAATTATTGTATTTGATAAAATAAATATTTTAAGTGCATGTTCTATGGTTCCCAATTTTATTCCTTGCACATTCAAATTTATTCAACAAACAAATGTTTATTTTAATCTTCTTATCTCAATACTTAAATTCAACTTATCATTATTTTAACATAATTATTCACAATTTCCTAAACCTCTTTGTTTCTATGACTTATATGATTATACGAGTTCTCCCTTTAAATCCGTATTTTATTTTTTAAATTACAAAATCTATGGAAATTTGTTAACCTCAGTACCTGAAACATGGGTTGTTACTCTCGTGGATTTCCCTTGCTTTATTCATTTATAGAGTGATGAGGCTAAAGATCATGTTTTGCTTTAATAAATAGCATACCAGTCGAAATGCTAACACCGCCTCCAAGCAGAAATGCAACGTTAGCATTCACCCCTACAAGTTTGTTTTAGGTCTGAGAAAATCCGAATAACTCCCTCTTCAATTGTCTTCAAGATATATCCCGTTCGAAATACTTCATCTAGATCGAAGTAGTTTTTGGACAACTAGGCCTAATCCCGGTCTCTTTAAACAGAAACTGATAGTTTTTGGAAAACACTGCCCTGGTTCTTTTAGAAATAAACTTGCAATAAAATAAGAGTAGAGTTCATCTCTTAACTATTTATGAAAATGGTTTTATTTATCATTCATTATATATATTTCTGGAGTTAGTACTGTCCATAAGAGAATTCATTACGTTTCGTGAAGCACAATAGGGAAACAGTATAGAAAATTTCAACTTCATTATTTAAAATAAAACACAGTATTAAAAAAGTTACAACAAAACCAGTTACATTAAATCTATCTCATAAAACAAAGCATAAGAGTATATAAAATCATATCCCTTGCCATAAGCCATAATAGAAAAGAATGCAAGTCAAACGGTACATCTCAAGAAATCCAAGTCCATGCCGTAAGAGAAATCCTAGTCACTGTTGAGTGCTTCCACTCTGAGGACCTGAGGGAGGGGGGAAAGGAAGAAATAAGCGAAAGGAAAAACAGTCAGAGTACAAAAAGTCTGGCGAGTTCCAGTGATTTTCAAATGTGGATAAAATAGAAATGCCAAGACAGGTAAATAAGACTAGATGAGAAAGGTACACTGTCATATAAGGTAATAGATAAACTAAACAGAACAACATGATAGATAGAAATAACAGGAATAACTATGATCGAGTAAAGCTTATTTCCTAAAACAAGTATGTCTACACCAATACTAGTATAACATGATTAAAAGGATTAGGTGTTTAACCTAATAACACAACAAAAGAATTAACAGCGGGATTAAACAGCAGGATTAGGCGTACAATAATTACATAACCAAATTAGATACCAGATTAGGTGTTACCCTAATTTACATAAGAGCAGGATTAGGTGTACCTTAATTACTACCCATTCAATCGACTCCCTACTACGTAAATACTCAGTGCCAGCCCCGGTAGTAGGGTGTATCACTCTTTAACCCAGCAACTATATAACACAGACTTATTTACTGGGGTTACAGCGTCTTGTAATGGCCCGCAAATTTGTACTATCTGAGTTGACTAATAACACCACACGTCCAACCCAAATTGCATAGAAATACGAATCATTATTAGAAAGAAGTTAGAGGATGAGAAATAGAAAGAAAGAAATATTAAAATAGAAGGAAACGAAGATCACAAACTCACAGCGGAACGAATAAAATATATTATATAACATAACTTTTGAAATACAAATCAGTAACTTTATATACATTACCATTATCAGAGCACAACAGTTATTCCTGGAATAGTTATAAACACCTGTTTCCAGAAACAACGTAGTACACAGTGGAAATATGATAGTTTATAGCTAACTGGTGAAGCCTCCTGCTTCCAGCTCTTCCAAGTGAATCTGAAAAATCCCAACTACTTGCCTGCCCGTACAAATTTGGGCACCTAAGAGTTTAGGGAAAACAAAAACAAAATAAACTCTGGGTCAGTCATGGGACTGGTGTGAGTAAACTCCAACCAATTGTTTAACTTTAAAAATTCTTTCGAAAGAAAGGATACTAGTAAGACCAGCCCACACATAAACATGGACGGTTTTTACCTTACTATAATCCAAACACTTTGATACGAAAATCCAGTGATATTATAATAGTGTCTAAATCAAATAAATAACAATCTAGCGGAACGCTTGCATCTCACGCTCCATGTATATAATATAAAATCAAAAACCGCATGGCGCTTATTGGTGATTGGATTTCCAACATGACAAGGTATGGAACCACCTTCCGATAGTGTATCTCGAGAGAGGAATACACTGGGTTCAACAAGAATGTCTTGCAACCCGGCCCACACATGACCGACCACTCATTTCGCTTGAGTGTATCGAATGTATATCACCAACGGTTGGGATCAGCAACCGTTTCCCGAAAAGGGACAACATCGATAGATTAAAGAAGTACAAGGAATTTCTCTAGATAGGTGATTATACACCCTAATGGGGGCGACCCACATAGCCATGCTGCCTGCCCGATTTTTGTCATTTCCTGGTTGTTGAGGCCTGAGGCTACGATTACTTATCATGCATTGATAGCACGATCACATTGAATGCCACATTGTCAGATTCGTTAATCACTAATTGATTTGCATAAATACATTCTGGATATTATGCTAAGAGAATAAATTCTCCGCCACCATTTATATTTGTACAGAACAATCATACGCGATCATTGGAAATACTCTGTCAGACATTCGTCCATATACGTTCGTTCTGGGATTGAACGAAACCGAAGGCACAATTTCCATTAATAGAAAAAGACCTTGCACTTTACTCTGTCTTTGGTTATCTTCATATAATCTGATTCGCAATGCTACTGCCAATACGGAGTGGTTCTCGGATAATAATCCAACCGGTCTCTCCATATTGACAACGATATTTGTAAATACTTCGATAGTCGGTTATTTAACTATCGAAGAAAACAAACATCCATTCAAAACATCAAAAAATCGCTGGGCTTCTTTAATTGATATTTCATTCATTAAATCACTTCTTCATTTCCTTACAAATATTTGTTAACCAAATATTTTCAATAATTATCATGGCCCTTTCGCTATTTGGAAAACATTTCTATATCTCGCCTTCTTTTATTTTCTGTACTTAGAAAATATATTCTATTTGCAATTGAAAACAATTTCAATCACTTATCTCTTTCCCGACTACTTTAATTATACTCAGGATATATTTACTCTTATACTTCTAAAATTCCACCACTTGGGTTAAAACGAATGTTGTGTAAAACATCTTTACAACAACCCAAAATATTTTATTCAACTAACTCTCATTCAAACACTTCCCTTCGAGACTGGATCTTGCTATTTATCAATTAAAAATGAAATCAATCAAGTTGGGGTAAAATTACCTCTCAGACCTTGACTGAAATCATCATTAACTTCAAAACAGACAAGACCACTTTCCTCGAATAATCAACATTATAAAAAACCAATTATTCATTTTAGACCCGTAACGTTTCTCTTTCTAATTTTACCATATTTAATTATATATTTTCTTTTTGGTTTATAATATTCAATTTTTTTAAAAGTTTGTTTCCTTATCGGATTCTATATATATCGATACATTGATTTCTAACTATCAAAATTTCCTAAAAATATTCTAACTCCTTAAATTTTCAGAAAATTTCGCCATAACCTCCTTTGTACCCGCAAATAGTTCAAACCTCAACTCGCCTCTCTAGGCCTTTTGCATTCAAAAAGAAAATCAAAAAGCAAAGTGGCTTGCCGATTCGGCGCATAAAACCTCATATGGAATTTAAACGTGTACCTTTTTGTCGGGCACTATATCTATAAACTTCATACACTTCATTCCATACATGTCTAACACATGTTCACCTGTTTTCAATTAAATTTAACTCAATCCAATCGTTTGAATTCAGTTTCGCCCATTTATTCTTTAATTAGCTTCTTAGCCTATTTCACTTGTTATTTGAACATATCACGTTCAAATATAAATTAATTTATTTTCAAAACAATCGAATGCCATTTCTATTTCAAGTTTCATATTCGATTTCGAATATGAATTTACAAACCCCTTTTTTCTGATCCAAAGTTCAATTTCGATTTAAAATTCCATTAACTAATTTTTCCTTACATTAGTCAATTCTACTCAACAATTAAACATCTTGTTTGATTTTTGTTTCAAAAATCATTTCATTTCTTCACTCGAGTTCAAATATTATTTATAACTCAAATCTAGATTTTTCCTAAATGAAATTCGGATTTTATTTCCTCAAAATCATTTTATTTATTTAAATAAACCGTTATGTTTTTATAATGTTTCTGGCGCTGTTTTTGTGAAAATTTGATTTTGACATAACTCAAAATCTATTCGACGAAATCCAGACTTTTCTCCTCTATTAGAAAACTATTATAAAATCGGTCCTGAAGTTCTTGTTTCAAAGAATTCCGACTTCAATTGAGTTCTGTATACTCAATTGAAGTTCGAAACGCCAATTTACGAACTGCCGCGCTGCGGCGTGTTCATTTTAATTATATTTATATATTTATATAAACGTTTGAACTTCATTTATAATAAATTCAACCCCATTCTGATATATTTTTAATATATATCAAATCAGTTTTCCTAATTCAACATCATATTTCCGATTTTCTAAAATTATCGATTTTTCCTAACTCGGTAACATATTTATTTATACTTCGATCTTCTATATTAAATTCCAATTCTTTTACAAATTATAAATCCTTTGGATTTATTTTCTATTCTGTTTAAAAATCCGCATTCTGAAATATATTTCGTCGTTCCCATTTCAAAATGATTTCAACTTTTTATTTTCAAATTCTATTTTCAATTCTATTTGAATTTTCCATATTCAAATTCCATTTTAATTTTCTATATTCAAATTCCATTTTCAATTCTATTTGAATTTTCTATATTCAAATTTTATTTGAATTTTCTACATTCAAATTCTATTTTCAATTCTATTTGAATTCTATTTAAATAAATTCGAATTAATCGAATTCAAACCATAAATCCTTACGGATTTATTTTAGTTCAATTTATATTCTGAACATCAGAATAAATTCCATCATCTATTTCTTTAAAACGATTTCCCCATTTTTATTTTTAAATTCACATTTGAATTTAAATATTCAAATTATTAAATGAAAATTTCTCCACTTTATTTATAAACCCCGTTTATAAATACATTTCAATCCCCTGATTTTCCAATGAAAATCATTCCATTTTATTTATAAATACCATCTATAAATTCATCACTTCAATTTCCTGTATATTTTAATTTATAAACATCGTTTATAAATTTCAATACTTGTTTTATTTATTCAAACCAAGTTAATATTTCTAGTCCATTCGAAATTCGAATTCTATTTTTAGAAAAATAGATTTTTCCTTTTCAAATCTCAAAATATCCTTTATACGATTTTTTTTTATAAATTACCATTTAGGCCCAATGATATTTCAAACATCCAAAATTCCAAATTATCAAGTCACGGGTTTTTCTAACACATCATATAAGATAATATATGAAAATAAACAATTAATAATATTTTTGAGGAATCCAGTTGGATCCCTCCAACCAGTTTTTCTACATCCACAGACGTTAGTCAACAAAAATAATACCCATCCTGCTTCGAGGCAGGATATCGCGGTATGAAGGTCATCCACTATCATAGCGTGGGGCGTATAGGGAAATCATCCGCTAATTGTACCGCGGGCGTCCGCTAATGATACTGCGGGAATCCAACCACCAATATATATATATATATATATATATAATAGCAACCACCAAGCCTAAATAACTAATATATTCTTAACAGTAACAAATAATATTTAAAGCATCCAAACAATCAACAAACAATTATTTTTAAGTAATAAAAATAATTCTAAATAAAATTTGAGTAAGATTTACTCACCGTGATGTTATTTGTCGAATGCTCCAATTTAAATTAAATCGAATATCATTTCGATTTAAATTAAATTCTCATCAACTCTGATTTACTCCAAATACTTTACTTCATGATTTCCCAACCTTATATAAATTTAATACATCGCATTATAAACTTGATACGATTTTAAATGGTCATAAATTGGTTGAAAAAGAAAAAGATTAAACTGATAAATTTAATTTACCTAAATCCTTGTTCTTATATATTCTGCTTTCCTTTCCAAAAATCATGTCGATTACCACACAACATTCCACCTTCATTGTATACTTCACCACCAGCATATCCATTAACAATATTCAACGTACTCCGTTTTGACATAATCTGACACGGTTGGAACAATATATGATTTTATTTTATCTATGTAAGTTTGAATATAGTTTAAAATAAAATTAATACTTCATTAACTATTTAATTATTTGATTATACCTTAACTAGCGTTTAATTCAATCTCCTCCCTTTCATGTCTACAAAAAAAGAACGAACCCCTTCTCTCAAAAGCCATCACAACCTCCCTCTTTATCAAATTAGCATCATCTCATTATTCTGTGTACCATTTAAATCTCATGACATATTCTTCTTCTTAAAGCCTGGATACAGAATACCGATTTCTTGTTCATTCGTGATTTTCATAATTGATTCCAGGAATTGAAATTCCTTAGCAAAAATCGAATCCATACTTCACGTTGAATTGAAGCTTGCTTACCCCTCCCTTCCTATATTCCATCGTTAAACCAACACCCCAGTTCAACAATCGGATCTCCTAAAAATCATTACTTGTGATGATCCCTATACTACTACACCATCCCAATACCAGATATCCTCTGCGGCTTCAAGAAAAAGCGAGATTTTTCTGAAATGGTTTTCCACAAAAATCTGGTCCCCATGTTTCTTGAGTCCATCGGAGGCCCTCCTCTCACCATCGCAGGTTATCATGCCTCCTCCAGCGACGTTGAACACACGCCCTGACCATCACTACTTCACCATCTGTCCACGCTTCGTTTTCCCCAACCCGCAAACTATTCTGAACCCTATTTTTGCCATCGCGATATCCCTTTTTTTCCAGAGAATGATTCGAATTCGAATCCCTAAAATCGGAAACCTTAACCGTCACTGGTTCAAGATCGAATGAATTCTAGGTAGCATCGCTCGATATAAAAAGTGTATGAAGCTGAAGCTTTCGAAAAGAGGAGGCCAACCAAATCTGAAACCATCGGTTTTCGTTTTATATTTGATTTCAAATTAATTTTTCTGAAGGTTCGGTGAAAAGGGAAAAACACGGCTTCAATTTTGAACGGAAAGCGCTACCATTTCCCTTGAATGATTTGTGGAGCCTTATGATTTTAAAGGAAATGAACGGAGAAAATATAAGGGGATGCTGAAGTTTAATTCAAGATCGACCATTTTTCTTATTCGATTTTTCTGAGGAACTGAGATTCAAAAGAGAACGGGAAGGGTGGATCCGCGAATATATAGGAAGAATAATACTTGTCTATTAAGGAATGTGTGGTACCATATAGGTTATAGGTAGGGTACAATATATTTAATGTGATTTGATTTCGAATTTAATTCGATGTGAAATAAAGGGATTTTTATTCTTGTTAGATGGATATCGATTTGATTTCGAATCTATCCACACTAAAATATCTCGATGTCCATTAATTTACATTATGAACCGCTATTTTAACGTACTGACCGATGTTTCAATATTATTGCGTTATTCTGAACTGAACTGAAAGCATATTGATATTTAATTTGAACGTATATATAAAATAACTATATTAAATCGATATAATATAAATTAAATTCAAAACAATGTATTCCTTAAAAATAAATTAATATTATCGTTAATTCTATTCAAATAGAATTTATACTGATCATCTGAATTGTTTTGATTTAGTTCTAATTTCGAATTCAAATATTTTCGTATTATGATAGTTTAATATATTCGATATTAAATCGAAATCGATTTTTAAATAGATAACTAAATATAAATATTCATTTATATTATCAAATCAATATTTAAAATAAATATTAAATATTCAAAATTAATCGACCAAAAATCCGGGTTGTTACATTCTTTCCCTCTTAAAAGAATTTCGTCCCTGAAATTAGTAAGGTAGGAAAAACGCTTTAGGACCATTATCTTTTCATAAACTCATTTATGTTGAACTCAACTCTTTATATTTCTACAACATTTAGTTCAACCAAAAAATTTTGGTTTCCATTTATTTTGCACACCATATATGCCCACATTCAATTAATCTAAATGATTTACATCAATTCATATTCCATTCAAATTGATTCTGATCAATTTACTTACTTCGAACCATTTAACTTGCTTAAGTTAAATTTAAATTCCAAATTCAAATTCTCGGGTTTTTAATTCAAATAACTTCTGAAATCACATAAATATATATATATATATATATTTCCATTTCAAATTCAAACATTTGATTTTTTTTTAATAAACTTGTTTTCCTTTAAACAAATTTCCTTCAAAAACATTTCTAAGATAACAATTCATCACTTAGAAACTTGAAAATGAACACTGATGATGCTGCAGTCATCATCAGAATTATTTCCCAGCCACTGAAGTGAATTCAGTGCTTTATCAATTCCAAAATCCATTTAAAATGATTTTTATTCAAAATCCTTTCAAAATAAAGCTATATTATCTTAATATATTTCACAAAATATTTTTCCAAACTTCCCAGGATTTAAATTTCAAATGCTGGTTTGAATTAAATTTTAGTTCATCTTATTTGTATATACTTCATTCGTATACAACTTCTATTTGGTTATAGATAACCATTTCATTTCTTATAATATCATTTGATTATAATAATAACATCCAATACATCCATATATTATAATAATCTCAGAAAATTATTCCTCTTTCTATCAAAATAGGAATTTGGGTAAAATTATTTCATTTACCCGCTTTAAAACAATTGTGTCAAATTTTTCTGTTCAAGTGTTTATAAATTCCTATCGACTTCGTGGCGTCCCATGATTCGATCATAATTCATAAACCACTAAACGGACTAGCCAACACAATATAAAACAAATTTTATATCAATTAACAAGTACGCTCTCTCGTATATATATATACACTCAACTCATTCTAGGGTACTACTGACCCTACCTCTAATAAGCACATCCCAACAAGCCGAGGTATTCGCTCAACCTAAGCTCTGATACCAACTGTAATGGCCCTTAAATCCGTACTATTTGAGTTGACTAATAACACCACACATCCAACACAAATTGCATAGAAATACGAATCATTATTAGAAAGAAGTTAGAGGATGAGAAATAGAAAGAAAGAAATATTAAAATAGAAGGAAACGAAGATCACAAACTCACAGCGGAACGAATAAAATATATTATATAACATAACTTTTGAAATACAAATCAGTAACTATATATACATTACCATTATCAGAGCACAACAGTTATTCCTGGAACAGTTATAAACACCTGTTTCCAGATACAACATAGTACACAGCGGAAATATGATAGTTTATAGATAATTGGTGAAGCCTCCTGCTTCCAGCTCTTCCAAGTGAATCTGAAAATTCCCGACTACTTGACTGCCCGTACAAATTTGGGCACCCAAGAGTTTAGGGAAAACAAAAACAAAATAAACTCTGGGTCAGTCATGGGACTGGTGTGAGTAAACCCCAACCAATTTTTTAACTTTAAAAATCCTTTCGAAAGAAAGGATAATAGTAAGACCAGCCCACACATAAACATGGATGGATTTTACCTTACTATAATCCAAACACTTTGATACGCTAATCCAGTGATATTATAATAGTGTCTAAATCAAATAAATAACAATCTAGTGGAACGCTTGCGTCTCACGCTCCATGTATATAATATAAAATCAAAATCCGCATGGCGCTTATTGGAGATTGGATTTCCAACATGACAAGGTATGGAACCACCTTCCGATAGTGTATCTCTAGAGAGGAATACACTGGGTTCAACAAGAACGTCTTGCAACCCGGCCCACACATGACCAACCACTCATTTCGCTTGAGTGTATCGAATGTATATCACCAACGGTTGGGATCAGCAACCGTTTCCCAAAAAAGGACAACATCGATAGATTAAAGAAGTAAAAAGAATTTCTCTAGATAGGTGATTATACACCCTAATGGGAGCGACCCACATAGCCATGTTGCCTACCCGATTTTTGTTATTTCCCGGTTGTTGAGGCCTGATGCTACGATTACTTATCATGCATTGATAGCGAAATCACTTTGAATGCCACATTGTCAGATCCGTTAATCATTAATTTATTTTCACAAATACATTCTGGATTTTATGCTAATAGAATAAATTCTCCGCCACCATATATTTGTACAGAACAATCATATGCGATCATTGGAAATACTCTGTCAGACATTCGTCCATATACGTTCGTTCTGGGATTGAACGAAACCAAAGGCACAATTTCCATTAATAGAAAAAGCCCTTGCACTTTACTCCATCTTTGATTATCTTCATTTAATCTGATTCGCAATGCTACTGCCAATACAGAGTGGTTCTCAGATAATAATCCAACCGGCCTCTCCATATTGACAACGATATTGGTAAATACTTCGATAGTCGGTTATTTAACTATCGAAAAAAACAAACATCCATTCAAAACATCAACAAATCACTGGGCTTCTTTAATTGATATTTCATTCATTAAATCACTTCTTCATTTCCTTACAAATATTTGTTAACCAAATATTTTCAATAATCATCTTGGCCCTTTCGCTATTTGGAAAACATTTCTATATCTCGCCTTCTTTTATTTTCTATACTTAGAAAATATATTCTATTTGCTATTGAAAACAATTTCAATCACTTATCTCTTTCCCGACTACTTTAATTATACTCAGGATATATTTACTCTTATACTTCTAAAATTCCACCACTTGGGTTAAAACGAATGCTGTGTAAAATATCGTTACAACAACCCAAAATATTTTATTCAACTAACTCCCATTCAAAAACTTCCCTTCGAGACTGGATCTTGCTATTTATCAATTAAAAATGAAATCAATCAAGTTGGGGTAAAATTACCTCTCAGACCTTGACTGAAATCATCATTAACTTCAAAACAGACAAGACACTTGCCTCGAATAATCAACATTATAAAAAACCAATTATTCATTTTAGACCCGTAACGTTTCTCTTTCTAATTTTACCATATTTAATTATATATTTCCTTTTTGGTTTATAATATTCTATTTTTTTAAAGTTTGTTTCCTTATCGGATTCTATATATATCGATACATTGATTTCTAACTATCAAAATTTCCTAAAAATATTCTAACTCCTTAAATTTTTGGAAAATTTCGCCATAACCTCCTTCGTACTAGAAAATAGTTCAAACCTCAACTCGCCTCTCTAGGCCCTTTCCATTCAAAAAGAAAATCAAAAAGCTAAGTGGCTTGCCGATTCGGTGCATAAAACCTCATATGGAATTTCAACGTGTACCTTTTTTCGGGCACTAAATCTATAAACTTCATACACTTCATATACTTCATTCCATACCTGTCTAACACATGTTCACCTGTTTTCAATTAAATTTAACTCAATCCAATCGTTTGAATTTAGTTTCGCCCATTTATTCTTTAATTAGCTTCTTAGCCTATTTCACTTGTTATTTGAACATATCACGTTCAAATATAAATTAATTTATTTTCAAAACAATCGAATGCCATTTCTAATTCAAGTTTCATATTCGATTTCGAATATGAATTTACAAACCCCTTTTTTTTATCCAAAGTCCAATTTCGATTTAAAATTCTATCAACTAATTTTTCCTTACATTAGTCAATTCTACTCAACAATTAAACATCTGGTTTGATTATTGTTTCAAAAATCATTTCATTTCTTCACTCGAGTTCAGATTTTATTTATAACTCAAATCTGGATTTTTCCTAAATGAAATTCGGATTTTATTTGCTCAAAATCATTTTATTTATTTAAATAAACCGTTATGGTTTTATAATGTTTTTGGCGCTGTTTTAATGAAAATTTGATTTTGACATAACTCAAAATCTATTCGACGAAATCCAGACTTTTCTCCTCCATTAGAAAACTATTATCAAATAGGTCCGGAAGTTTCTTGTTTCAAAGAATTCCGACTTCAATTGAGTTCTGTATACTCAATTGAAGTTCGAAACGCCAATTTACGAACTGCCGCGCTGTGGCGAGTTCCTTTTAATTATATTGATATATATAAACGTTTTAACTTCATTTATAATAAATTCAACCCCATTCTGATATATTTTTAATATATATCAAATCAGTTTTCCCAATTCAACATCATATTTCCGATTTTCTAAAATTGTCCATTTTTCCTAACTCGGTAATATATTTATTTATACTTTGATCTTCTATATTAAATTCCAATTCCTTTTACAAATTATAAATCCTTTGGATTTATTTTCTATTCTGTTTGAAAATCCGCATTCTGAAATATATTTCGTCGTTCCCATTTCAAAATGATTTCAATTTTCTATTTTCAAATTCTATTTTCAATTCTATTTGAATTTTCCATATTCAAATTCCATTTTAATTTTCTATATTCAAATTCCATTTTCAATTCTATTTGAATTTTCTATATTCAAATTTTATTTGAATTTTCTACATTCAAATTCTATTTTCAATTCTATTTGAATTCTATTTAAATAAATTCGAATTAATCGAATTCAAACCATAAATCCTTACAGATTTATTTTAGTTCAATTTATATTCTGAACATCAGAATAAATTCCATCGTCTATTTCTTTAAAACGATTTCCCCATTTTTATTTTTAAATTCACATTTAATTTAAATATTCAAATTATCAAATGATAATTTCTCCACTTTATTTATAAACCCCGTTTATAAATTCATTTCAATCCCCAGTTTTTCCAATGAAAATCATTCCATTTTATTTATAATTACCATCTATAAATTCATCACTTCAATTTCCTGTATATTTTAATTTATAAACATCGTTTATAAATTTCAATACTTGTTTTATTTATTCAAACCAAGTTAATATTTCTAGTCCATTCGAAATTCGAATTCTATTTTTAGAAAAATATATTTTTCCTTTTTAAATCTCAAAATATCCTTTATACGATTTTTTTTTATAAATTACCATTTAGGCCCAATGATATTTCAAACATCCAAAATGCCAAATTATCAAGTCATGGGTTTTTCTAACACATCATATAAGATAATATATGAAAACAAACAATTAATAATATTTTTGAGGAATCCAGTTGGATCCCTCCAACCTGTTTTCCTGCATCCACAGACGTTAGTCAACAAAAATAATACCCATCCTGCTTCGAGGTAGGATATCGCGGTATGAAGGTCATCCACTATCATAGCGTGGGGCGTATAGGGAAATCATCCGCTAATAGTACCGCGGGCATCCGCTAATGATACTGCGGGAATCCAACCACTAATATATATATATATATATAATAGCAACCACCAAGCCTAAATAACTAATATATTCTTAACAACAACAAATAAAATTTAAAGCATTCAAACAATCAACATACAATTATTTTTAACTAATAAAAATAATTCTAAATAAAATTTGAGTGAGATTTACTCACCATGATGTTATTTGCCGAATGCTCCAATTTAAATTAAATCGAATATCATTTCGATTTAAATTAAATTCTCATCAACTTTGATTTACTCCAAATACTTTACTTCACTATTTCCCAACCTTATATAAATTTAATACATCGCGTTATAAACTTGATACGATTTTAAATGGTCATAAATTGGTTGAAAAAGAAAAAGATTAAACTGATAAATTTAATTTACCTAAATCCTTGTTCTTATATATTCTGCTTTCCTTCCAAAAATCATGTCGATCACCACAGCAGTCCACCTTCATTGTATACTTCACCACCAGCATATCCATTAACAATATTCAACATACTCCGTTTTGACATAATCTTACATAGTAGGAACAATATATGATTTTATTTTATCTATGTAAGTTTGAATATAGTTTAAAATAAAATTAATACTTCATTAACTATTTAATTATACCTTAACCAGCGTTTAATTCAATCTCCTCCCTTTCATGTCTACAGAAAAAGAATGAACCCCTTCTCTCAAAAGCCATCACAACCTCCCTCTTTATCCAATCAACATCATCTCATTATTCTGTGTACCATTTAAATCTCACAACATATTCTTCTTCTTAAAGCCTGGATACAGAATACTGATTTCTTGTTCATTCGTGATTTTCATAATTGATTCCAGGAATTGAAATTCTTGAGCAAAAATCGAATCCATACTTCACGTTGAATATAAGCTTGCGCACCCCTCCCTTCCTATATTTCATCGTTAAACCAACACCCCAGTTCAACAATTGGATCTCCTAAAAATCATGACTTGTGATGATCCCTATACTACTACACCATCCCGATACCAGATTTCCTCTACAGCTTCAAGAAAAAGCGAGATTTTTCTAAAATGGTTTTCCACAAAAATCTGGTCCCCATGTTTCTTGAGTCCATCGGAGGCCCTCCTCTCACCATCGCAGGTTATCCTGCCTCCTCCAGCGACGTTGAACACACGCCCTGGCCATCACGACTTCACCATCTGACCACGCTTCGTTTACCCCAACCCGCGAACTGTTCTGAACCCTATTTTTGCCATCGCAATATCCCTTTTTTCGAGAATGGTTCGAATTCGAATCCCTAAAATCGGAAACCTTAACCGTCACTGGTTCAAGATCGAATGATTTCTAGGTAGCATCGCTCGATATAAAACGTGTATGAAGCTGAAGCTATCGAAAAGAGGAGGCCAACCAAATCTGAAACCATCGGTTTTCGTTTTGTATTTGATTTCAAATTGATTTTTCTGAAGGTTCGGTGAAAAGGAAAAAACACGGCTTCAATTTTGAATAGAAAGCGCTGCCATTTTCCTTGAAGGATTTGTGGAACCTTATGATTTTAAAGGAAATGAACGGAGAAAATATAAGGGGATGATGAAGTTTAATTCAAGAACGACCATTTTTCTTATTCGATTTTTTTGAGGAACTGAGATTCAAAATAGAACAGGAAGGGTGGATCCGCGAATGTATAGGAAGAAGAATACTTGGCTATTAAGGAATGCGTGGTACCATATAGGTTATAGGTAGGGTACAATATATTTAATGTGATTTGATTTCGAATTTAATTCGATTTGAAATAAAGGTATTTTTATTCTTTTTAGATGGATATCGATTTGATTTCGAATCTATCCACACTAAAATATCTCGGTGTCCATTAATTTAAATTATGAACCGCTATTTTAACGTACTGACCGATGTTTCAATATTATTGTGTTATTCTGAACTGAACCGAATACATACTGATATTTAATTTGAACATATATATAAAATAACTATACTAAATCGATATAATATAAATTAAATTCAAAACAATTTATTCCTTAAAAATAAATTAATATTATCGTTAATTCTATTCAAATAGAATTTATACTGATCATCTAAATCGTTTCGATTTCGGTCTAATTTCGAATTCAAATATTTTCGTTTTACGATAGTTTAATATATTCGATATTAAATCGAAATCGATTTTTAAATTGATAACTAAATATAAAAATTCATTTATATTATCAAATCAATATTTAAAATAATTATTAAATATTCAAAATTAATCGACCAAAAATCCGGGTCGTTACACGTCTTATCTTCCAAATTCAGACCCATGCACGCTCATGACTAGGCTTAGCCTAGGCTTCCAAAGTCCTAGGCTTAGCGTGAATTAAAAGGGAAAATAGAGGATCGAGAATAGAATCAAATCACATAGGCATATAGGCAAAACTGGAAATAAACATAAAACATAGAGAATGGGAAAAGGAGGATAGATACATATAACTTGTTAATTATCCACTAACAAAGGCATATGCTTTACTTGTCGCAACGACATAGGCGATTAATAGTGAAAACATGTATAACATTTATCTGACTAACACTATATATCCTAACCCAATTTTATTCAACTGTCAAGTTATAGTCTAAGAAATCAAATATGAAAATGACAGGGACTCACATTGGGTCTCGGTGAAGAAGTGAATAAATCTCTTATATATAAAAAACTATGTCGTAGAAAAAGTCCAATCCAATCCTCTTAGTTGTTGTATGTATGCAGGTCCTAAATGTTGTCTCCGTAGATCTAAGTCTCAGCAGTATTCTGGTAACATATGTTTATATTTTGAGAACAAATTTATAGAGGTAAAAGGTATGAAGAAATAGTGTAAATCATAATGGGAGAAGCCACCTATTTATATATTTATAGAGTCAACCTCAGCTTTTAGATTCTAGGATTTTAATCAAAACCATACACATAGCGCTGAGTCAGCAATGAATACAGTCCACAAAACAGTCTTGATTCACTAGACGAATCCGCCCAGACCTGTAATGGGTCGACCCACCAACCCATGGGTTCGACCATTGAGTCGACCCATGGGTCGAACCAGGCCGAATGTGGGTCGTCCCATAACGGTCCTGGTTCCCGCGTCTTTTCCCACCTCATTTCATTTGAAAATTCTGGATTTTATTTTATATTTACATATAAGCTCCTTATATGTATACAAACTTCTAATGTCCATAACTTCTACATCATTTTATGTAAACTTAGGGTCTATCTAAACCAGAATTCCGAGACGAACGCAAAGGTAATGTCGATTTCACTAAATTCTGAGTATTTAATTGAGTTATTCCCAATTTATTATCTTTAAACATGGTTATAATGTATTAAATTTTTGGGGTGTTACAAATTCACTAAGTCTCATTTAATTAATTCTTATTAATCAAAATGCTTTATATACTTAGCAAACATTTCCATATACTTATCCTAACAATACAAGTATATTCACAAATAGTATGCTTTTAGTACATATAAAATATATTTATATACTTATCTCACCAACCTAAGTATATTTGCAAAACATTACCAAAAGGTTCTTACTTCAAAAATCAAATTTAAAGGATCTAAACAAATACTATTTCAAAAGAAACAGAGATCAACATAATCTAAATAATATTCCTTTGGTGTTAAACATGGAGCAATTTCCTACACTACCATAATTGAAAAGGTTAAGTTGGAGGAACGAATCTCGATTTCTTTGCTGAATTTCTTCGATGAATCATTTTTATAAATCTCTCTACAAGCACTAAAATAGAAATACTTAAGTAAAATAAATACCAATAGTAAATTTTCTTTACAAAAATAATATTTGAAAAGTTAAATCTTTTAATAATATAAATTTAAATCTATAAACACTTTATTTTACATAAGTAGATTTTCTTTAATATTTCAAAGAAGCCAGAAATTAGATTTAAACCCTCACTACAGAGTAATTAAATAAATTTAAAACATTATTAGATATAATAATGAACTTTCAAAACTAAAAATTGGATCATTATCCGAAACTTACTAGTTTGTTTAACAACAACCTACTCCTTAGTTTAGTTGAACCAGACTTTGCCTAATAAATAAAAAATTAATTATATTTAAACTACTGTAAATAATTTAATTAATTCTTTTTTAGCTCCAGTTACAGTAACGTCTTCCTGCTCCAGTTACTTTTTTAGCTCCCTCGCTTTATCAGTTGTCCTTTTGGTTTTCTATGTGGTATCTTTAGTTGGTAGTTGGACAGTTTGGGTTAATGTTGTATGTGTATATTTTTTGAACTTGTAGTTGGTCAGTTTGTGTACTCGCTCTAGGTGCTACGTGCTTTAGTTGCATGCAGGTTGCACGCATATTTTGTCATCTCTTGGCCAGCGGTCAGGCTTATTGATCGCTTAAGTATCTATCCTTATATATATAATATTAATCAGGTGTGTAGATTCGCTCTACACAACCGTCTGGTTCTAAAAAAATTACTGAAAATAAAATAATTAACTATACTTAAAACATTTTAATTGGATAATTTGTAAATCTTCAAACCATTATAAATAAATGATTATTAAATTTAAAACAAAATAAATAAATAATCACTTAATTTTAAATTATCAATGTAAACAATAATAATAAATTTAAATCTTTCTCAAGTATATAATAATTAATTATAGTTTAAACAATATAAATGAATAATTATGATCGTTATGTTATCTTAAAAGATTATTTTTAGGATAACTAATCATATTAACGATATAACTAGTTTACTTTAAAATAAATAGTTGGCATTAACTTTTAAACTTCATTAATATAATTAGTAATTGACTTCAAGCCATAACAACATGATAAAAAACTTTAAATGATATTAATATAATAATAAATTTTTAGTAATATTAAAATATTAATTAACTTTTAAGAACATCCCTAACAAGATAATTAAGGACTTAAAACATTTTCCTAAAAAGGATTAAAGATCATAATAGTATGTAATAAGATACCATTTATTTAATTTAACCTTCCATTATAACATTGGTATATACATAAGCAAGTATATATGTAAATAAATTGACAATTAGCAATCAACAACTAATATATCCTATTTAATTACAAATGACTGGCATATACACAAAAATTCAAATGAATATAACAGCAAAATAGAGATTGTCATTTAAAATTAAACATGCCCAATTATTAAATAGTGTTTGTTTGGCCAACACTACAATAAAAAAGCCTTTCTATAATGGGTAAATCCGTTGTAATAAGTGTTTCACAATGGGATTGAAACCGTTGTTTCAGCCTCCATTGTAAAACAAAAAATATTACAGCATTCGAAGATAACGGCTCTAACCCACTGCAACAGATCATTTTACAACGGTTACCATTTATACAAAAACACCATAATATAACTGGATTACCTGTTGCAATATGATACAACTACAAAAACCAAGGTCGTTGTAACAAAATCTTTTACAATCGTGTAAATCTGTTGGAATGTATTTATTTCCAACGGTCAATTCCCCTTGTAAATATTTAAAACTTTTCTTGAATTATGTCATATTACAATTAGTTGGGCTTGTTTTCTTTCTATATTCTTTAATTGTCTTGGAGTGTTGCACAATAACCAGTCTGCATCTATTTCCAATGCCATACACATATACAAATATTTAATACCTTATAAACATTATCAGCAAACAATCACAATTACACATTCAAATAGATTATGTTAAACTTCATTCACAATGTTTCAACACATGAAAAAGACTAATAAGTTTATATTTACAAAGTTCTAACTTACAACTCACATTGTTAAATATGTACATGATAACTAGTTTCAAAAAGCACCAACACATAATTTGCCCTAAAAAAAACTAACACATAACTAATAAAAACGTATATCAAGCTCTACGTAATAACATATACTAAAATTCACATACATACTATGCCAAAGAGATGAACTCGTTAGGCTAAGCGACGGTTGATCCAACGGCCTCTTTAATAACTATCATTTCTGAATTCAACTTAAATAAAAAAGCACCCGGTTCGACCACTACTGGACCCATACCTTCTAAACATATGCTCCAATCTTTACAAAGTGGATGAAGCATTAGAATCAGTGTTTGCTACTCTTCCTTCTACAACTACATTCTTTTTCCAATTCAATAACATGCACTTCTTTTCTGCAAAACATCGGGAGTTTGGTGATTTTGTTGATTTTGAATCTGCATACTGATGCTAGTGTTGTGTGACTACTGGTAAACAAAAAATAGTTTAAAACAAAACAGAGATAACCAAAACAAGTAAGTAAAAAAGCTTCTATTTTTGTTTATATGCATTTGATACTATTGTTTTGGTTTAATTTTTACAACATCTCATTGCGTCCTGGGAAAATATAACTCTTTTACAACCTCCCCAGAACCATCCATCACTCTTGAAAAAAGAAGCTTCTTGGACTACTTTGGATTGCCTTGGAATTCCTGGAAGAAGGAACATGATCCATCATGGAACCTCCTTGCCATCATGGCCATGAGAGCATCCTAGCCTCTCGATCCCCACTTAACTAGATTTGGTTACTTAGGCCCGTAAAGGTTCCTCCTTCCAATTCCAAGCATTTGGATCATGAAGCATAGCCTATTACCTTCCTTCCCAAGCATAACACTCGGGATCGCTTGCTGTAACAAATGGAATTACCATATCTCTTGTACATTTAGAAATATACTGATTCCATAACACTCGGGATTGCTCGCTATAACAATTGGAATTACCATATCTCTTGTACATTTAGAAATATACTGATTCCATATTGTAACTTTTAAAAATTAAGGAATAAAGTGTTAAACATTTAGAGTGGATGTAGGCTCCAACGTGCCGAACCACTATAAATACTGTGTGACTGCTTACTCGCAATTTCTCCTGCATACTTACACCGCATATCTCAAAATTTTTAGTCTTGATGTTCATTTTCATTGTCATGGAAATCTCGAGTGTTGGCGACCACATTTGACCGTCAACCATAACCCTATAAGTGATTGTTAACTGTTTATAATGTAGTAGGCACTAGGACTTAATCAAAGGGAATACCATGCTTAGTGTGTAACCTCTTCAAATTTGATTTGTCTATTGACAAAGGCCATAAATTAGGAGGAATGTCCAAGAAAATTGCTCCTACGAGAGTGTTGGGAGCGGAAGCGATTTCAGGAACGTCTCCTTCACCAGCTCCATATTTAACTATGACTTGCTCCTCAGTTGGTAGTATAACTTATTTCTCATCAAGTACTTTTACTTTGTACCATGACGGGTCGTTGTTTGACTCAATGAACGAGTTAGACTGTAACAACCCGGAAAATCAGAACCAATTTAAAAATTTTATTTTGGCAATTTTAATGAATTTTGAATATTTAAATGATTTATTTTAAATAACAACAACTAGAAATTTATTTTGAACAAAATTAAAATGTATATATTTATTTGAATCGAAGTTAGAATATAATTATTTATTTTAATTATATAAAAAAATTGAAAATGGCGCGGTAGTTTGAAAATTTGATTTCAAATTTCAAATGAATGTAGAGGATTCAAAATAAATCGGATTTTAGCGAAACCAAAAATATTAGAATCTATTTGAAAATATCTTTCCAACGAATCTGAAAAATCAAAATTTCATAGCGAGAATAAAAAGTTATGTCCAGTTGAAAATTCAGAATAATCGCTATGGAAATATTGCCCTTAAAAATAGCGATTTTGTAAACAACCTCCGTTTTCGACGAGACTACTTTTGTTCGATTCGGAATGTAAAATTATTGCTAGATTCCAATTTTCTTAATTTTTGGAATCAATACGTGAGTGTGGCGGATTTAAACGTATTTGATCAATTCAGTTTGAATTTAATCGACTGGAAAATGACCGTTTTTCAAACGGTCTCCAAATTCGACGAAATTAGTTTTGTTAGGACCGTATCATCAAAACATAGCTAGATTTATTTTTCTAGGATTTTGGAGTCAGTATGTGGCCCCAGTAAATTAAAATGTACGTTAAAATTCAATGTATTGATTCATATTTTAATTTTGAGAAAAACTGATCGGAATAGCTGAATTAGCTTACGGGACATATCCCATTGTGTTCGGAATAGGGATAATTAACTAGGGACGACAGTCGTTGGGTTCGATTTGGAGTTAGAATGAAAAAATATCTTTTTGGAAATAAACTAAATTAAATATTAAAATACATACTTGGTCAAACCCCCCTTTCTCTCACTCTCTTTCTTCGTTCAGAAACCAAAAGGAGAAACCGACATTCCTCAGCCCCCCCACACTGCCGCTCCCACCCTCTAGTGCCACCGCACCACCCTTCCACCACCTATTCCTCCTCCTCTTCCTCCTCTCTCTCCTCCTCTTTCTCTCTTCAAATTGAAAACCCTAGGCCCTAAATCACAAAACCCCGCTGCCGTGGGACACCACCACTCCGCCACCACTTTACTGCAGCCTCCCCATGCTCCATCAGGCCTGCTGCCGCTGGCCGCCCTCCCCTTGGCCATAGGCCCCAAAAATCCAAAATCTCTCTTTTTAACAAAAATTCTCATTTTACAAATAACACCTGTCACTATTTCACCAATAACTCCCAAACCGTGCATTTCTAGCCAAAACTCCACATTACCAAAATCAAAGAGCACGATTTTCTCTTCGATTTGATTATAGGGAAGTCATATTTTGGAATGCTGAGTTGTTTAGAAAACGCGTCCAAATTCTGCTGTCCAAATACTGTCTTTTTGCGATTTCTGGCGAAATGGCACATTTTCGGAAGGAAGACCACTAGGCGAAAGTTGTCCGGAATGACGCGCTTAAGCTAAAAAAAAGATGGTGTAAAGATTGGAGCTCGTTTGCAAATTCTAGAACCAGAACAGCAAATCCGAGCGATAGAAAATATGTGAGTTTTTTCCTCTTTAAAGCTTCTATGGTTTTTGACGTATGAAGCATGTAAAGTTATGATTTTTTATTTATGTAAAGTTATGATTTTCAATTACATAAAGTTATGATTTTTAGTTATGTAAAAATATAATTTTTGGTTAGTTATAATTCAGATTTTTATCGTAGGAAGGAAATATTTTTGGCAAGATTAAGAATATGATTTTTAACTAGTGTATTGCCTGGAAATGTTTTTAGAAAGATAAAAATATGATTTTTAGATTATATATGTTATTTATAAAATGGTCATACAAAGAAATAATTATTAGTTGGCTAAAAATCCGATTTTTATATATGTAGTAGCGATATAAAAATGTGATTTTTATAATGTAAACATCGTGTTAAAAATATGATTTTTACCTAGGGCTGTCAACGGGTAACCGAAAAATCCGATATCCGTCCGCATCCATATCTGAAAATAAGAAATATATCTATTATCCGAGATGCGGATATCCGATATCTGAAAATCATTTTGGATACGGATATGGTTATAGTGGTATCCGTATCCGAAAAATATTCGTCCGATTTTCTGATACGTGTATGTATGTGTGTATATGTGTGTATGTATATATTATATAAATTTTAATTTATATTTAAGATTAGATTAGTATATATATTTCCTTAAAATAGCTAAACTACACTCAACTATTAAATTAGTCTTAAGGTTGTGTATTTCAAGTTTTGAACACTTTCTCTCAAAATATTTGTTGTAAGAAATTTATTTGATGTCCTGCTTGTAATTTTTAATTAGATGCATTCACATTTTCAAAAATATATTTTATGAGCCAAATTCGCATGTGAGGGATGTATTTGTAAACTTTTATTGTTTTATTTTCGGATATTTTTGGATATTTTTCGGATATTTTCGGATAAGCACATCCAATGTACAGTTTTAAGTTTTGGATACGGATATTTTCGCATATCCGTATTCGCTAAGGTGGATACGGATATTTTCGGATATCCGAAAATATTCGTGGATACGGATACAGATATTTTTAACTGGTATCCGCGGATATCGGATACAGATTTCATTTTCGGATACGGATTCGGATACAGCACTATCCGTATCCGACTGCATCCGTTTACAGCCCTATTTTTACCTATGTAGTAGCATTATAAAAATATGATTTTTATGTACATGTAGCGACATTAAAAATCCGATTTTTATATATGTAGAGTATTAAAAATATAATTTTTAACGAAGTAAAAATATAATTTTTAGACTCGAAATAAAAATGTGATTTTTACTATGAATACCGTGAAGAAGATTGCGTTGAATTTCAGGCAAGTCAGAACTGTTCTGAAATTCAGAAATAAAAATGTCGGAGTGGAAACCAAAGGTGAGAGCTTCTCACTTTATTTTATTTTGTAGTTAAAATATATACTAGGATGTAGAAGGTGCTTAGCAGCACTCGACACCCGTGGTCCACAAACCATGGACGACTTGTTTGATTTGATTGAGTTATGAAAATTGATTGTGATGTAGAATGGAATAAATAAAATATTCATTTTTTGAAATAAATAGTTTATCGTTAAAAATATAATTGTAACGAGTATATGAATAAAATAAATATTCATTTACAAATCAGTCGATTTGTATTTGTACACACATTTGACTGATATGGATTGGGACGATATATTTTACACATCGCCCAACTGCACAAATAATAATCAGTGTTTGTTGTTTGAAAATGCCACACGGGTATTGGGATGATATTGGACAAACACTAATCCTAATATTTAGTTGTATGTCAATCGATGGGTTGACAGGCTGTTGTAAGCGTTAATTATTTATATTCAACGCTTATGCAGTGTAGAATGCACTCTAGATGATGGTTGATAGTTTATCATTGTTGTTCTATACATGTGTTGTATGAAATCCGTATAAATAACATTACATGGTAACTGACTGGGTTTGATTCCAATTTAGAATGAACGAATATTTTAAAATAACGAATATTTCAAAATAATAATTATTTTAAAATAATATTCAGTAATGGATCAAAATATGATTTTGATGTCCGACTTGGGATGGACACGAAAATATTTAAATATATAAATCCGGGTTGGTTAGATTAATGCCATTTTGACGTGAACGATATTTATATCGATTTTATTCATTTTTATAATGAATATCAAAAAGGAAGTGATTTCAAAATCTAATGTTTTGAAAATACTATCATTTATATATCGACAATATGGAATATTCAATTTTGATTTAAAATTGAATATGAAATTGAAATCGTTTTGAAAACGAATTTAAAACAATTTATAAAATACATTTTAAATGAAAACCGACGAAATATAATATATATATATATTATATGTATATAATGGTCTGAATAGAACGCGCCGCGCCGCGGCAGTTCACGAATTCGACTATTGACTTCGAACAGACATTACGGGAGAACCGACTGTCGGATTCTCCTAAAACCGAAATCATTGGGTTTGTATCGAAAAGATCTTTCCAATGAATACAAGAGATTTGAAATCTAATGGTTGGATTTGGAATTATGTCCAAATCAAATTTGGAAAATGTCGCTGTAAGTGCAGTTCGATGACCATTTATGGAAATCGTCTGTACGGGCCTTGATAAAATTATTAAAAATATCAATAATTTGTGTAAAATCATAATAAATGACTTGGAAAGAATTAGGTTGAAAAATTCCATATTTGAAAGGATAAAAATATATTTTATCGAAATGAACTAGTTATGAACTAGAATTATAATTCAATATTTTTAAATAATTAAATTGGATTTGAAATGGTTTTAAAAATAACCGGAATTTCCAATATATGAATTGGAATGGATTTGAATCAAAATTATCTTCGGAATATTTCGATATGGGATTCCGTGATTATGCGGATATTGTGGAGGAATTTGGAATATATATATATATCGTTATTCCATTACGATATTTGTTGGTTTTAGAATTTGATATTGAATATAAGACAATATATTTTCTATTCAGAGCCTTGTATTTAACATCAAATTTTATTTGGGGTTTGTCGTGAATGGTATCTTTAATAATACTGTTCTTAAACCCAATGGAGTTAAGTAAATTAGAAACTGACTGGAGATTAGCTAAGTTGAATGGTTTCCTGGGTATTGATCTGATGCTGGTTTCGGCCTTCGGGTTTAATACTTAGGGAATTGTTCTCTTACTAATTTACGGTTAGAGACTGATGGGATTTTGGGTTTATCGTGAACTGTGTTTTAAATGACACAGTTCTTAAACCCAGTGTGAAAAGAAAAAATCTATTAATTATGATTTAAAGAAGAATTACCAATTAATTAACATTTAATTGGAACTGAAAATGGAATGTGAATTGGGTTTATTGTGAACTATGTTTTTAACGACATTCGTTCTTTAACCCGATTTACAGTGAAATGTGATTTGGAATTTATAAATATTTTTATTAAGATTTAACGGGAATTTTCCAAAGCAACGTTTTCCAATTTATTATATTAAATTGGAATTCGATTGATAATAACCGAAGTGAACTTCTGTGGAGAAAGACTGTTAATACATATGGAATTTAAAAGGCTTTGCCGTTATTCCATTTATATTATTAGTCGGATACGGAAATTGATATTGATTATATATTGACTTGTTTTTCCATGAAGATTCCATAATTAATGGAATGTGATTTGGGTTTATCGTGAACTGTGTTTTAAATAACATTAGTTCTTTAACCCAGTTAAAGGCACGATTACACGTCTGTCATTGTATTTCGAAATGTATGGTTGGTCTCGGCTAAATATATATCTGTTTGGTGATGGAGAATTTATTCTCTTGCTTAACACCCTTCTCTGAGACGTACGAGCTTAGAGGTTACATATCGACAGAAATCAATAGTACATTGTAGATTGTCGATGCGACATGTTTGTGTTTCCAAAGTTAAATAATCATTAATATTGATTTTTGGGAAGATTAAAACTAAGTGGAGTTTTAATGAAACTTTAAATAGATTGAAAAGGGAATGTGATAATTTAAATTATCAAATTTGGGAAATGATCGAGAACGGAGTATCGCCAGTTTTGCTCCTAACGATAGTTAAATCTTTAATTAGATTTGAACAGGAAATGGTAATTAATTTTACCGATAAGACCGTGCTGTTAGTTATGGAGTATTACCAGTTTTGCTCCGTGGGATGAATTTGTTGGAATTGGGAAATTAAACAAATGATTACTTAGGTAAGGTGCGCTAATCCCGACTAGTTTGGAAAACCTTAATGTGGTTTGAGTGATATCCAAAGGAAGATTAAAGAATAAATTTAAAGGATTTATCTTTGATAAAATTAATGGGAACCTTTCCCAAAGTATATGAATATTTGAATAAAAGAATATTCAGAATTGGAATAAGGCGTATGTTGTGTTTTTGTAGCACCTGTTTATTATATACACGAGTTATTCTGAAAGGCTAGATTTATACCCACTCTAAATAACTGATTCGAAGATAAGTCGACGATGAAGACGGTGGTTGAAGTCCGGAGTCTTCACATCGTTTGGATGATTACTGATGTCTTGATCGGGTTGTACACCCAAGACAAGGTAATAAGTGTTGATCATCCAGACGTACTTGGAGATCGACCGGATATGCGAGGACCTCTCTCCTGTATTGGACATACGGGACGAGGAACAAGGTGCCTCCGGTTTCGTTCAGACCCAGAACGAACTTGTAAATGGATATGTGTCTGACACTGGATTTTATTCTGTGTTGATTGATGTCTATTAAATATATATCTGTTTGGCGGCAGAGAATTTATTCTCTTGCTTAATGCCCTTCTCTGAAACGTACGATCTCAGAGGTTATATATCGATAGATATTAGTCGCATGGCATGAATTGCCGGTGTGGCATGCTGAGATGCAGTGATCGAGGCTTTTGTTGAAAAGCAAAGTTTTGTGGTTGATGTTCAAAGCATAGCTTTAATATTGCGCCGCTTTGTTTAAAGCTTTAATTCGCAAGCCTCACACCTCGGTATGAGTTAAAAACGGGATAAGGGAACCCAAGGAGGACATGACATTTCTTTATATCTATGGGTGGTGTCAAGGTTTTACACGCCCTGACATTGTTATATTTTTACCTATGTGGTTGCTGGATTGCGAGGTGCCTCAGTTATAACGGTCTGTACGGAGCCGACGGATAGGTCCTATAGAACCGGGAAACGTGTGGTCAGGTATTGCCAATCCAATAACGTAAGTGTGGACCAGCCTTGGAGGATCCAGGGGTTACCCAGAGTGCGTAGTCCCGAGGCATTTGCTAGAGTGTCTCGAAGTGAAAAGGAGTACATCCCTTGCCTAGACTCACGATGGAAATCCAATTTCCAATACATGACATTTCGATTTTGATTGTAGAGCCTAGTATGGCGACATGATATATGGTACCGATGCCGTCTAGGATTGATACATTTATATTTGAAGTTGTTTTGACACTATACACTTATAATAATATCAAATGATTTGTTTTAAACGTACCAAGCATGTTTGGCTATTATAATGGAAAACCCTATCCTCTGGCTTTCGTTGCATTGTGTGATGGGACCTGGGTCTTATAATAGCATCATTTTTCCAAAAAGCATTGCTTTGCTTATTCTATGCACTAGTATTCTTGGGAGGAAACCCGTTCCATGTTATACGGCTTGGCCCCTTGATTTACTCCTTTTTAAAGTAAAGTTTAAATAACTGTTTTAGTTCTCACACCAGTCACATGATTGACCTGGAGTTTATTGTTTTAAACTAAACGCCGAGTGCCCCTATTTTCCACACGGGCAACTAGTAGTTTTGGTCTTGCATATTTATATTCACAGGATCCTGGTTTATAGCTAGAACGATATTTGGAAAGCTCTGTATCCGTGTATCTCTTTCAGTTGTGTTTTGTATTATTTTTTGGTGCATTATAACATGTAATCTCTGACATTTTTCTGATGTATAATATTTATTCATGCTCTGTATATTCTTGTATTCTGATGGAATTATTGTAATATGCAATGAAATGTTCTTCTATTTGTGTTCTAATTTATCGTGTTCTCATTACAATCCAGGCTTTCCTTTACGAGGAAGTTCGGGTCGTTACTCGTGGTATCAGAGCTTTGGTTTACAGAGCTCGAGAACAAGACACATTAGAACCAAACGAAAGAATTCATCAGAGATTGGATTAGTAATATCCAATGAGAATGACTCATTAGAGATAGGATCAGTAGTAACCTAGAATGAGTCGAAAGATTATTATATTTGAAATAAAAGTGAAAACAAATTTTGTTTTGAAAATTTAAATCTTATTATACGTATTTGATTATTTATTTTATTTTGAATTTGGGCAATCCAGTATATAGAGATTTGCGTATACGCCTACCTAGCGTATATACGAGGCCTCCAATATACCAGATAGATATAGAATCACACTCTAGCCGCCCGGGGATAATTCTGATGATGAAGCTTCATCATCAGTGTTTATGTTCGAGTGTCGAAGGTGTGATATCTATATACTTTCAATTGACTGGTGTGAGAAACAAAACTAGATAGTATTTAATTATTGTGACTTAGCATCAAAAATATGATTTTTGAATATATATATTAAATTTATGCATTTGAAATCCTAATCCACTAATTGATTGATGGTTGTGTTGTGTGATTATTTATTTAAACCATTATGTGAACGTAAGGTAAATTTAGCCAAATTGTATCCTGAATTGCAATGATTGCAATTGCATACATATACATGTTTATACACTGAACATGTCATAGCAAGGAGGCTAGAGAAGAGGAATGAAATTGTATGGCCGAAAATAGGTACATGTCTACGAATTTATAAGGTTTGGATGATTTTATGAGCCGATTGGCTAGCCGCTTGGCTTTTTCTTTTTGAGATGAGAGGGCATGTGTGGCGGTTTGGGGATTTTCCCGATGCTCCCCGTACAAAGGAGGTTATGGCAAAAAAATTCGAAAATTTGGGGTGTTAGCCAGATTTTTGAAAAATTAGAAATTCTTAGAAACTGAAAAGTTGAAGAATGAAAGCCAAACTGAAAGTTGAGTTGGTTAGTTAAACAACTTTCAGCTCTGTTCCTTTTCGAGGACGAAAAGATTTTAAGTGGGGGAGATTGTAACAACCCGAAAAATCAAAACCAATTTAAAAAATTTATTTTGGCAATTTTAATGAATTTTGAATATTTAAAATGATTTATTTTAAATAACAACGACTAGAAATTTATTTTTAACAGAATTAGAATGTATATATTTATTTGAATCGAAGTTAGAATATAATTGTTTATTTTAATTATAAAAGGAATTGAAAATGGCACGGTAATTTGAAAATTCGATTTCAAATTTCAAACGAATGTACAGGATTCAAAATAAACCGGATTTTAGCGAAACCAAAAATATTAGAATCTATCTGAAAATATCTTTCCAACAAATCTGAAAAATCAAAATTTCATAGCGGGAATAAAAAGTTATGTCCAGTTGAAAATTCAGAATAATCGCATTGGAAATATAGCGCTTAAAAATAGCGATTAGACCACTTTTGTTGGATCCAGAATGTCTAAATATTAATAGATTCCAATTTTCATAATTTTTTGAATGAATATGTGAGCGTGGCGGATTTAAATGTGTTTGGTTAATTCAGTTTGAATTTAATCGACTGGAAAATGGCTGTTTTTCAAACGGTCTCCAAATTCAACGAGATTAGTTTTGTTAGGACCGTATCGTCTAAACATAGCTAGATATTTTTTTTTGAAATTTTTGGTGTAGCGACCCGAAAATCCGGACCAATTTGAGCTGACTAAATAACACAAGCCCAACCCAAATTGTACTGTAAATCAGGAAATTAATAGAAAGAAAACAGAGGGTCAGGAAAGATAAGATAGAAACTTAGTATAGAAGAAGAAGAAGAACACAACATCAGAGTAACACGAATCTCACAGCGGAACGAATAACATATAATATATATAACATAACTTTTGAAATACAAACAGTATATATATACAGTAGCATTATCAGAGTACAACACTTACAACACAGCGGAAATAACTATAGATATATAATGCTGAAGCCTCCTGCTCCAAGATCTTCCAGTATATCTGTAAATCCCGACTACTTGACTGCCCGTACAAAATTGGGCACCCAAGAGTTTAGGGAAACCAAACAAAATAAACTCCGGGTCAGTCATGGGACTGGTGTGAATAAAACAGTTTTAAATAGTTTGAACAAGTAAACGATATCTCATAAGACCACGCCGTATAACGGAACGGGTTTTTCCCTTATGAGAATCCAAAATCTCTTTATATCAAAAACCTTTTGATATTATAATAATGTCTATCAACCACCATATAATAATCATCTAGTAGAAACGCTTTCATCTCACGTTCTACATATATAGTATACAATCAAAACCGCAAGCACGTATTGGGTAATGGATTTCCAACCATGACAAGGTATGGAACCACCTTTCTCTAGTGTACCTCTAGAAAGGAATACACTGGGTTCAATAAGAACATCTTGCAACCCGGCCACAGATGACCGACCACTCATTTCGCTTGAGTGTATCGAATGTATATCACCAACGGTTGGGATCAGCAACCGTTTCCCGAATGGGACAGCATCAACAATAGATTTTTAGAAGTAAATGAAACTCTAGATCAGGTGATTATACACCCTACTTCGGAGCGACCGACTTAGCCATGCTGTCTGCCCGATTTTTGTCATTTACCGGATGTGAGGCTAGAAGCTATGCTTTATCATCACACCAAATTCACTTCAAATGCCACATCGTCAAATCCATCAAATCACCGATTGACGTCCTCAACAATACATTTTGTGTTAGCTAAAAGAAGTTTCCTTCTCCGCTTCCACTCTTGGTACGGTTGGAGAAATCAATATACGTGATCGTCTGGGAATACTCTGTCAGACATACGTCCATACAAGTCATCCAGGAACAGGATGAACCGAAGGTACTATTCAGTACATCCATCTTAGGCACTGTTATCTAAGACTTATACAATAGCCCTTGCACTTAACTCCGTCTTCAATTATCTTTGGCATATATGATTCGCAACGCTTATTCCAATACAGAGTGGTTCTTTGGATAATAATCCAACCAGTCTCTCCATATTAACAACGTAAATTGGTCAAAACTTCGATAGTCTGTGATTTAACTATCGAAGGAAAATACGTGTGCAAACAACGATATCATTTCCAGAAGGAAATTCTATCAATCACTCATCAATCATATATATATATATATTCATATTTCCTTATTTTCTATGTTTAGAAAATATAGGTTATTAACACTGGAAAACATTTCCATTGTTATTTACATATCACTATCTTTTCACAACTATCAGTCCCTGACTGTAAACTAGTAGGAGAACAATTCTCTAAGTATAAACCCCGAAGGTCGAAACCAACATCAGATAGACACTTAGAAAACCATTCAATTTACTAATCTCTAGTCAGTTTCTAATTTTGCTTAACTCCATTTGATTTACTCTGTTCGATTAACTTGATTCGATTAACTCTTCTATTTTATTTTCTAAATAGAAAATCATTTATTCCATTTATTTTGCTTAACATCTCTTTTATAACTTATTCAATTTCTAAGTCAGTATCCCTTTATCATAACTTATTCATTTCCTCAATAAATAATCCGTTTAATATCTTATTTATTTATTCTAAATGTTTCCTTTAATAACCTTATTTATTTAACAAATAAATATGTCCTTTCCTTATTCTATTTATTTAACAAATAAATAAATCCATTATCTTATCCAATTTATTTAACAAATAAATATCTCACTTATTATATCCTATCTATAAATATCCCATTGATAAAATCTTTGTTGATTTTATAAATATTTTCTCTTCTATAAAATCCTTTTATTTTATAATTATTCCTTTTTCTAAAAGTCTCCTATTTATAAATATTCCAATTTATAAATAGTTCTTATTTATATATATTCCAATTTATAAATATTCTGTTTTCAATATCACTTTGAAAATCTCCTTTTCCCATTCCGATATTTTATGGTACTTAACACATCAAATCACGATGACCAATATCATCCAAACATATGTAATCAACCACAGATTATAAACCACATCATATATCACAATATATGAAAAACAACAAAATAACTGTTGAGGAATCCAGTCGGATTCCTCCAACCTGTTTCCCTGCATCCACAGATGTTACACAGTAAAATCAACATCACTTTCTGTTCCATATGATATATTCTGTTAAACAGAATCAATATAGAAATTCAACTAACTGACTAGCAGTTCAATCAAACAGTCAACACATAGTCAATCAGCCAATATTTAATAGTTCTAAAAATACAACATGAAATTTTAACTGTTCAGAGTTAGTGAGATTTACTCACTTTGGCAGTTCATCGTTAAAGAACGATAAACTGTTTGTTTGATTTGAATCAAACAATTTATTTTGTCGTAAATCGTAACTAGCTCGGATTCACTCCTAGTCAGCTCCATGGTGTAGTGTCCGTCCATATGATCCCAATGCAACTTATAGTTCGTCAATCTGATATCGTATGTAGAAGATACGACGTTACGAAGTTCATAAACTAATTTGAATTTAAAATAACTTAAGATATTTTTAATCGGGCTATAACCTTATATGTCGGCCCATCTTCAGTTTAGAAACCCGACCCGTAATTTGACCCTTTCTTCCCCAATTATAATACCGTAACACTCCTACTCCTCACAACAGCCAATTTCAATTTCTTCCTCCACTTCGTTTTCACTCCTTACTTGATCGAATTCAAAACTGAACCCATCATCGTCCTCCTCTTCCATTGCTCAACGACATCGGCCTCCCACTACACCGCTCGCAACCACGAAGGATGTCGCGACTACCAGTGGTCCACGGTGACAGCACCGATCAAAAAAATCACGGAAGTCCTCAAAACTACCACAAATCGAACTCCTTCACATCCTAAACACCAATCCAAACACCATTCTTCGAATCAAGCCCTCAATCTCACCATTAACCCAACCTTAGGTTAACTGTTGAAAACCCAAACCGTACAAACGGACCTCAAACACCCTGAAACTACTCGAGATCGAAGACCATTACCTCAGGAATCCATATACACCATTTGTTTTGATTTTAGGAATTTTATCCCTTTTGATTTTGATTTTTCTTCCTCATGAAATGTTTTTTGCCTTAAGAGAATGAACGGCGGAATTTATCTATTGACTTTGAAATGAGAAAAATTAGGTTTCGGAAATTTTAAGGCCTATTTATAGGTAAACAAAATATCTAGATATTTTATAGAAGGAATATTCCCGGTATATTCTCATTTATATATTCATTTTGCTTTCTAAAAATTCTCGTAACTACACACGATCATCAAAAATCCCGAAAATGGACATGCAACTACAGTTCAACATTATGGTACCAACGAAACTGCTTTCGTCGAATTCTGACTCCGTTTGCTCACTGCGTATTTTTAACCATCAAAATACTGACTGTTTTTCACTCTAAAAATCCGTACGGCCACATACTGACTCTAAAAATCACGAAACTGGAAATCTAACAACTATTTGACATTGCGGATCCAACAAAATTAGTTTCGTCGAATTCCGACTTCGTTTGCAAAAGTGGCTATTTTTAAAGCTATGGATGATCCATTTAAATATATAAATATATTTAAATAAAATTAAATTTAATATTTAAAAATAAATATTACCGTCTATATTCACAGAGGAATACCATATAGCTTAGAAAAATCCTGTATGAATTTCTAACTCGATACTTCAATCTGGGTCAACCCGATATTCGATTTATATTGAAATTCCTTTTTAAAATATAAATAATTCCTTTATAAATTAAAAAGGAATTCCACAGCGACTTTTCTGAAATTCGATTTGGACGTAAATCAAAATCTACACGACGAAATCCCGATTTTTCTCTTCCATCAGAAAGATATACTCCACCAGCTCCACACGTTTCTTGTTTCACAGAAATCCGATTTAAAACGAACCCTGTACATTCAGTTGAAGTTCAAATCGCCAAATCGCGAACTGCAGCGCCATTTCGAGCTCGATTATAATTATATTATAATTTATACGTTCAACGATCGTTATTTAAATATATTCGTTATCGTAATTCAATTCTAAACTGAATTACATCTTTTGAATTGACAAATTCACACCATATCGCCATTTCAGCCAATTCTGATTATTTCAGAATTAAATATATTATTAAATTTTATTATTTTAATTAAATATTCACCATTATTTAATTCAACGACCATTAAATCCTTTTAATCACCCTTTAAATAATTAAATAAATATATTATAATACCTCTGCAAATGCGGGTCATTACAATCTTCCCCACTTTAAATAATTTCGTCCTCGAAATTGCTAAGGTAGAGAACGACCATATCGACTGGTTAGAACATATTTGTTCACTTCTTAACTACAGTTTCAACTGAACCAATTTAATTTCAATTAAAAATTTATTTAATTCTTATTAACGAAAATTTTCAAAAATCCTGAAAATTTTCTAACGCCTTAACTTTTCGATTTTTTTTGCCATAACCTCCTTTGTACAACCCTATTAGTAAAACCCCAACTCGCCTCTCTGGGCCATATCCATCCCAAAAGAAAATCAAACAGCCAAGCGGCTTGCCAATTCGGCTCATAAATCTCATGCTTATGTCAAATATAAACTTGTACCTTTTTGTCGGGCATATCAACTCTATCACTTTCACATGCTGTCAATTCAGCGGATACAAGGGTCATCCCAATCAAATTCCAATCTGCTTTTATCCAGAACACAACCATTCGTTTATATCCGGCCAAATATCATTTCAACTCGAGTTTCTTCTCGATTTCCAACTCTTAACTTGATTGTCACATTACACTTCAAATTTGAATCTCACAATCCAATTTGTCTTGATATCATTCTAATTCAATCTCAGTTACCATTTTACCGGCTTTACTTTAATTCAAATTTGCTTTCACAAATTTCTGTTAAATTTGTTTTTAATTCAAACAGTCTTTCTCTGGGAGTTTTTAAACAGTTTACTCTTTTCAAAAATCAAAATTTCCTTTTTGAAATTCAGCACAACTTGTCTTTCCCAAAACAAATTCAAAACAGTATCTCTGGTAGTAATTCGTCATTTACAACTCGAAAATGAATACTGATGATGCAGCTGTCATCATTAGAATCTATTTTCCAGCGATCGAAGTGAGTTCAATACTATAAAACCATTTCTAAACATTTCCACTTTGAAATTCATTTCAAAATATAATTCACACTGCTTGTAAAATAATTTAAAATCTCCCAGGATCTTAAATTTTCTTTATTTTTAATCCAAATCCATTTACAAACACTTATCCAATTTTCCAGAATTTTAATTCCAATTTTGGTTTTAATTTCATATTTAATTCATTTCGATTTCATATTTTTCACTTATATGAATTCTGATCGATTATTTACATAACCATTTCACTTTTCATAATCTTACTCGATTATAATTATAACCAATATAAATCCTTTATATCAAAATATAGTTTGGGTAAAATTATTTCGTTTTACCCTCTTTTCAAAACATACCATGACGGTTCATCATATTCGAGTGTTTAGTAACCCCTATCGATACAGTGGATCAACTGATCGATCAGAACTTATAAACAACTCAACCAATAAATCTCCACAATATAAAACCATTTTTATATCAAATAACAAATACGTTCACTCGTATATATACACTCAACTCAATCTAGGGTATTACTAAACCCATCTCTACTGAGTCACGCCACAGAGCCGAGGTAATTCTTAACTTAAGCTCTGATACCAACTGTAGTGACCCGAAAATCCAGACCAATTTGAGCTGACTAAATAACACAAGCCCAACCCAAATTGTACTGGAAATCGGGAAATTAATAGAAAGAAAACAGAGGGTCGGGAAAGATAAGATAGAAACTTAGAATAGAAGAAGAAGATGAACACAACATCAGAGTAACACGAATCTCACAGCGGAATGAATAACATATAATATATATAACATAACTTTTGAAATACAAACAGTATATGTATACAGTAACATTATCAGAGTACAACACTTACAACACAGCGGAAATAACTATAGATATATAATCCTGAAGCCTCCTGCTCCAAGCTCTTCCAGTATATCTGTAAATCCCGACTACTTGACTGCCCGTACAAAATTGGGCACCCAAGAGTTTAGGAAAACAAAACAAAATAAACTCCGGATTAGTCATGGGACTAGTGTGAGTAAAACAGTTTTAAACAGTTTGAACAAGTAAACGATATCTCATAAGACCACGCCGTATAACGCAACAGGTTTTCCCCTTATGAGAATCCAAAATCTCTTTATATCAAAAACCTTTTGATATTGTAATAATGTCTATCAACCACCATATAATAATCTTCTAGTAGAAACGCTTTCATCTCACGTTCTACATATATAGTATACAATCAAAACTGCAAGCACGTATTGGGTAATGGATTTCCAACTATGACAAGGTATGGAACCACCTTTCTCTAGTGTACCTCTAGAAAGGAATACACTGCGTTTAACAAGAACATCTTGCAACCCGGCCACACATGACCGACCACTCATTTTGCTTGAGTGTATCGAATGTATATCACCAACGGTTGGGATCAGCAACCGTTTCCCGAATGGGACAACATCAACAATAGATTTTTAGAAGTAAATGAAACTCTAGATCAGGTGATTTTACACCCTACTTCGGAGCGGCCGACTTAGTCATGCTGCCTGCCCGATTTCTGTCATTTACCGGATGTGAGGCTAGAAGCTACGCTTTATCATCACACCAGATTCACTTCGAATGCCACATCGTCAAATCCATCAAATCACCGATTGACGACCTCAACAATACATTTTGTGTTAGCTAAAAGAAGTTTCCTTCTCCGCTTCCACTCTTGGTACGGTTGGAGAAATCAATATACGTGATCGTCTGGAAATACTCTGTCAGACATCCGTCCATACAAGTCATCCAGGAACAGGATGAACCGAAGGTACTATTCAGTACATCCATCTTAGGCACTGTTACCTAAGACTTATACAATAGCCCATGCACTTTACTTCGTCTTCAATTATCTTTGGCATATATGATTCGCAACGCTTATGCCAATACAGAGTGGTTCTTTGGATAATAATCCAACCGGTCTCTCCATATTAACATCGTAAATTGGTCAAAACTTCGATAGTCTGTGATTTAACTATCGAAGGAAAATACGTGTGCATACAACGATCTCATTTCCAGAAGGAAATTTTATCAATCAACCATCAATCATATATCTATCTATCTATCTATCTAAATATATATATATATATATATATATATATATTCATATTTCCTTATTTTCTATGTTTAGAAAATATAGGTTATTAACACTGGAAAACATTTCCATTGTTATTTACATATCACTATCATTTCACAACTATCAGTCCCTGACTGTAAACTAGTAGGAGAACAATTCTCTAAGTATAAACCCCGAAGGTCGAAACCAACATCAGATTGACACTTAGAAAACCATTCATTTACTAATCTCTAGTCAGTTTCTAATTTTGCTTAACTCCATTCGATTTACTCTGTTCGATTAACTTGATTCGATTAACTCTTCTATTTTATTTTCTAAATAGAAAATACTTTATTCCATTTATTTTGCTTAACATCTCTTTTATAACTTATTCAATTTTTAAGTCAATATCCCTTTATCATAACTTATTCATTTCCTAAATAAATAATCCGTTTAATATCCTATTTATTTATTCTAAATGTTTCCTTTAATAACCTTATTTATTTAACAAATAAATATTTCCTTTCCTTAGTCTATTTATTTAACAAATAAATAAATCCATTATCTTATCCTATTTATTTAACAAATAAATATCTCACTTATTATCTCCTATTTATAAATATCCCATTGATAAAATCTTTGTTGATTTTATAAATATTTTCTCTTCTATAAAATCCTTTGATTTTATAATTATTCCCTTTTCTAAAAATCTCCTATTTATAAATAGTTCTTATTTATAAATATTCCAATTTATAAATATTCTGTTTTAAATATCACTTTGAAAATCTCCTTTTCCCATTCCGATATTTTATGGTACTTAACACATCAAATCACGATGACCAATATCATCCAAACATATATAATCAACCACAGATTATAAACCACATCATATATCACAATATATGAAAAACAATAAAATAACTGTTGAGGAATCCAGTCGGATTCCTCCAACCTGTTTCCCTACATCCACAGATGTTACACAGTAAAATCAACATCACTTTCAATTCCATATGATATATTCTGTTAAACAGAATCAATATAGAAATTCAACTAACTGACTAGCAGTTCAATCAAACGGTCAACACATAGTCTATCAGCCAATATTTAACAATTCTAAAAATACAACATGAAATTTTAACTGTTCAGAGTTATTGAGATTTACTCACTTTGGCAGTTCATCGTTAAAGACTGATAAACTGTTTGTTTGATTTGAATCAAACAATTTATTTTGTCGTAAATCGTAACGAGCTCGGATTCACTCGTAGTCAGCTCCATGGTGTAGTGTCCGTCCATACGATCCCAAAGCAACTTTTGTTTCGTCAATCTGATATCGTATGTAGAAGATACGACGTTACGAAGTTCATAAACTAATTTGAATTTAAAATAACTTAAGATATTTTTAATCGGGCTTTAACCTTATATGTCGGCCCATCTTCAGTTTAGAAACCCGACCCGTACCTTGACCCTTTCTTCCCCAATTACAATACCATAACACTCCTGCTCCTCACAACAGCCAATTTCAGTTTCTTCCTCCACTTCGTTTTCACTCCTTACTTGATCGAATTCAAAACTGAACCCATCATCGTCCTCCTCTTCCATTGCTCAACGACCTCGGCCTCCCACTACACCGCTCGCAACCACGAAGGATGTCGCGACTACCAGTGGTCCACGGTGACATCACCGATCAAAAAAATCACGGAAGTCCTCAAAACTACCACAAATCGAACTCTTTCACATCCTAAACACCAATCCGAACACCATTCTTCGAATCAAGCCATCAATGTCACCATTAACCCAACCCTAGGTTAACTGTTGAAAACCCAAACTATACAAATGGACCTCGAACACCCTGAAACTACTCGAGATCGAAAACCATTACCTCGGGAATCCATATACACCATTGTTTTGATTTTAGGAATTTTATACCTTTTGATTTTGATTTTTCTTCTTCATGAAATGTTTTTTGCCTTAAGAGAATGAACGGCGGAATTTATCTGTTGACTTTGAAATGAGAAAATTTAGGTTTAGGAAATTTTAAGGCCTATTTATAGGTAAACAAAATATCTAGATATTTTATAGAAGGATTATTCCCGGTATATTCTCATTTATATATTCATTTTGCTTTCTAAAAATTCTCGTGACTACATACGATCATCAAAAATCCCAAAAATGGACATGCAACTACAGTTCGACATTACGGTCCGAACGAAACTGGTTTGGTCAAATTCCGACTCCATTTGCTCACATAGCGTATTTTTAACCGTCAAAATACTGACTGTTTTTCACTCTAAAAATCCGTACGGCCACATACTGTCTTTAAAAATCACAAAACTGGAAATCTAACAACAATTTGATATTACGGATCCAACGAAATTAGTTTCGTCGAATTCCGACTTCGTTTGCAAAAGTGGCTATTTGTAAAGCTCTGGATGACCCATTTAAATATATAAATATATTTAAATAAAATTAAATTTAATATTTAAAAATAAATATTATCGTCTATATTCACAGAGGAATACCATACAGCTCAGAAAAATCCTGTATGAATTTCTAACTCGATACTTCAATCTTGGTCAACCCGATATTCGATTTATATTGAAATTCCTTTTTAAAATATAAATAATTCCTTTATAAATTAAAAAGGAATTCCACAGCGACTTTTCTGAAATTTGATTTGGACGTAAATCAAAATCTACACAACGAAATCTCTATTTTTCTCTTCCATTAGAAAGATATACTCCACCAGCTCCACACGTTTCTTGTTTCACAGAAATCCGATTTAAAACGAACCATGTACATTCAGTTGAAGTTCAAATCGCCAAATCGCGAACTGCAGTGCCATTTCGAGCTCGATTATAATTATATTATAATTTACACGTTCAACGATCGTTATTTAAATATATTCGTTATCGTAATTCAATTCTAAACTGAATTACATCTTTTGAATTGACAAATTCACACCATATCGCCATTTCAGCCAATTCTGATTATTTCAGAATAAAATATATTATTAAATTTTATTATTTTAATTAAATATTCACCATTATTTAATTCAACGACCATTAAATCCTTTTAATCACCCTTTAAATAATTAAATAAATATATTATAATACCTCTGCAAATGCGGGTCATTACATTTGGAGTCAGTATGCGGCCCCAGTAAATTAAAATGTACGTTAAAATTCAATGTGTTGATTCATATTTTAATTTTGAGAAAAACAGATCGAAACAGTCGAACTAGCTTACGGGACATATCCTATTGTGTTCTTAATAGGGGTAATTACCTAGCGACGACAGTCATTCGGTTCGATTTGGAGTTAGAATGAAAAAAATAACTTTTTCAAAATAAACTAAATTAAATATTAAAATATATACATGATCAAACCCCCTTTCTCTCACTCTCTTTCTTCGTCCAGAAACCAAAAAGAGAAGCCGACGTTCCTCAGCCCCCCCCCCCCCCACACACACACACTTCCACGCTGTCGCTTCCTCCCCTAGCGCCGCCGCGCCACCCTCCACCACCTCTTCCTCCTCCTCCTCCTCTCCTCTCTCTCCTCCTCTTTCTCTCTTCAAATTGAAAACCCTAGGCCCCAAATCACCAAACCCCGCTGCTGTGGGCCACCGCCACCCCGCCACCACCTTGCTGCAGCCTCCCCACGCTCCATCAGGCCCGTCGCCGCCGCTGGCCGCCCTCCCCTTGGCCGTGGGCCCAAAATCCGAAATCTCTCTTTTAAACAAAAATTCTCGTTTTGCAAATAACACCCTGTCACTATTTCGCCAATAACTCCCAACCCGTGCATTTCTGGCCAAAACTCCAAAGTACCAAAATCAAAGAGCACGATTTTCTCTTCGATTTGAGTATACGGAAGTCATATTTTGGACTGCGGAGTTGTTCAGAAAATGTGTCCAAAGTCTGTTGTCCAAATACTGTCTTTTCGCGATTTCCGACGAAATGGCACATTTTCGGAAGGAAGACCACTAGGCGAAAGTTGTCCGGAATGACGCGTTTAAGCTAGAAAAAAGTTGGTGTAAGGATTGGAGCTCGTTTGCAAATTCTAGAACCAGAACAGCAAATTCGGGCGATAGAAAATATGTGAGTTTTCTCCGCTTTAAAACTTCTATGGTTTTTGACGTATAAAGCATGTAAAGTTATGATTTTATTTATGTAAAGTTATTATTTTCAATTACATAAAGTTATGAATTTTAGTTATGTAATAATATCATTTTTGGTTAGTTAAAAATAGGATTTTTATCGTAGGAAGAAAATATTTTTGGCAAGATTAAAAATATGATTTTTTTTAACTAGTGTATGGCATGGAAATGTTTTTAGAAAGATAAAAATATGATTTTTAGATTATATATATTATTTATATAATGGTCATACAAAGAAATAATTATTAGTTGGCTAAAAATCCGATTTTTATATATGTAGTAGCGATATAAAAATGTGATTTTTATAATGTAAACATCGTGTTAAAAATATGTTTTTTACCTATGTAGTAGCGTTATAAAAATATGATTTTTATGTACATATAGCGACGTTAAAAATCCGATTTTTATATATGTAGAGTATTAAAAATATAATTTTTAGCGAAGTAAAAAATATAATTTTTAGAATCGAAATAAAAATGTGATTTTTACTATGAACAACGTAAAGAAGATTGTGTTGGAATTTCAGGCAAGTCAGGACTGTTCTGAAATTCAGAAATAAAAATGGCGGAGTGGAAACCAAAGGTGAGAGCTTCTCACTTTATTTCATTTTCTAGTTAAAATATATACTAGGATGCAGACGGTGCTTAGCAGCACCCGTCGTCCACAAACCATGAACGACTTGTATGATATGATTGAGTTGTGAAAATTGATTATGATGTAGAATGGAATAAATAAAATATTCATTTGTCGAAGTAAATAGTTTATCGTAAATAATATAATTTTAACGTGTATATGAATAAAATAAATATTCATTTACAAATCGGACGATTTGTGTTTGTACACACATTTGACAGATATGGATTGGGACAATATATTTTACACATCGCCCAACTGCACAAATAATAATCAGTGTTTGTTGTTTGGAAACCCCACACGGGTATTGGGATGATATTGGACATACACTAATCCTAATATTTAGTTGTATGTCAATCGATGGGTTGACAGGCTGTTGTAAGCGTTAATTATTTATATTCAACGCTTATGCAGTGTAGAATGCACTCTGGATGATGGTTGATAGTTTATCATTGTTGTTCTATACATGTGTTGTATGAAATTCATATAAATAACATTATATGGTAGCTGACTGTGTCTGATTCTGTAACGACCCAGATTTTTGAACAGTTATTTTAAATATTTAGTATCGCTTAAATATTGAATTTACACTATAAAAGAATTTTTATAGTGAATTATCGATCAGATTTTCGAAATACGAGAACTGAAATAATTCAATTTGAATTTATAATGGATTTTGAGTGATTCAAATGGTTAATATGAATTTAAATTGAATTTGAAAGATAATAATAGTAATTTATTTTTAAGGAATCTATTTGTTTGAATTTAAATCATTTTATATCAATTTAATATGTTATTTTTAATGTTCGAATTAAATTATACAGTCTATTTCGTTGAATTCAAAATAGCGTATAACCTTATAACATTGGTCGTTAAATTTAAAATAAAGGTACGAGATTGGAGTTAAGGAACCGCGAGATATTTTGGTTATTTAATTAAACAAAAATCAAATCAAATAAATTAACATCCATCAGCCGACCTATTCTATATCCCATGCCCAGACACATTTTCCATCGAGCCAACAAATTGTCTTCCACCTTCTGATATCAAGGAAACATCATATTAATGGCATGAGTACTAAAGGGAGACAAGCGATAGGTATTGGGTACAGAGGGTTTCCTCCTCTCGCTATATAAACCATCGCGATCTATTTCTCCCTTCCAACCGAAAATCAATTCCACCAGAAAAAAAAAAAAAAAAAAAAAGAATGAAATCAGTAATCGCAAGTAAAGCCGCTGGCTCCTGGAGTTCGAACCAACCGAAGATGCTTGCGAATTCGGATTCGCGATACCCTCCGAAGCTCGAGATCAGCTCGAGGTACTTGCGACAATGGTTGCAACGATAAGGGTTTGTGGCTTCAGAAATTGAATGGGCGACGCTAGTATGGGAGGGTGCGACTTGGAGTAGGGTCTGGATGCGTTCGAATGGGCTATTGGGTTCGGCTGTCTGAGGAACGAACGGGGTGACTAAAACAGGCGTTGATTGAGGTGTGCGATTATCAGTAGGGCACGGTTTTTTTTTGGGAGATCGCTAGTAGGTTCAGCAGTAGGAAAGTGGGAGGGAGTTCGATCTATGGATGGCTGAATGGAGTTGAAGCCGTACAGCTATGAGCAGGGGATCGGAAGTGATATTCGATCTGTTTGGGAATGGTCTACCAAGTGTTTGAGGGTATGCCGAAATGAAATAGAGCAGTTTTTAGGGCTGATTTCAGTGAATGTGGATCGACTGCTTTGAGGGTATGCTTCGACAATAGGTCGAGAGCAATGAGGTATATTTTTACGTAATTTAAAATTTCATAGAATTAATTTATTGTTCATAGTTAATTTAAATAAATAAATGTTAACCAATAAATTAAAATTAAATAATGATAGGTGATGGATTCATTTGAACGATTCAAGTAGGTGCATAGCCGAGTCGATACAGCATTTAATTGGATATTCGTCAAATGAAAATCCTGGTGAGTAAATCTCACTCACCTTTAGAATTATTTTTATTTCGTTAAAAATAATTGTTTGTTGCTTGTGTGAATATTTTCTGGTTGCTTTATATATATTAGTTATTTAGGCTATATATATATATATTAGGTTGATTGATTGGTTGGATTCCCGCAGTCTCATTAGCGGATGCCCGCAGTTTCATAGCGGATGATTACCCTATACGCCCCACGCTATGATTAGTGGATGACCTTCTATACCGCGATATTCTGCCACGAAGCAGAATGGGTATTATTTATGTGCTAACATCTGTGGATGCAGGAAAACAGGTTGGAGGAATCCAACTGGATTCCTCAAAATTTTATTATCTGTTTGTTTATTTGATTGCATATATATTGTTATATATGATGTGTTAGAAAACAAATAATTCGTTGCTTTGTGTGTTTAAATATCACTGGGCTTAAGCAATGGTATTTAAAAATATCGTGAAAGGATATTTGAGATTTAAAAAGGAAAAATTCTATTTTAAATAGAATTTGAATTTTAAATGGAAATAGAAATATAAAACTTGTTTTTGAAAAATAAAACAAGTAGTTTCTTTTTAAACGAAGTTTATAAATAGTTCTTTTATAACGAAGTTATAAATGAAGTGGAAAAAAAATTATCATTTGATAATTCAGAAATAGAAATACAAGTGTTTTGAAAATATGATTCAAAAGGAAATTTAAAAATAGAATTTGAAATAGAATTTCAAAATAGAATTTTCAAAAGAGAATTTGAAATAGACTTTGAAAATAGAATTTCAAAGAAGAATTAAATAGAGATTGGAATTGGAATTCAAATGTGAAATTTGAATAGAGATTTGAATTGGAATTCAAATATGAAATTTGAATTGAGATTTGAAATAGAAATTCAAGTGTTGAATTTGAACATGGAATTGAATACAGAAATTCAAGTAGAAAATTGAATATGAGATTTCAAAATAGAAGTTGAAATAAAAACTTTGAAATAGGATTTCAAAGCAGAATGGGAAATGGAATTTCAAAAATAGGATTTCAAATAGAAAATCCAAATGGTTTTGAAAATGGGATTTGAATTCAAGGAAATTCAAATGAATTTGAATAATGGAAATTCAAATGGTGTTGAAAATGAATTTGAATATGAAATTCAAATGGGGTTTTTAACAATGGAATTTTGAATGTAGAATTTGAAAGGAGTTTGAATATTTGAATTCCAATAGAATTCAAATATAGAAATTGGAATATAGAAAGTTCAAATGGAATTTAAATATAGAGTTTGAATATAGGGAATTCAAATAGAAATTCAAATATTGGATTTGAATATCAAATAGAAAAGGAATTGGGATTTGAATTTAGAATTCAAATAAAAGTGAGATTTGAATTTGAATCAAGCAGAGTTAAATGGAGTTGAATTCATTTTAAAGAAGTTTAGAAGTTTAAAAGTTTATATATATATAAATATAATTAAAACGAACTCGCCGCAGCGCTGCAGTTCGTAAAATAGCGATTCGAACTTCAATTGAATATACAGAACTCAATTGAAGTCGGAATTCTTCGAAACAAGAAACGTCAGGACCGGTTTGATAATAGTTTTCAAATGAAAGAGAAAAATCTGAATTTCGTCGTATAGATTTTGAGTTATGTCAAAATCAAATTTTCAGAAAAACAGCGCCAGAACCAATTGAAAACCGTAATGGTGTATTTAAATGAATAAAAGGATTTTTATAAATAAAAATCCGAATTTCCATCTAGACTGGAGATATAAAACAAATATGAACTCCAGTGAAGTAAATGAATTGATTTTTGAAACAGAAATCAGATTTTTGATTATTGAATAGAATTAACTAATTCGAATGGTAATTAGTTAATGAGATTTCGAATGAATATTGGGCCTTAAATAAGTGAATTCGATTTGAGAATTTATATTCGAAATCAGAAAAGGAAACTAGAATTGAAATCGAAATTCAATTTGGTTATGAACGAGTTAAATATTTTGTTTGAACATGTTATGTTCAACAAAGAAGTGAAATAGGCAAAAAGGGCTAATTAAAGAATAAATGGGCGAAACTGAATTCAAACGATTAGACGGTATTGAATTAAATTGAATACAGGTGAACAGGTGTTAAACAGATATGGGATGAAGTGATGAAGATTTTTAATGTATGTGCCCGACAATAAGGTACATGTTTAATTCATATATGGGTTTTATGCGCCGTATCGGCAAGCCGCTTGGCTTTTTCTTTTTCTTTTTGAGATTAGAAGATACCGGGATGCTATTTGAAATTTCCCGATGCTCCCGATACAGGGGAGGTTATGGCGAATTTTTCCGGGAATTTAAGGAGTTAGAATATTTTTAAGAAATTTGGCAATTAGAAATCTATATATCGATATATATAGAATTCGATAAGAAAACGAAATCAAAAATAGCGTAAAGGACCAATATGGTTATTGAAATATTTGGTTAACAAATATTGATATAAGGAAATGGAAAAGTGATTTAATTAATGAATAATTAATTAAAGAGCCCAGTGATTTGTTTGATATGTTTGGATGAACACTTGTTTTTATTCGATAGTTAAATCACAGACTATCGAAGTTTTGACCATCGTTGTCAATATGGAGAGACCGGTTGGATTATTATCCGAAAAACCACTCCGTATCGACATAAGCGTTGCGAACCAAGTATGCTGAATATATTGAAGACGGAGTGAAGTGCAAGGGCTTTTCTATTAATAGAAATGGTGCCTTCGGTTTCGTTCAATCCCAGAACGAACGTAAATGGACGAATGTCTGACAAAGTATTTCCAATGATCAAATGGGTTGGTCTGTATGAATATATATGGTTGCAACGGATTTATCCCTTAGCATAACATCCAGAATATTTGTGCAAACTCAACTAGTGATTAACGGATCTGACGATGTGGCATTCAAAGTGATTGTGCTATCAATGAATGGTAAGTATTCGTAGCCTCAGGCCTCAACAACCGGGAAATGACAAAAATCGGGCAGGCAGCATGGCTATGTGGGTCGCACCCATTAGGGTGTATAATCACCTATCTAGAGAAATTCCTTTTGTTTCTAAATCTATCGATTCTGCCCATTCGGGAAACGGTGGTTTGAGTCCAACCGTTGGTGATATACATTCGATACACTCAAGCGAAATGAGTGGTCGGTCATGTGTGGGCCGGGTTGCAAGATGTTCTTGTTGAACCCAGGTGTATTCGCCTCTAGAGATGCACTGTCGGAAGGTGGTCCCATACCTTGTCATAGTTGGAATCCAATCTCCAATAAGCGCCATGCGGTTTTTGATTATATACTATATATGTGGAGCGTGAGATGCAAGCGTTCTGCTATTTGGTTATTTACTTGATGTAGACATTATTATAATATCACTGGATTTTTGTATCAAAGTGTTTTGGGTTATAGTAAGGTAAAAACCGTCCATGTTTATGTGTGGGCTGGTCTTACTATTATCTTTTCTTTTGAAAGGATTTTTAAAAGTTAAACAAGTGGTTGGAGTTTACTCACACCAGTCCCATGACTGACCCAGAGTTTATTTTGTTTTGTTTTCCCTAAACTCTTGGGTGCCCAAATTTGTACGGGCAGTCAAGTGTTTCAGGCTTTTACAGATACACTTGGAGGAGCTTGAAGCAGGAGGCTTCAACGTTAGTTATTTAGAATTACTTCCGCTGGATCAAATGTTATGTGTACTCTGATGATGGTATGTATATATGTACAAAACAGATTTGTATTTCAAAGCTTATGTTATATAATATATTTTATTCGTTCCGCTGTGAGTTGTGATCTTCGTTCTTCTTCTATTCTAATATTTCTTTCTTTCTATTTCTCATCCTCTAACTTCTTTCTAATAATGAGTCGTATTTCTGTGCAATTTGAGTTGGACGTGTGGTGTTATTAGTCAACTCCGATAGCACGGATTTGCGGGTCGTTTCAGGTGGTATCAGAGCTTAGGTTGAGCGAACACCTAGGCTTGTGTGGCATGTGCTCATTAAAGATAGGGTCAGTAGTACCCTAGAATGAGCTGAGTGTATATACGAGAGCGCGTATTTGTATGTTGATATAAAAATTGTTTTATATTGTGTTGGCTAGTCTGTGAGTGGTTTATGAATTCTGGTCGAATCGTGGGACGCCACGACGTCGATAGGAGTTTCTAAACACTTGAACAGAAAATACGACACAATATTGTTTTAAGTGGGTAAATGAAATAATTTAACCCAAAATTTCTATTTTGATATAGAAAGGATAATTTTTGAAATTATTATATTATATGGATGTGTTGATTGATATCATTATAATCAGATAAGATTATAAAAATTGAAATGGTTATTTATAACCAAACTGAATTTGTATATGAATGAAAAATATACAAATGAGATGAATTAGAATTAAATTCAAACCAGAATTAAGAATTCAAAATCCTGGGAAGTTGAAAATATTTTTCAAAGTATATTAAATATAGCTTTGTTTTAAAAGGATTTGAAAGGAAACCATTTTAGATGGATTTTGAAGCACTGAACTCACTTTAGTGGCTGGGAAAGAATTCTGATGATGATTGCAACATCATCAGTGTTCATTTCCGAGTTTCTAAGTGATGAATTGCTACCTTAGAAAAAGTTTTGTTGGAAAATTTGTTTGAGGGAAACATGTTGTTTTGGGAAGAATTCAAATGTTTTGAATTTGAAATGAAAATAAATATATGTATATATTTATGGGATTTCAAAAGAATTTGAAATGATAACCCCGGGATTTGGATTCTGGAATTAAAATTTAACTGAAGCAAGTTAAATGGTTCAGGGTGAATTAAATTGACTAGAATCAATTTGAAATAAATTGAAATGAATATGAATTAGAATGCATATGAATGAAGACCAAAAGTTTTGGTTGAAAATAAAGTCATAGAAATATGAGGAGTTGAGTTCCAACATAAGTGAGATGTAGAAAAGAAATAGGTTTGTACCATTTTTCCTACCTTAGCAATTTCGAGGACGAAATTATTTTAAGGGGGGAAGAATGTAACGACCCAGATTTTTGAACAGTTATTTTAAATATTTAGTATCGCTTAAATATTGAATTTACACTATAAAAGAATTTTTATAGTGAATTATCGATCAGATTTTCGAAATACGAGAACTGAAATAATTCAATTTGAATTTATAATGGATTTTGAGTGATTCAAATGGTTAATATGAATTTAAATTGAATTTGAAAGATAATAATAGTAATTTATTTTTAAGGAATCTATTTGTTTGAATTTAAATCATTTTATATCAATTTAATATGTTATTTTTAATGTTCGAATTAAATTATACAGTCTATTTCGTTGAATTCAAAATAGCGTATAACCTTATAACATTGGTCGTTAAATTTAAAATAAAGGTACGAGATTGGAGTTAAGGAACCGCGAGATATTTTGGTTATTTAATTAAACAAAAATCAAATCAAATAAATTAACATCCATCAGCCGACCTATTCTATATCCCATGCCCAGACACATTTTCCATCGAGCCAACAAATTGTCTTCCACCTTCTGATATCAAGGAAACATCATATTAATGGCATGAGTACTAAAGGGAGACAAGCGATAGGTATTGGGTACAGAGGGTTTCCTCCTCTCGCTATATAAACCATCGCGATCTATTTCTCCCTTCCAACCGAAAATCAATTCCACCAGAAAAAAAAAAAAAAAAAAAAAAAGAATGAAATCAGTAATCGCAAGTAAAGCCGCTGGCTCCTGGAGTTCGAACCAACCGAAGATGCTTGCGAATTCGGATTCGCGATACCCTCCGAAGCTCGAGATCAGCTCGAGGTACTTGCGACAATGGTTGCAACGATAAGGGTTTGTGGCTTCAGAAATTGAATGGGCGACGCTAGTATGGGAGGGTGCGACTTGGAGTAGGGTCTGGATGCGTTCGAATGGGCTATTGGGTTCGGCTGTCTGAGGAACGAACGGGGTGACTAAAACAGGCGTTGATTGAGGTGTGCGATTATCAGTAGGGCACGGTTTTTTTTTGGGAGATCGCTAGTAGGTTCAGCAGTAGGAAAGTGGGAGGGAGTTCGATCTATGGATGGCTGAATGGAGTTGAAGCCGTACAGCTATGAGCAGGGGATCGGAAGTGATATTCGATCTGTTTGGGAATGGTCTACCAAGTGTTTGAGGGTATGCCGAAATGAAATAGAGCAGTTTTTAGGGCTGATTTCAGTGAATGTGGATCGACTGCTTTGAGGGTATGCTTCGACAATAGGTCGAGAGCAATGAGGTATATTTTTACGTAATTTAAAATTTCATAGAATTAATTTATTGTTCATAGTTAATTTAAATAAATAAATGTTAACCAATAAATTAAAATTAAATAATGATAGGTGATGGATTCATTTGAACGATTCAAGTAGGTGCATAGCCGAGTCGATACAGCATTTAATTGGATATTCGTCAAATGAAAATCCTGGTGAGTAAATCTCACTCACCTTTAGAATTATTTTTATTTCGTTAAAAATAATTGTTTGTTGCTTGTGTGAATATTTTCTGGTTGCTTTATATATATTAGTTATTTAGGCTATATATATATATATTAGGTTGATTGATTGGTTGGATTCCCGCAGTCTCATTAGCGGATGCCCGCAGTTTCATAGCGGATGATTACCCTATACGCCCCACGCTATGATTAGTGGATGACCTTCTATACCGCGATATTCTGCCACGAAGCAGAATGGGTATTATTTATGTGCTAACATCTGTGGATGCAGGAAAACAGGTTGGAGGAATCCAACTGGATTCCTCAAAATTTTATTATCTGTTTGTTTATTTGATTGCATATATATTGTTATATATGATGTGTTAGAAAACAAATAATTCGTTGCTTTGTGTGTTTAAATATCACTGGGCTTAAGCAATGGTATTTAAAAATATCGTGAAAGGATATTTGAGATTTAAAAAGGAAAAATTCTATTTTAAATAGAATTTGAATTTTAAATGGAAATAGAAATATAAAACTTGTTTTTGAAAAATAAAACAAGTAGTTTCTTTTTAAACGAAGTTTATAAATAGTTCTTTTATAACGAAGTTATAAATGAAGTGGAAAAAAAATTATCATTTGATAATTCAGAAATAGAAATACAAGTGTTTTGAAAATATGATTCAAAAGGAAATTTAAAAATAGAATTTGAAATAGAATTTCAAAATAGAATTTTCAAAAGAGAATTTGAAATAGACTTTGAAAATAGAATTTCAAAGAAGAATTAAATAGAGATTGGAATTGGAATTCAAATGTGAAATTTGAATAGAGATTTGAATTGGAATTCAAATATGAAATTTGAATTGAGATTTGAAATAGAAATTCAAGTGTTGAATTTGAACATGGAATTGAATACAGAAATTCAAGTAGAAAATTGAATATGAGATTTCAAAATAGAAGTTGAAATAAAAACTTTGAAATAGGATTTCAAAGCAGAATGGGAAATGGAATTTCAAAAATAGGATTTCAAATAGAAAATCCAAATGGTTTTGAAAATGGGATTTGAATTCAAGGAAATTCAAATGAATTTGAATAATGGAAATTCAAATGGTGTTGAAAATGAATTTGAATATGAAATTCAAATGGGGTTTTTAACAATGGAATTTTGAATGTAGAATTTGAAAGGAGTTTGAATATTTGAATTCCAATAGAATTCAAATATAGAAATTGGAATATAGAAAGTTCAAATGGAATTTAAATATAGAGTTTGAATATAGGGAATTCAAATAGAAATTCAAATATTGGATTTGAATATCAAATAGAAAAGGAATTGGGATTTGAATTTAGAATTCAAATAAAAGTGAGATTTGAATTTGAATCAAGCAGAGTTAAATGGAGTTGAATTCATTTTAAAGAAGTTTAGAAGTTTAAAAGTTTATATATATATAAATATAATTAAAACGAACTCGCCGCAGCGCTGCAGTTCGTAAAATAGCGATTCGAACTTCAATTGAATATACAGAACTCAATTGAAGTCGGAATTCTTCGAAACAAGAAACGTCAGGACCGGTTTGATAATAGTTTTCAAATGAAAGAGAAAAATCTGAATTTCGTCGTATAGATTTTGAGTTATGTCAAAATCAAATTTTCAGAAAAACAGCGCCAGAACCAATTGAAAACCGTAATGGTGTATTTAAATGAATAAAAGGATTTTTATAAATAAAAATCCGAATTTCCATCTAGACTGGAGATATAAAACAAATATGAACTCCAGTGAAGTAAATGAATTGATTTTTGAAACAGAAATCAGATTTTTGATTATTGAATAGAATTAACTAATTCGAATGGTAATTAGTTAATGAGATTTCGAATGAATATTGGGCCTTAAATAAGTGAATTCGATTTGAGAATTTATATTCGAAATCAGAAAAGGAAACTAGAATTGAAATCGAAATTCAATTTGGTTATGAACGAGTTAAATATTTTGTTTGAACATGTTATGTTCAACAAAGAAGTGAAATAGGCAAAAAGGGCTAATTAAAGAATAAATGGGCGAAACTGAATTCAAACGATTAGACGGTATTGAATTAAATTGAATACAGGTGAACAGGTGTTAAACAGATATGGGATGAAGTGATGAAGATTTTTAATGTATGTGCCCGACAATAAGGTACATGTTTAATTCATATATGGGTTTTATGCGCCGTATCGGCAAGCCGCTTGGCTTTTTCTTTTTCTTTTTGAGATTAGAAGATACCGGGATGCTATTTGAAATTTCCCAATGCTCCCGATACAGGGGAGGTTATGGCGAATTTTTCCGGGAATTTAAGGAGTTAGAATATTTTTAAGAAATTTGGCAATTAGAAATCTATATATCGATATATATAGAATTCGATAAGAAAACGAAATCAAAAATAGCGTAAAGGACCAATATGGTTATTGAAATATTTGGTTAACAAATATTGATATAAGGAAATGGAAAAGTGATTTAATTAATGAATAATTAATTAAAGAGCCCAGTGATTTGTTTGATATGTTTGGATGAACACTTGTTTTTATTCGATAGTTAAATCACAGACTATCGAAGTTTTGACCATCGTTGTCAATATGGAGAGACCGGTTGGATTATTATCCGAAAAACCACTCCGTATCGACATAAGCGTTGCGAACCAAGTATGCTGAATATATTGAAGACGGAGTGAAGTGCAAGGGCTTTTCTATTAATAGAAATGGTGCCTTCGGTTTCGTTCAATCCCAGAACGAACGTAAATGGACGAATGTCTGACAAAGTATTTCCAATGATCAAATGGGTTGGTCTGTATGAATATATATGGTTGCAACGGATTTATCCCTTAGCATAACATCCAGAATATTTGTGCAAACTCAACTAGTGATTAACGGATCTGACGATGTGGCATTCAAAGTGATTGTGCTATCAATGAATGGTAAGTATTCGTAGCCTCAGGCCTCAACAACCGGGAAATGACAAAAATCGGGCAGGCAGCATGGCTATGTGGGTCGCACCCATTAGGGTGTATAATCACCTATCTAGAGAAATTCCTTTTGTTTCTAAATCTATCGATTCTGCCCATTCGGGAAACGGTGGTTTGAGTCCAACCGTTGGTGATATACATTCGATACACTCAAGCGAAATGAGTGGTCGGTCATGTGTGGGCCGGGTTGCAAGATGTTCTTGTTGAACCCAGGTGTATTCGCCTCTAGAGATGCACTGTCGGAAGGTGGTCCCATACCTTGTCATAGTTGGAATCCAATCTCCAATAAGCGCCATGCGGTTTTTGATTATATACTATATATGTGGAGCGTGAGATGCAAGCGTTCTGCTATTTGGTTATTTACTTGATGTAGACATTATTATAATATCACTGGATTTTTGTATCAAAGTGTTTTGGGTTATAGTAAGGTAAAAACCGTCCATGTTTATGTGTGGGCTGGTCTTACTATTATCTTTTCTTTTGAAAGGATTTTTAAAAGTTAAACAAGTGGTTGGAGTTTACTCACACCAGTCCCATGACTGACCCAGAGTTTATTTTGTTTTGTTTTCCCTAAACTCTTGGGTGCCCAAATTTGTACGGGCAGTCAAGTGTTTCAGGCTTTTACAGATACACTTGGAGGAGCTTGAAGCAGGAGGCTTCAACGTTAGTTATTTAGAATTACTTCCGCTGGATCAAATGTTATGTGTACTCTGATGATGGTATGTATATATGTACAAAACAGATTTGTATTTCAAAGCTTATGTTATATAATATATTTTATTCGTTCCGCTGTGAGTTGTGATCTTCGTTCTTCTTCTATTCTAATATTTCTTTCTTTCTATTTCTCATCCTCTAACTTCTTTCTAATAATGAGTCGTATTTCTGTGCAATTTGAGTTGGACGTGTGGTGTTATTAGTCAACTCCGATAGCACGGATTTGCGGGTCGTTTCAGATTCCAATTCAGAAGGAACGAATATTTTAAAATAACGAATATTTTAAAATAATTAATATTTTAAAATAATATTCAGTAATGGATCAAAATATGATTTTGATGTCCAGTTGGGATGGACACGAAAATATTTAAATATATAAAGCCGTGTTGGTTAGATTAACGTCATTTTGACGTCAACGATATTTATATCGATTTTATTCATTTTTATAACGAATATCGAAAAGGAAGTGATTTCAAAATCTAATGTTTTGAGAATACTATCATTTATATATCGATGATATGGAATATTCAATTTTGATTTGAAATTGAATATGAAGTTGATTTCGTTTTGAAAATGAATTCAAAATGATTTATAAAATACGTTTTAAATGGAAATTGATGAAATATATATAATATATATAATATATATATATAATGGCCTGAATAGAACGCGTCGCACCACGGAAGTTCACGAATTTCGACAATTGACTTCGAACGGACATTACGGGAGATCGAACCATCGGATTCTCCTAAAACCTTGTATCGAAAAGAGCCCAACGAATACAAGAGATTTGAAATCTAACGGTTGGATTTGGAATTATGTTCAAATCAAATTTGGAAAAGGTCGTTGTAAGTGCAATTCGATGACCGTTTATGGAAATCAACTATACGGGCCTTGATAAAATTATTAAAAACATCAATAATTTGTGTAAAATCATAATAAATGATTTGGAAAGAATTAGGATGACAAATTCCATATTTGAAAAGATGAAAATATATTTTATCTTTGGAATTTCCAATATATGAATTGGAATGGATTTGAATCGAAATTATCTTCGGAATATTTCGATATGCGATTCCTTGATTATGCGGATATTGTGGAGGAATTTGGAAGATATATATATATATATATCGTTATTCCAATGCGATATTTGTTGGTTTCGGAATTTGATATTGAATATAAGCCGATATATTTTCTATTCAGAGCCCTGTATTTAATATCAAATTGGATTTTTTGTTTGTCGTGAATGGTATCTTTAATAATACTGTTCTTAAACCTAATCGTGTTAAGAAAATTAGAAACTGACTGAAGATTAGCTAAGTTGAATGGTTTCCTAGGTATTGATCTGATGTTGGTTTCGGCCTTCAGGATTAATACTTAGGGAATTGTTCTCTTACTAATTTACGGTTAGAGACTGATGGGATTTTGGGTTTATCGTGAACTGTGTTTTAAATGACACTGTTCTTAAACCCAGTGTGAATAGAATAAATCTTTTAATTAAGATTTAAAGAAGAATTACCAATTAATTAACATTTAATTAGAACTGAAAATGAAATGTGAATTGGGTTTATTGTGAACTGTGTTTTTAACGACATTCGTTCTTTAACCCGATTTACAGTGAAATGTGATTTGGAATATATAAATATTTTTATTAAGATTTAACGGGAATTTTCCAAAGTAACGTTTTCCAATTTATTATATTAAATTGGAATTGAATGGAATTCGATTGATAATAATCGAAGTGAACTTCTGTGGAGGAAGATTGTTAATACATATGGAATTTAAAAGGCTTTGCCATTATTCCATTTATATTATTATTCGGATACAGAAATTAATATCGATTATATATTGATTTTTTTCTGTGAAGATTCCATAATTAATGGAATGTGATTTGGGTTTATCGTGAAATGCGTTTTAAATGACATTAGTTCTTTAACCCAGTTAAAGGCAAGATTATATGTCTGTTATTGTATTTCGAACTGTATGGTTGATCCCGGCTAAATATATATCTGTTTGGTGACAAAGAATTTATTCTCTTGCTTAACACCCTTCTTTGAGACGTACGAGCTTAGAGGTTATACATCGGCAGAAATCAATAGTACGGTGTAGATTGTCAATGCGACATGTTTGTGTTTCCAAAGTTAAATAATCATTAATATTGATTTTTGCGAAGATTAAAACTAAGTGGAGTTTTAATGAATCTTTAAATAGATTGAATAAGGGAATGTGATAATTTAAATTATCAAATTTGGGAAATGATCGGGAATGGAGTATCGCCAGTTTTGCTCCTAGCGATAGTTAAATCTTTAATTATATTTGAACGGGAAATGGTAATTAATTTTACCGATAAGACCGTGCTGTTAGTTATGAAGTATTACCAGTTTTGCTCCACGAGATGAATAGGTTGGGATTGGAAAATTAAACAAATGATTACTTCGGTAAGGTGCGCTAATCCCGACTAGTTTGGAAAACCTTAATATGGTTTGAGTGACATCCAAAATAAGATTAAAGAATAAATTTAAAGGATTTATCTTTGATAAAATTAATGGGAACCTTTCCCAAAGTATATGAATATTTGAATAAAAGAATATTCAGAATTGGAATGAGGCGTATGTTGTGTTTTTATAGCACTTGTTTATAATATACGCGAGTTATTCTGAAAGGCCGGGTTTATACCTATTCCAAATAACTGATTCGACGATAAGTCGACGATGAAGACGGTGGTTGAAGACTGGAGGTCTTCACATCATTTGGATAATTACTGATGTCTTGATTGGGTTGTACACCCAAGACAAGGTAATAAGTGGTGATCGTCCTGACGTACTTGGAGATCGACCGGATATGCGAGGACCTCTCTCCTGTATTGGACATACAGGACGAGGAATAAGGTGCCTCCGGTTTCGTTCAGACCCAGAACGAACTTGTAAATGGATGTGTGTCTGACATTGTATTTTATTCTATGTTGATTGATTTCTATTAAATATATATCTGTTAGGCGGCGGAGAATTTATTCTCTTGCTTAACGCCCTTCTCTGAGACTTACTAGCTCAGAGGTTATATATCGATAGATATCAGTCGCATGTCATGAATTGCCGGTGTGGCATGCTGAGACGCAGTGATTAAGGCTTTTGTTGAAAAGCAGATTCTTGTGGTTTATGATCAAAGCATAGCTTTAATATAGCGCCGCTTTGTGTATTGCATAATTCGCGTGCCTCACACCTCGGTATGAGTTAAAAACGGGATAAGGGAACCCAAGGAGGACATGACGTTTCTTTCTAGCTATGGGTGGTGTTAGGGTTTTGCACGCCCTAACATTGTTATATTTTTACCTATGTGGTTGTTGGATTGTGAGGCGCCTCGGTTATATCGGTCTCTACGGAGCCGATGGATAAGTCCTATAGGACCGGGAAACGTGTGTTCAGGAATTGCCAATCCACTAACGTAATTGTGGACCGGCCTTGGAGGATCCAGAGATTAACCAGAGTGAGTAGTCCCGAGGCATTCGCTAGATTGTCTCGAAGCGGAAAGGAGTACATCCCTTGCCTAGGCTCATGTCGGAAATCCAATTTCCAATACGTGACATTTCGGTTTTGATTGTAGGGCCTAGTATGGCGACATGATATATGGTACCCATGCCATCTAGGATTGATACATTTATATTTGAAGTTGTTTTGACACTATACACTTGTAATAATATCAAATGATTTGTTTTAAACGTACCAAGCATGTTTGGCTATTATAAGGGAAAACCCTATCCTTCGGCTTGCGTTGCATTGTGTGATGGGACCTGGGTCTTATAATAGCTTCATTTTTCTAAAAAGCACTGCGTTGTTTATTCTATGCACTAGTATTCTTGGGAGGAAACCCGTTCCGTGTTATACATCATGGTCCCTTGATTTACTCCATTTTAAAGTAAAGTTTAAATAACTCTTTTAGTTCTCACACCAGTTACATGACTGACCTGGAGTTTATTTTTTTAACCTAAACTCTGGGTGCCCCCATTTTCCACACGGACAGCTAGTAGTTTTAGTTTTGTAGATTTATATTCACAGGATCCTGGTTTACAGCTGCAACGATATTCGGAAAGCTCTGTATCCGTGTATCTCTTTCAGTTGTGATTTGTATTATTTTCCGCTGCATTATTATTTAAATCTCTGATATTTTTATGATGTATAATATTTATTCATGCTCTGTGTATTCTTGTATTCTAATGGAATTGTTGTAATAAGCGATGAAATGTTCTTATGTTTGTGTTCTGATTTGCCGTGTGTTCATTACAATCCGGGCTTTCCTTTACGGGGAAGTTCGGATCGTTACATAGACTCTGAGTTTGGATCTCTATACACAACGTCTTTCATGGTGGCTATGTTAGTAGACCTAGTGGAGTGTCTCATGTTCATCCTAGCAATATTAATCAATAAACATCACTAGTTATAATTATTGTCATGTATCCCCCAATACATGGAATAGTGCGGCGTGTGCAGTGTAGTGTAAAGACTGTGCGATAGCACTTACAAAAGTAGAACGTTGGGGAGTGCTCCGAACAACGGCTGGATTGGCCATTATTTATGATCATCGAGTCTTGGTCATGGGTATTTGAAGATCGGATATCTCATAGGAAATGGCGCTTAGTTATTAGGGCGGTCCATAATCATATGCAAGTCCATTGTCATGTTCGTATGCCAATCCAGGTATGCTCTAATCCTATATGGCAAAGTCTAAAGTCTAAATATGCAATTCATATGAGAAGATCAGTCGTTAATCCCCATGAATCGACCATATCTAGGAGGCTTCTTATGTATGAGCTTGCAAGAGAGCAATTATCACTCGAATGACTTAGATCGACTAACCATTCCATCGATCCGGATTACCCTACCACTTTGTTGATCCGGATCAGCCAAACACTTCACCGAACTAGAACACACAGATACAGATCAACCACGTACTTCCTTTTCTTGCTTTCTTTTATCTTTTCTCCACCACCATCTTGTTGGAGACTGAGATGATGGTGATAATGATTTTAATGACAACAACCTTGTTTTAACTATTACTATTATAAATTATATACTAACACTATTATAAATAAATATATGTACAAGATGTATATGCGTGCATCTTATGTAGATATTGACTTGAAAGTTGTACAGTTTAAAGATTCAAGATTACAAAGAAGAAGAATTCAAAATTGGAAACTCATGTGTAACAAGTGTTCAAGAAATCAGGATAAGTAATAGAGCCTAGAATTTTTGTTAAAACTTTGTAATAGCACTTAAATGCTTATTCCTGTTTTCTCACAATTTAGCCTTACAATATTTTAAAATATTGTTTAACTTTTATTTTAAATTGATTTCAAAATTACTTCTTGTTTAAAATATATATCTTTTAATATTTTAATTAATTTCTTGGATTTTAAATCAAATTCTTAATTTAAATATTTTAGATTTTCTTACTTATAATTTAGTATAAGTTAAGTTTAATTAAGTTTTAATATTATTATTTCCTTATATTCATATCTATAGTTTATATATTAAGTTTCAAGTATTTTTGTATTTATATTAATAGTTTTATATTAAGGTTTATATCACTTTTATAGATTATAAATATATGTTTTTAATTTATATTCTAATTGTATTTATATTATACTATTTTAATATATAGGAAAATAGTATGTTTAAACTCCAGAATTATCTTGATTTATTTAGACACTATTTACATTGTTTTCCAAAAAAAATCAAAATTGTAAGAGACATGTCGAAATCCTCTACCCTTATGTCAACATGGTTACCATTATTTTCAAATTTCAAAAGATGTGTCTGATTGTTTAAATCTTTTCCTGAAGAGCCATGACTTTTTATTCCCTATAAATACCATCTAAATTAAAAAAAATTAACCACTTTCATTACCTTCTTCTTCTCTTTTCTACTCTCCATTAATAATCTTAAATTTCCAAGTTTTTATAATCAAACTCTGTCAAAATTCAAAGAGAATTATACCAATTAATTTCTAGTTTGATTCTCCATAATTCTCTATCAAAGAATCATGTGCTATTCATAGTTATAGGAGTACTTGTAATCAAAGATTGCAAGATCAAATTTCTATCGAGTCTTTCTTCCAAAATAAAACTAAAAAGTTGTGGTTATAGCCCGTTCAAATCAACTGGGTGTAATTGTAGCTCGAAATCAATTCGGTGTGATTATAGCCTAGAAAGTCAATTGAGTCTCACTATACCTAGAAATAGGTTGGGTGGACCTCGTGGCCTATGAAATCGAGGATTGTAATTTGAAGAATATTTGAAAAGAAATCCCCATCAATCTAGAGTTGTTTGGGATTGGATGTAGGGTAAGTCCGAACTAGTGTTAAAATCCCAGTGTGTTATTTCTTTACTTTTTTTACTTTTATTTTGCATCTATGTCTAATTCTGTGATTGTTTCATATTTGCGATTTGCATTTGTTTTTGATATATTCCAAAACATTTCATAAATTCCATTAAACACTACTCATTCCACTTTGTGTTTGTTTCTGATTTTTGAATTTTTTTAAATGGCAATCTTTTGATAAATTTATGGATACTATTTTCATATGGATGTATCACATAATCATCATGATGTTGTTACATTTAGTTATTTTGAAAGTTACTTGATTATTTAAAAAGTTGTGTTGTTTTTTGTAACGATGATTGATTAAATGACACCAGACGATCATTCATCAATCAAAAGAATAGATGGAGTTAAAAATGCTTGAAGACAAACTTATGGATAAAGAGACCATATCACTGGGTTGGAGATATCAGCAAAATCGGTAATCCTGAAACTTTTTTTTTTAATGAATGCTCTAAGTAGAAAGTAATTTTAGGCCTTCAAAATAATGGAAATTGATATAAACTAGTAGAAAGAAAATTTTCCCTCTAAAAATAACGACTAGCTTTTAAAACGGAAAAGGCACTTTTAGTTTTGAGATATCTTATGACTTATCTATAAAGTGGTAAATCTTAAAGTGTTGTAATTAATATTAATTATTGAAAGTTTGGAAAAGATTCTAAAGAATAAAAATTATCTTTTAATTTTATAGAAGTTTTTATAAAGTGGAAATTGGACTAACATCCCTATTTTGAAACTTAATTAGAACGACATCCCTCCCATGTTTAAAATACAAAGCGGGTCCCTATTTCTGGGGTTGCGTGTTTTTGCAAAAAAAGGGCAGCCAAGTGAAAAAAATTCTAAAATCTGGAAAAGTCCACAGAAATTAAAAAAAAAGTTGTATACATGTATGCAACTATTACCGATAGCTGCATACATCAATGCAACTATTGTAGAAGCTGTTTCCATTGAAAATCTGGACAAAAAACTTGCATATATATGTGTGCAACTATTTTGATGTACTTGCACACAAGTATGCAAGGAAGAAAAATTGTACTAAATTTTGCCTGCAGATTGTTGCACACATGCGTGCAACTTTTCTGTTTTTATTGCACGCATGAATGCAAAAAATTATGAACTGATTTGCGTATATGTGAATTTTTGCACCTTTGTATGCAAGAATAATGCTTTACTTGCATGCATGTGTGCACATAGACGCCTGACTGAAATACTTGCACGGACGTATGCAAGAATAACTGCAGTTTCATTGTTTTTCGTAATTTTGGATTTTGACGTGTTTTTCGGTGGTTTTTTTATTTGAATTTTTTTATGTTTACATGTTTTATTTAAAATAAGAATTTACATGATTTTTTACATTTTTTTTATATTTTTTTACTGAATTTTCGAAAAATAGGGACCTATAATAAGCTTTGGATCGGATGTGAGCCTAATTTTGAAACTTAATAGGAACCTGTGTCAAATACACCCTTTTATAAAATCAACCATATACTTTGAAAACAAGGTAGAGAATATAAAATGAAGTACAATGTTTTAAATCAATGTAATTGTGAATTAATAATTTATTATTGAAATTTTTAAAGAATAAGTTAGAGAGGTGTAAGTACTTTTGTTAAAATTTTGGAGCCAAAATCCGAATTTTAAATATTTGTGAATCAATAGACTTTTGGTTAGTTATAACAACTATATCTTCAAATTTTAGAGCAAAAATTTGAATTTTAATGGTCATAAAATTAAGTTATTTTTCTATAATATTTTTTTAAAGATTACAGTCGATATTTTTAACTATGTAAAAATTACGAATGCGTTACAAGAAAAATACCCTATTGCAACTAGCTATTTCCAACAAACGACACATGACAGTTGTAGTAAATAATATTTAGCAACAGATATTTCGTAGCAATTGCAATATATGAGTTTTAACAACAAGCATTTTCTTTCTATTGCGAAAGACATATTTTTAGCAACTGCGCTTCATTCCAGTTGTTAAAACACACTTTTAACAATTGCGCTTCCATAACAGTTGCAACAAACATATTATTTGCAACTGGGCTTCCGAATTTGTTGCATAAAAATGTCTTTACTAACTATTTTCGCCACTTGCGATAACAATAATTGTTTTTGTTTACAACTTGTAAAGCCTGTTGCGAAAACATACTTTTAAAAAATATTCCCCTCCCCCGCCTATGGTAAACATAATTACTATTAAATACAAAAGTACGAAATAATAAGTAAATTTACTTAAACCAAATGATAATAATTAATTAATATGAATTAACACTTTAATAATTTATCGTGGTTATTTATTATAGTGTATAAATTATATTTAACAATTATTAATTACATTTAATAATCAATAAATACAATTAACAACAAATATTATATAATTGACAAAATATTACAATAATCACAAAATAATTAACTATTTTTAATAAAATAATTATAAGATCACAATTTAGTATAATTATTTATTGATGACAAAATTTAATTATTTTAATGTGATATGTATAGTTAATAATTTTTAATTAAATAGTAATTAACAGTTAACAATAACTAAAAATAAATGCCTACTGATTAACATGTACTTAATTAAATATATAAATAACTATTAAATAATTAATATTAATTATCTAATAATTTATAAAAAACATTAAATAATTAAATTTAATAATTAATAGCTGAGACAAATATTTAATAATCGTATTTGATAATTAATATTAATATGTATTTTTATTTCTTAGTATTTAATAATTATATTAAATATTCAATAATTTAAATAATTTTAAAATTTTAGAATAAACTACAAAATATTCTTAAATTAAAAAATCCAATTAAATAATAGTTTAATAATTATAATTAATTTTTAATAATAATATTTAATAATTAATATAAGATATATCATAACTATTATTAGTAATTTATTATATATACATAATAATCAAGGTTAGTTCGTATCCACTCACTGAAAATACTCTATTTCAACAGACACCACATGACACTTGCAATAAATGACTTTAACAACTGATATTTCATAGCAATTGCAATAAATTATATTTCGAAAGAGACTTTTTCAGCCAGTTGCATAAGACATATTTTTTGCAACTGTGCTTCCCCACCATTTGTGAAAACATAGTTTTAGCAACTGTGCTTCATTGCCATTTGCGAAAAACATACATATAGCGACCATGTTCCTTTAGCACTTGTAATAAACATATTTTATAACTAACATTTTCTAGCTCTTGCGGAAAACATATATTTGAAATGGTAATAATACTAAAAAAGCACATTGATAATTATAATTAATGACCGTATTTAATATTTAATAACTAAAAAGTAATAATTTATAATTCATAAGTAATAAATAAAATTGATTATTTAATAATTGTAAATATAAATTTTTAATAATTATTATAACGAAGCAATATTTATTGTTTATTATTTAATAATTAAAAATATATGAAATTTTAAATATTCAAAATAATAATTATTATTATTTGGCGATTAATTTGAATTATTTAATAACAAATATTAAATAATTAAAACTAGTATTTAATAACTAAGGCAAATGTTTACTAATACTATTTAATGATAATTGGTAATCTGGCAATGTTTTTTCCTCAAATTTTCTTGCCCCGCTTTTTGTTTTCATGATTCCGGCTTTTTAGTCTTTCTACTTTTCCTTTTCGTCTTCCCTTCTGAATTTACTTCCCCTCCCACTCGAACAGTCAAAATACCCCTAAGCTCCCAAAATCCCCAACCGTGAAACCAAAATATCTCCTTTCCTCACCATCCACGATAGCCCTTATCCTCTCCTCCCCAGTCTCACCTCCCTTTCCCCCTCTTCCAATGCAGTCTCTTGCCCTCCCTATTTGTCTACCTATTTCCCAATTCACCTAGTTACATGGCCACCTCCTATTAGATTGAATCTTAACTATCGTGTTGTAGCTGATCATGTCAAGGACTACGACGATGTCGGGGGTATTTCATGTTTATGGCAGAAGCGAGGTTGCTCTGATAGTCTGATGTCTACAGTGGTGTTGCGTAGGGCAGGAAGGCAAGGTACGTGGTGGATGTAGGTGCGGTGGTTGTTGGCTGTTGGGTTGCACAATATACACATGCGAGTGGGTCGGGCAGGATGGTAAGGTAGGATAAGCAAAATCAAATCGGTTATTTGATTTATATAATATCATTTATATCTGTAGAGTCAGTTGAAAAATTAACTAAATATGAAACTTATAGTCAGATGAAAATTATATTTCATGGTATTATTCAAGCAGACTTATAGGTCTCTTCGTTTAAAGAGATTTTGATCTTATATTATAGCTGAATTATTTTTCAAAATGCAAGAAATTGAAAAGATGATTTTATTTCAGAATTGCAGAAGAAATGATAGTGTAATCAAATGAATTTACAATGGATGTAACACACTCTATTTATACAAAGAGATGCAACGGCAACAAAACAAAGTGAAGTGGGTATTGGGCTTTAGCCCAGTTAAAAATAATAAAGTGAAAATGGATGGGTTGATATAACACATATCAACTCGATATCAAAGGAGATTATAACATAACTCTTATACTATAGCAGCCGCATATTCTCCATATTTTGTTTGTCCCCTTCAAATCGATATTAGGGTTTCTTCATGGCTTCTATTGAGTTGCAATTTTGCCTCCTTTCTTTGTCGAATGCGACGTCTTTGAACATATAAGCTCTCTCAACATCTTTTACATCTTGATTTGTATTCATTTTGATATATGCTTGCTGTTTTGAGTGCTGATAATTTTTGCTTTCAGATCTGTGAGAATTTGCTTGAGTGTTATCTTCCTTTTTCTGCTTTGACGATTATTGTGTTCTGGATCTATCATTAACTGATCTGACTTGGTTGACGGTGTCTAGGGTTTCGACTACTCTTAGATCCATTCTTAACCTTGAGAAATTCTAGTATGATAATGCTTTGGTTAGTGTATCAACCCTTTAGTAAGTTGCAGGTGTCTAACTTCAAGCTCCCCTTTCTATACTTGTTCTCCTAAATATTGATCAATTTCAATATGCTTAGTCCTTGCATGTAAAATAGGGTTTGATGACATATATACGTCACTTAAGTTGTCACACCATAATATCGATTTGCTCACATGAATTTTGAGTTCAGAAAGTAGTGACTTCAACCACATGATTTCAGCAGTAGCATTAGCTATGCTACGATACTCTGCCTCGATGCTCGATCTAGATATAGTAGACAGTTTCTTCGAACTCTATGAAACTATATTATGTCCAAATACAGTAGCTGGTTGTTGACTTTCTATCATCGGGATATGAGGCCCAATCAGCATCTGTGAATCCAGTTATGTTGAAATCTCTACTTGCTTTAATTGACAGCCCATAGTTTATTGTAGCTTTTAAGTATCTTAAGATCCTTTTGACTGCCTTCCAATGTATGTCTAGTGGTGCCTGCATAAATTGACAAACCTTATTAACACTGAACACAATGTCTGGTCTAGTGATAGTTGCGTACTACAAAGCACCAACTACACTTCTATATTGTTTAGCATTATATATGGGTTCTCCCCTGTGTTTTGAGTAGTGTTGATTGCTTATCATAGGTGTTGGTTGTCCTTTTGCATCACTCATTTGTGTCTTTTCCAGTAATTCAGCTATATATTTTCTTTATGAAAGAACTATTTCTGTTGATGATCTTGTTTTGACTTCAATGCTAGGGAAGTAGTTTAGTTGACCAAGATCATTTATAGAGAACTGTTTGTTTGGTTGTTTAACTATCTCATTAATTTCATCAGCTTTACTTCCTGTAATTATTAGGTCATCAACATAAATTAGAATATATATAGAAGAATTTTTATTGTCCTTAATAAATAGAGAGTTATCTAATTTGGTAGATTGAAAATTCATCGCATGCAATGTGTTTCTCAATCTGTCAAACCATACTCTGGGTGCCTGCTTAAGTTCATAAATGGCTTTCTTAAGCTTGCACACATAATTTGATTGAGTGTTGTAGCCCTGTGGATGAGTCATGTAAACATCCTCTTTTAGTATGCCATTTAAGAAGGCATTGTTGACATCCAGTTGCCTTAATTTCCATCCTCTGCTGATAGCAATAGTTAATACTACTCTGATTGTAGATGGTTTGATGACTGGAGAAAAATGTTTCTTTGTAATCAAAGTATTGTAGTTGAGAGAAACCTTTTTCCACAAGCCTTGCTTTATATCTGTCTATTGTTCCATCTGGTTTTCTCTTGATTCTATATGTCCACTTACATCCAATGATGTTTTTATTCTTTGGTGGTTTAGCTAACTCCCAAGTTTGATTTTGTGTAAGGGCATGATATTCAGCATCCATTGCTATTCTCCAGTTGACATCAGTCTTAGCTTGCTCATAGCCGTCTGGTTCATCAACTGTGATGATGACATTATATAATTTGGGTTTGAAAATTCCACTTTTAGCTCTTGTGATCATTGGGTGAGTGGATGTTGCTTCAGGATGAAGTGCAGATTGTCTGTTCTCATTTTGTTCATTGTTGATTGTTTCTTCTTCCACTTGATCACATATTGTTTGATCTTCTCTTTGTGTAACAGGTGTTTCACTTTCTTGACTAGATGATTGAACAGTATCATCAGTTTGTGGTGTTGTTTCTTCATGATCTCTTGCAGTATCACCTGTACTTAATAATTCTGAATACACAGGTAAAGATGGTACATAAATTCTTGTATCATATACTTTGTTTGAGATCTGAATATTTCCATATTTATACGGAAAGATTTTTTCATTAAACTTAACATGTCTGCTGATAAATATCCTTCCATTATCATCCAAGCATTTATACCCCTTCTGATTTTGAGCATATCCTATAAAAATACATGGTTTTGATCTAAATTATAATTTGTGTTTGTTGTATGGTCTGAGATATGGATAACACAAACATCCAAAGGTTTTTAAATAACTATAGTCTGGTATAACATCTTTTAACTTTTCTTGTGGACTGATTCCTTTTAGAACTTTAGTTGGCAATCTATTTATCAAATCGACTGCTGTACTAAATGATTCCGACCATAATTTTAGTGAACTTCTGGCTTGAGCTAATAGGGTTAGACCAGATTCAACAATATATTTGTGTTTTCGTTCTACAAGACCATTCTGTTTTGAAGTGTAAGGACATGTTGTTCGATGAATTATTCCTTTCTTAAGATAATATTCTTTCAGAGGTTTATACTCGGTACCTCCATAAGACTGAATGATTTTAACTAAAGAATTGGTTTGTTTTTCAGCCTGTGTAATGAAATGAACAACAGTATTATAAGTTTCGGACTTAGATTTCATGAAGTAAATCCATGTATATCTACTAAAGGCGTCTACAAATGATATGTAATATTTATAGCCATAATCTGAATCTATTGGTGCAGGAGCCCACAAATCAGTTGCAATTAAACTCAGGGGTTCTGTGTATTTAGTGTTGGAATCAATAAAAGGTAATTTGTGGCTTTTGCCCATTTGACAGTATGTGCATATGTGTGGTAAGGAAATATCACCAAACTTAATATTGTTTTCAACTAAAACTTGTTTTACAATACTAGTGCTGGGGTAACCCGGTTTCTTGTGCAATATATTGAAAACATAATTTTCCTTTTCCACATCATTTTCACTGAGATTACACATCAATTTATTTTCAGCATTTTTGTTGTTCTTGTTTTGAGTGAAGCAGTATAGCCCATTCACTTCATTGCCCTGCAATAAAATATTTCTAGTAAGTATGTCCCTAACCAAACAATATTTAGGATAGAATTCAAAAATACGTGATCATCTTTAGCAAATTGGGACACACTTAAAAGATTTTTTCTGATTTCAGGGACTCTTAATAATTTCTTTAAGATTAACTGATTATTCTCATGCAAGTAGCCACTGCCAGTATGATTAATAGTGATAGGCATACCATTTCCCATAGATATAGTCTGATTACCTCTATACTCCTTGCAACCAATGTTTAGGTTGTCAAGATTGTTAGTAAGATGATTTGTAGCCCTTGAATCTGGATACCAGCTTTCATCATTTATACTTTCTGCTCTAGCTATGTCTGTTTGATTTCCTGATCTGTTATCACTTTGCACACTTGATTCTTGCTGCACATTTGCGCTTGGATTACCAGATTTTTGATTGTTTGAGTTTTGATTAGGTGTAAAACTCTGATTAAACCTGAAATAACATTTGAATGCAGTGTGACCAATTCTTTCACAAATTTGGCATTTGGGTCTATTAGTATCGTTGTTACTTCTGCCTCTTCCCCTTGATCTTCCACTAAAACCACCCCTTTGTGGTTGAAAATTAGTTCTTGAGTCTTTGTTTTTATTACTATTTGCATAGTTAATGCTCAACTCATTTTCTTGTGGCTTCTTGTTATCAAGTATGGCTTCATGTGCCAATAAAATCGAGTGTACCTCATCTAAGGGTGGAGTAATTCTCTATCACGATATTATTGCTTCAACAGCTTCGTATTCACTTCCAAGTCCATGTAGAATAGTCAATACTTGTTCATTTTCTGGTACCTTTTGTCTTGCTGCATGCAATTGATCACATAAAGTTTTATCTTAGCCAGATACCCACGCATACTAGTATTTTCCTTTCTTGAGTTGTGTAGTTGTCTTCTATAGTGAATTATTGCTGAAGATTGAGAATTGAAATTCTTTTCTACATTAACCCAAATGTCATTAGCAGAATTACATCCTATAACTCGTGAAAGAAGATTATTGCTAATAGATGACAATAGCCAAGCACTTATTAACCTGTCTTGTCTGTGATATTTGGTGAATTCCTCACTAATAACCAAATTGTTCTCTAGATCTGTGATAAGCTGCTATGGAATTTGCAGGGTTCCATAGAGGTGGCCTTCTAGTCCATATCCTTGTGTCAAAGTTTCTATCTAGAATTTCCACAATAAGTAATTGGTCTCATCTAGCTTGACAGCGATAAGTTTTTGTCGACTTTTCATAGTTTTGACTAGTTGTTCTACGGCTATTACTGGTGGAATTGGCAGATTAGAAGAAGTTGACTGATTGTGTGATGCAACAGATCCAAATGATGGTGTTATTTCAACCATGATGAAGAAACATATGCAAATAAACTTGCAGAATTAAAGATGAGGGATCTCTTTCAATGATGCCTAAAGCGAGAATGAAATTCAGGCAACTGCAATCTGATGCCTATCAGATGATGATAGTGCTTCTGATGACTGGCACAGGTAAGGCAGTTTTCTTGAATTGATTTCTTGATTTTCTTGGCAGCTTGAATATAATTTTCTCTGAATTCTTTTCTGCACGACTCTTAAATTTGGATCAGTGCAGCCAATCCAATGATTAGGCGAGGCAGTGATCTGAATTGAGTCAACTCTAAAGTGATGAGTGAAAACTCGGATGAGAGGAACACCCAAGTGATGATGATTCTTTGATGGGTGTAAAGAAGAATATCTTCTTTTGTTGGATTGAATAAAGTTGTTGTTAAGGTTTTTGCTCTGATACCATAAAGAGATTTTGATCTTCTTATATTATTGCTGAATTGTTTTCAGAATGCAAGAATTTGAGAAGATGATTTTATTTCAGAATTGCAGAATAAATGACAGTGTAATCGAATGAATTTACAATGGATGTTACATGCTTTATTTATATACAGAGATGCAACGACAACAAAACAAAGTGAAGTGGGTATTGGGCTTTAGCCCAGTTACAAATAATAAAGTGAAAATGGACGGGTTGATATAACACATATCAACCCGATATCAAAGGAGATTATAACATAACCCTTATACTATAGCAGCCGCATATTCTCCATATTTTGTTTTTGTTTACATTTGATTATGATTCAAAGAGGTTGATGCAAGTACATTATTTAGTTTGTATGTATAATATTTAAATTGAAATTTAAAGGGGATGATTAGTGACTCGTTCACACATGCTTACATTTAAAAGATTTTTATACTTCAAAATACAATGTTGTTACTTATTTTTTTCTAGAAAAATGCATTTTGGTTATGAATGTTAATGTGTCCCTTGAATTTGTTTTGTTACAGTACAACCAAGTTATTCAGATCCAAAAATTTTCGTTGATTACAAAATTAAAATCATCAAACTATTGACAATTTTGTGTATATAGGTCTATTTTTATTTGACATTAATTTTTATTGATGAATGTTGGATATTCCATTCGGATAAAAGTTTCTTGATTTAAGAAAATGAAGAACCATTTTCTTGCTGGAAGAGTTCATTTTGGATTGGCGGTTTAATCGTTATCTTTAAAACACTATAATCCTACTAACAGAATGTTAATACATGTCTAATATTGTATCTTTCTTGGTTATTTTCAAGTTAGGTTATAATGATGGTGTTACATAATTTAACCTATTCTGATTCCCTTTTATGATTACAACCTTACTGTTTTAACCATTATCGTACCACTATATTTTTTATTCATTCCATAACTTCCTGCCTAGAGATAAACCAATCCCAGATATCGACGTGTACACTATTCCTCATGTTGTTTTCCACAAAATTTTCAGTAGGTTTCCGCTTAAGGCTTTCTCGGACAAGGTGCATTCACCCTGTTGTTATTTACTTTGTTCCACTGGATGGTTCTACAAGAACATTGGGTTAGCTGAAATGCACTACAAATCATAAATGCATAGAAATATTTGTGTCACTATTCAATAATATGTTAGTTTCAGATCAATATTTTGCACATAATGATTTTATAGTTTGATGATGCTTTTTTCCCCTTTCAAAAAATTCTTCGGAACAAAAGCATCATTATGATAGATTAGATTAGTAGATTAGTTATTGGCAATGAACAAAAGTTTTGTTATTTCCTAAAAGATACAATAAAATCAGTTAACCAAAAGCAGTTTTGAATGGCGAGCTGGTTGTTCCTTCTTTCTTTGATTACTCACTAATTTTTTTCCTTTTACACAAAGTAGCATAATTTGTAGTTTTTTGCAACTCAGATATCTATAGTTGTCAACATTAATAATTACTAACAAACTTACTATCTTTTGTTAAAACATTAAAACATGATTAGTTCCAGCAACTATTTATTCTTACGTTCAAGAAGCTAAAAAACCAAGATATCCTTTCCCAATCAGAAACAAACATGATAAAATCTCCTTTTCCTATTTGCTATCAGTCATTCTCATTGCATTTGGAGTCGTATATTTGTTGAAGAAAATGAGAGTCAACTCTATTGAACCTGTCTACTGTACTACAACTGAATTTTATGCCTACCTCAGTGCAACTGAAATTGTTTCCTTTTAGCAGTATGGAATTCAAGTGTGCTTTGGAAGGTCTTTCGTGTTTGAAGTTCCCTTTGTATCATGTTTTACAGCTTGCACTGTTGTCCCATTGCATTTTGTATGATGAAAACAACAATGTAGGTGACAAAGATTGTGACAAACACTCCTACTATAATTGGTAAGTTCAAATTCTCATTGAAATCTAAATTTAATAAATATGTTGTTCTTAGTGCATCTGGTTATGATGCATACTATGGTGTGATCGCAAGCTTAATTGGTCTGATATGCATTTTCTTAGAGATTATGTCGACTGATCTGAAATCGACGAATCGACCACCAAATCTAAGTAGTTGATGTTTGCCTTTTGTACTGAAGTTGCTATATGCAATGTTAGGATGAACTGAATTAAAAGTTAGCCGAATACCTAAATGAGATATTATGTATCTCTATTACTTCTGGACCTGTATAATGTTTTGGGCCTGTATTCAGCCTACGTTGAATTTTCCGATGTATTTCTTTTGAGCCATCTTTTAACCACACAAGTTGTATAAGCTGTATTATAAATACAGAACCCATGAACACACTTTTGCATCATTAATTCATTTCAAATAAAACTCTGTTCAATATCAATTCTTCTTCTGTTCACTTTGAAATCATTATTTAACAAATTTAACATGAGCACAATCAATCCTAAATTCATCAAGAGTTTGTTTATATTGACAGATTCATGGGAGTTTGCTTCATCATTTGAATCCGACTCATCCAAGATCACAAGTGATCTCTTCATTTGAGATTTGGTTCTCAATGGCCAAAACACAGTGCCTTGCCAAGCATATACTGGATGTATCTATGTTCTAACAAGTTGAGAAAGAGGCTTAACGCATTTGAAAGTATCCTTACCGATCAAGAAGCACAAGAAAAGTTCACAATCAAGAAAGATAGCAAATCAAGATCAATATTAGACATCATCTTTGTATATGGGTTGTACCCTGATGATCGTCATAGCTGCCTAACACGTCTTTCAGTGCATTATTCCTCTTGTTAAATGCGTGAGTTATGGACGGTCGTCACATTTGAATGTAACGACCCACATTTTACGTATCAGAGAATCGTAAAATATTTATATTTAATTCCCAGAGGGTCGGATCATTCTCATATTTTGATGTATCGGTTATGGTGATGTGAGACATGTCCAAAACTTTTACCAATTTTATTTGTGACCATTTGCCTCTATCAGTTTTGTACAGGGGATAACTTTTGGTTGGGATCGAATCAGTGCTGAGATTGATTTCATTGAAAAGGAAATGGTGTTGCCAATTCCGTAGAATAGTCACATAAAGATTTGGTTTAGCGGTTTGGGAGGAATCGCTGTATTTGTGTTACACAATTTCTAGACAGGTTAACTAGCCATTAGTTGGCTGATTTGTAGATCATCGTTTTAAAGCTAATTTGTGAATTTGGTGAGTGATAAGAATCTCTCACATGGATTCAATCAAGTATATGAGTTGTTTGATCTTATTTTTCATCAATTTAAGTTGTTTTCACCTAGATCTACATCATGGTAAGCATATTTTCATTTGAATCACCATAAGATATAATTTAACAACTTAATCAGTAATTCTTATGTTAATTCATGTGTTATGCAAGTTAGATCCATTTGATTGATTCAATTCTTGTTTATTCGTGATTAGGTGAGTTTTATTTGTTGTCGATTATTGATGTGCAGATGTTGGTTTAATCATTGCTTAATTAAATTGATGTCTGATTATTTCACAGGTTTGGAATTGTAGTAGTGTTGTATTGCCACAGATCGAGCATTGAATTCATGGACCGGATCGAGGATTTTGAGCATGGATCGGATGGCTTGTACTCCAAGAAATGGAGTGAATCAGACGTGAAAATGGTGATGGATTGGTTGTTTTTCTATGGATCGGGCAATATCTGAATGGATCAGAACTTCTTGGATCGACAGCGTTTTACAAACGCTATAGAAAGTGATGGATCAGGAAAGGCCAGCGTGTGGGGGAAACAAGGTGATCGGGTGTACGCAACTTGGATGGATCATGAAACGACCCGAACTTCCCCCGGTCTCCGAAGAGAAGGGAAAGCGCGGATTGTTTTGAGAACACGACAAAATAGAACGCAGACGGAAGAACATTTCATTGTATATTACAACAATGCATCAGATTACAAGAATATACAGAGTATAAATGAATATACATTACACAGAAATATCAGAGATTTAAATTACATTTAAATACATAGCAGCGGAAAATAATACAATACACAACTAGAAGAGATATACGGATACAAAGCTTCCCGGATATCGTTCCAGCTGTAAACCAGGATCCTGTGAATATAAATCTGCAAAACCAAAACTACTAGCTGCCCGTGCCAAAATAGGGGCACCCAGAGTTTAGGTTAAAACAATAAACTCTAGGTCAGTCATGTGACTGGTGTGAGAACTAAAACAGTTATTAATCTTTATTTTAAAGTTAGGTAAATCAAGGGACCCCGCCGCTAACGCGGAACGGGTTTCCTCCCAAGAATACCAGTGCATAAAACAAACAGCGCAATGCTAAATAAAGAAAAATGAAGCTGTTATAAGACCCAGGTCCTATCACACAATGCAACGCAAGCCGCGGGATAGGGTTTTCCCTTATAACAGCCAAAGAATGCTTGATACGTTTTAAAACAAATCATTTGATACTATTATAAGTGCATAGTGTATAAAACAACTTCAAATCATAAGTATCAATCATAGGCGGCATGGGTACCATATATCATGTCGCCATACTAGGCTCTACAATCAAAACCGCAAATGTCACGTATTTGGAAGTTGGATTTCCATCTATGAACCGAGGCTAGGGATCGTCCTCTACCAATTCGAGACTGTCTAGCCCGAGCCTCAGGAACAGCCGCAACTGCCCCATGGAGCGACAGGGCCGGTCCACCGATGTGGATTATTATGCCTGAACACTACGTTTCCCCGCCCTTTGGGGCGTAAATGAGCCAACGAATGACTCCATCGGACCCGGATCGTCCGATCAAACCGAGGCGCCTCGCAACAGCAACAACCACACAGGTGAAAAGTATATAAATGTCAGGGCTGGTAGGTCACTGACACCACCCTAGCTAGAAAGAAACGCATGCCCTCCCTGAGGTCCTCTCCCGTTTTTGGTTCACAACCGGGGTGCGTGGCTCGCGAATTTACGTTACACAAAGCTGTGCCACACAGGCTGTGCTTTGATCATCACCACAAGACTTTGCTTTTCAACAGAAGCCTCGATCAATTGCCACTTAGGCATGCCACACAGGCAATTCACTCTATGCGTTTGATATCCATCAGTATATAACCCCTGAGCTCGTACGTCTCAGAGAAGGGCGTTAAGCAAGAGAATAAATTCTCCGCCGCCAAACAGATATATATTTAATAGAGATCAATCACACGGAGTAAAATCCAATGTCAGACACACAGTCCATTTACAAGTTCGCTCTGGGTCTGAACGAAACCGGAGGCACGTAGTACCCCGCATATCCATCGATCTCCAAGTACGTCTGGACGATCACCAACTGTTTCCATCTTCTTGGGTGTACATCCCAATCAAGATCATCAGTAATCACCCAAACGACGTGAAGACCTCCGGTCTTCGACCACCGTCTTCATCTTCGCCTTATCGTCGTATCAGTTATTCAGAATGGGATAAACCCGATTTTTCCGAATAACTCGCGTATATTTTAAATAAGTGTTACACAAACACAACATACGCCTCATTCCAATTCATCAGTCACTAACCGTAAATTAACAAGAGAATAATTCCCCAAATATTAACCCCGAAGGCCGAAACCAACATCAGATCAATATCCAGAAAACTGTTCTGCTTAGCTAACCGACAGTTAGTTTCTAAATTTCACATTCATAGGGAAAGGTTCCCATTAATTTTATCAAAGATAAATCATTAAAATTTATTATTTAATCTACTTTTGAATTTCGATTCAACTAGTCGGGATTAACGAACCTTACCGAAGTAATCATTTGTTTTAATTTCCCAATCCCAACCTATTCATCCCATGAAGTAAAACTGGTTATACTTCATATCTAACACCACGGTGTTATCGGTAAATTCAATTACCATTTCACGTTCAAATCTAATTAAAGATTTAACTATCGCCTGGAGCAAAACTGATGCTACTCCATTCTCGATCATTTCAATCTAATTAAAGATTCATTAAAACTCCACTTAGTTTTAATCGTTAACTGGGTTAAAGAATCAGTGTCAATTAAAACACGGTTCACGATAAACCCAAAATCACATTCCATTAATTATCGGGTTAAAGAACGAGTGTTATTTAAAACAATGTCCACGATAAACCCAAAAATCAATATCACTTCAATTCCAATTAAATATCATTTAATTGTTACACTTCATTAAATCTAAATAAAAAGATTTAATCTTTTCTCAACTGGGTTCAAGAACAGTGTTAGTCAAGACACCATTCACGACAAACCCAAATCACATTTGATATTAAATACAAGGCTCTGAATAGAAAATATATCGGCTTATATTCAATATCAAATTCTACGACCAACAGATATCGTATTTGAAATAACGATATACATATCTATATCTTTCAAATTTCCATAACAACATATGTATAATCACGAAATCCAACATCGAAATATTCCGAAGACAATTTCGATTCAAATCCCTTCCAATGCAATCATTGGAAATTCTGGTTATTTTCAAAACCATTTCAAATCCAATTTATTTATTTAAAAATAAATAGAATTATTATTCTAGTTCAAAACTAGTTCATTTCGATAAAAATCTATTTTTAACTTTTCAAATATGGAGTTTTCCATCCCAATTCTTTCTAAATCATTTCTTATGATTCTACACAAATTATTGCTATTTTTAATAATTTTATCAAGGCCCGTACAGTCGATTTCCATCAACGGCCATCGAACTGCACTTACAACGACCTTTTTCAAATTTGATTTGGACATAATTCCAAATCCAACCGTTAGATTTCTAATTTCTAATATTCGTTAGAAAGCTCTTTTCGATACGAACCCAACGGTTCCGGTTTTAAGAGAATCCGACGGTCGGATCTCCCGTAATATCCGTTCGAAGTCAATGGTCGAAATTCGCGAAGTGCCGCGGCGCGGCGCGTTCTATTCAGGCCATTATATTATATATATATTATATATAATATATACTTCGTCGATTTCTATTTAAAAAAAAAATTATAAATCGTTTTAAATTCGTTTTCAAAACGTTTTCAACTTCATTTTCAAATTCAAATCAAAACTGAATTTTCCCTTCCAAATTCGGTTTAAATTCATTTCAAATTGATTCCAATTCAAATAGATTTTTAATTCAATTTCGATTCGTTTTCAATTAAATTTCGATTCATATTCAATTCTATTAAATTTCAATTCGAATTCACTTCTATTTAAATTCAATTCAAATTCATTTATATTCAATTTCAATTCGAATTCATTTCTATTCAATTCTTTTCAAAATATCAGATTTTGAAATCACTTTCGATATTCATTATAAAATGAATAAAATCGATATAAATATCGTTCACGTCAAAATGGCGTCAATCTAATCAATACGGCTTCACATATTTTCTATTTCAAAGATTTCTTTTTCAAATATTTCTATTTCAAAACTGGAATGAGGCCTAATCAATTACCGTAGATTTTATTTATATGGATTTCCTACGACACATGTATACTATAACAACAATGAATAATCAACCATCATCCAAAGTGCATTCTACACTGTATAAGCATCAAATATAAATACTTAACGCTTATAACAGTCTGTCAATCGATCGATCGACATACAACTAATTATTGGGATTAGTGTATGTCATATATCATCCCAATACCCGTGTGGGGTTTCAAACAATCAAACACAGATTTTATTTGTGCTGTTGGGCGATGTGTAAAATTTATCGTCCCAATCAATATCAGTCAAATGTGTGTATATAAACAAATCATCCGATTTGTTTATTTTTATTTCATTTTATATACACGTTAAAAATTCTATTTTTAACTATAAAATATTTTCAACTATATAAATATTTTATTTCATTTCACATCACACAATCAACTACACATCAAAATCAAACAAACAGGCATACAAGCCGTCCATGGTCTGTGGACGACGGGTGTCGGGTGCTACTAAACACCGTCTGCATCCTAGTATATATTTATATAACTAGAAAAATTAAATTGAAAGGTGAGAAGTTCTCACCGATTAGCTAATCCAATCCCACGACTCTTCAAATGTAGAAGTCTTCGCCGCTCTTGCCTCTTGCCACTTTCTTTGCCCGTATTCTCTACATATGTAAAAATCACATTTTTACTTCGCTATTCAATATAAAAATTGAATTTTTACTATGCTATTCAATATATAAAAATCGAATTTTTACTTTGCTATTCAATATATAAAAATCGAATTTTTACTATGCTATTCAATATATAAAAATCGAATTTTTACTTTGCTATTCAATATATAAAAATCGAATTTTTACTTTGCTATTCAATATATAAAAATCACATTTTTACTTAGCTATTCAATATATAAAAATCGAATTTTTACTTAGCTATTCAATATATAAAAATCACATTTTTACTTTGCTATTCAATATATAAAAATCGAATTTTTACTTAGCTATTCAATATATAAAAATCGAATTTTTACTTAGCTATTCAATATATAAAAATCGAATTTTTACTTTGCTATTCAATATATAAAAATCACATTTTTACTTAGCTATTCAATATATAAAAATCGAATTTTTACTTAGCTATTCAATATATAAAAATCGAATTTTTACTTAGCTATTCAATATATAAAAATCGCATTTTTACTTAGCTATTCAATATATAAAAATCGAATTTTTACTTAGCTATTCAATATATAAAAATCACATTTTTACTTAGCTATTCAATATATAAAAATCGAATTTTTACTTAGCTATTCAATATATAAAAATCGAATTTTTACTTAGCTATTCAATATATAAAAATCGAATTTTTACTTAGCTATTCAATATATAAAAATCGAATTTTTACTTTGCTATTCAATATATAAAAATCGAATTTTTACTTAGCTATTCAATATATAAAAATCACATTTTTACTTAGCTATTCAATATATAAAAATCGAATTTTTACTTAGCTATTCAATATATAAAAATCGAATTTTTACTTTGCTATTCAATATATAAAAATCGAATTTTTACTTAGCTATTCAATATATAAAAATCACATTTTTACTTAGCTATTCAATATATAAAAATCACATTTTTTACTTAGCTATTCAATATATAAAAATCACATTTTTACTTTAAACTAAAATCACTTTCCATCATTCATGTATAGAAAAATCCTATTTCTAGATTAATACCTATCAAACCTTTTCCACTAAATACTAAGCTTTTCTATTTTGAAAAATCATAACCTTTTCTAAATAAATAAATAAAAGAAAAGAATTCAAATCTTTATTTAAATGAAAAATCATCTTCATTTAAATGAAAAATCCAATCTTTATTTAAATGAAAATACATCTTTACTTAAATTTCATATGAAAGATGAAACCACATTTTTCATATGTTATGTATTTATTAAAACTGAACATAAATTAAAATAAATAAATAAAACAAACTTACAGTAAAATTGAGGGGGGAGAAGCCACGGCCGTGCTCAGGAGGAGAAGGGGGCGCGGTCTCAGGCGATGGGCGTCGGAATGGGCTTCGAGGGGGGGTTCATCGCGGTTCTCGATTTGGGCAGGGGCGTCGGGTTCGCGCGGAGCGCTGAGGGGAGAGGAGAGAGAACGGGGTTGTGCGGTGGCCATGGAGGGGGGGGGGGGCGCTGACGATGGCGGCGGTGAAGGGTGGAGGAACGGCGGTCTAGGGTTGTGCGTGGTTTTTTTTTCTTTTTCTCTGTTCGATTTTTTTTATACTGAAGGGGGAGGAGAATAAAGGGATATATAATAATATATATATATATTATTTAATTTAATTAATTTCAAAAAGCAACTTTTTATTTCGACCTCTAAACGAGACCCACTGCCTGTCATCCATAGCTAATTACCCCCATTCCGAACACAATGGGATATGTATCGTAGGCTGATTCGATCATTTCGATCAGTTTTCGTCAAAATCAACATATAACTCTATATATTGAATTTGAACGCGTATTTCAATTTACCGGGGTCACACACTAACTCTATAAATTGCAGAAAAATATTTTCGAGCTTCGTATTGACGATACAGTCCTAACAAAACTAGTTTCGTCGAATTCTGAGACCGTTTGAAAAATGGCCATTTTCCAGTCGATTAAATTCAACTGAAATGGTCAAACGCATTTTCCTTTGCCACGCTCACATATTGATTCGAAAAATTATGAAATTTGAAACCTAGCAATAACTTGACATCACGGACCCAACAAAAGTGGTTTCGTCAAAATCCGAGGTCGTTTGCAAAATTTCCATTTTTAAGGGCCTGATTTCCATAGCGACTATTCAGAATTTTCAACTGGACATATCTTTTGATTCCCGCTATGAAATTTTGATTTTTCGGATTCGTTGGAAAGATAGTCACTATTAGATTCCATTATTTTTGGTTTCACTAAAATCCGGATTGTTTTGCACCCGGTACATTCAATTGAAGTTTGAAATCGATTATCGAACTACCGCGCCATTTTCAATTCTATTTATAATTATATATAATTACTTATATTCTAACGACGACGTATATAATATATACGTCGAATTCCATTCAAAATAAATTTCTCGTCGTCATTATTTAAAATAATTCATTTTAAATAATCAAAATTCGCTAAAATTGCCAAAATAAAAATTTTAAACTGGCCCAGATTTCCAGGTTATTACAATCTCCCCCACTTAAAACTTTTCGTCCCCGAAAAGGAACAAAGTCGAAAGTGGTTTGATTAATCAACACTACGTTCGATCTGGCTTTCATTCTCCAACTTTTCAGTTTCTGAGAATTTTCAAATTCTTCAAAAATTTGGCTAACACCCTAAATTTTCGAAAAATTTCGCCATAACCTCCCCTGCACCGGGAGCCATGGGAAAATCCCGAAATTGCCATACAGGCCCTCTGATCTCAAAAAGAAAAAGAAAAAGCCAATCGGCTAGCCAATCGGCTCATAAAATCATCATCACCCAAACAAAACAGTAAATTATGGTAAACATGTACCTATTTGTCGGGCAAACAAATTTTATTCTCTGCTCTAGCCTCCTTGCTATGACCCGTTCAATGTAAGTACAAGTATATGCAAGCAAATACAACTAGTTTTCAATACAATTCATTATTTGGCTCAATTGGGCTATATGGTACAAATTTTAATTAATCAACCAATAATCAACAACACAACCATCAATCAATTAGTTGATTAGCTTTTCAAATTCATAACTTTGATACATAGTCAAAAATCAGATTTTTGATGCCAAATCACAATAATAAGCCCTATCTAGTTTCGGTTCTCACACCAGTCAATTGGAAATATATAAAAATATCACTTTCGTTACTCGAAAATAAATACTGGCGACGGTGCCCCCATTACCAGAATTATCCCCGGGCACTAGAGTGCGATTCTATAACTATCCAGTATATTAAAACTTCGAATACACGTTTGCAAGACATATATACAAAATCTTTACATATTGGATTGTCCAAATTCAATATAAATAAATAATCAAATACGAATAATTGATTTAAATTTTCAAAACAAAATTTTGTTTTCATTTTAAAATTTACTCTCCACATTCGTTCTAGGATACTACTGATCCCATCTCTAACGAGTCATTCCCGTTGGATATTACTAATCCAATCTCTAATGAATTCTTTCGTATGGTTCTCATGTGCCTTGTTCTCCAAGCTTTGTAAACCAAAGCTATGATACCACGATGAAACGACCCGAACTCCCCCGGTCTCCGAAGAGAAGGGAAAGCGCGAATTGTTTTGAGAACACGACAAAATAGAACGCAGACAGAAGAACATTTCATTGTATATTACAACAATGCATCAGATTACAAGAATATACAGAGTATAAATGAATATACATTACACAGAAATATCAGAGATTTGAATTACATTTAAATACATAGCAGCGGAAAATAATACAATACACAACTAGAAGAGATATACGGATACAAAGCTTCCTGGATATCGTTCCAGCTGTAAACCAGGATCCTGTGAATATAAATCTGCAAAACCAAAACTACTAGCTGCCCGTGCCAAAATAGGGGAACCCAGAGTTTAGGTTAAAACAATAAACTCCAGGTCAGTCATGTGATTGGTGTGAGAACTAAAACAGTTATTAATCTTTATTTTAAAGTTAGGTAAATCAAGGGACCCCGCCGCTAACGCGGAACGGGTTTCCTCCCAAGAATACCAGTGCATAAAACAAACAACGCAGTGCTAAATAAAGAAAAATGAAGCTGTTATAAGACCCAGGTCCTATCACACAATGCAACGCAAGCCGGGGGATAGGGTTTTCCCTTATAACAGCCAAAGAATGCTTGATACGTTTTAAAACAAATCATTTGATACTATTATAAGTGCATAGTGTATAAAACAACTTCAAATCATAAGTATCAATCATAGGCGGCATGGGTACCATATATCATGTCGCCATACTAGGCTCTACAATCAAAACCGCAAATGTCACGTATTTGGAAGTTGGATTTCCATCTATGAACCGAGGCTAGGGTTCGTCCTCTACCGATTCGAGACTGTCTAGCCCGAGCCTCAGGAACAGCCGCAACTGCCCCATGGAGCGACAAGGCCGGTCCACCGATGTGGATTATTATGCCTGAACACTACGTTTCCCCGCCCTTTGGGGCGTAAATGAGCCAACGAATGACTCCATCGGACCCGGATCGTCCGATCAAACCGAGGCGCCTCGCAACAACAACAACCACACAGGTGAAAAGTATATAAATGTCAGGGCTGGTAGGTAACTGACACCACCCTAGCTAGAAAGAAACGCATGCCCTCCCTGAGGTCCTCTCTCGTTTTTGGTTCACAACCGGGGTGCGAGGCTCGCGAATTTACGTTACATAAAGTTGTGCCACACAGGCTGTGCTTTGATCATCACCACAAGACTTTGCTTTTCAACAGAAGCCTCGATCAATTGCCACTTAGGCATGCCACACAGGCAATTCACTCTATGCGTTTGATATCCATCAGTATATAACCCCTGAGCTCATACGTCTCAGAGAAGGGCGTTAAGCAAGAGAATAAATTCTCCGCCGCCAAACAGATATATATTTAATAGAGATCAATCACATAGACTAAAATCCAATGTCAGACACACAATCCATTTACAAGTTCGCTCTGGGTCTGAACGAAATCGGAGGCACCTAGTACCCCGCATATCCATCGATCTCCAAGTACGTCTGGACGATCACCAACTGTTTCCATCTTCTTGGGTGTACATCCCAATCAAGATCATCAGTAATCACCCAAACGACTTGAAGACCTCCGGTCTTCGACCACCGTCTTCATCTTCGCCTTATCGTCGTATCAGTTATTCAGAATGGGATAAACCCGGTCTTTCCGAATAACTCGCATATATTTTAAATAAGTGTTACACAAACACAACATACGCCTCATTCCAATTCATCAGTCACTAACCGTAGATTAACAAGAGAATAATTCCCCAAATATTAACCCCGAAGGCCGAAACCAACATCAGATCAATATCCAGAAAACCGTTCTGCTTAGCTAACCGACAGTTAGTTTCTAAATTTCACATTCATAGGGAAAGGTTCCCATTAATTTTATCAAAGATAAATCATTAAAATTTATTCTTTAATCTACTTTTGAATTTCGATTCAACTAGTCAGGATTAACGAACCTTACCGAAGTAATCATTTGTTTTAATTTCCCAATCCCAACCTATTCATCCCATGAAGTAAAACTGGTTATACTTCATATCTAACACCATGGTGTTATCGGTAAATTCAATTACCATTTCACGTTCAAATCTAATTAAAGATTTAACTATCGCCTGGAGCAAAACTGATGCTACTCCATTCTCGATCATTTCAATCTAATTAAAGATTCATTAAAACTCCACTTAGTTTTAATCGTTAACTGGGTTAAAGAATCAGTGTCATTTAAAACACGGTTCACGATAAACCCAAAATCACATTCCATTAATTATCGGGTTAAAGAACGAGTGTTATTTAAAACAATGTCCACGATAAACCCAAAAATCAATATCACTTCAATTCCAATTAAATATCATTTAATTGTTACACTTCATTAAATCTAAATAAAAAGATTTAATCTTTTCTCAACTGGGTTCAAGAACAGTGTTAGTCAAGACACCATTCACGACAAACCCAAATCACATTTGATATTAAATACAAGGCTCTGAATAGAAAATATATCGGCTTATATTCAATATCAAATTCTACGACCAACAGATATCGTATTTGAAATAACGATATACATATCTATATCTTTCAAATTTCCATAACAACATCTGTATAATCACGAAATCCAACATCGAAATATTCCGAATACAATTTCGATTCAAATCCCTTCCAATGCAATCATTGGAAATTCTGGTTATTTTCAAAACCATTTCAAATCCAATTTATTTATTTAAAAATAAATAGAATTATTATTCTAGTTCAAAACTAGTTCATTTCGATAAAAATCTATTTTTATCTTTTCAAATATGGAGTTTTCCATCCCAATTCTTTCTAAATCATTTCTTATGATTTTACACAAATTATTGCTATTTTTAATAATTTTATCAAGGCCCGTACAGTCGATTTCCATCAACGGCCATCGAACTGCACTTACAGCGACCTTTTTCAAATTTGATTTGGACATAATTCCAAATCCAACCGTTAGATTTCTAATTTCTAATATTCGTTAGAAAGCTCTTTTCGATACGAACCCAACGGTTCCGGTTTTAGGAGAATCCGACGGTCGGATCTCCCGTAATATCCGTTCGAAGTCAATGGTCGAAATTCGCGAACTACCGCGGCGCGGCGCGTTCTATTCAGGCCATTATATTATATATATATTATATATAATATATACTCCATCGATTTCTATTTAAAACAAAATTTATAAATCGTTTTAAATTCGTTTTCAAAACGTTTTCAACTTCATTTTCAAATTCAAATCAAAACTGAATTTTCCCTTTCAAATTCGGTTTAAATTCATTTCAAATTGATTCCAATTCAAATCGATTTTTAATTCAATTTCGATTCGTTTTCAATTAAAATTCGATTCGTATTCAATTCTATTAAATTTCAATTCGAATTCACTTCTATTTAAATTCAATTCGAATTCATTTATATTCAATTTCAATTCGAATTCATTTCTATTCAATTCTTTTCAAAATATCAGATTTTGAAATCACTTTCGATATTCATTATAAAATGAATAAAATCGATATAAATATCGTTCACGTCAAAATGGCATCAATCTAATCAATACGGCTTCATATATTTTCTATTTCAAATATTCTATTTCAAATATTTCTTTTTCAAATATTTCTATTTCAAAACTGGAATGAGGCCCAATCAATTACCATAGATTTTATTTATATGGATTTCCTACGACACATGTATACTATAACAACAATGAATAATCAACCATCATCCAAAGTGCATTATACACTGTATAAGCATCAAATATAAATATTTAACGCTTATAACAGTCTGTCAATCGATCGATCGACATACAACTAATTATTGGGATTAGTGTATGTCATATATCATCCCAATACCCGTGTGGGGTTTCAAACAATTAAACACAGATTTTATTTGTGCTGTTGGGCGATGTGTAAAATTTATCGTCCCAATCAATATCAGTCAAATGTGTGTATATAAACAAATCATCCGATTTGTTTATTTTTATTTCATTTTATATACACGTTAAAAATTCTATTTTTAACTATAAAATATTTTCAACTATATAAATATTTTATTTCATTTCACATCACACAATCAACTACACATCAAAATCAAACAAACAGGCATACAAGCCGTCCATGGTCTGTGGACGACGGGTGTCGGGTGCTACTAAACACCGTCTGCATCCTAGTATATATTTATATAACTAGAAAAATTAAATTGAAAGGTGAGAAGTTCTCACCGATTAGCTAATCCAATCCCACGACTCTTCAAATGTAGAAGTCTTCGCCGTTCTTGCCTCTTGCCACTTTCTTTGCCCGTATTCTCTACATATGTAAAAATCACATTTTTACTTCGCTATTCAATATAAACTCGAATTTTTACTATGCTATCCAATATATAAAAATCGAATTTTTACTTTGCTATTCAATATATAAGAATCGAATTTTTACTATGCTATTCAATATATAAAAATCGAATTTTTACTTTGCTATTCAATATATAAAAAATCGAATTTTTACTTTGCTATTCAATATATAAAAATCACATTTTTACTTAGCTATTCAATATATAAAAATCGAATTTTTACTTAGCTATTCAATATATAAAAATCACATTTTTACTTTGCTATTCAATATATAAAAATCGAATTTTTACTTAGCTATTCAATATATAAAAATCGAATTTTTACTTAGCTATTCAATATATAAAAATTGAATTTTTACTTTGCTATTCAATATATAAAAATCGAATTTTTACTTAGCTATTCAATATATAAAAATCGAATTTTTACTTAGCTATTCAATATATAAAAATCGAATTTTTACTTAGCTATTCAATATATAAAAATCACATTTTTACTTAGCTATTCAATATATAAAAATCGAATTTTTACTTAGCTATTCAATATATAAAAATCACATTTTTACTTAGCTATTCAATATATAAAAATCACATTTTTACTTAGCTATTCAATATATAAAAATCGAATATTTACTTAGCTATTCAATATATAAAAATCGAATTTTTACTTAGCTATTCAATATATAAAAATCGAATTTTTACTTTGCTATTCAATATATAAAAATCGAATTTTTACTTAGCTATTCAATAAATAAAAATCGAATTTTTACTTAGCTATTCAATATATAAAAATCGAATTTTTACTTAGCTATTCAATATATAAAAATCGAATTTTTACTTTGCTATTCAATATATAAAAATTGAATTTTTACTTAGCTATTCAATATATAAAAATCACATTTTTACTTAGCTATTCAATATATAAAAATCACATTTTTACTTAGCTATTCAATATATAAAAATCACATTTTTACTTTAAACTAAAATCACTTTCCATCATTCATGTATAGAAAAATCCTATTTCTAGATTAATACCTATCAAACCTTTTCCACTAAAAACTAAGCTTTTCTATTTTGAAAAATCATAACCTTTTCTAAATAAATAAATAAAAGAAAAGAAATCAAATCTTTATTTAAATGAAAAATCATCTTCATTTAAATGAAAAATCCAATCTTTATTTAAATGAAAATACATCTTTACTTTAATTTCATATGAAAGATGAAACCACATTTTTCATATGTTATGTATTTATTAAAACTGAACATAAATTAAAATAAATAAATAAAACAAACTTACAGTAAAATTGAGGGGGGAGAAGCCACGGCCGTGCTCAGGAGGAGAAGGGGGCGCGGTCTCAGGCGATAGGCGTCGGAATGGGCTTCGAGGGGGGGGTTCATCACGGTTCTCGATTTGGGCAGGGGCGTCGGGTTTGCGCGGAGCGCTGATGGGAGAGGAGAGAGAACGGGGTTGTGCGATGGCCATGGAGGGGGGCGGCTGACGATGGCGGCGGTGAAGGGTGGAGGAACGACGGTCTAGGGTTGCGCATGGTTTTTTTTTTCTCTGTTCGATTTTTTTTATACTGAAGGGGGAGGAGAATAAAGGGATATATAATAATATGTATATATTATTTAATTTAATTAATTTCAAAAAGCAACTTTTTATTTCGACCTCTAAACGAGACCCACCGCCTGTCATCCATAGCTAATTACCCCCATTCCGAATACAATGGGATATGTATTGTAGGCTGATTCGATCATTTCGATCAGTTTTCGTCAAAATCAACATATAACTCTATATATTGAATTTGAACGCGCATTTCAATTTACCGGGGTCACACACTAACTCTATAAATTGCAGAAAAATATTTTCTAGCTTCGTATTGACGATACGGTCCTAACAAAACTAGTTTCGTCGAATTCTGAGACCGTTTGAAAAATGGCCATTTTCTAGTCGATTAAATTCAACTGAAATGGTCAAACGCGTTTTCCTTTGCCACGCTCACATATTGATTCGTAAAATTATGAAATTTGAAACCTAGCAATAACTTGACATCATGGATCCAACAAAAGTGGTTTCGTCGAAATCCGAGGTCGTTTGCAAAATTTCCATTTTTAAGGGCCTGAATTCCATAGCGACTATTCAGAATTTTCAACTGGACATATCTTTTGATTCCCGCTATGAAATTTTGATTTTTCAGATTCGTTAGAAAGATAGTCACTATTAGATTCCATTATTTTTGGTTTTACTAAAATCCGGATTGTTTTGCACCCAGTACATTCAATTGAAGTTTGAAATCGAATTATCGAACTACCGCGCCATTTTCAATTCTATTTATAATTATATATAATTATTTATATTCTAACGATGACGTATATAATATATACGTCGAATTCCATTCAAAATAAATTTCTCGTCGTCATTATTTAAAATAATTCATTTTAAATAATCAAAATTCGCTAAAATTGCCAAAATAAAAATTTTAAACTGGCCCAGATTTCCGGGTTATTACAGATCTGCTTGGCAACTTAGCACGGATCAGGCAAACTCTGTACATCGTTATGGAAATGTTGTTAATGGATGGATCGGGCAAAGATCGGCTGTGTGGATCAGAAGGGTACGCACATGAAAAAAGGTGATCGGGCAAGGGGCGCATCGGTCGATCAAGACGTCTGATGGATGACCGATCCATGATGGATCGGATAGAAGATACGATAATGTTTTATAAACATTGTGGATGGAAATTGAAACGCTGTGGTTTGAAATTCATAGCAAAAGGCTAAGACGTTGTGGATAGAACATCGACCAAACGAAGTACGTTTTTGGCTCAATGATGGTCATGGATTCAAAGTGAATTCAAGACGGAATATTCGAAGTGTTGTGAAGTGTTCGATGATCTTCGTAATGCAACGAATGTGGAGAAGACCCAAGTTGATTTGAGCTCGTGGATAATGACTGCTCTAAATAATTTGAGCTTATGAATGGTCGTCGATGACGGCTAGATATATCGAAGGCCGAGGAGTTATCGTCATCAAAGGTTCTAGCGGGCACAAAGCATGGGTATAATAGGGATGCCTAAAAGACTAGATGATTAGTCGAGTACCATGGGCAGTCACGATGAGCCTAGATATGAGTCACAATGGCATATGGAGTTTTTGCTAGAACCGGGGTTGCCATTAGCCCTTGACGGATGGCATGTTGATATGGTCAGTCATACGATTAACGATGATGTTAAGGCAGGATTGGCAGTGATAACCAGAATCATGGATGATTGATTATTTTTCTTGTATCGTCTTACGTAGATTGTTCGACGTTGAAGGAGACATCTCTTTGGTGCTTCTCTGATGTTGTTTTAGGCCTTCGGGGATTGTGCTCGCGGGATGTTGATCTCGATTAGAATGGTCTACGCAGGATAACTAGTTGCTATGCTGTTTGTTTCTATTTGATTGTTTGTAAAGGCTATCACTGTCAAAAGTGGAGGAGACGGTTTTGGGTTTCTTCTCTGTTGATGTTGGTCGATTAGATGATTGATCTACCTATTTCTCATATACTTTATTGATGATGTTTGATAGCTGTTTATCGCTCATTAAGACTGATGTCCGACTCAAGGTTTTATGTCTCTTTGTTATTACTGGGCTGTTCATTCATGTGATGAATGGACAGACTGAGTAGCAGATGACATGTAGTAGATCTTGATGAGGACGATGCTACTGAGCAACGACGAGTAGGAGGTTGATGTATTATTTTCCTACTATCTACTAGTTGTTGTTTTCCCGCTGTTTGATGTATTCTCCGAGTAACTTGTAGTGAGGCACTTTGTACAGACTCTTATAGTGTAACCCAATGTTGTATGGATATTTCATGATAATATGAAGAAGTTTAAGATTCTGCTCAATTGTGCTTCACTATTTTTGCCTATTGTATATGTTCTATTATATTTTATTCTTGCATTGTGAATTATACGACAATACTAGAAATCAAGAAGCACAAGAAAAGTTCACAATCAAGAAAGATAGCAAATCAAGAACAATACCAGAAATCAATTTTCTCAAAATTTCCAAAAAGAAAGAAGATTTCATCATTAAAAATCCAACATGTTGCAGTATAACTAACCGCAAATCAATTCTTATGTATCTCAATTCAAGACAAAGGGTTTAGAAGAGTTTACCTGTAACGAACCAAATTTCCCCATAAAGGAAAGCCCGAATTGTATGAGAACACAACAAATCATAACACAAACAGAAGAACATTTCATTGCTTATTACAACAATTTACATAAGAGTACAAGAATATATAGAGTATGAACAAACAATATACATTTGATAAATATCAGAGATTTACAAATTACAATGCAACGGAAAATAATACAAAACACAACTGAAAGAGATAAACGGATACAGAGCTTTCCGGATATCGTTCAACCTGTAGACCAGGATCATGTGAATATAAATCTTCAAAACCAAAACTACTAGCTGCCCATGTGGAAAATAGGGGCACCCAGAGTTTAGGTTGAAACAATAAACTCCAGGTCAGTCATGTGACTGGTGTGAGAACAAAAATAGTTATTTTAAACTTTACTTTAAAAGAGAGTAAATCAAGGGACCACGCCATATAACACGAAATGGTTTCCTCCCAGGAATACTAGTGCATAGAATAAACAGCGCAATGCTTTTTGGAAAAATGAAGCTATTATAAAACCCAGGTCCCATCACACAATGCAACCCAAGCCGGAGGATAGGGTTTTCCCTTATAATAGCCAAACATGCTTGGTACGTTTAAAACAAATCATTGGATACTATTATAAGTGCATAGTGTATAAAACAACTTCAAATATAAATGTATCAATCATAGACGGCATGGGTACCATATGTCATGTCGCCAATATAAGGCTCTACAAATAAAACTGAATGTCAGGTATTAGAAATTGGATTTCCATCATGAGTCGAGGCAAGGGATCATCCTCGCCGGCTCGAGGCACTCTAGCAAATGCCTCAGGGTTCGGATGCTGGCAAACCCTTGGATCTTTCGGGCCGGTCCATACATAGCGGATTAGTTATACCTGAACACAAGTTTCCCTGTCCTATCGGACCTATCCATCGGCTCCGTAGAGACCGATATATCCAAGGCGCCTCACATTCCAACAACCACATAGGTAAAAATAATATAAGTGTCAGGGCATGAAAAACCCTAACACCACTCATAGCTAGAAAGAAACATCATGCACTCCCTGTAGTCACGATCCCGTTTTGACTCATACCGAGGTGTGAGGCTCGCGAATTAATGTTATACACAAAGCTATGCCACACAGGCCGTGCTTTGATCATCAACCACAAGGCTCTGCTTTTCAACAAAAGCCTTGATCATTTGCCACTCAAGCATGCCACATAGGAAATTTATGCCATGCGACTGATGTCTATCGATATATAACCTCTAAGCTCGTACGTCTCAGAGAAGGGCATTAAGCAAGAAAATAAATTCTCCGTCGCCAAAAAGATATATATTTAATAGATATCAATCAACACAGAATAAAATCCAATGTCAGACACACAGTCCATTTATAAGTTCGTTCTGGGTCTGAACGAAACTGGATGCACCTTATTCCTCGTCCCATATGTCCAATACAGGAGAGAGGTCCTCACATATCCGGTCGATCTCAAAGTACGTCTGGACGATCACCACTTATTACCTCGTCTTGGGTGTACAGCCCAATCAAGACATCAGTAATCATCCAAACGATGTGAAGACTTCCGGTCTTCAACCACCATCTTCATCGTCGACTTATCGTCGAATCAGTTATTTAGAATGGGTATAAACCCGGCCTTTCCGAATAACTCGCGTATATAATAAACAAGTGTTATAAAAACACAACATACGCCTCATTCCAATTTAGAATATTCTTTTATTCAAATATTCACATTCTTAGGGATATGTTCCCATTAATTTTGTCAAAGATAAATTCTTTCAAATTTATTCTTTAATCTTCCTTTGAATATCAATTCAAACCATATTAAGGTTTTCCAAACTAGTGGGATTAACGCACCTTACCGAAGTAACCATTTATTTAATTTCCCAATCCCAACCTATTCATCCCATGGAGCAACACTGGTATTACCCCATAACTAACACCACGGTGTTATCGGTAAATTTAATTACCATTTCCCGTTCAAATCTAATTAAAGATTTGGCTATCGCTTGGAGCAAAACTGGTGATACTCCACTCTCGATCATCTCCCAAATTTGATAATTTAAATTATCAATTCACATTTCAATCTAATTAAAGATTCATTAAAACTCCACTTAGTTTTAATCTTCCCAAAAATCAATATTAATGATTATTTAACTTTGGAAACACAAACATGCCGCATCGACAATCTACACTGTACTATTGATTTCTTCCTATATATAACCTCTGAGCTTGTACGTCTCAAAGATGGGTGTTAAGCAAGAGAATAAATTCTCTGCCACCAAAAAGATATATATTTAGCAGAGATCAACCACACAGTTTGAAATACAATGACAGACAGGTAATCCTGCCTTAAACTGGGTTAAAGAACTAATGTCATTTAAAACACAGTTCACGATAACCCCAATCACATTCCATTAATTATGGAATCTTCATGGAAAAACAAATCAATATATAATCGACATCAATTTCCATATCCGACTAATAATATAAATGGAATAACGGAAAAGCCTTTTAAATTCCATATGTATTAACAGTCTTCCTCTACAGAAGTTCACTTCGATTATTATCAAATCGAATTCCATTCAATTCCAATTTAATATATTAAATTGGAAAACTTTACTTTGGAAAATTCTCGTTAAATCTTAATAAAAAGATTTATAAATTCCAAATCCCATTTCACTGTAAATCGGGTTAAAGAACGAATGTCATTAAAAATACAGTTCACAATAAACCCAATTCACATTCCATTTTCAGTTCCAATTAATTGTTAATTAATTGGAAATTCTTCTTCAAATCTTAATTAAAAGATTTATTCTTTTCACACGGGGTTTTAGAACAGTGTACTGAAGACCCTATCCCATCAGCCTCTAACCGTAAATTAGTAAGAGAACAATTCCCTAAGTATTGATCCCGAACGCCGAAACCAACATCAGATCAATACACAGGAAACCATTCAGCTTCTCTAATCTCCAGTTAGTTTCTAGTTTTCTTAACTTTATTGGGTTTAAGAACAGTATTATTAAAGATACCATTTACGACAAACCCAAAATCCCATTCCATTGTTAATCGGGTTAAAGAACAAGTGTTATTTAAAACACCGTTCACGATAAACCCAAAAACCAATTTGATATTAAATACAAGGCTCTGAATAAAAAATATATCGGCTTATATTCAATATCAAATTCTGAAACCAACAAATATCGTATTGGGAATAACGATATATATATATATTCAAAATTCCTCCACAATGTCCGTATAATCACGGAATCCAATATCAAAATATTCCGAAGACAATTTCGATTCAAATCCATTCCAAATCCTATATTGGAAATTCTAGATATATTAAAACCCCTCTCCATCGAATTTATTTAGTTAAAAATAATTGGATTACAATTCTAGTTAATAACTAGCTCATTTTGATAAAAATATATTTTTTATCTTTTCAAATATGGAATCTTTCATCCCAATTCTTTCAAAATCATTTATTATGATTTTACACAAATTATTAATATTTTTAATAATTTTATCAAGGCCCGTACAGTCGATTTCCATAAACGGTCATCGAACTGCACTTATAGCGACCTTTTCCAAATTTGATTTGGGCATAATACCAAATCCAACCATTAGATTTAAAAATACTTATATTCCTTGGAAAGCTCTTTTCGATACGAACCCAATGGTTCCGGGTTTAGGGGAATCCGACGGTCGGATCTCCCGTATTGTCCATTCAAAGTCAATGGTCGAAATTCGCGAATTGCCGCAGCACGGCGCGTTCTATTCAGGCCATTAATTATATATATTATGTATATTATATATATTTTGTCGATTTCAATTTAAAACATATTTTATAAATCGTTTTAAATTCGTTTTCAAAACGATTTCAACTTCGTATTCAATTTTAAATCAAAATTGAATATTCCATACCATTAATATATAAATGATAATATTTTCAAAACATTAGATTTTAAAATCACTTCCATTTCGATACTCATTATAAAAATGAACAAAATCGAAATAAATATCGTTTACGTTAAAATGGCATTAATCTAATCAACACGGCTTTATATATTTAAATATTTTCGTGTCCATCCCAAATCGGACATCAAAATCAGATTTTGATCTTTTACTAAATATTATTTTAAAATATTCATTATTTTAAATATTTGTTATTTTATAATATTCATTATTTCTGAACTGGAATCAGACACAGTCAATTACCATATAATGTTATTTATAGGGATTTCATACAACACATGTATAGAACAACAATGATAAACAATCAACCATCATCCAGAGTGCATTCTACGCTGCGTAAACATTAAATATAAATATTCAACGCTTACAACAGTCTGTCAACCAATCGATTAGCATAAACTAAACAATTGGGATTAGTGTACGTCAAATATCATCCCAATACCCGTGTGGAGTTTCAATCAACAAACACTGAATATTATTTATGCAGTTGGGCGATGTGAAAAATATATCGTCCCAATCAATATCAGTCAAATGGGTGTACATAAACAAATCGCTAGATTTGTAAATTATATTTTATTTTATTCATATACACGTTAAAAATTATATTTTTAACGATAAAATATTTATTTCAGCACATGAATATTTTATTTATTCCATTCCACGTCATAATCAATTTTCGCAACATAATCAATTTTCACAACACAATCAAATCAAACAAGTCGTCCATGGTTTGTGGACGACGGGTGTCGGGTGCTGCTAAGCACTGTCTACATCTAGTATATATTTTAACTAGAAAATAAAATTAAAGTGAGAAGCCCTAACCTTTTGGATCCACTCCTCCAGTCCTTATTGTCGCTCAGATTCGCTATTCTGATTCCAATGCAATCTGTTTCATGAAATTTATATTAAAAATTATATTTTTAATCAATGATGTTTATATTCAAAAATCACAATTTTATTTCTCTATATATATAAAAATTCTATTCTTATCCTATTTAAAATATTATTTCATACATACGATAAAATTTATATTTTTATCTACTAAAAATAATATTTTTATATCGCTATTCATCATAAAAATCATATTTTTTTATCGCAAATGAATATGTAAAAATCGAATCTTTTCTATTTATAAAAATCAAATCTTTATACTACTATATACATAAAGTTATATTTTTATATTCTAACGCTATAAAAATCACATTTTTATCTTCACAGAAATATTTCAAACATGCGATAAAAATCATATCTTTACTTTCAAACCATTTGTGTAAAAATCACATCTTTAACGCGATGTTTACGTTATAAAGATCATACTTTGATTTCGATGTAAACAATATAAAGATCATATTTTTCAATCTCTACTATATAAATAAAAATCCAATTTTTATTCCAAATCTATATATATATATATATAAATCGTTTTTTAACCTTATTAATCATATAGTAAAAATCATATTTTTACTTTGTTAAAAATCCAAGCTTTTCTTTGTTAAAAATCAAATTTTTTGCTATGTAAACAAATAAAAATCGAATTAAAACATACCGGCTATTTTGGGGGTGGAGATGGAGGTCTAATGTGGTCGGAGGTGGGTGCTGAGCTTGCAGTAGCGGCGGAGGGTGGCTGGCGGTTCGCCGGCACGGTGGTGGCTCGATTTGGGGCTAGGGTTTGTGAAGGGCCAATAATGGGTGGTTGCGGTTTTAGGTGGAGAAGGAGGAGAGAGAAATGAAGAGGGGGGCTGTGGAGAGGGACGACGGCGCGTGGGTGAACTCCGACGGCGGTGGCGCACGATGGAAGCTCTGTCGCGTTTTTTTTCTTCAGTTCGATTTTAACTGAAGAGAGAGAGGAGGGAAAGAGAAATAAAAAGGGGGAGGGGGCCTTTTATTTTATTATTATTTTCTTTTTAATTCCCAAAAAACTTGACTTTTAATTCGAATCCCAAATCAAACCCAACGACTGTCGCCCCTAGCATAATACCCCCATTCCGAACACAATGAGATATGTTTCGTAAGCCAGTTCGGCTGTTTCGATCAGTTTTCTTTTAAATTAAAATATAAATTAATATAACGTTCAAAGTTGATTTCAATGTACATTTTAATTTACCAGGGCCACAGACTGACTCCAAAAATTCCAGAAAAATAAATCTGGCTATGTTTTGACGATAAGGTCCTAACAAAACTAATTTCGCCGAATTTGGAGACCGTTTGAAAAATGGCTATTTTTCAGTCGATTAAATTCAAACTAAAATTACCAAACACGTTTAAACTCACCACGCTCACCTATTGATTCGAAAAATTATGAAAATTGGAATCTAGAAATAATTTGACATCCCGGATCCAACAAAATTGGTCTCATTAAAAATGGAGGTCGTTTGCAAAATGGCTATATTTCCATAGCGACTATTATGAATTTTCAACTGGGCATAACTTTTTATTCCCACTGTAAAAATTCATTTTTCGGATTTGCTGGAAAGATATTTTCAAACATATTCAAATATTTTTGGTTTCACTAAAATCCGATTTATTTAGAATCCTGTACATTCATTTGAAATTTGAAATCGAATTTTCAAACTACCGCGCCATTTCCAATTCCTTTTATAATTAAAATAATTATTTATATTCTAACTTCTATTTAATTAAATTTATACATTCTAATTCTATTCAAAATAAATTTCTCGTCGTTATTATTTAAAATAACACATTTTAAATATCCAAAATTCATTAAAATTGCCAAAATAAAAAATTTAAATTGGTTCTGATTTTCCGGGTTGTTACAATCTCCCCCCACTTAAAATCGTTTTGTCGTCGAAAAGGAACAGAGCTGAAAGTTATTTAACTAATCAACTCAACTTTCATTCTTCAACTTTTCAATTTCTAAGAATTTCTAATTTTTCAAAAATTTGGCTAACACCCTAAATTTTCGAAAAATTTCGCCATAAACTCCTTTGTACGGGGAGCATCGGGAAAATCCCCAAACTGCCACATAGGCCCTCTCATCTCTAAAAGAAAAGGAAAAAGCCAAGCGGCTAGCCAATCGACTCATAAAATCATCCAAACCCGATAAATTAGTAAACATGTACCTATTTGTCGGGCATACAATTTTATTCCTCTGCTTAGCTTCCCTGGTATAACCTGTTCAATGTATATGCATGTATATGCATGCAATCTTAAACAATTGTCAAGTCAGTTCAATATTTTGATTCAATTTGGCTTAATGGTTCAAAATTTTAATTAATCAAATCAATAATCAAACAAGACAATCAGCGATCAATTAGTTATTATTGTTTCATACACATAATTTTGATATATATACAGAAAATCATGTTTTTGATGCCAATTCACAACAATATATCTGTAACACCCTGTAATTTAAAAAAACTAAAGTTAACAAATTAAAGAATACTTAATTTCAAATTTGGGAATCAAGGGAAACGGGTTACGCCATTGTGTTCGTCTCGGAATTCTGGTTGAGATAGAGTCCGAGTTTGCGTAAATTGGACTTCGTATGAAGAAGTTATGGGTGTCGGAAGTTTCCAGAAATTCAAATTTAAATTCAAAAACGAATTCAGACTCAGAGACGAGCAGGGCGGGAAGATTTCCCGCCCCAGGCCAGGTCGACCAGGGGGTCGACCTTTGTGTCGACCTACCCTATAGGTCGACTTAGGGGTCGACCTAGGGGTCGACCTAGGGGTCGACCTGGGGGTCGACTTGCCCCTCCCGGGCATATTTGAAAAATGAGAGAATATGAATTTTACCCTTGATTTCATGGTATACTACATAGAAGAATCTATATACTACAACACCACTTTATGTGCACTAGTACATTAGTGTAAATAACCTATTTTTAGACATTATTTAGCCTAGTAAAATTCAAAGGCTAAATAATGTATAACTATTTATGAGGTTGTTAATTTATTATCTTACTAATATTTTAGACATTATTTAGCCTAGTAAAATTCAAAGGCTAAATAATGTATAACTATTTATGTTAATTTGATGTTGACCATTTAATTTAGATTCAATGATTGTTGTATTGTTGATCAGCAGATAATATTGGTTAAGTGGTCATACAAAATTTATCCAAATACACTGGACCTTTATATAATAAAGCAAACCCCAAAGGCAAAAGAGAATTTAATAATTCAAAGGCTAAATAATGTATAACTATTTATGAGGTTGTTAATTTATTATCTTACTAATATTAAAGAGAGAATACAAAAAAACATGACTCCCTTATAGGGTAGAATAGAGATTCAGTATATTTCTCTCCAAAGAACCAAATCTTCAATTATGGTGATAAATCCATAGTAAACTTCGGCCCTTGCCAGTAGATTCTAGCAGCTAGGGCCCTTGTTTACTGGCCTTACCCTTCATGTGGTACCTTGAAGCCTGTGCTCGCCATTTGAGCTTGAGCTACGCTTCATGTGTCTTCCTTACGAAGGGGTCTTCTTATTCATAGGTAAGAAGACATGGTATGGCCCACCCTCTCCCATTCAATATTGGACCCTTGTGGAAACCAATTGAATTGGGAGATAGCACCCTTGTGTTGAGGCAGATAGCTAAAATTGCCCTCTACAACTATAAGTCGTGTTGTAGCAGCTCGAGTCTTTGAAGTGAGATGATCTATTCATCTTCCTGATGTGTGACTAGGGAACACGCATCGATTCGGTGGGGCTAAGCTGGAAAAAAGACCCCTAACTACGTAGTAGTAATACTAGATAAAAAGATACCTATCTTACCTCCGGGTAGCGTAGTTATGCTCTAGAGAGAGAGCAGAGAATCTAACTCCTCTCTTTCTTAGAGCTGGTCGAACGAATAAGAAATATCAATACAATCTAATCAAACTATGGTAGTTAACCTCTATGTACCTGTTTCTCTTTTTAGTTTTTCTATATTAGTAAGATAATAAATTAACAACCTCATAAATAGTTATACATTATTTAGCCTTTGAATTTTACTAGGCTAAATAATGTCTAAAAATAGGTTATTTACACTAATGTACTAGTGCACATAAAGTGGTGTTGTAGTATATAGATTCTTCTATGTAGTATACCATGAAATCAAGGGTAAAATTCATATTCTCTCTAGAGAGAATATGAATTTTACCCTTGATTTCATGGTATACTACATAGAAGAATCTATATACTACAACACCACTTTATGTGCACTAGTACATTAGTGTAAATAACCTATTTTTAGACATGATTTAGCCTTTGAATTTTACTAGGCTAAATAATGTCTAAAAATAGGTTATTTACACTAATGTACTAGTGCACATAAAGTGGTGTTGTAGTATATAGATTCTTCTATGTAGTATACCATGAAATCAAGGGTAAAATTCATATTCTCTCTTTTTGACTCAATGCTGAGTCATTAGGGCTGAGGTGTCACTCTATCTTGACTGGATGGTCTTGACTGATTCTAGGTTAATCTGACAATTCTTAATTAACTAATCTTCTATAAAAACACCCTAAAACCCCTAACCCTAATCACACAAATTCATAACAAGAGCTGCCATGCCGTCAATGGAGGACCTAGAGTAGCCGCCATACACTTTCAACCCTAAAGCAAGATAGAGGCTTGAATCAAATCAAATCTAAATAACAACTAAGTCTACATCAAAGGTGAGCAATTCAATTTCAAAATACAGATCCCAAAAAGACAAGACTATTCTTTTTAATTGTGAGTATGATAGCTTTCACAAAATAATTCGTTAATTTAATTATGATAAGATATAATTGGGATCATAAGAATATGATTTTGAATCATGTGTTTTAAATTATATGTATGTTTGTGGTGTTGAATCATATGTTAGTTCTTATGTAAATTTTAGGCAAGTTGAATCATATATCTTATGCACGTTGAATCATCTATCCTATGTAAGTTTGTGATGATTGGATCATATATACATGTATGAATCTTATGCAAGTTTGGGTTGTTGAAATATATGTGAAACATGTATATGCATATGCTAGTTTATGTGACAATAATCTACATGTTTAGATCTATATGCAAGATTACACGTTTATGTTTAGATCTATACGCAAGATTACACCTTTATGTTTAGATCTATATGCAAGATTACACCTTTACGATTAGATCTATATGCATGTTTACATCTTTATGTTTAGGTCTATATGAAAGATTACACCTTTATGTTTAGATCCATATGCAAGTCCACACCTTTATGTTTGGATCTATAGCAGTACATAAGTTATGCAAGTTTATGCCCATCACCTATGCTAGTTTTGTATCATATGCTAGTTTGAATAAAATTCATATGCAAGTTATTGGCTATGTAATCTTATGTCATGATCCTTAGATTTATTTTATGTGATGTTGATTATCTTTTTATGAGTTAGACTATTTGCGAGTCTAACATATGTCATATGAAAACGTACGAATAGCGCGGGGATGATGGGATAATATTGAATATACATAAAATTGTGAATTGGCAATAAAATAGCCTTAAAAGGCATATAATTAATTTGAGATATTAATTGGCATAATTGGTATTTATGGACAGACAATTATGGACATAAATAAATTTGGAAATTATTGACAATTTTGAATAGGGATAATAATTCAATTTGGGGTTAAATAAAGATGTGTAATAATAAACCGCCTAAGACACGAGGTTAGACTCTTTTGTGGTGTAAGACTGCCCGGACCCGCCCGGCAAATCCAGCAGCCACAAATGCCAGTCTAATGTGAGAGGTCAAAGGCACAAATTAAATGTGTAACAATTGTAAAGACACGAGGTTAGGCTCGTTTGCGGTATAAGACTGCCCGAACCCGCCCGGCAAATCTAGCAAACGCAAATGCCAGTCTAATGTGGGAGGTCTTTACAAGGCTACAGTTCTAATGAATTAAGTAACACTTAACCAGATAAACATGTGGTGGGACCTGGGGAGGTTAAGTGGGTGCCTTGGGTGGCATGTGGAATCAAGGGGGTTCCTTGGGTGGCATGTGAAATACGATTAGATGCACTTAACCAAGATTGAAACATGTAAGAAGACAGAAATAAGAATGGGGTTAAGTGGGGAAACCTTAGTGGGGACCAAGCATAGGTGGAAGGCTTGTGTCAAGCATGGGGGCCCTTTTCAAACCAATAACCCATTAAGTATCTTTGTGAGCTCGACCAAAGTCGAGGACGGGACACGCTTACTGGATTTGATTGTAAGAGGTCAAAACGGGTTAGCGGTGACAACGCAAGTCCAACGGGGTCATGTGCGTGCTTGGGCCCGGGCTGGTAGGTGAGACGTTGTTGCATCGTGTGGATATAAGCCGTGCATTTTTGGTAGTATCGGGTTGCCACTTTGGGGAGTGATACACCCCACTGTGGGGCCAACACGGGTATCTATGAGTTAGGGAGCCGATCGAATGGGGGTAGTGGGTACAACTAGTGGAGATAGGGGAAGAAGACACCTATGAAGGCAGCTAGAGGTACACGAAACTACCATTATCATTATTAAGTTCTATAGGCAGGATCAACTTTTAGGGTGACTAGTGGTGGTGCAGTATAGTAATTATCCTATAGTGATTAGGAACGAGATTAACGCCATAATATTCCTCGTAACTGCTTTGTCATGCCCACTTGTTTCATGATCATACCTTATCTTACCAGTTTTTGCCTTATCCTAGTTACTTTAATAATTATATTGTTAAAGTTATTATACTCGCCAGACTTTATGTCTGATCCCCCTTGTTTTCGCCTCTTTTCTTCCTTTCCCCCCCCCCCAGGTTCTCAGGGTGGGACTAGTACTAGCGGTGCTTGATCTTGGATTTCTTTCTCTCTTTTGGTAGTGCTTGGATTGCTGAAAGTAAAGTTCAGCTCATTTTTTTATGGCTACTTGTGTTGGGGTTTATGCTTTTTATTTTATGTACTCTAAAAAAATTTATCAAGATGGATATTCAGTGTACTTGGTTTATGAAGTTGTTGTAATCTAACTATTTCTCCGCTGCAATAAAAGTTGTTTTAAAATTTTCAAGTACCATTATTTATATCTGTCTTGTTATATTCTGTTCTATACACTAAATACGCTCCATGGAAGTTAAGGCATTCCCTTTGTGAGTGACATTAATGGACGTGGGGTGTCACACGTGGTATCAGAGCTGAAGGTTACCAGACCATATATGAATTTTGAAAAACTATTTTTCAAAAAGCATTTTATAAAGAAATACTTTCAAAAGTATGTTTTAAGGAAAGTATTTTCAAGAGAAAAGTTTGTTTTAAAAACATAACCCCTAAGAGCCATATATCTTTCCTTCGAATTCTCTATTTCGAATCCCTTCATTTTCTTTCAGCATGTCTGGAATTCCCGAGATACCCGAGGGGATACCGATACCAGGATTGTTTAGAAGCTATCTGGAAGTTAGGGCCAATGTCGCAGGCCCACGAAATGCTCCTCCTCCCCCGCCTCTCCTCCTCCCCGTGTTGACACTTTTGCAAATATATGTAAAGATTTTAGGGCAATGGGCGGGAAACCTTTTCACGGATCAGAGACGTTTGTGGAAGCTCAAAATTGGCTTAAGGAGGTGGAAGATCTATTTTGTAGTTTCGAGGTGGAAGATGGAAGGAAGGTCCAATTAGCTGCTTGATTAATGAAGGATGAATCCTCGTTTTGGTGGGAAGTCACAAACGGAGAGCGTCCGGTGGAGACATGGATGGATTTCAAGCGTAGGTTCGAAATGAAGTTTCTCTCACGAGCGGAAGAGAATTTATATATGGAAAAATTCTTAGCGTTGAAGCAAGGGGATTTGGCTCAGAATTGGTAAACACACATGAGAAGAAGGCCCTAAGGTTCGTTAAGGGTTTGAATGAGCCATTTTATTGGTTGGCTATGACCCACATTCCGATGGGGGCTACCTTTGAGAGATTGGTTGACATGGTGCTTATGCATGAAGAAGAGAAGGGTGCTAATACTAATAAGGCACCGGAGAAGAAAGGAGACCAAAAGAAACCACAACAGCAGAACAAGAAAGGCGGGAAGAACAATAATGGCAAAGGAAAGAAGAAGTGCTTTAATTGTGGGACACCAGGCCATCTGAGCAAGGACTATAGGAAAAAGAAGAAGATTAGCTGTTTCCACTGTGGAGAGGCATGACATCTAGTTAAGGACTGCCCAAGGAAACAAGGGTAAGGGCAAAAAACTTCTGGAGGGCATCTTCAGGCTCTCATGGCACCAGGGCAGGAAAGAGGGCAGATTCAGGCTCTCATGGCACCAGGACAGGAGGGAGGTAGAAAAATTTCCGTTGAAAGTTTAGTTTTTCTGTTTGAACATCCTGTTTGTACTTTTTTTGACTCTGGCGCTTCACACTCGTTTGTATCTGCTTCGTTAGTTGAAACACTGCACATAAATACTAGTCTAGTTACGGATCCCATAGTAGTCTTAAATCCTATTGGTGGGTCGCCTCATCTTTCTATGATTTGTCGGGATTTGAGTGTCTATCTTGGGCGTTGGGTTTGAATGCAATGCCTTCGTTCTTGGCTTCGTGGGCTATGGCTTGATTCTAGGTATGGATTGGCTAACTAGACATGGGGCCATCCTAGACTGTGAAAGAAGGGTAGTTAGATTGTTGACTCGTTGTGGAAAGACCCTTGATATTTCTTGTGACCCTAGAGGTCCGGTAATGCTTAGCTACCTAGAATCCCTTGACGCATCCAATGATGATTTGAAATATATTCGTGTGGTCCATGAATATAGTGACGTCTTCGATGAAGTTCGAGGTTTACCCCCGAGGCGTGAGATAGACTTTCGAATATACTTAGTAGAAAATGCAAAGCCAGTTGCATTACCAGTACGCCACATGGCTCCGATAGGGAGAAGAGAACTCAGTAAGCAAGTGAAAGAGTTTCTTGAGAAGGGGTTCATAAGAAGAAGTATTTCGGAGTGGGGTGCTCCAGTCGTTTTTGCTACGAAAGCTGATGGTTCACTTAGATTGTGCATGGACTATAGGGAGCTGAATAAGCTGACGAAGAAGAACCGACACCCATTGCCAAGGATAGATGATTTATTCGATCAGTTGGTGGGTGCTTCGGTTTTCTCACAACTGGATTTGGCTACAGGGTTTCATCAGCTAAGGGTGGCTGAAGATAGCATCGATAAGACTGCATTTAGAACTCCTGACGGTTTCTTTGAGTGGCTCGTCATGCCTTTCGGTTTGACGAATGCACCCGCATAATTTGTTGACTTAATGAGTAGGGTGTTTAGGGAGTTTCTAAACAAGTTTGTGGTAGTCTTTGTATATGATATTCTGGTTTTCTCTAAAAATAAAGAAGAGCATGCCCTACATCTTAGGGAAGTCTTAGAGACCCTACGAGCGCATCAACTTAAAGCTAAGTTCTCTGAGTGCCATTTTTGGAGAAAAGAAGTGTGGTTCTTAGGACACGTGGTCTCTAAGGAAGGGATAGCTGTGGATCCCGCCAAGGTAGTTGCAATCCAAGATTGGAAAACTACTAAGAACGCAACAGAAGTAAGAAGCTTTTTAGGGCTGGGTGGTTATTATAGGAAGTTCATTAAGGACTTCGCGAAGGTATCAGCCCCTCTCACTCGATTAACAAAGAAGAATTTGACTTTTACTTGGGACGTTGACTGTGACGATGCTTTCCAACGTCTGAAGAGGGATTTGACGACAGCTCCAATTTTAGTTTTGCCAAACGGGAGTAAGACATTCATTGTATATACCGATGCTTGCGGGATAGGGCTTGGCGCAGTTTTAATGCAAGAGGGAAGGGTGATATGCTATGGTGGAAGACAGTTGAAAGCCCACAAGAAAAATTACCCTACCCACGACTTAGAGTTGGCGGCCATAGTTTTTGCGCTTAAGTCTTTGCGTCATTATTTGCTTGGCGAGAGGTTTGATTTGTATATAGACCATAAGTCACTAAAGTACTTATTCTCTCAAAAGGACCTAAACTTGAGGCAATAAAGATGGATGGAGTTTTTGGCATCCTACGATTTTGAGATCGCATATACCCCTGGCAAGGGTAACGTTGTAGCCAACGCCTTAAGTAGAAAGAAGTTAACTTTAAGTCCTTTGTTCGTAGAGCGGCAAAGTTTGGAGTATATATATCTACTTTTGACTTCAGACCCTCTATCGATTATATACCCGGATTGTTTGCATCATTATAGGTGCAACCTACACTTTTGGGTCGAGTTGGAGAGGCACAGCGAAACGACCCACAGTTGGTTGAGATAGTAGGCAAGCTTATAGGAGGGGAGTCCTCAAGACATCTTGATAGATATGCTATAGATGAGAGAGGTTGGCTACGTAGAGATGGGAGACTTTGCGTACCACAAGACGAGAGTTTGAAGAAGGCAATTCTTGAAGACTCACATCGCTCTAAAATGACCATACTTCCCGGTAGTGATAAGATGTATAGGGATATGAAGCGAGTTTTCTTTTGGGCCGGAATGAAGAAGGACGTGGCCGAGTTCATAGCTAGATGCTTAGCGTGCCAACAAGTCAAGGCGGAGCAAAAGAAGCCTGGAGGTTTGCTCCATCCCTTATAGATTCCGCTTTGGAAATGGGAAAGCGTTTCCATGGATTTTGTAGATGGGTTACCAAGATCAAGGAAGGGTAATACGGGAATTTAGGTAATTGTTGACAGACTTACAAAAAGTGCCCATTTTATTCCCGTTAAGAGTAGAAGGACCACCGCATGGTTAGCATCCGTTTACCTTAGAGAAATAGTTCGTTTGCATGGCATGCCCTCTAGCATTGTGAGCGATAGAGATCCCATTTTCACAAGCGAATTTTGGAAAAACTTACAAGCGGCGATTGGGACGCAGCTATGCTTTAGTACCGCTTATCATCCTCAGACGGATGGCCAGACCGAGGGGGTGAATCAGATTCTAGAAGACCTTCTGAGCTTATGCATCCTAGACTTTGGAGGAACATGGGAAGAGCACCTTCCACTAGTAGAGTTCGCCTATAATAATAGTTTTCAGGCTAGCATTGGCATGGAACCTTTTGAGGCGACGACCGTGCCGATCACCTACATGTTGGTGGGAATCCACGAATAAGGTTTTGCTTGAAACCGACATGATTAGGGAGACTTCGGAGAATATAGACCTGATTCGATGGCGAATGAAGATGGCGCAGGACCGACAGAAGTCAGATGCTAATAGGAGATGAACCGATCTTGAGTTTGATGTTGGGGACATGGTTTTTATTAAGGTGTCACCATTAAGAAACGTAGTCCGTTTTGGATCAGTAGGGAAGTTGGCACCAAGGTTCGTAGGACCCTTTCCAATTACAGAGAGGATTGGGCAAATGGCATATAGAGTAAAGTTACCGGAAAATCACAGCGGAGTTCATGACGTGTTTCACGTTTTGCATTTGCGTAAGTGTTTACACGATACAGCAGAAATGGTAGAGCCGAGCACGCTCGAAGAAGTGGAAGTAGATGCAATGCCACGATCAGACGAGCTCCTACACGCATTCTCGGATCGTAGGTCAAAAAGCTTCGCAACAAAGAGGTCAAGTTGGTCAAAGTGCAATGGGGATATGATTAAAGAGACGCGACTTGGGAGACGGAAGATAAGATGCGTACGTTGTACCCTTTCCTTTTTGAGGGTATGTTTTAATTTCTCCTTTTTTCTACCGCTTTGTTGATACTTGTCCTATCTTTTATTATTATCTTTGCGATGACATCTTCGATCTTTAGTTAGGAAGAACCCGATGGTTGAAACATGTGTTTGAGACATGTTATGTTTGAAGGATGCAAATGGATGCAAGTGGTTGCTAGTGGTTGCTCGTGGATGCATGTACACACCCCTTAGGCACTAGATTGGCTCAATCACCTCCATGTTGCATGTAAATGTGTGTGCATATTTAAATTAATGAATGTATAATGGTTGTGTTATCATATGGACGCTGCATTTTGATGAATGGTTGTGCACACATGTAGAAGTAATATGTATCAATAGGATTCTTTCGCATACATAATGGACGCATGGCACTATCATGATTCGCATTAAGGAGGTCAACTGAATCAGTAGACCACCTGATTTTGCATTAGATAAGGAACATATACACACACTTCTTGCATATGTTCATACAGCATTAGAAATTTTGTAAGGACAATGGATGCCTGTGTTTGATGGTTGAGTAGATGGATGATTGGATGTTAGGATATGCATTCTCCTTAGCATGGAGATTTCGGGGGCGAAATCCTTTAAGGAGGGGAATATGTAACACCCCGTAATTTTAAAAAACTAAAGATAACAAATTAAAGAATACTTAATTTCAAATGTAGGAATCAAGGGAAATGGGTTACGCCATTGTGTTCGTCTCGGAATTCTGGTTGAGATAGAGTCCGAGTTTGCGTAAATTGGACTTCGTATGAAGAAGTTATGGTTGTTGGAAGTTTCCAGAAATTCAAATTTAAATTCAAAAACGAATTCAGACTTAGAACCGGGCAAGGCGGGAAAATTTCCCACCCCAAGCCAGGTCGACCTACCCTATAGGTCAACCTAGGGGTCAACCTGCCCCCCCAACGGGCAGATCTGAAAGATGATGACTTTTTGACTCAATGCTGAGTCATTAGTGCTGAGGAGTCACTCTATCTTGACTGGATGGTCTTGATTGATTCTAGGTTAATCGGACGGCTCTTAATTAACTACTCTTCTATAAAAACACCCCAAAACCCCTAACCCTAATCACACAAATTCATAATAAGAGCCGCCATGCCGTCAATGGAGGACCTAGAGTAGCCGCCATACACTTTCAACCCTAAAGCAAGATAGAGGCTTGAATCAAATCAAATCTAAATAACAACTAAGTCTACATCAGAGGCGAGTAATTCAATTTCAGAATACAGATCCCAAAAAGACAAGACTATTCTTTTTAATTGTGAGTATGATAGCTTTCATAAAATAATTCGTTAATTTAATTATGATAAGATATAATTGGGATCATAAGAATATGATTTTGAATCATGTGATGTAAATTATATGTATGTTTGTGGTGTTGAATCATATGTTAGTTCTTATGTAAATTTTAGGCAAGTTGAATCATATATCTTATGCAAGTTGAATCATCTATCCTACGTAAGTTTGTGATGATTGGATCATATGTACATGTATGAATCTTATGCAAGTTTGGGTTGTTGAAATATATGTGAAACATGTATATGCATATGCTAGTTTATGTGACATTAATCTACATGTTTAGATCTATATGCAAGATTACACATTTATATTTAGATCTATATGCAAGATTACACCTTTATGTTTAGATCTATATGCAAGATTACACCTTTACGATTAGATCTATATGCAAGTTTACATCTTTATGTTTATGTCTATATGAAAGATTACACCTTTATGTTTAGATCCATATGCAAGTCCACACCTTTATGTTTGGATCTATAGCAGTACATAAGTTATGCAAGTTTATGCCCATCACCTATGCTAGTTTTGTATCATATGCTAGTTTGAATAAAATTCATATGCAAGTTATTGGCTATGTAATCTTATGTCACGATCCTTAGATTTATTTTATGTGATGTTGATTTTCTTTTTATGAGTTAGACTATTTGCGAGTCTAACATACGTCATATGAAAACATACGAATAGCGTGGGGATGATGGGATAATATTGAATATACATAAAATTGTGAATTGGCAATAAAATGGCCTTAAAAGGCATATAATTAATTTGAGATATTAATTGGCATAATTGGTATTTATGGACATAATTTTAAGAGACAATTATGGACATAAATAAATTTGAAAATTATTGACAATATTGATTAGGGATAATAATCCAATTTAGGGTTAAATAAAGATGTGTAATAATAAACCGCCTAAGACACGAGGTTAGACTCTTTTGTGGTGTAAGACTGCCCGGACCCGCCCGGCAAATCCAGCTACCACAAATGCCAGTCTAATGTGAGAAGTCAAAGGCACAAATTAAATGCGTAACAATTGTAAAGACACGAGGTTAGGCTCGTAAGCGGTATAAGACTGTCCGGACCTGCCAGGCAAATCCAGTAACCGCAAATGCCAGTCTAATGTGGGAGGTCTTTACAAGGCTACGGTTCAAATGAATTAAGTAACACTTAACCAGATAAACATGTGGTGGGACATGGGGGGTTAAGTGGGTGCCTTGGGTGGCATGTGGAATTAAGGGGGTGCCTTGGGTGGCATGTGAAATACAATTAGATGCACTTAACCAAGATTGAAACATGTAAGAAGACATGAATAAGAATGGGGTTAAGTGGGGAAACCTTAGTGGGGACCAATCATAGGTGGAAGGCTTGTGTCAAGCATGGGGGCTCTTTTCAATCCAGTGACCCATTAAGTATCTTTGTGAGCTCGACCCAAGTCGAGGACGGGACACGCTTACTGGATTTGATTGTAAGAGGTCAAAACGGGTTAGCGGTGGCAACACAAGTTCAAAGGGGTCATGTGCATGTGTGGGCCAGGGCTGGTAGGTAAGACGTTGTTGCATCGTGTAGATATAAGCCGTGCATTTTTTTTAGTATCGGGTTGCCACTTTGGGGAGTGATACAACCCACTGTGGGGCCAGCACGGGTACCTACAAGTTAGGGAGCCGATCGAATGGGGGTAGTGGGTACAACTAGTGGAGATAGCGGCAGACGACACCTATGAAGGCAGCTAGAGGTACACGAAACTACCATTATCATTATTAAGTTATATAGGCGGGATCAACTTTTAGGGTGATTAGTGGTGGTGCAGTATAGTAATTATCCTATAGTGATTAGGAACGAGATTAACACCAGAATATTCCTCTTAACTGCTTTGTCATGCCAACTTGTTTCATGATCATACCTCATCTTACTAGTTTATGCCTTATCCTAGTTACTTTAATAATTATATTGTTAAAGTTATTATACTTGCCAGACATTATGTCTGACCCCCCTTGTTTTCGCCTCTTTTCTTTCTTTTCACCCCCCCCCCCCAGGTTCTCAGGGTGGGACTAGTACTAGAGGAGCTTGATCTTGGATCTCTTTCTCTCTTTTGGAAGTGCTTGGATTGCTGAAAGTAAAGTTTAGCTCATTTTTTTATGGCTACTTGTGTTGGGGTTTATGCTTTTTATTTTATGTACTCTGAAACAATTTATCAAGATGGATATTAAGTGTACTTGGTTTATGAAGTTGTTGTAATCAAACTATTTCTCCGCTGCAATAAAAGTTGTTTTAAAATTTTCAAGTACCATTATTTATATCTGTCTTGTTATATTCTTTTCTATACACTAAATACGCTCCATTGAAGTTAATGCATTCCCTTTGTGAGTGACATAAATGGACGTGGGGTGTCACAATATCCTATCTAGTTTTGGTTCTCACACCAGTCAATTGGAAACATATAGATATCCCACTTTCGAAAATCGAACACAAATTCTGATGATGTTCGAACTATCATCAGAACCATCTCCGGGCGACTATAGTGTGATTCTATATGTATCCAGTATATTAAAACTTCGAACATACGTTTGCAAGGCGTATATGCAAAATCTTTATATACTCGATTGTCTAAATTCAATATAAAACATAATATTCAAATACGTATATTATGGTTTAAATTTTCAAAAACAAATTCGTTATCATTTTTATTTTAAAAATAACACTCTTCACACTCGCTCTAGGATACTACTGATCCTATCTCTAACGAGTCATCCTTATTGGATATTACTTATCCAATCTCTGATGAATTCTTTCGTTCGGTTCCAATGTGTCTTGTTCTCGAGCTCTGTAAACCAAAGCTCTGATACCAAATGAAACGACCCAAACTTCCCCGTAAAGAAAAGCCCGGATTGTCTGAGAACACGACAAATCAGAACATAAATAGATGAATATTTCATTGCTTATTACAACAATTTACATCAGAGTACAAGAATATACAGAGTATGAACAAACAATATACATTTGATAAATATCAGAGATTTACAAATTACAATGCAGCGAAAAATAATACAAAACACAACCGAAAGAGATAAACGGATACAGAGCTTTCCGGATATCATTCCAGCTGTAAACCAGGATCCTGTGAATATAAACTACAAAAAAAAAACTAATAGCTGCCCGTGTGGAAAATAGGGGCACCTTGAGTTTAGGTTTAAACAATAAACTCCAGGTCAGTCATGTGACTGGTGTGAGAACTAAAAAAGTTATTTAAAACTTTACTTTAAAAGATAGTAAATCAAGGGACCTCACCATATAATACGGAACAGGTTTCCTCCCAAGAAAACTAGTGCATAGAATAAACAGCGCAATGCTTTTTGGAAAATTGAAGCTATTAACCCAGGTCCCATCATACAATGCAACGCAAGCCGGAGGATAGGGTTTTCCCTTTATAATAGCCAAACATGCTAGGTATGTTTAAAACAAATCATTTGATACTATTATAAGTGCATAGTGTATAAAACAACTTCAAATATAAATGTATCAATCATAGACGGCATGGGTACCATATATAATGTCGCCAATACTAGGATCTGCAAATAAAACCGAATGTCACGTATTGGAAATTGGATTTCCGTCATGAGTCGAGGCAAGGGACCATCCTCGCCGGCTTCGAAACACTCTTACAAATGCCTCAGGGTTCGGACGCTGGCGAACCCTTGGATCTTCAGGCCCGATCCACACATAGCGGATTAGTTATACCTGAACACAAGTTTCTCGGTCCTATCGGGCCTATCCATTAGCTCCGCAGAGACCGATATATCCGAGGCGCCTCGCATTCCAACAACCACACAGGTAAAAATAATATAAATGTCAGGGCGTGAAAAACCCTGACACCACCTATAGCTAGAAAGAAATGTCGTGCACTCCCTGCAGTCACGATCCCGTTTTTGACTCATACCGAGGTGTGAGGCTCGCGAATTAACGCTATACCCAAAGCTATGCCACACAGGTCGTGCATTGATCATCAACCACAAGACTCTGCTTTTCAACAGAAGCCTTGATCATTTGCCACTCAGGCATTCCACACAGAAAATTTACGCCATGCGACTGATGTCTATCGATATATAACCTCTGAGCTCGTACGTCTCAGAGAAGGGCGTTAAGCAAGAAAATAAATTCTCCGCCGCCAAACAAATATATATTTAATAGAGATCAGTCAACACAGAATAAAATCCAATGTCAGACACATAGTCCATTTACAAGTTCTCTCTTGGTCTGAATGAAATTGGAGGCATCTTATTCCTCGTCCCATACGTCCAATACAGGAGAGAGGTCCTCGCATATCCGGTCGATCTCCAAGTACGTCTGGACGATCACCACTTATTACCTCGTCTTGGGTGTACATCCCAATCAAGACATCATTAATCATCCAAATGATGTGAAGACCTCCAGTCTTCAACCACCGTCTTCATCGTCGACTTATCGTCGAATCAGTTATTCAGAATGGGTATAAACCCGGTCTTTCCGAATAACTCGCGTATATAATAAACAAGTGTTATAAAAACACAACATACGCCTCATTCCAATTCAAAATATTCTTTTATTCAAATATTCACATTCTTAGGGATATGTTCCCACTAATTTTATCAAAGATAAATTCTTTTAAATTTATTCTTTAATCTACCTTTGAATATCAATTCAAACTATATTAAGGTTTTCTAAACTAGTCGGGATTAACGCACCTTACTGAAGTAACCTTTTATTTAATTTCCCAATACCAACCTATTCATCCCATGGAGCAAAACTGGTATTACCCCATAACTGACACCACAGTGTTATCGGTAAATTTAATTACCATTTCCCATTCAAATCTAATTAAAGATTTAGCTATCGCTTGGAGCAAAACTGGTGATACTCCACTCTCGATCATTTCCCAAATTTGATAATTTAAATTATCAATTCACATTTCAATTTAATTAAAGATTCATTAAAACTCCACTTAGTTTTAATCTTCCCAAAAATCAATAATAATGATTATTTAACTTTGGAAACACAAACATGTCGCATCGACAATCTACACCGTACTATTGATTTCTGCCTATATATAGCCTCTGAGCTTGTACGTCTCAGAGAAGGGTGTTAAGCAAGAGAATAAATTCTCTTCCACCAAACAGATATATATTTAGCAGAGATCAACCATATAGTTCGAAATACAATGACAAACATGTAATCCTGTCTTTAACTGGGTTAAAGAACTAATGTCATTTAAAACACAGTTCATAATAAACCCAAATCACATTCCATTAATTGTGGAATCTTCACGGAAAAACAAATCAATATATAATCGATATCAATTTCTGTATCCGACTAATAATATAAATGGAATAACGGAAAAGCCTTTTAAATTTCATATGTATTAATTGTCTTCCTCCACAGAAGTTCACTTCGATTATTATCAAATCGAATTCCATTCAATTCCAAATTAATATATTAAATTGGAAAACTTTACTTTGGAAAATTCCCGTTAAATCTTAATAAAAAGATTTATAAATTCCAAGTCCCATTTCACTGTAAATCGGGTTAATGGATGAATGTCATTAAAAACACAGTTCACAATAAACCCAATTCACATTCCATTTTCAATTCCAATTAAATGTTAATTAATTGGAAATTCTTCTTCAAATCTTAATTAAAAGATTTATTCTTTTCACACGGGGGTTTAATAATAGTGTACTGAAGAGCCCATCCCATCAGTCTTTAACCGTAAATTAGTAAGAGAACAATTCCCTAAGTATTGATCCCGAAGGCCGAAACCAACATCAGATCAATACCTAGGAAACCATTCAACTTGGCTAATCTCTAGTTAGTTTCTAATTTTCTTAACTTCATTGGGCTTAAGAATAGTATTATTAAAGATACCATTCACGACAAACCCAAAATCCCATTCCATTGTTAATAGGGTTAAAGAACAAGTGTTATTTAAAACACCGTTCACGATAAACCCAAAACCAATTTGATATTAAATACAAGGCTCTGAATAGAAAATATATCTACTTATATTCAATATCGAATTCTAAAACCGACAAATATCGTATTGGGAATAACGATATATATATATATATATCTTCCAAATTCCTCCACAATGTCCGTATAATCACGGAATCCAATATCGAAATATTCCGAAGATAATTTCGATTCAAATCCATTCCAGTTCATATATTAGAAATTCTGGTTATATTAAAACCCCTCTCCATCCAATTTATTTATTTAAAAATAATTAGATTATAATTCTAGTTAATAACTAGCTCATTTCGATAAAAATATATTTTTATCTTTTCAAATATGGAATTGTTCATCCCAATTCTTTCCAAATCATTTATTATGATTTTACACAAATTTTTAATATTTTTATCAAGGCCCGTACAGTCGATTTCCATAAATGGTCATCAAACTGCACTTATAGCGACATTTTCAAAATTTGATTTGGACATAGTACAAAATCCAACCATTAGATTTCAAATTCCTTATATTCGTTGGAAATCTCTTTTCGGTACGAACCCAATGGTTCTGGGTTTAGGGGAATCTGACAGTCGGATCTCCGTAATGTCCATTCGAAGTCAATGGTCGAAATTTGCGAACTGCCACGGCGCGTTCTATTCAGGCCATTAAATATATATAATATATATATTATATATATTTCGTAGACTTCCATTTAAAACGTATTTTATAAATCGTTTTAAATTCGTTTTCAAAACGATTTCAACTTGATATTCAATTTTAAATCAAAATTGAATATTCCATGTCATTAATATATAAATGATAATATTTTGAAAACATTAGATTTTGAAATCACTTCCATTTTGATACTCATTATAAAAATGAATAAAATCGATATAAATATCGTTCACGTCAAAATGGCGTTAATCTAATCAACACGGCTTAATATATTTAAATATTTTTGTGTCCATCCCAAATCGGACATCAAAATCAGATTTCGATCTTTTACTGAATATTATTTTAAAATATTCATTATTTTAAAATATTCATTCTTTCTAAACTGGAATCAGACACAGTCAATTACCATATAATGTTATTTATAGGGATTTCATACAACACATGTATTGAACAACAATGATAAACAATCAACCATCATCCAGAGTGCATTCTACACTGCATAAGCATTAAATAGAAATATTTAACGCTTACAACAGTCTGTCAACCAATCGATTGACATACAACTAAACAATTGGGATTAGTGTACGCCAAATATCATCCTAATACCCGTGTGGGGTTTCAATCAACTAACACTGAATATTATTTGTGCAGTTGGGCGATGTGTAAAATATATCGTCCCATTCAATATCAGTCAAATGGGTGTACATAAACAAATCGTTTGATTTGTAAATGAATATTTATTTTATTCATCCACAAGTTAAAAATTATATTTTAACGATAAAATATTTCTTTTAGCGCATGAATATTTTATTTATTCCATTCCATGTCACAATCAATTTTCACAACACAATCAAATCAAACAAGTCGTCCATGGTTTGTGGACGACGGGTGTCGGGTGCTGTTAAGAACCGTATGCATCCTAGTATATATTTTAACTAGAAAATAAAATTAAAGTGAGAAGTTCTCACCTACGGGATCCCCTCCTCCAGTCCTTATTGTCGCTTAGATTCGTTGTTCTGATTCCAACGCAATCTGTTTCACGAAATTTATATTAAAAATTATATTTTTAATCAACGATGTTTATATTCAAAAATCACATTTTTATTTCACTACATATATAAAAATTCTATTTTTGTCCTATTTCAAATATTATTTCATACATGCGATAAAATTTATATTTTTATCTAACTAAAAATAATATTTTTATATTGCTATTCATCATAAAAATCATATTTTTCTATCGCTAATGAATGTATAAAAATCGAATCTTTTCTATTTATAAAAATCAAATCTTTATACTACTATATACATAAAGTTATATTTTTATATTCTAACGCTATAAAAATCATATTTTTATCTTCATAGAAATATTTCAAAAATGCGATAAAAATCATATCTTTACTTTCAAACCATTTGTGTAGAAATCACATCTTTAACGCGATGTTTACATTACAAAGATCATACTTTGATTTCGATGTAAACAATATAAAGATCATATTTTTAAATCTCTACTTTATAAATAAAAATTCAATTTTTATTCTAAATCTCTCTCTATATATATATATATATATATATATATCGTGTTTTTACCTTATTAATCATATAGTATAAATCATATTTTTACTTTGTTAAAAATCCAAGCTTTTCTTTGTTAAAAATCAAAAAATTTCCTATGTAAACAAATAAAAATCGAATTAAAACATACCTTCTGTTTTGGGGGTGGAGATGGCGGTCTAAGGTGGTCAGAGGTGGGTGCTGGGCTTGCAGTCGCGGCGGAGGGTGGCTGGCGGTTCACCGGCACGGTGGTGGCTCGATTTGGAGCTAGGGTTCGTGAAGGGCCAAGAAAGGGGGGTTGCGGTTTTAGGTGGAGAAGGAGGAGAGAGAATCAAAGAGGGGGGCTGTGGAGAGGGTCGGCGGCGCGTGGGTGATCTTCGACGGCGGTGGGGCGTGATGGAAGCTCCATCGTGTTTTTTTTTCTTCAGTTCGATTTTAACTGAAGTGAGAGAGGAGGAAAAGAGAAATAAAAACGGGGAGGGTGCCTTTTATTTTATTATCTTTTCTTTTTAATTCCCAAAAAAATTGACTTTTAATTCGAATCCCAAATCAAGCCCAACGACTGTCGCTCCTAGCATAATACCTGTAATAACCCGAAAATGCGAGCCAGTTTGAAATTTTTATTTTGGCAATTTTAGCGAATTTTGAATATTTAAAATGAATTATTTTAAATAAAATCGACGAGAAAATTTATTTTGAATATAATTCGACGTATATATTATACGCGTCGTCGTTAGAATATAATAATTATATATAACTATAAATAGAATTGAAAATGGCGCGGTAGTTCGATAATTCGATTTCAAACTTCAATTGAATGTACCGGGTGCAAAACAATCCGGATTTTAGTGAAACCAAAAACATTAGGATCTAATTGATAACATCTTTCTAACGGATGTAAGAAACTGAGATTTCACTTTAAAAATTGAGAGATATGTCCAGTTGAAAATTCTGAATAGTCGCTATGGAATTCAGGCCCTTAAAAATGGACATTTTGCAAATGACCTCGGATTTCGACGAAACCAGTTTTGTTAGGTCCGTGATGTCGAATTATTGCTAGATTCCAAATTTCATAATTTTTCGAATCAATATGTGAGCGTGGCAAAGGAAAACGCGTTTGACCAGTTTCAGTTGATTTTAATCGACTGGAAATTGGCCATTTTTCATACGGTCTCAGAATTCGACGAAACTAGTTTTGTTAGGACCGTATCGTCAATACGAAGCTAGAAAATATTTTTCTGCAATTTATAGAGTTAGTATGGGACCCCAGTAATTTGAAATGTACGTTTAAAATTCAATATAGTGATTTAAATGTAAATTAAACGGAAACTGATTCAAATGATCGAATCAACCTACGATACATATCCCATTGTGTTCGGAATGGGGGTTAAACGCTATGGGCGACAGGCGGTGGACCTCGTTTAGAGGTCGTTTGAAAAAGTTGACTTTTTGCATTAAAATAAAATAATTAAATAATTAAATTAATAAAAATAAAACTCTCCCCCCTTTTTATATTTCGTTCTGGCCCCCCCCTTCTATCAGTCGATAGATCCAGAGAAAAAAAAAAGAGAGCAACCGTCGAATCGGAGAACCCCCCCCAGGCGCCGCCGATCGTCGGCAAGCCACCTCCTCCTCGTCGAATCGGAGAACCCCCCCCCGAAGCCCGACAACCCAAAAACCCAAGTGCCGCGACCCCCCCTGGCCTCACCTTCGCCTACACGGATTCGCGAGCCTCCCCCTCGATCCTCCTCTTCCCCTTCCTCCGCGACCCCCTCTTCCTCGACAGCCCTCCCCAAGTGCCGCGACCTCCCCCCCCTTCCCTCCTTCAGCCGCAAGTTCCCCCCCTGTAAGTCTACAGATTTTTCTTTTTTTTTTAATTTTATTTATGTTTAAAACTGTTTTTTTATTATTTTAAAACTGTTTTTTTTATTATTTTAAAACTGTTTTTTTTATTATTTTAATACTGATTTTTATTATGTTAAAATACTGATTCTAGTTATGTTAAAATACTGATTTTAGTTATGTTATAAAACTGATTTTAGGTTTAAGAATATAAAAAAAAAAACTGATTTTAGGTTTAAGAATATAAAACTGAATTTTATATAATGTGAAAACTAGATTTTATATAAAGTGAAATATGATTTTTATATTTTTAAAGTATTAAAAATATAATCTTTATAGGATAGAGAATATAAAAATATCATCTTTGTGTATGTAACGAAATAAAAATCTGATTTTTATCTTATATACGTTGAGATAAAGTGGTAATTTCTATAATGATGAAATCTGTATTTTTGAAAAGATGAAGTCTTTATATTTTTGAAAGGGAGAAATCTTTATAGTTAAAAAGGCGAGATCTTTATATAGATGAAAACGATATAAAAATAGGATTTTTATATATTGAACATCGAAGTAAAAATTCGATTTTTATAAATTGAATAGCAAAGTGAAAAATTCGATTTTTAAATATAGGAAGTGATTATGAAAATATGACTTTTAAATTGAAAGTGAATAAATAAAAATGTGATTTTTTTTTATTTTAAAGACATCAAAATATAAAAATGTGTGATTTTTATATATGTAGTGACTACGGGCAACGAAGATGATAAACAGACGAGAATGGAGAGCCGTGAAGATAGGATAGCTATCGGTGAGAACTTCTCACTCTTAATTCTCTTTTTCTAGATATATATATATACTAGGATGCAGACGGTGCTTATTAGGAGCACCCGACACCCGTCCACATACCATGGACTTGTTTGTTTGGATGTTTGGTGATTGATTGAGATATTGGTTTGAATGTGGTTTGTGGTGTGAAAAATCGAATCGATAAATTGGTTAGGATTAGACGTGCGCCGTTATAAGGCGAAGGAGTAAGACTAGGTTAGACTCTTACTCCAAATTTTGTGGTTTGCATAACGAAAGTGATTTGATTGATGTGTGAATGGCGTGGGCCTTCACTAGACCGGGGATAAGGCTAGGCCTTGTCCCGTTTCTAGTATCGTGCCGTTATGCCGCCGAAATTTTCTAAAATATGTTAGAAAAATAAAAATATCATTTTTATTGTGTAAATGAAATGAATAGAAATTCAAGTGTTGAAATAGAATATTTTATCGTTAAAAATATAATTTTTAACGTGAAAGTGAATAAATAAAATATTTATAAACAAATCGGCCGATTTGTTTATATACACTGATTTGACTGATATTGATTGGGTTGATAAATTTTACACATCGCCCAATTGCACAAATAAAATCTGTGTTTGATTGTTTGAAACCCCACACGGGTGTTGGGATGAAATTTGAAGTTCACTCATCCTGATTGATCAAATATGTCGATCGATTGATTGACAGGCTGTTATAAGCGTTAGATATCGATATTTGATGCTTGTACAGTGTAGTGCACTTTGGTTGATGGTTGATTATTTTTCGACGCTATTATATACATGTATTGTATGGAATCCATATAATTAACGTTATATGGTGATTGATTGGGCCTCATTCCAATTGGGAAAATAAGGAATATTATAAAAGAAAATTCATGTGTTGAATATAAAAATAGTCATGTGTTGACGATGTGCATGTGTTGAGTGAAATATTTTATATAATCAAAATTACATCTTTATCACATTTAAAATTAGAACTACTTCCCAGTAGAAGTCTAATTGAAAATCAAACGATAGATACCATAGTTTTATAAAATATTTCACATAACAAAAATAGTGATGTGTTGACAGTACTCATGTGTTGAGATTAGTCGTGTGTTGAAAGAAATATAGGTTCATGTGTTGAATTGAATAGAAGTTTTTGAAATATATAAAGCCGTGTGGATTAGAGATGCGCTATTTTGACGTGAACGATATTTATATCGATTTTATTCGTTTTAAAACGAATATGGAAAAGTGATTTCAAAACTAAATATTTTGAAATGAAATTCAAATTGAATTAGATTAAAATTCGAATTGAATAGGAAGTGAATTTGAATTTGAATAAAATCGAAATGAATTGAATAGAAAACGACTTCGAAATGAATTGAATTGAAAACGATTTCGAAATGAATTGAATTGAAAACGATTTCGAAATGAATTGAATTGAAAACGAATTCAAATTGAATTGAAAGCAAATTGAAATGAATTCAAATTGAATTGAAATTTGAATTGAATAGAAATGAATTTTAAAACGAATTTATAAAGAAGAATTCAATTTTGATTTGAATTGAAAAGGAAGTTGAAATTGTTTTGAAACGAATTTAAAACGATTTATAAAATTCGTTTTAAAAGGAAATCGACGAAATATATATAATATATATATTATATATATAATGGCCTGAATAGAATGCGCCGCGCCGCGGTAGTTCGTGAATTTCGACCATTTATTTCAAACGGACATTGCGGGAGATCCGACCGTCGGATTCTCCTAAAACCGGAACCGTTGGGTTCGTATCGAAAAGAGCTTTCCAATGAATATTAGAAATTTGAAATCTAACGGTTGGATTTGGAATTATGTCCAAATCAAATTCGAAAAAGGTCGCTGTAAGTGCAGTTCGATGGCCGTTGTTGGAAATCGACTGTACGGGCCTTGATAAAATTATTAAAAATATCTATAATTTGTGTAAAATTATAATATGTGAATTGGAAAGAATTGGGTTGGAAAATTCCACATTTGAATAGGTAAAAATAGATTTCTATCGAAATGAACTAGTTTTGAACTAGAATTAGAATCAATTTATTTTTGAAATAAATAAATTGAATTTGAAAGTGATTTTGAAAATAATCAATATTCCCAATACGTGGATGGGACTGGAGTTGAATCGAAATTATCTTCGGGATATTTCGATGTTGGATTTCGTGACTATACAGATATTGTTATGGGAATTTGAAAGATATATTTTATATCGTTATTTCCAATACGATATATGTTGGTTTCAGAATTTGATATTGAATATAAGCCGATATATTTTCTATTCAAAGCCTTGTATTTAATATCAAATGTGATTTGGGTTTATCGTGGATCGTGTTTTAGATGACATTGGTGCTTTAACCCAGTTAAAGGCAAGATATTGATTTTTGAGAAGATTAAAACTAAGTGAAGTTTTAATGAATCTTTAATTAGATTAAAATGTGAATTGATAATTTAAATTATCAAATCTGAAAAGTGATCGAGAGTGGAGTATCACCAGTTTTGCTCCAAAGCGATAGTTAAATCTTTAATTAGATTTGAACGTGAAATGGTAATTAATTTTACCGATAACACCGTGGTGTTAGATATGGAGTATCACCAGTTTTGCTCCATGGGATATATAGGTTGGGATTGGGAAATAAAACAAATAATTACTTCGGTGTGGTTCGCTAATCCCGACTAGTTTGAAATGATATCCAAAGGAAGATTATAGGATAAATTTAGAAGAATTTATCTTGGATAAAATTAATGGGAACATTTCCCTAAGAATGTGTTTTTGTGAATAAAAGAATATTCTGAATTGGAATGAGGCGTTCGTGGTGTTTGTGTAACATTTGTTTATTATATACGTGGGTTATTCAGAAAGGCCGGGTTTATACCCATTCTGAATAATCGATTCGACGAGATGTCGAAGATGAAGACGGTGGTTGAAGACCGGAAGTCTTCACATCGTTTGGGTGATTACTGATGATCTTGATTGGGCTGTACACCCAGGATGAGGGAATCAGTTGGTGATCGTCCAGACGTACCTGGAGATGGATGGATATGCGAGGAAAGTGCCTCCGGTTTCGTTCAGACCCAGAACGGACTTGTAAATGGACTGTGTGTCTGACATTGGATTTTAGTCCGTGTGATTGATCTCTATTAAATATATATCTGTTTGGCGGCGGAGAATTTATTCTCTTGCTTAACGCCCTTCTCTGAGACGTACGAGCTCAGGGGTTATATATTGATGGATATCAAACGCATGGAGTGAATTGCCTGTGTGGCATGCGTAAGTGGCAATTGATCAAGGCTTCTGTTGAAAAGCAAAGTCTTGTGGTTGATGATCAAAGCACGGCCTGTGTGGCATAGCTTTGTGTATAACGTGAATTCGCGAGCCTCACACCTCGGTATGAGTCAAAAACGGGATACGGACCCAAGGAGTGCACGACGTTTCTTTCTAGCTAGGGTGGTGTCAGTGACCTACCAGCCCTGACATTTATATACTTTTCACCTGTGTGGTCGTTGGATACGAGGCGCCTCGGATATAGGTCTGTAAGGACCGGGAAACGTGTGTTCAGGAATAACTAATCCTCAAAAGTAAGAGAGGACCGGCCTTGGAGGTTCCAAAGGATCATAGTGGGGTCCTGAGGCATTGCTAGAGTGTCTCGAACGCGGAGAGGAGCTTGCCCCTTGCCTCGGCTCATGACGGAAATCCAATTTCCAATACGTGATAGTGCGGTTTTATTTGTAGAACCTAGTATGGCGACATAGTGGTATGGGTCATTCATGCCGCCTATGATTGATATTTATGATTGAAATTGTTTTTGACACTATACACTTATTATAGTATCAAATAATGTGTTTTAAACGTATCAAGCATGCTTTGGCTGTTATAAGGTAAAAACCCTATCCTCCGGCTTGCGTTGCATTGTGTGATGGGACCTGGGTCTTATAACAGCTTCATTTTTCTTTATTTAGCATTGCGCTGTTTGTTTTATGCACTGGTATTCTTGGGAGGAAACCCGTTCCGTGTTATACGGCGTGGCCCCTTGATTTACCGAACTTTAAAATAAAGAATTATAACTGTTTTAGTTCTCACACCAGTCCCATGACTGACCTGGAGTTTATTGTTTTAACCTAAACTCTGGGTGCCCCTATTTTCCGCACGGGCAGCTAGTAGTTTTGGTTTTGCAGATTTATATTCACAGGGTCCTGATTTACAGCTGGAACGATGCTCGGAAAGCTCTGTATCCGTGTATCACTTTCAGTTGTGCTTTTGTATTATTTTCCGCTGCGATGTATTTAAATGTAATTTAAATCTCTGATATTTGTCGAATGTAATTTATTCATTTATACTCTGTATATTCTTGTATCTGATGGAATTGTTGTAATAACAATGAAATGTTCTTCCGTCTGTGTTCTATTTTGTCTTGTACTCAATTCTATCCGTGCTTTCCTTCACGGGGAAGTTCGGGTCGTCTCATTTTGGTATCAGAGCTTTGGTTTACAGAGCTCGAGAGCAAGACACATTAGAACCATACGAAAGAATTCATCAGATATTGGATTAGTAATATCCAATTAGAATGACTCGTTAGAGATAGGATCAGTAGTATCCTAGAACGAGTGTGAAGAGTATATTTTTCAAATGAAAACAATTTTGTTTTAAAATTTTAAATCGTTTTATACGTATTTTGAATATTTATTTATTTTGAATATGGACAATCGAGTATATATAGATTTCGCGTATACGCGTCATGAACGTATATTCGAAGTTTTAATATACTGGGTAGATATAGAATCACATTCTAGACATCCGGGGATGATTCTGATGATGGTGCATCATCATTAGTATTTATATTCGTGTTTCGAAGGTGTGATATCTATATATTTCCATTAGGCTGGTGTGAGAACCAAAACTTATATAGTTAGAATACACATTGTAGTGAATTGGCACCAAAAACATGATTTTTTGTATATGTATCAAAATTTATGAATTTGAAAAGTTAATCCACTAATTGATTGATGTTTGTGTTGTTTGTTTAATTGTTTGCTAATTTCTAACCATTTATGCCTAATATAATCAAATATCGAAGTATATTGAAAATTGGTCGCATATGCATGCATATATATACTTACATTGAACAGGTCATAGCAAGGAGGCTAGAGCCGAAGAATAAAATTTGTTTGTCCGACAAATAGGTACATGTTTACTACATAATTTCCTGTTTTGTTTGGGTGATGATGATTTTGTGAGCCTATTGGCTAGCCGCTTGGCTTTTTCTTTTTCTTTTTGAGATCTGAAGGACCGGGGAAGCTATTTGAAATTCCCCGATGCTCCCGGTGCAGGGGAGGTTATGGCGAAATTTTTCAAAAATTTAGGGTGTTAGCCAAATTTTTGAAATTTTGAAAATTCTCAGAAACTAAAAAGTTGGAGAATGAAAGCCAGATCGAACGTAGAGCTTAATAATCAAACCGCTTTCGACTTTGTTCCTTTTCGGGGACGAAAAGTTTAAAGTGGGGGAGATTGTAATAACCCGAAAATGCGAGCCAGTTTGAAATTTTTATTTTGGCAATTTTAGCGAATTTTGAATATTTGAAATGAATTATTTTAAATAAAATCGACGAGAAAATTTATTTTGAATATAATTCGACGTATATATTATACGCGTCGTCGTTAGAATATAATAATTATATATAACTATAAATAGAATTGAAAATGGCGCGGTAGTTCGATAATTCGATTTCAAACTTCAATTGAATGTACCGGGTGCAAAACAATCCGGATTTTAGTGAAACCAAAAACATTAGGATCTAATTGATAACATCTTTCTAACGGATGTAAGAAACTGAGATTTCACTTTAAAAATTGAGAGATATGTCCAGTTGAAAATTCTGAATAGTCGCTATGGAATTCAGGCCCTTAAAAATGGACATTTTGCAAATGACCTCGGATTTCGACGAAACCAGTTTTGTTAGGTCCGTGATGTCGAATTATTGCTAGATTCCAAATTTCATAATTTTTCGAATCAATATGTGAGCGTGGCAAAGGAAAACGCGTTTGACCAGTTTCAGTTGATTTTAATCGACTGGAAATTGGCCATTTTTCATACGGTCTCAGAATTCGACGAAACTAGTTTTGTTAGGACCGTATCGTCAATACGAAGCTAGAAAATATTTTTCTGCAATTTATAGAGTTAGTATGGGACCCCAGTAATTTGAAATGTACGTTTAAAATTCAATATAGTGATTTAAATGTAAATTAAACGGAAACTGATTCAAATGATCGAATCAACCTACGATACATATCCCATTGTGTTCGGAATGGGGGTTAAACGCTATGGGCGACAGGCGGTGGACCTCGTTTAGAGGTCGTTTGAAAAAGTTGACTTTTTGCATTAAAATAAAATAATTAAATAATTAAATTAATAAAAATAAAACTCTCCCCCCTTTTTATATTTCGTTCTGGCCCCCCCCCTTCTATCAGTCGATAGATCCAGAGAAAAAAAAAAAGAGAGCAACCGTCGAATCGGAGAACCCCCCCCAGGCGCCGCCGATCGTCGGCAAGCCACCTCCTCCTCGTCGAATCGGAGAACCCCCCCCCCCCCCCGAAGCCCGACAACCCAAAAACCCAAGTGCCGCGACCCCCCCTGGCCTCACCTTCGCCTACACGGATTCGCGAGCCTCCCCCTCGATCCTCCTCTTCCCCTTCCTCCGCGACCCCCTCTTCCTCGACAGCCCTCCCCAAGTGCCGCGACCTCCCCCCCTTCCCTCCTTCAGCCGCAAGTTCCCCCCCCTGTAAGTCTACAGATTTTTCTTTTTTTTTTAATTTTATTTATGTTTAAAACTGTTTTTTTTTATTATTTTAAAACTGTTTTTTTTATTATTTTAAAACTGTTTTTTTTATTATTTTAATACTGATTTTTATTATGTTAAAATACTGATTCTAGTTATGTTAAAATACTGATTTTAGTTATGTTATAAAACAGATTTTAGGTTTAAGAATATAAAAAAAAAAACTGATTTTAGGTTTAAGAATATAAAACTGAATTTTATATAATGTGAAAACTAGATTTTATATAAAGTGAAATATGATTTTTATATTTTTAAAGTATTAAAAATATAATCTTTATAGGATAGAGAATATAAAAATATCATCTTTGTGTATGTAACGAAATAAAAATCTGATTTTTATCTTATATACGTTGAGATAAAGTGGTAATTTCTATAATGATGAAATCTGTATTTTTGAAAAGATGAAGTCTTTATATTTTTGAAAGGGAGAAATCTTTATAGTTAAAAAGGCGAGATCTTTATATAGATGAAAACGATATAAAAATAGGATTTTTATATATTGAACATCGAAGTAAAAATTCGATTTTTATAAATTGAATAGCAAAGTGAAAAATTCGATTTTTAAATATAGGAAGTGATTATGAAAATATGACTTTTAAATTGAAAGTGAATAAATAAAAATGTGATTTTTTTTTTAATTTTAAAGACATCAAAATATAAAAATGTGTGATTTTTATATATGTAGTGACTACGGGCAACGAAGATGATAAACAGACGAGAATGGAGAGCCGTGAAGATAGGATAGCTATCGGTGAGAACTTCTCACTCTTAATTCTCTTTTTCTAGATATATATATATACTAGGATGCAGACGGTGCTTATTAGGAGCACCCGACACCCGTCCACATACCATGGACTTGTTTGTTTGGATGTTTGGTGATTGATTGAGATATTGGTTTGAATGTGGTTTGTGGTGTGAAAAATCGAATCGATAAATTGGTTAGGATTAGACGTGCGCCGTTATAAGGCGAAGGAGTAAGACTAGGTTAGACTCTTACTCCAAATTTTGTGGTTTGCATAACGAAAGTGATTTGATTGATGTGTGAATGGCGTGGGCCTTCACTAGACCGGGGATAAGGCTAGGCCTTGTCCCGTTTCTAGTATCGTGCCGTTATGCTGCCGAAATTTTCTAAAATATGTTAGAAAAATAAAAATATCATTTTTATTGTGTAAATGAAATGAATAGAAATTCAAGTGTTGAAATAGAATATTTTATCGTTAAAAATATAATTTTTAACGTGAAAGTGAATAAATAAAATATTTATAAACAAATCGGCCGATTTGTTTATATACACTGATTTGACTGATATTGATTGGGTTGATAAATTTTACACATCGCCCAACTGCACAAATAAAATCTGTGTTTGATTGTTTGAAACCCCACACGGGTGTTGGGATGAAATTTGAAGTTCACTCATCCTGATTGATCAAATATGTCGATCGATTGATTGACAGGCTGTTATAAGCGTTAGATATCGATATTTGATGCTTGTACAGTGTAGTGCACTTTGGTTGATGGTTGATTATTTTTCGACGCTATTATATACATGTATTGTATGGAATCCATATAATTAACGTTATATGGTGATTGATTGGGCCTCATTCCAATTGGGAAAATAAGGAATATTATAAAAGAAAATTCATGTGTTGAATATAAAAATAGTCATGTGTTGACGATGTGCATGTGTTGAGTGAAATATTTTATATAATCAAAATTACATCTTTATCACATTTAAAATTAGAACTACTTCCCAGTAGAAGTCTAATTGAAAATCAAACGATAGATACCATAGTTTTATAAAATATTTCACATAACAAAAATAGTGATGTGTTGACAGTACTCATGTGTTGAGATTAGTCGTGTGTTGAAAGAAATATAGGTTCATGTGTTGAATTGAATAGAAGTTTTTGAAATATATAAAGCCGTGTGGATTAGAGATGCGCTATTTTGACGTGAACGATATTTATATCGATTTTATTCGTTTTAAAACGAATATGGAAAAGTGATTTCAAAACTAAATATTTTGAAATGAAATTCAAATTGAATTAGATTAAAATTCGAATTGAATAGGAAGTGAATTTGAATTTGAATAAAATCGAAATGAATTGAATAGAAAACGACTTCGAAATGAATTGAATTGAAAACGATTTCGAAATGAATTGAATTGAAAACGATTTCGAAATGAATTGAATTGAAAACGATTTCGAAATGAATTGAATTGAAAACGAATTCAAATTGAATTGAAAGCAAATTGAAATGAATTCAAATTGAATTGAAATTTGAATTGAATAGAAATGAATTTTAAAACGAATTTATAAAGAAGAATTCAATTTTGATTTGAATTGAAAAGGAAGTTGAAATTGTTTTGAAACGAATTTAAAACGATTTATAAAATTCGTTTTAAAAGGAAATCGACGAAATATATATAATATATATATTATATATATAATGGCCTGAATAGAATGCGCCGCGCCGCGGTAGTTCGTGAATTTCGACCATTTATTTCAAACGGACATTGCGGGAGATCCGACCGTCGGATTCTCCTAAAACCGGAACCGTTGGGTTCGTATCGAAAAGAGCTTTCCAATGAATATTAGAAATTTGAAATCTAACGGTTGGATTTGGAATTATGTCCAAATCAAATTCGAAAAAGGTCGCTGTAAGTGCAGTTCGATGGCCGTTGTTGGAAATCGACTGTACGGGCCTTGATAAAATTATTAAAAATATCTATAATTTGTGTAAAATTATAATATGTGAATTGGAAAGAATTGGGTTGGAAAATTCCACATTTGAATAGGTAAAAATAGATTTCTATCGAAATGAACTAGTTTTGAACTAGAATTAGAATCAATTTATTTTTGAAATAAATAAATTGAATTTGAAAGTGATTTTGAAAATAATCAATATTCCCAATACGTGGATGGGACTGGAGTTGAATCGAAATTATCTTCGGGATATTTCGATGTTGGATTTCGTGACTATACAGATATTGTTATGGGAATTTGAAAGATATATTTTATATCGTTATTTCCAATACGATATATGTTGGTTTCAGAATTTGATATTGAATATAAGCCGATATATTTTCTATTCAAAGCCTTGTATTTAATATCAAATGTGATTTGGGTTTATCGTGGATCGTGTTTTAGATGACATTGGTGCTTTAACCCAGTTAAAGGCAAGATATTGATTTTTGAGAAGATTAAAACTAAGTGAAGTTTTAATGAATCTTTAATTAGATTAAAATGTGAATTGATAATTTAAATTATCAAATCTGAAAAGTGATCGAGAGTGGAGTATCACCAGTTTTGCTCCAAAGCGATAGTTAAATCTTTAATTAGATTTGAACGTGAAATGGTAATTAATTTTACCGATAACACCGTGGTGTTAGATATGGAGTATCACCAGTTTTGCTCCATGGGATATATAGGTTGGGATTGGGAAATAAAACAAATAATTACTTCGGTGTGGTTCGCTAATCCCGACTAGTTTGAAATGATATCCAAAGGAAGATTATAGGATAAATTTAGAAGAATTTATCTTGGATAAAATTAATGGGAACATTTCCCTAAGAATGTGTTTTTGTGAATAAAAGAATATTCTGAATTGGAATGAGGCGTTCGTGGTGTTTGTGTAACATTTGTTTATTATATACGTGGGTTATTCAGAAAGGCCGGGTTTATACCCATTCTGAATAATCGATTCGACGAGATGTCGAAGATGAAGACGGTGGTTGAAGACCGGAAGTCTTCACATCGTTTGGGTGATTACTGATGATCTTGATTGGGCTGTACACCCAGGATGAGGGAATCAGTTGGTGATCGTCCAGACGTACCTGGAGATGGATGGATATGCGAGGAAAGTGCCTCCGGTTTCGTTCAGACCCAGAACGGACTTGTAAATGGACTGTGTGTCTGACATTGGATTTTAGTCCGTGTGATTGATCTCTATTAAATATATATCTGTTTGGCGGCGGAGAATTTATTCTCTTGCTTAACGCCCTTCTCTGAGACGTATGAGCTCAGGGGTTATATATTGATGGATATCAAACGCATGGAGTGAATTGCCTGTGTGGCATGCGTAAGTGGCAATTGATCAAGGCTTCTGTTGAAAAGCAAAGTCTTGTGGTTGATGATCAAAGCACGGCCTGTGTGGCATAGCTTTGTGTATAACGTGAATTCGCGAGCCTCACACCTCGGTATGAGTCAAAAACGGGATACGGACCCAAGGAGTGCACGACGTTTCTTTCTAGCTAGGGTGGTGTCAGTGACCTACCAGCCCTGACATTTATATACTTTTCACCTGTGTGGTCGTTGGATACGAGGCGCCTCGGATATAGGTCTGTAAGGACCGGGAAACGTGTGTTCAGGAATAACTAATCCTCAAAAGTAAGAGAGGACCGGCCTTGGAGGTTCCAAAGGATCATAGTGGGGTCCTGAGGCATTGCTAGAGTGTCTCGAACGCGGAGAGGAGCTTGCCCCTTGCCTCGGCTCATGACGGAAATCCAATTTCCAATACGTGATAGTGCGGTTTTATTTGTAGAACCTAGTATGGCGACATAGTGGTATGGGTCATTCATGCCGCCTATGATTGATATTTATGATTGAAATTGTTTTTGACACTATACACTTATTATAGTATCAAATAATGTGTTTTAAACGTATCAAGCATGCTTTGGCTGTTATAAGGTAAAAACCCTATCCTCCGGCTTGCGTTGCATTGTGTGATGGGACCTGGGTCTTATAACAGCTTCATTTTTCTTTATTTAGCATTGCGCTGTTTGTTTTATGCACTGGTATTCTTGGGAGGAAACCCGTTCCGTGTTATACGGCGTGGCCCCTTGATTTACCGAACTTTAAAATAAAGAATTATAACTGTTTTAGTTCTCACACCAGTCCCATGACTGACCTGGAGTTTATTGTTTTAACCTAAACTCTGGGTGCCCCTATTTTCCGCACGGGCAGCTAGTAGTTTTGGTTTTGCAGATTTATATTCACAGGGTCCTGATTTACAGCTGGAACGATGCTCGGAAAGCTCTGTATCCGTGTATCACTTTCAGTTGTGCTTTTGTATTATTTTCCGCTGCGATGTATTTAAATGTAATTTAAATCTCTGATATTTGTCGAATGTAATTTATTCATTTATACTCTGTATATTCTTGTATCTGATGGAATTGTTGTAATAACAATGAAATGTTCTTCCGTCTGTGTTCTATTTTGTCTTGTACTCAATTCTATCCGTGCTTTCCTTCACGGGGAAGTTCGGGTCGTCTCAATACCCCCATTCTGAAGATAATTGGATATGTTTCGTAAACCAGTTCGGCTATTTCGATCAGTTTTCTTTCAAATAAAAATAAAAATTAATATAACGTTCAAAATTGATTTCAACGTACATTTTAATTTACCTAAGCCACAGACTGACTCCAAAAATTCCAGAAAAATAAATCTGGCTATGTTTTGACGATATGGTCCTAACAAAACTGATTTCGTCGAATTTGGAGATAGTTTGAAAAATGACCATTTTCCAGTCGATTAAATTTGAACTGAAATTACCAAACACGTTTAAATTCGCCAGCTCACCTATTGATTCTAATAATTATGAAAATTGGAATCTAGAAATAATTTGACATTCTGAATCCAACAAAAGTGGTCTCGTTGAAAACGGAGGTCGTTTGCAAAATGGCTATTTTTTTAAGGGCTATATTTCCATAGCGACTATTCTGAATTTTCAACTGGGAATAACTTTTTAGTCCCGCTATGAAATTTATATTTTTCGGATTCGTTGGAAAGATATTTTCAAACAGATTCAAATATTTTTTGTTTCACTAAAATCCGGTTTATTTTGAATCCTGTACATTCATTTGAAATTTGAAATCGAATTTTCAAACTACCGCACCATTTCCAATTCCTTTTATAATTAAAATAATTATTTATATTCTAACTTCGATTTAATTAAATTTATACGTTCTAATTATATTCAAAATAAATTTCTCGTCGTTATTATTTAAAATAATTCATTTTACATATCCAAAATTCATTAAAATTGTCAAAATAAAAATTTTAAATTGGTTCTGATTTTTCGGGTTGTTACAATCTCCCCCACTTAAAATCTTTTCGTCCCCGAAAAGGAACGGAGCTGAAAGTTGTTTAACTAATCAACTCAGCTTTCATTCTTGCTTTATTCTTCAACTTTTCAGTTTCCAAGAATTTCTAATTTTTCAAAAAATTTGGCTAACACCCTAAATTTTCAAAAAATTTCGCCATAACCTCCTTTGTACGGAAAGCATCGGGAAAATCCCCAAACTGCCACACAGGCCCTATCATCTCAAAAAGAAAAAGAAAAAGCCAAGCGGCTAGCCAATCGGCTCATAAAATCATCCAAACCCAATAAATTAGTAAACATGTACCTATTTGTCGGGCATACAATTTTATTCCTCTGCTTAGCTCCCCTGCTATAACCTGTTCAATGTATATACATGTAAATGCATGCAATCTCAAACAATTTTCAAGTCAGTTCAATATTTTGATTCAATTTGGCTTAATGGTTCAAAATTTTAATTAATCAAACTAATAATCAAACAACACAATCAACGATCAATTAGTGATTATCATTTCAAACACATAACTTTGATATATATATATACAGAAAATCATGTTTTTGATACCAATTCACAACAATATATCCTATCTAGTTTTGGTTCTCACACCGGTCGATTGGAAACATATAGATATCCCACTTTCGAAACTTGAATACAAATTCTGATGATGTCCGAACTATCATCAGAACCATCTCTGGGCGACTAGAGTGTGATTCTATATGTATCCAGTATATTTAAACTTCGAATATATGTTTGCAAGGCGTATATGCAAAATCTTTATATACTCGATTGTCCAAATTCAATATAAAATATAATATTCAAATACGTATAATATGGTTTAAATTTTCAAAACAAAATTCGTTTTCATTTTTATTTTAAAAATAACACTCTTCACACTCGCTCTAGGATACTACCGATCCTATCTCTAACGAGTCATTCTTATTGGATATTACTAATCCAATCTCTGATGAATTCTTTCATTCGGTTCTAATGTGTCTTGTTCTCGAGCTCTGTAAACCAAAGCTCTGATACCCACTGAAATTACCCAAACTTTCCCGTAAAGGAAAGCCCGGATTGTTTGAGAACACGACAAATCAGAACACAAACAGAAGAACATTTCATTGCTTATTACAACAATTTACATTAGAGTACAAGAATATACAGAGTATGAACAAACAATATACATTTGATAAATATCAGAGATTTACAAATTACAATGTAGCGGAAAATAATACAAAACACAATTGAAAGAGATAAACGGATACAGAGCTTTCCGGATATCGTTCCAGCTGAAAACCAGAATCCTATGAATATAAATCTGCAAAACCAAAACAACTAGCTGCCCGTGTCGAAAATAGGGGCACCAAGAGTTTAGGTTGAAAAAATAAACTCCAGGACAGTCATGTGACTGGTGTGAGAACTAAAACAGATATTTAAAACTTTACTTTAAAGAGAGTAAATCAAGGGACCACGCCATAGAACACGGAATTGGTTTCCTCCAAAGAATACTAGTGCATAGAATAAACAGCGCAATGCTTTTAGAAAAAATGAAGCTATTATAAGACCCATGTCCTATCATACAATGCAACGCAAGCTGGAGGATAGGGTTTCCCCTTATAATAGCCAAACATGCTTGGTATGTTTAAAACAAATCATTAGATACTATTATAAGTGCATAGTGTATAAAACAACTTCAAACATAAATGTATCAATCATAGATGGCATGGGTACCATATATCATGTCACTAATACTAGGCTCAACAAATAAAACCGAATGTCATAAATTGGAAATTGGATTTCCATCATGAGTCAAGGCAAGGGATCATCCTCGCCGGCTTCGAGACACCCTATCAAAAGCCTCAGAGTTCGGACGCTAGCGAACCCTTGGATCTTCAGGGATGGTCCACACATAGCGGATTAGTTATACCTGAACACACGTTTCCTGGTCCTATCGGACCTATCCATCATCTCCATAGACACCGATATATCTGAGGCGCCTCGCATTCCAACAACCACACAGCTAAAAATAATATAAATGTCAGGGCATGAAAAACCTTGATACCACCCATAGCTAGAAAGAAACGTCGTGCACTCCCTGCAGTCACGGTCCCGTTTTTGACTCATACCGAGGTGTGAGGCTCGCGAATTAACGCTATACACAAAGCTATGCCACACAGGTGGTGCTTTGATCATCAACTACATGGCTCTGCTTTTCAACGGAAGCCTTGATCATTGGACACTTAGGCATACCACACAGGCAATTTACGCCATGCGACTGATGTCTATCGATATATAACCTCTAAGCTCGTACGTCTAAGAGAAGGGCGTTAAGCAAGAAAATAAATTCTCCGCCGCCAAACAGATATATATTTAATAGAGATCAATCAACATAGAATAAAATCCAATGTCAAACACACAGTCCATTTACAAGTTCGTTCTGGGTCTGAACGAAACCGGCGGCACCTTATTCCTCATCCCATAGGTCCAATACATGAGAAAGGTCCTCGCATATCCGGTCGATCTCCAAGTACGTCTAGACGATCACCACTTATTACATTGTCTTGGGTGTACAGCCCAATCAAGACATCAGTAATCATCCAAACGATGTGAAGACCTCCGGTCTTCAACCACCGTCTTCATCGTCGACTTATCGTTGAATCAGTTATTCAAAATGGGTATGAACCCGGCCTTTCCGAATAACTCGCGTATATATTAAACAAGTGTTATAAAAACACAACATACGCCTCATTCCAATTCAGAATATTCTTTTTTTCAAATATTCACATTCTTAGGGATATGTTCCCATTAATTTTATCAAAGATAAATTCTTTTAAATTTATTCTTTAATCTTCCTTTGAATATCAATTCAAACCATATTAAGGTTTTCCAAACTAGTCGGGATTAACACACCTTACCGAAGTAACCATTTATTTAATTTCCCAATACCAACCTATTCATCCCATGGAGAAAAACTGGTATTACTCCATAACTAACACGATGGTGTTATCGGTAAATTTAATTACCATTTCCGTTAACATCTACTTAAAGATTTAACAATCGCTTGGACCAAAACTGGCGATACTCCACTCTCGATCATTTCCCACATTTGATAATTTAAATTATCAATTCACATTTCAATCTAATTAAAGATTCATTAAAACTCCACTTAGTTTTAATCTTCCCAAAAATCAATATTAATAATTATTTAACTTTGGAAACACAAACATGCTGCATCGACAATCTACACCGTACTATTGATTTCTGCCAATATATAACTTCTGAGCTCGTACTTCTCAGAGAAGGGTGTTAAGAAAGAGAATAAATTCTCTACCACCAAACAGATATATATATAGCAGAGATCAACCATATAGTTCGAAATTCAATGACACACATGTAATCCCGCATTTAACTGGGTTAAAGAACTAATGTCATTTAAAACAAAGTTCACGATAAACCCAAATCACATTCCATTAATTATGGAATCTTCACGGAAAAACAAATCAATATATAATCGATATCAATTTCCGTATCTAACTAAGCAAGAGAATAAATTCTCCACCACCAAACAGATATATATATATATATATATATAGCAGAGATCAACCATACAGTTCGAAATTCAATGACACACATGTAATCCTGCATTTAACTGGGTTAAAGAACTAATGTCATTTAAAACACAGTTCACGATAAACCCAAATCACATTCCATTAATTATGGAATCTTCACGGAAAAACAAATCAATATATAATCGATATCAATTTCCGTATCTAACTAATAATATAAATGGAATAACAGAAAAGCCTTTTAAATTCCATATGTATTAACAGTCTTCCTCCACAGAAGTTCACTTCGATTATTATCAAATCGAATTCCATTCAATTCCAATTTAATATACTAAATTGGAAAACTTTACTTTGGAAAATTCCCGTTAAATCTTAATAAAAAGATTTATAAATTCCAAATCCCAGTTCACTGTAAATCAGGTTAAAGAACAAATGTCGTTAAAAACACTGTTCACAATAAACCCAATTCACATTCCATTTTCAATTCCAATTAAATGTTAATTAATTGGAAATTCTTCTTCAAATCTTAATTAAAATATTTATTCTTTTCACATGGGGTTTTAGAACAGTGTACTGAAGACCCCATCCCATCAGCCCCTAACCGTAAATTAGTAAGAGAACAATTCCCTAAGTATTGATCCCGAACGCCGAAACCAACATCAGATCCATACACAGGAAACCATTCAGCTTCTCTAATCTCCAGTTAGTTTCTAATTTTCTTAACTTTATTGGGTTTAAGAACAGTATTATTAAAGATACCATTTACGACAAACCCAAAATCTCATTCCATTGTTAATCGGGTTAAAGAACAAGTGTTATTTAAAACACCGTTCACGATAAACCCAAAAACCAATTTGATATTAAATAAAAGGCTCTGAATAAAAAATATATCGGCTTATATTCAATATCAAATTCTGAAACCAACAAATATCGTATTGGGAATAACGATATATATATATATATATATATATATATATATATATTCAAAATTCCTCCACAATGCCCGTATAATCACGGAATCCAATATCAAAATATTCCGAAGACAATTTCGATTCAAATCCATTCCAAATCATATATTGGAAATTCTAAATATATTAAAACCCCTCTCCATCCAATTTATTTAGTTAAAAATAATTGGATTACAATTCTAGTTAATAACTAGCTCATTTCGATAAAAATATATTTTTATCTTTTCAAATATGGAATTTTTCATCCCAATTCTTTCCAAATCATTTATTATGATTTTACAAAAATTATTAATATTTTTAAAAATTATATCAAGGCTCGTACAGTCGATTTCCATAAACGGTCATTGAACTGCACTTACAGCGACCTTTTTCAAATTTGATTTGGACATAATACCAAATCCAACCATTAGATTTCAAATTCCTTATATTCGTTGGAAAGCTCTTTTCGATACGATCCCAACGGTTTTGGGTTTAGGGGAATCCGACGGTTGGATCTACTGTAATGTCCATTCGAAGTCAATGGTCGAAATTCGTGAACTGTCGCGGCGTAGCGCTTTCTATTCAGGCCATTAAATATATATAATATATATTATATATTTCATCGATTTCCATTTAAAACGTATTTTATAAAATCGTTTAAAATTCGTTTTCAAAACGATTTCAACTTCATATTCAATTTTAAATCAAAATTGAATATTCCATATCATTAATATATAAATGATAATATTTTCAAAACATTAGATTTTGAAATCACTTCCATTTCGATACTCACTATAAAAATGAATAAAATCAATATAAATATTGTTCACGTCAAAATGACGTTAATCTAATCAATATATTTAAATATTTTCATGTCCATCCCAAATCGGACATCAAAATCAGATTTTGATCTTATACTTAATATTATTTTAAAATATTCGTTATTTAAAATATTCATTATTTTAAAATATTCATTCTTTCTGAAATGGAATCAGACACAGTCAATTATAATATAATGTTAATTATAGGGATTTATACAACATATGTATAGAACAACAATGATAAACAATCAACCATCATCCAGAGTGCATTCTACACTGCATAAGCATTAAATATAAATATTTAACGCTTACAACAGTCTGTCAACCTTTCGATTGACATACTACTAAACAATTGGGATTAGTGTACGTCAAATATCTTCCCAATACCCGTGTGGGGTTTCAATCAACAAACACTGAACATTATTTGTGTAGTTGGGCGATGTGTAAAATATATCGTCCCAATTAATATCAGTTAAGTGGGTGTACATAAACAAATTGTTCGATTTGTAAATGAATATTTATTTTATTCATATACACATTAAAAATTATATTTTTAACGATAAAATATTTATTTCAGCACATGAATATTTTATTTATTCCATTCCACTCACAATCAATTTTCACAACACAATCAAATCAAACAAGTCGTCCATGGTTTGTGGACGACGGGTGTTGGGTGCTGCTAAGCGCCGTCTGCATCCTAGTATATATTTTAACTAGAAAATAAAATTAAAGTGAGAAGTTCTCACCTTCGGGATCCACTCCTCTAGTCCTTATTGTCGCTCAGATTCGCTGCTCTGATTCCAACGCAATCTGTTTCACGAAATTTATATTAAAAATTATATTTTTAATCAATGATGTTTATATTCAAAAATCACATTTTTATTTCACAACATATATAAAAATTCTATTTTTATCCTATTCCAAATATTATTTCATACATACGATAAAATTTATATTTTTATATAACTAAAAATAATATTTTTATATCACTATTCATCATAAAAATCATATTTTTCTATCGCTAATGAATATATAAAAATCGAATCTTTTCTATTTATAAAAATCAAATCTTTATCCTACTATATACATAAAGTTATATTTTTATATTCTAACTCTATAAAAATCATATTTTTATCTTCGTAGAAATATTTCAAACATGCGATAAAAATCATATCTTTACTTTCAAACCATTTGTGTAAAAATCACATCTTTAATGCGATGTTTACATTATAAAGATCATCCTTTGATTTCAATTTAAACAATATAAAGATTTTATTTTTAAATCTCTACTATATAAATAAAAATCCAATTTCTATTCCAAATATATATATATATATATATAAATCGGGTTTTTACCTTGTTAATCATAGAGTAAAAATTATATTTTTACTTTGTTAAAAATTCTAGTTTTTCTTTGTTAAAAATCAAAATATTTCCTATGTAAACAAATAAAAATCGAATTAAAACCTACCGGCTATTTTGGGGGTGGAGATGGCGGTCTAAGGTGGTCGGAGGTGGGTGTTGGGCTTGTAGTCGCGATGGAGGGTGGCTGGCGGTTCTCCGGCACGGTGGTGGCTCGAGTTGGGGCTAGGGTTCGTGAAGGGCCAAGAAAGAGGGGTTGAGGTTTTAGGTGGAGAAGGAGGAAAGAGAATCGAAGAGGGGGGCTATGGAGAGGGGCGGCGACGCGTGGGTGAACTCCGACGGTGGTGGCGCGCGATGGCGTGTTTTTTTTTCATTCAGTTGGATTTTAACTGAAGAGAGAGAGGAGGGAAAGAGAAATAAAAGGGGGAGGGGGCCTTTTATTTTATTATTATTTTCTTTTTAATTCCCAAAAAAGTTGACTTTTAATTCGAATCCCAAATCAAGCCCAACGATAGTCGCCCCTAGCATAATAACCCCATTCCAAACACAATGGAATATGTTTCGTAAGCCAGTTCGGCTGTTTCGATCAGTCTTCTTTTAAATTAAAATATAAATTAATATAACGTTCAAAATGGATTTCAACGTACATTTTAATTTACCGGGGCCATAGACTGACTCCAAAAATTAGAGAAAAATAAATCTGGCTCTGTTTTGACGATATAGTCATAACAAAACTAATTTCTTCAAATTTGGAGAACGTTTGGAAAACAGCCATTTTCCAGTTGATTAAATTCAAACTGAAATTACCAAAAACGTTTAAATTCGCCATGCTCACCTATTGATTCCAAAAATTATGAAAAATGGAATCTAGCAATAATTTGACATTCCGGATCCAAAAAAAGTGTTCTCGTCGAAAAAGGAGGTCGTTTGCAAAATGGCTATTTTTCTAAGGGCTATATTTCCATAGCGACTATTCTGAAGTTTCAATTGGGCATAACTTTTTATTCCCGATGTGAAATTTCAATTTTTCGGATTCGTTGGGAAGATATTTTCAAACAGATTAAAATATTTTTGGTTTCACTAAAATCCGGTTTATTTTGAATCCTGTACATTCATTTGAAATTTGAAATCGAATTTTCAAATTATCGCGCCATTTCCAATTCCTTTTATAATTAAAATAGTTATTTATATTCTAACTTCGATTTAATTAAATTTATACGTTCTAATTCCATTCAAAATAAATTTCTCGTCGTTATTATTTAAAATAATCATTTTAAATGTCCAAAATTCATTAAAATTGCTAAAATAAAAATTTTAAATTAGTTCTGATTTTTCGGGTTGTTACATTACCTCTATTTTAGTCGTTACATTTCATCATTGTTGCTGATGCAATGGCTAATAGCAACAGTGTGACGACCGCCCATAACCCCTGTGCTAAACAAGATGAATAATGTGCTGAAAGGTGTGCCAGGCTGTTATGGACGATTATCAAGGTATGATAACACAAACGGTACCTGTCGAATTACTCACAGCGCAAGGATAAAATATAGTAGAACATATAAAACATGCAATAATACTGAAGAATATTTGAGTAGAATAACTCCAAATCCTTCAGAACAACTAGAAAGTATATCCAAATACCAAATTACAACATAATTGCTGTACAAATTTGCCTTACTATAGCACTAAGAGTCAAACATCAAACAGTGGAAAACAAAGGTACTAGATAATAGTATAGATAATATGCCAGGCTCCTGCTCGCCACCGAACTGCAACATTGTCCTCACCAAGATATCACCTGTCACCTACTACTTAGTCTGCCCATCCAACAATCGGATGAACAGACCAAGGTAATAAGAGGGAAACATAAAAATTTGAGTTAGACGGCAGTCTTAGTGAGCGATAAAACAACTATCAAACATCAACAATAAGGTATACGAGAATAGTAGATAAGAGAATTAATCTACCAACACCAGAGAAGAACTCAACCCCATCTTCCTCACAACGGACAGTGATAGCCTTTAAAATAAGCATGTCAACCATACATCCACGGTATTCCAAACAACCATTCATTCATGGCAACCGGAATACAGATTATATATCTTACGTAAACCATCTTAATCGAATTCAACATTCCTCAAGCACAAGCCTCAAAGGCCTAAACCAATATCAGACAAGCACCCAAGAACCATCTCCTTCGATGTCAGACAATCTACGTGAGATGGTACAGGCAAACAACCAACGTACATTACTGACTCTGGCTATCGCCGCCAATCCTGCTTTGAAACCATCATTAATCGTATGACCAGCTAAACACTTTGCCATCAATTGTCAAGGGCCAATGGTAAATTCCGGTTCTGGCAAAAACTCCATACGCCATACAACGAAATGTAACTTGGCCCGTTCAAGCTGCCCAGGTTACTCAACCATATAACGAAATCGTGTAACCCCTGCTTTGGGTCCACTAGAACCTACGACAATGATAATTCTTCAGCCTCCACAACTCTAGTCATCATCACCAGCGACTATCCATAAGCTCAGAACCCTTTTGAGAAGCCATTTCACACGAACTCAAACCACCCTTGAGTCGCCCTCACATTCGTTACATACGACGAACAACGAACACACCAAAGCACTTCAACATTCTCACTTGAATTCATTTGAAGTCACAATAGTACAGAACCAAACAACATCGATATAAAGTTCAAAATAATCCATAACACTTCATCCTTTTGCTATAAAAACAAACCACAACGTTTATAAGCGCTGCCACAACTCTTACATGCCGACCCACTGGATCGGACATCCAATCCATATAAACATCACGACCGACCCATGTCCAGGAAGTTAGACCGACCCCTTTCAAGATCGACCGACCCATCATCAAGCTACACCCAACTGATCCATTATGGCTTCGCCCGACCGATCCATCAGCACCACACCAGGCCGACCCATACTCAAAACATATAGACTGACCCATCATTTTGAGCCCGACCCATCCCCCTGAGCCCGACGCGATCCATCTCTGGAATAACACCCAACCCAGAACTCATTCACTTTGATCGATCGATTCATCTTGTAACCGACCGACCCATTATCCTTTACCCGACCACTCCATGCTTTTGCACCCTTCACTGATCCATCGTACTCCATTCTTACCGATCCATCATGTCGTGTTCCCCAAGACATACAGCCGACCGATTCATGAAATCTCGCACTGATCCATTAAATCTCGCACCGATCAATCCCAATTCATATCTGATCCATCACAATTTCTACTTGAAATTCAACCAAAACTTCTCCAACGACAAATTCGGCGAAACCAACTCACCCAATTCATCCAATATAACCACATTATGAAATTGCTAACATCATGAAAATAACAATTATCATCAAAAATCATGTAAAACTCACAAAAATCATGATAAGTGAATTATATATATACTAAAATTATGGATATAACTTGCATAAACATATGAAAATATATGGAAATTACCAGTTTTAAGTTTCTAGATTAGATCCTATAGCGATTCATATGAAAATAGACTTACCATGATCTAGATCTAGGAGAAAACACTTGAAGATGATGGAATTATACTCAAACAACTCATATACTAGATTGATTCCGTGTGAGAGATGCGTATCACTCACAAATATTTAAACAACCCAAAAACACTTAGATACAGATCCGGACAACGAAGAATTTGCTCTAAACTCTTCGATCCAACGAACTCTCTCTTGGAATGGTGTAGATCTAGCTTCAAACGATGTAGATCTTCGATTCTCTAATGTTGATCTAAACTCTAATGGTGGAAAGGTGTAGAAGATGGAGTAATAGAGGATCACAAGCTCTTCCAAATGAGAGAATGGAGAAATTAAACTATTCTCCATGCCTCTTACCCTTTATTAATAGCCTTCCACCAACCCCCTAATGGGCCTCTCTAAATCAACCCATTATGGCTTATAAAACCTGAACAACCAACTGTAAAATCTTAAAACAACGATTCCTCTCAAACCGCTGAACCAAAACTTTAATGTGACCACTCTACGGAATGGGAATCATCATTTCGTTTTCAATGAGTCTGATCTCAGCACATGATTCGATCTGAGTCAAAAGTAATGCCTGTACAAGACTGACAAGGGCAAAAAGGTCACGAAAAATTTGGTAAAAATTATGGACATGTCTTACATCTCCATAACCAACATACTAAAATATGAGAATGATCCAACCCTCAGGGAATAAAATGAAAATATTTTACGATCCTCCGATATGTAAAATGCGGCCTATTACATTCTCCCTCCCCTACCCCCCTCCCTTTTAGGAATTTCGCCCTAAAAATCCCAACAACACAAGCAACCAAGACAACTTCGCATGCCTATCATCCATGAGCAGTTAATTCTATCACCCAAACTAGTAACCATCAAGCCATGCGTCCATAGTCTTATCTTAGCATGCGGAATTCTAACAACAACCATAGCAAAAGTTATAATGATGACACGATATCAATGGGTCCTACCGACAAAGAGTTCTGGATAGGTAGCCTTTATGCTCTCTTCCATCTCCCATGTACAATTGTCTCCATCCTCACTCCATTGTACTTTGACTAACTTAACCGTCTTCCTCGTAAGTTGTTTCGAGTCATTCCCCACAACACGAAGTGGCTTACGAGGTCTCGTAACTACGGTTTCTACTTCCAGGTCTTCGTACTGCTCTAGAGATACCACCACATTTGTGTCATGCACACACTTCCGTAGAAACGGCACATGGAAAACATTATGCACTCCCGATATCTTCTCGGATAACTCCAATTTATATGTGAGCTTTCCAATCTGCTCAACTATCGGAAATGGTCCAACGAACCTAGGAGCTAACTTTACTTTACTTCCGAATCGAGCAACATGCTTCAACAATGAAATCGTCATGAAAACCATGTCGCTAACGTCAAATTCCAAATATTTTCGATGCTTATCGGTGTAATTCTTTTGACAATCATGGGCTGCCTTCATTCATTTTCGAACGATCTCGGTACAATTCGATGTCTCTCTAATCATCTCTGGCCCAAGTATTAAATTATCTCCAATTTATAACCAACATGACGGAGAATTACACAGTCTACTATACAATGCCTCATATGGTTCCATACTAATGCTCGACTGGTAGCTATTATTATACACAAACTCAACTAGATGTAAATGGTATTCCTATGATCCCTCGAAGTCCAATATACAAGCTCTTAGGAAATCTTCCAGAATCAGTTAACCCTCTCGGTCTAACCATCAGTTTGGGTATGATAAGCCGTACTCAAACACAACTCGATTCCCAAAGCTTCTTGCAAACTCTTCCAAAATCCACTCGTGAACAACGGATCTTAATCATTCATGATGCTCTTCGGGATACCATGGAATCGAACTATCTATTTTATATAAAGCTCAGCCAACTTCCATACAGTCCTAGTCGATTTGACAGGAATAAAATTTGCATGTTTGGTCAAACGATCCATGATGACCCAAATTCCTTCGTTTTCTATCCTAGTTCTAGGTAGTCAATTGATAAAATTCATCGATATCTGCTCCCACTTCCACATACACTACACCATATATGCTAATTAGGCTGTGTTTTTGGTCGTATCTAAAGCAATTAGGAACGGTAACAAGCCGTATTAAAAAATGGAACGTTAAATTATTAGATACGGCTATAAACCGTATCCCAATGTAATAACATATGGTTATTGGCCGTATCTAAAGGATTAGTTGATGCGGCTATAAACCGTATCTTATATATGTGTGTGTGTCTATATATATGTATGTGTGTGTGTGTATATATATATATATATATAAGCAGAAACTGCAACACATATTATTTGTAACACAAAGCATATATAACACAATTTATACACAGGATACACTAATTCACAATTGTAACAGTAAAAGAAACAATTGTATAAAATATTTAATTACATTACAATATATAATGATACATGATATTTGATTACATTACAATAAATAAGATACATGCTGTTTCATTACATTAAAGAAGATACATAATGTTACATTACAATAAAGAAGATACGTACCGTTTCATAATTACATTACAATAAAGAAGGTAAACTTCAGCGATCGACCACTCTTCGCTTTTCAACTTCGGCGATCGACCACTTCGATCCGCAACTAATGCTTTCACCAAGCTAAACGTGTAACTTTCTGGTTAAGAATTTACTGGGTGATTCACTAGGTGGATGCACTTTAGCTCACGCACATGGGTCGGGTATTTATCCTAACTTATGCATTTAACTAAGCGCCAAGACTAGCAAAGGGGATAATATATCAAGTGTCATATGCTTCTTCACTAAACCTTAGGAAAAAGCATTTGACACTTGATATTATCCCCTTTGCCAGTCTTGGCGCTTAATTAAATGAATAAGCTGGGATAAATACCTGAACTGGCGTCGTGAGCTAAAGTGCAGCCACCTGTTGAATCACCCATTAACTCTTAACCAGAGAGTTAAAGCCTTCAGCTTGGTGAGACTTCACTGGTGGATCACCCAGTAAATTCTTAACCAGAATGCATCATCTTCATCTGTACTTGCAACCTAATTAGCATTAGAACAATAATGAGTCAGAACACACATATTTACACATAAAAGAACATATTTTCACAAGACCAAGTACTGACTTGAATGCACAAGATAATAGAAGAATATACAATTACAACACACACTCCTACTCTACACAACAACATCATGAACATACAAGCAAGAAGAACACAGTCAGGTCATGGATGAATACAACAAATCGGTGCACAAGCACATGCACATACTTGATGCACATAATGTCATATACATGAGCACAAAGAAACTTGGTTCAAGGCAGCTAGTCATAAATGGAAAATCAATTCAGGTGGAGCCAGGGTAAATAAGCACCAGATTTCTCAGTCCTTCTAATTATTATTTCCTTGGGCAATTCTACAAATCTAGATATCTTAGTTTGCAAGGCATTTAGTTTTACGCCTTTACTCACACGCAGTGTGACACACTAAACAAATTGACTAAATCTCAACATATAAATGTCATTCTATTTTCATTCATGCATCCATCACCAACATTTCTACTCAATCATACAAATTTCCCAATATCAATTACCAAATACATGCAGCTCAGTCAACAAAACTAGTATGCTTTAGTTCTCAAATCATGCCACATGATTTTTTTTGGCACAAACCAGAAATGACACATGCACTTCAGATCAGTAAGGATCAGTGTACATGGTGCAATAATACACACAAATGAGCAGGGCAACACAAGTAAAAGTGTCTGAATTCAAGGTAGACAAATACAACACAAGTAAATGATAGCAGATACACCGCCGCACTATAAAACTGGGGATCATACCCAATTTAAACACAATAGCAGCATGAATTCTAGGTAGACAAGCACGTGCAAATATCTATCATTCATATTTTTGAACTAAGGCATGGAAATTCAAATTAAATCCAATTTAAACACAATTTAAACCCAATTCGAACTCAAATTAAACCCAATTCATATTTAAATTTAATTGTGATCTAGTACTCACCTCCAGTGGCGACGGGAATGATGGACAGCGGTGGACTGAGGCTTCGTCGGTCAGCTGAAGGCAACGCGAGCTGGCGATAACCCATGGACTGCGGTGGATGGCTTATTGACAAAGGAAGTCGGTCGAGTACCAAAAACCTAATTTGGGTATTCGGTGGTCGCCATTGCAAAATAAAATGAGGGATAATTTGGCTAAACGTTTTGATGTGCCAAAACTCGATTGTGCCAGAATGGAAGTAGGGAGGGAAAAATTTGATACGCGTTTCATACGGTCCAAAGCCGTACAAAATGACCTAATCCAGGGCTTCGTCAATGGACGGTCAGATAAAGGGTGTTTGGGGTGGTGTAAATCGCAAAATGTAGTTTGATACGGACTTGAGCACTATCAAATTTGATACAGCTTATAGCCGAATTGTATATCAGCATCCTTATGTGCCAAATTCGCCGATATGGTGTAGTGGTAGGAATTTCTAATGGCTGAAGCAAACCACTCAGCTTCTTCTGTTTAGCTTTCACCAACTGACAGTTCACACACTCGGAAATGAACTTTCCAATATCTCTCTTCTTCCCTTCCTGGTAGTAGGCTCGCTTCATGTCCCGATACATCTTATTGCTGCCGGGATGGATCGTCAACTTCAAGTGAAGACTTTCCTTCAGAACCTCATCTCTCAATCCGTCGATATCAGGAACAACCAGTCGTCCTTGCTTTCGAAGCCCTCCCACTCGATCGACCTCGAACTCTTTATTCTCTAGTTCCAGATTCTGGATAAACTTGACAAGCTTTGCATCTCGCTTTTGGTTCTCGCCAATCCTTTCGATGAGAATAGGTCTTATCGATAAACTTGTCAACATTTCAGGTTCCAGTTAACAACCTTGACCTGAAATCAAACCCTGCCAAGTACTCGAGGCTCTTCCATTCTGAAAACATCGCTCCCAAACTTGCGTGTCTTCGACTCAACGCATATGCCACTACATTGCCTTTGCCAGGAGTATAGTCTATACCAAAATTATATGATGCCAGAAACTCTAACCATCGTTGCCGCCGAAGAATCAATCCATTTGGGAGAAAAGATACTACAACGACTTATGTCCATGAACAACTTGAATCGAACTCCCATTAGGTAATGTCTCCACATCTTCAGAGCAAACACGATCGCTGCCAACTCTAATTCATGAGTTGGATAATTCCTTTCAAGCAGCTTCAGCTATCGACTCGTGTAGGCCACAACCTTATCCTTATGGATCAGTATTGCTCCAAGTCCAGTACCACTTGCATTGGTGTATACCACTATCCCTTCATTCCCACGTGGAATCGTCAAAACAGGAGCACTCGTTAGTCTTTATTTCAGGATTCTGAAAGCTTTCTCAAACTTTACATCCCATTTGAACACTTGGTTCTTCTTCATCAATCTTGTCAATAGTGCATCTATCTTGGAGAATTCCTTGATAAACCATCGGTATAACCAGCCAACCCAAGGAAACTACTCACGTTCATCGCATTTTTAGGTCTATCCCAGTCCTGGATCGCTGCAACTTTAGCGGGGTCAACTGTTATCCCATTTTCAGAAACAACATGGCCTAAGAACCCCACTTCGCTATTCCAGAAGTGACATTTCGAAAACTTAGCTCTCAACTAATGTTTTTGCAAGATTTCCAAAACAACTCTCAAGTGCATCTTATGTTCTTCCTCATTCCGGGAGTAAACCAGAATATCATCCACGAATACAAGCACGAACTTGTTCAACTGATCTCTGAAAACTCTATTAATTAGATCCACAAAATACGTTGGCACGTTAGTCAACCCGAATGGCATCACCAACCATTCGAAGAAACCAGATGGTGTCCTAAAAGCAGATTTCGTTACACTATCCGTTGTCTCCCGTTGCCAAATTCATCTGATAAAACACTTTGGCTTCGTAGCTGATCGAAAAAGTCATCAATCCTTGGCAATAGATACTTGTTCTTCTTAGTCACCTTGTTCAGCTCACGATTATCGACTCATAATCTTAACGAGCTATATGCCCTGATTGCAAACACGACCAGTGCACCACATTCGGAAACACTTCTCTGAATGAATCCTTTTCCTAGAAGGTCTCGAACTTGCACATCTAATGCTCGTTGTTCCTTAGGCGCCATCCGCCAAGCAGCATAACGATTGGTCTAGCACCCTTGACCAAATCGATCATAAACTCGATCTAACGATGCGGCAGAAAACCTTTGACTTCCTCAAAGACATCCTCATACTCATTAGCGATCGGCACAGATGACAAGTCTTCATGTGGAATCACAAGCGAATATAAATAGCTCACGAAGAAACCATCTTCGGGCTTACATCGAATCAAAACCTTTCGCCCTTCCACATTCCCGACCCTCACCTCTAGCATCTCTCAATTCACTCTTGCCACATACCTTTTGAGTCAATCCATACCTAAGATAATCCCAAACCCAACGAAGTTAAGAACAAAGCAATCACATACAAATGAGCAACCATGACTTGACAACACAAGACTATGACAAAGCATACAAAGGCTGGATGAACCCCCAACTAGATTAGTCACAATTAAAGGTCTATCACAAATCTCGGGCTCTAAACCCAAACGACATACAGGCTCATTACAAATGAAAGAATGCGATGCTCCAGTATCAAATAAAACTCGAACTGAAACACCTCAGACAGAAAGAGTACCTTGGACGATGACACCCTTTCCCTTCTCCTCGACTGTAGGAGCTCTTGAAGAAGATGGCACAACTTCCAAAGCATAAGCCTTCACAATTTGCTTACCCTTAGCCGATTCTGGATAATCCTTCTTCTCATGTCCAGGTTTTCCACACTTAAAGCACTTCTTCTCAGCTTTTGGATCTTACAATTCTGGGAATAATGGCCCTTCTGCTAGTAGTTGTAGCAAATCACTTCTTCCTTTTGCTTTCTCTGGCCATCCTTCCCTTTTGTTGTTGCTGCTTCATCTCCTTATTGTTATTATTACCACCCTGCTGTGGTTTTGGAGCCACCTTGGTTGCAACAACAACAGCTTCCTCCTTTGGAAACAAGCTTTCATGTCTCACAGGTTTTTACATAAGCTTCTCAAATGAATCATCAAGGTGTTCCACCAACGGTCTTCCTATGTAGGTATCCAAACCCATAACAAACTTCTTGTTCTTTTGAAAGTTGTGTCGATGCATAAACGAACATATCTGGACAAGGCCTCAAAATCAGAAACATAATAAAGCACTGGCCTACCATTCTGTTTCAACTCCACAAATTTCTTTAGTAGAGCAGACTTCTGAGCAATGGAGATAAACTTTGTCTCGAACTTAACTTGGAACTGCTCCCAAGTTATTTCTTCTTCCGTTTTCTCAAGCGTAACAGAATTCCACCACTCCATGGCTCTGCCCTGCAGCTGCCTTGACATAAGCTTTATCTTGGTTGCATCTTACCCAAGTCTCTAAAGATACAAATACAAGCCTCTAACAACCTCTGAACCTCTTCAGTCGGCTCAGTCCCTTTAAATGGCTTTCCTCCTAAAGATGTGAAGTCTTTACATAGCTTTGCAAAATCCACAACCTTAGGCATCTGAACACCTACATCTACTGTGGCTGCCACTAGAGCAGGTACCCTTCTCATGAATGCTTCCACCATGGCCTCAAACATGGCTGGGTAATCGGGTGTACCGCCAATTCCCCCTCCAGGCACAGTCTCATCCCTAGCAGTATGTCTTGAAGTACGTCTACTCATTCTAAATCTGCAGATTAGAGTGATTAGCTACTTTCAAGAAAAAATGCTAAAGGAGTACAAATTCTATTATACTATGTAATATTATATAGTATACATCCATCAAAATATACAAATATGTCTCTTATACGTAATTGCATTTTCGAACTTTGGCTAAAATCGATTTCCAAAGCTCTGATACCAAATGCGACAACCGCCCACAACACCTGCGCTAAATAAGAGGAATAATGCGCTGAAAGGTGTGCTAGGCAAGTATGGACGATCATCAAGGCATGACAACACAAACGGTACATGTCTTATTACTCACAGTGAAAGGATAAAATATAGTAGAACATATACAACAGGAAATAATAGTGAAGCATATTTGAGCAAAAAAACTCCAAATCTTTCAGAACAACTAGAAAGTATATCCAAATACCAGGATTACAACATTATTGCTGTACAAATTTGCCCTACTATAGCACTAAGAATCAAACATCAAACAACGCAAAACAAAGGTACTAGATAGTAGTAAAGATAATACGCTAGCCTCCTGCTCACCACTGAAATACAACATTGTCCTCACCAAGATATCACATGTCACCTGCTACCTAGTCTACCCATCCAACAATCAAATGAACGACCCAAGGTAATAAGAGGGAAACACAAAACCTTGAGTCAAACAACAGTCTTAGTGAGCGATAAAACAACTATCAAACATCAACAATAAGGTATATAGAATAGTAGATAAACGATTTAATCTACCAACACCAGAGAAGAACTTCACCCCATCTTTCCTACATCAGACAGTGATAGCCTTTACAAAAAGCATGTCAACCATACATCCATGGTAATCTAAAAAACCATTCATTCATGGCAACTGGAAGTAATCCATAATAACACTCATAACATCCAGATTATATATCTTACGTAAATCATCTTAATTGGATTCAACATCCATCAAGCACAAGCCCGAGAGGCCTAAACCAATATCAGACAAGCACCCAAGAATCATCTCCTTCAATGTCAGAAAATCTATTGAGACGGTACAGGCAAATAACCAACATACATGACTGACTCTGGCTATCACCGCCAATCCTGCTTTGAAACCATCGTTAATCGTATGACCGACTAAACACTTTGGCATCATTTGTCAAGGGCCAATGGTAAACCCTGGTTCTAGCAAAAACTCCATATGCTATATAACAAAACGTAACTAGGCCCGTTCAAGCTGCCCACGGTACTCAACCATATAAAGAAATCGTGCAACCCCTGCTTTGGGTCTGCTAGAACCTATGACAACGATAATTCCTCAGCCTCCATAACTCTAGTCGTCGTCACCGGCGACTAACCATAAGCTCAAAACACTTTTGAGCAGCCATTTCACATGAACTCAAAACACCCTTGAGTCGTCCTCACATTCGTTGCATACGAGAAACAACAAACACACCAAAGCACTTTGACATTCTCACTTAAATTCACTTTGAAGTCACAATATTACAGAACCAAACAACATCGATATAAGGTTCAAAACAATCCATAGTACTTCACCCTTTTGCTACGTAAACAAACCACAGCATTTATAAGTGCTACCACAACTTTTACATGCCGACCCACTTATGGATCGGATATCCAATCCATATAAACATCACGACTGACCCATGTCCAGGAAGTTAGACTGACCCCTCTCAAGACCGACCGACCCATCATCAAGCTACACCTGACTAGTCCATCATGGCTTCGCCCGACCGATCCATCATCACCACACCTGGTCGACCCGTACTCAAAACATACAAACGGACCCATCATTTTGAGCCCGACCCAACCCCTTGAGCCCAACCCGATCTATCTCTGGAATCACACCCGACCCTAAACTCCTTCATTCTTATCAACCGATCCATCTTATAACCGACCAACCCATTATCCTTTGCCCGACCGATCCATGCTTTTGCACCCTTGACCGATCCATTCTACTCCATTCTGACTGATCCATCTTGTTGTGTTCCCCAAGACATGCAACTGACTGATCCATCAAATCTCGCTCCGACCTGAAATTCAAACAAAACTTCGCTAACAACAAATTCAGCGAAACCAACTCATCCAAAATAACCATAAAGACGTTATGAAATTCCTAACATCATGAAAATATCAATTATCATCAAAAATCATGTAAAACTTACCAAAATCATGACAAGTGAATATATGAACTAAAATTATGGGTCTAACTTGCATAAACATATGAAACTATATGGAAATTACCGGTTTTAAGTTGCTAGATTGGATCCTTTGGCAATTCATATATAAATAGACTTACCATGATGTAGATCTTGGAGAAAACACTAAGAAATGATGGAATTATACTCAAACAACTCATATACTTGATTGAACCTGTGTGAGAGATGCGTATCACTCACCAAATCTCTAATCAACCCAAAAACACTTAGATCTAGATCCGAACAACGAAGAATTTTCTCTAAACTCTTTGGTTCGATGAAATCTATCTTGGAATGGTGTATATCTAGCTTCAAACGATGTAGATCTTCGGTTCTCTAATATAGATCTAAGCTCTAATGGTGGAAAGGTGTAGAAGATGGAGTAATGGAGGATCACAAGCTCTTCCAAATGAGAGAATGGAAAAAGGAAACTATTCTCCATGCCTCTCACCCCCTATTTATAGCCCTCCACCAACCCCTTAATGGGCCTCTTCAAATCAGCCCATTATGGCTTATAAAACCTAAACGACCAACTATGAAATCTTAAAACAGCGATTCCTCCCAAACCGCTGAACCAAAACTTTAATGTGACCACCTCAGGGAATGGGAATCATAATTTCCTTTCCAATGACTCCGATCTCAGCACCTGACTCAATCCGAGTCAAAAGTAATTCCATATACAACATTGAAAAGGGAAAAATGGTCACAAACAAAATTGGTAAAAAATTATGGACATGCCTCACATCTTCATAGCCAACACACTAAAATATAAGAATTATCCAACCCTCAGCGAATCAAATAAAAATATTTTACGATCCATCGATACGTAAAATGCGGGCTATTACAAACAATTCCACATCTTTTGGTAACACAAGAGAATCTCAAACTTCCAACATTGATCAACTCACCAAGACTGTAATCATTCCTCAAAGCCAACCAGTCGTTGTTCGTCTCGAAGAGAACAATTGTTTGCTATGGAAGTTGCAAGTTGAAACAACCATCCAAGGGTATGGCTTAAAAGGGTATGTTCTTGGAACCATCCCAGTTCCTCCAAAAGTCATCACTGATACAATAAATAGTATGGTCGGTAATGAATAATTTACAAAATATCATAGGCAAGAAAGATTGGTCAGTGCCTGGCTACTTTTCTCTATAATCATGCATTATTAGCACAGGTGATACGGTGCAAAACAACCCATGAAATTTGGACAACTGTTGAAAAATTATTCAATACTCAATCCCAAGCCAAAGCCTTACACTACAAAACACAACTTCAGAATTGCAAGAAAGACAACATGAGTATGAGAGAATAGTTAGGAAAAGTGAAAAATATTTGTGATATTTTAAAGCCAACAGGGAGTAACATTGAAGATTTTGAATAGGTACTTTGCTTATTAAATGGTTTAGGTGATGAATATGAGGCTGTAGTAGCCATTATAACATCACAAAAAGTTACTCCCCCACTTAATGATGTTCATGTTATGTTGCTATCTCATGAGGGAATAATTGATATCAAGAAGTCTAATGAAAACGACTACTCTCTCAACTACGCTACTAACAATAGAGGCAGAGGTCAAAATAATTACAAAAATAACAACACTAGTCAAAGAGGCGGATTCATCTCTAGAAAAAGAGGAAGGGGTAGATGGAATAGCAACAACAAACCCACGAGTCAAATCTATAAAATAATAGTAAAGCATAAACTTTTAAAGCTCTCTCCTTACTTTTAGGAGTTTTATCTCTTCTCATTAAATCTCTTCGGATATTTTATTTTTAAATTACATTACCATTTTAAACTTATTTACAACTTCTCTCACATTATTTTTACTTCTTTTGTCAATTTACATTTTGACATAGGCATTTCAAAGTTTATATAATTATTTATTAATAGTTAGCCCCTAACATTTTACATTTAAGTCTAGATATTTAAATTAATTACAAAACCCAAAATTTAAGTAATTTAAATAATTCAAATTAACTATTTTTTTTAAATATTAAAAATGACAAAATTATGTTTTTGGCTCTAAATACCTATACTTCAGAATTTCTATAATCATTTAAGTAAATATTCAATTATTTCTTAACATTTTACATTTGGTGCCATATTTTATAATTAATTACATAATAATAAACTATAAAAATAATTTAGCAAATTATTATTCATTGACTCGTCTAATAAATCACATCAAGATTAACCATATTCATATAAAAGAAAAGAAAAAATCAAATATATAAAAATAACAACCACAAAAAATAAAATATACACATAATTGATTATCACAAATTTAAAGTTGAACTCATCTGCATAACTCATCTGCATCAATATATTTAACGTATACTTCATTGTAATATTAATGTCAAACGTCTACATTTTAAAATTTATCTAGCAATTTACAAAACATTGCACAGTATTAATTAACATTGTACATTTAACTTAATATGTTTAAATTAATTGTGTGATTTTGAATTCAGTCAATAAATTGCTATTAATTCATCTAATTAATGCAAAGTGTGATGTTTTAAAATGTAAATCATTTGCATATCAAAAAAAATAGAAAAAATATTTTTTTTCTTCCAAATATTAAGTTAAATAAGTCACGTAGTTTAAATAATATATGTAAACAATAATAAAAAATTAATATCTCATACAATTATTTCAATAAATTTATCATAAATTAAAGAAAAGAATTCTGCTTTAAATGCCTGCATTTTAACATTTTCACAATTATTTGTCAAACCTCCTCAATTCTTTCGTGATATTTTATATTTTAGTCCATATATTTAAGCTACTCATAAAATCTTAAATTCTAATTATTTAAATAATTTTAATGAGTATTTAGCCCATTTTTCTAATAGCTCTTAAAAATATATGTCAATTTTTCTATGTATATTCATATTAAAAAAAGTTATTTTCTATGCAACTATAAAGATGTATAAATCACATAACATGAACTATGTATATCAACATAATGACAAAGTTAATTAGTAAATTAGTTATGATTCATTTATATCCAGAATTTACCATATATTATCATAAAATTCATTTTGAACATCAATAACTTCACAAAAAATTTATAGTTATTTTCTAGATTTCTTTTCAATTCTTCCTACTATGCTATACAATTAAACTAACTTCATAATTTTACTTTAACTTATTTGAGCAAACTCTATTAAATAATATTTGGTGATTCATCAAATAAATTACTAACATACATCAGTTTCAAGTTTCAACATGTACATCTATATTAATAAAAATAATTAAAAAATTCTCAAATATAGATACATACATATTGTTTGTGTAAGTAATACAACATAAATTACACACAAACAATAATAATAATTTAATTAGTAGTTTGTATATTTCAAATCAAAATTTATAAAAGATTGCATAACAAAGTTTGTTTCTCAACTTTAAAATAATAAATACTATTTTTAATAATATTATCGTGTGCAATGCACGAGTTACACACTAGTCTGTGAAAATGTGGGACATACTGCACTTTAGTGTTTCTTTAGGTTCAATTCCAACTACATTGGTAATCAAGGGAATAATAGTCAAAGTCATAATAACCCTAATACTAATGTTGCTCAAGCACAACAAGATAATGAAAGTCAAGCAAGTGGGAAGCAGTGTAACCAATCTGATAACAGATCTGAACTAATTATACTTGATGATAACTGGTTTCCAGATTCACATACAACTAATCATATAACAAAAAATCTGGATAATCCTATTCTTGAAAATAAAAAACACAGAGGTAAACAGTTAATAACCACGGGTGATGATAAGTGCATTAGCATTTCTCATACTAGTAATGTTATTTTAAATGGCAAAAAACAGGTTATTTTTGCATACCCAAGATAATGAAAAATTTGATGAGTGTGTCACAATTCACTAAAGACAATAATGTATACTTTGAATTCCATCCTAGTTACCATGTTGTTAAAGGCATGTTAACACATGAAATTCTTTTGTAGGGTAATGAAGTTGAGGGTCTGTACAAATTCAAACTTAGTGGCCAACTCACTCCTGCAAAAGGTAGATAATGCTACAATTTTGTGGCTCAACATGAAAACAGTAACAGAAGTGTCTTTGATTTGTGGCACGACAAATTAGGTCATCCCAGTGCTAATGTTGTAAAGGATATTTTATGTAAAAATAATATTTCATATAATGAAATCACTTTGCCATATGTTTGCACTTATTGCCGAATGGGAAAAATCACAAGTTACCCTTTGAACACTCATTAACTATTTACACTAAACCCTTTGAATTAGTTGCTACTGATCTTTAGGGACCAGCACCTGTATTTACTGACTTTGGTTTTAAATATTATAACTTATTTGTTGATGCATTCTCTAGATAAACTTGGATTTATTTTCTGAAAATAAATCTGATAGTCATGATACTGTAATAAGATTCATGAATATGATAGAAAATCGGTTCAACACAAGGGTAAGAATATTACAGTTAGACGGTGGGAGTGAATATAAATCTCTTGTTAGTTATTTTAATAGTAAAGGTATAATTCATAGAACGACATGTCTTTATACTTCTGAACAAAATGGTTTAGTTGAAAGAAAGCATAGACATATTGTATAAAGTGGCTTAACTTTATTGGCACAAGCAGCCTTACCACTATAATTCCAGTCTGAGTCCATTAATACCACTGTTTATTTGATAAATAGAATGCCAAAAAAAGTATTAAAGGATATAAGCCCACTTAAAGTATTACATAAAGTTAAGCCAAATTATTTCAGATTGAAACCATTTGGATGTTTATGCTTTCCTTACCTAAGGCCTTACAATAACAACAAATTAAAATTTAGATCAGAACCATGTACTTTTCTTGGATATGCAGTTAAACAAAAGGGATACAGATGTATTGATGAAAATGGTAGAATATTCATCAGTAGACATGTCAAATGCAATGAGAATATATTCCCATTTGCACAAGTAATTATTAAAACAACCAATAAAGTTGTTAATGAGAACTAAAATATAACATGTATCCTACAATTCTCTGAATTCATTCAATTAACAGGTGATCACTTGGCTGCTGATGCTCATAGAGTTGGCACTACTGAAGTCTCATTACCCAATAGTGACAATAGTGAACCACCCAGCCTCGCCAGAAACTCACCTACAATAGAAGAAGATGAAAATTCAAAATTAAGGATGTTCAAAATTCAAGCAGTAATTCAAGTAGTTCTGATGAAGGTTTACTTATCACTGAAGGCAGTACAGATCACATCGAAGCTGTTGCAGCTTCCACTACAGGTCATTCTATGATGACTCATGCCAAAAGTGGCATATTCAAACCGAAGACCTACATTGCAACTTTGAATCAAGAGGAACCATTCACTTACAATCAAGTTGTCAAATACAAAGAATGGGGAGTTGCAATGGATGATGAGTTTAATGTACTTATCAAAAACCAGACATGGGAATTTGTACCACAATCAAAAGATAAAAATCAAATTGGTTGCAAGTAGACGAACAGGTTGAAGAAAAATCCAGATGCCACTATCAATAGACACAAGGCAAGACTAGTTGCTAAAGGATTCATACAAGTGTATGAATTTGACTACAATGAGACATTCTCACCAGTAGTCAAACCAACCACCATAAGAATAGTATTCACCATTGCCTTGTCAAATCAATGGAAAATCAAGCATTTAAATGTAAACAATTCCTTTCTCAATGGCATATTACAGGAAGAAATATTCATGCAACAGCCAGAGATCTACACACAGAATCCCAACTTAGTATGCAAGTTAAAAAGAGTTATCAATGGACAGAAGCAATCACCTAGGGTTTGATTTGAAAGACTCAAAACAACTCTAAATACAATGGGATACAGACCCACAAAATTTGATAACTCCTTGTTAATTAAAATTAATCAATCATCCACTATTTATATTCTTATATATGTTGATGATTTAATTGTGACGGGGAGTATTGTAACAACCCGGAAAATCAAAACCAATTTTTTTTTTTTGGCATTTTAATGAATTTTGGTTATTTAAAATGAATTATTTTAAATAATAACGACAAGAAATTTATATTGAATAGAATTGGAATGTATATATATTTATTTAAATCGAAGTTAGAATAAAAATATTTATTTTAATAATAAAAGAAATTGGAAATGGCGCGGTAGTTTGAAAATTCGATTTCAAATTTCAAATGAATGTACATGATTCAAAATAAACCGGATTTTAGTGAAACCAAAAATATTTGAATCTGTTTGAAAATATCTTTCCAATGAATCTGAAAAATCCAAATTTCATAGTGGGAATAAAAAGTTATGCCCAGTTGAAAATTCAGAATAGTCGGTATGGAATTTTAGCCCTTAAAAATAGCAATTTTGCAAATGACCTCCTTTTTCGACGAAACCACTTTTGTTAGATCCGGAATGCCAATTTATTTCTAAACTCCAATTTTCATAATTTTTGGAATCAATATGTGAGCGTGGCGGATTTAAACTTGTTTGATAATTTCAGTTTGAATTTAATCAAATGGAAAATGACCGTTTTTCAAACGGTCTCCAAAATCAACGAAATTAGTTTTGTTAGGACTGTATCGTCAAAACACAGCCAGATCTACTTTTCTGGAATTTTTAGCATCTGCATGTGGCCTCGGTAAATTAAAATGTATGTTCAAATTAAAAATATAAAGATTTATATTTTGATTTAAATGAAAACTAATCGAAACAGTCGAATTGGCTTGCCGGACATATCCCATTGTGTTCGGAATGGAGGTAATTAGCTATGGACGACAGTCGTTGGGTTTGATTCGGAGTCCGAATGAAAATTCTACTTTTTAAAATTATATATATATATATATATATATATATATATTCAAAGGAATTGGGCCAAAGCCTTTCTCCCTTTCATAACCCGATCAAACCCCTTCCCCCCCTCCCCGTTCAAATCAGATCAAACCTAATTATAAAAAAAGGGATAGAGCCCCGCCCATCGCCAATCGCGCGCTGCCGGAGGTTGGCCTTCCCAGCGCCGCCTCTCTCTCCCCGTCTCCCTCCTCTTGCTCCTCTTCAATCCCACGCTCCAACACTCCAAACCCGCATCCCCAAGCCGCTGAACCCCACTGCTCCACCTGCGCCACCATCGGACCGCCACGACCGCGACTCCACACCGACCAACCCCCATCACGATAGCGAGTCCACAGCCCTCCTCCTCCCCCTTTTACTTAAAACCCCTCCAACAACCCTAAAAATTCCTCGCTCCGGCCACCGCACCTCTTGGACCACCTGAGCACCTTAGACCGCCACCCGACATCGCTTGTAAGTTTTACTTTTATTTTATTCATATATGTGATTAAAAATAGGATTTTTACTCAATTGAAAAACATGATTTTTATTCGTATGAGAAGTTATGATTTTTAATTATAAAAAAGATATAATTTTTCTTTAAATGAAAATATGGTTTTTATTTATATACAATAGGGAAGAAGAATAGATTTTTATATAAATAACATATGAAAAGATTTGATTTTTTATACGAAAAAGATTTGATTTTTCATATGGTAAAATTTTGATTTTTATCATACGAACGAATTCAAAAAGAAATGATTTTTATTATTTACAACATAGGATAAAAATATAATTTTTATCGTAGGTATGAAATATTTTTATATATATGAAGTAGCGATAAAAATTTGATTTATATATATATGAAGTAGCGATAAAAATTCGATTTTTATATATATGAAGTAGCGATAAAAATTCAATTTTTATATATATGAAGTAGAAATAAAAATATGATTTGTATTTATATAATAGCGATGTAAAGATGTGATTTTTACTATGAACAGCGCGGAAAGGATTGCGTTGGAATTTCAGGAATCAAATCTGAATCCGAACCATTCAGAAATAGAGAATGGAGGAGTGGATCCCGAAGGTGAGAACTTCTCACTTTAATTTTATCTTCTAGTTAAAATATATACTAGGATGTAGACGGTGCTTAGCAGCACCCGACACCGTCGTCCACAGACAATGGACGACTTGTTTGTTTGTTTGATTGTGTTGTGAAAATTATTTGTGATGTAAAATGGACTGTATAAAATATTCATGTATTGAAATAAATATTTTATCGTTAAAAATATAATTTTTTAATGTGTATATGAATTAAATAAAAATTCATTAACAAATCGGACGATATGTTTATGTACACACATTTGACTGATATTGATTGGAACGATAAATTTTATACATCACCCAACTGCACAAATAAAATTCATTATTTGTTGATTGAAACGCCACATGGGTATTGGGATGATATTTGACGCACACTAATCCCAATTGTTAAGTTGTATGACAATCGATTGGTTGACAGACTGTTATAAGCGTTAAATATTTATATTTAATGCTTATGTAGTGTAGAACGCACTCTGGATGATGGTTTATTGTTTATCATTGTTGTTCGATTCATGTGTATAAAATCCATATAAATAAAATTATATGGTAATTAACTGTGTCTAATTTCAATTCGGAAAGAACGGATATTTTAAAATAGCGAATATTTTAAAATGGCGAATAATGAATATTTTAAAATAAATAATATTTTGAAATAGTATTCAGTAATGGATCAAAATGTGATTTTGATGTCCGATTTGGGATGGACACGAATATATTTAAATATATAAAGCCGTGTAGATCAGATTAACGCCATATTGACGTGAACGATATTTATATTTATTTTATTCATTTTTATAATGAATATCAAAAAGGAAGTGATTTCAAAATCTAATGTTTTGAAAATATTATCATTTATATATTAATGATATGGAATATTCAATTTTGATTTAAAATTGAATATGATGTTGAAATCGTTTTGAAAACGAATTTAAAACGATTTATAAAATACGTTTTAAATGGAAATCGATGAAATATATATAATATATACGTTATATATATGATGGCCTGAATAGAACGCGCCGCGCCGCGGCAGTTCGCGAATTTCGACCATTGACTTCGAGCGGACATTACGGGAGATCCGACCGTCGGATTCTCCTAAAACCGGAACAGTTGGGTTTGTATCGATAAGAGCTTTCCGATGAATACAAGAGATTTGAAATCTAACGGTTGGATTTGGAATTATGTCCAAATCAAATTTGGAAAAGGTTGTTGTAAGTGATGTTCGATGACCGTTTATGGAAATCGACTGTACGGGCCTTGATAAAATTATTAAAATATCAATAATTTGTGTAAAATCATAATAAATGATTTGGAAAGAATTGAGATGAAAAATTCCATATTTGAAAAGATAAAAATATATTTTTATCGAAATGAACTAGTTATGAACTAGAATTATAATCCAATATTTTTAAATAAATAAATTGGATTTGAAACGGTTTTAAAAATAACCAGAATTTCCAATATATGAATTGGAATGGATTTGAATCGAAATTATCTTCAGAATATTTCGATATTGGATTCCGAGATTATACAGACATTGTAGAGGAATTTGGATGATATATATATATATATCGTTATTCCCAATACGATATTTGTTGGTTTCAGAATTTGATATTGAATATAAGCTGATATATTTTCTATTCAAGGTCTTGTATTTAATATCAAATTGGTTTTTGGGTTTATTTTGAATGGTGTTTTAACTAACACTTGTTGTAATAACCCGGAAATTCTGAGCCAGTTTAAAATTTTTGTTTTGGCAACTACGATGAATTTTGAAGATTTAAAATGGATTATTTTAAATAATATCGACGAGAAATTTATTTTGAATATAATTCAATGTATATATTATACGCGTCATCGTTAGAATATAAATAATTATATATAATTATAAAAGGAATTGAAAATGGCGCGGTAGTTCGATAATTCGATTTCAAACTTCAATTGAATGTACCGGGTGCAAAACAAACTGGATTTTAGCGAAACCAAAAACATTAGGATCTAATTGAGAATATCTTTCCAACAAATCCGAAAAATTGAAATTTCATAGCGGGAATCAAAAGATATGTCCAGTTGAAAATTCTGAATAGTCGCTATGGAATTCAGGCCCTTAAAAATGGAAATTTTGCAAACGACCTCGGATTTCGACAAAACCACTTTAGTTGGATCTGTGATGTCGAGTTATTGCTAGATTCCAAATTTCATAATTTTTCGAATCAATATGTGAGCGTGGCGAAGGAAAACGCGTTTGACTAGTTTTAGTTGATTTTAATCGACTAGAAAATGGCCATTTTTCAAACGATCTCAGAATTTGACGAAATTGGTTTCGTTAGGACCGTATCGTCAATACTAAGCTAGAAATAATTTTTATGGAATTTTTAGAGTTAGTATGTGGCCCCGGTAATTTGAAAAGTACGTTCAAATTGAATATATACTGATTTATGTTTTAAATTTGATGAAAACCTATCGTAACAAGCGAATTGGCTTGCGAAACATATCCCATTGTGTTCGAAATAGGGGTAAAACGCTAGGGACGACAGTTGGTGGGTCTTGTTTCGACTTCGAAAGAAAAGTCAACTATGGAGATTAAAATAGAATAGAATATAATATATTTCTTTATAAAAAGGCCCTCCTCTCCTTTCATTCTCCCTCCCTCAGATTTGAAAAAAAAAACGAACAAAAAGAAAAAAAAAACTTCGTCGAACCCTAACCCGCCTCCAGGCGATTTCCACCCCTGCGCCTCCCCTCCTATTGTCGCCCTTCGTCAGAGTCCTCCTCCACCGCCATCAGAGGCCGCGCGAACTCCCCCCTGCCTTATCCGTTCAAACCCCTACCCACATCGAGGAACACCCATCGCGATGGGCCTCTGCCGCCACCACGTACCCGACTTCGCCCCCCTGCTGATTCCGACGCACCTGAGCGCCCCCTCTCCTGACGTCAGCGACAAACATCACCCCCTCCCTTCTAGCTCCACCTACCTGACGCACAACCATCAACCGACGGCTCTCCGCCCTCCTCTAGCCCGCGCAGGCCAGCGCCAAGCCTCCGACACCATCGTCCACAGACCATGGACTTGTTTGTTTGGTTGTGTAGTTGGTTAGATTATTTGGTTTGAATTGAATTGTTTGGTGAAATGGAATGGATTTGATTGATATGTGTATGGCGTGGGCCATCACTAGACCGGGGATAAGGCTAGGCATTGTCCCGTTTCTAGTATCGTGCCGTTATGCCGCCGAAATTTTCTAAAATAAGTTAGAAAAATAAAGATATCATTTTATTTAATAAATGAACCGAATAGAATATTCATAGGTTGAATAAAATAAATATTCATTTACAAACCGGACGGTTTGTTTATGTACACCTATTTGATGGACATTGATTGGGACGATAAATTTTACACATCGCCCAACTGCACAAATAAAATCTAGGTTTGATTGTTTGAAACCCCACACGGGTTTTGGGATAAAATACAGCATAAACTAATCCCAATAATTAGTTGTATGTCGATCGATTGATTGATAGGCTGTTATAAGCGTTAGATATCTATATTTGATGCTTATACAGCGTAGTGCACTTTGGATGATGGTTGATTATTTATCGTTGCTATTATATACATGTGTTGTATGGAATCCATATAATTAACTTTATATGGTAATTGATTGGGCCTCATTCCAATTTATAAGATAAAGAATAAAATAAAATAAAGGTTCATGTGTTGACAGTACTCATCCGTTGAGATTAGTCATGTGTTGAACGAAATATTTAAACGATAAAATTTACATCTTTATCATATATAAAATTAGAAATTAACTGGAAAATAGATGAGATGAGTGGTCTCCTGGATATTGATCTGATGTTGGTTTCGGCCTTAGGGTTAATATTCAGGGAATCATTCTCTTACTAATTTACGGTTGGAGTTTGATTTTAAATCAAACGATAGATACCATTATTTTTATAAAATATATTAAATAACAAAAATAGTCAGACGTGGACAGTACTCATTCGTTGAGATTAGTCATGTGTTGACAAAAACATAGATTCATTTGTTGAATAGAATAACGAAGTTATTGAAATATATAAAGCCGTGTTGATTAGAGATGCGCTATTTTGACACGAACGATATTTATATCGATTATATTCGAATTTAATTTGATTTGAATTAAATGAAAACGAATTTGAATTGAATTGAATATAAAACGAATTCGAATTGAATTGAATATAAAACGAATTCGATTTGAATTAAATGAAAACGAATTTGAATTGAATTGAATATAAAACGAATTTGAATTGAATTGAATATAAAACGAATTCGAATTGAATATAAAACGAATTCTAATTGAATTGAATATAAAACAAATTCGAATTGAATTGAATATAAAACGAATTTGAATTGAATTGAATATAAAACGAATTCGAATTGAATTGAATATAAAATGAATTCAAATTGAATTGAAATTTTGATTTGAATTTGAAATGGAAGTAGAAATTGTTTTTAAAACGAATTTAAAACTATTTATAAAGTTCATTTTAAATAGAAATCGACGAAATATATATTATATATATAATATAATGGCCTGAATAGAACGCACCGCGCAACGGCAGTTCATGAATTTCGACCATTGACTTCGAACGGACATTAAGGGAGATCCGACCGTCAGATTCTCCTAAAACCGATACCGTTGGGTTCGTATCGAAAAGATCTTTCTAACGAATATTAGAAATTTGAAATCTAACGGTTGGATTTGGAGATACGTCCAAATCAAATTTGGAAAAGGTCGTTGTAAGTGCAGTTCGATGGCCGTTGTTGGAAATCGACTGTACGGGCCTTGATAAAATTATTAAAAATAGTAATAATTTTTGTACGATCATAAGAAATGATTTGGGAAAAATTGGGATGAAAAACTCCATATTTGAAAAGATAAAAATAGATTTGTATCGAAATGAACTAGTTTTGAACTAATATTAAAACCCATTTATTTTTAAATAAATAAATTGGATTTGAAACGGGTTTTAAATAGAATTGATTTGTGGGTTTATCGTGAACGGTGTTTTAAATAACACTTGTTCTTTAACCCGATAATAAATAGAATGTGATTTGGGTTTATCGTGGACTGTGTTTTAAATGACATTAGTTCTTTAACCCAGAAAAGGGAGTTTTAATGAATCTGCAATTAGATTGAAATGTGAATTGATAATCTAAATTATCAAATTTGGAAAATGAGCAAGAATGGAGTATCACCAGTTTTGCTCCAAGCGATAGTTAAATCTTTAATTAGATTTGAACGTGAAATGGTAATTAATTTTACCGATAACACCGTGGTGTTAGATATGAAGTATTACCAGTTTTGCTTCACGGGATGAATAGGTTGGGATTAGGAAATAAAATAAATAATTACTCCGATGTGATTCGCTAATCTCGACTAGTTTGGAAAACCATAATTTGGTTTGAAATGACATCCAAAGGAAGATTAAAGGATAAATTTTAAAGAATTTATCTTGGATAAAATTAATGGGAACCTTTCCCTAAGAATTGAAATTTAGAAACTAGCTGAAGGTTAGTTAAGAAGAATGGTTTCCTGGGTATTGATCTGATGTTGGTTTCGGCCTTCGGGGCTAATATTTGGGAAATTGTCCTCTTGCTAATTTGCGGTTAGTAACTAATGAATTGGAATGAGGCGTATGTTGTGTTTGTGTAACATTTGTTTTAATATACGCGGGTTGTTCGGAAAGGCCGGGTTTATACCCATTCTAAACAACCGATTCGACGATAAGTCGAAGATGATGACGGTGGTCGAAGACCGGAAGTCTTCACATCGTTTGGATAATTACTGATGATCCTGATTGGGCTGTACACCCAAGAGGATGGAAATAGTTGGTGGTCGTCCAGACGTACTTGGAGATCGATGGATATGCGAGGAAAGCGCCTCCGGTTTCGTTCAGACTCAAAACGAACTTGTAAATGGATTGTGTGTCTGACATTGGACTTTATTCTGTGTTGATTGATCTCTATTAAATATACATCTGTTTGGCGGCGGAGAATTTATTCTCTTGCTTAACGCCCTTCTCTGAGACGTACGAGCTCAGAGGTTGTATATCGATGGACATCAATCGCATGGCATGAATTTCCTGTGTGGCATGTTGAGTTGCATGGATCAAGGCTTCTGTTGAAAAGCAAAGTCTTGTGGTTGATGATCAAAGCACGGCCTACGTGGCAGCTTTGTGTATAGCGTGGATTCGCGAGCCTCACACCTCGGTATGAGTTAAAATCGGGATAAGGACAGCAGGGAGAGCACGACGTTTCTTTCTAGCTTTGGTGGTGTCAGTAACTTACCAGCCCTGACAATTATATACTTTTCACCTATGTGGTTGTTGGATGAGGCGTCTCGATTTTAGGTCTGTAAGGACCGGGAAACGTGTGTTCAGGAATAACTAATCCTCAAACGTAAGAGAGGAACGGCCCTGAAGCATCCAGGGGTTACCCAGAGTGTGTAGTCCCGAGGCATTTGCTAGAGTGTCTCGAAGCGGAGAGGAGCTTGCCCCTTGCCTCGACTCATGACGGAAATCCAATTTCCAATACGTGTATTGCGGTTTTAATTGTAGAACTAGTATGGCGACATGATATATGGTACCCATGCCGTCTATGATTGATATTTATGATTGAAGTTGTTTTGACACTATACACCTATTATAGTATCAAATGATTTGTTTTAAACGTACCAAGCATGTTTGGCAATTATAAGGGAAAACCCTATCCTCCGGCTTGCGTTGCATTGTGTGATGGGACCTGGGTCTTATAATAGCTTCATTTTTCGAAAAAGCATTGCATTGTTTATTCTATGCACTGGTGTTCTTGGGAGGAAACCCGTTCCGTGTTATACGGCGTGGTCCCTTGAATTACTCTCTTTTAAAGTAAAGTTTTAAATAACTGTTTTAGTTCTCACACCAGTCACATGACTGACCTGGAGTTTATTGTTTTAACCTAAACTCTGGGTGCCCCTATTTTCGACACGGGCAGCTAGTTGTTTTGGTTTTGCAGATTTATATTCACAGGATCCTGGTTTACAGCTGGAAAGATATCCGGAAAGCTCTGTATCCGTATATCACCTTCAGTTGTGCTTTGTATTATTTTCCGCTGCTATGAAATTTATTATAATCTCTGATATTTATCGAATGTAATTTATTCATTTATACTCTGTATATTCTGATGGAATTGTTGTAATAATAATGAAATGTTCTTCTGTTTGTGTTCTGTTTTGTCCTATTCTCAAAACGATCAGGGGTTTCGAACGGTCTAGTTCGGTTTAACGACTGATTCAGATCGAGCGAAATTCCTTGCCGTCACATTTGGTATACAGAGCTCGAGAACAAGACACATTAGAACCATACGAAAGAATTCATCAGATATTGGATTAGTAATATCCAATTAGAATGACTCGTTAGAGATAGGATCAGTAGTATCCTAGAACGAGTGTGAAGAGTATATTTTTCAAATGAAAACAATTTTGTTTTGAAAATTTAAACCATTTTATACGTATTTGAATATTTATTTTGAATTTGGACAATCCAATATATAAAGATTTTGCATATACGCGTCATGAACGTATATTCGAAGTTTTAATATACTGGATATATATAGAATCACATTCTAGACACCCGGAGATGATTCTGATGATTGATATATCATCATCAGAATTTGTGTTCGTGTTTCGAAGGTATGATATCTATATATTTTCATCAGGCTGGTGTGAGAACCAAAACTTATATAGATAGATTTATTGATTGTGATTTGGCATCAAAAACATGATTTTCTGTATATATGTATCAAATTATGAATTTGAAACATTAATCCACTAATTGATTGATGGTTGTATTGTTAGTTTATTTGTTTGATAATTTTCAACTATTTAGCCTAATTGTATCAAATATTGAATTGTATCGAAAATGGTTTGAAAATGTAGAGCTGATTAATCAAACAACTTTCAGAAACTAAAAAATTGGAGAATGGAAGCCAGATCGAACGTAGAGCTGATTAATCAAACCACTTTCAGCTTCATTCCTTTTCGGGGACGAAAAGTTTTAAGTGGGGGAGATTGTAATAACCCAGAAATTCTGAGCCAGTTTAAATTTTTTGTTTTGGCAACTTCGACGAATTTTGAAGATTTAAAATGGATTATTTTAAATAATATCGACGAGAAATTTATTTTGAATATAATTCAACGTATATATTATACGCGTCGTCGTTAGAATATAAATAATTATATATAATTATAAAAGTAATTGAAAATGGCGCGGTAGTTCGATAATTCGATTTCAAACTTCAATTGGATGTACCGGGTGCAAAACAAACCGGATTTTAGCGAAACCAAAAACATTAGGATCTAATTGAGAATATCTTTCCAACGAATCCGAAAAATTGAAATTTCATAGCGGGAATCAAAAGATATGTCCAGTTGAAAATTCTGAATAGTCGCTATGGAATTCAGACCCTTAAAATGGAAATTTTGCAAACGACCTCGGATTTCGACGAAACCACTTTTGTTGGATCTGTGATGTCGAGTTATTGCTAGATTCCAAATTTCATAATTTTTCGAATCAATATGTGAGCGTGGCGAAGGAAAACACGTTTGACCAGTTTTAGTTGATTTTAATCGACTGGAAAATGGCCATTTTTCAAACTATCTCAGAATTTGACAAAATTGGTTTCGTTAGGACCGTATCGTCAATACTAAGCTAGAAATAATTTTTTTGGAATTTTTAGAGTTAGTATGTGGCCCCGGTAATTTGAAATGTACGTTCAAATTGAATATATACTGATTTATGTTTTAAATTTGATGAAAACCTATCGTAACAAGCGAATTGGCTTGCGAAACATATCTCATTGTGTTCGAAATGGGGGTAAAACGCTAGGGACGACAGTTGGTGGGTCTCGTTTCGACTTCGAAAGAAAAGTCAACTATGGAGATTAAAATAAAATAGAATATAATATATTTCTTTATAAAAAGGCCCTCCTCTCCTTTCATTCTCCCTCCCTCTGATCTGAAAAAAAAACGAAAAAAAAGAAATAAAAAAAACTTCGTCGAACCCTAACCCGCCTCCAGGCGATTTCCACCCCCGCGCCTCCCCTCCTATTGCCGCCCTTCGTTAGAGCCCTCCTCCACCGCCATCAGAGGCCGCGCGAACTCCCTCCTACCTTCTCCGTTCAAACCCCTACCCACATCGAGGAACACCCATCGCGACAGGCCTCTGCCGCCACCACGTACCCGACTTCGCCCCCCTGCTGATTCCGACGCACCTGAGCGCCCCCCTCTCCTGACGTCAGCGACAAAAATCACCCCCCTCCCTTCTAGGTCCACCTACCTGACGCACAACCATCAACCGACGGCTCTCCGCCCTCCTCTAACCCGCGCAGGCCAGCGCCAAGCCCCCGACTGACTCCGACGTGAAAACCCTCCTCCCTCTAAGTACAGTAAGTTTTATTTATTTTATTTCTTTTTTTTTGTTTTGTTTAAATCTGAAAATAAATTGGGAGTTTTATATGGAGAATTTTAAAAAAAAATGTGATTTTTATTTTTGAATAACATTGCATTAAAAATATAAGGTTTATATATTTGGAAATTATAAAAAGGTTTGATTTTTAATATATAAAAATACGGTTTTTAAATATGACAAAGGGGAGATCTTTAGTTTGACAAAGTTAAGATTTTTACTAAAGAAAAGACCGGATTTTTAACATAGGAAGAATTGGTTTTTAGCAAAGTAAAGTAAGGATTTTTATTCATTTGATTAGCAAAGTAAAGGAATGATTTTTATTTATTCATTAGCAAAGTAAAGTAATGATTTTTATTTGTTCATTAGTAATAGAGAGAAATGGTTTTCATGTATATAGGTATGAAAGGAAAAAACTAGTTTTTTAAAATATAAAAACACGATCTTTATTATGAAGTAGAGGATAAAAATATGATTTTTATATTATAAAGATATTAAAAATATAATTTTTATATGATGTAGATAATAAAACTATAATTTTTACAAGCTAGAGTATATAAAAAAATTCGATTTTTATATGTGTAGTGAGATAAAAAAATTCAATCTTTATATTTGAAAAGGCGAAATCTTTATATTTGAAAAGGCGAAATCTTTATATAGAGGATGGCAAGAGAAAAATATGATTTTTATTCATGTAGAGTAATAAAAATATAATCTTTATTAGGAGGAGAGCAATATAAAAATATAATTTTTATAACGAAATGAAGATAAAAATTTGATTTTTATATATATGAGGTAAAGATAAAAATTCAATCTTTATGTATGTAGTGAATACGGGCAACGAAAGTGACAAAGGGCGAGCGAAGTGAAGATTTCCTACATATGAAGAGTCGTGGCGTTTGGATTAGCTTTGGTGAGAACTTCTCACCTTTTAAATTTTCTTTTTCTAGTTATATAAATATATACTAGGATGCAGACGGTGTTTAGTAGCACCCGAAACCATCGTCCACAGACCATGGACTTGTTTGTTTGGTTGTGTAGTTGGTTAGATTATTTGGTTTGAATTGAATTGTTTGGTGAAATGGAATGGATTTGATTGATATGTGTATGGCGTGGGTGTGACGGCAAGGAATTTCGCTCGGTCCGAACCAGTCGTTAAACCGACCCAGACCGCTCGAAACGCCTTATCGTTGAGAACACGACAAAACAGAACGCATACAGAAGAACATTTCATTGTATATTACAGCAATGCATCAGATTACAAGAATATACAGAGTATAAATGAATAAATATTACACAGAAATATCAGAGATTTAAATTACATTTAAATACATAGCAGCGGAAAATAATACAATACACAACTAGAAGAGATATACGGATACAAAGCTTTCCGGATATCGTTCCAGCTGTAAACCAGGATCCTGTGAATATAAATCTGCAAAACCAAAACTACTAGCTGCCCGTGTCAAAATAGGGGCACCCAGAGTTTAGGTTAAAACAATAAACTCCAGGTCAGTCATGTGACTGGTGTGAGAACTAAAACGGTTATTAATCTTTATTTTTAAAGTTAGGTAAATCAAGGGACCACGCCGTATAACACGGAACGGGTTTCCTCCCAAGAATACCAGTGCATAAAACAAACAGCGCAATGCTAAATAAAGAAAAATGAAGCTGTTATAAGACCCAGGTCCTATCACACAATGCAACGCAAGCCGGGGGATAGGGTTTTCCCTTATAACAGCCAAAGAATGCTTGATACGTTTAAAACAAATCATTTGATACTATTATAAGTGCATAGTGTATAAAACAACTTCAAATCATAAGTATCAATCATAGGCGGCATGGGTACCATATATCATGTCGCCATATATAGGTTTACAATCAAAACCGCAATGTCGTATTTGGAAATTGGATTTCCATCTATGAACCGAGGCAAAAGATAGTCCTCAACCGATTCGAGACGCTCTAGCCCGTGTCTCAGGATCAGAGCTCGAGTGACCCTTGGAGCTACAGGGCCGGTCCACCGATGTGGATTAAACTTAAACCCTGAACATGCATTCCCCCGCCCTATGGGGCGTCAATGAGCCAACGAATGACTCCATCGGTTCGAGAACGACCGATCAATCCGAGGCGCCTCGCAACAGCAACAATCACATAAGTCAAACTCGTCAGGGCGTGTAAAACCACTGACGCCACTTCTAACTAGAAAGAAACGCATGCCCTCCCTGAGGTCCGTCTCCCGTTTTTGGTTCATACCGGGTGTGAAACTCGCGAAGTAAACGTTACACAAAGCTACGCCACAAAGGCCGTGCTTTGATCATCACCACAAGACTTTGCTTTTCAACAGAAGCCTTGATCAATTGCCACTTAGGCATGCCACACAGGCAATTCACTCCATGCGTTTGATATCCATCAATATATAACCCCTGAGCTCGTACGTCTCAGAGAGGGGCGTTAAGCAAGAGAATAAATTCTCCGCCGCCAAACAGATATATATTTAATAGAGATCAATCACACGGACTAAAATCCAATGTCAGACACACAGTCCATTTACAAGTCCGTTCTGGGTCTGAACGAAACCGGAGGCACCTAGTACCCCGCATATCCATCGATCTCCAAGTACGTCTGGACGATCACTAACTGTTTCCATCTTCTTGGGTGTACAGCCCAATCAAGATCATCAGTTATCACCCAAACGACGTGAAGACCTCCGGTCTTCGACCATCGTCTTCATCTTCGACTTATCGTCGTATCAGTTATTCAGAATGGGATAAACCCGGTCTTTCTGAATAACTCGCGTATATTTTAAATAAGTGTTACACAAACACAACATACGCCTCATTCCAATTCATTAGTCACTAACCGTAAATTAATCAAGAGAATAATTCCCCAAATATTAACCCCGAAGGCCGAAACCAACATCAGATCAATACCCAGAAAACCATTCTGCTTGGCCAACCGACAGTTAGTTTCTAAATTTCACATTCATAGGGAAAGGTTCCCATTAATTTTATCCAAGATAAATTCCTTGAATTTATGTTTGAATCTCAATTCGAACTAGTCGGGATTAGCGAACCTTACCGAAGTAATCATTTGTTTTAATTTCCCAATCCCAACCTATTCATCCCATGAAGTAAAACTGGTTATACTTCATATCTAACACCACAGTGTTATCGGTAAATTCAATTACCATTTCACGTTCAAATCTAATTAAAGATTTAACTATCGCCTGGAGCAAAACTGGTGATACTCCATTTTCGATCATCTCAATCTAATTAAAGATTCATTAAAACTCCGCTTAGTTTTAATCTTCGACTGGGTTAAAGAATCGGTGTCATTTAAAACACGGTTCACGATAAACCCAAAATCACATTCCATTAATTATCGGGTTAAAGAACGAGTGTTATTTAAAACACTGTTCACGATAAACCCAAAAATCAATATCAATTCAATTCCAATTAAATATCATTTAATTGGTACACTTCATTAAATCTAAATAAAAAGATTTAATCTTTTCTCAACTGGGTTCAAGAGCAGTGTTAATGAAGACACCATTCACGACAAACCCAAATCACATTTGATATTCAATACAAGGCTTTGAATAGAAAATATATCGGCTTATATTCAATATCAAATTCTACGACTAACAAATGTCGTATTGGAAATAACGATATAAATATATATCTTTCAAATTTCCATAACAACACCCGTTTAATCACGAATTCCAACATCGAAATATTCCGAAGACAATTTCGATTCAAATCCACTCCAATGCAATCATTGGAAATTTTGGTTATTTTCAAAACCCTTTTCAAATTCAATTTATTTATTTAAAAATAAATAGAATTATAATTCTAGTTCAAAACTAGTTCATTTCGATAAAAAACTATTTTTATCTTTTCAAATATGGAGTTTTTCATCCCAAATCTTTCTAAATCATTTCTTATGATTTTACACAAATTATTACTATTTTTAATAATTTTATCAAGGCCTGTACAGTCGATTTCCATCAACGGCCATCGAACTGCACTTATAGCGACCTTTTTCGAATTTGATTTGGACGTATCTCCAAATCCAACCGTTAGATTTCAAATTTCTAACATTCGCTAGAAAGCACTTTTCGATACGAACCCAACGGTTCCGGTTTTAGGAGAATCCGACGGTCGGATCTCCCGTAATGTCCGTTTGAAATAAATGGTTGAAATTCACGAACTGCCGCGGCGCGGCGCGTTCTATTCAGGCCATTATATTATATATATAATATATATAATATATATTTCGTCGATTTCTATTTAAAACGAATCATATGAATAGTTTTAAAATCGTTTCAAAAGCAATTTCAACTTCCATTTCAATTCAAATCAAAATTGAATTCTTCTTTATAAATTCGTTTTAAAATTCATTTCTATTCAATTCAAATTTCAATTCAATTTGAATTCATTTCAATTCACTTTCAATTCATTTCGAAATCGTTTTCAATTCAATTCATTTCGAAATCGTTTTCAAATCGATTTCAATATCGTTCACGTCAAAATGGCGTCAATCTAATCAACACGGCTTCATAAATTTCTATTTTTCAAATATTCTATTTCAAATATTTCTTTTTCAAAATAGTTGTTATTATCAAAATATTTCGTTCAACACATGACCAATCTCAATGAATGAGTACTGTCAACACATGAACTTTTATTTTATATCGATAAAGGTGCCAATTTTATTACTAAAATATTTCGTTCAACACATGACCAATCTCAATGAATGAGTACTGTCAACACATGAACTTTTATTTTATAATATTAAAGATGTAAACTTTATTATTAAAATATTTCGTTCAACACATGACCAATCTCAATGAATGAGTACTATCAACACATGAACTTTTATTTTATAATATTCTTTATTTTTCAAATTGGAATGAGGCCCAATCAATTACCATATAAAGTTAATTATCTGGATTTTCATACAACACATGTATATAATAGCATGGAAAAATAATCAACCATCAACCAAAGTGCACTACACTGTATAAGCATCAAATATAGATATCTAACGCTTAAAACAGCCTGTCAATCAACCGATCGACATATTTAATAAATCAGGATGAGTGAACCTCAAATTTCATCCCAACACCCGTGTGGGGTTTCAAACAATCAAACACATATTTTATTTGTGCAGTTGGGCGATGTGTAAAATTTATCGACCCAATCAATATCCTTCAAATAGGTGTACATAAACAAACCGTCCGGTTTGTAAATGAATATTTTATTTTATTCACTTTCACTATATTCATATTCACGTTAAAAATTATATTTCTAACGATAAAACATTTTATTCCAACATATGAATTTCTATTATTCATTTACACAATAAAATGATATTTTTATTTTCTAACATATTTAGAAAATTTCGGCGGCATAACGGCACGATACTAGAAACGGGACAAGGCCTAGCCTTATCCCCGGTCTAGTGAAGGCCCACGCCATTCACATATCAATCAAATCAATTTCAATTCACCAAACAATTCAAATTGCAATCAATTAGACTAACCAACTACTCAACCAAACAATTTAACAAACAAGCCATCCATGGTCTGTGGATGACGGGTGTCGGGTGCTACTAAGCACCTTCTACATCCTAGTATATATATATATATATATATATATATATATATATATATATAACTAGAAAAGAAATTGAAAGGTGAGAAATTCTCACCGAAAGCTATCCTAGCTCCACGGCACTTCATTGATAGAAATCTTCATCGCTATCGCATCTTCGTCATCTTCGTTGCCCGTAGCCACTACATATGTAAAAATCGAATTTTTACTTCGCTATTCAATATATAAAAATCACATTTTTATTCCGCAGTTCAATATATAAAAATCATATTTTTATTTCAAAGTTCAATATATAAAAATCATATTTTTATTTCAAAATTCAATATATAAAAATCATATTTTTATTTCAAAGTTCAATATATAAAAATCATATTTTTATTTCAAAGTTCAATATATAAAAATCATATTTTTATTTCACTACACATATAAAGGTGATATTTTTAATTCTCTATATGAACAAAAATCATATTTTTACCACTTCTATATAGTAAAGATTATATTTTTAATACTTTAAAAATATAAAAATCATATTTTTATTACTTTAAAAATATAAGAATCATATTTTACTCCTTCTACTTAATAAAATTCCGGCTTTTCTATTTTCAAAATATGATCTTTTCTATTCTAAAAAAAGATGTGATCTTTTTCTATTTAAAGTTTAAATCTTTTCCTTTTTTAAAAATTCAAATCTTCTTCCCTTTTTAAAATCTTATAAAATCAGTTTTTAAATTAACAAAAATCAGTTTTTAAATTAAAACAGAAATCAGTTTTTAAATTAACAAAAATCAGTTTTTAAATTAAAACAGAATATTAAAAACTCACCTTTTCTCGCTGAGCTAGGAGGGAGGGGTTCGCTGCTGCGTTGGAGCCGTCGGGGGGGGGACTGACGCGTGAGGTGGGTGGGGTCCATTCAGGGAGGCGGCGGTGGGAGGTGCAGTCGGCAGGCGGCGAAGGCTTCAGAAAAGGGAGGGGGCCTTGGTGTTCTCCGATTTAGTGGTTGCGGTGGCTCACGTGAGAGGGAGAAGGAGGCATCGGAGCAACGGTGGAGCGGAGGAGGCGGAGGAGGCGGAGGGCTCGACGATGATGGCCATGGCCCTGCCAGAGGGACGCGACGGATTGATTTAGGGGTTTTTTTCTTCTATTTTATCTGAGGTCAACGGTTGTGAGGGAGGGAAAAGGGAGTTATAGGAGAGAGGGTTTTTAGAAAGTTTAATTATATTAATTTAATTATCGAAAAAGCAACTTTTTATTTCGACCTCAAAACGGGACCCACCGCCTGTTGTCCATAGCTAATTACCCCCATTCCGAACACAATGGGATATGTATCGTAGGCTGATTCGATCGTTTGAATCAGTTTCCGTTTAATTTACATTTAAATCATTATATTGAATTTTAAACGTACATTTCAAATTACTGGGGTCACATACTAACTAGAAAAATTCCAGAAAAATATTTTCTAGCTTCGTATTGACGATACGGTCCTAACAAAACTAGTTTCGTCGAATTCTGAGACCGTTGGAAAAATGGCCAATTTCCAGTCGATTAAAATCAACTGAAATGGTCAAAACGCGTTTTCCTTTGCCATGCTCACATATTGATTCGAAAAATTATGAAATTTGAAACCTAGCAATAACTTCACATCCCGGACCCAACAAAACTGGTTTCGTCGAAATCCGAGGTCGTTTGCAAAATGTCCATTTTTAAGGGCCATATATTATATAAAATATCTATAAATTCCACAGCGACTATTCTGAAATTTCAACTGGACATATCTTATCATTTCTAAAGTGAAATCTCGGTTTGTTAACTTCGTTAGAAAGATATTCACTATTAGATTCCATTATTTTTGGTTTCACTAAAATCCGGATTGTTTTGCACCCGGTACATTCAATTGAAGTTTGAAATCGAATTATCGAACTACCGCGCCATTTTCAATTCTATTTATAATTATATATAATTATTTATATTCTAACGACGACGCGTATAAATATATTCGTTGAATTATATTCAAAATAAATTTCTCGTCGATTTTATTTAAAATAATTCATTTTAAATAATCAAAATTCGCTAAAATTGCCAAAATAAAAATTTTAAACTGGCCCAGATTTTCCGGGTTGTTACAATCTCCCCCACTTAAAACTTTTCGTCCCCGAAAAGGAACAAAGTCGAAAGTGGTTTGATTAATCAACTCTACGTTCGATCTGGCTTCCATTCTCCAACTCTTTAGTTTCTGAGAATTTTCAAAATTTCAAAAATTTGGCTAACACCCTAAATTTCCGAAAAATTTCGCCATAACCTCCCCTGCACCGGGAGCATCGGGGAATTTCAAATAGCTTCCCCGGTCCTTCAGATCTCAAAAAGAAAAAGAAAAAGCCAAGCGGCTAGCCAATAGGCTCACAAAATCATCATCACCCAAACGAAACAGTAAATTATGTAATAAACATGTACCTATTTGTCGGGCAACCAAATTTTATTCTCTGGCTCTAGCCTCCTTGCTATGACCTGTTCAATGATATATATGTGTATGCAAGCAAATGCAACCAATTTTCAATAAAATTCAATATTTCGTTCAATTAGGCATAATGGTTCAAAATTAGCAAACAAATGAACAAACAACACAAACATCAATCAATTAGTGGATTTAACGTTTCAAATTCATAATTTTGATACATATACAGAAAATCTTGTTTTTGATGCCAATTCACAACAAAGTGTTCTAGCTATATAAGATTCGGTTCTCACACCAGTCTAATGGAAATATATAGATATCACACCTTCGAAACACGAATATAAATACTGATGATGTGGCCACATCATCAGAATTATCCCCGGGTGTCTAGAATGTGACTCTATATCTATCCAGTATATTAAAATTTCAAATACACGTGGATCAGACGTATACGCAAAATCTTTATATACTGGACTGTCCAACTCAATATAAATAGATAATCAAATACGAATAGTTGATTTAAATTTTCAAAACAAAATTGGTTTTATTTTAAAAATATACTCTTCACACTCGTTCTAGGACTCTACGGATCCTATCTCTAACGAGTCATTCTCGTTGGATATTACTAATCCAATTTCTGATGAATTCTTTCGTATGGTTCTAATGTGTCTTGTTCTCTAAGCTTTGTAAACCAAAGCTCTGATACCAACTGTGACGGCAAGGAATTTCGCTCGGTCCGAACCAGTCGTTAAACCGACCCAGACCGCTCGAAACGCCCTATCGTTGAGAACACGACAAAACAGAACGCATACAGAAGAACATTTCATTGTATATTACAGCAATGCATCAGATTACAAGAATATACAGAGTATAAATGAATAAATATTACACAGAAATATCAGAGATTTAAATTACATTTAAATACATAGCAGCGGAAAATAATACAATACACAACTAGAAGAGATATACGGATACAAAGCTTTCCGGATATCGTTCCAGCTGTAAACCAGGATCCTGTGAATATAAATCTGCAAAACCAAAACTACTAGCTGCCCATGTCAAAATAGGGGCACCCAGAGTTTAGGTTAAAACAATAAACTCCAGGTCAGTCATGTGACTGGTGTGAGAACTAAAACGGTTATTAATCTTTATTTTTAAAGTTAGGTAAATCAAGGGACCACGCCGTATAACACGGAACGGGTTTCCTCCCAAGAATACCAGTGCATAAAACAAACAGCGCAATGCTAAATAAAGAAAAATGAAGCTGTTATAAGACCCAGGTCCTATCACACAATGCAACGCAAGCCGGGGGATAGGGTTTTCCCTTATAACAGCCAAAGAATGCTTGATACGTTTAAAACAAATCATTTGATACTATTATAAGTGCATAGTGTATAAAACAACTTCAAATCATAAGTATCAATCATAGGCGGCATGGGTACCATATATCATGTCGCCATATATAGGTTTACAATCAAAACCGCAATGTCGTATTTGGAAATTGGATTTCCATCTATGAACCGAGGCAAAAGATAGTCCTCAACCGATTCGAGACGCTCTAGCCCGTGTCTCAGGATCAGAGCTCGAGTGACCCTTGGAGCAACAGGGCCGGTCCACCGATGTGGATTAAACTTAAACCCTGAACATGCGTTCCCCCGCCCTATGGGGCGTCAATGAGCCAACGAATGACTCCATCGGTTCGAGAACGACCGATCAATTCGAGGCGCCTCGCAACAGCAACAATCACATAAGTCAAACTCGTCAGGGCGTGTAAAACCACTGACGCCACTTCTAACTAGAAAGAAACGCATGCCCTCCCTGAGGTCCGTCTCCCGTTTTTGGTTCATACCGGGTGTGAAACTCGCGAAGTAAACGTTACACAAAGCTACGCCACAAAGGCCGTGCTTTGATCATCACCACAAGACTTTGCTTTTCAACAGAAGCCTTGATCAATTGCCACTTAGGCATGCCACACAGGCAATTCACTCCATGCGTTTGATATCCATCAATATATAACCCCTGAGCTCGTACGTCTCAGAGAGGGGCGTTAAGCAAGAGAATAAATTCTCCGCCGCCAAACAGATATATATTTAATAGAGATCAATCACACGGACTAAAATCCAATGTCAGACACACAGTCCATTTACAAGTCCGTTCTGGGTCTGAACGAAACCGGAGGCACCTAGTACCCCGCATATCCATCGATCTCCAAGTACGTCTGGACGATCACTAACTGTTTCCATCTTCTTGGGTGTACAGCCCAATCAAGATCATCAGTTATCACCCAAACGACGTGAAGACCTCCGGTCTTCGACCATCGTCTTCATCTTCGACTTATCGTCGTATCAGTTATTCAGAATGGGATAAACCCGGTCTTTCTGAATAACTCGCGTATATTTTAAATAAGTGTTACACAAACACAACATACGCCTCATTCCAATTCATTAGTCACTAACCGTAAATTAATCAAGAGAATAATTCCCCAAATATTAACCCCGAAGGCCGAAACCAACATCAGATCAATACCCAGAAAACCATTCTGCTTGGCCAACCGACAGTTAGTTTCTAAATTTCACATTCATAGGGAAAGGTTCCCGTTAATTTTATCCAAGATAAATTCCTTGAATTTATGTTTGAATCTCAATTCGAACTAGTCGGGATTAGCGAACCTTACCGAAGTAATCATTTGTTTTAATTTCCCAATCCCAACCTATTCATCCCATGAAGTAAAACTGGTTATACTTCATATCTAACACCACAGTGTTATCGGTAAATTCAATTACCATTTCACGTTCAAATCTAATTAAAGATTTAACTATCGCCTGGAGCAAAACTGGTGATACTCCATTTTCGATCATCTCAATCTAATTAAAGATTCATTAAAACTCCGCTTAGTTTTAATCTTCGACTGGGTTAAAGAATCGGTGTCATTTAAAACACGGTTCACGATAAACCCAAAATCACATTCCATTAATTATCGGGTTAAAGAACGAGTGTTATTTAAAACACTGTTCACGATAAACCCAAAAATCAATATCAATTCAATTCCAATTAAATATCATTTAATTGGTACACTTCATTAAATCTAAATAAAAAGATTTAATCTTTTCTCAAATGGGTTCAAGAGCAGTGTTAATGAAGACACCATTCACGACAAACCCAAATCACATTTGATATTCAATACAAGGCTTTGAATAGAAAATATATCGGCTTTTATTCAATATCAAATTCTACGACTAACAAATGTCGTATTGGAAATAACGATATAAATATATATCTTTCAAATTTCCATAACAACACCCGTTTAATCACGAATTCCAACATCGAAATATTCCGAAGACAATTTCGATTCAAATCCACTCCAATGCAATCATTGGAAATTTTGGTTATTTTCAAAACCCTTTTCAAATTCAATTTATTTATTTAAAAATAAATAGAATTATAATTCTAGTTCAAAACTAGTTCATTTCGATAAAAAACTATTTTTATCTTTTCAAATATGGAGTTTTTCATCCCAAATCTTTCTAAATCATTTCTTATGATTTTACACAAATTATTACTATTTTTAATAATTTTATCAAGGCCTGTACAGTCGATTTCCATCAACGGCCATCAAACTGCACTTATAGCGACCTTTTTCGAATTTGATTTGGACGTATCTCCAAATCCAACCGTTAGATTTCAAATTTCTAACATTCGCTAGAAAGCACTTTTTGATACGAACCCAACGGTTCCGGTTTTAGGAGAATCCGACGGTCGGATCTCCCGTAATGTCCGTTTGAAATAAATGGTTGAAATTCACGAACTGCCGCGGCGCGGCGCGTTCTATTCAGGCCATTATATTATATATATAATATATATAATATATATTTCGTCGATTTCTATTTAAAACGAATCATATGAATAGTTTTAAAATCGTTTCAAAAGCAATTTCAACTTCCATTTCAATTCAAATCAAAATTGAATTCTTCTTTATAAATTCGTTTTAAAATTCATTTCTATTCAATTCAAATTTCAATTCAATTTGAATTCATTTCAATTCACTTTCAATTCATTTCGAAATCGTTTTCAATTCAATTCATTTCGAAATCGTTTTCAAATCGATTTCAATATCGTTCACGTCAAAATGGCGTCAATCTAATCAACACGGCTTCATGAATTTCTATTTTTCAAATATTCTATTTCAAATATTTCTTTTTCAAAATAGTTGTTATTATCAAAATATTTCGTTCAACACATGACCAATCTCAATGAATGAGTACTGTCAACACATGAACTTTTATTTTATATCGATAAAGGTGCCAATTTTATTACTAAAATATTTCGTTCAACACATGACCAATCTCAATGAATGAGTACTGTCAACACATGAACTTTTATTTTATAATATTAAAGATGTAAACTTTATTATTAAAATATTTCGTTCAACACATGACCAATCTCAATGAATGAGTACTGTCAACACATGAACTTTTATTTTATAATATTCTTTATTTTTCAAATTGGAATGAGGCCCAATCAATTACCATATAAAGTTAATTATCTGGATTTTCATACAACACATGTATATAATAGCATGGAAAAATAATCAACCATCAACCAAAGTGCACTACACTGTATAAGCATCAAATATAGATATCTCACGCTTAAAACAGCCTGTCAATCAACCGATCGACATATTTAATAAATCAGGATGAGTGAACCTCAAATTTCATCCCAACACCCGTGTGGGGTTTCAAACAATCAAACACATATTTTATTTGTGCAGTTGGGCGATGTGTAAAATTTATCGACCCAATCAATATCCTTCAAATAGGTGTACATAAACAAACCGTCCGGTTTGTAAATGAATATTTTATTTTATTCACTTTCACTATATTCATATTCACGTTAAAAATTATATTTTTAACGATAAAACATTTTATTCCAACATATGAATTTCTATTATTCATTTACACAATAAAATGATATTTTTATTTTCTAACATATTTAGAAAATTTCGGCGGCATAACGGCACGATACTAGAAACGGGACAAGGCCTAGCCTTATCCCCGGTCTAGTGAAGGCCCACGCCATTCACATATCAATCAAATCAATTTCAATTCACCAAACAATTCAAATTGCAATCAATTAGACTAACCAACTACTCAACCAAACAATTTAACAAACAAGCCATCCATGGTCTGTGGATGACGGGTGTCGGGTGCTACTAAGCACCGTCTACATCCTAGTATATATATATATATAACTAGAAAAGAAATTGAAAGGTGAGAAATTCTCACCGAAAGCTATCCTAGCTCCACGGCACTTCATTGATAGAAATCTTCATCGCTATCGCATCTTCGTCATCTTCGTTGCCCGTAGCCACTACATATGTAAAAATCGAATTTTTACTTCGCTATTCAATATATAAAAATCACATTTTTATTCCGCAGTTCAATATATAAAAATCATATTTTTATTTCAAAGTTCAATATATAAAAATCATATTTTTATTTCAAAGTTCAATATATAAAAATCATATTTTTATTTCAAAGTTCAATATATAAAAATCATATTTTTATTTCAAAGTTCAATATATAAAAATCATATTTTTATTTCACTACACATATAAAGGTGATATTTTTAATTCTCTATATGAACAAAAATCATATTTTTACCACTTCTATATAGTAAAGATTATATTTTTAATACTTTAAAAATATAAAAATCATATTTTTATTACTTTAAAAATATAAGAATCATATTTTACTCCTTCTACTTAATAAAATTCCGGCTTTTCTATTTTCAAAATATGATCTTTTCTATTCTAAAAAAAGATGTGATCTTTTTCTATTTAAAGTTTAAATCTTTTCCTTTTTTAAAAATTCAAATCTTCTTCCCTTTTTAAAATCTTATAAAATCAGTTTTTAAATTAACAAAAATCAGTTTTTAAATTAAAACAGAAATCAGTTTTTAAATTAACAAAAATCAGTTTTTAAATTAAAACAGAATATTAAAAACTCACCTTTTCTCGCTGAGCTAGGAGGGAGGGGTTCGCTGCTGCGTTGGAGCCGTCGGGGGGGGGGGGGGACTGACGCGTGAGGTGGGTGGGGTCCATTCAGGGAGGCGGCGGTGGGAGGTGCAGTCGGCAGGCGGCGAAGGCTTCAGAAAAGGGAGGGGGCCTTGGTGTTCTCCGATTTGGTGGTTGCGGTGGCTCACGTGAGAGGGAGAAGGAGGCATCGGAGCAACGGTGGAGCGGAGGAGGCGGAGGAGGCGGAGGGCTCGACGATGATGGCCATGGCCCTGCCAGAGGGACGCGACGGATTGATTTAGGGGTTTTTTTTTTCTATTTTATCTGAGGTCAACGGTTGTGAGGGAGGGAAAAGGGAGTTATAGGAGAGAGGGTTTTTAGAAAGTTTAATTATATTAATTTAATTATCGAAAAAGCAACTTTTTATTTCGACCTCAAAACGGGACCCACCGCCTGTTGTCCATAGCTAATTACCCCCATTCCGAACACAATGGGATATGTATCGTAGGCTGATTCGATCGTTTGAATCAGTTTCCGTTTAATTTACATTTAAATCATTATATTGAATTTTAAACGTACATTTCAAATTACTGGGGTCACATACTAACTAGAAAAATTCCAGAAAAATATTTTCTAGCTTCGTATTGACGATACGGTCCTAACAAAACTAGTTTCGTCGAATTCTGAGACCGTTGGAAAAATGGCCAATTTCCAGTCGATTAAAATCAACTGAAATGGTCAAAACGCGTTTTCCTTTGCCACGCTCACATATTGATTCGAAAAATTATGAAATTTGAAACCTAGCAATAACTTCACATCCCGGACCCAACAAAACTGGTTTCGTCGAAATCCGAGGTCGTTTGCAAAATGTCCATTTTTAAGGGCCATATATTATATAAAATATCTATAAATTCCACAGCGACTATTCTGAAATTTCAACTGGACATATCTTATCATTTCTAAAGTGAAATCTCGGTTTGTTAACTTCGTTAGAAAGATATTCACTATTAGATTCCATTATTTTTGGTTTCACTAAAATCCGGATTGTTTTGCACCCGGTACATTCAATTGAAGTTTGAAATCGAATTATCGAACTACCGCGCCATTTTCAATTCTATTTATAATTATATATAATTATTTATATTCTAACGACGACGCGTATAAATATATTCGTTGAATTATATTCAAAATAAATTTCTCGTCGATTTTATTTAAAATAATTCATTTTAAATAATCAAAATTCGCTAAAATTGCCAAAATAAAAAATTTAAACTGGCCCAGATTTTCCGGGTTGTTACAGTGGGCCATCACTAGACCGGGGATAAGGCTAGGCCTTGTCCCGTTTCTAGTATCGTGCCGTTATACCGCCGAAATTTTCTAAAATAAGTTAGAAAAATAAAGATATCATTTTATTTAATAAATGAACCGAATAGAATATTCATAGGTTGAATTAAATAGTTTGGTCGTTAAAAATATAATTTTTAACGTGAATGTGAATAAATAAATATTCATTTACAAACCGGACGGTTTGTTTATGTACACCTATTTGAAGGACATTGATTGGGACGATAAATTTTACACATCGCCCAACTACACAAATAAAATCTAGGTTTGATTGTTTGAAACCCCACACGGGTATTGCGATAAAATACAGCATACACTAATCCCAATAATTAGTTGTATGTCGATCAATTGATTGACAGGCTGTTATAAGCGTTAGATATCTATATTTGATGCTTATACAGTGTAGTGCACTTTGGATGATAGTTGATTATTTATCGTTGCTATTATATACATGTGTTGTATGGAATCCATATAATTAACTTTATATGGTAATTGATTGGGCCTCATTCCAATTTAGAAGATAAAGAATATAATAAAATAAAGGTTCATGTGTTGACAGTACTCATCCGTTGAGATTAGTCATGTGTTGAACGAAATATTTAAACGATAAAATTTACATCTTTATCATATATAAAATTAGAAATTAACTGGAAAATAGATGAGATGAGTGGTCTCCTGGATATTGATCTGATGTTGGTTTCGGCCTTCGGGGTTAATATTCAGGGAATCGTTCTCTTACTAATTTACGGTTGGAGTCTGATTTTAAATCAAACGATAGATACCTAAATAACAAAAATAGTTAGACGTGGACAGTACTCATTCGTTGAGATTAGTCATGTGTTGACAAAAACATAGATTCATTTGTTGAATAGAATAACGAAGTTATTGAAATATATAAAGCCGTGTTGATTAGAGATGCGCTATTTTGACGCGAACGATATTTATATCGATTATATTCGAATAGATGAGATGAGTGGTCTCCTGGATATTGATCTGATGTTGGTTTCGGCCTTCGGGGTTAATATTCAGGGAATCGTTCTCTTACTAATTTACGGTTGGAGTCTGATTTTAAATCAAACGATAGATACCTAAATAACAAAAATAGTTAGACGTGGACAGTACTCATTCGTTGAGATTAGTCATGTGTTGACAAAAACATAGATTCATTTGTTGAATAGAATAACGAAGTTATTGAAATATATAAAGCCGTGTTGATTAGAGATGCGCTATTTTGACGCGAACGATATTTATATCGATTATATTCGAATTTAATTTGATTTGAATTAAATGAAAACGAATTTGAATTGAATTGAATATAAAACGAATTCGAATTGAATTGAATATAAAACGAATTCGATTTGAATTAAATGAAAACGAATTTGAATTGAATTGAATATAAAACGAATTCGAATTGAATTGAATATAAAACGAATTCGAATTGAATTGAATATAAAACGAATTCGAATTGAATTGAATATAAAACGAATTCGAATTGAATTGAATGTAAAACAAATTTGAATTGAATTGAATATAAAACGAATTCGAATTGAATTGAATATAAAATGAATTCAAATTGAATTGAAATTTTGATTTGAATTTGAAATGGAAGTAGAAATTGTTTTTGAAACGAATTTAAATCTATTTATAAAGTTCGTTTTAAATAGAAATCGATGAAATATATATTATATATATTATATATATAATATAATGGCCTGAATAGAATGCACCGCGCAGCGGCAGTTCATGAATTTCGACCATTGACTTCGAATGGACATTACGGGAGATCCGACCGTCGGATTCTCCTAAAACTGGAACCGTTGGGTTCGTATCGAAAAGAGCTCTCTAACGAATATTAGAAATTTGAAATCTAACGGTTGGATTTGGAGATACGTCCAAATCAAATTTGGGAAAGGTCGCTATAAGTGCAGTTCGATGGCCGTTGTTGGAAATCGACTGTACAGGCCTTGATTAAATTATTAAAAATAGTAATAATTTGTGTAAGATCATAAGAAATGATTTGGGAGAAAAACTCCATATTTGAAAAGATAAAAATAGATTTTTATCGAAATGAACTAGTTTTGAACTAATATTAAAACCCATTTATTTTTAAATAAATAAATTGGATTTGAAACGGGTTTTAAATAGAATTGATTTGTGGGTTTGTAACACCCCGTGTATTCTATAACAGTGAAATTCACAAATTAAAGTATAACTAATTTCAAATCAAAGAATTAAGGGAAACGGGATACGCCATTGTGTTCGTCTCGGAATTCTGCTTGAGATAGAGTCCGAGTTTGCGTAAAACGGACTCCGTATGAAGAAGATATGGCCTCTGGAAGTTTCAGAATTCAGTTTAAAATTCGAACAGACGAAAACAGCTCAGAAAAAAAAATTAAAATTCAAAAATCGGGCCCAATTGGCCAGGGCGGGAAAATTCCCGCCCAAGTCACCCAGGTCGACTTGGCAGTCGACCTGGGTGGCAGTCGACACGGTGTCGACCTGGCCCCTGAGCCAGGTCGAACCCAGCCCACCCTGGCTGGCCTGGTCTGTGTTTGGTCGATTTTCTGAGCCTTGCCTTGTCACTAGGGCTAGGTGTCAGCTCCTGGTTGGTCCCTCCTTTGAACGAACGGCTATTATTAAACCAAGCTTCATCGACGGTCTAAATCAACTCACAAACTCTATAAAAAGGACCTAAGACTAACCCTAATACACACAAACAAAAATGGAGATGAGACCGTCATGCTGCTGAGGAGAGACTAAAGATAGCCGTCAGAAATTGGGAGACAATTAGGAGATAAATCAAAAGCTTAAAGCAACGTTAATTGAATCAAAGCAACGCCTACAACAAAGGATAGCATCTCCAAATTCAGAATTCAGATTCCTGAATTGAAGATTCATCATACATTGTAAGTAGAGTGTTATTCCGATGTGAATAATTAATTGCGTTTGATTTGTGTAAAATGCGAAATGGAATTGTGGCGATAATAATCTATATTTGTATGTTATTTTGATTCTAAACGATTTGGAAATGTTATGGTATACGATTGGATTCATACAAGTATATGATTTATGTTGACAACCATATGTTGTGAAATTTTAATTGGGATTCATGCAAGTATATGATTCATTATTATGCTAATATGATGTACATACTTTTATGATCACTTTTAGTGTGTAATTGGACTAGGCTAAGTACTATGATTTATATGAATCTATGTTGAAATTGGCAAATCATACTTTTGTGTTAGAAACAAAAGTAAGCACCTTTATGAACATGACTAAACTATGTTTGGTATTATGCCTAGTTGAAACATGTTTTAGGCCTAAGTTGTTATCAAAACCATATGGTGATATATGTGACATAATTAAGTTAGATTTACATTCCAGTTGCAAGTTTACATGAATAGAATGATTCATGTTTAAGTATTATTTATGCCATGATTACATGAATAAAATGATTCATGTTTAAGTATTATTTATGCCATGATTATATGAATAGAATGATTCATGTTTAGGTATCGTTTATGCCATAATCATATGAATAGAATGATTCATGTTTAAGTATTGTTTATGCCATGATTATATAAATAGAATGATTCATGTTTAAGTATTGTTTATGCCATAATTATATGTTGTTACAATTGCAAGTTCACATGTGCCTACTTTATGTTAATTGAATCGTTCGTTGCAAGTTCATGCGTTCACACTCCCCTTTTTCATGTTACCTTATAAACATCATGTTATAAGCCTCCCCTTTTCATATGGCTAAGTTGGGTTTAAATATTAAACCCAACACATCTTACATTGTAGCGAACGTGTAAAACGGGGGTAATGACGTTTGGGTTAAAATATAGAACATATGTGTTGGCATGTTTGACGCATGCCAACAACCTTGAAAAACAATTAAGTGGCATAAATAAATTTTAACCAATAAAGATAAGTTTGAATAATGGGCCGCAAATATTTACATATAAAAAGAAAAGAGACAAAATATGTAAATGTAGAAAATACGATGTGTTTAACCCGAGGTTGGATTGAGTTGTGATGTAAACCTGCCCGGATCCGCCCGGCTGTCCAGTAGTCACAACAATACCTATCCAATGTGGGTGGTTAAACACGGAGCCCAATAAGGACCCAAGGTTAGACTGAGTTGTGGCGTAAGACTGCCCGGACCCAATCGGCAACAGGCAGCCACAACAATACCTGTCTAATGTGAGAGGTCGAGGCTTTAATAAGACAATTAAGGCTGAGTCAGGATTGATAGGATTAAGTAAATTATATTAATACTTAATCAAAATGGAACATGCTAAACTATACAGACTGATTGGGGGTTAGGTTTATAAAACACTTAACCAACTTAGCATGTTGGCTAGAAATAGAAAACCTAGTAGCGGGGGACCCTTTTCAGCAGTAACCCTACAATGTGTATCAGGATACCCTGAACTAGGCAGGGTGGGGCACGATTACTGGGCTGACTGTAAGAGGTCAAATCGACGGCGGTGGTGCAGCAGTGTAGGTTCTAACGGGGTGCGGGTGTGCACACACTCCGGCGCAGAAAAATAAGGCACTGGGCACCAGTAGCATACCTGTGCATTCTAGAATTGTGTCGGGCCGCCACCATGGGACTTGATACACCCCATAGTGGGACCAGCATAGGTAACTACAACAATGGGTGCCGTAAGACACATGTAACTATGAGAGTAGGAGCCGATCATCAGAAAAAGGATCACTTCACCCTGATTATGGGTTGCCTGTTGGGAACTAGTTTATATGGGTACAGAGATCAATATGGGGTACGATAGTACATTCGACCCTAGACAACTTAACTTAGTTTATGGTGCTTTCCCATTTCCAGTTTATGCTTATCATACCCAGTTCTTTATTCATAGACTGAATAGTCCTAGACTTACTCAGGCTTTATGTCTGACTCTACTTTTCTTTCGTCTTCTTTTCTTCCGTTCCCCCCCAGGTCCACAGGGAGGGAATACCGCAGCTTGACCAGTTTTCGCATCCAGCTTGAAGAGAAAGAATGTATTGCTTGGATCTTTTTCGTTTTGGACTATGGCTTTGGGCAGCAATGATGGGACTTATGCAGTTTATTTATGTTTTCTTTAATGCTTCTTTAATAATGTAATCAAGACAGTTATGAAGATGTTATGTTTTTGGGAGAATTGTAAGAAAAGTATGGCATGTTTTTGTGAACACGTATTTTAATGAAATAAAAGATGTTGTTGTTTTCCGCTATTCAAAATATGTGTTCTTATATCTGTCTTGTATATCTGTGACTTACACTTATAAACCCCCACCAAAATTAGAGCATTCCCTTTGAGAGTGACCCTAATGGAGGTGGGGTGTTTCACTTGGTATCAGAGCATAGATTTATTAGATAAGATAAAAAGTTTTGAAAATTTATTTTCAAAAGAAAATTTAAAGAAGCATTTTTAAAAGATAAAATATTATTTTATTTGAAAAAGGCAAAGTCCCTCAAAGCCATAGGAATTATCTCTTATCCTTCGTTTTGAATCTATCCTTTTTGTTTCAGCATGTCCGAAGAACTTAACTTGCCAGAGGGTGTACCAATACCTGGTTGGTTTAGACGGTTCTTAGAAGCAAGGGCCACTCAGCCAGGTCCTACCGTTCCTCCTCCCCCAGCTGCAGGAAATCATCCAGCCGCAGCAGCACCTCTTCCTCTACCTCCTCCGCGGGGAAACACTATTGCTAAGATATGTAAAGATTTTAAAGCTATGGGAGGAAAAGATTTTCATGGAACTGAGTCCTTCGTGGCAGCTAGAAATTGGCTGAAAGAAACCGAGGACTTATTCGTCATCTTTGAGGTAGAAGATAGGCAGAAAGTACAACTGGCGGTGTGGCTACTAAAAGGTGAGGCTTCTTACTAGTGGGAAGTCACTAATGCGGAAAGACCAGTGGAAACATGGGAGGACTTTAGGGCAAGGTTTGAGGCTAAATTTCTCTCAGACGCGGAAAGGAGTTTGCAGTTGAAAAAATTCTTATTTCTTAAGCAAGGGAATAAGACAGTCAAAGAGTATGTTAATCAGTTCGATGAGCTGGCTAGGTTCGGACTGGACCTAGTCAACACCCCGCACAAGAAGGCTCTCCGTTTTGTCAAAGGGTTGAATGAGCCATTACACAGTTTGGCCATGACCCATATACCCATGGGAGCTACGTATGAAAGATTGGTACAGATGGCATTGCTGAACGAAGAGGATAAGGGCAAGAAGGAGACAAAGGCAGAAAGCTCTCAAGGGAAGAAAGAGGGTTTACAGCCTAAGAAGACAGACTTTAAGAAGGGCGGGAAAGACAACAAAGAGAAGAGGAAGTGTAATTTCTGTGGCAAAGTGGGGCACTTAGTGAAAGATTGCCGGAAAAAGAAGGCCAAGATGAATGGTGGGTGCTTTTCTTGCGGTGAGACATGCCACATGGCTAAGGACTGCCCAAAGAAACGAGGACAGGGGCAGAGGGCTGGATCCACCTCAGGGGCACAGGTTCATGTGCTAGAGGCGCCACCTCTGCAACAGCGAGGTATAAATACTTCTGTAGAAAGTGTAGTTTATCTTTATGATCACCCCGTTCGCACTTTATTTGATTCTGGCGCATCACACTCCTTTATCTCGTCTGCTTTAGTAGAATCTCTGCACCTAAAAACTAGTATGGTAGAGGACCCTTAATTGTTTCAAACCCAATTGGGGCCCCGGCTCATTTGTCTATGATCTGTGCGGGGTTGAAAATTTCTATTCTAAGCGTAGAATTTAAATGTAGTGCCTTTGTTTTGGGCTTTTTGGGATATGGTTTGATTTTGGGCATGGATTGGCTATCCAGTAATGGGGCTATCCTTGATTGTGAGAAAAGGGTTGTTAGGCTCTTGACCCAGCTCGGTAACACTTTGGAAATTTCTTGTAATCCCTCGTATGCGGTTATGCTTAGTTATCTTGAATCGCTAGGTGCCTCTGTCGACAATTTGCAATCGGTTAGAGTGGTCCGGGAATATCCGGATGTCTTCGAAGAGGTGAAGGGCTTGCCTCCGAAGCGGGAGATAGACTTCCGTATATATCTTGTAGATAATGCAAAGCCTGTTGCGTTTCCCGTTAGACACATGGCTCCACGGGAAAGGAAAGAGCTCAGTAAACAGATTAAAGAGCTTCTAGAGAAGGGGTTCATTAGAAGGAGCATTTCAGAATGGGGCGCTCCAGTGGTGTTCGCTACAAAGGCGGATGGTTCACTCCGTCTATGTGTTGACTATAGGGAGCTCAACAAGCTAACGAAAAAGAATTGGCACCCTCTCCTCAGAATTGACGATCTGTTTGATCAGCTTGTAGGAGCGTCTGTTTTCTCCCAACTCGATTTAGCGACCGGTTTTCACCAGCTAAGGGTGGCTGAAGATAGCATCGATAAAACGGCATTCAGAACCCCAGATGGCTTCTTTGAATGGCTTGTCATGCCTTTCGGCTTGACAAACGCACCAGCTTACTTCGTGGATCTAATGAGTACGGTATTCATAGATTTCCTCAATAAGTTCGTAGTGGTCTTCGTAGACGATATCCTTATCTTCTCAAAGAGTGAAGAGGAACATGCTCAGCACTTAAGGGCAATCATGGAAACTCTGCGAGTCCATCAGCTAAAAGCCAAATTCTCCAAATGCCACTTTTGGAGAAAAGAAGTAAGATTTCTTGGGCACATAGTATCCAAGGAAGGATTAGCAGTAGACCCGGCTAAGGTAGTAGCGGTGCAGGATTGGAAGACACCGAAGAACGCAACAGAGGTCCGAAGCTTTCTCGGGCTAGCACGCTTCTATCGAAAATTCATCAGAGACTTTGCAAAGATATCAGCTCCGCTCACAAAGTTGACCAAGAAGAATCTAGTGTTCCATTGGGACTTGGATTGCGAGTTTGCTTTCCAGCGAATGAAAAGGGCTCTTACAACAGCCCCAGTTTTGACGTTGCCAGATGGAAGCAAGATGTTTACCGTTTATTCGGATGCATGTGGGACAGGGCTAGGCACCGTCTTAATGCAAGAAGGAAGGGTAGTGGCTTATGGCGGAAGACAATTGAAAGTGCATGAAAAGAACTACCCGACCCACGATCTTGAGTTAGCCGCCATCGTCTTTGCACTCAAGTCTTGGCGACACTATCTCCTAGGTGAGAAGTTCGAACTTTACACTGACCATAAATCGTTGAAATATCTTTTCTCGCAGAAAGATCTTAACTTGAGGCAACAGAGATGGATGGAGTTTCTTGCCTCGTACGATTTCGAGATCTCCTACACTCCGGGCAAAGGCAACGTAGTGGCAGACGCATTGAGCCGAAAGAAACTGACCCTAAGCCCGCTGTTTGTTGAAAGACAAAGCCTAGAGTTTATAGCCAGTTTTGACTTTAGGCCCTCCTCCGATTTTGTACCAGGCTTGCTAGCATCTCTCGAAGTACGCCCGACTTTAGTGGACTCAATAGGGACAGCACAACGAGAAGACCCTCAGCTTGTGGAGACGTTTGATAGGCTAATGAGGGGTGAGACTTCAAGTCACCTCAACAGATACTCCATCGACGATAAGGGTTGGCTAAGGCGAGACGGAAGACTATGCGTCCCACAGACAAGGGATTTAGTAAAAAAGGTTCTCGAGGAAGCGCATCACTCCAAGATGACGATACATCCGGGCGGAGATAAAATGTACAAGGACATAAAGAGGACTTTCTTTTGGAACGGCATGAAGAAAGACGTGGCAGTTTTCGTTTCTAAGTGTATGGTGTGCCAACAGGTTAAGGCGGAACAGAAAAAGCCTATCGGTCTGCTCCATCCTCTAGAGGTCCCGCAGTGGAAGTGGGATAGCATCTCAATGGACTTCATTGATGGGCTGCCTAGGTCTAGGAGAGGCAACACTAGCATTTGGGTAATAGTGGATAGGCTTACTAAAAGCGCCCACTTTTTACCTGTCAAGAGTAAAAGAACTGCCTCATCCCTAGCATCTCTTTACCTCAAGGAAATCGTTCGACTCCATGGAATACCATCCAGCATTGTTAGTGACCGAGACCCTATCTTCACAAGTGAGTTTTAGCGGAGTCTGCAAGAAGCGATAGGCACACAGTTATGTTTGAGCACAGCCTATCATCCCCAAACCGACGGCCAAACAAAAAGAGTGAACAAAGTTTTGGAGGACCTTTTAAGGCTGTGCGTCCTTGACTTCAGAGGAACGTGGGAAGACCATCTTCCTTTGGTGGAATTTGCCTACAACAACAGCTATCAAGCAACCATCGGAATGGCGCCCTTCGAAGCTTTATATGGAAGACCATGCCGATCGCCCACTTGTTGGTGGGAGTCTACTGATAAGCTCATACTTGGACCAGATATGATCCGAGAGACTTCAGAGAAAGTAGACTTAATACGAAGAAGGATGAAGATGGCCCAAGACAGACAAAAGTCCTACGCCGACAAGAGGAGGACCGACCTTGAATTTGAGGTTGGGGACAGAGTTTTTCTTAAGGTATCTCCGCTAAGGAACGTTGTTCGTTTTGGAACCATAGGAAAGCTAGCACCAAGGTTCGTAGGGCCATTCCCTATCATTGAGAAAATTGGGAAAATGGCCTATAGATTAGAGCTACCCGAAAAATTGGCCGGAGTTCACAACGTCTTTCACGTTTCACATCTCCGAAAATGTCTACATGAGTCTGCTGAAGTGGTAGAGCCAAATATCCTAGAAGAAGCTGAAGTGGAAGGCGAAGCAACCGTAAGGAAAGTTCCAACCCGCATATTAGGAACGGAAGTGAAGAAGCTACGCAACCGCGAAGTCAAGCTCGTCAAAGTTCAGTGGAGCAACGCCGAAGAAGATGCAACTTGGGAAACTGAAGCTAGAATACGCGCAGCCTACCCTTTTCTTTTCGAGGGTATATCTTTGATCTTTCCTTTTTCCTTAAGTTGCGCTTTTATCTATCTTTTTAGGTATATTTCCTCGACCTTATCTTTTAGGTAGAAACCCTTTGGATGAAAACATGTAATTGAAACATGTTATGGATGATGGTTGCAAGTGGTTGCAAGTGATTGCTAGTGGTTGCATATACACACACAATCTAGGTTTTAGATCGGCTCAGTTACTTCATATTGCATATGCATATATGTTTGCATTCGTATATGGTTGAACTTTAATGTGTTGTCATATGGATGTTGCATTTGTATGAATGATTGTGCACTCATGTAGAATCATGAATAGGAAAATTTGCATACATAATGGATTCATGGCACTTACATAATTCGCATTAAGGAGGTCAACTGAATCAGTAGACCGCCTGATTTTGCATTAGATAAGTACATGTACACACACACACACACTTCGCATATGATCATGAAGCATTAGAAGTCTTTTAAGAACAATGGATGCTCGTGTTTGATGGATGAATAGATGGATGTTTGGATGTTAGGATATACATTCTTCCTAACTTGAAGATTTCAGGGACGAATAACACCCCGTGTATTCTATAACAGTGAAATTCACAAATTAAAGTATAACTAATTTCAAATAAAAGAATTAAGGGAAATGGGATACGCCATTGTGTTCGTCTCAGAATTCTTCTTGAGATAGAGTCCGAGTTTGCGTAAAACAGACTCCGTATGAAGAAGATATGGCCTCCGGAAGTTTCAGAATTCAGTTTAAAATTCGAACAGACGAAAACAGCTCAGAAAAACAAATTTAAAATTCAAAAATCGGGCCCAATTGGCCAGGGCGGGAAAATTCCCGCCCAAGTCACCCAGGTCGACTTGGCAGTCGACCTGGGGCTAGGCAGTCGACCTGGGAAACCCGTGTCGACTGCCAAGTCGACACGGTGTCGACTGGGGTGTCGACCTGGCCCCTGAGCCAGGTCAAACCCAGCCCACCCTGGCTGGTCTGGTCTGTGTTTGGTCGATTTTCTGAGCCTTGCCTTGTCACTAGGGCTAGGTGTCAGCTCCTGGTTGGTCCCTCCTTTGAACGAACGGCTATTATTAAACCAAGCTTCATTGACGGTCTAAATCAACTCACAAACTCTATAAAAAGGACCTAAGACTAACCCTAATACACACAAACAAAAATGGAGATGAGACTGTCATGCTGCTAAGGAGAGACTAAAGATAGCCGTCAGAAATTGGGAGACAATTAGGAGATAAATCAAAAGCTTAAAGCAACGTTAATTGAATCAAAGCAACGCCTACAACAAAGGATAGCATCTCCAAATTCAGAATTCAGATTCCTGAATTGAAGATTCGTCATACATTGTAAGTAGAGTGCTATTCCGATGTGAATAATTAATTGCGTTTGATTTGTGTAAAATGCGAAATGGAATTGTGGTGATAATAATCTATATTTGTATGTCATTTTGATTCTAAACGATTTGGAAATGTTATGGTATACGATTGGATTCATACAAGTATATGATTTATGTTGACAACCATATGTTGTGAAATTTTAATTGGGATTCATGCAAGTATATGATTCATTATTATGCTAATATGATGTACATACTTTTATGATCACTTTTAGTGTGTAATTGGACTAGGCTAAGTACTATGATTTATATGAATCTATGTTGAAATTGGCAAATCATACTTTTGTGTTAGAAACAAAAGTAAGCACCTTTATGAACATGACTAAACTATGTTTGGTATTATGCCTAGTTGAAACATGTTTTAGGCCTAAGTTGTTATCAAAACCATATGGTGATATATGTGACACAATTAAGTTAGATTTACATTCCAATTGGAAGTTTACATGAATAGAATGATTCATGTTTAAGTATTATTTATGCCATGATTACATGAATAAAATGATTCATGTTTAAGTATTATTTATGCCATGATTATATGAATAGAATGATTCATGTTTAGGTATCGTTTATGCCATAATCATATGAATAGAATGATTCATGTTTAAGTATTGTTTATGCCATGATTATATGAATAGAATGATTCATGTTTAAGTATTGTTTACGCCATAATTATATGCTGTTACAATTGCAAGTTCACATGTGCCTACTTTATGTTAATTGAATCGTTCGTTGCAAGTTCATGCGTTCACACTCCCCTTTTTCATGTTACCTTATAAACATCATGTTATAAGCCTCCCCTTTTCATATGGCTAAGTTGGGTTTAAATATTAAACCCAACACATCTTACATTGTAGCGAACGTGTAAAACGGGGGTAATGACGTTTGGGTTAAAATATAGAACATATGTGTTGGCATGTTTGACGCATGCCAACAACCTTGAAAAACAATTAAGTGGCATAAATAAATTTTAACCAATAAAGATAAGTTTGAATAATGGGCCGCAAATATTTACATATAAAAAGAAAAGAGACAAAATATGTAAATGTAGAAAATATGATGTGTTTAACCCGAGGTTGGATTGAGTTGTGATGTAAACCTGCCCGGAACCGCCCGGCTGTCCAGTAGTCACAACAATACCTATCCAATGTGGGTGGTTAAACACGGAGCTCAATAAGGACCCGAGGTTAGACTGAGTTGTGGCGTAAGATTGCCCGGACCCAACCGGCAACAGGCAGCCACAACAATACCTGTCTAATGTGAGAGGTCGAGGCTTTAATAAGACAATTAAGGCTGAGTCAGGATTGATAGGATTAAGTAAATTATATTAATACTTAATCAAAATGGAACATGCTAAACTATACAGGCTGATTGGGGGTTAGGTTTATAAAACACTTAACCAACTTAGCATGTTGGCTAGAAATAGAAAACCTAGTAGCGGGGGACCCTTTTCAGCAGTAAGCCTACAATGTGTATCAGGATACCCTGAACTAGGCAGGGTGGGGCACGATTACTGGGCTGACTGTAAGAGGTCAAATCGACGGCGGTGGTGCAGCAGTGTAGGTTCTAACGGGGTGCGGGCGTGCACACACTCCGGCGCAGAAAAATAAGGCACTGGGCACCAGTAGCATACCTGTGCATTCTAGAATTGTGTCGGGCCGCCACCATGGGACTTGATACACCCCATAGTGGGACCAGCATAGGTAACTACAACAACGGGGGCCGTAAGACACATGTAACTATGCGAGTAGGAGCCGATCATCAGAAAAAGGATCGCTTCACCCTGATTATGGGGTGCCTGTTGGGAACTAGTTTATATGGGTACAGAGATCAATATGGGGTACGATAGTACATTCGACCCTAGACAACTTAACTTAGTTTATGGTGCTTTCCCATTTCCAGTTTATGCTTATCATACCCAGTTCTTTATTCATAGACTGAATAGTCCTAGACTTACTCAGGCTTTATGTCTGACTCTACTTTTCTTTCATCTTCTTTTCTTCTGTTCCCCCCCAGGTCCACAGGGAGGGAATACCGCAGCTTGACCAGTTTTCGCATCCAGCTTGAAGAGAAAGAATGTATAGCTTGGATCTTTTTCGTTTTGTACTATGGCTTTGGGCAACAATGATGGGACTTATGCAGTTTATTTATGTTTTCTTTAATGCTTCTTTAATAATGTAATCAAGACAGTTATGAAGATGTTATGTTTTTGGGAGAATTGGAAGACAAGTATGGCATGTTTTTGTGAACACGTATTTTAATGAAATAAAAGATGTTGTTGTTTTCCGCTATTCAAAATATGTGTTCTTATATTTGTCTTGTATATCTGTGACTTATACTTATAAACCCCCACCAAAATTAGAGCATTCCCTTTGAGAGTGACCCTAACGGAGGTGGGGTGTTTCAGGGTTTATCGTGAACGGTGTTTTAAATAACACTTGTTCTTTAACCCGATAATAAATAGAATGTGATTTGGGTTTATCGTGAACTGTGTTTTAAATGACATTAGTTCTTTAACCCAGAAAAGGGAGTTTTAATGAATCTGCAATTAGATTGAAATGTGAATTGATAATATAAATTATCAAATTTGGAAAATGAGCAAGAATGGAGTATCACCAGTTTTGCTCCAAGCGATAGTTAAATCTTTAATTAGATTTGAACGTGAAATGGTAATTAATTTTACCGATAACATCGTGGTGTTTGATATGAAGTATTACCAGTTTTGCTTCACGGGATGAATAGGTTGGGACTGGGAAATAAAATAAATAATTACTCCGATGTGATTCGCTAATCTCGACTAGTTTGGATAACCATAATTTGGTTTGAAATGACATCCAAAGGAAGATTAAAGGATAAATTTTAAAGAATTTATCTTGGATAAAATTAATGGGAACCTTTCCTTAAGAATTGAAATTTAGAAACTAGCTGAAGGTTAGTTAAGAAGAATGGTTTCCTGGGTATTGATCTGATGTTGGTTTCGGTCTTCGGGGTTAATATTTGGGAAATTGTCCTTTTGCTAATTTGCGGTTAGTAGCTAATGAATTGGAATGAGGCGTATGTTGTGTTTGTGTAACATTTGTTTTAATATACGCGGGTTGTTCGGAAAGGCCGGGTTTATACCCATTCTGAACAACCGATTCGACGATAAGTCGAAGATGATGACGGCGGTCGAAGACCGGAAGTCTTCACATCATTTGGATAATTACTGATGATCCTGATTGGGCTGTACACCCAAGAGGATGGAAATAGTTGGTGGTCATCCAGACGTACTTGGATATCGATGGATATGCGAGGAAAGTGCCTCCGGTTTCGTTCAGACCCAAAACGAACTTGTAAATGGATTGTGTGTCCGACATTGGACTTTATTCTGTGTTGATTGATCTCTATTAAATATACATCTGTTTGGCGGTGGAGAATTTATTCTCTTGCTTAACGCCCTTCTCTGAGACGTACGAGCTCAGAGGTTGTACATCGATGGACATCAATCGCATGGCATGAATTTCCTGTGTGGCATGCTGAGTTGCATGGATCAAGGCTTCTGTTTAAAAGCAAAGTCTTGTGGTTGATGATCAAAGCACGGCCTACGTGGCAGCTTTGTGTATAGCGTGGATTCGCGAGCCTCACACCTCGGTATGAGTTAAAAACGAGATAAGGACTGCAGGGAGAGCACGACGTTTCTTTCTAGCTTTGGTGGTGTCAGTGACTTACCAGCCCTGACATTTATATACTTTTCACCTATGTGGTTGTTGGATGAGGCGCCTCGATTTTAGGTCTGTAAGGACCGGGAAACGTGTGTTCAGGAATAACTAATCCTCAAACGTAAGAGAGGACCGGCCCTGAAGCATCCAGGGGTTAACCAGAGTGTGTAGTCCCGAGGCATTTGCTAGAGTGTCTCGAAGCGGAGAGGAGCTTGCCCCTTGCCTCGACTCATGACGGAAATCCAATTTCCAATACGTGTATTGCGGTTTTTATTGTAGAACTAGTATGGCGACATGATATATGGTACCCATGCCGTCTATGATTGATATTTATGATTGAAATTGTTTTGACACTATACACCTATTGTAGTATCAAATGATTTGTTTTAAACGTACCAAGCATGTTTGGCTATTATAAGGGATAACCCTATCCTCTGGCTTGCGTTGCATTGTGTGATGGGACCTGGGTCTTATAATAGCTTCATTTTTCAAAAAAGCATTGCGTTGTTTATTCTATGCACTGGTGTTCTTGGGAGGAAACCCGTTCCGTGTTATACGGCGTGGTCCCTTGAATTACTCTCATTTAAAGTAAAGTTTTAAATAACTGTTTTAGTTCTCACACCAGTAACATGACTGACCTGGAGTTTATTGTTTTAATCTAAAATCTGGGTGCCCCTATTTTCAACACGGGCAGCTAGTAGTTTTGGTTTTGCAGATTTATATTCACAGGATCCTGGTTTACAGCTGGAATGATATCCGGAAAGCTCTGTATCCGTATATCACCTTCAGTTGTGCTTTGTATTATTTTCCGCTGCTATGAAATTTATTGTAATCTCTGATATTTGTCGAATGTAATTTATTCATTTATACTCTGTATATTCTTGTATTCTGATGGAATTGTTGTAATAACAATGAAATGTTCTTTTGTTTTGGTTTTGTTTTGATCTGTTCTCAAAACGATCAGGGGTTTCGAACGGTCTAGTTCGGTTTAACGACTGATTCAGATCGAGCGAAATTCCTTGCCGTCACACTTGTTCTTTAACCCAATGAATTTTAAAAAATTAGAAACTAACTGGAGATTAGCTAAGTTGAATGGTTTCCCGGGGTATTAATCTGATGTTGGTTTCGGCCTTCGGGATTAATACTTTGGGAAATGTTCTCTTACTAATTTACGGTTAGATACTGATGGGATAGGGTCTTCAGTAACACTGTTCTTAAACCCCGTGTGAAAAGAATAAATCTTTTAATTAAGATTTAAAGAAGAATTACCAATTAATTAACATTTAATTGGAATAGAAAATGGAATGTGAATTGGGTTTATCGTGAACTGTGTTTTTAACGACATTTGTTCTTTAACCCGATTTATAGTGAAATTGGACTTGGAACTTATAAATCTTTTTATTAAGATTTAACGGGAATTTTCCAAAGTAAAGTTTTCCAATTTAATATATTAAATTGGAATTGAATGGAATTCGATTTGATAATAATCGAAGTGAACTTCTGTGGAGGAAGACTGTTAATACATATGAAATTTAAAAGACTGTCGTTATTCCATTTATATTATTGATCGAATACAGAAATTGATATCGATTATATATTGATTTGTTTTTCCGTGAAGATTCCGTAATTAATGGAATGTGATTTGGGTTTATCGTGAACTGTGTTTTAAATGACATTAGTTCTTTAACCCAGTTAAAGGCAGGATTACATGTCATTCATTGTATTTCAAACTGTATGGTTGATCTCTGCTAAATATATATCTGTTTGGTGGCAGAGAATTTATTCTCTTGCTTAACACCCTTCTCTAAGACGTACGAGCTTAGAGGTTTTATATCCGAAGAAATCAATAGTATGGTGTAGATTGTTGATGCGACTTGTTAGTGTTTCCAAAGTTAAATAATTATTAATATTGATTTTTGGGAAGACTAAAACTAATGGGAGTTTTAATGAATCTTTAATTAAATTAAAAAGAGAATGTGATAATTTAAATGATCAAATTTGAGAAATGATCGAGAATGGAGTATCACCAGTTTTGCTCCTAGCGATAGGGAAATCTTAAATTAGATCTGAATGTGAAATGGTAATTAAATTTATCAATAACGCCGTGGTGTTAGTTATGGGGTAATACCAGTTTTGCTCCATGGGATGAATAGGTTGGGATTGGGAAATTAAATAAATGATTACTTCGGTAAGGTGCGCTAATCCCGACTAGTTTGGAAAACCTCAATATGGTTTGAATTGATATCCAAAGGAAGACTAAAGAATAAGTTTTAAAGAATTTATCTTTGATAAAATTAATGAGAACCTTTGCCAAAGGTCATGAATATTTAAATAAAAGAATATTCAGAATTGGAATGAGGCGTATATTGTGTTTTTATAACACTTATTTATTTTATACGTGAGTTATTTGGAAAGGTCGGGTTTATACCCATTCTGAATAACTGATTCGACGATAAGTCGACGATGAAGACGGTGGTTGAAGACAGGAGGTCTTCACATCATTTGGATGATTACTGATGTCTTGATTGGGCTGTACACCCAAGACGAGGTAATTAGTGGTGAACGTCCATAAGTACTTGGAGATCGACCAGATATGCGAAGACCTCTCTCTTGTATTGGACATATGGGACGAGGAATAAGGTGCCTCCGATTTCATTCAGACCCAGAACGAACTTGTAAATGGACTATGTGTCTAACATTGGATTTTATTCTGTGTTGCTTGATTTCTATTAAATATATATCTGTTTGGTGGCGGAGAATTTATTCTCTTGCTTAACGCCCTTCTCTGAGACGTACGAGCTCAGAGGTTATATCTTGATAGACATTAGTCGCATGGCGTGAATTTCCTATGTGGCATGTTGAGATGCAAATGATCAAGGCTTCTATTGAAAAGCATAGTCTTATGGTTGATGATCAAGCATGGCCTATGTGGCATAGCTTTGTGTATGGCGTTAATTCGCGAGCCTCACACCTCGGTATGAGTCAAAAACGGGATCGTGACTGCAGGGAGTGCACGACGTTTCTTTCTAGCTATGGGTGGTGTCGGGGTTTTGCACACCCTGGCGTTTATATTATTTTTACCTGTGTGGTTGTTTGAATGCGAAGCGCCTCGGATATATCGGTCTCTATGGAGTCAATGGATAGGTCCAATAGGACCGGGAAACGTGTGTTCAGGTATAACTAATCCTCTATGTATGGACCAGCCCTGAAGATCCAAGGGTTCGCCAGCATCCGAACCCTGAGGCATTTGCTAGATTATATCGAAGCCAGCGAGGATGATCCCTTGCCTCGACTCATGACGGAAATCCAATTTCCAATACGTGACATTTCAGTTTCGAATGTAGAGCCTAGTATTGGCGACATGATAGATGGTACCCACGCCGCCTATGATTGATACATTTATATTTGAAGTTGTTTTAATACACTTTACACTATAATAGTATCAAAATGATTTGTTTTAAACGTACCAAGCATTATTTGGATATTATAAGGTAAAACTCTATCCTCCTGCTTGCGTTGCATTGTGTGATGGGACCTGGGTCTTATAATAGCTTCATTTTTCCAAAAAGCATTGCGCTGTTTATTCTATGCACTAGTATTCTTGGGAGGAAACCCGTTCTGTGTTATACGGCGTAGTCCCTTGATTTACTTCATTTTAAAGTAAAGTTTTAAATAACTATTTTAGTTCTCACACCAGTCACATGAATGACCTGGAGTTTATTGTTTTAACCTAAACTCTGGGTGCCCCTATTTTCCACACGGGTAGGTAGTAGTTTTGGTTTTGCGGATTTATATTCACATAATCCTGGTTTACAGCTGGAACGATATTCGGAAAGCTCTGTATCCGTTTACCTCTTTCAGTTGTGTTTTTGTATTATTTTCCGCTGCATTGTAACTTGTAAATCTCTGATATTTTACAAAGTGTAATATTTATTCATACTCTGTATATTCTTGTACTCTGATGTAAATTGTTGTAATAAGAAATGAAATGTTCTTCTGTTTTTGTTCCGATGTATATTGTTCTCAAAGCAATCTGTGCTTTTCTTTATGGGGAAGTTCGGTTTGTTTCAGTTGGTATCAGAGCTTTGGTTTACAGAGCTCGAGAACACGGCATAATAGAACCAAACGAAAGGATTCATCAGAGATTGGATTAGTAATATCCAATAAGAATGACTCGCTAGAGATAGGATATCCTAGAACGAGTTTGAAGAGTGTTGTTTTAAAATAAAAAGTGAAAACAAATTTTGTTTTGTAAATTTAAACCATTTTATACGTATTTGAATATTTATTTTAGATTGATTTTGGACAATCGAGTATATAAAGATTTTGCGTATACGCCTTGCAAGCGTATATTCGAAGTTTTAATATACTGGATAGATATAGAATCACACTCTAGTCGCCCAAGGATAATTCTTGTAATGCGGCCGCATTATCAGTAATTATGTTCGAGTTTCGAAAGTGGGATGTCTATATATTTCCAATTGACTGGTGTGAGAACCAAAACTAGATATGGTTTATTGTTGTGAATTAGCATCAAAAAGATGATTTTTGAATATATATTAAAGTTATGCATTTGAAATCCTAATACACTAATCGATTGATGGTTGTGTTGTGTTATTATTCATTTAAACCATTATGTGAACGAAAGGTAAAATTTAGCCAAATTGTATCAAATGTTGAACTGAATTGAAAATTGTTTGAAATTGCATGCATGTACATATATATATGTGTGAACAGGTCATAGCAAGGAGGATAGAGAAGAGGAATAAAATTGTATGTCCGACAAATAGGTACATGTTTACTAATTTATTGGGTTTGGATGATTTTATGAGTCGATTGGCTAGCCACTTAGCTTTTTCTTTTTGAGATGAGAGGGCATGTGTGGTGGTTTGGGGATTTTCCAGATGCTCCCCATACAAAGGAGGTTATGGCGAAATTTTTTGAAAATTTAGAGTATTAGCCAAATTTTTGAAAAATTAGAAATTCTTAGGGAAAGCCAAACTGAAAGTTGAGTTGATTAGTAAATCAACTTTCAGCTCCATTCCTTTTTGAGGACGAAAAGATTTTAAGTGGGGGAGATTGTAACAACCCGGAAAATCAGAACCAATTTAAAATTTTTGTTTTGGCATTTTAATGAATTTTGGATATTTAAAATGAATTATTTTAAATAATAACGACAAGAAATTTATTTTGAATATAATTGGAACGTATATATATTTATTTAAATCGAAGTTAGAATAAAAATATTTATTTTAATAATAAAAGGAATTGGAAATGGCGCGGTAGTTTGAAAAATTCGATTTCAAATTTCAAACGAATGTACAGGATTCAAAATAAACCGGATTTTATTGAAACCAAAATTATTTGAATCTGTTTGAAAATATCTTCCCAACGAATCTGAAAAATCAAAATTTCATAGTGGGAATAAAAAGTTATGCCCAGTTGAAAATTCAGAATAGTCACTATGGAATTTTAGCCCTTAAAAATAGCAATTTTGCAAACGACCTCCGTTTTCGACGAAACCACTGTTGTTGGATCTAGAATACCAAATTATTGCTAGATTCCAATTTTCTTAATTTTTGGGATCAATATATGAGCGTGGCGGGTTTAAACGTGTTTGGTAATTTCAGTTTGAATTTAATCGACTGGAAAATAACCGTTTTTCAAACGGTCTCCAAATTCGACGAAATAAGTTTTGTTAGGACCGTATCGTCAAAACATAACCAAATTTATTTTTTTGGAATTTTTAGCATCTGTATGTGGCCCCAGTAAATTAAAATGTATGTTCAAATTAAAAATATAAAGATTTATATTTTGATTTAAATGAAAATTGATCGAAACAGTCGAATTAGCTTACTGGACATATCCCATTGTGTTCGGAATGGGGTAATTAGCTAGGGATGACAACCATGCGGTTTGATTCGGAGTCCAAACGAAAATTCTACTTTTTAAATAAATATATATATATATATATATATATATATTCACAAGAATTGGGCCAAAGCCTTTCTCCACTTCATAACCCGGTCAAAACCCTCCCCCCCCCCGTTCAAATCAGATCGAACCAATTATAAAAAAAGGGGGCGGAGCCCCGCCCATCGCCAGTCGCGCGCCGCCAGAGGCTGGCCTCCCTAGCGCCGCCTCTCTCTTCCCGTCTCCCTCCTCTCGCTCCTCTTCAATCACATGCTCCAGCACCCCAAACTCGCATCCCCAGACAGCCGAACCCCACTGCTCCACCTGTGCCACCACCGGACCACCCCACAACGATTGCGACCCCACACCGACCACCCCCCATCACGACATCGACTCCATAGCTCCACCTCCTTCCCCTTTTACTTAAAACCCCTCCCACAGCCCTAAAAACTCCCCGCTCTGGCCACCTGAACGGCCGTCGCACCTCCTGGACCACTTGAGCACCATAGACCGCCACCCAACATCGCTTGTAAGTTTTACTTTTATTTTATTAATATATGTGATTAAATAGGATTTTTACTCAATTGAAAACATGATTTTTATTCGTATGAGAAGTTATGATTTTTAATTATAAAAAGGATATAATTATTCTTTAAATAAAAATATGGTTTTTACTTATATATAATAGGGAAGAAGAATAGAATTTTATATAAATAACATATGAAAAGATTTGATTTTTTATACGAAAAAGATTTGATTTTTCATACAGTAAAAATTTGATTTTTATCATACGAACGGATTCAAAACATATGATTTTTATTATTTATAACATAGGATAAAAATATTTTTTTATCGTAGGTATGAAATATTTTTATATATGTGAAGTAGCGATAAAAATTCGATTTTTATATATATGAAGTAGCGATAAAAATTAGATTTTTATATATATGAAGTAGCGATAAAAATTCGATTTTTATATATGTGAAGTAGAAATAAAAATGTGATTTATATATTAGTGATGTAAAGATGTGATTTTTACTATGAACAGCGTGGAAAAGATTGCGTTGGAATTTTGGGAATCAAATCTGAATCCAAACCATTCAGAAATAGAGAATGGAGGAGTGGATCCCAAAGGTGAGAACTTCTCACTTTAATTTTATCTTCTAGTTAAAATATATACTAGTACACCCGACACCGTCATCTACAGACTATGGACGACTTGTTTGTTTATTTGATTGTGTTGTGAAAATTATTTGTGATGTGAAATGGACTATATAAAAAATTCATGTATTGAAATAAATATTTTATCGTTAAAAATATTTTTAATGTGTATATGAATCAAATAAAAATTCATTAACAAATCAAACGATTTGTTTATGTACACACATTTGACTGATATTGATTGGGACGATAAATTTTACACATCGCCCAACTGCAAAAATAAAATTCATTATTTGTTAATTGAAACCCCATATGGGTATTGGGATAATATTTGACGCACACTAATCCCAATTGTTTAGTTGTTTGTCAATCGATTGGTTGACAGACTGTTATATGTATTAAATATTTATATTTAATGCTTATGCAGTGTAGAATGCACTCTGGATGATGGTTGATTGTTTATCATTGTTGTTCGATTCATGTGTGTATGAAATCCATATAAATAAAATTATATGGTAATTGACTGTGTCAAATTCCAATTCGGAAAGAACGAATATTTTAAAATAGCGAATATTTTAAAATGGCGAATAATGAACATTTTAAAATAAATAATATTTTGAAATAATATTCAGTAATGGATCTAAATGTGATTTTGATGTCCGATTTGGGATTGACACAAATATATTTAAATATATAAATCTGTGTTGATCAGATTAACGCCATTTTGACGTGAATGATATTTATATCGATTGTATTCATTTTTATAATGAATATCGAAAAGGAGGTTATTTCAAAATCTAATGTTTTGAAAATATTATCATTTATATATTAATGATATAGAATATTCAATTCTGATTTAAAATTGAATATGAAGTTGAAATCGTTTTGAAAACGAACTTAAAATGATTTATAAAATACGTTTTAAATGGAAATCAACGGAATATATATAATATTATATATATATAATGGCCTGGATAGAATGCGCCGCGCCGCGGCAGTTCTCGAATTTCGACCATTGACTTCTAATAGACATTACGGGAGATCCGACCGTCAGATTCTCCTAAAACCGAAACCGTTGGGTTTGTATCGAAAAGATCTTTCCGACGAATATAAGAGATTTGAAATCTAACGGTTGGATTTGGAATTATGTCCAAATCAAATTTGGAAAAGGTTGCTGTAAGTGCAGTTCGATGACCGTTTATGGAAATCGATTGTACGGGCCTTGATAAAATTATTAAAAATATCAATAATTTGCGTAAAATCATAATAAATGATTTGGAAAGAATTGGGATGAAAAATTCCATATTTGAAAAGATAAAAATATATTTTCATCGAAATGAACTAGTTATGAACTAAAATTATAATCCAATTTTTTTAAATGAATAAATTAGATTTGAAAAGGTTTTAAAAATAACTAGAATTTCCAATATATGAATTGGAATGGATTAGAATCGAAATTATCTTCGGAATATTTCGATATTGGATTCCGTGATTATACGGACATTGTGGAGGAATTTTGAAGATATATATATATATATATCGTTATTCCCAATACGATATTTGTTGGTTTCAGAATTTGATATTGAATATAAGACGATATATTTTCTATTCATAGTCTTGTATTTAATATCAAATTGGTTTTTGGGTTTATCATGAACGGTGTTTTAAATAACACTTGTTCTTTAACCCAATGATGTTAAGAAAATTAGAAACTAACTGGAGATTAGCTAAGTTGAATGGTTTCCCGAGGTATTGATCTATGTTGGTTTCAGCCTTCGGGAATTGTTCTCTTACTAATTTACGGTTAGAGACCGATGGGACGGGGTCTTCAGTAACACTGTTCTTAAACCCCATGTGAATAGAATAAATCTTTTAATTAAGATTTAAAGAAGAATTACCAATTAATTAACATTTAATTGGAATTGAAAATGGAATGTAAATTGGGTTTATTGTGAATTGTGTTTTTAACGACATTTGTCCTTTAACCCAATTTACAGTGAAATAGGACTTGGAATTTATAAATCTTTTATTAAGATTTAACGGGAATTTTCCAAAGTAAAATTTTCCAATTTAATATATTAAATTGGAATTGAATGGAATTCGATTTGATAATAATCGAAGTGAACTTCTATGGAGGAAGACTGTTAATACATATGGAATTTAAAAGACTTTGTCGTTATTCCATTTATATTATTGGTCGGATACGGAAATTGATACCGATTATATATTGATTTGTTTTTCGTGAAGATTCCATAATTATTGGAATGTGATTTGGGTTTATCGTGAACTGTGTTTTAAATGATATTAGTTCTTTAACCAAGTTAAAGGCAGGATTACATGTCGGTCACTGTATTTCGAACTGTATGGTTGATCTCTGCTAAATATATATTTGTTTGGTGGCGGAGTTGCTTAACACCCTTCTCTAAGACATACGAGCTTAGAGTTTATATATCGGCAGAAATTAATAGTATGGTGTAGATTGTCGATGCGACATGTTAGTGTTTCAAAAGTTAAATAATCATTAATATTGATTTTTGGAAAGATTAAAACTAATGGGAGTTTTAATGAATCTTTAATTAGATTAAAAAGAGAATGTGATAATTTAAATGATCAAATTTGGGAAATGATTGAGAATGGAGTATCACTAGTTTTGCTCCTAGCGACAGGTAAATCTTTAATTAGATTTGAACGTGAAATGGTAATTACATTTACCAATAACACCGTGGTGTTAGTTATGGGGTAATACCAGTTTTGCTCCATGGGATGAATAGGTTGGGATTGGGAAATTAAATAAATGATTACTACGGTTAGGTGCGCTAATCCCGATTAGTTTGGAAAACCTCAATATGGTTTGAATTGATATCCAAAGGAAGATTAAAGAATAAATTTTAAAGAATTTATCTTTGATAAAATTATGGGAACCTTTACTAAAGGTCATGAATATTTAAATAAAATAATATTCAGAATCGGATTGAGGCGTATGTTGTGTTTTTAAAACACTTATTTATTATATACGCGAGTTATTCGGAAAGGCCGGGTTTATACCGATTCTGAATAACTGATTCGACAATAAGTCGACGATGAAGACGGTGGTTGAAGACCGGAGGCCTTCACATCGTTTGGATGATTACTGATGTCTTGATTGGGCTGTACATCCAAGACAAGGTAATAAGTGGTGATCGTCCGGACGTACTTGGAGAACGACCGGATATGCGAGGACCTCTCTCCTGTATAGGACATATGGGATGAGGAATGAGGTGCCTTCGGCTTCGTTCAGACCCAGAACGAACTTGTAAATGGACTGTGTGTCTGACATTGGATTTTATTCTGTGTTGATTGATTTCTATTAAATATATATATGTTTGGCGGCGGAGAATTTATTCTATTGCTTAATGCCCTTCTCTGAGACGTACGAGCTTAGAGGTTATATATCGATAGATATCAGTCTGCCTGTGTGGCATGCTGAGATGCAAATGATCAAGGCTTCTGTTGAAAAGCATAATCTTATGGTTGATGGTCAGGCGTTAATTCGCGAGCCTCACACCTTGGTACGAGTCAAAAACGGGATCGTGACTACATGGAGTGCAAGACGTTTCTTTCTAGCTATGGGTGGTGTCGGGGTTTTACACGCCCTGACATTTATATTATTTTTACCTGTGTAGTTGTTGGAATGCGAGGCGCCTCGGATATATCGGTCTCTACGGAGCCGATGGATAGGTCCGATAGGACCGGGAAACGTGTGTTCAGGTATAATTAATCCGCTATGTGTGGACCGGCCCTGAAGATCCAAGGGTTCGCCAGCATCCGAATCCTGAGGCATTCGCTGTAGTGTCTCGAAGCCGGCGAGGATGATCCCTTACCTCCACTCATGACGGAAATCCAATTTCCAATACGTGACATTTTGGTTTTGATTGTAGAGCCTAGTATTGGCGACATGATAGATGGTACCCATGCCGCCTATGATTGATACAATTATATTTGAAGTTGTTTTAATACACTTTACACTATAATAGTCTCAAAATGATTTGTTTTAAACATACCAAGCATTATTTGGCTATTATAAGGTAAAACCCTATCCTTCGGCTTGCGTTGCATTGTGTGATAGGACCTGGATCTTATAATAGCTTCATTTTCCAAAAAGCATTGTGTTGTTTATTCTATGCACTAGTATTCCTGGGACGAAACCTGTTCCATGTTATATGGCGTGGTCCCTTGATTTACTCTATTTTAAAGTAAAGTTTTAAATAACTATTTTAGTTCTCATACCAGTCACATGACTGACCTGGATTTTATTGTTTTAACCTAAACTCTGGGTGCCCCTATTTTCCACACGGGCAGCTAGTAGTTTTGGTTTTGCAGATTTATATTCACAGGATCCTGGTTTATAGCTGGAACGATATTCAGAAAGCTATGTATCCGTTTACCACTTTCAGTTGTGTTATTGCATTATTTTTCGCTGCATTGTAACTTGTAAATCTCTGATATTTTACAAAGTGTAATACTTATTCATACTCTGTATGTTCTTGTACTCTGATATAAATTGTTGTAATATGCAATGAAATGTTCTTCTGTTTTCGTTCCTATGTGTGTTGTTCTCAAAGCAATTCGTGCTTTCCTTTACGGGGAAGTTCAGGTCGTTTCAAGTAGTGATGAGGAAATAACAAATATAATCAAGTACTTAAACAAGGAGTTTTCCATTAAAGACTTGGGTGAAATTTCTTACTTCCTTGGAATTGAAGCTAAAAGAAAGTCCCAATCAGAATTGTTTTTAAGTCAGAGGAAGCATATAATTAAATTACTTATAAAGACTAACATGGCTAAAGCAAAATCGCAACCAATACTAATGATGTCCAGTCGACACTTTTCTAAAAAACAGGAATGAAACCATAAATAATATCAAACAATACAGAAGTGTTGTGGGTGCATTACAATATGCAACCATAACCAGACCTGACGTAGCATTCAGTGTTAACAAATTTTCTCAATTTTTACAAGATTCTAAAAGATGAACATTGGAAAGCAGTTAGAAGAATCCTGAGGTATCTAAACGGCACAATCAATCTTGGTCTAACACTAGAAGGAGGAAAGGACTTAAGCATTACTGGCTATACAAATTCAGATTGGGCTGCTGACCCAGATGATAGAAGATCAATTACTGGATACTGCAATTACATGGGAAATAACCTAATATCATGGAGTTTTAAAAAACAATCAACCATATCAAAGTCAAGTGCAGAAGCATAATACAGGAGTATCGCAAGCGCAACTACAGAAATAATGCGGATACAATATATTCTTAAAGAGCTACAGTTAAATATTTCATTAAAAGCAATGATATGGTGTGATAATCAAAGCTCAATCTACATGTCAGCAAGCCCTATTCAGCACGCTCGAACAAAACATAGAGAAAACGATATCTATTTTGTTCGAGAACAAGTAAGAAATGTAAAGCTGCAAATTAACTATATACCTACCTTTCATCAACGTGCTGACATACTTACCAAAGCCCTCTCTACCAAAAGTTTCACCAAACTTAGAGACAAGATGAAGATTCAACACTTCATATCACTTGAATCTCCATTTATGATTCAACTTCATCAAATTCAGCGATTACCTTCCTCAAATCAAACCAAATCTATTGATATAAAGTTGAAGCATCGATATCTAACTTTATGTACTCCGAAAGACAGAGAGAGGAAGATTTCCCAAAAGCCTATCTCAAATTCAGAAGATTTGAAGAAGAAGAACGAATCAACTTCATCTGAGAAAGGGGTTAACTTTTTTCATTCGAAATCAAATTTAGGTTTTCGGCTAACCCCAGATTTGAAGGAGTGAATTAAAAGTTAGCCGAATACCTGAATGAGATATTATATATCTCTATTACTTCTGGACTTGTATAATGTTTTGGGCCTGCAATTCAGCACATGTTGTATTTTCTGATGTATTTCTTTTGGGCCATCTTTTACCCACGCAAGCTGTATTATAAATACAACACCCATGTACATACTTTTGCATCATTAATTCATTTCTGCAACGTTATTACAAATCAATACAAACTCTTTTCAATGTCAATTCTTCTTCCATTCACTCTGAAATCATTATGCAACAAATTTAACAAACTGCTATCTTGATATTGATTGGATTTCCTCTGAGACGTCATCTATCAAAATTGGAGTGGTGTTGCCTGAAGGTGATTCATCTTTGTTTTTAGACTACTAAAGCTTTCCATCATGGCTAAGGTATGTGGTAATTGTATGCGAACTGCTTAGTGTTAGTTGGCTTTGGCTTAATTGGTTGGACTTGTAAGATTGTGATTACAAAAATGAATCCCAAATCCTAATAATTTGTTAAATCAGTGGTTATTAACTAAAATACTATCAATGTTACCATGCATTGAAAAGTTTGAGCCACCATACCAAGTAAAGTGATTTTCTCTAAATTATGGTTTAAATAAATTGTTGTATTTATCCAAGTTATGAATTCAGTGTCCCCTGCTGAATTATAATTTTCCTTGTTGACATTGTGTTGACTAGGTAAGATATCATTAAAATCACCTACGTAATCCGTGGAGTACCAAAGATTAAATTGACTTGTTTGATCTGTGAGATAATGCCATATTTCCACTCTTTGTTTAGATAAATTATGAGCATATATAACAGCACATCAGGCTCTGGCCAGTGGCATTATGTAGAATGCATGAAATATGTTGATTATTAGTGTGCATAATGATAGTATACCAAAAGATTGAGTCATAAATAATTAAAATTCTACTTTTTTCTCTGAATCACTACTATGAGTGCATTTCATCTTATTTTTAGTATGAACTATTCAATATTATGGACTAATAATTTATTTACAATAAGACTTAGAAAAATATGCTTTGTAGCAGGTTACATACAACATGTGTTATGTGTAATGAATCTCATTCTTTAAAGCTAGCTATTGTTGTTTATTTCCATCATATTGTAAATTAAACAATGTTTTTTTTGTAGCTATGAAAAGTGCGTAAGGTCCATCGTTTGGCATCAAGAGTACATTTCACTAAATTAGTATGTGTATGTTTATTTTATGATTTTGTGTTGTACTATGTTTTGAAATCGTCACTTGAATATGTGCTATGTTTATGTATTATGTGCTTTAATATGGTAGAAGTTTGAATGTAATTTTATCAAGCATTTTGAAATGTGTGTTAGAAATTTGTTTATGTAATTTTATCATGTTTAGCCTTTAGGAATGTATTTTGAGTTATTTCATTGTGACATTTGGTTTCTTGAGTTTGTAATGGTGCATTATAATATACGTGTAGTGGCTAGTTTTTTTATTTTATTTCTGCAACTAGCAATAGCACTTCCAATTTGCAAAAAGGCTTATTATAATAGCTTTATATAGTTGTAAAAAGTCACTACAATAACTTTTCTGTGCAATTGTCAGAAAGGCTTGTAAAATGTAGATAGTTTATTGCAAATCTGGATATCCGGACTGGAGCCTGCTTGTTGCAATAGGTCTAGCGCAACTAGCTTTCTCAGTTGAAAAATGGTTATTTTGTTGTAGGGAAGACACCAAGGAAAACATAAGTAAACATCAAGCATGATTTATCTTTATTAAAGAGGTGCTAGTATTTAAAAGTAAGCACCCAAGGTATTACAAAGAGAAATCATTGAACACCAACAATAGAAAATATACATATATTAAAGTTTACTTGATCAAAAGCGATCGATATAAATAGGATACCAATTAGCTATAAGGCTATAATTAGTTTTAGCTTCAAAAAGTTAATACAAAAAGGACCCAAATTCAAACGGCTATAATACAACAAAACATAATACAAAGGGACCAAAACTGCTAAGCTAATTTTTTTTATCAAAACATCATTTTTGGATTCCAACCCCACCAAGTAAATTGATTATTGAATCAATGTCATAAAATATCAATATTCAAATCCAAATAATTAGATCATCAATAATGATAATAATTCAGATCTGTAAATAGTAAATATTACATGTGCACATACTTTTGCCAAGCACCATATATTAGGAGACTCGCCATAATCTAGTTGTGACCCACCAACCCCAACTATCAAACCCACTAGCTCGACATATTGAACTCACTATCTTGATAGTTGAATAAGCCATCTACCAGTCCTTATTCTGGATCGAAGCCCACCAGCTCGATCATTTGAGTAAGTGACCCACCAACCCTAATTCTAGGTCGAAACCCACCAGCTCGATCATTTGAATAACTTACCCACAAGCCTTTATTGTGGCCCACTTGCCTTCACCAACAACAAACACTGAATGTATTTGCATGTAACTTCATACGCAAGGGACCCACTAGCCTATGGTATTGGCATTAACTAAGGATGTGTAACAAACTTACGAATAGTAATCCAGCTGTGGTAACTATGCATCTCATACCACATGACTACTGGTTTACTAATTTCTCATCAACTCCATACTGGAAAACATCGAAGCATCAAATCACCAGAAACACCAATCACCAGAAACATCGAGTCAGCTTCTTAAATTAGACGAGTCTGTAGTTAACCGATACAATATACCTTCGTGTCCCATGCCAGGAGGTTTACTATGTAGTTTAATCACAAATACGCCTTCTTGAAGGGTGCAACAATGTGTGTTTTTAATATATATATATATATATATATATATATAATATTTTATTTATGAAAACAGTTTCTAAAATGATTCAAAAATACATGTATTGCTTTCTACGAAAATGTTTTTAATTTTCAAAATTTGGTTATAATATTGCTTTGAGACAATATGTTAGAAAAATCCAAAACCAAGAAATTTATTTCACCTCAAAGCTATAATTTAATACGTTATTATATACAAATAGAAAACTAGTTTAAAACCCGTGTATGTGTAAGTATCATCGTCGAAACCATCACAAAACAATGATTTAACCAACCCAAAAGTATTCACAATCTAATATTTGGATTGAGCATCGCACATAAAAGTTTGCCAAGCTATTGATGTTATTGAAGCCACATCCCAAAAACATCAAGAAACAAAACTAAGTAATGCACTAATCAAACAAAACTATCAGAAAATATAAAGCATTGACCACGGAAAATACATGCAACCGGAGTAGGGAGCACCTACGCAAATAAGCTTCACATGGGCCGACCTGGGGGTCGACCCATGTCCTAATTGTGTCAATCCATAGGTCGACACTATTGAAGCTTGGGTCGACCCCTAGGTCAACCCAGAGCGTGGACGATTTGTCGAATCAAGATCCTACTTCGTTTCAATGTTTCGTTCTAAATTATGAAATAACCAGCTATGAATTGATAACAAAGCATAGATGATTTGGCAAGAACCCAACATTGAGAATGTATCAAAGCAAGAATTGCATTAAACAATCATGATTTGAAATTATATTGGGTTTCAAAGATTGACCCAAATAAGGAGAACTTACTGTAAGTTTTATTGAAACTATTCCAATAACAATAACCCAATATCAACAACAAGTGAATCAAATCCAACAATTAAACATCAATAATTGTAAACTAGAAAGGTTGTGGGCACATACTCACTTAGATTGGATTTATAATGATAATATGTGTGCAAGAGAAGAATCTGAGCTTCCCATGCTTGTAAAATTTGAAGAAATAGACATGACAAACAATCTAGTGCAACTTCCCATTCCCTTAATTCATGAATTGGTGAATTACTCTTGCTGATAGAAGCTAAATTTCAGTTGCAAGGCTAGAGATTTGCATCCCCCATATTTACAATTGCTAGGACTTGGCTTTAAAGATGAAGAGGATCCATTATATCTCTTCGTGGAGTTTTCTGGAGGAAGAAAGATGAAGTGGCTAGGAAAAAGAACGTAATGAGTTCTTTTCCTTTCCAGAAAGTTTACATCTTCGCCCTTGGTGTGACGACCCCTAAACCCCGTAAGACGGTGGCAAGAGTAATCTTTGGAATATAACACATAAACAGATACAACAGGACAAAAATAAATAAATACACCAGATAATGTACAAATAATACGCTGGATAAACATAATCATCAGAATTACATAGTATACAGGATCATACTTAGTACAAAATATTGTTCAGCTATACATAAATGTCTACAGCAGAAAAACAAAACATAATATGTACAATAGGAGCTGAACAACATAAAAAGAGAAAAATGATAGAATCCATCTTCAGCTCTAGCTATCCAGAAAGATCCTGCTAGAACCTGAATACAAGGCTGCCCATGTAGAAAGAGGGGCACCCGAGTTTGCAAGTGAAACAAACTACGAGTCAGTCATGGGACTGGTATGAGAAATCTATTTAACATATTTCATAATATGGCTAATCACAGGACCACACCACTTTCGCGGAACGGGTTTACTCCATTGGATTGCCAGTGCTTTAAAACAAGTAAATCTTTTAAACATCGCAATGCTTTTTATAAAAATGAAGCCATTATAAGACTCAGTTCCCATCACACAATGCAACGCAAACCGGAGGATAGAGTTTTACCTTATAATGGCCAAAATATGCTTGATACGAATTAAAAAAAAGCATTTGATATTATTATTAGTGTTTATATGTTTTGAAAACAATTTCAAATCATAAGTATCAATCATAGACGGCATTAATGCCCCATACCACTATGTCGCCATATATAGGTATACAATCAAAACCGCAAAGTCACGTATTTGGAAATTGGATTTCCGTCATGAACCAAGGCAGAAGATAGTCCTTACCGAATTCGAGACTCTCTAGCCCGAGCCTCAGGACCCAGACACAGGTGAGCCCTTGGATCGTAAGGGTCGGTCCACCGATGTGGATTAAAATGCTTGAACACTCCGTTTCCCCGCCCTTTGGGGCGTAAATGAGCCAAATGACTCCATTGGCTCCACATAGTCACCAATATATCTGAGGCGGCTCGCAACAGCAACAACCACATAGGTGAAAATAATATAAATGTCAGGGCTGGTAGGTCACTAACACCACCCTAGCTAGAAGGAAACGCATGTCCTCCTTGAGGTCCTCGCCCGTTTCTGGTTCATACCGGGGTGTGAGGCTCGCGAATCAACGTTATACACAAAGCTATGCCACACAGGCCGTGCTTTGATCATCAACCACAAGACTTTGCTTTTCAACAGAAGCCTTGATCATTTGCCTCTTAGGCATGCCACACAGGAAATTCACTCTATGCGACTGATTTCTATCGATATATAACCTCTGAGCTCGTACGTCTCAGAGAAGGGCGTTAAGCAAGAGAATAAATTCTCCGCCACCAAACAGATATATATTTAATAGAGATCAATCAGCACAGAACAAAATCCAATGTCAGACACACAGTCCATTTACAAGTTCGTTCTGGGTCTGAACGAAACCGGAGGCACCATATACCTCGCATATCCATCGATCTCCAAGTACGTCTGGACGATCACCACTTATTATCTATATTTCGGGATGCCTCCCAATCAAGACATCAGTTATCATCCAACCGAGGTGAAGATCTCCGGTCTTCAACCACCGTCTTCATCATCGACTTCTTACCGCCGATCAATTATTTGAAATGAGATTTAACTCGGCCTTTTCAAATAATTCACGTATATTTAGAATTTAAATCAATTCATCTTAATTGTTCAATTATTCGACATCAATAATTCTATCCTTAATTGTAATTTTCACGCCAAACACATTCAAACATCAAATATCTAATAAACCGGGTAAATTCCGTTTATTTCCATTCCATATCGTTTATAATATTTCATAACGATTTATCGCTATTTTTATTTATTTAAAAATAGCCAATTCATTCAAATGACGCTTCAGGCCATAACGCGACCGTGGGGCTGTTTTTCTTCAGATTTGATTTACACATATCTGAAAATCTAACCGTTGGATCTTCACAAATTTTATATCATTAGAAAGATCTTTTCAAAACGAACCCAATGGTTTCAGTTTTGGGAAAATCCGACAGTCGGATCTCCCGGTACACTCGTTTGAAGTTTCGATTTCAAAATACGAACTACAACGTCGTTATTCGATTTATTTTAATTATATTTATATATTTATATAAATATAATCGATTCTGGTGTTGTTTTTCTTCATATTTGAATTAAACATTCCAGACAATCCAACCGTTGGATCTTTACAAAGCTGGTGTCGTTGGAAAGATATTTCCAAAGCGAACCCAATGGTTTCGGTTTCGGGAAAATCCGATGGTCAGATCTCCCGCACTAATCGTTTGAAATCACTGTTTCAAAACACGAACTGCGGCTTCGTTATTCGATTTATTATATATATATATATATAATTCATTCTTCGATTTCAAAACCATATTCACTTCATATATTTGATAAAAATGATATTTTTATCCAACAGATATTTATTTCAACACATCACCATTTTTAACACTTCATATTCACAATAAAAATGTAGATTTTATTGTTCAATCTATATATATTCAACACATGAATGTTTTCGACTTCACATATACGATAAAAATATGATTTTTATCGTTCTAGTCCTTTATTCAACACATGAATTTTTCTATAGTTCATATATATAATAAAATGTGATTTTTATTGTAAAACAATTTATTTCAAAACACGATTATTTTATATAGTTTATATATATCGTAAAGATGTGATTTTTATTGTAAAACAATTTATTTCAAAACACGATTATTTTATATAATTTATATATAAGGTAAAAATGTTATTTTTGGTGTTTTAACAATTTATTTAAAACACTAATATTTTATATAGTCTATATATATGATAAAAATGTTATTTTTATTTTTCAAAGAATTTATCCAATACATGAACTTCTTTCAACACATGAATTTCTATTCAACACATGAATTTCTATTCAACACATGAATTTCTATTCAACACATGAATTTTATTTCAACACATGAATTTTATTTCAACACATGAATTTTATTCAACACATGAATTTGAATCAAACACAGAAATATTTCAGAAAATTTCGGCAGCATAACGGCAGGGTAGTTAAAACCGGGACCGTACCTAGTATGGCTCCTCGCTTTACCTTAAAGCCTCGCAGCTTTTGACAATAGGGATTTTCAATATCTAGTTCGTACACAGAGAATTTTCCCATATACTAATCCTATTGGGATTTCAACCACAATCATTTATTTCAAATCAACCATTCATGATATTCACCAAATTATCACATCAACCAATAATCCAAACAATATCACAACCAATATATATCGTCCATGGTCTGTGGACGATGGGAGTATATATATATACGTATATAACTATATTTTGATTTCATTTCAATTTATTTCAACGCATATATCATTTTTACAACGCATATATAACTTATACATCGAACATACAACTTATACAACGCTTATACATGAGGTGTACAACGCTTATATAACTCATACTTCGACTATATAATTTATACATCGTTGTTTCCATACCGTTTATAATTCAGAAATCTCACATTGGGTTCCACTCCACCAAAAATTGCAGAAGGCTCAGAAAAATATCCGGTCTCTTCTAGAATGTAGAAGACGTCCACACGAGTCCACTGTCTCTTGTTTCACTGGATTTCGATCACAAATGAAAAAGATATGATTTTTATCGTGAAATCAAAATCCGTAGCGTTTAAATGTGTTATAAACAGTTTTAAAAAAAAACACTGCCATACCTTTCTGAAATTATTCGAAACTAGGTTTCGATCTAGCGTCCGTTCCGTTGCACGAGGTTGAAATCGAGCTGTGCCACGTTGAAGGGCATCGAAGGCCGCGCCGGACCAGGGTGGATGCGTTGAACTCGGTCAACGGTGGAGGGCAGGGCGGTGGTTCGAAGTGGCTGGGTTTGAGGCCTCGATCCGGGCAGAATACTCGACGAGGAGGGGAGAGACGGGTATGGATTTGAAGGTGGTGGAAAGCATCACAAAATTCTCCAAAGGAGCACCCTGTTTTGATGCGTGTGGAAGGAGATAAAGTGGAGGGAAGTTTGGAGCTTCCACCGCCGTTCGTCGAAGGGTTACGGGGAGAGAGAAAGTGTAATGGGCCAACGATATTTTTTACTTATTTATATATTTTTAAAAATCCAAAAATACCCCTTGCCTCATACGAACTCCAATCCAAACCCAACGACTGTCGTCCCTAGCTAATCACCCCCCATTCCGAACACAATGGGACATGTTTCGTAGGCCCATTCGACTGTTTCAGTCAGTTTCTCTTCAAATCAAAATATAAAATATTCAATATTGGATTTGAACGTACATTTCAATTTTCCGGGGCCACATACTGATTCTAAAAATTACCGAAAAATAAATCTAGCTATGTTTTGATGATACGGTCCCAATAAAACTAGTTTTGTCGAATTTTGAGAACGTTCGAAAAATGGCCCTTTTCTGGTCGATCCAATTTAACAGAAATCGACCAAACACATTTTCCTTTGCCACGCTCACATACTAACTTCAAAAATTATGAAATTTGAAACCTATCAATAATTTGACATCCCGGATCCAACAAAAGTGGTTTCGTCGAATTTTGAGGTCGTTTGCAAAATGGCTATTTTCACGGGCTATATAAACTCTATAGCGACCTTTCTGAAAATTCATTTGGCTATAACTTTTGATTCCTACTATGAAACTTCGATTTTTTAGATTCGTTAGAAAGATATTGAGAAACATATTTAAATATTTTTCGTTTCACTAAAATCCGTTTTATTTCGCACCCGTTACAGTCAGTCAAAGTTCGAATTCAAATTTTGAAACTGTCGCGCAATTTCAGGCCTTCTTTATAATTAAAAATAATTATACTTATTTTCAAACGTCGATTCAAACATACTTTTCGCCGTTATTATTTAAAATAATTTATTTTAAGTATCTAAAATTCACTAAAATAGCCAAATTAAAAATTTTAAATTGGCTCAGATTTTCCGGGTTGTTACACTTGGGATAAGACCCTAACCTACTAAATCATAGTGTTACAAATATAAGAAGTGTTGCAAATTTATTTACTTAACTAAGTACACAAAATAACACTAACAAAAGATAATCATTCCATTTTAAATTCACCACCACATACTTTGCAATCCCTTGTATTTTACAAAATTGTCCAAACTTATTTATGCTATTCTCAAGTAAATAAAATACTTATTTTGACATAATTACATTAAAAAAATGTTTGTTAAAACATCATTTTGTACTTATTTACTTCAAAACTTAGTTATTTTGCAATAAACAAAGCTTACAAATATCAATGACTTAAAATAATATAAATTGTCACATAAACATTTCAAATCTTTAAATATTGATTCCTAACCAATATTTATGCTTTTATTGTTATTTGCAACACAATTTATTCACTACTCATTACTAATAATATTACTCATTGCTTAACAATAACTCACAAATTACTTTTATCATGACAAAATTCAATGTCATAATATTTCTTTAAGAATTGTACATTTTATTACAAACGCAATCTAAAGCACAGTTCTCTATTTATTAATATTCAAAACAACCTAATAATTATATTGAAAATATATTTCAACTTAAATATTGATTGCAAATCAATATTATATAATCTAACATTCTTTTTAGTTATTAAATTATAATTTACAAATGCAAATTGGAATAAATTACTTATTACAACAAAATTATTTAATTCATTCCAATAGAGTAATCAGAAAATGACAACTTCTTAATTTCAAAATATTATACGAGTTGGCTTAGGATTCGTATTTATATTCTTCTTATATTTATAACAATAAAACACACTATTGTAACAGCCTGCATTTTACATATCGAAAGATTGTAAAATATTTTTATTTTATTCCCTGAGAGTAAGGTCATACTCATATTTTAATATGTTGGTTATGAAGATGTGAAACATGTCCATAATTTTTATTAATTTTATTTGTGAACATTTTGCCCCTATCAGTCTTATACAGGGCATAACTTTTGACTCGGACTGAATCAGGTACTGAGGTCAATCTCATTGGAATGGAAATGATGTTTTCTATTCCGTAGAGTGGTTACAGTAAAGATTTTCTCAGCGGTTTGGGAGGAATCGTTATTTTAAGGTTTTACAGTTGGCTGTTCAGGTTTAGTAAGCCATAAAGCGCTGATTTGGACAGGCCCATTAGTAGGCTGGTGAAGGCTATAAATAGGGGGTAGGAGGCATGGAGAATAGTTTACTTTCTCCATTTTCTCATTTTGGAAGAGCTTGTGGTCCTCCATTCCTCCATATCCTTCACCTTTCCACCATTAAAGCTTAGAGAATCGAAGATCTACATCATTTGAAGCTAGATCTACACCATTTCAAGAAAGAGTTCATTGAATCGAGGAGTTTGGATCAAATTCTTCGCTGTTCGGAATAATAATTTATCGATTTTATGTTGCTTTGGAGAATTGGTGAGTGATATGCATCTCTCACACGGATTCAATCAAGTATATGAGTTCTATGATCTTAATTTCATCATTTTCAAGCCATTTTCCTTAGATCAACATCATGGTAAATCTGTTTTCATTTGAATCGCCATAGGGTCTAATTTAGCAACTTAAAACCAGTAAGTTCTATGCTATTTCATATGTTTATGCAAGTTAGATCCATAATTTAGTTTATATGTTCCTTTATCATGATTTTGGTGAAGTTTGCATAATTTTGATGAAAATCGTCATATTCATTTTGTTAGTAATTTCATAACATGCTTATGGTTGTATTGGATGAGTAGATTTTGTCGGAATAATTATTTGGCAAAATTTTGGTTGAAATTGGACTTGGATTGGGGCTGTACAGGCCATGGGTCGAGCATGCATTGGTCGGTCGCACAATGGGTTCGTTCAAGCAGCGTTCCATCATACATGGGTTCGAGATGCATGGTTGGGGTCGACCAGGGTTCCTAGTCGTGCTTCCATCATCTGGTCAGTCATGCACGAGAGGATGGTTTCTGGTCAGGCAAGGGATGGATGGTCTCCGGTCAGTCATATATCCAGAGGTCGGGTCGGTCGGAGCAAACAGTGTAGATGGTCGTTCATGAAGCGATAGGGTAGGTCATGCAAAGCACGGGTCGGTCATCATGGAGAATGGAGTTGGGTCGGTCAGCAAAGGTGGTCGGTCATGCAGGTCAGTCGAGCAGTATGGACTCGAGCAGCATGGATGTCAAGGCGAAGGTGTTTGGCTCGGTCGTGCACCCAGGGTTAGGGTCGGTCGTGCACCCAGGTTTCAGATCGATTGGTCAGGGAGAAGGTGAGAATTTAGGGAGTGGTCAGTCACTTTGGGTCAGTCACCAGTGGTCGGTCGCACAGGGTCATTTCTGAAAAAAATATTTTTTGCGTATGACCCAGATTTGAACAAAAAGGGCCTGAACACTGGTGGATTGATGTTGAACCTTGTGATGATATCTTTCTTTGGCTCAAGAGTGATGTTGTGACCTCGAAGTGAATTCAAGGGAGAATGTCGAAGTGCTATGGTGTGTTCGTTAATCGGTGTAGAGCAATGAATGTGAAGATGACTCAAAATGATGAGTTGATGGATAATGGTTGATTAAGGATGTTTCGAGCTTGTGTATAGTCGCAGGTATTGACGACTAGATATACTGAAGGCTGAGAGATTATCATTGTCATAGGTTCTAGCGGGCTCAAAGCAAGGGTACAATAGAGACGTCTAAAAGACTGGTTATAGGTCGAGTATCCTGGGCGTCGTGTATGGCCTAGATATGTCAAATTGTATGACATATGAGGTTTTTGCTAGAACCGGGGTTACCATTAGCCATTGATGGATGCGAGTATGATATGACCAGTCATATGATTAATGGTGGGTTCGAAGCAGGATTGGCGGTGATAGCCAGAGTCTGTCTTGTATGATTATTTGTTTTGCTTGTACCGTCTCACGTAGATTGTCCGACATCGGAGGATATGTTTCTTGGGTGCCTGTCTGATATTGGTTTAGGCCTTTGGGGCTTGTGCTTAAGGGATGTTGAATTCAATTAAGATGGTTTATGTGATATATATAATTCTTGATGTTATGATTGTTATTGTGGATTACTTCTAGTTGCCATGATTGAATGGTTGCTTGGATTACCTTTGTCATATGGTTGAAATGCTTGTTGTAAAGTCTATGACTGTCAGATGTGGAGAAGATGGGAGTTGTGTTCTTCTCTGGTGTTGTGGGTAGATTAGTTCGTTTATTTACCCATTCTCATATACTTTATTGATGAAGTTTGTTAGTTGTTTTATCGCTCACTAAGGCTATTGTCTGACTCAAGGTTTTATGTTTCCCTCTTACTACCTGGGGTTGTTCATTCGATTGTTTGGATGAGCAGACTAGGTAGCAGGTGACAGGTGATATCTTGGTGAGGACGATGTTGCAGTTCGGTGACGAGCTGGGGGATGGCATATTACCTTTGCTATTATATAGTTTCTTTATTTCCATTGTGTGGTGTTTATCTCTGAGCGTTGTAGTGAGGCAGATTTGTAAAAACACTTATGTGGTGATTTTCAGATTGTATTGATATTTTTCTAATTGTTATGAGGGCTTAAGTTTTTTCTCAAGTATGCTTCACTATTATGGCATGTTGTATATGTTCTATTATATTTTATCCTTGCGCTATGAGTTATACGATAGGTTCAACGTGTGTTATCATATCTTGATGATCGTCCGTAGCTGTCTGACACATTTTTCAGTGCATTATTCCTCTTGTTTAGTGTAGGGATTATGGGCGGTCGTCACAACTATAGTCTTCTTAGCTTGGGTACCCTAAAATCCGGGTTGTTGCACTCCACAAGGCGATGATCAGTAGCATCCCTAAGTGTATGGTTTGGCAAACGATCTTGATTAGCTAATTGAGATCCCAGAACACCAGTATTTGAGGGAGCCTCTTCGTTGAAATTCAATACTCTCAGAGGAAGTTGTATTGCGGGCTAGAATGTATTAGGCGGTTTCTTCTGCCTATTTTGGTATTGGGTCTGGAATCCTTTAATTCAGCATCGTGGCCATCATTTGATATGGACATCCTATCCAGGTGCGAGCGACATCTGCATAGAGATTCAGATTAGTTTCGAGATTGAGATTTCTAGGGAGCATACTCCCATTTTCTTTTACAACAGCTTAGCTTATATCGACAATATGAAATCTATGCGCTTTGTTTTGATTCCTTCTTCACCTATTCGAAGTGGAGGAGTGCACATTCTCCTCTAAATACATATCGACTCTAGTAGCATCCAAATTAGGCTTAGATGAAGGCAACGCGTCAGTCTCCTTGCGCTAATTTACGTTCTCCACCATTTTGTCAAGTTCCCTTCCAGTTATATCTTCTCCTTAGATATTGGTCCCATTTGGATCATCGACAGAAGAAGCGTTAATATCTCCTCATATATTTTCAGAAGTACCTTCAAACTTGTCATTTTTCTTTCTAGGTGCCATTATCCCTCAACTTATGGATTTTTTTATGACTTTAACAACAGATCTATCTTTTAGACCTTGAGAACCTGCAATGGATACTCCAAATGTTCTCAGTTATTAATGAAAGCACCATAGTTAACGTCAGAAATGACATTACCACCTAAGTAATATGATAGCACCAGCCCTCTTGGGCAAACAACGCAGATTCAACACATATAATGCAAATACATGGAAAAGGTAAGGCGTACAAGCATGGAAAAGAAGGAAACATTGAGTTTTACAGTGGCTTAACCATTTCATCACTATATTCTCCATGGCAATTACAATAGGTTTGAATACAAATACTTAAATGATTCTCCAAAGTAGGCAAAACAATAGTCAAAAGTGCAAAGAGTTATAGGAGTAGATCACGATAACTCAGTTTGCTAAAGAGTTCTTGCTGCCCCTGGAGGATGTTGTAGTTGAGAGAGTAATTTAGCAGGGTTTTGGCCAGGGGAAATCAAATCCTTTATAGGTATGAGGTGTGCGAGTATTTATAGGTATGCAGGAGTGAGTAGGGCCAAGTTACTGCACAAAGAGGTTCTCTGGAGCATCAATATGTCTCGCCCAAAGTTTGAAGTCCATCTGGTAAGTGCCCATGGATCGATATCGATCCATTGCATATGGATTGGTACCGGTCCATTGACATAACCAATTTTGATGTCCTGTCCTCTTTTTTTGTCTTCTTATGTTCCTCCAATTTTGTGTGCAAGATTTCATGTGATTGGACATCACTTATTCATAGTTGTGAATAAGACTAATCCGCCTATCTTCAAATAGTTCAGTCCATCGAGTATCTTGAGTATGGAGAGCTTAATTGTTAAAAGACTTGGTGTGCACGCTAACATGAGATATATGATCATGATGGCAAGGTTGATGTTACATTATAATTCGTATATATGGATCAGTGTCAAACCATAGGGTATAGATCGGTACTGATCCATACACTTAGCTAGTTTTTGAGTGATTTTTCCTAGACTTCCTTCTTGCCTTCATTTGAGCCTATTTGATGAGTTTGGATTGAATTAGAGTTCATATCAACTTCTTATTCTCTCAGGTCTTCTCTTGGGCCAAAAAATCGGGTAGCGTTTGCACCCCGTAGTACATCTTTGTTGTAGAAAAGATGTGGTCTAGACCAATCTATCTTAAAGTTTCATAATTTGATTGGCTTGAGCACAATATTTAACATTTCTAAAAAGTTATCTTTGGTTTTTCATCTTTAGCTTGGATCCTTGAGTTATGGATGCAAATTCATTCAACTTCGAGTTTCGAGTTCAAACTTAGTAGGATGCTTCATGGGGGGATGTTCGTGGTGTATGAAAGTTTTCATTTCCAATGAGGTTGATATGATGGATCAGTAACGATCCATATCATACGGATCGGTGCCAATCCATTTACTTAGAAGGTTTTTTAATTTTTTTTCTTTTTAAATGTGCTCAGTCCGATCCATATACCCTCACTCTCATAGGATTTATTTCTCCTATCCATTCTATAGCCTCCCTCCAAAGTCGATCCTATTGGAACTGAAACAAAAATAGATAGTTGATTCTCCTTTGGATGCCGATGACATGAAATATCAGTGTTTTGTTGGTTGGTCCTTACTTCTATTGGAGTGCACAAAGCAATAGAAGTAGTTACATGTAATACAAGATTTTAAGTTTTCTCAGGCTTCTGCTGAAATACATTCTATGACCAATGACGTTATGGAAGTTCCTACTGCAAATGAATTCAACAACAAATGTTCAGATCAGACTTGAAGGATAGTGATAGAGGATTAGAAGTGCAGTGGGACCACAATTGCTATGGAGTTGGTAACCTCATCATGGGTTCAAAACTCTCTTTTAGGATTTAATTTAGTATTTTGTATGTATTTTATTTTTTTTGTTTTTCAGTTTGTATTTAGGTTAGTATGCTAACCTAATTATGTACTTTCCAGTTGTTAATAAAAGTGTACCAATTTTAAGATTTTTTTTGTTTAGATCAGACACCTTATAGACCTAAGGTAGTTCGCAAGGCCAGATCTGATGTAGAGCCTTTTTGAGTTTCAGACGGCTTCTGATTCCAGAATTATTGATATCCCTACTTGGAATTCACTGGTTGTAACAACCCGAAAATCTGGGCCAGTTTAAAATTTTTATTTTGGCAATTTTAGCGAATTTTGAATATTTAAAATGAATTATTTTAAATAATATCGACGAGAAATTTATTTTGAATAGAATTCGAACGTATATATTATATATGCCGTCGTTAGAATATATAATATTTATATATAATTATAAATAGAATTGAAGATGGCGCGGTAGTTCGATAATTCGATTTCAAACTTCAATTGAATGTACCGGGTGCAAAACAATCCGGATTTTAGTGAAACCAAAAACATTAGGATCTAATTGTGAATATCTTTCCATCGAATCCGAAAAATCGAAATTTCATAGCGGGGATCAAAAGATATGTCCAGTTGAAAATTCTGAGTAGTCGCTATAGAATTCAGGCCCTTGAAAATGGAGATTTTGCAAACGACCTCGGATTTCGATGAAACCAGTTTTGTTGGGTCCGAGATGTCAAGTTATTGCTAGATTCCAAATTTCATAATTTTTCGAATCAATATGTGAGCCTGGCAAAGGAAAACGTGTTTGACCAGTTTTAGTTGATTTTAATCGACTGGAAAATGGCCATTTTTCAAACGGTCTCAGAATTCGACGAAACTAGTTTTTTTAGGACCGTATCGTCAATACGAAGCTAGAAAATAGTTTTATGGAATTTATAGAGTTGTTATGTGACCCCGGTAATTTGAAATGTACGTTTAAAATTCAATATAGTGATTTAAATGTAAATTCAACGGAAACTGATTCAAACGATCGAATCAACCTAAGAAACAAGTCCCATTGTGTTCGGAATAGGGGTAAAACGCTATGAACGACAGGCGGTGGGTTCGATTTCGAGGGCGTACGAAAAGTCAACTTAGGAGAGAGAAATTAAATTAATTAAATAAAAAAAAGAAAAAGAAAGAAAACCCTCTCCTCCCTTAAACTCTTCTGCCCCCCCCCCTCGTTCGTTCGAAATCAAAATAAAAAAAAGGGAAAAGAAACCCAAAAGAAATCGCGTCGCCCCCCCCCCTATCCGCTGCCGCCGCCGCCATCGATGGCGACCTCCCCATCGCCGGAGCTCCACCAAGGCCATCCCCCTCTTCTCGCCGTCCCTCTCCCCTTACAGACCCTCCGCTACCCCAAAACTCGAGCCCCCCCCTCGACTTCATCGGCCGTCCCCACCGCCTGCGACAACCCGCGACCCCCCCCCCCCCCCCTTGCGCCCTCTTCGACCCTCCGCACCACCCTCCAGCTTCCGACGTCCTTAGCCCTAATCCGAACAGTAAGTTTTTATTTATTTATTTTATTTTGGCTAATTTAGTTTTCCATATATATATATTTCTATTGTTTTAAAATCTGAAAAAGCACGTAAAGATTATAATTTTAACTTAGTAAAAATTCGATTTTCCTTTATATAAAAAGTAGCGAAGAAAAATACGACGTTTATCATGAAATAACATGGTGAAAATACGATTTTTTTTGAAGTAGCAAGATTGAGTTTTTATAAAGTAGAAGGATTGGATTTTTTAATAAGAAGAAGATTTGATTTTTTATCCAGCAAAGAAGTAATTTTTAATTATATAAAAATTCGATTTTTATATATTGAACATCGAAGTAAAAATGTGATTTTTATATATTGAATAGCATAGTAAAAATGTGATTTTTATATATTGAACATCGAAGTAAAAATGTGATTTTTATATATTGAATAGCATAGTAAAAATGTGATTTTTATATATTGAATAACGAAGTAAAAATTCGATTTTACATATGTAGTGACTACGGGCAACGAAAACGACGAAAGGCGAGAATGGCGATGATTCTCTAAAAGAAGATTCAAGATGATTGGATAGCTATCGGTGAGAACTTCTCACCTTTCAATTTAATTTTCTAGTTATATATATATACTAGGATGCAGACGGTGTTTAGTAGCACCCGACACCCGTCATCCACAGACCATGGATGGCTTGTTTGTTAAATTGTTTGGTTGTGTAGTTGGTTAGATTATTTGGTTTGAATTGAATTGTTTGGTGAAATGAAATGGATTTGATTGATGTGTGAATGGCGTGGGCCTTCACTAGACCGGGGATAAGGCTAGGCCTTGTCCCGTTTCTAGTATCGTGCCGTTATGCCGCCGAAATTTTCTAAAAATAAGTAGAAAAATAAAGATAACATTTTATTGAATAAATGAACCGAATAGAATATTCATAGTTTGAATAAAATATTTTGGTCGTTAAAAATATAATTTTTAACGTGAATGTGAGTAAATAAATATTCATTTACAAACCGGACGATTTGTTTATGTACACCTATTTGAAGGACATTGATTGGGACGATAAATTTTACACATCGCCCAACTGCACAAATAAATATGTGTTTGATTGTTTGAAACCCCACACGGGTGTTGGGATGAAATTTGAAGTTCTGTTGTGGCTTGTTCTCGAACTATCCGACGCTTTCCTTTACGGGGAAGTTACGGGTTTTTACACTGGTCTCTAAAATAAAGGGCAAGAAAAAGAAGAAGGTGAAGAAGTTTAAGAAATTAGAGTCTTTATATTTTTCCGGTCAAGGTGCTTCTACTGGAACTTAGTAGAGACTTAATGACAAAGTTGAGGTTTATACTTGTTTTTTTATGGGTCTTTGAATTTTTGTTATATACCAAGCAGATATTGGTCTTTAGGTAAATATATATCTTTATATTATTTCATATCTGTAGTTCATATAGTTATTTCAGTACGAGTGAGTTTTCAGGTCAAGTGATGCTTCATTGTTTTGAAAAATGTACGACTATGGATGTAAAATTATATATATATATAAGGGTTATGTGACATCCCTCTTTCGTGGCACCCCAATAATAGCTACATATTTATAATTAAATAATTTAGTAGAGAGAGAAATAATTAGTGGAAAGGGAGAGAAACGAGATCATGTGGTGGAAATCAGAGGGCTTAAAGGGATGTTGTACTATTTGGGGCACTCTTATATACGTATATATATATATATATTGTGTGTGTGTGAGCGGCTATTTGAATACAAACCGATGACACAAAATTAAATACATAAATTGTGAACTATTAGATTTTTTATTTTACCTCTTAATTTGCATGTGGACTCTTCTACTGAATCTCAGTCATTCATTTCGATTATAATATTCTTTCTTAGTGAAAAGAGAGAAAACGAGTGCTTGATATTTAGGGGAAGAGTTCAGTGCAATATAAGAGGTATAGAGGATTTGTCGTTGGCCTTTTCCAACTATATATATACATATATATATATATATAAGTATCAATTTCTGAAGAAAAAAAAACTTTGGTAATTTGCTCGATAGTGTAGTTTTCATCAACGGATTTGTCGTTGGCCTTTTCCAACTCTTGAATCTGCTCCTCAAGAGTTTGATGCTGTCTAACTATAACATTTCATATTTTGGAATGTTAATATATGGGGAAAAAAACCAAATAAATTAGTAAGCTGAAATTTATTTTGAACTGATAAAGATAATCAACTCAAAAAACAAGTTAATGATTAACTAATTAATTTTGTGTATTTGCATACTTAGTACAGTTTAATTCAAATAATATGCAAATAATTTACAAATTTACTCTCACTAGCAAGAATATAAGCATCACACCTATCCACGGATTTTTTTGTACAAAATGATGGACATGCAACATGCCAAATATCTCCACTTATATGTACACACACACGCATATATATATATATATGTATGTATGTATGTATGTATGTATACATACATACATACAGGAACACAAAAGTACATATCATCCACTTCACCTAACCAATATTCTCTCTAACAAGTTTCTAATAAATTGGCACCTTTGTTTATCCTGTTTCTTTGGTTTACGTCATTTTCTATGATAGATAATTTATTAGCTTGGGAAGAGTAGCACTTCAAATGGGAGATTGGGTACATTTTTTGGTCACCGGATTGTAAAGGGAACCTTATGATTGGGATCAACGGGAAGTTTCCATCTCCCACAATAGAGGCCACAGTTGAAGATACTATTGTTGTGGAACTCAGAAATAGTCTCCCTACAGAAGGGGTTGTGATCCATTGGCATCGTAACACCCCGTATTTTCTGTGAACATAAAGTTACAAAACAAAGTATAATTAATTTTTAAATGAAGAATTAAGGGAAACAGGTTACGCCATTGTGTTCGTCTCGGAATTCTGCTTGAGATAGAGTCCGAGTTTGCGTAAATTAGACTCCGTATGAAGAAGTTATGACCTTCAGAAGTTTTAGAAAAATTAAAACAGCTCAGCTCGAAATTCAAATCCAAACTCAAAATACACACCTGGGCTGGGCGGGAAAATTCCTGCCCAGGACCCAGGTCGACCAGGGGGTCGACCTCCCCCCTTTTTAAGATCCGTGGACAGATTCGTTTTTCTGCATTTAGACGCTCGTTCTGACCAGATTCGTTGCTCCTAAGCTATTTAAACACCCCTAAACCTCACTTTCTCTCCACACAACTTCATTTTGCCTATACTCTACCCTAATTCATATCAAAATAAATCTAAGACGGGGTTATGCTGCTCAAGTCCTTCGTAGAAATCAAGCTTAGAATTCTAGTAGAGATTCAACGATTTCAACAACTATTTCTAAGAATCAAATCTAAATTAGAAGAACAAATATTCTACTTCAAGGGAGAGCTATTCAGTTTCAGAATACAGATCCCAGAATTCAAGACCCTTCTGTAATTTGTAAGTTCACATTACTTTCAGAAATAAAAGTTAATCGTGATTCTGACATTGTAATAAATCTGGATCTGAGATTATGCCTGTCTTTCTATATCCTTTGGATCTATCTCATTGATAATATTATGTCTGTTCTTTGTCTCTTTTTTTCCTTCTTTCCTTTTTGTTTTATAGCCAGGCTACTGCGAGCCTGAGCCAGATCTCATAAGAGATGAACGTACGTTGGAAATAAAATTGGGCATAAATTATGACTTTGGACATGACCAACGCTAAAATTTGGGAAAAGTATTAAACTGTGTATAATTGGGCATAATTGAGTTGTAACAGATTTGAGGACATAACACATTCAAAACATAAAGTATTGGACATATGACTTGGGATTTGAGGCATAACGTATTGGACATATGACTTGAGATTTGGGACATAAAGTATTGGACATATGACTTGAGATTTGAGGCATAAAGTATTGGACATATGACTTGGGATTTGGGGTGTAAATTGAACTGTAAATATAAGGCATAGTACATGTTGTGGTCTAAGATCTAACATTGGGACATATATATATATATATGTGTGTGTATATATATATATATATATATATATATATGATAGTTTATGATTTGAAAGAAGAAGATTAGGGTGTATAGTGATGTATGGCTTAGGCATAAAATCAAGATTTGTCTTTGTCTTGTAAGTCAGTTACTTTTTAGATTTGAACACCTAAATCTAATTGGGACATGTAATAAAATGGATATGAGAATATGCATGATGTAAGTTATCCTTTCATTTAAATCTGCGCAAGAGTGTGTGTGTGTGTTTGTGTGTGTGTATATATATATATCTTTGGGAATCATTTTTGACTATGAAACTAGTCCAATCATATCTATCATTGTTGTATATCGGAATTGTAATCATTTTTAAGTTCATGATATAATTCTTATCATATCTATATGCCTGCAATGTATTCCTTGCAAAACTTGTCTTTTTAGTACATCAAGTTTATTGGACCAGTAGTTCTTATCATCATATGACTATGCGTATTCTTACGATGTTCCATCTTGCTTCTCCCCTTATATTATGAATCTTGAGTTGAATCTCGAAATACGTACGTTATGAATACGGGGGAAATTGGGTATAACATGAAATTGGCATTATTTGGCATAATTTGGAACATGTAATATGGCATAACTGTTAAGATGCAGTTTAGGGTAATTTGACATGAATTATGGAATATGTAATTTGACATATTGAACCTATAATTGGCATGAACGACAAAGTAGGAAGTTGGCATATAAATCAAGTTGTGGGCAAAAACTTTTATTGTTGCGAATTTGGGGTAACTGGAGCATTAAATCTAGATTGGGTGTAAAATGTAACATGGCTAGTTTTGACGAATTTGGTAATTAGCATGGAAAATTTAGATTTGGGTATACAGGGTAAATGTGTAGATTAAAGATGAACATGCCTAACCCGAGGTTAGATTGAGTTGTAGTGTAAAACTGCCCGAAACCGCTTGGCACATCCAATAACCACAACAACACCTATCTAATGTGAGAGATTGGTGCATCATGCCCAAGAAAAACCCGAGGTTAGATTGGGTTGTGGTGTAAAACTGCCCGGAACCGCCCGTCACATCTAGTAACCGCAACAACACATATCTAATGTGAGAGGTTGGTGCATTAATAAATCAATTAATTCTAATGAACAAGATGAATGAGTAGCGTTAAGTTCATAGGAACACTTAACCAATATAACATGGATGACTAGGGTTAAGTAATGAGAAACACTTAACCAATATGACAAGATGGATGACTAGGGTTAAGTTAATAGGAAACACTTAACCAGTATAGCATGATGAATGGGTAGGGTTAAGTAATAAGAAACACTTAACCAGTATAACTTGATTTGTGGTAAGGTTAAGTTAAAACAAGAGGGAAACACTTAACCAATATAACTTGATTTGTGGTAGGGTTAAGTTAACACAAGAAGGCAACACTTAACCCAAGTAATATAACAAGTAGGTGGGTTAAGTTAACTTGAATTGATTGAAGACACTTAACCAATACAACATGATGAACACATGGGGTTAAGTTAACAAGAAAACACTTAACCAATATAACTTGATGAACGGACGGGGTTAACTAAATAAGGAACACTTAACCAACATGACACGATGAATGGGTGGGTTAAGTTAACATGAATGGACAACACTTAACCAATATGACATAATGTGCGGGAGGGTTAAATACATATCGGGTTGGTGGGTAATATTAGTAAATATAGGCCCACAAAACTTAACTGTTTAATAAACATGCTTGGATTGATGAGAGGGTTAAGTACATCTCATGTAGGTGGGTAATATTAGTACATATAGGCCCACAAACTTAACCGTTAAATAAACATGCTTGAATCAGTGGGAGGGTTAAGTACATATCGGGTTGGTGGGTAATATTAGTAAATATAGGCCCACAAGCTTAACCAATAGGAAACCCTAGTAACGGGGACTCATTTCAGTAGTAACTCACATAGATGTATCACGGTACCCTGAACTAGACAGGGTAGGGCACGATTACTGGGCTGATTGTAAGCGGTCAAAGCAGCGGTAGGGGGTACGTCAGTGTAGGTTCCGACGGTTTATGGACGTGCACGTACTCCGGAGTGGGAAAAATCAGGCACTGGGTACCAGTATTTATACACTGTGCATCTTGAATTGTGTCGGGTCGCTATCATAAGGATTGATACACCTTATGGTGGGACCAGCACAGGGTATCTACACGCAAGAGAGGGTCGATTGACACAGACATAAGAGAAATGAATACAAGTAGGGAGCCGATCGATAGGGTAGTAAGAGTACTTCTAACTTGTTCATGGCAATTAGGCTGATTGAGGTGGAATCCTCACGATAGATGTACACATGAAGGCTACCACAATTACGGGGATTGAGATCAAGTTATCATTTTATACAGATTACTAGTTAGGACACTAGTTAGGTGGTGCAGAGATAGATATAGAAATCAGAACAACAATGTAGTAGCGAAGCAAAGGAAGAGTAGGAGCGCATTCAGTTTATCTTGCCTTATCATACCTTATGTTTATCCTATGTTATCTTGTTGTCCTTGTTATCATGGTATTGACTTATATTTAGTTTATTCACGTCATGATACTTTTGCATGTTTATATGCTGAAAGTCACTGGACTTACCAGACTTATGTCTGACCTAGTTTTGTTTCCCCTCTTTTCTTCCGTCCCCCCCCCTCTCCCCGGTTCGCAGGGAGGAAATGTTATCACTTAGCTCAGTTTTCTTTCCAAGCTCGAAGATAGTCGATGTATTGCTTTGGACTCTCTTTTCCACTGCTATGGCTGGTTCACGCTTTATTGGGGAATATCATTGTTATTTTTATGCTTCTTTTATTTTTGGAAGTTTTTAAATCAAGACAGAAGTTCTATGTATTACATTTAAGTATGTTTGAGAAAATTGTTGTAAAAGCTTGACTGAATTAAGTTGTTTATCAAATGACTTTATTTTGCGCTGCTTTATTTGTCTGTCTTGTAATTTATCTGCATCTTTTACCCAAAATGCTCCACCAAAGTTAAAGGCATTCTCTTTGTGAGTGACCTTAACGGAGGTGGGGTGATTCAGGCATGGCATTAGACAAGTTTCTCTTTGTATATTATTTCAAAATATGATCACATACAATTAACACTAACATATACACTAATGCACGTGCATTACATTCTGAGTTACTCACTGCAGTTTGGGACTCCATGGGCCGATGGAACAGCTTTTATCACTCAATGTCCAATCAATCCAGGAGAGACTTTTACTTATAGGTTTATAGTTGACAAGGTGAGCAGCATTAGTCTGGTATTATTTCCTTTGCACTGTCTTTTAATTTCTAAAATATTCACTTCTGATTTGGTTGAAGTATAATACAAGCAGTTAAACAATTTTAATTATTTAGTATTTACATAATATTTTTTTGGGTCAAATGATAGACAGTGAACAAGATTTACTTATAGGATGTAAAACACCGACAGTTCTTTTTTTCCTTCAAAATAAATTACACTTAATTTCCATGTATCTTTGCAAACCTGCAAGCAATAATGTGATATATCATTATTTGATGATTTTTATTTATTTTATTTTGTTGAAATGAGTAGGCGGGTACTTATTTCTACCATGGGCACTATGGTCTGCAGAAGGCAGCAGGATTATCTGCGTCTCTTATAGTAAATTTACCGAAAGGCAAAAAGGAACCATTTCATTATAATAACGAGATCAACCTACTGATAAATGATTGGTATCATCAGAATGTGCATGTTCAAGTAGCAGGCCTCTCTTCCAAACCTTTTAGGTGGATTGGTGAACCCTAGGTGATTTTTCCTTACCCAAAAATCATTGTTACCCACTGTTGACAGAAGCACTGAGTAACCTCTCATGCTCTCACAGTTGACATAAATATAGTTAACATTCTTTATAAGAAAGTGATAACCCATGGTGTTACTGGAAATAATTACCAACTATAAACAATGTTTGAACTTTGAGCTATAGTGGCAACATGCGAAAATAGAGAGTATTCATGATCACCAACTTTGTCAAAAGAATTTATTAAGTTCGACCATTGTATGCCACTTTTTTCCAGTTATTTACCTGACGAGCAACATAATGAGGGATCAAGATAAATTCTAAATACAACAAATTGCAAGGATAACTACTGATCTGATGCCGACTTTCTAATTTGGTGCAAGAATATTATGACAACCATGAAACAAATGAGCAAGTAGCTGGCCAATATCCAAATTAGCTGCAATAAAGCTTTGACTAGGAAAGCTAAACTAATTCGCGCCAAAAAATAAGATTTAAGATCAAATTACATAATCAGCTGTAAGATTAAATCTACAATATTTAGGTAACTTTAATATTTAATAGCAGCCATATCTAAAATCTATCGCAGTAGCCCAACGGTTAAGGGCTTTGCACTGCGGTAACAGCGGCGTGAGTTCAATGTTAGGTGTGGCTCGCATTGGAATGGAGTAGGTGCGTGGATTGAACGGGCAAATTGTCCCACATCGCAAGAAATTAAGAAAGATCGTGGTATATATATGTTGTTGGTGGCATGTAACATTGGGGATTCCTTTTGTTACAACAAGTGCTTGCCAATACCAAATTATATGCTCGATGGAAGATGATGGGAGATGTTCAATCGGGACGCCGGCATAGGAGACTTCGACCATTGACTTCGATAGACACGGTGAAGCGTGTACGGTACGCAGGAAATGCCGAAACTCAACATGGTATCAGAGCATTGGTGTTGGTATCAGAGCTCCATGGTTCGAGGGGACCGGTATGCGTAAAATGACCGAAGCATGGCTCCAAAGGGGCTTGAGCATGGGATGCTCGTCAAGGTGGAGATACAATGGTAAAAGTAGCATGACACCACTGCTTATGAGAACTCGGGGTAGCAGCCTAGCCAACTGTGAAGAGGACGCAAGGTGTAACTCTAAGGTGACTTGAGCAATGTTCGCCAAAGTGGAGATTGTTAGGTGTGGCTCGCATTGGAATGGAGTGGGTGCGACGGACAAATTGTCCTACATCGCAAGAAATTAAGAAAGATCGTGGTATATATATTGTGTTGCTAGCATGTAACATTGGGGATTCCTTTTGTTACAACAAGTGTTTCCCAATACCAAATTATATGCTCGATGGAAGACGATGAGAGATGTTCAATCGGGACGCCGGCATATGAGACATCAACCATTGACTCTGATAGACACGGTGAAGCGCGTACGGTACGCATGAAATGTCGAAACTCAACATTCAAAACCCGAAATGACATTCTAAGAGTTTACCATGTGCATACGCTAAGATAAATCACTTATGTGGTGCTCGCGGGCCGTGCTAGGTGCACTGGAGAGAGTTTTACGACTCCGGTCGGTTTCCCTTTTGAATAAATTCAAAAAAACAAAATTTGTTTCTCCTATCCACATAAAATCCTAATTGATTAATTTTTAGGAAAGGAAAACATTGATGAAAGAATACATTAGGAATTATGAATATCTTAGCTCATATATTCGAAATGAATAAAATTTTATAATGAGCATATTAACATCTTAAGCCCTGTTTAGTTTGTCATTTATAGTTTGGATTTCCAAACAAACAAAAGTACGCATGATACATGTATTTTTGAAAGAATATATGAAAATAATTAAAGTTAACATACAAAATAGACAAATTTCTTATGTTTCATGTTTTCAAGGAAATAACATATAAACATGAAAAACAATCCAACTTCTTTGTTGTTCCTCCATCGCTGTAATGACATAAAATTTTATATTTTTTACCCCCTTTTCTCGTGTTTTGCAATGGAGATTGGAACGCAAAATGCAAAACTTGCTTTCTTATTTATTCGAGTTCCGTTCTACATTAAAATTGATTCTGGATTACTAATTGCCATATAATTATGCACATACAATATTGATTCATGGTAGAGGACAGTATAACTGTTCACTTGCAGCTAGTGAAGGAATAAGTAGGTGCAATATAAGTAACAAACAATGTGCACCCGAGGTGCTCAATGTACTTCCAAATAAAACATACAGGGTGAGGATTGTCAACGCCGCTTCATTAGTACCTCTCAGCCTGGCTATTGGGGTAAGCATTTATTTACCAAAGCAAGTTCCTGCAAATGCACAAATTCATGTTCACCTTTGTAGATTTATTTATGCAAAGATACCAAAAAATATATGAAATGCTTACTTGATTATGTTAGTTCATATAATTATCTGTTACCCGATTCTTATGAAGTTCTATAGTTTGTTTAGAAGGAGAGTAGTTTGCCAGCATGTACATAAGTTAGTTGTAGCCATGTTACTTATGTTTTAAGATCAGTAGTATTTTTGATGTCTGTAGTCTGAAGTTACCATCTAGGTATAATAGGCACAAAATAAAAGAGGGGCATGCCTTGAATATAATGATCCAAGTTCCAACAGTATTAGTTTTATAAAAGGTGGTATTTTCTAAAGGGGAAAAAATGCTAACAGCAAAAGCAAGCAAAAATAAAAAAACCGTGATTCTAAAAAAAATAAACTTACTTTATTTAGTATTGAACTGTTTTCTCCAGCATCTATGTCATCAATGAGAGATATTTGTAAAATGGACAATAAAATTTCTATAGGTGGATTTGTCGAGATTAGGCGCATCGGAAGCCAACTCAACACACACAGCCCAATTCAGTGCAGCAAACAACAAAGACAACAAACACAAACAAAGAACACAATGTTTTAACGAGGTTCAGCTGTAAAGCCTACGTCCTCAGGCAAAGAGAGTAATTTATTACCTCACATAGGAGAATACACAAGAAAAGAACTCATACAAAGCTTTTGATAATACTCTCAGCTCACTCTCTTCTCAGCTTTTTCTATTCAGTGGCTGCTGCCCTCACTACCTCACAAACCCTTACAAATGAGAAAGTATATAGTGTAAAGTGTTTTGGGCTTCAATAGGTAAAAGGCCCATAAAGCACCAACATACAAAAACTGAAGTGCACGTGACAAAAGGCAGCATACTTCACAATTCTCCATCTCGGATCATGCACAAAAGCATGAGACGATCACACACAAAGCACTCTGATTGCCACATATCCAGCTGCACCACCAAAGTAGTTGCCTACGTACCCAAAGGATCAAGCTATCGTAGTTCATCATAGTGTCTCGCAAAGAGACTTCACAATGTTCCGAAGAACCTCCACCCCACCGGGGTATCATACATCAAACATACAAAACATCAATCAAGTCAAGACAATGCTTGAACTTGACATTAGTAACCACTTTAGTCAACATGTCTGTGGGATTCTCTTTTGTATCAATCTTCACCAAGAGAATATGACCCTCAGTTAATACTTCTCTAATGAAATGATAACGCACATCAATGTTCTTTGTTCGGGCATGATGAACTTAATTCTTTGCTAGGTGGATGGCACGCATACTATCACAATACACAGGAAGTTGATCTTGCACCACTCCCAAATCATCCAACAAACCTTGTAGCCATATAGCTTCCTTGAAAGCTTCAGTCACTGCCATATACTCTGCCTCTGTAGTAGATAGAGCCACTATCGACTGCAGAATAGACCTCCAACATATTGGACCTCCTGCCAAGGTAAACACATACCCTGTAGTAGAACGTCTCTTATCCAAATCACTGGCATAATCTGAGTCTACATAACCAACACATAAATGACTGTTGTTCATATCCCTCATAAATTCTAAACCAGCATCAATAGTTCCCAAAAGATATCTCAAAATCCATTTGACAGCATTCCAATGCTCTTTTCCAGGAGCATGCATGTAACGACTGAACATACTCACGGCATGTGAAATATCAGGTCGTGTACATACCATCGCATACATAAGACTCCCAACAGCATTAGCATAAGGCACATGTGCCATAAATTGAATCTCATCATCAGAGGAAGGACACATAGTTGCATTCAATTTAAAATGAGCAGCAAGAGGAGTACTTACCGATTTGGTTTCTTTAGAAATGCCAAATTTCCTTAATACCTTCTTCAAATATGTCTTTTGAGATAAACACACCTTGCCCTTCATTCTATCTCTCTGAATCTCCATGCCAAGAATCTTCTTCGCATCTCCAAGATCTTTCATTTCAAATTCAGCTGACAACTTACATTTCAGCTTCTCAATCTCAGACTTGCAAGTAGATGCAATCAACATATCATCTGCATACAAAAGCAAATAAATGAAAGAACCATCACTCAGCTTCTTCAGATATACACAATGATCATGGTGGCTTCTTGTGTACGCTTGGCCTAACATAAAATGATCAAATCGTTTATACCACTGTCTCGGAGATTGTCTCAGTCCATACAACGATCTTTTCAACTTACACACCAGATCCTCTTCACCGGGAGATTTGAATCCACTTGGCTGAGTCATATAGATCTCCTCATCTAGATTTCCATGTAAGAACGCTGTTTTTACATCCATCTGAACCATATTCAAGTCATACTGCGCTACCAAGGCTTACAAAAAACGAATAGAGGAGTGCTTCACAACTAGAGAGAATACTTCATTGTAGTCAATTCCCTCCTTCTGGGCATAGCCTTTTGCAACTAGCCTTTCCTTGTAGCGAATCTCATTTTCCTTCACTCCTTCTTTCTTAGCATATACCCACTTACATCCAATTGCTTTCTGGCCCTTCGGGAGCTTGGCAAGAACTCAGGTGTCATTCTTGTGAAAAGATGTCATTTCTTCACCCATAGCCTCTTTCCATTCTTCACACTCAATGTTATGAACAACTTGTGTGTACGTCTCAGGAATGCCTTCATCAGTAACTGGTAAAGCATAAGTTACACAATCTCGAAACCAACCCGGTTTCCTGATATCCCTTTTCGGTCTGCTAGAAGCAATTGACTCTAGAACACTCCTCTCAGCCTCTGTTTCTATTTCTAACCCATCTTCGGAATCATCAGCACAACCCCGATCAACCATAACTTCATCTGTTTCAACAACTGAATCCGTCAGCTCTTCAGAAGCAGGTCCCACTGGTATAGTTTCACTTGGGATTTGTGTAACAATATCAAACTTCACACGCTGCAGATTCTCACAATTACTGCTCTCATTCTCCACCTGATGAGAACCCTTACGCTTTAGCATTGCAGCCTCATTAAATGTAACATCCCTTCTTATAATCATTTTCTTGGTAACTGGATTCCAGAGTTTGAACCCTTTGACTCCAGTCTTCATGCCAACAAATATTGCCTCAACAGCACGAACTCCAAGCTTATTATCCTTCACATGATACCAAGCAGGACAACCAAATACATGAATTAACTCATAGTCATAAGCGGGCTTACCATACCAGAATTCCATTGGTGTTTTTCCTTCTAATGCAGATGAAGGCAACCGATTGAGGAGAAAACATGCATAAGTAACAGCTTCAGCCCAGAATGCTTTTCCTAATCCAGAATTAGACAACATACATCGTACTCTATCTAGCAGTGTACGATTCATCCTTTTTGCAACTCCATTTTGTTGTGGTGTTTCTCTAACTGTGAAGTGTCTCTTGATTCCCTCATCTTGACATACTTTGTGAAATGGATCACTTGTGTACTCTCCACCGTTGTCTGAACGAAGCACTTTGAGTTTTCTACCCGTTTGAGTTTCAACTGCTTTCTTCCATCTCACAAATATTTCCAGAACATCACTTTTCTGTCTCATGACATACACCCATACACGCCTGGAATAGTCATCAATAAAAGAGACAAACCAATGCTTACCTCCCAAAGATGCATTTTTGGAAGGACCCCATACATCTGAATGAACATAATCTAGGACTCCACTAGATTTATGGATTCCCTTACCAAAGCGAGATCTTGTCTTCTTGCCTTTTACACAATGTTCATAGAAATCTAACTTACAAACAACAACCTCTTTCAACAGATTTTGCTGAATCAAAGCATTCAAAGATTTCTCACCTGGATGTGCAAGCCTCATGTGCCATAGCATTGCAGATTCCTTAGCAGCAATTTCACTCTGCTCAGCTGTAGCTACATCTTCAGTCACTGTTCTCCCATTTAAGCAGTACAAGTTGTGATGACGTGTACCTTTCATAACAACCATAGCTCCAGAAATCACCTTCATAACTCCATTTTGGCCATCAAGTCTTAATCCTTTGGATTCAAGCATTCCTAAAGAAATCAGATTCTTTTTCATACTTGGCACACACCTCACATTTTTCAGTTCTCTAACTTTTCCATCATGCAGCTTCAGGCGAATACTACCAATTCCCACAATGCCACAAGAATTATGATTTCCCATCAATACTTCGCCCTCAAACTTCGTAAAATTTGATAATCATTCTCTATTTGGAGTCAAATGAAAGGTAGCACCCGAATCAAGTATCCACTCATCATCTTTTGCCTTAGAGTTAGAAGGTACCATGGTTAAAGAGAAATCTGACTCATTCCCTGTGTCTTTGCTGGACTGGACGACATTTGCCTTTCTTGTCCCGCTCCTTGACCTTTGGACAATCCTTAAGCCCAATGGCCTTTTTCATGACACCAAGAACATTCATCCTTAGCCAAACGCCCTTTTGCTTTCGAGTATCCTTTACCCTTATTATGATGTTGGCCAACATTTTTCTTACGGTCTGATTTTCCACCTCTCACTACAAGAGCATAACCACCATCTTCTCTGGAGATATCATCTCTATCCATCTTTCGGAATTCTTCACTGCGTAATGATGTGGCGACTTCATCACAAATCAGCTTGTCTTTGCCATGAATTAGCGACTTAATCACAGGTTTATATTTTTCCGGAAGAGAATTCACTAAGCACAAAGCTTTCTCCTCATCTGGAATGATCTCATCATAGTTAACCAACTCCGTAAGAAGTTTGTTAAAGGAATCCAGATGCTCAGTCAGAGTTGCACCCTTCTTCATATTGAACCGATATAAATTCCTTTTTAGATGAATTCGGTTCGCCACATTCTTCACAAGGTACTTCGCTTCAAGTTTTTCCCATAATTCTTTCGGCGAGGTCTCATGTTGATAGTTCACTCTGATATCCGCTTCCAAGCAACCCCTGATCGTAGCTAAACAAAGCCTTTGAATCTTTTCCCACTGTTTGTCCGACCATTCTTCTGGTTTCTCTATTCTCAAACAAGGTTCCAAATCCAAATGTTCAAGAGCATCAGGCACATCTATTCTCCACAAACCAATGTTATTGTTTCCATTGAATTTCTCTACATCTAACCTTGCTCTGTGATACACTATTTTTTCAGATTAACTTGATTCGCCCATTTTTGCAACATAAGCAACTTACACAAGAGAAACAAACACAAATGCAAAAAAACTGGCTTCACAGGAATTTCGTCGAACACCTCCTATGCACTAAATTGAACACACAAATCCAAAGATTGCAACCGCAAGCTCTGATACCAATTGTCGAGATTAGGCGCAGCGGAAGCCAACTCAACACACACATCCTAATTCAGTGCAGCAAACAACAAAGACATCAAACACAAACAAATAACACAATGTTTTAACGAGGTTCAGCTGTAAAGCCTACGTCCTCGGGCAAAGAGAGTAATTTATTACCTCACATAGGAGAATACACAAGAAAAGAACTCATACAAAGCTTTTGATAATACTCTCATCTCACTCTCTTCTCAGGTTTTTCTATTCAGTGGCTGCTGCCCTCACTACCTCACAAACCCTTACAAATGAGACAATATATAGTGTAAAGTGTTTTGGGCTTCAATAGGTAAAAGGCCCATAAAGCACCAACATACAAAAACTGAAGTGCACGTGACAAAAGGCAGCATACTTCACAGATTTGACATATTAAATGTTAAGCCGTGGTATATAACATATATAGTGCTCACATAATTAATTCTATTTTTTTTTTTAATCCTTTTGCATCCCTATTTTGCAGTGCGTAGGGTCTTGCATGGTTGCTATGGTGTAATCGACAGGTGTTCATGTACATACATACATACACATGTGCTTATAAGAAATTAAATATATAAGAAGACTGATAGAAAACTATCAGTTTGATTAACAGACAAGTCTAATGTAGAAAACTACCAGTTTAAACTTTAAAATATAAATTTAGAAATATGGGAATTAGAAACATTATATTGATTAAGATGTAAGCTTCAGATATTGGAACTTGAAAGGTGCATCTAGGTAGCTTATGATGACATTACACATAGTAGCTTCTAATGACATTACGCTTGAAAGAGATTAAAAGTTTAACATAAACTCACAAGTTATAAATAAATATCTGTATCCTGTCCAAGTTATAATGTTAACCCATTTATTTGTGCTGTAGATTGGTCTATTTTTCAATCTCAAAGTCGCTTGTAATGAGCTAAGGAAATTAATGGTATTGAAAATGGTACTTCGAGTAAAATGAAACTTTAAATATTCATTTATATAGAATGTGTAAACGGTCATAGTCTGTAAATGTGAAAATAGTCATACTCTGCTGATAGACTATATATCAGGTTAACTACATATGACTAGTGTGTGAATCAAAACACTGAAAGGTGAAACCATTTTATGTTGAGTATAAAAAGGAACCCCCACAAGCAACAGTATTGTCATCAAAATTTGTGTTGATGATACATCATTTTCACTCATCATGCTACTGATCCCCAAATATTAAGCTGAATTTAACTTCAGGGTCACAAAATGATGCTGGTGGAAGCGGACGGAAACTACATCGAACCATTTACCGTGAATGACATGGACATCTACCCAGGCGAGAGCTACTCGGTCCTTATAACAACTAACCAAAATTCATCTTCGAGCTACTGGATATCAGCTGGCATTAGAGGAAGGCCTCCTCCAGTAACCCCCCTGCTCTAGCAATTTTAAACTACAACCTCGACTCTGAATTGAAAATGCCTTCCTCTCCACCTCCAGTGATTCCTAAATGGAACGACTATTTGCACACCAAAAAATTTACTAACAGCATCTTCGGTAGGCAAGGTACGCCACAGCCACCAGCTGGTTACCAGTCTCAAATAAAGCTTATCAACAGCTTAACCTGGATTAATGGCTATCTTAGAATGTCAGTAAATAATATATCGCTAGTTTTTCCATCCACTCCTTATATCAGTTCTTTGAAATATGGGTTGAAGGGTGCTTTCAATGCAATAAAGCCTCCATTGAATCCACTGAATCCAATCCCAACACTAGGAAGTAATTTGTACAAGCTTAAGTTCAATGAGACCATTGATGTAATACTCCAAAATACAAAACAACCCGATGGTTTTAGTGAGATACACCCATGGCATTTGCATGGGCACGACTTTTGGGTACTAGGCTATGGAGATGGAAATTTCACTAAGGCCGACATGAAGAAATTAAATTTGAAGAACCCACCGTTGAGGAATACTGCGGTACTATTTCCATATGGATGGACAGCAATCAGGTTTGTGGCAGATAACCCAGGAGTGTGGGCATTCCATTGTCATGCTGAATCACATTTACATAGAGGAGTTGTTATTGACACTCCAAATATTGTTAAGAGAAGGTCAATTTTTTTTTAAAATTAAATTGTTAAGGGGAGTACCAATGGAGAGATCACCCTCTTAACAAATAAACTTTATTTTACCAAATTAACCTCCTATACAATAATCTTTTTTTTATTTGTTAATCAAAAAAATTTATACGGTATATTAGTCAACTACATCATATTTTTATATCAAATTACTAATAATTTCATTTGTCAGATTAGATGAAATAACATCATTGATAGGAAATCGATATACATATATCGAACAATTATTTCTTTAATACGGTATAACATTCTTTGTTCATACCATTATTTCTCCTCAAAGAACCGTTTTTTTTGTTTTCAAATAATTTAGGGATTTGTTTTTTTTTTTTTTTTTGCATTTGAAATTGATTTGGATTTGGGATGGTAACTGATGTTAATACCAGACGTTATTACGAGGGTAAAAGGAAACGTAAAAAATTAAGTGCGTGAACCCCCTTAACATTATTTTTATGATTGGAGTGTTTTTAAAATTTGACTTCCCTTTAACAATATTTGGAGTGTCAATAACAATGCCATTTACATATGGGCTTGGGTGTAATTTTCGCTGAAGGGGTTCATATGATTAAGGATATACCTAAGGATGTGCTTGAATGTGGCATGACAGGAAAAATGTCAATGAATGACCACAAACAAATGGGTGATTAAACCCAAAGGGATACTTGTATTTCAATTAATAGACTTTGATTTGCTGTTTTATTTACATCAGTTGGGAACAAAAATTAAGCAAATTATTAAAAGTATTTTTTTTTGAAAAGGAATCACTAAAAGTATTTAGAAGAGCGTAACGATACATTTCTTATGAGTAGTCCAACATTTTGAATCTATAGGGACATCGTTTTATATGAATAGTCCAACATTTTGAATCTATAAGGACATCGTTTTATATTTAAGGTTCTCAAGAGTAATAGTATGTTTTTTGTACGTCAAATGTTTCTCTTTTGTGTTGAGAAGATAAACATCTTGACCATTACAAGTGCATGTGGACCGACTCTTTCCGAGGTGGGATTGTTTGGTTTGGTTAATGTGCCATAGAACTTTGTATATTTTAAAACCGTTTTTGATCCCGTAATTTCAAATCAAATGTTTTCTCATGATCCAATCTTCATTTTACTCTTACATTTATCCCTTATAAACAGAGCCTATTTTGACATAGAAAAAAAATAAATGTTTGGAAACTGTGTTTGTTTATTTTCTATCTCCGTTTTATTTAGATTCGAGCAATATTTTTGGTTTTCTTGGTCTACTGAATCATTAGTTTTTATGCAAGAAACTTCTGGTATTATATGATAGTTTTTTCCTTGAGGTGACGCACAATTCTGACTGTCTTGCACAATTCTGGCATAGCGGTGAAATGTGTCTTTAACAGATCGACATAGCCCGCAACTCAACCTTAAAATTAACTTTTGATTCTAAAAATTCAAATCGAGGCATAACAATTTAAAGACATTATGGCTTCAATCAGTGTTGACTTTGCTGTTTACAACGTGAAAATTGTTCAGATTTGAGGATCTTCACATTAAACAATGGAGAAAAAACAATTTTTATTACTGTGAAGGACATGGAGTATTTCACTCTGCGAAGAAGCATGAACTGCTAGATGAAGCGACATATGATTAGAAAAGGGCTTTGAAAAACTGATTGCACCGTAACTACGTCTAAAAAAATTATGTTCTTGATGGCTTATCAATGATATGCATGACTACTACAATTTTGAATCAGTGAAGGAGATTTGGGATGTATTGCAAAAGAAATATAATACTTAGTAAGCCGAAGCGAAAAACTATATTGTCAGCCGCTATTTGAAGTTTCAGATGACGATAAACAAGTGAAGCCATAGTCTCACAAGCTTTATAAATTATGCATGAAATCATGTCCAAAGATATGACTTTAGATGAACAGTTTTATGTTTTTGTACTGATTTATAAATTGAGGATAAATTGTCCTCAAGTTGGAAAGATTTTAAAAACATTCTGAGATATAAGAGTAATGAATTTTCCTGATAGGATTTGAATATTCCTCTTCATATAAAAGAGGAGGCCAAAAACATGACCGGAAGAAGAGGCGCTTGTTGTTTATAGTAACAACATTAAGACATTCATAAACGTTGGCCTTAAATCAACACAATTTTTTTAAAAATCAGAATGACAAATAGAATCAGAACCACGACAATCAGCCTAAAAAACAACAAAATGCTCCAAGAGAATGACATTGGATAGTTGTTCAAATGTTACCATTGTGGAAAACCAAGCCATATGGGTTGAAATTGTCAAAACAGGGAAAGCCCAACACCATAGGCTAATCTTACTATTAGTGTCAAATCTGGTCACCAAGTCATAAAAAATCATAGACAATATCATCAACCCAGATCATAGAATGCAATTAGAGTAAATCACATATAGGTTTATAATGGTTCGAGAATTAAAAGTAATCTATTATTTATGCTGTTAGATTATAATACAGTATTTGATTAAGTATAAAAAGATGGAGATAAAAGGAGTTGAAGTTTGGCAATGGCAGAGTCCCTACGTAGTAGAGCGAAAAAGAACCTTGAAATAAGCTAAAAAATCTTGTATTTATAGCTGAAAGAAGGCTCGGATCGGCCTAAACATCCAGAGGAAAACATAATCTCAAAATAGACTAAGTTAGCAAGCAACGGGTCGGATCGTCCATCACACCAACTACGGATCAATACTGATCTGAGGCAATGGGAACGATCCGAACCCAAATCTAGGTTTTAGCTTGCCACGATCCAATGTGGTGTTGCTTCCAAGTTTTCCCAAATCCAAACGAGTATCCAAAAGTATTTGCAATCCATGGTGCTTTGTTTCTTGCCAATCCAATGTAACATTCTAGCCAATCTGAGGCATTATACCTTGTTCAATCTGATGTATGATAGGTTAGAGGCTAATCCGATCTGGGGTCATTAGCCATGATCGATCAAAGTTATAACCATCCAGAATTTGAAGTTATTTCCAATCCAGCGCTTTGTCCAAGCATGTCAAAGTTTCCATAAGTTCATATATTTATCCATGCTCGAGTCACGAGCTATCCAATCGTCCAAAACCAAAGCGTAAAAGAGGGTTAACACTTGCCAGTGGAAGACGAGTTTTATATAATCTAGAAATCCATAAATCCAAAAGACGTAATTTGATAGTAGTTCGTAAGAAATCCATAACAAATCTACAAGAAATCCAATATCTAGAAACTAGAAATCTAAAAAGCTATGATTACGCCTGATCAATTATAACCAAATCCATATCCAAAAGCAAATGGAATGCCACGGTCTCATCGGATTGTGTTATGTGTGAAAGTTCAGAAATCTTATGATCGCACCGGATTGTAATTATAATAAAAAACCAAGCCAAAAATCCAAGAAGTCCAAATCCAAATTATAATTCGATATCTAAGAAATCAAGAAAACTAAGAAATTCTACAGATCCAAAATATCTGATCGAAATCCAAAATCCATAGTCTCTCTAGGCCTAACGAGTGTGGTTATAGACCATAAACACAAAATCCGTTTGAAGAACCTTCCTATGTATAACCATATTCAAGTACAGATTTACGTCCCTGACAAATCCTAACAAAACGGCTCGGCTCTTTCTTAGCAAGGTCTATACTTGGGGACCAATCATTAAAGTTTAAATCCAATATCCTATTTCATACTTCACAAGCATAATCCATACAAGTGAAGTAATTTTATTAAAGTTCCAAAGTCATACTTTATTACAAAATCCAAAGAAAGTCAATGATTCATCATTAGGTAAAGAGCATGCTTGGGATTAAATCATAATTTCGTAAATGGGTGGGCTGACCTAGCCATTTTTATTCAAAATTTATTAGCTAAAAGAGGTTGGATGGTTCGTCATCATATAAAGAGCATGCCTACAGATTAAATTCTAATTTCGTATATGGATAGGCCAAATTAACCATATAAAATACAAAATTCAAATCAATGGATGGTTATCCGATAGGAGCTAGGCTTAAACCGCTCCTATTCCAACCGGTAAGCATATGCTCATATCCTGCTATCGTAGTCCTATTCTAAATATACTGTGTCAGCTCTCTGCAACTGAAGCGTTCCTTTATCATATCCCTAAGATGCCGACACTCGTTTGTATTATGGCCATCTAGGTCATGGAAGAAACAACATTTTCTAGAATTTCGTTCTTTTTCCATTGGCTCAATCGAGATTATTTCCTAAACGAAAGAGCATCCTAATATCCAAGTAAATTTCCTATAGAGAAGCACTGTGATCAGTATATGAAGAGAACATAGGTTTCCTCTATTGCTAATTATCCTTGTTGAATCCACCTGAGGTTTTCCTTTTGCCTTTACCCTTATCCTTTCTAAGTTGAGACGATCCTCCATCTTTAACAATAGTAACCTCGAGAGTTCCTCCATCTGCTTTCCCATCCTCGTTCTGCAAAATTTTGTCTGCTTCATTATAGAGCTAGCCCAGATCTCTTGGAGGATCCCTTACAATGAAACCTTAAAATCATGATACATGAAACTATAGCCATAAGTAGCATGGACCGGTTCGGCCTATTCATCGGCACTACTGCCGCATTGAACCATTCTAACAACGTAGAGTCTCTAAGGTCCTCTAGTTGATTGTTGTGAGCATCATAACGTTTTTAGGTCGAGAGATGTGAACCTTTAATTGTTGATAAACCTTTCCACAATAGCATTCCAACTTCCAATAGAACCTGATTTCGATTGTTAAAACCATATAGTAGTGATATTTGAGAGAAATAGCGAGAGGCATTTAGCCATGACATCGTTCGATGCCCTAGTATTTCCATGTGACGCATATAGTGCATAAGATGGACGACAAAATCCTTCCTATCCTTGTAAGCTCCTAGATCTAGTAACTTGAAGTTCATCGAGTTCCAAGAATTCATAATAACCGTTGTGAAATGGGATTTGATTGAAAAATCATACGCAGGTAGGAAAATTTGCCACTTAAAAACCTTCGTATCACATCCAAAATTTGATTATCACTATCTAGAAGTTGACGTCAATCTTCAAAACCGAAACCAACAACCCTAGTATGTTGGCTGTAGAAGAAGCATGTCTACCTATGATACTAGTGGTTGGATCGATGCCAACCCATGGAGTGGAGTCGAGGCTGATTCCTTTTTCAGAGGCAAAATTCCCCATTCCTTGATCCAATCCTATATGCAAATCCGTGCGCACCTCTGTGCTGTTAACGGTTCTATAACATAGAGGTGTAAAAATCTATAGCGGGGATAAAGAGGGCAAAATATGGAGATGCGAAAATGTTAACTATATGTAAAACCATATAATTAAAATTAATTAATTATCATTCTCTCCATTTATGTAGAAGAAATGAATATTAGTTAATATTATATAATAAAATCAATAAATATCATGGTTGTGCAAACTAGATTCGAGGATTACTATAGATTTATATCTTATATAGGGCACATATGACTTAAAATTAGCTCTTTACATTAAAATTTTGATTTATATTGAAAAGAACAAGTCAAATCATCCTTCGTGTTTTAATATTGCTATAGCAGGTTCTAAATAGCATTGATTTAGCGGGTGCAGCGGAAAATAGCGAGGCTTAAATTGGAACTATTATTCGTTAGTGCTAAATTGAAACAACACAGTTACAGGAGAGCGCTACAGGCTATAGCGGAGATTTTGCGAGGCTTTAGCAGGGCCTTAACTGCACAGGCACACTTGAACTTCCATTCCAGCACTCAAATCCATGTTATGAAAAGTGTCATGAGTCAAGCCATGTCTTTAAGTGGGGTTTCACCTGGTCCGAACCAGGTCACAGTGGATTGGTACCAATCTAAAATGATTGGGGAATTACCCTCGAGCCCAACATGAGTTCTTATGTGTTTCTGGGTCCCATTCCAACAGTAATATTGTAACACGCCGTATTTCTGTTAACACTATAGTAACAAATTAAAGAATAACTAATCTTAGATTTGAGAATTAAGAGAAACGGGTTACGCCATCGTGTTCGTCTCGGAATTCTGGTTGAGATAGAGTCCGAGTTTGCGTGAATTGGACTTCGTATGAAGAAGTTATCGCCATCGGAAGTTTCAGAAAATTTAAAACAGATTTCAAAAATTCAAATTTCAGAGTCAGATGGGCTAGGCGGGAAATTTCCCGCTCGGGCCAGGTCGACCATAGGGTCGACCTACCCTGACCAGGTCGACCCCCCCCGGCCAGATTTGATTGATGACCTGTTTATGACTGTATGCTGAGTCATTAGGGTTTCTGATCTGCTCTGATTGGCTGGGATTAATTCTGGGTTGATCGGATGGCTTAAATTAATCCTAAACTCTATAAAAAGGCATGTAGACTCAAACCCTAAAATGAAATTAAAATTAGATTCATGGCCTCCATGCCGTCACCTAGCAACCTAGAATAGCCGCCACCAATTAGAGAGGAAGAAAGCTAATCAAATTCAATTCTATTCAACTCTAACAACGAATCTACTTCAAAGGAAAGCTAATTCAATTTCAGAACGCAAGACCTTCTTTTTGTGAGTTCGTTTTCTTTAATAAAATAATTAACAATTTAATTGGATTGAGATGTGATGTGGATTACATGGCTATGTTGTGAATTATTGACCGCATGTTATTATTTATGTTGTAAATTCTATGATATTATCATGTATGTTGTAAAGTGGCAATGTTATCATATATGTTGTAATTTTATGATTGGCTTATGTATAATCAATTCATAATGATGTTTCATATGCTAGTTTGGTTATGTTGTTGGAACTAATTCATATGTTAAATCATATGTATGTATATATGCAAGTCTAGATGTTAGCTCTGGATCATATGCAAGTTAATGAAATTATGAACAATTTTACATGTTTCATGACCCCTATTTTATGTGTGTAAATTGGATCTAAAGTTAGGCTATGACATGTGTGAGTTATATGCTAGTATACAAATTTTCTACATGCTAGTTTACATGTTTACGTGTAGATTTACACCATCGTTTATGTTGCATAAATCACATATGCAAATATATATATATATATATATATATATATATATATATATATATGTTGGAAGTATGAATCATGCCTTTGCAAGTTTGAACCTTATGATTAGATCTATGACATACATGGTTTATGCAAGTTTGTGACTATCACCTAAACAAGTCTACACCTTTAGATTTAGATCTATGACACATGTAGTTTTATGCAAGTTGTGACTTTGGCCTATGCAAGTTTTTATGTAGAACCTCATTCACACATGCAAGTTCACCCCTTATGTTTAGATCTAGTTTTATCTATATGTATGTTGTGATGTTTTCTCTTTATTCCATAAGTTAGACTATTCGAGTATAACGTATATTTTACGTTAAACGAACGAACGTACAACGTGGGGTAATGGGATAATATTAAAAGATTTAATATTGAGAATTGGCATAAATGCCTTAAATGGCATAAAATAAATTTGTGATGAAAATTGGTATGATTTTGCATACCATAAACAGATGGACATAATTGAGTCAATTCTGGCCATAGTTAAATTTGGAATTGATTGATAATTTGAATGGGGAATAATTAATTTTGTGTAATTAATCGTCTAAGACACGAGGTTAGGCTCTTTTGTGGTGTAAGACTGCCCGGACCCACCCGACAAATCTAGCTGGCACAAATGCCAGTCTAATGTGGAAGGTCTTAGGCATAAATTAAATGCGTAACAGTTGTAAAGACACGAGGTTAGGCTCGTTTGTGGTGTAAGACTGCCCGGACCCGCCCAGCAAATCCAGCTGCCACAAATGCCAGCCTAATGTGGGAGGTCTTTATAAGGTTACAGTCTTAATGAATTAAGAAACACTTAACCAGATAAATATGTGGTGGGACATAGGGGTTAAGTAGGTGCCTTGGGTGGCATGTGGAATTTAGAGGGTGCCTTGGGTGGCATTTGAAATACGATTAGAAACACTTAACCAAAATTGAAACATGTAAGTGAACGTGAATAAGAAGAGGGTTAAGTAGGATGTACTAGAGGGGACCAAGCTTAGGTGGATAGCTTGTGTCAAGTAATAGGGGCCCGTTTCAACCAGTAACTCATACGTATCTTTGTGGGCTTGACCTAAGTCGAGGACGGGACATGCATACCGGGCTTGACTGTAAGAGGCCAAAACGGGTTAGCGGTGGCAACGCAAGTCCAACGGGTTCATATGCGTGTGTGGGCCCCGGCTAGTAGGTAAGACGTTGTTGCATCGTGTAGGTATAAGCTGTGCATTATTGGTGGTATCGGGTTGCCACTTTGGGGAGTGATATACCCCACTATGGGGCCAGCACGAGTATCTACGAGTTAGGGAGCCGATCGCATGGGGCTAGTGGGTACACCTAGTGGAGATAGGGGCAGGCGGCACCTATGAAGGCAACTAGGGGTGCACGAAACTACCATTATCATTATTAAAGTCTTATAGGCGGGATCAACCTTAGGGTGACTAGTGTTGGTGCAGCATAGTAAATATCTGATAGTGGTCTAGGTGCGCCTTTAACGTTATCTTTGTTCATCTTATTTCCTTGTTTACTCTGTTATACCCAATTGTTCACAGTCATTTCCTTATTTTCCAACTTATGCCTTTGCCTAGTTATTGTGGTAATTATATTGTTAAAGTTATTGCACTCGCCAGACTTTATGTCTGACCCCCTTTGTTTCCTCCTCTTTTCTTCCTCCCTCCCCCCTCAGGTGCTCAGGGTGGAACTAGCATCAGTGGAGCTTGATTTTGGACAGCTGTATCTCTTAGAAGTTGCTTGGATCACTGAAGTAAAAGTTCAGCCTATCTTATTTATGGTTATTTTGTGTTGGGGTTATGCCTTTTAATTTATGTACTTTGATTTAGTCAAGATGGATATTATGTACTTTGACTCTGGTATTTGATGATGTAATCAAACTTATGTGTTTAGCGCTGCAATGAATAAAGTTTTAAATTATTAAGTACTGTTTATATCTGTCTTGTTGTTAAGTTTCTATTCTATACTCACTCAAAACGCTCCATAGAAGTTAATGCATTCCCTTTGTGAGTGACATTGATGGACGTGGAGTGTTACACGTGGTATTAGAGCTGAAGGTTACCAAAACAGATATGAATTTTGAAAAACTGTTTTTCAAAAACACTTTTATAAAGAAGTACCTTCAAAAGTATGTTTTAAGGAAAGTATTTTCAAGAGAAAAGCTTATTTTAGAAAGCAAACCCCAAGAGCCATATATCTTTCCTTCGGTTCTTTTGTATTGAATCTTTCCTTTTTCATTTCAGCATGTCTGGAATTCCCGAGATACCCGAGGGAATACCAATACCAGGATGGTTTAGGAGGTATTTAGAGACTAGGGCCACCACTGCAGGTCCAGCAAATGTTCCTCCTCCTCCTCCTCCTCGTGTCGATACTTTTGCTAAGATATGTAAGGACTTTCGGGCAATGGGTGGAAAACCTTTTCACGGGACGGAGACATTTGTTGAAGCACGAAATTGGCTAAAGGAGGTGGAAGAATTGTTTGGGATCTTTGATGTGGAAGATGGAAGAAAGGTCCAGTTAGCTGCCTGACTAATGAAGGATGAGCCCTCGTTTTGGTGGGAGGTCACCAATAGAGAACGTCCAGTCGATACATGGCCAAATTTTAGGCAGAGGTTTGAGGCGAAGTTTCTCTCACAGGTTGAAGAAAATCTATACATGGAAAGGTTTCTAGCATTGAAGCAGGGGAATCTATCGGTGAAAGAATACGTCAACAAATTCAATCAGTTGGCGAGATTTGGCTTGGACTTGGTGAATACACCAGAAAAGAAGGCCCTGAGATTTGTTAAGGTTTGAACGAGCCGCTTCATGGGTTAGCTATGACCCACATCCCCATGGGGGCTACCTTTGGGAGACTAGTTGACATGCCGCTTATGCATGAAGAGGAGAAGGGCGCCAATGCTAATAAGGCACCCGAGAAGAAAGGGGATCAAAAGAAACCGCAACAGCAACAACAGAACAAGAAATGTGGTAAAAGCAACAATGGTAAGGGAAAGAAAAGATGTTTTAACTGTGGGACACCAGGCCATCTAAGCAACGATTGTAGGAAGAAAAAGAAGACTGGTTGTTTCCATTGTGGCGAAGCGGGACATCTGATTAAGGACTGCCCAAGGAAAGGGCAGGGTCTACCTCGGGAGGACAGGTGCAGGCTCTTATGGCACCAGGGCAGGCAAGGGGGAAAGTTCAGGCTCTCTTGGTCCCACCGCTGCAAGAATGAGGTAGAGCAATTTCCGTTGAAATTTTAGTTTTTCTGTTTGATCATTTTGTCCGTACTTTATTCAATTCTGGCGCATCACATTCGTTTATCTTTACATCATTAGTTGAAACACTGCACCTAGATACTAGTCTAGTTATGGATCCCTTAGTAGTCTCAAATCCTATTGGTGGTTCGACTCATCTTTCTATGATTTTTCGGGATTTGAGAGTGTCTATCTTAGGCGTTGGGTATGAATGCAACGCCTTTGTTCTTGGCTTCACGGGCGACGGCTTGATTCTAGGTATGGATTGGCTAACTAGATACGGGGCCATCCTAGATTGTGAAAGAAGGGTAGTTAGATTGTTGACTCGTTGTGGAAAGACCCTTGATATTTCTTGTGACCCTAGAGGTCGAGTAATTCTTAGCTACCTAGAATCCCTTGACGCATCCGATGATGATTTATATTCTGTTCGTATAGTCCGTGAATATGTTGATGTCTTTGATGAGGCGAGGGGTTTACCCCCAAAACGTGAGATAGACTTTCGAATATATCTAGTAGATAATGCAAAGCGAACTGCATTGGCAGTACGCCACATGGCTCCAAGAGAGAAGAGAACTCAGTAAGCAAGTGAAAGGATTCTTGAGAAGGGGTTCATAAGATGTAGTATATCGGAGTGGGGTGCTCCAGTAGTATTTGTCACGAAGGCGGATGGGTCCCTTAGACTTTATGTGGACTATAGAGAACTTAATAAGCTTACTAAGAAAAATAGGCACCCACTGCCGAGGATTGACGATCTCTTCGATCAGTTAGTTGGCACCTTAGTGTTTTTGCAGTTGGACATAGCCACTGGTTTCCATCTGTTGAGAGTGGCTGAGGATAGCATAGACAAAACTGCCTTTAGGACTCCGGACGGTTTCTTCGAGTGGCTTGTGATGCCCTTCGGTTTGACAAATCCCCCCGCATACATTGTTAACTTGATGAGTAGGGTGTTTAGGGAGTACCTTAATAAATTCGTGGTAGTCTTTGTGGACGACATCTTGATCTTTTCTAAAAACGAGGAAGAGCATGCCCTACATCTTAGGGAAGTGTTGGGGACCCTTCGAGCGCATAGCCTTAAAGCTAAATTTTCTTAATGTCACTTTTGGAGGAAGGAAGTGCGATTCTTAGGGCACGTGGTTTCCAGAGAAGGGATAGCTGTGGATCCCGCAAAGGCAGTGGCCATCCAAGATTGGATGGTCCCTAAAAATGCTACCGAGGTGAGGAGTTTCTTAGGGTTGGCTGGCTACTATAGGAAGTTTATCAAAGACTTCGCAAAAATATCAGCCCCATTAACATGCTTGACGAAGAAGAACTTAGTTTTCACATGGGACGTAGATTGTGATGATGCGTTCCAACGTTTAAAGAGAGCTTTGACCACAGCCCCAATCTTAGTGTTGCCAGATGGGAGTAAGCCATTTACTGTTTATACCGATGCTTGTGGGACAGGACTAGGCACAGTCTTAATGCAAGAGAGAAGGGTAATATCCTACGGAGGGAGGCAGTTGAGAGTGCATGAGAAAAATTACCCTACACATGACCTAGAGTTGGCCGCTATTGTTTTCGCGCTTAAGTCTTGGCGCCATTATCTTCTTGGCGAGAAATTCGAATTGTTCACTGACCACAAATCGCTAAAATACTTGTTCTCTCAGAAAGACTTGAACTTAAGGCAGCAAAGGTGGATGGAATTCTTAGCGTCCTACGATTTCGAGGTAGCATATACCCCTGACAAGGGTAACGTGGTGGCAGACGCCTTAAGTAGGAAAAGGTTATCCTTGAGTCCGTTGTTTGTTAAGCAGCGAAGCTTGGAGTTCATCTCTACGTTTGACTTTAAACCATCCGTCGACTTTGTACCCGGTTTGCTAGCATCCTTAGAGGTCAGACCTACGCTTTTGGGACGGATTGGTAAGGCACAGCGAGATGACCCACAATTGGTTGAGTTAATAGAGAAGCTCAAAAGAGGGGAATCATCGAGCCATCTCTGTAGGTATACCCTAGATGATAAGGGTTGGTTACGTAGGGACGGTAGACTTTGTGTACCACGGGACGAGAATTTGAGGAAGACCATTCTTGATGATGCACATCGTTCGAAGATGACCATCCATCCCAGCGGGGACAAGATGTACATGGACATGAGACGAGTTTACTTTTGGGCCGGCATGAAGAGGGATGTGGCTGAGTTTGTTGCTAGATGCTTGGTGTGCCAACAAGTAAAAGCAGAGCAAAAGAAGCCCGATGGGTTGCTTCACCCATTGGAGGTCCCAAAATGGAAGTGGGAAAGTGTCTCGATGGACTTTATTGATGGATTACCGAGGTCGAGGAAGGATAATACGGGGATTTGGGTCGTGGCAGACAGACATACTAAGAGCGCCCATTTCATTCCCGTGAAGAGTAAGAGGACTGCTCCATGGTTAGCCTCCGTATACATTCGAGAGATAGTTCGTATGCACGGTGTTCCTTCTAGCATAGTGAGCGACCGCGATCCTATCTTTACTAGCGAGTTTTGGAAGAGCTTGCAAGAGGCGGTAGGGACTCGGTTATGTTTGAGCACCGCATATCATCCTCAGACGGACGACCAGACCGAGAGGGTGAATGTATTCTAGAGGACCTATTGAGGTTGTGTGTCTTAGACTTCGGAGGTACATGGGAGGAACATCTTCCGTTGGTGGAGTTTGCATATAATAATAGCTTTCAGTCTAGCATTGGCATGGCACCGTTCGAGGCTCTTTATGGACGGCCATGTCGTTCGCCTACATGTTGGTGGGAATCTACAGATAAGATCTTGCTTGGGCCCGATATGATTAGAGAGACTTCGAAAAAGATCGATTTGATTCGAAGGAGGATGAAGACGGCACAAGATAGGCAGAAATCTTATGCTAACAAGAGGAGGACAGATCTTGAGTTTGATATTGGGGACATGGTCTTTGTCAAGGTGTCTCCATTACGGAATTTGGTTCGCTTTGGGTCCGTTGGGAAGTTAGCACCAAGGTTCATAGGGCCGTTTCCTATTAAGGAGAGGATTAGACAGATGGCGTATAGAGTGGAGTTTCCCGAGAGACTTAGTGGTGTACACGATGTATTCCATGTATCACATTTGAGGAAGTGCTTGCATTAGACCGCGGAAGTGGTGGAGCTGAGCTTGCTTAGAGAGGTGGAGATCAAGCGTGATGCGACGATTCGACGAGCTCCTCCGTGCATTCTTGGGTCGGAGATTAAGAAGTTGAGGAATCGAGAGGTCAGGCTAGTCAAAGTGCAATGGGGAGATGATGAGAGCAACGTTACTTGGGAGACGGAAGAGAAGATGCGTTCATTTTATCCTTTTCTTTTCGAGGGTATGTCCTTTAATTTCTATATTATCGCTATGCTTGTACTTGTTTTATCTTTAGTATGTCCTCTCACTACTATCCTTGACCTTTAGATAGGGAAGTCCTATGGCAGAAACATGTGTTTGAGACATATTGTAACACCCCACATCCGTTAGTGTCACTCACAAAGGGAATGCACTAAGTTCTGTGGAGTATTTAGGGTAAAAGATGCAGATAAATTACAAGACAGACAGAAATTAAACAGCGGAAAATAAAACTTTGCTTTTTTGATAAAATAGTTTGTACAATGATTTCTTTACAATATCAGAGTATCATCTGTCTTACAAAATAAAGAAGCATAAAACAACATTTATATATTCCCTAATTTTAGCAAGAGCTAGCCATAGCATCTGAAAAGGGAATCCAAGCAAACTTCGACAAATCTTCAAGCTGGGAAAGAGTGACAGTCCAACTTAACCTGAGCTATACTATTCCCTTTTTTACTACCTGAGGGTGGAAACGGAAGAAAAGAAGACGAAAGAAAAACAGAGTCAGACATAAAGGCTGAGTAAGTTCAGTACGTAACTTCTAGCATGTGAACATGGAAAAACAAAACAACATGAATTAACGGAATACAAGATAACACCATGATGATAGGGTCGGCAAGATTAGACAAGATTAACACAAGATACTGCTAAGATAAGATAAACTGGATATGCTCTAATACTTTCGCCGCTTCGCTATTTCCTTATTATACTGGTTTCTATATCTCTGCACCACCTAACTAGTGTCCCAACTAGTAACGATAACGTGATCCCAACCCCTGTAGTTTCCATTACCTTCAGGCAAACATTTATTATTTCCTACCAAGATCTAATCTGGGGTTTCTATCAAGTGCTTTCTAGATTCAACTAGAGTTTACGCTATCTGCTGAACGCTTCTCGGATTCAGGATTTATGCCACCTAGTCCAACTAGGGATTATGCTACCTGTCGAACGATGCCCCCAAGTCTAGGACACACTACCTAGAGTGGTATATGTTCCTATACTTCCCCACGCATGTATCGTGAATTGTTATCGCATGTCTAGATGCACATGTCCTGTAATGTGCGACCCGAGTCCTGTGACAGGGCAAATCAAGGAATACAGAACTCGGTCGGGAGCTTTCAGATATCTGCCGATGCAGATGCTAACGTCTGTTTTTGTTCCAGTGGCTATGGTCCCACTTGACCCCTCCCTCAACTAATGAAAGGCACACCTTGAAAAATGAGAACTATACGCAGGCCCCAGGTGCCCCACTATCCTATGGCCATCCTCACCCATAACTATATAGCAAGTATATGGTCTTTTGGAGTTCTCCGCCTTTCAGCTTAACATATCTCGATTGACTCAAGATGGATGGTAGACGACGAGTTGCTATCACAGGGCTACCGTTTTCTCGCCGAATCACGCCGGTCCATCCTAGTCTTTAGGTTGCCATATATTGCAACCAAGGCATACCCCTGGTTCTTCTACGCAGACCTTAACCTCTGTGAGCCCAGGAGGATCATCTGCTGCCTCACAGAGGGATACCAAGAGTACCCTCACGTCCCCTCGAAGCCTCGGGCTTCGTAACCCAATTTGTTGGAGCCTCCTTTTTACTCAGACGGACATTCGCTCCTTCCCGTGTTATACTAAGAATTACTACTTAGTTCTCTTTCCCGTCAATTTGGATTGGTTAAGTGTCATTAGTCAATTCAAGCTAACTTAACCCTCTTCATTTATCTTGTTAAACTGGTTAAGTGTTATCAGTAATTCATGTTGACTTAACCCCATCACAAACCAAGTTATATTGGTTAAGTATTTTCTTATTACTTAACCCTACCCATTCACCATGTATTGGTTACGTGTTCCTTTTTAACTTAACCTTGCCCGTCTGTTTTAACTACCATGTTATTAGTGGTTAAGTATCATCCCTTCATGTTTTAGACTTAACCATATTCCTTTATCACCATATGATGGTTAAGTGTTCAAGTTTACTTAACCCTACGGTCTAGCCCAGCTAACATATCAAATTGGCTAAGTGTATTAGATTTTACTTAACCCCAACCTCTAGTTAACATGTTAATTTGGCTAAGTGTATTAACTTTACTTAACCCCACCTTCTAGTCTAGCTAACATGTTAATTTGGCTAAGTGTTTTCTTAGTTACTTAACCCCTACAAATCTTGTCTTGTTACCATGTTAAGTTGGTTAAGTGTCCCTATGGACTTAGCCCTCCCATTCTAGCTTAACTGTGTTAAGTTGGTTAAGTGTTCCTATGGACTTAAACCTCCCATTCTAGCTTAACTATGTTAAGTTTCAGTATGAACCTAACCCACCCATCGGTTTGGTTATCATGTTGAATTGGTTAAGTGTCTTAGTTAACTTAACCCTACCATTCTTGTTCTAGCTTTAACTAAATAAATTAAATCCGCTACCACTCACATTAGACAGATATTGTTGCGATTACTGGATGAGCCGGTTGGTTCCGGGCAGGTTTACATCGCAACTCAGTCTAACCTCGGGTTAGGCCTATTCGTGTTTTCTAAGTTCAAAGGGTTTTGATTAATTTTCAAATCAGGTTTTGAAAGTAACCATCCCGTCCGTCGGATCAGTTAGGGATAGCCAGGGAGAGCAGGAAACTTGTATTTTCCAAACTCAAGCCTAGACACTATCCTCTCTGTCACCCAAGAATTTTCTGGTGTGTTATTAAAAGAGATGTCTTTAATAAACCTTTAATTTGTCTAAATTTACATTTTATCATTTAAGACAAATTCTGTAAGTAAATCATTCCTAGTTTACTTATTTCATAACTACTCTTTTTAATGTAAATTGTCAACATTCATTCTTATGGCCCATTTCCCCCTCTAAATCATATTTATGCTTTTTGGTATGTAAACTATACCAAACTAAGTGTCACCAACCATGATTTTTGTCAAACATGACAATTACTCGCAATTTATGCCAATATGCCAAATTAGCTAATCCAATTCTGATTTGACATTCTAATTACAGTTCATGTCAAACTAGACCTATTATTCTAGTTCACAATTCGTGTAAATGCTAGATTTACAAGTCAATACTAGATTCAAATTTCACATCCTATAATTCATGTCAAATTTATCCCATTTACATTTCTATGAACATGCCATAATACATGTTCCCAATTTATGCCAATTTCCAAGTTTATAACTATGTTTTAGTAAATTTCATATTTCGCCCAAATCGTATTCCCACCGTTCGTATAATCGTGATTCAATCTAGATTATAGATAAATCTAAATTCGTAGAAAATAGGGAATGAAACAAAGATGATATGAAAAAGATAGACATAATAACAGGCATAAGATGACAATTTACTAATTACAGACCTAACGAATTTCACTGAAATTGATCTAAAACATCAAAGGCCTATAGGTCTGAAAATCTATTGACATAAAAAGGGTTGAATAACGACGTAGGTTCAAGAACAAGGGTAGACCTAACTTAATAGGTAAATTCCCAAGGTCTAAAACCAAGAATAGACAGAATAGAGATGTAGGTTCAAGAACATGGGTAGACCTAACTTAATAGGTAAATTCCCAAGGTCTAAAACCAAAGAGAACCAAGAATAGACAGAATAGAAGATCAGGTTTATACCCAATTGTACAGTCACAAAACTTAAACAACACTTTCCTAATCATAGGTGTTTAGTCACAATTGTCCTCGTTATGTCATAGGCAATAGTTTATGTTTTCAAATCAAAGGCATAGGCTTGTATTCATAGTCAAAGGAAATAATTCTCATAGTCACAGTTACAGTCATAGGCAATGTCCATAGTCATAGGCAATGTTCATAGTCATAGGCAATGTTCATAGTCATAGGCAATGTTCATAGTCAAAGAGGCATATGGTTCTAAGGTCCATAGTTTCATAGTCACGGTCTTATTTGTCCTCGAATCATGACAGTTCTTAATTAGGTCCAAAGAAATAGGCACTGATTCGAATAGAGAGAGAGGGATTTGGCATATTCTTTTATTCCTTTAATTCATGTCACGAACAGAGAGAAACGTTCAAATATAAAAATAACTAACTTACAGAAATTAGATTAGAATAGAAAGAAGGCGTTGCTATGATTCGTGCGACGTTAGCCTTTAATCCTTATCTTGAAGCTTTAACCTTGATTCGAATCTCTTCTGGACAACTTGAGCAGCATAACCTTGTCTTGGAATTGCGTATTATTTTCTTATTTTTATTTATTTATATATTTTCTCAAAGGCAGCATAAGGATAGAAAAGAATTTGTGAATAGAGAAGAAGACCAGGGCTGTTTATATAGTGTAGAAGTCAACGAATCTGGTCAGAATGGCGTCCGGATACAGAGAAACGAATCAGGTTCAGAAAGCTGGAAAAAGCGTGGGAGGGGGGGGGAGGGGGTCGACCCCCAGGTCGACTACCCAGTCGACCTGGGTGACCCTGTTCGACTACCCAGTCGACCTGGGTGCCTTGGGCGGGAAAATTCCTGCCCAGCCCATTCTGGGTCCGATTTTGAATTTGAATTCACTTTTCTGAACTGTTTTGAAATTTGAACTTCGCTGAATCTTCTGGAGGCCATATCTTCCTCATACGTACTCCGATTTACGCAAACTCGGACTCTTTTTCATGCAGAATTCCGAGACGAACGTAATGGCGTAGCTCATTTCCCTTGATTTTGATTTTAACTTTTAATTCTGCCTTGATTTGTGAATCTTAGTGTTACAGAATTACGGGGTGTTACATTCTCCCCCACTTAAAAGGATTTCGTCCCTGAAATCTTCAAGTTAGGAAGAATGTGTCCTACCATCCAATCACCCATCTACTCAACCATTAAAACACAGGCATTCATTGTCCTTAAAAGATTTCTAATGCTTTCATGTTCATATGCATAGTGTGTGTATATGTCTTTATTTAATGTAAAATCAGGCGGTCTACTGATTCAGTTGACCTCCTTAATGCAAATTATGTCAGTGGCATGCGTCCAATCATGTATGCAAGCATCCCTAGTTATGTAAATACTACATGCGTGCATAGCCATTCATCCATATGCAACATCCATATGATAACATATCAAGCTCAACTTACCAACAAATACATATCTGTAAATGCAATATAAAAGCGTCCGAACTTGATCTAATGCCTGCATATGCATTCACGAGCAACCATTTGCAACCACTTGCAACCATCAACCATAACATGTTTCAAATACATGTTTACATCCATTGGCTTCTACCTAAGGATCAAAGATACGACCTAGAGGATGTACTTTGGAAAGAGAGAAACAATTATGCGTAAAGCTCCTAAAAAAAAATCAAGGATGCACCCTTAAGGAAAAGGGTATGATGCTAGTATCTAGCATTCTTGAGCTTTACTCCACTGTATCTTAACTAATTTAACTTCACGATTGTGAAGTTCCTGACCTCCATTTCCAAAATAAACAGATGTCAATCACGGTACCAAGTGTATGTACTAAGATGATTAGAGGTCTCCCTCTTATCCACCATGCCATAACTATAAGGGTCGAAAGGTCCCTACGTGCTTTTTGGAGTGCCTGCCACAACTATTCACTTCTCACGCAAACCATCCTAGTCGAACTCGACATTCCTCAAGTACAAACCCCAGAGGCCTAAACCAATATCAGACAAGCACCCAAGGAATATCTCCTCCGAATTCAGACGATCTACGTGAGATGACATAAGCAACCTCGATAGCTATTCTCAAATCCCTATTAACCAAAAATAAACTGGTCGTACCACCAATTGGATTTGAGACTCTAGTGGGATCTTTCTACTATACAAGTACTATGGTGCAGAGACTCAACTATGGAAGTGGATATGAACAAATGCGAAGCACTAAAACCAAAGGAAAGAGTACGAACAGTAAAACTAGACTCTTCCAACAGAACTTTATTACCTTTCTCCTAGGTACGCTTGGTGGTGAAAGTATGTACTTACCCTTCTGAAAATCTTGTTCCTCGTTCTTGCCCTTGTCCTTAATTATATGCCCTATCATACCCTAGTAAAGATACTTCCTCTTGTCTTAGGTTTTATAATTTCTTCCTCCTTCGTGAGCTAAATCTACATCCATGAATTCCTCATCCAAGGGTTATGTTCCTTAGCCAAACTCCTCATCCCCTTCCGTGTGTAGTCATGTTGACAAATCTCTCGAAAGCTGCTTCCATCGTACAGAAAACCCTATAAGCTTGAAAGAAAACTGGCCGTAGGTGAAACAACTACGGCTATGGATGGAAGCCGGGGCACTACTTCGCCCATCGATGAGGTTACCTCCCAGAAAGCTAGGAGCCCCAGAGACTCAAGAAAGAAGGAGACAAGAATTCAAACAGAGGAAAAGAAGATAGTGCGTATGGCTTTGGGGAATATGCCTTTAAAACAAATCTTTTCTCTTGAAAGTGCTTCTTTTAAAAACGTTTTGAAAATAAATTTTCAAATCCTTTATCTGATCAGCTAACCTTCAGCTCTGATACCACGTGTAACACCCCACATCCGTTAGTGTCACTCACAAAGGGAATGCACTAAGTTCTGTGGAGCATTTAGGGTAAAAGATGCAGATAAATTACAAGACAGACAGAAATTAAACATCGGAAAATAAAACTTTGCTTTATTAATAAAATAATTTGTACAATGATTTCTTTACAATATCAGAGTATCATCTGTCTTACAAAATAAAGAAGCATAAAACAACATTTATATATTCCCCAATTTTAGCAAGAGCCAGCCATAGCATCTGAAAAGGGAATCCAAGCAAACTTCGACAAATCTTCAAGCTGGGAAAGAGTGACAGTCCAACTTAACCTGAGCTATACTATTCCCTTCTTTACTACCTGAGGGGGGAAACGGAAGAAAAGAAGACGAAAGAAAAACAGAGTCAGACATAAAGCCTGAGTAAGTTCAGTAACTTCTAGCATGTGAACATGGAAAAACAAAACGACATGAATTAACGGAATACAAGATAACACCATGATGATAGGGTCGGCAAGATTAGACAAGATTAACACAAGATACTGCTAAAATAAAATAAACTGGATATGCTCTAATACTTTCGCCGCTTCGCTATTTCCTTATTATACTGATTTCTATATCTCTGCACCACCTAACTAGTGTCCCAACTAGTAACGATAACGTGATCCCAACCCCTATAGTTTCCATTGCCTTCAGGCATACATTTATTATTTCTTACCTAGATCTAATCTAGGGTATCTATCAAGTGCTTTCTAGATTCAACTACAGTTTACGCTATCTGCTGAACGCTTCTCGGATTCAGGATTTATGCCACCTAGTCCAACTAGGGATTATACTACCTGTCGAACGATGCCCCCTAGTCTAGGACACACTACCTAGAGTGGTATATGTTCCTATACTTCCCCACACTTGTATCGCGAATCGTTATCGCATGTCTAGATGCAAATGTCCTGTAATGTGCGACCCGAGTCCTGTGACAGGGCAAATCAAGGAATACAGAACTCGGTCGGGAGCTTTCAGATATCTGCCGATGTAGATGTTAAGGATTGTTTTTGTTCCAGTGGCTATGGTCCCACTTGACCCCTCCCTCAACTAATGAAAGGCACACCTTGAAAAATGAGAACTATACGCAGGCCCCCGGTGCCTCACTATCCTATGGCCATCCTCACCCATAACTAGATAGCAAGTATATGGTCTTTTGGAGTTCTCCGCCTTTCCGCTTCACGTATCTCGATTGACTCAAGAAGGATGGTAGACGACGAGTTGCTATCACAGGGCTACCGTTTTCTCGCCGAATCACGCCGGTCCATCCTAGTCTTTAGGTTGCCATATATTGCAACCAAGGCATACCCCTGGTTCTTCTACGCAGACCTTAACCTCTGTGAGCCCAGGAGGATCATCTACAGCCTCACAGAGGGATACCAAGAGTACCCTCACGTCCCCTCGAAGCCTCGGGCTTCGTAACCCAATTCGTTGGAGCCTCCTTTTTACTCAGATGGACATTCGCTCCTTCCCGTGTTATACTAAGAATTACTACTTAGTTCTCTTTCCCGTCAATTTGGATTGGTTAAGTGTCATTAGTCAATTCAAGCTAACTTAACCCTCTTCATTTATCCTGTTAAACTGGTTAAGTGTTATCAGTAATTCATGTTGACTTAACCCCATCACAAACCAAGTTATATTGGTTAAGTATTTTCTTATTACTTAACCCTACCCATTCACCCTGTATTGGTTAAGTTTTCCTTTTTAACATAACCTTGCCCGTATGTTTTAACTACCATGTTATTAGTGGTTAAGTATCATCCCTTCATGTTTTAGACTTAACCATATTCCTTTATCACCATCTGATGGTTAAGTGTTCAAGTTTACTTAACCCTACGGTCTAGCCCAGCTAACATATCAAATTGGCTTAGTGTATTAGATTTTACTTAATACCAACCTCTAGTTAACATGTTAATTTGGCTAAGTGTATTAACTTTACTTAACCCCACCTTCTAGTCTAGCTAACATGTTAATTTGGCTAAGTGTTTTCCTTAACCCCTACAAATCTTGTCTTGTTACCATGTTAAGTTGGTTAAGTGTCCCTATGGACCTAGCCCTCCCATTCTAGCTTAACTGTGTTAAGTTGGTTAAGTATTCCTATGGACTTAACCCTCCCATTCTAGCTTAACTATGTTAAGTGTCAGTATGAACCTAACCCACCCATTGGTTTGGTTATCATGTTGAATTGGTTAAGTGTCTTAGTTAACTTAACCCTACTATTCTTGTTCTAGCTTTAACTAAATAAATTAAAGCCGCTACCACTCACATTAGACAGATATTGTTGCGATTACTGGATGTGTCGGTTGGTTCCGGGCAGGTTTACATCGCAACTCAGTCTAACCTCGGGTTAGGCCTATTCGTGTTTTCTAAGTTCAAAGGGTTTTGATTAATTTTCAAATCAGGTTTTGAAAGTAACCATCCCGTCCGTCGGATCAGTTAGGGATAGCCAGGGAGAGCAGGAAACTTGTATTTTCCAAACTCAAGCCTAGACACTATCTTCTCTGTCACCCTAGAACTTTATGGTGTGTTATTAAAAGAGATGTCATTAATAAACCTTTAATTTGTCTAAATTTACATTTTCTCATTTAAGACAAATTCTATAAGTAAATCATTCCTAGTTTACTTATTTCATAACTACTCTTTTTAATGTAAATTGTCAGCATTCATTCTTATGGCCCATTTCCCCCTCTAAATCATATTTATGCTTTTTGGTATGTAAACTATACCAAACTAAGTGTCACCAACCATGATTTTTGTCAAACATGACAATTACTCGCAATTTATGCCAATATACCAAATTAGCTAATCCAATTCTAATTTGACATTCTAATTACAGTTCATGTCAAACTAGACCTATTATTCTAGTTCACAATTCGTGTAAATGCTAGATTTACAAGTCAATACTAGATTCAAATTTCACATCCTATAATTCATGTCAAATTTATCCCATTTGCATTTCTACGAACATGCCATAATACATGTTCCCAATTTATGCCAATTTCCAAGTTTATAACTATGTTTTAGTAAATTTTATATTTCGCCCAAATCGTATTCCCACCGTTCGTATAATCGTGATTCAATCTAGATTATAGATAAATCTAGATTCGTAGAAAATAGGGAATGAAACAAAGATGCTATGAAAAAGATAGACATAATAACGGGCATAAGATGACAATTTACTAATTACAGACCTAACGAATTTCACTGAAACTGATCTAAAACATCGAAGGCCTATAGGTCTAAAAATCTATTGACATAAAAAGGGTTGAATAACGACGTAGGTTCAAGAACATGGGTAGACCTAACTTAATAGGTAAATTCCCAAGGTCTAAAACCAAGAATAGACAGAATAGAGATGTAGGTTCAAGAACATGGGTAGACCTAACTTAATAGGTAAATTCCCAAGGTCTAAAACCAAAGAGAACCAAGAATAGACAGAATAGAAGATCAGGTTTATACCCAATTTTACAGTCACAAACTTAAACAACACTTTCCTAATCATAGGTGTTTAGTCACAATTGTCCTCGTTATGTCATAGGCAATAGTTTATGTTTTCAAATCAAAGGCATAGGCTTGTATTCATAGTCAAAGGAAATAATTCTCATAGTCACAGTCACAGTCATAGGCAATGTCCATAGTCATAGGCAATGTTCATAGTCATAGGCAATGTTCATAGTCATAGGCAATGTTCATAGTCAAAGAGGCATATGGTTCTAAGGTCCATAGTTTCATAGTCACGGTCTTATTTGCCCTCGAATCATGACAGTTCTTAATTAGGTCCAAAGAAATAGGCATTGATTCGAATAGAGAGAGAGATTTGGCATATTCTTTTATTCCTTTAATTCATGTCACGAACAGAGAGAAACGTTCAAATCTAGAAATAACTGACTTACAGAAATTAGATTAGAATAGAAAGAAGGCGTTGCTATGATTCGTGCGACGTTAGCCTTTAATCCTTATCTTGAAGCTTTAACCTTGATTCGAATCTCTTCTGGACAACTTGAGAAGCATAACCTTGTCTTGGAATTGCGTATTATTTTCTTATTTTTATTATTTATATATTTTCTCAAAGGCAGCATAAGGATAGAAAAGAATTTGTGAATAGAGAAGAAGACCAGGGCTGTTTATGTAGTGTAGAAGTCAACGAATCTGGTCAGAATGGCGTCCGAATACAGAGAAACGAATCAGGTTCAGAAAGCTGGAAAAAGCGGGGGGGGGGGGGGGGGGGGGGTGGTCGACCCCCAGGTCGACTACCCAGTCGACCTGGGTGCCTTGGGCGGGAAAATTCCCGCCCAGCCCATTCTGGGTCCGATTTTGAATTTGAATTCGCTTTTCTTAACTGTTTTGAAATTTGAACTTCGCTGAATCTTCCGGAGGCCATATCTTCCTCATACGGACTTCAATTTACGCAAACTCGGACTCGTTTTCATGTAGAATTCTGAGACGAACGCAATGGCGCAACCCGTTTCCCATGATTTTGATTTTAACTTTTAATTCTGCCTTGATTTGTGAATCTTAGTGTTACAGAATTACGGGGTGTTACACATGTTATGCATGATGGATGCATGTGGATGCAAGTGTTTGCTAGTGATTGCTCGTGGATACATATACACACACTTTAGGCACTAGATCGGCACAGTCACTTCATATTGCATATTGCATATAAATGTGTGTGCATATTTAAGTTAATGAATGTATAATGGTTGTACTATCATATGGATGCTGCATTTTGTTGAACGGTTGTGCACACATAAAGAAATAATATGTATCGATAGGATTCTTTCGCATACATAATGGACCTATGGCACTATCATGGTTTGCATTAAGTAGGTCAACTGAATCAGTAGGCCGTCTGATTTTGCATTAGATAGAGAGCATATACACACACTTCCTGCATATGTTCATACAGCATTAGGAATTTTATAAGGACAATGGATGATGGTGTTTGATGGTTGAGTAGATGGTTGTTTGGATGTTAGGACATGCATTCTCCTTAACTTGGAGATTTCGGGGGCGAAATCCTTAAAGGAGGGGAGAATGTAACACCCCGTATTTCTGTTAACACTATAGTAACAAATTAAAGAATAACTAATCTCAGATGTGAGAATTAAGGGAAATGGGTTGCGCCATCGTGTTTGTCTCAGAATTCTGGTTGAGATAGAGTCCGAGTTTGCGTGAATTGGACTTCGTATGAAGAAGCTATGACCATCGGAAGTTTCAGAAAAATCAAAACAGATTTCAAAAATTCAAATTTCAGAATCAGATGGGCTAGGCCGGAAATTTCCCGCCAGGGCCAGGTCGACCATAGGGTCGACCTGGGTGTAACACCCCGAATTTTCTATTAACTATAAATTAACAAATTAAAGTATAATTAATTCTAAATGAAAGAATTAAGGGAAATGGGTTATGCCATTGCGTTCGTCTCAGAATTCTTCTTGAGATAGAGTCCGAGTTTGCGGGAATCGGACTATATATGAAGGAGTTATGACCTCCGGAAGTTTCAGAACTCAAATTTAAAATCTATACAGTTCAAATGAAGTTCAAAATTCGAAAAACAGACCGAAACTGGGTTGGGCGGGAAAATTCTCGCCCAGGCACCAGGTCGACCCGGGGGTCGACCTGGGTGACCAGGTCGACCATAGGGTCGACCTGCCCAGTAGACCTGGTTTGCCCTGGCTGGCCTGGTCGGTTTCTGGTCGAATTTCTGAGCTTTGCTGTGTCACTAGGGTTGATTTGTCACATTCTGGTTGGATCCTCTCGAAGTGAATGGTCTAGATTCATCTATGATCATCTGACGGCTCAAATCAATCTGAAATTCTATATAAACAACTTAAGTCTCCAACCTAAATTCACATAAAAAAATTAGAGACGGAGCCGCCATGATGTCGGAAGAAAAATAAGAGGAGCCTCCACTTGTAGAAAAGCTTAAAGACGAGCCAAAACTAAAGTAAAACAAGAATCAATCAACGTTTGTCTACCCAAAGGAAAGCAATTCAAATTCAAAATTCAGAAATTAGAAAACAAGATTGTCGTATGTTGTAAGTATAGTGATTTTTTTCGATGGGAATAAAATTAAGACTTGATTCGATGTAAATTTGAAGTGGAATTGTGCTATTGTATAACGATGATGTTAATTCATATCTATGTATTTAAATGGTTGTATTGTGAATGGTTGATATGTTTGTGGTTAAATTTACTTGGCGTTGGATCCATTCAACTGAAAACAACGTCACATGCAAGTTGTATAGTTCATGTTATAATCTACACCTATATGTCTATGTGATTATATAAGTTGTATGTGATGTGTCCAAGTTAAGATCTCATGTATATATTTTATGCTAAAACCTCTATGCCTAAGTTCATATACATGCTTATATGTCTATACAAAAGTTACAAGTTCATAATTGGATCCATGCCAAGATCCATTTTAATACAACTTTCATGTTATAGTAGTAAACATGTTTTGGATCTAGTTCACACATGCGATGAAATTATACATACTTTATGGACATTTTATATTATTGTCATATGCTAGTGATGTTCGATGTTATTCCTAGATCTAAACATGTTTTGGCTTATGTTGTCAAAATCATATGCTAATTCATGTGACACCTGTTTAATTAGATTCCCCTTTTTAATGCAAGTTCACATGACAAATTGAAACCCATGATTCAATCTATGTTGCAAATTCACATATATGTATGTTGACTATTTTGCAAGTTCACACCTATGATGTCCATATTGACTATGCCAAGAATGCCAAGTTTACACCTATGTCCTGTTTATGTTTATGAATTTCTTTATGCCAATTTTGTGTATGCTAAATTAGGCTAAGTATTTAGCCTAATATTATATGTTAAAAACCATGCGAACGTAAAATTAGGCTAAGGTTGTTAGCCTAATACTTAGACGGGGTAACGTTGGGATAAATTGGTAATTATGGGAAACTTGACATAAATCTTTTAATATTAAATCTTTGTGGGAAACTTGACATAAATCTTTTAATATTAAAAGATTTAATACTTAGACGGGGTAACATTATGTCATGTAATGGGGGCCCATTTCAACCAGTAACCCATACGTATCTTTGTGAGCTCGACCCAAGTCGAGGACGGGACACACATACTGGGCTTGAATGTAAGCGGCCAAAACGGGTTAGCGGTGGCAACGCAAGTCCAACGGGTTCATATGCGTTTGTGGGCCTAGGCTGGTAGGTAAGACGTTGTTGCATCGTGTAGGTATAAGCCATGCATTATTGGTGGTATCGGGTTGCCACTTTGGGGAGTGATATACCCCACTGTGGGGCCAGCACGGGTATCTACGAGTTAAGGAGCCGATCGCATGGGGGTAGTGGGTACACCTAGTGGAGATAGGGGCAGGAGGCACCTATGAAGTCAACTAGGGGTGCACGAAACTACCATTATCATTATTAGAGTCTTGTAGGCGGGATCAACCTTAGGGTGACTAGTATTGGTGCAGTATAGTAAATATCTCATAGTGGTCTAGGTGCGCCTTTAACGTTATCTTTGTTCATCTTATTTCCTTGTTTACTCTGTTATACCCAATTGTTCACAGTCATTTCCTTATTTTCCAACTTGTGCCTTAGCTATATTGTTAAAGTTATCGCACTCGCCAGACTTTATGTATGACCCACTTTGTTTCCTCCTCTTTTCTTCCTTTTCCCCCCAGGTGCTCAGGGTGGAACTCGCACCAGTGGAGCTTGATTTTGGACAGCTGTATCTCTTAGAAGTTGCTTGGATCGTTGAAGTAAAAGTTCAGCCTATCTTATTTATGGCTATTTTGTGTTGGGGTTATGTCTTTCAATTTATGTACTTTGATTTAGTCAAGATGGATATTATGTACTTTGACTCTGGTATTTGATGATGTAATCAAACTTATGTGTTTACCGCTGCAATGAATAAAGTTTTAAATTTTTAAGTACTGTTTATATCTGTCTTGTTATTAAGTTTCTGTTCTATATCCACTCAAAACGCTCCGTAGAAGTTAATGAATTCCTTTTGTGAGTGACATTAATGGACGTGGGGTGTTACAAATATCATAGCCTAATAGCCTTTCAAGTTGTTCCATCTAATTAAGGAAACTAAATATCATTTGCTTTTGTCATTTGAGAAATCCTTCTTATCATTCTAGATGTGATTCTAAATCCTTTACTACTCTATTCATCTCTTCCCAAGTTAGATAGATGGTGAGGTTTCCAATGGAGGAAGCCTCATGACTTTCTTCTTGTCCAGTGCCTTCAGCCTTAGCACAAGTATCCATCTTTTTCCTTTTCACTTTTTCCATATCATTGAAAAACTTGAATCTAATCTACATCCCCTTCTTGGTGAGCTAAAATGTTAGCGCCGAATCTGGTCACTAACACCAATGTTGGTTCAAGTCACAAACAATCATAGACAATAGAATAAATCCATATCAAATAGCGCAATTAAAAGTAAATATTATGCAAGTTTATAATGGTTTGGTAATTAAAAGTAATCAATTATTTATATACTATTAGATTACAATCTGGTACTTGATTGAGTACAAGAAGGTGCAGATGAAAGGAGTTGAGGTTTGATAATGACAAAGTCCTTGCATAGTAGAGCCAAAAGATTCCTTAAATGGGCCATCAAGTCCTATATTGTAGCTGAAAGAAGGCTCGAATCATCCTAAATTTCCATAGGAAAACTAGCATCTTGAAGTAGACTAAGTCAGCATGTAGTGGGTCGGATCTCCCATCACACCATGTTCAGATCGGTACCGATCTAGGGTTTGGATTAGTATCGATCTAACGTGGACGATCCAAACCCAGAGCTAAGTCCTTGCTTGCCACAATATAAGTTGAGTTGCTTCTAAGTTTTTCCAAATCCAAATGAGTATCCGAAAGTGTTTTCACTTATCCACGCTGCTTTATTGCACTTCGATATGATGCAATATTCTCTAGCCGATTCGAAGCATTATACTTTGGCAGAGCCTATGTACGAGAGGTATAAAGGTCGGTTTAGTCTGTGTCATTAGCTACGACCGGCTCGAGTTATAATAATCTAGAATTCAAAGTTATTTCTAAGCCAACACTTTGTCCAAGCATATGTATAAATTTCCATAATTTCATATATCTATCCATACCCGAATCTTGAGCTATCCAATCTTCCAAAAACAAAGCATCACAACCCTGTAAAAAGGTTGGTTAATTATGATTGAAAAAGCTCTTATGGCTAAGCATAGTGAGAGCAACCTAGTCGGTGTATCAGAAAGATGGTGGGTAGATATTAGTGCTTCTCACTGTTTCTATTATATATGATCGAGAAATGTATAAAACATAAATGTAATTATATATAAAATGATGTTGGAAGATTCTCACACCATTACTGTTATTAGATTTGGGACCTAGAGTTAAAATTTACCTCTGGAAAGGTCTTACTATTGAAAGGCGTGATGCATGCTCCAAAGATAAGAAAATTTTAGTGTTTGGATTCTTTTCAAATAAAAATGGTTTTACTTAACTATTGCATCTAACTTGTACACGATCATAAATACGGGCCTTTGTTGGTGAAAAATATTATGCAGATGAGATTGTTAAATGTTGATTTGGATAAAGTTAGTAGTTTTGTCTGTATGCTGTGTAGTTTTAATGTTTGACGTGCTAGAGTTTGTTATGTCAACGAACAATTGACTCATAAAATTTATAATTTAGAGCTAATCCATTAACTATCTATAAGTTATTCAAAAATATATAGCCAAGCTCAAACTAATAAGATCTTAAATAAATATGTATTTTGCGATTCAGAACCATTGGAATTAATACATTCTGATATTGCGAACTTGATGGTACTCCGACTAGAGATGGTAAACTCTATTGTTTTGATTTTACTTATGTTTATCTCATGAAAAATAAAATTTATGCACTAGATATGTTTTCGTCACTGAAATTGAAATCTATTTAATAAGAAAATTAATAAATTTTGAAGCGATAAAGAAACTAGGTATGAATCTTGCCTATCCATTTACACTACAAGTGAAATACCTTATTACAACTAGCGACACATGACAGTTGCAGCAAATGATAGTTTGCAATAAATCATTTGTAGTAGTTGCAATAGATAAGATTTTGCAGTGGACCTTTTTTCTGTTGCAAAAAGCATATTTTTAGCAACTGTGCTTCCCTTCCAGTTGCAAAAAACATACTTTTAGCAACTGAGCTTCTATAACAATTACAACAAACATATTAGTTGCAACTATGATTCTAAACTTATTCCAAAAAATATATATTTAACAACTGTTTTTGCCACTTGCAATTACTGTATTTTTTTACAAGTGGTAGAGCTAGTTGCGAAAGACATACTACTAAAAATGCTAACAGTTTTTAATTAATAATTCATAAACGACTACTTATAATTTACCATCAATAAATAAGTAGAAGTTTTTAATGATTAACTTTTAATAAATAATTTTAAATAGTTACAATTAAATAATTAACTATTAGTGATTATATAACAACTAATACTTAGTACTTATTAAAATAATAAAATTTAATTATTATAAAGTGACATTTGTAGTTTACAATTAAATAATAATAATTAATGATTAACAAATAATAATAATTAATGGTTAAAAATAATAAAATAAATAATCATTAAGTAATAATAAGTAATTAATAATAACACTACAAGAAAAATAGCTTTTGGTTACAGAAATTGGTTCTATTTATGTGTAAATGTAACCAATGGTATTTCATTCAACAATTTCAGATGCAACCAAATATTCCACCACCATACCGCCTTACAAAATTTAGGGCTTCAGAAAATTTATTAACCTTTTTCTGTCACGTTTCTCCTCCATCCCGCCTATACCTCAAAAAATCACCATTCCCGCCCATACCTCGAATTTTTTTATCTTGTCCTTTAATCTTCCTTCATATTAGAATTTCTTTCCCCTTTTCACTTCGGTGAAGTTCACCTCCTCCTACGATTCCTCCATCTTCAGCCTCCTCGCCATCGTTTCCATCCCTCTAGCCCTCTTTGTCGTTCTCAACTTTCTCTATCAGATGCAATATCTGTTTGCCCAAGATTTTGCGTAAACCCGAAATAGGTATAACATTTATATTTCAGTTTATTTCAATTTGATTCTACGATTCAACAATTTTGTAATTCAACTTTCTGGCTTATGTAAATTTACATAATATTTGGGGAAATCGACTTTTTAGGAGCTTAATCTTCACTGCTTTATTTCAATCAAAAAGTTGGTCCATTTTTTGTAAACTTGGATTTTCCTCTTACTTTTTATTCCTTTTTGAACAGTTAACTGGGAAGACGTCAAATCTGAGGCTTATGATACTCTATTGAATATCGATGAGTACATTTTAGGAGTCAGGATTAAGGGAAAAGCAATTTGGGATACTGGACTGATGAAAGCTATGGTTGATCTTGTTTTTGATGGATTTCTGACTATGCAAAGGGATAGTTCCAAGTTTGAATTTGTGTTTTAAGATTCCAAGTTTGTTTTTTGGGGACTATTTATATATCCTTTTTAAAAAGAAATAATAATATATATACCAAGTACCTATTCGGAGTTGACAGTCTTGTGACTTTTTTCCAGAAGTTGTAAATGATTTCCAATATCTTTTGATGGAGAAATATTAGAAAGTTGTTTCTTTTAGCTAGCAGGATTTTCTGATTTAACTTCATTAATTTTGAATTAAAATTAAACTAGTAACGGTAAGGAGTTAGTTTCATTTATTTGCACAATATGTAGGCAATCAAAAGTTAGCTTTGGTTATTTTCTGATTAATGCTATGAACTTTTCTGCAATGTTGTAGCAAGACTATTTCAAGATGTACTATTTTTTTAAGTATAACTATGTATGGGAATGAAATTTTTGAATTTGACATATCTTGGAAATTCAATATTAAATATCATGATTATTTAAATTTTTGTAAACAAAACTAAGTGTCCGATTTAATGACCTTATTTTGAGATAATGTTACGCGAAACTTAATTAATAAAAATTTGAAATTGTGAGATTGTTTTAGTATTATACTATATGTTTCTTGTTTTGTTTCATCATGTTTTGAGATTGTTCCAAAATTTATTAATTGAAGCCTAGTTGATACTTCTTACATCAGAGTAAATGCAGATATGATACTCCTCAACAATTAATATGCCACCCAATCAGAAAACATCGAATAGTTAAACTCTTGTACTTCGTGATGGTATACAAAAGAAAATATACTAACCTTAAGATGAAATTTACCATCATTCACAATCCATTTCTTGTAGCCAAAATTAGCTAGCATGATAAAGTAGTACGAGTTTTAGTTGTTAATTAATGGAACATGGATGAATGCCTGTATATTGGATGGTTAGCTTCATCTAATCTCTTCCACTACATTATGATATTTTACATTAATATAATGTAGCGCATACTTCCCTGAAAATACGAGATTGCAATAGCCATTTCAACTTTTTCTATTTGTTATTGTGTAATACGTAATTTATATAAGTGTGTTAAATTGTCATTACAAAGATCGTGCAGCAATATGGAGATGCATGTTTGACCAATATCTTAGACAGTGAATGGGCCGACATCTACAATCTATCACTAGATTGTGACATACTTAATAATCCAATAGTACATCCATGTGGAAGTTTAGCAACTATTGATGATAGGAACCTCAATCTCAGGCAGCTTCAATTTTATGCTTCAGGTTAGTTTAGTCAATTTGTGTTATTTTGAAAAGTTCAGCCAAAGAAATGTTCATTCACTCCTTAGCTATGAGAACATTCCTTCATATTTAAAGGTTTGAATCCATTATTTTAGAAAGCCTTGACTGATTCTGAGAATTTGAAAGACTATTTCAGGTCGGAAGAGAAATTCCAAACCAACTTAGTCACCCATGCTCAACTTTCCAATTCCAAGATTCTTGATGGTAATTTTACACACTTAGATGAAATATCATTGCTTTGGGTAATTGAATTTGGTAAATTTCATTTGTCCTTATTGTCTCACTTTTTGGTTAATGAGTAATGAACTTGATTATTTCAATGAAAAAGTGTGATACGGTATGCGAAAATGCTGGAGAAGCTGAGGTGATGTCATGGACGAGTTGGGTGAATATATTTTTGTAAGTTTCAGCTTCTACGATTTCTTTAAGGTTAATTAAGATAGTTATGTGTAACATCCCGGATTTTTACTAAGTTTGTAATACAATTTATTATGGATTAATTCAGTAATCGAGTTAAAATGATAAATTTTGAATAATAATTCTTGGGAATTTTTTAGAAATAATATATTTAATAGTTTAAAATATTTTTACCAATGTGAAATAAGCAGGAAATGTTTTCTTGTTTTGTTTGTATTTTTTATGTTCGTTTTAACTCTCATAAATATAAGTAATATTGAATTTAAATACTGGAGAGGATTAAATGATCTTTTGTATAAAGTTCTATATGCACATTTATACTATTTAGCTCCTTCACAAATGCACATTTATGAATGTATGAATATATTTGAGTAAGCAATGTCTTATACATTTTGTTTTATGATTTCAATATGGTTTAAAACTAATATAATCTAAAATTAGCGTCACTTAAGTAAAATTAAGTGTAAGAAAAATATAGATTTCTTCATAGGTAAGAAATACAACATTTATAAGTGATGTAACCTCCTTTGTACTTAAGATTTAAAACATTTAAAATAAATATATGCTTATGTACTACATCTATGCCATTTATACATTGAATAGATGTGCACGGATTGGTTTAAATTACTTGGCAATAAAGCATTTGATACTATGTAACAACCCGTATTTTTATAACATGTTAAAACGAGAAATCAAGGCAAAATTAAATTTTAAACTAAGAATCAAGGGAAACGGGTTATGCCATTGTGCTCGTCTCGAAATTTTACACGAAATAGAGTCCGAGTTTTTGAAAATCGGAGTTCGTATGACCAAGTTATGACCTCTAGAAGTTTCAGAAATTTTCAGAATCAAAGACAGCTCGAAATTCGAATTCAAACCCCGCAGTAGCCTGTGCAGGAAATTTCCCGCCCATAGACCAGGTCGACCTGGGGGTCGACCATAGTGTCGACCTCCCAGGGGCCAGGTCGACCATAGTGTCGACCTGGGGGGGACCAGGTCGACCACAGTGTCGACCTGGGGTCAACCATAGTGTCGACCTCCCAGGGGCCAGGTCGACCATAGTGTCGACCTGGGGGGGACTAGGTCGACCACAGTGTCGACCTGGAGGTCGACCTACCTCCCGAACCTATTTCCTGAACCAGATGCATCCTGACGTATTTAGACTCGTTTTCTGACCAGGTTCGTCTGCCTAACCCTATATAAACAGCCCCCCTAGTCTCATTTTCTCCACACCATTTCTTTCTACCCTTATGCTGCTTCTAAGATAATCAAAATAAAAAGATAAAAAGGAAGAAAAAGGACTGCTCCTTCTCCATCAAGACTACGCTTAGGGATTTGCAAATTGGGGGGATTTCAATTAGAACACGATCGATCAAATAGAGATTCAACAGTCAAATTCTGCTTTCTAATTCTCGATCCACGCACTGTAAGTTCAAGTAACTTTTAGATAAAAGTTGTAAACCTAATATCCATGTTGTAAATTGGAATTGGATCTATGTATGCTTATTGATTTTATCTATTCTTGTTCGTCTTGGATCTTGACTTTCGGACCTATTCATGTTGTAAATCAAACTCTCTCGTGTCTATAACCTTAACATGCCTACGACGTTGAATGTATTGTTAATGGACAAGGACTATGACTGAGAACATAAGACTGCCTATGACTAATATGACTATGCCTGTGACTATGACGGTGAACATAAGACCGCCTATGACTAATATGACTATGCCTATGCCTATGACAGTGAACGTAAGACTGTTGCCTATGACTATGACAAGGACAATCGTGGTTAATCACCTATAACTCTTGACTATGAGGATTATTACCTATGATTATGAACATAAGACCATTATCTATGACTATGACTTTGAAACTATTACTGTTAATTGTCCATGACTATTTTCCTAGAACTATTTTTGATAATTATCCATGATCATTATGATGAGTCGCTTATGATTCATAGCTATGAGATTTGTACCTATGACTGTTGGGGTTAATTGCCTAAGACTATTATAGTTGATTGCTCATGCCCATGACACCATAGTTGAAAACCATGTTGTGCACCGAATTGACATTTTGTTGATTAATATACCTAGGGTGTGACTTGCTTAGTTTATTCGCAATTATGTACACCAAAACAACTGGATCCATTATTCTTGTATTTGGCTTGCTTTTGCACGCCTATTCTTTTATGTCGGTGTTTATCATGACCATCGCCTTATCTTGCTAGATTTGGAGTCCTATATGCCAGTGATGTGGTAACCAATTATCTCAAGTTATGTCATGCTAGTCTTGTAACCCCCTTTTTATCGCTTTATGCTCGTCTCTTTTGCCTATCATAGTTTTGATGCTATTCCCTCTATTTCGAGATTTGGATTTGTTTGTAGTATAGAACGATTCACGTTCACGTGCGATGGGAATACGATTTGGGTAGAATAGGCAAAAACATGAATTGGTTATAAACATGAATTATGAACTCGATAATAGGCAAAACTTGAAATATGAACGCTGGTATAACTTGAACCTGTATATGGACACGAACCTGACATCGATTTGATATGAAACTTGCCTTGAAAACTTGACACGATTTGACATGAAGCATGACATGAAAACTCGACATGAATTTTGACATGAAAACTTGAATGTGGGCATGACAATTAGAAAAACTTGAAAATGGCCAACTCGAGGTTGGGTTGAGTTTGCGGTGTAAATCTGCCCGGAAACGCCCGGCAAATCCAGTGGCTGCAAACAATAGGATCCAATGTGGGTAGTTGGTCATATCGCACGTAAAACCCGAGGTTAGACTATGTTGTGGTGTAAATCTGCCCGGAACCGCCCGACAAATCCAGTAACCACAACAGTTAGTCTAATTTGAGAGGTTGAAGTGCATTAATGAATTAATGCCACATGATAGGGTTAATTCATGAACCACTTGAATATACTTAACCAATTTAACACGATGATTTGATATGGTTAAGTCCTGAACCACTTGAATATACTTAACCAATTTAACACGATGATTTGATAGGGTTAAGTCCTGAACCACTTGAATATACTTAACCAATTTAACATGATGATTTGATAGGGTCAAGTCCTGAACCGCTTGAATATACTTAACCAATTTGACATGATGATTTGATAGGGTTAAGTCATGAACCGCTTGAATATACTTAACCAACTTGACACATGATTCCTAGGGCTAAGTCATGAACTTAAACGACAACACTTAGCCAATTTGACATGTCACGTAGACGGGTTAAGTCACGAACTTGAATGATAACACTTAACCAACTTGACATGCCAGACCGGGGTTAAGTCTCGAATTTAAATGACAACACTTAACCTACTAGATGGAAACCCTAGTTACGCAGTCCGTTTCAGCAGTAACCCACTAGATGTATCATGGTACCTTGGAACTAGGCAGGGTGGGGCACGATTACTGGGCTGATTGTAAGCGACCAGAACGACGGCTGAGTAGGTGCGCCATTGTAGGTTCAGGCGGGCTATGGTCGTGCACGTAGTCCGGAGTTGAAAAAGCAAGCATTGGGCACCTGTAGATTTACACTGTGCGTGCTTGATTCGTGTCGGTGGTTGGCACTGTAGAACTTGATACACCCTATGGTGGACCTAGCACAGGTAACTACATTTCTGGATAGGGCCGTATGACACAGACACATGAACGAGCTAGGACTTGTAGGGAGCCGATCGATTAATATATCGTTACGTGGAATTCGTTAGGTAGCATAATCCTTAGTGGTCCTAGGTGGCATAAACCGTAAACGAATCTAGTAAACGTTCAATAGGTAGCATAATCCCTAGTGGTCCTAGGTGGCATAATTCCTAGTTGAACACACGATAGCTCATGATAAGGAAACCTAGCCAGAACAAGGTTGGCAGTCCAAACGATTTCAAGAATGGTAGCGCTACGTTGAAGTAGTTTAGAAATGCATGATGAAACCCGTACGATACACGGCAAGGGACTGTACATATACATGGAAGGGATGATATGGGTTTGGGTACTAGTACAGTTGGTGCAGAGAATTTAGGAAATCAGAGCAAATAGATATCGTTTTAATGGTGATGCAGAGAAATCTTGCGATAGAAATTGTGCGAAACTATACTTAGTTCATCCTGAACGGGAACCTTGCAATGTTATGCATGATAGAAATCCTACGATGTTATTCTTAGTTATCGTGCCTATCTTGTCACCATGCTTATGTTTACTTTCAGTTTATTCATGCCATGTTATCTTTACCTGTTTTTATGCTGAAAGTCACTAGGACTTACTCGGTCTTTATGACTAACCCAGTTTGTTTCGCCTCTTTTTCTTCCGTCCGCCCCCCCCCCAAGGTTCACAAGGTGGGAACACGGCTTAGTTCGGATCTTACCAAGCTCCAAGGCTATTTCATGAAGGCTTGGATTGCTCTTGGCTACTGCTTGCTTTGCTGCTTTATTGGGGAATGATTTATTACTATGGTCTTATGCTTCTTTACAATTGCAAGAAAGATTTCGATGTAATGGATTTTTAATAGCATTTTGATGTAAAAGGTTTCAGATCTTTCTAGATTTTAAAGAAATAAAGTTTGGTTCTTCTTCCGCTGTTTTATATATTCTGTCTTGTAATATTTCTGTGTATGTTTACCTAGATAATGCTCCACCAAAGCTAGTGCATTCCCTTTGCGAGTGACCCTAGCAGAGGTGGGGAGTTACATTTGGTATCAGAGCAGAAGGTTACCAGACTGGGCAATTTTTTTTAAAACCTTTTGAAATTATTTTCAAAACCATTTACAAAAAGCATTTTTGAAGAAAAGTTTTGTTTTATGAAAGGCACATTCCCCAAATCCATATGCACTATCTTTTGATTCTCTCCTTGAGTCTCTTCTCTCTTTCTTTTTCACCATAGTTTGTAGGCATGCGACACATGTCGGAGGTCAAAGTAGTTTCCAACTTCCATCTGTAGCCGCAGTAGTTTTACTTGCGACTAATCTTATTTCAAGCTTTTTAGGGTTTCCGTGCGATGGAAGTAACTTTCGAGAAAACATGTCAACAAGCTATGCAAGGATAGTAAGAACAAGGATAAAGAACACAAGCCTAAAGATGAGAAACTTGTTGATAAGGCATAATCCACGAAGGATGAAAAGGTGAAAGGGAAGCGGTCAAAGTAAAAGAATAATAAGAAAGAACATCGTTGGTATGGTAAAAAGGGACATGTAGTTAAGTATCATAAGACAAGGACAAGGGAAAAGAACAAGGTCGTTGAGAGGGCAATTGTATGCTCTCACTACTAGCATACCTAAGAGAGGTGGTAACGTTTCTGTTAAAGGATTAGCTTTTCTTTTCTGTCATCCTGTTAGAACTTTGTTTTTGTACATCACATCCTTTTTATTTCTTCTTCGATAGTTGAGTCTCTGCACCTAAGTACTAGCGTAGTAGAGGATCCCATTTTTGTCTCAAATCCTGTTAGGGAATCGGCTCATTTATTCATGACTTGTTTGGATTTGGGAATCTCTATGCTAAGTTTAGAAGTAAAGCTTATATTTATGGGCTATGGGTTGATTCTAGGGATGGAGTGGTTGTCCAGAAATGGTACCATTCTCGAGTATGAAAAGAGGGTAGTTAGACGCTTGACTTGCCTTGGTAATACCCTCGAAGTCTAGTGTAACCCTTAGGGTTCTGCCATGTTTAGTTACCTAGAATCTCTTGATACATTTATTGATCTGCTCGAGTAGTGTTCGCCACTGTTGGCTAGCTTTTTGACTAAGCCACCAAGGTTCAACACATAAGAAGAAAGTATGAGATTTCTCTCCTTTAGTTCACAGAAAGGCGGATCGCCCATGCGGATCGCCCCTCCCCCTATTGGATCGCACCATCGGATCGCTGCAGCGGGTCGCGACCCGATCCCTCCTTCGCCATCACGAACCGACCCAATTCCCGAGGATGTGGCGAAGCCCCTGACTATGTCCATCACGATCCGAGATGCATGGATCTCACGACACCTATCTACAACTGTCATATTGACCAATTCTTCATTAAGCTACGAACCAATCCGAGATCTTCGGGATGTGGGCCACGTATGACCGCGATCCGTCACTAGAAATCAGCTATAAATAGCCCAGAGCTTGGCATTTTTTAGGATCTTTTGGCAGCATTGAGTATTGATTCCACCATTACTGTCATACCACTATTTCTTATCAGTTTTATTTCGAGATTACTGAGAGAAATCATAATTGTAAGAGTGAGTTTGAGAATTAGTTGTACTAGCAATCAAAGTATAATCAATAGCATATAAAGTGGACGTAGGCTCGTTAACGCCGAACCACTATAAACCTTGTGTGTTCTCTTCTTTTTCCTCATTTTTCAGTTATAATTTTCTACGAATCCTAACAATTTGGGTGTTAAAGCCAAATTTTGATCTAACATTTTGGTGCTTTCACTGAGAGCTGAACTCAGGATATTGGATTGTTTCTCCGTTGTTTGGATATTCAAGTCCGAAGAAAACAGTCCCGAAGCCTCACTGTTCAGACTTTTGAAGATTTCAACAATACTCGATATCATGGTTGGAAAGAAGTCTAAGGAAGTGCGAGCTTCACAGGCGAATGAAGCTGCGAATGAAGCGATTGAAGAAAGTGTACATGAACAGGTCAACGAAGGACCCTCGGATCGCGGAACGGAGATGGCGAACCGAACCGTGGAGGGCGATGCGAACCGAACAGTTGAAGGGGTCGTCACCCGGTCCCACGATAACACCACGAACCCCCCTCCCAATGTTACCACGATCCGATCCCAGAGGGGTGCTGCGAGCCACCGACACCGATCCACCACGATCCGAGGTGATGACCGGATTACAACTCAACCTGGAAAGGAGCCTATGGCTCGCTCTTCCCGTCCTGGTCCCTCTGTTCGACCTGGCTCAAGCTCTCTGCGCATAAGGGAAAATGTTGATGATCAGTATGACCCCTCTGCTCCAGTTACTGAAGGAGATCTATCTCGCTTCATTAAAATGTGGGATAGACTGTTTGATGAAATAGCTTCTCAAAGGCAGGAAAACTCCATGCTGCGACAGAATTTGACTGCTATGGATAGACGTCTGGATGATCTTGTAAGGCAAAGAACGCCTCCTCCAGTCCGTCCGCTCACCCCAGAGTACTCTTCTTCATCGGTGGAATCGCCAAGACCTCCGCGGCGACCGTATGAGCGGGCTGAAAACATAGAACAGCTCCGATTTGGAACCTTGCCATCACGGGAGGAAGAGACACTTGCTGAAGGACCATCAAACTGCAACTTGAATAATCATGCCGCAACTCCTAGAGCTCGAGTTGTGAACAATCCTATTGAGAGTAGACCACCTCAGCCCCTCCGCCGTACAAATACTCATAGTAACAGGGGGCAGCGAAGCCCAATCCGAGCTCCAGACTTCGTGGATGTTCCTAGAAGAGAGATCGGAGAATTCCACCAAGCTAGAAGCACTTACCCCGAGCCTCCGATGTCCAGTGCAAATGTTGCAGCTATGGTCCATCAAATCCTGGCGGATAGCCGTGGACAAAGGAATGAAGACTGGGGAATTGATCGCAGCCACACCCCTTTTACCGATGACATTCTGGATGTAACATTCCCGAGGCGCTTCAACGTGCCTCAAATGAACCGTTACGCGGGTAGATCTGATCCAATCCAACAACTAATGAGATATTCTTGGTCAATGACCGCTGCAGCAGCTTCCGACGCTGTAAAGTGCAAAGCATTCCCTATATTCCTGGAGGATGTAGCGTTATTATGGTTTACTCGCTTACCAACAAGATCAATTTCCAGTTTCAGAGAATTGAGTGAAACGTTCGTAGAACAGTTCCGCATTTATGCACAAAGGTCGAAAAGTGTGATTGGCTTGTTCCTTGTCAAACAACGACCAGGTGAGAGCTTGAGGGTGTATCTGGATCGTTTCAAACTAGCCTCCACCGAAGTCAAGGATCCCCATGAGCCGACTGTTGTGGCAGACCTAATTGATGGGGTGGATAAAGATACTGAATTTGGGAGATACCTGGCTGGCAAACCACCTCATACTAGAGAATTGTTTTACGAGAAAGCAAACGTACACCTACGTCAGGAGGAGATATATGCCAACCGGGAGATGAAAATGGCAAGTAAGGAGGAAATCCAAAGTAATGTCGTCATCAAGCAAACCAGAGACTGCTCGGGAAAGGTTGAAGTCAACGTTGGAAACCGAAACCAGGGCGGCAGCCGCCAGCCAGGAAACAATGGTAACAACAGTAATGGCAATAATCGGAAGAGAAATCGGGGGAACGATTCCCAGAGAAGGACCTGTCCCAGGTCTTTCGAAAGTTATACGCCAATAAATGATACTTTGGAGAATATATTTGTCGACTCTTATAACGTTCTCCAACATAAAAGGCCTCCTCCAAGAGATTCGATGGAGAAAGAACGTGAGACGGGGAAGTTTTGTCTCTTCCATCAGACTCACGGCCACTCTACAAATGAATGCCGTCATCTGAGAGACGTAGTTGAGAGGTTGCTCCAAGAAGGGAAGTTGGATGAGTACCGAGTGACTCCTAGAGACAGGGGGCAAGCTATTTATACCCCGAACCAAAACCAGAATCAACCCACTGCCAGGCCAACTATCCAGCAAAAAGGAAAGGATCTTGTTATCAATACCATAATCGGAGGGCTTCACCTAGCCGGGCATAGTTTCAGGGCGATGGACCAGTACGTAAACGCAGCAAAGCATCATCTCGAGGCAGGAGATTGCAACAACCCTGAGGACAATGTCCCGGTAAAACAACAAAAGATGATGTCAGACAACGTCATTTTCCGCAACCGAGAGAGTATTGGAGTCCACGCTCCGACCGAAGATCCATTTGTAATTACAGTTCCTATTGGCCCGGCTACTGTCCATAAAGTTTTAGTGGATAACGGGAGTTCAGTCAACAACATTCTATTCAAAAAGACGTTCGATCTAATGAACCTTGAATTGAAAGATTTAAAGCCATGTGAAGGATGGATCCGTGGATTTAACGGGGCTTCAACTACTCCAATGGGATATGTAGAGCTGCCGGTAACACTTGGGGAAGGAGAACGCCAGAGAGTGAGAATTCTTCCCTTCGTAGTTTTGGATATTGAATCGCCTTATATTGCCTTCTTGGGCCGACCGGCCCTAGCAAAGTTTAGAGATTGTATAGCCCCCGGTGCTTGTTATTGAAGTTTCCTACAGAAGCTGGTGTTGGCATAGTCAGAGGAGATCAGGTTGCTGCATGTGCATTTTGCATTGCAGAGCTGAAGCTACTCCGTAAAGGAAAAGATATTGAGGTTAAAGACACTTCTTCCCCCACAAGGGAGGAGACATCATAGCCATTAAAGAGAATGACTATAGATGAGTCGCCCAGAGAACTTCCCGAGGATATAGATCCCAGAGAGGACGAAGAGAATAGGGGCAGAATGGCGGCTCCCAATGAAACGACTATGGATGTACCAATCGATGATAGCGACCCAGAGAAGGTCCTGAAGATTGGATCCCAGTTGGATCCAGTTCGAGCTAAAGAACTAATGGATTTCCTGAAAGATAACTTGGATGTATTTTCTTGGACCCACGCAGACATGTGTGGGATATCTCCATCAATCATGAGCCATTCAATGAACATTAACCCAAAGCACCCCCCTGTAAAACAAAAAAGGCGAATACTGGGCCCAGAGAGGTCCGCAGCCTTGAAAGAAGAAGTTGAAAGGTTAAGAAGTAACGGATTCATCAGAGACTCAACCTACCCAGATTGGATTTCAAATCCAATTTTGGTAAAGAAGGCCAATGGGAAGTGGCGTACGTGTATTGATTTTTCGGATTTGAATAAAGCCTGCCCAAAAGATAGCTTTCTGTTACCCAGAATTGATCAGTTGGTAGATTCAACGGCAGGTCATGAGCTTCTCTCTTTCATGGATGCTTATTCAGGATATAACCAGATTCCTATGCATGTTCCAGATCAAGAACACACTAGCTTCATTACTGATATGGGATTGTACTGCTACGTGGTAATTCCTTTTGGTTTGAAGAACGCAGGCACTACATACCAACGGTTAGTGAACATAATGTTCTATAGCCAGATTGGGAAAACGATGGAGGTGTACGTCGACGACATGTTGGTTAAGTCCAGACGATCGTCCGATCACACTACGAACTTGGCAGAAATGTTTGGTATTCTTCGAAAGTATGGGATGAAACACAACCCAACGAAATGCTCATTTGGGGTTGCATCCGGGAAATTCTTGGGATTCATTGTCAGCTCGCGCGGGATTGAAATTAATCCAGACCAGATTGCAGCAATCAGAGAAATTCAGGAGCCTAGACAAATCAAAGATGTGTAGAGCCTTGCGGGGAAAGTAGCGGCATTAAGCAGATTCATCTCTAGAGCGACAGACAAATGCATTCCGTTCTTTGAATTGATAAAGAGAGGAAAACGCAATTTTAAGTGGACCCCTGATTGCTTTGAAGCATTTCAGAACCTGCTGAATCATCTGGAGAGACCTCCGATATTGTCTAAGCCGGTGGATCACGAGGATTTATTCGTGTACTTAGCAGTGTCATCCCACGCGATCAGCTCAGCGTTAGTGAGAGAAGAAGACAAGGTTCAAAGGCCAGTGTACTACGTGAGTAAAAAATTGGCGGCAGCTGAACGCAATTATCCGAGGATCGAAAAGCTGGCGTACAGTTTATTGATTGCATCTAGGAAACTTCGACATTATTTCCAAGCTCACCCTATCACCGTGTATATAGATCATCCGCTCAAGCAAGTTCTACAGAGACCATAAGCTTCTGGAAGGTTGCTCAAGTGGAACATTTAACTGAGTCAATTTGATTTAAATTTTCAGCCCTGGCGGTCAATACGGGGCCAAGTGCTGGCAGATTTCATAGCAGAATTTACTGCCTCGGAGGACGACATGGTAAACGAAGAGACTGACCCACCAAAGTTACTTCTCGATCCTAGTGCATGGAAATTGTATATTGATGGTGCTAGGAATGATAAACGATCTGGTGTCGGAGTGGTGTTTGAAACTCCTGAGAAAAGACTGATATCCTATGCTATCCGGTTGGAATTTCACGCCACTAACAACGACTCCGAATAAGAAGCCCTGATAGCCGGGTTGAGGATCGCAAAGGAATTAGAGATCGCGAAGCTAGACATATTTTGTGACTCCAAGTTGGTTGTAAATCAGGTTTCTGGAAAATTTCGATCTAAGAGCACAAGATTGATTTCGTATTTGGAGAAAGTAAAGGAGTTGCTGATAGGTTTTGTTCACTACAGTATCTCTCATATTCCGCGGCCAGAGAACCAAGAGGCAGATAAATTAGCCAAGATGGCTAGTTCCGACGATCCTGAAGAGATCAGGCTAGCCCCAGTTGAAGTGCTTCGGTTCCCTAGTATAAATCAGATGGAAATTGATCCGGTACTAGAAACTGAGCCGGAAAGGGAGTCATGGATGACCCCTCTAAAGAATTTCCTAATGAATGGAACGCTTCCGACCAAGAAGAGCGAGAGGCGTAAGGTAATTCGTAAAACTTCCCGATATGTTGTGCAAGACGGAGCCCTGTATAGACCGGGATTTTCGATGCCTCTCCTTCAGTGTATAGCCCATGACGACATCAAACACGTACTGCAGGAAGTGCGCGAAGGTGAATGTGGCGATCACACTGGAGGACAAACTCTGGCAAAAAAGGTGTTGCGGTATGGTTATTTCTGGCCTACCATAAACAAAGACGCGACAAAGTACGCACGACGTTGTGATGCTTGCCAAAGATTTTCAAGGATTCCCAGGGCACCTACTGGTCAGTTAAAAACAATGACAAGTCCGTGGCCTTTCGCTATGTGGGGAATTGATATCATTGGAACCCTCCCTATAGCAAAAGGCGGAGCAAAGTTCGCCATTGTAGCTGTAGATTACTTCACCAAATGGGTTGAGGCCAAACCGTTGACTACGATTACAACCAAGTGAGTGATCAATTTCGTTGTTAGGAACATTATTTGCCGGTTCGGGATTCCGAAGATCGTCGTAACTGATAATGGAACCCAATTTGACAGCAGCGAGTTCAGGAACTTCTGCCAGAAATACCACATTGAGAAACGGTACACCTCTGTGGCACATCCGCAGTCGAACGGACAGATCGAAGCAGAAAATAAAGTGATTAAGTCCATTATCAAAAGAAGATTGAAGCGGGCCAAAGCTATGTGGGTCGATGAGTTACCGTTGGCATTGTGGGCCTACAGGACGACATATAAATCGACAACAGGCCATACCCCCTTCTCCCTTGCTTTTGGAGCAGAAGCAGTCATCCCGGTTGAGCTAAAAGTACTGTCTCACCGAGTTACTTATTACGATCCGATGACTAATAACGAGTTGCTCCTTGAATCCCTAGATTCAATAGAAGAGAAGAGGGATGAAGCAGACTTGCGTGTCTTGAGACACAAGCAATAGGTCGCTCGATACTACAACAAAAAGATTCGAGTCTGAATCTTTGAACCCAGAGACTTGGTTTTGAAGCGTGTCTTTCCACCCCCGACTCATATGGGTGCGAAGTGGGAAGGACCGTACTCCATTCTACGAAGGCTTGATAATGGAACCTTCAAGCTAGCTACAGTGGATGGAGAAGAAATCCCCAGAGTGTGGAATGCCCAACATTTGCGGCCTTATCTAACGTAAAGATGTCGGATTTATTCTTTTGTTTCATAGGACCATGTAAAAGGCACGACTTGCCTAGAATAGTCCAATTTGCAAAAGATTATAAAGTGGATGTAGGTTACGATCTGACCGAACCACTATAAAAACACCGCGTGTCGTTTACCTTTATTGCACTATTATTTATCCGCTTTTTTATCTTTATGAAATTTGCTGTAAACTATGCGGCAATCAAAGGAACATGTGACTCCAGGTGCCTTCCATCAAAATGGAGAGCAATCCGCAGCTAGAACTTTGAAGGTACAATAGAGTGAATCACGTCGTTGACAGAACTCTAACCTTGGCGACCGCCAGGAGAGTATAAAAGCGTCCATGATTGAGCGCTGAGAAAGAGCTCTTACCCCGCTGAAGGATCGGGGGGCGACTGAACAGCCGAGTTCGAACTCTAACCTTGGCGACCGCCAGAAGAGTATAAAAGCATCTACGATTAGGCGCTGAGAAAGAGCTCTTACCCCGTTGAAGGATCGGGGGCGACTGAACAGCCGAGCTCGAACTCTAACCTTGGCGACTGCCAGGAGAGTATAAAAACATCTGTGATTAAGCGCTGACAAGGATGCTGGAGACTCAGCGTCCCCAGAATTCCTGTCCCGTTAAAGCACCGGTGAGCAGATCATGATACGAGTTCGAACTTTAACTCGCTGATGGATCGGAAAGTATAGAGACACCGGAGGTTCGGCGCCTCAAGGACTATAATTCTACTAAAACATTCCAAGTCCCCCGTATTCAAATATAGGGGGCAACATGCATAGAAATTGTTAAATTCTTTCTGTTGCTTGAATGATTTGTAGTATAATCTTAGCTTGGTTATAGCCAAATGACTTGTGATTAAATATGAGGAGTTTATTGACTGCAGGTACACAATGACGCAAAAGAAATAAACTTTCATTCATAAACTGCAAACCTACAAGATAAAGAGGAACCTAAACAAAAGTGAGGACCATTCCCACAATTACATTTCATGACCAGTGGAAAGCCTAAAAATCCTAAGGACAAAATATGAACTGATATCTGCATCCTACTTATGCTGGGGGGAGGGGGCTATGTGCGCTTCTTGCTCTTTTTCGGCTTCCCTGGCTCCTCCTTATCAACATCCGAACGATCACCTTTTTTTCTCTTCCTCTTATCAACAAGAGGCTCCAGCGAAGAACTAGAGGATTAAGAGGCTAGTTGCAAAGTTATTGATCGGGAGGAAAATCTTGCGACCAACCCAGTTTTGGGGTCAATCTCGGAAATAGGGGGCACATATACTGGATCCTGTCCCCCTTTCATAAGGAGCAACTGCTCCTCCTCTTCGGCTTGTTGTTCAGCCAAGGTTTCCTCATCATCGCCTCTGCTTTCTTTGGTAATGGCGACTTCCTCTTCATCGCCGTCATGGCGCCTGTCCATGTCTCTCAAAGCCTCGATGGGTTCAACATCTAGGGGGACATCAGCACCAACACTTGGCAGGATGTCAATCTTCTCTGCCTCTGCCTTCTTTTCAGCATCCTGATCAACTGGCCGGCCACCTGTATCATGAGAAACAAATGTTATTTTTGGAGAGAATGTGGTTTGCTCAGTTGATTGTCCGACAACACGACGACAAGTGACAATTTCTTTGACAAGTTGCGGAGAAAATATAGAGATACCTTCCGCCGATCCTCCATCCAAGCTAGCAGCAGAACCCCCGACAGCTGGAGGAGTTAGACCCAGAGGAATCAATGGATAATCTGGATTGTATTCCTCAATTTCGGAGGCCTTGGGCTCTGCAGCTGAGCTCGGGCCTTCTTCCATTTTTTCTTTGCCCTTCGCCTGAGTTCTCTCTTTTTCAATTTCTTCTCGGAGTAGGCATCTGCCTTTCTCTAAATCCTCAGGTTCATTATCCCTAAGAATGGTCCCCATCAACTCATTCTCATCGATCTCATCAACTCCTAATCGCTGTTTCTCAATCTCAACAATTGCATCCCATATGTTGTCCAGAGTGACATGGTAGTCTGGGATCCAGGAGACATTACAGGTCTTGATGACCTGCCCAAGGAAGTCGAACAACATTTCTTCAAATCCTTCGATATCCTTCTCTCTCTCGAGAAGCTTTTCATTGGAAACAATAGCCATTTCAATGGCGCTTTCCACATTATTTTCAGCAAGAATAGCGCGCTTCTCTGCACGCGCGAGTTGATCATTCAGAATTGCCTTCTCCTTTTCGGGCAGAGCTAAGCTATCTTTCAAGCTTGCCTTTTCTTTCTCCCAAGCAGCTTTTTCGGCCTCGAAGTGATCCTGTGCTGTTTTCAGTTCGGTGTTGGCCATCCTGAGATCTTCCACCTCTTTCTTCAATAATGCTCGCTCTTTGCTGTTGGAATCGAGCTCATTATGGAAACGTTGCCTGGCCTCCTCCAGCTCTGTTTTGTAATTCTTAGCATCTCGCTGAGCCAAGGCAAGCAATGATTGTGCATCTTCTAAGTCTTTCTCCATTTTTACCCTGGCCCTTTCATTGTTATCTATCTTCACTTTGGACCTATGCGCTTCCATCTCAAGCGTTCGGATGACGTCTGAGAGATTGACAGCATGTTTCTTCATCGCCTCATACTGCTTGGCTACATGGCGAACGTGTCCGATGACTTCAGTTTCCCAATTCTTAGGGACTGGTTCCAAAGTTGGAACGAACATCATCCTTTCGAAGAAGATATCAGGGAATTGTTCTCGTAATTTTTCCAATTTGGCATGAGTCTCAGGGCCATGGATATAGTCTCGTGATCCGGGGGCACTCAAACTTTGTTGGCTGGAAGGGACAATGTCAATTTTCTCCTTCTCAGAATCCTTGTTTGGATCTTTGCTTTTATCCTTAGGCTCGTGATGCTTTTTGGATGATCTTCTGTGAGAGGGAGCACTCTTCGGAGGGGTTAAATATTTGGGAAGTTGCTTTCCCCCTGTAGGCGGCACCGAATGACTGGGAGGCTTTCCAGAAGTTTGTTTTGATGGAGATCTAGACTGTGAAGTAGTAGGCTTATGAGAATCCCGGGACCAATGACTGTCTCCCCCTCGGTTGCTGCTACGAGCACGCTCAGGATTTGGATGAAGACTAGGTGTGCCTTCACGGAGAGAACGATAGGAATAAGATCGTTTGCGAGACATCTTTCCTGTAAAAGAAACAAGTACATATTAAAACCTTGAATACTGTTGGTATAAAAGTGTGGGGTCAGACAGTGCATGTGATTTGTGCATCTCATATAATTCCCCCTAACAGACCAGGGCCCGAAGTCAAGCTCATCTGGGTAGATTCTCGTTCTCTAACTGGAACGGTTGTTTCCTCAGAAATAGGGAAAAATGGCTCCTCTTCGAAGTCTCCCTGTGTATATACATCATCAGGTAAAGGAATCTTGCTCAGTTCTTTAAATAACTGCTCCTTTGTTAAATCATTGGGAGCAGCAGGTTCAACCAGTAGAGAGGCCCTTGAGGGGAAACCCCCCGGAGAGACTGGGATTTCCTTAGACTCGTCAGCACGGGCCTCATCTCCTTTATATACATTTAGGTCTTCGTCGTCCTGGATGATTATCGGCGAAGGACTCTTACGAAATTTAGTTGTTTCTGCTGCCCGTGACGTTCTTTCTCCCTCAGTCGGGGGCAAGTATTTGTAGGGTTTGCCGCCCACACCAAGTCCAAACCTTATATCCAGAAGGCGGTGCTTGTGAAGATTCTCATCAGTAATACATTTCTTGATCTTTAGGAAGTTGGATTTGCTTTGCAGAAGAAAGGACATTCGATTATTGTACACCGAGCCTTCCGTTTTTGGAAAGGCGTGATCTACTTAGAGAAAAGAAGCATGTTAGTGCTTCGATTTTTTAAACAAGTTATTCATTCAAAGGTTTAAAATTTCCTTGATTTAAGCCATCTTCTTGAGCACCCGGCCTGTCTCTTCATATAGAACCAATCGGCCTTGGGATCCCCTATGTTGCTATACCCGTCAGACAAAACCTTCCTATTTGCTACCGATTCGAAGAAAGAAAAATTTGGGGTTGCCGTTGAGCGATGCTTGAAAAGGAATTTTTTTTTCAAATCTTTAAACGAGAGCTCAGTTTGCAGGATTTCCGCATATGCGATGTATAGGGTGTATAGAGCTGCGTAGGCATTGGGATGAAGCTGCATTGGAGCAATACCCAATCGTTTTAGGGTCTCAATGACGATTGGAGGAAACGGAGGAATAGCGCCTACCCAGCACATAAGTCGACTAACTATCATATATCCCTCCGGAGCCAAATGAGGTCTATCTTCGCTGCCAGGTGTCCTCACATCATCCCAGGGGATCCCGTGTCTCAAGCAAATTCTCTTAAGCTTTATGTCATCAAGTTTGGAAGCTAAAGAGTCAGTGAATTTCTCTATTTCTATTGCACCAGGAATTTCGTTGGGAGCTCGGTCGTCTACTTCGGACTCCTCATCAAGCGAGGTACTCTCGGACGGATCCGATTCTGTTTCTGCCTATTATTCGGATCCAGAATCCGCACCCTCTTGATTAATTGGAAGAACCTCGGGGTTGTGGTGCTCATACACCTTGGGATCCGTCTCTGTATCAGATCTTGAAGGGGAACGGTTATCCGACATTACTGTATAGGCGAGTAAACATGAGAAATAAGAATATAATTATCCGTCCCCCCATGTGTGTGCAAGTGCCAGTTTGTGCCTGTGCGTGCATTAAAGAAAAGTACGAAGATCAACAATCATCGAAGGATTAGTCGTCACATGCGGTCAACGTATGTTGTTGTTTAGTCCAGAAAGTCCATCTTGAAGGCTCTAACCTAACTGTCCATTAGTGTATTAGAATTAACTTGCAGTGAGAATTTAACAAATTCATTGGATCGTGCACCAAGACTCGGATCGCAGAGAATGGATCGCGAGGTAGGGTCAGGATCGCGATATATGGTCGGTTCGTGGTAAAGGGATCGGTGAGCCGAAAGGCACAAGTTCAAGGAAGGGCTTCGGATCGTGAAGTGCTCCGACTCGCTTTCTTCATTCAAACAGGTCGTGGTAACATCATGGCGATCCATCCCACCATCTATTCCCCGCGATCCGAAGCTCCACTATTTCCGCGACCCGATCCGCTAAGTTAAACCCATATTCTATTTTCATCCTTTCTCCCATCGCCTCGCCACCACTCCAAACCCATCGCCTCGCTCACGATCCGAGTCGACCAGTTCTTTCCCTACCTTCTTCTCCTTCCTCCTCCTCCACTCGAGTCAGTGAGACCCATCAGCCATGGCGTTTCCATGGCCTCCAAGACCTAAAAAACTACAAAATTCCGCCCCTTCTTTCCTTAAATCAGTCAAAAAACTCAGAAAAAAAACAGGAGAGAGAGCTTTTAATGAGATTACCTTTCTGAAAATTGGGGAAATAAGTGGGATTTTAGAGATTTAAAGGAATATTAGAGTTTTCTCTCGAAGGGAGCTGGCGGTGCGTGATGAGAAGAAGAAGAAGGGGGAAAGTCGAGATGGGTTCGGTTTATATAGACGGGTTTGTGACCATTAGTCTCCCCCTTTTTTGTCTCGTTCGACTTGTGGGGGCCTGGTGGGCCACGAGTCCAAGCCCATCGGAGAAAGGGGCGCGGCCTGCTTCACTGAAGACCCATTTAAACCATGGATCGCGACGAGCCTCGTTCCCACGATCCGCACCACGTTCCGGCGATCCGAGTCCAATAATGATAAAAAAAAAGAGAAGAAGAAGAAGATGAAGAAGAAAGCTCTCAAAAGGTTTACCTGGCAAGTTGACGATTAAGTCTCCAAAATATTCCAGAAATCAGAATTATCCGATGAACAAAGAAGAGATTGAAGATATAATCGATATTTTTATAAATTGAAGGGATACAACTTTCCGAAGTGATACGACATTTTAGATAGACGCAACCGTTGATTCACACTATTCGGTGAAAAGATGTTTCTGCAGCTTCGAAGCATGTTCCATTCTCGATAAAACATACTTCGAGGGGGAAAAATGTTGGCTAGCTTTTTGACCAAGCCACCAAGGTTCAACACATAAGAAGAAAGTATGAGATTTCTCTCCTTTAGTTCACAGAAAGGCAGATCGCCCATGCGGATCGCCCCCCCTTTTGGATCGCACCATCGGATCACTGCAGCGGGTCGTGACCCGATCCCTCCTTCGCCATCACGAACCGATTCCATTCCCGAGGATGTGGCGAAGCCCTTGACGAAGTCCATCACGATCCGAGATGCATGGATCTCGCGACACCTGTCTACAACTATCATATTGACCAATTTTTCATCAAGCTACGAACCGGTCCGAGATCTTCGGGATGTGGGTCACGTATGACCGCGATCCGTCACCAGAAATCAGCTATAAATTGCCCAGAGCTTGGCATTTTTCAGGATCTTTTGGCAGCATTGAGTATTGATTCCATCATTACTGTCATACCACTATTTCTTATCAGTTTTATTTCGAGATTACTGAGAGAAATCATAATTGTAAGAGTGAGTTTGAGAGAAATCGTTGGTTGTACTAGCATTCAAAGTATAATCAATAGCATATAAAGTGGACGTAGGATCGTTAACGCCGAACCACTATAAACCTTGTGTGTTCTCTGCTTTTTCCTCATTTTTCAGTTATAATTTTCTACGAATCAGAACAATTTGGGTGTCAGAGCCAAATTTTGATCTAACAGCCACTAAGGCGAATGGTTCATTTCGATTGTGCATGAGTTATAGGAAATCACCTTAGTAAGTACACTTGGCAACATGGTTGGCATTTGTTTATTCTCAAGAGATAATCCATTTATGTGGAATACCTTCTAGTAAGTGAATGAGATCCAAGATTCACCAGTGAATTTTGGAGAGCTTGCACGAAACCATGAGTGCGCAGTTATGTTTGAATCGGGTATACTAGAAAGAGAATAAGCGAAAGTGGAACGAGAGGCGACAGTGGAATGAGTTCGAACTCATATTCTGGGAACAAGAATTAAGGAACTACGAAATTGTGAATTTAAAGACGGTCAAAGCACAATGGAGTTAAGCTCAAGGAAATACGATTTAGAAGATTGAAGACTAGATACGCACATCATATCTCTTTTTAAGAGTATATCCTTGATCCCTCTTTTCCTGTAGAGCTTACTTGCATGCTATCTTTTATGTATATCCTCTCGGTCCTATTCTCAATCTTATTTTGGTTGCAAACCCCATAAGGAGTATGACTCATCTGGTTGTAATACATGTTAGGGCTTGAGGGTGTCCGTTGGGTAGACTAAACTTTTTGGGTTTTATAGGATATGGACTGGTGCTTAGGGAGTTCTTCTCCTATTCAGTATATATATGACATAGATTTCCAGCTTTGACATTGCCTAATGGGCACAAAGTTTTTACTTGCTTCTATCATTCGACTATATCTCTAGGTAGGAACAATTGGGTGAAACATGTGTTTGAGACATGTTATGATTGATGGTTGCAAGTGGTCGCAAGTGGTTGCTCGTGGTTGCATAACACACATTAGGCACTAGATCGGCTCGGATACATTTTCATATTGCATATGCATGAGGGTTTATACTTGTTTATGGAAGAAACTGAATGTGTTATCATGTGAATGTTGCGTATGGATGGATGTTTGAGCACACATATAGTCTTTATGTGATTAGGGCTATTTGCATACATGTTGGACTCATGGCACTAAACATATTTTGCATTAAGAAGATCAATCAGGCCTGATCATTTGCATTAGATAAGGACATATACACACACTTTCTGCATATGTTCATACAACATTAGAAATCTCTTAAGGACAATGGATGCCTGTGATTGATGATTGAGTAGATGGACGATTGGATGGTAGGACACATTCTTCTTAACTTGAAGATTTCGGGGACGAAATCCTTTAAGGAGGGGAGAATGTAACAACCCATATTTTTATAACATGTTAAAACGAGAAATCAAGGCAGAATTAAATTTTAAACTAAGGATCAAGGGAAACGGGTTACGCCATTGTGTTCGTTTCGAAATTTTACATGAAATAGAGTCCGAGTTTTCGAAAATTGGAGTTTGTATGACCAAGTTATGACCTCTAGAAGTTTCAGAAATTTTCAGAATCAAAGAAACTCGAGTTTTGAATTCGAAATTCGAATTCAAACCCCGCAGCAGCCTGGGCATGAAATTTCCCGCCCATAGACCAGGTCGACCTGGGGGTCGACCATAGTGTCGCGGGCCAGGTCGACCATTGTGTCGACCTGGGGGGGACCAGGTCGACCACAGTGTCGACCTGGGGGTCGACCTGCCTTCCGAACCTGTTTCCTGAACCAGATGCATCCTGACGTATTTAGACTCGTTTTTTGACCAGGTTCGTCTGCCCAACCCTATATAAACAGCCCCCCTAGTCTCATTTTCTCCACACCATTTCTTTCTACCCTTATGCTGCTTCTAAGATAATCAAAATAAAAAGGAAGAAAAAGGACTGCTGCTTCTCCATCAAGACTACGCTTAGGGATTTGCAAATTGGGGGGATTTCAATTAGAACACGATGGATCAAATAGAGATTCAACAGTTAAATTCTGCTTTCTAATTCTCGATCCACGCACTGTAAGTTCAAGTTACTTTTAGATACAAGCTGTAAACTTAATATCCATGTTGTAAATTGGAATTGGATCTATGTATGTTGATTGATTCTTATCTATTCTTGTTCGTCTTGGATCCTGACTTTCGGACCTATTCATGTTGTAAATCAAACTCTCTCGTGTCTATAACCTTAACATGCCTATGACGTTGAATGTACTGTTAATGGACAAGGACTATGACTGAGAACATAAGACTGCCTATGACTAATATGACTATGCCTGTGACTATGATGGTGAACATAAGACCGCCTATGACTAATAAGACTATGCCTGTGCCTATGACGGTGAACGTAAGACTGTTGCCTATGACTATGACAAGGACAATTGTGGTTAATCACCTATGACTCTTGACTATGAGGATTATTACCTATGATTATGAACATAAGACCATTATCTATGACCATGACTTTGAAACTATTACTGTTAATTGTCCATAACTATTTGCCTAGAACTATTTTTGACAATTATCCATGATCATTGTGATGAGTCGCTTATGATTCATAGCTATGAGATTTGTACCTATGACTGTTGGGGTTAATTGCCTAAGACTATTATAGTTGATTGCTCATGCCCATGACACCATAGTTGAAAACCATGTTGTGCACCGAATTGACATTTTGTTGATTAATATACCTAGGGTGTGACTTGCTTAGTTTATTCGCAATTATGTACACCAAAACCACTGGATCCATTATTCTTGTATTTGGCTTGCTTTTGCACGCCTATTCTTTTATGTCGGTGTTTATCATGACCATCGTCTTATCTTGCTAGATTTGGAATCCTATGTGCCAGTGATGTGGTAACCAATTATCTCAAGTTATGTCATGCTAGTCTTGTAACCCCCTTTTTATTGCTTTATGCTCGTCTCTTTTGCCTATCATAGTTTTGATGCTATTCCCTCTATTTCGAGATTTGGATTTGTTTGTAGTATAGAATGATTCACGTTCACGTGCGATGGGAATACGATTTGGGTAGAATAGGCAAAAACATGAATTGGTTATGAACATGAATTATGAACTCGGTAATAGGCAAAACTTGAAACATGAACGCTATTATAACTTGAACCTGGATATGGACACGAACCTGACATCGACTTGATATGAAACTTGCCTTGAAAACTTGACACGATTTGACATGAAGCATAACATGAAAACTCGACATGAATTTTGACATGAAAACTTGAATGTGGGCATGACAATTAGAAAAACTTGAGAATGGCCAACTCGAGGTTGGGTTGAGTTTGCGGTGTAATTCTGCCCGGAACCGCCTGGCAAATCCAGTGGCTGCAAACAATAGGATCCAGTGTGGGTAGTTGGTCATATCGCACGTAAAACCCGAGGATAGACTATGTTGTAGTGTAAATCTGCCCGGAACCGCCCGGCAAATCTAGTAACCACAACAGTTAGTCTAATGTGATAGGTTGAAGTGCATTAATGAATTAATGCCACATGATAGGGTTAATTCATGAACCACTTGAATATACTTAACCAATTTAACACGTTGATTTGATAGGGTTAAGTCATGAACCACTTGAATATACTTAACCAATTTAACACGATGATTTGATAGGGTTAAGTCCTAAACCACTTGAATATGCTTAACCAATTTAACACGATGATTTGATAGGGTTAAGTCCTGAACCGCTTGAATATACTTAACCAATTTGACACGATGATTTGATAGGGTTAAGTCATGAACCACTTGAATATACTTAACCAACTTGACACATGATTCGTAGGGCTAAGTCATGAACTTAAACGACAACACTTAGCCAATTTGACATGACACGTAGACGGGTTAAGTCACGAACTTGAATGACAACACTTAACCAACTTGACATGCTAGACCAATGGGGTTAAGTCTTGAATTTAAATGACAACACTTAACCTACTAGATGGAAACCCTAGTTATGCGGTCCGTTTCATCAGTAACTCACTAGATGTATCATGGTACCCTGGAACTAGGCAGGGTGGGGCACGATTACTAGGCTGATTGTAAGCAACCAGAACGATGGCTGAGTTGGTGCGCCATTGTAGGTTCAGGCGGGCTATGGTCGTGCACGTAGTCCGGAGTTGAAAAAGCAAGCATTGGGCACCCGTAGATTTACACTGTGCATGCTTGATTCGTGTCGGTGGTTGGCACCGTAGGACTTGATACACCCTATGGTGGACCTAGCACAGGTAACTACATTTCTGGATAGGGCCATATGACACAGACACATGAACGAGCTTGGACTTGTAGGGAGTCGATCGATTAATAAATCGTTACGTGTAATTCGTTAGGTAGCAAGATCCCTAGTGGTCCTAGGTGGCATAAACCGTAAACGAATCTAGTAAACGTTCAATAGGTAGCATAATCCTTAGTGGTCCTAGGTGGCATAAATCCTAGTTGAACACGCGATAGCTCATGATAAGGAAACCTAGCCAGAACAAGGTTGGCAGTCCAAACGATTTCATGAATGGTAGCGCAACGTTGAAGTAGTTTAGAAATGCGTGATGAAACCCGTACGATACACGGCAAGGGACTGTACATATACATGGAAGGGATGATACGGGTTTGGGTACTAGTACAGTTGGTGTAGAGAATTTAGGAAATCAGAGCAAACATATATCGTTTTAATGGTGAAGCAGAGAAATCTTGTGATAGAAATCGTGCGAAACTATACTTAGTTCATCCTGAACGGGAACCTTGCAATGTTATACATGAAAGAAATCCTATGATGTTATTCTTAGTTATCGTGCCTATCTTGTCACCATGCTTATGTTTACTTTCAGTTTAATGCCATGTTATCTTTACCTATTTTTATGCTGAAAGTCACTAGGACTTACTTAGTCTTTATGACTGACCCAGTTTGTTTCGCCTCTTTTTCTTCCGTTCTCCCCCCTAGGTTCACAGGGTGGGAACACAGCTTAGTTCGGATCTTACCAAGCTCCAAGGCTATTTCATGAAGGCTTGGATTGCTCTTGGCTATGGCTTGCTTTGCTGCTTTATTGGGGAATGATTTATAACTATGGTCTTATGCTTCTTTACAATTGCAAGACAGATTTCGATGTAATGGATTTTTAATAGCATTTTGATTTAAAAGGTTTCAGACCTTTCTAGATTTTTAAAGAAATAAAGTTTGGTTCTTCTTCCGCTGTTTTATATGTTCTGTCTTGTAATATTTCTGTGTATGTTTACCTAGATAATGCTCCACCAAAGCTAGTGCATTCTCTTTGTGAGTGACCCTAGCGGAGGTGGGGTGTTACATACTACTTCATACATAAGGTTGCAGCTATATCCCATAATATGTCTTCAATACAATCTGTGCACATGCTATAGCCATTTTGTTTCTAAAGCAATATAAAGGACCAACTCACCATTTTTGGGCAACATTTCTTTCCAATCACCTAGGACAACCTAAACTATGAAGTACTTAAACATTTAGAAAGCTGGAACTTTTCTTAGAAAATAAGGATGATTTTTTTTAAGAGTTTTGTACATGAGAAAGGTACAATTGAATGTATGGTCGTAAATCAAATGCAGGCACACACCAACATAGCCTTGCACATCATAGATTGTAGCAGCTAGAACTGTAGAACATCCCCTCTATCAAAAGCAAAGACAAGTTAAACTCTACCAAACTTGAGCTAGATGTTAAGCTATATGTTACTACTTGTTTTTCAACCATAAATACACTCTGGTCACACTTTTTAGTTCACAAACCATTAGCTAAGAAAATCCTGAAGCAAACCAGGAAGAAGCAATACCAGACCTTGAACTAAAGCTGCGAGTACAACTTTTTACTATCTAAAACTACTTTGGCTTGTGTATAATTGGATAAATATATATGTAGATGTACATGTAGTCATATTTGTTTTGCAATTAGTAGATTTACTGGAAACTGGAAATGCTCAGAAGTCAGAACAGTATTTGTATATGGAAAAAAAATTCCTATATCACCATTTAAAACCTTTTTACTGCCATGTATATATTATGGTACTTTCATACTTAATTGAATTGATGCAGTCTTTACCTAAAACTAAGGACTAAAACCTGAATAATTAGAGAATGTGAACAAACCAATTAACTGGAACATCAAAATAATGATCAAACTGTGAATAAATCCCTATTTTCCTTTCTCTATTAGTAACTAGTATGTATGAATCATGATAGTGCAAACACATATATGGGTGTGTGAATATATATGTTTGGAGATTCCTGAATAAGTGATATCGAGCCAATTCAGTATTTATATTAAACCTAGAAGGAATAGAAAGTTGAATGGGTAAAATCAAAGCCTGTAGACAAACAAAAGCATAGGCTCTGTTTTTCCTATTTGTAAACTACCACCTTTCTTTAAATCAATATCATATAACCCAATCAATGTTAGAAAATGGTGTTAGCTACAAATCTGTTTAAAATTCACTTTAGTTTAATCTAAAAATAAGTTATCACTTTAAATAAGAACATGTAAATCGTATATATGTATATAACAGTAAGTAGGCTGCTTCCATCAGATTTTCGATTTTTGAAATTTACAGTTTTAGTTATACGAATCGATTTATACTGGTATATGATAATTTTTAAAACAAACATCATGATTTTTAAAACTCTACTGATCGAGTTAGAAGTTATTTCAGATCAGGGAAATAAATAAAAAAATCATGAGTTTGGGTAAATAAAGTTTAAAACTGTTTATGTGAGAGTTTCATGGCGTCTAGAGGGAGGTGCTGATGAAATCTGGTGAGTTCAGGCGGTCTGATGGGGGAGGGCGAGGTGGTTATAGGTTTTTGTGTGTGTTTTTGGGATTTCGTTTTTAGATGGATAACACCTGAGATTTGATGGATCGAGTGCTTTGATATGTGACATGGAGGAGCGCAGGGAAGCGGGGTTCGTTGTGGTGGCGGTTTCAGGTGTTCAGGTGGCCAGAGATGACGGTGCGGGTCGGTTTGCGGTGACAAGCTGGAAGCTGAGTATTCGGGTAAGTAATGGTGGGGGTAGTGTTTTGAGAAGGAGATGGTCTTGGATGATGGGAACTGGTTATTGGCAATCTCTGGTGGTGATGGGGTTTTCGAACAATGTATGGAGGTCCGTCCGACGACGTGGGTAGTGGTGCAGGTGCACGAAAGGCCTTGTACAGCTATGTTGTTTTTTTCATTTTCTTTTGAGTTGGGTGTTGTATATAACGGTGTTGTATACACAATTATATGATTTTTGTTTGATGATAACAACCAAATAAGTATTATTTTAATGTGTTCAATATTGTACTGTTACTGTACATCACAGACTGGAATATAATATTTATATTTAAATAAAATACGATTGTACAGAAATTCAAATATTAACACAGTATTTTATTTAAATATAAATATTATATTCCAATATTCAAACAGTACAACTTTTTAACTCCACTATTTAATCACTTCACATATTTGTACTTGTATATAAACAGAATAAAATAAACAAGCTTGTTTGACAACAGTAAAATGATATTTTATTTCAATCAACCTTGTTTATTACAAATAAAAGTACAATTCTCATTTTTTCATTTGCTCCTCACTACAGAAACAATTAGACACTCATTTTCAGTTTCAATTCATTGACATACTCAACACTTTCTTGTTGTCTTCAGTCTTTAGTCTTCAGTCTTCACAGCACTTCACTATCAGTCCAGTCATCACCTGCTTACCTGTCACATGAAACACACACACACACAGTATACTGCAATAGAAATAATACTGAATATATGCAAATATAATTTTTATTTTTAAAATTTTTTATTTGCCTCAGTGTTCTGGTGTGTTTCTCATCATTTTTCTGACTTGATCTGATTTGTTGATCCGACTGTGTTTAGACAGTTTATATATAGTACAGGGACAGAAAAATAGTCTGATGGCTGCATGTACACACGTGCATGCATATACACGTGTGCACTGCCTCGCCAATCAGTGTGCAACTGAGGAGTAGCCACTTGGACCTTCTCGACTCAGTGCACATGTCAACATAGTCAACACACATCAAAATGGTCGAGCCAAGCCCAAGACTGCTCAGCAAATAATAAAGCCAAAGTGGCCGACACAATACAAAGTGCAACACAGCTCAAGAGTCGAGCAACAAAAGTCAACACAACATCATTTGGTCAAGTATGTCATCTAACAAATGTGCACCTGCAAGATGTTCAATGGATACTGCAAATACAGGTGGTGCAACCATGGTTCATGTGTCAATAAAGCAAATAAGATGGTGCAGCCCAAACTGATCAAGTAGTCCAAATACAAAAGTGACATAACAGCAAGGTGGCTCAAGCATGATGAAGCAAGAATGTGTCGACATATATAAGCAGGTTAATAACAGTGTTCATGGAAGATCATGGCATTAAGAAAAGCAACATGAATATGTACACAAGGGGTGCAACAATATAAGTCGAGCAAAGCCAAGGCAACACAGTTTTGACTCAACACAAATGCATGATATACATGGTGAATGGGTGTATGTAGTGGAGTTCATTATCAAGCAACACATCATATACAAAGTGATGCAGCATAGTGAAGTTTGTATACAAGCAACATTGGTGATCACAATACAAGTGTCATGACAGCAAAATCAATTTCCTGACTAATGGTCAAAGAACTCAAGAAGCATGAGAGCTACAAATGTCAAGAGCAGGTACAATGCAGATCAAATCAGACTACAATAGGTGTAGCAGCGAATGTATGCACATAACAGATTCATGGTGCAGTGTTCGAACACAAAGTCAACAGCAAATATGTATGTGTAAATGCAAGTGATCAAGCGAACAAAGCATAAATGAACAAGTACAAAGAAGCAAGATGGTTCATGAATACATGCTGGGTTCAAACAAGTGTAGCAAGAGTACACTCAATAACTCAGGTTAATGGACATGTTTAAATGCATCCATGAGTAAGTGGTGCTGCAAAATCAGATGGACTCAAATTTAAGCAAGCATGAGCAAAACATAAAAACTTTTAACTATGATTCCAGAAAAATCAGAAGATGGCAAGTATTAGATTTGGCAAATTGTTATTTGTGAAAATTGAAATTATGATTTGCCAAAGTTCGAGCTGTCCAAGAATACTCTGTCTATACTAGGCAAGAAATCAATCAGAAATTAATTACAGAGGTTCAAATGCATGGAGTAATGAAACAATTAAAGCATCGGATTAAATCAGTTTTGGAATAGCGACTAAGCAAGGATTAAACTCGGCAAGAAATCACTTGACTATTTCATGAGAACAAAATGAAAACTCACAGATCCTATGGCAAAGTTCTTTCTGGACAAATCACAATTCCATGTTTGGTAAGATATAAATCAATTACTCTCTCAGAAAGTATCAAACAAAATTCGGGCAAGATTCATTTCCAGAAACTTCATATTTGGCAAGTGTTTAACGTATAATCTCAGCAAACATTTTCATGGCAAGAATGAGTTCACAAACATTTCCAAATACACAATTTTTTTTGGCAATCAAAGATGGGATTCTCGGCAACAAATCATGGTTACTACACAAGAAATTCAAGGCAGCAATTTCAGATTTCAGTCATGGAGCTTATATGGCAAATAATTTTCAGAAACCAGTGAAATACTTTTGGAAAATCTTTTAATTGATTCCAGTTTTTACTCACGGCAGAACATATTTTGGCAAGCATTTTTGTGGGACAATTAATTTGCAGAAAATCGAATCATTTCCTTCTGTAAATCATTCAGTACTCAGGTGAAAAAAGGAAAAAATTTGAAATCAAGTCAAGTATGGATTCATTCAAGGGAAGAATCAAGTCTAGGTTCAGCAAATTCATTTTGTTTTCTATGCCGAGGTGATTAAAATCAAAAGAGGAAAACACGCAGAATTCAAATCAAGCCATATAACGAAATCAGAGTGATTATCGGATTTTATAATCCTATAAACACAACCATTCATCACTGGCAAGCAACTATCGAAAACTAACATAAAAAATCAGAGTATAATCAAAAGAAAAACTCAGAGAAAACTCACAAGCTTTACCATCTGTTTTCGATCGCAGAAAATTCCAAATCGAAGAGAGTCAAGCCTCAAAGCTTTTGAAGCCATCAGAGAATCACTTTTATCAAGCAATCGATCAGTGTTTGGGAGAAATTTCAGAAACCCTAGATATTCTTTTTCGCAGCCGCCATTTCCAAGTTCCAAAGGAAAAGAGAAAAGGGACCGGGCTAATTAGAAAGGGAATGGGCCAGCCGATCTTCATTGGTTAAGCCATGTTTTTTGAAGACAAAAGGGGATGACCCTTCTATGTTTAACTCCTAGTTTTTTTCTTTCTTTTCTTGTTTTAGTTTTAATTTGTTTTTGTTTTTTTTATATTGTTGTAAAACCGTCCAAACAGTTCTGTCTAGAGTCTGTAAAATTCTAGAATTCTGGATATAGGGTTGTAACTAGGGGAACCTAATCGAGGGGATATCGATTAGTCTTGGGTTTTGAGCGTAGAGTTAGAATAGGAGCGAGAGTCGCGTGTGTACATGGTATTGTATGCGGGATCTGTTCTATCATCTAGTAGAAACCTTAGGAATGCAGCAGTAGGCAGGGTTTTGCTGAAGCTGGGTACATCTGTGTGTGATTTATTTTCTGCATTTTTGTTTCAGCTATATTCCGTTATTAGTTTATTAATATATATATCGTTAGATTTTTAATTCAGTTAAAAACTGTGAAAAACCCAATTCACCCCCCCTCTAGGGTTATTCTAGATCCAACATTTGGTATCAGAGCAGGTATTTTCTGTTAACTCTAGAGAAATGGTGAATCCTAGTTGTCAGTCCATAGAGAGTCAGTCCAGTCATATTCCATCTATTTTCAATGGTACAGATTTTTTAAATTGGAAATCAGAAATGAAATCTTATTTAAAATCTGTTGATATTAAATGTTGGAATAGTATTAAAAATGGGTATGATATTGTAAGTAGTGTTGATATTGAATTTAATTTACATGCTACTCATATTTTATATACTTATATTGATGATGTTCAATATAGCCTTATTTCTCATTGTTTGACTGCGCAGGAAATCTGGCAGACTCTCAACGCGCTATATGGAAAAACTGACAAATGCTCAAAATCCCAGAAAGATAACTCAGCTTCAGATTTGTGCTTAACAGGTTGTACAGATGGAAATCCAGATGGAGACTCAACAGGAAATATTTCTTTGATTCACCGTTTAAATGGTTTAACTGAATCTATTGAGAAGTTAAAATCTAAAAATAAACTTCTGAAATCTGAGAAGCTTGAGTTGATCTGCAAAAATAATGTTTTGGAATCAAAACTCAAAAACGTTAAGAATTCTTCAAATTCTAATTGCAAAAATTGTTTAAATTTGGAAACCAATCTTGTTCAACTCAATAAAAATATTCAAAAGTTTGAAAATGAAATTCTAATCTTAAATGAGAACAAGATTGAGTTATCAATTTTGAACAGTCTTCTACAAAAGGAATTTGAAAATTGATATACATTCCAAACTAGAAATTGCTGAAAATGAAAATTTGTTGAAAACTGAGTCTATTTTGAATGAGTTAGAAAATGAGATTGAAAGATCCAAGAAATTTGAGTCTGAAAATCGAAAACATTTTGAATCTGAGATTGCTGGGTCCCAAACAAAAATTAATTTGCTTAAAGGTGAAAATTTGGTTTTGAAATACGATTTTGAAAGATGTAAGATCACTGAAAATCGTTGCTCAGATTTATTGAAAGAAAATAGTGATCTTAAAACTAAAATTCAGCAACTTGAAACAACTTTGGGAAAATTTTCTAACGGTGAAAAATCTATGAATATGTTGTTGAAAAATCAATTTTCATCCGGAAATAAAAATGGACTCGGCTTTGGAAAAAATAACATTTTTGAAAAACGAGATTCAAATGATTTGAAAAGTCCCTCAAACTGCTTTGGAAATAATTGTTTTGATAATTTGAACTTTGATAATTCCAAAGGATTTTTGAATCAAAAGCAAAATGTGAATTTGTTCTGTAATAAACCATTTAAACATTCTTGGAACCTAAAAGGAAATAAAACGGGCTTCGTTAAGTTCAAACAGATTTGGGTTCCTAAGGGTACAAAGGTTAAATCTGATGGTTTGTTATACAAACAGGTTTGGGTACCAAAAGTGGTAAACATATTTCAGAGTGGTTTTACAAATTTTGTTAGACCACTTGATTCACTCAATTGCTAGGTACCGGTGATGGTTGAGGAACTGCTATGCTGAAAAAAGGTTGATTTCAAGCTGTTCTAATTTTCTATATTCTTTACAGTTCCTTGGCCAAGATCTGATGAGTTAGAGATTCTGATTTACACTGGATTCTGGTATGATCTCTAAACTCACCTCTGTAAATATTTTATATATATATTTTTTTTTTTTCTTATTTCTTCTTCACACTTCTATCTCTTCCTTCTACTTTTCTGATTTGATTTATCACTGTCATATTTTTTTTGTGCTTCTTGAATTGCAGTATTTGAATTGCAGTATTCATGATATTCTGGAAATTTGTTTTGTGTGTATAGAACTCTGATTGTTTTGAAGTTCTTTTTTCTGTTTTCTGAATTCCTAACGGTGTTGACGTATTCTTGCTATATCTTGAACACTGTTAATCTGAATTCTAAATTGTTTTGAAGATCTGAAAATTATATGGAAATTCACAAACCTTTGCTGTTCTAAGTTTATTCTAATTCATTTTAGAAAAGCTCAAGATATTATACTCATTACAGCACACTGTTATTTATCAGTTGTGACAATTCCAGTAATTTTCAGATTGGCTTGAATATCTTTTTGGAATGCATTGTCTTAGTGATACATCTTAAAATTCATTTTTATTCATGATTAGTACAGTTGAAATTAATTTGTTAGAAATCATTTGAAATCCCTGATATTTTGAATATCACACACCTCCTAAAATTGAAATTATCAATCATGTGTGAATAATTCATTATATCTCAAACTTGACATTGATTCAAGTGATTTCAGATAAATTATTTATTTATAAATCATGAATATCTCTTAATTATTTGATGTAAATGATCTGAAATTATCCTTAGAAATTGTTGTAAAAAATTCCTTTGAAAATCTGGTCTTGAAATTCACTCTTATTTCATGATTATTTGATTTAAATATTTGTTTGTTTAAAATCATTTGAAATTGTTGATTTATTGAATCTCACACATATCTCGAATCAAAAATTTATAATCCGGTGTGATTGATTCATTAAATTCTGATATTTTCATATTCATCAAATGATTTTAAGTAAACAGTATTTTTATCATTAGATCATAAATCATCATATATGGCCATCATCTTGACAAGTATGATTTGAAACTATGTTCTGTGTTGCTTTGATATTGTTTTGAAAAATATTTTGTTCTGGAATCACATGCTTGCTGCTCTGATACTGTTTTTCGAATATTTGCTTGATCTTGTCTGCAGTTTTGAAAGATCTACAAATTTGTTAAGTCTGTCTGTTTGGGCTGTGTGAATAAAGACATCAAGTGGTATCAGAAGTTCTTATATTTGTTTCACCCATCTGTACTGAGATTCAAATTTTCACCTTGTATAGATCCATACATTTTCTTCCCTATACAAATAAATGTGCTAAATTTGTCTGGCTGGGTTTGTGTCTAAATATCTTTAGCCTGAGATGTCCATGATAGTCCATCAGGGTGTAATTAAATTCCTCGATAAGCGAGAACATTTGGTGTAACACCCCGTGAATTCTATAATTGTGAAATTTACAAATTAAAGTATAATTAAATTCAAATCAAAGAACTAAGGGAAACGGGATACGCCATTGCGTTCGTCTCAGAAAAATACGCGAAATAGAGTCCGAGTTTTCGAAAAACGGAGTCCGTATGAAGAAGATATGGCCTTCGGAAATTTCTGAATTAAGTTTAAAATTCGAACAGAATAAAACAGTTTATAAATTAAAACCGGGCCCAATTGGCCAAGGCGGGAAAACTCCCGCCTAAGACACCCAGGTCGACTGGGCTGTCGACCTGGTCTAACCAGGTCGACAGGGCTGTCGACAGGGCTGTCGACCTGGTCCAGACCCAGGTCGAACCCAGTCCACCCTGGCTGGCCTATTCTATGTTGGTCGATTTTCTGTGGTCTGCTTTGTCATTAGGGCTAGGTGGCAGGCTCTAATTGGTCCCTCTTGCGAATGAATGGCTACGATCAATCCAAGCAACATCGATGGTCCTAATCAGTTCATAAACTCTATAAAAATGACCCTAGACTCTACCTAGGTTTCCTACACAATTCTCTAGCCTCCAATGCTCTCTTCTTCTAATAAAAAAATAAAAATGGCGTCGCTGCTCTGCTGGAATTGAAACTAGAAGATAATCAACATCAGCCTAAGCAACTCAATTCAAACTAGAGATTTAAAGTTTCTGCAAAGATTCTACAACAAGTTAAAGTTCTTTCTTTAATCCAATCAAGGCAAGTACAGTTATTTTCCGCTATAAACGTTAATTATAATTTTGATATGTTTTTAATTCTGAATCTGAGATTGTATATATATTCTCTTCTGTCAGATTTGTTTTTCTGTGACTGTTCTGTATCCCTTTTCTTCTTTTCTGTTTTTATAGCCAGGCTACCACGAGCCTGTGCCTAATCTCATAAGAGATGAACGTATGAACGCAAATTTTGGGATAAATAATGAATGATGCGAAATTTGACAAGACTAAATTGAATGTATGACTTTAGGTCTGAGGCATAAAATATATTGGACATATGCATAAATTTGACTATGAACATATAATTTATGCATGGTGTATGCATAGTTATGTTGTAAGTTAGAACTGTAATTAATGAGCATATATTGTAAACTAGATTTGGATCTATGCATATTCTATGATAAAAGAAAAGGGGAACCATTTTAAGATTACATATGATTTGAGACTTTGGACAAAATGCATATAAAAGTCAAGATATGATTTTTAGAAGATATGATTTAAAGATTTATATTGTTGGGTATAGTTTGCATAATGATTCATGACTCAAAAAGAAGAAGATATGGAAACTTAGGTGTAAAGATTTACATTAATTAGGATATCTATTATTGTGATTACACCTAAATAGGGATTTTTGGATATATGGCATGCATTGAAATTAATGGTTATATTTGGTATAATTTATATGTGAATCTGCTGTAAGATGCTAGTTTAACAAAAATTGGAACATATGTTATATGGCAAATTATGTCCATATTCTGCGCTTATGCAAACATGGAGTATATGTTGTGAATCATGACAATTATGTAAGCATATGAATTTAGGCCAATTTATGATTGGGCAAGGCATGTAAATAGAACTTTTAGAAATATTAAATTTGCTAAATCTGCTAATTTGTCAAGTTGCCCAAACTACTAGTTTTGTTATATTGCCTAGACTGCTAATTAGATTGAAATGCCTAATCAGTTAAATTTGTCGGTTGAAATGCCTAACCTGTTATATGCCTAAACCTGCTAAGTTGCTAAATCTGTTAAATCCGTTAATTCATATAAAATCTGTTATCTACTATGTTGATATAATCATCATGTTATTGATATAATCTGAATTGGCATATATATTGGGCGTGCGCATAAACGGTAAATTATTAATTAATTGGCCGCAAAGATAAACATGGCTAACTCGAGGTTAGAATGAGTTTGCGGCGTAAATCTGCCCGGAACCGCCCGGCACATCCAGTGGCCGCAAACAATAGGTTCTAATGTGAGAAGTTAGTCATAACATGCGTAAGACACGAGGTTAGGTCTGGCTTGTGGCAGAAGTCTGCCCGGAACCGCCCGGCATATCCAGCGGCCACAAGCTACCGACCTAATGTGAGAGGTCTGTGCATTAATAATTAATTAATGCAAATCTAAGATAAGAATGACGTCTAAAACGTATTGGGGAAAAATAGGGTTAAACCAAAGGGATTAATAGATGTAGTAAAACCCGTCCATGAATCTGTAGGCCCAATACAAAGTTAGACAAATCTGAAAAATCTGTACATCTGATCCGTTAGTCTGAAAACTTGTTAACTTAATTTGTGAATTAGTAAATCTGAATTCTGTATGTCTGAACTTGTAAACAAGATAATCTGAAATCTGTTAGTCTGGGGACACAAGGTTAGGAGGGGAATTACTTGTGTCATCTGTTGTTTGGGACCCATATTAGTCAGTAACCCTTTCTGGTATCAAAACTTTGACCCAACAGTAAGTAGGGTCCGGGCACGCTTACTGAACTAATTATAAGAGGTTCATTCTGATAATGGCGAGGGGTGTTGATGGTGCGTTCCAACCGGGTCATGTGCGTGCATGGATCCCGGTCTGCCTCTGAGGATGTAAGACGCCGTGACATCTGTAAATAGGTCTGTGCCAATTGGTTGTCACTTTAGGGAGTGATACACCCTACTGTGGGACCGACACAGGATATTTATGTATTAGGGAGCCGATCGCTTGGGATAGGGTTTTAGGGTACGCTTAGTTCTGTCTGTTTCTGTTGGTACCGTCTGTTTCTGTTGGGTGGTAACACCTGTCTGTTTCTGTGTGGTACCGTCTGTTCGGGTGGTAAAGGCCCATTACTAGTGTACACCTAATTCCACATTCTGTTTCCATAGGGATAAATATGTTTCTTCTTCTGTCTGTTTCTGATCGGGTAGTAAAGGCCCATTATTAGCATTCTGTTTCTGTTAAAGTATTCTGTACCCGTTCCTGCTTCAATTTAGACATTAGGGTGACACCTAATTTTGCTATACTAATATTAGTGCAGAGAAGTGAAAAACAATAGTTTATATCATTCTGTTTTTCTGTTATATCTGCTACACCTGTTATAGTTATCTCACATCCAGTTTTATGTTCATATCATATTATTATTATCTGTTCATATGCTAAAAGTCACTGGACTTGCCAGACTTTTTGTCTGACCCTTGTTGTTTCGCCTCCTTTCTTCCGTTTCCCCCCCAGGTTATCCAAGGAGGGAAATACTTTAGCTTGATCCGGATTTCTCTTTGCTTGAAGTGCTTAAAGTATGGCTTGGCTCTGTATAGCTTCCGTTCCATGGGGATTATGATTTTAAACTATGCATTTTGAAGGCTTTTGTACAAGACTGATATTTTGTACTTGAATTCTGAAATTGAAAGGATGTAACTATATTAATTTCTGTTTCCGCTGTAATAAAGTTAAAAATTTTCAAGTACTGTTTTATCTGTCTTGTAAGTTTCTGTTCTGTTTACTAAAATGCTCCACCAAAGTTAAAGCATTCCCTTTGTGAGTGACCTTAACGGAGGTGGGGTGTTACACTTGGTATCAGAGCTAAAGGTTACCAGATTAGATAAAAGTTTTTGAAAACTATTTTCAAAGAGGTTTTAAAATGAAGTATTTTCAAAATTAAAGCTTATTTTGAAAAACATGATCCCCAAGAGCCATATATCTTTCTTTCAGTCCTTTTTGTATTGAACCTTTCCTTTTTCGTTTCAGCATGTCTGAAGCATCTGAGATACCAGAGGGTGTCCATGTACCCGGTTGGTTTCGTCAATATCTTGAGGCTAGGACCGCCGCTGTAGGTCCAACAAATGATCCCCCTCCTCCACCACCTCCTCGTGCAATTGCTTTCTCAAAGATCTGTAGAGATTTTAGGGCCATGGGTGGGAAGGATTTCAAAGGAACTGAATCATTCGTAGAAGCAAGGAATTGGCTCAAAGAAACTGAGGATCTATTCGTTATCTTCGAGGTGGACGATAGGCAGAAGGTACAGTTGGCAGTATGGCTGCTCAAAGACGAAGCTTCTTACTGGTGGGAAGTCACTAACGCCGAGAGACCAGTTGAGACATGGATGGATTTCAGAACAAGGTTTGAGACAAAATTCCTCTCGCAAGCTGAACGAAGTTTACAATTGGAAAAGTTCTTATCTCTTAAGCAAGGAAGTATGACGGTCAAGGAATACGTCAACCAGTTCAACCAACTAGCAAGATTCGGATTGGATTTAGTCAACACTCAGCATAAAAAGGCTCTCCGCTTTGTTAAAGGATTGAATGAGCCACTGCACAGCCTAGCCATGACCCATGTACCCATGGGAGCAACTTACGAGAAATTGGTGGATATGGCACTACTGCACGAGGAAGACAAGGGCCCGAAAGAGACAAAGAAGGAAGAACCACAGAATAAGAAAGCGGTGCCCAAAAAGGAAACACAAAAGAAGGATGAGAAGCTTGAAGATAAGAAGGGGAAAAAGTGCTTTACTTGTGGGAGCTCAACTCATCTGAACAAGGATTGCAGAAAAAGGAAGGGCGCTTGCTTCAACTGTGGGGAGATGGGACACTTCACTAGGGACTGCCCGAAGAGACGAGGACAAGGAGGGCAGGCGAACACTCTTGAGGCTAGTGGCTAGGATAGAAATAGGAAAATTTCTATAGTAGGTTTAATTTCTTTATCTGATTGTGACTTTCTCTGATTTTGGTATTTTGATTTTGTAATCGATACTCTGCACTTTAATGCTAGTATTATTTCTGAATTCCGCTATAGACTCAGACCCATAAGGGTTATGGATCATCTGTTTGAGACTGGGGTTTGAGGGATATCTGTGTTAGGCGTCAAGTATGACGCATACATTCTGAGTTTTCATGGGGTGTCAATTTGATATTGGTTTCGGTCTTTGGGGCCGATACTTAGGACCCATGTCTAACGGGAACCAAATTTTCGTTCTATCTGTACTCGCTTCCATCATTCGACTGTATCCTATCGATCGAATATTTGAACTTTAGGTAGAAACTAAGGGGTGTAAACATGTGTTTGAGATATGTTATGTTTGATGGTTGCAAGTGGATGCAAGTGGTTGCTAGTGGTTGCCCGTGGATGCATATACACACACTAGGCACTAGATCGGCTCGAAAACACTCTCATACTGCATATGGATGGGTGAGCATTTTTCAATTCTTGTGGATGCAAATTGGTTGATTCAGCACATGGATGTTGCATTTGAGTGAATGGTTGTGCACTCATATAGAAATAATATATATCATCAGAATTCTATTGCATACATGTTGGACTCATGGCACTGACATAATTCGCATTAAGGAGGTCAACTGAATCAGTAGACCGTCTGATCTTTGCATTAGATAAGGAACATATACACACACTTTTGCATATGTTCATACAACATTAGAAGTTTTCTAAGGACAATGGATGCTTGTGGATGATGGTTGAGTAGATGGGTGATTGGATGGTAGGACACATTCTTCTTAACTTGAAGATTTCGGGGACGAAATCCTTTTAAGTGGGGGAGAATGTAACACCCCGTGAATTCTATAATTGTGAAATTTACAAATTAAAGTATAATTAAATTCAAATCAAAGAACTAAGGGAAACGGGATACGCCATTGCGTTCGTCTCGGAAAAATACGCGAAATAGAGTCCGAGTTTTCGAAAAACGGAGTCCGTATGAAGAAGATATGGCCTTCGGAAGTTTCTGAATTAAGTTTAAAATTCGAACAGAATAAAACAGTTTATAAATTAAAACCGGGCCCAATTGGCCAAGGCGGGAAAACTCCCGCCTAAGACACCCAGGTCGACTGGGCTGTCGACCTGGTCTAACCAGGTCGACAGGGCTGTCGACCTGGTCCAGACCCAGGTCGAACCCAGTCCACCCTGGCTGGCCTATTCTATGTTGGTCGATTTTCTGTGGTCTGCTTTGTCATTAGGGCTAGGTGGCAGGCTCTAATTGGTCCCTCTTGCGAATGAATGGCTACGATCAATCCAAGCAACATCGATGGTCCTAATCAGTTCATAAACTCTATAAAAATGACCCTAGACTCTACCTAGGTTTCCTACACAATTCTCTAGCCTCCATTGCTCTCTTCTTCTAATAAAAAAATAAAAATGGCGTCGCTGCTCTGCTGGAATTGAAACTAGAAGATAATCAACATCAGCCTAAGCAACTCAATTCAAACTAGAGATTTAAAGTTTCTGCAAAGATTCTACAACAAGTTAAAGTTCTTTCTTTAATCCAATCAAGGCAAGTACAGTTATTTTCCGCTATAAACGTTAATTATAATTTTGATATGTTTTTAATTCTGAATCTGAGATTGTATATATATTCTCTTCTGTCAGATTTGTTTTTCTGTGACTGTTCTGTATCCCTTTTCTTCTTTTCTGTTTTTATAGCCAGGCTACCACGAGCCTGTGCCTAATCTCATAAGAGATGAACGTATGAACGCAAATTTTGGGATAAATAATGAATGATGCGAAATTTGACAAGACTAAATTGAATGTATGACTTTAGGTCTGAGGCATAAAATATATTGGACATATGCATAAATTTGACTATGAACATATAATTTATGCATGTTGTATGCATAGTTATGTTGTAAGTTAGAACTGTAATTAATGAGCATATGTTGTAAACTAGATTTGGATCTATGCATATTCTATGATAAAAGAAAAGGGGAACCATTGTAAGATTACATATGATTTGAGACTTTGGACAAAATGCATATAAAAGTCAAGATATGATTTTTAGAAGATATGATTTAAAGATTTATATTGTTGGGTATAGTTTGCATAATGATTCATGACTCAAAAAGAAGAAGATATGGAAACTTAGGTGTAAAGATTTACATTAATTAGGATATCTATTATTGTGATTACACCTAAATAGGGATTTTTGGATATATGGCATGCATTGAAATTAATGGTTATATTTGGTATAATTTATATGTGAATCTGCTGTAAGATGCTAGTTTAACAAAAATTGGAACATATGTTATATGGCAAATTATGTCCATATTCTGCGCTTATGCAAACATGGAGTATATGTTGTGAATCATGACAATTATGTAAGCATATGAATTTAGGCCAATTTATGATTGGGCAAGGCATGTAAATAGAACTTTTAGAAATATTAAATTTGCTAAATCTGCTAATTTGTCAAGTTGCCCAAACTACTAGTTTTGTTATATTGCCTAGACTGCTAATTAGATTGAAATGCCTAATCTGTTAAATTTGTCGGTTGAAATGCCTAACCTGTTATATGCCAAAACCTGCTAAGTTGCTAAATCTGTTAAATCCGTTAAGTCATATAAAATCTGTTATCTGCTATGTTGATATAATCATCATGTTATTGATATAATCTGAATTGGCATATATATTGGGCGTGCGCATAAACGGTAAATTATTAATTAATTGGCCGCAAAGATAAACATGGCTAACTCGAGGTTAGAATGAGTTTGCGGCGTAAATCTGCCCGGAACCGCCCGGCACATCCAGTGGCCGCAAACAATAGGTTCTAATGTGAGAAGTTAGTCATAACATGCGTAAGACACGAGGTTAGGTCTGGCTTGTAGCAGAAGTCTGCCCGGAACCGCCCGGCATATCCAGCGGCCACAAGCTACCGACCTAATGTGAGAGGTCTGTGCATTAATAATTAATTAATGCAAATCTAAGATAAGAATGACGTCTAAAACGTATTGGGGAAAAATAGGGTTAAACCAAAGGGATTAATAGATGTAGTAAAACCCGTCCATGAATCTGTAGGCCCAATACAAAGTTAGACAAATCTGAAAAATCTGTACATCTGATCCGTTAGTCTGAAAACTTGTTAACTTAATTTGTGAATTAGTAAATCTGAATTCTGTATGTCTGAACTTGTAAACAAGATAATCTGAAATCTGTTAGTCTGGGGACACAAGGTTAGGAGGGGAATTACTTGTGTCATCTGTTGTTTGGGACCCATATTAGTCAGTAACCCTTTCTGGTATCAAAACTTTGACCCAACAGTAAGTAGGGTCCGGGCACGCTTACTGAACTAATTATAAGAGGTTCATTCTGATAATGGCGAGGGGTGTTGATGGTGCGTTCCAACCGGGTCATGTGCGTGCATGGATCCCGGTCTGCCTCTGAGGATGTAAGACGCCGTGACATCTGTAAATAGGTCTGTGCCAATTGGTTGTCACTTTAGGGAGTGATACACCCTACTGTGGGACCGACACAGGATATTTATGTATTAGGGAGCCGATCGCTTGGGATAGAGTTTTAGGGTACGCTTAGTTCTGTCTGTTTCTGTTGGTACCGTCTGTTTCTGTTGGGTGGTAACACCTGTCTGTTTCTGTGTGGTACCGTCTGTTCGGGTGGTAAAGGCCCATTACTAGTGTACACCTAATTCCACATTCTGTTTCCATAGGGATAAATATGTTTCTTCTTCTGTCTGTTTCTGATCGGGTAGTAAAGGCCCATTATTAGCATTCTGTTTCTGTTAAAGTATTCTGTACCCGTTCCTGCTTCAATTTAGACATTAGGGTGACACCTAATTTTGCTATACTAATATTAGTGCAGAGAAGTGAAAAACAATAGTTTATATCATTCTGTTTTTCTGTTATATCTGCTACACCTGTTATAGTTATCTCACATCCAGTTTTATGTTCATATCATATTATTATCTGTTCATATGCTGAAAGTCACTGGACTTGCCAGACTTTTTGTCTGACCCTTGTTGTTTCGCCTCCTTTCTTCCGTTTCCCCCCAGGTTATCCAAGGAGGGAAATACTTTAGCTTGATCCGGATTTCTCTTTGCTTGAAGTGCTTAAAGTATGGCTTGGCTCTGTATAGCTTCCGTTCCATGGGGATTATGATTTTAAACTATGCATTTTGAAGGCTTTTGTACAAGACTGATATTTTGTACTTGAATTCTGAAATTGAAAGGATGTAACTATATTAATTTCTGTTTCCGCTGTAATAAAGTTAAAATTTTTCAAGTACTGTTTTATCTGTCTTGTAAGTTTCTGTTCTGTTTACTAAAATGCTCCACCAAAGTTAAGGCATTCCCTTTGTGAGTGACCTTAACGGAGGTGGGGTGTTACATTTGGTATCAGTTTTTTTTCACTCATCCATTTTTTGAATTATCACCCTGTATAGGTTCAATTTTTTTTAATCTGTTTAATTTCTTCTTGTAATTGTTTTTCAATTTTAAAATTATTTATTTTTTATTCATTCAGCAATTGAAATCAATATCCAATTTGTGTTGTGTTTATAATTCATCAAAATTATTATCAGTTTTTGAAATTGTGATGAATTGTGACTGCAATGTATATCACAACAAGAGGAGAATTTATTTGGATTTTCATGATGGTTGAATATTAATTATAATATCTTTGAACTGACAAATATTTCACGACCATCTCCTTTATCTATCATCCGTCTGCCATCCATCATGATTTTATATTAATATGGAGAGTTTAATATTTTTTTTAAATCATCTTGAATAAACAGTGAAAATATTTGAGATGGAATTGTGGTTATGTTATTTTTCAGAATTAGTGTCAATTGAAAATTATCAATAATCCCGGTACAGTTGGTCATATTTCATAATATAATTAATTTAGAAATTTATTTCACAGTCCATTTCTGTATCTATCACATTTCTATCATTCATATTGGTTGTATATACCGAGGAGTTTTTCCTTTAAAAGCTAAAAATAATAAATATAACATACATAAGTGTGTCTCTAATCTCATTCAAAAATCCAAGCTCTGGTCATGCATGGTTATGAGACAACTTATCATTTAAGCTGCAACTGACCTCATTTAAAAATCCAAGCTTTGGTTATGCGTGGTCAGTGTGATCTTAAATAAAAAATAAATAAAAAGGAAATAAAGTGCTAAAAATAGAAATAAATTCGAAATTCTCCTCTGAGTACAAAAATCAGACTATCAATCCATATTCTAATTTGTGAAATGTGTTATTATTTTATGAAGTATTATGATTTGTTGATTGATAGCTATTGGGATTTGAGATTATATGATTTTGTCACTTAAATTGAATTATTAATTATAGACCAAAATCCATCACTGTCTTTGAGCCTCAATTTTATAAAATTCTTTTGGAAATAATTGGAAATATATGCTTTTTTGAAACTCTCTCCATTTTGTATAAAATTCATCGTAAATCCGTCATTCTCTACAATGTGAGATATGCCACAAGTTCTTAGAATATTATGATTTTTGTTTGACTGATTGAGATTTATGATGACTGTTCTTCCTCTTAAGATGATATAGTATTTGTTAGTCATTTTTCATCTATATTTTACATTCTTCTTGAACCTATTCTATTTATTGGTTTTGATGATAACAAAAGGGGGAGAATGGATAGAGATTTTGATTTATGAGTGAATATTTTATAAATATTTTTAATTTTGAAAATCTATTATTATTCATACATTTCACTCATGCACAGTTATAGGGGGAGTTGTCTGTTGTAGGGGGAGCAAATAAATAGGGGAGTTCAATATTCATTATCAAACACATCTATTGTATACAAAATCTTTTATTTGTTTGTCATCATCAAAAGGGGGAGATTGTTGTATATAACGGTGTTGTATACACAATTATATGATTTTTGTTTGATGATAACAACCAAATAAATATTATTTTAATGTGTTCGATATTGTACTGTTACTGTACATCACAGACTGGAATATAATATTTATATTTAAATAAAATACGATTGTACAGAAATTCAAATATTAACACAGTATTTTATTTAAATATAAATATTATATTCCAATATTCAAACAGTACAACTTTTTAACTCCACTATTTAATCACTTCACATATTTATACTTGTATATAAACAGAATAAAATAAACAAGCTTGTTTGACAACAATAAAATGATATTTTATTTCAATCAACCTTGTTTATTACAAATAAAAGTACAATTCTCATTTTTTTATTTGCTCCTCACTGAAGAAACAATTAGACACTCATTTTCAGTTTCAATTCATTTACATACTCAACACTTTCTTGTTGTCTTCAGTCTTTAGTCTTCAGTCTTCACAGCACTTCACTATCAGTCCAGTCATCACCTGCTTACCTGTCACATGAAACACACACACACACACAGTATCTTTCAATAGAAATAATACCGAATATATGCAAATATAATTTTTATTTTTAAAATTTTTTATTTGCCTCAGTTTTCTGGTGTGTTTCTCATCATTTTTCTGACTTGATCTGATTTGTTGATCCGACTATGTTTAGACAGTTTATATATAGTACAGGGACAGAAAATAGTCTGATGGCTGCATGTACACACGTGCATGCATATACACGTTTGCACTGCCTCGCCAATCAGTGTGCAACTGAGGAGTAGCCACTTGGACCTTCTCGACTCAGTGCACATGTCAACATAGTCAACACACATCAAAATGGTCGAGCCAAGCCCAAGACTGCTCAGCAAATAATAAAGCCAAAGTGGCCGACACAATACAAAGTGCAACACAGCTCAAGAGTCGAGCAACAAAAGTCAACACAACATCATTTGGTCAAGTATGTCATCTAAAAAATGTGCACCTGCAAGATGTTCAATGGATACAGCAAATACAGGTGGTGCAACCATGGTTCATGTGTCAATAAAGCAAATAAGATGGTGTAGCCCAAACTGATCAAGTAGTCCAAATACAAAAGTGACATAACAGCAAGGTGGCTCAAGCATGATGAAGCAAGAATGTGTCGACATATATAAGCAGGTTAATAACAGTGTACATGGAAGATCATGGCATTAAGAAAAGCAACATGAATATGTACACAAGGGGTGCAGCAATATAAGTCGAGCAAAGCCAAGGCAACACAGTTTTGACTCAACACAAAGGCATGATATACATGGTGAATGGGTGTATGTAGTGGAGTTCATTATCAAGCAACACAGAATATACAAAGTGATGCAGCATAGTGAAGTTTGTATACAAGCAACATTGGTGATCACAATACAAGTGTCATGACAGCAAAATCAATTTCCTGACTAATTGTCAAAGAACTCAAGAAGCATGAGAGCTACAAATGTCAAGAGCAGGTACAATGCAGTTCAAATCAGACTACAATAGGTGTAGCAGCGAATGTATGCACAGAACAGATTCATGGTGCAGTGTTCGAACACATAGTCAACAGCAAATATGTATGTGTAAATGCAAGTGATCAAGCGAACAAAGCATAAATGAACAAGTACAAAGAAGCAAGATGGTTCATGAATACATGCTGGGTTCAAACAAGTGTAGCAAGAGTACACTCAATAACTCAGGTTAATGGACATGTTTAAATGCATCCATGAGTAAGTGGTGCTGCAAAATCAGGTGGACTCAAATTTAAGCAAGCATGAGCAAAACATAAAAACTTTTAACTATGATTCCAGAAAAATCAGAAGATGGCAAGTATTAGATTTGGCAAATTGTTATTTGTGAAAATTGAAATTATGATTTGCCAAAGTTCGAGCTGTCCAAGAATACTCTGTCTATACTAGGCAAGAAATCAATCAGAAATTAATTACAGAGGTTCAAATGCATGGAGTAATGAAACAATTAAAGCATCGGATTAAATCAGTTTTGGAATAGTGACTAAGCAAGGATTAAACTCGGCAAGAAATCACTTGACTATTTCATGAGAACAAAATGAAAACTCACAGATCCTATGGAAAAGTTCTTTCTGGACAAATCACAATTCCATGTTTGGTAAGATATAAATCAATTACTCTCTCAGAAAGTATCAAACAAAATTCGGGCAAGATTCATTTCCAGAAACTTCATATTTGGCAAGTGTTTAATGTATAATCTCAGCAAACATTTTCATGGCAAGAATGAGTTCACAAACATTTCCAAATACACAATTTTTTTTGGCAATCAAAGATGGGATTCTCGGCAACAAATCATGGTTACTACACAAGAAATTCAAGGCAGCAATTTCAGATTTCAGTCATGGAGCATATATGGCAAATAATTTTCAGAAACCAGTGAAATACTTTTGGAAAATCTTTTAATTGATTCCAGTTTTTACTCACGGCAGAACATATTTGGCAAGCATTTTTGTAGGACAATTAATTTGCAGAAAATCGAATCATTTCCTTCTGTAAATCATTCAGTACTCAGGTGAAAAAAAGGCAACAATTTGAAATCAAGTCAAGTATGGATTCATTCAAGGGAAGAATCAAGTCTAGGTTCAGCAAATTCATTTTTTTTTCTATGCCGAGGTGATTAAAATCAAAAGAGGAAAACACGCAGAATTCAAATCAAGCCATATAACGAAATCAGAGTAATTATCGGATTTTATAATCCTATAAACACAACCATTCATCACTGGCAAGCAACTATCGAAAACTAACATAAAAAATCAGAGTATAATCAAAAGAAAAACTCAGAGAAAACTCACAATCTTTACCATCTGTTTTCGATCGCAGAAAATTCCAAATCGAAGAGAGTCAAGCCTCAAAGCTTTTGAAGCCATCAGAGAATCACTTTTATCAAGCAATCGATCATTGTTTGGGAGAAATTTCAGAAACCCTAGATATTCTTTTTCGTAGCCGCCATTTCCAAGTTCCAGAGGAAAAGAGAAAAAGGATCAGGCTAATTAGAAAGGGAATGGGCCAGCCGATCTTCATTGGTTAAGCCATGTTTTTTGAAGACAAAAGGGGATGACCCTTCTATGTTTAACTCCTAGTTTTTTTCTTTCTTTTCTTGTTTTAGTTTTAATTTGTTTTAGTTTTTTTTGTATTGTTGTAAAACCGTCCAAACAGTTCTGTCTAGAGTCTGTAAAATTCTAGAATTCTGGTTATAGGGTTGTAACTAGGGGAACCAAATCGTGGGGATATCGATTAGTCTTGGGTTTTGAGCGTAGAGTTAGAATAGGAGCGAGAGTCGCGTGTGTACATGGTATTGTATGCGGGATCTGTTCTATCATCTAGTAGAAACCTTAGGAATGCAGCAGTAGGCAGGGTTTTGCCGAAGCTGGGTACATCTGTGTGTGATTTATTTTCTGCATTTTTGTTTCAGCTATATTCTGTTATTAGTTTATTAATATATATATCGTTAGATTTTTAATTCAGTTAAAAACTGTGAAAAACCCTATTCACCCCCCTCTAGGGTTATTCTAGATCCAACATTGGGTTGGCACCTTAATGGCCTGAATTCAAGTAATAAACAAAACATATTGATGCGAGCTGATTAGTACAGTGATGGAGATTTGGCAAGTTCGTTATGTTTGGGTTTAAGGTAAGAAAAAAAAGAGGAGTTCAGAAAGAAATGGGACAGGCAAAATAAAATCTATCAGCTATAGCTGAAAATAAAGAAGAGAAAATAAGGGAGAAACCATGTGGGTTTAGGTCTGTTGGGCTTTGTTTGGGCCAAAAGGAAATAAATAAAGGAAATAGAATTCAAGGAAAAGAAAGGGAGAAAAGATTAATAGGAAATATAAATATAAAGAGAAGAATTAGAAATAAAATAGAATAAAATAAAAGTAGAAAATGGATAAAATAAAACGGAGTCTCTTTAAAATTATAATTAATATTTAGGATAAATATTTATAAAAATAGAAATTCAAGTAATATTTCTAGAAAGAAACAAGAAAGGAAGAAGTGTAGTATGAGAAGCAGATGGTAGAGGATCAGACAGGATCATTTGTAAACGAAGTTATACTTGGTTAGAGTCAAACAAATGGAGTTAATTTATTTCTTTTCTAATAAATTAAAGTTAGACCAAAATATAAATCCCCTTGTTTTGAAAAAACCAAGATAATTCATTCAGGTTGGATTAGATGGACCACAACCGCTGATGTATAGTGATCGATGGCTGGTGGCAGATCGTTAGTAGCATTGTGTTGTGAAAAACTCAAACGGTTTGAAATAAACAGTTGAATGTTATTTTAATTTTATCGACTTAGGTCGATAATTATATTTTAAATCAAGAAATGATTTAAAGTTTGAGTCAATGATGATTAAGTTAAATATTGAAATTTATGGGAATGAGAATTTACTGGAAAAAAATCTGACTCCGTACTAATAATTATAAAGGAAATCAAGTCGATGGGATTAAACGAGCCCAGAAGAAGTGATATACACAATCCAAGGTGGATAACGTTGGGTGTAACGACCTGCATTGTACGCAACGAAGGATCGTAGAATATTTATTTCTTTCACATGCGAAGTCGTATGGTCATGTAACTTTGGGAGACGACTATTGGGGACATTTCTCATGTTCATGATTTTTGCCGATTTTTAAATAACCATTTTGCCCCCAAGCTAATCTTGTTTTGACCATAACTTTTGACTGGAAAGAAGTTTTGACCTGAAACCACTTTCTTTAGATCCGGATAATGGTTTACCTTTCCGTAGATTGGTCACAATAGCCAAATGGACTCACCGTTTGGGAGATATGGCTGAAACAAGTTTTAGATGGTGAAAAACAAATTAATTGGGCTTAACCGGGTGATTAACAGTTAGGCCCAAAGGGGAATTTCGGGATTTGGGATATTTAAGGGCTGTTAGGGTTTAGAGAACACCATTTTCTCACTTTCACAGCCACTACTTTCATTCTAGGAACCCTAGTAATGGCCTCCAACATCTAAAACACCCCAAATCACCTCCTAATCGCTAATTAAGCCAAATCTACATCAAATCAAAGAGGATCAGCACAAGAATCGAGGTAGAACTGTTGTATAGCCTTGGGAACAGCGCCATAACAGAGATTTATTTCAGATCTAATGTAAATTTGTGGCCAATGTGAGTGATTTGCATAGTTCCTCGCTAATTATGGTTAATTAAGAGTAATTAGTGAATATTAGGGAATTTATACATATTAAAAATCTAGAAAAATATTTATAAAATTCGAAATGATGTTTTAAGCCTCTGTTAGAAAGTTTGGATAGTTTGGTTAAGTTTTGCTAATCATATCATTAGTTATGCCAAAAAATGATTAAGGGAAAATTATGGGATTTTGGCTATGTTTGATCCATTTTAACTTATCAAATTATCGTTTTGCTGTTTATAGTTGATTCTCTATGTTTCTATGACCGTATGGTATGCTTTGTGATTGATTAGAACAGTTAGAATGGCCGAAAACGCCGTCGTATGGTGTAAAATAGTCGCTGGAAATTTGCAGGGTTTCAAACCGGATCAGATCAGATTATTGGGCTTGGATCGGATAGGAGAACCGGGCAAGTGGACTTGATTCGGATTGGAACTTAGCATAAGGGGCTTGGAGAGAAGGAAGGTCATTTGCTTAGAGTTGGAGTTGGGCACGGGATCGGATCGGAGAGACCAAAAGGGGATCAGATCGGAAGCAAGGGTGTGGAGATCGGATCGGAGGACCAAGCTTGCAGCTGGTGTTGAGTGAAGCACCGAAACGGATCGGGCGAGTGAAGAAGGATGAGACCGAATCAGGCTTATGAAGGGGAGGGGGATCAGATCGGACATCTAGGAGGGAGCAACCACGAGTCGAACCCAGGCAGAGGCATCTGAACCGAACCGAGCCAGAAGGGGAACATCCTAACCGAACCACACCCGGGAGCATACTAGGAAGTATTGGACCAAACCGAACCGATGAGGACTGGAGCACTATGCATATCCGAACCGAGCAAGGCGAGTGCTATTACTACTACGTGATGACTCTTTTAAAGACCAACTCCAATTCGACTAAGACCCGAGATGCAAAGGAAGTCCAAATAGGAAGTAGAACTCAGGATCCAGTTGGGAACCAACGAGTTATCTTCATGATTAGGCTTTGCTGCGGGACGTGTGTTAAGGGGTTGTCGATGTCTATGAATTTGGATTACTATGTATGGGAGGTACGTGAACGGATTGAGGGCCACAGTGGCCTAGGTACGACTAGTGGGCTGTAGACCAATGAAGTGGGGTCATTTGAAAAGGTTTGGTCATGATCCCATGGGATAAGCTTGGTGATAGCAGTAGTTGTATAAGTCGAACTCCGTCATTACCTCGATTGGTCTAGTGACCAAACCGGTGGATATCGTATGCTTTATGCACTGAATGACAGATGTGAGGATGGTTGCCATGTTTGATTGTTTGCCATCACTATGACATGCACACCCCCACCCCGTATTCTTTTCACCATGTGTTAGTGGCACCTTAGAGTATTGTACAGTATGGAGTGCTAACTCTTTGGTTGCAGGTCCAGGTTCAGGTATGGATTAGTATACCTGTTATTGTTCTGTTTTGCTGCTTATCGCTCATACCAGACTTTTGTCTGACCCAGAGTTTTATGTCTCTTCTTATTACTCTGAGTGCTCTCACGAGCAGACTAGAGATAGGTTAGCTGGTGAAGCACGAGTTGTTGTACCAGAGACGAGTAGGAGGCTTCCACGTATGATATATATATAGACATTCTCCCTGTATCGCTGTTGGTCACTACTTTGGGCAATAGTAGTGTACCTTTCCTTTCTTTTGCTTTAGAGACAGTTTTAAAGTTGTAATAATGATGATGTGGAACATAAGCTGTATTTGGATTTTCCGCTGCTATGATGTTTAGTTTCAGCTTATGCACTGTCTCACCTGTTTTATGTCAAGTATATTGTTATTATATTTTATTCCTTGCGCAGAGAGACATTCTACAGGTTCTTGATTAGTTCATTCTCTTCTTTCCTTTCTTTGGCGACCGTTCCGGGCTAGTTGGGTATGTTTACATCGCACTTTCAGAGGAAATGCCGACTAGTGCGGGGTAGGCCGTCACACTTGGTATTAGAGCTCTAGGTTGCGTAGTTAACCTAGGGAAAGACACCAGGGAGAGATAATACGTATATGAGAGCGCGTATTTTTGATTATTTTGGTTTTCAAAAGCTATATATATATACACTATTAGTATAGCTAAGGGTGAAGTCGCACTGCACTGGCACCACTATGGAGATGGTTAATCGTTTTCTTTTTACAGATTAAACGATGAGCCGATACGCAAGAGGTGCCAGTAGAGGAGCCAATAATGGGAATGATGCTGACATGAGGACGATGTTTACTGACTTCATGAGGGAGATGCTTAGAGATGTTCAGGGGGCAGCTCCTAATGCTGGTAATGGTGGTGGCTAGCGGTGCAGGCGCCTAGGGCCTATTTCGCCAAGCTGAACAAGGATTACACTAGTCTTGGTGGAAAGCCATTCCAAGGAACGGATCAGCCACGGGTGTTCAAGATTGGTTGGATAGCTGTGAGCGTATCTTCGAAGACTTGGGTATCGAGAATGCGATGAAAAGAAAGCTAGCGTCCCGTCATTTGCAAGGACGGCCAATGAATTGGTGGAGTGCTATAAAGGCAGCTACTCCCGAGGATCAGATTACTTGGGATCAGTTTAAGGCCCGATTCGGTGAGAAATTTATCCCAGCTGCCCAGAAGTCAGAGTTGTTTAGGAAATTCATGGAGCTCAAGCAAAATGGTAGGGCAGTATCGGAGTATATTGCAGAATTCGATACTTTATCGAAGTATGGATTATCCCTCATTGACACTCCCGAGAAGAAGAATGAGAAGTTTATAACAGGTTTGGATCAGTACTTGGGGGAAAGGCTTATTAACCACATCGATGATACGTTTGAATCGATTGCGGGGAAAACATTGAGGTCAGAGAGTCTTTACCCTAAGTCGAAGACCGAGGTTGCATCTGCAAAGGAGCCAAAGCCACAAGCAAGCGGTGGAGGCAAGAATGGTTCTCAGAATAAGAGAAAGCAGAATCAGACTAACGATGGCCAGAAGAAAAAGAATAAGAAGGATGTTGAGTGCTTCAGCTGTGGTAAGAAGGGCCATTATGCTAGTAATTGTCGGGCCAAGCCAGTGAATATGAGGAAGTGCTTCAACGGTGGCCAAGTGGGACATCACAAGGACACGTGTCCGCAACCCCCTAATAAGAGTAGATGGTGAAAGCATATGCCCTTAATGCTATTCCTTCTTCTTCGAAAGCCCCAACTGCGACGGAGAAAGGAAAGAATGTTGTTATTCAAGGTATGCTTCTGTTTATGATATTCCAGTTAGAGTTTTGTTTGATACCGAAGCTTCCAGTTCCTTCATATCTAGTGACCTGGTAGATAAGTTGGGATTGGAACCCGAGATATTCGATAGACCTTTAGTAGTGACGAACCCGATTGGTGGTTCGACTAGCCTTAGCATGATTTACCGTAATGTGGTCTTATCGAGTCATGGATGTATGTTTGTTTGTAATTGCTTTGTTTTGGGCTTTACTAGGTTTGGCATTATTTTGGGAGTCGATTGGCTCCAAAGATACGGGGTGGTGGTAGACTGTGAGGGCTTCTTGGTGACAGCTAGAGCGGATGATGGGAAGAGGGTAGTGTTTGGTGGTCTACCTAGTGATGGGGGTAATGGCCAGTTTTCTAAATTCTCTCGACATCCCGCATGATGAGTTGTCAGGTTTGCCCGTGGTTGGTCAATATCCGGACGTCTTTGAGGAAGTGACCGGGCTTCCACCACATCGAGAGATTGAGTTCCGTATTGATTTAGTGAAAGATGCCAGACCTATAGTGATGCCACTTCGTCGTATGGCGCCAAGGGAGCAGCGAGAGCTCGGGGTGCAAGTAAGCGATCTTTTGAAGAAGGGATTTATCAGAAGAAGTGTTTCTGAGTGGGGAGCACCAGTTGTGTTTGCTACCAAGGCAGATGGTTCCCTTCGATTGTGTGTAGACTACCGCGAATTGAATAAGGTGACGAGGAAGAATAAGTATCCTCTATCACAGATAGATGATTTGTTTGATCAGTTGAGTGGCGCGAGAGTGTTCTCCCAGTTGGATCTCGCGACAGGTTTTCATCGGCTTAGAGTGGAAGCTGAGAGTATAGATAAAACGGTATTTCGGATGCTGTTTGGATTTTATGAGTGGTTGGTCATGCAATTGGGGTTGACCAATGCGCCAACATATTTTGTGGATCTTATGAATAGGGTATTCAGAGATCAGTTGAATAAGCTTGTTCTTGTGTTCGTGGATGATATTTTGGTTTACTCAAAGAACGAGGAAGAACACAAGGAACATTTGAGGACAGTGATGGAGGTGTTGAGGAAACACCAACTGAAAGCAAAATTTTCTAAGTGTCACTTCTGGAGGAAGGAAGTGAGGTTCTTGGGCCATGTGGTTTCAGAGAATGTTATTGCCGTGGATCCTGCGAAAGTCGCTACGGTACTAGATTGGTCTACGCCTAAGAATGCAATAGACGTAAGAAGTTTCTTGGGGTTATCTGAATATTATCGTAAGATTATCCAAGACTTCTCCAAGATAGCAGCACCATTGACTTAGTTGACAAAGAAGAATCAAGCTTTCGTCTGGGACGAAAAGTGTGAGAATGCATTCAAGAGTCTAAAGGACAAGTTGACATGTGCACCAGCGTTAGCCAATCCTAAGGGGAATGAAGATATGACGGTATATACGGATGCATGTGGTACCGGACTGGGTGCTGTATTGATGCAAGAAGGTAGGGTTGTAACTTATGCAAGTCGGCAACTGAAACCGCATGAGAAAAGATATCCTAACCATGATTAGGAATTGGCAGCGATCATGTTCGCATTGAAGATGTGGAGACATTATATGTTGGCAGAAAGATTTGAGTTGTTTATCGATCATAAATCGTTAAAGTATCTCTCCTCTTAGAAGGATCTATATCTCCGACAACAAAGGTGGTTAGAATTCTTAGCTTCCTATGATTTCGACATCGCGTATACACCAGGAAAGGGCAATGCGGTGACTGATGCATTGAGTAGAAGACATGCCATTTTAGGGACTACGTTTCTAGAATGGAAGCAACTGGAGTACATCGCTGGGTATGATTTCAGACCAAAGTGCGAATTGGATCCAGAAATGTTAGCAAGTTTGACGATCGGACCCACTTTGATTGAGCGGATTGGTTCCAGTCAGAGGGACGATCCTAACCTATTGGAAATCATCTCAAAGTTAGAAATGGGAATCGACGAAGGGATGAACAAGTATGGGCTTGATCGAGATGGATGGCTTAGAAAAGATGGAAGACTAGTTGTATCCAATGTCAATGGATTGAGAGATGAAGTACTTAGAGAATGTCATCACTCAAAACTGACTATACACCCCGGTGGTAACAAGATGTATCGAGACATGAAGCAGAGCTACTACTAGGAAGGAATGAAAAGAGACGTTGGGAAGTTTATATCCAAATGCATGAATTTCCAGTTGGTTAAAGCTGAGAAAAAGAAGCCTAGTGGTTTATTGCAACCATTAGAGATTCTAGAATGGAAATGGGAACAAGTCTCAATGGATTTCATTGATGGGTTACCGAGGACTAGATCAGGCCATGATAGCATTTAGGTGATTGTGGACCGATTGACTAAGAGTGCAAGATTTATACCCATCAAGTCGAATAGAATAGCAGCTAAGTTAGCTGAACTATATGTAAAGTGGGTAGTGAGATTTCACGGAATACCCAAAGGCATTGTGAGTGACCGAGATCTATTGTTCACTAGTGGATTTTGGAAGAGCTTACAAGAGGCGTTAGGATCAGAATTACATCTCAGTACCGCGTATCATCCTCAAACCGACGGACAGACAGAGAGGGTGACTCGAGTATTAGAAGACCTCTTGAGAGCCTGTGTATTGGATTTTGGTGGATCATGGGATGACCATTTGCACCTAGTATAGTTTGCATATAATAATAGTTATCAATCCAGTATCGGTATGGCTCCATTTGAAGCTTTGTATGGAAGACCGTGCAACTCACCGTCACGTTGGTTAGAAACTGGTGAGAAGTTTGTGCTTGGACCAGATGTGATAAGAGAAACTTCAGGTAAGATTAAGGTTGTCCAACAGCGAATGAAGGCTGCCCATGATAGGCAGAAAAGTTATGCTGATAAGAGGAGAAGAGAATTAAGGTTCTCCACTGGCGACTTGGTGTTTGTTAAGATTTCTCCGTTGAAGAGCATGATACGATTTGGTAGGAAAGGCAAGTTAGCACCAAGATTTGTTGGTCCACTCCCAGTTCTTGAGCAAATTGGAAATTTGGCATATAAAGTTGAATTACCAGAGAAGATGGCAGGAGTTCATAACATATTTCATGTTTCCAAGTTAAGGAAGTTCGTGCACGACCCAGATGTGACTATTTCACCTGATCAGTTGGATGATATCGAAGTTGAACCTGAGGCGGTTGGGAACCGCAAGCCTATGCATATTGTTGGGAACGATACGAAGCAACTTCGAAGGAAAGCGGTAAATCTAGTCAAAGTTCAGTAGGGCGAGAATGAGAATGATTGTACTTGGGAGACAAAGGAGAGCATTAGGAAGACGTATCCAGAACTCTTCGCCTGGTAAGATTTCAGTTTCGATTTAGTCTTTCCATATGCTAGGATAAGCTTGTTTTGTTTGTTTTGCATGTTTGATTGTTGTGTGTGGCTAGTAGGCATGCGGGATCCTTTGTATGTTTTGGATTAAGGAATTTCGGGGACGAAATTTCTTAAGGGGGGAGAATGTAACAACCTGCATTCTATGCATCGAAGGATCGTATAATATTTATTTTTGTTTTACATGCAAAGTCGTATGGTCATTTAACTTTGGGATACGACTATTGGGGTCATTTCCCATGTTCATGATTTTTTTCCGATTTTTAAATGACCATTTTGCCCCTATCTAATCTTGTTTCGGCCATAACTTTTGATTGGAAAGGAGTTCTGACCTAAAACCACTCTCATTAGATCCGGATGATGGTTTACCTTTCCGTAGAGTGGTCACATTAGCCAAACGGACTCACCTTTTGGGAGATATGGCTGAAACAAGTTTCAGATGGTGAAAAACAGCTTAATTGGGCTTAACCGGGTGATTAACAGCTAGGCCCAAAGGGGAATTTCGGGATTTGGGGTATTTAAGGGTTGTTAGGGTTTAGAGAACACCATTTTTCTCACTTTCATTGCCACCACTTTCATTCTAGGGACCCTAGTAGTGGCCTCCAACATCTAAAACACCCCAAATCACCTCCTAATCGCTAATTAAGCTAAATCGCTAATTAAGCCAAATCTACATCAAATCAAAGAGGATTAGCACAAGAATCGAGGTAGAACTGCTGTATGGCCTTGGGAACAACGCCATAACAGAGATTTATTTCAGATCTAAAGTTAATTTATGGCCAAGGTGACTGATTTGCATAGTTCCTCACTAATTATGGTTAATTAAGAGTAATTAGTGATAATTAGCAAATTTATACATATTAAAACTCTGGAAAAATATTTATAAAATTCGAAATGATGTTTTAAGCCTCTGTTAAAAAGTTTGGATAACTTGGTTAAGTTTTGCTAATCATATCATTAGTTATGCCTAAAAATGATTAAGGGAAATATATGGTATTTTCGCTATGTTTGATCCATTTTAACCTATCAAATTATCGTTTTGGTGTTCATAGTTGATTCTCTATGTTGCTATGACTGTATGTTATGCTTTCTGATTGATTAGAACAGTTAGAATGGTCGAAAACGCCGTCGTATGGCGTAAAATAGTCGCTGGAAAGTTGCAGGAAATGTGCAGGGTTTCAAACCAGATCGGATCGGATTATTGGGCTCGGATCGGATAGGAGAATCGGGCAAGTGGACTTGATTCAGATTGGAACTTAGCATAAGGGGCTTGGCGAGAAGGAATGCCATTTTCTTAGAGTTGGAGTTGGGCAGGGGATCGGATCGGAGAGACCAAAAGGGGATCAGATTGAAAGCAAGGGCGTGGAGATCGGATCGGAGGACCAAGCTTGGAGCTGGAGTTGGAATGAAGCACCGAACTGGATCGGGCGAGTGAAGAAGGATGAGACCGGATCGGGCTTATGAAGGGGAGGGGGATCAGATCGGGACATCTAGGAGGGAGCAACCACGAATCGAACCCAGGCAGAGGCATCTGAAACCGAACCGAGCCAGAAGGGGAACATCCTAACCGAACCACACCCAGGAGCATACTAGGAAGTATTGGACCAAACCGAGCCGATGAGGACTGGAGCACTATGCATATCCGAACCGAGCCGGGCGAGTGCTATTACCACTATGCGACGACTCTTTTAAAGATCAACTCCAATTCGACTAAGACCCGAGATGCAAAGGAAGTCCAAATAGGAAGTAGAACTCAGGATCCACTTGGGAACCAACAAGTTAACTTCATGATTGGGCTTTGCTACGGGATATTTGTTAAGGGGTTTTCGATGTCTATGACTTTGGATCACCATGTATGGGAGGTATGTGAACGGATTCAGGGCCACAGTGGCCTAGGTACGAATAGTGGGCTGTAGACCACTGAAGTGGGGTCACTTGAAAAGGTTTGGTCATGATCCCATGGGATAAGCTTGGTGATAGCAGTAGTTGTACAAGTCGAACTCTATCATTACCTCGATGGGTCTAGTGATCAGAGCGGTGGATATCGTATGCTTTACGCACTGAGTGAGAGATGTGAGGATGGTTGCCATGTTTGATTGTTTTCCATCACTGTGACATGCACACCCCCACCCCCGTATTCTTTACACCATGTGTTAGTGGCACCTTAGAGTATTGTACTGAAACACCCCACCTCCATTAGAGTCACTCTCAAAGGGAATGCCCTAATTTTGGTGGAGGTTTATAAGTATAAGTCACAGATATACAAGACAGATATAAGAACACATATTTTTGAACAGCGGAAAAACAACAACTTTTATTTCATTAAAAATACGTGTTACAACAATCATACCATAATTGTCTTACAATACTTCAAAAACATAACATCTTCATAACTGTCTTGATTACATTATTTAAAGAAGCATAAAGAAAACATAAATAAACTGCAAAAGTCCCATAGTTGCTGTCCAAAGCCATAGTCCAAAACGAAAAGATCCAAGCAATACATTCTTTCTCTTCAAGCTGGATATGAAGGCTGGTCAAGCTGCAGTATTCCCTCCCTGTGGACCTGGGGGGGGGGGGGGAAACGGAAGAAAAGAAGACGAAAGAAAAGTAGAGTTAGACATAAAGCCTGAGTAAGTCGAGGACTACTCTGTCTATGAATAAAGAACTGGGTATGATAAGTATGAACTAGAAATGGGGAAAGCACTATAAACTTGGTTAAGTTGTCTAGGGTCGAATATACTATCGTACCCCATATTAATCTCTGTACCCATATAAACTAGTTCCCAATAGGCACCCCATAACCAGGGTGAAGTGATCCATTTTACGATGATCGGCTCCTACTCGCATAGTTACATGTGTCTTACGGCCCCCGATGTTGTAGTTACCTATGCTGGTCCCACCATGGGGTGTATCAAGTCCCATGGTGGTGGCCCGACACAATTCTAGAATGCACAGGTATGCTACTGGTGCCCAGTGCCTTATTTTTCTGCGCCGGAGTGTGTTCACGCCCGCACCCCGTTAGAACCTACACTGTTGCACCACCGCCGTCGATTTGACCTCTTACAATCAGCCCAGTAATCGTGCCCCACCCTGCCTAGTTTCAGGGTATCATGATACCTTTGTAGGGTTACTGCGAAAAGGGTCCTCCGCTACTAGGTTTTCTATCTCTAGCCAACATGCTAAGTTGGTTAAGTGTTTTTATAAACCTAACCCCCCAATCAGTCTGTTTAGCATGTTTCATTTTGATTAAGTATTAATATAATTTACTTAATCCTATCAATCCTGACTCAGCCTTAATTGTCTTAATTAAAGCCTTGACCTCTCACATTAGACAGGTATTGTTGTGGCTGCCTGTTGCCGGTTGGGTCCGGGCAGTCTTACGCCACAACTCAGTCTAACCTCGGGTCCTTATTGGGCTCCATGTTTAACCACCCACATTGGATAGGTATCGTTGTGACTACTGGACAGCCGGGCGGTTCCGGGCAGGTTTACATCACAACTCAATCCAACCTCGGGTTAAACACATCTTATGTTCTACATTTACATATTTTGTCTTTCTTCTTTATTTTCTTATATGTAAATATTTGCGGCCCATTATTAAAAATCAATGGTGTGAAGGTTACACCAATCATGGGCCCAACCCATACTTGAATTTGGGCCCTTCTACTTTATATTTTCATTTATTAATTAATTTGGCCCAACGTTATTTTCCCCCGTTTAATACGTTCGTTTATTATAATATATGTTGGGCTTAGGCTTTTAAGCCCAACTTAGCCATGAGAAAAAGGGGAGGCTTAAAACGTGATTACATACAGTAAAGGGGAATGTGAACGCATGAACTTGCAACATAACGTTGGAACTACAAACTAGAAACTGGTGTACTTGCATAGCAATAACGTATACTTTGGTCATAAAGCATAAGTGACATGAATCAAAGCATGTAAACTTGTAGTTAAGTTAAGAATCTAAATTGGATATCATTCTTGACACATAGTCTTAACTACAACATAAACCTATATTTTTATTTAGGCATAATGTCAAACATAAGCAAATCATGTTCATAAGATTACTACAAGTTTACAAAGGTGCCTACTTTTGTTACTAATACAAAAGTATAGTTCAACTTGAATTATTCCGACTTAATCATGATTTTAGATCTATTCACATAAACATGGCAGGCATAAATATTTCTAACATGAAATAATGATTTTTACTTTAGTCATGCAAACTTGCAAATGGGATTTTGAATCTAACCTAGCTATGTCATCATATAATTCTTGTTAACAATATAGACCTAACATGGTTTTCAATTATGCAAAATACCCATCATAGCCTAGTCATATTCATATGTTTGCAAATAGGTTTTCTAGTACAAAAGCATGGCTTAATACATAGATCATGATGCCAAATTTTCAACATAGTTTCATATGAATTATAATAACCCAAATTTGTTCCAATTACACACAAAATGATTTTTGTACAGAAATACACATTATGATGGCATAGTAGCAAAACCACAAACTTGCATGAATTTCAATTAAAGAACTACATACATGTAGCTTCAACATGAATTACAAACTTTGCGAATATCCAAACGTATATTTGCATAAAACTATCGCAAACATGTAGTTTTTATAATGAATAACATACTTTGCGAATATCCAAACGTATACTTGCATAAAACTACCGCAAACATGTAGTTTTTATAATGAATAACATACTTTACGAATATCCAATCGTTATACAACATTCCAAATCGATAAGAATCATAGTAACGCACAAATATGAATTACTTATCACCACAAATCAAGTATACAAATCAACACAGTTATTTATTTATACCGGAATAATACTCTACTTACAATCGTGTGGCGAATTCTCCAATTCAGGAATTTGGAGATGCGGCTCCTTTGACGTAGGCGTTGATTTGATTTGTTTAAGTCTAACTTGCAGTTGCTTTATGCTTTAGAGTTTGCCTCCTAATCGTCTCTCAAATTGGTGGCTACTCCTAGTCGTTCCTCAGCAGCATGATGGCCTTATTCTTATTTTTGAATGAATAGATTAGGTAGAGTCTAGGGTCATTTTTATAGAGTTTATGAACTGATTAGGACCATCGATGTTGCTTGGATTGATCGTAGCCATTCATTCGAAAGAGAGACCAATTAGAGCCTGCCACCTAGCCCTAATGACAAAGCAAGCTTCTGAAAATCGACCAAACACAGACCTGGCCAGCCAGGACTTGACCAGACCTGACCAGCAGGTCATTTTTGACCTGGGCGCACTTGGCAGGTGCGCCAGGTCAAAAATGCACTGGCGCACTTCCCAAGTGCGCCAGTGCATTTTTGTTCTGGCGCACTTCCCAAGTGCGCCAGTGCATTCTGACCCGCTTTCCGGTTTTTCGCCCAACTTCGTTCGTCCATATCTTCTTCATACGATATCCGTTTTACGCAAACTCGGACTCTATCTCGCGTATTTTTCCGAGACGAACGCAATGGCGTATCACTTTTCCCTTAGTTCTTTGATTTGAAATTAATTATACTTTAATTTGTAAATTTCACAGTTATAGAATGCACGGGGTGTTACATTCTCCCCCACTTAAAAGGATTTCGTCCTCGAAATCTTCAAGTTAGGAGGAATGAATATCCTAACATCCAATCATCCATCTACTCATCCATCAAACACGAGCATCCATTGTCCTTAAAAGACTTCTAATGCTTCATGATCGTATGCGAAGTGTGTGTGTACATGTACTTATCTAATGCAAAATCAGGCGGTCTACTGATTCAGTTGACCTCCTTAATGCGAATTATGTAAGTGCTATGAATCCATTATGTATGCAAATCCTCCTATTCATGATTCTACATGAGTGCACAACCATTCATCCACATGCAACATCCATATGACAACACATTAAAGTTCAACCATATACGAATGCAAACATATATGCATATGCAATATGAAGTGACTGAGCCGATCTAAAACCTAGATTGTGTGTGTATATGCAACCACGAGCAACCACTAGCAATCACTTGCAACCACTTGCAATCATCATCCATAACATGTTTCAACTACATGTTTTCATCCAAAGAGTTTCTACCTAAAAGTATAGTCGAATGATAGAAGCAAGTAAAGACTTTGTGCCCATTAGGCAATGTCAAAACTGGAAATCTATGCCATATATATATTGACTAGGAGAAGAATTCTCTAAGCATCAGCCCCGAAGACCGAAATCAACATCAGACTGACACCCAAAGAATTACTCAACCCAACCACTATATATGATTCTAGGAAACTAAGCATGATGGACTCCTTTTAGGTCACAAGGGAGTCCCTTCCTAAGACCAACCCGTATCCTATAAAACCCAAAAAGTTTAGTCAAACCAACGAACACCCTCGAGCCCCAACATGTGTTACTAACAGATGAGTCATACTCCCTATGGGGTTTACAACAGAAAGTGGATTGAGAATGGGACCGAGAGGATATACACAAAAGATAGCACGCAAGTAAGCTCTACAGGAAGAGAGGGATTAAGGATATACTCTTAAGAAGAGATATGATGCACGAATCTAGTCTTCAATCTTCTAAGTCGCATTCCTTGAGCTTAACTCCATTATGCTTTGTCCGTCTTTAACTTCACTATTTCGTAGCTTCTTAATTCTTGTTTCCAAAATATGAGTTGGAACCTATTTCACTATTGCCTCTCGTTCCTCTTTCACTTACTCTACTTCTAGTATACTCAGCTCAAACATAACGGCGTACTCATGGTTTCATGCAAGCTCTCCAAAATTCACTAGTGAATTTTAGATCTCGTCCACTTACTATCAGGTATTCCACGTAGCAGAACTATCTCTTGGAAATAAATGCCAGCTATGTTGCCAAATGTACTTACTAAGGTGATTCTCCACAACTCATGCATAAGCGAAATGAACCTTCTGCCTTAGTGGCGAACACTACTGGAGCGCCCCATTCTGAAATGCTCCTTCTAATGAACCCCTTCTCTAGAAGCTTCTTTAATCTGTTTACTGAGCTCTTTCCTTTCCCGTGGAGCCATGTGTCTAACGGGCGACACAACGGGCTTTGCATTATCTACAAGATGTATACGGAAGTCTATCTCCCGCTTCGGAGGCAAGCCCTTCACCTCTTCAAAGACATCCGGATATTCCCGGACCACTCTAATCGATTGCAAATTTTCGACAGAGGCATCTAGCGATTCAAGGTAACTAAGCATAACCGCATACGAGAGATTACAAGAAATTTCCAAAGTATTACCGAGCTGGGTTAGGAGCCTAACAACCCTTTTCTCACAATCAAGGATGGCCCCATTACTGGATAGCCAATCCATGCCCAGAATCAAACCACATCCCGAAAAGCCCAAAACAAAGGCACTACATTGAAATTCTATGCTTAGAATAGAAATTTTCAATCCCAAACAGATCATAGACAAATGAGCTGGGCCCCCAATTGGGTTTGAAACAATTAAGGGGTCCTCTACCATACTAGTTTTTAGGTGCAGAGATTCTAACTAAAGCAGACGAGATAAAGGAGTGTGACGCGCCGGAATCAAATAAAGTGCGAACGGGGTGATCCTAAAGATAAACTACACTTTCTACAGAAGTATTTATACCTAGTTTCTTTGGGCAGTCCTTAGCCATGTGGCCTGTCTCACCGCAAGAAAAGCACCCACCATTCATCTTGGCCTTCTTTTTCCGGCAATCATTCACTAAGTGCCCCACTTTGCCATAGAATTTACACTTCCTCTTCTCTCGGGACTTGTTGTCTTTCCCGCCCTTCTCAAAGTCTGTCTTCTCAGGGCAGTCTTGGCTGATGTGTCCAGTCTCCCCACAATGAAAACATTCACCTTGCTTTCTTTTCCTCTTTCTACAATCCTTGGCTATGTGCCCCTCCGTACCACAAAAATTGCATTTCCTTTTTTCTCGTTTCTTATTATTACTGTTACGATCCTTTCTTGTTTGACTATTATTCGTCTTCCTACTCTGGGACTCTTCCGCTTGCTGGTTCACGTGGAGGAGGAGGAGTGAAAGCGTCAGCAGCTGGGGAGTAAGGTCTCCAGACATGCTGAAACAGAAAGGATAGATTCAAAACGAAGGATAAGAGATAATACCTATGGCTTTGGAGAGTGGACTTTGCCTTTTAAAATAAAATAATATTTTATTTTTTAAAAATGCTTCTTTAAATTTCCTTTTTGAAAATAAATTTTCAAAACTTTTTATCTTATCTGGTAAACCTATGCTCTGATACCAAGTGAAACACCCCACCTCCATTAGAGTCACTCTCAAAGGGAATGCCCTAATTTTGGTGGAGGTTTATAAGTATAAGTCACAGATATACAAGACAGATATAAGAACACATATTTTTGAACAGCGGAAAAACAACAACTTTTATTTCATTAAAAATACGTGTTACAACAATCATACCATAATTGTCTTACAATACTTCAAAAACATAACATCTTCATAACTGTCTTGATTACATTATTTAAAGAAGCATAAAGAAAACATAAATAAACTGCAAAAGTCCCATAGTTGCTGTCCAAACCCATAGTCCAAAACGAAAAGATCCAAGCAATACATTCTTTCTCTTCAAGCTGGATATGAAGGCTGGTCAAGCTGCAGTATTCCCTCCCTGTGGACCTGGGGGGGGGGGGGGAAACGGAAGAAAAGAAGACGAAAGAAAAGTAGAGTCAGACATAAAGCCTGAGTAAGTCGAGGACTACTCTGTCTATGAATAAAGAACTGGGTATGATAAGTATGAACTAGAAATGGGGAAAGCACTATAAACTTGGTTAAGTTGTCTAGGGTCGAATATACTATCGTACCCCATATTAATCTCTGTACCCATATAAACTAGTTCCCAATAGGCACCCCATAACCAGGGTGAAGTGATCCATTTTACGATGATCGGCTCCTACTCGCATAGTTACATGTGTCTTACGGCCCCCGATGTTGTAGTTACCTATGCTGGTCCCACCATGGGGTGTATCAAGTCCCATGGTGGCGGCCCGACACAATTCTAGAATGCACAGGTATGCTACTGGTGCCCAGTGCCTTATTTTTCTGCGCCGGAGTGTGTGCACGCCCGCACCCCGTTAGAACCTACACTGCTGCACCACCGCCGTCGATTTGACCTCTTACAATCAGCCCAGTAATCGTGCCCCACCCTGCCTAGTTTCAGGGTATCATGATACCTTTGTAGGGTTACTGCGAAAAGGGTCCTCCGCTACTAGGTTTTCTATCTCTAGCCAACATGCTAAGTTGGTTAAGTGTTTTTATAAACCTAACCCCCCAATCAGTCTGTTTAGCATGTTTTATTTTGATTAAGTATTAATATAATTTACTTAATCCTATCAATCCTGACTCAGCCTTAATTGTCTTAATTAAAGCCTTGACCTCTCACATTAGACAGGTATTGTTGTGGCTGCCTGTTGCCGGTTGGGTCCGGGCAGTCTTACGCCACAACTCAGTCTAACCTCGGGTCCTTATTGGGCTCCATGTTTAACCACCCACATTGGATAGGTATCGTTGTGACTACTGGACAGCCGGGCGGTTCCGGGCAGGTTTACATCACAACTCAATCCAACCTCGGGTTAAACACATCTTATGTTCTACATTTACATATTTTGTCTTTCTTCTTTATTTTCTTATATGTAAATATTTGCGGCCCATTATTAAAAATCAATGGTGTGAAGGTTACACCAATCATGGGCCCAACCCATACTTGAATTTGGGCCCTTCTACTTTATATTTTCATTTATTAATTAATTTGGCCCAACGTTGTTTTCCCCCGTTTAATACGTTTGTTTATTATAATATATGTTGGGCTTAGGCTTTTAAGCCCAACTTAGCCATGAGAAAAAGGGGAGGCTTAAAACGTGATTACATACAGTAAAGGGGAATGTGAACGCATGAACTTGCAACATAACGTTGGAACTACAAACTAGAAACTGGTGTACTTGCATAGCAATAACGTATACTTTGGTCATAAAGTATAAGTGACATGAATCAAAGCATGTAAACTTGTAGTTAAGTTAAGAATCTAAATTGGATATTATTCTTGACACATAGTCTTAACTACAACATAAACCTATATTTTTATTTAGGCATAATGTCAAACATAAGCAAATCATGTTCATAAGATTACTACAAGTTTACAAAGGTGCCTACTTTTGTTACTAATACAAAAGTATAGTTCAACTTGAATTATTCCGACTTAATCATGATTTTAGATCTATTCACATAAACATGGCAGGCATAAATATTTCTAACATGAAATCATGATTTTTACTTTAGTCATGCAAACTTGCAAATGGGATTATGAATCTAACCTAGCTATGTCATCATATAATTCTTGTTAACAATATAGACCTAACATGGTTTTCAATTATGCAAAATACCCATCATAGCCTAGTCATATTCATAAGTTTGCAAATAGGTTTTCTAGTACAAAAGCATGGCTTAATACATAGATCATGATGCCAAATTTTCAACATAGTTTCATATGAATTATAATAACCCAAATTTGTTCCAATTACACACAAAATGATTTTTGTACAGAAATACACATTATGATGGCATAGTAGCAAAACCACAAACTTGCATGAATTTCAATTAAAGAACTACATACATGTAGCTTCAACATGAATTACAAACTTTGCGAATATCCAAACGTATATTTGCATAAAACTATCGCAAACATGTAGTTTTTATAATGAATAACATACTTTGCGAATATCCAAACGTATACTTGCATAAAACTACCGCAAACATGTAGTTTTTATAATGAATAACATACTTTACGAATATCCAATCGTTATACAACATTCCAAATCGATAAGAATCATAGTAACGCACAAATATGAATTACTTATCACCACAAATCAAGTATACAAATCAACACAGTTATTTATTTATACCGGAATAATACTCTACTTACAATCGTGTGGCGAATTCTCCAATTCAGGAATTTGGAGATGCGGCTCCTTTGACGTAGGCGTTGATTTGATTTGTTTAAGTCTAACTTGCAGTTGCTTTATGCTTTAGAGTTTGCCTCCTAATCGTCTCTCAAATTGGTGGCTACTCCTAGTCGTTCCTTAGCAGCATGATGGCCTTATTCTTATTTTTGAATGAATAGATTAGGTAGAGTCTAGGGTCATTTTTATAGAGTTTATGAACTGATTAGGACCATCGATGTTGCTTGGATTGATCGTAGCCATTCATTCGAAAGAGAGACCAATTAGAGCCTGCCACCTAGCCCTAATGACAAAGCAAGCTTCTGAAAATCGACCAAACACAGACCTGGCCAGCCAGGACTTGACCAGACCTGACCAGCAGGTCATTTTTGACCTGGGCGCACTTGGCAGGTGCGCCAGGTCAAAAATGCACTGGCGCACTTCCCAAGTGCGCCAGTGCATTTTTGTTCTGGCGCACTTCCCAAGTGCGCCAGTGCATTCTGACCCGCTTTCCGGTTTTTCGCCCAACTTCGTTCGTCCATATCTTCTTCATACGTTATCCGTTTTACGCAAACTCGGACTCTATCTCGCGTATTTTTCCGAGACGAACACAATGGCGTATCCCTTTTCCCTTAGTTCTTTGATTTGAAATTAATTATACTTTAATTTGTAAATTTCACAGTTATAGAATGCATGGGGTGTTACATGTACAGTATGGAGTGCTAACTCTTTGGTTGTAGGTCCAGGTTCAGGTATGGATTAGTATACCTGTTATCGTCCTGTTTTGTTGCTTATCGCTCATACTAGACTTTTGTCTAACCCAGAGTTTTATGTCTCTTCTTATTACCGCGGGTGCTCTCACGAACAGACTAGAGACAGGTTAGCTGGTGAAGCACGAGTAGTTGTACAGGAGACAAGCAGGAGGCTTCCACGTATGATAAATATATAGATATTCTCCCTGTGTCGCTGCTGGTCACTACTTTGGGAATTAGTAGTGTACCTTTCCTTTCTTTTGCTTTAGAGACAGTTTTAAAGTTGTAATAATGATGATGTGGAACATAAGCTGTATTTGGATTTTTCGCTGCTATGATGTTTAGTTTCAACTTACGCACTGTCTCACCTGTTCTATGTCAAGTATGTTGTTATTATATTTTATTCCTTGCACTGTGAGACATTCTACAGGTTCCTGATTAGTTCATTCTCTTCTTTCCTTTCATTGGCGACCGTTCCGGGCCAGTCGGGCATGTGTACAGCGCACTTTCAGAGGAAATGCCGACTAGTGCGGGGCGGGCCGTCACATTGGGAGAAAATGTTTTACAGATAAGGATGGTTGTGAAGAGGAAATTGGCTGACCAATAACTATGGGATTATTTTGGAGTTCAGAAAAATAAATGGAGTAGGGATGAATTGGAAGGAGATGTTGTATTGGGAATCGAGTAAGTTGAGTTTAGGAAAGTATCTTTCACTTTCCATCGAAATAAATATTTAAATTTTAATTATATATTGAATTATTTATTCATTTAGGGAAATGTAATAATAGTTATATTTTTAAGTTGTATATATTGAAGTATGGATTCTAACGATACAATTATAATCAAAGATAACAAATGGGATTCTTAAACTATACTAATCTTAAATAAATATGATTTGGAAATAATAAATTTCCAAGATCAACAAATTTAAGAATGACGTTTAGTTTATTTGAATTGCTGTAGGGTGATCTGTTGTTATTTGTTGATTGAATTAATTAATGTTGTAGTATGACCCAATAGGCTTTTTCAGTTAAATTTAATCATTTGCATGTCTCATTTAGATAATACCAAATTATTGTGGAAATCTGGAATTCTATAGAAAAGTTCTGATATTATAAATACTGATATTTGTTTGAATATCATAACATGATCCTTTAAGTATCACTTGGCCCTAAAAGATATTAACGTTCATCGATTGAAAGAGACCGGGATTTGTTTTCAAACTGAAATCCAAATACCACTTTGTTTCGACCTAGGCGTTGATTAATTTGAAGTCCAATTGAAGAACACTGAAGACAGAGTTTATGCAAGGGCTATTCTATTGATCCTAGGTAGAAATTGCCTAAGATGGTTTTAGAGAATAGTGCCTTTGGTTTGTCCAGACCCAGGACAACTCGTATGGACGAATGCCTGACAAAGTATACCTAACAGATCGCGTAAGTTTATCTCCTCAAAACTAGGTTTGGTGGCGGAGAAATTCGTTTCTCTTAGCTTTATACCCGTGGTTTTAGGGAAATCAATTTGTGATTTGACTGGTTTGACAATGTGGCATTCAAAGTAAATGAAAATGTGTATTTCTTAAAGGTAAGTTATGACCTCAAGCCTCACAACCGGAAAATGACAAAAATCGGGCAGGAAGCATGGCTATGTGGGTCGCTCCCATTAGGGTGTATTCTCACCATCTAGAGAATATTCATTTTGTTACTTCTTTCACTTCTGTATCTCCCTGGAACGGTTATGTTGGTACCAACCGTAAGGTGATAATATATTCGATACACTCAAGAGAAATGAGTGGTCGGTCATGTGTGGCCGGGTTGCAAGACATTCTTGTTGAACCCAGTGTATTCCTCTCTAGAGATACACTATCGGAAGGTGGTTCCATACCTTGTCATAGTTGGAAATCCATTATCCAATAAGCACTCGCGGTTTTGATTGTATACTATATATGTAGAGCGTGTGATGCAAGCATTCTGCTAGATTGCTATTTATTTGTGGATTGATAGACACTATTATAATATCAGAATAATATTGTTTTCAAAAATTTGCTTTGGGTTATCGTAAGGTAAAAAACATCTGTGTTTATATATGGATCGGTCTTATGATTATCTTTTCTTTCAAAACGTTTTGAAAGTTAAACCATATGCTTGGGATTCTCATAAAGGAAAAATTTGTTCTGTTTTTACGGCGTAGTCTTATGAGGTATCCTTTATAAATCAAGTTGTTTTAAAATCGTTTACTCACACCAGTCCCATGACTGACCCAGAGTTTATTTTTCTATGTTTCTCCCTAAAACTCTTAGATGCCCAAATTTGTATGGGCAGTCAAGTAGTTCAGGACTTTACAGATTCATCTGAAGGAGCTTGGAGCAGGAGGCTTCAACGTTAGCTATTTAGATTTGTTTTTGCTGTACTGTATATATGTTGTACTCTGATGATGTATGTAAGTTAAAACCCAGTAGTATTTCAAAAGTGATTATATGTCTATTATATTTTATTCATTCTGCTGTGAGATTCGTGTTTACTCTGATTTTGTGTATTTTCTTCTTTTCTTCTATTCTAACTTTTCTGTCTTATCTTCTCTCATACTCTAATTTCTTTCTTTGACATCTGAGTTTTAGTGTTCTTTGAGTTGGACTTTGGTTGTATTTGCTCGACTCAAAGGGTACCGAAATTCGGGTCATCACACTTGGTATCAGAGCTTATGGTTGAGTAACAACCTTGGCTCTGTAACTTAACTCGATTGAGATGGGGTTAGCAATACCCTAGATTGAGTTTGAGTGTATATATATGAGTGCGTATTTGTCAATTGATATAAAAACTATTTTATATTGTGTTGATTGATTTGTTGAGTGATTTATGAATTCTGGTCGATCAGTCTGATTAACTGTATCGATAGGTGTTCCTAAACTCTTAAACAAAATAATTCGATACGGTATTGTTTTAAACTGGGTAAATGAAATAATTTTACCAAAATTATATTTTGATATAAAAAGAATAATTTTCTGAAATTATTATTATATATGGATTTGTCGATACTTGCTATTATAATCAAATTGGATTATAAAAATTGGAATGGTTATATATCTAATCAAATTGAATTTGTATAAGAGTGAAATATACAAATAAGACCAACTGGGAATTTGTTTGAGTAAAGCAAAACGTTTCAGAAATTTCAAAGATTTTGAATTGAGATATACGATTTCAAACCAGATTAGGGTAAAAACCAGAAGTTTCGGTATGGGAATTTTGACTGGAATAAGCTAAATGAATTAGAGCTTGATTGAGATTAAATTGAATAAATTTAAATCGGATTTAGAATAACGTCAAGTGGAATCGAGTTAGGAAAAGAAGTTATAAATGATTCTATAAATCGGTAATGAACTTAAATAGAAATATTCAACGATTTTGGATAATCAAATTTGATTTTAAAACCTGACTTGGTTTATATTATTATATAAGATTTGAAATTTATTTTCCAAATGAAATCAAGGATATTTCCTGAAATAGAAAATGGGTAATATGAGTTGATAAGGAGTTAAGATATGAAATTGAAACCTAACTAGAAATTGGTTAAGTTAAATGATTTTATGAGTACTGATCTGATGTTGATTTCGGTCTTCAGGGTTGATGCTTAGAAGATTATTTTCTTATCGATTTTTGATTAGGGACTAATGGAAGTTGAAGAGTTGAAGGTGTGTGAAAATGAAATATAACATATAATTCTAGATATGAAATTGATGTTATGATTGCTGTGAAATGTTTGGTAGATAATCTATGTGTTTTGGATGCCTTGTTTGTTGAAATTTTAGGGGATTGCCCATGGGTGTGTTTTGTTTTAAGTCTATGACTTGATATATAACCGGAATCTCCTCGTTACTTTACTTTCGTGGCGAAATTCTTTTAAGGAGGGTAGATTGTAACGTCCCGAGTTTTTACTAAGTTTGTAATACAGTTTATTTTGGATTAATTCAGTAATCGAGTTAAAATGATAAATTTTGAATAATAATTCTTAGGAAATTTTTTAGAAACAATATATTTAAATAGTTTAAAATATTTTTACCAATGTGAAATAAGCAGGAAATGTTTTCTTATTTTGTTTTGTATTTTTTATGTTCGTTTTAACTCTCATAAATATAAGTAATATTGAATTTAAATACTAGAGAAGATTAAATGATCTTATGTATAAAGTTCTATATGCACATTTATACTATTTAGCTCCTTCACAAATGCACATTTATGAATGTATGAATATATTTGAGTAAGCAATGTCTTATACATTTTGTTTTATGATTTTAATATGGTTTAAAACCAATATAAGCTAAAATTAGCATCACTTAAGTAAAATTTAGTGTAAGAAAAATATAGATTTCTTCATAGGTAAGAAATACAACATTTATAAGTGATGTAACATCCTTTGTACTTAAGATTTAAAACATTTAAAATAAATATATGCTTATGTACTATAGCTATGCCATTTATACATTGAATAAATGTGCACAGATTGATTTAAATTACTTGGCAATAAAGCATTTGATACTACTTCATACATAAGGTTGCAGCTAGATCCTATAGTATTTCTTCTATACAATCTATGCATATGCTATAGCTGTATTGTTTCTGAAGCAATATATAGGACCAGCTCACCATTTTTGGGCAACATTTCTTTCTAATCACCTAGGACAACCTAAACTATGAAGTACTTAAACATTTAAAAAGATGGAACTTTGCTTAGAAGCTAAGGACAACCTAAAATATGAACTACGTGGCATTCAAAGTAAATGAAAATGTGCTATTCTTAAAGTTAAGTTATGACCTCAAGCTGCACAATCGGAAAATGAAAAAAATCGGGCAGATAGCATGGCTATGTGGGTCGCTCACTTTAGGGTGTATTCTCACCATCTAGAGAATATTCATTTTGTTACTTCTTTCACTTCTGTATCTCCCGGGAACGGTTATGTTGGTACCAACCGTAAGGTGATAATATATTCGATACACTCTAGAGAAATGAGTGGTCGGTCATGTGCGGCTGGGTTGCAAGATGTTCTTGTTGAACCCAGTGTATTCCTCTCTAGAGATAAACTATCGGAAGGTGGTTCCATACCTTTTCATTGTTGGAAATCCGTTATCCAATAAGCGCTCACGGTTTTGATTGTATACTATATATGTAGAGCGTGAGATGCAAGCGTTCTGCTAGATTGTTATTTATTTGTGGATTGATAGACACTATTATAATATCAGAATAATATTGTTTTCAAAAATTTGCTTTGGGTTATCGTAAGGTAAAAAACATCCGTGTTTATGTATGGATCGGTCTTACGATTATCTTTTCTTTCAAAACATTTTGAAAGTTAAACTGAATGCTTGGGATTCTCATAAAGGAAAAACTCGTTCCGTTTTTACAGCGTAGTCTTATGAGGTATCCTTTATAAATCAAGTTGTTTTAAAATCGTTTACTCACACCAGTCCCATGACTAACCTAGATTTTATTTTTCTATGTTTCTCTCTATACTCTTGGGTGCCCAAATTTGTAGGGGCAGTCAAGTTGTTTAGGACTTTACAGATTCATCTGAAGGAGTGTGGAGCAGGAGGCTTCAACGTTAGCTATTTAGAGTTTGTTTCCGCTGTACTATATATATGTTGTACTCTGATGATGTATGTAAGTTAAAACCCAGTTGTATTTCAAAAGTGATTATATATTTATTATATTTTATTCATTCCGTTGTGAGATTTGTGTTTACTCTGATTTTGTGTATGTTCTTCTTTTCTTCTATTCTAACTTTTCTATCTTATCTTCTCTTATCCTCTAATTTCTTTCTTCGACATCTGAGTTTTAGTGTTCTTCAAGTTGGACTTTGGTTGCATTTGGTCGACTCAAAGGGTACCGAAATTCGGGTCGTCAGATTATGACTTTGTTAAGCATATTTTTGTACTAAATGTTTATGCAACTTAACACAAAACAAGGGAAATCATCATTCTGAAAAACTTAATTAACACGCTTGTGCATTAACTAGTAAAGCTGGAAAGTGCACTTTTAGCTTGCGATACAAACATATGAGCTGATGATCATTAAATATTTAAGCGAGTAATAGTAAAAACTACTACATTACTAGTGTATACTGTGATTTACTCATAATGATTTATGATAAAAAAGAATTTAAACGAAGGATACAAAAGTGACATTTTAACAACTGTTCTTTGTCATTTTAATTGTATATTTCGTCACCGACGATTCATTTCTCTGTTCACTCAATTACTTATAAGTAACAGCCATTACTAGCTAATTGCATGCCGCAATGTGATGAGACTTATTACTCATAAGTAACATCAATTGCTAGCTAATTTTACATAATGCATTGGCCCACGTTCATGTGGAATTAGCGGCCAAAACAAATCTAGCATAAGATGAAATTACTTGACCCCTGACTTTGCTGCTTAGTTGATGACATAAGTTTTATTGGTGTGTAATATTACACCAATTTATAGAGTTATCATTGGCGTGTAATAATGAATAAGTAAGGCAAATAGAAAGATTGCTATATTTCAACTAAATATATTAAAAATATCTGATTATTTTTCAACGAATAGCAGATATTTAGAAAGATTGAAACCAAAGTCATAATCAATCTTAAATACTATTTGTTTTATATAACGGTGTTGTATACAAAATTATATGATTTTTTGTTTGATGATAACAACCAAATATTTATTATTTGAAATGTGTTTGTTATTGTATAGTTTCAATATATACATCACAAACATGAATATAATATTTATATTTAAATAGAATATGACTGTATAGACATTTATATATTCATACAGTATTTTATTTAAATAAAATATTATATTTCAACATTCAAACCATACAAATTATATGACTCCACTATTTGTACACATTCACAGATATTTCAACATGAGATTGTACATGTAAATAAACAGTATACGATAAACAAATTTGTTTGAACACAATGATATAATATTTTATTTCAATCAGATTTGTTTATTGCAAATATCAATACAATTTGTTTTCTATACATCAGCTTCTCACTATAACGCTCAACACTCAATATAGAGTCACTTTTATATACATACAATTTTATTGACACATCACTTAATACAGACTTTTAGATTTATACTATTAACCATCTTCAGTCTTCTATCTTTACACTGCACACTCAGTGTAACAACCCGTAAAATCTGGGCCAGTTTAAAATTTTTATTTTGGCAATTTTAGCGAATTTTGATTATTTAAAATGAATTATTTTAAATAATATCGACGAAACTTATTTTGAATAGAATTCGAACGTATATATTATACGCGTCGTCGTTAGAATATAAATATTTATATATAATTATAAATAGAATTGAAAATGGCGCGGTAGTTCGATAATTCGATTTCAAACTTCAATTGAATGTACCGGGTGCAAAACAATCCGGATTTTAGTGAAACCAAAAATCATAGGATCTATTTGATAGTATCTTTCCAACGAATCCGAAGAATCGAGATTTCATCTTAGAAATGTTAAGATATGTCCAGTTTAAAATTAGAAATAGTCGCTGTGGAATTTATATATATTTTTATATATATAAGGCCCTTAAAAATGGACATTTTGCAAACGACCTCGGATTTCAACGAAACCAGCTTTGTTGGGTCCGTGGTGTAGAATTATTGCTAGGTTTCAAATTTCATAATTTTTCGAATCAGTAAGTGAGCGTGGCAAAGGAAAACGCGTTTGACCAGTTTCAGTTGATTTTAATCGACTGGAAATTGGCCATTTTTCCAACGGTCTCGGAATTCGACGAAACTAGTTTTGTTAGGACCGTATCGTCAATACGAAGCTAGAAAATATTTTTCGAGAATTTTTAGAGTTAGTAAGTGGCCCCGGTAATTTGAAATGTACGTTTAAAATTCAATATATTGATTTAAATGTAAATTCAACGGAAACTGATTCAAACGATCGAATCAGCCAACGATACATATCCCATTGTGTTCGGAATGGGGGTAATACGCTAAAGACGACAGGCGGTGGACCTCGTTTCGAGTTCGTTTGTAAAAGTCAACCTTTTAAATTAATTAAATAAATAAAATAAATAAAATAAAAATAAATATCCCCCCCTTTAACCGTTCAGGCCCCCCCTTTTCTTTTTCATTCGATTCAGTTAAAAAAAAAAAAAAAAAAAAAAAGAGGAAGAAGAAATCGCGCCGCCGCCCATCGCCGAACCTCCCCCCTCCCTCGTCGGACCCGCCGAACTCCCCCCCCCTCCCTCGACGAAGCCGCCGAACCCCCCCCTCCCTCGACGAAGCCGCCGAACCCCCCCTCCCTCGACGAAGCCGCCGAACCCCCCCCCCTCCCTCGATGAAGCCGCCGAAACCCACACCCACCCGCAGGTCCCCCTCCTCCTCCTTCCTCCGAACCCTCGACGAAGCTCCCCCCCTCCGATCTGCAAACCTCGATGAAGCCCCCCCCGACCACTCGACAGCCCCCTATGTAAGTTTTACTTATTTGATTTTTATTTTTGTTTAATAGAAAAAGAAACTGATTTTAGATTTAAGAATTAAAAACTGATTTTTAATTAAGTCTAAAAAACTGAAAACTCGTTTATTTTAATTTGAAAAACTGTTGTTTTTTTTATTAAAACTGAATTTTATAAAAGGATTTAAACTGATTTAGTTTAAAGGAAAAAAAAACTGATTTTTATGTTTTTAAAACTGATTTAGTTTTAAAAGTAAAAACTGACTTTATTAGATTTTTAAACTGATTTTAAAAAGATATAAAAAAACTGATTTTTAACAAAAGTAAAACTGATTTTAAAAGTAAAAACTGATTTTTAGAAAAAAGGTTTGAACTTTAAAAATGAATTTACTTTGAAATAAAAATTCGATTTTTATATATAGAACTTTGAAATAAAAATTCGATTTTTATATATAGAACTTTGAAATAAAAATTCGATTTTTATATATAGAACTTTGAAATAAAAATTCGATTTTTATATATTGAACTTTGAAATAAAAATTCGATTTTTATATATTGAACTTTGAAATAAAAATTCGATTTTTATATATTGAACTTTGAAATAAAAATTCGATTTTTATATATTGAACTTTGAAATAAAAATTCGATTTTTATATATTGAACTTTGAAATAAAAATTCGATTTTTATATATTGAACTTTGAAATAAAAATTCGATTTTTATATATTGAACTTTGAAATAAAAATTCGATTTTTATATATTGAATAGCGAAGTAAAAATGGGATTTTTACATATGTAGTGAAAGCGGACAACGAAGGTGACAATAAGGCGAAACGACGAAGACTTCTGCAAAGGAAGAGCCGTGGAGCTAGGATAGCTATAGGTGAGAACTTCTCACCCTTCAATTTATTTTCTAGTTATATATATATGCTAGGATGCAGACGGTGTTTAGTAGCACCCGACACAATCGTCCACAGACCATGGACTTGTTTGTTTGGCTGTTTGGTGATTGATTGCGATATTGGTTTGAATGTGGTTTGTGGTATGAAAAATCGAATCGATAAATTGGTTAGGATTAGACGTGCGCCGTTATAAGGCGAAGGAGTAAGGCTAGGTTAGATCCTTACTCCAAATTTTGTGGTTTGCATAACGAAAGTGATTTGATTGATGTGTGAATGGCGTGGGCCTTCACTAGACCGGGGATAAGGCTAGGCCTTGTCCCGTTTCTAGTATCGTGCCGTTATGCCGCCGAAATTTTCTAAAATAAGTTAGAAAAATAAAGATATCATTTTATTGAATAAATGAATTGAATAGAAATTCATAGGTTGAAATAAAATGTTTTATCGTTAAAAATATAATTTTTAACGTGAATGTGAATAAATAAATATTCATTTACAAACCAGACGGTTTGTTTATGTACACTTATTTGAATGACATTGATTGGGACGATAAATTTTACACATCGCCCAACTGCACAAATAAAATATTTGTTTGATTGTTTGAAAACCCCACACGGGTGTTAGGATGAAATATGCAGTTCACTCATCCTGATTGATTAAATATGTCGATCGATTGATTGACAGGCTGTTATAAGCGTTGAATATCTGTATTTGATGCTTATGCAGTGTAGTGCACTTTGGTTGATGGTTGATTATTTTCAATGCTATTATATACATGTGTTGTATGAAAATCCATGTAATTAATTTTATATGGTAATTGATTGGGCCTCATTCCAATTTGAAAAATAAAGAAAATTTGAAAATAGAAATTTATGAAGCCGTGTTGATTAGATTGACGCCATTTTGACGTGAACGATATTTGTATCGATTTTATTCATTTTAAAAATGAATATTGAAAAGTGATTTCGAAATCGACGATTTCGAAATGAATTGAATTGAAAACGATTTCGAAATGAATTGAATTGAAAACGATTTCGAAATGAAATGAATTGAAAACGATTTCGAAATGAAATGAATTGAAAACGATTTCGAAATGAATTGAATTGAAAACGATTTCGAAATGAATTGAATTGAAAACGATTTCGAAATGAAATGAATTGAAAATGATTTCGAAATGAAATGAATTGAAAACGATTTCGAAATGAAATGAATTGAAAACGATTTCGAAATGAATTGAATTGAAAACGATTTCGAAATGAATTGAATTGAAAACGATTTCGAAATGAATTGAAAACGAATTCAAATTGAATTGAAATTTGAATTGAATAGAAATGAATTTTAAAACGAATTTATAAAGAAGAATTCAATTTCGATTTGAATTGAAAAGGAAGTTGAAATAGATTTTGAAACGAATTTTAAAACTATTTATATAATTCGTTTTAAATAGAAATCGACGAAGTATATATTATATATATTATATATATAATATAATGGCCTGAATAGAATGCGCCGCGCCGCGGCAGTTCGCGAATTTCGACCATTTATTTCAAACGGACATTACGGGAGATCCGACCGTCGGATTCTCCTAAAACCGGAACCGTTGGGTTCGTATCGAAAAGAGCTTTCTAACGAATATTAGAAATTTGAAATCTAACGGTTGGATTTGGAATTATGTCCAAATCAAATTCGAAAAAGGTCGCTGTAAGTGCAGTTCGATGACCGTTGTTGGAAATCGGCTGTACGGGCCTTGATAAAATTATTAAAAATAGTAATAATTTGTGTAAAATCATAAGAAATGATTTGTGAAGATTTGGGATGAAAAACTCCATATTTGAAAAGATAAAAATAGATTTTTATCGAAATGAACTAGTTTGAACTAGAATTATAATTCTATTTATTTTTAAATAAATAAATTGAATTTGAAATGGTTTTGAAAATAACCAAAATTTCCAATGATTGCATTGGAGTGGATTTGAATCGAAATTGTCTTCGGAATATTTCGATGTTGGAATTCGTGATATTACAGGTGTTGTTATGGAAATTTGAAAGATATATATTTGTATCGTTATTTCCAATACGACATTTGTTAGTCGTAGAATTCGATATTGAATATAAGCCGATATATTTTCTATTCAGAGCCTTGTATTGAATATCGAATGTGATTTGGGTTTGTCGTGAATGGTGTTTTCACTAACACTGTTCTTGAACCCAGTTGAGAAAAGATTAAATCTTTTTATTTAGATTTAATGAAGTGTACCAATTAAATAATATTTAATTGGAATTGAATTGATATTGATTTTTGGGTTTATCGTGAACAGTGTTTTTAAATAACACTTGTTCTTTAACCCGATAATTAATGAATGTGATTTGGGTTTGTCGTGAATGGTGTCTTCACTAACACTGTTCTTGAACCCAGTTGAGAAAAGATTAAATCTTTTTATTTAGATTTAATGAAGTGTACCAATTAAATGATATTTAATTGGAATTGAATGGATATTGATTTTTGGGTTTATCGTGAACAGTGTTTTAAATAACACTTGTTCTTTAACCCGATAATTAATGGGATGTGACTTTGGGTTTATCGTGAACCGTGTTTTAAATGACACTGATTCTTTAACCCAGTCACAGATTAAAACTAAGTGGAGTTTTAATGGATCTTTAATTAGATTTGAATGTGAAATTTAGAAACTAACTGTCGGTTAGCCAAGCAGAATGGTTTTCTGGATATTGATCTGATGTTGGTTTCGGCCTTCGGGGTTAATATTTGGGAAATTATTCTCTTGATTAAATTACGGTTAGTGACTAATGAATTGGAATGAGGCGTATGTTGTGTTTGTGTAACACTTATTTAAATATACGCGAGTTATTCGGAAAGACCGGGTTTATCCCATTCTGAATAACTGATACGACGATAAGTCGAAGATGAAGACGATGGTCGAAGACCGGAGGTCTTCACGTCGTTTGGGTAATTACTGATGATCTTGATTGGGCTGTACACCCAAGAAGATGGAAACAGTTAGTGATCGTCCAGACGTACTTGGAGATCGATGGGTATGCGGGGTACTAGGTGCCTCCGGTTTCGTTCAGACCCAGGACGGACTTGTAAATGGACTGTGTGTCTGGCATCGGATTTCATTCTGTGTGACTGATATCGGTTGCATAGGATGGTTTGCCTGTGTGGCATGCTAAGATGCAAATGATCAAGGCTTCTGTTGGAAAGCAAAGTCTTGTGGTGATGATCAAAGCACGGCCTTTGAGGCATAGCTTTGTGTAACGTTTACCTCGCGTGTTTCACACCCGGTATGAACCAAAAACGGGAGAGGACGTCAGGGAGGGCATGCGTTTCTTCCTAGCTAGAAGTGGCGTCAGCGGTTTTACACGCCCTGACGAGTTTGACTTATGTGGTTGTTGCTGTTGCGAGGCGCCTCGGATTGATCGGTCGTTCTCGAACTGATGGAGTCATTTAGTTGGCTCGTTTACGCCCCAAAGGGCGGGGAAACGTAGTGTTCAGGCATTTTAATCCACATCGGTGGACCGGCCCTGACGATCCAAGGGTCGATGCGCTCTGACCCTGTGGCTCGGGCTAGGCAGTCACGAATCGGTTGAGGACTATCTTTTGCCTCGGTTCATAGATGGAAATCCAATTTCCAAATACGCGACTTTGCGGTTTTATTTGTAAACCTATATATGGCGACATAGTGGCATGGGACGCTCATGTCGCCTATGATTGATACTTATGATTTTGAAGTTGTTTTATACACTATGCACTTATTATAGTATCAAATGATTTGTTTTAAACGTATCAAGCATTCTTTGGCTGTTATAAGGGAAAACCCTATCCCCCGGCTTGCGTTGCATTGTGTGATAGGACCTGGGTCTTATAACAGCTTCATTTTTCTTTATTTAGCATTGCGCTGTTTGTTTTATGCACTGGTATTCTTGGGAGGAAACCCGTTCCGTGTTATACGGCGTGGTCCCTTGATTTACCTAACTTTGAAAATAAAGATTAATAACTGTTTTAGTTCTCACACCAGTCACATGACTGACCTGGGGTTTATTGTTTTAACCTAAACTCTGGGTGCCCTTATTTTGACACGGGCAGCTAGTAGTTTTGGTTTTGCAGATTTTTATTCACAGGATCCTGGTTTACAGCTGGAACGATATCCGGAAAGCTTTGTATCCGTATATCTTCTTCTGGTTGTGTATTGTATTATTTTTCCACTGCTATGTATTTAAATGTAATTTAAATCTCTGATATTTCTGTGTAATATTCATTTATACTCTGTGTATTCTTGTAATCTGATGCATTGTTGTTGTAATAGCAATGAAATGTTCTTCTGTATGCGTTCTGTTTTGTCCTGTTCTCCAACGATAGGGCGTTTCGAACGGCCTGGATCGGTTTAGCGACCGGTTCGGACCGAGCGAGATTCCTTGCCGTCACAGTTGGTATCAGAGCTTTGGTTTACAAAGCAGAGAACAAGACACATTAGAACCATACGAAAGAATTCATCAGATATTGGATTAGTAAAATCCAATGGGAATGACTCGTTAGAGATAGGATCAGTAGTATCCTAGAACGAGTGTGAAGAGTATATTTTTTAAAATGAAAACAAATTTTTGTTTTGAAAATTTAAATCAATTATTCGTATTTGATTATCTATTTATATTGAGTTGGACAGTCCAGTATATATAGATTTTGCGTATACGTCTGATCCGCGTGTATTCGAAGTTTTAATATACTGGATAGATATAGAATCATACTCTAGTGGCCCGAAGATGATTCTGATGATTGACTAGTCGTCATTAGTATTCATGTTCGAGTAACGAAGGTGTGATATCTATATATTTCCATTAGACTGGTGTGAGAACCAAAATTAGATAGGGCTAATTGTTGTGATTTGGCATCAAAAATCTGATTTTTGACTATATATCAAAATTATGAATTTGAAAACTCTAATTCACTAATTGATTGATGTTTGTGTTGTTTGTTTATTTGTTTGATAATTTTGAACCATTATGCATAATATTGAACTGTATTGAAAATTTGTCGCATTTGCTTGCATATACATATATATTATTGAACAGGTCATAGCAAGGAGGCTAGAGCCAGAGAATAAAATTTGTTTGCCCGACAAATAGGTACATGTTTACTACATAATTTACTGTTTTGTTTGGGTGATGATGATTTTGTGAGCCTATTGGCTAGCCGCTTGGCTTTTTCTTTTTCTTTTTGAGATCTGAAGGACCGGGGAAGCTATTTGAAATTCCCCGATGCTCCCATTGCAGGGGAGGTTATGGCGAAATTTTTCAGAAATTTAGGGTGTTAGCCAAATTTTTGAAATTTTGAAAATTCTCAGAAACTAAAGAGTTGGAGAATAGAAGCCAGATCGAGCGTAGAGTTGATTAATCAAACCACTTTCGACTTTGTTCCTTTTCGGGGACGAAAAGTTTTAAGTGGGGGAGATTGTAACAACCCGTAAAATCTGGGCCAGTTTAAAATTTTTATTTTGGCAATTTTAGCGAATTTTGATTATTTAAAATGAATTATTTTAAATAATATCGACGAAACTTATTTTGAATAGAATTCGAACGTATATATTATACGCGTCGTCGTTAGAATATAAATATTTATATATAATTATAAATAGAATTGAAAATGGCGCGGTAGTTCGATAATTCGATTTCAAACTTCAATTGAATGTACCGGGTGCAAAACAATCCGGATTTTAGTGAAACCAAAAATCATAGGATCTATTTGATAGTATCTTTCCAACGAATCCGAAGAATCGAGATTTCATCTTAGAAATGTTAAGATATGTCCAGTTTAAAATTAGAAATAGTCGCTGTGGAATTTATATATATTTTTATATATATAAGGCCCTTAAAAATGGACATTTTGCAAACGACCTCGGATTTCAACGAAACCAGCTTTGTTGGGTCCGTGGTGTAGAATTATTGCTAGGTTTCAAATTTCATAATTTTTCGAATCAGTAAGTGAGCGTGGCAAAGGAAAACGCGTTTGACCAGTTTCAGTTGATTTTAATCGACTGGAAATTGGCCATTTTTCCAACGGTCTCGGAATTCGACGAAACTAGTTTTGTTAGGACCGTATCGTCAATACGAAGCTAGAAAATATTTTTCGAGAATTTTTAGAGTTAGTAAGTGGCCCCGGTAATTTGAAATGTACGTTTAAAATTCAATATATTGATTTAAATGTAAATTCAACGGAAACTGATTCAAACGATCGAATCAGCCAACGATACATATCCCATTGTGTTCGGAATGGGGGTAATACGCTAAAGACGACAGGCGGTGGACCTCGTTTCGAGTTCGTTTGTAAAAGTCAACCTTTTAAATTAATTAAATAAATAAAATAAATAAAATAAAAATAAATATCCCCCCCTTTAACCGTTCAGGCCCCCCCTTTTCTTTTTCATTCGATTCAGTTAAAAAAAAAAAAAAAAAAAAAAGAGGAAGAAGAAATCGCGCCGCCGCCCATCGCCGAACCTCCCCCCTCCCTCGTCGGACCCGCCGAACTCCCCCCCCCCCTCCCTCGACGAAGCCGCCGAACCCCCCCCCTCCCTCGACGAAGCCGCCGAACCCCCCCCCCCTCCCTCGACGAAGCCGCCGAACCCCCCCTCCCTCGATGAAGCCGCCGAAACCCACACCCACCCGCAGGTCCCCCTCCTCCTCCTTCCTCCGAACCCTCGACGAAGCTCCCCCCCTCCGATCTGCAAACCTCGATGAAGCCCCCCCCCCCCCGACCACTCGACAGCCCCCTATGTAAGTTTTACTTATTTGATTTTTATTTTTGTTTAATAGAAAAAGAAACTGATTTTAGATTTAAGAATTAAAAACTGATTTTTAATTAAGTCTAAAAAACTGAAAACTCGTTTATTTTAATTTGAAAAACTGTTGTTTTTTTTATTAAAACTGAATTTTATAAAAGGATTTAAACTGATTTAGTTTAAAGGAAAAAAAAACTGATTTTTATGTTTTTAAAACTGATTTAGTTTGAAAAGTAAAAACTGACTTTATTAGATTTTTAAACTGATTTTAAAAAGATATAAAAAAACTGATTTTTAACAAAAGTAAAACTGATTTTAAAAGTAAAAACTGATTTTTAGAAAAAAGGTTTGAACTTTAAAAATGAATTTACTTTGAAATAAAAATTCGATTTTTATATATAGAACTTTGAAATAAAAATTCGATTTTTATATATAGAACTTTGAAATAAAAATTCGATTTTTATATATAGAACTTTGAAATAAAAATTCGATTTTTATATATTGAACTTTGAAATAAAAATTCGATTTTTATATATTGAACTTTGAAATAAAAATTCGATTTTTATATATTGAACTTTGAAATAAAAATTCGATTTTTATATATTGAACTTTGAAATAAAAATTCGATTTTTATATATTGAACTTTGAAATAAAAATTCGATTTTTATATATTGAACTTTGAAATAAAAATTCGATTTTTATATATTGAACTTTGAAATAAAAATTCGATTTTTATATATTGAATAGCGAAGTAAAAATGGGATTTTTACATATGTAGTGAAAGCGGACAACGAAGGTGACAATAAGGCGAAACGACGAAGACTTCTGCAAAGGAAGAGCCGTGGAGCTAGGATAGCTATAGGTGAGAACTTCTCACCCTTCAATTTATTTTCTAGTTATATATATATGCTAGGATGCAGACGGTGTTTAGTAGCACCCGACACAATCGTCCACAGACCATGGACTTGTTTGTTTGGCTGTTTGGTGATTGATTGCGATATTGGTTTGAATGTGGTTTGTGGTATGAAAAATCGAATCGATAAATTGGTTAGGATTAGACGTGCGCCGTTATAAGGCGAAGGAGTAAGGCTAGGTTAGATCCTTACTCCAAATTTTGTGGTTTGCATAACGAAAGTGATTTGATTGATGTGTGAATGGCGTGGGCCTTCACTAGACCGGGGATAAGGCTAGGCCTTGTCCCGTTTCTAGTATCGTGCCGTTATGCCGCCGAAATTTTCTAAAATAAGTTAGAAAAATAAAGATATCATTTTATTGAATAAATGAATTGAATAGAAATTCATAGGTTGAAATAAAATGTTTTATCGTTAAAAATATAATTTTTAACGTGAATGTGAATAAATAAATATTCATTTACAAACCAGACGGTTTGTTTATGTACACTTATTTGAATGACATTGATTGGGACGATAAATTTTACACATCGCCCAACTGCACAAATAAAATATTTGTTTGATTGTTTGAAAACCCCACACGGGTGTTAGGATGAAATATGCAGTTCACTCATCCTGATTGATTAAATATGTCGATCGATTGATTGACAGGCTGTTATAAGCGTTGAATATCTGTATTTGATGCTTATGCAGTGTAGTGCACTTTGGTTGATGGTTGATTATTTTCAATGCTATTATATACATGTGTTGTATGAAAATCCATGTAATTAATTTTATATGGTAATTGATTGGGCCTCATTCCAATTTGAAAAATAAAGAAAATTTGAAAATAGAAATTTATGAAGCCGTGTTGATTAGATTGACGCCATTTTGACGTGAACGATATTTGTATCGATTTTATTCATTTTAAAAATGAATATTGAAAAGTGATTTCGAAATCGACGATTTCGAAATGAATTGAATTGAAAACGATTTCGAAATGAATTGAATTGAAAACGATTTCGAAATGAAATGAATTGAAAACGATTTCGAAATGAAATGAATTGAAAACGATTTCGAAATGAATTGAATTGAAAACGATTTCGAAATGAATTGAATTGAAAACGATTTCGAAATGAAATGAATTGAAAATGATTTCGAAATGAAATGAATTGAAAACGATTTCGAAATGAATTGAATTGAAAACGATTTCGAAATGAATTGAATTGAAAACGATTTCGAAATGAATTGAAAACGAATTCAAATTGAATTGAAATTTGAATTGAATAGAAATGAATTTTAAAACGAATTTATAAAGAAGAATTCAATTTCGATTTGAATTGAAAAGGAAGTTGAAATAGATTTTGAAACGAATTTTAAAACTATTTATATAATTCGTTTTAAATAGAAATCGACGAAGTATATATTATATATATTATATGTATAATATAATGGCCTGAATAGAACGCGCCGCGCCGCGGCAGTTCGCGAATTTCGACCATTTATTTCAAACGGACATTACGGGAGATCCGACCGTCGGATTCTCCTAAAACCGGAACCGTTGGGTTCGTATCGAAAAGAGCTTTCTAACGAATATTAGAAATTTGAATTCTAACGGTTGGATTTGGAATTATGTCCAAATCAAATTCGAAAAAGGTCGCTGTAAGTGCAGTTCGATGACCGTTGTTGGAAATCGGCTGTACGGGCCTTGATAAAATTATTAAAAATAGTAATAATTTGTGTAAAATCATAAGAAATGATTTGTGAAGATTTGGGATGAAAAACTCCATATTTGAAAAGATAAAAATAGATTTTTATCGAAATGAACTAGTTTGAACTAGAATTATAATTCTATTTATTTTTAAATAAATAAATTGAATTTGAAATGGTTTTGAAAATAACCAAAATTTCCAATGATTGCATTGGAGTGGATTTGAATCGAAATTGTCTTCGGAATATTTCGATGTTGGAATTCGTGATATTACAGGTGTTGTTATGGAAATTTGAAAGATATATATTTGTATCGTTATTTCCAATACGACATTTGTTAGTCGTAGAATTCGATATTGAATATAAGCCGATATATTTTCTATTCAGAGCCTTGTATTGAATATCGAATGTGATTTGGGTTTGTCGTGAATGGTGTTTTCACTAACACTGTTCTTGAACCCAGTTGAGAAAAGATTAAATCTTTTTATTTAGATTTAATGAAGTGTACCAATTAAATAATATTTAATTGGAATTGAATTGATATTGATTTTTGGGTTTATCGTGAACAGTGTTTTTAAATAACACTTGTTCTTTAACCCGATAATTAATGAATGTGATTTGGGTTTGTCGTGAATGGTGTCTTCACTAACACTGTTCTTGAACCCAGTTGAGAAAAGATTAAATCTTTTTATTTAGATTTAATGAAGTGTACCAATTAAATGATATTTAATTGGAATTGAATGGATATTGATTTTTGGGTTTATCGTGAACAGTGTTTTAAATAACACTTGTTCTTTAACCCGATAATTAATGGGATGTGACTTTGGGTTTATCGTGAACCGTGTTTTAAATGACACTGATTCTTTAACCCAGTCACAGATTAAAACTAAGTGGAGTTTTAATGGATCTTTAATTAGATTTGAATGTGAAATTTAGAAACTAACTGTCGGTTAGCCAAGCAGAATGGTTTTCTGGATATTGATCTGATGTTGGTTTCGGCCTTCGGGGTTAATATTTGGGAAATTATTCTCTTGATTAAATTACGGTTAGTGACTAATGAATTGGAATGAGGCGTATGTTGTGTTTGTGTAACACTTATTTAAATATACGCGAGTTATTCGGAAAGACCGGGTTTATCCCATTCTGAATAACTGATACGACGATAAGTCGAAGATGAAGACGATGGTCGAAGACCGGAGGTCTTCACGTCGTTTGGGTAATTACTGATGATCTTGATTGGGCTGTACACCCAAGAAGATGGAAACAGTTAGTGATCGTCCAGACGTACTTGGAGATCGATGGGTATGCGGGGTACTAGGTGCCTCCGGTTTCGTTCAGACCCAGGACGGACTTGTAAATGGACTGTGTGTCTGGCATCGGATTTCATTCTGTGTGACTGATATCGGTTGCATAGGATGGTTTGCCTGTGTGGCATGCTAAGATGCAAATGATCAAGGCTTCTGTTGGAAAGCAAAGTCTTGTGGTGATGATCAAAGCACGACCTTTGAGGCATAGCTTTGTGTAACGTTTACCTCGCGTGTTTCACACCCGGTATGAACCAAAAACGGGAGAGGACGTCAGGGAGGGCATGCGTTTCTTCCTAGCTAGAAGTGGCTTCAGCGGTTTTACACGCCCTGACGAGTTTGACTTATGTGGTTGTTGCTGTTGCGAGGCGCCTCGGATTGATCGGTCGTTCTCGAACCGATGGAGTCATTTAGTTGGCTCGTTTACGCCCCAAAGGGCGGGGAAACGTAGTGTTCAGGCATTTTAATCCACATCGGTGGACCGGCCCTGACGATCCAAGGGTCGATGCGCTCTGACCCTGTGGCTCGGGCTAGGCAGTCACGAATCGGTTGAGGACTATCTTTTGCCTCGGTTCATAGATGGAAATCCAATTTCCAAATACGCGACTTTGCGGTTTTATTTGTAAACCTATATATGGCGACATAGTGGCATGGGACGCTCATGTCGCCTATGATTGATACTTATGATTTTGAAGTTGTTTTATACACTATGCACTTATTATAGTATCAAATGATTTGTTTTAAACGTATCAAGCATTCTTTGGCTGTTATAAGGGAAAACCCTATCCCCCGGCTTGCGTTGCATTGTGTGATAGGACCTGGGTCTTATAACAGCTTCATTTTTCTTTATTTAGCATTGCGCTGTTTGTTTTATGCACTGGTATTCTTGGGAGGAAACCCGTTCCGTGTTATACGGCGTGGTCCCTTGATTTACCTAACTTTGAAAATAAAGATTAATAACTGTTTTAGTTCTCACACCAGTCACATGACTGACCTGGGGTTTATTGTTTTAACCTAAACTCTGGGTGCCCTTATTTTGACACGGGCAGCTAGTAGTTTTGGTTTTGCAGATTTTTATTCACAGGATCCTGGTTTACAGCTGGAACGATATCCGGAAAGCTTTGTATCCGTATATCTTCTTCTGGTTGTGTATTGTATTATTTTTCCGCTGCTATGTATTTAAATGTAATTTAAATCTCTGATATTTCTGTGTAATATTCATTTATACTCTGTGTATTCTTGTAATCTGATGCATTGTTGTTGTAATAGCAATGAAATGTTCTTCTGTATGCGTTCTGTTTTGTCCTGTTCTCCAACGATAGGGCGTTTCGAACGGCCTGGATCGGTTTAGCGACCGGTTCGGACCGAGCGAGATTCCTTGCCGTCACACTCAGTCCAGTCTTCATACCTTTCATATACAGGAACATACACAGTATCTGGAACAAAAATATTTTTTAAAACTTTAGCGGGTATTTTTTTTTATTTTAAAATTTTTATTTGCCTCAGTTTTTTAGTGTGTTTTCTCATCATATTTCGGACTTGATCAGCCTCGACATAACCATAATAGTTTGTTGATCAGAACCAGCATTAAACTCAGCTGATTCTGACCATCCCCAACACAGTACAGTAAGTCTGTTGATGTGTATCACAGTATCACATGTTCATACAAGACAGGTCAAAAATCAAAATGGAAATGGAAGTGCAAAAAAAAAAAAAAAAATCAGAGCATGAAACTCAAGCCAGAAATACATGGTTATGGTGAAACATGGTACAACATTTCAAATCAGCAAAAGTGGTTATACAAATACATGACAAAGCAAGACAAACTTGTGTGTGCACAAGTGTAGTTTCAGGTGCAGCAGGATGGTACAAACTCATTTATACATGTTCATGGCAAGACCGTATGCAAGGTCAAACAGGTCGAGCTAGTTGTCTCATTCAGGTTCAAGTTAAGCAATGGATTATGGAAAATCAAGTGGTGCAACAAAGACAATGTCATGAAAGCATGGTTCAGCATCTATCAAGTCTACAAGTGGATGCAGCATTCAGTATGATCAATACACATTTCACATACATTCAACACAACATGGTTTAAGATGACAAGTGTATATTTCAGCGTAGTGATGCATGAATAAACTACATGGAACAAAATGAATATGGTTAAACCTTTAAATGTACAAGGCAGATCATTTTTTTTTAACAGCAAGTTCAAAATGGTTAAGCAACTTAAAAGGAGCAAGTGAAAACAGATTAGAACAGCAAGGTGTACATTTACTCAATTGTACATGGCGCAATGGTGAGACAAAGGAACAACTCAGTGAACATATATAAATGCATGTACATGAGTACATAAGGTTTAGCTCAATTTCAAATGATGGCAATAGCAATGTACGTGATTACAGGAATTTCAAAACAACATTGTGATGAGTCCAAGTTCAACAGGAAAATGAAATGATAGAGCTCAAGGCATTTCAAAGACATAAATACATGGAGCACATCACAAGGGATGTACAAGTAATTTCAGTGCAAATGATCAACTCATCCATAAAAACAATGAAGTGCATCAAAACCGAATTGAGCATTTTTTTAAGGCAAGAAATCACATTGACATTTCAGCATGTTTTCAAATCCATGAACAATATTTTTGGCAAGTTTAATAACCATAAATAGGTGCAATTAAAGAGAATATTTTGGGCAAATATTAATTATGAAAATCAAATTTCAGAATATAATGCCAATCTGAGTTCATTGAGCAATACAATCATGCATGTTTTTAAAATCAAGCTACGGTTTTGGGAAGTGTTTAAAAAGGAGAAAAAATCAAATAGAATCTTTCTAGTGTTTCCACAAATGGTTATATATATAATTGGCAAAAAATTCTTTCCAGTTCTTTTTGCATATAATTCATTCCAGAGCATCTATCAAGCAAGAGACAGAAATTAAACATTTTCCAGGATTGCTTTATTTAATCAATGCCGAGGAAATCAAGTTCATAGTTTGGGAAATATTTCATCAATTCAACTAAGGCACAAAAAGGCATTTTCAATCAAAGAAAATAATGCAAGCAATTCTTTATAGCCGAGAATCAAAAGGGGAAACTAAAATCAATCAAGTTATACGGAAATCAGAGATTCGATTAGGGTTTCTATTTACCCTATATAGTCTACACCACATCATCGCAGGCACGAAAGGAAAATCGAAACCATAAATCAACTCGAAAGCAATTCAAAAAAAGAATTTCCAGATAACTCACATATTTTTCCCATGAGTTTCGATCGCCTGAAAGCCCCAAATCAGTGAGCAAGAAAGCATCATAAAGCCACAACAATTCGAAGGCACAGAGATTCATTTTCCAAGAAGCGAGCTATTCGATTTGGGGAAGAAACCTTAGCAAATTGCCGCTGCCATTTTTGTTTCTCAGAGCATAAGAAGAGAACGGGCAGGAATAAATTGAAGTGGCCGGCGTACTCAGCTTGGCTAAGCCAAGTTTAAAGCTTTAAAAAGGAGTTTTAAATTTCATTTAAAACTAGGGTTTTCTTGTTTTAATTTCTTTTGTAATTTTCTTTTTATTTTAAATTGTCTGAACAGTTCTAGAGACTGTAAAACCTAGGAGGAATCAGTCAGGGTGCTGACTGACAGTTGCTAGAGTCTGTAAAATATAGGTTACTGGTTACGGGGTCGTAATCAGGGGAAATATGATCGAGGGAATATTTGTCATTCTAGGGTTTTAAGTGTAGGGTTAGTACAAGAGCAGGGAGTGCGAGTTTACAGTGTCTGTAAGCGGGATCTGTTATGAACTTCTAGTAGAAACCTTAGGAATGCAGTAGTAGGCAGGATTTTGCCAAAGTTGGGTATCTCTGATGTTATCTCCTTTTTGCTTTTTATTTCTGCTGTATTCTGTGATCTATTTATTATTTAATATCCTGTCAGTTTTTTAACTCAGCGAAAAACTGTGAAAAACCCTATTCACCCACCTCTAGGGTTATTATATATATCCAACAAGTGGTATCAGAGTAGGTATTTTCTTTAACTCTAGAGGAATGGTGAATCCTAGTTGTCAATCTTCTGATAGCCAGTCCAGTGATATTCCAATAATTTTCAATGGAGCAGATTTTTTTAATATGGAAATCAAATTTCGAATTATATTTCAAATCTGTTAATTTTGAATATTGGAATGTTATTGAAAATATGGGAGATATGTTAGATAAGAAAAATAAAGTTGTCAATGCCCATGTTATGCATATTCTCTATTCTTATCTCAGTAATATTCAGCTTGATCTTATCTCTCACTGTTTGACTGCACAGGAAGTCTGGAGAACTCTCAACAAGCTGTATGGGAAATCTGACAACAGCTCAAAACACCAGGATGATAACTCAGATTCAGATCTATGCTTAACAAGTCATGTAAATGTAACTTCAGATGGATCAGATGATGGAGAATCAACAAATGCTGAAATAGAAAATTTCTCATATGAAGATCTGGTTTACATGTGTATTGATTTAACGAAATCTGTTGATAAACTCCAACTGAAAAATAAGTCATTGAAATATAAGAATTTTGAGTTGACCAGCAAAATTGGTGATTTGGAATCACAACTTGAATATATCAAAAATTCTTCAAATTCAGTTTGCAAAAATTGTTTGAAATTGAAAACCAATCTTGTTCATATCAATAAAAATATTCAAAAGTTTGAAAATGAAATTATGATCTTAAATGAGAACAAGACTGAGTTATCAAATTTGAATAACCTTCTGCAAAAGGAATTTGAAAATTTTAAAATAGATATAAATTCCAAATTTGAAACTGCCGAAAAGGGGAACTTGTTGAAAACAGATCTCATTTTGGTAGAGCTTGAAATTGAGATTAAATTGTTCAAAACCTTTGAAAAACTTGTATCTGAAAAACAAAGTCATTTTGAACTTGAAATTTCTGAATCCTAAGCCAAAATTAAATTGCTTGAAAATGCGAGTTTGGTTTTGAAACAGTCCAATGCTGAACAGAAGATCCCTATAAATAATTGCTCAAATTTATTAAAAGAAAATAGCAATATAAAATCCAAAATTCAACGATTAGAATCAACTTTGGATAAATTTTCTAATGGAGAAAAATCGTTGAATATGCTATTACAAAACCAAGTTTCTATTGAAAATAAATCCGGTCTTGGCTTCGGGAAAATGATGTTTTTGGAAAACAAAATTCAAATGATTTGAAAAATCCCTCAAACTGCTTTGGAAAGAACTGCTTTGAAAATTTGAACATTGTAAATTCCAAAAGGTTTTTGAATCACAAACGAGACTTGATAACAATCCAGTTGAACAATGATGGACCTTAAAAAGAAATAAAATGATTTTTGGAAAAAATAAATGGATATGGGTTCCAAAGGTTTCTCTTGTTGATTCTAACGGATTGTTATACAAATTGATTTGGGTACCAAAGATGTGAACAAAACTGTGAGTGGTTTTACAAACTTTGTTAGACCACTCAATTCTATAAACTGTTAGGTACCGGTGGAGGCTGAGGAACTACTGTGTAAAAGGAAATTTGAAATCAAATTGGTTTATACTTCTGTATCATTCACAGTTCCTCCAACCAGGATTGTTGAGTTAGAGATTCTGATTTACATTGGATTCTGGTATGATCTGTAAACTCATCTTTGTAAATATCTTTTGTTTTTATTTTATTAATTTATTTCTCCTTCTGTCCCCCCTATTTATATTTCTTTGTTTTTTTGTTTCTTTTTGTTTGATTTGTCACTGTCATATCTTTGTAACTTATTCTGGGCTTTCTTAACTTCAAATTGTAGTACTCATGACCTTCTAGAAATTCGCTTTAGTTGCATAGAACTATGATGTTTTAATTATTTCCATATCTTGAATTCAATCTTGTAAATATCTACAATTATTTTTTAAGTTTATTTTTTTGATTTCTGAGTTCATAACAGTGTTAATGTATTTTGTGACATCGAACACTGTTAATTAGAATTCTAATTTTTTTGAAAATTTGAATATTTAATGAAATTTCACACACCTCTGCTGTTTTGAGTTGTCTAACTCATTTTAGAAAAGCTTGAAACATTGTACTTATTACAGCACTCTGTTATTTATCAGTTGTGATAATTTCTGAAATTTTCAGATTGGCTTGAATATTTTAAATTGTCTTGAATCGGTGATACATCTAGAAATTCATCCTATGTTCATGATCATTATGGTTGAAATTGATTTGTTTGAAATCATCTGAAATTCTTGATATTTTGAATATCACACACCTCTTAAATTTGAAATTATCAATCTTGTGTGAGTGATTCTTTATATCTCAAACTTGACATAAATTCAAGTGATTTCAAATATATTTTTTTTATTTTTTTTGTATCATGAATACCTCTCAAACTTGATGGAAATGATCTGAATTTTCTTTGGGCTTGCCAGAAATAATTTTGAAAAATTCTTTGAAAATCCAGTCTTGAAACTCACTGTTATTTCATGGTTTTTTGATTTGAATATGTGCTTGTTTAAAATCATTTGAAATTATTGATTTCTTGGATCTCACACACATCGTGAATTTAAAATTTATAATCTGGTGTGACTAATTAATTGAATCTCGATCTTTTCACATCCTTTCAAATAATTTAAAATAAACCATATATTTAATCTTGGATCATGGACCATTCTTTGACTGTCTGAAATAACTCTGAAACATCTCCTTGACAAGTCTGCTTTGAAAATGATTCTTGTGCTACTTTGATATTGTTTTGAAAATATGTTGGAATTTGCTTGTTTATGATATGATTGCTGCTCTGATATTGTTCTTCAAATATCTGCTTGTTCTTGTCTGCAGCTCTATTAAATGTGTTGTGTAATCTTATCTCTTTGGGCTTTGTGTTTGAAATTCTTTAGTCTTAAATATCTTGAGTGTATTTAAATTCCTCGATAAAGGAGACAACAATTGGTATCAGCTTTTTATTTTTTTATCTGTTTTTTGAATTATCGCCCTGTACAGGTTCCACACTTTTTTTTGTTCTGTATAAATCACCGTAAATTCCTCTTGTAATTGATTTCCAATTGTAAAATTATTTATTGATTATTCATTCAGAAATTGAAATCAATATCCGAATTGAACATTATTTATAATTCATCAAAAATTATTATTAGAATTTGAAATTGTGATGATTTATGACTACAGTATATTTCACAACAAGAGGAGACTTTATTTAGATTTTCATGATGGCTGAATATTTATTATATTATCTTTGAACTGGCAATTATTTCACGACCATCTCCTTTATCTATCATCATTCTGCCATCTATGATAATTTTACATAAATGTGGAGAGTTTAATATTTAAAAAAAAATCTTTTTGAATAAACAGTGGAAATATTTGTGATAGAAATGGGACTATGTTTTTTTTCCAGAATTAGTGACACTTGAAAATTTTCAATGATCCTAGTACAGTCGATTATATTTCATAATATGGTTAATTTAGAAATTTATTTCACAAACCATTTATGTACCTACCACATTTCTATCATCCATATTAGTTTTATATACTGAGGAATTTTTCATTTTGAAACTGAAAATAATAAAAATATAATATACATAAGTGTTTCTCTAACCTCATTTAAAAATCCAAGCTTTGGTCATGCAAGGTTAAGAGACAACTTATTATTTAAGCTGCGACTGACCTCATTTAAAAATCCAAGCTCTGGTTATGCGTGGTCAGTGTGCTCTTAAATAAAATAAAAAGAAAAAGAATATGTGCTATAAATAGAAATTAATTTGAAATTCTCCTTGGTGTGTAAAAACCAGCCTATCAATCCATCTTCTATTTTGTGGAATATGTTAAAATTTTATGAAGTATTATGATTCGTTGATTGATAGCTACTGGGATTTGAGTCTATCTGATTTTGTCACTTAAATTGAATTATTAATTATAGTCAAAATCCATCACTGTTTTTGTACTTCGTGCTTAAAATTATTTTAATAATTGGAAAATATTTTTTAATGCTCCCCATTTTTATAAATTTCATCGTAAATCCGTCATTCTCAACAATGTGAAATATGACACTAGTTCTCAGTTTATTATGATTTTTGTTTGATTGATTGAGATTTTCAACTGTTCTTTATCTTAAGCTGATATTGTATTTGTTAGTCATTCTTCATCTATATTTTAAATTCTGTATCCTTTTGATGATAACAAAAGGGGAGAATGGATTGAGATTTTGATTTATGTGTGAATCTTTTATAAATATTTTAAGTTTGAAAAATCCAATTATATCTACATTCTTTTCACTCATGCACAATTATAGGGGGAGCTATCTGTTGTAGGGGGAGATCAATTTTCACTATTAAACAAATTTATTGTGCTCAAAATATTTTATTTGTTTGTCATTATAAAAAGGGGGGACTGTTGTATATAACGGTGTTGTATACAGAACTGTATGATTTTTTGTTTGATGATAACAACCAAATATTTATTATTTGAAATGTGTTTGTTATTGTACTGTTTCAATATATACATCACAGATATGAATATAATATTTATATTTAAATAGAATATGACTGTATAGACATTCATATATTCATATAGTATTTTATTTAAATAAATATTATCTTTCAACATACAAACAGTACAAATTATATGACTCCACTATTTCTACACATTCAAAGATATTTGAACATGAGATTTTACTTGTAAATAAATAGTATACGATAAACAAATTTGTTTGAACACAATGAAATAATATTTTATTTCAATAAGATTTGTTTATTACAAATATTAGTACAATTTGTTTTCTATACATCAGCTTCTCACTACAACACTCAACACTCAATATACAGTCACTTTTACATACATACAATTTTATTCACACAGACACATCACTCAATACAGACTTTTTGATTTATACTATTAACTGTCTTTAGACTTCTGTATTTACACTGCATAGTCAGTCTAGTCCTCATACCTGTCATATACAGGAACACACACAGAGTTTCTGAAATAGAAATATTTTTTAAAACTTTAGCAGATATATTTTTTATTTCATAATTTTTATTTGCCTCAGTTTTCTGGTGTGTTTTCTCATCATCTTTCTGACTTGATCAACCTCGATATAACCATAATAGTTTGCTGATCAGAATCTGCATTAAACTCAGCTGATTCTGACTAGCCCCAACACAGTATAGTCAGTCTGCTGATATGTATCACAGTATGACATATTCATACAAGATAGGTCAAAAATCAGAATGGAAGTGCGAAAAAAAATTCAGAGCATGAAACTCAAGCCAGAAATACATGGTTATGGTGAAGCATGGTACAACATTTCAAATCATAAAAAGTGGTTATATAAATACAAGACAAAGCAGGACAAACTTGTGTGTGCACAAGTGTAGTTTCAGGTGCAGCAGGATGGTACAAACTCATTTATACATGTTCATGGCAAGACAGTATGCAAGGTCAAATAGGTCGAGCTAGTTGTCTCATTCAGGTTCAAGCTAAGCATTGGATCATGGAAAATCAAGTGGTGCAACAAAGACAATATCATGAAACCATGGTTCACCACCTATCAAGTCTACAAGTGGATGCAACGTTCAGTATGATCAACACACATTTCACATACATTCAACACAGGATGGTTCAACACGAAAAGTGTATATTTCAGCGTAGTGATGCATGAATACACTACATGGAGAAAAATGAATATGGCCAAACCTTTAAATGTACAAGGCAGATCATTTTTTTTAACAGCAAGTTCAAAATGGTCAAGCAACTTAAAAGGAGCAAGTGCAAATAGATTAGAACAGCAAGGTGTACATATACTCAAGTGTACATGGAGCAATGGTGAGACAAAGGAACAACTCAGTGAACATATATAAATGTATGTACATGAGTACATAAGGTTCAGCTCAATTTCAAATGATGGAAACAACAATGTACATGATAATAGGAATTTCAAAACAGCATTGTGATGAATCCAAGTTCAACAGGAAAATGAAATGATAGAGCTCAAGGAATTTCAAAGACATAAATGCATGGAGCACATCACAAGGGATGAATAAGTAATTTCAGTGCAAATGATCAACTCAACCATAAAAACAATGAAGTGCATCAAAATAGAATTGAGCATTTTTTTTTGAGGCAAGAAATCACATTGACTTTTCAGCATATTTTCAAATCAGTGAACAATATTTTTGGCAAGTGTAATAACCAGAAATGGGTTTCAATCAAAGAGAATATTTTAGGCAAATATTAATTAGGAAAATCGAATTTTAGAATATAATTCCAATCTGAGTTCACTGAGCAATACAATCATACATGTTTTCAAAATCAAGCTACGGTTTTGGGAAGTGTTTAAAAGGGAGCAAAATCAAGTAGAATCATTCCAATGTTTCCAGAAATGGTTTTAAATATATATGTATATATATAATTGGCAAAGAATTCTTTCTAATTCTTTTTGCATATAATTCATTGCAGAGCATCTATCAAGCAAGAGAGAGAAATTAAACATTTTCCAGAATTGCTTTATTTAATCAATGCCGAGGAAAACAAGTTCATAGTTTGGGAAATATTTCTTCAATTCAACCGAGGAACAAAAAGGCATTTTCAATCATAGAAAATAATGCAAGCAATTCTTTATAGCTGAGAATCAAAAGGGGAAACTAAAATCAGTCAAGTCATATGGAAATCAGAGATTATATAGTCTGCACCACATCATCACAGGCACGAAAGGAAAATCGAAACCCCAAATTAACTTGAAAGCAATTCAAGGAAAGAATTTCCAGATAACTCACATGTTTTTCCTAGGAGTTGCGATCGCCTGAAATGCCTAAATCAGCAAGTAAGAAAGCATCAGAAAGCCACAACAATTCGAAGGCACAGAGATTCATTTTCCAAGAAGCAATCGATCCGATTTGGGGAAGAAACCCTAGCAAATCGTCGCCGCCATTTTTGTTTCTCAAAGCATAAGAAGAGATCGGGCAGGAGTAAATTGAAGTGGCCGGCGTACATAGGTTAGCAAAGCCAAGTTTAAAGCTTTAAAAAGGAGTTTTAAATTTCATTTAAAACTAGGGTTTTCTTATTTTAATTTCTTTTGTAATTTTGTTTTTATTTTAAATTGTCTGAACTGTTCTAGAGTCTGTAAAATCTGGGAGGAATCAGTCAGGGTGTTGACTGATGGTTGCTAGAGTCTGTAAAATCTAGGTTACTGGTTACGGGGTCGTAATCAGGGGAAATATGATCGAGGGAATATCGGTCAGTCTAGGGTTTTGAGCATAGAGTTATTACAGGAGCAGGGAGTGCGAGTTTACAGTGTTTGTAAGTGGGATCTGTTATTCACTCAAAGTAGAAACCTTAGGATTGCAGCAGTAGGCAGGATTTTGCTGTAGCTGGGTATCTCAATGTGTTATTTCCTTTCTGATTTTTATTTCTGTTGTATTCTGTGATCTGTTTATTATTTAATATCCTGTCAATTTTTTAACTCAGCAAAAAACTGTGAAAAATCCTATTCACCCCCCCCCCCTCTAGGGTTATTCTAGATCCAACAAGTGGTATCAGAAAAGGTATTTTCTTTAACTCTAGAGGAATGGTGAATCCTAGTTGTCAGTCTTCTGATAGTCAATTCAGTGATATTCCAATAATTTTCAATGGAATAGATCTTTTAATACGGAAATCAAAATTCGAATTATATTTAAAATCTGTTAATTTTGAATATTGGAATATTATTGAAAATATGGGAGAGATGTTAGATAAGAAAAATAAAGTTGTCAATGCCCGTGTTATGCATATTCTCTATTCTTATCTTAGTAATAATCAGCTTGATCTTATCTCTCACTGTTTGACTGCGCAGGAAGTCTGGAGAACTCTCAAAAAGCTGTATGGAAAATCTGACAGCAGCTCAAAACCCTAGGATGACAACTCAGATTCAGATCTATGCTTAACAAGTCATGTAGATGAAACTTCAGATGGATCAAATGATGGAGAATCAACAAATGCTGAAATAGAAAATTTCTCATATGAAGACTTGGTTTACATGTGTCTTGATTTAATGAAATCTGTTGATAAACTCCAACTGAAAAATAAGTCTTCGAAATCTAAGAATTTTGAGTTGACCAGCAAAATTGGTGATTTGGAATCACAACTTGAATATTTCAAAAATTCTTCAAATTCAGTTTGCAAAAATTGTTTGAAATTGAAAACCAATCTTGTTCATCTCAATAAAAATATTCAAATGTTTGAAAATGAAATTATGATCTTAAATGAGAACAAGACTGAGTTATCAAATTTGAATAACCTTCTTCAAAAGGAATTTGAAAATTTTAAAACAGATATTAATTCCAAATTTGAAACTGCTGAAAAGGGGAACTTGTTGAAAACAGATCTAATTCTGAAAGAGCTTGAAATTGAGATTTAAAAGTTTATAACCTATGAAAAACTTGAATCTGAAAAACAAAATCATTTTGAACTTGAAATTTTCGAATCCCAAGCCAAAATTAAATTGCTTGTAAATGAGAATTTGGTTTTGAAACAGTCCAATGCTGAACAGAAGATCGCTATAAATAATTGCTCAAATTTATTAAAAGAAAATAGCAATCTAAAGTCCAAAATTCAATGATTAGAATCAACTTTGGATAAATTTTCTAATGGGAAAAAATCGTTGAATATGCTGTTAAAAAACCAAGTTTCTATAGTAAATAAATATAGTCTTGGCTTCGTGAAAAATGATGTTTTTGGAAAACAAAATTCAAATGATTTGAAAAATCCCTCAAACTGCTTTGGAAAGAATTAGTTTGAAAATTTGAACTCTGAAAATTCCGAAAGATTTTTGAATCACAAAAGAGACAAGAATTGGTTTGATAACAATCCAGTAGAACAATGGTGGACCTTAAAAGGAAATAAAATGATTTTTGGAAAAACTAAACGGATTTAGGTTACAAAAGGGTACTCTTGTTGATTCTAACGGATTGTTATACAAACAGATTTGGGTACCAAAAGATGTGAACAAAACTGTTAGTGGTTTTACAACCTTTGTTAGACCACTCAATTCTATAAACCGTTAGGTACCGGTAGAGGCTGAGGAACTACTGTGTAAAAGGAAATTTGAAATCAAATTGGTTTATACTTCTGTATCATTTACGGTTCCGCCAGCCCGGATTGTTGAGTTAGAGATTCTGATTTACATTGGATTCTGGTATGATCTCTAAACTCATCTTTGTAAATATCTTTTTTTTTTTTAATTTTCTTTGTTTATTTCTCCTTCTGTCCCCTCTATTTATATTTCTTTGTTTTTTTGTTTCTTTTTGTTTTATTTGTCACTGACATATCTTTGTAACTTATTCTAGGCTTTCTTAACTTCAAATTGTAGTACTCATGACCTTCTGGAAATTCGCTTTAGTTGAATAGAACTCTGATGTTTTAATTATTTCCATATCTTGAATTTAATCTGGTAAATATCTGTAATTGTTTTTGAAGTTTATTTTTCTGATTTCTGAATTCATAACAGTGTTAATGTATTTTTGTCATATCTTGAACACTGTTAATTAGAATTCTATTTTTTTTTGGAAAATTTGAATATTTAACGAAATTTCACACCTCTGCTGTTTTGAGTTGTCTAACTCATTTTAGAAAAGCTTGAAACATTGTACTCATTACAGCACTCTGTTGTTTATCAGTTGTGATAATTTCAGAAATTTTCAGATTGGGTTGAATATTTTAAATTGTCTTGAATCAGTGATACATTTAGAAATTCATCCTATATTCATGATCATTATGGTTGAAATTGATTTGTTTGAAATCATATGAAATTCTTGATATTTTGAATATCACACACCTCTTAAATTTGAAATTATTAATCTTGTGTGACTGATTCATTATGTCTCAAACTTGACATAAACTCAAGTGATTTCAAATAAATTATTTTTATTTTTTTGTATCATGAATACCTCTCAAACTTGATGAAAATGATCTGAATTTTCTTTGGGCTTGCCAGAAATAATTTTGAAAAATTCTTTGAAAATCCAGTCTTGAATCTCACTGTTATTTCATGGTTTTTTGATTTAAATATGTGTTTGTTTAAAATCATTTGAAATTATTGATTTCTTGGATCTCATACACATCGTGAATTTAAAATTTATAATCTGATATGACTAATTCATTGAATGTCGATCTTTTAATATCCTTTCAAATAATTTAAAATAAACCATATATTTAATTTTGGATCATGAACCATTCTTAAACTGTCTGAAATATCTCTGAAACATCTCCTTGATAAGACTGCTTTGAAAATGATTCTTGTGTTACTTTGATATTGTTTTTAAATATGTTGGAAATTTCTTGTTTATGATTTGATTGCTGCTCTGATACTGTTCTTCAAATATCTGTTTGTTCTTGTCTGCAGCTCTATTAAATGTTCCATATGTGTAATCTTGTCTCTTTGGGCTTTGTGTTTGAAATTCTTTAGTCTGAAATATCTTGAGTGTAATTAAATTCCTCGATAAAGGAGACAACAATTGGTATCAGCTCTTTATTTTTTTCATCTTTTTTGAATTATCCCCTTGTATAGGTTCCACACATTTTTTTGTTCTGTATAAATCACCTTAAATTCCTCTTGTAATTGATTTTCAGTTTTAAAATTATTTATTGATTATTCATTCAGAAATTGAAATTAATATCCAAATTGAATAGTATTTATAATTCATCAAAAATTATTATTAGAATTTGAAATTGTGATAAATTATGACTGCAGTATATTTCACAACAAGAGGAGACTTTATTTAGATTTTCATGATGGTTGAATATTTATTATAATATCTTTGGACTGGCAATTATTTCACGACCATCACCCTTATCTATCATCATTCTTCCATCCACGATAATTTTACATAAATGTGGAGAGTTTAATATTTTTTTTAAAAAAATCTTTTTAAATAAATAGTGGAAATATTTGTGATAGAAATAGGACTTTTTTTTTTTTCAGAATTAGTGACGTTTGAAAATTTTCAATGATCCCGGTACAGTCGATTATAATTCATAATATGATTAATTTAGAAATTTATTTCACAAACCTTTTCTGTACCTACCGCATTTCTATCATCCATATTGGTTTTATATACTGAGGAGTTTTTCATTTTGAAACTGAAAATAATAAAAATATAATATACACAAGTGTTTCTCTAACCTCATTTAAAAATCCAAGCTCTGGTCATGCATGGTTAAGAGACAACTTATAATTTAAGCTGCGACTGACCTCTTTTAAAAATCCAAGCTCTGGTTATGCGTGGCCAGTGTGCTCTGAAATAAAATAAAAAGAAAAAGGAAAAATGTGCTATAAATAGAAATTAATTTGAAATTCTACTTAGTGTGTAAAAACCAGCCTATCAATCCGTCTTTTATTTTGTGGAATATGTTAACATTTTATGAAGTATTATGATTTGTTGATTGACAGCTACTGGGATTTGAGTCTATCTGATTTTGTCACTTAAAATTGAATTATTAACTATAGTCAAAATCCATCACTGTTTTTGTACTTCGTGTTTAAAATTGTTTTAATAATTGGAAAATATTTTTTATCTCTCCCCATTTTTATAAATTTCATTGTAAATCCATCATTCTCTACAATGTGAAATATGACACTATTTATCAGTTTATTATGATTTTTGTTTGACAGATTGAGATTTATAACTGTTCTTCCTCTTAAACTGATATTGTATTTGTTAGTCATTCTTCATATATATTTTAAATTATGTATCTTTTTGATGATAACAAAAGGGGAGAATGGATTGAGATTTTGATATATGAGTGGATCTTCTATAAATATTTTAATTTCGAAAATTCCAATTATATCTACATTCTTTTCACTCATGCACAATTATAGGGGGAGCTGTCTATTGTAGGGGGAGATCAATTTTCACTATCAAACACATTTATTGTGCCCAAAATCTATTATTTGTTTGTCATCATCAAAAGGGGGAGATTGTTGTATATAACGGTGTTGTATACACAATTATATGATTTTTTGTTTGATGATAACAACCAAATATTTATTATTTGAAATGTGTTTGTTATTGTACTGTTTCAATATATACATCACAAACAGGAATATAATATTTATATTTAAATAGAATATGACTGTATAGACATTCATATATTCATATAGTGTTTTATTTAAATAAAATATTATATTTCAACATTCAAACAGTACAAATTATATGACTCCACTATTTGTACACATTCACAGATATTTCGACATGAGATTGTACTTGCAAATAAACAGTATACAACACCAAATTTGTTTAAACACAATGAAATAATATTTTATTTCAATCAGATTTGTTTATAACAAATATCAGTACAATTTGTTTTCTATACATCAGCTTCTCACTACAACGCTCAACACTCAATATACAGTCACTTTTAAATACATACAATTTTATTGACATAAACACATCACTCAATACAGACTTTTTGATTTATACTATTAACTGTCTTTAGTCTTCTGTCTTTACACTGCACAGTCAGTCCAGCCATCATACCTGTCATATACAGGAACACACACAGTATCTGGAACAGAAATTGTAACACCCCGGAGATTCTAAGCCAATTTGAAATTATTATTTTGGAAATTTTAGCGAATTTTGAATATTTAAAATGAATTATTTTAAATAATAACGACGAGAAATATATTTTGAATAGAATAGAATGCATATATTTCTTTGAATCGTCGATAGGATATAAATATTTAATTTAAATTTTAAAAGGAATTGAAAATGGCGTGGTAGTTTGAAAATTGGATTTCAAATTTCAAATGAATGTACAAGATTCAAAACAAACCGGATTTTGGCGAAACCAAAAATATTTGAATCTATTTGAGAATATCTTTCCAACGAATCCATAAAATTGAAATTTCATAGCGGGGATAAAAAGTTATGCCTAGATGAAAATTCAGAATAGTCACTATGCAATTCTGGCCCTTAAAAATGGAAATTTTGCAAACGACCTCGGTTTTCGACGACACCACTTTTGTTGGATTCGTGATGTCAAGTTATTGCTAGATTCCAAAATTAATGATTTTTCGAATCAATATGTGAGCGTGGCGCAGTTAAACGCGTTTGACCAGTTTTAGTTGAATTTAATCGACTGGAAAATGGCCATTTTTCAAACGGTCTCAGAATTTGACGAAACTAGTTTTATTAGGGCCATATTGTCAATACGAAGCTAGAAATAATTTTTCTGGAATTGTTAAAGACTGTATGTGGCCCCTGTAAATTGAAATGTGCGTTTAAATTGAATATATAAAGGTTTATATTTTAAATTCAACGAAAACTGATCGTAACGATCGAATCATCTTACGATACATATCCCCTTGTGTTCAGAATAGGGGTAATTAGCTAGGGATGAGAGTCGGTGGGTTCGATTTAGAGTTCGTATCAAAAATTTACTTTTTAAAGAAATAAAATAATAAAATAATTATATGTATACATATACCTAGGCTTGGTCAACGGTCATTATTCATCTCCGGTCAAAATTAAACCCGATCCCCTTTCTTCTTGTCCCTCCGCCCTCCCTTACAGTCACATGCCACCTCACCATCGGTCCACCACTGGCCGGCGCCCCATCTCCGACGCCCCTCCCTCCATCTCCTCCCCCCTCGCCCTCGTTTCTCTCTCCTCAGCCCCAAGTCGCGCCTAATCCCCTTCCACGAACCAAATCAACACCACCATCCACTTTCAGACCACCGCCGGTCAGCCTCGGCTCTCCGCTAGTCGCCTTCGACCCTGCGCCACCTCCCCTAGTTGCCACCCTCCTCTCCTTCGACGAAAACCCCCAAGATCTTCCCCGAAATCCTCAGAAAAACCACCACCGTCCCTCCTTGGCTCGCCGACACCCTTACAGGCCCGCCACAGTCTAGCTGCGACTTCCCTGAGCTTCCTCCACCCCTAAACAGTCCAATGTGAGTTTTTATTATATTTTTATTTATTTTAGGTAATTAAAAATATGATTTTTAAATAATATACTTTGTTTTTATGGTGAAAATTTTATGTGAAATAAGGAATACATAAAAATATGATTCTTGGAAAGGTTATATTTTTATTTAGTAAAGTCATGATTTTTAAATATATGATTTCTAAGATTTTTATAAAAAGAAAGTCAAGATTTTTTATATACAGAAAAGATAAGATTTTAGTTAGATAAAAAATTCAATTTTTAGTTATATAAAAATATCATCTTTAATTGTATAAAGATATAATTTTAGTCAAGAAAACAAAATTTGATTGTTAATAATGAAGTAGTGATATAAAAATATAATTTTTATATATGTAAAAGCAGAATAAAAATGTGATTTTTAATAATATATATAGCGACGTTAAAAATGTGATTTTTAACATGAACCGCGTGAAACAAATCCCGTTGGAAACACGACAAAGATTTTCTACATATGAAGAGTCGCGGTGTTTGGTTTAGCTTTTCGGTGATAACTCCTCACTTTTAATTTATTTTCTAGTTGAAATATATAATAGGATGCAGACTGTGCTTAGCAGCACCTGACACCCGTCGTCCACAAACCATGGATGGCTTGTTTGTTTGATTGGTGTGTGGTGAAAATTGATTATGTGGTGTGGATTGAATAAATATTCTATAGTTAAAAATATAATTTTTAACGTGTATATAAATTAAATATTTATAAAAAAAATCGGACGGTTTGTTTATTTACACCTATTTGACTGATATTGATTAGGATGATAAATTTTACACATCGCCCAACTGCACAAATAAAAATCTGTGTTTGTTGATTTGAAACCCCACACGGGTATTGGGATGATATTTGATGTACACTAATCCTGATTGTTTAGTTGTATGTCAATCGATGGGTTGATAGACTGTGTAAGGATTAATTATTTATATTTAATGCTTATGCAGTTGTGTGGTGCACTCTGGATGATGGTTGATGATTTATCGTTGCTATTAAATACATGTGTTGTAGGGAATCCATATAATTAACATTATATGGTAGTTGACTGGGCCTCATTCCAATTTGGAAAATAAGGAATATTATAAAAGAAAATTCATGTGTTGAATAGAAAGAAAATTCATGTGTTGAATAGAAAGAAAATTCATGTGTTGAATAGAAAGAAAATACATGTGTTGAATAGAATAAATATTCATGTGTTGAATATAAATATAAATTCATGTCTTGAATAATATATATATATATATATATTCATTTGTTGAATAAAAATATATATTCATGTGTTGAATAAAATATTCATTTGTTGAATAGAATAACGAAGTTATTGAAATATATAAAGCCGTGCTGATTAAATATGCGCCATTTTGACGCGAACGATATTTATATCGATTATATTCGTTTTTATAATGATTATAGAAAAGGAAGTGGTTTCAAAATATAACGTTTTGAAAATATTATCATTTGTATATCGATGATGTGGAATATTCAATTTTGATTAGAAATTGAATATGAAGTTGAAATCGTTAAGAAAACGAATTTAAAATGATTTATAAAATACGTTTTAAAAGGAAATCGATGAAATATTATATATATATATATATATATAATGGCCTGAATAGAACGCGCCGCGTTGCGGCAGTTCGCGAATTTCGACCATTGATTTTGAATGGACATTACGGGAGATCAGACCGTCGGATTCTCTTAAAACTGGAACCGTTGGGTTCGTATCGAAAAGAGCTTTCTAATGAATATTAGAAATTTGAAATCTAACTATTGTATTTGGAATTATGTCCAAATCAAATTTGGAAAAGGTCGTTGTAAGTGCAGTTCGATGGCCGTTGATGGAAATCGACTGTGCGGGCCTTGATAAAATTATTTAAAATAGTAATAATTTGTGTAAAATCATAAGAAATGATTTGGAAAGAATTGGGATGAAAAATTCCATATTTGAAAAGATAAAAATAGATTTTTATCAAAATGAACTAGTTTTGAACTAGAATTATAATCCAATTATTTTTACAATAAATAAATTGGATTTGAAATGGTTTTAGAAGTAACCAGAATTTCCAATAATTGAATTGGAATGGATTTGAATCGAAATTGTCTTTGGAATATTTCGATGTTGGATTTCGTGATTATACAGATATTGTTATGGAAGTTTGAAAGATATATTGATATCGTTATTTCCAATACGATATTTGTTGGTCGTATAATTTAATATTGAATATAAGCCGGTATATTTTCTATTTAGAGCCTTGTATTTAATATCAAATGGGATTTGGGTTTGTCATGAATGGTGTCTTCATTAACACTGTTCTTAAACCTAGTTGAGAAAAAGATTAAATCTTTTTATTTAAATTTAATGAAGTATACCAATTAAATGATATTTAATTGGAATTGAATTGAAATAGATTTGAGCGGTGTTTTAAATATCACTTGTTCTTTAACCCGATAATTAATGGAATGTGATTTTGGGTTTATCGTGAACCGTGTTTTAGATGACATTGGTTCTTTAACCCAGTAAAAGACAGGATATTGATTTTTGGGAAGATTAAAACCAAGTGGAGTTTTAATGAATCTTTAATTAGATTGAAGTGATCGGGAATGGGAAATTACCAGTTTTGCTCCGGGCGATAGTTAAATCTTTAGTTAGATTTGAACGTGAAATGGTAATTGAATTTACCGATAACACCGTGGTGTTAGATATGAAGTATTACCAGTTTTACTTCATGGGATGAATAGGTTGGGATTGAGAAATTAAAACCAATGATTACTTTGGTAAGGTTCGTTAGTCCCGACTAGTTTGGATAAACCATAATTTGGTTTGAATTGATATTCAAAGGAAGGTTGAAGAATAAATTTTAAAGAATTTATCTTTGATAAAATTAATAGAAACCTTCCCCAAAGTATAATAATATTTGAATAAAAGAATATTCTGAATTGGAATGAGGCGTATGTTGTGTTTGTGTAATACTTGTTTATTATATACGCGAGTTATTCAGAAAGACCGGGTTTATCCCATTCTGAGTAACTGATTCGACGATGTGTCGAGGATGAAGATGGTGGTCGAAGACCGAAGGACTTCACATCGTTTGGGTGATTACTGATGATCTTGATTGGGATGTACACACAAGAGGAGGGAATCAGTTGGTGATCATCCGGACGTACTTGGAGATCGATGGATATGCGAGGTACAAGGTGCCTCCGGTTTCATTCAGACCCAGAACGGGCTTGTAAATGGACTGTGTGTTTGACATTGGATATCATTTTGTGTGATTGATGGATATCGGTTGCATGGAGTGGTCTGCCTATGTGACATGCTAAGATGCAAATGATCAAGGCTTCTGTTGAAAAGCAGAGTCTTGTGGTTAATGATCAAAGCACAGCCTGTGTGGCATAGCTTTTTGTAGCGTTAATTCGCGAGCCTCACACCCCGGTGTGAAGCAGAAATGGGAGAAGGACCTCAGGGAGGACATGCATTTCTTTCTAGCTAGAAGTGGCGTCAGTGGTTTTACACGCCCTGACGAGTTTGACTTATGTGGTTGTTGGATTGCGAGGCTCCTCGGATATAACGGTGACTATGTGGAGCCGATGGAGTCATTGGACTCATTGACACCCCATAAGGTAGGGAAACGCAGTGTTCAGGCATTTTAATCCACATCGGTGGATGGGCCCTGTCGCTCCAAGGGATGATGCGTTCTGTTCCCGAGACACGGGCTAGATCATCTCAAATTCGGTAAGGACGATCCCTTGCCATGGTTCACAGATTGAAATCCATCTTCCAATACATGACTTTTCGGTTTTGATTATAGAACCTATATATGGCGACATAGTGGTATGGGGCACTTATGCCGTCTATGATTGATACTTATGATTGAAATTGTTTTGACACTATGCACTTATAATAGTATCAAATGATTTGTTTTTAACGTACCAAGCATGTTTGGCTATTATAAGGGAAAACCCTATCCCTCGGCTTGCATTGCATTGTGTGATAGGACCTGGGTCTTATAATAGCTTCATTTTTCCAAAAACCATTGCGCTGTTTTGATATACGCACTGGTATTCTTGGGAGGAAACCCGTTCCGTGTTATACGGCGTGGTCGCTTGATATATCTGATTTAATGTACAGTTTTAAATAACTGTTTTAGTTCTCACACCAGTCACATGACTGACCTGGAGTTTATTGTTTTAAACCTAAACTCTGGGTGCCCTTATTTTGACACAGGCAGCTAGTAGTTTTGGTTTTGCAGATTTATATTCACAGGAACTGTAACACCCCGAATTTCAATTAACACTGATATTCACTAATTACAGAATTAATAATCTCAGATGTGAGAATCATGGGAAACGGGTTACGTCATTGTGTTCGTCTCGGAAAAATACGCGAAATAGAGTCCGAAATTTTGTAAATCGGAGTCCGTATGACCCGGTTAAGGCCCAAAGAAGTTTTCGGGAAATTTGAATTTCGAAACATGCAGAAATGGGGGCCAGGCGGGAAAATTCCCGCCCAGCCAAGTCGACTTGGCTGTCGACAGGGCTGTCGACTTGCCTATCGACATGCCTGTCGACTTGGCAGTCGACAGGGCTGTCGACTTGCCCTGTCAGCTGATTCGGGCCTGGGTGCACCTGGTTGAGTTTTGGGCTGAGTTGGAGGGCTTGGGACGAAATCTGACGGACCTAAACTAACCTAGGGTTAATCTAAGGGTCTAAAACACAACCTAATCCTATAAATACACCCTAAGACTACCCTAATCCATACTAAAAATAGAATCTATGCCATCATGCCGCCAAAATGCAACTTAGAAGGAGCCTCCACTAATAAGAGAAGAGGATTGCAAGCTAATCAACTACTAATCCACCTCTACTTCAACTCTAGCAACTATCTAAGGAGCTAATCTTGGAGTTTGTGAGTTTCTATCACTTTAATAACCAATTGCTAAACTAAGTAGATGAGATGTGATGAGATCATATGGTTTTGCTTGCGGATCAATGGGTTTTAGGTCATATGTTATGATGCTAGTTTGCTAATCACTATGTTTAACACTTATTCATGATGACACTATGTTTATGCAAGTTAAGTGTTTGGGTTTATGCATGTTAAGTGGTGGGTTTTATGCATGCTATGTATTCGGTTTTATGCAAGCTAAGTGTTTGGTTTTATGCAAGTTAAATGCTTGGTTTTATTCTAGAATCATGTGTGAAATAAGTGACATGACATGCAAGTTTAACCTATGAGTTTGGATCTATAATATGCATAATCTATGCAAGTTGTTTGGATTAGTGATATGCATAACATATGCGAGTTTACCTTTGTATGTCATACATAAATATGCAAGTTCATATGTAACATGTAATGCAAGTTATGTGCATGATTATATGCAAGATCATATGTAACATGTTATGCAAGTTATGTGTTTGGTTATATGCAAGTTATATGCATGTTTATATGCAAGTTCATATGTAACATGTTATGCAAGTTATGTGTTTGGTTATATGCAAGTTAACATGTGACATGCTATGCAAGTTTACCCCTTTGTATGGCATAAGTACATGTGCAAGTTCATCCCTTTTAGACCTATGACATGTATGCAAGTTGACACCTTTATGATAGGTCTATGACATGAACATTTATGCAAGTTACCGTCTTTATGACATATGTGATTCATGCAAGTTTGGGTCGGTTATTTATGCAAGTTGGGTTTATGGTCATATATGCAAGTTGACACCTTTTAAACCCATGATAATGCTAATGATATGCTAAGTTGAACCCATTGTGTGTATGATGAATCTTCTCTTTTGAAGTATGTCATGTTAACGTATTTACGTGGGGACGATGGGGTAAAAATTAATGAACACATAAAATTGTGTGAAGTGGGTATGATTAAACATACCATAAAGTGGATGGACATAATTGGGAATTTACCTATTAAGTTAGGTCTACCCATATTATGGAATTGGGAATTTACCTATTAAGTTAGGTCTACCCATATTATGGAATTGGAAATTTACCTATTAAGTTAGGTCTACCCATATTCTTAAATATTTGTAATTAATTAGGGATAATTAATACAAATTATGGGGGTGGTTAATTAGGTGTAATTAATCTACTAAGACACGAGGTTGGACCCTTTTTGTAGCATAAGACTGCCCGGAACCGACCGGCAAATCCAGCGGCTACAAATGATTGGCCCAATGTGAGAGGTCTTAGTCATAAACTAAATACGTGACAAGTGTAAAGACACGAAGTTAGACTCTGTTATGGTGTAAGGCTGCCCGGAACCAACCGGCATATCCAGCTGCCATAAAAGACAGTCTAATGTGAGAGGTCTTTACAAAGGTTACGATCTTAATTAATTAAGAAACACTTAACCAAATTAGCATGTAGTAGGGCATGAGGGGTTAAGTGAGTGCCTTGGGTGGCATGTAGTAACTAGTGGGGGTGCCTTGGGTGGCATGAGGAAACTAGTGGGTTGCCTTGGGTGGCAATAGAAAATACGATTAGAATACTTAACCAAAGTGGAACATGTAATTAAACATGATAAAAGGGTTAAGTAAGTGCCTTGGGTGGCATGTGGGAATCAAGTAAGTGCCTTGGGTGGCATGTGGAAATCTGGTGGGTGCCTTAAGTGGCAATTGAAATATGATTAAATGACAAGCTTAAGTAGTAGCTTGTGTGGGCCTTAAGTGGCAATTGAAATATGATTAAATGACAAGCTTACGTAGTAGCTTGTGGGGGCCTTGAGTGGCAATTGAAATATGATTAGATGACTTAACCAAACCTTAACATGTAAGTGGGCATGATTATAAAAAGGGGTTAAGTGGGATGCACTAGATAAAATGACAAGCTTAAGTAGTAGCTTGTGGGGGCCCATTTCAACCAGTAACCCATATGTATCTTATTGGGCTCGACCCATGTCGAGGACGGGACACGCGTATTGGGCTTGACTATAAGAGGCCAAAACGGGGTAGCGGTGGCAACGCAAGTCCAACGGGTTTCATATGCGTGTGTGGACCCGGGCTGGTAAGTAAGACGTTGTTGCATCGTGTAGGTATAAGCCGTGCACCGTTGATATTATCAGGTTGCCACTTTGGGGAATGATACACCCCATTGTGGGGCCAGCACGGGTATCTACGTTAGGGAGCCGATCGCTTGGAGAGTAGTGGGTACACCTAGTGGAGATAGGGGCAGACGGCACCTATGTAGTCAGCTTGGGGTGCACGAAACTACTGGGTAAAATTACTAAGTACACTTAGTGGGATCAACCTTTAAGTAGGAATTACCCTTGGTGGGTAGAACTGGTGTGGTGCAGTGTAGGAATTACCCTTGGGTGGGTAGATCTGGGGTGGTGCAATATAGTAATTATCCTTGGGTGGATAGGCGCGTCTTTACGGTTATCTTAGTTCATCCTAAGTCTAGTTGGCTGCTTAGTGTAGCCATTTATCCCCAGTCGTTACCGTATATCAAGCTCATGTCTTACTCTGGTTACTTTAATGATTGTATTGTTAAAGTTATAGGACTCGCTCAGACTTATGTCTGACCCCGTTGTTTTTATCTTTTTCCCAACCCTCAGGTTATCAGAGTGGGCCTAGCACTAGTGGGCTTTGATCAGACTGCTTTATCTATCTTTTGGAGCTTGGACCGTGGATGTAAAGCTCAGTTTATCTTTTCTATTATGGCTATTAAGTTATGTAGTGGGATTATGTACTTTTGTTTTATCAGGATGGATATTATGTACTTGACTCTTGTTTATGGTTTTGGTGTAACCAAACATGTTTTACTTTCCGCTGCAATGAAATGATGTTTTAAATTCTCAAGTATTACTTATATCTGTCTTGTTGAAATTTTTCTGTTCTATATTCACTTAAAATACTCCACCGATGTTATGGCATTCCCTTAGTGAGTGACCGTAGCGGGTGTGGGGTGTTACACGTGGTATCAGAGCTTAAGGTTACCAGAACAGATAAATTTTGTAGAAAAACTATTTTCTAAGAATATTTTTGAAAGGAGTATTTTCAAAAACATGTCTTTTAAGAGAAAAGTTTTTGAAAGAAAAGCATAATCCCCGATAGCCATATCTTTATCTTTCGAATTCTCCGTTTTGAGTTTCCCCTCCGTGTATAGATGATCTTTCTAAGATAGATAAGAATGAAAAACCACTTCAAGGGACTTAGACGTTAGTCGGATTAGAAGTTGGTTCAAGAAGGAGGAGGACTTGTAGGTACCTATTGGATAGACGATGGGAGGAAGGCTCAAATAGTTGTTGTTTAATGAAGGACGAAACCTCATTTTGATGGGAGGTTACGAGTGGAGAATGGGAAGAAGAGGGCTAGTAGTTATCCTTTTGGAGGAATAGGACACCTTATTAGGATTGTCCAAAGGGGCATGGGCAAGGTATGGAATCTCCTGGAGGGTAGTTGTATTCCCTCACTGCTAGTGTACCAGATGGGGATAGGACCGTCTAGGTTGGAATTTGGATTTCTTTATTATCCGGTTCGAACTTTATTTGATTCTGACGCATCGAGTTCGTTTATCTCATCATTGTTAGTTGAGTCACTGCACTTAGACACCAGTTTAGTAGATGATCCCTTAGTTGTTTCAAACCCAATTGGGGCTCCATGATGTGTTTGGGGTTGAAAGTTTCTATACTTAGCGTTGAGTTTAGATGTGATGCTTTTTGGGCTTCACGGGCTATGGGTTAGTTTTGGGCATGGACTGGTTATCCAGTAGGGGTGCCGTTCTTGATTTTGAAGGGAGAGTTGTTAGGCTTATGACCCGCTTGGGTAACACTCTCGAGATCTCTTGTAATCCCATGGAATTTGTTATGCTAAGTTATCTAGAATCGCTTGACACGTCGGTCGAGAGTTTGCGATCTGTTAGAGTGGTCCGGGAATACTCGGATGTGTTTGAGGGGGTGAAGGGCTTACCTCCGGAGCGGGAGATTGACTTCCGAATATATCTAGTAGACAATGCCAAACCAGTATCTTGGCCAGTGTGCCACATGGCTCCTCGTGGGAGGAGGGAACTCCATAAGCAAGTAGGCGATTTGCTTGAGAAGGGGTTCATAAGACGAAGTATATCGGAGTGGGGTGCTCCAGTAGTTTTTGCCACGAAGGCGGATGGGTCCCTCAGACTTTGTGTAGGCTAAAGAAAACTAAATAAACTCACAAAGAAGAATAGACACCCATTGCCGAGGATTGATGATCTCTTTGATCAGTTAGTTGGCGCCTCAGTATTTTCGCAGTTGGACTTAGCCACGGGGTTTCGTCAGTTGAGAGTGGCTGAGGATAGTATAGAGAAGACTGCCTTTAGGACTCCGAATGATTTTTTTATGAGTGGCTGGTGATGCCATTTGGTTTGACGAACGCCCCCGCATACTTTATTGATTTGATGAGAAGGGTGTTTAGGGAGTACCTAAATAAGTTCGTGATGGTCTTTTCTAGGAGCGAAATAAGTTTTCGTATGTGCTCAATAGGTTGAGCAAAGCCAGTTATAAACGGTGGTTTTGGAGCGAGACTGGCAAGGACATCCAGAGTTGGACAAGGGCTTAATTATTTAGCCGTTTTTACTAGTATCATCTCACGTAGGTCGTCTGAATTCGAAGGAGGTATCCCTTGGGTGTTTGTCTGATATTGGTTTAGGCCTTTGGGGCTTGCATTTGGGGGATGTCGAGTTCGACTAGGGTGGTCTGCGTGAGAGATGGACAGTTGTGATGATTTTGGATGGGATTCTTAGCATCCTATGAGTTTGAGATAGCGTATACCCATGGCAAGGGTAACGTGGTAGCGGACGCCTTAAGTAGAAAAAGGTTGTCCTTAAGTCCATTGTTCGTTGAACGACGGAACTTAGAGTTTATTTCTATGTTTGACTTTAGACCTTCCGTTGACTTTGTACCCGGTTTGCTAGCCTCCTTGGAGGTTAGGCCTACTCTTTTGGGGCGGAGCACAGCGAGACGACCCACAGTTGGTTGAGTTAGTAGAGAAGCTCATGAGGAGGGGGAGTCGTCCAGCCATTTGAGTAGGTACACCCTAGGTGGTAAGGGGTGGTTGCGTAGAGACGGTAGACTTTGTGTACCGCAAGACGAGGGTTTGAGGAAGGCTATACTTGATGATGCACATCGTTCGAAGATGTCCATTCATCCCGGTAGGGACAAGATGTACCAAGACATGAAGCGAGTTTTCTTTTGGGCCGGTAGGAAGAAAGACGCGGCCGAGTATGTCGCTAGATGCTTGGTGTGCCAACAAGTAAAAGCGGAGCAAAAGAAACCCGGCGGGTTGCTTCACCCATTGGAGGTTCCGCTATGGAAGTGGGATAGTGTCTCGATGGATTTCATCAATGGATTATCAAGATCGAGGAAGGGTAATACGGGAATTTGGGTTGGGGTAGACAAACTTACTAAGAGTGCCCATTTTATACCCGTGAAGAGTAAGAGGACTGCTCAATGGCTAGCTTCAATCTACATTCGAGAGATTGTTAGATTGCATGGTGTACCTTCCAGCATAGTGAGTGATCGAGATCCTATCTTCACTAGCGAGTTTCGGAAGAGTTTGAAAGAGGCGGTAGGGACTCAGTTGTGTTTGAGCACCGCAAATCATCCTCAGACGGACGGCCAGACCGGGAGGGTGAATCGCATTTTAGAAGACCTTTTGAGGCTATGTATCTTAGATTTTGGAGGTACATGAGAAGAGCATCTTCCATTGGTGGAGTTCGCATATAATAACAGCTTTCAGTCTAGTATTGGCATGGCTCCTTTCAAAGCTTTTTATGGAAGGCCTTGTCCATCACCTACATGTTGGTGGGAATCTATGGATAAGATCTTGCTTGGGCCCGATATGGTTAGGAAGACTTCGGAAAAGATTGATTTGATTCGAAGAAGGATGAAAGCGGCGCAAGACAGACAGAAATCTTATGCGGACAAGGAGAGAACAGAGCTTGAGTTTGATGTTGGGGACATGGTCTTTGTCAAAGTATCTCCGTTACGGAATGTGGTTCGCTTTGGATCTGTTGGGAAGTTAGTACCAAGGTTTGTTGGACCGTTTCCTATTAAGGAAAGGGTTGGACAGATGGCCTATAGAGTGGAGTTGCCCGACAGACTTAGTGGTGTACATGATGTATTCCATGTGTCACATTTGAGGAAGTGCCTACATGAGACCGCAGAGGTGGTAGAGCCGAGCTTGCTTAGAGAAGTAGAGATAGAACGTGATGCGACTATTCGACGAGCTCCTACACGCATCCTTGGGTCAGAGATTAAGAGGTTGAGAAACAGGGAGGTTCAACTAGTCAAAGTGCAATGGGGAGAAGAAAAGAGCAACGCTACTTGGGAGACGGAAGCGAAAATGCGTTCATTATACCCATTCCTTTTTGAGGATATGTCTTTTAACTTCTCCTTTATCGTTTGTCTAGTACTTATCTTATCTTTAGTATGTCCTCTTGTTAGTGCCTTTGACCTTTAGATAGGGTAAACCTATGGTTGAAACATGTGTTTGAGACACGTTATGATTGATGGATGCATGTGGATACAAGTGTTTGCTAGTGGTTGCTCGTGGATGCATATACACACACTCTAGACACTAGATCGGCTCAATCACTTCATATTGCATATTGCATATAATTGTGTGTAGGTAGCTATATTTATGGATGTATAATGGTTGTGTTATCATATGGATGATGCATTTTGGTGAATGATTGTGCACTCATGTAGATATAGTATGTGTCGATAGGGTTCTTTCGCATACATATTGGATGCATGGCACTATCACGGTTTGCATATGTTCATACATTAGATAGGGAACATATACACACACTTTTTGCATATGCTCATACATCAGTAGAAATTGTTTTAAGGACAATGGATGCCCGTGTTTGATGGATTGAGTAGATGGTTGTTTGGATGGTAGGATATGCATTCTCCTTAACTTGGAGATTTCGGGGACGAAATCCTTTAAGGAAGGGAGAATGTAACACCCCGAATTTCAGTTAACACTGATATTCACTAATTACAGAATTAATAATCTCAGATGTGAGAATCAGGGGAAACGGGTTACGTCATTGTGTTCGTCTCGGAAAAATACGCGAAATAGAGTCCGAAATTTTGTAAATCGGAGTCCGTATGACCCGGTTAAGGCCCAAAGAAATTTTCGGGAAATTTGAATTTCGAAACATGCAGAAATGGGGGCCAGGCGGGAAAATTCCCGCCCAGCCAAGTCGACTTGGCTGTCGACAGGGCTGTCGACTTGCCTGTCGACATGCCTGTCGACTTGGCAGTCGACAGGGCTGTCGACTTGCCCTGTCGGCTGATTCTGGCCTGGGTGCACCTGGGTGCACCTGGTTGAGTTTTGGGCTGAGTTGGAGGGCTTGGGACGAAATCTGACGGACCTAAACTAACCTAGGGTTAATCTAAGGGTCTAAAACACAACCTAATCCTATAAATACACCCTAAGACTACCCTAATCCATACTAAAAATAGAATCTATGCCATTGTGCCGCCAAAATGCAACTTATAAGGAGCCTCCACTAATAAGAGAAGAGGATTGCAAGCTAATCAACTACTAATCCACCTCTACTTCAACTCTAGCAACTATCTAAGGAGCTAATCTTGGAGTTTGTGAGTTTCTATCACTTTAATAACCAGTTGCTAAACTAAGTAAATGAGATGTGATGAGATCATATGGTTTTGCTTGCGGATCAATGGGTTTTAGGTCATATGTTATGACGCTAGTTTGCTAATCACTATGTTTAACACTTATTCATGATGACACTATGTTTATGCAAGTTAAGTGTTTGGGTTTATGCATGTTAAGTGGTGGGTTTCATGCATGCTAAGTATTCGGTTTTATGCATGCTAAGTGTTTGGTTTTATGCAAGTTAAATGCTTGGTTTTATGCTAGAATCATGTGTGAAATAAGTGACATGACATGCAAGTTTAACCTATGAGTTTGGATCTATAATATGCATAATCTATGCAAGTTGTTTGGATTAGTGATATGCATAACATATGCGAGTTTACCTTTGTATGTCATACATAAATATGCAAGTTCATATGTAACATGTAATGCAAGTTATGTGCATGATTATATGCAAGATCATATGTAACATGTTATGCAAGTTATGTGTTTGGTTATATGCAAGTTATATGCATGATTATATGCAAGTTCATATGTAACATGTTATGCAAGTTATGTGTTTGGTTATATGCAAGTTAACATGTGACATGCTATGCAAGTTTACCCCTTTGTATGACATAAGTACATGTGCAAGTTCATCCCTTTTAGACCTATGACATGTATGCAAGTTGACACCTTTATGATAGGTCTATGACATGAACATTTATGCAAGTTACCGTCTTTATGACATATGTGATTCATGCAAGTTTGGGTCGGTTATTTATGCAAGTTGGGTTTATGGTCATATATGCAAGTTGACACCTTTTAAACCCATGATAATGCTAATGATATGCTAAGTTGAACCCATTGTGTGTATGATGAATCTTCTCTTTTGAAGTATGTCATGTTAACGTATTTACGTGGGGACGATGGGGTAAAAATTAATGAACACATAAAATTGTGTGAAGTGGGTATGATTAAACATACCATAAAGTGGATGGACATAATTGGGAATTTACCTATTAAGTTAGGTCTACCCATATTATGGAATTGGGAATTTACCTATTAAGTTAGGTCTACCCATATTATGGAATTGGGAATTTACCTATTAAGTTAGGTCTACCCATATTCTTAAATATTTGTAATTAATTAGGGATAATTAATACAAATTATGGGGGTGATTAATTAGGTGTAATTAATCTACTAAGACACGAGGTTGGACCCTTTTTGTAGCATAAGACTGCCCGGAACCGACCGGCAAATCCAGCGGCTACAAATGATTGGCCCAATGTGAGAGGTCTTAGTCATAAACTAAATACGTGACAAGTGTAAAGACACAGGTTAGACTCTGTTATGGTGTAAGGCTGCCCGGAACCAACCGGCATATCCAGCTGTCATAAAAGACAGTCTAATGTGAGAGGTCTTTACAAAGGTTACGATCTTAATTAATTAAGAAACACTTAACCAAATTAGCATGTAGTAGGGCATGAGGGGTTAAGTGAGTGCCTTGGGTGGCATGTAGTAACTAGTGGGGGTGCCTTGGGTGGCATGAGGAAACTAGTGGGTTGCCTTGGGTGGAAATAGAAAATACGATTAGAATACTTAACCAAAGTGGAACATGTAATTAAACATGATAAAAGGGTTAAGTAAGTGCCTTGGGTGGCATGTGGGAATCAAGTAAGTGCCTTGGGTGGCATGTGGAAATCTGGTGGGTGCCTTAAGTGGCAATTGAAATATGATTAAATGACAAGCTTAAGTAGTAGCTTGTGGGGGCCTTAAGTGGCAATTGAAATATGATTAAATGACAAGCTTAAGTAGTAGCTTGTGGGGGCCTTGAGTGGCAATTGAAATATGATTAGATGACAACCAAACCTTAACATGTAAGTGGGCATGATTATAAAAAGGGGTTAAGTGGGATGCACTAGATAAAATGACAAGCTTAAGTAGTAGCTTGTGGGGGCCCATTTCAACCAGTAACCCATATGTATCTTATTGGGCTCGACCCATGTCGAGGACGGGACACGCGTACTGGGCTTGACTATAAGAGGCCAAAACGGGGTAGCGGTGGCAACGCAAGTCCAACGGGTTTCATATGCGTGTGTGGACCCGGGCTGGTAAGTAAGACGTTGTTGCATCGTGTAGGTATAAGCCGTGCACCGTTGATATTATCAGGTTGCCACTTTGGGGAATGATACACCCCACTGTGGGGTCAGCACGGGTATCTACGTTAGGGAGCCGATCGCTTGGGGAGTAGTGGGTACACCTAGTGGAGATAGGGGCAGACGACACCTATGTAGTCAGCTAGGGGTACACGAAACTACTGGGTAAAATTACTAAGTACACTTAGTGGGATCAACCTTTAAGTAGGAATTACCCTTGGTGGGTAGAACTGGTGTGGTGCAGTGTAGGAATTACCCTTGGGTGGGTAGATCTGGGGTGGTGCAATATAGTAATTATCCTTGGGTGGATAGGCGCGTCTTTACGGTTATCTTAGTTCATCCTAAGTCTAGTTGGCTGCTTAGTGTAGCCATTTATCCCCAGTCGTTACCGTATATCAAGATCATGTCTTACTCTGGTTACTTTAATGATTGTATTGTTAAAGTTATAGGACTCGCTCAGACTTATGTCTGACCCTGTTGTTTTTATCCTTTTCCCAACCCTCAGGTTATCAGAGTGGGCCTAGCACTAGTGGGCTTTGATCAGACTGCTTTATCTATCTTTTGGAGCTTGGACCGTGGATGTAAAGCTCAGTTTATCTTTTCTATTATGGCTATTAAGTTATGTAGTGGGATTATGTACTTTTGTTTTATCAGGATGGATATTATGTACTTGACTCTTGTTTATGGTTTTGGTGTAACCAAACATGTTTTACTTTCCGCTGCAATGAAATGATGTTTTAAATTCTCAAGTATTACTTATATCTGTCTTGTTGAAATTTTTATGTTCTATATTCACTTAAAATACTCCACCGATGTTATGGCATTCCCTTAGTGAGTGACCGTAGCGGGTGTGGGGTGTTACAGGAACCTGGTTTATAGCTGGAATGATATTCAGAAAGCTCTGTATCCGTATATTCCTTTCAGTTGTGTTTTGTATTATTTTCCACTGCTATGTAATTTATTGTAATCTCTGATATTTATCGAATGTATTTTATTTATTCATACTCTGTATATTCTTGTAATCTGATGAAATTATTGTAATATACAATGAAATGTTCTTCTGTTTGTATTCTGATGTGTGTTGTTCTAAAAAAAAATCAGGGGTTTCGAACGGTCTTTGTCGGTTTAGCGATCGATTCAGATCGAGCGAAATCCCCAGTTGTCACAGAAATATTTTTTAAAACTTTAGCAGATATATTTTTTATTTTAAAATTTTTATTTGCCTCAGTTTTCTGGTGTGTTTTCTCATCATCTTTCTGGCTTTATCAGCCTCGACATAACCATACTAGTCTGCTGATCAAAACCAGCATTAAACTCAGTGATTCTGACCAGCCCCAACATAGTACAAGCAGTCTGTTGATGTGTATCACAGTATCACATATTCATACAAGACAGGTCAAAAATCAAAATGGAAGTGCGAAAAAAAAAATCATAGCATGAAACTCAAGCCAGAAATACATGGTTATTGTGAAGCATGGTATAACATTTCAAATAAGCAAAAGTGGTAATACAAATACATGACAGAGCAGGACAAACTTGTGTGTACATAAGTGTTGTTTCAGGTGCAACAGGATGGTTCAAAATCATTTATACATGTTCATGGCAAGACTGTATGCAAGGTCAAACAAGTCGAGCTAGTTGTCTCATTCAGGTTCAAGCTAAGCAATGGATCATGGAAAATCAAGTGGTGCAACAAAGACAATGTCATGAAAGCTTAGTTCAGCACCTATCAAGTCTACAAGTGGATGCAGCATTCAGTATGATCAACACACACTTCACATACATTCAACACATCATGGTTCAACACGACAAGTGTATATTTCAGCGTAGTGATGCATGAATACACTACATGGAGCAAAATGAATATGGCCAAACCTTCAAATGTACAAGGCAGATCATTTTTTTAACAGTAAGTTCAAAATGGTCAAGCAACTTAAAAGGAGCAAGTGCAAACAGATTAGAACAGCAAGGTATACATATACTTAAGTGTACATGGCGCAATGGTAAGACAAAGGAACAACTCAGTGAACATATATAAATGCATGTACATGAGTACATAAGGTTCAACTCAATTTCAAATGATGGCAACAACAATGTACATGATAACAGGAATTTCAAAACAGCGTTGTGATTAATCCAAGTTCAATAGCAAAATGAAATGATAAAGCTCAAGGCATTTCAAAGACATAAATGCATGGAGCACATCACAAGGGATGTACAAGTAATTTCAGTGCAAATGATCAACTCAACCATAAAAACAATGAAGTGCATCAAAACCGAATTGAGCATTATTTTTAAGGCAAGAAATCACATGACATTTCAGGATGTTTTCAAATCAGTGAACAATATTTTTGGCAAGTTTAATAACCAGAAATGGGTGCAATCAAAGAGAATATTTTGGGCAAATATTAATTATGGAAATCGAATTTCAGAATATAATGCCAATTCGAGTTCATTGAGCAATATAATCATGCATGTTTTTAAAATCAAGCTACGGTTTTGGGAAGTGTTTAAAAGGGAGCAAAATCAAATAGAAATTTTCTAGTGTTTCCAGAAATGGTTTTAAATATATATATATATATATATATATATATATATATATATAATTGGCAAAGAATTCTTTTCAGTTCTTTTTGCATATAATTCATTGCAGAGCATCTATCAAGCAAGAGACAGGAATTAAACGTTTTCCAGAATTGCTTTATTTAATCAATGTCGAGGAAATCAAGTTCATAGTTTGGGAAATATTTCATCAATTCCACCGAGGCACAAAAGGCATTTTCAATCAAAGAAAATCATGCAAGCAATTCTTTATATTCGAGAATCAAAGGGGGAAACTAAAATCAATCAAGTCATATGGAAATCAGAGATTCTATTAGGGTTTCTATTTACCCTATATAGTCTACACCACATCATCACAGGCATGAAAGGAAAATCGAAACCATAAATCAACTCGAAAGAAATTCAAAGAAAGAATTTCTAGATAACTCACTTATTTTTTCTAGGAGTTTTGATTGCCTGAAAGCCCCAAATTAGTGAGCAAGAAAGCATCAGATAGCCACAACAATTCGAAGGCACAGAGATTCATTTTCCAAGAAGCAAGCGATCCGATTTGGGGAAGAAACCCTAGCAAATCGCCGCTGCCATTTTTGTTTCTCAGAGCATAAGAAGAGACCGGGCAGGAGTAAACTAAATTGGCCGGCCTACTTAGCTTGGCTAAGCCAAGTTTAAAGCTTTAAAAAGGGTTTATAAATTTCATTTAAAACTAGGGTTTTCTTGTTTTAATTTCTTTTGTGATTTTGTTTTTATTTTAAATTGTCTGAACAGTTCTAGAGTCTGTAAAATGTAGGAGGAATCAGTCAGGGTGTTGACTGACAGTTGCTAGAGTCTGTAAAATCTAGGTTACTTGTTACGGGGTCGTAATCAGGGTAAATCTGATCGAGGGAATATCAGTCAGTCTAGGGTTTTGAGCGTTGGGTTTGTACAGGAGAAGGGAGTGCGATTTTACAGTGTCTGTAAGCAGGATCTGTTATTAACCCCTAGTAGAAACCTTAGGAATGCAACAGTAGGCATGATTTTGCCAAAGCTGGGTATCTCTGTGTGTTATTTCCTTTCTGCTTTTTATTTCTGCTGTATTCTGTGATTTGTTTATTATTTAATATCCTGTCAGTTTTTTAACTTAGCGAAAAACTATGAAAAACCCTATTCACCCCTATTTAGAGTTATTCTAGATCCAACACTATCAAGGTAATGAGTAGTTGTAGTAGAATATCAATCTACAAACCAAGAGCTGAAATATGTTTTATATATTTGTAATACTATGTTTAAACTCAAGAAAGATTAATCAAACATGAGGAAAACACTGTTAGAGGATCCCCTTTTGACAACTGAGGTCATATGCATGAGATTTGTTAAAAGATAAGAACGGAAGATGGTAAGCCAACACTCACAAATTTTACAAGATAAATTCTCTTAGAACCACAAAACATCTTGGGGATAATGAGTAGAATATGGCAAAACTACAAACAAAGGAAGTGACCTCTTATTTCAAATTTATTATAATGAATAGTTGAATTTAATGTTTAAACACAAATAAATGATGATTTTATTCAGTTTATCGTTATAGATTGGAGTATATGTGACTAGTTAGGTCCAAGTCTAGATGAATGCCAATTTTATTTCTGTCTAAAATAGATATTCGTTTGGTTCTCTACATTTTATTGTGAGCATTGATAAGTTTAGTTTAGGTTAACATGTAACTCACTAGGGTAGGTTTAGGGTCTACTATGGTTTGATGAAATGAGAGTGATTACAGCAAGGGATCAACATTACTTATCATATAGCAATTATCAAAATGCATGGCAAAAAGCATGGGAGATAAATTCAGTGAATCCCATATTGCAAGAGATCATACAAGCAAGGATATTGCTATATTTGTATATATAATATCATACCTACGTTCATACATGCAAGTATTTTTGGATAGTTGCATTATTTGTTATTGGCAACAATATATTAACTTGCATTTACAATTTTAAAAGCAACCACGCTAAGTAGAATAGATTTACGCTTTTTTAAACACCTTTTATGTAAGCTAATGTTTAATTACTTGGATTTTACAAAGGCAACAAACTGAAAATAGCATAAATAGAGAATTGAACAAGAGAAGGTGTTAAAAAGGTATTAACTTTTACGGTTGCATGTATTATAGGTCTTTATTTTCTTTATTGAAATTATTATACCTGGATAGCTACAGTAGATGCGCTAACAAATTTATTGATATTTCATATCTTTTCCTTTGATTTTAAAATGGACTGATATTAAAATAGCTTAGATTAGTAAATGATGTTGCTATGTGTTTTGGTAGAAACTCCTAAACACCAGAGTAGTCGGATAAATCATAATATAATTATAGATGTCAGTAGGAGAAGTAAGCCAGATGGGGACTGAATTATGTCTGTCATTGATCATTCCTGCCATCGAGTCTATGGCTTATTGATATCATCGTTCCAATTCCATTTTGTCGTTCTCATCATATATTCGCCAAATTTTTAATGTCATATTTTAATTCCATCGAGTCAACTTAGTGTTTTTGATCATTCACTCATACTTTCTTAAATTAATCCCTTAAACATGACTTCTGTACTGATAGTCTGATGTTAGCTTGTTAAGTTTTCCCAAGTTATTACTTCACATAATGCTATTTCTATCTTCCTACATAAGCAATAGTCAATTTGCGATGTCTTCCTAAAAGAGTAAAATGCATTTTAGATTTTTGAGGTGCAAAATGAAGCTAACAGCAATGAGACCGTTACCTTCAGGTCGTATCACCGCTCTTGATGCTGCTGTATGAGCATCTACTATTGGGCTTGATGGCACACCTATGAAACCAAATTTGTATCAAAATAGGACTAACTTGATATAGACTGGTGTTTTGGGTTCTAATCTGTGGCACAAGCTAGCGATAGTTGGATCATGGAGTAATATGGCGTGTAGGAATTTTAATGGGTCGGATCAAACAGGTATTATTCTATAAAAGATTCTAACTAGCACTAATAGACAATGAACAGATTTTTCAATTTGGACCCTGTTAATACATATATTTTTTCAACCTTGGACAAGACCTTTTGGATGCACAAACTTATGTTTGTATTTCTTTCAGTTGCAACTACTTTTCAGTTAAATGCAAATCTTGATTTTCTGTGCAGGCAACAACTTTATTTGACCTGCTTGCGCATGTATAAGCAACTGTTTAATTCATTCACTCATTTTTGCTTCCTGATAGCAGGCCTAGTTCAGATATGCAGTTGTTATATGCATTTATGATATCAAAGTTATAAAGTGAGTTCATGACCACAATATTGTTCCTTGAATCTTGCAATTCAGTCAGGTCGTGGACACGATCAAAGTAGGAGATCAAAATTCTAACACATAGTGGACTTCTGTTACGTACTCTACAGAAGTATGTAACCAACTACTAGCCTGTGATCAAGAATGAAATTGGAAAAAACAGTAAGGGTATTTAATTGTCTTTTTTTTCCTCATTTCTTAAGCCATAATAATACTTTTCTTAATCCAAAAGCTTGTTCCATACTAATCTGTGTCAGTTTGGGGAGTTATAGGAGGGAGGAAGTGTTTGCAATTTCTCTGTGTAAAGTTGAAGGTACAGATTTTTTTGACAGGTTTTATTGGGGTAGAAATCCAAACTCTTACTTTGGTGTAGGAGTGAATATCAATTGGGGATCTTAAGGTAATTTATTTGTATTTTTCTTGCCTGTTTTCTTCCTCTTAATGATTCGGTAGCCATTTTTACTTGATTTTATTGCCTTTAATTTTTTTTAATCTTTCATCACAAGAATGTATAATAATTTAAAGTCAGTTATGAAAAATATAGTTCTATAGCGCTCGGTTAGCTTAAAATCTTTCTATTGGAGTTACTCTAACTTTGAATCTTTCAGGTTTATTGAAGTTATTCTTGGAGTTAAAGTTGGAGTTACTGAAGTATGCCTATTCAAAATATGATGCATGTTTCAAGCATACGAGTTTCTAGTCAGCTCCCACAAACGGATGTTTTATTCGTTTCTATTTAAACTATCATAGGCTATTAGTTCTTATAATCCATAACTACATGATTCTAACGATGTAAGATGAGTTTCATGTGGGTTCTTTGGTCAGGTAATTTTCAGTTTTTGTTGGTAATTTCTATAGTTATCTTCATATTTTCCAATTTTTATATGATACTACTTAATCCATTTTCACATTGAATGGCCTAATAATACTTGGTTGTGCAATCCATAATTCTTTACGTTGCAGCTTAGGCTACACTGTGGGAATAAACCAAGATGGCACTGTTGTTGTTAGCACATTGATGGCACATAACATAACGGGTTTTGTCTCCGCCTCTGTCACCAGCAAATAAAAGCCCTTTTCTTTGATTTTGACGTATAGTCCTTTTGTGACTTTAACATTGGATAACGTAGGCAATGTATTCATTAGCTAATAAACCATTTTCAATTTTTTTTCTGATTAGTAAAACGCAACCCCACACGGTAACTGCTTTGATTTTCAAGAGAAAAACATTAAACTATGTAGGTATTAATTGCATTCAGCAAAGTAGGCAGACCTTAAAGTTTAGGGAGAGTTAGACTGACGGTCAATGCCCTAGTAACATTAAAATATACCCAGTGGTCGCTGTTTCTACATCTTATGCCAGCCAACGGTTCTGATCAGTTCAAAAACCATGAAGGTTGAAAAATTCATAATTTTCCATTTCCATTTATTTACCTTTAGAAAATAGTCCATTACTATTTACATAGCAAATTTATCTTGAAAATATATATTAAACATAGCGGTAGAATGTGCACTAGTTTTTTCACCCCGCAGTAAGTATGATGCGGGTTCTGAACTATTGATCTCAGGGGGTCCATGTGGATCCCATAGAAATCGACGATTCACACACTGCACTATACTTACTGCAATGTGAACAAACTTCTGTAGACGCGGTAGAATCGGTGCGTTTGTGTATGGGAACTTGAAAATATAAAACTGACAACGAAATGAGTTCTTATCATTATATTTGTCAAGAATATTTATTTGGGTAACAGAGAAAAGCATGTAAATGGAAAATGCTGACAAATAAATAGAATGAGTACTTGACATCAGATAAGTCAACAGTAGATGTTGGTCTCATTTAAAAATCATTTAGATGTTTGTCTAGTTTAAAAATCCATGTTGTAACATAAAATAGTGGGTTGTTAGTCACAAAAGCACCGTACAATAAAATAAAAGCAAGAGGGCTTCTGTTAATTTATAAAGCATTGATTCATATATTTGAACATTCTCTATAGTAGTAATCATAATAATTATATAATGGGTTTGCTTCGTTTAAATTGATTTATGCTATCGATGTACAATAGGGGCAACCGATATATCTATTTAACGTTAAAAAATTAAAAGTTGAATTATATTACGAAATTTGATGTTTGTGATACATTCAGTTAGATATAGCAAAGGAACATGTGTGATGCAGCAATAGGTGATGATGCGAAGATTGTTTAGTGTGGTTAGTGTTTTGGTGGTTTCTAGTGGTGGAGTGCAATTTTTTATGTAATAATAGGGGATGAGTTGGACTGGTAAGGGCTGACAAATGTTGTTATATATGGTGATTGTTGAGTGTCACGATAAAGAATCTGAAAAGTATTGCAATTCGCTTGAAATGTCATGGTGAGTTTCGGTTGAGATGGAAGTAAATATAGGGTTGCTGTATTGATGGTGTATATGCAGTGAGAGAACATGTCAGTATGTTATGGTTGATTGAAAGATGAACTAAGTAGTAAGACTATATAAATAGCAGCAAACAAATCTCACTAGTATTTGATCAAACTAAACTAAATGTATGTTTTTATATTCTTTATTTACCAACTATGATAATTGAAAACACTTCAGACTGGCATGCCATCTATTATTGAAATTATGTTTAATAGTTTAAGAACCTAAACTACATGAGTTTGCAGTGCAACTAATTACCAAATATCGCTATTCACAATCAACATATGTTGCAGCTACAATCTTTAGGTAGCATGCAATCTCCAAAAAAAAAAGTCAAGCATATATCTTATCGTTTCATTTGACATAAACTATTGTTTGAGTGTTACTCGATAATTCATGGACAATTCTTATTGTTGATTATCAACCTTCTCTACAGGTAATTTGCTTTTTTGGAGTGAAGACCATCAACAACAATGGGTATGACTTTAATTGTTATATGTATTATGATATTTGTTAATACTTATTGTGTAAATTTGTTTCTGAATGTTTGTAGCATGTGAATTTGTTGATTTTGTCAAATAACTATTATCTAAATGATTATGGAAAATACTTTTGTGATTAATGTGTTCAGTTATTTGAGTATGATGATTATATGATTGTTGATTTAAATTAGATTTTTATACGATTATTGTAGATTTTAATTTGACTACTATATAACTGCTTGCTGGAAATAATATAAATCATTAACAATATATAGTAGCATTTAAAATATGCTACAAAACAATCAACACTTTTTAGTAGCGTTTAAGAAACACTACAGAAACAAATGTAATGCACCATCTAAATTTTTAGTGGCAAGAAATAAATGCAACGAAAATTTTTAGTTGCACAAATTAAATGCAACAGAAAAGCAAAAAAGACCCATGTACAAACCTTTAGCAGCGTTTTAAAAACGCCACTGTATGGCAAATTTGGTAGCGTCTAACAAAACGCAACAAAAAAAAATCAGACTTTTAGTTGTAGGACCTGTAGTAGCGTTCTTTAAAACGCTACCAAAATGTTTTGGTAACGTTTTTCAAACGTTGCTAAGTGTCCTTTCTGGTGTAGTGTAAAAAAAACTGATAGATAAAAGTTTATAATTAATTTGAAATATGAATATGGATAAATAGTATATAATTAATAAATTTATAATCAATAAATAAATAATGATCAATTAATTATGCTATTAAGGACAAATTAATAATAATTTTTTTATGAATTAATTATAATTTGTGTTTTAAAGATGTATTTTTATGAATTAATTAATTGATTTTTCGTATGAATTAATTTATATTACAACTAGTTATTTGCATCTTGAGTCATACGGTAGCAACAATAAATAATCTATAGCAACTACCTGTAACGACCCAGAAAATCTGAACCAATTTAAAATTTTTAAATTGGCTAAAATAATGGATTTTAAATATTTAAAATAAATATTTTCAATAATAGAGATGAAAACTGAGTTTGAATTGACAATTGAAAACAAATATAATTAATTATAACTATAAACTAGGCCCGAAATGGCGCTGCAGTTTCAAAAATTGGATTCAAACTTTGTCGGACTGTACCGGGTGCAAAACAATCCGGATTTTAGTGAAACCAAAAATATTTAAATCTGTTAGTGAATACCTTTCTAACGAATCTGAAAAATCGAATTTTCATAGTGAAAAGCAAAAGTTATGGCCGAATGAATTTTCAGAAGGGTCGCTATGGATTTTACATAGCCCGTGAAATTGGCCATTTTGCATACGACCTCGGAATTCGACGAAACTACTTTTGTTGGATCCGGGATGTAAAGTTATTGCTAGGTTTCAAATTTCATAATTTTTGAAGCTAGTATGTGAGCGTGGCAAAGGAAAATGTGTTTTGGTCAATTACAGTTAAATTGGATCGACCAAAAATGGGCCTTTTTGCAAACGGTCTTAGAATTTGACGAAACTAGTTTTGTTGGGACCGTATCGTCAAAACAAAGCTAGATTTATTTTTCTGGAATTTTTCGAATCAGTTTGTGGTCCTGGCAAATTGAAATGTACGTTCAAATTAAATATTGAATATTTTATATTTTAATTTGAAGGAAAACTGACTGAAACATTCGAATGGGCCTTCGAAACATATCCCATTGTGTTCGGAATGGGGGTAAAATGCTAGAGATGACAGTCGTTGGGTTTGAATTGGTGGTCGTGTCAGAAAACCCCTTTAAAGACCCACCGACCAATCAAAGGGGAAAAAAGAGAAAAATCCTCAGACCCCCCCCCCCCCCCGATCGACGGCGATAAAGGTTCCCCCCTTCTCTCCTCCGCCGCCACCGCTACAGGCCACCAGAGCCGCCGCCACCACCCCCAGTCGAAGCGCCTCCCTCCCCCCTTCAAATCCGACCTGGCCCCACCCTCTCTCCCTCCGCCTACCTCGAGAACGAAGCTCGCAAAGTCAACGACTTTGTCACCGTCGTTCTCCACCGTCTGACCACCGGAATTGCCGCCACCACCACCATCTGACGCGCCTCTCCTCCCTCTACGACGTCCAGTGACCTGATCGAGGTATAGCGCGACGGATTCAACGATTTCTTCAAACCTAATTTCGAACCCACAAACGAGGTACACGGCTATGTTTAAAATTCGTGAATTCGACGCTCTAAAACCGTCGCAAACTTGTAAAAATCACATCTTTTTCGTTTGTAGTCGGATTTCAGTGAAACAAGAGACGCCGGGACCGTGTGGACGCCTTCTACATTTTAGAAGAGACCGTATATTTTTCTGAGCCTTCTGCTGTTTTTGGTGGAGTGGAACCCAATGTGAGATTTCTAATTTATAAACGATATGGAAAACGACGATGTATAAGTTGTATGTTCGATGTATGAGTTATATAAGCGTTGTACACCTCATGTATAAGCGTTGTATAAGTTGTATGTTCGATGTATAAGTTATATATGCGTTGTAAAATTTATATATGTGTTGAAATAAAAGTGAATTGCTATATATATATATATATCTATATATATATATATATTTATATATACGCCCCTCGTCCACAAACCATGGACGATATTTATTGATTGTGATTGGTGTGAAAATTGATTGATAGCGAATGGTTGTTTGGGATTGTTTGTGGTTGATATTGATTGATTGTGGTTGAAAAATACCCGTTTGTGGTTGAAAAATATTTGGTGGAAACCACATAAGATTAGTTTGTGGAAATGAAATAAATATATACATGCCGCCTGCGTGCGAACTAGATGCATGATCCCCATTGTCAAAAACCGCGAGGTTTTAAGGTAGAGCGAGGAGCCGTACTAGGGACGGTCCCGGTTTTAACTACCCTGCAATTATGCTGCCGAAATTTTGAATAATATTCATGTGTTTGAATTATTTTCATTTGCTGAAACTATATTTATTCATTGAATTGAAAACCTTCATGTGTTGAATCGATATTCATTCGTTGATTAGAAATTCATGTGTTGAATGGTATTCGTGTTTTAAATATAAAAATCACATTTTTATCTATATATAGAAACTATAGAAAACCTTCATGTGTTGAATCGATATTCATTCGTTGATTAGAAATTCATGTGTTGAATGGTATTCATATTTTGAAATAAATTGTTTTATAATAAAAATAACCTTTTTATCATCCATATGGACGATGTAAAATAATCTCGTTTTAAAAGAAATTGTTTTATAAGAAAAATCCTATTTTTATCACCTATATAAACTATATAAAATAATAGTGTTTTGAAATGAATTGTTTTACAATAAAAAAATCTCATTTTTATTATATACACGAATTGTTGAAATGTGAAGTGTTAAAAATAGCCACTCGTTCAAAAATATATATATGAGTTGAAATATTCATTAATTAGCTAATGATATGATTTTTTGTGCCTATACATGTAACAGTAGAATGAATAGTGTTTTTAAACCAAAAGGAATCAAATAGGAAGTTGAATGGAAAATGATAAACGATAAGAACTGTATATATGTACATGCATATTTATTGAACAGGTTATAGCAAAGGGGCTAGAGAAGAGGAATAAAATTTTGTGCCCGACAAATAGGTACACATTTACCGTTTTGTTTGGGTGATGATTTTATGAGCCTGTTGGCTAGCCGCTTGGCTTTTTCTTTTTCTTTTTGACATGAGACGCCCATGTGGCTATTTGGGAATTTTCCCAGCCTCTCCCGTGCAAAGGAGGTTATGGCGAAATTTTCCAAAATTTTAAGGCGTTAGTGAAATATTTGAAGTGAAAACGATATTGAAATTGTTGAATGAACTATATTTATATAAATATATAAATATAAATAAAATTAAAACGAAACGTGGCCGTGCAGTTCATGTTTTGAAACCGTGATTTCAAACAACTAGTGCGGGAAATCCGACCATTGGATTTTCCCGAAACCGCAACCGTTGGGCTCGCCTTGGAAATATCTTTCCAACGGCACCAACTTTGTAAAAATCCAACGGTTGGATTGTCCGGAATTTCTAATTCAAATCTGAAGAAAAACAGCGCCAGAAACGATTATATTTATATATATATAAAAATATAATTATATTTAATCGAATAACGACGCTGCAGTTCGTATTTTGAAATCGAAACTTCAAACGATTGTATCGGGAGATGCGACCGTCGGATTTTCCCGAAACTGGAACCGTTGGATTCGTTTTGAAAAGACCTTTCTAATGATGTAAATTTTGTGAAGATCCAACGGTTAGATTTTCAGATATGTGTAAATCAAATCTGGAGAAAAACAGCGCCACGACCGCGTTATGGCCCGAAGCGTCGTTTTGAATAAATTGGCTATTTTAAAATAAATTAAAATAGCGAGAAATCATTATAAAGTACCATAAACAATATGGAATGGAAATAAACTAAATTTGCTCGATTTGTGTGGTATTTGATGGTTGAATGTGTTTGGTGTGAAAATTACCTTAAAGAACAAAATTGGTGTTGTCGAATAATTTAACCATTGAAGTAAATTGATTTGAAATTCTAAACATTCATGAATTATTTGAAAAGGCCGAGTTAATTCTCATTTCAAATAATTGACCGACGATTAAAAGTCGAAGATGAAGACGGTGGTCGAAGACCGTAGATCTTCACCTCGTTTGGATGGTAACCGAGGTCCTGATTGGGAGGCATCCCGAAATATGGATAATGAGTGGTGATCGTCCAGACGTACGTGGTGGTCGATGGGTTTGCGAGGTATTTAGTGCCTCCGGTTTCGTTCAGACCCAAGACGGACTTGTAAATGGACTGTGTGTCTGACATTGGATTTTATTCTGTGTAGATTGATCTCTATTAAATATACATCTGTTTGGCGGCGGAGAGTTTATTCTTTTGCTTAATGCCCTTCTCTGAAACGCATGAGCTCAGAGGTTGTATATCGATGGACATCAGTCGCATGGCATGAATTTCCTGTGTGGCATGCTAAGATGTAGTGATCAGGGCTTCTGTTGAAAAGCAAAGTCTTGTGGTGATGATCAAAGCACCGCCTGTGTGGCATAGCTTGGTGTATAACGTAAATTCGCGAGCCTCACATCCCGGTATGAACCAGAAACGGGAGAAGGACCTCAGGGAGGGCATGCGTTTCTTTCTAGCTAGGGTGGTGTCAGTGACCTACCCGCCCTGACATTTATATACTTTTCACCTATGTGGTTGTTGCTGTTGCGAGGCGCCCCGGTGTGATCGGACGATCCGGGTCCGATGGAGTCATTCGTTGGCTCGTTTACGCCCCAAAGGGCGGGGAAACGTATTGTTCAGGCATTTTAATCCACATCGGTGGACCGGCCCTGAAAATCCAAGGGTCACTCGAGCTCTAATCCTGAGGGGTGGGCTAGAGCGTCTCGAATTCGGTAAGGACTATCTTTTGCCTTGGTTCATGACGGAAATCCAATTTTCAAATACGACATCGTGCGGTTTTGATTGTATATATATATGGCGACATGATGTATGGTACCCATGCCGTCTATGGTTGATAGTTATGATTTGAAATTGTTTTCAAAACATATAAACACTAGCAATAATATCAAATGCCTTTGTTTTATTCGTATCAAGCATATTTTGACCGTTATAAGGTAAAAACTCTATCCTCTGGTTTGCGTTGCATTGTGCGATGGGAACTGAGTCTTATAACGGCTTCATTTTTATAAAAAGCATAGTGATGTTTAAAAGAAAGATTTGTTTTAAAGCACTGGCAATCCAATGGAGTAAACCCGTTCCACGAAAGTGGCGTGGTCCTGTGATTAGCCATATTATATATGTGTTGAATAGATTTCTCATACCAGTCCCATGACTGACTCGTAGTTTGTTTCACTCTCAAACTCGGGTGCCCCTTTTTCTACACGGGAAGCCTTGTATTCAGGTTTAGCTGGTTCTTTCTGGATAGCTGGAGCTGAAGATGGATCCTATCATTTATCTCTTTTTATGATGTTCAGCTCCTATTGTATATATTATGTTTGTTTTCCGCTGTAGACATTTATGTATAGCTGAACTGTATTTGTACTAAGTAAGATCCTGTATACTGTGTAACTCTGATGATTACTTTTATCCAGTATATTCTATTGTTCATTATCTGGTGTATTTATTTAATTCTTTTCTGCTATTATCTGTTTCTGTGTTATATTCCAAGGATAACCCTTGCCGCCGTCAGTACGGGGTTTGGGGTCGTCAAAACGTGGTATCAGAGCTTTGGTTAAGCTTAGTTCTGGAATATAACATTTGAACGAACTCGTCAGAAATAGAACCAATAGTGTTCTAGGACGGGTAACTCAATACAGATAGGATCAGTAATATCCTAGTATGAGTAAAGCAGAATGAAATTACACCTCGATAGACACATTTACACTTGAAGTATATGTTTCTATATTTTAAATTATCTTTTCTGTGACCTGACACTTGTTCTGCTAATTGCAGAGGTACTAAAAAAATGAGTGCCAGAAACAGAAGGAATACAGAACCCGATCCAGAGGCTCTATTAAAGAGATATCGAAATCTGAACGGAGCACAGTTCTTGGGCAATGAATCTATTATTCAAACTCAAGCTTGGATGAGTTCAGTCGAAAGAATATTTGAGCGTATCCAGCTGAGGGATGACCAGAAACGGTTAGTAGCATCTTGGGCGCTCAAAGAAGAAGCTTTAATCTGGTGGGAAACAATCATCAAAGATAATCCAGAATGTGATATCACCTGGGACAGATTCAAAGTGATTTTCTTAGAAAGATTTACTCCTCCCGAAGCAACCGAGAGATTATGTGATGAATTTTCTTATTTGATACAAGGTGATATGACCATCCCTGAATATCATAAGAAATTCAACGAACTTGCTCACTTTGCTCCTCATCTGATTCAAGACCCAAAGAGGAAAAATCTGAGATTTATTCATGGCCTGCAAAGGAGATATCAGAATAATGTACTGAGGAATGTAAAACTTCCTTTCTCGGAAATGATTTACATGGCTTATCAGTATGAAGATCTCCATAAGAAAGGAATGTTGCGCGACGAAGAAAAAGTTCGTTGTAGTGACAAAGAAGAGTCGGAAACTGATATTCCAGAAGCCAGTACAAGGTCTGAGGTCAACAAGAAGCCCAGTGCCAAGAGAAAAAGTGCTGAATCTGGGAACGAACGAATAACGACCGCCACGTGCTCAAGCTGCAATAGAAAAGGACATTTGGCGATAAGTTGCAAATCTTGGAACCAACAAAGAAAGAATAAGTTCCCACCCAAGAAGGGATTTCAAGAGAATAGAAAATGTGGTGGATGTCATCAGTCGGGTCATCTTTTAAAGGCCTGCCCGCTATTCAGAAAGACTGAAATAGTTCAAGTAAATGAAGTAGTAGAAACTTCCGAGCCCTCAGCTAGTCAAGAAAGGGCCGATGTTTTAGAAGGCACGCTAACTGTCAAAAACATTCCAGTCAAAGTACTGTTTGACACAGGCGCGTCACGAAGCTTCATTTCCAAAGAGGCAGCTAAGAAACTGGATTTGAATTTGAAGAAGCTCAAGGAACCAATGACTGTCCAGAATCCGGTTGGGGGTTCCATTGATCTCAGTTGGATTTGTGGAGTGCAGGTTTCTTTCTCTCGTTATCGGTTTCCTACTATCGCGGTCATCATGAATTTTAAAGAGTTTGATCTTATCTTGGGGTTAGACTGGTTGACCAAATATGAAGCTGAAGTTAAATGCGCCGACAGAGTCGTAAAGGTGAAGATTAAATCAGGTGATTATATAACCATTCCCTGTGAAGGTCAGAATGCTAATAGAAAAGAATTTTGGGCAGCTTTGAATGTTTCTCCAACCCAAATAGGAAATGTCCCTGAAGTTGCAGAGAATATTCCCGACCTCATCAAAGATATTCCTGTCGTCAAGAAATATGCGGATGTGTTTGAGGAAGTTGTTCGCTTACCTCCGCAGAGAGAAATAGATTTCAAGATTGCTTTAATTCCCAATGCAAGGCCGGTAGTTCACGCTATTCGAAGAATGTCCTTGAAAGAGAAGGAGGAATTAGACAATCAAACACGACAGCTAGTATGGAAGGGTCTGATCAGGCCTAGTTTCTCTGATTGGGGTGCAGCAGTGGTATTTGTCCCAAAATCTGACGGTACTCTACGTCCATGTGTGGATTATCGTGATTTGAACAAACAGACCATAAAGAACAAATATCCATTGCCGCGGATTGACGATTTGTTGGATCGATTAAATGGAGCACAAGTATTCTCAAGAATGGACCTAGCTACAGGCTTCCATCAACTTCGAATTGACGAAGAGTGTGTTCCAATGACAACGTTCAGAGGTCCCGACTTATTCTACGAGTGGTTAGTAATGCCGTTCGGCTTATGTAACGCTCCTGCTTATTTCGTCGATCTAATGAACAGAGTATTCAGAGGAGTATTGAATAAATTTGTTCTGGTTTTTATTGATGATATTCTAATCTTCTCTAAATCAAAGGCCGAACATGAAAAACATCTGGAACAGGTTCTAGAAATTCTGAAACGGAATGTATTAAAAGCCAAATTTTCCAAATGTATCTTCTGGCAAGATGAAGTAAAATTTCTAGGCCATGTCGTATCGAAAGAAGGAATCGCTGTGGATCCTAGTAAAATCATAGCTATTCAGAACTGGAAGCAGCCCAGCACCCCCACTGAAGTCCGCAGTTTTCTCGGATTGGCTAGCTATTACCGGAAGTTCGTTAAAAACTTTTCGAAGATATCTGGCCACTTAACGAAGCTTACAAGAAGCATTCAAAGTTCAAATGGACTCCGGAAAGTGAGGAGGCTTTTGAAGAGCTAAAGTTGAGATTAACAACAGCTCCAGTGTTAACCATCATCGATGGCAACCAAGATTTAAAAGTCTGGACTGATGCTTCTAGAGAAGGCCTTGGCGCAGTGTTAATGCAAAGGGGTCAATTAATTGCTTATGCTAGCCGTCAACTGAAGCCACACAAGAAGAACTACGTGACTCATGATCTTGAGTTATTGGCTATTGTGTTCGCTTTGAAAATCTGGAGGCACTATCTTCTGGGTGAGAGATTTGAACTGTTTACAGATCACCAGTCGTTAAAGTATCTGTTCACTCAGAAAGACCTGAATCTGAGGCAGCAACGTTGGCTGGAGTTTCTTGCAGCATATGATTTTGAAATTCTATACATGCCCGGGAAAGCAAATGTCGTGGCCGATGCGCTGAGCCGAAAGAATGTGATGATCGCCAGCTTTATTATCACGACTTCATTGATAGATAAAATATCTGCTCTTCAGGAAAATGATCACTTCATTCAGAAGATCAGAGAGATAATTCAACAAGGCGAACCCTCGAGTTTTCAAGTAGACAATGATGGGATTTTAAGGCTCAAAAGTCGAATTTGTGTCCCTAACATTCCTGAGCTTCGAAAAGAAGTTCTGGATGAATGCCACAAGTCAAAACTCAGTATCCATCCGGGAGTAAGCAAAATGTATAATGACATTAAACGCACTTTCTGGTGGAAGTCGATAAAAAGGGACATTTCCTTATATGTTAGCCGATGCCCTACTTGCCAGCTAGTCAAGAGTGACCAACAGAAATTGGCTGGATTATTACAACCGCTAGAAGTTCTGGGTTGGAAGTGGGAACATATTTCTATGGATTTAATTGATGGTCTGCCCAGAACTAGAAAAGGGAATGACAGTATTTGGGTGATTGTAGATCGCTTCACGAAGACCGCCCATTTCATACCTGTCAGATCAAACAGAACTGCTCAGAGTCTGGCGCAGATATACTTCAGGGAAATAGTTAGACTACATGGAGTGCCGCTCAGCATAGTCAGTGATAGAGATACAATATTCACTAGCGAATTCTGGGAGGCGTTTCAAGTCGAGCTGGGAACGAAGTTGAACTTGAGCACCGCTTATCATCCTCAGACAGACGGTCAGACTGAGAGGGTGAATCGTATTTTAGAAGATCTATTGCGGGCTTGTGTTCTAGATTTTGGTGGATCATGGGAAGACCATCTACATTTGGCTGAATTCTCATATAACAACAGCTACCAGGCGAGTCTGACAATGTCGCCATTCGAAGCATTGTATGGTAGACCGTGCCGATCCCCTGCTTGTTGGGTCGAACCCGGAAATAGACTTGTGTTGGGTCCTGATATGATTCGAGAAGCTGCTGACAAAGTCGATTTTATGAAGAAGCGATTACTCGCCGCTCAAAGCCGACAAAAGAGCTATGCCGATAGGAGAAGGAGAGATATATCCTTTGCTGTTGGCGACTATGTATATTTGAAAGTATCGCCGATGAGAGGAGTTATCCGGTTCGGTAAAACTGGAAAGTTGGCGCCCAAATTCATAGGTCCGTTTCCTATTTTGGAACGGATCGGAACTCTCGCTTATAGGGTCAAATTGCCTGATTGGCTGCCTGGAGTTCATGATGTATTTCACATATCTCAACTTCGAAAGCACGTTCATGATCCAAACTTGATCGTGGAAGAAGCAGCTCAACATGACATTGAAATTACCCCAGAATTAGCTGTGAGAAGAGAGCCGCTAAAGATAATAGGAAAAGAAACCAAAGAGCTGAGGAACAAGAAGGTTCACTTAGTCAAAGTGCAATGGAGTAGAGATCCGCGAGATTGTACTTGGGAAACTGAGGAGAGCATTTAGAAAGCTTATCCTAGATGCCGAGTGGATATCTCTGATTGACTCTGGTGCAAGGTACATTTACCCTACTTTGCACTACCATTCAATTCTCTACTCTATTGTTATTTTCTTTTCATGGACGTGCACTTTTAATTCTATAGTCTGAATGATTTTAAAAGAGTATAGAAGTTGATCAGTATATTTTTGAAAGGTTAAAACGATTTGATTGTTGGGTGTGTTGTGTGATTGTAGATTTATCAAATCACTTTCGACTTTGTTCCTTTTCGGGGATGAAAAGTTTTAAGTGGGGGAGATTGTAACGACCCAAAAAATCTGAACCAATTTAAAATTTTTTAAATTGGATAAATAATGGATTTTAAATATTTAAAATAAATATTTTCAATAATAGAGATGAAAACTGAGTTTGAATCGACAATTGAAAACGAATATAATTAATTATAATTATAAACAAGGCCCGAAATGGCGCTGCAGTTTCAAAAATTGGATTCAAACTTTGTCGGACTGTACCGGGTGCAAAACAATCTGGATTTTAGTGAAACCAAAAATATTTAAATCTGTTAGTGAATACCTTTCTAACGAATCTGAAAAATCGAATTTTCATAGCGGAAAGCAAAAGTTATGGCCGAATGAATTTTCAGAAGGGTCGCTATGGATTTTATATAGCCCGTGAAATTGGCCATTTTGCATACGACCTCGGAATTCGACGAAACTACTTTTGTTGGAACCGGGATGTAAAGTTATTACTAGGTTTCAAATTTCATAATTTTTGAAGATAGTATATGAGCGTGGCAAAGGAAAATGTGTTTTGGTCAATTACAGTTAAATTGGATCGACCAAAAATGGGTCTTTTTGCAAACGGCCTTAGAATTCGACGAAACTAGTTTTGTTGGGACCGTATCGTCAAAACAAAGCTAAATTTATTTTTGTGGAATTTTTCGAATCAGTTTGTGGCCCTGGCAATTTGAAATGTACGTTCAAATTAAATATTGAATATTTTATATTTTAATTTGAAGGAAAACTGACTGAAACATTCGAATGGGCCTTCGAAACATATCCCATTGTGTTCGGAATGGGGGTAAAACGCTAGGGACGATAGTCGTTGGGTTTGAATTGGTGGTCGTGTCAGAAAACCCCTTTAAAGACCCACCAACCAATTAGAGGAAAAAAAAAAGAGAAAAATCCTCAGACCCCCCCCCCCCCCCGCCCGATCGACGGCGATAAAGGTTCCCCCCTTCTCTCCTCCGCCGCCGCCGCCGCTACAGGCCACCAGAGCCGCCGCCACCACCCCCAGTCGAAGCGCCTCCCTCCCCCCTTCAAATCCGACCTGGCCCCACCCTCTCTCCCTCCGCCTACCTCGAGAACGAAGCCCGCAAAGTCAACGACTTTGTCACCGTCGTTCTCCGCCGTATGACCACCGGAATTGCCGCCACCACCACCATCTGACGCGCTTCTCCTCCCTCTACGACGTCCATCGACCTGATCGAGGTATAGCGTGACGGATTCAACGATTTCTTCAAACCTAATTTCGAACCCACAAACGAGGTACACGGCTATGTTTAAAATTCGTGAATTCGACGCTCTAAAACCGTCGCAAACTTGTAAAAATCACATCTTTTTCGTTTGTAGTCGGATTTCAGTGAAACAAGAGACGCCGGGACCGTGTGGACGCCTTCTACATTTTAGAAGAGACCGCATATTTTTCTGAGCCTTCTGCTGTTTTTGGTGGAGTGGAACCCAATGTGAGATTTCTAATTTATAAACGATATGGAAAACGACGATGTATAAGTTGTATGTTCGATGTATGAGTTATATAAGTGTTGTACACCTCATGTATAAGCGTTGTATAAGTTGTATGTACGATGTATAAGTTATATATGCGTTGTAAAAATTATATATGTGTTGAAATAAAAGTGAATTGCTATATATAAATATATATATATATATACGCCCCTCGTCCACAAACCATGGACGATATTTATTGATTGTGATTGGTGTGAAAATTGATTGATAGCGAATGGTTGTTTGGGATAGTTTGTGGTTGATATTGATTGATTGTGGTTGAAAAATACCCGTTTGTGGTTGAAAAATATTTAGTTGAAACCACATAGGATTAGTTTGTGGAAATGAAATAAATATATACATGCCGCCTGCGTGCGAACTAGATGCATGATCCCCATTGTCAAAAACCGCGAGGTTTTATGGTAGAGCGAGGAGCCGTACTAGGGACGGTCCCGGTTTTAACTACCCTGCCATTAAGCTGCCGAAATTTTGAATAATATTCATGTGTTTGAATTATTTTCATTTGCTGAAACTATATTTATTCATTGAATAGAAAACCTTCATGTGTTGAATCGATATTCATTCGTTGATTAGAAATTCATGTGTTGAATGATATTCGTGGTTTAAATATAAAAATCACATTTTTATCTATATATAGAAACTATAGAAAACCTTCATGTGTTGAATCGATATTCATTCGTTGATTAGAAATTCATGTGTTGAATGGTATTCATATTTTGAAATAAATTGTTTTATAATAAAAATAACCTTTTTATCATCCATATGGACGATGTAAAATAATCTCGTTTTAAAAGAAATTGTTTTATAAGAAAAATCCTATTTTTATCACCTATATAAACTATATAAAATAATAGTGTTTTGAAATGAATTGTTTTACAATAAAAAAATCTCATTTTTATTATATACACGAATTGTTGAAATGTGAAGTGTTAAAAATAGCCACTCGTTCAAAAATATATATATGAGTTGAAATATTCATTAATTAGCTAATGATATGATTTTTTTTGCCTATACATGTAACAGTAGAATGAATGGTGTTTTTAAACCAAAAGGAATCAAATAGGAAGTTGAATGGAAAATGATAAACGATAAGAACTGTATATATGTACATGCATATTTATTGAACAGGTTATAGCGAAGGGGCTAGAGAAGAGGAATAAAATTTTGTGCCCGACAAATAGGTACACATTTACCGTTTTGTTTGGGTGATGATTTTATGAGCCTGTTGGCTAGCCGCTTGGCTTTTTCTTTTTCTTTTTGACATGAGACGCCCATGTGGCTATTTGGGAATTTTCCCAGCCCCTCCCGTGCAAAGGAGGTTATGGCGAAATTTTCCAAAATTTTAAGGCGTTAGTGAAATATTTGAAGTGAAAACGATATTGAAATTGTTGAATGAACTATATTTATATAAATATATAAATATAAATAAAATTAAAACGAAACGTGGTCGTGCAGTTCGTGTTTTGAAACCGTGATTTCAAACAACTAGTGCGGGAAATCCGACCATTGGATTTTCCCGAAACCGCAACCGTTGGGTTCGCCTTGGAAATATCTTTCCAACGACACCAACTTTGTAAAAATCCAACGGTTGGATTGTCCGGAATGTCTAATTCAAATCTGAAGAAAAACAGCGCCAGAAACGATTATATATATTTATATAAATATAATTATATTTAATCGAATAACGATGCTGCAGTTCGTATTTTGAAATCGAAACTTCAAACGATTGTTCCGGGAGATCCGACCATCGGATTTTCCCGAAACTGGAACCGTTGGATTCGTTTTGAAAAGACCTTTCTAATGATGTAAATTTTGTGAAGATCCAACGGTTAGATTTTCAGATATGTGTAAATCAAATCTGGAGAAAAACAGCGCCACGGACGCGTTATGGCCCGAAGTGTCGTTTTGAATAAATTGGCTATTTTAAAATAAATTAAAATAGAAAGAAATCATTATAAAGTACCATAAACAATATGGAATGGAAATAAACTAAATTTGCTCGATTTGTGTGGTATTTGATGGTTGAATGTGTTTGGTGTGAAAATTACCTTAAAGAACAAAATTGGTGTTGTCGAATAATTTAACCATTGAAGTAAATTGATTTGAAATTCTAAACATTCGTGAATTATTTGAAAAGGCCGAGTTAATTTTCATTTCAAATAACTGACCGACGATTAAAAGTCGAAGATGAAGACGGTGGTCGAAGACCGGAGATCTTCACCTCGTTTGGATGGTAACCGAGGTCCTGATTGGGAGGCATCCCGAAATATGGATAATGAGTGGTGATCGTCCAGACGTACGTGGTGGTCGATGGGTTTGCGAGGTATTTAGTGCCTCCGGTTTCGTTCAGACCCAGGACGGACTTGTAAATGGACTGTGTGTCTAACATTGGATTTTATTCTGTGTAGATTGATCTCTATTAAATATACATCTGTTTGGCGGCGGAGAATTTATTCTTTTGCTTAACGCCCTTCTCTGAAACGCATGAGCTCAGAGGTTGTATATCGATGGACATCAGTCGCATGGCATGAATTGCCTGTGTGGCATGCTAAGATGCAGTGATCAGGGCTTCTGTTGAAAAGCAAAGTCTTGTGGTGATGATCAAAGCACCGCCTGTGTGGCATAGCTTTGTGTATAACGTAAATTCGCGAGCCTCACACCCCGGTATGAACCAGAAACGGGAGAAGGAACTCAGGGAGGGCATGCGTTTCTTTCTAGCTAGGGTGGTGTCAGTGACCTACCAGCCCTGACATTTATATACTTTTCACCTATGTGGTTGTTGTTATTGCGAGGCGCCTCGGTGTGATCGGACGATCCGGGTCCGATGGAGTCATTCGTTGGCTCGTTTACGCCGCAAAGGGCGGGGAAACGTATTGTTCAGGCATTTTAATCCACATCAGTGGACCGGCCCTGACGATCCAAGGGTCACTCGAGCTCTGATCCTGAGGGCGGGCTAGAGCATCTCGAATTCGGTAAGGACTATCTTTTGCCTTGATTCATGACGGAAATCCAATTTCCAAATACGACATCGTGCGGTTTTGATTGTATATATATATGGCGACATGATATATGGTACCCATGCCGTCTATGATTAATAGTTATGATTTGAAATTGTTTTCAAAACATATAAACACTAGCAATAATATCAAATGCCTTTGTTTTATTCGTATCAAGCATATTTTGACCGTTATAAGGTAAAAACTCTATCCTCTGGTTTGCGTTGCATTGTGTGATGGGAACTGAGTCTTATAACGGCTTCATTTTTATAAAAAAGCATAGCGATGTTTAAAAGAAAGATTTTTTTTAAAGCACTGGCAATCCAATGGAGTAAACCCGTTGTAACGACCCGGAATTTTGGGTCCAATTTAAAATTTTTATTTTAGAAATTTTAATGAATTTTAATATTTAAAATTATTTATTTTAATAATAACAACTAAAAAAATAATAATAATAATAAATGTCCATTACTATAGGAAATGTATTTACATTGGATTTTGCATCCTAGATGTTTATGAACACCTCATGTTTGTATAGTTGAAAATAAACATCATGTTTGTATAGTTGAGATAAATATCTCATGTGTGTTTTGTTGTAAAACCAAATTACCATATTTTGTTGATTTAGAAAGAGAGTGAAACAAAATAATCATTGTGTTAAATAGGAAAGAGAGAAAAACAAAATTTCTCATTTGTTTAATAGGAAATTGTTATGATTGAAAGTAGAATTAGATGCAAAATAAAAACATTCTTTTTATGTGCTATGTTAAAATTAGATATGTGTGCAAATAAATATTAACATTTATTTGTCATGTTAAAGATTAAGATTTGTGAACGAATAAATATCCACATTTATTTGTTACATTAAAGATTGGAATGGTGTACAAATAAAAATATTCAATTTATTTGTTAAAATAGAAAATTTTGTACAAATAAAAATACTCATTTGTATTTTGTTATGAAACATATAATTGTTAGAATTATGAGACGATAAAAATAATCTTTTTATCCTAACTCATGAAACATAGAATTATTAGAATTGTCATGATTATATAAAATGCAATTTATGTTAGAATTGAAATGTCAGTTATGTTAGATTAGAAATACTAGAATAACATGTCACTTCATGTTTTGTTTACTAAAAAGACTTCTTAGCATGTTCAGTTAGGATAAATAGAAATTTATGTTAATATATGGTTTGCCATTTAAAATGACATTTTTAATAGGTCTAGTTAGATAAAAAGAATTAAGTTATTAATACAAATCATAATGGGCAGGTTATAAATATAATTTGTAAAAGAGAACCACGTGTATGTTTGTATTCTCTTTATTCCTATCCATCCAATTAAATACCTTCCCATTCTTTCTCTTTGTCTTATTATATTTTGAAATTTGAATGAGAGAACCACGTGTATGTTTGTATTCTCTTTATTCCTATCCATCCAATTAAATACCTTCCCATTCTTTCTCTTTGTCTTATTATATTTTGAAATTTGAATGAGAGAACAACGTGTATGTTTGTATTCTCTTTATTCCTATCCATCCAATTAAATTCCTTTGTAACAATTGTATTAACGGGCCTTTTTGAAATATAAGAATTAAATAGTTTTATTAATATATATACCCCTAGTATATACGGTCTAAACACAAAACCCTATTCTATAATACATAGCCGCCGCCCTTTACATTTTCAATGGCTGAAAACGCACAAAAACAATTCGTTAATTCCTCCTAGTCTACCACAAATTAAAATATGAAATCAAGACAAATAATCAAGAGCAAGGCTTCGAAGTGGCGGGTTGGATGGTGGACTCGGTGGTCTTGGGGCGTGCGATGGGGGTGACTTGAGCGTGCGTTTTGGGGTTCATTTCGAACGATCCAAGGAGAAGGACGAAGACTGCCGGTGTTCCCTTCACTAATAAAAAATTCGATGAAATTTGGTGAGATTCTTTATTTTATAATTTATGAAATTAAATTATCTTTCTTGTGTTATTGATGTTTGTATGTACATGAATATGGATTGGTGATGAATGATTGATATTGGTGATGGATGTTTATGTAGTTATTGGCAGTTCTGTTCATGTATACGTTGTGAATGTCATTGATTGTGGAATGAATATTGATAGGTAAACTTGTGTAAATAAAGTTCATTCTTTATTTCTATATTCTTGAGAATTTATATTTAAATTTAAATTTATAATTTCTATTGTTGTTTCAGAAAAATGGGCGTTATTTAGATTTGCAATTTTGTACCAAAATTTCATTTTTTTCATGTTTTACATGAAAACAGGAATTTTATACAAAATCGTTGAACTAAATAAATATTTTATTTTATTGAACTGCATGGAAATGAATTTTTAATTAAAATGTTGATTTTTGATAAAAATAATATTTTAATCGATTTTGGCAAAATTTGGGCTTTTATGCAAAATTGTCTTTTTTGGACAAAAAGAACAAATTTTTGTTTTCTTATTCTTTCTGAAAATAAAGATGACATCTTTATTAACATGGAATTTTAGAAAATAAAATTTGTTTTTAGAATTGTTTATATAACTTATATTTTCAATATAAATTATAATTTCAACGTTTCAGGCACGTGCAGTTCATGTTTTGAGTTTCAAACTTTGAATGACTATAACGGAAGATCCAACCATTGGATTTTTCCAAAACTGGATCCGTTGGATCCGCTTTGGAAAAATCTTTCCACCAATACCAAGTTTGAAAATTTTCAACGGTTAGATCTTGAGTTATGTGTAATTCAATTTTTGGAATAACAGCGCTATAACTACACTTGACCTGTAACGTCGTTTTAATGAAACGAATAATTATAAAAAAATAATAAAGTTTGGATCCTTAATTTTGAAGAATAAAGTTTTGATTTATTTGGACTAAAATGAAAAATTTGATCTTTATTTTTAATAAATAAAGTTTTGGTTTTTATTTTTATTTTGAAAATAAAATAAGGTTTTTGTGAACATGAATTTGTTTGGACTAAAATGAATGAAAGTGACGTTCTTTACTTTTAAAAGGACTAGAATGATAAAGTGTTATTCTTTATTTTGGAAAAAAATTAAATTGAATAAATTTATTCTTTATTTATGAATGGATTAAAAAGGAAAGACTTAAAACATGGACCGATTACATTAAATTGAAATGATACAAAAGGGAGTTTTATTCTAAATCGGTTCCATTCAAAAGAATGTAATTAATACCTATTAGGTGAACATCGTTAATTGGTTATACCATTTATGTTATAATTTAATGCACTTGTATACACTGCCATTTACAAGCGACCTTGGCTTGTTTATGTGAGTGGACGATAAATTTTTACACATTGTCCAGAAGCACAGTTTATTTTATAATATGTGAATTGTGTTGGCTGAAACCCCACACGGGTTAAGGGTTGACATTTGAATACACGTCACCCTTGGAATAATTAGAAATGCACTTTGGATGGATGTTTGAAATTGTGATATAATTAATGTTTGATTTTCCGTATAATTAATTTATATGGAAATAGTGGGTCTCATTCCAACTTTGAGTGAAATAAATAAATATTCAATTAATGCAATTAATTGGTAATTAAATTTAGGAATTGTGTATTTACTGTTTTAAAGTATAGAATAAAAGCTTTTGAATGAATGTAATAAATTTCTTTTTTTTTCAATAAATGAAATTAATTGGCAATTGAAGTAAGGGATGATGTATTCGCTTTTTAAAAAGGAAATGATAAAGAAGTTTTGAATTGATCATATTTCATTCCAGTTTTGAATGAAGGAAATTAATTTCCATTTATTACTCAATTAACGAAATTAATTGACGATTGAATTGAGAAGATCAAATCTTATTTATTTGGAAAGTTACAAAACAAATCCTAGAAATGGGTAAATTACCTTCCAACTTTAATAAGAAGATTTGAAATTTAAAGATACCGTTTTATGTTAACATTTAATTTGGGAAATTGATTTCATTTTAATATTGAAGCGGTAGGTTTTAATATCACAATTAAAACCGTTTGGAAAATAATTATTATTATAATATCATAATAATATGGAAAGTTAATATGTATTGAAATGGAATAATAAAGTTTTATATGAAAGAACATTTCAAGTAAGGAATGATATTAAGTAGTTGGATATTTTAAAATATAAAATATTTTAAAATAATATTCTTGGAAAATATTTATAATTAAAAATTATAATTATATTTGGACACGAGGTTAGGTCACGTTTATGGTGGAAGTCTGCCCGGACCCAACCGGCATATCCAGCAGCCATAAATGTTGGGCCTAATGTGAGAGGTCCAAGTATACATATATGAATTGGGTTTTGACTCGAGGTTAAGCCCAACTGTGGAATAAGTCTGCCCGGACCCAACCGGCATATCCAGCATCCACAAGTTGTAGGTTTAATGTGAGAAGTCTGGCCCAGTATGAAATTGAAATATAATAACGAGTTGGGCTTTTTAGTCCGTTTTAAAATGATAATGCCATTTTAACCAGTATGAAATATCTTATTCATTTGAAAATGAATATTGAAAGAGTTAAATTTCAAAATAAATAATATTTTGGGAAAGGGGATTTATTTATTTTATAAATAAATAACAGGAAGTAAAAGTGGTTTTATCATAACCACGTAATTTCAATGAATATTTGAAATAGGCTTGAGTGGAAATTAAGTACGGATTATTTCAATATTAATTTCCGTAATTAAACGGTTATTATTTTGGGAATTTGGAAGATACTTATTATCGCTATTTCCGAAATGATTGCCGTTGGTTTTGGAATTTGATATTGAATTTGAGTCGTGCTAATTTTTATTTAAAGTCTTATATTTAATATCAAATTGATTTTGGTTGATTAATGTTTGAATAACATTAATTCTTAAAATCTCAATGAATAGTGAAATGAATATAAATCTTTTAATTAAGATTTGAACGAAATTTCCTAATTTAATTTATTAGATTGGAAATAACAGAAATGTGAATTTGGGTTTTATTGTGAATTATGTTTTAAATAACATTTATTCTTTAACCTAGATTTATGATAGCATTAATTCCCTAACTATTGAATAATCATTTAATAATGATTTTTGGAAGTAAAATCTAAATAAGGTTTTGAATAAAATCTTTAATAAGATTTTAAAAAGGGGAATTAAGTAAATTATTGAATTAAGGAAATAAACAATAATGGAGCTCCACCAGTTTAACTCCAAGCGTTAATTAAATCTTTAATTAGATTTAAACGGAAAAGGTAATTAAGTACCGGAGACTAATTGGGATTAATAAATTGGTAATTTCGGTAAAGCGTAAAATTCCGATTAGTTTGAATAAACCTTAATTTGGTTTAATATGGATAAATAGAGATTAAAGAATAAATATTAAAGATTTATCTTTGATAAAATTAATGGGAACCTATCCCTAAGAAATTGGATATTTTTAAGGAATATTCGGAATTGGAATAAGGCGTTTGTTGAATTTTATCACTTTATGTTTTTAAATCAACGCGAGTTATTCAGAAAGTCCGGGTCCAACCCATTCTGAATAATGAATACGACGATGAATAGTCGAATGATTGAAGACGATGACAAGACCGACAATCTTCACATCGAATGGATGTTGATGCTATTGAGGCCCATGAAGGGAGTAGCTACCTTGAAGGGGCTGAGAGGGCGTCCGTCCGGACGTAGTGCTGATTTGTACGGATTGACTTTCGTTCAGACCCAGAGCATAAGTTTAAATGGATGGTGTGTCTGACATCGTACTTCGTTATATATCATATTGTTGATTTTCTGTTAATATATAAATGTTGGTGGTGGAGAATTTATTCTCTACTTAACACCCATTTATGTATTGGTAGATAAGCAATGGTATGGTATGGAGTGACAGTGTGGCATACTAAGATGCAATGATCAAGGTTTCTTGTTGGAAAGCAGAACCTTGTGGTGACGATCAAAGCACCGCTTGAATAAGCAGAGCTTTGTGTATTACGTAGCCTCACGAGCCTCACAAACCGGTGGAGTCTAAAACGGGTGAAGGGAACGCAGGGAAAGTAGCACGTTTCTTTCTAGCTAGAAGTGGTGTTTGGGTTTTATCACAGCCTGGCATTTTACTTATGTGGATGATGGAATGAGGCGCCTCAGATAGGTCCTATAGGACCGGGAAACGTGTGCTTAGGAATTGCCAATCCTCAAAGCTGTATGTGAGGACCGGCCCTGCAGGATCCAAGGGTTCACTGCGGGGAATCCTGAGACACTAGCTAGAGTGTCTCGAATCGGTAAGGAGCTCCGCTCTAGCCTTGACTCATGATGGAAATCCAAACTTCCAATATGCCCCATGCGGTTTTGATTGTATTACTAGTACGGAGGCATAATATATGGTACCTATGCTTCCTAGGATTGATATTATGATTGAAATGTTTTATTAAAACTTATACACACTAATAATAATATCGTTTTTACGTATCTATCATCTTTTAATCACCATAAGGTAAAACTCTATCCTCTGGTGTGCGTTGCATTGTGTGATGGGACCTGAGTCTTATGGTGGTTTCATTTTTCTAAAAAGCATTGCGTTATTTGACGATTTACTTTACTGTTATGCACAGCAATCCATTGGAGTAAACCCGTTCCGCGTTAGCGGCGTGGTCCTTGGATTTTCCCTATTACTAGTAGTTATGTTAGTTAAGAATTCTCACACCAGTCCCACGACTGACCCGTTGTTTGTTTCCACCTTTGCAAACTCGGGTGCCCTCTTTTCCACGAGCAGTCGAGTAGCTATCTACAGGTTTATCTCTCGAGCAGGATACTGGATTGAAGCATAAAGCTGTGTCCATAGTTTAGATTTCCTTCCGCTGCAATGTTTTAAAATTTAATGTAAATTTATCTTTCGCTGTAATATAATTCGATGTACTCTGATATTTTGTACTCTGATGTAAACATTTTGTACTGTTTATAAAAGTTTGTTGTTTTGTTCTGATGATTGTTGTATTCCCAAAGTTAAAGTATTCGGGATTTGAACGGTCTTGGTCGATCTTGCGGTCGATTAAGGACGGGCGAAACCCGGGTCTTTACAGTTGGTATCAGAGCTCTGGTTAGCTCAAATCTTTGGGGTACAACTCATTAGAACGGAACAGAAGACTCATCAGAGGTTGGATTAGTAATATCCAATAAGAATACTCATTAACGTATTTTTAATAATATATATAATCTATTTTAGAAAATATGATTTTTGAAAATATATTAAGGTTATATATTTGTAAGCAAATCAACTAATAAAATTATTGAAATGAATAAAAGAAGGGAAGATGAGTTAATAAATTAAACACTTTTACCTTCGTTCCTTTTCGAGGACGAAAAGATTTTAAGTGGGGGAGACTGTAACGACCCGGAATTTTGGGTCCAATTTAAAAATTTTATTTTAGAAATTTTAATGAATTTTAATATTTAAAATTATTTATTTTAATAATAACAACTAAAAAAAATAATAATAATAAAAAATGTCCATTACTATAGGAAATGTATTTACATTGGATTTTGCATCCTAGATGTTTATGAACACCTCATGTTTGTATAGTTGAAAATAAACATCATGTTTGTATAGTTGAGATAAATATCTCATGTGTGTTTTGTTGTAAAACCAAATTACCATATTTTGTTGATTTAGAAAGAGAGTGAAACAAAATAATCATTGTGTTAAATAGGAAAGAGAGAAAAACAAAATTTCTCATTTGTTTAATAGGAAATTGTTATGATTGAAAGTAGAATTAGATGCAAAATAAAAACATTCTTTTTATGTGCTATGTTAAAATTAGATATGTGTGCAAATAAATATTAACATTTATTTGTCATGTTAAAGATTAAGATTTGTGAACGAATAAATATCCACATTTATTTGTTACATTAAAGATTGGAATGGTGTACAAATAAAAATATTCAATTTATTTGTTAAAATAGAAAATTTTGTACAAATAAAAATACTCATTTGTATTTTGTTATGAAACATATAATTGTTAGAATTATGAGACGATAAAAATAATCTTTTTATCGTAACTCATGAAACATAGAATTATTAGAATTGTCATGATTATATAAAATGCAATTTATGTTAGAATTGAAATGTCAGTTATGTTAGATTAGAAATACTAGAATAACATGTCACTTCATGTTTTGTTTACTAAAAAGACTTCTTAGCATGTTCAGTTAGGATAAATAGAAATTTATGTTAATATATGGTTTTCCATTTAAAATGACATTTTTAATAGGTCTAGTTAGATAAAAAGAATTAAGTTATTAATATAAATCATAATGGGCAGGTTATAAATATAATTTGTAAAAGAGAACCACGTGTATGTTTGTATTCTCTTTATTCCTATCCATCCAATTAAATACCTTCCCATTCTTTCTCTTTGTCTTATTATATTTTGAAATTTGAATGAGAGAACCACGTGTATGTTTGTATTCTCTTTATTCCTATCCATTCAATTAAATACCTTCCCATTCTTTCTCTTTGTCTTATTATATTTTGAAATTTGAATGAGAGAACCACGTGTATGTTTGTATTCTCTTTATTCCTATCCATCCAATTAAATTCCTTTGTAACAATTGTATTAACGGGCCTTTTTCAAATATAAGAATTAAATAGTTTTATTAATATATTTACCCCTAGTATATACGGTCTAAACACAAAACCCTATTCTATAATACATAGCCGCCGCCCTTTACATTTTCAATGGCTGAAAACGCACAAAAACAATTCGTTAATTCCTCCTAGTCTACCACAAATTAAAATATGAAATCAAGACAAATAATCAAGAGCAAGGCTTCGAAGTGGCGGGTTGGATGGTGGACTCGGTGGTCTTGGGGCGTGCGATGGGGGTGACTTGAGCGTGCGTTTTGGGGTTCATTTCGAACGATCCAAGGAGAAGGACGAAGACTGCCGGTGTTCCCTTCACTAATCAAAAATTCGATGAAATTTGGTGAGATTCTTTATTTTATAATTTATGAAATTAAATTATCTTTCTTGTGTTATTGATGTTTGTATGTACATGAATATGGATTGGTGATGAATGATTGATATTGGTGATGGATGTTTATGTAGTTATTGGCAGTTCTGTTCATGTATACGTTGTGAATGTCATTGATTGTGGAATGAATATTGATAGGTAAACTTGTGTAAATAAAGTTCATTCTTTATTTCTATAATCTTGAGAATTTATATTTAAATTTAAATTTATAATTTCTATTGTTGTTTCAGAAAAATGGGCGTTATTTAGATTTGCAATTTTGTACCAAAATTTCATTTTTTTCATGTTTTACATGAAAACAGGAATTTTATACAAAATCGTTGAACTAAATAAATATTTTATTTTATTGAACTGCATGGAAATGAATTTTTAATTAAAATGTTGATTTTTGATAAAAATAATATTTTAATCGATTTTGGCAAAATTTGGGCTTTTATGCAAAATTGTCTTTTTTGGACAAAAAGAACAAATTTTTGTTTTCTTATTCTTTCTGAAAATAAAGATGACATCTTTATTAACATGGAATTTTAGAAAATAAAATTTGTTTTTAGAATTGTTTATATAACTTATATTTTCAATATAAATTATAATTTCAACGTTTCAGGCACGTGCAGTTCATGTTTTGAGTTTCAAACTTTGAATGACTATAACGGAAGATCCAACCGTTGGATTTTTCCAAAACTGGATCCGTTGGATCCGCTTTGGAAAAATCTTTCCACCAATACCAAGTTTGAAAATTTTCAACGGTTAGATCTTGAGTTATGTGTAATTCAATTTTTGGAATAACAGCGCTATAACTACACTTGACCTGTAACGTCGTTTTAATGAAACGAATAATTATAAAAAAATAATAAAGTTTGGATCCTTATTTTTGAAGAATAAAGTTTTGATTTATTTGGACTAAAATGAAAAATTTGATCTTTATTTTTAATAAATAAAGTTTTGGTTTTTATTTTTATTTTGAAAATAAAATAAGGTTTTTGTGAACATGAATTTGTTTGGACTAAAATGAATGAAAGTGACGTTCTTTACTTTTAAAAGGACTAGAATGATAAAGTGTTATTCTTTATTTTGGAAAAAAATTAAATTGAATAAATTTATTCTTTATTTATGAATGGATTAAAAAGGAAAGACTTAAAACATGGACCGATTACATTAAATTGAAATGATACAAAAGGGAGTTTTATTCTAAATCGGTTCCATTCAAAAGAACGTAATTAATACCTATTAGGTGAACATCGTTAATTGGTTATACCATTTATGTTATAATTTAATGCACTTGTATACACTGCCATTTACAAGCGACCTTGGCTTGTTTATGTGAGTGGACGATAAATTTTTACACATCGTCCAGAAGAACAGTTTATTTTATAATATGTGAATTGTGTTGGCTGAAACCCCACGCGGGTTAAGGGTTGACATTTGAATACACGTCACCCTTGGAATAATTAGAAATGCACTTTGGATGGATGTTTGAAATTGTGATATAATTAATGTTTGATTTTCCGTATAATTAATTTATATGGAAATACAGGGTCTCATTCCAACTTTGAGTGAAATAAATAAATATTCAATTAATGCAATTAATTGGTAATTAAATTTAGGAATTGTGTATTTACTGTTTTGAAGTATAGAATAAAAGCTTTTGAATGAATGTAATAAATTTATTTATTTTTTCAATAAATAAAATTAATTGGCAATTGAAGTAAGGGATGATGTATTCGCTTTTTAAAAAGGAAATGATAAAGAAGTTTTGAATTGATCATATTTCATTCTAGTTTTGAATGAAGGAAATTAATTTCCATTTATTACTCAATTAACGAAATTAATTGACGATTGAATTGAGAAGATCAAATCTTATTTATTTGGAAAGTTACAAAACAAATCCTAGAAATGGGTAAATTACCTTCCAACTTTAATAAGAAGATTTGAAATTTAAAGATACCGTTTTATGTTAACATTTAATTTGGGAAATTGATTTCATTTTAATATTGAAGCGGTAGGTTTTAATATCACAATTAAAACCGTTTTGAAAATAATTATTATTATAATATCATAATAATATGGAAAGTTTATATGTATTGAAATGGAATAATAAAGTTTTATATGAAAGAACATTTCAAGTAAGGAATGATATTAAGTAGTTGGATATTTTAAAATATAAAATATTTTAAAATAATATTCTTGGATAATATTTATAATTAAAAATTATAATTATATTTGGACACGAGGTTAGGTCACGTTTATGGTGGAAGTCTGCCCGGACCCAACCGGCATATCCAGCAGCCATAAATGTTGGGCCTAATGTGAGAGGTCCAAGTATACATATATGAATTGGGTTTTGACTCGAGGTTAAGCCCAACTGTGGAATAAGTCTGCCCGGACCCAACCGGCATATCCAGCATCCACAAGTTGTAGGTTTAATGTGAGAAGTCTGGCCCAGTATGAAATTGAAATATAATAACGAGTTGGGCTTTTTAGTCCGTTTTAAAATGATAATGCCATTTTAACCAGTATGAAATATCTTATTCATTTGAAAATGAATATTGAAAGAGTTAAATTTCAAAATAAATAATATTTTGGGAAAGGGGATTATTTATTTTATAAATAAATAACAGGAAGTAAAAGTGGTTTTATCATAACCACGTAATTTCAATGAACATTTGAAATAGGCTTGAGTGGAAATTAAGTACGGATTATTTCAATATTAATTTCCGTAATTAAACGGTTATTATTTTGGGAATTTGGAAGATACTTATTATCACTATTTCCGAAATGATTGCCGTTGGTTTTGGAATTTGATATTGAATTTGAGTCGTGCTAATTTTTATTTAAAGTCTTATATTTAATATCAAATTGATTTTGGTTGATTAATGTTTGAATAACATTAATTCTTAAAACCTCAATGAATAGTGAAATGAATATAAATCTTTTAATTAAGATTTGAACGAAATTTCCTAATTTAATTTATTAAATTGGAAATAACAGAAATGTGAATTTGGGTTTTATTGTGAATTATGTTTTAAATAACATTTATTCTTTAACCTAGATTTATGATAGCATTAATTCCCTAACTATTGAATAATCATTTAATAATGATTTTTGGAAGTAAAATCTAAATAAGGTTTTGAATAAAATCTTTAATAAGATTTTAAAAAGGGGAATTAAGTAAATTATTGAATTAAGGAAATAAACAATAATGGAGCTCCACCAGTTTAACTCCAAGCGTTAATTAAATCTTTAATTAGATTTAAACGGAAAAGGTAATTAAGTACCGGAGACTAATTGGGATTAATAAATTGGTAATTTCGGAAAGCGTAAAATTCCGATTAGTTTGAATAAACCTTAATTTGGTTTAATATGGATAAATAGAGATTAAAGAATAAATATTAAAGATTTATCTTTGATAAAATTAATGGGAACCTATCCCTAAGAAATTGGATATTTTTAAGGAATATTCGGAATTGGAATAAGGCGTTGGTTGAATTTTATCACTTTATGTTTTTAAATCAACGCGAGTTATTCAGAAAGTCCGGGTCCAACCCATTCTGAATAATGAATACGACGATGAATAGTCGAATGATTGAAGACAGTGACAAGACCGACAATCTTCACATCGAATGGATGTTGATGCTATTGAGGCCCATGAAGGGAGTAGCTACCTTGAAGGGGATGAGAGGGCGTCCGTCCGGACGTAGTGCTGATTTGTACGGATTGACTTTCGTTCAGACCCAGAGCATAAGTTTAAATGGATGGTGTGTCTGACATCGTTCTTCGTTATATATCATATTGTTGATTTTCTGTTAATATATAAATGTTGGTGGTGGAGAATTTATTCTCTACTTAACACCCATTTATGTATTGGTAGATAAGCAATGGTATGGTATGGAGTGACAGTGTGGCATACTAAGATGCAATGATCAAGGTTTCTTGTTGGAAAGCAGAACCTTGTGGTGACGATCAAAGCACCGCTTGAATAAGCAGAGCTTTGTGTATTACGTAGCCTCACGAGCCTCACAAACCGGTGGCGTCTAAAACGGGTGAAGGGAACGCAGGGAAAGTAGCACGTTTCTTTCTAGCTAGAAGTGGTGTTTGGGTTTTATCACAGCCTGGCATTTTACTTATGTGGATGATGGAATGAGGCGCCTCGGATAGGTCCTATAGGACCGGGAAACGTGTGCTTAGGAATTGCCAATCCTCAAAGCTGTATGTGAGGACCGGCCCTGCAGGATCCAAGGGTTCACTACGGGGAATCCTGAGACACTAGCTAGAGTGTCTCGAATCGGTAAGGAGCTCCGCTCTAGCCTTGACTCATGATGGAAATCCAAACTTCCAATACTCCCCATGCGGTTTTAATTGTATTACTAGTACGGAGGCATAATATATGGTACCTATGCTTCCTAGGATTGATATTATGATTGAAATGTTTTATTAAAACTTATACACACTAATAATAATATCGTTTTTACGTATCTATCATCTTTTAATCACCATAAGGTAAAACTCTATCCTCTGGTGTGCGTTGCATTGTGTGATGGGACCTGAGTCTTATGGTGGTTTCATTTTTCTAAAAAGCATTGCGTTATTTGACGATTTACTTTACTGTTATGCACAGCAATCCATTGGAGTAAACCCGTTCCGCGTTAGCGGCGTGGTCCTTGGATTTGCCCTATTACTAGTAGTTATGTTAGTTAAGAATTCTCACACCAGTCCCACGACTGACCCGTTGTTTGTTTCCACCTTTGCAAACTCGGGTGCCCTCTTTTCCACGGGCAGTCGAGTAGCTATCTACAGGTTTATCTCTCGAGCAGGATACTGGATTGAAGCATAAAGCTGTGTCCATAGTTTAGATTTCCTTCCGCTGCAATGTTTTAAAATTTAATGTAAATTTATCTTTCGCTGTAATATAATTCGATGTACTCTGATATTTTGTACTATGATGTAAACATTTTGTACTGTTTATAAAAGTTTGCTGTTTTGTTCTGATGATTGTTGTATTCCCAAAGTTAAAGTATTCAGGATTTGAACGGTCTTGGTCGATCTTGCGGTCGATTAAGGACGGGCGAAACCCGGGTCTTTACACCCGTTCCACGAAAGTGGCGTGGTCCTGTGATTAGCCATATTATATATGTGTTGAATAAATTTCTCATACCAGTCCCATGACTGACTCGTAGTTTGTTTCACTCTCAAACTCGGGTGCCCCTTTTTCTACATGGGCAGCCTTGTATTCAGGTTTAGCTGGTTCTTTCTGGATAGCTGGAGCTAAAGATGGATCCTATCATTTATCTCTTTTTATGTTGTTCAGCTCCTATTGTACATATTATGTTTGTTTTCCGCTGTAGACATTTATGTATAGCTGAACTGTATTTGTACTAAGTAAGATCCTGTATACTGTGTAACTCTGATGATTACTTTTATCCAGTATATTCTATTGTTCATTATCTGGTGTATTTATTTAATTTTGTTCTGCTATTATCTGTTTCTGTGTTATATTCCAAGGATAACCCTTGCCTCCGTCAGTACGGGGTTTGGGGTCGTCACACTACCAATTCATAATAGTTGCAATAAATGAGATTTCACAATTGACATTTTCAATCAGTTGTGAAAAGCATATTTTTGCAAGCAGTACTTGCACGCCAATTGCAAAAAATATACTTTTAGTAACTGTGTAAACGTGCGAGTTTTGAAGAAACGTATCTTTAGCAACTGTATTTTTTTCCCAGTTGCAAAAAAACCTAGATATTATTGATAATTAGTAAATAAATAATGCCTTGCCAAAAAAAGTAGTAAATAACTATTTATTGGTATATCATAATTATCTGTAACAACTGATTATTAGTAAATAACTTATAATCACTGGATAGTATTGATAGATTATAATTATATTTTATACTTAGTTAATTTTTAAATTTAACTATCTATGATTAGTAAAGTATAGTTAATATTCATTTTACATATAATAACACATTAATATAATTAATTCTCAATTATCAAATAAATAATATTAAAGACTTAATAAATAAAAATAAACTTTTGATAATTAATATTTAATAATATATGTCTAATACTTAATATTTATATAGTTTAATATAAAAAATTTATTACAATTAATACTAATTATTATTTATTTATTTATAATATATTTAACAATTGATAATCAATAGTTAATGATTAACAATTGAAGGCATGTCCATAGTTATTAGTATTCAACAACGATATAATACAAGTAATAGACAACAATCGATAATTACGTACATGAGACACATAACAATAAGAGCATCTCCAATCCCAAGGCAATGTAATGTCTTCAAAAGCTTACGTGGAAACAATAGTTTTACAATGTCTAGCCTTTGTGTCAAGAAACAATGTCTACAGAACAAAAGGGCCTCCAATGCAAACGTGCTGAAAAAGTAAAACTTGTCTATATGGCAAAATTGAACATGTTTAATGTGCTGAAAGTATGGTGGTAATTTAAATAAAAAGAGGCATTTTGCTGTAACTGACAAAAACATGGGATAGTAGTCTTCCAAAATGTGAAACCCAATGTCCGACGCTGGACAAGCTGCTCCATAATGTCAAATTATTTTTGCAACACGTCAGCTTCAACATTGCGTTCCACATTGCATTGGAGAAGTGAAAATATAAATTATTGGAAAACGCAAACGTGTCATGGACTTCACAATCCAATTCCATCAGCATTGAAGATGCTCTAAAGAAGTAACTAGGCTTGTGCCTGTTTGCTGATTGGTAAATCACGGGGCTACAAACATAAGAGAAATAGTGAACACATCCCGCCACACTCAAACCATAGTACAAACCATTGCATAAATAAATAGTTAAAACCACACTCTAATTCCTCACTAAATAATGGCGGCGCAATATGAAGCTCAACTTACATTAGTGGTGTCGAGCTATTTCCTAATGGCGGAGCAAATCCTAATAACTCCTCATCAAACCCTACATTAACACCAAATGCCACTAACTCGAAAAAACGCGATGCATTGATATTCCTCTATCCTTGATTCACCCATTCAGGTTTGCTCCTGAGCTTCTTCCTATTCCTCCTTTTTATTCCATTTTTATACCTTTGCTGAATTATAATCACGATAACGCACTAAATCTGTTTTGCTTTTGTTCAAATCTTCAAATAGAAATTGCGATTTGGAAACATCTGAGAAAGTCAATTTGGAGGTTGAAAATGATGGGCCTAATTTTTTGAATGGCTTGAAGAAAGCAAATGTACACTCAATGACAGACCTTTTGAATGAAGTAATGAACGTTGCAAATAGTCAAAGGGAGGATCGAACTGAAAAATGCAAAGCAGTAACTCCCACTTGCATTGACATGAGTGAAAAAGCTGACGTGGTTTCTCCTGTGAATCAGCGTGAGCAAATTCTAAATGGTGTTAAGCCTATAAATGTTGAATTTATAGACAAAGGAATTAACAATGGACTTCATATTGACAGCTCCAGTGAAACTGCTGTTGTGTATGACGTAGTTGTACACACAATTATATGATTTTTGTTTGATGCAACCAAATAATTATTATTATAAATGTGTTTATTATTTTACTGTTATATAACATCACAGTCAGGAATATAATATTACTTTTTTTATTTAAATAGAATACGACTGTATAGAATTTCATACATTCACATAGTATTTTATTTAAATATAAATATTATATTTCAACATTCAAATAGTACAAATTATATGACTCCACTATTTGTACACATTCACGAATATTACACATGATATTGTACTTGTAAACAAATTAAATATAACAGACAAATTTGTTTGAACACAATAAAATAATATTTTATTTCATTCAAACTTGTTTGTTACAAATATCAGTGCAATTCTCTCTACAACACTCATACAGTCACTTTGTCTATACAAATCATATATATACAAACACATTTACTGACACTGCTTCATGCACTATCTTCAGTCTTCTGTTTTCACAACATCTTCACTATCAGTCCAGTCTTTATCTTCATACCTGTCATATACATAAACACACACACAGTATATGGAACAGAAATAATTGTTAAAAATACTATGAGTATAAATTTTATTTTTTAAAGTTTTATTTGCCCCAGATTTCTGGTGTGTTTCTCATCATTTTTCATGACTTGATCTGATTCATCTGTGTCTAGTCAATTTGTATATGTATAGCACAGAGACAAGAAATTTTATCTGATGGCTGCATATACACAAGCGCATGAATATACACGTGTGCACTGCCATGGCAATCAAAATATAGCGTGCAACTGAGGAGCAGCCATATAGACCAACTCGACGCAGTGCAAGTGAAAATGAAATCATACATATATACGGACACACACACACACACACACATATATATATATATATATATATATATATATATATATACACACACACATATGTGTATATATACATATATGTTTATACGTGTATCAACATCAATTGCAAGACAAATATATAAAGCAACCCAAAACTAATTAGCCAAGAAAGTCATCAAATCAAATATGGACTAATACATAGGAGCAGTTACTCATTAGAAGACAACAGCTAAATGGTTGAGGCGTGATCAACTAAACACAATGGGACATAGCAGCATAATCAAAGTGATGGACAGTATACAAAAATCAGGGATATGTGAACATGCAAACATATACACATGTTGTTCAACCCAAATTATCAAGTGATAAAAGAAGATACACAAGACACAAATCAGCATGGGTTGCAAGCGTCAGTTATACAAAGCTCAACAGTGTATCAGGATGGTTCAGCTCGTATCAATGGTCATACAATTACACAGCTAAACAAATGTCTCAAAGCAACCATGCACAAGACAAGGCTCAGGTACAAACTACAAGTGAACAGCAAGTGTACATGTTTTTGGTGCAACCAAGTTGGCAAGAAAGCATGGACATGAATGTGCTTATATACAAATGTCTGATAAGCATGGTCAACAAAATAGTGTGCAGCATGCTAGTATGTTTCAACATTATAAAGTTCAATGTCACAATGGTGCAGCCAAGAAGGCAAGTGATCATGCCTAAAACAGAGGTACAACAACTCATATGAACAAGCCAGTGATCAATCCAAGAATTGGTGCAACTCAGTGAGAAATCTGGTGCAAGTAATCATGCATGGGTGTATGGTGCGAACTACATCATGGAAGACTTTTTAGACAAGTTTTAAATGCAAGTTTATTCGACAAAGTTTTTTTTTTTAATCATTGCATAAATCAATTTCCAGAAATAGCGAGAAATGACCAAGCAAAACTGCACATATATAGTAATGAATATAACGCAAGGTTGCAAACTAAATGGTTCAAATAAGTAATTCATTTGAGAATTCACAATTTACTTTGGCAAGTCTTCAATCAAGGAAATCAACATTCAGCAATTCATTTTCGAGCAATTTCAAAAAAATTTCCTATTTTGCAATGGTGTAAGGAAGAGCAAAATTCAAGAAAGGGCCAAATATAGATTTCATTCACGAATACAAGGCAACAAGTCTCAGCAAGTTACTACTTTCAGAACTCAATCAAAACCAAAATCAACTAAGGTTCAATATCCCCAGGAAATCACAGTGGACATATTTGGCAAATGCGAATCACAATTTTTTGGCAAAAATCAGTGTGTGTTATTTTGGGCAAGAGGAAAATCATTTATTTTTCAGAAATTCAGAGATCGAAATTTTTTGGGCAATAATACATTTCGGATATCACCAACACATCAAAGCCGCAATTCGATTTCGAGTATTTCAACAACAAAGGCAAATTTTTTATTTCATTCAAGCCGATTCTATCAACAAAATCAAAAGAGGAAACCACAATAAAACTAGACCAAATCACATCCACAAAATCAGAGATTCTAGGATTTTGTAGTCCTATTTTATCACCACATCATCACAGGCAGTAAGGCATCGAAAAATCAACAAGCCAAAAATTTTCAAAAAGCAGAAATCAATCTATCAATTACTCACAGATTTTCGATCGCGCGAGAGAGAGGAAAAATACCAAATAGAGCAAGCAACTCAAAGTATTGAAGAAATCCGAGAACCACAACATCAATTCATCTTCAATCGATCGATTCAGAGGACGCTGAAAACCCTAAAATTCCATTGCCTAGCCGCCATTTATTTTCTCCAGAAAAATAAAAAGAAACGACTAATTGTTTTGCAATTGAGAGGAAGTGGGCTGGTCTATTTCTTTTGGGCTTAACTTTTATTTAGAAAGGGGACTAGGATTTTTAGCTTTGATTTTATTTCTTTTGTATTTTTGTTTTTGTTTTTCCATCTGTAATCGATCCATCATTTCTAGAGACTGTAAAATCTTAGGTTACGTGTTACGGGTTTGTAATACGGGAAAATCTGATCGAGGGGGTATCGGTCAATCTTGGGTTTTGAGCGTAGGATTAGAATAGGAGCGAGGGGTTTGTAAGTGTACTTGGTCTTGTATGCGGGATCTGTTCTTTTACCTAGTAGAAACCTTAGGAATGCAGCAGTAGGCAAGGGTTTTGCCGAAGCTGGGTATATCTGTGTGTGATTTATTTACCGCACTTCTATTTTGCTGCATTTCGTGATCTGTTTATTATTTTAATATCCTTTCAGTTTTTTTTAATTCAGCGAAAAGCTGTGATAAACCCTATTCACCCCCCTCTAGGGTTAATCTAGATCCAACAACTTCTCCACTAGATAGCTTCCTTCTACAAAATTTTGATTTTGTAAGGGACAATGGTACTAAAAAAGTGACTGACACACTAAAGTTAAAGCCAATGCTAATCAAAACAGCAGTGAAACTGTGCCTAACCTCATTGAAAACCTTAAATCTGAATTGGATAGTGGCAAAGTCACCGGTGACTCTTATGTTCAAAAATAAAATCTTACGAAGCTCAGGCAAAAGAATTTTAGCTCCTTCATGAGCATAAAAATAGCTAGTGGCAATGTCAATGGTAAGTAGAGGGTATTATCCGATCCTGGTTCATCTTTGCTTACTCAAACCAAGTTTCAAACCCCTATCCCATTCAAACCTGGATTCCTGAACTGTCAGAGCTCGAAAAGTGATGGCTCATCCAGGCAGAAGAATCACTACTATGCTCACATTGCTCCTTCTGCAGCATATAAGGCTGCTCCCGAACCTATTGCTGTATTTTTTTACCTAGGTAGCTGCGTCTCCAACTGAAGAGATAGCAAATACCCCTCTTACTTGCAGCAAGAAGAGAGGAATGTTGAGAATGAAACAGGACAAGGGCTAGCTGCCTTTGGGATGTAATGTGTGCGCCTTTGTCGCATTGGGTATCTAGTTAGTCATGCTTTACTGTGTAATGTGATTTTTCACTAATGTTATGTAATTGTAAACCAATGTATCCCATGTGTGGGAATCTTGCTTTTTCAGAAGCTAGCACCGCTTAGCTCCTGAACTGCATGTATTTTTCTTTTTTTAATAATAAAGTGTTATGGATCACTGTAAAAATCGGTCAGCCTTGCCAAAAAAAAGGTACTAAATGCTACTATTTTGTGTAATTATTGCCTTAAAATGGGTTACTAGTGGTCTAAGAATGAAATCTGTAGTTGCATCCCATAATTGATTGAAGCTAAGATACATAAGAACAAGATGAATGTTGCAAATGTAGTTTGATTATTTATTATAAACATTGAATTGTTAAGGAAATGAGTAAATCTTATAATAGTAATACAATTGTTAATGCATTCAATATTGCAAATTAAATTGAATTTTTTAATATAATCTAATATAGAATTTATATAAGTAATGATGAACTAAATACATTGTTATGATTTAACATTGTATGCTACGTGAAAATGAATATAGTATTAACTCTTTTAATGAAAAAAATGTAAACTATGTATGTAAATGTTTAAGTTGTTATAACAGTATAACTTTTTTATAACAATATGTTTAAAATTTTGTAACTGAGACAAGCTTAGTTTTGTACCTAAGCGAGCTCTTTTTTTAGAACCGAGCTTTGCTCTGTTTGTACAAGCTTAGTAAAACTAACTATTGTACTTTAAAACAAGGTTGAAAACAAAGAAGACCAAAGATAGTTGAGAGAGTTAGAAACACTCTCAAATCTGCAGTAGACACACTAATTACAGGCTCAAATTTAAACTAAATGAATTATGCAGAAAATAAAGATATTATTTATGAAATATGATCTGATATAGTTCTACAGGGTACATATTTATAGCAGCAGTAGAATATTCTAGATAGTCATTAAATACATATGCCTATTCAAATTGATAGTTATTAAATAAATGTGCTAACATTAATAGCCGGTACCTATTCAGGAATTGCATTATCTTCTCAGTAATTCATGAAGTTTGCACAAACTTTTCAACACTCCCCCTTTGTGCGAACTTCGGAATCCACACCAAGTTGGGCTCCAAGAAACTCAAATTATGCCACTGGCAGGGCCTTAGTAAATATATCAGCAAGCTATTCGTTCGTATCAATTTTGATAAGATCAATTTCTTCTTGCAGCACTTTCTCTCGTATGAAGTGATAGTGAACTTTGATGTATTTAGTCCTAGCATGAAAAACAGGATTTGAGGCCAACCGAATTGAACTTATATTATCACAATATAGCTCAACGGTTTCCATTTTAGAATGAGAAATTTCCTTGATCAATCTTGTTAACCATATACACTCTTGTGCAGCAAGTGTGGCAGCATTATACTCTGCCTCTGTACTTGATGATGCTACCATGGCTTGCTTCTTCCTACATCACGATATTGTCGCTGATCCAAGAGTAAAAATAAAATCATAGGTAGATATTCTTGATGAGGGATCCCCTGCCCAATCTGCATCAGTGAATCCACCAAGTAAAACCTCTGCATCTTCTTGGTGTTGGATCTATATTAACCCTAGAGGGGGTGAATAGGGTTTATCACAATTTTTCACTGAATTGAAAATATGACAGGATATTAAAATAATAAACAGATCATAGAATGAAGAAAAAATAAAGTTGCAGAAATAAATCACACACAGATATACCCAGCTTCGGCAAAACCCTGGCTACTGCTGGATTCCTAAGGTTTCTATTAGGTAAAAGAACAGATCGCGCATACAAGACCATGTACACTCGCGAACCCCTCGCTCCTATTCTAATCCTGCGCTCAAAATCCTAGACTGATCTAATCCCCTAGATTAGATTTCCCCTTATTACGAACCTGTAAACAGTAACCCTAGTTTTTACAGACTCTAGTAAACTTCCAGTTACACCTTAACTGGCTCCCCTAGAATTTTACAGACCCTAGAAACTGTTTGAGATGTTTTACAAAACACAAGTAAAAATACAACATGAATTAAAAAAATAAAACCCTATAGAAAAATAAAAGAGTTTAATAATAAAGGGTCATCCCATTTTTAAATTTAAAAGTTGGCCGACCCATATTCTATTATCTCTTGCCCGATCTCCTTTGTCTTTGAAAAAAAAAATGGCGGCTACGGTTTTTAACTTGGCTCCAATTCGTTAGTGAAGAAATCGATATGTCTTTGTGCAATCTCTGAAATGATGGACGCTGATATTCTTTGCAATCTCGATCCCCAATCTTGCTCGATTTATCAAAGTTAGATCTTTGATTTATGTTTTAATACTTGAATTATTTTATGTGAAATTCTTGGGGTTAACTTTGCCGATGAGGAAATGGTGATATAAATAGGGTATGATAAAACCCTAGGCTCTCTGATTTCCATAAACTGATCGATCTAATTTGGCCCGATTTTCCTCTTTTGAATTCAGTGATTTTCCTTGGATTTGAAACAGCTTGTGCGATTAATGCTGATGAATCCAAGCACTAATCTGTTTATCTAGAAATTGAAACTTCCCTTTTGTGTTCTCTGGAAATTATCTGTTGCCTTGAATTTGAAATGAATTGTTGCTTTGAATAAAATCCTGGTTGACTCAAAACAAGAAAGATTTAAAAAGTTTTGCCAAAAATTTGTGAGACGATTTCTGAAAACACTTGCAGACATTCACTGATTTTGTGCTTGCCAAAATTTCACTGTGATTAAAAAAAATGGAAACATAATTGAGAAATTTTCTCCAGAATGCTTTCTCAATCATTAAAGATCATTCCTTATTTGAAATCAAATCAGAAATTAATTGATTTCCATACAGTACTCGTTCACATAATTAATATGATTTCTGGAAGAAAAATAAAACTGTTTTTGCCAATTCTATAATCAATTTGTCAATCAGCATTACCATAAAACCTAGAGTAAATATTTGCATTGAAAAACTTGCCATGATTTGCCATAGAGTGATTTGCACTTGTCAGAAAAATAACTCTTGCATGTTTTTGAAACTTTCCAAATTTCACAATGATTAAATGGATATAACGCTGTATCACGTTATATGAACTTTGGCTTGATCACTTTGAGCTATGTGAATTTCTTCAGTGTAATTTGGCCAAGTATGAAAGATGCTACACTTCAGTATGCCCAGATTTATACGTAAGTGTCATTTGTGTCAACTGCTTGACTCACTTGTGCTTGTATTTTCCGTTCTTTATAAAAATTCAGATTTCTGCACAAACTTGGCATGTCCAAAAACATTTGAGCTCTTATATATTCCTGCATATATAACTTTTCTTGTATATGCTGACACCATCCTCTCTTTTTTGCTGTTTTGACATGATCCAATTGAGCTTGTCTTTGTCAACACATGTTGCTGTCTAGTTCCATACATCACCTGAACTGTTTCATGATGATGTATGCACCCATATTGCTTGTCCATGCTTATGTACCACCTTGTAGTTTGATCATGCTTCTTTGTTCATGTTTCAATGCTGCTGCAAAAATGACTTGTACATGTATCATGCTGGTTTGAACATTTGCTGACCAGACTATGCTGCTCCATATATTTGAAACTGCCTTGTATATATGCAAACCAGTTTACATTTTAAATGTTGATTTGTAAATTTGAACCATGAATTTGCTGTGGTGCTTGATCTTGTTGCTGCGTTGGATGTATTAACTTGCTTGACCATTTGTTGACTGTATACACCACTTGATCATGCCATATTATGCTTGCTTTTTTGGCTTGCCTTTTGCTTGGATTTGTTGATTCACTTTGGCTCGACCATGCCATGTTTACTTGTGCTCGACCACACGTAATTATGTTGCACTCGGTTGAGATGGTCTATGTGGGTACTCCTCAGTTTCCATACTGTATACTGATTGGAGAGGCAGTGCATACATGTATATCTATACACGTGTGTATATGCAGCCATCAGACTAGATTTTCTATCCCTGTTCATATACAAACTAGCTGCCTAGACACAGATGAATCATATCAAGCCATGAAAAATGATGAGAAACACGCCAGAAATCTGAGGCAAATAAAATTTATGTTCGCCTATATTCAGTTTAAATTCTATTGTAGTGTACTATGTGTGTGTTTCATTGTGACAGGTAAGAAGATGATGACTGGACTGACAGAGAGCTGTGAAGACAGAAGATTGAAGACAGTGAATGAAGCAGTGTCAGTAAATGTGTTTGTATATGAAAGTGAAAATGTATGTATATATGATTTGTATAGACAGAGTGACTGTATGAGTGTTGTAGAGAGAATTGTACTGATATTTGTAATAAACTGATTTGAATGCTCCCCCTATAACTGTGCATGAGTGAAAAGAATGTGAAACTGAATTGGAATTTTCAAAATTAAAATATTTATAAACTATTCACTCATAAATCAAAATCTCAATTCATTCCCCCCTTTTATTATCATCAAAAGGATACATAATTTAAAATATAGATAAATACTGACTAGAAATATAATTTCAACTTAAGAGGAAGAACGTTCATCATAAATCTTAATCAGCCAAACAAAAATCATAATATTCTGAGAATAGGTGGCATATTTCACATTGTAGAGAATGACAGATTAATGGTGAATTTTATATAAAATGGGGAGAGTCACAAAATTTTGATTTCCAATTATTTTCAAAAGAATTTTGTGAAAAATGAGCACAAAAACAGTGACGGATTTAGACTATAGTTAATAATTCAGCTTAAGTGACAAAATCGTATAATCTCAAATCCCAATAGCTATCAATCAACAAATCATAATACATCATAAAATATTAACACATTCCACAAAATAAAAGATGGGTTGATAGGCTGGTTTTTAAACACCTAGGAGAATTTCTAATTAATTTCTATTTATAGCACATTTTTCCTTTTTCTTTTTATTTTATTTAAGAGCACACTAACCACGCATAACCAGAGCTTGGATTTTTAAATGAGGTCAGTCGCAGCTTAAATTATAAGTTGTCTCTTAACCATGCATGACCAGAGCTTGGATTTTCAAATGAGGTTAGAGACACACTTATATATATTAATTATATATTTATCATTCTCAGCTTCAAAAGAAAAACTCCTTGGTATATAAAACCGATATGAATGATAGAAATGTGGTAGGTACAGAAATGGATTGTGAAATAAATTTCTTAATTAATTATACTATGAAATATGCTCGACTGTACCAGGATCATTGGAAATTTTCAATTATCACTAATTCTGAATAATAACATAGTCCAATTTCTATCACAAATATTTCCACTGTTTATTCAAAAGATTTAAAAAAAAATATTAACTCTCCACATTAGTATAACAAGCATGATGGATGATAGAATGATGGTAGATAAAGAAGATGGTCGTGAAATAATTGTCATATCAAAGATATTATAATAACTGTTCAACCATCATGAAAATCCAAATAAAATCTTCTCTTGTTGTGAAATATACTGCAGTCATAACACATCACAATTTCAAAATCTGATTATAATTTTGATGAAATATAAATACAGTTCAATTTGGATATTGATTTCAATTTCAGAATGAATAATCAATATATAATTTTAAAATTAAAAAAACAATTACAAGAGGTATTTAGAGAGATATAAACAAGACATATATATATATATATATACAGGATGAGAATATAATCAAAAAACATTTCAACACTTCCTAATCTGATACCATTTGATGTCTCTATTAATGAGGATTTTAACAAGACACCGAAGACGAAAAAGGATATCTTAAACAACATAATTTTTATTCACAAAGCCCAAGCAGACAAGATTAATCGATCAAGAATATTTATTAGAGCAGTAAACAGTTTTACTCAAAACAAGAAGTCATCAAAAAACCTTTCAAAAACAGTATCATAGCAGCACCAAAATTAGTTTCAAATCAGACTTGTCAAGATGACGGTCACATAAGATGATTCATGATCCAAGATTAAAATATAGTTTAAACAAACAAATATTCAAATCAAATCATCATGAAATAACAGTGAGTTTAAAGACCAGATTTTCAAAGTATTTTCCACAAGTATCTTTGACAAGTAAAAGAGAAATTTTAGATCATTTACATCAAGTTTGAGAGGCATTCATGATCCAAAAATTGAAAATAATTTATTTGAAATCACTTGAATCAATGTCAGTTTGAGATATAATGAATTATTCACACAACATTGATAATTTCAAATTTAAGTGGTATGTGATATTCAAAATATCAAGAATTTCAGATGATTTCAAACAAAACTAATTTCAACCATAATAATCATGAATAAAGATGAATTTTAAGATGTATCACTTATTCAAGACAATTTAAAATATTCAAGCCAATCTGAAAATTTCTGAAATTATCACAACTGATAAATAACAGAGTGCTGTAATGAGTGTAAATTTTCAAGTCTTTCCAAACTGATTAGAAGAGACTCAAAATAGCAGAGGTGTATGAAATTCCACAAAATTTTCAGATCTTCAAAAATTTAGAATTCGAATCAATAGTGTTCAAGATATGACAAGAATACATCAACACAGTTACGAATTCAGAGAATCAGAAAAAAAAACTTCAAATAAATTGCAGATATTTTAAAAAATAAATTCAAGGTCTGGAAATGATTAAAAACATCAGAGTTTTATACAAATGAAGTGAATTTCCAGAAAAATATGAATTCTGCAATTGGAAGTTAAGGAAGCCCAAGAAGTTACAAAGATATGACAGTGACAAATCAAAACAAAAAATACAAAGAAAAATAAATGGAAGGGACAGAAGGAGAAATAAACAAAGAAAATAAAAACAGAGAATATTTACAAAGGTGAGTTTAGAGATCATACCAAAATCCAATGTAAATTAGAATCTCTAACTCAACAGATGTGGCTTAAGGAACTGTGAATGACATGAAGCGGTCTGAATCCAGATTTTCTTTAGCAATGCAGTTCCTCAGCCTCCTCCGGTACCTAACAATTTAAGATATCAGATGGTCTAACAAAATTTGTAAAACCACTCACAGTTGTATTTATATGTTTTGGTACTATGCTTGTTTATATAACAATCCATCCGAATTTACCTTTGTACCCTTTGGAACCCAAAACTGTCTGAATTTAACAAAATTTGATTTATTTCTTTTTGGGATCCAAGGTTGCTTGAATGGTTTGTTATAGAAATTTTTTTCATCTTGCTTGTGATTTAAAAATCCTTTGAGTTTATCGGAGTTCAAATTTTCAAATCAGTTCTTTTCAAAGCAGTTTGAAAGATTTTTAAAATCACTGGGATTCCGTCTTTCAAAAACATTATTATTCCCAAAACCAAGACCTTGTTTATTTCCAACAGAAAATTGGTTTTTCAACAACATATTCAAAGATTTTTCACTATCAGGAAAATTTAGTCAAAGTTGACTCTAGTTGTTGAATTGTTAATTTAAGATCACCGTTCTATTTTATCAAATCTAAACAGCATTTATCAACGATCATCCTTTAAGCATCATATTGTTTCAAAACCAAATTTTTAGATTCAAGTAATTTAATTTTGGTTTGGGATTCAGCAATTTTAAATTCAAAACTTTTTCGACTTTCAGATTCAAATTTCTTGTTTTTTCAATCTCAATTTCTAGCTCATTCAGAATAGACTCAGTTTTCAATAAATTTTGTTTTTCAATAAAAATATATTTGGAATATTCAGACGTCTTAAAATTTTCAAATTCTTTTTGCAAACAATTGTTTGTGCTTTCAAGCTCTATCTTGTTCTCTTTTAAAATCAGGATTTCATTTTCAAATATCTGAATATTTTTATTTTGATGAACAAGATCATTTTTCAAATTTAAACAATTTTTGCAATTAGAATTTGAAGACTTCTTAACAGTTTTGAGTTTTGATTCCAAAAGATTATTTTTGCAGATCAACTCAAGTTTCTTAGATTTCAGAAGTTTATTTTTAGATTTTAGATTCTCAACAGATTCAGTAAAACCATTTAAACGATGAATTAAATCTTTATAAGAAATATTTCTTGTTGAGTCTCCAAATGAATTTCCATCTGTACAACCAGTTAAGCACAAATCTGAACCTGAATTGACATTCTGAGATTTTGAGCTATTGTCAGATTTTCCATACAGCGCATTGAGAGTTTTCCAGATTTCCTACGTAGTCAAACAATAGGAGATAAGACTATATTGTACATCATCAATATAAGAATATAAAATTTGAGTAGCTGGAAAATTAAATTCAATATCAACCCTATTTACAATATTATACCCATTTGTAATATTATTCTAAAATTTAATATCAACGGATTTCAAATAGGATTCCATTTCTGATTTCCAATTCAAAAAATCTATACCATTAAAAATAGTTGGAATACAACTGGACTGACTCTCTATGGACTGACAACTACGGATCACCATTTACTCTAAAGTTAAAAATTACCTGCTCTGATACCACTTGTTGGATTTAGATTAACCCTAGAGGGGGTAAATAGGGTTTATCACAGTTTTTCGCTGAATTAAAAATCTGACAGGATATTAAAATAATAAATAGTTCACAGAATGCAACAAAAATACAAGTGCAAAAAATAAATCACACATAGATATACCCAGCTTCGGCAAAACCCTGCCTACTGCTGCATTCTTAAGGTTTCTACTAGGTAAAAGAATAGATCCCGTATACAAGACCATGTACACTCGCGAACCCCTCGCTCTTATTCTAATCCTACGCTCAAAACCCTAGAATGATCTAATCCTCTAGATCAGATTTCCTCTGATTACGGCCCTATAACCAGTAACCCTAGTTTTTACAGACTCTAGCAAACTTCTAGTTACACCCTAACGGGTTCCCCTAGAATTTTACAGACCCTAGAAACTGTTTGAGACGGTTTACAAAACAAAAGTAAAACTACAACATGAAATATACAAATGAAACCCTAGAGTAAAATAAAGGAGTTTAATAACAAAGGGTCATCCGCTTTTCAAATTTAAAAGTTGGCCGGCCCATATTCTATTATCACTTGCCTGATCTCCTTTGTCTCTAAAAAAAATGGAGACTAGGGTTTTTCACTTAGCTCCAATTCATTGCTGAAGAAATTGATATGTCTTTGTGCAATCTTTGAAATGATGGACGTTGATATTTTATGAAATCTCGATCCCCAATCTTGCTCGATTTATCAAAGTAAGATCTTTGATTTATGTTTTAATACTTGAATTATTTTATGTGAAATTTTTGGGGTTAACTTTGCCAATGAGGAAATGATGATATAAATAGGGTAAGATAAAACCCTAGGCTCTCTGATTTCCATAAACTGGTCGATCTAATTTGGCCCGATTTTCCTCTTTTGGATTCTGCGATTTTCCTTGGATTTGAAACAACTTGCGTGATTAATGTTGATGAATCCAGACACAATTCTGTTTATCTAGAAATTGAAATTGCCCCTTTTGTGTTCTCTAGAAATTATCTATTGCCTTGAATTTGAAAGCAAATGTTGCTTTGAATAAAATCCCTGATTGACTCAAAACAGGAAAGATTTTAAAAGTTTTGCTAAAAACTTGTGAGAAGATTTCTGAAAACACCTGCAGATATTCACTGATTTTGTGCTTGCCAAAATTTCACTGTGATTAAAAAATGGAAACATAATTGAGAAATTTTTTCCAGAATGGTTTCTCAATCATTCAAGATAATTCCTTATTTGAAATCAAATCAGAAATTAATTGATTTCCATATAGTGCTCGGTCACATGACTAATATGATTTCTAGAAACAGAATAAAACTGCTTGTGCCAATTCCATAATCAATTTGTTAATCAGCATCATTATAAAATATGGAGTAAATATTTGCATTGAAAAACTTGCCTTGATTTTGCCATAGAGTGATTTGCACTTGTCAGAAAATAACTCTTGCATGTTTTTGAAACTTGCCAAATTTCACCATGATTAAATGGATATGATGTATCATGTTATATGAACTTTGGCTTGATCACTTTGAGTTGTGTGAATTTCTTCAGTGTAATTTGGCCAAGTATGAACAGATGCTACAATTCAGTATGCCCAGATTTAGATGCAAGTGTCATTTGTGTCAACTGCTTGACTCACTTATGCTTGTATTTTCCGTTCTTTATAAAAATTCATATTTCTGCACAAACTTGGCATGTCCAAAGACATTTGAGCTCTTGTATATTCCTGCATGTATAAGTTTGCTTGTATATGTTGACACCATCCCCTTTTTCTGCCGTTTTGACATGATCCATTTGAGCTTGTCTTTGTCACATATGTTGCTAGCTAGTTCCATACATCACCTGAACTGTTTCATGATGATGTATGCACCCATATTGCTTGTCCATGCTTATGTATCGCCTTGTTATTTGATCATGCTGCTTTGTTCATGTTTCAATGCTGCTGCAAAATTGACTTGTACATGTATCATGCTATTTGAACATTTGCTGTGTTGGCACCACTTTGTCGAACACATGAGCTTTGCTGACTAGACTATGTTGCTCCATATATTTGAAACTGCCTTGTATATATGCAAACCAGATTACATTTGAAATGTTGATTTGTAACTTTGAACCATGAATGTGTTGTGGTGCTTAATCTTGTTGCTGCGTTGAATGTATTAACTTGCTCGACCACTTGCTGACTGTGTACACCACTTGATCATGCCATATTATGCTTGCTGTTTTGACTTGCCTTTTTCTTGGATTTGTTGATTCACTTTGGCTCGACCATGCCATGTTTACTTGTGCTCGACCACACATGATTGTGTTGCATTGAGTCGAGATGGTCCATGTGGCTATTCCTCAGTTGCCATACTGTATACTGATTGGCAGGGCAGTGCACACGTGTATATCTATACACGTGTGTATATGTAGCCATCAGAAAAGATTTTCTATCCCTGTTCATATACAAACTAGCTGCTTAGACACAGATGAATCATATCAAGTCATGAAAAATGATGATAAATACACCAGAAATCTGAAGCAAATAAAATTTATATTCTCATATATTCAGTTTAAATTCTGTTGCAGTGTACGGTGTCTGTGTTTCATTGTGACAGGTAAGAAGGTGATGACTGGACTGACAGAGAGCTGTGAAGACAGAAGATTGAAGACAGTGAATGATGCAGTGTCAGTAAATGTGTTTGTATATGAAAGTGAAAATGTATGTATATATGATTTGTACAGACAGAGTGACTGTATGAGTATTGTAGAAAGAATCGTACTGATATTTGTAATAAACAAATTTTGTTTGAAATAAAATATTATTTTATTATGTTCAAATGAATTTGTCTATCATATTAAGTTTATTTACAAGTACAATGAATGTAGAATGATGTAGTGTATATGAAAGTGGATATGAAATGAATTGTATATTAGTGATGTATTCAAATAGTGGAGTTATAAATAGGTGTAGTGTGTGAATGTTTGAAATATAATATTCAATTTAAATAAAATACTGTATGAATATATGAATGTCTGTACAGTCTTATTCTATTTAAATATAAATATTATAATCCTGTCTATGATGAATATATGAAACAGTACAACAACAAACACATTTACAATAAAATATTTGTTTGTTATCATGAAACAAAAATTCATATAATTGTGTATACAGCTGTGTTTTATACAACACTTTGTACATCAGCTTGTAATTCATTGTGTGCTTAAGATAACGAAGTATTCTATTAGCTGCATCCAAATGTGGCCTCCTTGACTTTTGCATAAACTGACTAACAACTCCAACTGGGAAAGAAATATAAGGCCTTGTAATTGTTAAATATATTATACTTCCAACAAAAATACGATATGATGTCACATTTTTGAGCTCTTTTCCTATATCAGCTCTTAACTTCAGATTTTGCTCCATTGGAGTAGCTGCTGGCCTTCAATTAATCATGTTGAATTTCTCAAGAATCCTTTTAGCATATTGGCCTTGAGAAACGAGAATACCTTCCTTGCATCTTGATATTTCCAAATAAAGAAAGTGCCTCAGTTCTTCTAAATTTTTCATCTCAAACCAGGTGGTAAGTTCATCTTTCAACCTGTTTATTTCTTGCTCACCATTACCAGTTATTATCGTGTCATCAACATATAATAACACAAGAACGTGCACCTTCGAGTCTTCCTTTATGAATAAACTCGCATCTGCACTAGAGGAAGCAAAACCACAAGATGTTAGATATTGAGCAATTTTTCCAAACTAGGCCCGCGGTCTTGTTTAAGCCCATAAAGTGCTTTTTTGAGTCTACATACATAATCAGGGAAACTCTTTGACCTAAACCACGAAGGCTGCTCCATATATATTTCTCTATAGAAATCTCCATAAAGAAATGCATTCTTCATCTCTAATTGCCAAAGTTTCCATCCTTTTGAGGCCGCCATAGATAAAATAACTCAAACAGATGTCATCTTTGCTACTAGGCTGAAAGTTTCCACATAGTCTGACCTATATTTTTGAGAGAAACTACGAGCAACAAGCCTCGCCTTATAGCGATCAACACTTCCATCAGATTTACGCTTTGACCTTGTAAACCCATTTACAGGAAATTGGTTTAACTCCTTCATGTTTGGGAACTAGATCTCATGTCTCATTTATATGAAGCACTGATATTTCTTCTTCCATAGCAGCTTCCCGATTTGGATTGCCATTAGCAGCTTTATACGATGATGGTTCAGATTCATCAAATGGGCCAGCAAAGAAAATTCTGTTATTTTGTCATAATCAGCTCCAATAGTTTAGTCCTTGTACTGTCCATTCCTTCTTTGTGTTCTTTGTGACCTCCAATGGAGTTTCTCACTTTCACCTCCTTGCCTTTCATCATTAGCTTCATGTGTTGTCTCACTTTCACTTGCAGAACTATTGTGAGGTGTAGTTCGGCTTGGAAGATTCAATACATCTTCATTTTCATTGTTTGAAGGATCTGAAATATATCTTAGTATAGGTTGCACGTAGTAAGATGATGTTTAATCAAACACAACATCCCTAGATGTCATAACTTTTAGTGTGTCGGGATCCATACATCGCCATCCTTTTCTATTGGGATCGTAGCCAACAAACACACGTTTCTTTGCCTTAGCATCCATTTTAGCACGCAGCTGATCTGAAATATGAACATAGCATGTAGAGTCAAATTTTTTGAAATATGAAACCGAGGGTTTCTCCTTATAGAGAAGTTCATAGGGAGTTTTCATGCCAACAACTTTCGAGGGCAATCTATTTATTACATGACAAGCATATTGCATAGCTTCTGCCCATAGCTCCTGTGGAAGACTTTTTGTGTGCATCCAGCTTCTGCTTACCTCTTGTAAATGCCTTAATTTGCATTCAACAACTCCATTTTGTTGCGATGTTCTTGGACATGTCAATTATCTTCTTATTCCATGCTTTTCGCAAAAATCAGCAAACTCGCTGGATGTGAATTCTCCTCCATTGTTTGTTCGCAAACACTTGATCCTTCTTCGAAGCTCCTCAATCTTTCTCTTGAATTGCTTGAAGATTGATAAAGTTTCAGACTTTTCATTCATGAAGAAAACCCACGAAAATCTTGTATGGTCATCAACAATTACAAGCATATAGTGAAGGCCACTATAACTTGCTGCATGGCTTGTTAATAAATCAGAATGGATCAGCTACAAAGGCTTTATACTTATTATTGAAGATTTTTTGAAGGGAAGACGATGTGCTTTTCCATATTGGCATCCTTCACAAGCAATTTCACAGTGAAATTCCCAAGTTAGGCATCCCATTGACAATGTTGTTTATTGAAATATTGTTACTACCAAAATTAACAACGAAGCAGGCTGGCAGTGAAGAGGTATCGAGTAACCTGAGAAACTACGTCAACCGAAACCCTCTTAAAGGAAAGGGTTGCGAAAGCTACAAGAGGTGACCAGAGGTATTATCCGCAGGGTCAACCCGGTAAGATCTCTCCGGCAACCCCAACCTGAGAGAAATTTTCGTAATAAAGAAGCTAACATAGTCTGAAATCAAGTAAGCTAGAAACAAAAAACCTGACGGACAAAGCCAGAAGGAATCTACAATAATGACCTGTCTGAATGCCAATGCACATGAAGACAGAAGCATCGAAGGCCCCAAACCGAAAGGACAGAAAGGACACCCAGAGTCTACTTTTTAGGCATCTACCACATGAACGCCGAAAGACCACCCTCTAAGAATACAGGCTACAATAAAGGCCCTACCGAAGGGCTAGCAGAGACCCGAGCAGTATACAGGCTGCCCGTACTAGGCTACCTAGTACCGAAACGCCTAGCGGTTTCAATCTGGCAGCTACCAGCATACACCACGAGGTCAAGCCCCTCTAAGCACTTACGATAAAGCCGAGAGCCTACATCCGAAAGCTCATGTTCGCAAGCCTACATTCAGGAACTACTTTCGAGAATTCAAGCATCATCCAGGGATTATGATCGAATACATCAAAAGCGACTGAAGGTCAAGCACTCAAAGCTAAGAATAAAACAACCAATAAAGACCTATGCAGGTCCAACAGCCCTCCAACGGGAGGGTTCCTAAACCACTATAAATAAGACCCCAAAGGTCACATTAGGGGGGATTTTTTTCTAACTTTTTATACCATTAGAAATAACATGAGAAAGAAGATTAATGGAGAATTCCTCTATATAGCATTCATGTACTTCAAATAAAAGCTTAATGAAAAGGGATCTTCCTATGTGAAAACTGCTCTGTAAGTGTGAATTATTATTTCCCTAGTCATAGTAGTCGCAGTTTACCATTAATTCTGTAGAGAAACACGGGTTAACCCTTCAATTTCCTTGAATTGTGGTTGAACCTCATCCGCTGAGCATAGATCCGACCTGATAGTTCTCAGCGATCCTACACCCATGAGCCCTAGCCTCTTAAGTTCCCACAAGAATCGATTAGAGAAGTGAGCCAATCCTCTTGATTTCCCTTTAGGTCTATCCCTGTTGATCCACTTCTGATGTTGATGAAAAATATCATTAACATTTTGGTGCTAGATGGAGGGCTTGAACCTCCGACCTTGTGGTTAACAGCCACAAATCCACCTGTGTTGTTCCATCCCGGATCAGATTAGCTTTAAAGAAGCGAAGTTATGAGCAAGAAACCTGGATGAAGGCTTTCAGGATCTTGAGCAGATAAGTCGAGAACCACCATCCATAGGGTAATGGAGGAGCAAGAGTTAAGAGCAGAGGATTTGCGAGTAATAAAGCGGAAGAGGAAAATATAACTACATGCTTACGAGATGAGGAATAACAGCTCTTCCCACATAGGACAAACTATTGCATTCCCACCCAGTAGATCTCACTACAACAGATTTACCGTTTAATAGCACGTGAAAAACGCTATAATAAGTTAACATAGCATTAGTGACGATGCTATATAACGACATGTAATAATAGCCCTGGTATATCCTATAGCTCAAATTTAAACGCTATAGTATTATACATTTTATGGCACACTTTCACCATCATGAAATGTTTTACGTAGCGTTCAGACCTTGCAATTATATTTACTTACTAAAATCTCAACTTATTTTTTTATAGCATTATCAATAATTTCATAGCACATATTCAATGCTATGAAAAATGTTTTCCATTTTGTTTTTAAAAAAAATTACGCTATTATTGAATTCCCCATTGATATATAGCTTTTAGACTTTATTATGTTAATTACTCGTTTTTTTATAGCATTATCACTATTTTCGTAGCTCATATTCAGTGATATGAAATGTTGTCCACACGATTTACATTTTATATAACATTTCACATTTTGATTCCATAAGAGAAGTTTTCCGCTATGAATACTTGTATATATAGCGTTTTCATAGGACACATTCAATGCTATGAAAAGAATTTCCACACTAATTAATTTTTTTACATAGCATTTAACCTTTTATTTACATAGGTGCAATTTTTCGCTATAAATAGTTTTAATATATAGCACATATTTCAGATATGATCTTTATATAGAAAATTTCTTATTTAATTTGTGCACAATTCAAACAATTAAGCAGTAAATTCATAAGATAAAATTGTCAATAGCAAAATATTAATACCAAAAGCATATTTGATTTCAATTACAAAGTCATAGATAATAAGTTTACTAATAAATATAGAAATAAGTCAACATACATATTGTTCAAATATCGTTTTAAAACAAGGTTACATGAAAAATCACTTAGTCTTCAGCTTGTAAGCTTGTCCAACTTCTAGAACCTGCAATTCACAAGCATAAGTTATAGTCTTATAACAAAGAAAAATGTAAGAAACACAATTAAAATGCAAAAATGAAACAGTGTTAGATGTCATCTCAATTTAATTAGTAGTAGTTCTGGAGAGAACAACGTTAGACGACAAACTGGATTTCCAAAAAATTGATGTAATGAATATTAATACACCGAGATAGAATCATTCATCAAAAGCACCAACATAGATAATTTTGAAAACAATAATACAATAGGGATTGAATCCTTGCATGTGTTGAATGTTAATACCTTAGTTGTTGCAATAAGCAGAAGGAAGCAAGAGTGAAAAGCATAAAAGATTCCACGATACCTATCAAGAAGAGCATGTCAAACAAAGCGCAACAAGAAGAAACAAGCAAGCATATGCATGAGCTGAAATGTAGATTCAACAACCTGTAAGAAAGTGTGCTGTTAATTTTGTTATTGTCCATAAACCATATATCTAGCATGGAACAAAAAGCCAAAACTCACAGTTTGTTTTTCATTTACAATTTCTTTTCCATCTGTCTCCAAAACTAACAAAACCTACAGGTTACCAATTTTATTCCATCTCCGACCATCGCTACAGTCAACCCTGTCATCTAAAGTACAAATAATGTATTCAGTGTTGCTAGTTACTAGGTCACATTTTGACAAATATGGAGCAAGATAAGAAGGCTTGATACAGTCTAATATTTCTTAGCATGTGTACTACATGACAAACTAATACATCTACCCAAAAATTGTATGTGTACTAATTTTTTTCATATGGTTTTTGAATTAACATTTTGATCCAGTATAAAAGATGTAGAGATGACTACTCTAAATGAATGAGACACAATAAAATCTAACTGCAAACCCACAATAAAAAAACAAAAAAAAATGGATCTCCTATACCTGAATTTTCTTTATTTTCTGATGTGGTTTAGCTTCAGCAACAACACTATCAATTCCAACTTCCAGTGCAACAGCCTTAGCAATACCCAATTGTCCCCGGTTACCATAATCCTCCTTACATTTATTGACTTCAAGATAGATATAATCTCCGAGGCTTCCAGTCCTATACCTGAAAAATACAACTAACCTCGTGACTGGAAACGCTCCGTCCAGAATTACAGGGTTGTCCTGTCATCACTAGAATGACATGGGATATTATACATGTTGCACTTTGTTATTAAACAATTTATGATAATTCACACGTGTCCCAGCTTCAGTTACTGCAACTCCACTAGAACTTCAATCATTTCTGAAAGCTTTTCTTCCTTCCTTCATCTAATTTTTCTAACGATCGTTCCAAGGGCCGCATACCAACCATCTAAAATATTGAACATAAAATAGTAAGAATAACGGCTATTTTTTAAATTAAAAACAAATTTTCTTTATATACCTATAGATCTTTGAATACAAAAATACCTTGGATATTGCTGCCAGAACAGCAAAAGATGCATCTCTCACTTCGGGAGTCCCATCATTTAAGCACTACAAAATTTAATACAGAATTGACATGCTAAGGTACCATTTAAGGGTAAATTATCAAGCGAATTATTGATTAGATGATAACTGACCTCCATACAGATAGGAACATAATCCTTATGCAGCTTCAGAACAACTGCTTTATTACTTGTTTCGATAAAATAAGAGACCCAGTTTAATGTTAGTGACCTAACAAGTAGGACTTTATTTTTAACAGCAACCTTGATACCTGCAAGACAACAAAAGCAGTTTGCTAGAATCAGATAAAGAAAATATAATCGTAACTGTGACAAGTTTGAACATAGCGCCAAGTAATGTGAATATAAACACTCATGAATTAACATCTAAAAGAAGGTAGTTTAATGCTCCTCTTGGTAGTATTTTTTTCTTCATATAAGCCAATCAAAACCGCTACAATCAGTAACAATCATAACCATTATAATTAGGCCTACAAAACTCCAATGGAGCCAAAGTAGCTATTTTTCTTTTAAAAATATCAAATTGGTCGTTGAAATTTGAATAAATATTTACCATTAGTTACGTCAACAAGCACTACACAACCAGATTTATGCATTGTCTGAAGGGTTTGGGTAAGTGCTTCTGATGCAACTTGTTTTTTCTTCTTCAGTTTTTCCTAGTAAAAGAGGAAATATGAGTAGATTAAATATAGACATAACTAGAAGAAAACAACTTATTTGTAAAAAAAAACAAATGCCAAGATGAAAAGTCGTTTATTTAATTACGTTTCCACGTCAAGACTGATAGGCGTATGTGTGGCATATGCTAAGCCAAACATATGGATATTTAAATCTTATAACATAGAATGTATGCGCTGGTTAAGATTAACATATAGTTATTATGTCAGCTCCAATAACGTGTTACCAAACCAATTACAACTGACAATAAATATAGGAGGTTCCTTCATTGTTTGCAAAATGAGTGTATAGACATGTGCATTCGTACGTACAGGTCCTCTTTGTATTATTATTATTTTCATATGAGATTATTCCCAACATGAATACATGCCATATATCTGAGACAAACACGTATGCAACTATTTTTTTTGATGAAACCAGCAGAATATATTAACTTTGCAGAAGAAACCAATATATTAACGTGAAGAAACATGTAATAAGTCTATGGTTAAGTCACCTAAGTACAATATCTATTTTGAGTTTAACCTATTACTTCAAACTAAATTCACATTTTCCCATTACCAAAATACTAAAAAGCTTCCTTGTGTATACGACTATATCTTTAAAAACCAAACTAAATACAACAGCAACAACAAAAACAACTAACCCGTTAATCCAAAACAAAACCAAAAAAACTAAATAAAACGTTAAAATTAAGATTAAAATATTATAATATATAACAACGTTAAATAAAATAATTACAAAGGGATTTTCTACGCCTCCATAGGTTCTTATTCATCTTTAATTTTCTGCAATCTACACTGAAAAGTGTAATTTTAGGGGATTGTTATAAGGACTGGATTCAGTCAAGATGGGAATCATAAAATTCAGCTGGCCCCTTTTCTGTCTCTACGGAGGGGAAAAAAAAAACAATTGCCTAATTCTTATGTTTTTTCAGAAATAAAAGACTTACGAATATACACTCACAAACTTACGGGACTCTAAATCAAGAGAGCAAAAATTGCTAGACGGACACTAAGCAAAAAACATGGACTAGGAATTAATCGCCTAGACGATAACTAATCGGAACACATTTTTCTAATAGACTCGAACGTTTGGACAAATTTTAATATTCACTTATCCAAAACGTGATTTTATAGGATTTCGATATATATTTAAGCCACTTGAAGAAAAAAATTTATTTGAATCCAAAAAATTTAAACTTATAAGAGGAACCAATCCTAAACAGTTGCATAAACAGTTTCTATAAACCCATTTATATGTTTAAATAATGTAGCTTCATCTAGGAGGTAATGTTAGGCCTACTGAAAGCCTAGAAGAATTTTTAAAATAGAGCCCTAAATGTATGAGCACGCCCAAAAAATTGTTCTAAATCCCTTGAAAAAAAATCCTCTAATTAACAAAAAGAACAGATATTTTCATGTTTCTTTGTTGTTTATCAACTTCATAATCTAATAATTAGATCAATTGAACTCATCACATGTATCAAGATTATAACAAATGATTTCCAAGTATCGTGGAGACAAAACGATGCTAATGACAGCTAGAATGTTATCTACGATTCTACATTCACAATAATCACAACTTGTTATCTAATAAGATCTACAAAAATGCTACTTTGCCCGCTTTTCATTTTGTCAAAAACTACGGTAGAGACAAAAAAATAGGAGGCACACCCCTTGAATTATACAAATATCCCCTGAATTCAATGCTTTCCACCCCTGAATTCCGGATTTACCCCTATTTCTTACTTTTTGACAAAAACCTTTTCGGGTATTGTAGCATTTCTCTAAGATCTATAATCAAAATGTTTCATTTGTATAAAAACTCAAACAACTTGGACTTTAGCTTTCAGATCCACACGTAGCACAACTGTAACAACCCATAATTTTCTATTATTTAATTTTTGAATTTATTATGATTTTTTTGGTATTTATGGTTATAAACAAAATTTGATGACTTAATTATGTAAATTTATTTGTGACATAATTAATTTGATTACGTAATGTATGTTAGTTGTTTACAATAATAATAACTTGTAGTTATTGTAAATGAAATTACAATTGCTGTGTAATTATAAATATTGAAATTAGTAATTAATATTAAAATGTTTAGATGAAATTGATTTATTTAATTTAAAATTGAAATTCAATTGATTTGGTAACTAATCAATGCATATGATATGGATATATATATATGGATTAATGTGCATTTTACATTGTGTTGTAATATATATATATATATATATATTGGAAGTTATGTTGCTATAAAAATTGGAAGTATGAACAAATCAAACATTAACTATTTGGTATTGATATAACTAGAATCAATACAATTAAGTATTGCATTTATTATAAATTAAAAGTGGTAGTTATAATAGTAAGGTAGAAATAAAATGAATGGTACAAGTAAAGTGGTGAATTAATAAGTAATAAATGGTATGTTCGCATGAAATATAAATTATAAATAAAATACGTAAAACCAATATGAATCTAATACTGTTGTTGTCGATAACAAACATGGAATTATATTTAAAACAGAGAGTTATGACAACTCTTAAATTATATATTTAACATTTAATTCATTGGTGCATAGATATTTTACATAATATGGTAGATAAAAATTTGAACTTAAATAGGTACAAACTAGGTATTTAATTGGAGCGGGTATTGATTCCCTTTACGTGAATTTTGGAATTTCATATATGTTGAAAATTTTAGTTTATTGAATATGGTAGTAATATACATTTGTTTTTTGTACAATTACTGTCAACTGGTAATAAATGTAAATATCTATATAGATTGAAAATATAAATTATAAATTAGGTTGTATCGTAATTATCGAGAATTGAAATTTCATTTTTTTTGAATTAAATAGGTTCAATGAATTTATAATTAGAACTTTAGTGATTTAATTTTTGAAGAATTTATGGTGGAAACTTGATTTAATGGTTTAAGTATTGAAATTCAATCTATTATGACAATTGTGACTAGTATTGGTTCCAAATAGACTTGTGATTTTGTTTATATGCATAGTCATTGAGAAGTATGAATTTAATATTTAATGAAATTGAATAAATAAATTTGGAAAGGATTAAATTAGTAAAATATGCCAAATGAATTGGAATTGATCTAATATGGAAATGAATCTAATTTGTGAGGTGAAAACAAATATAGTGAACAATAAATGAGTCAATTAGGTATTAGGTAATATACATTAACTGAATATGAATCCATTTAAGAAAATAAATGTATATAAACCTAGTAAATTGAAATGAATCAAATTTGGAATCAAATCAAAAATAAAGGATTTATTGCGTAACTCACTTAATAACCTTTAAAATATTTGTATGAAATTATCTTAATTTATTTAAAATTTGAAACATAAAATTGAACTTGGTAAATAAGAATAAATATAAAAATATCCTTTGTTTCCTATTATTAATTGAGTGGACCACTATTGATCCTTTGTTAACCAGCCTTACGTTGCTTTATATGTCTGGATATTAACTTTGAGATAATATTACATATCCTAAATAAATAAAAAAAAGTTTCTCAATATAATAACATTACCTTCTAAGACCTAACTTCCCTCTTATCGTTTTCTTTTCTCTGATTGCCGAACCATTTCATGGCCGCTTCCCATCCAAATCTTCAACAAATTTAATCAAATTCAAATCTCCATGAATTCAAACACCAATTGATTTGTTAAACTGGTATCAATGAGATCTTCCCAGCCATGGTCTTCTCGGAGGGTGCGATGATGATGCAACAATGGTCGTTGTTGAAGCCGCGATTTAGGGCGAGTACAGAGGTTTATTTAGAGATGTAAGATCATATTTGAATTCATTGTAAAAAAAAATCGTATAGCAAAGTTTGTAGCATTTTGGAGAAAACTGAATTCGCAACCTGTACAGTACTTTTCATTCGAGATAGGAGGATCGATTTTCATCGGGGTGGCGCGAGCATAGGATGACGGGGCCAGGCGGATGGAGTTTTTAGCGAGAAATGGGTTGGCATGTACAATCATTTGCATTTGGAGTGAGGAAGAAGAAGGGTAGAGAGGGATGACGTGGCAATACATATATATTGGTGAGGTTTTATTTTATATAATTTCAAATTCGTATGTTTAAACTCGTATAACTTTTCCATACGAATTCAGAATGACGCACGGTTGGATCCATTGGAATCGTATCGACGCGCTCTTCGCGATGCCGCTGGTTTGAACTGATTCTGAGACCGTTGATTTTTGGGCTAAAATTGAAATTTCAATCGCATAAAGAACCAAGGTGAGTGATTAAACCCACTCACGCCTAACTAAAATATTCTAATATTATTTAAATTAATATCATGTTATGATATGACTGTATTGATTGGTGTTTGGTTGCTTAATTGCATACTTATATTGAATTGCATCGTTAGTGTAGTTAATTTGACTGTTAGATTAAATTTACAGTTAAGTTAAAATTTGACATTTAATTACTGTTTAAAACTTGACATTCGATAATTAGTTAATTTATATGATCTTGGACTGTTTATATGTATTGATGTGATGAATGGTTGGATTTGATATATTTGACATATTGAAGCTTGTTGTGTGAATTTATCCGTTATTCACCTTGATTTTGATATGACCATTGTTTATGCTGATTAATCCCAACCATTTACCTTAGATGTTACGGGCATCGAATAAACCCGGGGTTAATCTTTAAAATGAATTAAGAACGTAGGTTGAAATGATAAATACCTATGACCCTAATTTGGATTGAAATGATATATATCCTTTCCCAAATACTAAAATTAAAAATTTAAGTATTACTTGGCCATAGGATAGAAAATTATATACGGACACCGGTTGTTTAAATAAAATTTGTTTTAACCATGAATTTTGAAATATTGTTTTAAAGCCCATATAAGCGATGTTTTATAATTTATTTCCTTTGAACTTGAACCTCGAATTTTGAAATATATATATAAGAAAAGGAAATAAATTTGTATTGTAACTGAAGCTAAATAAATAGTGAAATATAATATAAATCGAATTTATTGAAATCGAATAGTTTCACCCACCTTTGAATTTTATTATGAACAAACATTGATTTGAATTACATATGAATTGTGAACTCGATATTTGACATAAATTGAAATCATTGAAAATGAGAATCTAATTTGGAACGTAACTATTTGAATTAATTTGATCAAAGTGAAATGAATGTAAATTGGAAGTTTAATCGATGGAATTATAAAAATTTGAGTTGAATGAATTGAAGATTGAAATATGACTTCAAGTTTAATTGAAAATGTTAGAGAACGATTCTAATTCCAACTATAGTATTTCAAAACCATTCTTTATAAACTATTTTAATAATAATTATATTTTCTGTATAAACTATTTTACTTTATTACTATTTTATTTTATAATTATTTTAAATAAATCATTTTATAATTAACTATTTATTTTATAAATTATTCTAATATTTTAACTATAGATTTTACTAAATTTGATAATTCTATTTTAATTACAAACTATTTATTTTTCAACTATTTCAAATTATATGTCTAAACTATTTCATATATATTTTTACTATCTTAATATTCAAATTATTTTAAAAGTTGGAATTGTCCAAGATTTAAGTTTGGTTTCTAAAGGAGATTTCATTATGAAACATTATATTTTGACTATTGAAATGATTTTAGAAAATATGATATTTTTGATATGAAGTACGAACCCCATTTGAAATGTAAAAGAACTGACTGGTGTGAAAAATGTAAATGTTTGGTTGTTAAAGGGACCGAGATCGGATATTGTCATACTCTCTGCCAATACGGAAAACCACTTTAACAACTGTGTACGCGGTGGAGTTCCAGAAATGGTGTTGGATGGATTTGGAGGCGATTACTGGATTTGAAGAAAGAGAACGATGATGGATAACCTTGACCTTCGGGTCATAATTAAAATGACTAAAACAGGAGCCATACCCAGGTTAATTGAGTTAGCTACTCTGAGCAGGCATACTTCTTCGATACCATATATATACTTTGTGATTGATTGGCGCCTTTGATTTGATTTTGGGGTATGTTTGGGGTGGGCGGTAGTTGCGGCTATGCGTTACCACCGGCCTGGGTCAGCAATCTGGTAGAATCACTACTGATGGGTATTGCCTCGATGCCTTGTCATATTTATCCTGATCGAGCCCCCTACGATTTTGATTTAATGTTGTCGTATCACGGCGCATCTCTATCCGCCGACGTACCGGTGTGTTATATGCAAACTGTACGGCAACGGTATAAACGGTGTAAGGGTAATAATGGTAATCCCGCTTACATTATTTTACTATGTTATATTTAACCATAGACATTATTATAATAGCGTATTATATTATATAGTATTAGTTTGACGGATCCTTAGGAGATGGAAATTCCCGTAACATCTCTTAAGTTATTGCATTCATATTATTACATGAAATTTGATTTAACCAATATGAGAATGATTTAGTTCTGATCTGAGTGTTTGTTGTGTTTCTTTTTATGCAATACGCTCGGGTCAGACCGAGTTGCAGTTAGCGAAGATTTCTTACCTTGAAGATACCATTATGAAGATGAAGATGGAGTTCAACAGACGTACTATAATTATTATTCCGCTGCAAATATATTGGTATGTTGTATGTTAATTACTCTGATAATTGTTGTAAATGAAATAAAATGTATGTTTTTAACAGCTTTATAAACTATTATTTATTTATTATATTTAGTCCTTCCGCTGCGAGATTCTGTATTTATTCTTCTTCTTCTCTTCTTTTTCTTATATAAATCCCAATAACCATCCTTATTTTTGATTTGTTTATGTCGACATTGAGGATCATTGTTGATTTGAACGGTCGAAAATATCGGGTTGTTACAGTTGGTATCAGAGCTGGTTAGAGAATGTGATAGGGGGTTCTCGTTTGGCTGTTTGGTGGCGAGCAGGAGACTCTTACCCCTACACATCCCAATGGGAAGATTGGGTTGGTTGTTGCAGTCGAGAGGCTGGCCGTAAAATCAGTTCTGAGGTATCACTGTATGTCACGGTGGGAGGTTAGCCCACTGCCTGATGTTTGAAAAGCCTAGGGCCGTTACAGTTGGTATCAGAGCTTTGGTTTAGCGAAAACCTTGGCTCTATTTGGGATTAACTCACTAGAGATGGAGTAGTAATAATCTAGAATGAGTTTGAGTGTATATGAGAGAGCGTACTTGTAATTTTGGTATAAAATGATTTTATTTGTGTTGATTTGTTCTGTTGAGAATTTATGAATTCTGGTCGGTAGTTGGGACGCCAATGTATCGATAGGGATTTCTAAACACTCGAACAGAGCTTATCGATATAATATTATTTTGAATTATATTTTATATATATAGAATTTTTTTAAAATATATGAATTTTGGGTTTGTTGATGATAATATTAAATTTTCATCATTTGTTACTCGATTAATTAATAGTTAAAACCATTGGTTGTTGATTGGTTAAAAAAAATCAAATATTGAAAATTTATTGATAATGAAATAAGAAGTAAAATATGAATTTGAGAATTTGGTTCCGGGCGATTTTTTAATATCGATTTGCAAATGGTTTGAAATAATATGTTTATATTTTAAAAGTGTTTCAAATAGAAATTGTTTTTAAATGAATTATTGAAAAAAAAAAAGAAATAAGTGTATACCCTCTTTTCTTTGAAAATGATTTCGGTGATGAGTGCACGTATCATCGATGTTTATTCTCAAGAGTCTAAGTAGGGAGACATTTATATTTTAGATTTTGTTTTACGAAGTTGAACTTTATTTAGACCCCTTTTTAGTATGATTTTATGTAAAAGATATATTATATAAAGAAAAAAAAATTTAAAAAAAAAGAACCCGAAATTTAATTCTTGAAATCTTGAATAAGTAATGAATTGAAACTTCCGAATGTTAAGAGAGTTATAATTAAAATAAAAAAAATCTTAAGAATTGGATAATAAAATGAAACAAATGGTAACCATTGAAATTTGTGTAATAATTAATTCTGTTCTGTAGCATGAATAACTTACCAATTAATTAGAAAGTTGAATGTTATAAGAATAAGCAATTAATTAATGCACAAGTATGAGAATGGAAAATTTTGATTGGTTATAAATAAAATTTAAGTTGTGTAATAAAATGAGATATACTTAGTTACGCTGTGAAATTCAATATAACTAAGTAACATGAATTAACTGAATCAATGAAAAATCAATTAAACGAATTTTTGGTAATAAACTGAAATGTATTGATATTTGTGTTTGCTTTGTGAAAACATAAGTGAATTGGCATAAAATTTATAAACTTAACGATGGTCGAACGAATTAATTAAATTAATTAAAAACGAGCTCGTCGCGTAGCGACAGTTCGTAATTTTCCGAATTGGAGTTTAAATGAATGTATAGAGTCTAAAATAAGTCGGAATTCTTTGAAACAATAATCTTTTTGATATTTTGGAATATAGTTTTATAATGAAAGAGAAAAATTTAGATTTGGACTTATAAATTTTAAGATATGTGTAATTCAAATTTTCAGAAAAATCACGGTATGACAGTTCCTAATTTAAAACAAAAATATTAATAAAATCAAGTTGAATAAAAATTTATATGGTATATAAAATTGACAACTCCCTTACTACGTCTTGTCGAGGACGAAAAGTTTTAAGTGGGGGAAAGTGTAACAACCCATAATTTTCTATTATTTAATTTTTGAATTTATTATGATTTTTTGAGTATTTATGGTTATAAACAAAATTTGATGACTTAATTATGTAAATTTATTTGTAACATAATTAATTTGATTATGTAATGTATGTTAGTTGATTACAATAATAATAACTTTTAGTTATTGTAAACGAAATTACAATTGGTTTGTAATTATAAATATTGAAATTAGTAATTAATGTTAAAATGTTTAGATGAAATTGATTTATTTAATTTAAAATTGAAATTCAATTGATTTGGTAACTAATCAATGCATATGATATGGATATATATATATATATATATGGATTAATGTGCATTTTACATTGCGTTGTAATATATATATATATATATATATATATATATTGGAAGTTATGTTGCTATAAAAATTGGAAGTATGAACAAATCAAACATTAACTATTTGGTATTGATATAACTAGAATCAATACAATTAAGTATTGCATTTATTATAAATTAAAAGTGGTAGTTATAATAGTAAGGTAGAAATAAAATGAATGCTACAAGTAAAGTGGTGAATTAATAAGTAATAAATGGTATGTTCGCATGAGATATAAATTATAAATAAAATACGTAAAACCAAAGTGAATCTAATACTGTTGTTGTCGATAACAAACATGGAATTATATTTAAAACAGAGAGTTATGACAACTCTTAAATTATATATTTAATATTTAATTCATTGGTGCATAGATATTTTACATAATATGGTAGATAAAAATTTGAACTTAAATAGGTACAAACTAGGTATTTAATTGGAGCGGGTATTGATTCCCTTTGCGTGAATTTTGGAATTTCATATATGTTGAAAATTTTAGTTTATTGAATATGGTAGTAATATACATTTGTTTTTTGTACAATTACTGTCAACTGGTAATAAATGTAAATATCTATATGGATTGAAAATATAAATTATAAATTAGGTTGTATCGTAATTATCGAGAATTGAAATTTGATTTTTTTTTTGAATTAAATAGGTTCAATGAATTTATAATTAGAACTTTAGTGATTTAATTTTTGAAGAATTTATGGTGGAAACTTGATTTAATGGTTTAAGTATTGAAATTCAATCTATTATGACAATTGTGACTAGTATTGGTTCCAAATAGACTTGTGATTTTGTTTATATGCATAGTCATTGAGAAGTATGAATTTAATATTTAATGAAATTGAATAAATAAATTTGGAAAGGATTAAATTAGTAAAATATGCCAAATGAATTGGAATTGATCTAATATGGAAATGAATCTAATTTGTGAGGTGAAAACAAATATAGTGAACAATAAATGAGTCAATTAGGTATTAGGTAATATACATTAACTGAATATGAATCCATTTAAGAAAATAAATGTATATAAACCTAGAAAATTGAAATGAATCAAATTTGGAATCAATTCAAAAATAAAGGATTTATTGCGTAACTCACTTAATAACCTTTAAAATATTTGTATGAAATTATCTTAATTTATTTAAAATTTGAAACATAAAATTGAACTTGGTAAATAAGAATAAATATAAAAATATCCCTTGTTTCCTATTATTAATTGAGCGGACCACTATTGATCCTTTGTTAACCAGCCTTACGTTGCTTTATATGTTTGGATATTAACTTTGAGATAATATTACATATCCTAAATTAAATAAAAAAAGTTTCTCAATATAATAACATTACCTTCTAAGACCTAACTTCCCTCTTATCGTTTTCTTTTCTCTGATTGCCGAACCATTTCATGGCCGCTTCCCATCCAAATCTTCAACAAATTTAATCAAATTCAAATCTCCATGAATTCAAACACCAATTGATTTGTTAAACTGGTATCAATGAGATCTTCCCAGCCATGGTCTTCTCGGAGGGTGCGATGATGATGCAACAATGGTCGTTGTTGAAGCCGCGATTTAGGGCTTAGATTTAGGGCGAGTACAGAGGTTTATTTGGAGATGTAAGATCATATTTGAATTCATTGTAAAAAAAAATCGTATAGCAAAGTTTGTAGCATTTTGGAGAAAACTGAATTCGCAACCTGTACAGTACTTTTCATTCGAGATAGGAGGATCGATTTTCATCGGGGTGGCGCGAGCATAGGATGACGGGGCCAGGCGGATGGAGTTTTTAGCGAGAAATGGGTTGGCATGTACAATCATTTGCATTTGGAATGAGGAAGAAGAAGGGTAGAGAGGGATGACGTGGCAATACATATATATTGGTGAGGTTTTATTTTATATAATTTCAAATTCGTATGTTTAAACTCATATAACTTTTCCATACGAATTCAGAATGACGCACGGTTGGATCCATTGGAATCGTATCGACACGCTCTTCGCGATGCCGCTGGTTTGAACTGATTCTGAGATCGTTGATTTTTGGGCTAAAATTGAAATTTCAATCGCATATAGAATCAAGGTGAGTGATTAAACCCACTCACGCCTAACTAAAATATTCTAATATTAGTTAAATTAATATCATGTTATGATATGACTGTATTGATTGGTGTTTGGTTGATTAAATTGCATACTTATATTGAATTGCATCGTTAGTGTAGTTAATTTGACTGTTAGACTAAATTTACAGTTAAGTTAAAATTTGACATTTAATTACTGTTTAAAACTTGACATTCGATAATTAGTTAATTTATATGATCTTGGACTGTTTATATGTATTGATGTGATGAATGGTTGGATTTGATATATTTGACATATTGAAGCTTGTTGTGTGAATTTATCCGTTATTCACCTTGATTTTGATATGACCATTGTTTATGCTGATTAATCCCAACCATTTACCTTAGATGTTACGGGCATCGAATAAACCCGGGGTTAATCTTTAAAATGAATTAAGAACGTAGGTTGAAATGATAAATACCTATGACCCTAATTTGGATTGAAATGATATATATCCTTTCCCAAATACTAAAATTAAAAATTTAAGTATTACTTGGCCATAGGATAGAAAATTATATACGGACACCGGTTGTTTAAATAAAATTTGTTTTAACCATGAATTTTGAAATATTGTTTTAAAGACCATATAAGCGATGTTTTATAATTTATTTCCTTTGAACTTGAACCTCGAATTTTGAAATATATATATAAGAAAAGGAAATAAATTTGTATTGTAACTGAAGCTAAATAAATAGTGAAATATAATATAAATCGAATTTATTGAAATCGAATAGTTTCACCCACCTTTGAATTTTATTATGAATAAACATTGATTTGAATTACATATGAATTGTGAACTCGATATTTGACATAAATTGAAATCATTGAAAATGAGAATCTAATTTGGAACGTAACTATTTGAATTAATTTGATCAAAGTGAAATGAATGTAAATTGGAAGTTTAATCGATGGAATTATAAAAATTTGAGTTGATTGAATTAAAGATTGAAATATGACTTCAAGTTTAATTGAAAATGTTAGAGAACGATTCTAATTCCAACTATAGTATTTCAAAACCATTCTTTATAAACTATTTTAATAATAATTATATTTTCTGTATAAACTATTTTACTTTATTACTATTTTATTTTATAATTATTTTAAATAAATCATTTTATAATTAACTATTTATTTTATAAATTATTCTAATATTTTAACTATAGATTTTACTAAATTTGATAATTCTATTTTAATTACAAACTATTTATTTTTCAACTATTTCAAATTATATATCTAAACTATTTCATATATATTTTTACTATCTTAATATTCAAATTATTTTAAAAGTTGGAATTGTCCAAGATTTAAGTTTGGTTTTTAAAGGAGATTTCATTATGAAACATTATATTTTGACTATTAAAATGATTTTAGAAAATATGATATTTTTGATATGAAGTACGAACCCCATTTGAAATGTAAAAGAACTGACCGGTGTTAAAAATGTAAACGTTTGGTTGTTAAAGAGACCGGGATCGGATATTGTCATACTCTCTGCCAATACCGAAAACCACTTTAACAACTGTGTACGCGGTGGAGTTCCAGAAATGGTGTTGGATGGATTTGGAGGCGATTACTGGATTTGAAGAAAGAGAACGATGATGGATAACCTTGACCTTCGGGTCATAATTAAAATGACTAAAACAGGAGCCATACCCAGGTTAATTGAGTTAGCTACTCTGAGCAGGCATACTTCTTCGATACCATATATATACTTTGTGATTGATTGGCGCCTTTGATTTGATTTTGGGGTATGTTTGGGGTGGGCGGTAGTTGCGGCTATGCGTTACCACCGGCCTGGGTCAGCAATCCGGTAGAATCACTACTGATGGGTATTGCCTCGATGCCTTGTCATATTTATCCTGATCGAGCCCCCTACGATTTTGATTTAACGTTGTCGTATCACGGCGCATCTCTATCCGCCGACGTACTGGTGTGTTATATGCAAACTGTACGACAACGATATAAACGGTGTAAGGGTAATAATGGTAATCCCGCTTACACTATTTTACTATGTTATATTTAACCATAGACATTATTATAATAGGGTATTATATTATATAGTATTAGTTTGACGGATCCTTAGGAGATGGAAATTCCCGTAACATCTCTTAAGTTATTGCATTCATATTATTACATGAAATTTGATTTAACTAATATGAGAATGATTTAGTTCTGATCTGAGTGTTTGTTGTGTTTCTTTTTATGCAATACGCTCGGGTCAGACCGAGTTGCAGTTAGCGAAGATTTCTTACTTTGAAGATACCATTATGAAGATGAAGATGGAGTTCAACAGACGTACTATAATTATTATTCCGCTGCAAATATATTGGTATGTTGTATGTTAATTTACTCTGATAATTGTTGTAAATGAAATAAAATGTATGTTTTTAACAGCTTTATAAACTATTATTTATTTATTATATTTAGTCCTTCCGCTGCGAGATTCTGTATTTATTCTTCTTCTTCTCTTCTTTTTCTTATATAAATCCCAATAACCATCCTTATTTTTGATTTGTTTATGTCGACATTGAGGATCATTGTCGATTTGAACGGTCGAAAATATCGGGTTGTTACAACAGCATAATAACGTAAGGTTCATAAATCAAAAAATTAAACTAACAACCAATCAAGGAAATATTATTGGGACCAAAGCTATTACTAGTCCCTGTTAAAGTTAACAAGTGGGAATAATTATCATAAACAAGGTTAAAGGAGATTGTTAAATAATAAAAAAATCTTTTAAAAAAAAACTATGAGATGCCATTTAAATCAAGCAAGTGGTCAATGTTCTGAATGTTATTGTCCATAATGGCAATTAACATCGATGATCAACCACTGATTCAGGAAATCAAACATGATTTTCACGTCCGTCAAAATCATATATAAGCACTGATCAACATGATATCAGTCATATGCGCCTTAAAATTTTACCAGTAAAGGACATTATTGAAAACATATACCTTATTAATAGCAAGCACTTGTCCATTTCTTTTCTTAACTTTCTATAGTTTCCTTAAGGAGTACGATACAAAAACTTAGATTTGGCTCAGACTTATTCGTAGCCCAAAGCTTCATCCGGAAGATCTTAGTGTTTTCATCCTTTGTTGTAGGCAGAGCTCTTCCAATGACATGGTATTGGTGAAACCTGAAGCTGCTCATTCACCCAGCCGCCGCTGCCTTCTTCTTTTGATGAGTTGGGATCTGTATGCAACTATACTGGATGATGCAAAAAAACATATACAACAGTTAATCTTAACACACAGACTGACTAGCATGGTAATGTAAAGAATGATTTTTCATGTTTACAATTTTCTTTGATATTAAATTCTTGATGCACTGGGTATTCAATTCTTGATGCAGAATTAGCATATATTTAAGAAAAGGTCCAAATATGTTATAATTAAAACATCCAATATTCTTACAAGTAGCATAAGCAACAAGAAACATGAACTTCCAGCAAAATGATTTCTTAAACCTCGAGCAAGATTGCGGATTGCTTGAATAGCCTCAACAGATACAACAAGATTAACATCTGTAACAAGCTGCAACCAAATGTGGAAAAACTAATTAGTTAAATATGTTTTTCAAGAACACGCTAACATATAAAGAAGAATATATGCAGACATATTTGCATTGACTGGAGTTTTTATCAGTAAAAAGTCTACTGTGTTCCCCTTATTTTGGAGCACAAATTACCGGCTTAAGATTAAGTGTTTCTAAGAAAAAAAGGTTGAACTACCTTTTTAAGTGTACGACAGATTTCAGAAAAATCACCAGGAGCGAATTTTTTGGTTGAAGCAGTACCACCTGCAACTTTAGTAACAGTTTCTTGCTCAGGCTCCTTATCTTGCTCAGATCTAGAATAAAATTTGTCAATATATAATTCATATCAAAATTCGAAAGCTAACTTCCAAGGCTTGTATGCTTATTTTCTATTTTTTTACAAAGTTGTAAGCTAAATTGTATGGCTTGCAGCATTCCTATCAGAAACAGGCAATTTTCAAACAAATGCAATTAGAAATTTCACAGCAGAGATATTTAAACTATGCCTTGCAGCATAAGTTTGAATGGATTTTTATTAAACATTGTAACAACCCGTAAAATCTGGGCCAGTTTGAAATTTTTATTTTGGCAATTTTAGCGAATTTTGATTATTTAAAATGGATTATTTTTGAATAATATCGACGTGAAATTTATTTTGAATATAATTCGAACGTATATATTTATACGCGTCGTCGTTAGAATATAAATATTTATATAATTATAAATAGAATTGAAAATGGCGCGGTAGTTCGAAAATTCGATTTCTAATTTCAAATGAATATACAGAATTCAATATAAGTCAGAATTGAACGAAACAAGAAATATTTGAATCTGTATAACTATATCTTTGTAACGAAGTTAACAAACTGAGATTTCATCTTAGGAATGATAAGATATGTCCAGTTTAAAATTAGAAATAGTCGCTGTGGAATTTATATATATTTTTATATATATAAGGCCCTTAAAAGTGGACATTTTGCAAACGACCTCGGATTTCGACGAAATCAGTTTTGTTGGGTCCGTGATGTCAAGTTATTGCTAGATTCCAATTTTCATAATTTTTCGAATCAATATGTGAGCGTGGCAAAGGAAAACGCGTTTGACCAGTTTCAGTTGAATTTAATCGACTGGAAATTGGCCATTTTTCTAACGGTCTCAGAATTCGACGAAACTAGTTTTGTTAGGACCGTATCGTCAATACGAAGCTAGAAAATATTTTTCTGGAATTTTTCTAGTTAGTATGTGGCCCCGGTAATTTGAAATGTACGTTTAAAATTCAAGATAGTGATTTAAATGAAAATTAAACGGAAACTGATTATAACGGCCGAATCAGCTTGCGATACATATCTCATTGTGTTCGGGATAGGGGTAATTAGTTATGGACGACAGTCGGTGGGTCTCGTTTCGAGGTCAAAATAAAAAGTACCTTTTCGAAATTAAATTAAATTATATATATATATATAAAAAAAAAGAGAATAACTCTCCTCTCTCTCTCCTCCTACGTTGACTAAGCCCCCCCCCCCCCCCGTTCGAATTTCAATTTAACAGAAAAAAAAAAAAACCCTAAATGAAATCGCGATCGCCCCCCCGTTCAGACCGCCTCCGCCGACAAACAGCCCTCCGCCACCATCGCCTAGCCCCGTCGCACCACCCTCCTCCTCCCTCTAACGAAGACCGACGCCCTCGAAACCCCCCCCACCCTCTCTTCAATCGACGGACAGCCCTCCCCAGCGCCACCGTGAGCCGCGACCTCGCATCAGACCCCCCCCCCTTTCCAGACCTCGACCGACGCTACCCCCCCCTGACAAACGGAGAAGCCCCTGTAAGTTTTTTTAATTTTATTTTATTTTTATTTATTTTATTTTTATTTTATATATGAACTGATTTGTTTAATTTATTAAAACTGTTTTTTTATAATTTTAAAAACTGATTTGAAAAAACATTTTTAAACTGATTTTAAAAGATTAAAACTGTTTTTTTTTGAAAAGTTGAAACTGTTTTTAAAGAAAGTTAAAAACTAATTTTTAGATAAGAAATTTAAAACTGGATTTTTTTTGTAAAGAAAATAAAAACTGATTTAAAAGGAAAAATAAAAACTGATTTTATTTTAAGGTTTAAAAAGAAAATGGTTTGAACTTTAAAAAGATTTGATCTTTAAAATAGAAAAGCAAAAAGGCGAGATTTTTGTTTAGAAGAAAAAGTAGGATTTTTAAAAATAGAGAAAACTTTATTTTTATAAAGGCGAAAACTTTATTTTTATAAAGGCGAAAACTTTATTTTTATAAAGGCGAAAACTTTATTTTTGAAATGGAATTTTTGTCTATATAGTAGCAATGTAGAAATTCGATTTTTATATATTGAACTTTGAAATAAAAATTCGATTTTTATATATTGAACTTTGAAATAAAAATTCGATTTTTTATATATATAGTGGCCTTGGGCAACGAAGGTGACAAAAAGGCGAAACGACGAAGATTTCTATAAATGAAGAGTCAAGATGATTGGATAGCTATAGGTGAGAATTTCTCACCTTTCAATTTACTTTTCTAGTTATATATATATACTAGGATGCAGACGGTGTTTAGTAGCACCCGACACAATCGTCCACAGACCATGGACTTGTTTGTTTGGCTGTTTGGTTATTGATTGTGATATTGGTTTGAATGTGGTTTGTGGTGTGAAAAATCGAATCGATAAATTGGTTAGGATTAGACGTGCGCCGTTATAAGGCGAAGGAGTAAGGCTAGGTTAGACCCTTACTCCAAATTTTGTGGTTTGCATAACGAAAGTGAATTTGATTGATGTGTGAATGGCGTGGGCCTTCACTAGACCGGGGATAAGGCTAGGCCTTGTCCCGTTTCTAGTATCGTGCCGTTATGCCGCCGAAATTTTCTAAAATAAGTTAGAAAAATAAAAATAGCATTTTATTTAAAGAATGAACTGAATAGAAATTCATATGTTAAAATAAAATGTGTTATCGTTAAAAATATAATTTTTAACGTGAATGTGAATAAATAAATATTCATTTACAAACCAGACGGTTTGTTTATGTACACCTATTTGAATGACGTTGATTGGGTCGATAAATTTTACACATCGCCTAACTGCACAAATAAAATATGTGTTTGATTGTTTGAAACCCCACACGGGTGTTAGGATGAAATTTGAAGTTCACTCATCCTGATTGATTAAATATGTCGATCGATTGATTGACAGGCTGTTATAAGCGTTGAATATCTATATTTGATGCTTATACAGTGTAGTGCACTTTGGTTGATGGTTGATTATTTTCAATGCTATTATATACATGTGTTGTATGAAAATCCATATAATTAATTTTATATGGTAATTGATTGGGCCTCATTCCAGTTTTGAAAAAGAAATATTTGAAAAAGAAATATTTGAAATAGAATATTTGAAAATAGAAATTTATGAAGCCGTGTTGATTAGATTGACGCCATTTTGACGTGAACGATATTCATATCAATTTTAAACGATTTCGAAATGAATTGAATTGAAAACGATTTCGAAATGAATTGAATTGAAAACGATTTCGAAATGAATTGAATTGAAAACGATTTCGAAATGAATTGAATAGAAAACGATTTCGAAATGAATTGAATTGAAAGCGAATTGAAATGAATTCAAATTGAATTGAAATTTGAATTAAATAGAAATGAATTTTAAAACGAATTTATAAAGAAGAATTCAATTTTGCTTTGGATTGTAAATGGAAGTTGAAATTGTTTTTGAAACGAATTTAAAACTACTTATATAATTCGTTTTAAATAGGAATCGACGAAATATATATTATATATATTATATATATAATATAATGGCCTGAGTAGAACGCGCCGCGCCGCGGCAGTTCGTGAATTTCGACCATTTATTTCAAACGGACATTACGGGAGATCCGACCGTCGGATTCTCCTAAAACCGGAACCGTTGGGTTCGTATCGAAAAGAGCTTTCTAACGAATATTAGAAATTTGAAATCTAACGGTTGGATTTGGAATTACGTCCAAATCAAATTCGAAAAAGGTCGCTGTAAGTGCAGTTCGATGGCCATTGTTGGAAATCGACTGTACGGGCCTTGATAAAATTATTAAAAATAGTAATAATTTGTGTAAAATCATAAGAAATGATTTAGAAAGAATTGGGATGAAAAACTCCATACTTGAAAGGATAAAAATAGATTTTTATCGAAATGAACTAGATTTGAACTAGAATTATAATTCTATTTATTTTTAAATAAATAAATTGAATTTGAAAAGGGTTTTGAAAATAACCAAAATTTCCAATGATCGCATTGGAGTGGATTTGAATCGAAATTGTCTTCGGAATATTTCGATGTTGGAATTTGTGATTATACGGATGTTGTTACGGAAATTTGAAAGATATATATTTATATCGTTATTTCCAATACGACATTTGTTAATCGTAGAATTTGATATTGAATATAAGCCGATATATTTTCTATTCAGAGCCTTATATTGAATATCAAATGTGATTTGGGTTTGTCGTGAATGGTGTCTTCACTAACACTGTTCTTGAACCCAGTTGAGGAAAGATTAAATCTTTTTATTTAGATTTAATGAAGTGTACCAATTAAATGATATTTAATTGGAATTGAATTGATATTGATTTTTGGGTTTATCGTGAACAGTGTTTTAAATAACACTTGTTCTTTAACCCGATAATTAATGAATGTGATTTGGGTTTGTCGTGAATGGTGTCTTCACTAACACTGTTCTTGAACCCAGTTGAGAAAAGATTAAATCTTTTTATTTAGATTTAATGAAGTGTACCAATTAAATAATATTTAATTGGAATTGAATCGATATTGATTTTTTGGGTTTATCGTGAACAGTGTTTTAAATAACACTCGTTCTTTAACCCGATAATTAATGAATGTGATTTTGGGTTTATCGTGAACCGTGTTTTAAATGACACTGATTCTTTAACCCAGTCGAAGATTAAAACTAAGTGGAGTTTTAATGAATCTTTAATTAGATTGAAATGTTCGAAAATGGAGTATCACCAGTTTTGCTCCAGGCGATAGTTAAATCTTTAATTAGATTTGAACGTGAAATGGTAATTGAATTTACCGATAACACTGTGGTGTTAGATATGAAGTATTACCAGTTTTACTTCATGGGATGAATAGGTTGGGATTGGGAAATTAAAACAAATGATTACTTCGGTAAGGTTCGCTAATCCCGACTAGTTTGAATTGATATTCAAAAATGGATTAAAGAATAAATTCAAGGAATTTATCTTTGATAAAATTAATGGGAACCTTTCCCTATGAATGTGAAATTTAGAAACTAACTGTCGGTTATCTAAGCAGAATGGTTTTCTGGATATTGATCTGATGTTGGTTTCGGCCTTCGGGGTTAATATTTGGGGAATTATTCTCTTGATTAATTTACGGTTAGTGACTAATGAATTGGAATGAGGCGTATGTTGTGTTTGTGTAACACTTTTATAATATATACGCGAGTTATTCGGAAAGACCGGGTTTATCCCATTTTGAATAACTAATACGACGATAAGTCGAAGATGAAGACGATGGTCGAAGACCGGAGGTCTTCACGTCGTTTGGGTGATAACTGATGATCTTGATTGGGCTGTACACCCAAGAAGATGGAAACAGTTAGTGATCGTCCAGACGTACTTGGAGATCGATGGATATGCGGGGTACTAGGTGCCTCCGGTTTCGTTCAGACCCAGAACGGACTTGTAAATGGACTGTGTGTCTGACATCGGATTTCATTCTGTGTGACTGATATCGGTTGCATAGGATGGTTTGCCTGTGTGGCATGCTAAGATGCAAATGATCAAGGCTTCTGTTGAAAAGCAAAGTCTTGTGGTGATGATCAAAGCACGGCCTTTGTGGCGTAGCTTTGTGTAACGTTTACCTTGCATGTTTCACACCCGGTATGAACCAAAAACGGGAGACGGACCTCAGGGAGGACTTGCGTTTCTTTCTAGCTAGAAGTGGCGTCAGTGGTTTTACACGCCCTGACGAGTTTGACTTATGTGGTTGTTGCGGTTGCGAGGCGCCTCGGTTATATCGGTTTCGGCCGAATGCATTCTGGTCGGCTGACGGACCAGACTTACGCCCCAAAGGGCGGAGAGACGTATTGTTCAGGCATAATAATCCACATCGGTGGACCGGCCCTGACGATCTAAAGGGTTGATGCGTTCTGATCCTGAGACATGGGCTAGATTGTCTCGAATCGGTTGAGGACTATCTTTTGCCTCGGTTCATAGATGGAAATCCAATTTCCAAATACGTGACTTTGCGGTTTTAGTTGTAATCCTATATATGGCGACATAGTGGGATGGGGCGCTCATGCCGCCTATGATTGATACTTATGATTTGAAGTTGTTTTATACACTATGCACTTATTATGGTATCAAAATGATTTGTCTTAAACGTATCAAGCATTCTTTGGCTGTTATAAGGGAAAACCCTATCCTCGACTGCGTTGCATTGTGTGATGGGACCTGGGTCTTATAACAGCTTCATTTTTCTTTATTTAGCATTGCGCTGTTGTTTTATGCACTGGTATTCTTGGGAGGAAACCCGTTCCGTGTTATACGGCGTGGTCCCTTGATTTACCTAACTTTAAAATAAAGATTAACTGTTTTAGTTCTCACACCAGTCACATGACTGACCTGGAGTTTATTGTTTTAACCTAAACTCTGGGTGCCCCTATTTTTGACACGGGCAGCTAGTAGTTTCGGTTTTGCAGATTTATATTCACAGGATCCTGGTTTACAGCTGGAACGATATCCGGAAAGCTTTGTATCCGTATATCTCTTTCTAGTTGTGTATTGTATTATTTTCCGCTGCTATGTATTTAAATGTAATTTAAATCTCTGATATTTCTGTGTAATATTCATCCATACTCTGTATATTCTTGTAATCTGATGCACTGTTGTAATATATAGTGAGACGTTCTTTTGTATGCGTTCTGTTGTGGCTTGTTCTCGAACTATCCGACGCTTTCCTTTACGGGGAAGTTACGGGTCTTCACAGTTGGTATCAGAGCTTTGGTTTACAAAGCTAGAGAACAAGACACATTAGAACCCTACGAAAGAATTCATCAGATATTGGATTAGTAATATCCAATTAGAATGACTCGTTAGAGATGGGATCAGTAGTATCCTAGAACGAGTGTGAAGAGTATATTTTTTTCAAAATGAAAACAAATTTTTGTTTTGAAAAGTTAAATCAATTATTCGTATTTGATTATTTATCTATATTGATTAGGACAGTCCAGTATATAAAGATTTCGCATATACGCCTTGCAAACGTGTATTTGAAATTTTAATATACTGGATAGATATAGAATTACACTCTAATCGCCTGGAGGTGATTTTGATGATGGAGCTCCATCATTAGAATTTATGTTCGAGTGACGAAAGTGGGCTTTCTATATATTTCCTATTGACTGGTGTGAGAACCAAAATTAGATAGGGCTTATTGTTGTGATTTGGCATCAAAAAGGGGATTTTTGTATATTTATCAAAATTACGAATTTGAAACTCTAATTCACTAATTGATTGATGTTTGTGTTGTTTGTTTAATTGTTTGATAATTTTGAACCATTATGCCTAATTTGATCAAATATTGAGTTGTATTGAAAATTGGTTGCATATGCTTGCATATACATATATATCATTGAACAGGTCATAGCAAGGAGGCTAGAGCAGAGAATAAAATTTGTTTGCCCGACAAATAGGTACATGTTTACTACATAATTTACTGTTTTGTTTGGGTGACGATGATTTTATGAGCCTATTGGCTAGCCGCTTGGCTTTTTCTTTTTCTTTTTGAAATCTGAAGGACCGGGGAAGCTATTTGAAATTCCCCGATGCTCCCATTGCAGGGGAGGTTATGGCGAAATTTTTCGAAAATTTAGGGTGTTAGCCAAATTTTTAAAGTTTTGAAAATTCTCAGAAACTAAAGAGTTGGAGAATGGAAGCCAGATCGAGCGTAGGGCTGATTAATCAAACCACTTTCGACTTTGTTCCTTTTCGGGGATGAAAAGTTTTAAGTGGGGGAGATTGTAACAACCCGTAAAATCTGGGCCAGTTTGAAATTTTTATTTTGGCAATTTTAGCGAATTTTGATTATTTAAAATGGATTATTTTTGAATAATATCGACGTGAAATTTATTTTGAATATAATTCGAACGTATATATTTATACGCGTCGTCGTTAGAATATAAATATTTATATAATTATAAATAGAATTGAAAATGGCGCGGTAGTTCGAAAATTCGATTTCTAATTTCAAATGAATATACAGAATTCAATATAAGTCAGAATTGAACGAAACAAGAAATATTTGAATCTGTATAACTATATCTTTGTAACGAAGTTAACAAACTGAGATTTCATCTTAGGAATGATAAGATATGTCCAGTTTAAAATTAGAAATAGTCGCTGTGGAATTTATATATATTTTTATATATATAAGGCCCTTAAAAGTGGACATTTTGCAAACGACCTCGGATTTCGACGAAATCAGTTTTGTTGGGTCCGTGATGTCAAGTTATTGCTAGATTCCAATTTTCATAATTTTTCGAATCAATATGTGAGCGTGGCAAAGGAAAACGCGTTTGACCAGTTTCAGTTGAATTTAATCGACTGGAAATTGGCCATTTTTCTAACGGTCTCAGAATTCGACGAAACTAGTTTTGTTAGGACCGTATCGTCAATACGAAGCTAGAAAATATTTTTCTGGAATTTTTCTAGTTAGTATGTGGCCCCGGTAATTTGAAATGTACGTTTAAAATTCAAGATAGTGATTTAAATGAAAATTAAACGGAAACTGATTATAACGGCCGAATCAGCTTGCGATACATATCTCATTGTGTTCGGGATAGGGGTAATTAGTTATGGACGACAGTCGGTGGGTCTCGTTTCGAGGTCAAAATAAAAAGTACCTTTTCGAAATTAAATTAAATTATATATTTATATATAAAAAAAAAATAGAATAACTCTCCTCTCTCTCTCCTCCTACGTTGACTAAGCCCCCCCCCCGTTCGAATTTCAATTTAACAGAAAAAAAAAAAAAAACCCTAAATGAAATCGCGATCGCCCCCCCGTTCAGACCGCCTCCGCCGACAAACAGCCCTCCGCCACCATCGCCTAGCCCCGTCGCACCACCCTCCTCCTCCCTCTGACGAAGACCGACGCCCTCGAAACCCCCCCACCCTCTCTTCAATCGACGGACAACCCTCCCCAGCGCCACCGTGAGCCGCGACCTCGCATCAGACCCCCCCCCTTTCCAGACCTCGACCGACGCTACCCCCCCCGACAAACGGAGAAGCCCCTGTAAGTTTTTTTAATTTTATTTTATTTTTATTTATTTTATTTTTATTTTATATATGAACTGATTTGTTTAATTTATTAAAACTGTTTTTTTATAATTTTAAAAACTGATTTGAAAAAACATTTTTAAACTGATTTTAAAAGATTAAAACTGTTTTTTTTTTGAAAAGTTGAAACTGTTTTTAAAGAAAGTTAAAAACTAATTTTTAGATAAGAAATTTAAAACTGGATTTTTTTTGTAAAGAAAATAAAAACTGATTTAAAAGGAAAAATAAAAACTGATTTTATTTTAAGGTTTAAAAAGAAAATGGTTTGAACTTTAAAAAGATTTGATCTTTAAAATAGAAAAGCAAAAAGGCGAGATTTTTGTTTAGAAGAAAAAGTAGGATTTTTAAAAATAGAGAAAACTTTATTTTTATAAAGGCGAAAACTTTATTTTTATAAAGGCGAAAACTTTATTTTTATAAAGGCGAAAACTTTATTTTTGAAATGGAATTTTTGTCTATATAGTAGCAATGTAGAAATTCGATTTTTATATATTGAACTTTGAAATAAAAATTCGATTTTTATATATTGAACTTTGAAATAAAAATTCGATTTTTTATATATATAGTGGCCTTGGGCAACGAAGGTGACAAAAAGGCGAAACGACGAAGATTTCTATAAATGAAGAGTCAAGATGATTGGATAGCTATAGGTGAGAATTTCTCACCTTTCAATTTACTTTTCTAGTTATATATATATACTAGGATGCAGACGGTGTTTAGTAGCACCCGACACAATCGTCCACAGACCATGGACTTGTTTGTTTGGCTGTTTGGTTATTGATTGTGATATTGGTTTGAATGTGGTTTGTGGTGTGAAAAATCGAATCGATAAATTGGTTAGGATTAGACGTGCGCCGTTATAAGGCGAAGGAGTAAGGCTAGGTTAGACCCTTACACCAAATTTTGTGGTTTGCATAACGAAAGTGAATTTGATTGATGTGTGAATGGCGTGGGCCTTCACTAGACCGGGGATAAGGCTAGGCCTTGTCCCGTTTCTAGTATCGTGCCGTTATGCCGCCGAAATTTTCTAAAATAAGTTAGAAAAATAAAAATAGCATTTTATTTAAAGAATGAACTGAATAGAAATTCATATGTTAAAATAAAATGTGTTATCGTTAAAAATATAATTTTTAACGTGAATGTGAATAAATAAATATTCATTTACAAACCAGACGGTTTGTTTATGTACACCTATTTGAATGACGTTGATTGGGTCGATAAATTTTACACATCGCCTAACTGCACAAATAAAATATGTGTTTGATTGTTTGAAACCCCACACGGGTGTTAGGATGAAATTTGAAGTTCACTCATCCTGATTGATTAAATATGTCGATCGATTGATTGACAGGCTGTTATAAGCGTTGAATATCTATATTTGATGCTTATACAGTGTAGTGCACTTTGGTTGATGGTTGATTATTTTCAATGCTATTATATACATGTGTTGTATGAAAATCCATATAATTAATTTTATATGGTAATTGATTGGGCCTCATTCCAGTTTTGAAAAAGAAATATTTGAAAAAGAAATATTTGAAATAGAATATTTGAAAATAGAAATTTATGAAGCCGTGTTGATTAGATTGACGCCATTTTGACGTGAACGATATTCATATCAATTTTAAACGATTTCGAAATGAATTGAATTGAAAACGATTTCGAAATGAATTGAATTGAAAACGATTTCGAAATGAATTGAATTGAAAACGATTTCGAAATGAATTGAATAGAAAACGATTTCGAAATGAATTGAATTGAAAGCGAATTGAAATGAATTCAAATTGAATTGAAATTTGAATTAAATAGAAATGAATTTTAAAACGAATTTATAAAGAAGAATTCAATTTTGCTTTGGATTGTAAATGGAAGTTGAAATTGTTTTTGAAACGAATTTAAAACTATTTATATAATTCGTTTTAAATAGGAATCGACGAAATATATATTATATATATTATATATATAATATAATGGCCTGAGTAGAACGCGCCGCGCCGCGGCAGTTCGTGAATTTCGACCATTTATTTCAAACGGACATTACGGGAGATCCGACCGTCGGATTCTCCTAAAACCGGAACCGTTGGGTTCGTATCGAAAAGAGCTTTCTAACGAATATTAGAAATTTGAAATCTAACGGTTGGATTTGGAATTACGTCCAAATCAAATTCGAAAAAGGTCGCTGTAAGTGCAGTTCGATGGCCATTGTTGGAAATCGACTGTACGGGCCTTGATAAAATTATTAAAAATAGTAATAATTTGTGTAAAATCATAAGAAATGATTTAGAAAGAATTGGGATGAAAAACTCCATACTTGAAAGGATAAAAATAGATTTTTATCGAAATGAACTAGATTTGAACTAGAATTATAATTCTATTTATTTTTAAATAAATAAATTGAATTTGAAAAGGGTTTTGAAAATAACCAAAATTTCCAATGATCGCATTGGAGTGGATTTGAATCGAAATTGTCTTCGGAATATTTCGATGTTGGAATTTGTAATTATACGGATGTTGTTACGGAAATTTGAAAGATATATATTTATATCGTTATTTCCAATACGACATTTGTTAATCGTAGAATTTGATATTGAATATAAGCCGATATATTTTCTATTCAGAGCCTTATATTGAATATCAAATGTGATTTGGGTTTGTCGTGAATGGTGTCTTCACTAACACTGTTCTTGAACCCAGTTGAGGAAAGATTAAATCTTTTTATTTAGATTTAATGAAGTGTACCAATTAAATGATATTTAATTGGAATTGAATTGATATTGATTTTTGGGTTTATCGTGAACAGTGTTTTAAATAACACTTGTTCTTTAACCCGATAATTAATGAATGTGATTTGGGTTTGTCGTGAATGGTGTCTTCACTAACACTGTTCTTGAACCCAGTTGAGAAAAGATTAAATCTTTTTATTTAGATTTAATGAAGTGTACCAATTAAATAATATTTAATTGGAATTGAATCGATATTGATTTTTTGGGTTTATCGTGAACAGTGTTTTAAATAACACTCGTTCTTTAACCCGATAATTAATGAATGTGATTTTGGGTTTATCGTGAACCGTGTTTTAAATGACACTGATTCTTTAACCCAGTCGAAGATTAAAACTAAGTGGAGTTTTAATGAATCTTTAATTAGATTGAAATGTTCGAAAATGGAGTATCACCAGTTTTGCTCCAGGCGATAGTTAAATCTTTAATTAGATTTGAACGTGAAATGGTAATTGAATTTACCGATAACACTGTGGTGTTAGATATGAAGTATTACCAGTTTTACTTCATGGGATGAATAGGTTGGGATTGGGAAATTAAAACAAATGATTACTTCGGTAAGGTTCGCTAATCCCGACTAGTTTGAATTGATATTCAAAAATGGATTAAAGAATAAATTCAAGGAATTTATCTTTGATAAAATTAATGGGAACCTTTCCCTATGAATGTGAAATTTAGAAACTAACTGTCGGTTATCTAAGCAGAATGGTTTTCTGGATATTGATCTGATGTTGGTTTCGGCCTTCGGGGTTAATATTTGGGGAATTATTCTCTTGATTAATTTACGGTTAGTGACTAATGAATTGGAATGAGGCGTATGTTGTGTTTGTGTAACACTTTTATAATATATACGCGAGTTATTCGGAAAGACCGGGTTTATCCCATTTTGAATAACTAATACGACGATAAGTCGAAGATGAAGACGATGGTCGAAGACCGGAGGTCTTCACGTCGTTTGGGTGATAACTGATGATCTTGATTGGGCTGTACACCCAAGAAGATGGAAACAGTTAGTGATCGTCCAGACGTACTTGGAGATCGATGGATATGCGGGGTACTAGGTGCCTCCGGTTTCGTTCAGACCCAGAACGGACTTGTAAATGGACTGTGTGTCTGACATCGGATTTCATTCTGTGTGACTGATATCGGTTGCATAGGATGGTTTGCCTGTGTGGCATGCTAAGATGCAAATGATCAAGGCTTCTGTTGAAAAGCAAAGTCTTGTGGTGATGATCAAAGCACGGCCTTTGTGGCGTAGCTTTGTGTAACGTTTACCTCGCATGTTTCACACCCGGTATGAACCAAAAACGGGAGACGGACCTCAGGGAGGACTTGCGTTTCTTTCTAGCTAGAAGTGGCGTCAGTGGTTTTACACGCCCTGACGAGTTTGACTTATGTGGTTGTTGCGGTTGCGAGGCGCCTCGGTTATATCGGTTTCGGCCGAATGCATTCTGGTCGGCTGACGGACCAGACTTACGCCCCAAAGGGCGGAGAGACGTATTGTTCAGGCATAATAATCCACATCGGTGGACCGGCCCTGACGATCTAAAGGGTTGATGCGTTCTGATCCTGAGACATGGGCTAGATTGTCTCGAATCGGTTGAGGACTATCTTTTGCCTCGGTTCATAGATGGAAATCCAATTTCCAAATACGTGACTTTGCGGTTTTAGTTGTAATCCTATATATGGCGACATAGTGGGATGGGGCGCTCATGCCGCCTATGATTGATACTTATGATTTGAAGTTGTTTTATACACTATGCACTTATTATGGTATCAAAATGATTTGTCTTAAACGTATCAAGCATTCTTTGGCTGTTATAAGGGAAAACCCTATCCTCGACTGCGTTGCATTGTGTGATGGGACCTGGGTCTTATAACAGCTTCATTTTTCTTTATTTAGCATTGCGCTGTTGTTTTATGCACTGGTATTCTTGGGAGGAAACCCGTTCCGTGTTATACGGCGTGGTCCCTTGATTTACCTAACTTTAAAATAAAGATTAACTGTTTTAGTTCTCACACCAGTCACATGACTGACCTGGAGTTTATTGTTTTAACCTAAACTCTGGGTGCCCCTATTTTTGACACGGGCAGCTAGTAGTTTCGGTTTTGCAGATTTATATTCACAGGATCCTGGTTTACAGCTGGAACGATATCCGGAAAGCTTTGTATCCGTATATCTCTTTCTAGTTGTGTATTGTATTATTTTCCGCTGCTATGTATTTAAATGTAATTTAAATCTCTGATATTTCTGTGTAATATTCATCCATACTCTGTATATTCTTGTAATCTGATGCACTGTTGTAATATATAGTGAGACGTTCTTTTGTATGCGTTCTGTTGTGGCTTGTTCTCGAACTATCCGACGCTTTCCTTTACGGGGAAGTTACGGGTCTTCACAAACATGTTACATCTGCTGAAACACGTGTTGTTTTTATGTGTGCATGCATAACGAAGAACAGATATGCATTTTGTCTGGTATTAAAGCAAAAGATCATGTGGAATATTTTTCACACCGTATATATTAAACAAAAGTACCACAAATGAGATCCAAACTTTAATTTGATTTATGTTATACCACAAATGAGATCCAAACTCACTGATCTGAGAGCCATGCCAACTGCTCAGAAATATTGCTTCTTGACTGCCATCAACCTTCTGCACCATCTCATTTTATACGCTTCACGAATAAAACAACAGAATGGTCGAGAAAACCAATCCATTGTGCCAATTATACTACTGCATGCCTTTTTTTTTACCAATGACCATTGTCACAGAAGCAATATATTAACGATGATGTACAATTTTTTCTATACAGTTAATGGTGCTGACACAAATACATAATAGATATAAAGCAATAAAGCTATGGAAGTATCATGCTAAGGTATCTTAACAGTTGACTCAAAATACTGGAGACTAAGAAAATCAAAATCGTTTATTCCACAGAAACACAATAACTCAACCAATTAATAAACTGGGTTCATGATGATCCAGAAAGAATAGCTTACTATTCACGAAATACTATATTTTTGCAGCAATGGTTCACAGCAAATATGCATTGTGTAAATCTGGATTATCTCTAACGACCTTGAAACAGAATTGTGTATAATCATCCTGAATTTATGAAAACATACTAATATGACATAGATGTTATACGAGTTTTGCACTTTAGTCGTGTGGTTAGGACTTGGAACCAGTTCTAGTGTAAGACTTGGAGAATGATTGTACATGCGGTAAAAGAAAACTTTGATGATTTCATCTGAAACAAATAATTACCTCAAGAAAAATATATGTAGAAGGTCATCCATTTCATGAATTTATAATATTTGCAGTTTTGAGCTCGAGCTATCTCCTGTTGAAAGGTAACGAAGTCACCATTTTCAGTTTCATGATTCATCCTAGGAACTTGTTACTCTTCAGCATTGTTTTGTGGAGATAAGAGCATATTTCGTCTTATCCTCCATCTTAAATATTCTGCAAGGAGTGAATATGTGCTTATTACAATCCCAAACCCAGTAAATGATGAAATTATTATAGAAAGAACGGGAGCCACGTTGAGCTGAAAAACATGTGGAAGTTAAGAATAAATTTGGAGAGTGAATAACATTTCAGACAAAGATGTATCTTACCACGACATAGAAAATACATGCAAAAAGGTTTACTACAGCAAATTGGAAAGAAGCATGAGCCTAAACATAGCTCTTGTCCACTGCAATGTGATTATATGAGACAAGGGTGATCGAATTCAATTGATTGTATGAGACAACTGAAGCATGTAATAGATTAGTGCAACACTACTCAATAGTTACATGAATGAAGCAGCATATATACCTGTCTACACTACAGATTAATCAATAGATCAATGCGTTTAGCAAATGCATATGCATGTACAATGTATTTACATGCTTCCATAAGCAAGTAACAGACTGAGTTCCATAAACACATAACAGATTCAGATTGTGCATGTCTTTCGCCTTTTCAACATGAATTCAGTCTGTACCCCATTTTTTGAAGTTTAATATGTGAAAAAATATTCCTAAATGTTACAAATTACATGCTCGTTTTTATTTTTTATCAATAGAAAATTTGTTTTTTCTCTTGAGGATTGATTTTGATGTTTTATTTTTGTCAAATTCCAAAATTGCATTTTTCTATGATCAGAACTGATTTTTATCTAGTCTAACAAGTAAAAATATTTACAGTTTTTTTTGTTTTGGCATGGCTATTTACAGTTTTTGTTATTAACACATTGAAAAAAAACACGAATATTTTTAATATTTTGTTTTTCAGGAATCCACAACTACATGTTTAAATGTTTCATTTTCCAAACTAATAAATAAGCATTAACACAGTAGAAACATGTTTATTTTACTGTATGTTTCAAATAAGACCAATTGTACAATTTTGTTTTGGGAATGTGGTATAAATTGATGTTAAAAAAGAAAAGGAGAAACTACGTTTAAAATTGTGAGGCCTCAAATCGATATACCAACATCCTAAGTTCTAACCATATAAATCATCGCTGCCAGCACTTCACTCAGATTCAATAAACCCAACCACACAAAAAGACGACATAATATGGGAATATTATGGAAATAGAAATAGTAAAATACGAGTGTTGTGTATAAAAGAAGAGTGCAGAGATAGTACCTACAAAAATTATGCCCAAATACAGAGGCAAATGGCTCTACTGCCTCTGCACGGAGAAGTCATAGGCTCTATTCAGATAGGCATTAAGTGCCAACTGAATGAAACTATAGAGATGCGCATAAGTCGTTTTGCAGAAACTTCAGGTGTGATGACCCGAAACTTCCACCGATTGGAAGTAAGGAATAATCATTTGGAATACAACAAAAATACAATAATATATATCACAGATACAACATAGCATAGGAAATTCATAGAGTAACAACATCATAGCAGCGGAAATATAATGTCATCAACCACAGAAAGTCCACAGTCACAAAATTCTAAAATTATTACATCAAGTTTGCAGAAAAAGAAATAAGTTCCAACTCCAACTTAAACAACGTGAAATAAGCCAAGTTTAATGTCTGGAATTAAAAAGAGAAAAATTCAATAGCAGCAAATGATAGATGTCTTCAAGCTCCAAGTCATCACCTCTCCGCAAAAACAAATCCAAGGAAGATAATAAGAAGCTCCAAAGAAAAGACTCCAAGCGAAGAATAAACCTGTTTACTTGGCTGCCCGTGTAGAAAGGAAGGCACCCGAGTTTGCAAAAAGGTGGAAACAAACAACGGGTCAGTCGTGGGACTGGTGTGAGAATTCTTAACTAATTAATCACTATTAATAGGACAAATCCAAAGACCACGCCGCTAACGCGGAACGGGTTTACTCTAATGGATTGTCGTGCATAAAAGTGTCAGAACAAATAATAAGTAAATCGTACAACAACGTCATGCTTTTTATAAAAAATGGAATCACCGTAAGACCCAGGTCCCATCACATAATGCAACACAAACCAGAGGATAGGGTTTTATCTTATAGTGATTAAACATGCTAAATACGACAAATACGAGTTTAATATTATTATTAGTATACATCAAAACATTTCAAAGTAAATGTATAAATCCTAGGAAGAATAGTATCACATACTACTATGCCTCCATACTAGTAATACAATCAAATTCGTAGGGTCGTATTTGGATTTTGGTTTCCATCATGAGTTAAGGCTAGGGAGGAGCTCCTTCCAATTCGAGACACTCTAGCTAATGTCTCAGGATCCCCCGCAGTGAACCCTTGGATAGCTGCAGGGTTGGTCCACCATACGAGTTGCGGATTAGTTATTCCTGAGCACACGTTTCCTAGTCCTATAGGACCTATCATCTGAGGCACCTCATTCCATCATCCACATAAGTAAAATGTTGGGCCGTTTTAAATCCCAATCACTACTTCTAGCTAGAAAGAAACATGCTGCTCTCCCAGCGTTCCCTTCTCCCGTTTTAGACTCCGTCGGTGTGTGAGGCTCGCGAAGTCACGCTGTACACAAAGCTATGCCTAAACAGGCTATACTTTGATCGTCCCACAAGGCCTGCTTTTCAACAAAACCTTGATCCTATACATCTTAGCATGCCACATCATCACTCCATATCGCACTACCAACCCTTTGAAGAAATATATGAACGGGTGTTTAGCAAGAGAATAAATTCCCCGCCACAAAACATCCATACATTCGACAAAAGATCAATAACATGATATTTGATAGAGTATGATGTCAGACACACAATCCATTTATTAGCTTATGCTCTGGGTCTGAGCGAAAGCCAAACCCGTGAAATAAACACGTACGTTTGGGCAATGACCATGACCCTTGAATTGGGAGCAAGTCAAATCAGGGCCTCTGTAACACCCCGCGAATTCTATAACTGTGAAATTCACAAATTAAAGTATAATCAAATTCAAATCAAAGAACTAAGGGAAACGGGATACGCCATTGCGTTCGTCTCGGAAAAATACGCGAAATAGAGTCCGAGTTTTCGAAAAACGGAGTCCGTATGAAGGAGATATGGCCTTCGGAAGATTTTGAATTAAATTTAAAATTCAAACAGAATAAAACAATTAAACAATCCGAAGTGGGGCCCAATGGGCCAGGGCGGAAGAACACCCGCCTGACGCACCCAGGTCGACTGGGCTGTCGACCTGGTCTAACCAGGTCGACAGGCCTGTCGACAGGGCTGTCGACAGGGGTGTCGACCTGGTCCAGAGCCAGGTCGAACCCAGCCCAACCTAGCTGGCCAGGTCTGTGTTTGGCCGATTTTCTGTGGTCTGCTTTGTCATTAGGGCTAGGTGGCAGGCTCTAATTGGTTTCTCTTTAGAATGAATGGCTACGATCAATCCAGGCAACATCGATGGCTCTAATCAATTCATAAACCCTATAAAAAGGACCCTAGACTAAACCCTAATCTATTCATTCAAAAATAAGAACAAAGCCGCCATGTTGCTGAGGAGCGTCTAGGAGTAGCCACCAAATTGGAGAGAAGATTAGGAGGAAAATTCTAAAGCCTAAAGCAATTCAAGCAAATCAAATCAACGCCTACGTCAAAAGGAGTTGCATCTCTAAATTCCTAAATTAGAGAATTCGCCGCAACGATTGTAAGTAGAGTATTACTTTGGTATGAACAAATAATTGTGTTGATATGTATACTCGATTTGTGGCGATAAAGTAATTCATATTTGTGCGTTGAATTATGTTATTCATTATGAAAAACTACATGCGGTAGTTTTATGCAAGTATGACGTTTGGATATCCTTGAATTATGTTGTTCATTATGAAAAACTACATGCGGTAGTTATATGCAAGTATGACGTTTGGATATTCGCAAAATATGTAATTTATGTTGAAGCTACATGTATGTAGTTGTTGAATTGAAAATCATGCAAGTTTGGGATTTCGTTACTATGCCATCATAATGTGTATTTTTATACAAACATCATTTTTGTGAAGTAATTGGAATAAGGTTGGGATTATCATAATTCATATGAAATTGAAAAGTTTGGCCACCATGATCTATGTATCAAGCCATGTTTTGTACTAGAAACCTATTTGCAAACTTATGAATATGGTTAGGCTATGATTGATATTTTACATAATTGAAAACCATGTTAGTTCTATATTGTTAGCAAGAATTATATGATGACATATGTGGTACATGGCTAGGTTAGATCCAAAAACCCCTTTTTGCAAGTTTACATGATTAAAGTAAAAATCCTGATTTCATGTTAGAAATATGTATGCCATGGTTATGTGAATAAATTTAACTATACTTTTGGATTAGTCACAAAAGTAATCTCCTTTGTAAACATGTAGTAATCTTATGAACATGATTTGCTTATGTTTGACATTATGCCTAAATAAGAACATAGGTCTATGTTGTAGTTAAGACTATGTGACACCTAATTTAGATTCTTATCTTAACTACAAGTTTACATGGTTTGATTCATGTCACCTATGCTTTATGACCAAAGTATATGTTACTACTATGCAAGTACACCAGTTTCTATTTTGTAGTTCCAACGTCACATTGCAAGTTCATGCGCTCACAATCCCCTTTTTGCGTATGTAATCACACTTTAAGCCTCCCCTCTTTTGCATGGCTAAGTTGGGCTTAAAAAGGTTAAGCCCAACATATAAACGAACGTGTTAAACGGGGGTAAATAACGTTGGGCTAAATTAATTAATGAATGAAAATATAAAGTAAAAGGGCCCGAATTCAAGTATGGGTTGGGCCCATGATTGGTGTAACCTTTACACCATTAACTTAATAATGGGCCGCAAATATTTACATATAAATAAAGAAGAAAGACAAAATATGTAAATGTAGAAAATACGATGTGTTTAACCCGAGGTTGGATTGAGTTGTGATGTAAACCTGCCCGGAACCGCCCGGCTGTCCAGTAGTCACAACAACACCTATCCAATGTGAGAGGTTAAACATGGAGCCCAATAAGGACCCGAGGTTAGACTGAGTTGTGGCGTAAGACTGCCCGGAACCAACCGGCAACAGGCAGCCACAACAATACCTGTCTAATGTGAGAGGTCAAGGCTTTAATAAGACTATTAGAGCTGAGTCAGGATTGTTAGGATTAAGTGAACTAAAGACTTAATCAAAATGGAACATGCTAAACTAAACGGACCGGTGGGGGTTAGGTTAGAAACACTTAACCAACTTAGCATGTTGGCTAGAGATAGAAAACCTAGTAACGGGGGACCCTTTTCAGCAGTAACCCTATAAGGTGTATCATGATACCCTGAAACTAGGTAGGGTGGGGCAAGATTACTGGGCTGATTGTAAGAGGTCAAATCGACGGCGGTGGTGTAGCAGTGTAGGTTCTAACGGGGTGCGGGCGTGCACACACTCCGGCGCAGAAAAATAAAGCACTGGGCACCAGTAGCATACCTGTGCATTCTAAGGTTGTGTCGGGCCGCTGCCATGGGACTTGATACACCCCATGGTGGGACCAGCATAGGTAACTACAACATCGGGGGCCGTAAGACACATGTAACTATGCGAGTAGGAGCCGATCATCATTGAATGGATCACAACACCCTGATTATGGGGTGTCGGTTGGGAACTAGTTTATATGGGTTCAGAGATTGATATGGGGTACAATAGTATATTCGACTCTAGACAACTTAACCAAGTTTATAGTGCTTTCCCACTTCTTGATTATACTCATCATACCCAGTTCTTTATTCATAGACAAAATAGTACTAGACTTACTCAGGCTTTATGTCTGACTCTACTTTTCTTTCGTCTTCTTTTCTTCCGTTCCCCCCCCCAGGTTCGCAGGGAGGGAACTCTGCAGCTTGACCAGCATTAACATCCAGCTTGAAGAAGAGAAATGTATTGCTTGGACTTTTTCGCTTTGAACTATGGCTTTGGACAATTCACTATGGGGCTTTTGCAGTTTATCTATGTTTTACTTATGCTTCTTTAAATAATGTAATCAAGACAGATTATGAAAGTGTTATGTTATGTTTTTGGAAAAGATGTAAGACAATCATGGTGATGTTGCTGTAACACGTATTTGCTTCTTATGAAATAAAAGTTGTTTGTTTTTCCGCTGTTTACAAATATGTGTTCTTATATCTGTCTTGTATATCTGTGACTTATACTATAAAAACCTCCACCAAAATTAGGGCATTCCCTTTGAGAGTGACCCTAACGGAGGTGGGGTGTTTCACTTGGTATCAAAGCATAGGTTTACCAGATAAGATAAAAAGTTTTGAAAATTTATTTTCAAAAAGGAAATTTAAAGAAGCATTTCTAAAAGATAAAAATATTATTTTATTTTAAAAGGCAAAGTCCACTCCCCAAAGCCATAGGTACTATCTCTTATCCTTCGTTTTGAACCTATCCTTTTTGTTTCAGCATGTCCGAAGATCTTAACTTATCGGAAGGGGTACCAATACCTGGTTGGTTTAGACGGTTCTTAGAAGCAAGGGCCACTCAGCCAGGTCCTACCGTTCCTCCTCCCCCAGCTGCAGGAAATCATCCAGCTGCAGCGGCACCTTTTTCCTCCACCTCCTCCTCGGGGAAACACGTTTGCTAAGATATGTAAAGATTTTAAAGCTATGGGAGGAAGGGATTTCCATGGAACTGAGTCCTTCGTAGCAGCTAGGAATTGGCTGAAGGAAACTGAGGATCTATTCATCATCTTTGAGGTAGAGGATAGACAAAAAGTACAATTGGCAGTGTGGCTATTGAAGGGCAAGGCTTCCTACTGGTGGGAAGTCACTAATGCTGAAAGACCAGTGGAGACATGGGAGGACTTTAGGGCAAGGTTTGAGACCAAATTTCTCTCAGATGCGGAAAGAAGTTTGCAGTTGGAAAAATTCTTATTTCTTAAGCAAGGAGACAAGACTGTCAGAGAGTATGTGAACCAGTTCGATGAGCTGGCTAGATTTGGGCTTGACCTAGTCAACACCCCGCACAAGAAGGCTCTCCGTTTCGTCAAAGGGTTAAATGAGCCATTACACAGTTTGGCCATGACACATATACCCATGGGGGCCACGTATGAAAGATTGGTGCAAATGGCAGTGCTGAATGAGGAGGATAAGGGCAAGAAGGAGACAAAGGCAGAAAGCTCTCAAGGGAAGAAAGAGGGTTTGCAGCCTAAGAAGACAGACTTTAAGAAAGGCGGGAAAGGCAACAAAGAGAAGAGGAAGTGTAATTTCTGTGGCAAAGTGGGGCACTTAGTAAAGGACTGCCGGAAAAAGAAGGCCAAGGAGAATGGTGGGTGTTTTTCTTGCGGTGAGACGGGCCACAGGGCTAAGGACTGCCCAAAGAAACGAGGACAGGGGCAGAGGGCTGGATCCACCCCAGGGGCACAGGTTCATGTGCTGGAAGCGCCACCTTTGCAACAGCGAGGTACAAACACTTCTGTAGAAAGTGTAGTTTATCTTTATGATCACCCCGTTCGCACTTTATTTGATTTTGGTGCATCACACTCCTTTATCTCGTCTGCTTTAGTAGAATCTCTGCACCTAAAAACTAGTATGGTAGAGGACCTCTTAATTGTTTCAAACCCAATTGGGGGCCCAGCTCATTTGTCTATGATCTGTTTGGGATTAAAAATTTCTATTCTAAGTGTTGAATTTCAATGTAGTGCCTTTGTTTTGGGCTTTTCGGGGTATGGTTTGATTTTGGGTATGGATTGGCTATCCAGTAATGGGGCCATCCTTGATTGTGAGAAAAGGGTTGTTAGGCTCCTAACCCAGCTCGGTAATACTTTGGAAATTTCTTGTAATCCCTCGTATGCGGTTATGCTTAGTTATCTTGAATCGCTAGATGCCTCTGTTGAAAATTTGCAATCAGTTAAAGTGGTCTGGGAATATCCGGATGTCTTCGAAGAGGTGAAGGGCTTGCCTCCGAAGCGGGAAATAGACTTCCGCATATATCTTGTAGATAATGCAAAGCCCGTTGCGTTGCCTGTTAGACACATGGCTCCACGAGAAAGGAAAGAGCTCAGTAAACAGATTAAAGAGCTTCTAGAGAAGGGGTTCATTAGGAGGAGCATTTCGGAATGGGGCGCTCCAGTGGTGTTCGCTACAAAGGCGGATGGTTCACTCCGTCTATGTGTTGACTATAGGGAGCTCAACAAGATAACGAAAAAGAATAGGCACCCGCTCCCTAGAATTGACGATTTATTTGACCAGCTTGTAGGAGCGTCTGTTTTCTCCCAACTCGATTTAGCAACCGGTTTTCATCAGCTAAGGGTGGCTGAAGATAGCATCGATAAAACGGCGTTCAGAACCCCAGACGGCTTCTTTGAATGGCTTGTCATGCCTTTCGGCTTGACAAATGCACCTGCTTACTTCGTGGACCTGATGAGTAGGGTATTTAGAGATTTCCTCAACAAATTCGTAGTGGTCTTCGTAGATGATATCCTTATCTTCTCAAAGAGTGAAGAGGAACATGCTCAGCACTTAAGGGCAATCATGGAAACTTTGCGAGTCCATCAACTAAAAGCCAAATTCTCCAAATGCCACTTTTGGAGAGAAGAGGTGAGGTTCCTTGGGCACATAGTATCCAAACAAGGGTTAGCGGTGGACCCTGCTAAGGTAGTAGCGGTACAGGATTGGAAGACACCAAGGAATGCAACTGAGGTCCGAAGCTTTCTAGGACTAGCGGGTTTCTATCGAAAATTCATAAGGGATTTTGCGAAAATCTCAGCTCCGCTCACGAAATTGACCAAGAAGAATCTAGTGTTCAATTGGGACTTGGATTGCGAGTTTGCTTTCCAACGACTGAAAAGGGCTCTCACAACAGCCCCAGTTTTGACGCTGCCAGATGGGAGCAAGATGTTCACTGTTTATACGGATGCATGTGGGACAGGGCTAGGCGCCGTCTTAATGCAAGAAGGAAGGGTAGTAGCTTATGGCGGGAGGCAGTTGAAGGTGCACGAAAAAAACTACCCAACCCACGATCTTGAGTTAGCCGCCATCGTCTTTGCACTCAAGTCTTGGCGACACTATCTCCTAGGTGAGAAGTTCGAACTTTACACTGACCATAAATCGTTGAAATATCTTTTCTCGCAGAAGGATCTTAACTTGAGGCAACAAAGATGGATGGAGTTCCTTGCCTCGTACGATTTCGAAATCTCCTATACTCCGGGCAAAGGCAACGTAGTTGCAGACGCGTTAAGCCGAAAGAAATTGACCCTAAGCCCGTTGTTTGTTGAAAGACAAAGCCTAGAGTTTATAGCCAGCTTCGACTTTAGGCCTTCCTCCGATTTCGTACCAGGCTTGCTAGCATCTCTCGAAGTGCGGCCAACTTTAATGGATTCAGTAGGGACAGCACAACGCGAAGACCCTCAGCTTGTGGAAATAATTGATAGGCTAATTAGGGGTGAGACTTCAAGTCACCTCAACAGGTACTCCATCGACGATAAGGGTTTGCTAAGGCGAGACGGAAGACTATGCGTCCCACAGACAAACGATTTAATAAAGAAGGTTCTCGAAGAAGCACATCACTCCAAGATGACGATACACCCAGGCGGAGATAAAATGTACAAAGACATAAAAAGGACTTTCTTCTGGAACGGCATGAAAAAGGACGTGGCAGAGTTCGTTTCCAAGTGTATGGTGTGCCAACAGGTTAAGGCGGAACAGAAAAAGCCTGGCGGACTACTACATCCTCTAGAGGTCCCACAGTGGAAGTGGGATAGCATCTCAATGGACTTCATCGATGGGCTGCCTAGGTCTAGGAGAGGCAACACTAGCATTTGGGTAATAGTGGATAGGCTTACTAAAAGCGCCCACTTTTTACCTGTCAAAAGTAAAAGAACTGCCTCATCCCTAGCATCACTTTACCTCAAGGAAATCGTTCGACTCCACGGAATACCATCTAGCATTGTTAGTGACCGAGACCCCATCTTCACCAGCGAGTTTTGGCGGAGTCTGCAAGAAGCAGTAGGAACGCAGTTATGCTTGAGCACGGCCTATCATCCCCAAACCGACGGCCAAACGGAGAGAGTGAACAGAGTTTTGGAAGACCTTTTAAGATTATGCGTCCTTGACTTCGGAGGGACATGGGAAGACCACCTTCCTTTGGTGGAATTTGCCTACAACAACAGCTATCAAGCAACCATCGGAATGGCGCCCTTCGAAGCTTTATATGGAAGACCGTGCTGATCGCCCACTTGTTGGTGGGAGTCTACTGATAAACTCATACTTGGACCAGATATGATCCGAGAGACTTCAGAGAAAGTAGACTTAATACGAAGAAGGATGAAGACGGCCCAAGACAGACAAAAGTCCTATGCCGATAAGAGAAGGACCGACCTTGAATTTGAGGTTGGAGACAGAGTTTTTCTCAAGGTATCACCGCTAAGGAACGTTGTTCGTTTCGGAACCACAGGAAAGCTAGCACCAAGGTTCGTAGGACCATTCCCTATCATCGAGAAGATTGGGAAAATGGCCTATAGATTAGAGCTACCCGAGAAGTTGGCTGGAGTCCACAACGTTTTTCACGTTTCACATCTTCGAAAATGTCTACATGAGTCTGCTGAAGTGGTAGAGCCAAATATCCTCAAAGAGGCCGAAGTGGAACGCGAAGCAACCATAAGGAAGGTTCCAACCCGCATACTAGGAACGGAAGTGAAGAAGCTACGCAACCGCGAAGTCAAACTCGTCAAAGTTCAGTGGAGCGACGCGGAGGGAGACGCGACTTGGGAAACTGAAGCTAGAATACGCACTGCTTACCCTTTTCTTTTCGAGGGTACGTCCTTGATCTTTCTTTTTCCTTGAGTTGCGCTTTTATCTATCTTTTTAGGTATATTTCCTCGACCTTATCTTTTAGGTAGAAACCTTTTGGATGGAAACATGTAATTGAAACATGTTATGTATGATGGTTGCAAGTGGTTGCAAGTGATTGCTAGTGGTTGCTCGTGGTTGCATATACACACACAATCTAGGTTTTAGATCGGCTCAGTCACTTCATATTGCATATGCATAAATGTTTGCATTCGTATATGGTTGAACTGTAATGTGTTGTCATATGGATGTTGCATTTGTATGAATGATTGTGCACTCATGTAGAATCATGAATAGGAAAATTTGCATACATAATGGATTCATGGCACTTACATAATTCGCATTAAGGAGGTCAACTGAATCAGTAGACCGCCTGATTTTGCATTAGATAAGTTCATGTACACGCACTTCGCATATGATCATGAAGCATTAGAAGTCTTTTAAGGACAATGGATGCTCGTGGTTGATGGATGAATAGATGGATGATTGGATGTTAGGATATACATTCCTCCTAACTTGAAGATTTCGGGGACGAAATCCTTTTAAGTGGGGGAGAATGTAACACCCCGCGAATTCTATAACTGTGAAATTCACAAATTAAAGTATAATCAAATTCAAATCAAAGAACTAAGGGAAACGGGATAGGCCATTGCGTTCGTCTCGGAAAAATACGCGAAATAGAGTCCGAGTTTTCGAAAAACGGAGTCCGTATGAAGGAGATATGGCCTTCGGAAGATTTTGAATTAAATTTAAAATTCAAACAGAATAAAAACAATTAAACAATCCGAAGTGGGGCCCAATGGGCCAGGGCGGAAGAACACCCGCCTGACGCACCCAGGTCGACTGGGCTGTCGACCTGGTCTAACCAGGTCGACAGGCCTGTCGACAGGGCTGTCGACAGGGGTGTCGACCTGGTCCAGAGCCAGGTCGAACCCAGCCCAACCTGGTTGGCCAGGTCTGTGTTTGGCCGATTTTCTGTGGTCTGCTTTGTCATTAGGGCTAGGTGGCAGGCTCTAATTGGTTTCTCTTTAGAATGAATGGCTACGATCAATCCAGGCAACATCGATGGCTCTAATCAATTCATAAACCCTATAAAAAGGACCCTAGACTAAACCCTAATCTATTCATTCAAAAATAAGAACAAAGCCGCCATGTTGCTGAGGAGCGTCTAGGAGTAGCCACCAAATTGGAGAGAAGATTAGGAGGAAAATTCTAAAGCCTAAAGCAATTCAAGCAAATCAAATCAACGCCTACGTCAAAAGGAGTCGCATCTCTAAATTCCTAAATTAGAGAATTCGCCGCAACGATTGTAAGTAGAGTATTACTTTGGTATGAACAAATAATTGTGTTGATATGTATACTCGATTTGTGGCGATAAAGTAATTCATATTTGTGCGTTGAATTATGTTATTCATTATGAAAAACTACATGCGGTAGTTTTATGCAAGTATGACGTTTGGATATCCTTGAATTATGTTGTTCATTATGAAAAACTACATGCGGTAGTTATATGCAAGTATGACGTTTGGATATTCGCAAAATATGTAATTTATGTTGAAGCTACATGTATGTAGTTGTTGAATTGAAAATCATGCAAGTTTGGGATTTCGTTACTATGCCATCATAATGTGTATTTTTATACAAACATCATTTTTGTGAAGTAATTGGAATAAGGTTGGGATTATCATAATTCATATGAAATTGAAAAGTTTGGCCACCATGATCTATGTATCAAGCCATGTTTTGTACTAGAAACCTATTTGCAAACTTATGAATATGGTTAGGCTATGATTGATATTTTACATAATTGAAAACCATGTTAGTTCTATATTGTTAGCAAGAATTATATGATGACATATGTGGTACATGGCTAGGTTAGATCCAAAAACCCCTTTTTGCAAGTTTACATGATTAAAGTAAAAATCCTGATTTCATGTTAGAAATATGTATGCCATGGTTATGTGAATAAATTTAACTATACTTTTGGATTAGTCACAAAAGTAATCTCCTTTGTAAACATGTAGTAATCTTATGAACATGATTTGCTTATGTTTGACATTATGCCTAAATAAGAACATAGGTCTATGTTGTAGTTAAGACTATGTGACACCTAATTTAGATTCTTATCTTAACTACAAGTTTACATGGTTTGATTCATGTCACCTATGCTTTATGACCAAAGTATATGTTACTACTATGCAAGTACACCAGTTTCTATTTTGTAGTTCCAACGTCACATTGCAAGTTCATGCGCTCACAATCCCCTTTTTGCGTATGTAATCACATTTTAAGCCTCCCCTCTTTTGCATGGCTAAGTTGGGCTTAAAAAGGTTAAGCCCAACATATAAACGAACGTGTTAAACGGGGGTAAATAACGTTGGGCTAAATTAATTAATGAATGAAAATATAAAGTAAAAGGGCCCGAATTCAAGTATGGGTTGGGCCCATGATTGGTGTAACCTTTACACCATTAACTTAATAATGGACCGCAAATATTTACATATAAATAAAGAAGAAAGACAAAATATGTAAATGTAGAAAATACGATGTGTTTAACCCGAGGTTGGATTGAGTTGTGATGTAAACCTGCCCGGAACCGCCCGGCTGTCCAGTAGTCACAACAACACCTATCCAATGTGAGAGGTTAAACATGGAGCCCAATAAGGACCCGAGGTTAGACTGAGTTGTGGCGTAAGACTGCCCGGAACCAACCGGCAACAGGCAGCCACAACAATACCTGTCTAATGTGAGAGGTCAAGGCTTTAATAAGACTATTAGAGCTGAGTCAGGATTGTTAGGATTAAGTGAACTAAAGACTTAATCAAAATGGAACATGCTAAACTAAACGGACTGGTGGGGGTTAGGTTAGAAACACTTAACCAACTTAGAATGTTGGCTAGAGATAGAAAACCTAGTAACGGGGGACCCTTTTCAGCAGTAACCCTATAAGGTGTATCATGATACCCTGAAACTAGGCAGGGTGGGGCACGATTACTGGGCTGATTGTAAGAGGTCAAATCGACGGCGGTGGTGTAGCAGTGTAGGTTCTAACGGGGTGCGGGCGTGCACACACTCCGGCGCAGAAAAATAAAGCACTGGGCACCAGTAGCATACCTGTGCATTCTAAGGTTGTGTCGGGCCGCTGCCATGGGACTTGATACACCCCATGGTGGGACCAGCATAGGTAACTACAACATCGGGGGCCGTAAGACACATGTAACTATGCGAGTAGGAGCCGATCATCATTGAATGGATCACAACACCCTGATTATGGGGTGCCGGTTGGGAACTAGTTTATATGGGTTCAGAGATTGATATGGGGTACAATAGTATATTCGACCCTAGACAACTTAACCAAGTTTATAGTGCTTTCCCACTTCTTGATTATACTCATCATACCCAGTTCTTTATTCATAGACAAAATAGTACTAGACTTACTCAGGCTTTATGTCTGACTCTACTTTTCTTTCGTCTTCTTTTCTTCCGTTCCCCCCCCCCAAGGTTCGCAGGGAGGGAACTCTGCAGCTTGACCAGCATTAACATCCAGCTTGAAGAAGAGAAATGTATTGCTTGGACTTTTTCGCTTTGAACTATGGCTTTGGACAATTCACTATGGGGCTTTTGCAGTTTATCTATGTTTTACTTATGCTTCTTTAAATAATGTAATCAAGACAGATTATGAAAGTGTTATGTTATGTTTTTGGAAAAGATGTAAGACAATCATGGTGATGTTGCTGTAACACGTATTTGCTTCTTATGAAATAAAAGTTGTTTGTTTTTCCGCTGTTTACAAATATGTGTTCTTATATCTGTCTTGTATATCTGTGACTTATACTATAAAAACCTCCACCAAAATTAGGGCATTCCCTTTGAGAGTGACCCTAACGGAGGTGGGGTGTTTCAGCCTCGGTCGTTGTCCATTCGAGGGAAGGTTTAAGGTCTTCATTCGCCATCTTCATACTTCAATTAACGTCGTTTGATTATTTGGAATGAGAAAACTCGGACTTTCCAAATAATCCTCGTTAATATATATATATATATATATATATATATATATATATATTTAAAATCCTTCGTACTTGCTGATATCATTTTATAATGATTACTTCCCATTTTAATTATTTAAAATAATTAAATTTTTATATAACGACGCCTTAAGTCCATGGGCGACCATGGCGCTGCATTCAACCAATTTTGATTTTTACATTTTTCAGAATCTAACCGTTGGATCTTAACGTAATATATATCGTTGGAAAGATTTTTCCAAGACGGTCCTAACGGTTTCAGTTTCAAGAAAATCCGACGGTTGGATCTTCTTGTATAGTCGTTTAAAGGTACGATTTCAAAACGCGAACTACCACGTCCCATTCGTTTAATTTTAATTATATATATATAATCATTGAATCGTAATAACGTCGTTTGATTACAACAACGCTCTACACAATTACCGATCCTTACTAAATTTTAATTCATTGAAAATGAAGATAATATTACCACATCCTAAATTCATTCTTTTCTTACATTGAAAATGTAAATTCCATCCTTTTTATTTACATTAAAAAAAATGTAAATTTAATTCCTATCTAAATTCCTATTATTTTATTTACATGTAAAAATGTAAATTTTGATACATTCAAAATCCTAATTTTAAATTACATATAAAAATGTAGATTTCAACTTCAATGTACATCCTCATCTTAGTTACAAAATAAAAAATGTAACTTATATTTGCAGTGAACCCTATTCTAAATGTACATATAAAAATGTAAGTTTAATTACAATACAAACTCTACTTCCTATTTACATTGTAAAAATATAATTTTTAATTACAATGCAAACTCCACTTCTAATTTACATTGTAAAAATATATAACTTTAATTTCATGTCACATTCCTACGCCTTATTTACATATAAAATGTAAATTTAATCTACATGTCAAATTCCTACATCTTATTTTATATATAAAATAAATAAATTTTATTTCTAATGTTCATCCTCATCCCATGTTACATATATAAAAAAAAAATTGTGAATTCTATCATACGATGTAAATGCATCTTTTAATTACATAGGAAAATGCAATTTTTATCCTACGGTGTAATTTCCTACATACATTACATATAAAAATGTAATATTTAACATACAATGTAAATTCATGTTTTAACTACATATAAAAATGTAATTTTTATCCTACGGTGTAATTCCCTACATAATTTACATATAAAAATGTAAATTTTAACATCGATGGAATTCACATTTTAATTACAAAGAAAAATGTAATTTTTAACATACAACATAATTTCCAATATAATTTACATATAAAAATGTAAATTTTAACATACGATGAAAATCACACGTTAATTACAAAGAAAAATGTAATTTTTAACATACGGTGTAAATTCATTTCTAATTACAAAGAAAAATATGATTTTTAACATACGGCATAATTTCCTATATAATATACATATAAAAATGTAAATTTTAACATACGATGAAATTCACACGTTAATTACAAAGAAAAATGTAATTTTTAACATACGGCATAATTTCCTATATAATTTACATATAAAAATGTAAATTTTAACATACGATGAAATTCACATGTTAATTACAAAGAAAAATGTAATATTTAACATACGGCATAATTTCCTATATAATTTACATATAAAAATGTAAATTTTAACATACGATGAAATTCACACGTTAATTACAAAGAAAAATGTAATTTTTAATATACGACATAATTTCCTATATAATTTACACATAAAAATGTAAATTTTAACATATGATGAAATTCTCACGTTAATTATAAAGAAAAATGTAATTTTTAACATACGGTGTAAATTCATTTTTAATTACAAAGAAAAATGTAATTTTTGACATACGGTGTGAATTCATTTATAATTACAAAGAAAAATGTAATTTTTCCCACTATGCAAAATCTACTTTATTTTAACATTATAAAAATGTAAATTTTCTACTTTAATTCACAATAAAAATAATGTAAATAACATAACGATGTAAATTTCATAATGATGTAAACTTCATAACGATGAACAAGATGATAGATTTATACGTGATTCATGTAACGACACGGATTTTGCCCGGACCTAATCGATCGCAAAATCGACCAAGACCGTTCAAAACTCGCATACGTTAACTTTGGGAATACAATACATCAGAACAATAACAACAGACTTTTATTACATTACAATAATATAACATCAGAGTACAGAATATCAGAGTACAAATAAAGTAAACTACAGCGGAAGATAAATTACAACAGATTTAATACATTAAACAGCGGAAGACTTCTAAGCTCTGGACACAGCTTTAGGCTTCGATCCAGGATCCTGCTAAAGAGAGAGATATCTGCAAAAAGCTTCTCGACTGCCCGTGTGGAAAAGAGGGCACCCGAGTTTGCAAAGTGAAACAAACTACGAGTCAGTCATGGGACTGGTGTGAGAATTCTAAACTAATACAACTAATAAGACAAATCCAAGGACCACGCCACTTTCGCGGAACGGGTTTACTCCTATGGATTGCCAGTGCATAAACCAAAGTAAATCGAGAAATAACGCAATGTCTTTTGGAAAAATGAAACCATTATAAGACCCAGGTCCCATCACACAATGCAACGCACACCAGAGGATAGGGTTTTACCTTATAATGGTCAAAAGATGCTTGATACGTATAAAACGGATTTGATATTATTATTAGTGTATATATGTTTTAATAAAAAGATTTGAATCATAAGTATCAATCCTAGACGGCATGGTTACCATATAGCATGTCGCCAATACTAGTTCTACAATCAAAACCGCAAGGTCGTATTGGAAATTGGATTTCCATCATGAGTCGAGGCTAGGGGCAAGCTCCTCTCCGATTCGAGACACTCTAGCAAATGCCTCAGGATCCCCCGCAGTGAACCCTTGGATCTTCAGGGCCGGTCCCCGCCTATGGGCAGTGGATTAGTTATGCCTGAACACACGCTTCCCGGTCCCTTTGGACCTATAGTATGACCACCAACGGCCTATAAAAATAACGAGGCGCCTCAAAATCCATCATCCACATAAGTAAAATGTCAGGGCTGGTAGGTCACTGACACCACTCTAGCTAGAAAGAAACGTGTGCACTCCCTGCAGTCCGTATCCCGTTTTTGACTCATACCGGGGTGTGAGGCTCGCGAAGTCACGCTATACACAAAGCTACGCCTAAACAGGTCGTGCTTTGATCATCAACCACAAGGCCTGCTTTTCAACAAAAGCCTTGATCAATGCATCTTAGCATGCCACATTGTCAGTCCATACTATACCATTGATTTCTGCCAATATATAACCCCTAAGCTCGTACGTCTCAGAGAAGGGTGTTAACCACCAAACAGATGTATATTGACAGAGATCAACGAAAGTAGTATAAAGGGCTACAACGTCAGACATACATTCCATTTATAAACTTATGCTCTGGGTCTGAGCGAAAGTCATATCCGTACAAATCAACACTACGTCCGGATAACTACCATCTTAGCCCCGTCTTGGGAGCAAATCAATCAAGGACCTCAACACTAGTTACCCATTCGATGTGAAGATCGTCGGTCTTCAATCGCCGTCTTCAACTCTTAGATTTAGAACGTCGTGTAATCATTTGAAATGAGATTGAACTCGGTCTTTTCAAATGATTCTCGCATATATATATATATATATATATATATATATATATATATATATAATTTGAAAACATTTCATATCGTTATTGATATTTGATAACGACCTATCGCTATTTTTATTTATATAAATATAGCCTAAATTAATTTAACGACGCTTCGGGTAAATGGGCGACCCTGGCGTTGTCTTCAACCAAATTTGATTTACACATATCTTGAAATCTAACCGTTGGATTTTGGCGAAATTTATGTCATTGGAAAGATCTTCCCAAAGCGGTCCTAACGGTCCCAGTTTTGGGAAAATCCGACGGTCGGATCTCTCGGTATAACCGTTTAAAGTTACGATTGCCGATACGCGAACTGTCACGCGCGTTCCGTTTAATTTATAATTTATATTTATATATATAAATATAAATCGTTTGACTATTCCAATTTCAAAAGTCTATTCTTTTTATCGCATCTAAAATGACGATAAAAATATCACTTGTTTTATTTACCCTAAATGTAAATTATGCTTTATCTATCATTTGTCTTATTTACTGAATGTAAATAAATTATATTCCTTTCTTATTCTATTTAGTTACCTAAATGTAAATAAATATATTCTTATCCTTTTCTTATTTATTTACCTAAATGTAAATAAATGTTTTATTTTTACTTTTGCTATATTTATTTACATTAATTGTAAACAAATGTATCTAATTTCTTATTCATATTTATTTACCCTATTTGTAAATAAATAGTTTCATTTTCCTTTGCAAATCTTATATACATAGTAAATGTAAATAATTGTATTTCTTTAATTCTTTTCTAATATTCCTTTTTAACCTAAAAAGAATATCTTACGTTAATTCTTTTCTAACCTTTCTTATTTAACCAAATGTATATTTTATCTTTTATCTTAACAAAATATATTTTATCTTTACTACTTTTTCTTTTAAATAAAATATTTATTTTGCTTTCATTCTTTATATTAAACAAAATGTAAATTTTGTTTAACATGGCCTAATTGACAATTATGTTAATTTTATTCATTAATCAAGTTTACCACAAAATGTTATTCTTATCGTATTTAACATTTCTAAACAAGATGTCCTTTTTAATCATATTAACATTAAATAGACAAAATGTCCTTTTTATTCATATTAACATTAAATAGACAAAATGTCCCTTTTTATTCATATTAACATTTTATTTTCTTTTACATAAGAAAATTGGTTTCTTTTACTTATACATAAAAAGTGTTTTCTTTTCTTTTACATAAGAAAATTGTTTTCTTTTACTTTTACATAAAAAGTAATGTTCATTTTTCTTATTTCCTTCACATTAGAAAATAATGTTCATTTTCTTATTTTCTTTACATTAGAAAATGATGTTCATTTTTCTTATTTCCTTTCTTTTTAACTTTTATTTCCTTTTACAAAGAAAATGTACTTTTTATCCCTTTTATTTTCTTTTACAAAGAAAATGTACTTTTTATCCTTTTATTTTCTTTTATAAAGAAAATGTATTTTCCTGTAAATTAGAAATATGTTTTCTTTTTCTTTAACATAGAAAAATGTTTGCCTTTTTTTTTAACATAGAAAACGTTTGCTTTTTCTTTACATCAGAAAAATAGGTTTCTTTTCCTCTTTTCTTTACATAAGAAAAATATGTTTTGTTTTCTCTTTCAACATAATATGATTAGTTCATAATTTCTAATGCAACATAATATGATATAAATGTTAATTCTCTTCTTATTTAACAAAATAAGATATAAAAGTTGATTCTTTTCTTATTTAACAAAATATGACAAAAATGTTAATCTTTTCTATTTAACAAAATATGACAAAAATTGTTAATCTTGTATAATTCATACCTTGAAAACAAAAGTGTTGATTCTTGTATAATTCATACATTAAAAACAAAAGTGCTGATCTTGTTCCTTTATGATCCAATTAACAAAGATGTTAATGTTTTTCTTTATAATCCAATAAACAAAGTGTTAGTTTTTGTTTCAATTCTATTCAATAACAAAAATGTGAACTTTGTTTCATTTTTATTCAATAACAAAATATGAGCCTTTTGTTACATTTTTATTCAATAACAAAATATGCAATTTTGTTTCATATATGTTCAATAACAAAAAATATGAGATTTTGTTTCATTCATATTCGATAACAAAATATGAGCTTTATTAACCATTCTTAAGTAACAAAATATGAGTTCTTGCATAATCTTTATAACATTAACAAAATATGAAAGTTTTGTTAATCTTTTCTTTTTAACAAAATATGAAGGTTTTGTTAAATTTTTTTCTTTTTAACAAAATATGAATTTTGTTCTTTATAACCTCACTAACAAAATATGTTGATTCTGTCCTATATAACTTTATTAACAAAATATGTTGATTTTGTCCTTTTATAACTTCATTAACAAAATATGTTGATTTTGAATTTGACAAAGCGACAAATTTATATGTCAATTCTAAATTTGACAAAAGTGACACTTTTATATGAAATGTCTAAATTTGACAAAAGTGATGTTTTATTCTAAATCAACATTTCCCAACAAAACGGTGTTTTCATTCTAATGTTACGTTACTAACAAAAATGAGATTTTGTTGTAAGCAAACATTGCTAATAAAATGATATTTTCATTCTAAATAGACATCGCTAAGATTTCATATGACCAAAAATGATATTTTTCTATGTTAACATTCCATATGACTAAAAATGATATCTTCCTATTCTAATTTAATGAAACAAAGTGACGATAAAAATATGGTCTTTAATTGTGACAAAATAGCAATGAAAATATGTCCCTTTATTTCAACTCTTTTTATTCTATTTAACCATGTTTAACAAAATTTACATGTTTATTCTAAATAAACATTTTTAACAAAATTGACTTTTTATTCCTAATCAAACATGTTTAACAAAATTGACATCTTTATCCTAACATAACTTTTCTAATCAAAAGTGACATTTTAATTCTATATACTTTTTTTTTATTTTAATCAAAAGTGACATTTAAACAAAAATGATATTTTTTATTTCTAATGCAACATTTTGACTAAAATGTTATGATTCTTCTAATGAAACATTTTGACTAATATGTTATAATTCTAAGGCGACGCTACTAACAAAATATGTTATTTTTACACGACAATTCTAAATAAACATTTTTCACAAAATGACAATTTTATGTTAACATCACATTTCAAATAAAATGACAACTTTTAATCTCGTTTAACGAACATGATATTCTATTTTGTAAATTTTCATTAAATGAAATAGCAATATTTATTTTTGTTGAATCCAATTCAAAAATAACATTTCTAACTCATTGTTTTAATTCACAAAAATGACCTTTCAAAATTTTACAACAAACATGATACACACAATTTCAACAAACACAATCAAACATACATCATAATCACAGAACAATCAACAGGGGAAATAAATATATACATACAATCATGAATCTCATACTGAACGAATATATAAATTAAATATTAAAATAAATAATTTTAAATTTTAAAAGAAAATAGAAATCTCACCATGATATTTCCTGAATTTCCAACAGTCTCTATTTCAGATCTGGTTCGTTCTGGAATGTAGATCTTGATTCAAGGATTCCAACGAAGCTGAAATCGTTCAATTCCGTTATGATTTGACAAAGTTATGGTATTATAAGCATTTGATAATTAAATAATTTATTAATTAATAAATTACGCCTTAATTACACTGAAAATATCGGCCTCCTCCTTCCTCTTTCTTCGTTTGCTTAGACCGTAACAAAACCCATCATCGTTGACATTTAGGGTTCCCGTCTGCTCCTTCATAGTGCCACCTGCCATCGATCCGAACATACCTCCCCCTCCTCCTAGACGTGCGCCACCCACGGCCGTGACCTGGGCCCACTCGCCGACCCCCAGCGCCGCCAAAAACTCCCCCAACGTCGGCCGTTTGTAAGGCAAAATCGGCCCCCATAGGCACCAGCACCCGATCAAAACCGTATGGATCCAAAGCTTGAACGAATCTCTTTCATTTTTGTATAAGTTCTGGGAATAAATTTGATTTGGATTAGGAGATATTAAGGGAAGAAATCCTGAGCGTTTTGGCCATTGAAGGAGTTGAATACGGCGGCCATAGAAGATGAAGCTAGGGTTACGTATTTCCCAACGTATTTATACTGTATAGTGTACCGTATTTTTATCTATTTAATTTGTTAATTCTAAGGAAAAATCCAATTTCTCGATATGAACTCCAAATTAAATTCAACGAAAAATGTTCCTAGGCAAATACCCCCGTTCCGGACCCAATGGAACAGGTCTCGAGACCCAATTCCAAAGTCTACTACCTGTTTTATTTAATTTTATATTTAAATCATTTATTTATTAAATTTAACTGTACATTTTAATTTACCGGAGCCACATATGAATTCAGAAAATTACAGAAAAAATTATATTTGGCTATGTTTTGACGATACGGTTCTAACAAGACTAATTTCGTCGAATTCTGAGACCGTTTGAAAAATGTATATTTTTAAGCTGATTAAATTTGACCGAAATTGACAAAACACAGTTTCTTTTGCCACGCTCACATATTAATTCGAAAAATTCTAAAAATTGAAATCTAGCAATAAGATGACATTCCGGTTCCAACAAAAGTGGTTTCGTCGAAAACAGAGGTCGTTTGAAAATTGACTATTTTCAATGGCTTTAATATTATTTAAAATTGAAAATTTTAAATTCTGGCACATTTTCCAACAAAATTCTTTAAAATAAAAATTTTAAATTGGCCCTAATTTTCCGGGTTGTTACAGTCTCCCCCACTTAAAAATCTTTTCGTCCTCGAAAAGGAACTAAGCTAAAGGTAGTTAAATTAACTAACTAAATTTTAATTTTAATATTATTAATTTCATTTGTTGGCTAACTTATCAAATATATATACTTTTATATATTTAAAACATATTTTCTGAAATAGGATTATATATATAATCAAAATACGTTAATTATAAGCTTATCACTCTGAACTCATTCTAGGGCATTACTAACCCCATCTCTAATGAGTTTTCTCATTCTAGGACACTGCTGGTCCTATCTCTAATGAGTATTCTTATTGGATTTTACTAATCCAATCTCTGATGAGTCTTTTGTTCAGTTCTAACGAGTTGTACCCCAAAGATTTGAGCTAACCAGAGCTCTGATACCAACTTTAACGACACGGATTTTGCCCGGACCTAATCGATCGCAAAATCGACCAAGACCGTTCAAAACTCGCATACGTTAACTTTGGGAATACAATACATCAGAACAATAACAACAGACTTTTATTACATTACAATAATATAACATCAGAGTACAGAATATCAGAGTACAAATAAAGTAAACTACAGCGGAAGATAAATTACAACAGATTTAATACATTAAACAGCGGAAGACTTCTAAGCTCTGGACACAGCTTTAGGCTTCGATCCAGGATCCTGCTAAAGAGAGAGATATCTGCAAAAAGCTACTCGACTGCCCGTGTGGAAAAGAGGGCACCCGAGTTTGCAAAGTGAAACAAACTACGAGTCAGTCATGGGACTGGTGTGAGAATTCTAAACTAATACAACTAATAAGACAAATCCAAGGACCACGCCACTTTCGCGGAACGGGTTTACTCCTATGGATTGCCAGTGCATAAACCAAAGTAAATCGAGAAATAACGCAATGTCTTTTGGAAAAATGAAACCATTATAAGACCCAGGTCCCATCACACAATGCAACGCACACCAGAGGATAGGGTTTTACCTTATAATGGTCAAAAGATGCTTGATACGTATAAAACGGATTTGATATTATTAATAGTGTATATATGTTTTAATAAAAAGATTTGAATCATAAGTATCAATCCTAGACGGCATGGTTACCATATAGCATGTCGCCAATACTAGTTCTACAATCAAAACCGCAAGGTCGTATTGGAAATTGGATTTCCATCATGAGTCGAGGCTAGGGGCAAGCTCCTCTCCGATTCGAGACACTCTAGCAAATGCCTCAGGATCCCCCGCAGTGAACCCTTGGATCTTCAGGGCCGGTCCCCGCCTATGGGCAGTGGATTAGTTATGCCTGAACACACGCTTCCCGGTCCCTTTGGACCTATAGTATGACCACCAACGGCCTATAAAAATAACGAGGCGCCTCAAAATCCATCATCCACATAAGTAAAATGTCAGGGCTGGTAGGTCACTGACACCACTCTAGCTAGAAAGAAACGTGTGCACTCCCTGCAGTCCGTATCCCGTTTTTGACTCATACCGGGGTGTGAGGCTCGCGAAGTCACGCTATACACAAAGCTACGCCTAAACAGGCCGTGCTTTGATCATCAACCACAAGGCCTGCTTTTCAACAAAAGCCTTGATCAATGCATCTTAGCATGCCACATTGTTAGTCCATACTATACCATTGATTTCTGCCAATATATAACCCCTAAGCTCGTACGTCTCAGAGAAGGGTGTTAACCACCAAACAGATGTATATTGACAGAGATCAACGAAAGTAGTATAAAGGGCTACCACGTCAGACATACATTCCATTTATAAACTTATGCTCTGGGTCTGAGCGAAAGTCATATCCGTACAAATCAACACTACGTCCGGATAACTACCATCTTAGCCCCGTCTTGGGAGCAAATCAATCAAGGACCTCAACACTAGTTACCCATTCGATGTGAAGATCGTCGGTCTTCAATCGCCGTCTTCAACTCTTAGATTTAGAACGTCGTGTAATCATTTGAAATGAGATTGAACTCGGTCTTTTCAAATGATTCTCGCATATATATATATATATATATATATATATATATAATTTGAAAACATTTCATATCGTTATTGATATTTGATAACGACCTATCGCTATTTTTATTTATATAAATATAGCCTAAATTAATTTAACGACGCTTCGGGTAAATGGGCGACCCTGGCGTTGTCTTCAACCAAATTTGATTTACACATATCTTGAAATCTAACCATTGGATTTTGGCGAAATTTATGTCATTGGAAAGATCTTCCCAAAGCGGTCCTAACGGTCCCAGTTTTGGGAAAATCCGACGGTCGGATCTCTCGGTATAACCGTTTAAAGTTACGATTGCCGATACGCGAACTGTCACGCGCGTTCCGTTTAATTTATAATTTATATTTATATATATAAATATAAATCGTTTGACTATTCCAATTTCAAAAGTCTATTCTTTTTATCGCATCTAAAATGACGATAAAAATATCACTTGTTTTATTTACCCTAAATGTAAATTATGCTTTATCTATCATTTGTCTTATTTACTGAATGTAAATAAATTATATTCCTTTCTTATTCTATTTAGTTACCTAAATGTAAATAAATATATTCTTATCCTTTTCTTATTTATTTACCTAAATGTAAATAAATGTTTTATTTTTACTTTTGCTATATTTATTTACATTAATTGTAAACAAATGTATCTAATTTCTTATTCATATTTATTTACCCTATTTGTAAATAAATAGTTTCATTTTCCTTTGCAAATCTTATTTACATAGTAAATGTAAATAATTGTATTTCTTTAATTCTTTTCTAATATTCCTTTTTAACCTAAAAAGAATATCTTACGTTAATTCTTTTCTAACCTTTCTTATTTAACCAAATGTATATTTTATCTTTTATCTTAACAAAATATATTTTATCTTTACTACTTTTTCTTTTAAATAAAATATTTATTTTGCTTTCATTCTTTATATTAAACAAAATGTAAATTTTGTTTAACATGGCCTAATTGACAATTATGTTAATTTTATTCATTAATCAAGTTTACCACAAAATGTTATTCTTATCGTATTTAACATTTCTAAACAAGATGTCCTTTTTAATCATATTAACATTAAATAGACAAAATGTCCTTTTTATTCATATTAACATTAAATAGACAAAATGTCCCTTTTTATTCATATTAACATTTTATTTTCTTTTACATAAGAAAATTGGTTTCTTTTACTTATACATAAAAAGTGTTTTCTTTTCTTTTACATAAGAAAATTGTTTTCTTTTACTTTTACATAAAAAGTAATGTTCATTTTTCTTATTTCCTTCACATTAGAAAATAATGTTCATTTTCTTATTTTCTTTACATTAGAAAATGATGTTCATTTTTCTTATTTTCCTTTCTTTTTAACTTTTATTTCCTTTTACAAAGAAAATGTACTTTTTATCCCTTTTATTTTCTTTTACAAAGAAAATGTACTTTTTATCCTTTTATTTTCTTTTATAAAGAAAATGTATTTTCCTTTAAATTAGAAATATGTTTTCTTTTTCTTTAACATAGAAAAATGTTTGCCTTTTTTTTTTTAACATAGAAAATGTTTGCTTTTTCTTTACATCAGAAAAATAGGTTTCTTTTCCTCTTTTCTTTACATAAGAAAAATATGTTTCATTTTCTCTTTCAACATAATATGATTAGTTCATAATTTCTAATGCAACATAATATGATATAAATGTTAATTCTCTTCTTATTTAACAAAATAAGATATAAAAGTTGATTCTTTTCTTATTTAACAAAATATGACAAAAATGTTAATCTTTTCTATTTAACAAAATATGACAAAAATTGTTAATCTTGTATAATTCATACCTTGAAAACAAAAGTGTTGATTCTTGTATAATTCATACATTAAAAACAAAAGTGCTGATCTTGTTCCTTTATGATCCAATTAACAAAGATGTTAATGTTTTTCTTTATAATCCAATAAACAAAGTGTTAGTTTTTGTTTCAATTCTATTCAATAACAAAAATGTGAACTTTGTTTCATTTTTATTCAATAACAAAATATGAGCCTTTTGTTACATTTTTATTCAATAACAAAATATGCAATTTTGTTTCATATATGTTCAATAACAAAAAATATGAGATTTTGTTTCATTCATATTCGATAACAAAATATGAGCTTTATTAACCATTCTTAAGTAACAAAATATGAGTTCTTGCATAATCTTTATAACATTAACAAAATATGAAAGTTTTGTTAATCTTTTCTTTTTAACAAAATATGAAGGTTTTGTTAAATTTTTTTCTTTTTAACAAAATATGAATTTTGTTCTTTATAACCTCACTAACAAAATATGTTGATTCTGTCCTATATAACTTTATTAACAAAATATGTTGATTTTGTCCTTTTATAACTTCATTAACAAAATATGTTGATTTTGAATTTGACAAAGCGACAAATTTATATGTCAATTCTAAATTTGACAAAAGTGACACTTTTATATGAAATGTCTAAATTTGACAAAAGTGATGTTTTATTCTAAATCAACATTTCCCAACAAAACGGTGTTTTCATTCTAATGTTACGTTACTAACAAAAATGAGATTTTGTTGTAAGCAAACATTGCTAATAAAATGATATTTTCATTCTAAATAGACATCGCTAAGATTTCATATGACCAAAAATGATATTTTTCTATGTTAACATTCCATATGACTAAAAATGATATCTTCCTATTCTAATTTAATGAAACAAAGTGACGATAAAAATATGGTCTTTAATTGTGACAAAATAGCAATGAAAATATGTCCCTTTATTTCAACTCTTTTTATTCTATTTAACCATGTTTAACAAAATTTACATGTTTATTCTAAATAAACATTTTTAACAAAATTGACTTTTTATTCCTAATCAAACATGTTTAACAAAATTGACATCTTTATCCTAACATAACTTTTCTAATCAAAAGTGACATTTTAATTCTATATACTTTTTTTTTATTTTAATCAAAAGTGACATTTAAACAAAAATGATATTTTTTATTTCTAATGCAACATTTTGACTAAAATGTTATGATTCTTCTAATGAAACATTTTGACTAATATGTTATAATTCTAAGGCGACGCTACTAACAAAATATGTTATTTTTACACGACAATTCTAAATAAACATTTTTCACAAAATGACAATTTTATGTTAACATCACATTTCAAATAAAATGACAACTTTTAATCTCGTTTAACGAACATGATATTCTATTTTGTAAATTTTCATTAAATGAAATAGCAATATTTATTTTTGTTGAATCCAATTCAAAAATAACATTTCTAACTCATTGTTTTAATTCACAAAAATGACCTTTCAAAATTTTACAACAAACATGATACACACAATTTCAACAAACACAATCAAACATACATCATAATCACAGAACAATCAACAGGGGAAATAAATATATACATACAATCATGAATCTCATACTGAACGAATATATAAATTAAATATTAAAATAAATAATTTTAAATTTTAAAAGAAAATAGAAATCTCACCATGATATTTCCTGAATTTCCAACAGTCTCTATTTCAGATCTGGTTCGTTCTGGAATGTAGATCTTGATTCAAGGATTCCAACGAAGCTGAAATCGTTCAATTCCGTTATGATTTGACAAAGTTATGGTATTATAAGCATTTGATAATTAAATAATTTATTAATTAATAAATTACGCCTTAATTACACTGAAAATATCGGCCTCCTCCTTCCTCTTTCTTCGTTTGCTTAGACCGTAACAAAACCCATCATCGTTGACATTTAGGGTTCCCGTCTGCTCCTTCATAGTGCCACCTGCCATCGATCCGAACATACCTCCCCCTCCTCCTAGACGTGCGCCACCCACGGCCGTGACCTGGGCCCACTCGCCGACCCCCAGCGCCGCCAAAAACTCCCCCAACGTCGGCCGTTTGTAAGGAAAAATCGGCCCCCATAGGCACCAGCACCCGATCAAAACCGTATGGATCCAAAGCTTGAACGAATCTCTTTCATTTTTGTATAAGTTCTGGGAATAAATTTGATTTGGATTAGGAGATATTAAGGGAAGAAATCCTGAGCGTTTTGGCCATTGAAGGAGTTGAATACGGCGGCCGTAGAAGATGAAGCTAGGGTTACGTATTTCCCAACGTATTTATACTGTATAGTGTACCGTATTTTTATCTATTTAATTTGTTAATTCTAAGGAAAAATCCAATTTCTCGATATGAACTCCAAATTAAATTCAACGAAAAATGTTCCTAGGCAAATACCCCCGTTCCGGACCCAATGGAACAGGTCTTGAGACCCAATTCCAAAGTCTACTACCTGTTTTATTTAATTTTATATTTAAATCATTTATTTATTAAATTTAACTGTACATTTTAATTTACCGGGGCCACATATGAATTCAGAAAATTACAGAAAAAATTATATTTGGCTATGTTTTGACGATACGGTTCTAACAAGACTAATTTCGTCGAATTCTGAGACCGTTTGAAAAATGGATATTTTTAAGCTGATTAAATTTGACCGAAATTGACAAAACACAGTTTCTTTTGCCACGCTCACATATTAATTCGAAAAATTCTAAAAATTGAAATCTAGCAATAAGATGACATTCCGGTTCCAACAAAAGTGGTTTCGTCGAAAACAGAGGTCGTTTGAAAATTGACTATTTTCAATGGCTTTAATATTATTTAAAATTGAAAATTTTAAATTCTGGCACATTTTCCAACAAAATTCTTTAAAATAAAAATTTTAAATTGGCCCTGATTTTCCGGGTTGTTACAATTCATGTCCAATATTTCTTGCCCAATATTTCGTGTCCAATTCTACCACAACAATATTTTGAATAATACAGGGATCAGTTAGAATTAATAACATATAGTTTTTGAATATCAACCGACCATGATTTACAAGATTAACAAATGAATCACCAAACTCAGATCTAACATTTAAACTTGCAGATCTAATATCATAACGTCGCAAACGATTTAAATCCATTACTTAGAATGACAACAGTCGTAGATCTGTTTATTTTTAACCATTTAAACTTCACACAAAGCAATAATAATAACTAAATTAAATAAATTATATTAAAAATAAATTCTCACCTAGCTTGGATTTGAAATGTAGGTTCGGATTCAATCAGATCTCGTGTTCAAGGTCACGGCAGTTTCGGATCTGAAAGATTTCAATTTGAAGTTCATACGAATAAATTAGAACTGACTTTTAACAACTGTCGCTGTAACACTTAAAAACATCGCAAATCTGAAATATTCATATCTTAAAATTTTCAGTTTGTTCAAAACTTCAAATTCAGAATTCGGGAGCTGTAGTCGACGGTTTTGCGAACGGTTTGTGGGAGATTGGAGAGCAACGAGAGGGGGATGTTCGGCCGGAGGGGGGTAGGGTGCGGCGGTCTGTGCTGGGGGCGGCGGCGGTTCGAAGGTCGCGGGTTGGGGCTCGAAATTCGAGGGCTACAGGGCGCGAGAGGAGATGATTCTTGTCGGAGATGGAAGAGGAAGAGAAGAGCTACAAAAAGTCCAAAAGAGCCTATGCTAATTCTCCATGGATTTGGAGAAAAGGAAGAGAGATGTTTTGAATGTAATGGGTTGTGGCGGTGGGTGCTGAACGAAGAGGAAGGATGAATAATACCGTATAGCGTATTTATAAGAGTATTTTCCACGTATTTTCTATTTTATTTAATTTATTTAATTCCAGAAAATAGGGTTTTTTTCGTTCGAACTCCAATTCGCGCTCAACGACTGTCGAACAATAGGTTTTGACGCCTTCTGAACGCAATGGCGCTATTGCCGAAGTCCAATTCTGAAGTTAAAAGCATGTTTCTTTTATTTTCAAATTAATTCTTTTATTTTTAATTCGAACGTACTTTCTAATTTTACTGGGGTCACATACAAAGTCAGAAAAATCCAGAAAAATTATTTTTGGCTTTCTTATGACGATACAGTCCTAACAAAATTTATTTCGTCGAATGCTGAGACTGTTTGAAAAATGGCTATTTTTCAGTCAATTAATTTGACCGAAATTGACAAAACACAATTTCTTTTGCCACGCTCACATACTAGCTTCAAAAATCATGAAATTTGAAACCTAGCAATAATTTTACATCCCGGACCCAACAAAAGTGGTTTCGTCGAATTCCGAGGTCGTATGCAAAATGTCGATTTTCAAGGGCGATATATTCTCTTTAACGACCTTTCTGAAAATTCATTTGGCCATAACTTTTGATTTCCGCTATGAAACTTCGATTTTTCAGATTCATTAGAAAGATATTCATTAACAGATTTAAATATTTTTCGTTTCATCAAAATCCGGTTTATTCTGCATACTGTGTAGTTAGTCAAAGTTCAAGTTTGACTTTTCAAACTACCGTCCTATTTCTAATTCTTTATGTAATTTAATTGAATGTATTTGTACTAACTTTGCTCAAAATAAATTTCCATTCATTTTTATTTGAAATAATTTATTTTAAATGTTTAAACACCCCTAAAATCTCTAAAATGAAAATTTTAAATTGGCCCCAAATTCCGGGTTGTTACAATCTCCCCCGCTTAAGAACTTTTCGTGCTCGAAAAGAAAAAGGGAAGAATAGAAGGGTGGGAACCAACATAAAGAATAGAAAATATTTTAAGCGTACCTCAAAATAAAACTAATCGGGGATATCCACTCTGCATTTGGGATAGGCTTGTTTGATACTCTCCTCGGTTTCCCAAGTGCATTCTCTAGGATCACCGCTCCATTGCACCCTGACTAGGTTGATACTTTTATTTCTCAGCTTCCTAGTCTCCTTGCCAATAATTTTCAGTGGTTCTCTTCTCACTGCAAGGCTTGGGGTAATCTCCAAATCTTGTTGTGCTGCTTCTTCCACAATCAGATCTGGATCATGGACATGCCTTCGAAGTTGAGATACATGAAATACATCGTGCACTCCAGGTAACCAGTCTGGCATCTGAATTCTGTAGGCTAGGGTGCCAATCTTTTCAAGAATAGGGAAGGGGCTGATGAATCTAGGTGCTAATTTTCCTGTCTTTCCAAAATGGATAACACCTCGCATTGGAGCGACTTTCAGATAGACATAGTCACCCACTTCAAAAGCTAGCTCTCGCCTTCTTACGTCTGCATAGCTTTTCTGTCTACTTTGGGCAACCAATAGTCGCTTCTTAATAAAGTCAACTTTGTCCGAAGCTTCTCGGATCATGCCTGGACCCAACACAAGCCGATTTCCTTTTTCAACCCAACATGCTGGCGATCTACACGGCCTACCATATAAGGCTTCAAATGGAGACATTTTCAAACTAGCTTGATAGCTATTGTTATACGAGAGTTCAACTAAATGCAAGTGATCCTCCCAAGTACCTCCAAAATCGAGTATGCAAGCTCGCAATAGATCTTCTAGAATGCGATTCACTCGCTCAATCTGGCCGTCAGTCTATGGGTGATAGGCGGTACTGAGATTTAACTTCGTTCCCAACTCATTTTGGAGTGCTTCCCAAAATTTGCTAGCAAAGATAGGATCACGGTCGCTAACGATGCTACTAGGAACTCTGTGTAAAAGATAAGATTATTATTTAATTTGAAAAGGAAAATTTTCATTCAGATTATGATGAAAAGGAAAGATTTAGTTTTATTACCCATGTAGCCTGACAATTTCTTTGAAATAGATTTGCGCCAGACTTTGAGCAGTTCTAGTGGACTTGACAGGTATGAAATGAGCGGATTTTGTGAAGCGATCCACGATCACCCATATGCTGTCATTTCCTTTCCTAGTACGAGGCAGACCATCTATAAAATCCATGGAGATTTGGTCCCACTTCCAATCTGGAACTTCCAATGGCTGCAACAACCCTGCCAGCTTTTGTTGATCACTTTTTACTTGTTGGCATGTGGGGCATCTACTCACATAAATGGATATATCCCTCTTCATAGATCTCCACCAAAATGTGCGCTTTAAGTCCTGATACATTTTGCTCACACCGGGGTGGATGCAAAGCTTTGATTTGTGACTCTCATCTAAAACTTCTCTTATGAGCTCGGGGATACTTGGAACACAAATTCGCCCGTGCAATCTAAGAATTCCCTTGCCATCTATTTGGAAGTTCGTGTTTTCACCTGCTTCAATTCTCTTGATCATTCTCTAAATGAATTCATCATCCTTTTGAAGAGCAGAAATTTTATCAATCAAGGAAGGGGTAACGATGAGGTTTGCGACAATGACGTCCTTTCTACTAAGCGCGTTTGCCACCACATTGGCTTTCCCCGGCGTATATAAGATGTCAAGATCGTATGCCGGCAGAAATTCTAGCCATCATTGCTGCCTTAAATTCAGATCCTTTTGATCGAAGAGATATTTCTAAGATTGATGGTCTGTGAATAATTCAAATTTTTCGCCCAAAAGATAATGTCTCCAAATTTTTAAAGCAAAGACTATGACCAACAACTCTAAGTCATGGACACGATAATTTTTCTCATGTGGCTTTAATTGACGACTTGCATATGCAACAACTTTGCCGCTTTGCATCAGTACCGCATCAAGACCACCACTTTGAGAAGCATCGGTGTAGACCTTTAAATCTTGGTTGCCATCGATGATGGTAAGTACGGGAGCAGTAGTTAAACTCACCTTTAGCTTTGGAATGCCTCCTCACAATCCGATGTCCAATTGAACTTGGCATGCTTCTTGGTAAGCTTTGTTAACGGGCTAGACATCTTGGCGAAATCTTTGACAAATTTCCTATAATATCCGGCCAATCCTAGGAAGCTTCTTACTTCAGTGGGTGTACTGGGCTGCTTCCAATCTCGAATGGCGGCAATTTTACTTGGATCAACTGCGATTCCTTCTTTTGACACAACATGGCCCAATAATTTTACTTCTTCTTTCCAAAATGTGCATTTGGAAAACTTAGCTTTTAAAACATTTTGTCGCAGAATTTCCAACACTTCCTTTAAATGCCCTTCATGCTCCTCCTTAGTTTTAGAATAGATTAGAATATCATCAATGAAGACTAGGACGAATTTATTTAGGACCTCTCGGAAGACCCTATTCATCAAGTCAACAAAGTAGGCTAGAGCATTGCATAAACCGAACGGCATCACTAACCATTCGTAGAATATATCGGGACCGCTGAAGGCGGTCAAAGTATGCATTCTTCAGCTATGCGGAGTTGGTGGAAACCTGTGGCTAGGTCCATCTTCGAAAACACCTTGGCTCCATTCAATTGGTCCATCAAATCATCTATGCGGGGAAAGGGGTATTTGTTCTTCAATGTTTGTTTGTTAAGATCGTGGTAATCGACACAAAGTCTTAGAGTACCGTCCGATTTGGGGACAAACACCACTGATGCACCCAAATAGAAAAGCTAGGTCGGATGAGTCCCTTCCACAGGAGCTGTTTAGTTTGGGTTTGCAATTCTTCCTTTTCTTTAGGAGTCATCCTTCTAATAGCATGAACTACAGGTCTTGCATTTGGAACGAGATCAATCCTGAAATCGATTTCCTTCGCGGGGGTAGGCTGTCCACCTCTTCAAATACATCCGCGTAATCTTTGACCACGGGAATATTTTCTAAGGAAATAGGAGTGATCTCCAAGGAAGACCAAAATGCCTTTCTATCAGATTTTGGCCCATGGCAAGGTATGGTAACAGTGTTTCCGAAACCTTTTTCCACCTTAACCACTCTTTCTGAACATAACACTTCAGCGTCATATTTGGTTAGCCAAACAAGACCGAGGATGATATCAAACTCGGAAAAATTCATAATGATCAAGTTAAATGGAAATTTGAAATAGGAGTAAGATACAGGCACTTTACAAAATAAATCTAGAGTGGTAGAACCTCCTACAGGGTTATGAACATTTAGTGGTTATTTGAGACTTCTCTGCTTCAGTTTCAATTTCTGGACCGTATTTCTAGAAATAAAGCTTCTTGATGCACCCGTATCAAGCAAGGCAGTAACAGGGATATTTTTAATAGAAATGGTACCATCTAAGACATCAGGCTTACCTGCTCCTTCGGAAGAAGTAGGAGCGGAATAAGATGGTGCACTTGCCCCCTCATATACATGTGCAACTTGCGCTCCTTTCAACAGCGAACAGTTTGGCTTGATATGACCCTTCTTGTAGCAATTATAGGATTCCTTGGTGTCGTCGCTTCGGGCCTTCTTTGGATTTCTGCAGTCCTTGCTGCAGTGCCCAAACTTTAGCAGTTGTAGCATTGCACCTTTGACTTATCGTGCACCTTAGCAGCTCTAGAATTGCTTCCTTCAGTCTTCTTCTCAGTTTGCTTCCTCTTATTGTTGGCCAAGCTCCTTTCCCTGTCTTGTTGGGAATTCTTCCTATCGTTCTCCTCATATCGACAAGCAAACTCCACCAGCCTATTGAAGGAAAGGTCGATGTGGGCAGTGGCTCTATCAATATACTTCCTCGCAAGCCCGTTTATGAACCTCTTGTTCTTCTGAAAGTCATCCTGAATCAATTCAGGGGCATAGCGGGAGAGGTCTTCAAATCTTCGTACATATTCTGAAATGGTCTTGTCGCCTTGCTTCAGATTGGCGAACTCATCATATAGTCTTTCTACCTACTGCCTTGGAATGTATTTGTCATTGAAAAGCTCCTTAAACCTTGTCCAAGTCATATTGTCTGCAATCCCTCCAACTGTGACTGTGTCCCACCAGTTTTGAGCTTCCTCTTGTAGCAGCCATGAAGCCACTAATCTTTTCCTATGATCCTCCAGCTCTAATCCTCCAAAAATCTTTTCATAGTTCCTCAGCCAAGCTTGAGCTTGTGTCACAGTTTCAGTACCCTTGAATGGCACTCCACCCAGGTTTTTGTACTTCTTTGCCAACTTATCCAAATCAAAGTGCTGCGGTGGTGGTGGTTGTTGAACAGTAGCCTCCTCAGTTCCCGCAGCATTTTGCCTCCTTGCTCTAGCTCTAGCGGCTCTAGCAGCAGCGATACTCATTTCTAGTTAGTTCTGTACGATCAAGGAAAGAGTCAGAACAACTATAATGGTGATTTGAAGAGTTGATCAAGATAAAAGGACGGATAAAAGATAATGATAGAATGACTGGCTATTATGTATACACATGAAATGTTCGTCATAGAATATTGTGATTCTATGTAAACGAATTATCATAGATATGTTATATCCCAAAGCTAAGTTTAACCTAAGCTCTGATACCAACTGTGATGACCCCAAACTTCCACCGAATGAAAGTAAGGAATAATCATTTGGAATACAACATAAATACATTAATACATATCACAGATACAACATAGCATAGGAAATTCATAGAGTAACAACATCATAGCAGCGGAAATATAATTGTCATCAACCACAGAAAGTCCACAGTCATAAAATTCTAAAATTATTACATCAAGTTTGCAGAAAAAGAAATAAGTTCCAACTCCAACTTAAACAACGTGAAATAAACCAAGTTTAACGTCTATAATTAAAAAGAGAAAAATGCAATAGCAACAAATAATAGATGTCTTCAAGCTCCAAGTCATCACCTATCCACAAAAGCAAATCCAAGGAAGATAATAAGCAGCTCCAAAGAAAAGACTCCAAGCAAAGAATAAACCTGTTTACTTGGCTGCCCATGTAGAAAGGAAGGCACCCGAGTTTGCAAAAAGGTGGAAACAAACAACGGGTCAGTCGTGGGATTGGTGTGAGAATTCTTAACTAATTAATCACTATTAGTAGGACAAATCCAAAGACCACGCCACTAACGCGGAACAGGTTTACTCTAATGGATTTCCGTGCATAAAAGTGTCAGAACAAATAATAAGTAAATCGTTCAACAACGTCATGCTTTTTAGAAAAAATGGAATCACCATAAGACCCAGGTCCCATAACACAATGCAACACAAACCAGAGGATAGGGTTTTACCTTATAGTGATTAAACATGCTAAATACGGCAAATACAAGTTTAATATTATTATTAGTATATATCAAAACATTTCAAAGTAAATGTATAAATCCTAGGAAGAATAGTATCACATACTACTATGCCTCCATACTAGTAATACAATCAAATTCGTACGGTCGTATTTGGATTTTGGTTTCCATCATGAGTCAAGGCTAGGGAGAAGCTCCTTCCGATTCGAGACACTCTAGTTAATGTCTCAGGATCCCCCGCAGTGAAACCTTGGATAGCTGCAGGGCTGGTCCACCATACGAGTTGCAGATTAGTTATTCCTGAGCACACGTTTCCCAGTCCTATAGGACCTATCATCCGAGGCGCCTCATTCCATCATCCACATAAGTAAAATGTTGGGCCGTTTTAAAGCCCAATTACCACTTCTAGCTAGAAAGAAACGTGCTGCTCTCCCCGCGTTCCCTTCTCCCGTTTTAGACTCCGTCGGTGTGTGAGGCTCGCGGAGTCACGCTGTACACAAAGCTATGCCTAAACAGGCTATGCTTTGATCGTCCCACAAGGCCTGCTTTTCAACAAAACCTTGATCCTATACATCTTAGCATGCCACATCATCACTCCATATCGCACTACCAACCCTTTGAAGAAATATATGAACGGGTGTTAACCAAGAGAATAAATTCCCCGCCACCAAACATCCATACATTCGACAAAAGATCAATAACATGATATTTGATAGAGTATGATGTCAGACACACAATCCATTTATTAGCTTATGCTCTGGGTCTGAGCGAAAGCCAAACCCGTGAAATCAACACGTACGTTTGGGCAATGACCATGACCCTTGAATTGGGAGCAAGTCAAATCAGGGCCTCGATCGTTGTCCATTCAAGGGAAGATTTACGGTCTTCATACGCCATTTTCATACTTTAGTTAACGTCGTTTGATTATTTGGAATGAGAAAACTCGGACTTTCCAAATAATCCTCGTTTATATATATATATATTTAAAATCCTTCGTACTTGCTGATACCATTTTATAATGATTACTTCCCATTTTAATTATTTAAAATAATTAAATTTTTATATAACGACGCCTTAAGTCCATGAGCGACCATGGCGCTGCATTCAACCAATTTTGATTTTTACATTTCTCAGAATCTAACCGTTGGATCTTAACGTAATATATATCATTGGAAAGATTTTTCCAAGACGGTCCTAACGGTTTCAGTTTCAAGAAAATCCGACGGTCGGATCTTCTTGTATAGTCGTTTAAAGGTACGATTTCAAATCGCGAACTACCACGTCCCATTCGTTTAATTTTAATTATATATATATATAATCATTGAATCGTAATAACGTCGTTTGATTAAAACAACGCTCTACACAATTACCGATCCTTACTAAATTTTAATTCATGTGAAAATGAAGATAATATTACCGCATCCTAAATTCATTCTTTACTTACATTGAAAATGTAAATTTAATTCCTATCTAAATTCCTATTTTTTTTATTTACATGTAAAAATGTAAATTTTGGTACATTCAAAATCCTACTTTTAAATTACATATAAAAATGTAGATTTCAACTTCAATGTACATCCTCATCTTAGTTACATAATAAAAATGTAACTTATATTTGCAGTGAATCCTGTTCTAAATTTACATATAAAAATGTATGTTTAATTACAATGCAAACCCTACTTCCTAACTACATTGTAAAAATATAATTTTTAATTACAATGCAAACTCTACTTCTAATTTACATTGTAAAAATATATAACTTTAATTTCATGTCACATTCCTACACCTTATTTACATATAAAATGTAAATTTAATCTACATGTCAAATTCCTACATCTTATTTTATATATAAAATAAATAAATTTTATTTCTAATGTTCATCCTCATCCCATGTTACATATATAAAAAAAAATTGTGAATTCTATCATACGATGTAAATGCCTCTTTTAATTACATAGGAAAATGCAATTTTTATCCTACGGTGTAATTTCCTACATACATTACATATTAAAATGTAATATTTAACATACAATGTAAATTCATGTTTTAACTACATATAAAAACATAATTTTTATCCTACGGTGTAATTCCCTACATAATTTACATATAAAAATGTAAATTTTAACATCAATGGAATTCACATTTTAATTACAAAGAAAAATGTAACTTTTAACATACGACATAATTTCCTATATAATTTACATATAAAAATGTAAATTTTAACATACGATGAAATTCACACGTTAATTACAAAGAAAAATGTAATTTTTAACATACGGTGTAAATTCATTTTTAATTACAAAGAAAAATGTAATTTTTAACATAAGGCATAATTTCCTATATATTTTACATATAAAAATGTAAATTTTAACATACGATGAAATTCACACGTTAATTACAAAGAAAAATGTAATTTATAACATATGGCATAATTTCCTATATAATTTACATATAAAAATGTAAATTTTAACATACGATGAAATGCACATGTTAATTACAAAGAAAAATGTAATTTTTAACATACGGCATAATTTCCTATATAATTTACATATAAAAATGTGAATTTTAACATACGATGAAATTCACACGTTAATTACAAAGAAAAATTTAATTTTTAACATACGACATAATTTCCTATATAATTTACATATAAAAATGTAAATTTTAACATACGATGAAATTCACACGTTAATTACAAAGAAAAATGTAATTTTTAACATATGGTGTAAATTCATTTTTAATTACAAAGAAAAATGTAATTTTTGACATACGGTGTGAATTCATTTTTAATTACAAAGAAAAATGTAATTTTTCCCACTATGCAAAATCTACTTTATTTTAACATTATAAAAATGTTAATTTTCTACTTTAATTCACAATAAAAATAATGTAAATTACATAACGATGTAAATTTCATAACGATGTAAATTTCATAACGATGAACAAGATGATAGATTTACACGTGATTCATGTCCAATATTTCTTGCCTAATATTTCGTGTCCAATTCTACCAAAACAATTTTTGAATAATATAGGGATCAATTAGAATTAATAACATATAGTTTTTGAATATCAACCAACCATGATTTACATGATAAACAAATGAATCACCAAACTCAGATCTAACATTTAAACTTGCAGATCTAATATCATAACGTCGCAAACGATTTAGATCCATTACTTAGAATGACAACAATCGTAGATCTATTTATTTTTAACCATTTAAACTTCACACAAAGCAATAATAATAATTAAGTTAATTAAATTATATTAAAAATAAGTTCTCACCTAGTTTGGATTTGAAATGAAGGTTCAGATTCAATCAGATCTCGTGTTCAAGGTCACGGCAGTTTCGGATCTGAAAGATGTCAATTTGAAGTTCATACGAATAAATTAGAACTGACTTTTAACAACTGTCGTTGTAACGAGTAAAAGCGTCGCAAATCTGAAATATTCATACCTTAAAATTTTCAGTTTGTTCAAAACTTCAAATTCAGAATTCGGGAGCTGTAGTCGACGGTTTTGCGAACGGTTTGTGGGAGATTGGAGAGCTACGAGAGGGGGATGTTCGGCGGGAAGGTGGGAGGGTGTGGCGGTTTGTGCTGGGGGTGGCGGCGGTTCGAAGGTCGCGGGTTGGGGCTCGAAATTCGAGGGCTACAGGGCGCGAGAGGAGATGATTCTTGTCGGAGATGGAAGAGGAAGAGAAGAGCTTCAAAAAAGTCCAAAAGAGCCTAGGCTAATTCTCCATGGATTTGGAGAAAAGGAAGAGAGATGTTTTGAATGTAAAGGGTTGTGGCGGCGGGTGCTGGACGAAGAGGAAGGATGAATAGTACCGTATAGCGTATTTATAAGAGTATTTTCCACGTATTTTCTATTTTATTTAATTTATTTAATTCCGGAAAGTAGGGTTTTTTCGTTCGAACTCCAATTCGCGCTCAACGACTGTCGAACAATAGGTTTTGACGCCTTCTGAACGCAATGGCGCTATTGCCGAAGTCCAATTCTGAAGTTAAAAGCATGTTTATTTTATTTTCAAATTAATTCTTTTATTTTTAATTCGAACGTACTTTCTAATTTTACTGGGGTCACATACGAAGTCAGAAAAATCCAGAAAAATTATTTTTGGCTTTTTTATGACGATACGGTCCTAACAAAATTTATTTCGTCGAATTCTGAGACTGTTTGAAAAATGGCTATTTTTCAGTCAATTAATTTTGACCGAAATTGACAAAACACAGTTTTTTCTGCCACGCTCACATACTAGCTTCAAAAATCATGAAATTTGAAACCTAGCAATAATTTTACATCCCGGACCCAACAAAAGTGGTTTCGTCGAATTCCGAGGTCGTATGTAAAATGTCGATTTTCAAGGGCGATATATTCTCTATAGCGACCTTTCTGAAAATTCATTTGGCCATAACTTTTGATTTCCGCTATGAAACTTCGATTTTTCAGATTCGTTAGAAAGATATTCATTAACAGATTTAAATGTTTTTCGTTTCATCAAAATCTGGTTTATTCTGCATACTGTGTAGTTAGTCAAAGTTCAAGTTTGACTTTTCAAACTACCGTCCTATTTCTAATTCTTTATGTAATTTAATTGAATGCATTTGTATTAACTTTGCTCAAAATAAATTTCCATTCATTTTTATTTGAAATAATTTATTTTAAATATTTAAACACCCCTAAAATCTCTAAAATGAAAATTTTAAATTAGCCCCAAATTCCGGGTTGTTACATCAGGTTGAGCTAGTCATAAATGTGTGACGCGGGATGCAGCAAATGCTCCAAAGATGGTTGGGAGTTGAAATCTGATGCTGCTATTGTTGCTAAGAAATTTGGGACGTCTGTCAGTGCCTTAAAATGAAAAAAAAACATTAAATATTAAGCGAAGTGATTTAAGCCAAAAGCTACTTTATGGTTCTGCATTTAAACTTTCTAATTAGAAAGATGGTTTTATTAATTATCTAAATTAGGAGGCTTGGAATGTTTGGATCTTAATTTTTTATTTCTACTTTCATGAGTATTACATCTGCAACATGTAATATCAAATCTTTATCACTGATTTATGTTCAAAAATAATCCTAAATTATTTTAATTTCTTGTAAAGTATGATAAAGTACTATTAACTTTCTATATATTTTATTTGATGATTGCTTTGCTATGATAGGGACACACATATTCCTTTTCTTTTATGTGAGACGTTTCACTTTGTTGGATTTGAATGTTTTATGGTTAGATTAATTTAGAAACGGGATGATTTTGATTTAAATAAGTTCACGTTGTCTAAACAGAATAAAGGAGATTTCCACTAAATTGTTATCAATATGATAGGGGAATGTAATGATATGTTTACATGCTTCCTTAAGCATGAACAATGTACTGCATGCGGTAAAACACTAAAACGGAATCTCTTGTTACTGAACCTGCTATAAAAATTACCAATACATATACATACATTTTTGGGAAAAGAATGCACATAGCAGATCTGGCGTAAAAACAAAGCAACATTGTTAACTTCCATTTTATACTAAAAATTAAATAAGCAAAGTAATAACTTTGAGTTAATGCTACAGGTACACATCCAAGAACTACACCAGGTTAATGAAACAAATTTTATTACAAGAAAGAATCATTAATTCGAATTCAGTAGTACTAGATTAATTAATACTCCAACAGTGGCAAATTCTCTAAACTGTTATCATATATATGCATGAGCTACAGTATGTGCACACACATTAATTATCATGGGCACATATTAGCTAGTATCGGTGCTTATTTCGCTACAGTATAAAATGGAAAGTGTTTGAACGAAATTTAAATATGTATGTGCATATAACAAGAAGCATGCACAGGCAAAAGTAAATAGGTTGCAAACATATTATGCGAATGCATAGAATCAAACATGTACTTATTCACAAATAGTCTAAAATCTATTCTACCTATTTTGTGCACTGATTTCTTTCAAAGGCACTTATTATGAGAACCGTTCAATAATCTCACAAACATTAGAAGAATCAGAAGTATTCACTAGAACAACAAAGTCTTCGAACAAATAAAATTTGTGTTATCTAATAAGTTTGTTATTCAAGGACAAATCACATTTGTATTTTACACTATTGCATGTAATGATAAAATACCAAGAAGTGCATTAAAAGAAATAAAATAATGCAATGCAAATGTGTATTACTCAAGGACAAATCATTTTCACCTGTTGCATGTGATTCTAAGTTACTAGGTAGCGCATTGATTTTAAAATAAAAGATAAAACAATCAATCAATCAATATAAAGCCAATAATCTGGAAGTATATCTTCTTTTAAAGTTAAAAAAAAATTAAGCAAACGAACCTTACTATATAGTAAACAATTTAAAATGAGCACATTCGGCAATTCAAATTTTCAAATGAAACACAAAATTAATTCAAACTAAGCACATAAACTACGTGTGAAAGAAAAAATCATAATTCAGTAATTGACGCAAAGTCATTGTAAAGGCATAATCATGATTAGAGATTGTCTGATTCTTGTAAAATAGCAATAGGAAAAAAAAGACTATAAGTAGCAATAGAAACTTATGTTTTGTTAATCAATCTTCTGATGTATCCACTATTTCACATTGGGAAATTTATGGTAATCATGGAACCAATTCTTCTTTCAAAAATTAGAGTCCAGTGATCAATGTAATCAAACAAAAGTTATTGCAATCTAAATCAATAATCAGAAGCAACCATGATTAATCAAGCATGGGAAAACATTACATTACAATTCTAAGCTTTATGACTTATATGCAGGGTGAACTCCAATATATCTAAGCAGATTTCAGTATTATGCTCAAAAGAAATTTTTGAGCAGAAAAAAATGCAAATTAAAAATAGCCGCATTCAAAATAAAAACAAAGAAGCTCAAAATTTCATACAAATCTGAAAATGACATCGTTGAGGAGAAATTAATATACCTGCCATTGTGGATCGATCATTGGTGGCCCTATTGAAATAGGAGAATGGTGAGTGAAGCCAACTTATGAGCGAAAACAACTCCATTGTTTATTTGGACGAGGCTGAGTGAATCGAGGAGATGGCTTAGATTTATGGTTGGTAGAATTAGAGGTGGTCGGTTTATGGGATGTTCGATTGAATCGGAGATGGTAAACTTCCTAGGGTTCCTGGAGTGAGCGAATTGAAAATTTAGGGATTTAGGGAAAAGTTAGGTCTAGGGGGAAATGATGGAAAGAAATTTTATTTTCGCGGCTTACATTATTTTGTCCTGCGCTTCTTTTAACTTTCTCTTCCGCATTCCCAATGGGCAGCATTGACATAGCGGAACACAATTATATATAGCACGATTCATTTGTCATTTTCATTACGTAGTATAAATAGCACAAATTGTGTGTTATATTCTTTTATTTAATTATTTTGTTATAGCGGTTTAATATAATGTCATGATATAATGCTATGTATATCATGTTTTTTTGTAGTGTCTACATCAGAGGACATTAGCGTTTTTCCCCTACTTAAAGGATGCTCCCTATAGGCAAGTTAATGGAATGACGCTCGAATGCTAAATAATGGACAATTTCAACCGCTTCGCCAACAAATGGACTAAAGAGATGACAACTCAATTCCGGTATGTTCCGAAAAGAGGACGAAAGTATAAGAACCACAACTGGGATGATTCACATGATGATTAGATCTCATCAGAGAAAAGGGAAGTGTACGCCATAGATACCCCAGGAATGTTACCTCATTACTTCGAAGGAGAATGTTTACTTCCTAACCAAACACGAACTCGACTATTGGACCTCCGCAAAAAAAGGCCTAAGTATGAAAGAAAGTCAGGAGGACCTTATTGTCATTACCGCTTGATGAATGGACACGAGACAAATCACTGCAGAACTCTCGGGGAAGCCATCGTCAAATTCGTCAGTTAAGGCCGATTACGAGAGTTCATCAAAAAATCGAGATGAGTCTGAGAAAATCCTCATGAAAAGGATTAATACATATGTGCCAATATACGGAAAGCCCATCCCTCAGAATTTTAAAAGGGGCCCAATCACCAATGGATTAAATCCCTTGTCATCACCGAATTGGCCAGGGTGAGGCATAAGCCATTGTTTCTCCATGCCCAAATCAGAGGGGGAAGGGTTAAAGCATCAAAAGCATAAGTCGTCGTTTCACACCAGAAATGGTCGTGGTGATGCATCTAAAATTCGCACTCCCTGCCTCTGCTCGTAGAAAAGTATTCCCTGCCTCTGCTAGAACTAAGCACGTCCTACCTATGCTAGTAGACGAGCACATCCTACCTTTTCTTATGTTCCGCGTTACCTGCAGGAAGGAACTCAAACCCCTATCATTGCTTACGATGGTCATGATAGGGCACCCCTTGGAGGGGGTGGCGTATAAGCCTCTATGAGTGCCTACGATGGCCCATATAGAGCGTCAAAAGAGTAAACCTTATCTCTATGTCTACGATGGCCCTGTCTAAGTTTTTAAGCTCTTATCATCGCACACGATGGTCAGGATAAAGCACCTCCTAGAGGGAGGTTGGGTAAGTCCTTGGGCCCTGCTTGTGGATGAGATAGCCAAGCGCTCCTACGCACAGGCCCAGAGAGTGGCCAACAAAGCACATATATCCTTTGCTTTGACATCGAAAGCCCAAGTGAAGGCTCAAGAAGCATGTACAACCTCTGCTTCCCAAATCAAATCCGAAGGGGATACTCACTTCTTTAATGCCGGAGGAGGTTTCGGTCTGCTATGCTAAATTCTCGAATCTGGGTCGATTCGGCACTTCATTAATACTGGAGGGGGTTCTGGTCACCTACATATCAACACCCGAATCTGGATCCATTTAGTTCTTTACAGAAGCCGGAAGGGGTTCCGACCACCTACATATCAATACCCGAATCAGGACCATTTTGTACTTTACAGAAGCTGGAAGAGGTTCCGGTCATCTACATATTAATACCCAAACAGGGGTCCGTTTAGCTCTTTACAGAAGCTGGAAGAGGTTCTGGTCGCCTACATGTTAAATCCTAAATATGGGTCCGCTCGGCTCTTTGCAGAAACCGGAAGGGGTTCCGGTCTCTACATATCAATGTTCGAATCTAGGTCTAATCGATTTCTAGACAAAGTCCTAAAGCAAGCCGGTGGTCTTACATACCACAACCTGGGAGGATCCTACAAAAAAAAAATCACCAACAGATGTGGAGCCACTAAGGCCATACCAAACCTATTAAGAACCCAACTCCTGGTTCAAACAAGAAAGAATCGCTTGCCCCTCTTGGGAATTCAGGTGAGGGATTAAGGTTTGCCACCAAAGGTGGGCTCACAAAGCTCCCAGGGAGTTACTTTTAACCTATACATCTATTAGTTGTTCTCCTTTTCAATATTTCAATTCTTTATACAACTCTGAAAAACAACGTCATATCATAACATAAGTTCAGAGCAATCAGAGAGAAGATTGCAAACAATTTTAATAACATCGTATGGCAACTATCCCTTTATTTGTTCTAGGCGATTTTTCATCAGAAATATTTCAAGGACAATTACTTTGAGAAGAAGTTTCCTTATCAACACGCAGTACTGGTAGGTTTCCATTCACTGCAACGCCTTTGGAATACGATAATATTGTTTCTAACAAAAGCGATAAAAAATAAGAATATCGTGTGGCACATGGTCAGTTCCATCGGAAATCGTGACACAAGCCATTACATAGACATAGTCTTTGTTCTAAGAAATAAAATTTTCACACCCCAAACATGCAATAAAAATCTCTCATTCCGAATTGGGGTTTTGCAAAGCGAACTCCAAAGAAGCGCAATCCTCTTTAGCTTTCTTCAACTCATCCACTAACTTATTGATTTGTTAATATAATCTACCAACCACCACGTCTGAGCTTTCGGAGGATCTTGTTGCTAACCTATGATGTAAATTGCGCATAGCCTCATCTTTCTCTTTCAGTTGCTTTTCCAAACAGGACATTATTCCTGGAAGTTTGTGGTTGTCACCTTCTGGAGGTAATGCATCTTTTTGTATCCTGACAGAGGAACGTCGCTAAAAATATATCTACCACCAGCGGCGTTAAGACTTTCCTCCCAAAATTGCGAAGAAGGGGTCTGGAACGAATCCTCCAAGCCACAAACAAGGTACCAAGTCTACACTAGCACATTATCATGACACCACACACTACCGAGAATCACAGAACCAACATGAATCACAAAACAACCCACAAGAGAATGTATACTTAATACAACAACATTAAAATCCCATGTTAAAATCGCCTGTGCTGAACCTAGCTTCTTGAGTTTTTCCTTAAAATTCTAAAACAAAGAGTCCAAAACATAATTGCAATTCAAGTCTTCGGAGATATAGAGGATTGCAACAATATTGGAAAATTAATTGTTAATGAACCCCATGGGGAGAGAAAGACACCTTGAAAGAGAAAGCCATACCTTTGTGACATCAACATCAGAATGACCAGGAGCCATCCTTTTCCTAGAGCCTAAAGAGCTTTCATCCTCGGGGTGCAGTGCCTGAGAAGTAAGGGTAGGTTCTCCAGCCCCTCTTTTGGACTCATCTGCTTGGTCCGTATGACCTCCTGCCTCTCCGTCTGCTGTATTGAACTCCACTCCATCTTCCTTGTAATCTTCAACAAACTCTTCAATAAACAACAGTGACGCGGGATCTATTTTATTGGTCAAGGTGACCCTATGCTCCCGTTTCACCTACTCGATTTTCTTTTGGACTCTGTCTCTGACAAAGGGGTCAATTGAAGTAAAGCTAAATTCCGAAAGTCTTTCATTATTGTCCAAAAAGACAAGGAGGAGAGCGTCCTCGTAATAATCCATGGCGATATTATCGAGATGGACATTCAAAAATTTTGAAATTCTATCGGTGGCTTTGTAAATAATCCTCTTCGCAATGGCAAGCTGGGTGCTCATCTTATCCATCTCGGTGGCATAGTCAATCTCCAGTTCCATTTTTCGTGCTTTAAGGTCTTCAACCTCTTTCGCCAACTCCTCGTTGACCTTCTAATGAAGTTGCCAACTCTATGCGTTCATTATCTCCCTTTGTCCGCTCCTGCTGCAAAACATCCACTTTGTCTGCCAGCACCTTATTCTCTTCTCTTAGAATATTGACCTCAGTCATCAAAGTGGAAGCTGGTCCTCGGGAGGCATACCAAGTTTTCATTATCTAAAGAAGAAGAATAAGTTAAAGATAAAATAAAAAGAGAGAGAAAAGAGAGAAGGGTAAACATGCATATAATACCAAGAGGAAATCCTTAATTTGTTGTCTGTAAAGATCTATTGGGTTCAAGGTAGCAGAAGTTGAGGTAATATCCGCTACTTCAGGGAAAAAAGAGATAATTCCACAAGCTTCTCAAAATCCAAGGCAGGAAAAGGAGGTGCAGGATGAGAAACATATTGGGAGGAATATGGTGCCGAAAGATCGAGCCTTCCCTCATCCACCTCTTCGACAACATCGAGAGGGGTAGGATCACAGGTAAATTTATCTTTCGAAGAAGCTTCCGGGGAAGTATCAATATTTACCACATGTTCGACAGCTATAACGAAAGGCTTAAAAGTTCACTTTGTTCTTGGAGTAACGGAAATATCTCTTGAAGAGCTATCCGACTCGTCACACTTGGATTTCTTCGATGGGGGTCGACGGCGGTTTGAGCAAGCCTCTTCATGGCCAGGGCGCTGGCTTGGCTATAAGCAACAATGACAGTGGTATCCCAAGAAACTGAAGATCCTAAGCAAAGGGAAGGAAGAATTAGAAAATGCAACAACTGAAAAACCAAAAAAAGACGGCAGAGGTTGCCATGACAAACGAATTGTTCTCGTATAAAAGTACCTAGGAGGAGAGGAGATTCTACATTAAACACATCAGAACCTGACAACAGTCCTTTTGGACCATGGAATTAAATGGGGGGCTGCCCCAATATCTTCTAGCCTGGAGGAAGTAAACCATACTCGCAGAATCCATCGACATTTAAAAGAAACGACCTCCACATATGTTTTACTAGTACCTTAAAGATGGCATCGACCACTTGAGCCTCCTCCGGAGTCAAAATCACATCTTTGGAAGGAGGTTTTGAAACAGGGAGAGAGTAAAAAAAAAAAAACAAGAAAACACACCTTCGTCAATAAAATTGTCCTGATATGCCTGGTGGACATTGGACAAGGAAATATTGGTCTTCTCACGGCCTAGTTTTATTGATGACATCAGTGATTAACCTCTTAACTGGGTTAGCCCTTCAGATCGGTGATTCTGAGGTCTTGGAGAACCGGATCATTTGGCGGAAAAGGTTAGGACTTAAAGAACTTTGACCCAAAGCAAGCGCCAGGTCCTCCGCGCATAAAAGGGTCGTATATGTGTTTGGCGAAAGTTGAATAAGAGCAACTTTCAAATCCACCAAAAGCTTATGTAGAAAAGGGGGAAAAGGAAGAAAACCCCCATGCCAAATAAGAATAGACGAATATGGAAAGAAACCTTTTAGAGGATTCTTAAGGAAGTTTGGGGGATGCAGGAGAAATCACGCATTTTTCATACCTTAACTAACGTACGATTGTGCCTAACGCGAATGTCTTAAAGACCTAAGAAAAACCAACATAATTATAGAAGAAGACAATCCTGATAACATTATAGTCCTTTTATGAGTAATGCTAATATTAGCACCTGGACCTATTTTTATAAACAAGCATGACCTTAGTTATCCATTATGTCAATTTTGATGCACAATTAGGACTGCAATTTATATGAAATGTGAAAATACTCACCAGTAATCAAGCTCGAGTCTTCAGGAAAGCGGAGAATTTGAGCGCTTTCTTTTGTAAGAACAATAATCTTGCCCAAGAATTTGATTTGCAGATGAAAGACGGGAGCGACGAGGAAGAAAGGTTTATGTTCAAATTTCAGGATCCATCCGGGCCGCACAAATGAAAGCCAATCAACGCTTCGGGTTAAGGAAGACCAAAAAACTTTGACATGACATTTTGAAATAGACCAGAAGTTTGACTTGTAAAGTCGAAAACACCCCATCACCAGAGGGGAAAATGTTACTACCAAAATTAACATCGAAGCAGGCTGGCAGTGAAGGGGTATCGTGTAACCTGAGATACTACGTCAACAGAAACCCACATGAAGGAAAGGGTCGCAAAAGCTACAATAAGCGACCGGAGGGATTAATCCGCCAGGGTTAAACCGACAAGATCTCTCTGATAGCCCTAACATGGAAGAAATTCTTGCAATAAAGAAGCTAATATAGTCCAAAATCAAGTAACCTAGAAACAATAAACCTAACGGACAAAGCCCGAAGGATTCTTCAATAATGACCTGTCTGAATGCTAATACACCCGAAGACTGAAGCATAGAATGTTGTATATAATAGTGTTGTATAAACAATTATATGGTTTTAGTTTGATGATAACAACCAAATATATTTTATTATTGAATGTGTTTATAACTGTACTAGTATACTACACATCATACAGAAATAAAATATTTCTATAAAATACAACTGTATAGAAATTAAAATATTCACACAGTATTTTATTTGAATAAGAATAATTTATTTCAATATTTAAACAGTACAGATTTACAACTCCACTATTTGTATATACATCACTGATATACATTTCAATATATTCAATTTCACACTCAGCTTCTTTCTACAACACTTACACTCACATATACACAACCACTATTTCTCAGTTGACATTTCAAATATAGACACACACTAACACTGTTCTTGTCTTCATCTTCAATCTTCTGTCTTCACATCTTTCAGTCAGTTCACCTTCATACATGTCACATACAGAAGAACACACACAGTAGACTACAACAAAAACAAAATAAAAGCAAATAAAAATTATTTTTAAATTTTATTTTGCCTCAGAATTACGGTGTGTTTCTCATCACTTTTCTAGACTTGGTCTGATATGCAGGGACAGAAAAACTCGCCTGATGGCTGCATGTACACACGTGTATGCACGTGTGCACTGCCTCGCAAATCAGTGTGAACCTGAGGAGTAGCCACGTGGACCTACTCGACTCAGTGCAAATCAGTGTGCAAGTGGTTGAGATCAAATCAATTTTCAAAACAGCACAAACATGGTTCAAATCAAAACAACAATGAAAACTGGTCGAGAAGGCAAAACAGCAAGTCTAGTGAATGGAGCAACTACATAACCAGGTGTACTCAGCAAAGTGGTTCAATATCAACAAATGCCAATAACATGAAATTCAAAGAGAAAGGTCAATGCAGCTCAAAACACAAGTGTGAAAGTCATGTGATCGAGTACAAAGTGTCGTGACCATTATCAACTCATCGACCAACAAGCATAGTGTATTTTAAAATTATGTAATATAAAGGAATGGCGCAAGCAAAATGGTCAAGGCTGAAATCTACAAAGACCATGAATTTGACAGTATCCTCAATGTACATGTAGCTCAGCACAAATATAAGTAACAAGGGTGTAATAAGGTTTTAAAGCAAGTGGACAAGAGTATACATGATTATGCAAGTATAGCAAAATGGTACAACAAGACTAGCAGCATGGTTCAGTAATATAAAGTTTCAAAGAGACAAATATACATGCATAAGCAGTTGAGCATAATAATTAGAGAGTGGTGAAATAGTATGGTCAACATACAAGATCAAGGTAAATGTATGCAGTCACAAGAAAATGGGTTTTCAACTACGACACAAGGGACAACTTTGGTTTTTAAGGCATGGTGTTAAACTCAGTACAACTTGGGTATGGTAAGGCAGATAATCCAGCATGAACATAACTATAAGCATGGTCAAACTGGCACTAAGGAATCAGGATGGAAAGTATTAAAGTGTAAAAGGACAGAACTATTGGAGAAGTTCGACAAAATGCCAAAGTGCCAAGGTTCATGAACTAACCAGGCAAAGAACACAAATGATTAAGAATTATAACACAGTAAAGGATACACGCACAAACAACTAAGTCAAGCAGTGGATATATTATAAATAAGGAGTAGTATTATCAAACAAGTATCTGTTCTTATCAGTTCAAGTATCAGAAAAACACAAGGCAAAATTCAAGTGCAACGTTTGTTCAAATCTGTTCATGTCACATTATTTTAAGACCAGTTAAAAGATTAAAACAAATTGTATGACAAGAGCAGTATCGTGATCAAGGAACAGGAAAATTCTAAAATAACACCAATAAAAAGTCAAGGAAATCAAGCGAAGTATCTGTTCAAAGTGTTTAGTAAATCAAAATCAGTTTTCAAAATGTCCAAGAAGCATAAAAAATAATCCAATTCTAGTTTTACTCTAGAAATGGCATTCAACCAAGTTAGAGAAGCATTTGTATGATCAAGTATAGCATCTGTTCAACTACCCATGAAAAAAAATCAAGTTCAAGACTGTTTCATAATGTACAAGATCACAAGGGATAAATCTTGATGAAGGCCCAAGTTAAGTTGCAATTACAAACACATGAAGGAATAACAGTGATCGTATATACAAAGGTAAACAAATTTCAAGTGTAGTGTCAGTTAAACTTGTTCAAAATCAGAAAATAGCATCAGTTCTAAGTGTAGTGTACTCAAGCAGGAAGTCGAAGAATAAATGAAGTACCGGTTCAAAAATCAGAGTACTAAATCTGTTCAAGTTTATGGCAAGATCAATCAAGTATTAAATCCGATTTAATGACAAGCAAAAGCATTTGTTTATACCAGTTGTTAAGGTAGCAGAATATTCAGTTTGAAATCATCAAAGTTCCAGAAAATTTATTAAAGTTATACGGGTTTTTGATTCGAAGAGACCATTTCAAAGTTCAGGGTTTTCACACACAAGTAACTCCAAAATAGTGGAAGTATTCATAGCAATATTCAAATCGAATAAATTTCCAGAAGTTCAAGAATAATTAAAAGCCGATTTCAAAAGGCCCAAAATTTTCGAATATATCAAACCAAGTCTAAGACGAAATCAAAGCAAATATATCGGATTTTAGTTCTATAAATTCACCACATCCTCATCGGCAAAAATCATCCAAGTTCAATAACAATTAAAGCAAAAAATCGAATAGAAAAATCATACTATAAAACGAGAAAACTTGGATCCAAATCAGAGTCCATAAATTCAATCGAAGAAGATACAAGCCGCTAGAGATTGAAGCCAAGAAGAATCGAGGCAGAAGAGAACTGATTTTCATCAACCAGGCATCTCTATTCAGTGTTTTAAGAAAAACCCTAGTTTTTTTTAAAGCCGCCATTTCTATTTCCAGAGAGAGTCAAAGGAAGTCGGGCTCAAGTAAAAAGTGGTGAAGCAATTAAAAAGAAGCCGGCCAAGTTTTCATATAAAGGAGGATAACCCTAATTTAAACTCCTAAGGGTTTTTAAATTCCTTTTTAAGAGTTTTTTTATTGTTTATTCGTTTGAGTTTCAATTTGTAATCAGAATTAGAGTTTTCTAGTTTGTCTCTAAAACTAGGGAGGCGAATTACAGGGTTTGTGATTCGGGGAAATCTGGTTTTGGGAATAGAAACCAGTGCAGGGTTTTAAGCGTAGGGTTAATAACACTTGGGAGCGAGTGTCGCGAGTTTATAGGGGATTGTAAGCATAGAGATTGTTTTAACTCCTAGTAGAAACCTTGGGGAATGCAGCAATAGGCAGGGTTTTGCCGAAGCTGGGTATATCTGTGTGTTATTTATTTTTTGCATTTATTCTGTTTTTAATCTGTGCTGTGATTATTTAATTATTCTGTGAAAATCTGCGATAAACCCTATTCACCCCCCTCTAGGGTTAATTTAGATCCTACAAGTGGTATCGAAGCAGGTATTTTTTTATTTTATTTTAACTCTAGAGTCATGACTCTGTCCAATAATGCATTTTTTGAGGGTCAGTCCATAGCTAGGCCACCAATGTTTAATGGAACTGATTATGCATATTGGAAATCTAGGATGAAAATTTATTTGAGTTCAGTAGATTATGATGTGCGGGATATTATTGAAACGGGTTATAGATCTTCCACTGTTATTGTTAGTGGTGTTGAAATTCCTAAATCAAAAGACAGGTGGGATGCTAATGATAAAAAATTATTTTCAACTAATGCCAAAGCGATGAATGCTTTAATCTGTGCTCTTGATTAAATTGAATTTAATCGAATTTCTCATTGTGAGACTGCGCAGGAAATATGGCATACGTTGGAGGTCACATACGAAGGTACATCTCAAGTGAAGGAATCTCGTCTCTCTCTACTCAGCAACGAATATGAAAATTTCTCTATTCAAAGAGACGAAGATATAAAAGAGATGTATGGATGCTTCTCGTCACTAGTCTACAATGCAAAAGCTCTTGGCAAAACCTATACTGAAGTGGAATTGATCAGAAAAATATTGAGAGTGCTACCGATGAATTTTTAAGCTAAGGTGACGGCGATACAAGAATCAAAAGATCTGAATAAAGTAAGCATGGAAGAGTTGATCGGAAATCTGATTACTTACGAGATGGAGTTAAAAGCAAGAGAAGAACGAAAGGATTCTGAATCAAAGAAAATGATGATCGCTCTAAAGAATTCTGTTGAAAGTAATGACGATGATCCCGCTGAAGAGCTAGCCATGGTTTTGAAAAAGTGGGCCAAAGGAAAATACAAACCACAAAAGAAGAATTCAAAAACCGACAAGTCCGAAAGTTCAGATAGTTCAGACGATGAAGTGTTTTGCTACAACTGCAAGAAACCCGGATATATCAAATCAAATTGCCCACAGCTTAAAAATGAAAAGAAAACGAAGTTCATAAGAAAGAAGAAGGCTTTTGCTGCTACATGGGATGACGAGGAAGGAGAAGAAGTTTCTGAAAGTGATGAAGAGGAAGCTAATTTATGCCTTATGGCTCAATCTGATTCGAAAGGAAGTGAAGAGGATTCTAGTGAGGTATCGACTTTTACCTATAAAGAATTAATTTTAATGTGTCACGACCTCACAAAAACCGTTGATTCTCTTGATCTAAAGTTCAAAAATTGAAATCTGATAGGTTAAAACTAGTTCAAGAAAATAACAGTTTAGGAAGAAAACCTGAAAAGGGTAAGAATTCACCGTTTTTAGAATGTGAAAAATGTCAATTTTTGAGTAATGATTCTTTGAAATTAAAAACTGATCTTGAGTTACTTAAAATGAAAACATGAATTTGAAGAACGAAAATCATGATTTTGAAAAGGAGATTAAAAAGTTTAGAGAATCTGAAAAACTTGATTTTGGAAAGCGAAAACAATTTGAAATTGAAATTTCCAAGTCCAATGCTAAAATCAAAGCACTTGAAAACGAAAATTTGATTTTAAAACAAATTGATGCTGAAAAGAGGAAAATCGCTATTAATTGTTGTTCAAATTTAATGAAAGAAAATAGCGATCGTAAATTTAAAATTCAACGACTTGAGACAGCTTTGACTAAATTTTCTAAAGGAGAGAAATCATTGAATATGTTGTTAAAAAATCAATTTTTTGTTTAGAATAAAAAGGGACTTGGTTTTGAATCTGTTCAAGTTGAAAAACAAAATGATTTTGAAAATCCTTTAATTGGCTTTGAAAACAATCAAATTGAATTTTTAAAATTTAATAATTTCAAAGGGTTTTTAAATCACAAACAAATTGATAACTCATTTAAAAATAATTCATTTGAATCTGTTTGGATTCCAAAAAATAACAAAATAAGTTTAAATAAATCTAAATGAATTTGGGTTCCAAAGGGTACGCTAGTGAATAGTAATGGATTGTTATATAATCGGGTTTGGGTACCAAAACGTGTAAACGAAGATAAGAGTGGTAAAACAATCTTTGTTAGACCACTCGATTCTATAATCATTTAGGTACCGAGGGAGGCTAAGGAACGACTGTGCTTAAAAGAAATATAATTCAAGTTGTTCCACTTTATTGAATTGTTTGAAGTTCCTTAGCCATAGATTCAGATTTGGAGATTCATTGGATCACATTGATTATGGCAAGTCAGGTATGATCTCTAAACTCGTACTTTTATTTTAATTCCTTTTAGTTCATTTTCCTTTTTTAATTTTTATATCGTTTATTTTCTTTTATTTTTTACTTGGCTAATTTTGAAATCATTCATTATAGATTGTTGAAATTCCTAGATTATGAAAATTTTGATTTTTTTTTTGATCCAAAAAATTATCTTAGATTTGATCGCTGAATGTTTCTTGTGTTTGTCTAAAAATTCTCAGAGAATGTCACGTGTGATTTTTGTTTTTGAAAATGATCTTTTGCTTCTCTGATAAGGAAATTTGATTCGTTTGAATATCTTGGGGATTTGTTGATAAATTGAAAAATCAGTGATTAAATATCTTTAAATTCCATAGACAATTTGAATTAAATATATAAATGTTTTTAAAATTGTCTAGGAACAATCAGCATTTTAAATATTAGAAAATTTCATACTCTACTGATTGATTTTTGAAGCTGATTTTCAAAATTGCATTGATATTTTTCAAAAACTCCTCTTGAAATTGATATTTTCAATTTTAAAATTATTTTTGATTATTTATTCAAAAATTGAAATTATTGATTGGTTTGAACCATTTTGTGACCCATTAAAATTATTAATAGATTTATGAATTTGTGATGGGTTGTGACTATGGTATAATTCATAAATAGAGGAGATATTATTTTAAATCTCATGATGATTGGACAGATTTTATAATATCTTTGAATTTGAGCTTATTTCACGACCATCTTCTATATCTACCATATTTCTGTCATTCATCATGATTTTATTTAATTTGGGGAGTTCTAATTATTCTTGGAATAAAAAAAATATAAATAAATAATAATAAAATAAATAAATAAATAAATAATTTATCCTTGGTATTCACTCCCATTTAAAAGTCCTTGCAGTTATGCGTGGGTGAATTACCTTAATCTCTATGTGCTTACATTCTCACTTAAAAGACCTTTGGGCTGTGCATGGATGGAACTCGTTAGCGAGGATAAAGTTAAGTTACTATTAACCCCATTTAAAAGACCTTTGGGCTATGCGTGGTTAGAAAGTGCTTAACACATTTTTGAGCATATATAAAATCTTTAAAATTCATCTTCAAATATTCAATTTTTTATTGAACTCTCCTCATTCTATAAAATCCATCGTAAATCCATTCATTCTGAAGGTGAAATTTGTTTTTGATTTAAAGATTATCATGATTTTTGTTTGATTAAATGGGTTTTACGATATATATTCTCTCTCTTGATTTGAATTAATATTTTTAGTCTATATTCATCATTGTTTCAATTTCTATTATCCTTTTGATGATAAGAAAAGGAGGAGAATGGTCAAGATTTTGATTTATGAATATTTAATTCAAAAATATTTTAAGATTGGAAATCAAATATCTAGAGGGAGAATGGTCAATTGGATTTCATCATTCATATTTTTTTCACATATATAAGGGGAGTTCATTTGTAGGGGGAGCATACAAATAGGGGGAGTAATATATTTCATGTTCAAACACATTCAAAATCTTTTATTTGTTTGTCATCATCAAAAGGGGGAGATTGTTGTATATAAAAATGTTGTATACACAATTATATGATTTTTGTTTGATGATAACAACCAAATATATTTTATTATTGAATGTGTTTGTAACTGTATTGGTATACTACACATCATAGAGAAATAAAATATTTCTATAAAATACAACTGTACAGAAATTTAAATATTCACACAGTATTTTATTTGAATAAGAATATTTCATTTCAATATTTAAACAGTATAGATTTACAACTCCACTATTTGTATATACATCACTGATATACATTTCAATATATTCAATTTCACACTCAGCTTCTTTCTACAACACTTACACTCACATATACACAGACACTATTTCTCAGTTGACATTTCTAATACAGACACACACTAACATTGTTCTTGTCTTCATCTTCAATCTTCTGTCTTCACATCCTTCAGTCAGTTCAACTTCGTACCTATCACATACAGAAGAACACACACAGTAGACTGCAACAAAAATAAAATTAAATAAAAGCAAATAAAAATTATTTTTAAATTTTATTTTGCCTTAGAATTACGGTATGTTTCTCATCACTTTTCTAGACTTGGTCTGATATGCGGGGACAGAAAAACTCGTCTGATGGCTGCATGTACACACGTGTATGCACGTGTGCACTGCCTCGCCAATCAGTGTGCAACTGAGGAGTAGCCACATGGACCTTCTCGACTCAGTGCAAATCAGTGTGCAAGTGGTCGAGATCAAATCGATTTTCAAAATAGCACAAACATGGTTCAAATCAAAACAGCAATGAAAACTGGTCGAGAAGGCAAAATAGCAAGTCTAGTGAATGGGGCAACTACGTAACCAAGTGTACTCAGTAAAGTGGTTCAATATCAACAAATGCCCATGACATGAAATTCAAAGAGAAAGGTCAATGCAGCTCAAAACACAAGTGTGAAAGTCATGTAATCGAGTACAAAGTGTCATGACCATTATCAACTCATGGACCAGCAAGCAAAGTGTATTTCAAAATTATGTAATATAAAGGAATGGCGCAAGCAAAATGGTCAAGGCTGAAATCTAAAAAGACCATGAATTTGACAGTACCTCAATGTACATGTACTTCAGCACAAATATAAGTAACAAGGGAGTAATAAGGTTTTAAAGCAAGTGGACAAGAGTATACATGATTATGCAAGTATAGCAAAATGGCACAACAAGACTAGCAGCATGGTTCAGTAATACAAAGTTTCAAAGAGACAAATACATGCATAAGCAGTTGAGCATAATAATTAGAGAGTGGTGAAATAGAATGGTCAACATACAAGATCAAGGTAAATGTATGCAGTCACAGTCACAAGCAAATGGGTTTTCAACTACGACATAAGGGACAACTTCGGTTTTTAAGGCATGGTGTTAAACTCAGTACAACTTGGCTATGGTAAGTCAGATAATCCAGCATGAACATAACTATAAGCAAGGTCAAATTTGCACTAAGGAATCAGGGTGGAAAGTATTAAAGAGTAAAAGGGCAGAACTATTTGATAAGTTCGACAAAATGCCAAAGTGCCAAGGTTCATGAACTAACCAGGCAAAGAACACAAATGATCAAGCAGTATAACACACTAAAGGATACACGCACAAACAACTAAGTCAAGCAGTGGATATATTATAAATAAGGAGTAGTATAATCAAACGAGTATTTGTTCTTATCATTTCAAGTATCAGAAAAACACAAAGCAAAATTCAAGTGCAACATTTGTTCAAATCTGTTCATGTCACATTATTTTAAGACCAGATAAAAGATTAAAACAGATTGTATGACAAGAGTAGTATCATGATAAAAGAACAGGAAAATTCTAAAATAACACCAATTCAAAGTCAAGGAAGTAAAGCGAAGTATCTATTCAAAGTGTTTAGCAAATCAAAATCAGTTTTCAAAATATCCAAGAAGCATCAAAAAAATCCAATTCGAGTTTTACTCTAGAAATGGCATTCAACCAAGTTAGAGAAGCATTTGTATGATCAAGTATAGCATCTGTTCAACCAGCCATGAAAAAAAAATCAAGTTTAAAACTGTTTCATAATGTACAAGATCACAAGGGAGAAATCTTGATGAAGGCCCAAGTTAAGTTGCAATTACCAACACATGAAGGAACAACAGTGATCGTATATACAAAGGCAAACAAATTTCAAGTGTAGTATTAGTTAAACTTGTTCAAAATCAGAACTTAGCATCAGTTCTAAGTGGAGTGTACTTAAGCAGGAAGTCGAAGAATAAATGAAGTACTAGTTCAAAAATTAGAGTACTAAATCTGTTCAAGTTTATGGCAAGAACAATCAAGTATTAAATCCGATTTAATGACAAGCAAAAGCATTTGTTTATACCAGTTGTTAAGGTAGCAGAATATTCAGTTTGAAATCATCAAAGTTCCAGAAAATTTATTAAAGTTATACGGGTTTTTGATTCGAAGAGACCACTTCAAAGTTCAGGGTTTACACACGCAAGTAACTCTAGAACAGCGAAAGTATTCATAGAAATATTCAAATCGAAGAAATTCCCAGAAGTTCAAGAACAATTAAAAGCCGATTTCAAAAGGCCCAAAATTTTCGAATATATCAAACCAAGTCTAAGACGAAATCAGAGCAAATATATCGGATTTTAATCCTATACATTCATCACATCCTCATCGACAAAAATCATCCAAGTTCAAGCACAATTAAAGCATGAAATTGAATAGAAAAATCATATTATAAAACGAGAAAATTTGGATCCAAATTAGAGTCCATAAATTCAATCGAAGAAGATACAAGCCCCCGAGATTGAAGCCAAGAAGAATCGAGTAGCAGAGAACTGATTTTCATCAACCAGGCATCTCGATTCAGTGTTTTAAGAAAAACCCTAGTTTTTTTAAAGCCGCCATTTCTATTTCCAGAGAGATTCATAGGAATTCGGGCTCAAGTAAAAAGTGGTGAAACAATTAAAAAGAAGCTGGCCAAGTTTTCATATAAAGGAGGGTAACACTAATTTAAACTCCTAAGCGTTTTTAAATTCCTTTTTTAAAGTTTTTTATTGTTTATTTGTTTGAGTTTCAATTTGTAATCAGAATTAGAGTTTTCTAGTTTGTCTCTAAAACTATGGAGACGAATTACAGGGTTTGGGATTCGGGAAAATCTGGTTTCGGGAATAGAAACCAGTGCAGGGTTTTGAGCGTAGGGTTAATAATAGTTGGGAGCAAGTGTCGCGAGTTAACAGGGGATTGTAAGCATAGAGATTGTTTTAACTCCTAGTAGAAACCTTGCGGAATGCAGCAGTAGGCAGGGTTTTGCCGAAGCTGGGTATATCTGTGTGTTTTTTATTTTCTGCATTTATTTTGTTTTTAATCTTTGCTGTGATTATTTAATTATTCTGCTGTGATTATTTAATTATTCTGTGAAAATCTGCGATAAACCCTATTCACCCCCCTTTAGGGTTAATTTAGATCTTACATAGAAGGCCCCAAACCGAAAGGACTGGAAGGCCACCCAGAGCCTACTTTCTAGGCATCTACCGCATGAATGCCGAAAGGCCACCCTCCAAGAATACAGACTACCATAAAGGCTCTGTCAAAGGGCTAGCAGAGACCCAAGCAGTATACAGGCTGCCCGTACTTGGCTACCTAGTACCGAAATACGTAGAGGTTTCGATCCGGCAGTTACCAACATACACCACGAGGTCAAGCCCCTCTAAGCACTCATGGTAAAGCCGAGAGCCTACATCCGAAAGCTCATGTCCACAAACCTACATTCAGGAACTGCTTTCGAAAATTCAAGCATCATCGAGGGATCAGGTTCGAATACCTCAAAAGCGACCGAAAGTCAAGCACCCAAAGCCAAGAATAAAACAACCAACAAAGACCCATGAGGGTCCGACAGCCCTTTGACGGGAGGGGTCCTGAACCACTATAAATAAGACCCAAAGGTCACATCAGAGGGGATCTTTTTTTTCTAACTTTTTGTACCATTAGAAATAACTTGACAAAGAAGATTAATGGGGAATTCCTCCATATAACATTCATGTACTTCTAATAAAAGCTTAATGAAAAGGGATCTTCCTTTGTGAAAACTGCTCTGTAAGTGTGAATTATTATTTCCCTAGTCATAATAATCGCCGTTTTCATTAATTCTGTAGAGAAACATGGGTTACACCCTTCAGTTTTCTCGAATGACGGTCGAACCTCATCCGCTGAGCTTAGATCCAACCTGATAGTTCTCAGCGATCCTACATCCATGAGCCCTAGCCTCTTAACTTCCCAACAGAATCGATTGGAGAAGTGAGCCAATCCCCTTGATTTCCCTTTGAGTATATCCCTGTTGATCCACTTCCGATGTTGACGAAAAATATCATTAACAAATATTTTTCATCTTCTCATAGCTCACATGAGCCAAATGAGCATGCCACAAAGTTGCTTTTTCTTGTTGGCTTGTTTTCTTCACAAATGCTTCACTTGCCGACAAAACATAAAGAGAATTAACTCTCTTCCCCTTCAACACTGTACTAGCCTCAATATTCCGAACATTTTCCAAAACCTTAACATCATTTGTCCCAAATAGAATATATCTACCCGAATTCGAAAGTTGAGATACTGTAATAAGATTTTTAGTCATACCGGGAACATTATATACATCATTTAGAGTGGCCTGGCCAGCATTCAAATCCATGGTCTTCATTTTAGCATGTCCTTCATTCTTTACAACATGAACGGAGCTGTCTGTTGTCCCAATTACTTTGTTTCCCTTGTGTTCCTTCCGAGATGAAAGAAATGAAACGTCACCCGTTAAGTGATGAGAACAGCCTGAGTCGATGATCCAATCTCGCGTGTAGTTGATGGTTCTCATGCCGCCTTCCAATGTGTCTCCATCACAAGAAGTTAGTGTAAATTTGTAATGACCTGGATTTTTGACCGTTTAAATCAACAATAAACCACACATGTCGACCCAAACGAAACGCTAACCCAGATAGTTATTGGGGAAAGAAGAAAACATAAAGAAGAGAAAAGTAATCGTAGAACCTTACAGCTGAAGAACAACATATAATAACAAATAATGGTTCAAAAGCATTTAAAAACATATACATTCGAGTTATACTTTCTCAGTCATCAGAGTTACACTTGTACCAATACATACAGTAATGCAGTGGAAATAAAGTGCAACGGAACATACATATAATAGATATATAAATACCGAATACTCGTCTTCATCTTCCAAGCTATTGAAATCTTCGCTAGCTACTACATCTGCTGACCCGAGCGTGTTACATAAAAAGAAACACAACAAACACTGAGATCAGCACTAAATCATTCTCATATTAGTCAAATAAAAATACGAAATAACCTGAGTGTCATGGGTATAGTAACTCAAGAGATGTTACGGGATTTTTTTTCCATTTCTCGAGGATCCGTTAAACTAATACATACATAGTATAATATGCTATTATGATAGTGTCTATTCAGTAAAGTAAATATCATAAAAATAGCATAAGCAGGATTACCATAGTACCCTTACGTTTACAGGCATCAACTGTCTATACAGTTCCATAAATTCACCGTACTGGTGTTATCAGAGGGCACTCCATAGAAGGCAATGCTAAACCAAAATCGTATGGGGCTCGATAAGGATAAATATGACAAGGCACTCGAGGCAATGCCCATGGTAGGATTCTACCAATTGCACTCCCGGGCCGGTGGTAACGCAAAGCAGCCACTACCGCCCACTTCGGATCACACTCCCATAATCAAAAATGGGCCCAAACCATCAACATCATAGTCATAGAAATAGTATCGAAGAAGTGTTTCTGATCAAAGGTGCTACATCAATTAGTCGTTGTACAACTAATGTTTTACTCATTTCAATTTTGACAAGAAGGTCAGGGCTATTTCGTCATCATTCATCTTCTTCAATCAAGTAATATCCTCCAAGTCATCACATTTCATTCTGGATATGTCATAACGTATACAGTTGTTAAAGTGGTATCGACACTGACAGAGAGTATGCCACTTGTCGACTCCGGCCTTTTTAACAACCAACGTTTACATTTTCCTCATCGGTTAGTTCTTTTACGTTTCACAAAGGTTCGCTTTTATATCAAAATATCATATTTTGTTCGAACCCAATTTATATTCAAATAGAATATAATTTCATATCAAAATAGCTCAACCATTTCAAAGCCGATTATATTCTAAATCAGAATGTATTTCCATATCATTATATTATAATCATATAATATTTCCAACAATTGATTTATATATTCAATTAAAATATGTTTCATATCAAATATTTCAGTTATTCCAAATCGATTTAGGTTCGAAATCTATTTATATTCAAATGAAATGTATCTTCATACAACTCATTTCAATCCCTTAGGAGATATATTTATATTCAACTAGAATATAATTCACATTTCCATATTAAAAATGGTTTAGAAATCGATTCATATTCAAAGAGGATATACTTTATCTCAACTCCATTTTGACCATGTTTTAAATCTAGTACTTTCCATTCGGAAGAAATTTACAATCATTTACTATAATTTGAAAATAGATGCTTATAATTAAAACTCTTTATATAATACATATGTATAAAAAAAATGATGGTTAAGACAAAATAAGATAAATTTAGCTCACTATGTATATATATATGTATATAAAATAAAAGTTTTGCAAATGAGTTCTAAAAAAATGAAACATAAGAAAAATTTAGTTATAACAAATAGTCTATAGGAAAAAGTTAAATAACAAATTTAAGGAAAGAATAACTTCTTTGAAATTCAACATCGTAAATACATATATAATAAAATTCTTTAATCAATTTTTTTTCTTTTCTTCCGAACTTCAAATACTTGAACCGATACTCCAGTCTCAATGGAGTTACATAGTTCAATATCTTGTTTCAAATGCCATTCAAACCAATCTTTAAATTTAGGGAAATTCAAACCATATTCATTTTGGTTTAAAACATCCCCAAGTATTCTCAATCCTCTTTTCCCAAATTAAATTAAGTCGAATTTATTATATTCAAATCAAAATCCTTAATTTGAAAATTCCAAATTGTATTCAAATCCTACTTTAAGAATTCCCACTTCCTTTGGGGAAAAATTCTTAACCATTTCAAATACATTCGCGATCTAGATCTTTCACAGAAACAAGTTTATCGTGTATCGGCTCATTTTCTTTAAATGAAATTTCAATCAAATAAAATCTCCAATTATTTGGAAATCATTTAACCAACCGATGTCTGTATAAAATTTTCTATCCTATGGCCAAGTGATATTAAATTCAATTTCTCGATATTTCAGGGATGGATCTATCATTTCAATCCAAATCAGGGTCATAGAGATTTATCATTTCACTTTGTGTTCTAAATTTATTTCTATCGATTAATCCCGGGTTTATTCGATGCCCGTAACATCTAGGTGAGAATAGGATTAATCGTCAAACATGAGCACACAACATTCATATACTGAATAAAGGGACATTTCAAGCAGTATTCATTCAGTACTTCAAATCAACCAAGGCATCCATCATACAACATTTTATTCTATGGTCAATGTTAAACCATTGCACTGATTTCAAGTTTCGAGATTTTCTAACTAGAAATTTAAATTAAATTTAAATAACTAATTATCGATTTTCATTGCATGTTACACATTTGCATGTCAAATTTAAGCAACCATTCACCAATCAAACACAACGATGCAACCAAACTTATTTCACAATTTAATTTGATAAATATGGGAAAAATTTAGTTATTCGTGAGCAAAAAATCACTCGCTTTTGGGTCTCCAGTGACTGGACGTCCAAAAGAAGCCCAAAATTTGACATTCTCCAAATGCAACCAAGCCAGTCTCAAATCGACCGCAATTTTTCCACGATCACAGCGCACCCAACCGCGTCCAAATCCGAGTTCGCATGAAAAACTTATTAGTGTTTTAGTATTTGGATTTTGAAAATTATAAAAATTAATTAAAAATTCTCTCAACCAACCCCGGATTGCCACGTCAGCTCGCCCCCCTTCCATCTTCCTGCTACAAACCTGCTATAGGAGAACACGACACAGGAAAAACCCATTGAACCCGAAAGTTTAACCAACGATTGCGCTCATCTCCGACCACCTGAGAACCTCCGACCAACACCATTGCCTTCCCCTTCAAAATCCGCATCTTCTAACACCGAAGCCACCATCTCCAGTGGTCTCCTCGCTGGCGGTAACCATGAACAGAGAGGCCTTTCTGCCTTTATACGCGAATTCTCGGCAAACCCCTTCACTATAAATCACACAAAAATCATCGTTGCATTCGTACAAACCTCCTCTTCGAAACCCATATCTCGATTTCTTCAATTAACTACCGAATCGAAAACCCCCAAAAATCACATATAGGGTTTCGAAAATCAGTAGGCATGACCAAGAATTCCGGCTAAATGGTGCACTGCATGTCGAATCCACCCGTAGGTTTGTATTGGCAAGAGCTTCGATTTGGTATATCATAAGCTAGGGTTTGGAGAAATTTTATGTTTGGAGTTGTATTTTCTTAGATCTAGGGTTTAACATTGATTTTCAACCATTGGAGAGAAATTTGATGGAGAAAAAGTAAGTACAGATGAAATGAGCTGATGTGGTTAGGAAAGGAAATTTATTTGTATATAAATAGAAGGTTCAATATAAGAATACCCAATTGTCCTATTATACTGATTCCTTTCAGGTTTTATCCCATACGCTCAAACGACACGTCCGATTGTAACGCAAATTTAAATCGTACAAAAATCCGTCGTACCGGATCCAATAGCTCCAGTTTTGTCGAATTCCGAGATAATCGCCAAAATAGTTAATTAAATAATAATATATTCAATTATTCATTTAACCGATTAAATTTAAATATAAATATTGGTTAAATTCCATTTAAATCCAATTGTAACCTAAATAAATTTTATACATCGATTTCACATATTCTAAGGCTGCGAATTTAAATTATTTGAATTAAAATTTAATTTCAAATTTAACTTGACAACTTAAATTTTATTTGAATCATTTAAATATTAAAACCCAAAATTACAACACGTTCAAAAAAAGCTAAATTTGGAAAATTTTATTTATACTCAATTCAACAATCATTAACATTATAATCAACAAAATTTGATTTCTATCAAATCTTATTCCATTTTATTTATTTAAACCGAAATTTAAATATACAGAAAAATATGGGATGTTACATTCTCCCCCATTTAAAATTCTTTTCGTCCTCGAAAATAGAATGAATTAGGGTATTAAACAAATCATACTTTCAAATCCATACTTATAAAATAGCTTTTATCAAATAAGTTATGTAGTTGTAAGATTTTCAAAAAAATGTTAACTCTCGAAATCGCTAAAAATTTCGGCAACATCTCCTTTGTACGGAGAGGTCCGGAAAAATCACATATATATAAAAAATTCAAATATACATCTCATCATTCGATGAGTCATCCCAAAAATGGGGAAAACACACATATACGTAACCACACAACTATATAACCAAAATACGTACCTTCTTTAGCGTTTATTTGATATTAATTTACTTAGCACTTTAGAATTTAGCGCAAGCGACTCCAAAGCGTAGTGCGACTTCCATACACCTGCTAAATACTCACATAGGCATAAGAATCCAACATATAGACAATACATAGCTAATGCCCATAACCTACACAACATGTATCGAACATTTGGACTACGAAACCAAGATACTCATAACAGGTCAGCGACCAAATTGAGGTTTATCACCCCTTAGATGATGGAATTTGACTATGGCACACTAGGCAAAAGTTGTTGCAATCGTTTCAGGATTTCCGAATTATCTAAATTCGTCAAATTTGGATAATTCGTTCAAAAGTTATGACTATTTTAGTGAAGGCGAACACCTCAGCCCGTACAATGAAAAATGCAGGTCCAAGTTGTTCTACCCAGTCTTTACCCCTTTAAATCTCAAAATTTCACTCAGCACATCAACAAAAAGTTTTAGTTCAGATCCTGGGCTTTCCGAATTGTACTTGCACATTAAAATCCGACGATCCGTTATGAAGTTATGGTCAAAAAAATATCGACATACGCTTCAGTCTTAAATTTTCTGCGCGCTGAACTACAACTAACGCTTGATTTCAACCTAATAAACATAGGAATTAGACAAGGCCCTATTAATAGTTTCCGAGGTTTCCAAAAAGTATGGAATTGTCGAATTCCGATCATTAGTTCAAAAGTTATGGCCATTTTACTTCAGCTTATCAATATTTCAGGTTCCACAAACATAGATTTATTTTATTTGGAGTTTCAACCTCCAAATTCCAAAGATTTAGACAAAGCTCAACCATCTAAAATGGGTTATCGATCCATTATACACATAATATGATTCATTCTTTTAGTACTTAAAAATATCCATGTTCGTTTCACCTATATCAAATGAATTTCATTGCAAGCATTAAATTCCAAATAAAATTTGAATTCATTTAAAAATCTCCAATGAACTTAATTTCATTAGATCTTGTATTCATTAACATGGATCAAATTTCAAATTCCATTCTTATCTATATACTTCATCAAATTTACATTGAATGTCTTTCCATTTGGATTAAATTTGACTTTATTCATTTTAATTATTTAAGTTCATCCTTACTCATTTCATTGTTTATATTCAGATTTACATTCGATATATTGTACTAACGAGATTTACCCCATTAGATTTTTCCTCGACCACTCATATTTACTAACTGACCTAAATTTCATTTCAACTTCATCTCGAACTATTTTAATCCACTTATTAATTATTCCAACCCAAACTGTTGCCAATTTATTGTTGGTATAAAACTCATTCAGTTTCCCCTTTTCAAGTTACCTTCTACCTTTCATTTCCCAAGGTTTTCCTATACACATATTTCACTTGGACCAATCTTCATTCCCTTATTTCAAAACTTAAAGTTTCAAGTGATATAGGTTTTCTCAAATTCATTTCATTTTAAACTAAATCTTATTCCTTCAACTAAATTTATTTTTTTGACTCACCAATCAGGAATTTGATTAAGGATCATATATAATTCAAGTTTCACACCTACTTCTCAAACCACTTTTATTCGGTTTCCTAATTTAAACTTTATTTAACTCGACTAATTTAATATTCTTGTTAATTAGTTAAGTGATAAGCTAATCCAAATTTAATTGCCCAACAAAACTTTCCAATTTATTATACTTTAGTTGGAATTCATCTCTTGGTTAATTTCAACTTTATCGAACACTTATAACGACTAAACTTGGAATTTGCGTAAACTCTGTTATTGCTCATGCTTAAGCATTTTAATGACCATTTCTCTTCTCTTAATACTTAATCTAATTTCCTGGATTCATAACAAAAAATTCTAGTAAATCGAGTTACCTTAGTACCTAAATCCATATTATTGGTCAAGATGAACTTAAATACCTTGATTCTGGATTTTGAAACCATGTTTTAAAATACCATATGTACTTATATTATTTTTATAGAAAACTATACCATATAATATTTACATCTAAATCCTTAATTAACAAAGAACATAGAATTTTTTTCCAATCTGCTTTAATTTAAACTCAACCTAAACTACATATACTAATACCTCTATATAAAATTATTCCATATGAAATCAAATCCAAAATACTCTTCAAACAAATTATGAATGTATGGAGAGGTCTCCCCCACTCAGACGCTTCAGAATAAACGTCGATAATGCGTGCACTCATTATCGAAGTTATTTCCGATGTCTGAGAAGGGATTACACTTATTTCATTTAAAAATCTTTGGAAACTATTTGCAGAACTATTTCTTGTAATACGTCATCATTTAAAAATTTGGCAAAACATTTGCAAACGCACCAGAATCGAGTTCTAAAGTTCACTTCTATTTAATCGCAAACCGTTTGCACCCAATTATACTTAAAATATCATTTCATTTCAAATATTTTATAAATTCATTAAATTTTCCATATTAGATTCATTATCAAAGCAACCATAATAGTAGTAACCTAATATTACCCCTACTAATAACGAATGCATATATACTTAAATCAATAATAATATTTGATATATTATAAAATATAATCGAAAACCATAATATGTCAATCATTTTGTTCGATTGTTTATAAATTCCTATCGACTCTATGGCGTCCCATATATCAGCCAGAATCCATAAATATTCAATAGAACAATTGACACCATATAAAACCATTTTATATCAAATACAAGTACACTCTCTCATGTACACTCTCAAACTCATTCTAGGGCATTGCTAACCCTATGTCTAATGAGTTAATTCCCGAACAGAGCCAAGGTTATCGCTAACTACTTCTCCGATACCAAATTTAACAACCTGGATTTTTGACCGTTTAAATCGACAATAAACCACACATGTCGACCCAAACAAAACGCCAACCCAGATAGTTATTGGGAAAAGAAGAAAAGATAAAGATGAGAAAAGCAATCGCAGAACCTTACAGCAGAAGGACAACATATAATAACAAATAATGGTTCAAAAGCATTTAAAAACATATACATTCGAGTTATACTTTCTCACTCATCCGAGTTACACTTTACCAATACATATAATAATGCAGCGGAAATAAAGTGCAGCGGAACATACATGTAATAGATATATAAATACCGAATACTCGTCTTCATCTTCCAAGCTGTTGAAATCTTCGCTAGCTGCAACATCTGCCGACCCGAGCGTATTGCATAAAAAGAAACACAAAAAACACTCGGATCATTACTACATCATTCTCATATTAGTCAAATCAAAATACGAAGTAACCTGAGTGTCATGGGTACAGTAACTCAAGAGATGTTACGGGATTTTTTTTCCATCTCTCGAGGATCCGTTAAACTAATACATACATAGTATAATACGCTATTATGATAGTGTCTATTCAGTAAAGTAAATATCATTAAAATAGCGTAAGTGGGATTACCATATTACCCTTACGCCGTTTATAGGCATCAACAGTCTATACAGTACCGTAAATTCACCATACTGGTGTTATCAGAGGGCACTCCATAGAAGGCAATACTAAATCAAAATCGTATGGGGCTCGATATGGATAAATATGACAAGGCACTCGAGGCAATGCCCAGGGTAGGATTCTACCAATTGCACTCCCGGACTGGTGGTAACGCATAGCAGCCACTACCGCCCACCTCGGATCACACTCCCATAATCAAAAATGGGCCCAAACCATCATCATCATAGTCATAGAAACAGTATCGAAGAAGTGTGTCCGATCAAAGGTGCTACCTGAATTGGTCACGGTATAGCTCCTGTTTTACTCATTTCAATTCTGACCTGAACGACAGGGCTATTACATCATCATTCATCTTCTTCAATCCAGTAATAGCCTCCAAGTCATCACATTTCATTCTGGATACGTCTACAATTGTTAAAGTGGTATTGACACTAACAGAGAGTATGCCACTTGTCGACTCCGGCCTCTTTTACAACCAACGTTTACATTTTCTACATCGGTTGGTTCTTTTACCTTTCACAAAGGTTCTCTTTTATATCAAAATATCATATTTTGTTCGAACCCAAATTATATTCAAATAGAATATAATTTCATATCAAAATAGCTCAATCATTTCAAAATCGATTATATTCTAAATCAGAATATATTTCTATATCATTATATTATAATCATATAATATTTCCAACAATTGATTTATATATTCAATTAGAATATGTTTCATATCAAAGATTTCAGTTATTCCAAATCGATTTAGGTTCGAAATCTATTTATATTCAAATGGAATGTATCTTCATACAACTCATTTCAATCCCTTAGGAGATATATTTATATTCGAGTAGAATATAATTCACATTTCCATACTAGAAGTGGTTTAGAAATCGATTCATATTCAAAGAGGATATACTTTATCTCAACTCCATTTCGACCATGGTTTACTTCTCATTCGGAAGAAATTTACAGTCATTTACTATAATATGAAAATAGATGCTTATAACTAAAACTCTTTATATAACATACATGTATAAAAATTGATGGTTAAGACAAAATAAGATAAATTTAGCTCACTATGTACATATATAAAATAAAAGTTTTGCAAATTACTTTTAAAAAAATAAAACATAAGAAAAAATTAGTTATAACAAATAGTCTATAGGTAAAAGTTAAATAATAAATTTAAGGAAAGAATAACTTCTTTGAAATTAAACATTGTAAATATATATATATAGTAAAATTCTTTAATAAAAAATTTGTTCCTTTCTTCCTAACTTCAAATACTTGAACCCGTACCCCAGTCTCGATGGAGTTACATAGTTCAATATCTTGTTTCAAATGCCATTCAAACCAATCTTTAAATTTAGTTAAATTCAAACCATATTCATTTTAGTTTAAAACAACCCTAAGTATTCTCGATCCTTTTTTCCCAAATTACATTTAGTCGAATTTATTATATTCAAATCGAAACCCTTAATTTTAAAATTCCAAATTGTATTCAAATCCTACTTTAAGAATTCCCACTTCCTTTGGGAAAAATTTCTTAACCATCTCAAATAACATTCGCGATCCAGATCTTTAACAGAAACAAGTTTATCGAGTATCAGCTCATTTTCTTTAATTGAAGTTTCTATCAAATAAAATCTCCAATTATTTGAAAATCATTTAACCAAGCGATGTCTGTATAAAATTTTCTATCCTATGGCCAAGTGATATTAAAGTTAATTTCTCGATATTTCAGGGATGGATCTATCATTTCAATCCAAATCAGGGTCACAGAGATTTATCATTTCACTCTATGTTTTAATTTATTTTTATCGATTAATCCTGGATTTATTCGATGCCCGTAACATCTAGGTGAAAATAGGATTAATTGTCAAACATGAGCACACAACAATCATATACTGAATAAAGGGACATTTCAAGCAGTATTCATTCAGTACTTCAAATCAACCAAGGCATCCATCACACAACATTTTATTTCATGGTCAATGTTAAATCATTCCACTGATTTCAAGTGCCGAGATTTTCTAACTAAAAATTAAATTAAACTTAAATAGCTAATTATCAATTTTCATTGCATGTTACACATTTGCATGTCAAATTTAAGCAACCATTAACCAATCAAACACAACCATGCAACCAAACTTATTTCACAATTTAATTTGATAAATATGAGAAAATTTTAGTTATTCATGAGCAAAGAATCACTTACCTTTGGATTTCTAGTGGATTAGACAACCAAAAAAAGCAAAAAAATTGACATTCTCCAAACGCAAACAAACCAGTCACAGATCGACCGCAATTTTGCTATGATCCCAACGCACCCAACCGCGTCCAAATCCGAGTTCGCATGTAAATGTTATTATTGTTTTATTATTTGGATTTTGAAAATTATAAAAATTAATTAAAAATTCTCTCACTTGACCCCGAACTGCCATGTCAGCTCGCCCCCTTCCATCTTCCCGCTCCAAACCCACTACAGGAGAACACGACGCAGGAAAACCCGAAAGTTTGACCAACGATTGCGCTCATCTCCAGCCACCTGAGAACCTCCGACCAACACCATTTCCTTCCCCCTTGAAATACGCATCTTCTGACACCGGAGCGACCATCTTCGGTGGTCTCCTCCTCGCCGGTGATAACCATGAACAGAGAGGCCTTTCTGCCTTTAAACGTGAATTCCCTGCAAACCCCTTCACTATAAATCACACAAGAATCATCGTTGCATTCGTATGAACCTCCTCTTTGAAACCCATATCTCGATTTCTTCAATTAACTAGCGAATCGAAAATCCCCAAAAATCACATCTAGAGTTTCGAAAATCAGTAGGTTTGACCGAGAATTATGGCTAAACGGTGCACTGCATGTCGAATCTGAGAACACCCGTAGGTTTTATTGGCAAGAGCTTTGATTCGGTATATCATAAGCTAGGGTTTGGAGAAATTTTATTTTTGGAGTTGTATTTTCTTAGATCTAGGGTTTTACATTGATTTTCATCCATTGAAGAGAAACTTGATGGAGAAAAAGTAAGTACAGATGAAATGAGCTGATGTGGTTAGGAAAAGAAATTTTTTTGTATATAGACAGAAGGTCCAATATAAGAATACCCAATTGTCCTATTATACTGATTCCATTCTGGTTTTATCCCGTACGCTCAAACGACAGTCCGATTGTAACGCAAATTGAAATCCTACAAAAATCCGCCATTCCGGATCCAATGGCCCAGTTTCGTCGAATTCCGAGACAGTTGCCAAAACAGTTAATTAAATAGTAATATATTCAATTATTCATTTGACTGATTTAAATTTAAATCTAAATATTGGTTAAATTCCATTTAAATCCAACTATAACCTAAATAAATTTTATACATCGATTTCACATATTCTAAGTTCCCGAATTTAAATTATTTGAAGTAAAATTTTAATTTCAAATTTAACTTGACAACCTAAATTTTATTTGAATCATTTAAATATGAAAACCCAAAATTACAACACTTTCAAAAAAAGCTAAATTTGGAAAAATTGATTTATACTCAATTCAACAATCATTAACATTATAATCCACAAAAATTGATTTCTATCAAATCTTATTCCATTTTATTTATTTAAACCGAAATTTAAATATACAAAAAAAATATGGGATGTTACAAAATTCTTGAGGAAAATCTTCTAAATTTACTGCTTTTGTAGAAAGACAAGTTTCCCTTGCACAATTTTCATCTTCATTTGCAGAGATACTTACATTTCCTTCAACTATTTTAGATATGCAAATTTTCTTTATGTGCCCAAGTTTGCTACACCTCTTACATATTATTTTCTTTCTGGCCTCGTCTTGAGAATTCTCCAAATGTGTCTCTTTTTGTCTAAATTTCATAGATGTCCACCCTTCTCTTCCATTAGTATTACTTAGTTTCCATTGCTCTCTATTGCTGAAATGTTTTCCCTTCGAGTTCTCTCCTTACTTAGAATTATTTCCCTTTTGATTCTTGTAGCTGTAGTGCCTTCTTTCCCACAATCAATGCCTCCTCGTTTTCAAAAATTGAAGTTTTTTCCATCTACATACCTAAAGCTTCCGGATTTGTAAGTAGATTCTCCAATTCAACAATGATAGGCTGATTTTCCCATCCTTGAATGGACGTCAAAAATGGGGTGTACCCCTTCTTTATGCCACGAATTAGATATTTGCGCATTCATGCATCCTTAATCGGCTCGTACGGATCGAGTTCTGAAATTTCTACACATAAACCCTTCACTTTCTGGAAATATTAAGCAATTTTCATGCTCTCTTTATTTGTATTTTCCAATTTGTTCTCCAAAAACTGAAGTCTAACTGTGTTCTTCTTAGTAAACAGCTTCTCCAATGTGTCCCAAATGTCCTTTGGGGACTCCTTATCATGAATGTGATAAATCAAATCTTTGTGAATAGAGCCTCGCAATGCAAACAAGGCCTTTCCACACTTTATCTTCCATTTTCTTCTTACTTCAGAATTTTCTCATGTATCTTGAGGCAAATCAGTATCATCTCCATTAACAATATCCCAGAGATCTTGTCCTTGGAGGTAGGCTTTCATGCACATTCTCTAATATTGATAGTTATTGTTGGCTAATTTCTCCATTCCAAACTGATTACAAACTCCACAATTGATATACATCTCCTGAATACAAACACCAGCAACAGCAGCGAATTTTCTGTCTTAATTTCCACGAGCCGCCTCCACTAAAAACAACAACTGATACACAGATCTGATACCAAGTTGAGAGAATCAGAAGCACTCTCAAATATACAGTATACACACTAACTGTAGGCTCAAAATTAGACTCAATGAATTAGGCAGAAAATTATACTTAAAAACACACACTGCTGTTTTTTTATACAAGAGAGAACAAAGATATTAGTTATGAAATCTGATCTGATACAGTTCTACAGGGTACATATTTATAGCAACAGTAGAATATTCTAGATAGTTATTAAATACATGTTTCTATTCAAATTGGTATTTATTAAATAAATGTGCTGACATTAATTGCAGGTACTTATTCAAGAACTACATTATCTTCTTAGTAATTCATGAAGTTTGCACAAACTTTTCAACAAAGATGACAGTTGTATTTATGGAAGTAGTATTACTAATGGTATCTCTAAAAAATAAATTGTTTATTTTTATTTGTTTCTACCTTGGTTCTAGTATTATTCTTTTGTTTTTCTCTTGTTGGGTTACATATTGAGTTTTTTAGGTCTGTTTCTTTGTTGTTGGCTTTTGTGGTCATAGGCTTCTTCTTTTTTCTGCTTTTAGATTTGTTTTTCCTATAATTTTTTCTGACCTTTTAATTGATCTTCCCAGTTTTGATGCTTTGGTTTGGGTGTTTTTTTTTGCAGTTGGCTGTTTTTTATTTTTTGATTGTTTTGATCCTTGCTTTTTTTAGTATGGTATGGCTTGGTGTCTGGTGCTAGCTTCTCTCTAGTTCGGACGGTCTGCTGGTTCTGGTGGTTCTTGTGTTGGCTTTGATATTTGTTATTCTAGCATTGGCACTTCTATTACTTGTTGGTATGCTCCCTGGATTTCGTGCCTTTTCAGGTACTTTTTCCTTGGCTCTGTCTGCACAGTGTTTATGCATTGTTCTTAGAGTTGCTTTCTTTGGAGTTCTTGGTTTGGTCTGTGTTTTCTTTGTCTGAGGAGTTTGGTCTTATACTATTTTCTTTTGTTTGGTCTGTTTGTCCTTTGTCTGGGCTTTGAGATGGTTCTTATTTTGTGTTGTATAGTATTTGTTTTCTTATCTGTTTTATTTTGTTACCAGCTCAAACTTTTTGTATTTCTATATTTTTAATAAAGTAGCGTGTTTTCTAAAACAAAACAAAAAACTATTGTATTTTAAATCTGTACATCTTAAAACTCAATTGTAAACTAGCAACACTTATTTGGAAGCTTAGATAAATAAGGTATTGTCCTATAAATAAGCTCTATGCATATAAATTGTATGTTTATGTAAAATCCCTTAAGCTTAAAATATGACTATCTGATTATCTCTTCCATTATGACGTATAGTATGAGTATTCATTTTAGGTGATATCAGCCAAAGCATAGCAACCATGGAGCTATATCCTAACATCGGTTGTTGGTAAAAAAATTGTAGGATTCAAAGGGTTAATTGTGTTTCCAATAGGCAAAAGTCTGAAGTGAAAATGATATTGAAAGTAACTGTTGGATTTGTCTTGGTTAAGGTCTTAGCGGTGCATCAATCTTGCGCAAATGAACCCTTATTTTGCACTTCACAAAAGGACATGCTTGTACTTTTTGGATATAAGAACTTTGGAGTTAAGTTGATTATCTCCAGTAGAAGTACTAATTATCTCAGGCTGAAGACATTGATCTTTTTGGAATAAATGGGACACGTCTATAACACCCTATATTTTTAAATTAAGTAATAAAACAAAAATTTGTAAAATTTTCAGAATTTGGTCACGAATAGCGTTGTTACGTTTGGCAATTTTCCTGATCAATTTAAACCTATAGTTTGAAGAAAATGAATTTAAAACGAAGAAGATATCAATACATGAACTTTTAGAACAAAAATGTAAATGAAGAAACAAAAGGAAAACAAATAAGAAAAATAACTACCAATGTTTTAGTCTTGTAAACAAAAAGCTAAGTTAAGTGAGTTGGTAGAGCTTGCACTTCCCAAAGTGGAGGTCAGGAGTCTGAGTCTCACCAACATCTTGTTTCAAAATTTAAGAGTTTCCAACCAAAAGGATGCATACTCTAAGGGAAACATATATATATACACACACACACACACACACACACACATATATATATATATATATATGTGTGTGTGTGTGTACTTATAAGAAATATATATATATATATATATAAGTGCGTGTATATATATATACCGGTATACATATGTGTGTGTATATATATATGTGTGTGTATTGGCAAGAAATTCAAAAAAAAAAACAAGCAAGAAATAAACGTCAACATGCGTCATTTGAATTTGAAAATAAAAGGGGTTGTGCGTAAATATATATGCATAAATTTAAAATTAGAGTTTAAAGTATAAAATAAGAGAAAAAGATAACAATGGAATGAATGCACGCATTTATTTTCACGTGTGAACGCGCTTTAAAAAGATTGAAAATAATTTAATAGATAAGAAACAAATTTGGCAATAGAATAACGTTAATAATAAAAATTATTGCATAGATATTAACGACCAAATGTTTAGGCAGTTATATGCGAATATATACGTGGAAGATTGAATTTGAAATCTACAATGTGCATTATAAATGGAAGAATTAATATAAAGAAGAATATTAGGTAAGAAAAACAATGCCCAGTGGAACGTTAAATGCAAATTTAATGGGAACAAAATTAACGTTCGTGACCTATGCTGGGAAAGGTGATGTGGATTTATCATTTCAAATGGCTCAAAATTCATTTATTTCAATCCAACGGATGAGGTCCTTTTGAGCGCCTATAAATAGACCAACATGGCCTGACCTCCAACTTATATTTTCCGAGAGGATGCTAGAGCTCTGCCATTTCTTTTCTCCTCCAAATTCTTCAAAAAATAAATATATTAGTTTTAGGATTTCTGATTTATGAATTGGAGATAAAGATTATAGATTTAAGTTATAGATGTTCAAATCCTCTAACCAGACAAATCAGCGAATCCGAATTAAAATGAAAGCAGCGCAGATCCAAGTTGGAATCAAGAGTTGTGCAAAGATAGGTGAGTAGATTAAATTATATTTTCCAATAACATTATTTTTGTATCATCTTATTCCTTCTAAGATTTACAATATGTTATTTTTCTTCTTCTTTTCCTCGCTTCTACGTCAAAATGTACCGTTTAAGTTAAATTTTCATTATGAGTGAAAATTAAGTAAAATTGGGGTTATACGCAAATTGGATAATCGAATTATGGATAGGCGCAAAATTATTGAATTGTAGTTATATGTAATTTAATTGAAATTATAAGAAAAAGGGGAAATTTTAGTGTTTTGAGGCTAAAAGAGCATATTGTGACAATATGTAGTAAATGAAGGATTTGTGGATTTACATATTATTCGAAAGAAATCCCCTTACATCGTTAAGTGGAAATAGTACATAAATTGTTCGGATTAAAAGAAAAATAAGTGTAAATCAAATTGTGATAAATTTTAGTGTAAATGTACAAAATAAAAAGAAGAAAACAAGTTAGAGACAGTAATTAGTACATATTAATCAAATCTAAAAGTTTGTAATAGTGTAGATTGAATGGTTAGGAAAGAAGGAATGTATTTTCATACTTTGGGTAAACAAAGAAAAATAGGAAACATGATTGCAAGCTGAAATTATGAATAAATAAATATTAGTTTGAAATATAGAGCTAACCAAATTGCTCAATAAATTGATGACATCAAAAATAAGAAAAGAAATGTTTTGCAATCATAGGTTCCTATTATAATAATTACCTAAAACTATGTAAATGGATTTTATTACTGATATGTTATTTTATTATTGATCTGTTAACCAATCAATTTGGAATAGGTCTAACTTCCTAAAAAGAATAAATTGTAAATATGAGAAAGACGGGTAACGTAACTGGAAGAGGCTATGAAAAGAAAAAGAGATGTAAAAGGTTTATTATGTAAATTTACTAAGACGGTAAGTAAATTACTGTCATAACTATAAGGGTTATGTTAATTAATGATAAATCTATGAAATATGTAATGAATGAGGAATGTTACATAATAAATTATATTAGAGGGAAATGTAATATAATAGGTATATTTGTCATAGGGACAAGTAGGGTAATAACACACAGGTTATAGTTAAAAGATGAAACGAGTAGTAAGGGGCTTATTATAATTAAACTTGGACAATGAGAAATAAATTTAATAAGCGAACTCACAATTATAATTGTGGTAATATTTTAACATGAGGTTATAGTTAAATGGAAAAGAGTATATTAGGCTTATTATTATTAAACGTATAACTAAAGAAAATTAAGTTCAATGAATATGACAATAAGCGATGATTCATTCTTGCAGTAAGAGCTGATTATGGAAAATAAGCGGCCGACTAAGGCTAATAAACAAATAACTTGAATACATAATAAATAATGTAATGTTTAAGTTTACTAGCAATGCGGTATGTAAAACAAGCGCATAGTTGAAGATTAGACATTTGGTCTAATAACGTAATTATGAGTTGCACGTGGACCCATCTGTAAGTATTTAGGATGAAGAGCTCAATAGGGAAGATCAGTGTGGATATCTGGAGATGTGAGGGAAGCACGTCCAGCTTATTTGAAGGGACATGAAGTGCAAGACTTCTACGGGATGTGAGGATACTTCATGATGGCCCTCTATGGTAGGCCTAATAAAGTTATACCAATAGAGGCATGGTCTGTACGATTCCATCCAACGAGTATGACTTGGTTGCATCTTGGATGATGGACAACCTAAAGATTGATTGGGATGATCTTAAGATGATTCGATGGCTGCCTTAAGAAGGAAGGCTTCATGGTCAGGATCTAATAAAGATAGCAGGTCATCAGATACCTGTCATCGTCAGTCGAAGCGTGTGTGGGAAAGACAGGAGCTAAGTTAGTAGACCAAAAATCTTCACTATTAGGTCATTGGATATGGGACCACATGTTGTTTAGATTGGATGGTAGGACGGTCATTTAGCTCTTCAGTATCAAGTCATTGGATGAGGGACCAAAGATCTTCGCTATCAAGTCATTCAAACGTTGGGTTCCTAATCGTTTGGTGTTATAATACATCAAAAAACAATCACAATAGAATAACATAGCTTCTCATTAATATAATATGAGATACATCAGGGATATATAATCAACAACATCAGAGAAATGTACATATCCAGATACATGAACTACTGGACACAAAAGTAACAACGGAAAATAAATTATAGAGAGTGAATCCAAAATATGCTCCATCTTCACCTCAAAATCCAAAAGTTACTTAATGAAAGCTAAAGCTGCTCCACAAAAGATGCTCCACAAAAAGATCCAAAATACAAGCTCCAGAATACCACTGCGACCTGACTCTTAGGCTGCCGTGTAGAAAATATGGGCACTTAGAGTTTAAGAGAAAAAACGACAAACTCCAGGTTAGTCATGGTACTGGTGTGAGAAACTCAAGATATTTGTTGTAACGACCCGTATTCTACGCATCATAAGATCGTAGGATATTTATTTCTTTCACATACGAAGTCGTATGGTCATGTGACTTTGGGAGATGACTATTGTGGTCATTTCCCATGTTCATGATTTTTCCCGATTTTTAAATGACCATTTTACCCCTAGTTGATACTGTTTTGGCCATAACTTTTGACTGGAAATGAATTTTGACCTGAAACCACTTCCATTGGCTTCGGATGATGGTTTCTCTTTCCGTAGAGTGGTCACAATAGCCAAACGGACTTACCGTTTGGGAGATATGGCTGAAACAAGTTTCAGATGGTGAAAAACAGCTTAATTGGGCTTAACCGGGTGATTAGCAGCTAGGCGCAGAGGGGAATTTCGGTTTAGGGGTATATAGGAGCTGATTAGGGTTAGAAAACATTTCTTTAGACATTTTCCAGCCGCCACTTTCATTCCTCTTGACCTAGCCATGGCCTCCACTCTCTAAATCTCTCTAAAACACCCAAAAATCACTTTCTAATTGAAGATTAGGCTTAGCAAATACCGAATCAAGGAGTATTAGCACAAGAACCGAGGTAGAGCTGCTGTGTAAGATTGGGAACAACGCCAAATCAGAGAATATTTCAGTTTTGGTGTTTCATTTGTGGCCAAGGTGAGTGATAGCATCGTTTTGACACTAATTACAGTTAATTAAGGGTAATTAGTGAAGATTAGCGAATTTATACACTAATGGATTCTGGAAAAATGTTTAGAAATTCTTAAATAATATTTCATGCATCTGTTAGAAAATTTTGGCGATTTGATTAAGTTTTACTAAGTATGTGCTTAAACATGTTTAAGAGGGATTATAGGAAAATGTGAGGTTTTAGCCACTTTTGATCCATTTTGGTTCATTCGAATTGTTGTTTGGTGTTTGTGGTTGTTCTTACATGTTGCTATGACTCTATGGTATGTTTTATGATTGATTAGAATAGTTAGATTGGTCGAAAATGCCGTCGAATGGTGTAGAAAGCTCGCTGGAAAGTTGCAGAAGTGTGCAGGTTCCGAACCGGTTCGGATCGGAGTAAGGGGTCGGATCGGATTTGTGAACTGGCCAAGGGAATTCGAACTGGATTGGAACTTGTCACTAGAGGAGGCTTGGCGAGAAGGAAGGCCGTTTACTTAGAGTTGGAGTGGACAAGGGGATCGGATCGGAAGAATAATTGGAGGCCAGATCGGATCGACTTGGAGACGCAGGGCTCGGATCGGAAGTAAACATTTGGGAGAACTAGCAAGAGGGAAGGCCACGCGGATCAGATGGCAAGGAGGGATCGGATCGGAGTACGTGAAGAAATGAGGGAGCGGATCGGAGCACTGGAAGGAAGGACACCCGACCCGACCCGGAGGAGGACACCGACCCGACCCGGAGGACACTGACCCGACCCGAAGCGGAGTATCCAACCCGAGCTGAATGAAGAGGTGAACACCGAACCGAACCGATCTAGACGAGGAACACCGAACCGAAACGTACGTGGGCTATTACTACTACGCGATGACTCTTTTGAAGACCCACTCCAACTCGATCCAAACCCGAGATGCAAAGGAAGTCCAAATGAGGAGCTTTGACTCAGGATCCAGCTGGGAACCAATGAGTGGGCTTCAAGATTGGGCTTTGCTGCGGGACGCGTGCCAAGGAGTTATCGACGTCTATAGCTTTGGACCACTATGGTAGGAGGTACGAAGGCGGATTCAGGGCCATTATGGCATCGGTAGAACCAAGGGCTACGACCAATGAAGTGGGTCATTGAAATGTTTGGTCATGACTCCAAGTGTTTGGCTTGGTCACAGCAGGGTTTCTACAAGTCGGGATTCGTCGTTACCTCAGTTTGTCTAGTGTTCCAAAGTGGTAGATGTTGTACGCTTTACGCACCGAGTGAGAAATGTGAGGATGGTTGCTATGGATGATTTGTTTGCTATCATTATGACATGTACACCCCACCCCCGTATTCTTACACTATTTATTATGGCACCTTAGAGTATTGTACGGTATGTGGTACTAACTCTTTGGTTGCAGGTCCAGGTTCAGGTATGGTTTAGTATACCTGTTATTGTTTTGTTTAGATGCTTATCGCTCATACCAGGCTTTATGTCTGACCCAGAGTTTTATGTCTCCTCTTATTACTTTGGGTGCTCACACGAGCAGACTAGAGACAGGTTAGCTGGTGATGCACGGGTAGATGATCCGGAGACGAGCAGGAGGCTTCCACGTAGTATATACATAGTATTCTCCCTGTGTTGTTGAAGATCACTGCTTGGGCATTGGTGGTGCATCTTCTACTTTAGCTTTCTTTTGTTTAGAGACAGTAAATTTGGAAAATTGTAATAAGCTGTATTTGGATTTCCGCTGCTCTGATGATTGATGATTGATTTTAGTTATCAGCTTATGCACTGTCTCACCTGTTTTATGTCAAGTATGTTATTATTATATTGTATTCCATGCGCTGTGAGACATCCTACAGGTTCCTTGATTAGTTCATTCCCTTCTTTCCTTTCTTTGGCGACCGTTCTGTGCTAGTCGGGCATGTGTACAGCGCACTTCCGGAGGAAATGCAGGCTGGTGCGGGGCGGGCCGTCACATTTGGTATCAGAGCTCTAGGTTGCGTAATTAACCTAGGGAAGTCATCAGGGAGAGATAATATACGTATACGAGAGAGCATATTTGTGATTACTTTGGTTTTTTTTAAAAAGCTATATATATATACTATTAGTAGTACTAGGATGAAGTCGTACTGCACTAGCACCACTATGGAGTCGTTAATCGTTTCCTTTTTCAGATTGACGATGAGCCGATATACTAGAGGTGCTGGTAGGGGAGCCAATAATGGGAATGCTGCTGACATGAGGACGATGTTTACTGACCTCATGAGAGAGATGCTTAGAGATGTACAGAGGGCAGCTCCCAATGGTGGAAATGGTGGTGGTCCAATAGTGCAGGCGCCAAGAGTCGACTTCGCCAAGCTGAATAAGGATTATACTAGTCTTGGTGGGAAGTCATTCCACGGAACGGAGTCAGCTACGGATGTTCAGGATTGGTTGGATAGTTGCGAACGTATCTTCGAGGATTTGGGTATCGAGGATGCGATGAAAAGAAAGCTAGCGTCCCGTCAGTTGCAAGGGCGGGCAATGAATTGGTGGAATGCTATAAAGGCATCTACTCCCGAAGATCAGATTACTTGGGAGCAGTTTAAGGCTCGCTTTAGCGAGAAGTTCATTCCAGCTGCTCAGAAGTCAATGCTGTTTAAGAAATTCCTGTAGCTCAAGCAGAATGGCAGAGCTGTCTCGGAGTATATTGCTGAATTTGACACTTTGTCAAAATATGGGTTATCTCTTATTGATACTGCCGAGAAAAAGAATGAGAAATTCATAACTGGTTTGGATCAGTACTTGGGGGAAAAACTTATTAACCACATCGATGAGACGTTTGAGTCGATTGTGGGGAAAGCGCTAAGATCAGAAAGTCTCTACCCTAAGTCGAAGACTGAGGTTGCATCTGCAGAAGAGCCAAAACCACAAGCAAGTAGTGGAGGAAAAGGTGGTTCCCAGAATAAGAGAAAGCAGAATCAGGCTAAGGATGGCCAGAAGAAAAAGAATAAGCAAGATGTGGAGTGCTTCAGCTGTGGAAAGAAGGGCCATTATGCTAGTAATTGTCGGGCCAAGCCAGCGGATAGGAAGTGCTTCAACTGTGGCCAAATGGGACATCACAAGGACAAGTGTCCACAACCCCCTAAAGAAAAGCAGATGGTGAAAGCATATGCCCTTAATGCTATTCCTTCTTCGTCGAATGCCCCAACCGCGGCGGAGAAGGGAAAGAATGTCGTCATTCAAGGTATGCTTACTATTTATGATGTTCCTGTTAGAGTTTTGTTTGATACCGGAGCTTCCAGTTCTTTCATATCTAGTGACCTGGTAGATAGGTTGGGATTGGAGCCCGAGATTGTCGATAGACCTTTAGTAGTGACGAACCCGATTGGTGGTTCGACTAGCCTTAGCATGATTTGTCGTAATGTGGTCTTATCGAGTCATGGATGCATGTTTGTTTGTGATTGCTTTGTTTTGGGCTTTACTGGGTTTGGCATTATTTTGGTAGTAGATTGGCTCCGAAGATACGGGGTGGTGGTAGACTGTGAGGGCTTTTTGGTGACAGCTAGAGCGGATGATGGGCGGAGGATAGTGTTTGGTGGTCTACCCAGTAAGGGGGTATTGGCTAGTTTTCTAAACTCCCTTGACATTCCGCATAGTGAGTTGTCAGGTTTGCCCGTGGTTGGCCAGTATCCGGATGTTTTCGAAGAAGTGACCGGACTTCCACCACACCGAGAGATTGAGTTTCGTATTGATTTGGTAAAGGATGCCAGGCCTATAGTGATGCCACTTCGTCGTATGGCACCAAGAGAGCAGCGAGAGCTCGAGGTGCAAGTCAGCGATCTTTTGAAGAAGGGATTTATCAGAAGGAGTGTTTCTGAATGGGGAGCACCAGTTGTGTTTGCTACCAAGGCGGATGGTTCCCTTCGTTTGTGTGTAGACTACCGCGAGTTGAATAAAGTGACGAGGAAAAATAAGTATCCTCTACCGCGGATAGATGATTTGTTCGATCAGTTGAGTGGCGCGAGAGTATTTTCTCAGTTGGATCTCGCGACAGGTTTTCATCAGCTTAGAGTGGAAGCTGAGAGTATAGCTAAAACGGCATTTCGAACGCCGTCTGGATTTTATGACTGGTTGGTTATGCCATTTGGGCTGACTAATGCCCCGGCATATTTTGTGGATCTTATGAATAGGGTATTCAGAGATCAGTTGAATAAGTCTGTCCTTGTGTTCGTTGATGATATTTTGGTCTATTCGAGGACAGAGGAAGAACACAAAGAACATTTAAGAGTAGCGATGGAGGTGTTGAGAAAACACCAATTGAAAGCAAAGTTTTCTAAGTGTAACTTCTGGAAGAGGGAAGTGAGGTTCTTGGGCCATGTTGTATCAGAGAATGGTATTGCCGTGGACCCAGCAAAGGTGGCTACGGTACAAGATTGGCCTACGCCCAAGAATGCAACAGATGTAAGAAGTTTCTTGGGATTAGCTGGATATTATCGTAAGTTTATCCAAGGTTTTTCCAAGATAGCAGCACCATTGACCCAGTTGACCAAGAAGAATCAAGCTTTTGTCTGGGATGAAAGGTGCGAGAATGCATTTAAAAGTCTAAAGGACAAGTTGACAAGCGCACCAGTGTTAGTCATTCCTAAGGGGGATGAAGAGATGACGGTATACACGGATGCCTGTGGTACCGGACTGGGTGCTGTATTGATGCAAGGCGGTAGGGTTGTAGCTTATGCAAGTCGGCAATTGAAACCGCACGAGAGAAGATACCCTACCCATGATTTAGAATTGGCAGCGATCGTGTTCGCGTTAAAGATGTGGAGACACTATCTCTTGGGAGAAAGATTTGAGCTGTTTACTGATCATAAGTCGTTAAAGTATCTCTTTTCTCAGAAAGATCTGAATCTCCGTCAGCAGAGATGGTTAGAGTTCTTAGCTTCCTATGATTTTGACATCGCATACACACCGTGAAAGGGCAATGCGGTGGCTGATGCATTGAGTAGAAGACATGCCAGCTTAGGGGCTATGTTCCTTGAATGGAAGCAACTGGAGTATATCGCGGGTTTTGATTTCAGACCAAAGTGCGAATTGGATCCAGAAATGTTAGCAAGTTTGACGATCAGACCCACTTTAATTGAACGGATCGGCTCTAGGCAGAGGGACGATCTAACCTATTGGAAATCATCTCCAAGTTAAAGATGGATATCAATGAGGAGATGAACAAGTATGGGCTTGATCGAGATGGATGGCTTAGAAAGAATGGAAAGCTTGTTGTACCCAATGTCAATGGATTGAGAGATGAAGTGCTTAGAGAATGTCATCACTCAAAGCTGACTTGTAACGACCCAGAAAATCTGAACCAATTTAAAATTTTTAAATTGGCTAAAATAATGGATTTTAAATATTTAAAATAAATATTTTAGATAATGGCGATGAAAACTGAGTTAAATCGACATTTGAAAACGAATATAATTAATTATAATTATATATAGAATTGAAAATAGTGCGGTAGTTCGATAATTCGATTTCAAACTTCAATTGAATATACCGGGTGCAAAACAATCCAGATTTTAGTGAAACCAAAAATAATGGAATCTAATTGGTAATATCTTTCTAACGAATCCGACAAATCGAAATTTGATAGCGGGAATCAAAAGATATGTCCAGTTGAAAATTCTGAATAGTCGCTATGGAATTCAGGCCCTTAAAAATGGATAGTTTGCAGATGACCTCGGATTTCGACGAAACCACTTTTGTTAGGTCCGTAGTGTCAAGTTATTGTTAGATTCCAAATTTCATAATTTTTCGAATCAATATGTGAGCGTGGCAAAAGAAAACGCGTTTGACCAGTTTCCGTTGATTTTAATCGACTGGAAATTGGCCATTTTTCAAACGGTCTCAGAATTTGACGAAACCAGTTTTGTTAGGACCGGATCGTCAATACGAAGCTAGAAAATATTTTTCTAGAATTTTTCTAGTTAGTTTGTGACCCCGGTAATTTGAAATGTGCGTTTAAAATTCAAAATAGTGATTTAAATGAAAATTCAAAAGGAAACTGATTGTAACGATCAAATCAGCTTGCGATACATATCCCATTGTGTTCGGAACGGGGGTGAAACGCTATGGACGACAGGCGGTGGGCCTCGTTTCGAGGTCGTGTGTAAAAGTCAACCCTTTTGCAAATTTAAATAATAAAATAAAAAAAAAAAAAATTTATTCCTCCCTCCCCTTTATCTTCTTCCTGCCCCCCCCCCCGATTTCATTCTTCAGTTGAACAAAAAAAAAAAAAAAAAAAGAAAACCCTAAGACGATCGACAGACCCCCCCCCCTCAGGCGAACGCCGCCTGGAGCAGAGCAGCCCCCCCCTTCCCCGACCGCACGAGCGCGACGAAGAGCCCCCCCCCCCGAAGCCGTCCGAAGCCCTAGCGCCGCCTCGAAGCCAGGAGCCTCCATCGCGTTAAAACCACCGAGCACCACCCTACATCGATGAACCACCTCGAAGCGCCTCCGATCTCCTTTCCCCCCCCCCACTCCTCTGTAAGTATTTTTATTCTTATTTTTATTTTTTAAATTCTATAAAACTGAATTTTTATAAAGATAAAAACTGTTTTGTTTTTAAAAATTTAAAAACCGATTTTGTTAAAGTTTAAAACAGAAATTTTTATAAAATAAAAAAACTGATTTGTTAAAAACTTTAAAACTGTTTTTTTTAAAAAAAAAAGAAACTAAAAACTGCATTTTTATAAAAGAATTAAAAACTGAAATTTTTATAAAGTTTAAAACTGAGATTTATAAAAATATTTAAAAACTGGTTTTCTTGAAAAGTTAAAAACTGAAATTTTAAAGAATATAAAAACTGATTTTAAAATGATTTATAAACTAGAAAACGGATTTTGTTAAAAGTAAAAATCATATTTTTATATGTTGAAAGCAAAAGTAAAAATCATATTTTTATATATTGAATAGCGAAGTCAAAATTCGATTTTTATATATTGAATAGCATAGTAAAAATTCTATTTTTACATATGCAGAGAATACGGGTGAAAGCGACAAATAGGCGAAGATTTCTATAAGGAAGTGTCGTGCAGTTGGATAGCTATTGGTGAGATTTCTGATTTAAAAATATAAATATATGTGTGTGAATATGAAAGTGAATTGCTATATATTTATATATATATATATATATACGCCCCTCGTCCACAAACCATGGACGATATTTATTGATTGAAATTGTGATTGATATTGGTTGATTGTGGTTGAAAAATACCCATTGGTGGTTGTGAAATATTTGGTTGAAACCACTTAGGATTAGTTTGTGGAAATGAAATAAATATATATACATGCCGCCTGCGTGCGAACTAGATGCATGTTTCCCATTGTCAAAAACCGCGAGGTTTTAAGGTAGAGCGAGGAGCCGTACTAGGGACGGTGCCGGTGTAACTACCCTGCCGTTATGCTGCCGAAATTTTGAATAATATTTGTGTGTTTGAATTATTTTCATATGCTTGAACTATATTTATTCCTTATATAAAAACTATAGAAAACATTCATGTGTTGAATTGATATTCATTCGTTGTTTAGAAATTCATGTGTTGAATGGTATTCATATTTTGAAATAAATTGTTCGATAATAAAAATCACATTTTTATCTATATATAAAAACTATAGAAAACATTCATGTGTTGAATTGATATTCATTCGTTGTTTAGAAATTCATGTGTTGAATGGTATTCATATTTTGAAATAAATTGTTCGATAATAAAAATCACATTTTTATCTATATATAAAAACTATAGAAAACATTCATGTGTTGAATTGATATTCATTCGTTGTTTAGAAATTCATGTGTTGAATGGTATTCATATTTTGAAATAAATTGTTCGATAATAAAAATCACATTTTTATCTATATATAAAAACTATAGAAAACATTCATGTGTTGAATTGATATTCATTCGTTGTTTAGAAATTCATGTGTTGAATGGTATTCATATTTTGAAATAAACTGTTTGATAATAAAAATCACCTTTTATCGACTATATGAACTATATAGAAAAATAGTGTTTTGAAATGAATCGTTTTACAATAAAAAATCACATTTTTATTGTATGCATAAATCGTTAAAATGCGAAGTGTTAAAAATAGCCACTTGTTCAAAATAAACATAGACGAGTTGAAATATTCATTAATTAGCTAATGAAATGATTTGCACCTATTTATGTAACATTAGAATGAATGGAGTTTTTAAACCAAATAGAAATCAAGTATGAAGTTGAATAGAAAATGAAAAATGATATGAACTGTATATATATGTACATGCAATATTCTTTGAACAGGTTATAGCAAAGGGGCTAGAGAAGAGGAATAAAATTTTGTGCCCGACAAATAGGTACACATTTACTGATTTGTTTGGGTGATGATTTTGAGCCTGTTGGCTAGCCGCTTGGCTTTTTCTTTTTCTTTTTGAGATTAGAAGGACCGGGACGCTATTTGCGATTTCCCGACGCTCCCGGTGCAGGGGAGGTTATGGCGAATTTTTTCCAAAATTTAAGGTGTTAGAAAAATATTTGAAGTGAAAACGATATAGAAATCGTTGAATGAACTATATTTATATAACTATATAAATATAAATAAAATTAAAACGAAACGAAGCCGTGCAGTTCGTATTTCGAAACCGTGATTTCAAATGAATAGTACGGGAAATCCGACCATTGGATTTTCCCGAAACCTCAACCGTCGGGTTCGCCTTGGAATAATCTTTCCAACGGCACCAACCTTGTAAAAATCCAACGGTTGGATTGTCTGGAATGTTTAATTCAAATTTGAAGAAAAACAGCGCCAGAATCGATTATATTTATATATAAATATAAATAGAATTATATTTAATCGAATAACGACGCTGCAGTTCGTATTTTGAAATCGAAAATTCAAACGATTGTACCGGGAGATCCGACCGTCGGATTTTCCCGAAACTGGAACCGTTGGATTCGTTTTGAAAAGACCTTTCTAATGATGTAAATTTTGTAAAGATCCAACGGTTAGATTTTCAGATATGTGTAAATCAAATCTGAAGAAAAACAGCGCCACGGCCACGTTATGGCCCGAAGCGTCGTTTTGAATAAAATGGCTATTTTAAAATAAATAAAAATAGCGATAAATAGTTATAAAATATCATAAGCGATATGGAATGGAAATAAACTGAATTTGCTTGATTTATGTGATGTTTGATGGTTGAATGTGTTTGGTGTGAAAATTACATTAAAGAACACAATTGGTATTGTTGAATAATTTAACCATCGAAATAAATCGATTTGAAATTCTAAATATACGTGAATTATTTGAAAAGGCCGAGTTAATTCTCATTTCGAATAATGGACCGACGATTGAAAGTCGAAGATGAAGACGATGGTCGAAGACCGGAGATCTTCACCTCGTTTGGATGGTAACCGAGGTCCTGATTGGGAGGCATCCCGAAATATGGATAATGAGTGGTGATCGTTCAGACGTACGTGTTGATCGAAGGGTTTGCGAGGTATTTAGTGCCTCCGGTTTCGTTCAGACCCAGAACGGACTTGTAAATGGACTGTGTGTCTGACATAGGATTTATTCTGTGTGGCACGCTAAGATGCAGTGATCAGGGCTTCTGTTGAAAAGCAAAGTCTTGTGGTGATGATCAAAGCACCGCCTGTGTGGCGTAGCTTTGTGTATAACGTGAATTCGCGAGCCTCACACCCCGGTATGAACCTAAAACGGGAGAAGGACCTCAGGGAGGGCATGCGTTTCTTTCTAGCTAGGGTGGTGTCAGTGACCTACCAGCCCTGACATTTATATACTTTTCACCTATGTGGTTGTTGCTGTTGCGAGGCGCCTCGGTTTGATCGGACGATCCGGGTCCGATGGAGTCATTCGTTGGCTCGTTGACGCCCCAAAGGGCGGGGAAACGTATTGTTCAGGTATAATAATCCACATCGGTGGACCGGCCCTGTCGCTCCAAGGCTTGCCTGCGCGCTTGCCTGAGACACGGGCTAGAGCGTCTCGAATTCGGTAAGGACTATCTTTTGCCTTGGTTCATGACGGAAATCCAATTTCCAAATACGACATCGTGCGAATTTGATTGTATATATATATGGCGACATGATATATGTTACCCATGTCGTCTATGATTGATAGTTATGATTTGAAATTGTTTTCAAAACATATTAACACTAGCAATAATATCAATTGCCTTTGTTTTATTCGTATCAATCATATTTTGGCCATTATAAGGTAAAACTCTATCCTCCGGTTTGCGTTGCATTGTGTGATGGGAACTGAGTCTTATAATGGCTTCATTTTTATAAAGAGCATAGCGATGTTTAAAAGAAAGATTTGTTTTAAAGCACTGGCAATCCGATGGAGTAAACCCGTTCCATGAAAGTGGCGTGGTCCTGAGATTAGCCAAATTATATATGTGTTGAGTAGATTTCTCATACCAGTCCCATGACTGACTCGTAGTTTGTTTCACTCTCAAACTCGGGTGCCCCTTTTTCCACACGGGCAGCCTTGTATTCAGGTTTAGCTGGTTCTTTCTGGATAGCTGGAGCTGAAGATGGATTCTATCATTTATTTCTTTTTATGCTGTTCAGCTCCTATTGTACATATTTTGTTTATTTCCGCTGTAGACATTTATGTATAGCTGAACTGTATTTGTACTAAGTAAGATCCTGTATACTGTGTAACTCTGATGATTACTTTTATCCAGTATATTTTGTTGTTCATTCTGGTGTATTTATTTAATTCTGTTCTGCTATTATCTGTTTCTGTGTTATATTCCAAAGATAACCTTGTTTCCGTGAGAACGGGAAATCGGGTCGTCTCAACGTGGTATCAGAGCTTTGGTTAAGCTTAGTTCTGGAATATAACATTTGAACGAACTCGTCAGAGATAGAACCAGTAGTGTTCTAGGACGGGTAACTCTATACAAGCAGAATCAGAACTACTCGTTAGAGATGGGGTCAGAAGTGCCTCAGAACGAGTCGAGAGTAATATGTTTTTAAATAACGTATTTGTGATTATATATATATATAGTCTGGTTTTAGAAATATAATTTTTGAATATATAAAAGATATATATATTTGAAAAGTTAAGAAGGTTAGAAACAATTGGATTGGTTGTTGTGTTGTATGATTGTAGATTTATCAAACCACTTTCGACTTTGTTCCTTTTCGGGGACGAAAAGTTTTAAGTGGGGGAGATTGTAACGACCCAGAAAATCTGAACCAATTTAAAATTTTTAAATTGGCTAAAATAATGGATTTTAAATATTTAAAATAAATATTTTAGATAATGGCGATGAAAACTGAGTTAAATCGACATTTGAAAACGAATATAATTAATTATAATTATATATAGAATTGAAAATAGTGCGGTAGTTCGATAATTCGATTTCAAACTTCAATTGAATATACCGGGTGCAAAACAATCCAGATTTTAGTGAAACCAAAAATAATGGAATCTAATTGGTAATATCTTTCTAACGAATCCGACAAATCGAAATTTGATAGCGGGAATCAAAAGATATGTCCAGTTGAAAATTCTGAATAGTCGCTATGGAATTCAGGCCCTTAAAAATGGATATTTTACAGATGACCTCGGATTTCGACGAAACCACTTTTGTTAGGTCCGTAGTGTCAAGTTATTGTTAGATTCCAAATTTCATAATTTTTCGAATCAATATGTGAGCGTGGCAAAAGAAAACGCGTTTGACCAGTTTCCGTTGATTTTAATCGACTGGAAATTGGCCATTTTTCAAACGGTCTCAGAATTTAACGAAACCAGTTTTGTTAGGACCGGATCGTCAATACGAAGCTAGAAAATATTTTTCTAGAATTTTTCTAGTTAGTATGTGACCCCGGTAATTTGAAATGTGCGTTTAAAATTCAAAATAGTGATTTAAATGAAAATTCAAAAGGAAACTGATTGTAACGATCAAATCAGCTTGCGATACATATCCCATTGTGTTCGGAACGGGGGTGAAACGCTATGGACGACAGGCGGTGGGCCTCGTTTCGAGGTCGTGTGTAAAAGTCAACCCTTTTGCAAATTTAAATAATAAAATAAAAAAAAAAAAATTAATTAATTCCTCCCTCCCCTTTATCTTCTTCCTGCCCCCCCCCCCCCCCCCCGATTTCATTCTTCAGTTGAACAAAATAAAAAAAAAAAAAAAACCTAAGACGATCGACAGACCCCCCCCCCTCAGGCGAACGCCGCCTGGAGCAGAGCAGCCCCCCCTTCCCCGACCGCACGAGCGCGACGAAGAGCCCCCCCCCCGAAGCCGTCCGAAGCCCTAGCGCCGCCTCGAAGCCAGGAGCCTCCATCGCGTTCAAACCACCGAGCACCACCCTACATCGACGAACCACCTCGAAGCGCCACCGATCTCCTTTCCCCCCCGCTCCTCTGTAAGTATTTTTATTCTTATTTTTATTTTTTAAATTCTATAAAACTGAATTTTTATAAAGATAAAAACTGTTTTGTTTTTAAAAATTTAAAAACCGATTTTGTTAAAGTTTAAAACAGAAATTTTTATAAAATAAAAAAACTGATTTGTTAAAAACTTTAAAACTGTTTTTTTTTTAAAAAAAGAAACTAAAAACTGCATTTTTATAAAAGAATTAAAAACTGAAATTTTTATAAAGTTTAAAACTGAGATTTATAAAAATATTTAAAAACTGGTTTTCTTGAAAAGTTAAAAACTGAAATTTTAAAGAATATAAAAACTGATTTTAAAATGATTTATAAACTAGAAAACGGATTTTGTTAAAAGTAAAAATCATATTTTTATATGTTGAAAGCAAAAGTAAAAATCATATTTTTATATATTGAATAGCGAAGTCAAAATTCGATTTTTATATATTGAATAGCATAGTAAAAATTCTATTTTTACATATGCAGAGAATACGGGTGAAAGCGACAAATAGGCGAAGATTTCTATAAGGAAGTGTCGTGCAGTTGGATAGCTATTGGTGAGATTTCTGATTTAAAAATATAAATATATGTGTGTGAATATGAAAGTGAATTGCTATATATTTATATATATATATATACGCCCCTCGTCCATAAACCATGGACGATATTTATTGATTGAAATTGTGATTGATATTGGTTGATTGTGGTTGAAAAATACCCATTGGTGGTTGTGAAATATTTGGTTGAAACCACTTAGGATTAGTTTGTGGAAATGAAATAAATATATATACATGCCGCCTGCGTGCGAACTAGATGCATGTTTCCCATTGTCAAAAACCGCGAGGTTTTAAGGTAGAGCGAGGAGCCGTACTAGGGACGGTGCCGGTGTAACTACCCTGCCGTTATGCTGCCGAAATTTTGAATAATATTTGTGTGTTTGAATTATTTTCATATGCTTGAACTATATTTATTCCTTATATAAAAACTATAGAAAACATTCATGTGTTGAATTGATATTCATTCGTTGTTTAGAAATTCATGTGTTGAATGGTATTCATATTTTGAAATAAATTGTTCGATAATAAAAATCACATTTTTATCTATATATAAAAACTATAGAAAACATTCATGTGTTGAATTGATATTCATTCGTTGTTTAGAAATTCATGTGTTGAATGGTATTCATATTTTGAAATAAATTGTTCGATAATAAAAATCACATTTTTATCTATATATAAAAACTATAGAAAACATTCATGTGTTGAATTGATATTCATTCGTTGTTTAGAAATTCATGTGTTGAATGGTATTCATATTTTGAAATAAATTGTTCGATAATAAAAATCACATTTTTATCTATATATAAAAACTATAGAAAACATTCATGTGTTGAATTGATATTCATTCGTTGTTTAGAAATTCATGTGTTGAATGGTATTCATATTTTGAAATAAACTGTTTGATAATAAAAATCACCTTTTATCGACTATATGAACTATATAGAAAAATAGTGTTTTGAAATGAATCGTTTTACAATAAAAAATCACATTTTTATTGTATGCATAAATCGTTAAAATGCGAAGTGTTAAAAATAGCCACTTGTTCAAAATAAACATAGACGAGTTGAAATATTCATTAATTAGCTAATGAAATGATTTGCACCTATTTATGTAACATTAGAATGAATGGAGTTTTTAAACCAAATAGAAATCAAGTATGAAGTTGAATAGAAAATGAAAAATGATATGAACTGTATATATATGTACATGCAATATTCTTTGAACAGGTTATAGCAAAGGGGCTAGAGAAGAGGAATAAAATTTTGTGCCCGACAAACAGGTACACATTTACTGATTTGTTTGGGTGATGATTTTGAGCCTGTTGGCTAGCCGCTTGGCTTTTTCTTTTTCTTTTTGAGATTAGAAGGACTGGGACGCTATTTGCGATTTCCCGACGCTCCCGGTGCAGGGGAGGTTATGGCGAATTTTTTCCAAAATTTAAGGTGTTAGAAAAATATTTGAAGTGAAAACGATATAGAAATCGTTGAATGAACTATATTTATATAACTATATAAATATAAATAAAATTAAAACGAAACGAAGCCGTGCAGTTCGTATTTCGAAACCGTGATTTCAAACGACTAGTACGGGAAATCCGACCATTGGATTTTCCCGAAACCTCAACCGTCGGGTTCGCCTTGGAATAATCTTTCCAACGGCACCAACCTTGTAAAAATCCAACGGTTGGATTGTCTGGAATGTTTAATTCAAATTTGAAGAAAAACAGTGCCAGAATCGATTATATTTATATATAAATATAAATAGAATTATATTTAATCGAATAATGACGCTGCAGTTCGTATTTTGAAATCGAAAATTCAAACGATTGTACCGGGAGATCCGACCGTCGGATTTTCCCGAAACTGGAACCGTTGGATTCGTTTTGAAAAGACCTTTCTAATGATGTAAATTTTGTAAAGATCCAACGGTTAGATTTTAAGATATGTGTAAATCAAATCTGAAGAAAAACAGCGCCACGGCCACGTTATGGCCCGAAGCGTCGTTTTGAATAAAATGGCTATTTTAAAATAAATAAAAATAGCGATAAATAGTTATAAAATATCATAAGCGATATGGAATGGAAATAAACTGAATTTGCTTGATTTATGTGATGTTTGATGGTTGAATGTGTTTGGTGTGAAAATTACATTAAAGAACACAATTGGTATTGTCGAATAATTTAACCATCGAAATAAATCGATTTGAAATTCTAAATATACGTGAATTATTTGAAAAGGCCGAGTTAATTCTCATTTCGAATAATGGACCGACGATTGAAAGTCGAAGATGAAGACGATGGTCGAAGACCGGAGATCTTCACCTCGTTTGGATGGTAACCGAGGTCCTGATTGGGAGGCATCCCGAAATATGGATAATGAGTGGTGATCGTTCAGACGTACGTGTTGATCGAAGGGTTTGCGAGGTATTTAGTGCCTCCGGTTTCGTTCAGACCCAGAACGGACTTGTAAATGGACTGTGTGTCTGACATAGGATTTATTCTGTGTGGCACGCTAAGATGCAGTGATCAGGGCTTCTGTTGAAAAGCAAAGTCTTGTGGTGATGATCAAAGCACCGCCTGTGTGGCGTAGCTTTGTGTATAACGTGAATTCGCGAGCCTCACACCCCGGTATGAACCTAAAACGGGAGAAGGACCTCAGGGAGGGCATGCGTTTCTTTCTAGCTAGGGTGGTGTCAGTGACCTACCAGCCCTGACATTTATATACTTTTCACCTATGTGGTTGTTGCTGTTGCGAGGCGCCTCGGTTTGATCGGACGATCCGGGTCCGATGGAGTCATTCGTTGGCTCGTTGACGCCCCAAAGGGCGGGGAAACGTATTGTTCAGGTATAATAATCCACATCGGTGGACCGGCCCTGTCGCTCCAAGGCTTGCCTGCGCGCTTGCCTGAGACACGGGCTAGAGCGTCTCGAATTCGGTAAGGACTATCTTTTGCCTTGGTTCATGACGGAAATCCAATTTCCAAATACGACATCGTGCGAATTTGATTGTATATATATATGGCGACATGATATATGGTACCCATGCCGTCTATGATTGATAGTTATGATTTGAAATTGTTTTCAAAACATATTAACACTAGCAATAATATCAATTGCCTTTGTTTTATTCGTATCAATCATATTTTGGCCATTATAAGGTAAAACTCTATCCTCCGGTTTGCGTTGCATTGTGTGATGGGAACTGAGTCTTATAATGGCTTCATTTTTATAAAGAGCATAGCGATGTTTAAAAGAAAGATTTGTTTTAAAGCACTGGCAATCCGATGGAGTAAACCCGTTCCACGAAAGTGGCGTGGTCCTGAGATTAGCCAAATTATATATGTGTTGAGTAGATTTCTCATACCAGTCCCATGACTGACTCGTAGTTTGTTTCACTCTCAAACTCGGGTGCCCCTTTTTCCACGCGGGCAGCCTTGTATTCAGGTTTAGCTGGTTCTTTCTGGATAGCTGGAGCTGAAGATGGATTCTATCATTTATTTCTTTTTATGCTGTTCAGCTCCTATTGTACATATTTTGTTTATTTCCGCTGTAGACATTTATGTATAGCTGAACTGTATTTGTACTAAGTAAGATCCTGTATACTGTGTAACTCTGATGATTACTTTTATCCAGTATATTTTGTTGTTCATTCTGGTGTATTTATTTAATTCTGTTCTGCTATTATCTGTTTCTGTGTTATATTCCAAAGATAACCTTGTTTCCGTGAGAACGGGAAATCGGGTCGTCTCATGACTATACACCCCGGTGGTAATAAGATGTATCGAGATATGAAGCAGACCTACTACTGGGAAGGGATGAAGAGAGACGTTGGGAAGTTTATATCCAAATGCATGAATTGCCAGCTAGTTAAAGCAGAGCAAAAGAAGCCTAGTGGGTTGTTACAACCATTAGAAATTCCCGAATGGAAATGGGAGCAAGTCTCGATGGATTTCATTGATGGTTTACCAAGGACTAGATCGGGACACGATAGCATTTGGGTAGTTGTGGATCGACTGACTAAAAGTGCAAGATTTATACCAGTTAAATCGACCAGAACGGCAGCTAAATTAGCAGAATTGTATATGAAGTGGATAGTGAGATTTCATGGAGTACCTAAAAGCATTGTGAGCGACCGAGACCCGTTGTTCACTAGTGGGTTTTGGAAGAGCTTGCAAGAGGCGCTAGGGTCAGAGTTACATCTCAGTACCGCATATCATCCTCAGACCGACGGTCAGACGGAGAGGGTGAATCGTATTTTGGAAGATCTCTTGAGAGCGTGTATATTGGATTTTGGTGGATCATGGGATGACCATTTGCATCTAGTAGAGTTTGCATATAATAATAGCTACCAATCCAGTATCGGTATGGCTCCGTTTGAAGCTTTTACGGAAGACCGTGTAACTCACCATCATGTTGGATAGAAACTGGCGAGAAGTTTATGCTTGGACCAGATGTGGTGAGGGAAACTTCAGATAAGATCAAGACCATTCAACAACGAATGAAGGCTGCCCATGATAGGCATAAGAGTTATGCTGATAAGAGGAGAAGAGACTTAAAATTCTCCGTTGGTGACTTGGCGTTTGTCAAGATTTCTCCGTTGAAGAGCGTAATACGATTTGGCAGGAGAGGCAAGTTGGCACCAAGATTTGTTGGCCCATTCCCTGTTCTTGAACTAGTCGGGAATTTGGCATATAGGATTGACTTACCAGAGAAGATGGCGGGAGTTCATAACGTATTTCATGTTTCCCAACTAAGGAAGTTCGTTCACGACTCAGATATGACTATTTCACCTGATCAGTTAGAGGACTTCGAAGTAGAACCCGAGGCGGTTGGGAACCGCAAGCCGGCCCGTATTGTCGCGCACGACATGAAGCAACTTCGAAGGAAGGCGGTGAAGCTAGTCAAGGTACAGTGGAGCGAGGACGAGAATGATTGTACTTGGGAGACAGAGGAGGACATTAGGAAGACACACCCAGAACTCTTTGCCTGGTAAGATTTTGATTTCGATTTAGTTTTCCGCATGCTAGGATAGGCTTGTTTGCTTGTTTTGCATGTTTGATTGTTGTATGTGGTTGTTAGGCATGCGGGGTCCTTTGTATGTTTTGGGTTAGGGAATTTCGGGGACGAAATTTCTTAAGGGGGGGAGAATATAACGACCCGTATTCTACGCATCATAAGATCGTAGGTTATTTATTTCTTTCACATACGAAGTCGTATGGTCATGTGACTTTGGGAGATGACTATTGTGGTCATTTCCCATGTTCATGATTTTTCCCGATTTTTAAATGACCATTTTACCCCTAGTTGATACTGTTTTGTCCATAACTTTTGACTGGAAATGAATTTTGACCTGAAACCACTTCCATTGGCTTCGGATGATGGTTTCTCTTTCCGTAGAGTGGTCACATTAGCCAAACGGACTTACCGTTTGGGAGATATGGCTGAAACAAGTTTCAGATGGTGAAAAACAGCTTAATTGGGCTTAACCGGGTGATTAGCAGCTAGGCCCAGAGGGGAATTTCGGGTTTAGGGGTATATAGGGGCGGATTAGGGTTAGAAAACATTTCTTTAGACATTTTCCAGCCGCCACTTTCATTCCTCTTGACCTAGCCATGGCCTCCACTCTCTAAATCTCTCTAAAACACCCAAAAATCACTTTCTAATTGAAGATTAGGCTTAGCAAATACCGAATCAAGGAGTATTAGCACAAGAACCGAGGTAGAGCTGCTGTGTAAGATTGGGAACAGCGCCAAATCAGAGAATATTTCAGTTTTGGTGTTTCATTTGTGGCCAAGGTGAGTGATAGCATCGTTTTGACACTAATTACAGTTAATTAAGGGTAATTAGTGAAGATTAGCGAATTTATACACTAATGGATTCTGGAAAAATGTTTAGAAATTCTTAAATAATATTTCATGCCTCTGTTAGAAAATTTAGGCGATTTGATTAAGTTTTACTAAGTATGTGCTTAAACATGTTTAAGAGGGATTATAGGAAAATGTGAGATTTTAGCCACTTTTGATCCATTTTGGTTCATTCGAATTGTTGTTTGGTGTTTGTGGTTGTTCTTACATGTTGCTATGACTCTATGGTATGTTTTATGATTGATTAGAATAGTTAGATTGGTCGAAAATGCCGTCGAATGGCGTAGAAAGCTCGCTGGAAAGTTGCAGAAGTGTGCAGGTTTCGAACCGGTTCGGATCGGAGTAAGGGGTCGGATCGGATTTGTGAACTGACCAAGGGAATTCGAACTGGATTGGAACTTGTCACTAGAGGAGGCTTGGCGAGAAGGAAGGCCGTTTACTTAGAGTTGGAGTGGACAAGGGGATCGGATCGGAAGAATAATTGGAGGCCAGATCGGATCGACTTGGAGACGCAGGGCTCGGATCGGAAGTAAACATTTGGGAGAACTAGCAAGAGGGAAGGCCACGCGGATCAGATGGCAAGGAGGGATCGGAGTACGTGAAGAAATGAGGGAGCGGATCGGAGCACTGGAATGAAGGACACCCGACCCGACCCGGAGGAGGACACCGACCCGACCCGGAGGAGGACACCGACCCGACCCGAAGCGGAGTATCAAACCCGAGCTGAATGAAGAGGTGAATACCGAACCGAACCGATCTAGACGAGGAACACGGAACCGAACCGTACGTGGGCTATTACTACTACGCGATGACTCTTTTGAAGACCCACTCCAACTCGATCCAAACCCGAGATGCAAAGGAAGTCCAAATGAGGAGCTTTGACTCAGGATCCAGCTGGGAACCAATGAGTGGGCTTCAAGATTGGGCTTTGCTGCGGGACGCGTGCCAAGGAGTTATCGACGTCTATAGCTTTGGACCACTATGGTAGGAGGTACGAAGGTGGATTCAGGGCCATTATGGCATCGGTAGAACCAAAGGCTACGACCAATGAAGTGGGTCATTGAAATGTTTGGTCATGACTCCAAGTGTTTGGCTTGGTCACAGCAGGGTTTCTACAAGTCGGGATTCGTCGTTACCTCTGTTTGTCTAGTGTTCCAAAGTGGTAGATGTTGTACGCTTTACGCACTGAGTGAGAAATGTGAGGATGGTTGCTATGGATGATTTGTTTGCTATCATTATGACATGTACACCCCACCCCCGTATTCTTACACTATTTATTATGGCACCTTAGAGTATTGTACGGTATGTGGTACTAACTCTTTGGTTGCAGGTCCAGGTTCAGGTATGGTTTAGTATACCTATTATTGTTTTGTTTAGATGCTTATCACACATACCAGGCTTTATGTCTGACCCAGAGTTTTATGTCTCCTCTTATTACTCTGGGTGCTCACACGAGCAGACTAGAGACAAGTTAGCTGGTGATGCACGGGTAGATGATCTGGAGACGAGCAGGAGGCTTCCACGTAGTATATACATAGTATTCTCCCTGTGTTGTTGAAGATCACTGCTTGGGCATTGGTGGTGCATCTTCTACTTTAGCTTTCTTTTGTTTAGAGACAGTAAATTTGGAAAATTGTAATAAGCTGTATTTGGATTTCCGCTGCTCTGATGATTGATGATTGATTTTAGTTATCAGCTTATGCACTGTCTCACCTGTTTTATGTCAAGTATGTTATTATTATATTTTATTCCATGCACTGTGAGACATCCTACAGGTTCCTTGATTAGTTCATTCCCTTCTTTCCTTTCTTTGGCGACCGTTCTGTGCTAGTCGGGCATGTGTACAGCGCACTTCCGGAGGAAATGCAGGCTGGTGCGGGGCGGGCCGTCACATTTGTTGTGTGCAATAAAACTCACAATGCTTTTGAAAAATGAAGCTACCACAAGGTCTCTCGGCACATACATACGCCATGCAAACACAGACTTGGGATGGGTTTCTCTTTATGATAGCTAAGCATGCTTGATACACGAAAACATTTGATTTTATTATTAGTACATAGTGTGGAAATCACTTTTGCAAATAAATGTATTAATCCTAGTCATCATAATGTTGCATCCCATTATGTTGACATATATGTTTACAATTAAACCGCACAAACTCGTAGTGGAGAATAGATTTCCAACAAATGATTAGGCTTAGGAGCATCCTTACTTGTAGGTAAGTCTCTAAAGGAATGTCCCGAGAACAACTCAAGTTCTATTCGAACACAAGGCCGGGATCTCCCTTAGCTAGATAACATCTAAATGTATCATCTTCCGGTCATTACCAACCTTAAAACGAGTCCCCGCTAAATCAACCACAAAAATTAGAAGCTGCCACATAAGTAATAACTGTGCTCCATACCATGGTACACTTTTTTATCTAGAAGGATATGGTAACTCATAACCTTGCCGCATCTTTCCTGTTTTGGCTATTTCCAGGGTGTGAGGCTTGTCGAAGTCTCATTACACAAATGTACGCTTAACTAAGTCATGCTTTGTTCATCAATAGCATAATGACTCAGTATGTCACGCTGTCATTTCATAATATACGGTCGAAAATTACTAACCATATCACATTGGAGCTCTTATGTCTCAAAGAAGGGTGTTAAGCTAAGAGAATACCTCTCCTCTACCAATAGAAATATGTTTAGTAAAGATCAATCAGTATATCACAAGATATAATGTTTGACACACATCCATACAATCTGTTCTGGGTATGAACGAATCCGTTGACACTTTATTCCATTTCCAATAAAGGAGAGAATCCCTTGCAAATCCAGAAATTCTCCAAAGACGTCCGGAAATACCGCTAAATAAAATTCTCAATACTGGAGCAACCCAGTGAACAGACAGTCAACAAGCACTCCTCAATGTGAAGATTTCTGGTCTTCAACACCATCTCTTAATATCTTTGATGTCTTCATTACGTTGTATCCTTATTTAGAATGGTCTTCAGACATAAATTGAAATGACCCGAACTTCCCCGAGAAGGAAAGCACGGATTGTACTGAGGACAAGACACATTGGAACACAAACAGAAGAACATTTCATTGTTTATTACAACAATTTCATCAGAATACAAGAATATACAGAGTATGAATGAATAAAATACATTCAATAAATAATAGAGATTTACAATACATTACAAAGCAGAGGAAAATAATAATAAACACAACTGAAAAGAATATACGGATATAGAGCTTTCTGAATATCATTCCAGCTGCAAACCAGGATCCTGTGAATATAAATCTGCAAAACCAAAACTACTAGCTGCCCATGTGGAAATAGAGGCACCCGGAGTTTAGGTTAAAACAATAAACTCCAGGTCGGTCATGTGACTGGTGTGAGAACTAAAACAGTTATTTAAATTTTTTCTTTAAATCAGATATATCAAGGGACCATGCCATATAACACGGAACAGGTTTCCTACCAAGAATACCAGCGTATATGTAACACCCCGTAATTTTATAACATTAAAATTCACAAATTAAAGTATACTTAATTTTTAGAAAAGAATTAAGTGAAATGGGTTGCGCAGAGAAATATATATATTGATATATAATAAATTAAAAATTAAATAAATAAATATGTGAAAAAGTTCAAAACAACGAATTGGGAGGGGGAATAACCGAACCAGCCCATTTTTGAGGTCGACCCGAGCCCTGCTGGGTCGACTAGGGGTTAATCCAGGGTGTTTGGCTGTCAACCCGTGGGCCGATTCGCTCAAATGCAGATTTTGCATTTGATTGGTTCTTATGGTTCAGGGTTAATCTAATGGTCCTAAATAACATCCTACACCTATAAATACATCCTAATGCTAACCCAAAACCTAATTAAAATAGAATAGTTACCGTCATACCATCGCCATGGAAATCAATGGAGCCGCCAACTAAGAAAGAAGAAAAGCAAATTCAATTCTAATTCTCTCAACCCTAAAGCAAAGCAAAACTCTTTCTTTTCTTCTCTAAATTGTGAGTATGATGATCTTAACAAGATTATTATCATTTTAATTAGGTTGAGTTATGAATGGATTATGAGTAGATGATGTGAATTATCATATATGTTGTTGTAAACCCCTTTTGCTATCATGTATATTGTAAATCCAATGTTATGTGATGATGATATCTTATATGTTGTAAATCATGCTATGATGATGTTATGTATGTTGAAAGTTTCTATGCTAACTTGTGATGAATCATACATGTTAAAAAGGCCATGATGTTACCATCTATGCTAGTTAGTTCGTATTAATTAAATCATCATGTTTGGGTTATGTTGATCTATATGACAAGTCACATATGCAAGTTAGATTGATTAGAAAAGTTATGAATATATACCAAGACATCTATTATGACATCTAGAATTATGCTATGACATATGTGATGTCCTATGCTAGTTCACACCATCATTATGTTGCCTAAAAACCCCATATGCAAGTTTATGTATAGATTTGGGCTATGATCATATCATATAAATTGAGACATTTAACAAGTTGACACCTTTTGATCCTTAACATGTGTAGTTTATGCAAGTTTCACCACTATTATGATTAGATTTATTTTAATTGTCTATATGTTGTGATAATTTATCTTTGTGCTAGGTGTTAGACTATACAAGTCTAGCCTATATTATGCGTTGAATAAGCGAACGTATAAACGTGGGGTAGGGGTAATATTAAGGATTTAATATTAAAAAGTTGGGGTGCAATTGATATGATTTTGCATGCCATAAGTGGATGGCCATAATTGAGTCAATTATGGACATCATTAAAAGTTGACTTAATTAATAATTTGAATAGGGAATTATTAAAACTGGGGTAAAAGATTTTAAGTGTTAATCAATGCTTAGGACACGAGGTTGGATTAGTTTGTGACGTAAACCCGCCCGGACCCGCCCGACAAATCCAATGGTCACAAATGTCAGCCCAACGTGAGAGGTCCTAGGCCTAAACTAAAGCATAATGGTTGTAAAGACATGATGTTAGACTCTTTTATGGTGTAAGACTGCCCGGACCCGCCCGACAAATCCAGCTGCCATAAATGCCAGTCTAATGTGAGAGGTCTTTATGAGGTTATGGCCTGAATGAATTAAGAAATATTTAACCAGATAAACATGTAAGGTGGAACATGGGGGTTAAGTAGGTGCCTTAGGTGGCATGAGGAATCTTGGGGGTGCCCTTAGTGGCATGTGAAATACGATTAGTAAGACTTAACCAAACACACATGTAAATGAACATGACTAAGAGGGTTAAGTGGGATATACTAGTGACAAGCTTAGGTGGGTAGCTTGTGGGGGCCCATTTCGACCAGTATCCCAAACGTATCTTTGTGGGCTCGACCTAAGTCGAGGACGGGACACGCATGCTGGGTTCGACTGTAAGAGGCCAAAATGGGGAGCGGTGGCAACGTAAGTCCAACGGGTTTCGTATGCGTGTGTGGACCCGGGCTGGTAGGTAAGACGTTGTTGCATCGTGTAGGTATAAGCCGTGCATTCTCAAGTTGTATCGGGTTGCCACTTTAGGGGAGTGATACATCCCACTATGGGGCCAGCACGGGTATCTACGAGTAGGGAGCCGATCGAAAGTGGGTAGTAGGGTACACCTAGTGGAGATAGGGGCAGACGGCACCTATGTAGTCAGCTAGGGGTACGTAAGGCTATTTATAAAGTTTCCGTGTGAAGCAAGTGGGATCAAACAATAGGGTGACTGGTGTGGTGCAGTGTAGTAATGTGCGGTACAGTGTAGTAATCATTCGTTAGTAATTAGGTGTGCCTTTACCGTTATCTTTAACGTTATCTTAAACGCTATCTTTATCTTCCTAAGAGTTCATAGACATTTACTTGTCTTCCATCTTATGCCTTAGTCTAGTTATTTTGATAATAGTATTGTTAGAATTATAATACTCGCCAGACTTTATGTCTGACCCCCTCTATTTCTATCCTTTTCCCCCTCCAGGTCCTCAGGTTGGGCCCAGCTCTAGTGGAGTTTGATTGAATTGCTTCATCTCTCTTTGGAAAGCTTGGACCGTTGAAGTAAAGTCCAGCTTGTTATCTTTTTAATGGCTATTTATGTAATGGGATTATGTATTTTTTTATGAAGATGGATATTGTACTTGGTTATGATCTATGGTTTTATGATGTAACAAACATGTTTAATTTCCGCTGTAATAAAATGAAGTTTTAGATTTCCATGTACTATTTATTATCTGTCTTGTTGTAATTTTTTTGTTCTGTATTCACTTATAACCTCCATGGAAGTTAATGCATTCCCTTTATGAGTGACATTAATGGACGTGGGGAGTTACACGTGGTATCAGAGCTTAAGGTTACCAGAACAGATAAAAATACTTTAGAAAAATAGTTATTTTTGGAGGAAGTGCTTTCAAAAACATGTTTTAATGAGAAATTTAAAGAAAAAAGTTTTTAAGAAAAAAACATAATCCCTAATAGCCCATATCTTTATCTTTCGAATTCTCCATTCTGAATCTTTCCTTTTTCGTTTCAGCATGGCTGAAGATCTTAATCTACCCGACGGTGTAACGATACCAGGATGGTATAGGAGGTTATTAGAAGCTAGGGCCGCTGCAGGTCTAGCCAATGTTCCTCCACCACCAGTTGCACCCGTTCCTCCTCCTCCTCCTCGCGTAGATACTTTTGCAGAGACGTGCAAGGAATTCAAGGCCATGGGTGGAAAACCATTTCAAGGGTCAGGAACGTTTGTGGAAGCTAGAGATTGGCCTAAGGAGGTGGAAGAATTGCTAGAAATCTTTGAAGTAGAAGAAGGGAGGAGAGTTCGTTTAGCAGCTTGGTTGATGAAGGGAGAGGCCTCGTTTTGGTGGAAGGTCACTAATGGGGAGCGTCCTGTTGACTCTTGGGCGGATTTCATACGTAGGTTTGAGGCGAAGTTTCTCTCAAGGGCGGAAGAAAATCTATATATGGAAAGGTTCTTGACATTGAAGCAAGGAAGCTCATCAGTGAAAGAATATGTCAATAAATTTAATCAGTTAGCAAGGTTTGGCTTGGACTTAGTGAACACGCCGGAGAAGAAGGCGCTGAGGTTCGTGAATGGCTTGAATGAACCATTGCAAGGGTTGGCTATGACGCATATCCCTATGGGGGCCACCTTTGAGAAGTTAGTAGAAATGGCGCTTATGCATGAGGAGAAAAGCGCTAAAGCTGATAAGGCACCCGAGAAGAAGGGGGATCAGAAGAAACCACAACAGCAAAACAAGAAGGGTGGAAAAGACAATAATGGCAAGGGAAAGAAGAAGTGCTTTAACTGTGGAACCCCAGGCCATCTCAGCAAGGATTGCCGAAAGAAAAAGAAGACAGGCTGTTTTCATTGTGGCGATGCGGGACATTTAGTGAAGGATTGCCCAAAGAAGGGGCAGAGGGCAGGAGCTACCTCGGGAAGACAGGTACAGGCTCTTATGGCACCAGGGCAGGCTAGGGGACAAGTTCAGGCTCTCGCGGTCCCACTGCTGCAAGAACGAGGTAGAACCATTTCTGTTGAAAGCTTAGTTTTTCTGTTTGATCATCCTGTCCGTACCTTATTCGATTCGGGTGCATCACATTCGTTTATCTCTACATCATTAGTTGAATCACTGCACTTAAACACCAGTTTAGTAGAGGATCCCTTAGTTGTTTCGAATCCAATAAGGGGCTCAGCTTATTTGTCCATGATGTGTTTGGATTTGAAAATTTCCATACTTAGCGTTGAATTTAGATGTGACGCTTATGTGTTGGGCTTCACGGGGTATGGGCTAATTTTAGGAATGGATTGGTTATCCAGAAATGGGGCCGTTCTTGATTGTGAAAGGAGAGTAGTTAGCTTGTGACTCACCTTGGAAACACTCTCGAAATCTTCTATAATCCCATAAATTCGGTTATGCTAAGTGTAACACCCCGTATGTTGAATAACTTGTTATAATATAAATCAGGGAAGAATTAAATTTTATAATCTGAATCAGGGGAAACGTGCTATGCCATTGCATTCATCTTGAAAAAATACGAGAAATAGAGTCCGAGTTTTCGAAAATCGGAGTCCGTATGACCCAGTTAGGGCCAGAAGAAGTTTTCAGAAAATTCAAAACAGATTTAAAATATTCAAATTTCACATTTCAGAAGAGGCGGGAAAATTCCAGCCAGACAGAGGGTGTCGACACAGGGGTCGACATGGGTGTCGACCCCCCCCAAGGGGTTGACCCATGTGTCGACCCAGGGGTCGACCCCCCCTGTCGGCCAGGTTTGGCCTGGGTGCACTGGTTTGAGATTTGGGCTGGGTTTTGGTGGCTTATGACGAAATCTGACGGGTCTAACCTAATCTAGGGTTAATCTAAGGGCCTAATCTACATTCTAATTCTATAAATACACCCTAAGACTACCCTAATTCATACTAAAAATAGATACAAGGTCGTTATGCCATCAAAATGCAACTTGAAGGAGCCTCCATCAAATTATAGAAGAAGATAGCTTCTCAAATCAACTTCTAATCCACTCTAACAACTAAATCTTCTTCATAGGAGTGCTAACCAATAAGTTGTGAGTTTCTATGCCTTTAGCAAGCAATTGCTAAACTAATTATGATAGGATATAATGAGGTTATGGTTATGTATGTGGATCAATGCAAGTTATGTTATCATATGCTATGTGTTCATGATGTTATGCAAGTTATGCAAGTTATATGCTATGTGTTCATGATGTTATGCAAGTTATGCAAGTCATATGCTATGTGTTCATGATGTTATGCAAGTTATGCAAGTCATATGCTAAGTGTTCATGATGTTATGCAAGTTATGCAAGTCATATGCTATGAGTGCAAGTTTTATGCTATATGTTCATGATGCTAGTTATGCAAGTTTTATGCTATGTGCTCATGATGCTAGTTATGCAAATCACTATGATAAACATTGATCCATTATGACACCATGATATGCAAGTTTACTGTTTGATTATATGCAAGTTCATATATGACATGTTATGCAAGTTTGGCGTTTGATTATCTGCAAGTAACATGTGTAAGTTTACACCTTTGTATGATATGCATACATATGCAAGTTAACCCCTTTGTATGTCATACATACATATGCAAGTTTACCCCTTTGTATGACATAAGTAACTTATGCAATTTACCCTCTTGATGACATATGTGATTCATGCAAGTTTGGGTTGATTATTTATGCTAGTTGGGTTTGATGCTATATGCATGTTGACATCTTTAAAACCCATGTTGATGCTAATGTTATGCAAGTTGAACCCGTTGTATGTGTGATGAATCTTCCCTTTTAAGTATGTCATGATAGCGAATTACGTGGGGAACGATGGGGTTAATATTCATGTTAATAAAATGGTGTGAAGTTGGTATGATTATGCATACCATAAAGTGGATGGACATAATTGAGTCAATTATGTACATCGTTAAATTTGTAATTAATTAGGGATAATTAATACAAATTATGGGGGTGATTAATTAGGTGTAATTAATCGACTAAGACACGAGGTTGGACCCTTTTGTAGCATAAGACTGCCTGGAACCGACCGGCAAATCCAGCGGCTACAAATGATTGGCCCAATGTGAGAGGTCTTAGGCACAAACTAAATACGTGACAAGTGTAAAGACACGAGGTTAGACTCGGTTATGGCGTAAGGCTGCCCGGACCCGACCGGCAAATCCAGCTGCCATAAAAGATAGACTAATGTGAGAGGTCTTTACAAAGGTTACGTTCTTAATCAATTAAGAAACACTTAACCAGATAAGCATGTAGTGGGGCATGAGGGGTTAAGTGGGTGCCTTGGGTGCCATGTGGAAATCAAGTAAGTGCCTTGGGTGGCATGTTGAAATCTAGTGGGTTGCCTTGGGTGGCAATAGAAAATACGATTAGAATACTTAACCAAGTGGAAACATGTAATTAAACATGATTAAAGGGTTAAGTGGGATGCACTAGAAAAGGGACAAGCTTAGGTGGGTAGCTTGTGGGGGCCCATTTCAACCAGTAAACCATATGTATCTTATTGGGCTCGACCCATGTCGAGGACGGGACACGCGTACGGGGCTTGACTATAAGAGGCCAAAAACGGGTTAGCGGTGGCAATGCAAGTCCAACAGGTTTCATATGCGTGTGTGGACCCGGGCTGGTAGGTAAGACGTTGTTGCATCGTGTAGGTATAAGTCGTGCACCATTGGTTGTATCGGGTTGCCACTTTGGGGAGTGATACACCCCACTGTTGGGCCAGCACAGATATTTACGTTAGGGAGCCGATCACTTGGGGAGTAGTGCGTACACCTAGTGGAGATAGGGGCAGACGGCACCTATGTAGTCAGCTATGGGTACACGAAACTACTAGTTAAACTTTCTAAGTCCTTGGGTGGGATCAACCTTTAAGTAGAAATGACTGGTGTGGTGCAGTTAGTAATTACCCTTGGGTGGGTAGATGCGTCTTTACCGTTATCTTAGTTCATCCTATGTCTAGTTGGCTGCTTAGTGTAGTCATTTATCCCCAGTCATCACCGTACCAAGTTTATATCATACCCTAATTACTTTAATGATTGTATTGTTAAAGTTATAGGGCTCACTCAGACTTATGTCTGACCCCGTTGTTTTTATCTTTTTCCCCCTCAGGTCCTCAGGTTGGCCCTAGTACTAGTGGGCTTTGATCAGATCGCTTATCTATCTTTTGGAGCTTGGACCGTTGATGTAAAGCTCAGCTTATCTTTTATTTTCTTTATGGCTATTAGTTATGTAGTGGGATTATGTACTTATGTTTTTATCAGGATGGATATTTAGTACTTGACTCTTTATGGTGTTGTAACTAAACATGTTTACCTTCTGCTGCAATGAAATGATGTTTTAGATTTTCAAGTATTATTTATATCTGTCTTGTTGTAATTTTTCTGTTCTATATTCACTTAAAATATTCCACCGAAGTTAAGGCATTCCCTTTGTGAGTGACCTTAGCGGGTGTGGGTTGTTACACGTGGTATCAGAGCTGAAGGTTACCGGAACAGATAAATTTTTTTAGAAAACTATTTTTCTAAAAACATTTTTGGAAGAAGTATTTTCAAAAACATGTCTTTTGAGAGAAAAGTTTTTGAAAGAAAAGCATAATCCCCGATAGCCATATCTTTATCTTTCGAATTCTCCGTTTTGAATCTTTCCTTTTTCGTTTCAGCATGGCTGAAGATCTTAACTTTCCGGAGGGCGTAGCGATACCAGTATGGTATAGGAGGTTGATGGAGGCTAGGGCCGCCACTGCGGGTCCAGAAAATGTTCCTCCACCAACAGTAGCACCCGATCTTCCTCCCCCTCCTCCTCCTCGCACGGATACTTTTGCTAAGACTTGCAAGGAATTTAAGGCTATGGGAGGGAAACCTTTTCAAGGATCAGAAACTTTTGTGGAGGCTAGAGATTGGCTTAAGGAGGTGGAAGAGTTGATAGATATCTTTGAGATGGAAGAAGGAAAGAAAGTCAAGTTAGCTACTTGGTTAATGAAGGGAGAGGCCTCGTTCTGGTGGGAGGTCACTAATGGAGAACGCCCTGTTGACTCTTGGGCGGATTTCAGACAAAGATTTGTGGCAAAGTTTCTTTCAAGGGCGGAAGAAAATCTGTATATGGAAAGGTTCTTGACTCTAAAGCAAGGAAACCTATCAGTGAAGGAATATGTCAACAAGTTTAATCAATTGGCAAGGTTTGGCATAGACATGGTGAATACACCGGAGAAGAAGGCTTTGAGGTTCGTTAAAGGCTTGAATGAACCGATGCATGGATTGGCTATGACTCACATCCCTATGGGGGCCACCTTTGAGAAGCTAGTAGACATGGCACTCATGCATGAGGAAGAGAAGGGTCCCAATGCTAATAAGGCACCCGAGAAGAAAGGAGATCAGAAGAGACCTCAACAGCAACAGCAAAACAAGGGTGGGAAAGGCAACGGTGGCAAGGGAAAGAAGAAGTGTTTCAATTGCGGGACACCAGGCCACCTAAGCAAAGATTGTCGGAAGAAGAAGAAGACTGGCTGCTTCCACTATGGCGAAGCAGGGCATCTAGTGAAGGACTGCCCTAAGAAGGGGCAGAGGACGGGATCTACCTCAGGGGGACAGGTGCAAGCTCTTATGGAACCAGGTCAGGCAAGGGGCCAAGTTCAGGCTCTCGCGGTTCCACCGATTCAGGAAAGAGGTAGAACTATTTCCGTTGAAAGTCTGGTTTTTCTGTTTGATCATCCTGTCCGTACTTTGTTTGACTCTGGCGCATCGCATTCGTTTATCTCATCATCATTAGTTGAGTCACTGCACTTATACACCAGTCTAATAGATGATCCCTTGGTTGTTTCAAACCCAATTGGGGGCTCCACTTATTTGTCCATGATATGTTTGAGTTTGAAGATTTCCATACTTAGCGTTGAGTTTAGATGTGATGCTTTTGTTTTGGGCTTCACGGGATATGGGTTGATTTTGTGCATGGACTGGTTATCCAGTAATGGTGTCGTTCTTGATTGTGAAAGGAGAGTTGTTAGGCTCATGACCCGCTTGGGTAACACTCTCGAGATGTCTTGTAATCCCATGGATTCCGTTATGCTAAGTTATCTTGAATCGCTTGACGCTTCGGTCGAGAGTTTGCGATCTGTTAGAGTGGTCCGGGAATACTCGGATGTGTTTGAGGAGTTGAAGGACTTACCTCCAAAGCGGGAGATAGACTTCCGAATATATCTGGTGGACAATGCTAAACCAGTATCTTTGCCAGTGCGACAAATGGCTCCTCGTGAGAGGAGGGAACTCCATAAGCAAGTAGGGGAGTTGCTTGAGAAGGGGTTCATAAGACGAAGTATATCGGAGTGGGGTGCTCCGGTAGTTTTTGCCACGAAGTCGGATGGGTCCCTCAGACTTTGTGTAGACTATAGAGAACTCAACAAGCTCACAAAGAAAAATAGACACCCATTGCCGAGGATTGATGATCTCTTTGATCAGTTGGTTGGCGCCTTAGTGTTTTCGCAGTTGGACTTGGCCACGGGGTTTCATCAGTTGAGAGTGGCTGAGGATAGCATAGACAAGACTGCCTTTAGGACTCCGGATGGTTTCTTTGGCTTGTGATGCCATTTGGTTTGACGAACGCCCCAGCATACTTTGTTGATTTGATGAGTAGGGTGTTCAGGGAGTACCTTAATTAGCTCGTGGTGGTCTTTTTGGATGATATCTTAGTCTTTTCTAAGAGTGAAGAAGAGCATGCCCTACATCTTAGGGAAGTGTTAGATACTCTTCGAGCGCATAGCCTTAAGGCTAAATTCTCTAAATGTCACTTTTGGAGGAAGGAAGTGCGGTTCTTAGGGCACGTGGTCTCTAAGGAGGGGATAGCTGTGGATCCCGCGAAGGTAGTATCCATCCAAGATTGGAAGGTTCCGAAGAATGCTACCGAGGTGAGGAGTTTCTTGGGGTTGGCTGGCTGCTATAGGAAGTTTATCAAGGACTTCGCGAAGATATCAGCCCCATTAACTCGCTTGACAAAGAAGAATCTAGTCTTCACATGGGACGTAGATTGTGATGATGCGTTCCAACGGTTAAAGAGAGCTTTAACCACAGCTCCAGTCTTAGTGTTGCCAGATGGGAGTAAGCCATTTGTTGTTTATACCGATGCTTGTAGGACAGGACTGGGCCCGGTCTTAATGCAAGAGGGAAGGGTAATAGCCTATGGGGGAAGGAAGTTGAGAAAGCATGAGAAAAATTACCCTACGCATGATTTAGAGTTGACCGCTATTGTTTTTGCGCTTAAGACTTGGCGTCATTATCTTCTTGGAGAGAGGTTTGAATTATTCACGGACCACAAATCATTGAAGTACTTGTTTTCTCAGAAGGATTTGAACTTGTGACAGCAAAGGTGGATGGAGCTCTTAGCATCCTATGATTTCGAGATAGCGTATACCCCTGGCAAGGGTAACGTGGTGGCGGACGCCTTGAGAAGAAAAAGGTTGTCCTTGAGTCCATTGTTCGTGGAACGACGAAGCTTGGAATTTATCTCGATGTTTGATTTCAGACCTTCCGTTGACTTTATACCCGGTTTGCTAGCATCCTTAGAGGTCAGACCTACTCTTTTGGGACGGATTGGCGAGGCACAGCGGGACGACCCACAGTTGGTTGAGTTGGTAGAGAGGCTCATAAGGGGGGAGTCGTCCAGCCATTTGAGTAGGTACACCCTAGACAATAGGGGGTGCTTGCGTAGAGACGGTAGACTTTGTGTGCCGCTAGACGAGGGTTTGAGGAAGGCTATTCTTGATGATGCGCATCGTTCAAAGATGACCATTCATCCCGGTGGGGATAAGATGTACCAAGACATGAAGCGAGTTTTCTTTTGGGCCGGTATGAAGAAAGATGTGGCCGAGTATGTCGCTAGATGCTTGGTGTGCCAACAAGTGAAAGCGGAGCAAAAGAAACCTGGTGGGTTGCTTCACCCATTGGAAGTTCCACAATGGAAGTGGGATAGCGTCTCGATGTATTTTATTGATGGGTTACCGAGGTCGAGGAAGGGTAATACGGGAATTTGGGTTGTGGTAGACAGACTTACTAAGAGCGCCCATTTCATACCCGTGAAGAGCAAGAGGACTGCTCCATGGCTAGCTTTAGTTTACCTTCGAGAGATAGTTCGGTTGCATGGGGTACCTTCTAGCATAGTGAGTGATCGAGATCCTATCTTCACTAGCGAGTTTTGGAAGAGTTTGCAAGAGGCAGTAGGGATTCAGTTGTGTTTGAGCACCGCATATCATCCTCAGACGGACGGCCAGACCGAGAGGGTGAATCGTGTTCTGGAAGACCTTTTGAGGCTATGTATCTTAGATTTTGGAGGTACATGGGAAGAGCATCTTCCATTGGTGGAGTTCGCATATAATAACAGCTTTCAGTCTAGTATTGGTATGGCTCCTTTCGAAGCTCTTTATGGAAGGCCTTGTCGATCACCTACATGTTAGTGGGAATCTACGGATAAGATTTTGCTTGGGCCTGATATGGTTAGAGAGACTTCGGAAAAGATTGATTTGATTCGAAGAAGGATGAAAGCAGCGCAAGATAGGCAGAAATCTTATGCGGACAAGAGGAGGACAGATCTTGAGTTTGATGTTGGGGACATGGTCTTTGTTAAAGTATCTCCATTACAGAATGTTGTTCGCTTTGGGTCCGTCGGGAAGTTAGCACCAAGATTTGTAGGACCGTTTCCTATTAAGGAAAGGATTGGACGGATGGCATATAGAGTGGATTTGACTAAGAGACTTAGTGGGGTACATGACGTATTCCATGTGTCACATTTGAGGAAGTGCCTACATGAGACTGCAGAGGTGGTAGAGCCGAGCTTGCTTAGAGAAGTGGAGGTAGAGCGTGATGCGACTATTCGACGAGCTCCTACCCGCATCCTTGGGTCATAGGTTAGGAAGTTGAGAAACAGAGAGGTTCGACTAGTCAAAGTGCGATGGGGAGAGGATGAGAGAAATGCTACTTGGGAGACAGAAGCGAAGATGCGTTCACTGTACCCATTCCTTTTTTAGGGTATGTCTTTTAACTTCTCCTTTATCGTTTGTCTAGTACTTATCTTACCTTTAGTATGTCCTCTCATTAGTACCTTTGACCTTTAGATAGGGTAAACCTATGGTTGAAACATGTGTTTGAGACATGTTATGTTTGATGGATGCGTGTGGATGCAAGTGGTTGCTCGTGGATGCATATACACACACTTTAGACACTAGATCGGCTCAATCACTTCATATTGCATATTGCATATAATTGTGTGTAGGTAGCTATACTAATGGATGTATAATGGTTGTGTTATCATATGGATAATGCATTTTGGTGTATGGTTGTGCACACATGTAGAAATAGTATGTGTCGATAGGATTCTTTCGTATACATATTGGATGCATGGCACTATCATGGTTTGCAATAAGGAGGTCAACTGAATCAGTAGACCGCCTGATTTTGCATTAGACAGGGAACATGTACACACACTCTTTGCATATGTTCATACAACATTAGAAACTTTAAGGACAATGGATGCCAGTGTTTGATGGTTTGAGTAGATGGTTGTTTGGTTGGCAGGATACGTTCTTCTTGACTTAGAGATTTCGGGGACGAAATCCTTTAAGTAGGGGAGAATGTAACACCCCGTATGTTGAATAACTTGTTATAATATAAATCAGGGCAGAATTAAATTTTATAATCTGAATCAGGGGAAACGGGCTATGCCATTGCGTTTGTCTCGGAAAAATACGCGAAACAGAGTCCGAGTTTTCGAAAATCGGAGTCCGTATGACCCGTTAGGGCCCGAAGAAGTTTTCAGAAAATTCAAAACAGATTTAAAATATTCAAATTTCACATTTCAGAAGAGGCGGGAAAATTCCCGCCAGACAGAGGGTGTCGACACAGGGGTCGACATGGGTGTCGACCCCCCCAAGGGGTCGACCCATGTGTCGACCCAGGGGTCGACCCCCCCTGTCGGCCAAGTTTGGCCTGGGTGCACTGGTTTGAGCTTTGGGCTGGGTTTTGGTGGCTTGTGACGAAATCTGACGGCTCTAACCTAATCTAGGGTTAATCTAAGGGCCTAAACTACATCCTAATTCTATAAATACACCCTAAGACTACCCTAATTCATACTAAAAATAGATACAACATCATTATGACGTCAAAATGCAACTTGAAGGAGCCTCCATCAAATTATAGAAGAAGATAGCTTCTCAAATCAACTTCTAATCAACTCTAGCAACTGAATCTTCTTCATAGGAGTGCTAATCAAGAAGTTGTGAGTTTCTATGCCTTTAGCAAGCAATTGCTAAACTAATTATGATAGGATATAACGAGGTTATGGTTATGTATGTGGATCAATGCAAGTTATGTTATCATATGCTATGTGTTCATGATGTTATGCAAGTTATGCAAGTTATATGCTATGTGTTCATGATGTTATGCAAGTTATGCAAGTCATATGCTATGTGTTCATGATGTTATGCAAGTCATATGCTAAGTGTTCATGATGTTATGCAAGTTATGCAAGTCATATGCTATGTGTGCAAGTTTTATGCTATACGTTCATGATGCTAGTTATGCAAGTTTTATGCTATGTGCTCATGATGCTAGTTATGCAAATCACTATGATAAACATTGATCCATTATGACACCATGATATGCAAGTTTGGTGTTTGATTATATGCAAGTTCATATATGACATGTTATGCAAGTTTGGTGTTTGATTATCTGCAAGTAACATGTGTAAGTTTACACCTTTGTATGATATGCATACATATGCAAGTTAACCCCTTTGTATGTCATACATACATATGCAAGTTTACCCCTTTGTATGACATAAGTAACTTATGCAAGTTACCCTCTTGATGACATATGTGATTCATGCAAGTTTGGGTTGATTATTTATGCTAGTTGGGTTTGATGCTATAAGCATGTTGACACCTTTAAAACCCATGTTGATGCTAATGTTATGCAAGTTGAACCCATTGTATGTGTGATGAATCTTCCCTTTTTAGTATGTCATGTTAGCAAATTACGTGGGGAACGATAGGGTTAATATTCATGTTAACAAAATGGTGTGAAGTTTGTATGATTATGCATACCATAAAGTGGATGGACATAATTGAGTCAATTATGTACATCGTTAAATTTGTAATTAATTAGGGATAATTAATACAAATTATGGGGGTGATTAATTAGGTGTAATTAATCGACTAAGACACGAGGTTGGAGCCTTTTGTAGCATAAGACTGCCCGGAACCGACCGGCAAATCCAGCGGCTACAAATGATTGGCCCAATGTGAGAGGTCTTAGGCACAAACTAAATACGTGACAAGTGTAAAGACACGAGGTTAGACTCGGTTATGGCGTAAGGCTGCCCGGACCCGACCGGCAAATCCAGCTGCCATAAAAGATAGTCTAATGTGAGAGGTCTTTACAAAGGTTACGTTCTTAATCAATTAAGAAACACTTAACCAGATAAGCATGTAGTGGGGCATGAGGGGTTAAGTGGGTGCCTTGGGTGGCATGTGGAAATCAAGTAAGTGCCTTGGGTGGCTTGTGGAAATCTAGTGGGTGCCTTGGGTGGCATGTGGAAATCAAGTAAGTGCCTTGGGTTGCATGTGGAAATCTAGTGGGTTGCCTTGGGTGGCAATAGAAAATACGATTAGAATACTTAACCAAGTGGAAACATGTAATTAAACATGATTAAAGGGTTAAGTGGGATGCACTAGAAAAAGGGACAAGCTTAGGTGGGTAGCTTGTGGGGGCCCATTTCAACCTGTAACCCATATGTATCTTATTGGGCTCGACCCATGTCGAGGACGGGACACGCGTACTGGGCTTGACTATAAGAGGCCAAAAATGGGTTAGCGGTGGCAACGCAAGTCCAACGGGTTTCATATGCGTGTGTGGACCCGGGCTGGTAGGTATGACGTTGTTGCATCGTGTAGGTATAAGCCGTGCACCATTGGTTGTATCGGGTTGCCACTTTGGGGAGTGATACACCCCACTGTGGGGCCAACACGGGTATCTACGTTAGGGAGCCGATCGCTTGGGGAGTAGTGGGTACACCTAGTGGAGATAGGGGCAGACGGCACCTATGTAGTCAGCTAGGGGTACACGAAACTACTAGTTAAACTTTCTAAGTCCTTGGGTGGGATCAACCTTTAAGTAGAAATGACTGGTGTGGTGCAGTTAGTAATTACCCTTGGGTGGGTAGATGCGTCTTTACCGTTATCTTAGTTCATCCTATGTCTAGTTGGCTGCTTAGTGTAGTCATTTATCCCCAGTCATCACCGTACCAAGTTTATATCATACCCTAATTACTTTAATGATTGTATTGTTAAAGTTATAGGGCTCACTCAGACTTATGTCTGACCCCGTTGTTTTTATCTTTTTTCCCCCTCAGGTCCTCAGGTTGGGCCTAGTACTAGTGGGCTTTGATCAGATCGCTTATCTATCTTTTGGAGCTTGGACCGTTAATGTAAAGCTCAGCTTATCTTTTCTTTTCTTTATGGCTATTAGTTATGTAGTGGGATTATGTACTTATGTTTTTATCTGGATGGATATTTAGTACTTGACTCTTTATGGTGTTGTAACTAAACATGTTTACCTTCTGCTGCAATGAAATGATGTTTTAGATTTTCAAGTATTATTTATATCTATCTTGTTGTAATTTTTCTGTTCTATATTCACTTAAAATATTCCACCGAAGTTAAGGCATTCCCTTTGTGAGTGACCTTAGCGGGTGTGGGGTGTTACACTAAGTTATCTAGAATCGCTTGACGCGTCTGAGGAAAATCTACGATCTGTTAGAGTGGTCCGAGAATATTCGGATGTGTTTGAGGAGGTGAAGGGCTTGCCTCCGAAGCGGGAGATAGATTTTCGAATATATCTTGTGGATAATGCGAAACCAGTATCTTTGCTAGTACGCCACATGGCTCCACGTGAAAGGAGGGAACTCGATAAGCAAGTGAAGGAGTTGCTTGAGAAGGGGTTCATAAGACGAAGTATATCAGAGTGGGGTGCTCCAGTAGTATTTGCCACGAAGGTGGATGGGTCCCTTAGACTGTGTGTGGACTATAGAGAACTTAATAAACTTACTAAGAAGAACAGACACCCACTGCCGAGGATTGACGATCTCTTCGATCAGTTAGTTGGCGCCTCAGTGTTTTCGCAGTTGGACTTAGCCACTGGGTTCCATCAGTTGAGAGTGGCTGAGGATAACATAGACAAGACTGCCTTTAGGACTCCGGACAGTTTCTATGAATGGCTAGTGATGCCCTTCGGTTTGACAAACGCCCTAGCATATTTTGTTGATTTGATGAGTAGGGTGTTTAGGGAGTACCTTAACAAATTCGTGGTAGTCTTTGTAGATGACATCTTGATCTTTTCTAAGGATGAAGAAGAGCATGCCCTACATCTTAGGGAAGTGTTGGAGACCCTACGAGCGCATAGCCTTAAGGCTAAATTTTCTAAGTGTCACTTCTGGAGGAAGGAAGTACGGTTCTTGGGGCACGTGGTTTCCAAAGAAGGGATAGCCGTGGATCCAGCGAAGGTGGTGGCCATCCAAGATTGGAAGGTCCCTAAAAATGCTACCGAAGTGAGAAGTTTCTTGGGGTTGGCTGGCTACTATAGGAAGTTTATCAAAGACTTCGCAAAGATATCAGCTCCATTGACACGCTTGACGAAGAAGAACCTAGTTTTCACATGGGACGTAGATTGTGATGATGCGATCCAATGTTTGAAGAGAGCTTTGACTTCAGCCCCAGTCTTAGTATTGCCAGACGGGAGTAAGCTGTTTACCGTTTATACTGATGCTTGTGGGACAAGACTAGGCGCAGTCTTAATGCAAGAGGGTAGGGTAATAGCCTATGGTGGAAGGCAGTTGAGAGCGCATGAGAAAAATTATCCTACACATGACCTAGAATTGGCCGCTATTGTTTTCGCGCTTAAGTCTTGGCGTCATTATCTTCTTGGCAAGAAATTCGAATTATTCACTGACCACAAGTCTTTAAAATACCTATTCTCTCAAAAGGACTTGAACTTAAGGCAGCAAAGGTGGATGGAGTTCTTAGCGTCCTACGACTTCGAAATAGCCTATACCCCTAGCAAGGGTAACGTGGTGGCAGACGCCTTAAGTAGAAAAAGATTATCCTTAAGTCCTTTGTTTGTTGAGCGGCGAAGTTTAGAATTCATTTCGATGTTTGACTTTAGACCTTCCGTTGACTTCGTACTCGGTTTGCTAGCATCCTTGGAGGTCAGACCTACGCTTTTGGGATGGATTGGCGAGGCACAGCGAGACGACCTGCGGTTGGTTGAGTTAGTAGAAAAACTCAAAGGAGGGGAGTCATAATGCCATCTCCGTAGGTATACCCTAGACGATAAGGGTTGGTTACGTAGGGACGGTAGACTTTGTGTACCAAAAGACGATGACCTAAGGAAGACTATTCTTGACGAAGCACATTGTTCGAAGATGACCTTTCATCCCGGCGGGGACAAGATGTACAAAGACATGAAGAGAGTTTACTTTTGGGCCGGCATAAAGAAAGACGTGGCCGAGTATGTCGCTAGATGCTTGGTGGGCCAACAAGTAAAGGCGGAGAAAAAGAAACCCGGTGGGTTGCTTCACCCATTGGAGGTTCCACTATGGAAGTGGGAGAGTGTCTCGATGGATTTTGTGGATGGATTACCAAGATCGAGGAAGGGTAATACGGGGATTTGGGTTATAGTAGATAGACTTACTAAGAGCGTCCATTTCATTCCCGTGAAGAGTAAAAGGACTGCCCCATGGTTAGCCTCCGTATACGTTCGAGAGATAGTTCGTTTGCACGGTGTTCCTTCTAGCATAGTGAGCGACCGCGATCCTATTTTCACTAGAGAATTTTGGAGAAGCTTACAAGAGGCAGTAGGGACTCAGTTATGTTTGAGCACCGCATATCATCCTCAAACGGACGGCCAGACCGAGAGGGTGAATCGCATTCTAGAGGATCTGTTGAGGCTATGTATCCTAGACTTTGGGGGTACGTGGGAAGAGCATCTTCCATTGGTGGAGTTCGCATATAATAACAGCTTTCAGTCCAGCATTGTATGGCACCATTCGAAGCTCTTTATGGACGACCTTGTCGTTCACCTACATGTTGGTGGGAATCTACGGATAAGATCTTACTTGGGCCCGATATGTTTAGGGAGACTTCGGAGAAGATCGACTTGATTCGAAGGAGGATGAAAGCAGCGCAAGATAGGCAGAAATCTTATGCGGATAAGAGGAGGACAGATATCGAGTTTGAAGTTGGGGATATGGTCTTTGTCAAAGTGTCTCCATTACGAAACGTTGTTCGCTTTGGGTCCGTTGGGAAATTAGCACCAAGGTTTGTAGGGCCGTTTCCTATTAAGGAGAGGATTGAACGGATGGCGTATAGAGTGGAGTTGCCCGAGAGACTTAGTGGTGTACATGACGTATTCCATGTGTCACATTTGAAGAAGTGCTTGCACGAGACCGCGGAAGTGGTAGAGCCGAGCTTGCTTAGAGAGGTGGAGATATAGCGTGATGCGACAATTCGACGAGCTCCTACGCGCATTCTTGGGTCGGAGATCAAGAGGTTGAGGAATCGAGAGGTCAGACTAGTCAAAGTGCAATGGGGAGATGATGAGAGCAACGCTACTTGGGAGACGGAAGAGAAGATGCGTTCACGATACCCTTTTCTTTTTGAGGGTATGTCCTTTAATTTCTCCTTTATCGCTTAGCTTGTACTTATCTTATCTTTAGTGTATCCTCTCGCTAGTATCTTTGACCTTTAGTTAGGATAATCCTATGGTTGAAACATGTGTTTGAGACATGTTATGTATGGTGGATGCAAAGTGGATGCAAGTGTTTGCTAGTGGTTGCTCGTGGATGCATATACACACACTATTAGGCACCAGATCGGCTTAGTCACTTCATATTGCATATTGCATATATATGGATGTATTTAGAAAAATGGATGTATAATGGTTGTATTATCATATAGTTGTTGCATTCGGGTGGATGTTTGTGCACGCATATAGAATTAATATGTATCATTAGGAATCTTTTGCATACATATTGGACGCATGGCACTATCATGAATTGCACTAAGGAGGTCGACTGAAGCAGTAGACCGCCTAATTTTGCATTAGATATGGACATATACACACACTATGCATATAAACATTAAAGCATTAGAAGTCTTTTAAGGACAATGGATGCTGGTGTTTGATGGTTGAGTAGATGGACGATTAGATGGTAGGATATACATTCTTCTTGACTTGGAGATTTCGGGGACGAAATCCTTTAAGGAGGGGAGAATGTAACACCCCGTAATTTTATAACATTAAAATACACAAATTAAAGTATACTTAATTTTTAGAAAAGAATTAAGTGAAATGGGTTGCGCAGAGAAATATATATATATATATATATATATTGATATATATATATATAAATTAAAAATTAAATAAATAAATATGCGAAAAAGTTCAAAACAACGAATTGGGAGGGGGAATAACCGAACCGGCCCATTTTTGAGGTCGACCCGAGCTCTGCTGGGTCGACTAGGGGTTAATCCAGGGTGTTTGGCTGTCAACCCGTGGGCCGATTCGCTAAAATGCAGATTTTGCATTTGATTGGTTCTCATGGTTCAGGGTAAATCTAATGGTCCTAAATAACTTCCTACACCTATAAATACATCCTAATGCTAACCCTAAACCTAATTAAAATAGAATAGTTACTGTCATACCATCGCCATGGAAATCAATGGAGCCGCCGCCAACTAAGAAAGAAGAAAAGCAAATTCAATTCTAATTCTCTCAACCCTAAAGCAAAGCAAAACTCTCTCTTTTCTTCTCTAAATTGTGAGTATGATGATCTTAACAAGATTATTATCATTTTAATTAGGTTGAGTTATGAATGGATTATGAGTAGATGATGTGAATTATCATATATGTTGTTCCTTTTGCTATCATGTATATTGTAAATCCAATGTTATGTGATGATGATATCTTATATGTTGTAAATCATGCTATGATGATGTTATGTATGTTGAAAATTTCTATGCTAAGTTGTGATGAATCATACATGTTAAAAAGGCCATGATGTTACCATATATGCTAGTTAGTTCATATTAATTAAATCATCATGTTTGGGTTATGTTGATCTATATGACAAGTCACATATGCAAGTTAGATTGATTAGAAAAGTTATGAACATATACCAAGACATCTAGAATTATGCTATGACATATGTGATGTCCTATGCTAGTTCACACAATCATTATGTTGCCTAAAAACCCCATATGCAAGTTTATGTATAGATTTGGGCTATGATCATATCATATAAATTGAGATATTTAACAAGTTGACACCTTTTGATCCTTAACATGTGTAGTTTATGCAAGTTTCACCCCTATTATGATTAGATTTATTTTAATTGTCTATATGTTGTGATAATTTATCTTTGTGCTAGGTGTTAGACTATACAAGTCTAGCCTATATTATGCGTTGAATAAGCGAACGTATAAACGTGGGGTAGGGGTAATATTAAGGATTTAATATTAAAAAGTTGGGGTGTAATTGATATGATTTTGCATGCCATAAGTGGATGGCCATAATTGAGTCAATTATGGACATCATTAAAAGTTGACTTAATTAATAATTTGAATAGGGAATTATTAAAACTGGGGTAAAAGATTTTAAGTGTTAATCAATGCTTAGGACATGAGGTTGGACTCGTTTGTGACGTAAACCTGCCCGGACCCGCCCGGCAAATCCAGTGGTCACAAATGTTAGCCCAATGTGAGAGGTCCCAGGCCTAAACTAAAGCATAACGGTTGTAAAGACACGAGGTTAGACTCTTTTATGGTGTAAGACTGCCTGGACCCACCTGGCAAATCTAGCTGCCATAAATGCCAGTCTAATGTGAGAGGTCTTTATGAGGTTATGGCCTGAATGAATTAAGAAATACTTAACCAGATAAACATGTAAGGTGGGACATGGGGGTTAAGTAGATGCCTTGGGTGGCATGAGGAATCTAGGGGGTGCCCTTAGTGGCATGTGAAATACGATTAGTAAGACTTAACCAAACACACATGTAAATGAACATGACTAAGAGGGTTAAGTGGGATATACTAGTGACAAGCTTAGGTGGGTAGCTTGTGGGGGCCCATTTCGACCAGTATCCCAAACGTATCTTTGTGGGCTTGACCCAAGTCGAGGACGGGACACGCATGCTGGGTTTGACTGTAAGAGGCCAAAACGGGGAGCGGTGGCAACGCAAGTCCAACGGGTTTCGTATGCGTGTGTGGACCCGGGCTGGTAGGTAAGACGTGTTGCATCGTGTAGGTATAAGCCGTGCATTCTCAAGTTGTATCGGGTTGCCACTTTAGGGGAGTGATACACCCCACTGTGGGGCCAGCACGGGTATCTACGAGTAGGGAGCCGATCGAAAGTGGGTAGTGGGGTACACCTAGTGGACCTAGGGGCAGACGACACCTATGTAGTCAGCTAGGGGTACGTAAGGCTATTTATGAAGTTTCTGTGTGAAGCAAGTGGGATAAAACAATAGGGTGACTGGTGTGGTGCAGTGTAGTAATGTGCGGTGCAGTGTAGTAATCATTCGTTAGTAATTAGGTGTGCCTTTACCGTTATCTTTGACGTTATCTTAAACGCTATCTTTATCTTCCTAAGAGTTCATAGACATTTACTTGTCTTCCAGCTTATGCCTTAGTCTAGTTATTTTGATAATAGTATTTTTAGAATTATCATACTCGCCAGACTTTATGTCTGACCCCCTCTATTTCTATCCTTTTTCCCCCTCCAGGTCCTCAGGTTGGGCCCAGCTCTAGTGGAGTTTGATTGAATTGCTTCATCTCCCTTTGGAAAGCTTGGACCGTTGAAGTAAAGTGCAGCTTGTTGTCTTTTTAATGGATATTTATGTAATGGGATTATGTATTTTGTTTTTATGAAGATGGATATTGTACTTGGTTATGATCTATGGTTTTATGATGTAACAAACATGTTTAATTTTCGCTGCAATAAAATGAAGTTTTAGATTTCCAAGTACTATTTATTATCTGTCTTGTTGTAATTTTTCTGTTCTATATTCACTTATAACCTCCATGGAAGTTAATGCATTCCCTTTGTGACTGACATTAATGGACGTGGGGAGTTACAGCATATAACAAAACAGTGCAATGCTTTTTGGAAAAATGAAGCTATTATAAGACCCAGGTCCTATCACACAATGCGACACAAGCCGGGGGATAGGGTTTTCCCTTATAATAGCCAAACATGCTTTGTACGTTAAAACAAATCATTTGATACTCTTATAAGTGCATAGTGTATAAAACAACTTCAAATATAAATGTATCAATCCTAGACGGCATGGGTACCATATATCATGTCGCCAATACTAGGCTCTACAATCAAAAACGCAAAGTCACGTATTGGAAGTTGGATTTCCATCTGTGAACCGAGGCAAGGGATCGTCCTCACCGAATTTGAGACGCTCTAGCCCGTGTCTCAGGATCAGAGCTCGAGTGACCCTTGGATCTTCAGGGCTGGTCCACTCGATGTGGATTAAACTTAAACCCTGAACAATGCGTTTCCCCGCCCTATGGGGCGTCAATGAGCCAAATGAATCCATCGGTCCCGGATCGACCGATATAAACGAGGCGCCTCACATTCCAACGACCACACAGGTAAAAATAATATAAATGTCAGGGCTGGTAGGTCATTGACACTACCCTAGCTAGAAAGAAACGCATGCCCTCCCTGCAATCCTCTCCCATTTCTGGTTCATAACCGGTGTGTGAGGCTCGCGAATTAACGCTACACAAAGCTATGCCACACAGGCGGTGCTTTGATCATCAATCACAAGACTTTGCTTTTCAACAAAGGCCTTGATCATTTGCATCTTAGCATGCCACACAGGCAAACCACTCCATGCAACCGATATCCATCAATCACACAGAATGATATCCAATGTCAGACACACAATCCATTTACAAGTCCGTTCTGGGTCTGAACGAAACTGGAGGCACCTTGTACCTCGCATATCCATTGATCTCCAAGTACGTCCGGACGATCACCAACTGATTCCCTCCTCTTGGGTGTACAACCCAATCAAGATCATCAGTAATTATCCAAACGATGTGAAGACCTCTGGTCTTCGACCACCGTCTTCATCCTCGACACATCGTCGATTCAGTTATTCAGAATGGGATAAACCCGGCGTTTCCGAATAACTCGCGTATATAATAAACAAGTGTTACACAAACATAACATACGGCTCATTCCAATTCAGAATATGCTTTTATTCAAATATTCTTATACTTTGAAAAGGTTCCCATTAATTTTATCAAAGATTAATTATTTATATTTATTCTTTAATCTTTTTTGAATATCAATTAAAACCAAATTATGGTTTATCCAAACTAGTCGGGATTAGCGAACCTTACCGAAGTAATCACTTGTTAAATTTCCCAACCCCAACCTATTCATCCCATGAAGTAAAACTGGTCATACTTCATATCTAACACCACGGTGTTATCGATAAACTCAATTACCATTTCACGTTCAAATCTAATTAAAGATTTAACTATCGCCTGGAGAAAAACTGGTGATACTCCATTCTCGATCATTTCAATCTAATTAAAGATTCATTAAAACTCCAATTGGTTTTAATCTTCCCAAAAATAACTATTAATGATTATTTAATTTGGGAAATCATATCCTGTCTTTAACTGGGTTAAAGAACCAATGTCATTTAAAATACGGTTCACTATAAACCCAAAATCACATTCCATTCCATCAGTCTTCAACCGTAAATTAACAAGTGAACAATTCCCTAAGAAATAACCCCGAAGGTTTAAACCAACATCAGATCAATACCCGGGAAACCATTCAACTTAACTAATCTTCAGTTAGTTTCTGATTTTCTTAACTCCGTTGGGTCTAAAAACAGTATTATTAAAGATACCGTTCACGACAACCCAAAATCACATTCCATTTACAACGGAATCTTTATGGAAAACAAATCGATATATATAATCGATATAAACTTCCATATCCGACTAATAATATAAATGGAATAACGACAAATCCTTCTAAATTCCAGATATATTAGTTGTCTTCCTCCACAGAAATTCCCTTCGATTATTACCAATTCGAATTCCATTCCATTCCAATTTATTTTATTAAATTGGAAAACTTTACTTTGGAAAATTTCCTTTAAATCTTAACAAAAGATTTATAAATTTGAAATCACATTTCACTGTAAATCGGGTTAAAGAACGGATGTCATTAAAACACGGTTCACGATAAACGCAATTCACATTCTATAATTATCGGGTTAAAGAACAAGTGTTATTTAAAACACCGTTCATGATAAACCCAAAAATAAATTCAAATTCCATTCCAATTAAATACCATTTAATTGGTATACTTCATTAAATCTAAATAAAAAGATTTAATCTTTTTCTCAACTGGTTTTAAGAACAGTGTTAATGAAGACACCATTCACGACAAACCCAAATCCCATTTGATATTAAATACAAGGCCCTAAATAGAAAATATATCGGCTTATATTCAATATCAAATTCTATGACCAACAAATATCGTATTGGAAATAACGATATAAATATATCTTTCCAATTTCCATAACAATATCTGCATAATTACGAAATCCAACATCGAAATATTCCAAAGACAATTTCGATTCAAATCCATTTCCACTTTATATATTGGAAATTCTGGTTATATTTAAAACCCTTTCAAATCCAATTTATTTATTTCAAAAATAAATGGATTATAATTCTAATTCAAAACTAGTTCATTTTGATAAAAATCTATTTTTATCTTTTCAAATATGGAATTTTTCATCCCAATTCTTTCCAAATCATTTCTTATGATTTTACACAAATTATTGCTATTTTTAATAATTTTTTCAAGGTCCGTACAGTGGATTTCCATAAACGGCCATCGAACTGCACTTACAGCGACCTTTTCCAAATTTGATTTGGACATAATTCAAATCCAACTGTTAGATTTCAAATCTCTAATATTCGTTAGAAAGCTCTTCAATACGAACCCAACGGTTCCAGTTTTAGAAGAATCCGACGGTCGAATCTCCCGTAATGTCCATTCGAAGTCAATGGTCGAAATTCGCGAACTACCGCAGCGCAGCGCGTTCTATTCAGGCCATTATATATATTATATATATTTTGTCGATTTCCTTTTAAAACGTATTTTATAAATTGTTTTAAATTCGTTTTCAGAACGATTTCAACTTCATATTCAATTTCAAATCAAAATTGAATATTCCATACCATCGATATACCAATGATAATATTTTCAAAACATTATATTTTGAAATCAATCCTTTTCGATATCCATTATAAAAATGAATAAAATCGATATAGATATCGTTCACGTCAAAATGGCGTCAATCTAATCGACACGGCATTATATATTTAAATATAATCGTGTCCATCCCAAATCGGACATCAAAATTAGATTTTTGATTCTTTTACTGAATATTATTTGAAAATATTCGTTATTTTAAAATAATTGTTATTTTAAAATATTCATTCTTTCTGAACTGGAATTAGACACAATCAATTACCATATAATTGATTATATGGATTTCACACAACAAATGTGTATAACAACAATGAAAACAACAATCCATCATCCAGAGTGCGTTCTACACTATATAAGCATTAAATATAAATATTTAATGCTTACAACAGCCTGTCGATCAATCGATTGACATACCACTAATTATTGGGATTAGTGTATGCCCAATACCTTCCTAATACCCGTGTGGGGTTTCAATCAAAAAACACTGAATATTATTTGTGCAGTTGGGCGATGCGTAAAATTTATCGTCCCAATCAATATCAGTCAAATTAGTGTACATAAACAAATCGTCTGATTTGTAAATGAATATTTATTTTATTCACATACACGTTAAAAATTATTTTTTTAACGATAAATATTTATTCGGTTCATTTACACAATAAAAATGATATTTTTATTTTTCTAATATATTTTAGAAAATTTCGGCGGCATAACGACACGATACTAGAAACGGGACAAGGCCTAGCCTTATCCCCAGTCTAATAATGGCCTGCGCCATACACATCCCAATCTAATCAATTCCATTTCATTTCTCAAACCAATTCCATTCAAACAATTCAATCCACCAAACTAAGTAATCACACAAGCCGTCCATGTCACACAAGCCGTCCATGGTCTGTGGACGACGGGGGAACAGTTCATATATGAAGTTATAAATAAATAACTGTATAAAAATAATTTTTGGTGAGAAGTTCTCACCTTGGGGATCCGCTCCTCCATTCTATATTTCTGAACGGTTCAGATTTTGTTTTGATTACCGTCCTTTCCATCACAATCTATTTCACTCTATTCATAGTAAAAATCACATTTTTATTATTCAGTTCTCTATATAAAAATCATATTTTTACTTCGTTATAAAATTATATTTTTTAACATCGCTTCATGCATAAAAATCACATTTCATAACGCTACATGTATAGGAATGATTATATTTTTATTTCAACCCTAAACGTATAACAATCACATTTTTATACTGTTCAGATATAAATAAAAATCACATTTTTATACTGTTTAGATATAAATAAAAATCACATTTTTATACTGTTCAGATATAAATAAAAATCACATGATATAAATAAAAATCACATTTTTATACTGTTCAGATATAATTAAAAATCACATGATATAAATAAAAATCAAATTTTTTTACTATTCAGATATAAATAAAAATCACGTGATATAAATAAAAATCACATTTTTATACTGTTCATATATAAATAAAAATCACAAGATATAAATAAAAATCACATTTTTATACAGTTCAGATATAAATAAAAATCACATTTTATAAATAAAAATCACATTTTTATACTGTTCAGATATAAATAAAAATCAAATGATATAAATAAAAATCACATTTTTATACTGTTTAGATATAAATAAAAATCTCATTTTCGTACTGTTCTTATATTTTAAAACAATGCTCTTTCTATTTTTAAAAATGTTCTATTTATATTTTCTTAAAAAAAATCTATTTTGACTTTTCAAAATAAATCTATTTTGATTTTCTTCTAATGTATAAGTAAAATAAAATAAAAAGATGTGAAAACCCGTAACTTCCCCGGTGAGGAAAGCGCGGATAGTTCGAGAACAAGCCACAGAATAACGCAGACGGGAGAACATTTCATTGTATATTACAACAATGCATCAGATTACAAGAATATACAGAGTATAAATGAATAAATTACATTCGATAAATATCAAAGATTACAATAAATTACATAGCTGCGGAAAAACAATATAAACCACAACTGAAAGTAATGCACGGATATTGAGCTTTCCGAGCATCGTTCCAGCTGTAAATCAGGATCCTGTGAAAATAAATCTGCAAAACCAAAACTACTAGCTGCCCGTGTCGAAAATAAGGGCACCCAGAGTTTAGGTTAAAACAATAAACTCCAGGTCAGTCATGTGACTGGTGTGAGAACTAAAACAGTTGTAAATTTTTATTTCAAAGTAAGGTAAATCAAGGGACCATGCCGTATAACACGGAACGGGTTTCCTCCCAAGAACACCAGTGCATAAACAACAGCGCAATGCTAAATAAAGAAAAATGAAGCTATTATAAGACCCAGGTCCCATCACACAATGCAACGCAGCCAGAGGATAGGGTTTTCCCTTATAATAGCCAAACATGCTTGGTACGTTTTAAAAATCAAATCATTTGATACTATTATAAGTGCATATTGTATAAAATATCTTCAAATCATAAGTATCAATCATAGACGGCATAAGTGCCCCATCCCACTATGTCGCCATACTAGGCTCTACAAATAAAACCGAAATACACGTATTGGAAATTGGATTTCCATCATGGTGGCTCCTGATTCGAAAGATCGATCGCGTAATGCAATTCCCCACGGCTTACGTCCCAGCAAGAGAAAACACCGTCTGCACATCCGCACATTTGGGACCAGAGTACCACCGCGGCTTATGTCCCAGCGAGAGAAAACATCGCCTATTCTATATATCCCTGAGCACTAAGCTCATCTCGGTCGACCGAATCCATGACACTACTAAGGTGCCCATCTACTAAAAAGCATACTGATCAAACCATCAGTTTACCACCATACCGGGATGTGAGGCTCGCGAATCAACGCTATACACAAAGCCATGCTATATTAAAGCTGCGCTTTGATCATCAACCACCAAACTTTGCTTTTCAACAAAAGTCTGGATCACTGCATCTCAGCATGCCACACTATCAATCCATATCGTACCACTGATTTCTGCCAATATATAACCTCTGAGCTCGTATGTCTCAGAGAAGGGCGTTAAGCAAGAGAATAAATTCTCCGCCGCCAAACAGATATATATTTAGCAGAGATCAACGAATACAATATAAAGGAATACAATGTCAGACGCACCATCCATTTACAAGTCCGCTCTAGATCTGAACGAAACCGGAGGCACTTTCCTCGCATATCCATCCATCTCCAAGTACGTCTGGACGACCACCAACTGATTCCCTCATCTTGGGTGTACAACCCAATCAAGATCATCAGTAATCACCCAAACGATGTGAAGACTTCCGGTCTTCGACCACCGTCTTCATCTTCGACATATCGTCGAATCGGTTATTCAGAATGGGTATAAACCCGGCCTTTCCGAATAACCCGCGTATATAGTAAACAAATGTTACCTAAACACAACATACGCCTCATCCCAATTCAACAGTCACTAACCGTAAATTAGCAAGAGAACAATTCCCCAAATACTAACCCCGAAGGCCGAAACCAACATCAGATCAATACCCAGGAAACCATCCTTCTTAGCTAACCTACAGTTAGTTTCTAAATTTCAAGTTCTTATGGAAAGGTTCCCATTAATTTTATCAAAGATAAATTCTTTAAAATTTATTCTTTAATCTTCCTTTGGATATCATTTCAAACCAAATTATGGTTTTTCTAACTAGTCGGGATTAGCGAACCACACCGAAGTAATTATTTATTTTATTTCCCAATCCCAACCTATTAATACCATGAAGCAAAACTGGTAATACTTCATATCTAACACCACGGTGTTATCGGTAAATTCAATTACCATTTCACGTTCAAATCTAATTAAAGATTTAACTATCGCCTGGAGCAAAACTGGTGATACTCCATTCTCGGTCTTTTCAATCTAATTAAAGATTCATTAAAACTCCACTTAGTTTTAATCTTTAACTGGGTTAAAGAATCAGTGTCATTTTAAAACACGGTTCACTATAAACCCAAAATCACATTACATTTCAATCAGACTCTAACCATAAATTAGCAAGTGAGCAATTCTCTAAGTATTAACCCCGAAGGCCGAAACCAACATCAGATCAATACCCCAGAAACCATTCAACTTAACTAATCTCTAGTTAGTTTCTGATTTTATTAAATCCTTTGGATCTAAAAACAGTATTATTGAAGATATCGTTCACGACAACCCAAAATCACATTCGATATTAAATACAAGGCTCTGAATAGAAAATATATCGGCTTATATTCAATATCAAATTCTATGACCAACAAATATCGTATTGGAAATAACGATATAAATATATCTTTCAAATTTCCCATAACAATAACTGTATAATCACAAAATCCCACATCGAAATATTCCGAAGACAATTTCGATTCAAATCCATTTCCAATCTATATATTGGAAATCCTGGTTATTTTCAAAACAATTTCAAATCAAATTTATTTATTTAAAAACAAATAGAATTTTAATTCTAGTTCAAAACTAGTTCATTTCGATAAAAATCTATTTTTATCCTTTCAAATATGGAGTTTTTCATCCCAATTCATCACAAATCATTTCTTATGATTTTACACAAATTATTATTATTTTTAATAAATTTATCAAGGCCTATACAGTCGATTTCCATCAACGGCCATCGAACTGCACTTACAGCGACCTTTTCCAAATTTGATTTGGACATAATTCCAAATCCAACTGTTAGATTTCAAATTTCTAATATTATTTAGAAAGCTCTTTACGATACGAACCCAACGGTTCCAGTTTTAGGAGAATCCGACGGTCGGATCTCCAGCAATGTCCGTTCGAAGTCAATGGTCGAAATTCACGAACTACCGCGGCGCGGCGCGTTCTATTCAAGCCATTATATATATAATATATATATTATATATATTTCGTCGATTTCCTTTTTAAAACGAATTTTATAAATCATTTCAAATTTTTTTTCAAAAACAATTTCAAACTTTATTTCAAATTCAAATCAAAATTGAATTTTCCCTTATAAATTCTTTTTACATTCACTTCTATTTGATTTCAATTCAAATCGATTTCAGTTCTATTTCAATTCGTTTTCAATTGAATTCGATTCAATTCAGATTTATTTTCTATTCGATTCAATTCAAATTCGTTTTCAATTCAATTCGAATTCGTTTTCTATTCAATTCAATTCGAATTCGTTTTCTATTAAATTCAATTCAAATTCAGTTTGAATTTCAATTCTTTTCAAAATATCAGATTTTGAAATCACTTTCGATATTCATTATAAAATCGATATAAATATCGTTCATGTCAAAATGGCGTCAATCTAATCATCACAGCTTCATATATTTCTATTTTCAAATATTTAATGAAGTCCAATCAATTACCATATAATGTTAATTATATGTATTTTCTACAACACATGTATACAATATAACGATGAATAATCAATCATCATCCAAAGTGCACTGTACACTATATAAGCATCGAATTTAAATATTTAACGCTTATAACAGCCTGTCAATCAATCGATCGACATACAACTAACTATTGGGATTAGTGTATGTCGTATTTTATCCCAATACCCGTGTGGGGTTTTCAAACAATCAAACACAGATTTTATTTGTGCAGTTGGGCGATGTGTAAAATTTATCAACCCAATCAATATCAGTCAAATCAATGTATATAAACAAATCGGCCGATTTGTTTATAGATATTTATTTATTCACATTCACGTTAAAAATTATATTTTTAACTACATAAATATTTTATTTTCTTTCAATACATTAATTTTTAGTTCATTTACCCAATAAAATGATATTTTTATTTTTCTAACTTATTTTAGAAAATTTCGGCGGCATAACGACACGATACTAGAAATGGGACGAGGCCAAGCCTTATCCCCGGCCCAGTGAAGGCCCACGCCATTCACACGTCAATCAAATCCATTCAATTCACCAAACAATTCAATTCAAACCAAATAATCTAACAAACTACACAACCAAACAAACAAGTCCATGGTTTGTGGACGATTGTGTCGGGTGCTACTAAGCACCGTCTGCATCCTAATATATATATATATAACTAGAAAAGAAATTAAAGAGTGTGAAATTCTCACCAAAAGCTATCCCAATTCCACGTCTCTTCATTGATAGAAATCTTCATCGTTCTCGCCTTTTGCTACTTTCGTTGACCGTAGCCACTACATATGTAAGGACCCGTAACTTCCCCGTGAAGGAAAGCACGAATGCTTTGAGAACAACACACAAATGAGCGCATACGGAAGAACATTTCATTGTTATTACAACAATTCCATCAGATACAAGAATATACAGAGTAAAAAATGAATAAATTACATTCGACAAATATCAGAGATTACAATAAATTACATAGCAGCGGAAAATAATACAAAATCACAACTAGAAGTGATACACGGATACAGAGCTTTCCGAGCATCGTTCCAGCTGTAAATCAGGACCCTGTGAATATAAATCTGCAAAACCAAAACTACTAGCTGCCCGTGCGGAAAATAGGGGCACCCAGAGTTTAGGTTTAAACAATAAACTCCAGGTCAGTCATGTGACTGGTGTGAGAACTAAAACAGTTATAATTCTTTATTTTAGAGTTCGGTAAATCAAGGGACCACGCCGTATAACATGGAACGGGTTTCCTTCCAAGAATACCAGTGCATAAAATAAACAGCGCAATGCTAAATAAACAAAAATGAAGCTGTTATAAGACCCAGGTCCCATCACACAATGCAACGCAAGCCGGAGGATAGGGTTTTCCCTTATAACAGCCAAAGCATGCTTGATACGTTTAAAAACACATTATTTGATACTATAATAAGTGTATAGTGTCAAAACAGTTTCAATCATAAATATCAATCATAGACGGCATGGGTACCATATATCATGTCGCCATACTAGTTCTACAATTAAAACCGCAATACACGTATTGGAAATTGGATTTCCGTCATGAGCCGAGGCAAGGGGCAAGCTCCGATTCGAGACACTCTAGCAAATGTCCCAGGACCCCACTATGATCCTTGGATCTTCAGGGCCGGTCCTCTCTTACTTTTGAGGATTAGTTATTCCTGAACACACGTTTCCCGGTCCTTACAGACCTATATCCGAGGCGCCTCGCATTCCAACAACCACACAGGTGAAAAGTATATAAATGTCAGGGCTGGTAGGTCACTGACACCACCCTAGCTAGAAAGAAACGTCGTGCTCTCCCTGCAGTCACTATCCCGTTTTTGACTCATACCGAGGTGTGAGGCTCGCGAATTCACGTTATACACAAAGCTATGCCACACAGGCCGTGCTTTGATCATCAACCACAAGACTCTGCTTTTCAACAGAAGCCTTGATCAATTGCCACTTACGCATGCCACACAGGCAATTCACTCCATGCGTTTGATATCCATCAATATATAACCCCTGAGCTCGTACGTCTCAGAGAAGGGCGTTAAGCAAGAGAATAAATTCTCCGCCGCCAAACAGATATATATTTAATAGAGATCAATCACACGGACTAAAATCCAATGTCAGACACACAGTCCATTTACTAGTCCGTTCTGGGTCTGAACGAAACCGGAGGCACTTTCCTCGCATATCCATCCATCTCCAGGTACGTCTGGACGATCACCAACTGATTCCCTCATCCTAGGTGTACAGCCCAATCAAGATCATCAGTAATCACCCAAACGATGTGAAGACTTCCGGTCTTCAACCACCGTCTTCATCTTCGACATCTCGTTGAATCGATTATTCAGAATGGGTATAAACCCGGCCTTTCTGAATAACCCACGTATATAATAAACGAATGTTACACAAACACAACAAACGCCTCATTCCAATTCAGAATATTCTTTTATTCACAAAATCACATTCTTAGGGGAAATGTTCCCATTAATTTTATCCAAGATAAATTCTTCTAAATTTATCCTATAATCTTCCTTTGGATATCATTTCAAACTAGTCGGGATTAACGAACCACACCGAAGTAATTATTTGTTTTATTTCCCAATCCCAACCTATATATCCCATGGGGCAAAACTGGTGATACTCCATATCTAACACCACGGTGTTATCGGTAAAATTAATTACCATTTCACGTTCAAATCTAATTAAAGATTTAACTATCGCTTTGGAGCAAAACTGGTGGTACTCCACTCTCGATCACTTTTCAGCTTTGATAATTTAATTTATCAATTCACTTTTTAATCTAATTAAAGATTCATTAAAACTCCACTTAGTTTTAATCTTTTCAAAAAACAATATCCCGCCTTTAACTGGGTTAAAGAACCAATGTCATCAAAAACACGATTCACGACAAACCAAATCACATTTGATATTAAATACAAGGCTCTGAATAGAAAATATATCGGCTTATATTCAATATCAAATTCTGAAACCAACAAATATCGTATTGGAAATAACGATATAAAATATCTTTCAAATCCCCATAACAATATTTGTATAGTCACGAAATCCAACATCGAAATATCCCGAAGATAATTTCGATTCAGCTCCAGTCCAATCCACGTATTGGAAATTATCGATTATTTTCAAAAATCACTTTCAAATTCAATTTATTTATTTTAAAAATAAATTGATTTCAATTCTAGTTCAAAACTAGTTCATTTCGATAAAAATCTATTTTTATCTTTTCAAATGTGGAATTTTCCAGCCCAAATCTTTCCAATTCACATATTATAATTTTACACAAATTATAGATATTTTTAATAATTTTATCAAGGCCCGTACAGTCGATTTCCAACAACGGCCATCGAACTGCACTTACAGCGACCTTTTTCGAATTTGATTTGGACATAATTCCAAATCCACCCGTTAGATTTCAAATTTCTCATTTTCATTGGAAAGCTCTTTTCGATACGAACCCAACGGTTCCGGTTTTAGGAGAATCCGACGGTCGGATCTCCCGCAATGTCCGTTTGAAGTAAATGGTCGAAATTCAAGAACTACCGCGGCGCGGCGCGTTCTATTCAGGCCATTATATATATAATATATATATATATTATATATATTTCGTCGATTTCCTTTTAAAACGAATTTTAAAAATCGTTTTAACTTCGTTTCAAAACCATTTCAACACTATTTCCATTCAAAGCCAAAATTGAATTTTTCTTTATAAATTCGTTTTAAAATTCATTTCTATTCAATTCAAATTTTAATTCAATTTGAATTCATTTCAATTCACTTTCAATTCAATTTGAATTCGTTTTCAATTCAGTTCATTTCGAAATCGTTTTCAATTCAATTCATTTCGAAATCGTTTTCAATTCAATTCATTTCGAAATCGTTTTCAATTCAATTCATTTCGAAATCGTTTTCAATTCAATTCATTTCGAAATCGTTTTCAATTCAATTCATTTCGAAATCGTTTTCAATTCAATTCATTTCGAAATCGTTTTCAATTCAATTCATTTCGAAATCGTTTTCAATTCAATTCATTTCGAAATCGTTTTCAATTCAATTCATTTCGAAATCGTTTTCAATTCAATTCATTTCGAAATCGTTTAAAATCGATATAAATATCGTTCACGTCGAAATAACGCATCTCTAATCAACACGGCTTTATATTTTTCAAAACTCCTTTATTCTATCCAACAAATGAATATTTATCCCATTCAACACATGAATCAATATTTCTTTCAACACACGACTAATCTCAACACATGAGTACTGTCAACACCTCACTATTTTTGTTATGTAAAATATTTTATAAAACTATGGTATTTATCGTTTGATTTTAATTAGACTCCACCGTAAAGTAGATTCTAATCGTAAATATGATAAAGATGTAATTTATTTTATTTAAAATATTCTACTCAACACATGAATAGTTTCAACACATGATCATCGTCAACACATGACTATTTTTATATTCAACACATGAATTTTCTTTTATAATATTCATTGTTTTCCCGATTGGAATGAGGCCCAATCAATCACCATATACTGTTAATTATATGGATTCCATACAACACATGTATATAATAGCATTGAAAAATAATCAACCATCAACCAAAGTGCACTACACTGTATAAGCATCAAATATAGATATCCGACGCTTATAACAGCCTGTCAATCCACCGATCGACATATTTAATCAATCAGGATGAGTGAACTTCAAATTTCATCCCAACACCCGTGTGGGGTTTCAAACAATCAAACACAGATTTTATTTGTGCAGTTGGGCGATGTGTAAAATTTATCAACCCAATCAATATCAGTCAAATCAGTGTAAATAAACAAATCGGCCGATTTGTTTATAAATATTTATTTATTCACTTTCACGTTAAAAATTATATTTTTAACGATAAAATATTTATTTCAACACTTGAATTCCTATTCAGTTCATTTACACAATAAAATGATATTTTTATTTTTCTAACATATTTTAGAAAATTTCGACAGCATAACGGCACGATACTAGAAACGGGACATGGCCTAGCCTTATCCCCGGTCTAGTGAAGGCCCACGCCATTCACACATCAATCAAATCACTTTTGTTATGCAAACCACAAAATTTGGAGTAAGAGTCTAACCTAGCCTTACTCCTTCGCCTTATAACGGCGCACGTCTAATCCTAACCCATTTATCGATTCGATTTTCCACACCACAAACCACATTCAAACCAATATCGCAATCAATCACCAAACAGCCAAACAAACAAGTCCATGGTCTGTGGACGATTGTGTCGGGTGCTACTAAACACCGTCTGCATCCTAGTATATATATATATATATAACTAGAAAAGAGATACAAGAGTGAGAAGTTCTCACCGAAAGCTATCCAATACCACGACTCTTCATTTATAGAAATCTTCTTCGTTATCCCATCTTCGTCATCTTCGTTGCCCGTAGTTACTACATATATAAAAATCACACATTTTTATATTTTGATGTCTTTAAAATAAAAATCACATTTTTATTTATTCATTTTCAATTTAAAAGTCACACTTTTATAATCACTTCATATATTTAAAAATCGAATTTTTACTATGCTATTCAATATATAAAAATTCCATTTTTACTTTCACGCTATATGGATAAAAATGCTATTTTTATACCGCTACTATATAGATAAAAATTCTATTTTTACATCGTTATTCTATATATAAAGATCTCGCCTTTTCAACTATAAAGATTTCATCTTTATATATATAAAAAAAACAGCACTTTATTTCGACGTATAGAAAATAAAAATCAGATTTTTATTTTGCTACATACACAAAGATGATATTTTTATATTCTCTATCCTATAAAGATTATATTTTTAATACTTTAAAAATATAAAAATCATATTTTTAATGTTTCTATATAGTAAAGATTATATTTTTAATACTTTAAAAATATAAAAATCATATTTTTATCACTTTAAAAATATAAAGATCATACCTTTTACCAAATAAAAATCCTATCTTTTCACCTTTTAAGGTTCTAATCTTTTTCCATTTAAAATTCAAACCTTTTCTATTCTAAATTCTTTTTTAAAATCAGTTTTTAAATCCTAAAATAAAAAATCAGTTTTATATTTTCTTTAAATCAGTTTTAAATTTTCTATTAAATCAAAATAAAAGTAAAACAAATAAAAATAAATAAAAAAAAACGACTTACAGGGGGCTACGGTCAGACCGGCGGCCGCTACTGCGAGGGGGGGGGGCTCTGACGCGAGGGGGCGCTCGGAGGTCGGAGGTGGGGCCTGCGGTGGCTGGCGGCTCGAAGGGGGGGGGGTCTGCGTCGTGGGTTTGGGCTTCGCGAGTTGGGAGGAGAAGGAAGGAGGCGGAGGATCGGGGGCTGGAGGAAGGGAAGAAGGGGGGGAAGAGGAGGAAGCGGCGACGGCTCTGGGGGGGGGGCGCGCGAGGTGGCGGCGGCGGCTCTCTCCCCCCCGTCGCCTTCGTTTTTTTTTTTTTTCTTTTTAATTTTTATCTGATCGAAACTAACGGGGGGGGGGGGGGGGGGTATATGGAAAAAAAAAAGGTTTTATATTTTTAATTATTTAATTATTTAATTTTCAAAAAGGTACTTTTACATACGACCTCGAAACGAGGTCTACCGCCTGACGTCCATAGCGTATTACCCCCATTCTGAACACAATGGGATATGTATCGTAGGCTGATTCGACTGTTACAATCAGTTTCCGTTAAATTTACATTTAAATCACTATATTGAATTTAAACGCGCATTTCAAATTACCGGGGTCGCATACTAACTCTAAAAATTGCAGAAAAATATTTTCTAGCTTCGTATTGACGATACGGTCCTAACAAAACTAGTTTCGTCGAATTCTGAGACCATATGAAAAATGGCCAATTTCCAGTCGATTAAAATCAACTGAAATGGTCAAACGCGTTTTCCTTTGCCACGCTCACATATTGATTCGAAAAATTACGAAATTTGAAACCTAGCAATAACTTGACATCACGGACCTAACAAAACTGGTTTCGTCGAAATCCGAGGTCATTTGCAAAATATCCATTTTTAAGGGCCTGAATTCCATAGCGACTATTCAGAATTTTCAACTGGACATATCTCTCAATTTTTAAAGTGAAATATCAGTTTCTTACATCCGTTAGAAAGATATCATCAATTAGATCCTAATGTTTTTGGTTTCATTAAAATCCGGATTGTTTTGCACCCGGTACATTCAATTGAAGTTTGAAATCGAATTATCGAACTACCGCGCCATTTTCAATTCTATTTATAATTATATATAAAAATTTATATATTCTAACGACGACGTATATAAATATATACGTCGAATTATATTCAAAATAAATTTTCTCGTCGATATTATTTAAAATAATCTATTTTAAATGTTCAAAATCCGCTAAAATTGCCAAAATAAAAATTTTAAACTGGCCCAGATTTTCGGGTTATTACAACATATATAAAAATCACATTTTTACTTTGCTATTCAATATATAAAAATCGAATTTTTACGTTGCTATTCAATATATAAAAATCGAATTTTTACTTTGCTATTCAATATATAAAAATCGAATTTTTACTATGCTATTCAATATATAAAAATCGAATTTTTACCATGCTATTCAATATATAAAAATCGAATTTTTACCATGCTATTCAGTATATAAAAATCGAATTTTTACCATGCTATTCAATATATAAAAATCGAATTTTTACCATGCTATTTATTATATAAAAATCGAATTTTTACTATGCTATTCAATATATAAAAATCGAATTTTTACTATGCTATTCAATATATAAAATCGAATTTTTACTATGCTATTCAGTATATAAAAATCATATTTTGATGTCAAAGCTTTATATCTATAAAAATAACACATTTTTATTTCAATGTTCTATATTGTAAAAAAAAATGTTTTTAACCAAAGCTATTTATTTTACAACAAATGCTATTTCATTTTTAAAACTCCATGTTATTTTATTTTCATAAATCACTGCTATTTACTATTTTATTTTTAAAACTCCTTGCTATTTTATTTTAAAAAAAACAATGCGTGTGTATATAGTTATTTTCATAAGGGAAAGGAAAAGAAGCTTACTGGAACCGTACTGGACCTCGTCGAGCACTGCTCCAGCCCTAGGGCACCACCGTGCCGCCACTGTGGTGGCACAGACCCCGATCCGCGATGCTCATCAGAACCGCCTTGCCACCATCCCCTCAACGCATCAGTCTGACCCAGTTCGATGCCTCCGTGTGTGCCCAAAACCCTTGAAACGCGCCAGCTTTCGAAGGCGATTTCCGCCTCGTCGATCCCTAGAAACCAATCATGACCCTTGATGTTGAAGCCCTCCCCTTGCTAATCGATTTCCAGTTAGAGGATTGGTAAATTAGTTCGTGGATTTCGGGACTGAGGGGAATCAGATTGGGACGATGGTGGCCATCGTTTTTGGATGGAGCGGCGGTTTCAAATGAAAGGGTTGACCGCTTGGAAATGATTTTGACTGAGCACTAGGGTTTAGAAATCCTTTTATATATTTTTAAATTAATATTTAATTCCATCCTTAATTGTTAATCGCTCCGAACCCCAAATCAAACCCAACGACCGTCGCCCCTAGCTAATTACCCCCATTCCGAACACAATGGGATATGTATCGTAGGCTGATTCGATCGTTTGAATCAGTTTCCATTGAATTTTAAGTATAATTCTTTATATATTCAATTTAAACGTACATTTTAAATTACCAGGGCCACATACTGACTCGAAAAATTCCCGAAAAATTATTTCTAGCTTCGTATTGACGATACAGTCATAACAAAACTAGTTTCGTCGAATTCCGAGACCGTTGGAAAAATGGCCATTTTCCAGTCGATTAAAATTAACTGAAACTGGTCAAACACGTTTTCTTTTGCCACGCTCACATATTAATTCGAAAAATTATGAAATTTGGAATCTAGCAATAACTTTACATCACGGACCCAACAAAAGTGGTTTCGTCGAAATCCGAGGTCGTTTGCAAAATTCCTATTTTTAAGGGCCTGAATTCCATAGCGGCTATTCAGAATTTTCAACTGGACATATCTTTTGATTCCCGCTATGAAATCTCGATTTTTCGGATTCGTTGGAAAGATATCATCAGTTAGATCCTATCATTTTTGGTTTCGCTAAAATCCGGATTGTTTTGCACCCGGTACATTCAATTAAAGTTTGAAATCGAATTATCGAACTACCGCGCCATTTTCAATTCTATTTATAATTATATATAATTACTTATATTCTAACGACGACGTATATAATATATACATTCGATTTATATTCAAAATAAATTTCTCGTCGATATTATTTAAAATAATTCATTTTGAATAATCAAAATTCGCTAAAATTGCCAAAATAAAAATTTTTAAACTGGCCCAGATTTTCGGGTTGTTACAATCTCCCCCACTAAAAACTTTTCGTCCCCGAAAAGGAACAAAGCCGAAAGTTGTTTCACAAATCAACTCAACTTCCAGTGCTTTCACTACGGCTTAAGTTCTTCAACTTTTCAGTTTCTAAGTACTTTTCAAAAATTTGGCTAACACCCTAAATTTTTGAAAAATTTCGCCATAACCTCCCCTGCACCGGGACCACGGGAAAATCCCGAAATTGCCATATAGGCCTTCTGATCTCAAAAAGAAAAAGAAAAAGCCTAGCGGCTAGCCAATCGGCTCATAAAATCATCATCACCCAAACAAAACAGTAAATTATAGTAAACATGTACCTATTTGTCGGGCAAACAAATTTTATTCTCTGCTCTAGCCTCCTTGCTATGACCTGTTCAATGTAAGTACAAGTATATGCAAGCAAATGCGACACATTTTTCAATACAATTCACTTTTTGGTACAATTTGACTAAATGGTTCAAATTTTAATTAATCCAACAATAATCAAACAACGCAACCATCAATCAATTAGTTGATTAGCATTTCAAATTCATAACTTTGATACATAGTCAAAAATCAGATTTTTGATGCCAAATCACAAAAATAAGCCCTATCTAATTTTGGTTCTCACACCAGTCAATAGGAAATATATAGAAATCTCACTTTCGTCACTCGAATATAAACACTGATAATGTGATCACAATTATCAGTATCATCCCCGGGCGACTAGAGTGTGATTCTATATCTATCCAGTATATTAAAACTTCAAATATACGCGGATCAGACATATACGCAAAATCTTTATATACTGCATTGTCCAAATCAATATAAATAAATAATCAAATACGAATAATTAATTTAAATTTTCAAAACAAAGATTGTTTTCACTTTTATTTTAAAAATTTACTCTTCACACTCGTTCTAGGATACTACTGATCCCGTCTCTAACGAGTCATTCTCATTGGATATTACTAATCCAATATCTGATGAATTCTTTCGTATGGTTCTAATGTGTGTTGTTCTCTGAGCTCTGTAAACCAAAGCTCTGATACCAACTGTGAAAACCCGTAACTTCCTCGGTGAGGAAAGAGCGGATAGTTCGAGAACAAGCCACAAAATAACGCAGAAGGGAGAACATTTCATTGTATATTACAACAATGCATCAGATTACAAGAATATACAGAGTATAAATGAATATTACACAGTAATATCAGAGATTTAAATTACATTTAAATACATCGCAGCGGAAAATAATACAATACACAACTAGAAGAGATATACGGATACAAAGCTTTCCGGATATCATTCCAGCTGTAAACCAGGATCCTGTGAATATAAATCTGCAAAACCAAAACTACTAGCTGCCCGTGTCGAAAATAAGGGCACCCAGAGTTTAGGTTAAAACAATAAACTCCAGGTCAGTCATGTGACTGGTGTGAGAACTAAAACAGTTGTAAATTTTTATTTCAAAGTAAGGTAAATCAAGGGACCACGCCGTATAACACGGAACGGGTTTCCTCCCAAGAACACCAGTGCATAAACAACAGCGCAATGCTAAATAAAGAAAAATGAAGCTATTATAAGACCCAGGTCCCATCACACAATGCAACGCAGCCGGAGGATAGGGTTTTCCCTTATAATAGCCAAACATGCTTGGTACGTTTTAAAAATCAAATCATTTGATACTATTATAAGTGCATATTGTATAAAATATCTTCAAATCATAAGTATCAATCATAGACGGCATAAGTGCCCCATCCCACTATGTCGCCATACTAGGCTCTACAAATAAAACCGAAATACACGTATTGGAAATTGGATTTCCATCATGGTGGCTCCTGATTCGAAAGATCGATCGCGTAATGCAATTCCCCACGGCTTACGTCCCAACAAGAGAAAACACCGTCTGCACATCCGCACATTTGGGACCAGAGTACCACCGCGGCTTACGTCCCAGCGAGAGAAAACACCGCCTACTCTATATATCCCTGAGCACTAAGCTCATCTCGGTCGACTGAATCCACGACACCACTAAGGTGCCCATCTACTAAAAAGCATACTGATCAAACCATCAGTTTACCACCATACCGGGATGTGAGGCTCGCGAATCAACGCTATACACAAAGCCATGCTATATTAAAGCTGCGCTTTGATCATCAACCACCAAACTTTGCTTTTCAACAAAAGTCTGGATCACTGCATCTCAGTATGCCACACTATCAATCCATATCGTACCACTGATTTCTGCCAATATATAACCTCTGAGTTCGTATGTCTCAGAGAAGGGCGTTAAGCAAGAGAATAAATTCTCCGCCGCCAAACAGATATATATTTAGCAGAGATCAACGAATACAATATAAAGGAATACAATGTCAGACACACCATCCATTTACAAGTCCGCTCTAGGTCTGAACGAAACCGGAGGCACTTTCGTCGCATATCCATCCATCTCCAAGTACGTCTGGATGACCACCAACTGATTCCCTCATCTTGGGTGTACAGCCCAATCAAGATCATCAGTAATCACCCAAACGATGTGAAGACTTCCGGTCTTCGACCACCGTCTTCATCTTCAACTTATCGTCGAATCGATTATTCAGAATGGGTATAAACCCAGCCTTTCTGAAAAACCCGCGTATATTATAAACAAATGTTACACAAACACAACATACGCCCCATTCCAATTCATCAATCCCTAACCGTAAATTAGCAAGAGAAAAATTCCCCAAATATTAACCTCGAAGGCCGAAACCAACATCAAATCAATACCCAGGAAACCATCCTTCTTAGCTAACCTACAGTTAGTTTCTAAATTTCACGTTCTTAGGGAAAGCTTCCCATTAATTTTATCAAAGATAAATTCTTTAAAATTTATTCTTTAATCTTCCTTTGGATATCATTTCAAACCAAATTATGGTTTTTCAAACTAGTCGGGATTAGCGAACCACACCGAAGTAATTATTTATTTTATTTCCCAATCCCAACCTATTCATCCCATGAAGCAAAACTGGTAATACTTCATATCTAACACCACGGTGTTATCGGTAAATTCAATTACCATTTCACGTTCAAATCTAATTAAAGATTTAACTATCGCTTGGAGCAAAACTGGTGATACTCCATTCTCGATCTTTTCAATCTAATTAAATATTCATTAAAACTCCACTTAGTTTTAATCTTTAACTGGGTTAAAGAATCAGTGTCATTTTAAAACACGGTTCACTATAAACCCAAAATCACATTACATTTCAATCAGACTCTAACCATAAATTAGCAAGTAAGCAATTCTCTAAGTATTAACCCCGAAGGCTGAAACGAACATCAGATCAATACCCCAGAAACCATTTAACTTAACTAATCTCCAGTTAGTTTCTGATTTTCTTAACTCCTTTGGATCTAAAAACAGTATTATTGAAGATACCGTTCACGACAACCCAAAATCACCATCGATATTAAATACAAGGCTCTGAATAGAAAATATATCGGCTTATATTCAATATCAAATTCTATGACCAACAAATATCGTATTGGAAATAACGATATAAATATATCTTTCAAATTTCCCATAACAATACCTGTATAATCACAAAATCCCACATCGAAATATTCCGAAGACAATTTCGATTCAAATCCATTTCCAATCTATATAATGGAAATCCTGGTTATTTTCAAAACCATTTCAAATCAAATTTATTTATTTAAAAACAAATAGGATTTTAATTCTAGTTCAAAACTAGTTCATTTCGATAAAAATCTATTTTTATCCTTTCAAATATGGAGTTTTTCATCCCAATTCTTCACAAATCATTTCTTATGATTTTACACAAATTATTATTATTTTTAATAATTTTATCAAGGCCTGTACAGTCGATTTCCATCAACGGCCATCGAACTGCACTTACAGCGACCTTTTCCAAATTTGATTTGGACATAATTCCAAATCCAACCGTTAGATTTCAAATTTCTAATATTCGTTAGAAAGCTCTTTTCGATACGAACCCAACGGTTCCAGTTTTAGGAGGATCCGACGGTCGGATCTCCCGCAATGTCCGTTCGAAGTCAATGGTCGAAATTCACGAACTGCCGCGGCGCGGCGCGTTCTATTCAGGCCATTATATATATAATATATATATTGTATATATTTCGTCGATTTCCATTTTAAAATGAATTTTATAAATCATTTCAAATTTGTTTCAAAAACAATTTCAACCTTTATTTCAAATTCAAATAAAAATTGAATTTTCCATTATAAATTCTTTTTACATTCACTTCTATTTGATTTCAATTCAAATCGATTTCAATTCTATTTCAATTCGTTTTCAATTGAATTCGATTCAATTCAGATTTATTTTCTATTCGATTCAATTCAAATTCGTTTTCAATTCAATTCAATTCAAATTCGTTTTCTATTCAATTCAATTCGAATCCGTTTTCTATTAAATTCAATTCAAATTCAGTTTGAATTTCAATTCTTTTCAAAATATCAGATTTTGAAATCACTTTCGATATTCATTATAAAATCGATATAATTATCGTGCACGTCAAAATGGCGTCAATCTAATAAACACGGCTTTATATATTTCTATTTTCAAATATTTAATGAAGCCCAATCAATTACCATATAATGTTAATTATATGGATTTTCTACAACACATGTATACAATATAACGATGAATAATCAACCATCATCCAAAGTGCACTGTACACTGTATAAGCATCGAATATAAATATTTAACGCTTATAACAGCCTGCCAATCAATCGATCGACATACAACTAACTATTGGGATTAGTGTATGTCGTATTTTATCCCAATACCCGTGTGGGGTTTTCAAACAATCAAACACAGATTTTATTTGTGCAGTTGGGCGATGTGTAAAATTTATCGACCCAATCAATATCAGTCAAATCAATGTATATAAACAAATCGGCCGATTTGTTTATAGATATTTATTTATTCACATTCACATTAAAAATTATATTTTTAATGATAAGATATTTTTAACTACATAAATATTTTATTTTCTTTCAACACATTAATTTTTAGTTCATTTACCCAATAAAATGATATTTTTATTTTTCTAACTTATTTTAGAAAATTTCGGCGGATAACGGCACGATACTAGAAACGGGACGAGGCCTAGCCTTATCCCCGGTCTAGTGAAGGCCCACGCCATTCACACATCAATCAAATCCATTCAATTCACCAAACAATTCAATTCAAACCAAATAATCTAACCAACTACACAACCAAACAAACAAGTCCATGGTCTGTGGACGATTGTGTCGGGTGCTACTAAGCACCGTCTGCATCCTAGTATATATATATATATATATATATATATAACTAGAAAAGAAATTGAAGAGTGAGAAATTCTCACCAAAAGCTATCCCAATTCCACGTCTCTTCATTGATAGAAATCTTCATCGTTCTCGCCTTTTGCTACTTTCGTTGACCGTTGCCACTACATATATAAAAATCACATTTTTACTTTGCTATTCAATATATAAAGATCGAATTTTTACGTTGCTATTCAATATATAAAAATCGAATTTTTACTTTGCTATTCAATATATAAAAATCGAATTTTTACTATGCTATTCAATATATAAAAATCGAATTTTTACCATGCTATTCAATATATAAAAATCGAATTTTTACCATGCTATTCAGTATATAAAAATCGAATTTTTACCATGCTATTCAATATATAATAATCGAATTTTTACCATGCTATTTAGTATATAAAAATCGAATTTTTACCATGCTATTCAGTATATAAAAATCGAATTTTTACTATGCTATTCAGTATATAAAAATCGAATTTTTACTATGCTATTCAGTATATAAAAATCGAATTTTTACTATGCTATTCAGTATATAAAAATCATATTTTGATGTCAAAGCTTTATATCTATAAAAATATCACATTTTTATTTCAATGTTTTATATTGTAAAAAAAAACGTTTTTAACCAAAGCTATTTATTTTACAACAAATGCTATTTCATTTTTAAAACTCCATGTTATTTTATTTTCATAAATCACTGCTATTTACTATTTTATTTTTAAAACTCCTTGCTATTTTATTTTAAAAAAACAATGCGTGTGTATATAGTTATTTTTATAAGGGAAAGGAAAAGAAGCTTACTGGAACCGTTCTGGACCTCGTCGAGCACTGCTCCAGCCCTAGGGCACCACCGTGCCGCCACTGTGGTGACACAGACCCCGATCCGCGATGCTCATCAGAACCGCCTTGCCACCATCCACTCAACGCATCAGTCTGACCCAGTTCGACGCCTCCGTGTGTGCCCAAAACCCTTGAAACGCGCCAGCTTTCGAAGGCGATTTCCGCCTCGTCGATCCCCAGAAACCAATCATGACCCTTGATGTTGAAGCCCTCCCCTTGCTAATCGATTTCCAGTTAGAGGATTGGTAAATTAGTTCGTGGATTTCGGGACTGAGGGGAATCAGATTGGGACGATGGTGGCCATCGTTTTTGGATGGAGCGGCGGTTTCAAATGAAAGGGTTGACCGCTTAGAAATTATTTTGACTGAGCACTAGGGTTTAGAAATCCTTTTATATATTTTTAAATTAATATTTAATTCCATCCTTAATTGTTAATCGCTCCGAACCCCAAATCAAACCCAACGACCGTCGCCCCTAGCTAATTACCCCCATTCCGAACGAAATGGGATATGTATCGTAGGCTGATTCGATCGTTTGAATCAGTTTCCGTTGAATTTTAAGTATAATTCTTTATATATTCAATTTAAACGTACATTTTAAATTACCAGGGCCACATACTGACTCGAAAAATTCCCGAAAAATTATTTTTAGCTTCGTATTGACGATACAGTCATAACAAAACTAGTTTCGTCAAATTCCGAGACCGTTGAAAAAATGGCCATTTTCCAGTCGATTAAAATCAACTGAAACTGGTCAAACACGTTTTCTTTTGCCATGCTCACATATTAATTCGAAAAATTATGAAATTTGGAATATAGCAATAACTTTACATCACGGACCCAACAAAATTGGTTTCGTCGAAATCCGAGGTCGTTTGCAAAATTCCCATTTTTAAGGGCCTGAATTCCATAGCGACTATTCAGAATTTCCAACTGGACATATCTTTTGATTCCTGCTATGAAGTCTCGATTTTTCGGATTCGTTGGAAAGATATCATCAGTTAGATCCTATCAATTTTGGTTTCGCTAAAATCCGGATTGTTTTGCACCCGGTACATTCAATTGAAGTTTGAAATCGAATTATCGAACTACCGCGCCATTTTCAATTCTATTTATAATTATATATAATTATTTATATTCTAACGACGACGTATATAATATATACGTTCGATTTATATTAAAAATAAATTTCTCGTCGATATTATTGAAAATAATTCATTTAAATAATCAAAATTCGCTAAAATAAAAAATTTTAAACTGGCCCAGATTTTCGGGTTGTTACAAAAGAGGCAAAACCTTTCACTGTTAAAAGCCTGGATCCCGTCGCTCTAAAGAACCCATCAGCTTCCAACCCAGGTCTCTGATTTGCACGCCAACGGAGCCACTAGACACTGATCGGAACCCACCCCCGTGCGTGCCTCCGTGACACCTCCAAGCGCCTAGAACGGCGTCCAACTCGCAGGTCGGAAATGCCATGAAAACGTCGGCGACGGAACCGACTTTAGGCCGCCATTCCTCCCTAATCACAACATAAACGAAGGCCATACCTATATAAGTCTGAAGTGGGGAGGAAGCACAACATTTTTCCCTCTAAGACCATCTTCTAATTCGGATCGTAACACGCTCGATTTTGGGGTTTTAATTCTGATGAGTTTCCGCACTTTAATCTGAACGACGGCGGGCTATTTGGGACTTAGGGTTTCAGAAAAAAAGGGGGGTTTATATAAAATTTATATTATATTTCCAAAAGTACCCTCATATCGATGCGAACTCAAAATCGAGCCCAACAACTGTCGTTCCTAGCATAATACCCCCATTCCGGACAAAATGGGATATGTCCGGTAAGCCAATTCGACTATTATGATCAATTTCCGTCAAAATAAAAATATAAATCAATATATTGAATTTGAACGCACATTTCAATTTACCGGGGCCACATACTAAAAATTCTAGAAAAATTATGTCTAGCTTCGTATTGACGATGCTGTCCTAACAAAACTAGTTTCGTCAAATTTGAAGACCGTTTGAAAAATGACCATTTTCTAGTCGATCCAAATTGACTAAAACTGTTAAAACAAATTTTCATTTGCCCCGCTCACATATTGATTCAGAAAATTATGAATTTTGGAATCTAGCAATAACTTGATATCCCGGATCCAACAAAAGTGGTTTCGTCGAAAACAGAGGTCGTTTGCAAAATTTCCATTTTTAAGGGCTAAAATTCCAAGGCGACTATTCTGAATTTTCAACTGGGAATTACTTTTTATTACCGCAATGAAATTTCAATTTTTCGGATACGTTGGAAAGATATTCTTTATTAGATTCAAATATTTTTGGTTTCGCTAAAATCCAGTTTATATCGAATCCTGTACATTCATTTGAATTTTGAAATCGAATTTTCGAACTACCGCGCCATTTTCAATTCCTTTTATAAATAAAAAAAATAAAAATAAATATTTATATTCTAACGACGATTCAAATAAATATATATGTTCTAATTCTATTCAAAATAAATTTTTCATCGTCATTATTTAAAATAAACCATTTTAAATATTCAAAATTCATTAAACTTGCCAAAATAAAAAATTTAAATTGGCTCGGATTTTTCTGATTATTACATAAATTCTGATCCCAAACTTTCTAAATAATAATCACATTTAAAAACATATGGATACACAGTTTTTTTATTAAGTCTTAGCTTAAACTCAACTGAAATACTTCATTATTTATTTGAAATCATTTCCTAAGGTTTTGAAGACGATTATTAAGTTTTAAATCATTTAAAACTCCATATTGGATAATAATGTTCGAAAGCGTTATTAAAGGGTATTCCAAATTAACCAATTTTGTTTAAACTACTTCAAATCTTCATAACTTTGATCCAAACCACTTTAAAATCATTTACTATGATTTATCAAATTTTTCCCCTATTTTTACTAATTTTTAAATAGCTGTTTCATTTGATTTCAAAATTTGGCCACTAAATTGCACTTATAGCTTCAAAAAACAATTATACACATAACTTAGAATCTACATATTGAGTTATGAAAATTCCTTTTCCATTCGAAAACTATTATCTTTAGGAAGCAAAAGTTTTCCATTTCGAAGAGATTCGATTTAAATTGCACCTATTATAAGCGCTCGAAGTTTATTGTCAAAATTCGCGAACTACTGCAACACAACTAGTCTATAATTTAATTTCAAAAATCATCCAATTTACTTCAAAATGTTAATAAATACTTTTAAAACATATATATATATATATAATTATATATAATTATTTGAAAACAACTTTTCAAATTTTCACATTAAAATTCAAATATTCATATTAAATGAATATTATAATATTATTTAAATAATAATATTTGTCAAATTTAATTCTTTTAAACTCAAAATTCCCTAAAATAAAATATAATATAATATAAGATAGTTTAAACAATCAATTTGAGTTTTCGTTATCATTTATATATCAAACTCAACTTCACTTTTTAAAGTTATTATTCATAATCGATTTCAAATTTAAACATGTCATTTATATCAGAAATAATTTTCAAATAAACTTCCACATTTACAAAAGTTTTTCATAAATATGTCAATTTCATTTCCAAACAATTTTGAATTCAAAATTCCAACTTTTATTTTTACATGTTATTTAAATGAATAAAATATTCATTTATATTATCCGAGACTGATTCAGTACCCGTATATTTCCATATATGTGGGTGTACCTTGTGCATTATACATAGTATCACTACTAAATAACCATATCAATATCCATAGCATACATTCATCCATCATAACATATATTCAATAATAATATATGTACATGAGCGTTTTGTTAATAAATTTTTATGCTTAATTTAATAGCTAATTAACTGTATATTCACAACCATTATCATAACATCCAAAATCAACGAATATAATATTAAGTTTCTCACCATTGGGTTCCACTCCAGCAGACTTTTATTGAAGGAGTTATCGCACACTGAAGCTACCCTGGACTGACTGTTTGTTCAAAAATTATATATGTATATATATAATATACATATATATATATAATATTTACTTTTCTTTTCTTTTTTTATAGAAGGAGGAGTTCGTTGGTGGTGCTAGGTGCAAGGAGAGGGCTAGGTGGCATTAGGGGGAGCCATGGGGGTAGGGGACGTGAGAGGGTATAAGGCATTAGGGGGGTAAGTGGTGGGGTGTTAGAGGGAACGGAAGGAGGCGTGGAGGATGAGGAAGAGATGGATAATGGAAGCCAAAAGGAGGAAGGGTAGGAGGAAGATAGAGATACTAGGAGGCTATGGCCACTAAGTTTAGGAAGAAGGAGAAAGAAAGAAATGGAGAGGAATGAATAGAAAAGGAGGAAGTGGCTTCCTTATATAGGAAAAGGGAGCTAAGGTGTTGGTGACACAATGTTGGACATGTGTCTTCCTTCCATTAAAACCACCACAAACCATGGGTTAAGCTCATTGTTTTACAAAAGCATAAGTGGTATGTTCTTTAGGATATTCCTAAGGGATTTGTCACACTTTTTGTTACACTTTTCCCAAGTGTTTAAATTGTTATATTGCTAGTTCATGCTATGTAACAGACCTAAGTTAGTGTTTGTCAATTGCGATCAAATGACAAATGATGCTAACGAATTCTAAGATCGTTATTAGTCGATGAAACCTTATTATTCTTAATTAAAAATCAAGTTGGTATTTATTTTTAAATTAAATTCAAATTGACTATTATAAATTAAAATCTTGGTTTTTAAATTGACAAAAAATTCTTAAAAATTGGTAAAAGTTTGACAAAAATTCGGTAATGTTACAAAGGGGTACATGTAATTTTGTTTAATGGTCTGTAGGATATGCCATGAGATAGTACTTAGGATTAAATGTAAAAATATTATTGTTTCTTCTTTTAAATGATGGCGAAGATAAGCAAGTAACGATATAGAATTTGTAAAACAAATATCGCCATCATTTTCAATAAATTCCATAACCAATCTATTAATCACCATAAAAATATCGATTATTTAACATACACTAGTGAAGATGTAAATTGATTTGTCAAGTTTTACATGAAACTGGTTTGTTAGTGATATTTGAAAGCCCTATGATCGGTGGTAGGAACTCAATGGGCTAAGGAAAAAATACTCACTCAAATCCAAAAAATTAGGACCAATTATAAGATTCTTAACATTGTAGATTGATTTAAAACTAGAATGATTGCTGACCAAATTTGTAGAAAGGATCGGTTGGGAAAATAAAAGATATTCAAATTTGAGGTGTTGTATCTAAAATTCAATCATGCTAAAATTCCTATTCCTAATGTCTTGATCCCTTGAAGATCGTACAAACCATCGATGCCAGATTCATCTACCGTAATGAATATCGACTTGTAATCCTTATATTTTATCGTCACAGTAGCTTTCATTAACAAGTTATTTAGAATTAGAGGTAATATTAAGGTTTATCAAGGATCAAATTGGATAAGAACCTGTAATCATCGAAATTAGGTAGCTCTATGGTATCTTTCCCCATGGGAGAGAAAAACCACTGGATATATGTAGAGTCTGCCGCACTAGCCTAGCGGTTAAGGACTTTGCATCGTGATAATAGCGACACGAGTTGGAAACCCAAAAGACTTGCTAATAGCTTGCCATGTGCATACACTAGGATCAACCACTTATGTGGTGCTCGCGGACCGGGCTAGGTGCATTAGGGGTTTTACAATTTCGATCAGTTTTCACCTAAACAAATTAAGTATACATACATGCCCGTGCGTTCATTGTCAATTATACAAATAAAAATTGCTTCATATTAAATTTACATAAATTATTTTATGCTAGTTCATTGTTAGGTAGTGATACTACTATGATAACATACAGTTTATTTCTTACTTCCTTCCAAACTTTATAAATTCTCAAAACTGACCAAGATGCCCTAGCATGAAAACGAATATGATCTGATCCGTTAATTCATTTCATAGGAAAATTTAGTCGTGAAAATAAAATAAAACCCATCTCTACTTTTTTGTCGCTTCTCTTCCTTCCACTTGACGTTGCTTTTACTATCCTCATCCTACTTGATGTCGCTTTAGCTGCCTTGTTGGTGTCACTCTTTTTTTTACTCCATCTCTTTTCTCAAAGAAATCGGTCAAAAAGATAATCTATTATTATAACATCCGATACTGGATTTTAATACTAGTTTCGTCCCAATCATCGCCAAAACCAAGATGGAATGATCTGGATTCCTACTCATTGGCTGAAACCTTGAACCATGCGAAAATATTTTCTTGAGTATGTGTAAGAGAAGTCACTAAGCAGGGGCATAAGGAACTTTTATAATATTTAATTCATGGGAAATACTGTAGAAAGATACAAAATGAAATGTCAACTATAAGCACGAGCAATTAAAAAATCATTATGGGTATTTAATTAAAATATGATTATGGACCTAGGACTGTAATGACTGAATGCTATAGACATGGATTCAATGCTCAGATGAATACCGTATTAAATTTAGCCTTTGGAAAAATGGGATGATGTTATTTAATCATGTTCTATGCATATATTTTATATCACATTAATAATAATTTAATTATTTTTCTTATAATTTAAATTAATTTTTCATGTTTACTATATTGAACAACATCATTCTAAAGAAACTTTTTTTTAAATAATCCTTTAGAAAATGTTGAGAAGAATTTTATTTCTGAAAGTACCATCGTAAAGAGAGAAAATGTGTGGTCATCTGCATCATCTAATCAGACCTATAATACAAATAAATTCAATTAAAATATCATATTAGAACATAAGCTAATGTACATATAGAGAAAGTTTATATCTTTACTTACATGGAAGATGATTTTTCATGGAACACCAATCACTAAAGAGCATAATAGTCTATTTAGTGGAAAGACTGATGAAAATGATTTTATTAAGTTCAAGCCTGTTCCATCCACAAAAAGAAAATGTAATATCCCAAGTTATGAATCAGTGAAGAAACAAACTGAATATTCTGTTGAAGTTCTGGTAACGGCCCAGAAAATCTGACGCTCAAATTTTCGACAATAATACATAATTCTGTATTACTTGCCAAAAGCCCAAGTATCGAAATCCCGTATTGTTAATTGGAAGAAATTAGAAGATGAGGAAAGAAAGAAATATTAGAATAGAAGAAAGGAGAAGAACATCACATTATAATCTCATAGTGGAACAAATAAAATATAATATATTAAATCTCTTTGTGCAAAAAGAAATTGTATATACATACTAATCATCAGAGTATAACATATATCTGTCACAGCAGAAAATAACTTTATATAACTAACAGTGAAGCCTCCTACTTCCAGCTCATGAACTCCAAGCGGAACCTAACCTGGAAATATACCTGGTCAGACCCGAGCACATTTGAAGCAAAGCAAAATTCACTCGGATCAGGCTGGAATACTTTTACTGATAAACTCACAGCACAAACAACTTATTTAACTTTAGAAATCATTTGGAAAAAGGTAATAGTAAGACCAGCCCATACATAAACATGGATGGTTTTTACCTTACTATAACCCAAATAAATTTTTGATATATCAAAATATTGTGATATTATAATAGTGTCTATCAAATTACAAATAAATAACCATCTGGTAGAATGCTTGCATCTCACGCTATACATATTCATTATATAATCAAAAACCGCAAGGCGTTTATTGGAGAATGGATATCCAACTATGACAATGTAATGACCCGAAAAGTTCCGATCCTGATTATCGATACTAATACATATCCTACATCACATATCGACTAATCAAACGTCAGAAATTAACAGATCCTTAATAGAAAGAAGTTAGAGGATGAGAAATAGAAAGAAAGTTAGAATAGAAGAAAAAGAAGAACCGAACACAACAGAGTATAACAAATCTCACAGCGGAACCGAATAAAATATATTACATAACATCTTGAAATACAAAACTATATTTACTTACATATATCATCAGAATACTACTCATACATAACACGATGGAAATAAACTTGATATATCTAATGTTGAAAACCCTGCTCCAAGCGCCTTCAAGTGAATCTGTAAAATCCTGAAACCACTTGACTGCCCGTACAAATTTGGGCACCCAAGAGTTTAGGGAAACCACAGAAAAATAACATCTAGGTCAGTCATGGGACTGGTGTGAGTAAACGACTTTAAATTGCTTGATTTTAAATGTGACGACCGCCCATAACCCCCGCACTATACAAAAGAAACACAAGCGGAACCTGTCGTAAACTCACAACGCAAGGATAAAATATAGTAGAACATATACAACAGGTAGTAATAGTGAAGCAGAAACATGTCTTTCATACAACCAGAAAGTAATATCGACAACTTAGAAATAATGTTTATACAAAGTTGCCTCACTACATTATTCAGAAAAGCAAACAGCAGAAACCCAATTATTAGATAGTACTAAAGCTGGTACGTGAGCCTCCTGCTCGCCACCGATCAGCACCATCATCCTCACTAAAGCATCACTTATCACCTGCTACTTAGTCTGCCCATCCACAACCGGATAAACAGCCCAAGGTAATAAGAGGAAAACATAAAACCTTGAGTCAGACAATGGTCTTAGTGAGCGATAAAACAGCTAAAAAACTTCAGCAATAAAGTGTATGAGAAAGGATAGATAAACATACTAATCTACCCATGACACCAGAGAAGAACTCAACCTTATCTTCCCCACATCGGACAGTGATAGCCTTTATAATAACAATTCAACCATTCATCCATGGAAACCAGAGCACCCATTCAATCATGAAAACACGCATGACACCCAGATTATATAAGTCTCACACAGACAACCCTAATCGAGTTTAACATCCCCCAAGTACTCTTCCAATATTAGTTAAGCACTCAAAGAACATCTCCCTCGACTTTGGATAATCTATGTGAGATAGTACAAACAGAATAACCAATCATCCATGGCTGACTCTGGCTATCACCGCCAATCTTGCTTTGAAACCATCGTTAATCATATGGCGGCCAACCTTGCCATACGTCAAGGGCTAATGGTAACCTCGGTTCTAGCATAAACTCCATATGTCCAACCTTGACAACTAGGCCTTTCAACGACACCTAAGTTATTCGACCAGCAACCTTTCGGTCTATTGGGTGCCCTCATCGTACCCTTGCTTTGAGCCTGCTAGAACTTATGACAATGATAATCTCTCGGCCTTCAATATCTCTAGTCGTCCAACCTTGACATCTATTTACTACTCAAGCGACCTTCTCGAGCAACCATTATCCACCAACCCACGACCTTTGAGTTGTTACTTCATTCAATGTTCTACTCTGATCAACGAACACCTCTCAACACTTCGAATCTTCCTACTTGAACTTACTTCGAAGTCACACCATCACTGAGCTAATTACATCACTGTGCTGTGGCTAGGGTTCGGGAGGTTGCCCCTGCAAAATATTTTTTTCAGACCTTTTTCTCTAAGTCTGAGTCGTACCCGAAAAACATACCTTTTCAGAAAATGACCCTGTTGGAAACAAACCATAGCATCAGCACTATCAACCACAGCGTTTAAAAGCGCTGTTAAAACATGACCGATCCGCCCCCTTTCAGACTAACCCGACTCAAACTAGGCCAATCCGAACCAAGATGACCGATCCAATCCCCTGAATGACCGATTCGAACCAAGATGACCAATCCAATCCCCTAAATGACCGATGTGAACCTAGATAACCGATCTAAACCAAGATAACCGATCGAAATCCGTTTTGGTCCAACTTCTGGCTGACTCAACCTATGGCCGAGCCAACTCCTGGACAATTCAGCCTATGGCCGAGCCAACTCTTGATCGAGCCAATTTCTAGCCGATTCAATCTATGGCCGAGCCAATTCCTGCATATTTCAATTCAACTCCGATTTTGACCAAAACTTCGCCAAACGACGAATCCAACGAAACCAACTCAACTAAAATCATCAAACACAATCATAAACATATCATAACATTATTACCCACATGAATATGACGATTACCACAATAATGATGTAAATCTCACCAAAAACCATTAAAATGAACATATGATCAAAATGAGAGATCTAACTAACATAAACATGTAGAATGACATGAAATTAACGAGTAAAACTTGTTAGATTAGATCATAGGGCGATGCACATGAAAATGAACTTATAATAGTGTAAATCTATGATAAAACATCCTAATTTGATGAGAAACATGCACAAACACTCATATACTTCATTGCATTCATGTGAGAGATGTAAATCACTCACCGATTTGCAGAAACAGTCTAAAACAATAGAAATAATAATCCAGACGGTGAGCACTCCAAATCAAACCCCTCGATCCGATGAATTTGCCTTTGAAATGATGTAGATCTTGCCTTGGATGGCGTAGATCTTCGATTTCCTCCATTAGATTTGGATTTTTAATGGTGGAAAGGTGTAGGAGGAAGAAGGAGATCAAATGCCTTCAAATGAGAGAACGGGAAAATGTAAACCTTTACCCTCCACTCTCACCCCCTATTTATAGTATTCCACTAAGGCTCCAAAACCTGAATAGCCAACTGAAAAACCTTAAAACAACGATTTCTCCCAAACCGCTAAGCCAAATCCTTAATGTAACCACTCTACGGGAAGGCAATCATCAATCCTTTCCGATGGCACATGTCTCACCCTCTATTTCGACCCGAGTCAAAAGTTATGCCCTGTACAAGGATGATAGGGGAAAAATGGTCACAAACAAAATCAGTAAAAATTATGGACATGTCTCACATCCCCATAAACAACATATAAAAGGATGAGAATGATCCAACCCTTAGAGAATAAAAAAAATATTTTACGATTTTCCGATACGTAAAATGCGGGCTGTTACATTAAAGTTCAAAAATCTTTTCGAAAGAAAGGATAATCGTAAGACCAAATCCACACATAAATATGGATGGTTTTTACCTTATGATAACCCAAAACCCCTTTGAAATCATATGTATCATTTGATATTATAATATTGTCTAAATACAAAAAATATTTATCTAGCGGATCATTTGCATCTCACGCTCCACGTATATAGTATACAATCAAACTGCGGGCGCTTATTGGAGATTGGATTCCGACTATCACAAGGTATGGAACCACTTGCTGATAGTGTATCTCTAGAGGCAAATACACTGGGTTCGATAAGAACGTCTTGCAACCCGGCTACACATAACCGACCACTCATTTCGCTTGAGTGTATCGAATGTATATCACCAACGGTTGGGATCAGCAACCGTTTACCAAAAGGGACAACATCGATAGATTAAAGAAACAAAAAGGAATTTCTCTAGATTGGTGATTATACATCCTAATGGGAGCGACCCACATAGCCATGCTGCCTGCCCGATTTTTTTCATTTTCCGGTTGATGAGGCTTGAGGCTAGAATTTATCTTTAGAACATTTGGCCTCCATTTACTTTGAACGCCACATCGTCAGATTCGCCAAATCACTAATTGACATCCACAAATATATTCTAGATGTAAAAGAAGGGTCATTCTTTGCCATCAACTGGGTATATTTATAAAATCAACGTACGTGGTTCTTAGGAAATACTCTGTCAGACATTCGTCCATACAAGTCACCCAGGAACAGGATGAACCGAAGGCACTCTCCTACTGCATCCAATATAGGAATCACCCCCATGGATCATCAGTGAGAAGTCCTTGCAATCCGCAGATTTCAATCACGACAGAACCACAAGTCATAATAACTCTAGTGGACCAGACTAGAGAAATTCAACGCGTAGTTCTTCCAATCATGAAGACCATCGGCCTTCAATGCTCCATATTTATATGCCTGCAAGTTAGTCTTGAACACATAGTTGGTTTGAAGTGGTTTTAGGTCCAGTTCCCATCCCAGCCTCTTCGAAATAACGCGTAGGTAATATGCCTTTGATAATCGGTGTTTTAACTATCAAGTTTAAATAGTGTGATCAAGTAAAATATATTCAAATTATTTTAGATCGTATATAACGTCCATTCAAATTAATTACTTTTATAATTTATTTTCTAAGTTTGGAATAATAATCATCACACGATGGTTGAGATATAATAAAGCGTCTCACTGTTTTATTTTGATCCATTGCGATCGATCGCTTCATAAATAGTTATTCGTCACACCATAACAATCAATGATATTTGACGTTTAAATTTTACCCTAATAACAGTTCGAAAATACGTGGCCTTGGGTAACACTTACTTCCCATTTTAGCACTCATAACTCGTAGGAAGTAAATCAATTGATTTTATTTGACATTTATTTCGTTTTCAATACATATAAACATCGTAGATTTGAACTCAAGTTTATATGACGATGTCTATGAATTAGCCTATAGATCATTCTTCTCTTTACTTATTATATATATATACACCCACTTATTATCTACTTTTGTAAAAATTAAAATTTTTATTAATTTAAATAACGTGAATTCCCTCGTCTTATTACAGTTTAGTTTCCTTGTACGTACCTTAAATTAATATGTCATTTCCCATTTATAATTTAATTAAACTCCACTTCTAAATGTTTAAAATTTTAAAAAAAGAAACAAATATTTCTTTATTTAAATTCTCTGCTCAAAACCCCAAATTCCAGCACATCCCAATGCTCATCGCAGACGAAATTGCGCAATTACACTTCAGTTTCCAGTAACAAAACTCCAAAGACCTCCTTTGCGCAAGTATACTTCCAGCTTTGTGTTTTGGATTTAAACATTTGTTATCCTTCTTATTTTAATCCTATTACCTCCTAACATGTCCCCCTTCAGTTCTTTGCTCCATTATTGATCCCATCCATAACTCCTGCTCCTCTTCTTTCTTTTAGTTCTCTTTCCTTTCTTCAGTTGTGTTAAAATCTTGCCCATCAACGCGATGCACAAAAACCTAACCCTTTCTCTTCCCTTCATTTTCTGCTATTCCTTTTATCGTTTCCAACTTTTCTTGTGCATCATGTCAACAATGCATATGCACAAACATCTCCACCGCCATCTCGACGCTCCGCCTGTCCCTGCAAGTTACATTCACCTTCCGGATCCTAGTCCTCTCGCCAGAAAACCCAATGATCCACTACATCAAAATTCGAGGCTTCCAGCTGAAGCTCAAAAGGATACGCCACCATACAAACCCCTCGCGTTGCCACCTCGGTCCACCGATAATCACCCAATTTTACCACTAGCCCATCGATAAACCTATCTTTCAATGCCCCCTGATGTGCAACCATCTACTCCACAGTCGACGATGCAGCTCATCCTTCTCCGAGCCTACCCCAATAGTTCATAAACTCTATTTTGACTCAAAACCTCGCAAATTACCCAATCAAATTTTAATGGTTATATTTTTAAAGTATCCTTAATCTGTGGTAAAATCACTTCCATGTCTAAAATCCAATCCTGATTCTCTCTAGTAATTGGGTCAAGGATTTTTGAAGTGACAGGGGATGTGTATATAGCCCTGTTAAACTTCATAGTCATGTTTTAATTGTCTAAAGTCATTCCTTCAAGCAAACGCAACATGTATACATGTGTTATGTGATCAATAGTAGTTACACGAATATATTGAATCCAATATAAAAATTTTAACTATGAACTGGATAGTAAAAATAAGTTTTTTACCCATATTCATTTCTGCTGTGTTTACAAATTCACTGTTCTCCACACATTTTGCAAATGATACTAATGTGCATGCGAGAATCATAAACATACTCATATAAGTAATGAAGTTTAATGGGATCTATGAATTCATGAACAATGTTTCGTAATAATCATGGTTAAATAAATTTTCTCACACTTTAATATTGATTTTAATGTTTTCCTAAAGGTATCCAAAACCAAACAGAAAATAAGCATTAACTATATGCTTTAATGGTGTTCATGTGATCAATTTAAATTTATGCTTCTGAAATTTGATGCGAAAAAATTAAATTTTCTTTACTTTGTTGTCTAAAATATCGCACTGGAGGTGTAGTCAAAACACATATAGTATTTGCTATTCATTACTAAAAGTACACTATTTCCTGACAACACCAATACCAATGTCTACTACTTATGCTATAGCAATACTTCTATTTTCCCTATGTTTTGATGGGGTACACAAACAAGGGCCAAATCCAACCAAATGATTTAATATACTAGAGCGGCAAAAATTGGCCACTAGACCCGATATACAATAAAAAATACTACAAGTATTGGACTGGCAAATATTAGCCATCCCTTTGTTTTTTTCTATCAATCATCTACCTTAACTATATTTCTGAGCACCATAACAATATGGGTATTTGAATTCAATGTAATTGTTATTTATCAATATGCACATGGTTTAACTAAAGATTTATGTGAACTCATAAAGGGTTTTAGAATGTTTTCTCACCAAGTATTTTCTATGCACAATCATGTTAATGAGTTCACTATCATTTGTCTTGTTGTTCTCTGTTTATTCCTCACTTTATATTTTTCCATTTCAGACATGTTTTAAGCAGGCCAAAACAAGGTATATATCTACACACATAAACTTTTGAACGCACTGGAATTTGCTATATAAAGCAGTAAGAATTTAAAGTGCCTATTGTGCTACTGCCTTGTATTTTTGTTTGCTGTATTTGTTTTCAATCTCAGGTTTTCATGTTTTCTGGTCCTTTCTAACTACCTCAACTTAAGTATTTGAATTAAACACTATAGATACACACTAACACCTATATGGATTGAATCTTCTAGGATTAAATATCAATTAGTAAAGAGATTTAGGTCCCTACTCACATAATATACTATTGTGTTGCTTTGTTCATTTTATATTGATTTTTAGTGACTCAACCAATTAGATTATGTAACGACCTGGAAAATCCGAATTAATTTAAATTTTTTTAATTGGCTAAGATAATGGATTTTAAATATTTTAAATAAATATTTTAAATAAAACGATGAAAAGTAAGTTTGAATCGACATTTGAAAACGAATATAATTAATTCTAATTATAAACAAGGCCTGAAATGGCGCGGTAGTTTCAAAATTTGAATTCAAACTTTGTCGGACTGTACCGGGTGCAAAACAAAACGGATTTGAGTGAAACCAAAAATATTTAAATCTGTTAGTGAATACCTTTCTAACAAATCTAAAAAATCGAAGTTTCATAGCGGAAAGCAATAGTTATGGCCAAATGAATTTTCAGAAAGGTCACTATGGAATTTATATAGCCCGTGAAATTCGCCATTTTGCATACCACCTCGGAATTCGACGAAACCACTTTTGTTGGATCCAGGATGTGAAGTTATTGCTAGGTTTCAAATTTCATAATTTTTGAAGCTAGTATGTGAGCGTGGCAAAGGAAAACGTGTTTTGGTCAATTACAGTTAAATTGGATCGACCAGAAATGGGCCTTTTTGCAAACGGTCTCAGACTTCGACGAAATCAGTTTTATTGGGACCGTATCGTCAAAACATAGCTTGATTTATTTTTCAGGAATTTTTAGAATCAGTATGTGGCCCCGGCAAATTGAAATGTACGTTCAAATTAAATATTGATTGTTTTATGTTTTAATTTGAATGAAAACTGACTGAAACATTCGAATGGGCCTTTAAAATATATCCCATTGTGTTTGGAATGGGGGTAAAACACTAGGGACGACAGTCGTTGGGTTTGGATTGGGGTTCGTGTGTGAAAGGGGTATTTTAGAGAATTTAAAAATTATAAAATAAAATAAAAAAACCTCATTGGCCCTCACTCCCTTTCTCTTCCCCGATGCCCTCTGAAACCCGATGGCGCCCCCTTCTTCCCTTCTCTCCTCTTTTGCCGCCGCCACGGCCATCACCAGCGACCTCCACCACATCCCCTCGACGCGCCTCCTCCCCCTCTTCAAATCCGACCCAACCACCACCCTTCTCGTCACCTCCACTACCTGAATCGAGCCCGGGAAGTGAGCCACTTCCCAGCGTCGCCGCCGCCAGATCCGGCCACCATACACGACCGCACCACCATCGACAGCAGCGCCTCACTCCCCTCTTCCACGTCCTCACCTCCGATCATCCCAATATCGCTCAAATTTCACGAAAGATCGAAACCCTTGTCTGAACCAACGATAAAGGTGATTCCTGTATATGATTTAAACACTTTAAAGTGTTGCAAACGTTGAAAAATCATATCTTTTTGGTTTCTTGTCGACATTCAGTGAAACAAGAGACATCGGGACCGTGAGGACGTCTTCTACATTTTAGAAGAGACCGCGTATTTTTCTGAGTCTTCTGCTATTTTTGGTGGAGTGGAACCCAATGTGAGATTTCTAATTTATAAACGATATGGAAGACGACGATGTATAAATTAGATAATCGATGTATGAGTTATATAAGCATTGTACACCTCTTGTATAAGTGTTGTATAAGTTGTACGTTCGATGTATAAGTTGTATATGCGTTGTAAAAATTATATATGTGTTGAAATAGAAGTGAAATGCTATATATATATATATATATATATATATATATATATATATATATATATATATATACGCCCCTCGTCCACAAACCATGGACGATATTTATTGGTTGTGATTGGTGTGAAAATTGATTGATAGCGAATGGTTGATTGGAATTGTTTGTGGTTAATATTGATTGATTATGGTTGAAAAATACCCGTTTGTGGTTGAGAAATATTTGGTTGAAACCACATAGGATTAGTTTGTGGAAATGAAGAAAATATACATGCCGCCTGCGTGCGAACTAGATGCATGAATCCCCATTGTCAAAAACCGCGAGGTTTTAAGGTAGAGCGAGGAGTCGTACTAGGGACGGTCCCGGTTTTAACTACCCTGCTGTTATGCTGCCGAAATTTTGAATAATATTCATGTGTTAGAATTATTTTCACTTGTTGAAACTATATTTATTCGTTGAATAGAAAACCTTCATGTGTTGAATTGAAATTCATTCGTTGGATTGAAATTCATGTGTTGAGTGGTATTCGTGTTTTAAATATAAAAATCACATTTTTATCTATATATATAAACTATAGAAAACATTCATGTGTTGAATCGAAATTCATTCGTTGGATTGAAATTCATGTGTTGAATGGTATTCATGTTTTAAATATAAAAATCACATTTTTATCTATATATATATATATATAAACTATAGAAAACCTTCATGTGTTTAATCGAAATTCATTCATTGGATTGAAATTCATGTGTTGAATGGTATTCGTGTTTTAAATATAAAAATCACATTTTTATCTATATATATAAACTATAGAAAACCTTCATGTGTTGAATCGATATTCATTCATTGGATTGAAATTCATGTGTTGAATGGTATTCGTGTTTTAAATATAAAAATCTCATTTTTATCTATATATATAAACTATAGAAAACCTTCATGTGTTGAATCGAAATTCATTCGTTGAATTGAAATTCATGTGTTGAATGGTATTCATATTTTGAAAGAAATTGTTTTGTAATAAAAATCCAATTTTTATCATCTATATGAACTATATAAAACAGTCGAGTTTTGAAATAAATTGTTTTATAATAAAAATCCCATTTTTATCACCAATATGAACTATATAAAATAATCTGGTTTTGAAATAAATTGTTTTACATTAAAAATAACATTTTTACTATATACATGAATTGTTAAAAATAGTGAAGTGTTGAAATAGAAGACAGTTAGATAAAAATATCATTTTTATCAAATGTATGAAAAGAATATAGTTCTGAAATCGAAGAATCGATATATGTGTGTATATATATATATATATATAAATAGAATTGAAATATATCGAATAACGAAGCTGCAGTTCGTATTTTGAAACCGTGATTTCAAACGATGATTGCTGCAGATCCGACCATCGGATTTTCCTGAAACCGCAACCGTTGGGTTCGCTTTGGAAATATCTTTCCAACGGCACCAACTTTGTAAAAATCCAACGGTTGGATTATCTGGAATGTTTAATTCAATTCTGAAGAAAAATAGCACCAGAATTGATTATATATATATAAATATAATTATATTTAATCGAATAACGACGCTGTAGTTCGTATTTTGAAATCGAAACTTCAAACGATTATACCGAGAGATCCGACTGTCAGATTTTTCCGAAACTGGAACTGTTGGATTTGTTTTGAAAAGATCTTTCTAATGATGTAAATTTTGTGAAGATCCAACAGTTAGATTTTCAGATGTGTGTAAATCAAATCTGAAGAAAAACAACGCCACGGCCGCGTTACGACCCGAAGCGTCGTTTTGAATAAATTGGCTATTTTAAAATAAATAAAAATAGCGATAAATCGTTATAAAATATTATAAACGATATGGATGTGAAATTTAGAAACTAACTGAAGGTTGATATGATGTTGGTTTCGGCCTTTGGGGTTAATATTTAGGAAATCGTTCTCTTACTGACTGACGATTAGTGACTAATGAACTGAAATGATGCGTATGTAGTGTTTGTGTAGCACGTGTTTATTATATACGCGAGTTGCTCAGAAAGACCGGGTTGATCCCGTTCTGAATAACTGTATCGACGATAAGAAATCGAAGATGAAGACGGTGGTCGAAGACCGGAGATCTTCACCTCGTTTGGATGGTAACTGAGGTCCTAATTGGGAGGCATCCCGAAATATGGATAATGAGTGGTGATCGTCCAGACGTACGTGGTGATCGATGGGTTTGCGAGGTATATAGTGCCTCTGGTTTCGTTCAGACCCAGAACGGACTTGCAAATGGACAGTGTGTCTGACATTGGAATTTATTCTGTGTGATTGATAGCTATCAGTTGCACGATGTGAATTGCCTGTGTGGCATGCTAAAATGCAGTGATCAGGGCTTCTGTTGAAAAGAAAAGTCTTGTGGTGATGACCAAAGCACAACCTGTGTGGCGTAGCTTTGTGTATAACGTGAAATCGCGAGCCTCACACCCCGGTATGAACCAGAAACGGGAGCAGGACCTCAGGGAGGGCATGCGTTGCCTTCTAGCTAGGAGTGGCGTCAGTGGTTTTACACGCCCTGACGAGTTTGACTTATGTGGTTGTTGCTGTTGGGAGGCGCCTCGGTTAGATCGGACGATCCGGGTCCGATGGTGTCATACGTTGGCTCATTTACGCCCCAAAGGGCGGGGAAACGTATTGTTCAGGCATAATAATCCACCTCGGTGGACCGGCCCTGATGATCCAAGGCTTGCCTGCGTGCTCGCCTGAGACATGGGCTAGATTGTCTCGAATTCGGTAAGGACTATCTTTTGCCTTGGTTCATGACGGAAATCCAATTTCCAAATACGACACCATGCGGTTTTGGTTGTATATACATATGGCAACATGATATATGGTACCCATGCCGTCTATGATTGATAGTTATGATGTGTTGTTTTTGAAACATATAAACACTAGTAATAATATCAAATTCTTTTGTTTTATTCGTATCAAGCATATTTTGGCCATTATAAGGTAAAACTCTATCCTCCGGTTTGCGTTGCATTGTGTGATGGGAACTGAGTCTTATAATGGCTTCATTTTTATAAAAAGCATTACGATGTTTACAAGAATGATTTGTTTTAAAGCACTGGCAATCCAATGGAGTAAACCCGTTCCATGAAAGTGGCGTGGTCCTGTGATTAGCCATATTTTGAATGTGTTGAGTAGATTTCTCATACCAGTCCCATGATTGACTCGTAGTTTGTTTCACTTTCAAACTCGGGTGCCCCTTTTTCTACACGGGCAGCCTTGTATTCAGGTTTAGCTGGATTTCTCTGGATAGCTGGAGCTGAAGATGGATTCTATTATTTATCTCTTTTAATGCTGTTCAGCTCCTATTGTACATTATGTTTGTTTTTCCGCTGTAGACATATATGTATAGCTGAACTGTATTTGTACTAAGTATGATCCTGTATACTGTGTAACTCTGATGATTACATTTATCCAGTATATTCTATTGTGCATTATCTGGTGTATTTATTTATTTCTGTTCTGCTATTATCTGTTTCTGTGTTATATTCCAAGGATTACCCTTGCCACCGTCAGTACAGGGTTTGGGGTCGTCTCAGATTACCATGCATACATGACATTATATGTCCAGTAGTACTTCACGGAGATAGAATACAATACCTACAAATCATTAAAACATATTTCTAAGGAAGAACTTTGGAGTTTACTCACATATAAGTATTCACAGTCTTGCCAAACATTTTAGATTTTGCTCTTTGGCTCTCTGCCATTCTAATTCAGGTTTTTGATCATTGTTTCCATTAGTTTTACAGTGAGCTCATGTGTGATTTCGTGTGGTATTGCAGTTTATTTATAGAGGAAAAATGCAGGCTTTAAGTGAGGAAGGTGTTAAGGGAACAAGGCATACATGTAGGCATGAGGGTCTATAAGTTGCAGCAACCATCGGGAATAATGAAGGCTTGCTTGATTGAAAGAGATGTGTGCAATGGTCAGTGATGAAGTGATGTACAAAACTGTACACAGTCATGTACTGAAGGGTTTTAGGACCAATTTTTGTATAGTGTAGCTAACAACAGGATGCAGAGGCTAGCTTAGAGTGGTGATATGATGGATATATGTAGCAGCACTGAGGTGAAAAGGTGATGGATGCAGACTTCTAAACTTTGATCCTAAGCCACACTACCAAGTCATGTTTTGTACAACACCCCAAGTACATACGCATTTATATATGTTGATTTGAAATAACAATGGCTTATACATTTGTATTGATGCAGACATCCATGTGTTTGCTGCATAAATTCTGAACACATATGTATTTTATCTTCTAACAAATCCATTTAGCATCCTAGCTAGCATATATTTATTAAATATCCTTTTTCCTAGCTTGTACAGCAACCATGTGCTTGCGGAAAAGGAAAACTAGAGCATGTGTGTATATATCTAAAAACAAGTCCTAGTATCAAAGCAAATCAGCCTACCCATGTCTAAATTTATCCTTTTCTTATCATGTATAAATGCCTATCCTTAGTATATGAAATCCTATTTCTTATAGACACTTATATGTGAAGTAATAATGATGTTTATTTTATATATATTAGTTACTTAGATGACTTATAAAAGCAAGTTTCAAAAGTACACAACAAACATCAAAACATCAAACACTTGATTATACATAAACAAGTTAATATATACATAGAATTTTATAAAATAAGTATTCTATTTTAAACGAAATTTGGTCTTATTAACCTTATCAAATTTATGAAATTCTTACATGAATGAACAATATATATGTGTTTCTTTTTTTGTACATGATGTAATCAATGATTTAATTTATGTGAATCTTATATTCACAAGAGGTTTAAACCAATTTAAAATACAACCAAATGATAAAACAACAGTTACTTGTTTTTACATACACATATACGTTGATCCCAGAATTGTAAACCACTAACATGTTTATTTATTTGGAATTTTCCCTAATATTCTCCAGATATAAAAATCTTATCATTAAATTACTAGTATAATCTATACATTATAGATTATAGAACTAGCTCAAAAACTGGGTCGTTACAATCTACCCCCCTTAAAAGAATTTCGTTCCCGAAATTAAAGAGTAACGAGGAGATTCTAGTTAAATTCGAAAATCATATACTTATATCAACACATACATGGGTCATTCCCTAACAATTATAGAACCTAAGGCATCCAAAATACACAGGTTATCTACCAAAATATTCAATACATCAACACTTAGCTATCAATCACAGTCTTTCATAATTTATGAATATCAGTTATTACAGTTAGAAAACGTTTCCATTACTGTTTGCGCATTTCTATCCTTCAACATTCATCAGTTCCTGACCGTAAATTGGTAAGAAAATAATCCTCTAAGTATCAATCCCGAAGACCGAAATCAACATCAGATCAATACTTAGAAAATCACTCAACTCAACCAATCTTCGGTCAAGTTCCAATTTTCTTAACTCTATATCTTAATGCTTATCAACCCAAATATTACCTCGTTTCCATTTAAGAAAATATCTTAGATTACATTTTGGGAATTGAATTCCAAATCTTATCTTCCCCATTAATTTAAATCAACCTATTCAAATACTTTCTACTTCAAATACCAATCCAATTTAATACTTATTCAAGTTAGCTATACTATTTCAATCATGTTCTAGTTGAGTTCCCCCTAATTTCTGAATCTTAACTCTTAGTTTTATTTCAAAATTACCTATCTCCATTCCATTATAAATTCAAAACCTTTGAATATTTCCCAAGCAATTTGTTTTTCTCAAACATTTTCCCAGTTTTATCTTATTTGTATATTCATTCTTTATACAAATTCAATTTAGTTCACAATAAAACCATTTAAATTTTTATACTTTCATTTGATTATAACAACTATCGACAGATTCATATATAATAATAATAATTTCCAAAGATTATTTATATCAAATAAAATTTTGAGTAAAATTATATCATTTACTTAGCTTTTAAAACAATGTCATGTTGAATTACTCTATTCAAGAGTTTAGAAGCGCCTATCCATTCCGTATTTGACCATTGTATCGACCAAAATTCATAAACTACTCGATAAACCAATCAACACAATATAAAACAGTTTTATATCAATTAACAAAAATGCACTCATATGTGTATACTCAAACTCAATCTAGGGTATTACTAACCCTATCTCTATCGAGTTACGCCACAGAGCCAAGGTTATTACCAAACCACTGCTCTGATACCAACTGCAACGACCCGAAAAGTTCCGATCCTGATTATCGATACTAATACATATCCTACATGACATATCGACTAATCAAACGTCAGAAATTAATAGATCGTTAATAGAAAGAAGTTAGAGGATGAGAAATAGAAAGAAAGAAAGTTAGAATAGAAGAAAAAGAAGAACTGAACACAACAGTGTATAATGAATCTCACAGCGGAACTGAATAAAATATATTGCATAACATCTTGAAATACAAAACTGTATTTAGTTACATATATCATCATAATACAACTCATACATAACACAACGGAAATAAACTCGATATATCTAATGTTGAAAATCCTGCTCCAAGCTCCTCCAACTGAATCTATAAAATAATGAAACCACTTGGTTGCCCGTACAAGTTTGGGCACCCAAGAGTTTAGGGAAACAACAGAAAAATAAACTCTGGGTCAGTCATGGGACTGGTGTGAGTAAACGATTTGAAACTGCTTGATTTTAAAGTACAAAAATCTTTTCCAAAGAAAGGATAATCGTAAGACCAAATCCATATATAAATACAGACGGTTTTTACCTTACAATAACCCAAAACATCTTTGAAATCATATGTATCATCTGATATTATAATATTGTCTAAATACAAATAAATATCAATCTAGCGGATCGCTTGCATCTCAGGCTCCACATATATAGTATACAATCAAAACCGCGGGCGCTTATTGGAGATTGGATTCCGACTATGACAAGGTATGGAACCACCTGCCGATAGTGTATCTCTAGAGGCGAATAAACTGGGTTCAACAACAACGTCTTACAACCCGACCACACATGACCGACCACTCATTTCACTTGAGTGTATCGAATGTATATCACCAATGGTTGGGATCAGCAACCATTTCCTCAAACGGACAGCATCGACAGATTAAAGAAACAAAAAGGAATTTCTTTAGATAGGTGATTGTTCACCCTAATGGGAGCGACGCACATAGCCATGCTGCCTGCCTGACTTCTGTCATTTCCTGGTTGATGAGGCTTGAGGCTAGAATTTATTTTTAGAACATTTGTCCACCATTTACTTTGAATACCATATCAGCAGTTCCACCAAATCACTAATTGAAGTCCACAAATATACTATGTATGTAAAAGAATGGCTATTCTTTGCCATCAACTTGGTATATTTGTAAAAGTCAACGTACGCGGTTTTTATGAAATACTCTATCAGACATTCATCCATACAAGTCATCCAGGAACAGGATGAACCGAAGGTTCTCTCCTACTGCAACCAATATAAGAATCACATCCATGGACCAGTAGCGAGAAGTCCTTGCAATCCGCATATTTCAATCACGGCAGAACCACAAGTCATAATAACTCTGGTGGACCAAACCTGTAACGACCCGGCTTTTTGCTCGGTTTTCGCCGGTAATTAAACCAACTTAAACCGTTCATAAAGACGGATTGTTAGGGGCACTTACACATTTGCACAAAATAAATACAACTTTTCCATTATCATTAAAATAATATTTCATCATAGAAACAAGAGGTACATCAGAGAACATCGATTACACAACGGAAAAGATAATAAACTCAGTGGAAGAATGCGAATGCTCCAAGTCATAATAGCTTCAGCTAAAACCAGAATCCTACTCCAACTAACTCCAAGGCTAAATCTGCGAACCAAACTACTAGGATTCCCATGTAAAAATTATGGGCACCCAGAGTTTTGGTGAGGGAACAAAAAATTCCAGGTCAGTCGTGGGACTGGTGTGAGAACTCAAAATAGTTGTTTTAAGGGTTTATTTTAAAGTTAGGTACTTCACCGAACCACGCCGCTAATGCGGAACGCGTTTACTCCATGTGTATACCAGTGCATAGAAATCTGCAATGACATTTTGAAAAATGAAGCTATCATAAGCTTGTCCCACATCACACAATGCAAGCACACACCAAATGGGCGAGTTTTTCCTTATGGTAACCAAAAATGCATTCATACATGAAAATCCTCTTTTACTATTATATATAGTGTGAAAAATCTTTTTGCAAATAAATGTATTAATCCTAGCCAACATAATGCCCCATCCCATTATACTGACAATCCTGCCGGTAACCAGCAGGCTGTACAATCAATACCGTACAGGCTTGTAGTGGAAATTGGGTTTCCAACATGACGGTTCCTGGTACGAAAAATCATCTGTGGGCTCACAAACTATCTTGTGCGCATCATCCCAGTACTCGTGGATGACGTCCAGACTCGGACTCCGTTATACTAACCCACCATACATGAATCAGAGTACCCAACAAATAGCGTCCCAGGCTGGACACTTCGTAGTACCCTTTCATCATCACATCCCCATGCACCAAACATACGAAACGAACATAAAAATCTGACCATCAGTTTACCATCAATCCGGGTATGAGGTTCGTAGAGGTCACGATATACACAAAGCTACACTTAAATAAGCCATGCTTTGATCATCCATAGCTCATCTCATAACTTAAGTATGCCACATTGTCCATTCACTACGCATCACTAATTTTCATCAATATATAACCTCTAAGCCCATACGTCTTAGAGGAGGGTGTTAAGCAAGAGAATAAATTCTCCTCCACCAAGAAGATATACATTTAACAAAGATCAGTGCTACGCAGTCAATTACAATGTCAGACACACAATCCATACAAGTCCATTCTAGGTCTGAACGAAACCACAATCCAGAATTCCTTCACATACGTTCGGGATTCTTGCCACTTAACTGATATAAAATCCATCTGCAAATGGGAGCGACCCATTCGAGACATTCAGCAAGTCGTCCTTATGAATGAAGGGTCCCGGTCTTCAATGTCGTCTCCAATGTCTTCAATTGCTCCACAACGTCGTATTATTACTTAGAATGGTTTTCAGACATACATCTGATCCCGGTCTTTCCAAATAATAGGCGCAATTAAAAAAAATTATAGAACACACATGCTTTCTACTAATCTCCTTCTTTCTTGGATTTTGTCAAAATTAAACTTCTTTAAACCCGTTCGTAAATTATTACAAAATCCATATTTAACCTTTCACTTTTAAAACACATCCCTTAATTCAAAGATGATTTAGACTTAAAGCCTTAATTAATTTCCCCTTTGATAACTCTATATCAAAATCCACTTTCCTTTGAAAATCCTTAATCCACATTTCAACCATAGTTTCCAATTAAATTGATTTTCCAGCATTCCATTCTTTAATCTTAACTAAAAGATTATACTTTCTTTCCGATTCCTCACTTTTAATTTACTCAAATCAAAGACCTGATTAAATCCTCAAATTACGATATGAATTTCCATAACTCAATCTCATGGGGTTTCAAGAATGATATTATTGAAGATATGATTCACGACAAAACACAAATCAATTGATATTGAACATAAGTTACACAGAAATTATATCCACTTATATTCGATATCAATTCTCATAATCAACGAATACAATAAGTGGAATAACGATATAATATTGTCTTCCAAATTCTTCAAATGGTATACATTTACACCACAGAATTTCATATCAAATATCTGAAGATTATTTCTATCCAATTTATCCCCGTCAATTTAGGAAACTCATATCATAATTAAAAGATTTATCCAACTCTTTAACATTAGATTTAGATAGAAATACCATCAACTTATACATAATATTAATCTCGATATCCAACTCACACTATAAGTGGAATAATGGTGAACTACCTTTTAAATTCCTCAAATAGTAAGAATCATCATCTAACAGATTAATATCAAACATCCGAAGATTTATCTCCAACCATATCCAATTATTTAAAATTGAAAACCCATATTAATATCAATTTAAATTCCATATAAAATATTTCTAATATTTTTAAACCATTGAAAATAATCCACAAATCATTACTTATAGTTCGGAAAGTAGTTTACGGTTTAAAACTTCAAAATAGATTGTTTTCAAAGAAAGCATTACAACAGTATTTCAAAAGTCTTACAAAGGCGTTACAAAACAGTTATCTTAACTATTTTGATCAAAATATCGTTTACCTTAGCCAAAACTTAAACTTTACAATTCAAAACACCTTTTCATAATTTGAAATGATTTTACAATTTTTTTCATATTTTAAAATAGTTGTTTATAGTTATGGTCAACAATTGTTCTTACATCGATATTTTCCAAAATGGTTTCAAACATAACTTGAAAATCATAACTCGAATTAAAAATCTGCTTTCACTCATTTGAAAGTTCTTGTTAATGGAAATCAAACATTTTTCATTTTATGGAAATCCGATTTAGATTGCAAAAGTTATAAGCATTTAAAGTTTGCATCTAAATTAGTAAATTGTCATTATGCGACAAGCTCTATTTTGACCATAATAACCACTATTCCACGATACTTCAAAATATATTAAAAAACCATTATATCCTTATATAACCCTTTTAAAATCATTTAAATTTACTTTCCAAATTATTTTGGATCTAAAATTCAACTTTCATAAATTCCAATTCATCTCTAAATTTAATAACTTCAAATTAACCTTCCCATTCGTCGGATCATCCAGGGAGAGCAGGAAACTTCATTTCCAAACCCAAGCTTAGACACTATCCTCTCTGTCATCCTAGAATGTTGCAGTATTTATTTATTCATTTAAAGGACTTTAACAATATATATGAATTCATACATATGGTCTTTTCCAATTATTAACCTTCAATTTCAATAATGATATTGCTATTAATTATGAAGGAGATTTTTCGATCACCAATGTGATACCATAATTGTTGTGTCATAGTGTGTGCAATACAACATCAACAACCATTTAAACATCCATAGCAACCATCATCAACATTATTCAATAAATCATAGTTGTGCACAAGCGTTATAACTCTAACCCTTAATAGTGTGTGTTCTAAACTTCGCATCCATCATCCATCACAACAAATATCAATCGTCATTAACCAATCACTATATTTAAATTTGTCTAGCTACTGATTAAATATATAAACTGTGCTTAAAGAGTTCTCACCTAAAAGCTTCCCAAATCTTCATGGTAGGCGAGCCTAGCTAAGCGAACCGTAGACAACATTTCAGCGCAACGTCTTCTTCACAAAAATATATGTAATATAATATACACTAATCTCTCTTTATATTATAAGAGGAGGAGGATAATGACGAACTTTGGAAAGGTGGTGGTGGAAAAGAGGAAGACTTATGCCATGGAAACCAAGGCCATAAGCTTTAAGAAGAAGAGAGAAAGAAAAGAAGTGAGAATAAATGAAAAAGTTGAAGGAAAGGGTGGTATTTATTGGAAAAGAGGAGTAAGGAGAGAGTGACACATCATAGGACATGTGTATTTTATGAATGGAATGTTGCTTGCAAAATTACAAGTGTCTTAACTCTTGTAAAATGGAGAAGGAATGTGTTTTTGGTAGCATTTACCTTAAACATTATGAAAACAAAGAGCAACGCATAATACTAATGCTATTAATTTACGTTATCTTTTGACAAATCCGATCGAACGACAAATAATATCAGTAAATCCAAACTTATTAATAATCATTTCCATTTATAAATGTTATAATTCAAATAAAACCTATTGTTTAACCTATCAAAATTAGTAAATGTTCTCAAACTTATTTTATGTTCAAAAAATTTAAATTAAGCATTAAAAATTCCAATTTCAAATTGGTTCAAAATTCTGGATCATTTACATTCACTCCCCCTTAAAACTTTTCGTCCTCGAAAAGGAAAGGGAATCGTAACTACTCATTCAACAAATTCAAGATTAAGATTCTTTATACCAAAGCTCCATGTTCTTATAATGGATATACCAGGTAAAATATTATAACACACATATTTACAGACAACCATATCTACATGTCCTCCGATGATAACCTCCAGTTACCCATTATATTCGATTCATCTTTTACTGGGCCAATTGCTTATACTCAACCATTTACTTCTCTCAAAAAAAATTCAGAGTTATAAATTTATTCTCTTAGATCGTATCTTGCAAATACAAAGGTTATGAAACTTATTCCTTTTCAGTTCCCCAAAGTAACTATTATTCTTTACATGGAAAAATTGATCATCTCAAAACTCATCTTATCTAAATGTTTTAGATTAGGTAATATCTTCTTAATATTCCCACTTTCCAAATATCCTTTAATCAAACTAGGTGTTCATGCTCACTTAAACAGTTCCTTTTGCTGCCACAATATACTTTAAAACTTATCGACTGTCCAAATTCGCCGATAATTCCAGATTTCAATTCCTTATATTGTTTAAGTTTGGTTATCCTCGTTAATTATTCTAAATTCAAGATTACAAAACTTATTTCCTTCAAACTTTAGAGAAACAGCTTTAACCAATGCAGTCCTTAACAAAAATATCATCAAATATCATATTGTCATATTGAATTTTCAAAATATTTGTATTTTAAATTTAATTAGCTGGGGGAGGACTAATTATAAAATATCCTGATTAATTAGTTCCAACTTAGCCTTTAAATAGTTTCCCAATCTACTTGGATTGCTTATGTAAATTACAACTATATGTAGACGTCTTTTAATCAACTAAGAAACTCCAATCACAAGATGTCCATACTCAAGTTTTAAATTTTCAAATATTTTCAAAGATCTTTTTCCTTTATATTCAAAATATATTCTTTCAAAATCAATTCCAAAGTAACTGCCAATTCTTACTCAAAATTTTGATTTGAGTTTTCAAATTATACATCTTTTCAATATATATATATATATATATATATATATATATCACAAATGCACTTTCTCATATACTCTTTACTGGCTTATCTTTATTACAGGTTTACCTGATATAATTCTTACAACTTATCAAATTTTCACTTTTCTATTTAAGTTCATATCAATTTACCAAACAATTTCAAACACTTATCTAAATTGGTTTAAGTATATATTGATATTTTAATTTGAATCATAGTCATCCCACTTTCGAAACTCGAAAATACATACAGATGATGCTGCAGTCATCCACAGAATCATCTTCAAGCGACTAGCGTGTGATTCTATATCTATCTAGTATACTTAAGATTTCGTATATACGTTGATCAGACGTATATGCAAAATCTTCTTATACTCGATAGCCCAACCTCAACATCAAATAAAATACTCAAATTCTAATTTTTAATTTCTAACCATATTGATTAGTTACCTTAACAAATTTGACCCAAGTTTATCGATATTTCGAAATGTTACCCAATAGTGAAATTAAATCCAAAAGGCATTTGTACTTGGATCATTTTCCTGATCAGTGGAAGGGGCTTAATTACCATGCCACAAGAATCATTTTATGTGTAATTATAATCACAAAATGTAAACTTAACCTTAATCATTTGATTAAGTATCTAGGTTATAATTAACCACATATTTCCAAAATATGTTTCTTTCTTAAAATATAACTTTTCAAAACTCATTTCATATTTTCAAATACGCTCTCTCAAATATAATACTCCAAAATCTCATTCTAGGGCATTACTAACCCTATCTCTAATGAGATATATAATTCTAATGGGCCTTTCCTTTTGTTCAAATGTGTCGTACCCCATTGCTTTGTATAAACCAAAGCTCTGTTACCAAAAATGTAACGATCCGACTTTTTGCTCGGTTTTCGCCGGTAATTAAACCAACTTAAACCGTTCATAAAGACGGATTGTTAGGAGCACTTACACATTTGCACAAAATAAAAACAACTTTTCCATTATCATTAAAATAATATTACATCAGAGTAACAAGAGGCACATCAGAGTACATCGATTACACAGCGGAAAAGATACTAAACTTAGCGGAAGAATGCGAATGCTCCAAGTCATAATAGCTTCAGCTAAAACTAGAATCTTGCTCCAACTAACACCAAGGCTAAATCTGCGAACCAAACTACTAGGCTGCCCGTGTAAAAATTATGGGCGCCCAAAGTTTAGATGTGGGAACAATAAACTCCAAGTCAGTCATGAGACTGGTGTGAGAACTCAAAACAGTGGTTTTTAGTGTTAATTTTAAAGTTAGGTAATTCACCGGACCACGCCACTAATGCGAAACTGGTTTACTCCACGTAGATACCAATGCACAGAAATCCATAATGACTTTTTGAAAAATGAAGCTATCATAAGCTCGTCCCACATCACACAATGCAAGCGCACACCAGATGGGCGAGTTTTGCCTTATGATAACCAAAAATGCATTCATACATGAAAAATTCTCTTTTACTAGTATATATAGTGTGATAAACCTTTTCACAAATAAATGTATTAATCCTTGCCAGCATAATGCCCCATCCCATTATACTGATAATCCTGTCGGTAACCAACAGGCTATATAATCAAAATCGTACGGGCTCGTGGGGGAGATTGGGTTTCCAACAAGATGGTTCCTGGTACGAAAGATCATTCGTGGGCTCACAAACTTTTTTGCATGCATCATCCCAGTACTCGCGGATAACGTCCAGACTCGGACTCCGTTATACTAACCCACCATACATGAATCAGAGTACCCAACAAATAGCGTCCCAGACTGGGGACTTCGTAGTACCCTTTCATCATCACATCCCGATGCACCGAACATACGAAATGAACATAAAAATCTAACCACTAGTTTACCATCAATCCGGAGTGTGAGGTTCGTCGAGGTCACGATATACACAAAGCTACGCTTAAATAAGCCATGCTTTGATCATCCATAGCTCATCTCATAACTTAAGTATGCCACATTGTCCATTCACTACACATCACTGATTTTCATAAATATGTAACCTTTAAGCGCATACATCTTAGAGAAGAGTGTTAAGCAAGAGAATAAATTCTCCGCCACCAAGCAGATATATATTTAACAAAGATCAGTGCTATGTTGGCGTCGGAGTAAAATAGAGGAGATGGACAACGATTTGGAAGGAATGCTGGAGGCACCGCTAAAGGAAATGGCGCAACCCCACCCGGATTGGGGTAAAATAATGATGAAAGGCAAAATCTCGCCCCAAACACGCCATATGACGATGTTGTGGTTAATATGTCCTATTGTGATGAAGACCGGTGAGCTACACGAAACAATAACGAAACAAATGCTCAAAGGAACTCCACGCAAATGGGTGCCGGCTTGCAAAATTCTAGGGAACCCATTCTCCTGGAGATAGGAGAGCGTGGCAAGAGATTCTGTCCGCTGCCTGGAACAACTTGAAAATCAGGTGCCGAAACAGGGCCAAGGCCTCTAGATTTTCAGACCCGACTCCTATATTATATTGCTGAGATGGTAAAAAAGCTTATGAAAGAAAGCCAAGATCAAATTGATAAATATTAGGGATCAGCCCCTAGTCGCACTCCCTTCGCCGATAATATTTTGAAGGCCCCGACAAATTCACTTTGCCTACCGTTCCATCCTACGACGGGACTAGAGACCCACAACCCCATCTGTACAAGTACAGTTGGTGTATGGACGGTGTAAACGCATTAGATGACGTATTTATTATTTTATTTATTAGATGCAATTTTCCTTGAAGGAGTTGCGTCAATGTATTACAATGTCAGACACACAATCCATACAAATCCGTTCTGGGTCTGTACGAAACCACAATCCGGAATTCCTTCACATACGTTCAGGCTTCTTGCCACTTAACTGATATAAAATCCATCTGCAAATGGGAGCGACCCATTCGAGACATTCAGCAAGTCGTCCTTATGGCATGGAGGGTCCCGGTCTTCAATGTCGTCTCCAATGTCTTCAATTGCTCCACAACGTCGTATAATTACTTTGAATGGTTTTCAGACATACATCCGATCCCGGTCTTTCCAAATAATAGGCGGAATTTAAAAAAAAACACAATTATAGAATACACAGGCTTTCTACCAATCTCCTTCCATCTTGGATTTTGTCAAAATTAAACTTCTTCAAACCCATTCTCAAATTATTACAAAATCCATATTTAACCTTTTCTTTTAAAGCAGATCCCTTAAATCAAAGATGATTTAGCCTTAAAGCCATAATTAATTTTCCGTTTGATAACTCGTTATCAAAATGCACTTTCCTTTGAAAATCCTTAATCCACATTTCAACATAGTTTCCAATTAAATTGATTTTCCAACATTCCATTCTTTAATCTTAAATAAAAGATTATACTTTCTTTCCAATTCCTCACTTTTAATTTCCTCAAATCAAAGATCTGATTAAATCCTCAAATTACGATATGAATTTCCATAACTCAATATCATGGGGTTTCAAGAATGATATTATTGAAGATATGATTCACGACAAAACCAAAATTAATTGATATTGAACATAATTTACAAAGAAATTGTATCTACTTATATTCGATATCAATTCTCATAATCAACGAATACTATAAGTGGAATAACGATATAATAATATCTTCCAAATTCCTCAAATAGTACACATTTACACCACAGAATTTCATATCAAATATCTGAAGACTATTTGTATCTAACTTATCCCACTCAACTTAGGAAACACGTATCTTAATTAAAAGGTTTATCCAACTCTTTAACGTTAAATCTGGATAGAAATACCATCAACTTATACTTCATATAAATCTCGATATCCAACTCACACTATAAGTGGAATAATGGTGAACTACCTTTTAAATTCCTCAAATAGTAAGAATCATCATCTATCGGATAAATATCAAACATCCGAAGATTTATCTCTAACCATATCCAATTATTTAAAATTGAAAACCCATATTAATATCAATTTAAATTCCATATAAAATATTTCTATTATTTTTAAACCTTTGAAAATAATCAACAAATCATTACTTATAGTTCATAAAATAGTTTACGGTTTAAAACTTCAAAATAGATTGTTCTCAAAGAAAGCGTTACAATAGTATTTCAAAAGTGTTACAAAAGCATTACAAAATAGTTATCCTAACTATTTTGATCAAAATATTGTTTATCTTAGCCAAAACTTAAAACTTACAATTCAAAACACCTTTTCATAATTTGGAATGATTTTATAATTTTTTTTCCATATTTTTAAAACATTAAAAATAGTTATTATAGTTATGATCAATAATTGTTCTTACATCGATTTTTTCCAAAATGGTTTCAAACATAACTTGAAAATCATAACTCAAATTTAAAATCTGCTTTCACTCATTTTGAAAGTTCTTGTTAATGGAAATCAAACATTTTTCATTTTATGGAAATCCGTTTTAGATTGCAAAAGTTATAAGCGTTTAAAGTTTGCATCTAAATTACGTAAATTGTCGTTATGCGACAAGCTCTATTTTGACAATAATAACCATTATTCTACGATACTTCAAAATATCTTAGAAAACCATTAATCCTTATATAACCCTTTTAAAATCAGTTAAATTTACTTTCTAAATTATTTTGGATCTAAAATTCAACTTTTATAAATTCCAATTCATCTCTACATTCAATAACTTCAAATTAACCTTCCCATTCGTCGGATCAGTTAGGGATAGCCGGGGGGAGCATGAAACTTCATTTCCAAACCCAAGCCTAGAAACTATCCTCTTTGTCATTCTAGAATGTTGGTGTGATGACCCGTAACTTCCCCGGAAAGGAAAGCCCGGATTACCTTGAGAACACGACATAATAGAAAGCCGACAGAAGAACATTTCATTGTTATTTACAACAATTCCATCAGATACAAGAATATACAGAGTATAAATGAATGTTATAAAACAGAAAAATATCAGAGATTACAATAAATTACATAGCAGCGGAAAACAATATAAAACACAACTGAAAGTAATACACGGATATAGAGCTTTCCGAGCATCGTTCCGGCTATAAATCAGGATCATGTGAATATAAATCTGCAAAACCAAAACTACTAGCTGCCCGTGTCGAAAATAGGGGCACCCGGAGTTTAGGTTAAAACAATAAACTCCAGGTCAGTCATGTGACTGGTGTGAGAACTAAAACGGTTATTTATCTTTATTTTAAAGTTCGGTAAATCAAGGGACCAAGCCGTATAACACGGAACGGGTTTCCTCCTAAGAATACCAGTGCATAAAACAAACAGCGCAATGCTAAGTAAAGAAACATGAAGCTATTATAAGACCCAGGTCCCATCACACAATGCAACGCAAGCCGGAGGATAGGGTTTTTACCCTATAATAGCCAAGAATGCTTGATACGTTTAAAACAAATCATTTGATACTATTATAAGTGCATATTTTATAAAACATCTTCAAATCATAAATACCAATCATATACGGCATAAGTGCCCCATCCCACTATGTCGCCATACTAAGCTCTACAAATAAAACCGAAATACACGTATTGGAGAGTTGGATTTCCATCATGGTGGCTCCTGATTCGAAAGATCGATCGCGTAGTGCAATTCCCTACGGGTTACGTCCCAGCAAGAGAAAACACCGTAATGCACATGCGCACTTTTGGGAACCGAGTATCACCGCAGCTTACGTCCTAGCAAGAGAAAACACCGCTTACTCTATCCCTCTTAGCACTAAGCTCAATCTCGGTCAACCGAATCCACGACACCACTAAGGTGCCCATCCACTAAAAAGCATACTGATCAAACCATCAGTTTACCACCATACCGTGGTGTGAGGCTCGCGAATCAACGCTATACACAAAGCCATGCTTTAAAGCTGCGCTTTGATCATCATCCACCAAACTTTTCTTTTCAACAAAAGTCTGGATCACTGCATCTCAGCATGCCACACTATCAACCCATATCGCACCACTGATTTCTGCCAATATATAACCTCTGAGCTCGTATGTCTCAGAGAAGGGCGTTAAGCAAGAGAATAAATTCTCCACCGCCAAACAGATATATATTTAGCAGAGATCAACGAATACAATATAGGGTGCATTTTTCAGAGGTCCCTATTAAGTTTCAAAATATTAAAAAAAAACCCGGTCATAAATTTATTATAAATTAGGTCCCTATTTTTTGAAAAGTCATAAAAAAATATAAAAAAAATATAAAAAAATCACGTAAATTAGTATTTAAATAAAAAATGCAAACACTAAAAAATTCAGAACAAAAAACCATTAAAGAAGGCGTCAAAAATAAAAAAACAGAAAAAAAACGAAATTTCCAGTTAAATGCATAATAGTATGCACATATATCATTTTCCTGCATACATCCGTGCATATTTTTCACTACATACATCTTCGTTGATTTTTATTCATACAAAAACATGCTTACATGCGTGCAAATATACCCAATATTTGCACACATTTGTGCAGGTTTAGTTTCAAATTTTCAAACCGAACACAGCTTACGAAAAAGTTGCATACATATATGCAATTATCAGTAATAATTGCATAAATGTATGCAACTATTTTTTTTTATTTCCGTAGAATCCTGAAATTATTTACATATTTTAGAATTTTTTTTTTATGAACGTACTTTTTTAAAAAAAAAAAATAAAAAAAGGCGGAAGTAATAAAATAAGGGGCGGGTTTAAATTTTTCAAATCTTTTTTTTTAATATAAATTAGGTCCCTACTTTTATCCTATAAAAATGTTGCACACATGTGTGCATTTTTTTGAGAAATTTGCATATTTGGATGCAAATAAAAATGAACTGAAATATTAAATTAAATCTATCCGCTAGAAGAACTGCAGTTAATTGCATATATGCATGCAATAAAATCAAAAAGGTGCATAATATTATGCATTTAACTGCAGTTTTTTCTGTTTTTTTGCTGTTTTCTTCTTTTTGACATTATTTTTGTTGTTTTTTGAACTGAATTTTTTGTATAATGCATAATTTGTTTTATTACTAATTGATGAATTTTTTTATTTTTTTAATTATTATTTTATAAGTTTTGAAAACAGGGACCTAATTTATATTAAGTTTATGACCGGATGTGAGCCTAATTAAGTTTCAAAATAGGGACGTGAGCCTAATATTCACTACAATATAAATGAATACAATGTCAGACACACCATCAATTTACAAGTCCATTCTATGTCTGAACGAAACCGGAGGCACTTTCCTCGCATATCCGTCGATCTTCAAGTACGTCTGGACGACCACCAACTATTTCCCTCCTCTTGGGTGTACAACCCAATCCGGATCATCCGTAATTATCCAAACGATGTGAAGACTTCCGGTCTTTGACCACCGTCGTCATCTTCGACTTATCGTCGAATCGGTTATTCAGAATGGGTATAAACCCGGCCTTTCTGAACAACCCGCGTATATTATAAACAAATGTTACACAAACACAACATATGCCCCATTCCAATTCATCAATCCCTAACCGTAAATTAGGAAGAGAACAATTCCCCAAATATTAACCCCGAAGGCCGAAACCAACATCAGATCAAAACCCAGGAAACCATCCTTCTTAGCTAACCTACAGTTAGTTTCTAAATTTCACGTTCTTAGGGAAAGGTTCCCATTAATTTTATCAAAGATAAATTCTTTAAAATTTATTCTTTAATCTTCCTTTGGATATCATTTCAAACCAAATTATGGTTTTCCAAACAAGTCGGGATTAGCGAACCACACCGAAGTAATTATTTTATTTTCCCATCCCAACCTATTCATCCCATGAAGCAACACTGGTAATACTCCATATCTAACACCACAGTGTTATTGGTAAAATTAAATACCATTTCACGTTCAAATTTAATTAAAGATTTAACTATCGCTTTGGGGCAAAACTGGTAATACTCCATTCTCGCTCACTTTCCAAATTTGATAATTTTCATTATCAATTCACATTTCAATCTAATTACAGATTCATTAAAACTCCTTTTACTGGGTTAAAGAACTAATGTCATTTAAAACACAATTCACGATAAACCCAAATCACATTCTATTTGTTATCGGGTTAAAGAACAAGTGTTATTTAAAGCACCGTTCACGATAAACCCAAATCACATTCTATTTATTATCGGGTTAAAGAGCAAGTGTTATTTAAAACACCGTTCAAGATAAACCCACAAATCAATTCTAATTCAATTCCAATCACATATATTAGAAATTCCAATTATTTAAAACCCCTTTCAAATCCAATTTATTTATTTAAAAATAATTGGGTTTTAAATTTAGTTCAAAACTAGTTCATTTCGATAAAAATCCATTTTTTCCTTTACAAATGTGGGATTTTTCACCCCAGTTCTTCACAAACTATTTCTTATGATTTTAGACAAATTATAGATATTTTTAATAATTTTATCAAGGCCCGTACAGTCGATTTCCATCAACGGCCATCGAATTGCACTTACAACGACCTTTTCTAAAATTGATTTGGACATATCTCCAAATCCAACCGTTAGATTTATAATTTCTAATATTCGTTAGAAAGCTATTTTCGCTACGAACCCAATGGTTCCGGTTTTAGGAGAATCCGACGGTCGGATCTCCCGTAATGTCCGTTCAAAATTAATGGTCGAAATTCACGAACTGCCGTGGCGCGTTCTATTCAGGCCATTATATTATATATATATAATATATATATAATATACATTTCGTCGATTTCTATTTAAAACGAATTTTATAAATCGTTTTAAATTCGTTTCTAAAACAATTTCAATTTCCATTGCAAATTCAAATCCAAATGGAATTTTTTCCTTATAAATTCGTTTTAAATTCATTTCATTTCAAATTTCAATTTCAAATTCATTTCAATTCGAATTCATTTTCTATTCAATTCAATTCAAACTCATTTTCTATTCAATTCAAATTCGTTTTCTACTCAATTCAAATCAAATTCGTTTTCTATCCAATTCAAATCAAATTCGTTTTCTATTCAATTCAAATCAAATTCGTTTTCAATTCTATTCAATTCGATTTCTATTCAATTCAAATCAAATTCATTTTCTATTCAATTCAAATAAAATTCGTTTTCTATTCAATTCAAATCAAATTCGTTTTCTATTCAATTCAATTCAATTCGGTTTCTATTCAATTCAAATCAAATTCGTTTTCTATTCAATTCAAATCAAATTTGTTTTCTATTAAATTCAAATCAAATTCGTTTTCTATTCAATTCAAATCAAATTCGTTCTCTATTCAATTCAATTCAATTCGATTTCTATTTCTTTTCAATTTTCAATATAATAATGAATATAATCGATATAAATATCGTTCGCATCAAAATAGCGCATCTCTAATCAACACGGCTTTATATTTTTCAATAATTCTGTTATTCTATCCAACAAATGAATATTTATCCTATTCAACACATGAATCTATATTTTTGTCAACACATGACTAATCTCAACGAATGAGTACTGTCCACGTGTGAATGTTTTTGTAATTCAATATATTTTATAAAATTATGATATCAATCGTTTGATTTCAAATCAGACTCCAACCGTAAATTAGTAAGAGAACGATTCCCTAAATATTAACCCCGAAGGCCGAAACCAACATCAGATCAATATCCAGGAGACCACTCATCTTATCTATTTTCCAATTAGTGTCTAATTTTATATATGATAAAGAAGTAAATTTTACTGTTAAAATATTTCGTTCAACACATGACTAATCTCAACGGATGTGTACGGTCAACACATGAACCTTTATTTTATAATGATAAAGATGTAAATTTTACTGTTAAAATATTTCGTTCAACACATGAATAATCTCAATGGATGAGTACGGTCAACACATGAACCTTTATTTTATAATGATAAAGATGTAAATTTTATTGTTAAAATATTCCGTTCAACACATGACTAATCTCAACGGATGAGTACGGTCAAAACATGAACCTTTATTTTATAATATTCTTTATTTTCTAAATTGGAATGAAGCCCAATCAATTACCATACAAAGTTAATTATATGGATTCCATATAACACATGTATATAATAGCAACGATACATAATCAACCATCATCTTAAGTGCACTACACTGTATAAGCATCAAATATAGATATCTAACGCTTATAACAGCCTGTCAATCAATCGATCGACATACAACTAATTACTGGGATTAGTGTATGCCGTAATTTATCCCAATACCCGTGTGGGGTTTCAAATCAACAAACACAGATTTTTATTTGTGCAGTTGGGCGATGTGTAAAATTTATCGCCCCAATCAATGTCCTTCAAATAGGTGTACATAAACAAACCGTCCGGTTTGTAAATGAATATTTATTTATTCACATTCACGTTAAAAATTATATTTTCAACGATAAAATAATTTCAACTATATAAATATTCTATTTCATTCCACATCACACAATCGATTAAATCAAATTTATCAACCAAACAAATAAATCAATCATCAAACAATTAACTAAACAAACAAGCCGTCCATGGTCTGTGGACGATGGGTGTCGGGTGCTACTAAATACCGTCTGCATCCTAGTATATTTTTATAACTAGAAAAGAAGATTTAAAGTGAGAAGTTCTCATTCTTTCGCTAAACTGAATGTCGCAACTCTTCAAGTGTAGGAAATCTTCACCGTGCTTTCCTTTTTTCTATTTCGTCGTCCGTAGCCACTACATATATAAAAATCACATTTTTACTTCGCTATTTAATATATAAAAATCGATTTTTTACTTCGCTATTCAATATATAAAAATCGAATTTTTTATATTCTTACTTATATAGAAACTGTATTTCTAACTTACTACTTGAATAAAAATTATATTTCGAACCTTCCTATCATATAAAAATTATATTTTGAACCTTCCTATCATATAAAAATTATATTTTGAATCTTCACGTTATATAAAAATTATATTTTTATTCTTTACATACAATAAAAATAATAATTTTCTTCTCTTTCTTCAGGATAATCATGTCTTTTCTAATCGAAAAATATAATCTTTTCTAATAAAAATATAAGCTTTTCAGTTCGTTTTCAAATAAAAAACCTAACCTTTTTAAAGCTAAAATAAATCAAATCTTTTTCTTTTTATAAAACTCTATTTTTATTCCTACAAAAATTCTATTTTTATCAACATATGAATTCATGTAAATAAATAAAGAAACCAAGCTATAAAAAAAGAGAAAAAAAGGCAGGACTCACGGTTTAAAGTGGGAACGGGGGAGAATGAAGGAGCAGGGGGCGACGTGTTGTCGGTGGCACAGGTCCTCAGAGGTGGCGCGAGGTGCACAGATGGCGGGATCGAGGAGGTGCTCGCCTGGAGGACGGTGGCGGCAGGCTGTGGTGTCAGGGCTTCGATTGGAGAAAGGGGTGGCGGGTTTGCTGAGCTGGGGGAGGAGGAAGAGGGGATCGAAGAGGAGGGAGGGCGACGAATTCGGAGGCGGCGGCAGGGCGTGCTCCGACGAGCGGCGGCGAACGATTTAGGGTTTTCGTGGTTTTTTTTTCTTTTTCTTCGTTCGATTAGAATGAGCTAGGGGGGGGGGCGTTGACCGTGTATGAGGGAGAAAAGGGGAGGGGCCAACCCTATATAATTATTATATTTAATTAATTTAAATTCAAAAAGGTAACCTTTTTATTCGAACTCCAAATCGCACCCAACGACTGTCACCCCTAGCTAATTACCTCTATTCCGGACACAATGGGATATGTTTCGTAGGCCAATTCGACCGCTATGATTAGTTTCCGTTGAATTTAAAATATAAATCTTTATATATTCAATTTAAACACACATTTCAAAATACGGGGACCGCATACTAATTCGAAAAATTCCAGAAAAATATTTTCTAGCTTCGTATTGACGATACGGTCCTAACAAAACTAGCTTCGTCGAATTCTGAGACCGTCTGAAAAATGGCCATTTTCCAGTCGATTAAAATCGACTAAAACTGGTCAAACGCGTTTTCCTTTGCCACGCCTACATATTGATTCGAAAAATTATGAAATCAGAAACCTAGCAATAACTTGACATCATGGATTCAACAAAAGTGGTTTCGTCGAAATCCGAGATCGTTTGCAAAATTCCCATTTTTAAGGGCCTGAATTCCACAGCGACTATTCAGAATGTTCAACTGGACACATCTTTTGATTCCCTCTAAGAAATTTCGATTAGATATTATCAAATAGATCCTAATATTTTTGGTTTCACTAAAATCCGGTTTATTTTGCACCCGGTATGTTCAATTGAAATTTGAAATCGAATTATCGAACTACCGCACCGTTTTCAATTCCTTTTATAATTTAAATAAATATTTATATTCTAACGACGATCTATTTAATATATACATTCGAATTCTATTCAAAATAAATTTCTCGTCATTATTACTTAAAATAATTCATTTTAAATAATCAAAATCCACTAAAATTGCCAAAATAAAAATTTTAAATTGGCTCAAATTTCCGGGTTATTACAATCTCCCACACTTAAAACTTTTCGTCCCCGAAAAGGAACGAAGCCGAAAGTTGTTTTAAAAACCAACTCAACATCCATTGTTTTCGTTACAGCTTAAGTTCTTCAACTTTTCAGTTTCAAAGAACTTTTCTAATTTTTCAAAAATTTGGCTAACACCCTAAATTTTCGAAAAATTTCGCCATAACCTCCCGTGCACCGGGAGCACCGGGAAAATCCCGAAATTGCCATACAGGCCCTCTGATCTCAAAAAGAAAAAGAAAAAGCCAAGCGGCTAGCAAATCGGCTCATAAAGTCATCATCACCCAAACAAATCAGTAAATTATGGTAAACGTGTACCTATTTGTCGGGCAAAAAATTTCTATTCTTCTGCTCTAGCCTCTTTGCTATGACCTGTTCAATGTAAGTACATGTATATGCCTGCAATTTCAATCAAATTTCAAAACAGTCTAATATGTGGTGCTAAATTCGACTTAGTTCAACATTCTTCTTACACTAGCTATATTATACAATACCGATACATTTTTAAAACAAAAGCATACTTACGTTCATACAAGCATCATACATAAACATATGTATATCCAAAATACTAGTTCATTATATTAAAACCCAACTTTCTAGGAAGGCGTGCCTCCTCCTTGCATAATTTCCAAAGTAGATATCTCCTTTCCTTTGGATTTCTTATCACCCTTCTTTAACGGGCAATTTCGGGCTAGATGCCCTACTTCTATGCATCGGAAGCACTTCTTTTCTTTTCCTAATTTTCTGAATTTTTTCTTAACATTTGGACACTTATCCACAAAATGTCCCGTTTCTTTGCACTTAAAACAAACTATGTCCATTCTTATCCCTTTCTCTTTGCACTTAAAACAAACTACGACAATAAACACCCACGTATGTTCCTAAGTTCAACTCCCTTTCTTTTTCTGTTTTCTGGTGAGCTCTCCTTGTTTGTTTCGGAGTCATACAGAAGTCAACATTAGATAAGCCATAGAGAACCATCTCCTACATTATATTTTGAGGATTTTATCAAGAGGGTTTGCATTATTTTTCACTTAACAAATATCTTGATTTATGCTTTGTATATCATTCCAGTATTTTTATTAGTTGAATTAATAATCATCACAACTAGCAATCAATGTGTTGGTTAACTTTCAAACGTATAATTTTTTTTATACATATACTAAAAATCATTTTTTTGATGCCAAATCACAACAATAAACCTATCTAGTTTGGTTCTCACACCAGTCGATTGGAAATTTATAAATATCCCACTTTCGAAACTCGAACATAAACACTGATGATGAGATCTCAATCTTCAGTATCATCTCCGGGCGACTAGAGTGTGATTCTATATCTATTCAATATATTAAAACTTCGAATACACGTTTGCAAGGCGTATATGCAAAATCTTTATATATTGGATTGTCCAAATTCAATATAAAATAAATATTCAAATACGAATAAAATGGTTTAAATTTTCAAAATAAAATTGTTTTCATGTTTATTTTAAAAATAACACTCTTTCGACTCGTTATAGGATACTACTGATCCCATCTCTAACGAGTCATTCTTATTGGATATTACTAATCCAATTTCTGATGAATTCTTTCGTTTGGTTCTAATGTGTCATGTTATCTAGCTCTGTAAACCAGAGCTCTGATACCAACTGTGATGATCCCGGAAAGGAAAGCCCGGGTTACCTTGAGAACACGACATAATAGAACGCCGACAGAAGAACATTTCATTGTTATTTACAACTATTCCATCAGATACAAGAATATACAGAGTATAAATGAATATTATACAATAGAAAAATATCAGAGATTACAATAAATTACATAGCAGCGGAAAACAATATAAAACACAACTGAAAGTAATACACGGATACAGAGCTTTCCGAGCATCGTTCCAGCTGTATATCAGGGTCCTGTGAATATAAATCTGCAAAACCAAAACTACTAGCTGCCCGTGTCGAAAATAGGGGCACCCAGAGTTTAAGTTAAAACAATAAACTCCAGGTCAGTCACGTGACTGGTGTGAGAACTAAAACAGTAATTTATCATTTTTTTAAAGTTCGTTAAATCAAGGGCCACGCCGTATAACACGGAACGGGTTTCCTCCCAAGAATACCAGTGCATAAAACAAACAGCGCAATGCTAAGTAAAGAAAAATGAAGCTATTATAAGACCCAGGTCCCATCACACAATGCAACGCAAGCCGAAGGATAGGGTTTTTACCTTATAATAGCCAAGAATGCTTGATAGTTTAAAACAAATCATTTGATACTATTATAAGTGCATATTGTATAAAACATCTTCAAATCATAAGTATCAATCATAGACGACATAAGTGCCCCATCCCACTATGTCGCCATACTAGGCTCTACAAATAAAACCGAAATACTCGATTTGGAGAGTTGGATTTCCATCATGGTGGCTCCTGATTCAAAAGATCGATCGCATAGTGCAATTCCCCACGGCTTACGTCCTAGCAAGAAAAACACCGTAATGCACATCCGCACTTTTGGGAACCGAGTATCACCGCGGCTTACGTCCTAGCGAGAGAAAACACCGCTTACTCTATCCCTCTGAGCACTAAGCTCAATCTCGGTCGACCGAATCCACGACACCAATAAGGTGCCTATCCACTGAAAAGCATACTGATCAAACATCAGTTTACCACCATACCGGGGTGTGAGGCTCGCGAATCAACGCTATACACAAAGCCATGCTATATTAAAGCTGCGCTTTGATCATCATCCACTAAACTTTGCTTTTCAACAAAAGTCTGGATCACTGCATCTCAGCATGCCACACTATCAATCCATATCGCACCACTGATTTCTGCCAATATATAACCTCTGAGCTCGTATGTCTCAGAGAAGGGCATTAAGCAAGAGAATAAATTCTCCGCCGCCAAACAGATAAATATTTAGAAGAGATCAACGAATACAACGTCAGACACACCATCCATTTCATGTCCGTTCTATGTCTGAACGAAACCGGAGGCACTTTCCTCGCATATCCGTCGATCTTCAAGTACGTCTGGACGACCACCAACTATTTCCCTCCTCTTGGGTGTACAGCTCAATCCGGATCATCAGTAATTATCCAAACGATGTGAAGACTTCCGGTCTTCGACCACCGTCATCATCTTCGACTTATCGTCGAATCGGTTATTCAGAATGGGTATAAACCCAGCCTTTCTGAACAACCTGCGTATATTATAAACAAATGTTACACAAACACAATATACGCCCCATTCCAATTCATCAATCCCTAACCGTAAATTAGCAAGAGAAAAATTCCCCAAATATTAACCTCGAAGGCCGAAACCAACATCAGATCAATACCCAGGAAACCATCCTTCTTAGCTAACCTACAGTTAGTTTCTAAATTTCACGTTCTTAGGGAAAGGTTCCCATTAATTTTATCAAAGATAAATTCTTTAAAATTTATTCTTTAATCTTCCTTTGGATATCATTTCAAACCAAATTATGGTTTTCCAAACTAGTCGGGATTAGCGAACCACACCGAAGTAATTATTTTATTTTATTTTCCCATCCCAACCTATTCATCCCATGAAGAAAAACTGGTAATACTCCATATCTAACACCACGGTGTTATTGGTAAAATTAATTACCATTTCACGTTCAAATCTAATTAAAGATTTAACTATCGCTTTGGAGCAAAACTGGTAATACTCCATTCTCGCTCACTTTCGAAATTTGATAATTTTCATTATCAATTCACATTTCAATCTAATTACAGATTCATTAAAACTCCTTTTGCTGGGTTAAAGAACTAATGTCATTTAAAACACAATTCACGATAAACCCAAATCACCTTCTATTTGTTATCGGGTTAAAGAACAAGTGTTATTTAAAACACCGTTCACGATAAACCCAAATCACATTCTATTTATTATCGGGTTAAAGAACAAGTGTTATTTAAAACACCGTTCACGATAAACCCACAAATCAATTCTAATTCAATTCCAATCACATATATTAGATATTCCAATTATTTAAAACCCCTTTCAAATCCAATTTATTTATTTAAAAATAATTGGGTTTTAAATTTAGTTCAAAACTAGTTCATTTCGATAAAAATCCATTTTTCCTTTACAAATGTGGGATTTTTCACCCTAGTTCTTCACAAACTATTTCTTATGATTTTACACAAATTATAGATATTTTTAATAATTTTATCAAGGCACGTACAGTCGATTTCCATCAACGGCCATCGAATCGCACTTACAACGACCTTTTCTGAAATTTATTTGGGCATATCTCCAAATCCAACCATTAGATTTCTAATTTCTAATATTCGTTAGAAAGCTCTTTTCGATACGAACCCAACGGTTCCGGTTTTAGGAAAATTCGACGGTCGGATCTCCCGTAATGTCCGTTCGAAATTAATGGTCGAAATTCACGAACTGCCGCGGCGCGACACGTTCTTTTCAGGCCATTATATTATATATATAATATACATTTTGTTGATTTCTATTTAAAACGAATTTTATAAATCGTTTTAAATTCGTTTCTAAAACAATTTCAATTTCCATTGCAAATTCAAATCCAAATGGATTTTTTTCCTTATAAATTCGTTTTAAATTCATTTCAATTCAAATTTCAATTTCAATTTCATTTCAATTCGAATTCATTTTCTATTCAATTCAATTCAAATTCGTTTTCTATTCAATTCAAATCAAATTCGTTTTCTATTCAATTAAATCAAATTCGTTTTCTATTCAATTGAAATCAAATTCGTTTTCTATTCAATTCAAATCAAATTCGTTTTCTATTCAATTCAAATCAATTCGATTTCTATTCAATTCAAATCAAATTTGTTTTCTAATCAATTCAAATCAAATTCATTTTCTATTCAGTTCAAATCAATTTTGTTTTCTATTCAATTCGATTTCTATTCAATTCAAATCAAATTCGTTTTCTATTCAGTTCAAATCAAATTCGTTTTCTATTCAATTCAAATCAAATTCGTTTTCTATTCAATTCAAATCAAATTCGTTTTCTATTCAATTCGATTTCTATTTCTTTTCAATTTTCAATATAAAAACGAATATAATCGATATAAATATCATTCGCGTCAAAATAGCGCATCTCTAATCAACACGGCATTATATTTTTCAATAATTCCGTTATTCTGTCCAACAAATGAATATTTATCCTATTCAACACATGAACCTATATTTTTGTCAACACATGACTAATCTCAACGAATGAGTATTGTCCACGTGTGACTGTTTTTGTTATTCAATATATTTTATAAAATTATGATATCCATCGTTTGATTTCAAATCAGACTCCAACCGTAAATTAGTAAGAGAACGATTCCCTAAATATTAACCCCGAAGGCCGAAACCAACATCAGATCAATATCCAGGAGACCACTCATCTTATCTACTTTCCAATTAGTTTCTAATTTTATATATGATAAAGATGTAAATTTTATTGTTAAAATATTTCGTTCAACACATGACTAATCTCAACGGATGAGTATGGTCAACACATGAACCTTTATTTTATAATGATAAAGATGTAAATTTTATTGTTAAAATATTTCGTTCAACACATGACTAATCTCAACGGATGAGTACGGTCAACACATGAACCTTTATTTTATAATATTCTTTATTTTCTAAATTGGAATGAAGCCCAATCAATTACCATACAAAGTTAATTATATGGATTCCATACAACACATGTATATAATAGCAACGATACATAATCAACCATCATCCAAAGTGCACTACACTGTATAAGCATCAAATATAGATATCTAACGCTTATAAAAGCATGTCAATCAATCGATCGACATACAACTAATTACTGGGATTAGTGTATGCCGTAATTTATCCCAATACCCATGTGGGGTTTCAAATCAACAAACACAGATTTTTATTTGTGCAGTTGGGCGATGTGTAAAATTTATCGTCCCAATCAATGTCATTCAAATAGGTGTACATAAACAAACCGTCCGGTTTGTAAATGAATATTTATTTATTCACATTCACGTTAAAAATTATATTTTCAACGATAAAATAATTTCAACTATATAAATATTCTATTTCATTCCACATCACACAATCGATTAAATCAAATTTATCAACCAAACAAATAAATCAATCATCAAACAATTAACTAAACAAACAAGCCGTCCATGGTCTGTGGACGACGGGTGTCGGGTGCTACTAAATACCGTCTGCATCCTAGTATATTTTTATAACTAGAAAAGAAGATTTAAAGTGAGAAGTTCTCACTCTTTCGCTAAACTGAATGTCGCAACTCTTCATGTGTAGGAAATCTTCACTGTGCTTTCCTTTTTTCTATTTCGTCGTCCGTAGCCACTACATATATAAAAATCACATTTTTACTTCGCTATTCATTATATAAAAATCGAATTTTTACTTCGCTATTCAATATATAAAAATCGAATTTTTTATATTCTTACTTACATAAAAACTATATATCTAACTTACTACTTGAATAAAAATTATATTTCGAACCTTCCTATCATATAAAAATTATATTTTGAACCTTCCTATCATATAAAAATTATATTTTGAATCTTCACTTTATATAAAAAATATATTTTTATTCTCTACATACAATAAAAATAATATTTTTCTTCTCTTTCTTCAGGATAATCATGTCTTTTCTAATCGAAAAATATAATCTTTTCTAATTAAAATATAAGGTATTCAGTTCGTTTTCAAATAAAAAACCTAACCTTTTTTAAGCTAAAATAAATCACATCGTTTTCTATTTATAAAAATTTATTTTTATGCCTACAAAAATTCTATTTTTATCAACATATGAATTCATGTAAATAAATAAAGAAACCAAGCTATAAAAAAAGAGGAAAAAAAGGCAGGACTCATGGTTTAAAGTGGGAACGGGGGAGAATGAAGGAGCAGGAGGCGACGTGTTGTGGGTGGCGCAGGTCCTCAGAGGTGGCGCGAGATGCACAGATGGCCGGATCGAGGAGGTGCTCGCCTGGAGGACGGCGGCGGAAGGCTGTGGTGTCAGGGCTTCGATTGGGGAAAAGGGGTGGCGGGTTTGCTAAGCTGGGGGAGGAGGAAGAGGGGATCGAACAGGAGGGAGGGCGACGAATTCGGAGGCGGCGGCAGGGCGTGCTCCGACGAGCGGCGGCGAACGATTTAGGGATTTCGTGGTTTTTTTTCTTTTTCTTCGTTTGATTAGAATGAGCTGGGGGGTGGGGGGGCGTTGACCGTGTATGAGGGAGAAAAGGGGAGGGGCCACCCCTATATAATTATTATATTTAATTAATTTAAATTCAAAAAGGTAACCTTTTTATTCGAACTCCAAATCGCACCCAACGACTGTCACCCCTAGCTAATTACCCCTATTCCGGACACAATGGGATATGTTTCGTATGCCAATTCGACCGCTATGATTAGTTTCCATTGAATTTAAAATATAAATCTTTATATATTCAATTTAAACGCACATTTCAAATTACGGGGGCTGCATACTAACTCGAAAAATTCTAGAAAAATATTTTCTAGCTTCGTATTGACGATACGGTCCTAACAAAACTAGTTTTGTCAAATTCTGAGACCGTTTGAAAAATGGCCATTTTCCAGTCGATTAAAATCGACTGAAACTGGTCAAACGCGTTTTCCTTTGCCCCGCCCACATATTGATTCGAAAAATTATGAAATCAGAAACCTAGCAATAACTTGACATCACGGATTCAACAAAAGTGGTTTCATCGAAATCCGAGGTCGTTTGCAAAATTCCCATTTTTAAGGGCCTGAATTCCACAACGACTATTCAGAATTTTCAACTGGACATATCGTTTGATTCCCTCTATGAAATTTCGATTTCCCGGATTCATTGGATAGATATTATCAAATAGATCCTAATATTTTTGGTTTCACTAAATTCCGGTTTATTTTGCACCTGGTATGTTCAATTGAAATTTGAAATCGAATTATCGAACTACCGCACCGTTTTCAATTCCTTTTATAATTTAAAATAAATATTTATATTCTAACGACGATCTATATAATATATACATTCGAATTCTATTCAAAATAAATTTCTCGTCGTTATTGCTTAAAATAATTCATTTTAAATAATCAAAATCCACTAAAATTGCCAAAATAAAATTTTTAAATTGGCTCAGATTTCCGGGTTATTACAATCTCCCCCACTTAAAACTTTTCGTCCCCGAAAAGGAATGAAGCCGAAAGTTGTTTTAAAAACCAACTCAACTTCCATTGTTTTCGTTACGGCTTAAGTACTTCAACTTGCAGTTTCTAAGAACTTTTCAATTTTTTCAAAAATTTGGCTAACACCCTAAATTTTCGAAAAATTTCGCCATAACCTCCCGTGCACCGGGAGCGCCGGGAAAATCCCGAAATTGCCATATAGGTCCTCTAATCTCAAAAAGAAAAAGAAAAAGCCAAGCGGCTAGCAAATCGGCTCATAAAATCATCATCACCTAAACAAATCAGTAAATTATGGTAAACATGTACCTATTTGTCGGGCAAACAATTTCTATTCTTCTGCTCTAGCCTCTTTGCTATTACCTGTTCAATGTAAGTACATGTATATGCCTGCAATTTCAATCAAATTTCAAAACAGTCTAATATGCAGTGCTAAATTCGACTTAGTTCAACATTCTTCTTACACTAGCTATATTATACAATAACGATACATTTTTAAAACAAAAGCATACTTATGTTCATACAAGCATCATACATAAACATATGTATATCCAAAATACTAGTTCATTACATTAAAACCTAACTTTCTAGGAAGGCGTGCCTCCTCCTTGCATAATTTCCAAAGTAGATATCTCCTTTCCTTTGGATTTCTTATCACCCTTCTTTAACGGGCAATTTTTCGGGCTATATGCCCTACTTCTTTGCATCGGAAGCGATTCTTTTCTTTTCCTAATTTTCTGAATTTCTTCTTAACATTTGGACACTTATCCACAAATGTCCCGTTTCTTTGCACTTAAAACAAACTATGTCCATTCTTATCTCTTTCTCTTTGCTTTTCTTTCTCTCAGGGCACCGAACCGCATAATGCCCTTCTTCTCTGCATATACGAAAATAAACACCCACGTATGTTCCTAAGTTCAACTCCCTTTCTTTTTCTGTTTTCCGGTGAGCTCTCCTTGTTTGTTTCGGAGTCATACAGAAGTCAGCATTAGATAAGCCATAGAGAACCATCTCCCACATTATATTTTGAGGATTTTATCAAGAGGGTTTGCATTATTTTTCACTTAACAAATATCTTGATTTATGCTTTATATATCATTCCAGTATTTTTATTAGTTGAATTAATAATCATCACAGCTAGCAATCAATGTGTTGGTTAACTTTCAAACGTATAATTTTTTTTTATACATATACTAAAAATCGTGTTTTTGATGCCAAATCACAACAATAAACCTATCTAGTTTGGTTCTCACACCATTCGATTGGAAATATATAAATATCCCACTTTCGAAACTCGAACATAAACACTGATGATGAGATCTCAGTCATCAGTATCATCTCCGGGTGACTAGAGTGTGATTCTATATCTATTCAATATATTAAAACTTCGAATACACGTTTGCAAGGCGTATATGCAAAATCTTTATATATTGGATTGTCCAAATTCAATATAAAATAAATATTCAAATACGAATAAAATGGTTTAAATTTTCAAAACAAAATTGTTTTCATGTTTATTTTAAAAATAACACTCTTTCGACTCGTTCTAGGATACTACTGATCCCATCTCTATAGAGTCATTCTTATTGGATATTACTAATCCAATTTATGATGAATTCTTTCGTTTGGTTCTAATGTGTCATGTTCGCTAGCTCTGTAAACCAGAGCTCTGATACCAACTGTGATGACCCGTAACTTCCCCGGAAAGGAAAGCCCAGATTACCTTGAGAACACAACATAATAGAATGCCGACAGAAGAACATTTCATTGTTATTTACAACAATTCCATCAGAAACAAGAATATACAGATTATAAATGAATATTATACAACCGAAAAATATCAGAGATTACAATAAATTACATAGCAGCGGAAAACAATATAAAACACAACTGAAAGTAATACACGGATACAGAGCTTTCCGAGCATCGTTCCAGCTATATATCAGGGTCCTGTGAATATAAATCTGAAAAACCAAAACTACTAGCTGCCCATGTCGAAAATAGGGGCACCCAGAGTTTAGGTTAAAACAATAAACTCCAGGTCAGTCATGTGACTGGTGTGAGAACTAAAACAGTTATTTATCTTTATTTTAAAGTTCGGTAAATCATGGGACCACGCCGTATAACACGGAACGGGTTTCCTCCCAAGAATACCAGTGCATAAAACAAACAACGCAATGCTAAGTAAAGGAAAATGAAGCTATTATAAGACCCAGGTCCCATCACACAATGCAACGCAAGCCGAAGGATAGGGTTTTTACCTTATAATAGCCAAGAATGCTTGATACGTTTAAAGCAAATCATTTGATACTATTATAAGTGCATATTGTATAAAACATCTTCAAATAATAAGTATCAATCATAGACAGCATAAATACCCCATCCCACTGTGTCGCCATACTAGGCTCTACAAATAAAACTGAAATACACTTATTGGAGAGATGGATTTCCATCATGGTGGCTCCTGATTCGAAAGATCGATCGCGTAGTGCAATTCCCCACGGCTTACGTCCCATCAATAGAAAACACCGTAATTCACATCCGCACTTTTGGGAACCGAGTATCACCGCGGCTTACGTCCTAGCGAGAGAAAACACCGCTTACTCTATCCCTCTGAGCACTAAGCTCAATCTCGGTCGACCGAATCCACGACACCACTAAGGTGCCCATCCACTTGAAAGCATACTGATCAAACCATCAGTTTACCACCATACCGGGGTGTGAGGCTCGCAAATCAATGCTATACACAAAGCCATGCTATATTAAAGCTGCGCTTTGATCATCATCCGCCAAACTTTGCTTTTCAACAAAAGTCTGGATCACTGCATCTCAGCATGCCACACTATCAATCCATATCGTACCACTGATTTCTGCCAATATATAACCTCTGAGCTCGTATGTCTCAGAGAAGGGCGTTAAGCAAGAGAATAAATTCTCCGCCGCCAAACAGATAAATATTTAGCAGAGATCAACGAATACAATTTAAAGGAATACAATGTCAGACACACCATCCATTTACAAGTCTGTTCTATGTCTGAACGAAACCGGAGGCACTTTCCTCGCATATCCGTCGATCTTCAAGTACGTCTGGACGACCACCAACTATTTCCCTCCTCTTGGGTGTACAGCCCAATCCGGATCATTAGTAATTATCCAAACGATGTGAAGACTTCCGGTCTTCGACCACCGTCATCATCTTCGACTTATCGTCGAATCGGTTATTCAGAATGGGTATAAACCCAGCCTATCTGAACAACCCGCGTATATTATAAACAAATGTTACACAAACACAACATACGCCCCATTCCAGTTCATCAATCCCTAACCATAAATTAGCAAGAGAAAAATTCCCCAAATATTAACCCCGAAGGCCGAAACCAACATCAGATCAATACCCAGGAAACCATCCTTCTTAGCTAACCTACAGTTAGTTTCTAAATTTCACGTTCTTAGGGAAAGGTTCCCATTAATTTTATCAAAGATAAATTCTTTAAAATTTATTCTTTAATCTTCCTTTGGATATCAATTCAAACCAAATTATGGTTTTCCAAACTAGTCGGGATTAGCGAACCACACCGAAGTAATTATCTTATTTTATTTTCCCATCCCAACCTATTCATCCCATGAAGAAAAACTGGTAATACTCCATATCTAACACCACGGTGTTATTGGTAAAATTAATTACCATTTCACGTTCAAATCTAATTAAATATTTAACTATCGCTTTGGAGCAAAACTGGTAATACTCCATTCTCGCTCACTTTCGAAATTTGATAATTTTCTTTATCTATTCACATTTCAATCTAATTACAGATTCATTAAAACTCCTTTTACTGGGTTAAAGAACTAATGTGATTTAAAACACAATTCACGATAAACCCAAATCATATTCTATTTGTTATCGGGTTAAAGAACAAGTGTTATTTAAAAGACCGTTCACGATAAACCCAAATCACATTCTATTTATTATCGGGTTAAAGAACAAGTGTTATTTAAAACACCGTTCACGATAAACCCACAAATCAATTCTAAATCAATTCCAATCACATATATTAGAAATTCCAATTATTAAAAACCCCTTTCAAATCCAATTTATTTATTTAAAAATAATTGGGTTTTAAATTTAGTTCAAAACTAGTTCATTTCGATAAAAATCCATTTTTTCCTTTACAAATGAAGGATTTTTCACCCTAGTTCTTCACAAACTATTTCTTATGATTTTACACAAATTGTAGATATTTTTAATAATTTTATCAAGGCCCGTACAGTCGATTTCCATCAACGGCCATCGAATTGCACTTACAGCGACCTTTTCTGAAATTGATTTGGACATATCTTCAAATCCAACCGTTAGATTTCTAATTTCGAATATTCGTTAGAAATCTCTTTTCGATACGAACCCAACGGTTCCGGTTTTAGGAGAATCCGACGGTCGGATCTCCCGTAATGTCCATTCGAAATTAATGGTTGAAATTCACGAACTGCCGCGGTGCGGCGCGTTCTATTCAGGCCATTATATTATATATATAATATACATTTTGTCGATTTCTATTTAAAATGAATTTTATAAATCGTTTTAAATTCGTTTTTAAAACAATTTCAATTTCCATTACAAATTCAAATCCAAATGGAATTTTTTCCTTATAAATTCGTTTTAAATTCATTTCAATTCAAATTTCAATTTCAAATTCGAATTCATTTTCTATTCAATTCAATTCAAATTCGTTTTCTATTCAATTCAAATCAAATTCGTTTTCTTTTCAATTCAAATCAAATTCATTTTCTATTCAATTCAAATCAAATTCGTTTTCTATTCAATTCAAATAAAGTTCGTTTTCTGTTCAATTCAATACAATTCGATTTCTATTCAATTCAAATCAAATTCGTTTTCTATTCAATTCAAATCAAATTCGTTTTCTATTCAATTCAAATCAAATTCGTTTTCTATTCAATTCGATTTCTATTCAATTCAAATCAAATTCGTTTTCTATTCAATTCAAATCAAATTCGTTTTCTATTCAATTCAAATAATATTCGTTTTCTATTCAATTCAAATCAAATATGTTTTCTATTCTATTCAATTCGATTTCTATTTCTTTTCAATTTTCAATATAAAAACGAATATAATCGATATAAATATCGTTCGCGTCAAAATAGCGCATCTCTAATCAACACGGTTTTATATTTTTCAATAATTCCGTTATTCTATCCAACAAATGAATATTTATCCTATTCAACACATGAATCTATATTTTTGTCAACACATGACTAATCTCAACGAATGAGTACTGTCCACATGTGACTGTTTTCGTTATTCAATATATTTTATAAAATTACGATATCCATCGTTTGATTTCAAATCAGACTCCAACCGAAAATTAGTAAGAGAACGATTCCCTAAATATTAACCCCGAAGGCCGAAACCAACATCAGATCAATATCCAGGAGACCACTCATCTTATCTATTTTCCAATTAGTTTCTAATTTTATATATGATAAAGATGTAAATTTTATTGTTAAAATATTTCGTTCAACACATGATTAATCTCAACGGATGAGTACGGTCAGCACATGAACCTTTATTTTATAATGATAAAGATGTAAATTTTATTGTTAAAATATTTCATTCAACACATGACTAATCTCAACGGATGAGTATGGTCAATACATGAACCTTTATTTTATAATGATAAAGATGGAAATTTTATTGTTAAAATATTTCGTTCAACACATGACTAATCTCAACGGATGAGTACGGTCAACACATGAACCTTTATTTTATAATATTCTTTATTTTCTAAATTGGAATGAAGCCCAATCAATTACCATACAAAGTCAATTATATGGATTCCATACAACACATGTATATAATAGCAACGATACATAATCAACCATCATCCAAAGTGCACTACACTGTATAAGCATCAAATATAGATATCTAACGCTTATAACAGCATGTCAATCAATCGATCGACATACAACTAATTACTGGGATTAGTGTATGCCGTAATTTATCCCAATACCCGTGTGGGGTTTCAAATCAACAAACACAGATTTTTATTTGTGCAGTTGGGCGATGTGTAAAATTTATCGTCCCAATCAATGTCCTTCAAATAGGTGTACATAAACAAACCGTCCGGTTTGTAAATGAATATTTATTTATTCACATTCACGTTAAAAATTATATTTTCAACGATAAAATAATTTCAACTATATAAATATTCTATTTCATTTCACATCACACAATCGATTAAATCAAATTTATCAACCAAACAAATAAATCAATCATCAAACAATTAACTAAACAAACAAGCCGTCCATGGTCTGTGGACGACGGGTGTCGGGTGCTACTAAATACCGTCTGCATCCTAGTATATTTTTATAACTAGAAAAGAAGATTTAAAGTGAGAAGTTCTCACTCTTTCGCTAAACTGAATGTCGCAACTCTTCATGTGTAGGAAATCTTCACCGCTCTTTCCTTTTGTCTATTTCGTCGTCCGTAGCCACTACATATATAAAAATCACATTTTTACTACACTATTCAATATATAAAAATTGAATTTTTACTTCGCTATTCAATATATAAAAATCGAATTTTTTATATTCTTACTTATATAAAAACTATATTTCTAACTTACTACTTGAATAAAAATTATATTTCGAACCTTCCTATCATATAAAAATTATATTTTGAACCTTCCTATCATATAAAAATTATATTTTGAATCTTCACGTTATATAAAAATTATATTTTTATTCTTTACATACAATGAAAATAATATTTTTCTTCTCTTTCTTCAGGATAATCATGTCTTTTCTAATCGAAAAATATAATCTTTTCTAATAAAAATATAAGCTTTTCAGTTCGTTTTCAAATAAAAAACCTAACCATTTTAAAGCTAAAATAAATCAAATCTTTTTATATTTATAAAAATCTATTTTTATTCCTACATAAATTCTATTTTTATCAACATATGAATTCATGTAAATAAATAAAGAAACCAAACTATAAAAAAAAGAGAAAAAAAGGCAGGACTCACGGTTTAAAGTGGGAACGGGGGAGAATGAAGGAGCAGGGGGCGACGTGTTGTGGGTGGCGTAGGTCCTCAGAGGTGGCGCAAGGTGCACAGATGGCCGGATCGAGGAGGTGCTCGCCTGGAGGACGGCGGCGGCAGGCTGTGGTGTCAGGGCTTCGATTGGGGAAAACGGGTGGCGTGTTTGCTAAGCTGGGGGAGGAGGAAGAGGGGATCGAAGAGGAGGGAGGGCGACGAACTCGAAGGCGGCGACAGGGCGACGAACTCGAAGGCTGTGGTTTCTCTAAAATCTGGTTTATTTTGCACCCGGTATGTTCAATTGAAATTTGAAATCGAATTATCGAACTACCGCACCGTTTTCAATTCCTTTTATAATTTAAAATAAATATTTATATTCTAACGACGATCTATATAATATATACATTTGAATTCTATTCAAAATAAATTTCCCGTCGTTATTACTTAAAATAATTCATTTTAAATAATCAAAATCCACTAAAATTGCCAAAGTAAAAATTTTAAATTGGCTCAGATTTCCGGGTTATTACAGTTGGGGTATTTATTTATTCATTTAAAGGACTTTAACAATATATATAAATTCATACATATGGTCTTTTCTAATTATTAACCTTCAATTTCAGTAATGATATTGCTTTTAATTATGAAGGAGATTTTTCGATCACCAATGTGATACCATAATTATTGTGTCATAGTGTATGCAAAACAATATCAACAACCATTTAAACATCCATTGCAACCATCATCAACATGATTCAATAAATCATAATTGTGCACAAGCGTTATAACACTAACGCTTAATAGTGTGTGTTCTAAACTTTGCATCCATCATCCATCACAACAAATATCAATCATCATTAACCAGTCATTATATTTAAATTAGTCTAGCTACTAATTAAATATATAAACCATGATTAAATAATTCTCACCTAACAGCTTCCCAAATCTTCATGGTAGGCGAGCCTAGCTAAGCGAACCGTCGGACCGTATTTCAGCACGACGTCTTCTTCACCAAAATATATGTAATATAATATACACTAATCTCTCTTTATATTATAAGAGGAGAAGGAGAATGACGAACTTTGGCAAGGTGGTGGTGGAAAAGAGGAAGGCTTATGCCATGGAAACCATGGCCATAATCTTTAAGAAGAAGAGAGAAAGAAAAGAAGTGGGAATGAATGAAAAAGTGGAAGGAAAGGCTGGTATTTATAGAAAAAGAGGAGTAAGGAGAGATTGACACATCATAGGACATGTGTATTTTATGCATGTAATGTTGCATGCAAAATTACAAGTGTCTTAACACTTGTAAAAAGGAGAAGGAATGTGTTTTTGGTAGCATTTACCTTAAATGTTACGAAAACAAAGAGCAACGCATAATACTAATGCTATTAATATATGTTATCTTTTGACAAATCCGATCGAACGACAAATAATATTAGTAAATCCAAACTTATCAATAATCATTTCCATTTATAATTGTTATAATTCAAATAAAACATATTGTTTAACCTATCAAAATTATTAAATGTTCTCAAACATATTTTATGTTCAAAAAATTTAAATTAATTATTAAATATTCCAATTTCAAATTGGTTCAAAATTCTGGATGATTACAAGACCATAGAAATTCAACACGTAGTTCTTTCGATCATGAAGATCATCCGTCTTCAATGCTCCATCTTTATACACCTGCAAGTTAGTCGTGAACACATAGTTGGTTTGAAGTGATTTTAGGTCCAGTTCCCATCCCGGTCTCTTCGAACTAACGCGTAAGGAATATTCCTTTGATAGTCGGTGTTTTAACTATCAAATTTAACAATGTGATACGTCCATTCAAATTAATTACTTTTATAATTTATTTTTTAAGTTTGGAATAACAATCAGCACACGATGGTTGAGATATAATAAAGCGTGTCATTGTTTTATTTTGATCCATTGCAATCGATCGCTTCATAAATAATTATTCGTCACACTATAACAAACAACGATATTTGACGTTAAGTTTTACCCTAATAACAATTCGAAAATACGTGGCCTTGGGTAACATTTACTTCCCATTTTATCACTCATAACTCGTAGGAAGTAAATCAATTGATTTTATTTGACATTTATTTCGTTTTCAATAAATATAAACATCGTAGATTTGAACTCAAGTTTATATGATGATGTCTATGAATTAGCCTACAGATCCTTCTTCTCTTTACTTATTATATATATATATACACACACCCACTTATTATCTACTTTTGTAAAAATTAAAAATTTTATTAATTTAAATAACATGGATTCCCTCGGTCTATTATGGCTTAGTTTCCTTGTACGTACCTTAAATTAATATGTCATTTCCCATTTCTAATTTAATTGAACTCCCCTTCTAAATGTTTAAAATTTAAAAAAAGAAACAAGTATTTAATATTCTCTGCCCCAAAACCCCAAATTCCCGCATAGCCCAATGCTCATCGCAGATGAAATTGCGCAAGTACACTTTAGTTTCTAGTAACAAAACTCCAAAGACCTCCTTTGCACCAGTATACTTCCAGCTTTGTGTTTTGGATTTAAGCATTTGTTTCCTTTTTATTTCAATCCTATTCCCTCCTAGCTTGTCTCCCTTCAGTTTTTTGGTCCATTACTAATCCTGTCCATAACTCCTGCTCCTTTTCTTTCTTCTAAGTTCTCTTTCCTTTCTTTAACTATGCTAAAATCTTGCCCATCAACGTGATGCACAAAAACCCGGCCATTTCTCTTTCCTTAATTTTCTACTATTCCTTTTATTCTTGCCAACTTTTCTTGTGCACCATGCCAACCGTGCATATGCACAAACATCTCCGCTGCCATTTCGACGCTCCGCATGTCCCTCCAAGTAACATTCACCTTTCGGATCCTAGTCATCTCTCCAGAAAACCCTATGATCCACTACATCAAAATTCGAGGCTTTCAGCTGAAACTCAAATGAGGATACATCACTATACAAACCCCTAAAGTTGCCACCACGGTCCACCGATAATCACTAAATATTACCACTAGCCTGTCGATAAACCTATCTTTCAATGCCCCCTGATGCACAACCATCTACTCCACAATCGACGATACAGCTCGTCCTTCTCCGAGCCTACCCCACAGTACATAAACCCTATTTTGACCCAAAAACTCGCAAATTACCCAATCAAATTTTAATGGTTATATTTTTAAAGTATCCTTAATCCGTGGTTAAACCACTTCCATGTTTAAAATCCAATCCCGATTCTCGATAGTAATTGGGTTAAGGATTTCTGAAGTGATAGGGGATGTATATATACCCCTGTTAAACTTCACAGTCATGTTTTCATTGTCTGAAGTCATTCCTTCAAGAAATGCAGCATGTATCCATGTGTTATGTGATCAATAGTAGCTACACGAATATATTGAATCCAATATATAAATTTTAACTATGATCTGGATAGTAGAAATAAGTGTTTTACCCCTATTCATTTCTGTTGTGTTTATAAATGCAATGTTCTCCACACATTTTGCAAATGATACTGATGTGCATTGTTCATGTGATCAATTTAAATTTGTGCTTCTGAAATTTGATGTGAACAAATTAAATTTTCTTTACATTGTTGTCTAAAATATCACACTGGAGGTGTAGTCGAAACACATATAGTATTTTCCATTCATTACCAAAAATACACTATTTCCTGACAACACCAATACCAATGTCTACTACTTATGCTGTAGCAATACTTCTATTTTCCCTGTGTTTGATGAATGATGGGGTACACAAACAAGAACCAAATCCAACCAAATGATGTAATATACTGGACCGGCCAAAATTGTCCACTTGACCCGATGTACAATCAAAAATACTACAAGTATTGGACTGGCAAATATTAGCCATCCCTCTGCTTTTTCTATCAATCATCTGCCTTAACTATATTTCAAAGATTTACACCATAACAATATGGGTATTCGAATTCAATGTAATGGTTATGTATAAATATGCACATGGTTTAACTAAAGATTTATGTGAACTCATAAAGGGTTTTAGAATGTTTTCTCACTAAGTATTTTCTATGCACAATCATGTTAATGAGTTCACTATCATTTGTCTTGCTATTCTATGTTTATTCCTCACTTTGTATTTTTTTCCATTTCAGACATGTTTTAAGCAGTCCAAAAAAAGGTATATATCTACACACATAAACTTTTGAACACATTGGAATTTGCTATATAAAGCAGTAAGAATTTAAAGTGCCTATATTGCTACTGCCTTGTATTTTTGTTTGCTGTATTTGTTTTCCATCTCAGGTTTTCATGTTTTCTAGTCCTTTCTAACTACCTCAACTTAAGTATTTGAATTAAATACTATAGATACACACTAACACATATATGGATTGAATCTTCTAGGAATAAACATCAAATAGTAAAGAGGTTTAGGTGCCTACTTACAAAATATACTACTGTGTTGCTTTGTTCATTTTATATTTATTTTCAGTGACTCAACCAATTAGATTCCATGCATATATGACATTATACGACCAGTAGTACTTCATGGGGTTCGAATACAATACCTACAAACCATTAAAACATATTTTTAAGGAAGAACTTTGGAGTTTACTTACATATAAGTGTGCACAGCCTTGCCAAACATTTCAGATTTTGCTCTCTGGCTCTCTACCGTTCTAGTTTAGGTTTTTGCTCATTGTTTCCATTTTTTTACAGTGACCTCATGTGTGAATTCGTGCGGTATTGCAGTGTATTTATAGGGGGAAAATGCAGGCTTTAAGTGAGGGAGGTGTTAAGGGAACAGGGCGTATATGTAGGCATGAGGGTCTATAGGTTGTAGCAACCATCAGAAATGATGAAGGCTTGCTTGATTGGAAGAGATGTGTGCAATGGTCAGTGATGAAGTGATGTACAAAACTGTACACAGTTATGTGCTGAAGGGTTTTAGGACCAATTTTTGTATAGTGTAGCTAACAGCAGGATGAAGAGGCTAGCTTAGAGTGGTGATAGGATGGATATATGTGGGCAGCACTGAAGTGAACAGGTGATGGATGCAGACTTCTAAACTTTGATCCTAAGAAACACTACCAAGTCATCTTCTGTACAGCACCCCAAGTACGTATGCATTTATATATGTTGATTTGAAATAACAATGGCTTATACATTTGTATTGATGCAGACATCCATGTTTTTGCTGCGTAAAATCTGAACATATATGTATTTTTTCCATTTAGCATCCTAGCTAGCATAAATTTATTAAATTGCCTTGTTCCTAGCTTATAGGGCAACCATGTTCTTGCGGAAAAGGAAAACCAGAGCATGTGTATATATATCTAAAAACCAGACCTAGTATCAAAGCAAATCAGCCTACCCATGTCTAAATTTATCCTTTTCTTATCATGTATAAATGCCCATCCTTAGTATATGAAATCCTATTTCTTATAGACACTTAAATGTGAAGTAATAATGATGTTTATATATATATATATATATATATATATATATTAGTTACTTAGATGACTTATAAAAGCAAGTTTCAAAAATAGACAACAAACATCAAAACATCAAACACTTGATTATACATAAACAAGTTAATATATACACAAAATTTTATAAAATAATTATTCTATTTTAAATGAAATTTGATCTTATTAACCTTATCAAATTTATAAAATTCTTGCATGAGTGAAAAATATATATGTGTTTCTTTTTTGTACATGATGTACTCAATGATTTAATTTTTGTGAATCTTATATTCACAAGAGGTTTAAAGTACAGTTTCGCACAGAAGCTCATAGGTCAGGTCGAATACCGGATTTCTCTCCTTAGCCTATGGATCTGCCTTGCTTTGGCCGAGGCTTCCTTCTCTCCCTTTAGCTGTAGAGCATCCAGTTCAAGAAGAATCCTAACTTGAATATGGCACCTTCTTACCAAAATTTTCCCGGAACTAAATAAAAAGAAAATTCCCTGCTATGCACCTGGTGTGAACTACGCCCCCTTCCGAGAACAGATGAATGCTACTTGACTTTGGTTTAAAACAACAGTTACTTGTTTTACATACACATATACATTGATCCCATAATTGTAAACCACCAACATGTTTATTTATTTGTAATTTTCCCTAATATTCTCCAGATATAAAAATCTTATCATTAAATTACTAGTATAATCTATACATTATAGATTATAGAACTAGCCCAAAAACTGGGTCTTTACAGACAAAGTATGGGACCACCTTTCGATCAGTGTACTCTAGAGGGGATACACTGGGGTTCAACAAGAACATCTTGCGACCCGGCCGCACATGACCGACCACACATTTAGCTTGAGTGTATCAAATATATTGTAGATTTTAAGGGCCCACCGTATATCCGCGGAGATGCAGAAACGAAAAAAGAACATATGATGTAATTTCTCTAGATGGCAGCAATAAACCTACTTGGGAATGACCCATCTAGCTATTTTGCCCATCCAATTTTTGTCATTTCCTGCTAGATGAGGCTTGAAGTCATGTTTTACTTTTCGGAATATCATATCAACATTACTTTGAATGACACATCGTCTGTAACACCCCTAAGTCCCACATCGTGGAAGCCTGTGTGAACTGGGTACTTATATAGTACAGCCCATCTCTTACTAACACTGAAGCCTTTTGAGGAACAAAACCCAACACCTATACGGTGGCTAAGTTGGGGACAATATCTTGTGTGAACGGAGGTGCGGATTGTTACAGTGGTATCAGAGCTAATACTCAGCAGGAATTATGGCTCCTGTGTGGACCACAGCGCGTGGATGAGGTGTTTGTGAGCCAACGGGGACGTTAGGCTCTGTAGGAGGGGAGAATGTAACACCCCTAAGTCCTACATCATGGAAGCCTGTGTGAAGTGGGTACTTATATAGTAGAGCCCATCTCTTACTAACTCGGAGGCCTTTTGAGGAACAAAACCCCACATCTATACGGTGGCTAAGTTGGGGACAATATCTTGCGTGAGTGGAGGTGCAGGTTGTTACATCGTCAGATCTGTCAAATCACTAATTGACGTCCACAAATATACTTTGAGTGTTAAGCAAGAGAATTCCTCTGCTACCAAACTTCGTATATTTGTAAAAATCAATCATACATGATCATTTAGAAATACTTTGTCAAACATTCGTCTATAAAAGTCATCCAGGAACAGGAAGAACTGAAGGCACCCTTCTACTGCATCCTATATAGGAATCACCCCAAGGATCAGTAGCGAGAAGTCCTTATAGTCTGAAGATTTCAATCACAACAGAATCAAAGTTAAAAGATCTCTGCTTGCAAGTCAGAGAAATTTATCAAGTAGTTCTACCGCTCATGAAAATCAACGGTCTTTAGTGATCCATCTTGATATGCCTACAAGTTAGTCGCATCCGCACAGTTGATTCGAAGTAGTTTTGGGTCTAGTCCCCATCCCGATCTCTTTGAAACAACACGTCAAAAGTAAAATAGAGTAATTCGTTTGATAGTCGGTTGTTTAACTATCAAATCATAACCATACTGTTAAGTACTTGACAACTCAGGTCTTTTATATTAAAACTGTAATGACCTGGCATATTTCCCGTCTCAAATCGGTAATTAAACCAACCCGAAACGTTCAAAATGACGTATTGTTATTGGCTTACACGGTTTAAGCAGAATAATACAGAATCACAGAGTACAAGTAGAATAAAATTTCTCATAATATCAGAGTTTATACAAAAATTTGTACAGCGGAATAATTATAAATGTATACAAAATTTATTTAAATAAAATTACTTTTATTTTGTCAAGCTCAGAGCGTGCGCGTCTCTACGTCTTCTCCAATGTGCGAGCTGTTATCCTTTAAACCTGGAACACTTAGGGTCTGACCCGAGTGTCCTATGCCAAATACAAAAAACACCCAAATCAGGATTAAACTTATTTCAAGTAAGCAAACTTCAATAAATACGTATATATAATTAGTTTAATCCCATCAACAAACTAAAATAGTTCGAGCATACTAATTCCCGAATCTGCAGACATATATCAAAGTAGATCAACTAGATGCATGCATTAACCCGAATGGGTGGTGGTGCATTTAAATTGATGCAAAAATAGGACAACGTGCATGTGACATGCGAGTGGAAAAAAATGAATGGGCTACATTTTGAATGGCATAAGATGGCTTTGATGCTAACAAACAACAAAATCAAATAACCAGCGAGAAAGGAAATCAGGACAACACATATGCAATGAAATATATACAAGCATGGTTGTTGAGGAACCGAAGTCCAACAATTTAACTATTTATGAAAATACATATCATTCAAGAAGATGACTGCCGTGAACTTGAGTGATAAGCGGCAATGGATATAAATCAACTAGACAGTAAGGTATGTGCAGGTGAAAGGAACGAAGCAAACATATTTGCGAATACCATCACAAATACTATCCTGAAATTAATCATGCATAAAGGTGTAAATTCAATTTAACTTCCTATACCGCAAATTTGAGGTGCATATGATAGTGAGGTGGTTATACTAGCTAGCAACAAGAACAAATGTGGGTGCAGTATGTGTTGATGCCAAACATTACCAAATAAACCCAAGTGTGTTGAAGTCAAAATGGAGCCTATCAAGCAAGGAGGAAAGGTCTATTTAAACAAATGATGTGGAGTGTCGAAAATCATCACATGGGTTTAGTGCTGACCAGCATGTATAGAGTATGCCAAATAAAAATATAGATCAAATATTAAAAGCAGTGCATAAGGTGCAGCACTTATGCATGTATATAGGCACACGCGAGGGGTAATAGCTGCGCTCAAAACATACAACAACAGATCTAGCAGTTTCATGCATTAAAGCGGAATGGGAATTTCATAAAAAATCTTACTGCATGCTCGCACATAGTCAAGTAACCAAGTATGGTTTATGCAGCATACTGTTAAAGGCCTACAACCTAGATGTGAATAATATTTAAATCCAAAGTAGTAAAGAAGTGGACAATATTCCTATAAATCCTTAATAATTAGCACAGCAACGACATGAACATTAAAACATGAAATCAGTTCGCATATGCTTATCATGAACGGATCAAAGTAAACAAAATTTTACAGTATCAACCAACCAAACCAACAGTAAACCGAAGTAGAGAAACTTGAAATTAGTTTAATCGTAAGCAAAACTTACCTTTGGTTGGTGTCGGACAAAGAAGGAAAAGTTGTTGACCATGCAAGGCTGGTAACAACAGCTATTACCTCTATAGGATGTTGATTGCAACCAAGATAACTCGTTGTCAAAACAGGCGAGGCTACGCACCAAAATAGGGAGGAGTGCGGACTTCGAAGTTGCAGGGCTGCTGCTGCGCAGACGAAGGGAAACAACGGCTTAGGTGGCTTTGGTAAGGAAAAGCAAGTTCAGACAAACTCGAGCGCCGCGATTAGACGGAGATTGGTCTTAAGTGGCGAACTATGGAGGTCAGTGTTGAGGAAAGCGGTTTCATGTTGACTCAAGGAGGAGGATGTGCTCTTGCTCTAACCAAAGCTGGGTGGATGATTTCTCCAATGTTAGAAGAAGGCGGAGACGCTCCTTAGCGGTAGCGGTAGTCAGCCAAAGGAGGCACCTTTGAGTTGCGCGTTGACATTGGAAAACAAAAAGGCTTTATGGGTTTCTTGCGGTCATTTAGGCGGATGCCATGATTTTCTTTAATTGAATTTGGAGATGGGCAGACTGATTTGGGAATATTGGATTTGGAGAAGAAATGAAAACTACCGACTGCTAAAGATGAAGTAAGAGGAGCGAGTAGTAGTGTGGAATCAATGAAGGGGTATGCTGGTTTTTATAATAAGAAACCAGGGAACCAGTATCCAGCAAAAAATCAACGTATAATTCATTTATAGAAGAATACTGCTAGGTGTTGAGGGACACAATAAAACAAAGGCTGGTGGCAAACTCAATATCTTGAGTATATTTCTAGGGGCAGGTGCAAATCTGAAGAAAGATATCATCAGATATTATGGAACTAACACTGGGCTGATCGCGTTATGCCAACTTTAGATTGAACCAAAGAAAAAAGGGTTGAACGAAGTATATAGTTAATGTTTAAACTTCAACAAATTTATCCAATCATTTCGTTAGTACTGAAAGGACGCGGCCGAGATGGACGTGATGTTCACAAATTTTAATCCCATCATTAATTATAAATTATTTTATTGTTAGCATGATAAGACGTGAAATTTATAATTTCATTTCTTTCTTGTTTAGTCACCAACTGTACATCCAACTATTACTGTTTGAAACACTAAACGGTTTATGAAAAACAAATTAATTAATGGTTACATTTAGAAATTCGACTTTACATTGAAACCACATTTTAACTTCAAGTTCTCAAATTAAAATTAAATTATGTAACCACCATTTTACTACGCAAATCAAATCCTTTATTAAAATAAAGTGTTCCTTTTGCAGAATTACCGAGATATATTCTTCAACAATTATTTTAGTTTAAACATTAAATTCCAAATATTCTAATATCCGTTCATATTGAAATTTCCTTAAGGAATTCTATTTTGAAGGTAACTTCAATTGAATGCAAAAAAAAATTCTCAAACCATTCACGATGAAGTTTAACTTATGAAAAGGATTTTATTTCAAATATCGCTCAAAATAAACAAAATTCCAAATTGTAATTATCATTTTATTCGTAATAAGGTGATGTAGGAAAATAGTTTAATAAACAATCAAAATAAATTAGACAAAATACAACAGCATACGAGTTGAAATAAATAGAAAAATTAAAATACTACAAACCGTTGAATACAAATAATTTAGTCAAATAGAATTTTATGCAAAGAGTTTACACAAACAAAGAATATACTATATAAAAGCTAAGCACAAAATTTTCATATCTAAATAAGTTTAAATAAGTAATTGAGAAAATGTTGTTAGGGTGAAGTAGTAAAATAAATACTTCTGGTGTAAAATAAGTGAAACGAAATGTGTTTAATAAAATAAAAATATAACTATAGAAAGTAAAATACCGTAACTATTAAACACAAATAAATAAACCAAAGGTAGAATGTTATAAATATACAAGAGCTATAATACAGATGAAACTGTAGACCGTTCAATTCATATTAAAGATTAAAAGAATGCAAGGCTACATGTACGAATAAGTTTATAAATTACAAAAGGATAAATTTAGGAGAAAACTCAACTATATTCAGAATATTCCTAATCTTGTGTCAAAACCCATATATATATATATATATATATTCTCATCATCAACTTAACTCATTCCAAAATGGAAGTATAATTCAAACTATCTGGCAAATGTTAATACGTCCCCTTTTTAACAAACATCCATATACAATTTCATTCTACAAAGGAATTCTCTTTATATGCTCAATAAAAAAAATTGACATCCAATTTATACGTCGAATCAACTATATTCAAGAATAAATAAAATTTCAAATTCTATATCGAGACCCCACTATAAATATTTATTTTAACGATAATTGTATATATTTAAATGTCGAAAATTCTGGGTCATTACAAAAACATTTCATTAAACTATTTCATCGATACATAATAATCGAGTCTAAATTCATATCTTACAAAAACTCTTTTGTTACGGGAAAACATTAACCAATACTCTCGTCTTTACCAAACTTCTCTTTCCATTTCCTTTATCAGGAAATATTACTATATTTCACAACAACATCTTCTATTCCCTCATCTTGGAACATTTTTGTCTTTTCTTATGTTTGAAAACATCGCCATGATTTTATAAACACACTTTCCATTTCCTTTACCATTGGCAATATCATTATCTAAATGTTCAACCATTAGGTATAGATTTAATTACGCATCTCCTATGTCCAAAATAACATCAAGCGACATACTTTTTATAATATAACCTTATACGGTTTTACTACTCATACTTTATCAAATAAGGTTCAAAATCTTGCTTACGAAGATTATAATACCATTTTTTGAACCAATATCAATCTTTTATTCAGATTTTCCAACAAAGCAAACTATGGACTTAATCCTTCGAATAAAAGTCTTTACTAAATCATTTCTTGGCCAATCAATGCCAAATAAAACATTTTTTGGGTAAAGATTCAATATTCTTTATTTTATTTCTAAATACTTTGCAATTTAAAATTTCAGTTCTTCCTTTAATAAATATTCCAACATCCTTATGTATTACAAACTAATATTATCTCTTGATAATAGTGAAGTCGTTGAAGTTGGGGTATTTTAGTTACCTCTCAGACCTTGATCGACAACGTTCTTATCTCAAGATAATAAAAGTTTGCAACTCAAAATCCTAGTATATCATTTTCATTTGCATTTATCATGGTTTTATAAACCATTTTCTTCCATTTGAAAAGCCACTTTATATTCTAATTCCTTTTACTTAATTAAGTAAAAATCCAATTTAAACTTTTGCATTAGCTTACAAATCACATTTACAAACTCCGTTTGTAAACTTGGATTATAATCTTTTAATAAAACTCGAGCTAGACCTTAATCAAGTCTTATAGCCACTTCATCACTTCTTAATTGAATTCCAATTAAAAAGTAATCGCTTTAATTATTATTAATTAAAATAATAATAAATTTCAACATTAACTACATTAAAAGTAGTTAACTTCGTTATTAACTAGAAATAGAATAATTAATCATTTTTAAAAAGGTTATTAAATAATAATTTACTTTATTTATAAATAATTCGATAATTACTTAAAATATAGTTAATCAAAGATTGACTAATTTCTAACAACATTCACTAGGTTAACGAATATTTAGAAAACCATTTATTAGATTAATTTAAATCAAATTAGTCTAATCGTCAAATTAAAATAGTTGGTTTTGTCAACCTAAGTTTTCAGTTAAGCCGTTAACTGATTTCCATTCCCCTTACCCTTAGATTAATTAACTTAAAAGCATCATTTAATTGTTTTATAAAAACAATTATTCAAGTTTTGCTAACCAGTAGGTTAGTTTCTAATTTTGTGTTCATAAAGCGACATAGAGCTTTGTTCTATAAACACTTAATAACACCTTCTGTAAAACATGATTATATATATGTATAATATATATTTCAATTAAGTTATATAAAATAAATTTAAAACTTCAATTCAGTTATAAAAATATAGGCGCATTGTGAATATGGTGTAAGTATAAACATTTGGACTGTTATGCATAATAGTGAGCCATTTGGAATATTTAAGACTTGACATTTGAACCAAAATCAATATTGGAGTAAATTCCGTTTGAGAAACAATTTGTTTTGAATAAAGAATCTATTTGCATAATATAATATCGTTAAAATGAATCTATTCCCAATTAAACTGATAAGTATGAACGGCACGATGAAAATTAACTTCGAAATAAATTCAAAATCTTATTGAAGGAGCAAATTTATTGAAGAGAAAATTTTGTTGCAAAGAAAGATATCGTTGGGATAAATTTATTTCCAATTTAATCCGTTAAGTAAATAGTGTAATAAAACACTTAAACCAATGTTTAATTTACAAGTTGAAAATTTTAATATAAATAGTAACAAATTTTGTTTCGAATAAACCGTTAAAATCTAAATTTATTATGATATTAATTATGATAAAGTTAATGAAATTTTGATGTACAAACGGTGTAATTAAACTGTAAATATAATGCATATTTATATAAGTAATGCATAATAAAAGGAAACGAATGAATAAATTCGTTACCAATGAATTTAATTTTCGGTGTATGATGGTTGAGCTTATAATGTTCAGATAATGACATAAACAGCGTTGTTAGCCTAACATATCATTCATAGGAAACAAATCAAATTTTCCTTCTTTAAAGGAGATATAGTAGACAAACAAATCTGAGAAAAACTAATTTTAAATCTTGCCATATCAGTACAAGATTTTTGAAATAGTGGCCTAAGATAATGAAGAGTTCGTATTCACAGAACCCAATACCACGCGATATTCTCTGTCCCCTCTTCTCCACATTATAAATGTGCGGCTCCTGCTTATATGCACAAACCAAACTTCTTTTCTTCTCGGAAATAATCCTATTTCTTCTTTCTTCTTGCGAATAGTCCTCCCCAACAAGCTCCACTCCAACAATCCACCATTCAGTTTAGAAGTCTCGGCCTTTTCTTATGCCAAGAGGTTAACACAAACATAGAGTATTGTAGAAAGTGTATATATCTATATACGCGTTAGTGGCCGAGGAGCAGTGTGTGACGCATGTGTAAGAGATAATAGATCATCCGAGGCTGACGGAGTTGATTTGGAACTTAACGGTGAAAGTTTGGAAAGCAGATATAGGTGAGAACACTCGAATTTAATTTTATTATTTAATATGATTTAAAGTTATAATATACTGAGTAGTTGATGGATGGTAATTGGTTGCATGAATGGTTAATTACTGATTAGTGGATGATACTGCCATCTAAATATGGTATGTGATGTGTCATGGTTGCCAACAAATACATATCAGGGCGCGTTAGTGGTATAATGCTCATTCATAAATTGCATGTGGTATGCTTTTAAGTAATAGAAGTATAAATGATTAATGAATGTGTGATAACGCATATGTACTGATTTTCAGAAGAAAATTTAGTAATTTCTTAAATTTAACTAAAGAGTGAGTTATAGATTAAATGACAATTAAAGGATTATGTGGTATTTTTATTAACATAATACTATCGATTTGTTAATGTTTATTGATTTAACAATGTTATTAAGATTCTTTGATTCGATAATAAATTGTTAGTTAAGCAATGTTTGACTATTTAAATAATCTTTCTAGTTAACTCTTTATAAAAGATATTGAATTGATAATGTTGATTTAATTGTATGATGTTATTTTAAATGGTTGATTAACTAAGATTTGTTAAGAATATTCTAAATATTGAATTAAATAATTGTTTGAGTAGTACTTGGGGAAAGCTGTTAAATTGATTTCAATGGCATAATAAATTGAATTTGAAAAAAAATTAATTGAAATGTTATGTTGAATATGAATTGATATCATAACTTATTTCAAAAGGGACATTGAATTAAAATTGTTGATTTTGAACTTAATTACCGCTTTAATTAATGAATTGTTGTATAAATGAGGCAAACTCGAACTTTTCAATTTTCAAATCTAATATGACATTAGATAATAATTTGAAATGATGTTATAAAAATAAAAATTGGTTGAAAAGATATTTAAACTTGCATTATTTAATATGAAATTAGATATATGTTCAGATAAATTTTATAATGATATATAATAAATTACTTTGGATAATAATTTGAATTTGAAGATAAATAAGGAATGTTACTTAAGTTTTGGGTTCACAAATAGGTTTGTTCTGTTATCAATTCTGGAACGGTAAACGGAGTGTGTAACTAAGGCAAGGGATGCAACAACCAGTGCGCTGAACTTACCTGGCCAATGTTTACTTATCTAGACTAGTAAAAGAGCAAATTGAAAGTGAATCTTGAATATTGTGAAACGAAAACTATAATAAGTAGTTTTCCAATATAAAATTAGGTTAATTTGGCTGGAGGTGATCTTCAGATATTTAATATAAGTTCTGCAGATGATTGTAACACCACGTATTTTCTAAAAATATTAAAATAAAGGATACTTAATTTTTAAAAGGAGAACTAAGAGGAATGGGTTGCGCCATTGTGTTCATCTTGGAATTCTGCTTGGGATAGAGTCCGAGTTTGCGTGAATCAGACACCGTATGAAGAAGTTATGAAGCTCGGAAGATTTAAGGATTAAGCAGAATTAAATTAATGAACAAAACAGATTCAAAAATCAAATTCGGTCAAAAATTGGGTGAGCAGGAAATTTCCCGCTCAAAGGTGTCGACCCCCCCTAGGGGGTGTTGACATGGGTGTCGACCCCCCCTCCCTGCCCAGATCTGGGTAGGTGCGTTTCTTCATTTCCGGATTGTTTTCTTGGCCTGGTTCATGACTCCTATGCTATATAAAGAACCCTAGACCTATTGCTTTTTCCACACAAATTCATGGCATCTCCATGCTGCTCAAATTTAAATTAAAATAAGTCCTTCTTCTTCTTCAAGTCGGATTTGGATTAAAAGAGAATAAATCTACAACTGCAACACCTATTTCTTTTAAAGCCAACCAAGGTGAGTTCATGTTACTTTTAGAAATGAAATTTAATTGTAATCCTAACATGTTAATAAATCTGAATCTGAGACCATTTCTGTTTATCAGATCTGTTCCTATATGCCTATTTCTGCGATTACATGCTTGATTTGTATTCTATTCTCTCCCTCTTTTTCCCTTTTTATTTTTATAGCCATGCTACCTTCGAGCCTAGGCCTAACGCTGAAATATGCAAACGCGCGAATTTGGGAATCGTTGGAAAAGATAAATTTGGGGGCATAATACATGTTGTAATTTAAGACCTAAATTTGGGGCATACCATATAAGATGATTTATGACTTGGAAGAATGGTTATATCGTGCATAAAAATATATGACTTAGGAAAAGGGCATGAAAATCTATAATGAAACAGGAATAACTTTTAAATATGAACACGACTAAATTGGGATTTTGAGTAATTGGCATACATTGTAATCAAAGACTATAATTTGGCATACCTTGTCTTTTGAATCATGACTGGGGTTTTTGAGGCACAATCTATGTTGCGCAAAATTGACTAAAACTTGGGTGAATGTTATATTGTGAATTAGGACCGTAATTTGGGTATGTAAATCTGTAGGCTCAATCTAAGATTTAGAAGAACACGATAACATTACTTTAAGTAACCTGCTATAATTTGCGGAGAGATTTAATCTGTTAAAATGGATAATCTGTCGAATTCTGTTGAAACTGAATACTGTAATTGAAAACCCTACAATGAACATGAATAATTGTTTAAGAATGAATATGCCTAAAATTGAACTACGACTAGGCACGAGGTTAGATTACACTAGTGGTATAAGTCTGCCCGCAATCGCCCGACATATCCAGCAACTACAAGTGGTGAATCTAATGTGAGGGGCCTAGTGCGTACATATGAAATAGTACTCAGACACAAGGTTAGATTACACTTATGGTAGAATTCTGCCCGGAACCACCCGACATATCCAGCATTCACAGGTGATAAATCTAATGTGAGAGGTCTGGTGCATTAACCAGAAATGATAATAATTTGTCAACTTGGAATACTTAACCTAATTGGATTTATAAGGGTTACATGAACCTGTTAAATTGAGTTGGGTTAAGTAAACTTGCTTGAATAAGTGGGAGGGGTTAAGTTAATTTTAATAAACTGATGGGGGTGGGTTATATGTATATAGACCCGACAAACTTAACCGATTTTATATTTTGAATCTGTACAACCTGATCTGTTAATATGTAAATCTGATAATCCATACGTCTGATCCATTAATCTGCGAACATGTTAATTCGTAAATCTACTATATTAATCTGTAAACCTGTTAATATGTAAATATGCTCTGTTAGTCTGCAAACATGTTAATCTGAAGTCTGTACATCTGAAATCTGTTAGTCTGGGGACACAAGGTTAGTAGTGGTATTTGCTTGTGTCATCTATTGTGTAGGACCCATATCAGTCAGTAACCCTTTCTGGTATCAAACGGCGACCAAACACCAGGTATGGGTTAGGGAACGCTTACTAAATTGGTTATAAGGAGTCCATTCTGATAATGGCAAGGGGTGTTGATGGCGCGTTCCAACCGGGTCATGCGCGTGCATGGATTCGGTCTGCTCTGGGGATGTTAAGACGCCGTGACATCTATAAATAGGTCTGAGTCTTTCTATAGGTTGCCACTTTAGGGAGTGATACACCTTTCTGTGGGGCCGACACAAGGTATTTATGTATTAGGGAGTCGATCACTAGAGGTAGAATTTAGGGTACATCTGGTCCTGTCTGTTTCTGTTGGGGTGTTAACATCTGTCTGTTTCTTTGTGGTACCGTCTGTTGGGTTGGTAAAGGCCCGTCACTAGTGTACACCTAATTCTAACATTCTATTTCTGTAGGGATTATCCTGTTTCTATCTCTGCTTCCATTTTTTCTTCTGTTTCTGTACCATCTATCTCTGTTGGGGTGGTAAAGGCCCATTACTAGAATTCTGTTTTTGTAGAGACCATTCTATTTCCATTTTTGTTTTAGTTTAGACATTAAGGTAACACCTAATCCTTTTATAGTAGTATCAGTACAGAGAGGTGAAAAGTATGTAAGAAGCATAGCTAGGTTTATATCATTCCATTTCCTCTTTTTGGCCTATGTATATCTGCTACTCCTATTACTGTTATGTCTCATCCATTTTTATTTACATGACATGATACTATTATATGTTTTTATGCTGAAAGTAACTGGACTCACTAGACTTTATGTCTGACCCTTTTTGTTTCGCCTCTTTTCTTCCTCCCCCCTCCCACCTCAGGTTCTTATGGTGGGAATGTAGAAGCTTGATTCAGATTTCTTTCTGCTTAAAGTGCTTAGAAGTGCTGAAAGTAATGCTTAGCTTTGTTTCTCTTACATATGGCATTTTGGAGTAGGATTATGATTTTAAAATTTATGTACTCTGACGGATTTTGTACAAGACTGGTATCTATTTTTATGCTGAAAGTCACTGGACTCGCTAGACTTTATCATATAAGTTATAAAATTTTGAAGTACTACTTTATGTATCTATCTTGTAATATTCTGTTCTGTTTACTTATAACGCTCCACGAAACTTGATGCATTCCCTTTGTGTGTGACAAAAACGGACGTGGGTTGTCACACTTGGTATCAGAGTTGAAGGTTACCAGATTAGATAAAAGTTTTAGAAAACTATTTTCAAAAAGGTTTTAAAAGAAGGTGTTTTCAAGAGAAAAGCTTATTATGGAAAACATAATCCCTAAAAAGCCATACATCTATCTTTCGATTCTCTGTTTTGAATCTCTTCCTTTTTCCTCTCAGCATGTCTGGAGAACCCGTTATACCCGAAGGCGTATAGATACCATGCTGGTTCAGAAGGTATCTAGAGGCTAGGGCTACTGCCGCAGGCCCAACAGACGTTCCTCCTCCCCCAGCTGCAGCCACTACTCCTTCTCCTCCTCCGCATGTAGATGTGTTTACAAAGATATGTAAGGATTTTCGTGCTATGGGCAGACAAAACTTTAATGGAACTGAGATGTTTGTGGAAGCTCGGAACTGGCTCAAGGAAATGGAGGAGTTATTTGATATCTTTGAAGTCGATGATAGAAGAAAGATTCAATTAGACGTTTGGCAACTAAAGGACGAAGCTTCTTTTTGGTGGGAGGTTACTAATGCTGAACGTTCGGTAGAGACTTGGGTGGATTTCAGACGAAGATTCGAGCTGAAGTTTCTTTCGCAAGCCGAGTAGAGTTTGCAAATGGAGAAGTTTTTGGCACTCAAAAAGGGAAGCATGTTTATTAAAGAATATGTTTACAAGACTGTTGGCGAGATTCGGGTTGGAGTTGGTAAATAATCTACACAAGAAAGCCTTACGGTTTGCTACAGGATTGAACGAGCTGTTACATGGGTTGGCTATGTCCCATGTCCCAATGGGCGCAACTTTTGAAAGGTTGGTTGATATGGCGTTGTTACATGAGGAAGCCAAAGGTGAGAAGAAAGGGGAGAAGATCATAGAACCACAGAACAAGAAAGTGTGGCCCAAGAAGGAAACACAAAAGAAGGATGAAAAGACTGAGAATAAGAACGAGAAAAAGTGCTTTACCTGGGAGAGTTTGAGTCATCTGAATAGGGATTGTAGAAAAAGGAAGGACACTTGCTTCAAATGTGGTGAAATGGGACACTTTACTAGTGACTGCCCGAGGAAACAAGGATAAGGCCAAAGGGCAGGATATTCTGGAGGGCAGGTGAATGATGTTGAAGCCAATAGACCGAACAGAGGTAGGAATGTTTCTGTAGAAGGTTTCATTTTCCTTATCTGATTATCTAGTTAGAATTCTTTTGATTCTGGCACCTCTCATTCTTTTATTCTGATTCTGTGATTGAATCTTTGCACTTTAATACTAGTTCTGTTTCTGATTCCATTATTGTCTCAAACCCCATAGGGGGTATGGCTCATCTGTCTAATGACGGGGTTTGTAGATATCTATGTTAGGCATTTGAGTGTATCCTATCGATTGAATCTTCTACCCTTAGGTAGAAACTAATGGGTGTAAACATGTGTTTAAGACATGTTAAGTTTTATGGTTGCAAGTGGATGCAAGTGATTGCTAGTGGTTGCTCGTGGATGCATATACACACACTAGGCAATAGATTGGCTCAAAAACACTCTCATATTGCATACGGATGCGTATGCATATTTTTGTTTCTTTTATGAATGAAATTGGATGTATCATCACATGAGTGTTGCATTTGGATGAATGATTGCACACGAATATAGTACATATATGATGCATTAGGATTGTTTGCATACATGATTGGACTCTTGGCATTGACATAAATTTGCATTAAGGAGGTCAACTGAATCAGTGGACCGCCTGATTTCTGCATTAGCATAGTGGCATATACACACACCTTTGCGTATGTTCATACAGCATTAGAAATTTTCTAAGGACAATGGATGCCTGTGATTGGTGGATGAGTAGATGGATGATGGATGATAGGATATACATTCTTCTTAACTTTGAGATTTCGGGGATGAAATCCTTTAAGGAGGGGAGAATGTAACACTCCGTATTTTCTAAGTATATTAAAATAACAAATAAAAGAATACTTAATTTTTAAAAGGAGAATTAATAGGAATGGGTTGCGCCATTGTGTTCGTCTCGGAATTCTGCTTGGGAGAGAGTCCGAGTTTGCGTAAATCAGACATCGTATGAAGAAGTTATGAAGCTCAGAAGATTTAAGGATTAAGCAGAATTAAATTAATTAACAAAACAGATTCAAAAATCAAATTTGGCCAAAAACTGGGTGAGCGGGAAATTTCCCGCTCAAGGGTGTCGACCCCCCTATAGGGCATCCCCAGCCCAGATCTGGCTAGGTGCGTTTCCTCGTTTCTGGGCTGTTTTCTTGGCCTGGTTCATGACTCTTATGCTATATAAAGGACCCTAGACCTATTGTTTTCTCCACACAAATTCATGGCGTCTCTATACTGCTCAAATCTAAATTAAAATAAGTCCTTCTTCTTCAAGCCAGATTAGGATTAATTAGGGGTGGGCATAAACCGCACCGCATTGCGGAAAACCGCCCAGATCGAACCACAAAAATGGTACGGAAAACCGCACTGAATTCTCTCTCTAAAGCAAGCAACCCAAACCGAACCGACTCGCATGATACGGTTCGGTTGCGGTTTGAACTTTTACGAAACCGTATTAAACCGAACCAAACCGCATAGCTACATCGATAATATTATGATAAAAATTTTAATAAATTCCTATCTAACTTTTAATTTAACGCTATATATTCTATTTTCAACATATGTTGTAGTTATATTAATTAAAGATAACATTATGTGTTTTAACCTTCAGATAACACAACGTTATAAAATCGTAAACTGTTTGTTGATAAAAGTAATTTTACTGTTTCATATTTAATACGGCTTCAAACCGGACCGAACCAAAACCGACCCGTATTGCATCAAAATCGGACCGAAACCGAACCATTTGAGCGGTTATATAATGGTTTGTATTTTTGATCAACCGTTTGATGCGGTGCAGAAGCGGTTTGAGCTTCAAACCGCACCGAACCGAACCGCGCCCAGCCCTAGGATTAATAGAGAATAGATATACAACTGCAACACCTATTTATTTTAAAGCCAACCATGGTGAGTTCATATTACTTTTAGAAATGAAATTTAATTGTAATCCTGACATGTTAATAAATATGAATCTGAGACCATTTCTGTTTATCAAGTCTGTTCTTATATGCCTATTTCGGCCATTACAGGATTGATTTGTTATTCTCTTCTCACCCTCTTTTTCCCTTTTTATTTTTATAGCCAGGCTACCTGCGAGCCAAGGCCTAACGCTGAAATATGCGAACGTGCATAATTGGGAATCGTTGGGAAAGATAAATTTGGTGGCATAATACATGTTATAATTTTAGACCTAAATTTGGGGCATACCATATATAATGATTTATGACTTGGAAGAAGGGGTACATCGTGCATAATAATATATGACTTGGGAAAAGGGCATGAAAATCTATAATGAAATAGGAATAACTGTTAAATATGAACACGACTAAATTTGGATTTTGAGTAATTGGCATACACTATAATCAAAAACTATAATTTGACATAACTTGTCTTTTGAATCATGATTTGGGTTTTTGGGGCACAATCTGTGTTGCGCAAAATTGACTAAAACTTGGGCGAATATTATATTGTGAATTAGGACCGTAATTTGGGTATGTAAATCTGTTGGCTCAATCTAAGATTGAGTAGAACATGATAATGGAACTTTAAGTAACCTGCTGTAACTTACGGAGAGGTTTAATATGTTAAAATGGATAATCTGCTGAATTCTATTGAAACTGAATACTGTAGTTGAAAAGCCTACGATGAGCATGAATAATTGTTTAAGAATGAATATGCCTAAAACTGAACTGCGACTAGGCATGAGGTTAAATGGTACTTGTGGTATAAGTCTATCCAGAACCGCCCGGCATATCCAGCAACCACAAGCGGTGAATCTAATGTGAGGGGCCTAATGCATACATATGAAATAGTACTCAGACACGAGGTTAGATTAACTTATAGTAGAAGTCTAATCGGAACCGTCCGGTATATCCTGCATCCACAGGTGGTAAATCTAACGTGAGAGGTCTGGTGCATTAACCAGAAATGATAATAATTTGTCAACTTGGAATACTTAACCTAATTGGATTTGTAGGGGTTACATGAACCTATTAAATTGAGTAGCGTTAAGTAAACTTGCTTGAATAAGTGGGAGGCATTAAATTAATCTTAATAAACCGATGGGGTGGGTTATATGTATATAGACCCGACAAACTTAACCTATTGTATATGTTGAATATGTCCAATCTGATCTGTTAATATGTAAATCTGATAATCCGTATATCTGATCCATTAATCTGCGAACATGTTAATTCGTAAATCTACTATAATAATCTATAAACCTGATAATATGTAAATCTGCTCTGTTAGTCGTCAATTGTGTTAATCTAAAGTCTGTACATCTAAAATATGTTAGTCTGGGGACACAAGGTTAGGAGGGGTATTTGCTTGTGTCATCTGTTGTGTGGGACCCATATCAGTCAGTAACCCTTTCTGGTACCAAATGGCGACCCACCACTAGGTATGGGTCAGGGCATGCTTACTGAATTGGTTATAAGAGGTCCATTCTGATAATGGCGAGGGGTGTTGATGGCGCGTTCCAACTGGGTCATGTGCGTGCATGGATCTTTGACATCTGTAAATAAGTCTGAGTCTTTCTGTAGGTTGCCACTATAGGGAGTGATACACCCTTCTGTGGGGCCGGCACAAGGTATTTATGTATTAGGGAGCCGATCGCTTGGGGTAGAATTTAGGGTACGTCTAGTCCTGTCTGTTTCTGTTGGGGTACCGTCTGTTTCTGTTGGGGTGGTAACACCTGTCTGTTTCTGTGTGGTACCGTCTGTTGGGCTGGTAAAGGCCTGTCACTAGTGTACACCTAATTCTAACATTCTGTTTCCATAGGGATTATTTTGTTTGTCTCTGGTTCTGTTTCTGCTTTTTATTTCTGTACCGTCTGTCTCTGTTGGGGTGGTAAAGGCCTATTACTAGCATTCTGTTTCTGTAGAGATCATTATATTTCCGTTTCTGTTTCAATTTAGACATTAGGGTAACACCTAATCCTGTTATACTAGTATTAGTGCAGAGAAGTGAAAATTAAGTAAGAAGCATAGCTTGGTCTATATCATTCTGTTTGCTCTTTTTAGCCTATGTATACCTGCTACTCCTGTTACTGTTATCTCTCATCCAGTTTTATTTACATGTCATGATACTATTATCTGTTTTTATACTGAAAGTCACTGGACTCGCCAGACTTTATGTCTGACCCTTTTTTTGCCTCTTTACTTCCTTTCGCCCTCAGGTTCTCAAGGTGGGAACATAGAAGCTTGCTTCAGATTTCTTTACACTTAAAGTGCTTGAAAGTGCTGAAATTAATGCTTAGCTTTGTTTCTCTTGCATATGGCATTTTGGAGTGGGATTATGAATTTAAAAATTATGTACTCTGATGGATTTTGTACAAGACTGATATTATGTACATGGTTTTGGTGTTTGAAGATGTAACCAAACTTATTTCTATTTCTGCTGCAATAAGTTGTAAAATTTTCAAGTACTACTTTATGTATCGGTCTTGTAATATTCTGTTCTATTTACTTATATGCTCCACGAAACTTGATGCATTCCCTTTGTGAGTGACATTAACGGATGTGGGGGTGTCACAATGATGACTAATACTATTTGAGGAGTTAAACAGTGGAAATATCGTAATTTCTCTTATAGTATCAGTTTAATACGGAAACATATATTGGATATAAATATTTTTGATTTCTAACCAACTATATATTAATATAAATCGTTTGGATTTAACTCGAATGTTATGATGATAATATAGTTTACCCGAATAAGTTTTATGTTAATTATGGAAGTTAATATGGAACTAAGTGAACAAAAGTAAATAAGTTGAATGCCTTTGAGATCAACTGGATGAATTCAAGACTATCAAAATCAGTTATACTTTTTAAATATGAATATAAATTCAAGTCATTGGCATGGAAAGAAAACAATTCCAGTTTAAAGTATTTCTATATTTATATAGGTTTTCAAAACATGGTATGTTAATTTCAAATATTTTAATAAGACTTACTTGATTTAAAGGATATGTATATGTTTAAATCATTCTATTTATTTATTCAACCTTTAAGTAGGTAATTGTTTTAATCATTTTTATTTTAAGATATTATAAATATATATATATATAAATTAGTTTATAACAAATTTATTATTTAATTAAATTGGGAATTTTTCCAGTCCTGAAACCTTTGATTCGAATATAACCAATCCTTTGATTGAATAAACTCAATGAGTTCGAATTAAAGAATTAATGTAAATATTGAACCTTGATTTATAAATGATTTTTGATGATCATTCTAAATTTAGAATTAATTAAGTTATGCATATATATGATGGATAGAACTTAATTTGAAATTTTATAGTCTATAGAATGAGTTAGTTATTTGGAAAGACTGGGATCGGATGTAAGTCCGAAAACCATTCCAAGTAATAATACAACGCTATGAAGGAAACTGAAGAATTGGAAATGGAAAATGAAGACCGGGAATCTTTGGACTTATTTAGATTGATTGCCGATGTCTCAAATTGGGCTGTACACCCAAGACGAGGTTATAAGTGGCATGAGGTCTGAATGTATTTGAGGATTCTCGGATTTGGTTCCGTTCAGACTCAGAATGGACTTGTATGGATTGTGTGCCTGACATTGTAATTGACTGCATATCACTGCTTTCTATTGGTATATATAAATATATTGGACTGTGGCAATTAATTATTTCCTTCTCTAAGTTCTACGTGCTTAGAGGTTATGTATTGACAGTGACATGTTGTAAATTGACAACGTAGCATACTCAAGTAATGGAATGAGCTAATGATGATCAAAGCATGACTTATTGAAGTGTAGCTTTGTGTATATCGTGACATCGACGAACCTCACACCACGGATTGATGGTAAACTGACGGTTAGGTTGTATACATATCTCTATTGAAAATCGAAAGCTTTGGCGGTAGATCTACTCTGAAACCTGGGAATTAGGTATGTTCGGTGTCCGTGTCTGGATGTTAACCGGTGATTTACCTGGTGTTTGGTGTCCATGTCTGGATTTAAACCATGAGATGCACGTTGATCTTGTTTCCGATTGATCTTTGGTGTCAGGAACCATCATACTTGAACTCAACAACCAATACGAGCCTTTCATATTGTTTGTAAACTATGTAAGTAGGCATAGCTACTATGCTTGCTAAGATTAATATATTTATTTGTGAAACGGTTTTCAACACTATGCACTAATAGTATAAAGAAGATTTTCACGTATGAAAGCATGTTTGGTTATCATAAGACAAAACTCTCCCATTTGGTGTGCGCATGCATTGTGTGATGTATGACGAGCTTATGATAGCTTCATTTTCCAAAAATCATTAAGAATTTATATGCAAGGGCATTCACATGGAGTAAACCCGTCCCGCATTAGCGACGTGGTCCGGTGAATCTCCCAACTTTAAATTAAATCCTAAAAGTAACTATTTTATGTTCTCATGCCAGTCCCATGACTGACCTGGAGTTTATTGTTCCTTCCTAAACTCTGGGTGCCTACTAATTTCTACACGGGCAGCTAGATGTTTAGTTTTACTGTTATAGACCTTTGGAGCATGAGTTGGAGTGCTTTTTGAGTCGGAGCTTCGAGCTAAAGTTAAAGTTTCCGTTATATCACATCACTTCTTCCGCTGAGAGTATATCTATGTTTCCGCTGCTATATGTATGTAACTCTGATATTCTATGTAACTCTGATGAAATATTGTATCATGATATAAAAAATTTCTGTTGTTTTGTTCAATATATGTTAGTACCCATAACAATCCGCCTTTGTGAACGGTTCAAGTTGGTTTAATTACCGGTGAAAACCGGGTAGAAATACAGTATGTTATACTTGGGATCAGAGCTGGTTATAGAACGGCATAGGGGGTTCTCCCTTGTCTGTTTGGTGGCGAGCAGGAGACTCTTACCCCTACATGTCCCAATCGGAAGAGTGAGTTGGTTGTTGCAGTCGAGAGGCTAGCCGTAAAATTAGTTCTGAGGTATCACTGTATGTCACGGTAGGAGGTTAGCCCACTGCATGATGGTTGCAAAGCCAACGGTCATTACAGTTGGTATCAGAGCTTTGGTTATACAAAGCTATGGGGTACGTCATAGTTGAACAAAAATATAGAACTCATCGGAGTTATAATATCTCATTTGAGATAGGGTTAGGAATTGTAACGATACGGATTTCGCTCGGAATCAATCAATCGCTAAACCGACCAAGACCATTCGAATCACGCATAAGCTAACTCTGGGCATACAACACATCAGAACAAATAACATAAGACTTTTATAAACGTCATAATATTGTTACATTAGAGTACATAATATATCAGAGTATATCGAAATATAAAACAAGAAAAGATTAATTTTCAATAAATGTAATACATTGTAGCGAAAACAAGTAAACTACATAGCGGAAGACTATCAATGCTCTGGACACAGCTTTTCGCTTCGATCTAGAATCCTGATAAATGGAATAATCTGCAAAACTAAACTACTGACTGCCCATGTGGAAAACATGGGCGCCCAGAGTTTAGGTAGAAACAATAAACTCCGAGTCAGTCATGGACTGGTGTGAGAACTCAAAACAGTTATTAAACTTTACTTTAAAATAAGGTAAATCACAGGACCACGCCGCATGTCATGGAATGGGTTTACCCACATGAATACCAGTGTATAAACAACAATCAGTAATAGAGTTATGGATCTACTATGCATCAATCAACATGCGATATCCCAATCTACCCATTTAGATTAATCACCATACTTAGATTTTCCAAATCCAATTCAATTTATAGAAATTATTCCTTTGGACTTTATTTCCCGATTTCTATTTCGAATCATTTGAAATACATATTTAGCTTTTATATCAAAGTAGATTTCTCTTTGGGATCTCAAACCAAATCGTTTAGAAATCTGAATTTCAAAACATAACTATGCATACAAATAAGTATGCAACCAAATATCGGGAATCTTCCCTCAGACAAGGCAATATGCGCCCCTCCTACTTTATATATATATATATATATGTGTGTGTGTGTGTGTGTGTGTGTGCACCTCCCACGCATGGAGCAGGCTACACTACTAACCACTCATCCTAAGGCACCGGATCTAGCCTATACTTTAGTCGCTCTCGGGTCACCTGAATCTTTAGCCACACACTAAACCATTTTATATCCTAAAGTAGGGAAAACCATTTCACCACATAATAATCACAAGTACTTTCAAATTATAGTATTTCACATCAGCAATTCACACATATGATTAGTCACTATTAATCACATAACCATTTAGCTCGTATGTCTCAAAGAATGGTGTTAAGCAAGAGAATAAATTCTCCACCACAAAACATATTCATTATCAATAGCAACTAATCAAAACCATAATACATTTCGAAATCATCTGGTATTAGCCCTCGAAATCCTTTCTGTTTTATAAATCATTTTTATAAAACATTCCTTGTCTAAAATCGGGGATACATTTCTTTTAACTTAAGAAAATTATCATTTCAAAATCATTCATTAAATTTGAAATGAACACAACAACATCTCTACACATCTCATAGTCAAATCGTGAAGTGTTTCACAAGATGTTAGCATACCAGTATTTCTAACCAACCCAATGCTAAATGTAAAAGCATATCTTGCTCATAAACAGGTCGAGCACAACCCAATCAATCAATCAAACACAATCAATATCAGCAACCAAGTATATTTGGTTCAATCACACTTCATTTTTTGGTAATTTAATTACCATCTGTACATTCACAATTTATTTAAAGGTTTATTCAAACTCCAATTGGTCTCAATCTCTAAAATCATTTCTTATTGATTGTTCAACTTTCTGGAAATTAATCCTGCTTTTACTCGGGTTAAAGAACTAATGTCATTTAAACAAAGTTCATGGCAAACCCAAAATCTAATTTGATATTAAATACAAGGCTCTGAATAAAAAATAATATCATCTTATATTCAATATCAAATTCTGAAATCAACAAATATCATATTGGGTATAACGATATATATCTTCCAAATCCCTCCATAATATCCGTATAATCACGGAATCCAATATCAAAATATTCCGAAGATAATTTCGATTCAAATCCATTCCAATTCATATATTGGAAATTCTGGTTATTTTAAAACCATTTCTAATCCAATTTATTTAAAAATTATTGGATTATTAATCTAGTTAATAACTAGTTCAATTTGATAAAAACATATTTTTATATTTACAAATGTGGAATTTTTCATCCCAATTCTTTCCAAATCATTTATTATGATTTTACACAAATTATCAATATTTTTAATAATTTTATCAAGGCCCGTACAGTCGATTTCCATAAATGGTCATCGAACTGCACTTACAACGACCGTTTCCAAATTTGATTTGGACATAATTCCAAATCCAGCCGCTAGATTTCAAATCTCTTATATTCGTTGGAAAGCTCTTTCGAATACAAATCCAACGGTTCCTGTTTTAGGAGAATCCGACGGTTTGATCTCCCGTAATGTCCACTCGAAGTCAATGGTCGAAATTCGCGAACTGCCATGGCGCGTTCTATTAAGGCCATTAAATATATATAAATATATATATACACATATATATTTTGTATATATTTCGTCAATTTCCATTTACACGTATTTTATAAATCGTTTTAAATTCAATTTTTAAAAACGATTCCAACTTCCATTTCAATTTTTAATCAAAATTGATTATTCCATATATATTCTTACTTTCCATTCCTTATACATACATATTTATATATATATATTTCCATTCCACATATATATATTTAATTTTTCATTCCATATATATATATATATATATATATTTCCATTCCATATATATATATTTATTTTTTTCCATTCCATATATATATATATTTATTTTTCCATTCCATATATAATTATTTTCATTCCATATATATATATGTATATATATATATATATTTTCCATTCCACATATATATATATATACATATATTTTTTCATTTCAAATATATATTATTCACATTTCATGTATATATAATTCACATTTCACATATATATTATTCACATTCCATATATATATTTTTCATTTCAAATATATATTTTTCACATTCCATATGTATATTTCTCATTTCAAACATTTATTTTTCATTTCAAATATACATTTTTCACTCATCATATATATATATATATTCACATTTCAAATATATATATATATATATATATATATATATTACTTTCATTTCATATATGTATATTATTCACATTTCAATATATATTATTTTCATTTCATATGTATATTATTTTCATTTCATATATATATATATATTATTCACACTAGCTATATATATTTTTTACATTTCGTATATATATATATATATTATTTTCATTTCATATATATATATAATTTTCACATCGCAAATATATATAATTTATTATCACATTGTATATACATAATTTTACATCACAGCACAATCAAATATATCGTCTGTGGTTTGTGGATGATAGGGAGGTGATCTAACAGAAAATAAACAACTGTACAAAAATTTGTAGTGAGAGAAGTTCTCATATTGATCGGATAGAAATCGTTATTAAAAGATAATTCTGATTAAATTAAACAAGGTGTTTAATTTATCCAAAAACTGTCACTTGCTCCAAATCTGTTCTAGTCAAATTCATTTTGAAGCTCTTTTCTTTATGGTTTCGACGACTCTAAAATTATCGAATTCTGTTTTAAGATACAAAAATTATGACCATTTGAATCCCTCATTAATTACACAATTATAAATTAGTTAACATTAATTTATTTAATTACGTTGGTTAGAAAGAAATTGGCCGCTCATTCTCTCTTGTGCTATCGTTTTCCCATTTCTGTTGTTTCACGCAAAAAGCTTCCATCGATCATCCACCTTGCGCACCCTCATACGATTGACCAGACCAAGATCATCCATCACCACATCAAATGCTCCGCCGTCGCCCCCATCCCCGTGAAACTTGACCCCACCGTGAGCCTCCAAACCAAACACGAACGTCGGTTGTTTGTAGCCAAAATTCGAGCATCTTAGCAAATAAAAAACGATCACTACTGTTCCCTTGATAGATCTCATCAGGGTCTTCAATTTTTTTTATAAGTTCGGATAGTTGTTTCGCAGATTGATTGATTTTTTGCGTTGAATTTCGGAAGATGGCAGTTGTCAGCTTCTTTTGGCGGCTCAAGGAAAGAAGTGGGTTACGGTTATGAGGGCATCTAGGGTTGCTTAGTTATATAGGTATTATTTATAATATTTTATTCATAAAATATTTGTTTATCAGTTTAGACACCAATTCAAGCTCAAGGACTGTCGCCCCATCTAATTACCCCATTCCGAACGCAGTGGGATATGTTCCATAAGCCAATTCCATCGTTTCAGTCAGTTTTCATTAAAATTAAAATATAAATCAATATATATTGAATTTAACTTATATTTTAATTTACCAGGGTCGCATACTGACTCTAAAAATTCTAGAAAAATATATCTAGCTATGTTTTGATGATACGGTCCTAACAAAACTAATTTCGTCAAATTTGGAGACCGTTTGAAAAATGGTCAATTTCTGGCCAATCCAATTCAAACTAAAATTGAGAAAACACGTTTAATTTTCCATTCTCACATATTAATTCCAAAAATTATTAAAATTAGAGTCTAGAAATAATTTGACGTTCCAGATCCAACAAAAGTGGTCTCGTCGAAAACGGAGGTCGTTTGCAAAATGGCTATATATTATATTAGTATATATATAAATTCCATAGCGACTATTTCAAATTTTAAACTAGACATAACTTCTTATTCCCGTTATGAAATCTGGATTTTTCACATTCTTGGAAAGATATTTTTAAACAAATTCAAATGTTTCTTGTTTCGCTAAAATCCGGTTTATTTTGGATCCTATACATTCATTTGAAATTTGAAATCGAATTTTCAAACTACCGCGCCATTGTAAACTATATTTATAATTATATTAAATTTATTCGTTCTAACTTCGATTTTAATAAATTTTTAGTCGTTATTATTCAAAATAAATCATTTTAAATATTCAAAATCCATTAAAATTGCTTAAAAAAATTAAATTGGTTCTGAAAATCCGGGTTGTTACAATCTCCCCCACTTAAAATCTCTTCGTACTCGAAAAGGAGCGGAGCTGAAAGTTGTTTAATTAACCAACTCAACTTTCTTTCTGGTGTTCATTCTCCGACTTTTCAGGTTCTAAGAATTTTCTAATTTTTCAAAAATTGGTTAACACCCTAAATTTTTGAAAAATTTCGCCATAACCTTCTTTGTGTGGGGAGATATTTAAAACCGCAACTTGCCTCACAGGGCCCTCACCAATCCAAAAGAAAAGGAAAAACCAAGCGGCTTGCCAATTGGCTCGTAAAATCATCCAAACCTAATAAATTAGTAAACATGTACCTATTTGTCATGCATACAATTTTATTCCTCTGCTTAGCTTCCCTGCTATGACCTGTTCAATGTATATTCATGTATATGCATGCAATTCCAATCAATTTCAATTCCAGTTCAAATTTTGATTCAATTTAACTAAATTCACCTTACACTATCATATTGGTTTGAATAATTTAATTGGTTAAATAATAATTAAACAACACAACTAGCAATAAATTTGTTGATTAACTTTTCAAATATATATTACTTTGATATATTCAACAACCATATTTTCTAAGATCAGATTATATATATATAATCACAAATACGTTAATTGTAAACTTACCACTCTCAACCATTCTAAGGCATTTCTAACCCCATCTCTAATGAGTCACTCATTCTCGAATGCTATTGATTCTATCTCTAATGAAGATACTTCCATTGGATATTACTAATCCTACCACTGATGAGTCTTCTATTCTGTTCTAATGAGTTGTACCCCAAAGATTTGAGTTAACCAAAGCTCCAATACCATATGTAACGATATGGATTTCGCTCGAAATCAATCGATCGTTAAACCGACCAAGACCGTTCGAATCCCACATACGCTAACTCTGGGCATACAACACATCAGAACAAATAACAGAAGACTTTTATAAACGTCATAATAATGTTATATCAGAGTACAGAATATATCAGAGTATATCGAAATATAATACAGCGAAAGATTAGTTTACAATAAATGTAATACAATGCAGCGGAATCAAGTAAACTACACAGTGGAAGACTATCAATGCTCTGAACACAGCTTTTCGCTTCGATCTAGAATCCTGCTAAATGAAATAATCTGCAAAAACAAACTACTGACTACGTGTGTGGAAAATATGGGCACCCAGAGTTTAGGTAGAAACAATAAACTCCGAATCAGTCATGGAGTGGTGTGAAAACTCAAAACAGTTATTACACTTTACTTTAAAATAAGGTAAATCACGGGACCACGCCGCATGTCATGGAATGGGTTTACCCCCATGAATACCAGTGTATAAACAACAATCAGTAATAGAGTTATGGATCTACTATGCATCAATCAACATGTAAAATCCCAATCTACCCATTTATATTAATCACCATACTTCGATTTTCCAAATCCAATTCAATTTACAGAAATTATTCCTTTGGACTTTATTTCCCGATTTCTATTTCAAATCATTTGAAATACATATCTAGCTTTTATATCAAAGTAGATTTCACTTCTGAATCTCAAACCAAATCTTTGGAAATATGAATTCCGAAACATAACAATGCATACAAACAAGTATGCAACCAAATATCGGGAATCTTCCCTCAGACAAGGCGGTAAGCGCCCCTCCAACTCGATATATATATATATATATATATATATATATATATGCACCTCCCATGCATGGAGCAGGCTACACTGCTGACCACTCACCCTAAGGCACTGGATCCAGCCCATACTTTTAGTCGCTCTCGGGTCACTCGAATCTTTAGCCACACACTAAACCAATTTATATTCCGAAGTAGGGAAAATCATTTCACCCCATAATAATCAGAAGTACTTTCAAATTAAAGTACTTCACATCAGTAATTCACATATATGATTAGTCACTTTAGTCATATAACCTTTGAGCTCGTACTTCCCAAAGAAGGGTGTTAAGCAAGAGAATAAATTCTCCGCCCCAAACAAATTCGTTATCAATAGCAACTATTCGGATACGCGATGAACCACAATGTAAAACCATAATACATTTCCAAATCATTTCGAAATCGTCAGGTTTTAGCCCTCGAAATCCTTTCTGTTTTATAAATCATTTTTATAAAACATTCCTTATCCAAAATCAGAAATACATTTCTTTTCACTTAAGAAAATATCATTTCAAAATCATTCATTAAATTTGAAATGAACACAACAACATCGCTACAGATCTCATAGTCAAACCGTGAAGTGTTTCACAAGATGTTAGCATACCAATATTTCTACCCAACCTAATGCTAAATGTAAAAGTATATCATGCTCATAAACTGGTCGAGCACAATCCAAACAATCAATCAAACACAATCGATATCAACAACCAAGTGTATTTGGTTCAATCACATTTCATGTTTTGGTAATTTAATTACCATCTATACATTCATAATCTAATTAAAGGTTTATTCAAACTCCAATTTGTCTCAATCTCTAAAATCATTTCTTATTGATTGTTCAACTTTCTGGAAATTAATCCTGCTTTTACTCGGCTTAAAGAATTAATGTCATTTAAACACAGTTCATGGCAAACCCAAAATCCAACTTGATATTAAATACAAGTGAAACGACTCGAACTCCCCCGGTAAGGAAAGCCCGGATTGAATTGAGAATAAGCCACATCGGGGCGCAAACAGAAGAACATTTAATTGCTAATTACCAAAATTCATCAGATTATGAGAATATACAGAGTATAAACAAATAAAATACATTCGACAAATATCAGAGATTACAATAAATTACATAGCAGCAGAGAATAATACAAAGCACAACTGAAGGAGATATACAGATATAGAGCTTTCCGGATATCATTCCAGTTGATAATCAGGATCCTGTGAATATAAATCTGCAAAACCAAAAACACTAGCTGCCCGTGTCAAAATAAGGGCACCCAGAGTTTAGGTTAAAACAATAAACTCCAGGTCAGTCATGTGACTGGTGTGAGAACTAAAACAGTTATTAATCTTTATTTTAAAGTTAGGTAAATAAAGGGACCACGCTGTATAACACGGAACGAGTTTCGTCCCAAGAATACCAGTGCATAAAACAACAGCGCAAAGCTAAATAAAGAACAATGAAGCTATTATAAAACCCAGGTCCCATCACGTAATGCAACACAAGCCGGAGGATAGGTTTTACCTTATAATAGCCAAAGAATGCTTGATACGCTAAATTTCATGTTTTATTATTACCATAAGTGTATAGTATCAAAACAAACACAATCATAAGTATCAATCATAGATGGCATAAGTGCGCCATACCACTATATCGTCATATATAGGTGTACAATCAAAACCGCAAATTCATGTATTGGAAGTTGGGTTTCCATCTGTGAACATAGGCAAAAGACAGTCCTCTAACGAATTCGAGACTCTCTAGCCCAAGCCTCAGGCAAGTACTCTGTCAAGCCTTAGGAGCCACAGGGCCGGTCCACCGATGTGGATTAAAATGCCTGAACACTGCAGTTCCCCGGCCTTTGGGGGTGTAAATGAACCAAATGACTTCATCGGCTCCACAAAGTCACCGATATATCTGAGGCGCCTCGCAACAGCAACAACCACACAGGTGAAAATAATATAAATGTCAGGGCTGGTAGGACACTGACACCACCCTAGCTAGAAAGAAACGCATGCCCTCCTTGGATCCTTCTCCCGTTTCTGGTTAACAACCGGGGTGTGAGGCTCGCGAATCAAAGTTACACAAAGCTATGCCACACAGGCCGTGCTTTGATCATCAACCACAAGACTCTGCTTTTCAACAGAAGCATTGCTCATTTGCCACTTAGGCGTGCCACACAGGCAATTCACTCCATGCGATTGATATCCATCAATATATAACCCCTGAGCTCGTACGTCTCAGAGAAGGACGTTAAGCATGAGAATAAATTCTCCGCCGCCAAACAGATATATATTTAATAGAAATCAATCATACGGAATAAAATCCAGTGTCAGACACACAGTCCATTTACAAGTTCGTTCTGGGTCTGAACGAAACCGGAGGCACCTTGTACCTCGCATATCCATCGATCTCCAAGTACGTCTGGACGATCACCAACTGATTCCCTTCTCCTGGGTGTACAACCCAATCAAGATCATCAGTAGTCACCCAAATGATGTGAAGACCTCCGGTCTTCGACCACCGTCTTCATCCTCGACACCACGTCGAATCAGTTATTCAGAATAGGGTAAAACCCGGTCTTTCTGAATAACTCGCGTATATAATAAACAAGTTTTACACAAACACAACATATTCCTCATTCCAATTCAGAATATTCTTTTATTCAAATATTCTTATACTTTGGGAAAGGTTCCCATTAATTTTATCAAAGATAAATTCTTTAAATTTATTCTTTAATCTTCTTTCAATATCAATTCAAACTAGTCGGGATTAGTGAACCACACCACAGTAATCATTTATTTTATTTCCCAATCCCAACCTATTCATCCCATGAAGTAAAACTGGTCATACTTCATATCTAACACCACGGTGTTATCGGTAAATTCAATTACCATTTCACGTTCAAATCTAATTAATGATTTAACTATGGCCTGGAGCAAAACTGGTAATACCCCATTCTCGATCACTTCAATCTAATTAAAGATTCATTAAAGCTCCACTTGGTTTTAATCTTCCCAAAAATCACTATCAATGATTATTTAACTTAGGGAATCATATCTTGTCTTTAACTGGGTTAAAGAACCAACGTCATTTAAAACACGGTTCACTATAAACCCGAAATCACTTTCCATTCCAATTCAATTATTGAAGCTTCTGGTTACTTTTAAAACCCTTTCAAATCCAATTTATTTATTTAAAAATAAATAAATTATTATTCTAGTTCAAATCTAGTTCATTTCGAAAACAAATCTATATTTATCTTTTCAAATTTGGAATTTTTCATCTCAATTCTTCACAAATCATTTCTTATGATTTTACACAAATTATTACTATTTTTAATAATTTTATCAAGACCCGTACAGTCGAATTCCATCAACGGCCATCGAACTGCACTCATAGTAACCTTTTCCAAATTTTATTAGCACATAATTCCAAATCCAACCATTAGATTTCAAATCTCAAATATTCGTTAGAAAGCTCTTTTCGATACGAACCCAACAGTTCCGGTTTTAAGAGAATCCGACGGTCGGATCTCCCGCAATTTCCATTCGAAGTCAATGGTCGAAATTCGCGAACTGCCGCGGCGTGGCACGTTCTATTCAGGCCATTATATTATATATATATATAATACATATAATATATACTTCTTCGATTTCCTTTGAAAACATATTTTATAAATCGTTTTAAATTCGTTTTCAAAACGATTTCAACTTCATATTCAATTTCTAAGCGAAATTGAATATTCCATATCATCGATATATAAATGATAATATTTTCAAAACATTATATTTTGAAATCACTTCCTTTTCTATATTCATTATAAAAATAAATAAATCCGATATAAGTATCGTTCACATCAAAACGGCGTCAATCTAACCGACACGGCTTTATATATTTCAATAACTTCGTTATTCTATTCAACAAATGAATATTCTTTCTATTCAACACATGAATTTTCTTTATATTCAACACATGAATTTTCTTTCTATTCAACACATGAATTTTCTTTCTATTCAACACATGAATTTTCTTTTTATAACACTCTTTATTTTCCAAATTAGAATGAGGCCCAATCAATTACCCTATAATGTTAATTATATGGGTACCGTACAACACATGTATATAATAGCAACGATAAATAATCAACCATCATCCTGTGTGCACCACACAACTGTATAAGCATTAAATATAAATAATTAACGCTTACAAGTCTATCAACCAATCGATTGACATACAATTAAACAATCGGGATTAGTGTACGTCAAACATCATCCCAATACCCGTGTGGGGTTTCAGATCAACAAACACAGATTTTTATTTGTGCAGTTGGGCGATGTGTAAAATTTATCGTCCTAATCAATATCAGTCCAATGGGTGTACATAAACCAATCCTACGATTTGTAAATGAATATTTATTTTATTTCAACACATGAATATATATTTTATTTCAACACATGAATATATATTTTATTTCACAACCAACAGTCAATTTTTTTCACAACACATCAATCAAACAACCAAGTCATCCATGGTTTGTGGACGACGGGTGTCGGGTTCTGTTAAGTACCATCTGCATCCTAGTATATATTTCAACTAGAAATTAAAATAAAAGTGAGGAGTTCTCACCTAGAAGCTAAACCAACGCCGCGACTCTTCATATGTAGAAAATCTTCTTCGTGTTTCAAACGAGATCTGTTCAACACTGTTTGTGTTAAAAATTATATTTTTGACAACGCCACTTCCTATATAAAGATTATTTTTTTTATATCGTTGCTTCGTATATAAAAATCATATTTTTCTATCGCCATTCTCTATATAAAAGTCACATTTTTATATATAAAGATCATATTTTTATATCACTACTACATGTGTAAAAATCACTCCTTTACACCGCTACTATATATGAACAAAACCATATTTTTTTATTGTCGTAAAAATCATATTCTTCTAATCATACAAATTATATTTTTATACACTAAAAAACTTGTCTTTATACTCATAAAAATATCGTCTTTCTTATTTCAAAAAAAGTATTCTCTAAATCATAAGAAATAAAATCTTTAAAACCTAGAAAATAAAATCTTTAAAAATACAGAAAACTTACTGTGGAATTTCTAGGGTTTGGTGAGTCGTCGAAAGTGACGCCGGACTCGGGATGGGTGGCTCGCGGGGGTCCTGCCAGAGCGGTGGTGGCAGAGGCACATTGGTGTCGTTCTTCGATCGATGGGGGAGGGATTCCTGCGCCAATCGAAGAGGGGGAAGCAGTGACGTCGCAGGTGATGGGGGATAGCTCAGGTGGTCGGCGATGGTAGCTTATGACGAAGGCAGTTTGGGGTTCGGGGATTCTCGAGCTAACGTGGATCGATGGAAGAAGGAGGAGGAGAGGAGGATTGGTGCGGTCATCTGGAGGGGGCGGCGGTCTGCTGGGGGGCAGCGACGAGGAGGCGACGTCGATGGCCTTTTTTTTGGTGAAAAGATTTTCTGACTGGGGAAAATATAGGATTTAGGTTTATATATATAATATAATATAATTCGTGAAAAAGTGAAATTTTCGTCCTAACTCCAAATCAAACCTAACGACTGTCGCCCCTAGCTAAGCATCCACATTCCGAACACAATGGGATATGTTTCGTAAGCCAATTCAGCGGTTTCGATAGGTTTTTATCAAATTTAAAATATAAAATAATATACGTTTTAAATTTGAATTCAACATACGTTTTAATTTGCCGGGGCCACATACTAACTCTAAAATTTCCAGCAAAATAAATCTAGCTATGTTTTGACGATACGGTCCCATAGGAACTGGTTTCGTCAAATTCCAATTCCGTTTACCAAATGGCCTTTTCCCATTCGATTGAAATTGACTAAAACTGTCAAAACATGTTTTCCTTTACCACGCTCACATATTGATTCAGAAAATTACGAATTTTGAAACCTAGCAATAACTTGACATCGTGGATCCAACAAAAGTGGTTTCGTCAAAAACCGAGGTCATTTGCAAAATTTCTATTTTTAAGGGCCAGAATTCCATAGCGACTATTCTGAATTTTCAACTGGACGTAACTTTTGATTCCCGCTATGAAAATTTGATTTTTCGGATTCGTTGGAAAGATATTTTCAAATAGATTCTAATATTTTTGGTTTCGCTAAAATCCGGTTTATTTTGAATCCTGTACATTCATTTGAACTTTGAAATCGAATTTTCGAACTACTACACCATTTTCAATTCCTTTTATAATTAAAATAAAATATTTATATTCTAACGACGATCTATATAAATATATGCATTCTAATTTTATTTAAAATAATTCATTTTAAATATTCAAAAATCACTAAAATTGCCAAAATAAAAATTTTAAATTGGCTCGGATTTCTGGGTTATTACAATCTCCCCCACTTAAAACTTTTCATCCCCGAAAAGGAACGAAGCTGAAAGTTGTTTTACAAATCAACTCAAATTTCATTATTTTCATTACGGCTTAAGTTCGTCAACTTTTCTGTTTCTAAGAACTTTTCAAAATTTTCAAAAATTTGGCTAACACCCAAAAATTTCAAAAAAATTCGCCATAACCTCCCCTACACCGGGAGCTTGGGGATATTTCGAATAGCCTCCCATGGCCCTCATCAATCCAAAAAGAAAAAGAAACAACCAAGCGGCTAGCAAATCGGCTCATAAAATCATCAAAAACCCAAGAAATGCAATAAACATGTACCTATTTGTCGGGCAAGCAATTTTATTCCTCTTCTCTAGCCTCCTTGCTATGACCTGTTCAATGTAAGTACATGTACATGTATGCAAATGCGACTAATTTTCAATACAATTCACTATTTGGTTCCTTTTGGGCAAGGGTTCAACATTTTAATTAATCAGACAATAATCAAACAACACAACCAGCAATCAATTAGTTGATTATCATTTCAAATTCATGACTTTGATACATCATCCAAAAATTAGATTCTTGATGCCAAATCACAACAATAAGTCCTATCTAGTTTTGGTTCTCATACCAATCAATTGGAATCATATAGATATCCCACCTTCGAAACTCGAACACAGATACTGATGATGAGGCCTCATCATCAGAATCATCTCCGGGCAACTAGAGTGTGATTCTATATCTGCCCAATATATTAAAACTTCGAATACCCGTGGATCAGACGTATATGCAAAATCTTTATATATTGGATTGCCCAAATTCAATACAAATAAATATTCAAATACGTTGAATAAAGCTTAAATTTTGAAAACAAAATTCGTTTTCATTTTAAAAATATACTCTTCACACTCGTTCTAGGATACTATTGATCTCATCTCTAACGAGTCATTCCCATTGGATATTACTAATCCAATCTCTAATGAATTCTTTCATACGGTTCTAATGTGTCTTGTTCTCGAGCTTTGTAAACCAAAGCTCTGATACCAAACTGAGACGATCCGAACTCCCCTGGTAAGTAAAGCCCAGATTGAATTGAGAACAAGCCACATCGGGACGCAAACAGAAGAACATTTTCATTGGTAATTACGACAATTCATCAGATTACAAGAATATACAGAGTATAAACAAATAAAATACATTCGAAAAATATCGGAGATTACAATAAATTACATAGCAGCGGAAAATAATACAAAGCACAATTGAAGGAGATATACGGATACAGAGCCTTCCGGATATCATTCCAATTGTTAATCAGGATCCTGTGAATATAAATCTGCAAAACAAAAACTACTAGCTCCCCGTGTCAAAATAAGGGCACCCAGAGTTTAGGTTAAAACAATAAACTCCAGGTCAGTCATGTGACTGGTGTGAGAACTAAAACTGTTATTATTCTTTATTTTAAAGTTAGGTAAATCAAGGGACCACGCCGTATAACACGGAACGGGTTTCCTCCCAAGAAAACCAGTGCATAAAACAACAGCGTAAAGCTAAATAAAGAACAATGAAGCTATTATAAGACCCAGGTCCCATCACACAATGCAACACAAGCCGGAGGATAGGGTTTTACCTTATAATAGCCAAAGAATGCTTGATACGCTAAATTTCATGTTTTATTATTACAATAAGTGTATAGTATCAAAACAATTTCAATCATAATTATCAATCATAGGCGGCATAAGTACCTCATACCACTATGTCGCCATATATAGGTATACAATCAAAACCGCAAAGTCACGTATTGGAAGTTGGGTTTCCGTCTGTGAACCAAGGCAAAAGATAGTCCTCTATCGAATTCGAGACACTCTAGCCCGAGCCTCAGGCAAGTACTCTGTCAAGCCTTAGGAGCCACAGGGCTGGTCCACCGATGTGGATTAAAATGCCCGAACAATGTGTTTCCCCGCCCTTTGGGGCGTAAATGAGCCAAATGACTCCATCAGCTCCATACAGTCACTGATATATCCGATGCGCCTCGCAACAGCAACAACCACACAGGTGACAATAGTATAAATATCAGGGCTGGTAGGTCACTAACACCACCCTAGCTAGAAAGAAACGCATGCCCTCCCTGGATTCTTCTCCCATTTCTGGCTCACAACCGGGGTGTGAGGCTCGCGAATCAACGTTACACAAAGCTATGCCACACAGGCCGTGCTTTGATCATCAACCACAAGACTCTGCTTTTCAACAGAAGCCTTGATCATTTGCCACTTAGGCATGCCACACAGGTAATTCACTCCATGCGATTGATATCCATCAATATATAACCCCTGAGCTCGTACGTCTCAGAGAAGGGCGTTAAGCAAGAGAATAAATTCTCTGCCGCCAAACAGATATATATTTAATAGAAATCAATAATACAGAATAAAATCCAGTGTCAGACACACAGTCCATTTACAAGTTCGTTCTGGGTCTAAACAAAACCGGAGGCACCATGTATCACGCATATCCATCGATCTCCAAGTACGTCTGGACGATCACCAACTGATTCCCTCCTCTTGGGTGTACAACCCAATCAAGATCATCAGTAATCACCCAAGCGATGTGAAGACCTCCGGTCTTCGACCACCGTCTTCATCCTCAACACCATGCCGAATCAGTTATTCCGAATAGGGTAAACCCGGTCTTTCTGAATAACTCGCGTATATAATAAACAAGTGTTACACAAACACAACATACGCCTCGTTCCAATTCAGAATATTGTTTTATTCAAATATTCTTATACTTCGGGAAAGGTTCCCATTAATTATATCGAAGATAAATTCTTTAAATTTATTCTTTAATCTTCTTTGAATATCAGTTCAAACTAGTTGGGATTAGCGAACCACACCGAAGTAATTATTTATTTTATTTCCGAATCCCAACCTATTCATCCCATGAAGTAAAACTGGTCATACTTCATATCTAACACCACGGTGTTATCGGTAAATTCAATTACCATTTCACGTTCAAATCTAATTAAAGATTTAACTATCGCCCGGAGCAAAACTAGTAATATCCCATTCTCGATCACTTCAATCTAGTTAAAGATTCATTAAAACTCCACTTGGTTTTAATCTTCCCAAAAATCACTATCAACGATTATTTAACTTGGGAAATCATATCCTGTCGTTAACTGGGTTAAAGAACCAATGTCACTTAAAACATGGTTCACTATAAACCCAAAATCACGTTCCATTCCAATTCAATTATTGAAACTTCTGGTCACTTTTAAAACCCTTTCAAATCCAATTTATTTATTTAAAAATAAATAAATTATTATTCTAGTTCAAAACTAGTTCATTTCGATAAATATCTATTTTTATCTTTTCAAATTTGGAATTTTTCATCTCAATTCTTCACAAATCATTTCTTATAATTTTACACAAATTATTACTATTTTTAATAATTTTATCAAGGCCCGTACAGTCGAGTTCCATTAACAGCCATCGAACTGCATTCATAGTGACCTTTTACAAATTTGATGTGGACATAATTCCAATTCCAACAGTTATATTTCAAATCTCTAATATTCGTTAGAAAGCTCTTTTCGATACGAACCCAACGGTTTCGGTTTTAGGAGAATCCGATTGTCGGATCTCCCGCAATATCCATTCGAAGTCATTGGCCGAATTTCGCGAACTGCTGTGGCGCGGCGCGTTTGATTAAGGCCATTATATTATATATATAATATATATAGTATATACTTCGTAAATTTCCTTTTAAAACTTATTTTATAAATCGTTTTAAATTCGTTTTCAAAACGATTTCAACTTCATATTCAATTTCTAAGCAAAATTGAATATTCCATATCATCGATATATAAATGATAATATTTTCAAAACGTTATATTTTGAAATCACTTCCTTTTCTATATTCATTATAAAAATGAATAAAACCGATATAAGTATCGTTCACGTCAAAATGGCGTCAATCTAACCGACACGGCTTTATATATTTCAATAACTTTGTTATTCTATTCAACAAATGAATATTCTTTCTATTCAACACATAAATTTTCTTTCTATTCAACACATGAATTTTCTTTTTGTTCAACACATGAATTTTCTTTCTATTCAACACATGAATTTTCTTTTTATAACATTCTTTATTTTCCAAATTAGAATGAGGCCCAATCAATTACCCTATAATGTTAATTATATGGATTCCGTACAACACACGTATATAATAGCAACGATAAATAATCAACCATCATCCAGAGTGCACCACACAACTGTATAAGCATTAAATATAAATAATTAACACTTACACAGTCTGTCAACCAATCGATTGGCATACAACTAAACAATCGGGATTAGTGTACGTCAAACATCATCCCAATACCCGTGTGGGGTTTCAGATCAACAAACATTGATTTTTATTTGTGCAGTTGGGCGATGTGTAAAATTTATCGTCCCAATCAATATCAGTCAAATGGGTGTACATAAACAAATCCTACGATTTGTAAATGAAAATTTATTTTATTTCAACACATGAATATATATTTTATTTCAACACATGATTATATATTTTATTTCAACACATGAATATATATTTTATTTCAACACATGAATATATATTTTATTTCACAAACAACAGTATATTTTTTTCACAACACATCAATCAAACAACCAAGTCATCCATGGTCTGTGGACGACGGGTGTCGGGTGCTGCTAAGCACCGTCTGCATCCTAGTATATATTTCAACTAGAAATTAAAATAAAAGTGAGGAGTTCTCACCTAGAAGCTAAACCAAACGCCGTGACTCTTCATATGTAGAAAATCTTCGTCGTGTTTCCAACGAGATCTGTTCAACATCATTTGTGTTAAAAATTATATTTTTGACAATGCCACTTCCTATATAAAGATTATATTTTTATATCGTTGCTTCATATATAAAAATCATATTTTTCTCTCGCCATTCTCTATATAAAAATCACATTTTTATATATAAAGATCGTATTTTTATATCTCTACTACTTGTGTAAAAATCACTCCTTTACACCGCTACTATATATGAACAAAAACCATATTTTTTTATCGTCATAAAAATCATATTCTTCTAATCATACAAATTATATTTTTATACACTAAAAATCTTGTCTTTATACTCATAAAAATCTAGTCTTTCTTATTTCAAAAAAATGTATTCTTTAAATCATAAGAAACTAAATCTTTAAAACCTAGAAAATAAAATTTTTAAAAATACAGAAAACTTATTGTCGAATTTCTAGGGTTTGGTGAATCATCGTAAGTGACGCCGGACGCGGGAGGTGTGGCTCGCGTGGGTCCTACCAGAGCGGTGGTGGCAGAGGCACATTGGTGCCGTTCTTCGATCGATGTGGAGGGATTCCTGCGCCAGTCGAAGAGGGGGAAGTAGCGACGTCGTAGGTGATGGGGGGTAGCTCAGGTGGTCATCAGCGGTAGCTTCTGACGGAGGCGGTTTGCGGTTTGGTGTTCGGGGATTCTCGAGCTAACGGGGGTCGATGGAAGGAGGAGGAGAGGAGGAGCGGGTGCGGTCATCTGAAGGGGGCGGCGGTCTGCTGGGGGCCGCAACGAGGAGGCGACATCGATCGTCAATGGCTATTTTTTTTCGGTGAAAATGATTTTCTGATTGGGGAAAATATAGGATTTAGGTTTGTATATATAATATAATATAATTCATGAAAAAGTGAAATTTTCGTCCTAACTCCAAATCAAACCCAACAACTGTCGCCTCTAGCTAAACACACACATTCCGAACACAATGGGATATGTTTCGTAAGCCAATTCGGCTATTTCGATAGGTTTTTATCAAATTTAGAATATAAAATAATATACGTTTTAAATTTGAATTCAACGTTTTGCCGGGGCCACATACTAACTCTAAAAATTCCAAAAAAATAAATCTAGCTATGTTTTGACGATACGGTCCCATAGGAACTGGTTTCGTCAACTTCCGAGTCCGTTTGCAAAATGGCCTTTTCCCAGTCGATTGAAATTGACTAAAACTGTCAAAATACGTTTTCCTTTGCCACGCTCACATATTGATTCAGAAAATTACGAATTTTGAAACCTAGCAGTTACTTGACATCATGGATCCAACAAAAGTGGTTTCGTCGAAAACTGAGGTCCTTTGCAAAATTTCCTTTTTAAGGGCTAGAATTCCATAGCGACTATTCTGAATTTTCAACTGGACGTAACTTTTGATTCCCGCTATGAAATTTTGACTTTTCAGATTTGTTGGAAAGAAATTTTCAAATAGTTTCTAATATTTTTGGTTTTGCTAAAATCCGGTTTATTTTGAATCCTGTACATCCGTTTGAACTTTGAAATCGAATTTTTGAACTACCGCGCCATTTTCAATTCCTTTTATAATTAAAATAAAATATTTATATTCTAACGCCGATCTATATAAATATATGCGTTCTAATTTTATTCAAAATAAATTTCTTGTCGTTATTATTTAAAATAATTCATTTTAAATGTTCAAAATTCACTAAAATTGTCAAAATAAAAATTTTAAATTGGCTCGGATTTCCGGGTTATTACAATCTCCCCCACTTAAAACTTTTCGTCCCCGAAAAGGAACGAAGCTGAAAGTTGATTTACAAATCAACTCAACTTTCATTATTTTCATTACGGCTTAAGTTCTTCAACTTTTCAGTTTCTAAGAACTTTTCAAATTTTTAAAAAATTTGGCTAACACCCTAAGTTTTCGAAAAATTTCGCCATAACCTCCCCTGCACTGGGAGCTTCGGGATATTTCAAATAGCCTCCCACGGCCATCATTAATCCAAAAATAAAAAGAAACAGCCAAGCGGCTAGCCAATCAGCTCATAAAATCATCAAAAACCCAAGAAATGCAATAAACATGTACCTATTTGTCGGGCAAACAATTTTATTCCTCTTCTCTAGCCTCCTTACTATGACCTGTTCAATGTAAGTACATGTACATGTATGCAAATGTGACTAATTTTCAATACAATTCACTATTTAGTTCCTTTTGGGCAAGGGTTCAACATTTTAATTAATCAGACAATAATCAAACAACACAACCAACAATCAATTAGTTGATTATCATTTCAAATTCATAACTTTGATACGTAGTCCAAAAATCAGATTTTTGATGCCAAATCACAACAATAAGGCCTATCTAGTTTTGGTTCTCACACCAAACAGTTAGAATCATATAGACATCCCACCTTCGAAACTCGAACACAAACATTGATGATGAGGCCTCATCATCAGAATCATCTCCGGGCGACTAGAGTGTGATTCTATATCTACCCAATATATTAAAACTTCGAATACCCGTGGATCAGACGTATATGCAAAATCTTTATATATTGGATTGCCCAAATTCAATAAAATTAAATATTCAAGTACGTTGAATAAAGCTTAAATTTTCAAAACAAAATTCGTTTTAATTTTAAAAATATACTCTTCACACTCGTTCCAGGACACTACTGATCCCATCTCTAACGAGTCATTCCCATTGGATATCACTAATCCAATCTCTATTGAATTCTTTCGTATGGTTCTAATGTGTCTTGTTCTCGAGCTTTGTAAACCAAAGCTCTGATACTAAAATGAGACGACCCGAACTCCCTCGGTAAGGAAAGCCCGGATTGAATTGAGAACAAGCCACATCGGGACGCAAACCGATGAACATTTCATTGCTAATTACAATAATTCATCAGATAACGAGAATATACAGAGTACAAACAAATAAAATACATTCGACAAATATCAGAGATTACAATAAATTACATAGTAGCGGAAAATAATACAAAGCAGAACTGAAGGAGATATACGGATACAGAGCTTTTCGGATATCATTCCAGTTGTTAATCAGGATCCTGTGAATATAATTCTGCAAAACCAAAACTACTAGCTGCCCGTGTCAAAATAAGGGCACCCAGAGTATAGGTTAAAACAATAAACTCCAGGTCAGTCATGTGAGCCAGGTCAGTCATGTGACTGGTGTGAGAACTAAAACAGTTATTAATCTTTATTTTAAAGTTAGGTAAATCAAGGGACCACGCTGTATAACATGGAACGGGTTTCCTCCCAAGAACACCAGTGCATAAAACAACAGCGCAAAGCTAAATAAAGAACAATGAAGCTATTACAAGACCCAGCTCCCATCACACAATGCAACACAAGCCGGAGGATAGGTTTTACCTTATAATAGCCAAAGAATGCTTGATACGCTAAATTTCATTTTTTATTATTACCATAAGTGTATAGTATCAAAACAAACTCAATCATAAGTATCAATCATAGATGGCATAAGTGCCCCATACCACTATGTCGTCATATATAGGTATACAATCAAAACCGCAAAGTCATGTATTGGAAGTTGGGTTTCCATCTGTGAACCGAGGCAAAAGACAGTCCTCTACCGAATTCGAGACTCTCTAGCCCGAGCCTCAGGCAAGTACTCTGTCAAGCCTTAGGAGCCACAGGGCCGGTCCACCGATGTGGATTAAAATGCCTGAACATTGCATTTCCCCGGCCTTTGGGGGCGTAAATGAGCCAAATGACTCCATCGGCTCAACAAAGTCACCGATATATCCGAGGCGCCTCACAACAGCAACAACCACATAGGTGAAAATAATATAAATGTCAGGGCTGGTAGGTCACTAACACCACCCTAGCTAGAAAGAAACGCATGCCCTCCCTGGATCCTTCTCCCGTTTCTGGTTCACAACCGAGGTGTGAGGCTCGCGAATCAATGTTACACAAAGCTATGCCACACATGTCGTGCTTTGATCATCAACCACAAGACTCTGCTTTCCAACAGAAGCCTTGATCATTTGCCACTTAGGCGTGCCACCCAGGCAATTCACTCCATGCGATTGATATCCATCAGTATAATCCCTGAGCTCGTACGTGTAACAACCCGTAAAATCTGGGCCAGTTTAAAATTTTTATTTTGGCAATTTTATCGAATTTTGATTATTTAAAATGAATTATTTTAAATAGTATCGACGAGAAATTTATTTTGAATAGAATTCGATCGTATATATTATATACGTCGTCGTTAGAATATATAATAATTATATATAATTATAAAAGGAATTGAAAATGGTGCGGTAGTTCGAAAATTCGATTTCTAATTTCAAATAAATATACAGAATTCAATATAAGTCAGAATTGAACGAAACAAGAAATATTTGAATCTGTATAACTATATCTTTGTAACGAAATTAACAAACTGAGATTTCATCTTAGAAATGATAAGATATGTCCAGTTTAAAATTAGAAATAGTCGCTGTGGAATTTTTATATTTTTTTTATATATATATAAGGCCCTTAAAATTAGCAATTTTGCAAACGACCTCGGATTTCGACGAAACCAGTTTTGTTGGGTCCGGGATGTGAAGTTATTGCTAGATTTCAAATTTCATAATTTTTCGAATCAATATGTGAGCGTGGCATAGGAAAACGCGTTTGACCGGTTTCAGTTGATTTTAATCGACTGGAAATTGGTCATTTTTCAAACGGTCTCAGAATTCGACGAAACTAGTTTTGTTAGGACCGTATCGTCAATACGAAGCTAGAAAATATTTTTCTGGAATTTTTCTAGTTAGTATGTGACCCCGGTAATTTGAAACGTGCGTTTAAATTAAATATATATTGTTTTATATTTTAATTTTGACGGAAACTTAGCATAACAGCCAAATTGGGTTACGAAATATATCCCATTGTGCTTGGAATGGGGTTAATTACCTAGGGACGACAGTGATCGGGTATGATTTGGAGTTCGCAGTGTTAAACAAGAAAAAGTGGAATTAAATATAAATAAAACTAAATTATATAACCCTAATTCCTTGGTCCACATCATTCACTGGTCAACCGGGCATTTAATTTCCGCCTCCAAGTAAAAAGAACGGCGGCGGTAGCTCAAAACTTTGAGCTCAAAATTCGTTCGATCCACGCAGTTAAACCCAGGTCTTCTTAGAGCAGCTTTGTAATACTTTCTTCAATCTATCCATCCCTACCACCCATATCGATTTTCGTGCTAAGATGCTGGAGGAATTGACCCTCAAAGGGCGCGAGTTCATGGCGAGTTTCTGAAGCGAAGGTGGGTCCGAGCTGGCAGCGGCGGGGCGGGGTAGATGCTGACAAGGCGGCGCACAAAGGGGAGGGTCCCGATCAGTCTCCGGTGGTCGGAGTTCTGTGCGACATGGAGCTTATTCCGGAGAAGATGGGTTCGCGAGTTACCTGCTGCTCAACGAAGAAGAAAGGTAGTTTTCACTACCATATTTATTGTTAAAAAAAAAAAAAAAAAAACTGAAAACTGAATTTATTTATATAAATAACTTTAATAAAAATGTAATTTTTATTAAATAGCATCATAAATAGAAGTATTATTTATATATAAAAATAACTTTAATAAAAATAGCATTTTAAAAATATAACCTTTGAATTAAAAATAGCATTTTAAAAATATAACCTTTGAATAAAAAAATAGGATTTTTGATATATTGAATAACAAGAAAAAAATAGGATTTTTGATATATTGAATAACAAGAGAAAATTTGATTTTTAAATATTGAACTTCGAAAGAAAATTTGATTTTTAAATATTGAACTTCGAGAAGAAATTTGATTTTTAAATATTGAACTTCGAAAGAAATTTTGATTTTTAAATATTGAACTTTGAAATAAAAATTTGATTTTTTTTTTTATATTGAACATCGGAATAAAAATGTGATTTTTACGTATGTAGTGAAAGCAGCAACGAAGGTGACAAAAAAGGCGAAACGACGAAGACTTCTGCGAAAGAAGAGCCGTGGAGCTAGGATAGCAATATGTGAGAATTTCTCACCTTTCAATTTCTTTTCTAGTTATATATATATATATATATACTAGGATGCAGACGGTGCTTAGTAGCACCCGACACCCGTCCACAGACCATGGACTTGTTTGTTTAGTTGAATGTTGGGTGATTGATTTATTCGTTTGGTTGAATTGGAAATTGATTGAAATTGATTTGTGAATGGCGTGGGCCTTCACTAGACCGGGGATAAGGCTAGGCCTTGTCCCGTTTCTAGTATCGTGCCGTTATGCCGCCGAAATTTTCTAAAATGTGTTAGAAAATAAAAATATCATTTTATTGTGTAAATGAATTGAATAGAAATTCATAGGTTGAAATAAAATGTTTTGTCGTTAAAAATATAATTTTTAACGTGAATGTGAATAAATGAATAGTTATAAACAAATCGGCCGATTTGTTTGTATATACACTGATTTGACTGATATTGATTGGGTCGATAAATTTTACACATCGCCCAATTGCACAAATAAAATCTGTGTTTGATTGTTTGAAACCCCACACGGGTGTTAGGATGAAATTTGAAGTTCACTCATCCTGATTGATTAAATATGTCGATCGATTGATTGACAGGCTGTTATAAGCGTTGAATATCTATATTTGATGCTTATACAGTGTAGTGCACTTTGGTTGATGGTTGATTATTTTCAATGCTATTATATACATGTGTTGTATGAAAATCCATATAATTAATTTTATATGGTAATTGATTGGGCCTCATTCCAGTTTTGAAAAAGAAATATTTGAAAAAGAAATATTTGAAATAGAATATTTGAAAATAAAGGAATATATGAAGCCGTGTTGATTAGATTGACGCCATTTTGACGTGAACGATATTTATATCGATTTTAAAAACGATTTCGAAATGAATTGAATTGAAAACGAATTCAAAATGAATTGAAAACGATTTCGAAATGAATTGAATTGAAAACGATTTCGAAATGAATTGAATTGAAAACGAATTCAAAATGAATTGAAAACGATTTCGAATTGAAAACGATTTCGAAATGAATTGAATTGAAAACGATTTCGAAATGAATTGAAAACGAATTGAAATGAATTCAAATTGAATTGAAATTCGAATTGAATGGAAATGAATTTTAAAACGAATTTATAAAGAAGAATTCAATTTTGATTTGAATTGAAAAGGAAGTTGAAATAGATTTTGAAACGAATTTTAAAACTATTTATATAATTCGTTTTGAATAGAAATCGACGAAATATATATTATATATAATATATATATAATATAAATGGCCTGAATAGAACGCGCCGCGCCGCGGTAGTTCGCGAATTTCGACCATTTATTTCAAACGGACATTGCGGGAGATCCGACCGTCGGATTCTCCTAAAACCGGAACCGTTGGGTTCGTATCGAAAAGAGCTTTCTAACGAATATTAGAAATTTGAAATCTAACGGTTGGATTTGGAATTATGTCCAAATCAAATTCGAAAAAGGTCGCTGTAAGTGCAGTTCGATGACCATTGATGGAAATCGACTGTACGGGCCTTGATAAAATTATTAAAAATAGTAATAATTTGTGTAAAATCATAAGAAATGATTTGTGAAAGTTTGGGATGAAAAACTCCATATTTGAAAAGATAAAAATGGATTTTTATCGAAATGAACTAGTTTTGAACTAGAAATATAATTCTATTTATTTTTAAATAAATAAATTGAATTTGAAAAGGGTTTTGAAAATAACCAAAATTTCCAATAATTGCATTGGAGTGGATTTGAATCGAAATTGTCTTCGGAATATTTCGATGTTGGAATTCGTGATTATACAGGTGTTGTTATGGAAATTTGAAAGATATATATATTTATATCGTTATTTCCAATACGACATTTGTTAGTCGTAGAATTTGATATTGAATATAAGCCGATATATTTTCTATTCAGAGCCTTGTATTGAATATCGAATGTGATTTGGGTTTGTCGTGAATGGTGTCTTCACTAACACTGTTCTTGAACCCAGTTGAGAAAAGATTAAATCTTTTTATTTAGATTTAATGAAGTGTACCAATTAAATAATATTTAATTGGAATTGAATTGATATTGATTTTTGGGTTTATCGTGAACAGTGTTTTAAATAACACTTGTTCTTTAACCCGATAATTAATGAATGTGATTTGGGTTTGTCGTGAATGGTGTCTTCACTAACACTGTTCTTGAACCCAGTTGAGAAAAGATTAAATCTTTTTATTTAGATTTAATGAAGTGTACCAATTAAATAATATTTAATTGGAATTGAATTGATATTGATTTTTGGGTTTATCGTGAACAGTGTTTTAAATAACATTTGTTCTTTAACCCGATAATTAATGAATGTGATTTGGGTTTGTCGTGAATGGTGTCTTCACTAACACTGTTCTTGAACCCAGTTGAGAAAAGATTAAATCTTTTTATTTAGATTTAATGAAGTGTACCAATTAAATAATATTTAATTGGAATTGAATTGATATTGATTTTTGGGTTTATCGTGAACAGTGTTTTAAATAACACTTGTTCTTTAACCCGATAATTAATGAATGTGATTTGGGTTTGTCGTGAATGGTGTCTTCACTAACACAGTTCTTGAACCCAGTTGAGAAAAGATTAAATCTTTTTATTTAGATTTAATGAAGTGTACCAATTAAGTAATATTTAATTGGAATTGAATGGATATTGATCTTTGGGTTTATCGTGAACAGTGTTTTAAATAACACTTGTTCTTTAACCCGATAATTAATGGGATGTGACTTTGGGTTTATCGTGAACCGTGTTTTTAAATGACACTGATTCTTTAACCCAGTCACAGATTAAAACTAAGTGGAGTTTTAATGAATCTTTAATTAGATTTGAACGTGAAATTTAGAAACTAACTGTCGGTTAGCTAAGTAGAATGGTTTTCTGGATATTGATCTGATGTTGGTTTCGGCCTTCGGGGTTAATATTTGGGGAATTATTCTCTTGATTAATTTACGGTTAATGACTAATGAGTTGGAATGAGGCGTATATTGTGTTTGTGTAACACTTTTATAATATATACGCGAGTTATTCGGAAAGACCGGGTTTATCCCATTCTGAATAACTGATACGACGATAAGTCGAAGATGAAGACGATGGTCGAAGACCGGAGGTCTTCACGTCGTTTGGGTGATAACTGATGATCTTGATTGGGCTGTACACCCAAGAAGATGGAAACAGTTAGTGATCGTCCAGACGTACTTGGAGATCGATGGATATGCGGGGTACTAGGTGCCTCCGGTTTCGTTCAGACCCAGAACGGACTTGTAAATGGACTGTGTGTCTGACATCGGATTTCATTCTGTGTGACTGATATCGGTTGCATAGGATGGTTTGCCTGTGTGGCATGCTAAGATGCAAATGATCAAGGCTTCTGTTGAAAAGCAAAGTCTTGTGGTGATGATCAAAGCACGGCCTTTGTGGCGTAGCTTTGTGTAACGTTTACTTCGCGAGTTTCACACCCGGTATGAACCAAAAACGGGAGACGGACCTCAGGGAGGACTTGCGTTTCTTTCTAGCTAGAAGTGGCGTCAGTGGTTTTACACGCCCTGACGAGTTTGACTTATGTGGTTGTTGCTGTTGCGAGGCGCCTCGGTTATATCGGTTTCGGCCGATGCTTCTGGTCGGCTGACGGACCAGACTTGCGCCCCAAAGGGCGGGGAAACGTAGTGTTCAGGCATTTTAATCCACATCGGTGGACCGGCCCTGTCGCTCCTAGGGTCACTCGAGCTCTGATCCTGAGACATGGTAGGCTAGATTGTCTCGAATCGGTTGAGGATCTTGCCCCTAGCCTCGGTTCATAGACGGAAATCCAATTTCCAAATACGTGACTTTGCGGTTTTATTTGTAAACCTATATATGGCGACATAGTGGCATGGGACGCTCATGTCACCTATGATTGATACTTATGATTTGAAGTTGTTTTATACACTATGCACTTATTATGGTATCAAACGATTTGTTTTAAACGTATCAAGCATTCTTTGGCTGTTATAAGGGAAAACCCTATCCCCCGGCTTGCGTTTGCATTGTGTGATAGGACCTGGGTCTTATAACAGCTTCATTTTTCTTTATTTAGCATTGCGCTGTTTGTTCTATGCACTGGTATTCTTGGGAGGAAACCCGTTCCGTGTTATACGGCGTGGTCCCTTGATTTACCTAATGATTTAAAATAAAGATTAATAACTGTTTTAGTTCTCACACCAGTCACATGACTGACCTGGAGTTTATTGTTTTAACCTAAACTCTGGGTGCCTTTATTTTGACACGGGCAGCTAGTAGTTTTGGTTTTGCAGATTTTTATTCACAGGATCCTGGTTTACAGCTGGAACGATATCCGGAAAGCTTTGTATCCGTATATCTCTTCTAGTTGTGTATTGTATTATTTTCCGCTGCGATGTATTTAAATGTAATTTAAATCTCTGATATTTCTGTGTAATATTCATTTATACTCTGTATATTCTTGTAATCTGATGCATTGTTGTAATATACAATGAAATGTTCTTCTGTATGCGTTCTGTTTTGTCCTGTTCTCAAACGATAGGGCGTTTCGAACGGTTTGGGTCGGTTTAGCGACTGGTTCGGACCGAGCGAAATTCCTTTTCGTCACATTTGGTATCAGAGCTTTGGTTTACAAAGCAGAGAACAAGGCACATTAGAAACATACGAAAGAATTCATCAGATATTGGATTAGCAATATCCAATGAGAATGACTCGTTAGAGATGGGATCAGTAGTATCCTAGAACGAGTGTGAAGAGTATATTTTTAAAGTGAAAACATTCTTTGTTTTGAAAATTTAAATCAACTATTCGTATTTGATTATTTATTTATATTGATTTGGACAATGCAGTATATAAAGATTTTGGGTATACGTCTGATCCGCGTGTATTCGAAATTTTAATATACTGGATAGATATAGATTCACACTCTAGTCGCCCGGAGATGATTCTGATGATTGTAGCTACATCATCAGAATTAGTGTTCGAGTGTTGAAGGTGTGATTTTCTATATATTTCCATTAGGCTGGTGTGAGAACCAAAATTAGATAGGGCCTATTGTTGTGATTTGGCATCAAAAACATGATTTTTGTATGTGTATCAAAATTATGAATTTGAAACGTTACATTCACTAATTGATTGATGTTTGTGTTGATTGTTCATTTGTTTGCTAATTTTAAACCATTTAGCCTAATTGAATCAAATATTGACTTGTATTGAAAATTAGTCGCATTTGCTTGCATATACATATATATCATTGAACAGGTCATAGCAAGGAGGCTAGAGCCGAGAATAAAATTTGTTTGCCCGACAAATAGGTACATGTTTACTACATAATTTCCTGTTTTGTTTGGGTGATGATGATTTTGTGAGCCTATTGGCTAGCCGCTTGGCTTTTTCTTTTTCTTTTTGAGATCTGAAGGACCGGGGAAGCTATTTGAAATTCCCCGATGCTCCCGGTGCAGGGGAGGTTATGGCGAAATTTTTCAAAAATTTAGGGTGTTAGCCAAATTTTTGAAATTTTGAAAATTCTCAGAAACTTAAAGGTTAGAGAATGGAAGCCGGATCGAACGTAGAGCTGATTAATCAATCCACTTTCGACTTTGTTCCTTTTCGGGGACGAAAAGTTTTAAGTGGGGGAGATTGTAACAACCCGTAAAATCTGGGCCAGTTTAAAATTTTTATTTTGGCAATTTTATCGAATTTTGATTATTTAAAATGAATTATTTTAAATAGTATCGACGAGAAATTTATTTTGAATAGAATTCGATCGTATATATTATATACGTCGTCGTTAGAATATATAATAATTATATATAATTATAAAAGGAATTGAAAATGGTGCGGTAGTTCGAAAATTCGATTTCTAATTTCAAATAAATATACAGAATTCAATATAAGTCAGAATTGAACGAAACAAGAAATATTTGAATCTATATAACTATATCTTTGTAACGAAATTAACAAACTGAGATTTCATCTTAGAAATGATAAGATATGTCCAGTTTAAAATTAGAAATAGTCGCTGTGGAATTTTTATATTTTTTTTATATATATATAAGGCCCTTAAAAATAGCAATTTTGCAAACGACCTCGGATTTCGACGAAACCAGTTTTGTTGGGTCCGGGATGTGAAGTTATTGCTAGATTTCAAATTTCATAATTTTTCGAATCAATATGTGAGCGTGGCATAGGAAAACGCGTTTGACCGGTTTCAGTTGATTTTAATCGACTGGAAATTGGTCATTTTTCAAACGGTCTCAGAATTCGACGAAACTAGTTTTGTTAGGACCGTATCGTCAATACGAAGCTAGAAAATATTTTTCTGGAATTTTTCTAGTTAGTATGTGACCCCGGTAATTTGAAACGTGCGTTTAAATTAAATATATATTGTTTTATATTTTAATTTTGACGGAAACTTAGCATAACAGCCAAATTGGGTTACGAAATATATCCCATTGTGCTTGGAATGGGGTTAATTACCTAGGGACGACAGTGATCGGGTATGATTTGGAGTTCGCAGTGTTAAACAAGAAAAAGTGGAATTAAATATAAATAAAACTAAATTATATAACCCTAATTCCTTGGTCCACATCATTCACTGGTCAACCGGGCATTTAATTTCCGCCTCCAAGTAAAAAGAACGGCGGCGGTAGCTCAAAACTTTGAGCTCAAAATTCGTTCGATCCACGCAGTTAAACCCAGGTCTTCTTAGAGCAGCTTTGTAATACTTTCTTCAATCTATCCATCCCTACCACCCATATCGATTTTCGTGCTAAGATGCTGGAGGAATTGACCCTCAAAGGGCGCGAGTTCATGGCAAGTTTCTGAAGCGAAGGTGGGTCCGAGCTGGCAGCGGCGGGGCGGGGTAGATGCTGACAAGGCGGCGCACAAAGGGGAGGGTCCCGATCAGTCTCCGGTGGTCGGAGTTCTGTGCGACATGGAGCTTATTCCGGAGAAGATGGGTTCGCGAGTTACCTGCTGCTCAACGAAGAAGAAAGGTAGTTTTCACTACCATATTTATTGTTAAAAAAAAAAAAAAAAAAACTGAAAACTGAATTTATTTATATAAATAACTTTAATAAAAATGTAATTTTTATTAAATAGCATCATAAATAGAAGTATTATTTATATATAAAAATAACTTTAATAAAAATAGCATTTTAAAAATATAACCTTTGAATTAAAAATAGCATTTTAAAAATATAACCTTTGAATAAAAAAATAGGATTTTTGATATATTGAATAACAAGAAAAAAATAGGATTTTTGATATATTGAATAACAAGAGAAAATTTGATTTTTAAATATTGAACTTCGAAAGAAAATTTGATTTTTAAATATTGAACTTCGAGAAGAAATTTGATTTTTAAATATTGAACTTTGAAAGAAATTTTGATTTTTAAATATTGAACTTTGAAATAAAAATTTGATTTTTTTTTTATATTGAACATCGGAATAAAAATGTGATTTTTACGTATGTAGTGAAAGCAGCAACGAAGGTGACAAAAAAGGCGAAACGACGAAGACTTCTGCGAAAGAAGAGCCGTGGAGCTAGGATAGCAATATGTGAGAATTTCTCACCTTTCAATTTCTTTTCTAGTTATATATATATATATATACTAGGATGCAGACGGTGCTTAGTAGCACCCGACACCCGTCCACAGACCATGGACTTGTTTGTTTAGTTGAATGTTGGGTGATTGATTTATTCGTTTGGTTGAATTGGAAATTGATTGAAATTGATTTGTGAATGGCGTGGGCCTTCACTAGACCGGGGATAAGGCTAGGCCTTGTCCCGTTTCTAGTATCGTGCCGTTATGCCGCCGAAATTTTCTAAAATGTGTTAGAAAAATAAAAATATCATTTTATTGTGTAAATGAATTGAATAGAAATTCATAGGTTGAAATAAAATGTTTTGTCGTTAAAAATATAATTTTTAACGTGAATGTGAATAAATGAATAGTTATAAACAAATCGGCCGATTTGTTTGTATATACACTGATTTGACTGATATTGATTGGGTCGATAAATTTTACACATCGCCCAATTGCACAAATAAAATCTGTGTTTGATTGTTTGAAACCCCACACGGGTGTTAGGATGAAATTTGAAGTTCACTCATCCTGATTGATTAAATATGTCGATCGATTGATTGACAGGCTGTTATAAGCGTTGAATATCTATATTTGATGCTTATACAGTGTAGTGCACTTTGGTTGATGGTTGATTATTTTCAATGCTATTATATACATGTGTTGTATGAAAATCCATATAATTAATTTTATATGGTAATTGATTGGGCCTCATTCCAGTTTTGAAAAAGAAATATTTGAAAAAGAAATATTTGAAATAGAATATTTGAAAATAAAGGAATATATGAAGCCGTGTTGATTAGATTGACGCCATTTTGACGTGAACGATATTTATATCGATTTTAAAAACGATTTCGAAATGAATTGAATTGAAAACGAATTCAAAATGAATTGAAAACGATTTCGAAATGAATTGAATTGAAAACGATTTCGAAATGAATTGAATTGAAAACGAATTCAAAATGAATTGAAAACGATTTCGAATTGAAAACGATTTCGAAATGAATTGAATTGAAAACGATTTCGAAATGAATTGAAAACGAATTGAAATGAATTCAAATTGAATTGAAATTCGAATTGAATGGAAATGAATTTTAAAACGAATTTATAAAGAAGAATTCAATTTTGATTTGAATTGAAAAGGAAGTTGAAATAGATTTTGAAACGAATTTTAAAACTATTTATATAATTCGTTTTGAATAGAAATCGACGAAATATATATTATATATAATATATATATAATATAAATGGCCTGAATAGAACGCGCCGCGCCGCGGTAGTTCGCGAATTTCGACCATTTATTTCAAACGGACATTGCGGGAGATCCGACCGTCGGATTCTCCTAAAACCGGAACCGTTGGGTTCGTATCGAAAAGAGCTTTCTAACGAATATTAGAAATTTGAAATCTAACGGTTGGATTTGGAATTATGTCCAAATCAAATTCGAAAAAGGTCGCTGTAAGTGCAGTTCGATGACCATTGATGGAAATCGACTGTACGGGCCTTGATAAAATTATTAAAAATAGTAATAATTTGTGTAAAATCATAAGAAATGATTTGTGAAAGTTTGGGATGAAAAACTCCATATTTGAAAAGATAAAAATGGATTTTTATCGAAATGAACTAGTTTTGAACTAGAAATATAATTCTATTTATTTTTAAATAAATAAATTGAATTTGAAAAGGGTTTTGAAAATAACCAAAATTTCCAATAATTGCATTGGAGTGGATTTGAATCGAAATTGTCTTCGGAATATTTCGATGTTGGAATTCGTGATTATACAGGTGTTGTTATGGAAATTTGAAAGATATATATATTTATATCGTTATTTCCAATACGACATTTGTTAGTCGTAGAATTTGATATTGAATATAAGCCGATATATTTTCTATTCAGAGCCTTGTATTGAATATCGAATGTGATTTGGGTTTGTCGTGAATGGTGTCTTCACTAACACTGTTCTTGAACCCAGTTGAGAAAAGATTAAATCTTTTTATTTAGATTTAATGAAGTGTACCAATTAAATAATATTTAATTGGAATTGAATTGATATTGATTTTTGGGTTTATCGTGAACAGTGTTTTAAATAACACTTGTTCTTTAACCCGATAATTAATGAATGTGATTTGGGTTTGTCGTGAATGGTGTCTTCACTAACACTGTTCTTGAACCCAGTTGAGAAAAGATTAAATCTTTTTATTTAGATTTAATGAAGTGTACCAATTAAATAATATTTAATTGGAATTGAATTGATATTGATTTTTGGGTTTATCGTGAACAGTGTTTTAAATAACATTTGTTCTTTAACCCGATAATTAATGAATGTGATTTGGGTTTGTCGTGAATGGTGTCTTCACTAACACTGTTCTTGAACCCAGTTGAGAAAAGATTAAATCTTTTTATTTAGATTTAATGAAGTGTACCAATTAAATAATATTTAATTGGAATTGAATTGATATTGATTTTTGGGTTTATCGTGAACAGTGTTTTAAATAACACTTGTTCTTTAACCCGATAATTAATGAATGTGATTTGGGTTTGTCGTGAATGGTGTCTTCACTAACACAGTTCTTGAACCCAGTTGAGAAAAGATTAAATCTTTTTATTTAGATTTAATGAAGTGTACCAATTAAGTAATATTTAATTGGAATTGAATGGATATTGATCTTTGGGTTTATCGTGAACAGTGTTTTAAATAACACTTGTTCTTTAACCCGATAATTAATGGGATGTGACTTTGGGTTTATCGTGAACCGTGTTTTTAAATGACACTGATTCTTTAACCCAGTCACAGATTAAAACTAAGTGGAGTTTTAATGAATCTTTAATTAGATTTGAACGTGAAATTTAGAAACTAACTGTCGGTTAGCTAAGTAGAATGGTTTTCTGGATATTGATCTGATGTTGGTTTCGGCCTTCGGGGTTAATATTTGGGGAATTATTCTCTTGATTAATTTACGGTTAATGACTAATGAGTTGGAATGAGGCGTATGTTGTGTTTGTGTAACACTTTTATAATATATACGCGAGTTATTCGGAAAGACCGGGTTTATCCCATTCTGAATAACTGATACGACGATAAGTCGAAGATGAAGACGATGGTCGAAGACCGGAGGTCTTCACGTCGTTTGGGTGATAACTGATGATCTTGATTGGGCTGTACACCCAAGAAGATGGAAACAGTTAGTGATCGTCCAGACGTACTTGGAGATCGATGGATATGCGGGGTACTAGGTGCCTCCGGTTTCGTTCAGACCCAGAACGGACTTGTAAATGGACTGTGTGTCTGACATCGGATTTCATTCTGTGTGACTGATATCGGTTGCATAGGATGGTTTGCCTGTGTGGCATGCTAAGATGCAAATGATCAAGGCTTCTGTTGAAAAGCAAAGTCTTGTGGTGATGATCAAAGCACGGCCTTTGTGGCGTAGCTTTGTGTAACGTTTACTTCGCGAGTTTCACACCCGGTATGAACCAAAAACGGGAGACGGACCTCAGGGAGGACTTGCGTTTCTTTCTAGCTAGAAGTGGCGTCAGTGGTTTTACACGCCCTGACGAGTTTGACTTATGTGGTTGTTGCTGTTGCGAGGCGCCTCGGTTATATCGGTTTCGGCCGATGCTTCTGGTCGGCTGACGGACCAGACTTGCGCCCCAAAGGGCGGGGAAACGTAGTGTTCAGGCATTTTAATCCACATCGGTGGACCGGCCCTGTCGCTCCTAGGGTCACTCGAGCTCTGATCCTGAGACATGGTAGGCTAGATTGTCTCGAATCGGTTGAGGATCTTGCCCCTAGCCTCGGTTCATAGACGGAAATCCAATTTCCAAATACGTGACTTTGCGGTTTTATTTGTAAACCTATATATGGCGACATAGTGGCATGGGACGCTCATGTCACCTATGATTGATACTTATGATTTGAAGTTGTTTTATACACTATGCACTTATTATGGTATCAAACGATTTGTTTTAAACGTATCAAGCATTCTTTGGCTGTTATAAGGGAAAACCCTATCCCCCGGCTTGCGTTTGCATTGTGTGATAGGACCTGGGTCTTATAACAGCTTCATTTTTCTTTATTTAGCATTGCGCTGTTTGTTCTATGCACTGGTATTCTTGGGAGGAAACCCGTTCCGTGTTATACGGCGTGGTCCCTTGATTTACCTAATGATTTAAAATAAAGATTAATAACTGTTTTAGTTCTCACACCAGTCACATGACTGACCTGGAGTTTATTGTTTTAACCTAAACTCTGGGTGCCTTTATTTTGACACGGGCAGCTAGTAGTTTTGGTTTTGCAGATTTTTATTCACAGGATCCTGGTTTACAGCTGGAACGATATCCGGAAAGCTTTGTATCCGTATATCTCTTCTAGTTGTGTATTGTATTATTTTCCGCTGCGATGTATTTAAATGTAATTTAAATCTCTGATATTTCTGTGTAATATTCATTTATACTCTGTATATTCTTGTAATCTGATGCATTGTTGTAATATACAATGAAATGTTCTTCTGTATGCGTTCTGTTTTGTCCTGTTCTCAAACGATAGGGCGTTTCGAACGGTTTGGGTCGGTTTAGCGACTGGTTCAGACCGAGCGAAATTCCTTTTCGTCACAGTACGTCTCAGAGAAGGGCGTTAAATAAGAGAATAAATTCTCCGCCACCAAACAGATATATATTTAATAGAAATCAATCATACAGAATAAAATCTAGCGTCAGACACACAGACCATTTACAAGTTCGTTCTGGGTCTGAACGAAACCGGAGGCACCTTGTACCTCGCATATCCATCGATCTCCAAGTACGTCTGGACGATCACCAACTGATTCCCTTTTCCTGGGTGTACAGCCCAATCAAGATCATCATTAGTCACCCAAATTATGTGAAGACCTCCGGTCTTCGACCACCGTCTTCATCCTCGACACCACGTCGAATCAGTTATTCAGAATAGGGTAAACCCGGTCTTTCTGAATAACTCGCGTATATAATAAACAAGTTTTACACAAACACAAAATACGCCTCATTCCAATTCAGAATATTCTTTTATTCAAATATTCTTATACTTTGGGAAAGGTTCCCATTAATTTTATCAAAGATAAATTCTTTAAATTTATTCTTTAATCTTCTTTCAATATCAATTCAAACTAGTCGACATTAGCAAACCACACCACAGTAATCATTTATTTTATTTCCCAATCCCAACATATTCATCCCATGAAGTAAAACTGGTCATACTTCATATCTAACACCACGGTGTTATCGGTAAATTCAATTACCATTTCACGTTCAAATCTAATTAAAGATTTAACTACCGCCTGGAGCAAAACTGGTAATACCCCATTCTCGATCACTTCAATCTAATTAAAGATTCATTAAAGCTCCACTTGGTTTTAATCTTCCCAAAAATCACTATCAATGATTATTTAACTTCGGAAATCATATCTTGTCTTTAACTGGGTTAAAGAACCAATGTCATTTAAAACACGGTTCACTATAAACCCAAAATCACGTTCCATTCCAATTCAATTATTGAAACTTCTGGTTACTTTTAAAACCCTTTCAAATCCAATTTATTTATTTAAAAATAAATAAATTATTATTCTAGTTCAAATCTAGCTCATTTCGAAAAAATCTATTTTTATCTTTTCAAATTTGGAATTTTTCATCTCAATTCCTCCCAAATTTTTTCCTACGATTTTACACAAATTATTACTATTTTTAATAATTTTATCAAGGCCCGTACAGTCGAATTCCATCAACGGCCATCGAACTGCACTCATAGTGACCTTTTCCAAATTTGATTTGCACGTAATTCCAAATCCAACCATTAGATTTCAAATCTCTAATATTCGTTAGGAAGGTCTTTTCGATACGAACCTAATGGTTCTGGTTTTAAGAGAATCCGACGGTCGGATCTCCTGCAATATCCATTCGAAGTCAATGGTCGAAATTCGCTAACTGCCGCGGCGTGGCACGTTCTATTCAGGCCATTACATTATATATATATATAATACATATAATATATACTTCTTCGATTTCCTTTTAAAACTTATTTTATAAATCGTTTTAAATTCGTTTTCAAAACGATTTCAACTTCATATTCAATTTCTAAGCAAAATTGAATATTCCATATCATCGATATATAAATGATAATATTTTCAAAACGTTATATTTTGAAATCACTTCCTTTTCTATATTCATTATAAAAATGAATAAAACCGATATAAGTATCGTTCACATCAAAACGGCGTCAATCTAACCGACACGGCTTTATATATTTCAATAACTTCGTTATTCTATTCAACAAATGAATATTCTTTCTATTCAACACATAATTTTTCTTTTTATTCAACACATGAATTTTCTTTCTATTCAACACATGAATTTTCTTTCTATTCTACACATGAATTTTCTTTTTATAACACTCTTTATTTTCCAAATTAGAATGAGGCCCAATCAATTACCCTATAATGTTAATTATATGGGTTCCGAACAACACATGTATATAATAGCAACGATAAATAATCAACCATCATCCAGTGTGCACCACACAACTGTATAAGCATTAAATATAAATAATTAACGCTTACACAGTCTATCAACTAATCGACTGACATACAACTAAACAATCGGGATTAGTGTACATTAAACATCATCCCAATACCCGTGTGGGGTTTCAGATCAACAAACAAAGATTTTTATTTGTGCAGTTGGGCGATGTGTTAAATTTATCGTCCCAATCAATATCAGTCGAATGGGTGTACATAAACAAATCCAACAATTTGTAAATGAATATTTACTTTATTTCAACACATGAATATATATTTTATTTCAACACATGAATATATATTTTATTTCACAACCCACAGTCAATTTTTTCACAACACATCAATCAAACAACCAAGTCATCCATGGTCTGTGGACGACGGGTGTCGGGTGCTGTTAAGCACCATCTGCATCCTAGTATATATTTCAACTAGAAATTAAAATAAAAGTGAGGAGTTCTCACCTAGAAGCTAAACCAAACGCCACGACTCTTCATATGTAGAAAATCTTCGTTGTGTTTCCAACAAGATCTGTTCAACACCGTTTGTGTTAAAAATTATATTTTTGACAATGGCACTTCCTATATAAAGATTATATTTTTTATATCATTGCTTCGTATATAAAAATCATATTTTTCTCTCGCCATTCTCTATATAAAAATCACATTTTTATATATAAAGATCATATTTTTTTTATATCTCTACTACATGTGTAAAAAGCACTCCTTTACACCGCTACTATATATGAACAAAAACCATACTTTTTTATCGTCGTAAAAATCATATTCTTCTAATCATACAAATTATATTTTTATACACTAAAAATCTTGTCTTTATACTCATAAAAATCTCGTCTTTCTTATTTCAAAAAAAGTATTCTTTAAATCATAAGAAACTAAATCTTTAAAACCTTGAAAATAAAATCTTTAAAAATACAGAAAACTTACTGTGGAATTTCTAGGGTTTGGTGAATCGTCGAAAGTGACGCCGGATGCGGGAGGGGTGGCTCGCGGGGGTCCTGCCAGAGCGGTGGTGGCAGAGGCACATTGGTACCATTCTTCGATCGATGGGGGAGGGATTCCTGCGCTAATCGAAGAGGGGGAAGCAGCGACGTCGTAGGTCATGGGGGATAGCTCAGGTGGTCGGCGGCGGTAGCTTCTGACGGAGGCAGTTTGGGGTTCGGGGATTATCAAGCTAACGTGGATCGATGGAAGAAGGAGGAGGAGGAGAGGAGGAGTGGTGCGGCCATCTGGAGGGGGCGGCGGTCTGCTGGGGGGCAGCGACGAGGAGGCGACGTCGATCGTCGATGGCCTTTTTTTTTGGTGAAAAGATTTTATGACTGGGGAAAATATATGATTTAGGTTTATATATATAATATAATATAATTCGTGAAAAAGTGAAATTTTCGTCCTAACTCCAAATCAAACCCAACGACTGTCGCCCTAGCTAAACACCCACATTCCGAACACAATGGGATAAGTTTCGTAAGCCAATTCGGCTGTTTCGGTAGGTTTTTATCAAATTTAAAATATAAAATAATATACGTTTTAAATTTGAATTCAACATACGTTTTAATTTGCCGGGGCCACATAATAATTCTAAAATTTCCAGCAAAATAAATCTAGCTATGTTTTGACGATACGGTCCCATAGGAATTGGTTTCGTCAAATTCCAAGTCCGTTTACAAAATGGCCTTTTTCCAGTCGATTGAAATTGAATAAAACTGTCAAAAAACGTTTTCCTTTGCCACGCTCACATATTGATTCAGAAAATTATGAATTTTGAAACCTAGCAATAACTTGACATCATTGAGTCAACAAAAGTGGTTTCCTTGAAAACCGAGGTCATTTGCAAAATTTCCATTTCTAAGGGCCCGAATTCCATAGCGACTATTCTGAATTTTCAACTGGACGTAACTTTTGATTCCCGCTATGAAAATTTGATTTTTCGGATTCGTTGGAAAGATATTTTCAAATAGATTCTAATATTTTTGGTTTCTCTAAAATCCGGTTTATTTTGAATCCTGTACATTCATTTGAACTTTGAAATCGAATTTTCGAACTACTGCGCCATTTTCAATTCCTTTTATAATTAAAATAAAATATTTATATTCTAACGACGATCTATATAAATATATGCATTCTAATTTTATTCTATATATATTTCTCGTCATTATTATTTAAAATGATTCATTTTAAATATTCAAAATTCACTAAAATTGCCAAAATAAAAAATTTAAATTGGCTCGGATTTCCGCGTTTATTACAATCTCCCCCACTTAAAACTTTTCGTCCTCGAAAAGGAACGAAGCTGAAAGTTGTTTTACAAATCAACTCAAATTTCATTATTTTCATTACAGCTTAAGTTCTTCAACTTTTCAGTTTCTAAGAACTTTTCAAATTTTTCAAAAATTTGGCTAACACCCTAAATTTTCGAAAAATTTCGCTATAACCTCCCCTGCACCAGGAGCTTCGGGATATTTCAAATAGCCTCCCATGGCCCTCATCAATCCAAAAAGAAAAAAAACAACCAAGCAGCTAGCCAATAGGCTCATAAAATCATCAAAAACCCTGGAAATGCAATAAACATGTACCTATTTATCGGGCAAGCAATTTTATTCCTCTTCTCTAGCCTCCTTGCTATGACCTGTTCAATGTAAGTACATGTACATGTATGCAAATGCGACTAATTTTCAATACAATTCACTATTTAGCTCCTTTTGGGAAAGGGTTCAACATTTTAATTAATCAGACAATAATCAAACAACACAACTAGCAATCAATTAGTTAATTATCATTTCAAATTCATGACTTTGATACATCGTCCAAAAATTAGATATTTGATGCCAAATCACAACAATAAGCCCTCTCTAGTTTTGGTTCTCACACCAATCAATTGGAATCATATAGATATCCCACCTTCGAAACTCGAACACAGACACTAATGATGAGGCCTCTTCATCAGAATCATCTCCGGGCGACTAGAGTGTGATTCTATATCTACCTAATATATTAAAACTTCGAATACCCGTGGATTAGACGTATATGCAAAATCTTTATATATTGGATTGCCCAAATTCAATACAAATAAATATTCAAATACGTTGAATAAAGCTTAAATTTCCAAAACAAAATTCGTTTTCATTTTAAAAATATACTCTTCACACTCGTTCTAGGATACTACTGATCCCATCTCTAACGAGTCATTCCCATTAGATATTACTAATTCAATCTCTAATGAATTCTTTCATACGGTTCTAATGTGTCTTGTTCTTGAGCTTTGTAAACCAAAGCTCTGATACCAAACTAAGACGACCCGAACTCCCTCGGTAAGTAAAGCCCGGATTGAATTGAGAATAAGCCACATCGAGACGCAAACAGAAGAACATTTCATTGCTAATTACGACAATTCATCAGATTACGAGAATATACAGAGTATAAACAAATAAAATACATTCGACAAATATCAGATATTACAATAAATTACATAGCAGCGGAAAATAATACAAAGCACAATTGAAGGAGATATACGGATACAGAGCCTTCCGGATATCATTCCAGTTGTTAATCAGGATCCTGTGTATATAAATCTGCAAAACCAAAACTACTAGCTGCCCGTGTGGAAATAACGGCTCCCAGAGTTTAGGTTTAAACAATAAACTCCAGGTCAGTCATGTGACTGGTGTGAGAACTAAAACAGTTATTATTCTTTATTTTAAAGTTAGGTAAATCAAGGGACCACGCCGTATAACACGGAACGAGTTTCCTCCCAAGAAAACCAGTGCATAAAACAACAGCGTAAAGCTAAATAAAGAACAATGAAGCTATTATAAGACCCAGGTCCCATCACACAATGCAACACAAGCCGGAGGATAGGGTTTTACCTTATAATAGCCAAAGAATGCTTGATACGCTAAATTTCATGTTTTATTATTACAATAAGTGTATAGTATCAAAACAATTTCAATCATAATTATCAATCAAAGGCGGCATTATTACCCCATACCACTATGTCTCCATATATAGGTATACAATCAAAACCGCAAAGTCACGTATTGGAAGTTGGGTTTTCGTTTGTGTACTGAGGCAAAAGATAGTCTTCTATCGAATTCGAGACTCTCTAGCCCGAGCCTCAGGCAAGTACTCTGTCAAGCCTTAGGAGCTACAGGGCCGGTCCACTGATGTGGATTAAAATGCCTGAACACTGCGTTTCCCCGCCCTTTAGGGCGTAAATGAGCCAAATGACTCCATCAGCTCCACACAGACATTGATATATCCGAGGCGCCTCGCAACAGCAACAACCACACAGGTGAAAATAATATAAATATCAGGGCTGGTAGGTCACTAACACCACCCTAGCTAGAAAGAAACGCAAGCCCTCCCTGGATCCTTCTCCCGTTTCTGGTTCACAACCTGGGTGTGAGGCTCACGAATCAACGTTACACAAATCCATGCCACACAGACCATGCTTTGATCATCAACCAAAAAACTTTGCTTTTCAACAGAAGCCTTGATCATTTGCCACTTAGGCATGCCACAGAGGCAATTCACTCCATGCGATTGATATCCATCAATATATAACCCCTGAGCTCGTACGTCTCAGAGAAGGGCATTAAGCAAGAGAATAAATTCTCCGCCGCCAAACAGATATATATTTAATAGAAATCAATCATACAGACACACAGTCCATTTACAAGTTCGTTCTGGGTCTGAACAAAACCGGAGGCATCTTGTATCTCACATATCCATCGATCTCCAAGTACGTCTGGACGATCACCAACTGATTCCCTCCTCCTGGGTGTACAACCCAATCAAGATCATTAGTAATCAACCAAACGATGTGAAGACCTCCAGTCTTCGACCACCATCTTCATCCTCGACACCACGCCGAATCAGTTATTCAGAATAGGGTAAACCCGGTCTTTCTGAATAACTCGCATATATAATAAACAAGTGTTACACAAACACAACATACGCCTCGTTCCAATTCAAAATATTCTTTTATTCAAAAATTCTTATACTTTGAGAAAGGTTCCCATTAATTTTATCGAAGATAAATTATTTAAATTTATTCTTTAATCGTCTTTGAATATCAGTTCAAACTAGTCGGGATTAGCGAACCACACCGAAGTAATCATTTATTTTATTTCCCAATCCCAACCTATTCATCCCATGAAGTAAAACTGGTCATACTTCATATCTAACACCACGGTGTTATCGGTAAATTTAATTACCATTTCACGTTCAAATCTAATTAAAGATTTAACTATCGCCCGGAGCAAAACTGGTAATACCCCATTCTCGATCACTTCAATCTAATTAAAGATTCATTAAAACTCCACTTGGTTTTAATCTTCCCAAAAATCACTATCAACGATTATTTAACTTGGGAAATCATATCTTGTCTTTAACTGGGTTAAAGAACCAATGTCATTTAAAACACGGTTCACTATAAACCCAAAATCACGTTCCATTCCGATTCAATTATTGGAACTTCTGGTCACTTTTAAAACCCTTTCAAATCCAATTTATTTATTTAAAAATAAATAAATTATTATTGTAGTTCAAAACTAGTACATTTCGATAAAAATCTATTTTTATTTTTTCAAATTTGGAATTTTTCATCTCACTTCTTCACAACTCATATCTTATAATTTTACACAAATTATTACTATTTTTAATAATTTTATCAAGGCCCGTACAGTCGAGTTCCATCAACGGCCATCGAACTGCATTCACAGTGACCTTTTACAAATTTGATTTGGACATAATTCCCAATCCATCCGTTATATTTCAAATCTCTAATATTCGTTAGAAAGCTCTTTTCGATACGAACCCAATGGTTTCGGTTTTAGGAGAATCCGATTGTCGGATCTCCCGCAATATCCATTCGAAGTCAATGGCCGAATTTCGCGAACTGCTGCGGCGTGGAGCGTTCTATTAATGCCATTATATTATATATATAATATATATAATATATACTTCGTCGATTTCCTTTTAAAACATATTTTATAAATCGTTTTAAATTCGTTTTCAAACGATTTCAACTTCATATTCAATTTCTAAGCTAAATTGAATATTCCATATCATCAATATATAAATGATAATATTTTCAAAACGTTATATTTTGAAATCACTTCCTTTTCTATATTCTTTATAAAAATGAATAAAACCGATATAAGTATCGTTCACGTCAAAATGGCGTCAATCTAACCGACACGGCTTTATATATTTCAATAACTTTGTTATTCTATTCAACAAATGAATATTCTTTCTATTCAACACATGAATTTTCTTTCTATTCAACACATGAATTTTCTTTCTGTTCAACACATGAATTTTCTTTCTATTCAACACATGAATTTTCTTTTTATAACATTCTTTATTTTCCAAATTAGAACAAGGCCCAATCAATTACCCTATAATGTTAATTATATGGATTCCGTACAACACATGTATACAATAGCAACGATAAATAATCAACCATCATCCAGTGTGCACCACACAACTGTATAAGCATTAAATATAAATAATTAACGCTTACACAGTCTATCAACTAATCGACTAACATACAACTAAACAATCGGGATTAGTGTACATCAAACATCATCCCAATACCCGTGTGGGGTTTCAGATCAACAAACATTGATTTTTATTTGTGCAGTTGGGCGATATGTAAAATTTATCGTTCCAATCAATATCGGTCAAATTGGTGTACATAAACAAATCCTACGATTTGTAAATGAAAATATATTTTATTTCAACACATGAATATATATTTTATTTCAACACATGAATATAAATTTTATTTCACAACCAACAGTCAATTTTTTTCACAACACATCAATCAAACAACCAAGTCATCCATGGTCTGTGGACGACGGGTGTCGGGTGCTGCTAAGCACCGTCTTCATCCTAGTATATATTTCAACAAAAAATTAAAATAAAAGTGAGAAGTTCTCACCTAGAAGCTAAACCAAACGCCGCGACTCTTCATATGTAGAAAATATTCGTCGTGTTTCCAACGAGATCTGTTCAACATCGTTCAGGTTAAAATTTATATTTTTGACAATGCCACTTCCTATATAAAGATTATATTTTTATATCGTTGCTTCGTATATAAAAATCATATTTTTCTCTCGCCATTCTCTATATAAAAATCACATTTTAATATATAAAGATCGTATTTTTATATCTCTACTACATGTGTAAAAATCACTCCTTTACACCGCTACTATATATGAACAAAAACCATATTTTTTTATCATCGTAAAAATCATATTCTTCTAATCATACAAGTTATATTTTTATACACTAAAAATCTTGTCTTTATACTCATAAAAATCTCGTCTTTCTTATTTCAAAAAACGTATTCTTTAAATCATAAGAAACTAAATCTTTAAACCCTAGAAAATAAAATCTTTAAAAATACAGAAAACTTATTGTGGAATTTCTAGGGTTTGATGAATCGTCGGAAGTGATGCCGGACGCGGGAGGGGTGGCCCGCGGGGGTCCTGCCAGAGCGGTGGTGGCAGAGGCACATTGGTGTCGTTCTTCGATCGATGGGGAGGGATTCCTGTGCCAATCGAAGAGGGGGAAGCAGCGACGTCGCAGTTGATGGGGGGTAGCTCAGGTGGTCGTCGGCGGTAGCTTCTAACGGAGGCAATTTGCGGTTTGGGGTTCGGGGATTCTCGAGCTAACGGGGATCGATGGAAGAAGGAGGAGGAGAGGAGGAGCGGGTGCGGTCATCTGGAGGGGGCAGCGGTCTGCTGGGGGGCCGAAACGAGGAGGAGACGTCGATCGTCAATGGCTGTTTTTTTTCCGGTGAAAACTATTTTCTGATTGGGGAAAATATAGGATTTAGGTTTGTATATATAATATAATTCGTGAAAAAGTGAAATTTTCGTCCTAACTCCAAATCAAACCCAACGTCTGTCGGCCCTAGCTAAACACACACATTCCGAACACAATGGGATATGTTTCGTAAGCCAATTCGGCTGTTTCGATAGGTTTTTATCAAATTTGAAATATAAAATAATATACGTTTTAAATTTGAATTCAACGTTTTGCCGGAGCCACATACTAACTCTAAAAATTCTAAAAAAATAAATCTAGCTATGTTTTGACGATACGGTCCCATAGGAACTGGTTTCGTCAACTTCCGAGTCCGTTTGCAAAATGGCCTTTTCCGAGTCGAATGAAATTGACTAAATCTATCAAAATACGTTTTCCTTTGCCACGCTCTCATATTGATTCAGAAAATTACGAATTTTGAAACCTAGCGTGTAACACCCCACATCCGTTAGTGTCACTCACAAAGGGAATGCACTAAGTTCTGTGGAGCATTTAGGGTAAAAGATGCAGATAAATTACAAGACAGACAGAAATTAAATAGCGGAAAATAAAACTTTGCTTTATTGATAAAATAGTTTGTACAAAGATTTCTTTACAATATCAGATTGTCATCTGTCTTACAAAATAAAGAAGCATCAAACAACATTTATATTTCCCCAAATTTTAGCAAGAGCCGGCCATAGCATCTGATAAGAGAATCCAAGCAAACTTCGACAAATCTTCAAGCTGGGAAAGAGTGACAGTCCAACTTGACCTGAGCTATACTACTCCCTCCTCTACTACCTGGGGGGGAACGGAAGAAAAGAAGACGAAAGAAAAACAGAGTCAGACATAAAGCCTGAGTAAGTTCAGTAACTTCTAGCATGTGAACAAGGAAAACAAAACGACATGAATTAACTGAACACAAGATTACACCATGATGATAGGGTCAACAAGATTAGACAAGGTAGTCACAAGATATGCTAAGATAAACTGGATACGCTCTAATACTTTCGCCGCTTCGCTATTTCCTTGTTATACTGGTTTCTATATCTCTGCACCGCCTATCTAGTGTCCCATCTAGTAACGATAACGTGATCCCAATTCCTGTATTTTCTATTGCCTTCCGGCATACATTCATTATTTGTTACCTAGATCAAATCTAGGGTTTTCTATCAAGAGCTTTCTAGGTTTAACTAGAGTTTTGCGCTATCTGCTGAATGCTTCTCGAGTTCAGGGTTTATGCCACCTATTCCAACTAGGGATTACGCTACCTATCGAACGATGCCCCCAAGTCTAGGACACACCACCTAGAGTGGTGTATGTTCCTATACTTCCCCACGCATGTATCGCGAATCGTTATCGCTTGTCTAGATGCATATGTCCTGTAATGTGCGGTCCGAGTCCTGTGACAGGGCAAATCAAGGAATACAGAACTCGGTCGGGAGCTTTCAGATATCTGCCGATGCAGATGCTAAGGTCTGTTTTTATTCCAGTGGCTATGGTCCCACTTGACCCCTCCCTCAACTAATGAAAGGCACACCTTGTAAAATGAGAACTATACGCCGGCCCCTGGTGCCCCACTATCCTATGGCCATCCGCAACCATAACTAGATAGCAAGTATATGGTCTTTTGGAGTTCTCCGCCTTTCCGCTTCACGTATCTCGATTGACTCAAGATGGATGGTAGACGACCAGTTGCTATCACAGGGCTACCGTTTGCTCGCCGAATCACGCCGGTCTATCCTAGTCTTTAGGTTGCCATGTATTGCAACCAAGGCATACCCCTGGTTCTTCTACGCAGACCTTAACCTCTGTGGGCCCAGGCGGATCATCTGCAGCCTCACAGAGGGATACCAAGAGTACCCTCACGTCCCCTCGAAGCCTCGGGCTTCGTAACCCAATTCGTTGGAGCCTTCTCTCTATTCAGACGGACATTCGCTCCTTCCCCGTGTTATACTAAGAATTACTACTTAGTTCCCTTTCCCGTGAATTTGGATTGGTTAAGTGTCATTAGTCAATTCAAGCCAACTTAACCCTCTTCATTCATCCTGTTATACTGGTTAAGTGTTATCAGTAATTCATGTTGACTTAACCCACCACAAACCAAGTTATATTGGTTAAGTATTTCTTATTACTCAACCTTACCCATTCACCCTGTATTGATTCAGTGTTCCTTAACCTTGCCCGTCTGTTTTAACTAACCTGTTATTAATGGTTAAGTATTATCCCTTCATGTTATAGACTAAACCCTATTCCTTTATCAAAATCTGATGGTTAAGTATTCAAGTTTACTTAACCCTACGGTCTAGCCCAGCTAACATATTAAATTGGCTAAGTGTATTAAATCTTACTTAACCCCAACCTCTAGTCCAGTTAACATGTTAATTTGGATAAGTGTATTAACTTTACTTAACCCCACCTTCTAGTCTAGTTAACATGTTAATTTGGATAAGTGTTTTCTTAGTTACTTATCCCCTACAAATCTTGTCTTGTTACGATGTTAAGTTTGGTTAAGTGTCCCTATGGACTTAGCCCTCCCATCCTAGCTTAACTGTGTTAAGTTGGTTAAGTGTTCCTATGGACTTAACCCTCCCATTCTAGCTTAACTGTATGAACCTAACCCCACCTACCAGTCTTGTTATCATGTTGAGTTGGTTAAGTGTCTTAGTTAACTTAACCATAAAATTCTTGTCCTAGCTTTAACTAAATAAATTAAAGCCATGACCACTCACATTAGACAGATATTGTTGCGATTACTGGATGTGCCGGTTGGTTCCGGACAGGTTTACATCGCAACTCAGTCTAACCTCGGGTTAGGCCTATTCGTGTTTTCTAGTTCAAAGGGTTTTGATTAATTTTCAAATCAGCTTTTGAAAGTAACCATCCCGTCCGTCGGATCAGTTAGGGATAGCCAGGGAGAGCAGGAAACTTGTATTTTCCAAACTCAAGCCTAGACACCATCCTCTCTGTCACTCTAGAACTTTCTGGTGTTTCATTAAAAGAGATGTCGTTAATAAATCTTTAATTTGTCTAGATCAATATTTCCTCATTTAGGGCAAATTCTATAAGTAAATTAATCCTAATTTACTTATTTCCCAAATTCTCTTTTAATGTAAATTGTCAACATTTATTCTTACGACCCATTTTCCCCTCTATATCATGTTTATGCTTTTTGGTATGTAAACCATACCAAATGAAGTGTCACTAACCATGATTCTGCTAATCCTGACAATTACCCCCAATTATGGCCAATTTCAAGTTTATGCCAATATACTTATCGAGCCAAATTAGCTAATCCAATTCTGATTTACATTCTGATTCACGTCAAACTAGACTTATTACTCTAGTTCACTATTCATGTAAATGCTAGATTTACACGTCAATACAAGATTCAAATTACACATCTTATAATTCATGTCAAATCTATCCAATTTGCATTTCTATGAACATGCCATAATACATGTTCCCAATTTATGCCAATTTCCAAGTTAAACTATGTTTTAGTAAATTTCATATTTTGCCCCAAATCGCATTCCCACCATTCGTAAAATCGTGTTTCAATCTAGATTATAGATAAATCTAGATTCGTAGCAAATAGGGAATGAACCAAAGATTGCTAGGAAAAGGATAGATATAACAACTGGCATAAAATGGTTTTGAACAACGACGTAGGTTCAAGAACATGGGTAGACCTAACTTAATAGGTAAATTCCCAAGGTCTAAAACCAAGAATAGACAGAGTATGTAACACCCCGTAATTTGAACATAAAAATTCACAAATTAAAGTATACTTAATTAAGTGAAATGGGTTGCGCAGAGAAATATATATATATATATATATATATATATTGATATATATATATATAATTGAAAATTAAATAAATAAATTTGCAAAAATGTTCAAAACAGCGAATTGGGAGAGGGGAATAACCGAACCGGCCGATTTTTGAGGTCGACCCGAGCTTGCTGGGTCGACTAGGGGTTAATCCAGGGTGTTTGGCTGTCAACCCGTGGGCCGATTCGCTCAAATGCAGATTTTGCATTTGAATGGTTCTCATGGTTCAGCTTTAATCTAAAGGCCCTAAATGGTTCCTACACTTGACTTCTTCCCCAAGACATGCTTTGATGGCTAGGATCTAAACTAAGGTTAATCCTATGGCTAAAACTATCCTAGTCTTCTATAAAAAGACCCCTAACCTAAACCTAAATGCTCATTATTCAATCCTATAGCTAAACTATGCCAAAATGTTCTCTCGTGGCCTCCACCCTCATCCTCTTGTCATAATCTCCATCTCTAATCATATGAGAGAGTTTCTAAAGAAGTATAAGAGTTCCTAAGCTTGCTTAAGAGTTTCTAAGTTTGATTCAAGGCTTTTCTTCATCAAAGCCAGGATCTTTATTATTGATTTGGCTCAAGGGTTTTCATTTGGAGCATTCTTATTTGGAGTTTTTGAGTTGATAGCTTAGTGGCTTCGTCTCAATCTTTTAATATATTCATAAGAAGGCTAATCAACAAGTTGTGAGTTTTCTATAGCCTTAATGACAAATTATTGAAATGATTATGATAGGATATAATGAGGTTATGGCTATGAATGTGGATCAATGCAAGTTATGCAAGTTGTATGCTATGTGTTAATGATGTTATGCATGTTATGCAAGTTATGTGCTATGTGTTAATGATGTTATGCATGTCATGCAAGTTATATGCTATATGTTTGTGATATTATGCAAGTTATGCAAGTAATATGCTACATGTTTGAGATGCTATGCAAGTTATGCAAGCCATATGTTACATGTTCATGATGTTGTGCAAGTTATGCAAGTCACAAGTTACATGTTCATGATGTTATGCAAGTTATGCAAGCTATATGCTATATGATCATGATGTTATGCAAGTTATGCAAGTGTTCATGATGCTAGTTGCTATGATAAACATTGATCCACTATGACACCATGATTATGCAAGTTGGGTGTATGATGATATGCAAGTTCATGTATGATATGTATGCAAGTTTGGTGTATGATAATATGCAAGTTCACATTTGACATGTTATGCAAGTATGATGTTTGATTATATGCAAGAGACATGTGCAAGTTTACACCTTAGTATGATATGCATACATATGCAAGTTAACCCCTTTACATGTCATACATACATATGCAAGTTTACTCCTATGTATGACATAAGAAACTTATGCAAGTTACCCTCCTTATGACATATGTGATTCATGCAAGTTTGGGTTGATTATCTATGCTAGTTGGGTTTGATGCTATATGCATGTTGACACCTTTAAACCCATGTTGATGCTAATGTTATGCAAGTTGAACCCATTACATTTATGATGAATCTTCCCTTTTATGTCATGTTAGCGAATTACGTGGGGAACAATGGGGTTAATAAACATGTTAATGAAATGGTGTGAAGTTGGTATGATTATGCATACCATAAAGTGATGGACATAATTAAGTCAATTATGTACATCGTTAAAATTGGAATTAATTAGGGAAAATTAATTCGGGGGTGATTAATTAGGTGTAATTAATCGACTAAGACACGAGGTTGGACCCTTTTGTAGCGTAAGACTGCCCGGAACCGACCGGCAAATCCAGCGGCTACAAATGATTGGCCCAATGTGAGAGGTCTTAGGCACAAACCAAATACGTGACAAGTGTATAGACACGAGGTTAGACTCAGTTATGGCGTAAGGCTGCCCGGACCCAACCGGCAAATCCAGCTGCCATTAAAGATAGTCTAATGTGAGAGGTCTTTACAACGGTCACGTTCTTAATCAATTAAGAAACACTTAACCAGATAAGCATGTAGTGGGCATGAGGGGTTAAGTGGGTGCCTTGGGTGGCATGTGGAAATCAAGTAGTTGCCTTGGGTGGCAATAGAAAATACGATTAGAATACTTAACCGAAGTGGAACATGTAATTAAACATGATTAAAGGGTTAAGTAAGTGCCTTGGGTGGCATGGGAAAATCTAGTGGTTGCCTTGGGTGGCAATAGAAGATAAGATTTGAATACTTAACCAAAGTGGGACATGTAATTAAACATGATTAAAGGGTTAAGTGGGTGCCTTGGGTGGCATGTGGAAAAATCTAGTGGGTTGCCTTGGGTGGCAATAGAGAATATGACAAGAATACTTAACCAAAGGGGAACATGTAACTAAGCATGATTAAAGGGTTAAGTGGGTGCCTTGGGTGGCATGTAGGAATCTAGTGGGTGCCTTGAGTGGCAATTGAAATATGATTAGATGACTTAACCAAACCTTAACATGTAAGTGGGCATGATTATGAAAAGGGGTTAAGTGGGATGCACTAGATTAAATGACAAGCTTAAGTAGTAGCTTGTGGGGGCCTTAAGTGGCAATTGAAATATGATTAAATGACAAGCTTAAGTAGTAGCTTGTGGGGGCCTTGAGTGGAAATTGAAATAAGATTAAATGACAAGCTTAAGTAGTAGCTTGTGGGGGCCTTGAGTGGCAATTGAAATAGGATTAGATGACTTAACCAAACCTTAACATGTAAGTGGGCATGATTATAAAAATGGGTTAAGTGGGATGCACTAGATAAAATGACAAGCTTAAGTAGTAGCTTGTGGGGGCCCATTTCAACTAGTAACCCATATGTATCTTATTGGGCTCGACCCATGTCGAGGACGGGACACGCGTACTGGGCTTGACTATAAGAAGCCAAAACGGGGTAGCGGTGGCAACGCGAGTCCAACGGGTTTCATATGCGTGTGTGGACCCGGGCTGGTAGGTAAGACGTTGTTGCATCGTGTAGATATAAGCCGTGCACCATTTTCGGGTTGCCACTTTGGGGAGTGATACACCCCACTGTGGGGCCAGCACGGGTATCTACGGTAGGGAGCCGATCGCTTAGGGAGTAGCAGGTACACCTAGTGGAGATAGGGGCAGACGGCACCTATGTAGTCAGCTAGGGGTATGCGAAACTACTATTAAAAATTACTAAGTACACTTAGTGGGGATCAACCTTTAAGTAGGAATTACACTTGGGTAGGTGGAACTGGTGTGGTGCAGTGTAGGAATTATCCTTGGGTGAGTAGATCTGGTGTGGTGCAGAATAGTATTTATCCTTGGGTGGATAGTGTAATAACCCGAAAATCTGGGCCAGTTTAAAATTTTTATTTTGGCAATTTTAGCAAATTTTGATTATTTAAAATGAATTATTTTAAATAATATCGACGAGAAATTTATTTTGAATATAATTCGATCGTATATATTATACGCGTCGTCGTTAGAATATAAATATTTATATATAATTATAAATAGAATTGAAAATGGCGCGGTAGTTCGATAATTCGATTTCAAACTTCAATTGAATGTACCGGGTGCAAAACAATCCGGATTTTAGTGAAACCAAAAATAATGGGATCTAATTGATAATATCTTTCCAACGAATCCGAATAATCAAGATTTCATAGCGGGAACCAAAAGATATGTCCAGTTGAAAATTCTGAATAGTCGCTATGGAATTCAGGCCCTTAAAAATGGACATTTTGCAAACGACCTCGGATTTCGACGAAACCAGTTTTGTTGGGTCCGGGATGTAAAATTATTGCTAGATTCCAAATTTCATAATTTTTCGAATCAATATGTGAACGTGGCATAGGAAAACGCGTTTGACCAGTTTTAGTAGATTTTAATCGACTGGAAAATGGCCATTTTTCTAACGGTCTCAGAATTCGACGAAACTAGTTTTGTTAGGACCGTATTGTCAATACGAAGCTAGAAAATATTTTTCTGGAATTTTTCGAGTTAGTATGTGACCCCAGTAATTTGAAATGTATGTTTAAAATTCAATACAGTGATTTAAATGAAAATTCAACGGAAACTGATCGAAACGATCAAACCAGCTTACGATACATATCCCATTGTGTTCGGAATGGGGGTGAAACGCTATGGACGACAGGCGGTGGGCCTCGTTTCGAGGTCGTATGTAAAAGTCAACCTTTTTGCAAATTTAAATAATAAAATAATAAAAAAAATAATAATTTTTAATTTCTCCCCCCCCCCTTTATCTTCATTGCCCCCCCCGATTGATAAATCAGAAAACAGATAAAAAAAAAAAAAAAAAAAGCGAAAGACGGAGGAGCCGTCGCTCCTCCGAGGGGTGGCGCCGCCGCCTCTGGCGAGCCCCAACGTCGGAGCGCCTCGCGCGAGAGACCCGCCCCCAGTTCGATTGACGCACCGCCCAGCTCCTGCCTCCACCACCCTATTCCGCCGCCGACAGCCAATGGGAGGCCCCCCCCACCACCGGCGCCCTCCTGCTTCTCGTCGACCGTGCTAATCGAAGCCCTAGGGGCTGAGCCAATTCGTGAGATGTGGTCTGAAGGGAAGGTACTGTTTTTATCTACAGTTTAAATTCAGAATAAAATCAGTTTTTAGAATAATTAAAAATCAGTTTTTAGATTAAATGAAAATATAAAATATATATGAATATGTTTTTATAAAATATATATGAAATGTTTTTTTTTCTTCTTTGTAAAAAATAAAAGTAGCATTTGTTTGTGAAAAAAAATGTGATTTCTCCTTGTTTGAAAAGAAAATAAAAATGTGATTTTTATGGTAAAGAAATCATTTTAAAAATATAATATTTATAGGATAGAGAAGATAAAAATATCACCTTTGTATATGTGGAAAAATAAAAATCTGATTTTTATTTTATATACGTTGAAATGAAGTAGATATTTTTATAAAGGCGAAATCTTTATCTTAGCAAAAATAGAATTTTTATATATTGAACTTCGAAATAAAAATAGAATTTTTATATATTGAACTTCGAAATAAAAATAGAATTTTTATATATTGAACTTCGAAATAAAAATAGAATTTTTATATATTGAACTTCGAAATAAAAATAGAATTTTTATATATTGAATCTCGAAATAAAAATAGAATTTTTATATATTGAACTTCGAAATAAAAATATGATTTTTATATATGGAATAGCGAAGTAAAAATTCGATTTTTACATAGGTAGTGAAAGCGAGCAACGAAGTGAAGAAAGGCGATAACGACGAAGACTTCTGCAAAAGGAGAGTCAAGATGATTGGATAGCTTTCAGTGAGAATTTCTCACCTTTCAATTTCTTTTTCTAGTTATATATATATACTAGGATGCAGACGGTGCTTAGTAGCACCCGACACAATCGTCCACAGACCATGGACTTGTTTGTTTGATTGCAAAAATTAGTTAGATTATTTGATTGAAATTGAATTGTGTGGTGAAATGAATTGATTTGATGATGTGTGAATGGCGTGGGCCTTCACTGGACCGGGGATAAGGCTAGGCCTTGTCCCGTTTCTAGTATCGTTCCGTTATGCTGCCGAAATTTTCTAAAATATGTTAGAAAAATGAAAATATCATTTTATTTAAATAATGAACTGAATAGAAATTCATATGTTAGAATAAAATGTTTTATCGTTAAAAATATAATTTTTAACGTGAATGTGAATAAATAAAATATTCATTTACAAACCAGACGGTTTGTTTATATACACCTATTTGAAGGACATTGATTGGGTCGATAAATTTTACACATCGCCCAACTGCACGAATAAGATATTTGTTTGATTGTTTGAAACCCCACACGGGTGTTGGGATGAAATATGAAGTTCACTCATCCTGATTGATTTAATTTGTCGATCGATTGATTGACAGGCTGTTATAAGCGTTAGATATCTATATTTGATGCTTATACAGTGTAGTGCACTTTGGTTGATGGTTGATTATTTTTCAATGCTATTATACATGTGTTGTATGAAAATCCATATAATTAGCTTTATATGATAATTGATTGGGCCTCATTCCAGTTTAGAAAATAAAGAATATTATAAAATAAACGTTCATGTGTTGACAGTACTCATTCATTGAGATTGGTCATGTGTTGAACGAAATATTTTAGTAATAAAATTTACATCTTTATCAATATAAAATAAACGTTCATGTGTTGACAGTACTCATTCATTGAGATTGGTCATGTGTTGAACGAAATATTTTAGTAATAAAATTTACATCTTTATCAATATAAAATAAACGTTCATGTGTTGACAGTACTCATTCATTGAGATTGGTCATGTGTTGAACGAAATATTTTGATAATAACAACTATTTTGAAAAAGAAATATTTGAAAATAGGAATTTATGAAGCCGTGTTGATTAGATTGACGCCATTTTGACGTGAACGATATTTATATCGATTTGAAAACGATTTCGAAATGAATTGAATATAAAACGATTTCGAAATGAATTGAATATATAACGATTTCGAAATGAATTGAATATATAACGATTTCGAAATGAATTGAATTGAAAACGATTTCGAAATGAATTGAATTGAAAACGATTTAGAAATGAATTGAATTGAAAACTATTTCGAAATGAAATGAATATAAAACGATTTCGAAATGAATTGAATTGAAAACGATTTCAAATTGAATTGAAAGTAAATTGAAATGGATTCAAATCGAATAGAAATTTAAATTGAATAGAAATGAATTTTAAAACGGATTTATAAAGAAGAATTCAATTTTGATTTGAATTGAAAAGGAAGTTGAAATTGCTTTTGAAACGAATTTAAAACTATTTATATAATTCGTTTTAAATAGGAATCGACGAAATATATATTATATATATTATATATATAATATAATGGCCTGAATAGAACGCGCTGCGCCGCGGCAGTTCGTGAATTTCGACCATTTATTTCAAACGGACATTGCGGGAGATCCGGCCGTTGGATTCTCCTAAAACCGGAACCGTTGGGTTCGTATCGAAAAGAGCTTTCTAACGAATATTAGAAATTTGAAATCTAACGGTTGGATTTGGAATTATGTCCAAATCAAATTCGAAAAAGGTCGCTGTAAGTGCAGTTCGATGGCCATTGATGGAAATCGACTGTACGGGCCTTGATAAAATTATTAAAAATAGTAATAATTTATGTAAAATCATAAGAAATGATTTAGAAAGAATTGGGATGAAAAACTCCCTATTTGAAAAGATAAAAATAGATTTTTATCGAAATGAACTAGTTTTGAACTAGAATTAAAATTCTATTTATTTTTAAATAAATAAATTGAATTAGAAAAGGGTTTTAAAAATAACCAGAATATCCGATGATTGCATTGGAGTGGATTTGAATCGAAATTGTCTTCGGAATATTTCGATGTTTGAATTCGTGATTATACAGATGTGGTTATGGAAATTTGAAAGATATATATTTATATCGTTATTTCCAATACGACATTTGTTAATCGTAGAATTTGATATTGAATATAAGCCGATATATTTTCTATTCAGAGCCTTGTATTGAATATCGAATGTGATTTGGGTTTGTCGTGAATGGTGTCTTCATTAACACTGTTCTTGAACCCAGTTGAGAAAAGATTAAATCTTTTATTTAGATTTAATGAAGTGTACCAATTAAATGATATTTAATTGGAATTGAATTGATATTGATTTTTGGGTTTATCGTGGACAGTGTTTTAAATAACACTCGTTCTTTAACCCGATCATTAATGAAAGGCGATTTTGGGTTGTCGTGAACGGTATCTTCAATAATACAGTTCTTAGACCTAAAGGAGTTAAGAAAATCAGAAACTAACTGGAGATTAGTTAAGTTGAATAGTTTCCGAGGTATTGATCTGATGTTGGTTTCGGCCTTCGGGATTAATACTTAGGGAATTGCTCACTTGCTAATTTACAATTAGGGACTGATTGAAATGTGATGTGATTTTGGGTTTATCGTGAACCGTGTTTTAAATGACACTGATTCTTTAACCCAGTCACAGATTAAAACTAAGTGGAGTTTTAATGAATCTTTAATTAGATTGAAATAATCGAAATGGAGTATCACCAGTTTTGCTCCAGGCGATAGTTAAATCTTTAATTAGATTTGAACGTGAAATGGTAATTGAATTTACCGATAACACTGTGGTGTTAGATATGAAGTATTACCAGTTTTACTTCATGGGATAAATAGGTTGGGATTGGGAAATTAAAACCAATGACTACTTTGGTAAGGTTCGTTAATCTCGACTAGTTGAATCGAAATTCAAAAGAAGAATAAATTCAAGAAATTTATCTTGGATAAAATTAATGGGAACATTTCCCTATGAATGTGAAATTAGAAACTAACTGTCGGTTAGCCAAGCAGAATGGTTTTCTGGATATTGATCTGATGTTGGTTTCGGCCTTCGGGGTTAATATTTGGGGAATTATTCTCTTGATTAATTTACGGTTAGTGACTGATGAATTGGAATGAGGCGTATGTTGTGTTTGTGTAACACTTTTATAATATATACGCGAGTTATTCGGAAAGACCGGGTTTATCCCATTCTGAATAACTGATACGACGATAAGTCGAAGATGAAGACGATGGTCGAAGACCAGAGGTCTTCACGTCGTTTGGGGGATTACTGATGATCTTGATTGGGCTGTACACCCAAGAAGATGGAAACAGTTGGTGATCGTCCAGACGTACTTGGAGATCGATGGATATGCGGGGTACTAGGTGCCTCCGGTTTCGTTCAGACCCAGAACGAACTTGTAAATGGACTGTGTGTCTGACATTGGATTTTAGTCTGTGTGATTGATTTCTATTAAATATATATCTGTTTGGCGGCGGAGAATTTATTCTCTTGCTTAACGCCCTTCTCTGAGACGTACGAGCTCAGGGGTTATATATTGATGGATATCAAACGCATGGAGTGAATTGCCTGTGTGGCATGCCTAAGTGGCAATTGATCGAGGCTTCTGTTGAAAAGCAAAGTCTTGTGGTGATGATCAAAGCAAGGCCTTTGTGGCGTAGCTTTGTGTAACGTTTCCTTCGCGAGTTTCACACCCGGTATGAACCAAAAACGGGAGAGGACGTCAGGGAGGGCATGCGTTTCTTTCTAGCTAGAAGTGGCGTCAGTGGTTTTACACGCCCTGACGAGTTTGACTTATGTGGTTGTTGCTGTTGCGAGGCGCCTCGGTTATATCGGTTTCGGCCGATGCATTCTGGTCGGCTGACGGACCAGACTTACACCCCATAGGGTGGGGAGACGCATGTTCAGGCATTTTAATCCACATCGGTGGACCGGCCCTGAGGATCCAAAGGCTTGACTGAGTACTTGCCTGAGGGGCGGGCTAGAGCGTCTCGAATCGGATGAGGACTATCTTTTGCCTCGGTTCATAGATGGAAATCCAATTTCCAAATACGTGACTTTGCGATTTTGATTGTATAACCTATATATGGCGACATAGTGGTATGGGGCATTCATGCCGCCTATGATTGATACTTATGATTTGAAGTTGTTTTATACACTATGCACTTATAATAGTATCAAATGATTTGTTTTAAACGTATCAAGCATTCTTGGCTATTATAAGGTAAAAACCCTATCCTCCGGCTTGCGTTGCATTGTGTGATGGGAACTGGGTCTTATAATAGCTTCATTTTTCTTTATTTAGCATTGCGCTGTTTGTTTTATGCACTGGTATTCTTGGGAGGAAACCCGTTCCGTGTTATACGGCGTGGTCCCTTGATTTACCTAGCTTTAAAAATAAAGATTAATAACTGTTTTAGTTCTCACACCAGTCACATGACTGACCTGGAGTTTATTGTTTTAACCTAAACTCTGGGTGCCCCTATTTTGACACGGGCAGCTAGTAGTTTTGGTTTTTGCAGATTTATATTCACAGGATCCTGGTTTACAGCTGGAACGATATCCGGAAAGCTTTGTATCCGTATATCTCATTCTAGTTGTGTATTGTATTATTTTCCGCTGCTATGTATTTAAATGTAATTTAAATCTCTGATATTTCTGTGTAATATTCATTTTTACTCTGTATATTCTTGTATTCTGATGCATTGTTGTAATATGCAGTGAAATATTCTTTTACATGCGTTCTGCTGTGGCTTGTTCTCGAACTATCCGACGCTTTCCTTTACGGGGAAGTTACGGGTTTTCACAGTTGGTATCAGAGCTTTGGTTTACAAAGCTCAGAGAACAAGGCACATTAGAACCATACGAAAGAATTCATCAGATATTGGATTAGTAATATCCAATGGGAATGACTCGTTAGAGATAGGATCAGTAGTATCCTAGAACGAGTGTGAAGAGTATAATTTTGAAAGTGAAAACAAATTTTTGTTTTGAAAATTTAAATCAATTATTCGTATTTGGTTATTTATTTATATTGATTAGGACAATCCAAAATATAAAGATTTTGCGTATGCGCCTAGCTAGCGTGTATTCGAAGTTTTAATATATTGGATAGATATAGCATCACACTCTAGTCGCCCGGAGATGATTCAGATGATGAGGCCTCATCATTAGAATTTATATTCGAGTGACGAACGTGTAATATCTATATACTTCCTATTGACTGGTGTGAGAACCAAAATTAGATAGGGCCGATTGTTGTGATTTGGCATCAAAAATCTGATTTTTGACTATGTATCAAAATTATGAATTTGAAACTCTAATTCACTAATTGATTGATGTTTGTGTTGTTTGTTTATTTGTTTGCTAATTTTTAACCAATTAACCTAATTGAATCACATATTGAACTGTATTGGAAATTTGTCGCATTTGCTTGCATATACATGTGCTTCAATTGAACAGGTCATAGCAAGGAGGCTAGAGCAGAGAATAAAATTTGTTTGCCCGACAAATAGGTACATGTTTACTACATAATTTCCTGTTTTGTTTGGGTGATGATGATTTTGTGAGCCTATTGGCTAGCCGCTTGGCTTTTTCTTTTTCTTTTTGAGATCTGAAGGACCGGGGAAGCTATTTGAAATTCCCCGATGCTCCCATTGCAGGGGAGGTTATGGCGAAATTTTTCAAAAATTTAGGGTGTTAGCCAAATTTTTGAAATTTTGAAAATTCTCAGAAACTAAAGAGTTGGAGAATGGAAGCCTGATTGATCGTGGAGCTGAAAAATCAAACCACTTTCGACTTTGTTCCTTTTCGGGGACGAAAAATTTTAAGTGGGGGAGATTGTAATAACCCGAAAATCTGGGCCAGTTTAAAATTTTTATTTTGGCAATTTTAGCAAATTTTGATTATTTAAAATGAATTATTTTAAATAATATCGACGAGAAATTTATTTTGAATATAATTCGATCGTATATATTATACGCGTCGTCGTTAGAATATAAATATTTATATATAATTATAAATAGAATTGAAAATGGCGCGGTAGTTCGATAATTCGATTTCAAACTTCAATTGAATGTACCGGGTGCAAAACAATCCGGATTTTAGTGAAACCAAAAATAATGGGATCTAATTGATAATATCTTTCCAACGAATCCGAATAATCAAGATTTCATAGCGGGAACCAAAAGATATGTCCAGTTGAAAATTCTGAATAGTCGCTATGGAATTCAGGCCCTTAAAAATGGACATTTTGCAAACGACCTCGGATTTCGACGAAACCAGTTTTGTTGGGTCCGGGATGTAAAATTATTGCTAGATTCCAAATTTCATAATTTTTCGAATCAATATGTGAGCGTGGCATAGGAAAACGCGTTTGACCAGTTTTAGTAGATTTTAATCGACTGGAAAATGGCCATTTTTCTAACGGTCTCAGAATTCGACGAAACTAGTTTTGTTAGGACCGTATTGTCAATACGAAGCTAGAAAATATTTTTCTGGAATTTTTCGAGTTAGTATGTGACCCCAGTAATTTGAAATGTATGTTTAAAATTCAATATAGTGATTTAAATGAAAATTCAACGGAAACTGATCGAAACGATCAAACCAGCTTACGATACATATCCCATTGTGTTCGGAATGGGGGTGAAACGCTATGGACGACAGGCGGTGGGCCTCGTTTCGAGGTCGTATGTAAAAGTCAACCTTTTTGCAAATTTAAATAATAAAATAATAAAAAAATAATAATTTTTAATTTCTCCCCCCCTTTATCTTCATTGCCCCCCCCCCCCCCCCCGATTGATAAATCAGAAAACAGATAAAAAAAAAAGAAGAAGCGAAAGACGGAGGAGCCGTCGCTCCTCCGAGGGGTGGCGCCGCCGCCTCTGGCGAGCCCCAACGTCGGAGCGCCTCGCGCGAGAGACCCCCCCCCCCCCCAGTTCGATCGACGCGCCGCCCAGCTCCTGCCTCCACCACCCTATTTCGCCGCCGACAGCCAATGGGAGGCCCCCCCACCACCGGCGCCCTCCTGCTTCTCGTCGACCGTGCTAATCGAAGCCCTAGGGGCTGAGCCAATTCGTGAGATGTGGTCTGAAGGGAAGGTACTGTTTTTATCTACAGTTTAAATTCAGAATAAAATCAGTTTTTAGAATAATTAAAAATCAGTTTTTAGATTAAATGAAAATATAAAATATATATGAATATGTTTTTATAAAATATATATGAAATGTTTTTTTTTCTTCTTTGTAAAAAATAAAAGTAGCATTTGTTTGTGAAAAAAAATGTGATTTCTCCTTGTTTGAAAAGAAAATAAAAATGTGATTTTTATGGTAAAGAAATCATTTTAAAAATATAATCTTTATAGGATAGAGAAGATAAAAATATCACCTTTGTATATGTGGCAAAATAAAAATCTGATTTTTATTTTATATACGTTGAAATGAAGTAGATATTTTTATAAAGGCGAAATCTTTATCTTAGCAAAAATAGAATTTTTATATATTGAACTTCGAAATAAAAATAGTATTTTTATATATTGAACTTCGAAATAAAAATAGAATTTTTATATATTGAACTTCGAAATAAAAATAGAATTTTTATATATTGAACTTCGAAATAAAAATAGAATTTTTATATATTGAACTTCGAAATAAAAATAGAATTTTTATATATTGAACTTCGAAATAAAAATATGATTTTTATATATGGAATAGCGAAGTAAAAATTCGATTTTTACATAGGTAGTGAAAGCGAGCAACGAAGTGAAGAAAGGCGATAACGACGAAGACTTCTGCAAAAGGAGAGTCAAGATGATTGGATAGCTTTCAGTGAGAATTTCTCACCTTTCAATTTCTTTTTCTAGTTATATATATATACTAGGATGCAGACGGTGCTTAGTAGCACCCGACACAATCGTCCACAGACCATGGACTTGTTTGTTTGATTGCAAAAATTAGTTAGATTATTTGATTGAAATTGAATTGTGTGGTGAAATGAATTGATTTGATGATGTGTGAATGGCGTGGGCCTTCACTGGACCGGGGATAAGGCTAGGCCTTGTCCCGTTTCTAGTATCGTGCCGTTATGCCGCCGAAATTTTCTAAAATATGTTAGAAAAATGAAAATATCATTTTATTTAAATAATGAACTGAATAGAAATTCATATGTTAGAATAAAATGTTTTATCGTTAAAAATATAATTTTTAACGTGAATGTGAATAAATAAAATATTCATTTACAAACCAGACGGTTTGTTTATATACACCTATTTGAAGGACATTGATTGGGTCGATAAATTTTACACCTCGCCCAACTGCACGAATAAGATATTTGTTTGATTGTTTGAAACCCCACACGGGTGTTGGGATGAAATATGAAGTTCACTCATCCTGATTGATTTAATTTGTCGATCGATTGATTGACAGGCTGTTATAAGCGTTAGATATCTATATTTGATGCTTATACAGTGTAGTGCACTTTGGTTGATGGTTGATTATTTTTCAATGCTATTATACATGTGTTGTATGAAAATCCATATAATTAGCTTTATATGGTAATTGATTGGGCCTCATTCCAGTTTAGAAAATAAAGAATATTATAAAATAAACGTTCATGTGTTGACAGTACTCATTCATTGAGATTGGTCATGTGTTGAACGAAATATTTTAGTAATAAAATTTACATCTTTATCAATATAAAATAAACGTTCATGTGTTGACAGTACTCATTCATTGAGATTGGTCATGTGTTGAACGAAATATTTTAGTAATAAAATTTACATCTTTATCAATATAAAATAAGCGTTCATGTGTTGACAGTACTCATTCATTGAGATTGGTCATGTGTTGAACGAAATATTTTGATAATAACAACTATTTTGAAAAAGAAATATTTGAAAATAGAAATTTATGAAGCCGTGTTGATTAGATTGACGCCATTTTGACGTGAACGATATTTATATCGATTTGAAAACGATTTCGAAATGAATTGAATATAAAATGATTTCGAAATGAATTGAATATATAACGATTTCGAAATGAATTGAATATATAACGATTTCGAAATGAATTGAATTGAAAACGATTTCGAAGTGAATTGAATTGAAAACGATTTCGAAATGAATTGAATTGAAAACGATTTCGAAATGAATTGAATTGAAAACGATTTCGAAATGAAATGAATATAAAACGATTTCGAAATGAATTGAATTGAAAACGATTTCAAATTGAATTGAAAGTAAATTGAAATGGATTCAAATCGAATAGAAATTTAAATTGAATAGAAATGAATTTTAAAACGGATTTATAAAGAAGAATTCAATTTTGATTTGAATTGAAAAGGAAGTTGAAATTGCTTTTGAAACGAATTTAAAACTATTTATATAATTCGTTTTAAATAGGAATCGACGAAATATATATTATATATATAATATAATGGCCTGAATAGAACGCGCTGCGCCGCGGCAGTTCGTGAATTTCGACCATTTATTTCAAATGGACATTGCGGGAGATCCGGCCGTCGGATTCTCCTAAAACCGGAACCGTTGGGTTCGTATCGAAAAGAGCTTTCTAACGAATATTAGAAATTTGAAATCTAACGGTTGGATTTGGAATTATGTCCAAATCAAATTCGAAAAAGGTCGCTGTAAGTGCAGTTCGATGGCCATTGATGGAAATCGACTGTACGGGCCTTGATAAAATTATTAAAAATAGTAATAATTTATGTAAAATCATAAGAAATGATTTAGAAAGAATTGGGATGAAAAACTCCCTATTTGAAAAGATAAAAATAGATTTTTATCGAAATGAACTAGTTTTGAACTAGAATTAAAATTCTATTTATTTTTAAATAAATAAATTGAATTAGAAAAGGGTTTTAAAAATAACCAGAATATCCGATGATTGCATTGGAGTGGATTTGAATCGAAATTGTCTTCGGAATATTTCGATGTTTGAATTCGTGATTATACAGATGTGGTTATGGAAATTTGAAAGATATATATTTATATCGTTATTTCCAATACGACATTTGTTAATCGTAGAATTTGATATTGAATATAAGCCGATATATTTTCTATTCAGAGCCTTGTATTGAATATCGAATGTGATTTGGGTTTGTCGTGAATGGTGTCTTCATTAACACTGTTCTTGAACCCAGTTGAGAAAAGATTAAATCTTTTATTTAGATTTAATGAAGTGTACCAATTAAATGATATTTAATTGGAATTGAATTGATATTGATTTTTGGGTTTATCGTGGACAGTGTTTTAAATAACACTCGTTCTTTAACCCGATCATTAATGAAAGGCGATTTTGGGTTGTCGTGAACGGTATCTTCAATAATACAGTTCTTAGACCTAAAGGAGTTAAGAAAATCAGAAACTAACTGGAGATTAGTTAAGTTGAATAGTTTCCGAGGTATTGATCTGATGTTGGTTTCGGCCTTCGGGATTAATACTTAGGGAATTGCTCACTTGCTAATTTACAATTAGGGACTGATTGAAATGTGATGTGATTTTGGGTTTATCGTGAACCGTGTTTTAAATGACACTGATTCTTTAACCCAGTCACAGATTAAAACTAAGTGGAGTTTTAATGAATCTTTAATTAGATTGAAATAATCGAAATGGAGTATCACCAGTTTTGCTCCAGGCGATAGTTAAATCTTTAATTAGATTTGAACGTGAAATGGTAATTGAATTTACCGATAACACTGTGGTGTTAGATATGAAGTATTACCAGTTTTACTTCATGGGATAAATAGGTTGGGATTGGGAAATTAAAACCAATGACTACTTTGGTAAGGTTCGTTAATCTCGACTAGTTGAATCGAAATTCAAAAGAAGAATAAATTCAAGAAATTTATCTTGGATAAAATTAATGGGAACATTTCCCTATGAATGTGAAATTAGAAACTAACTGTCGGTTAGCCAAGCAGAATGGTTTTCTGGATATTGATCTGATGTTGGTTTCGGCCTTCGGGGTTAATATTTGGGGAATTATTCTCTTGATTAATTTACGGTTAGTGACTGATGAATTGGAATGAGACGTATGTTGTGTTTGTGTAACACTTTTATAATATATACGCGAGTTATTCGGAAAGACCGGGTTTATCCCATTCTGAATAACTGATACGACGATAAGTCGAAGATGAAGACGATGGTCGAAGACCAGAGGTCTTCACGTCGTTTGGGGGATTACTGATGATCTTGATTGGGCTGTACACCCAAGAAGATGGAAACAGTTGGTGATCGTCCAGACGTACTTGGAGATCGATGGATATGCGGGGTACTAGGTGCCTCCGGTTTCGTTCAGACCCAGAACGAACTTGTAAATGGACTGTGTGTCTGACATTGGATTTTAGTCTGTGTGATTGATTTCTATTAAATATATATCTGTTTGGCGGCGGAGAATTTATTCTCTTGCTTAACGCCCTTCTCTGAGACGTACGAGCTCAGGGGTTATATATTGATGGATATCAAACGCATGGAGTGAATTGCCTGTGTGGCATGCCTAAGTGGCAATTGATCGAGGCTTCTGTTGAAAAGCAAAGTCTTGTGGTGATGATCAAAGCAAGGCCTTTGTGGCGTAGCTTTGTGTAACGTTTCCTTCGCGAGTTTCACACCCGGTATGAACCAAAAACGGGAGAGGACGTCAGGGAGGGCATGCGTTTCTTTCTAGCTAGAAGTGGCGTCAGTGGTTTTACACGCCCTGACGAGTTTGACTTATGTGGTTGTTGCTGTTGCGAGGCGCCTCGGTTATATCGGTTTCGGCCGATGCATTCTGGTCGGCTGACGGACCAGACTTACACCCCATAGGGTGGGGAGACGCATGTTCAGGCATTTTAATCCACATCGGTGGACCGGCCCTGAGGATCCAAAGGCTTGACTGAGTACTTGCCTGAGGGGCGGGCTAGAGCGTCTCGAATCGGATGAGGACTATCTTTTTCCTCGGTTCATAGATGGAAATCCAATTTCCAAATACGTGACTTTGCGATTTTGATTGTATAACCTATATATGGCGACATAGTGGTATGGGGCATTCATGCCGCCTATGATTGATACTTATGATTTGAAGTTGTTTTATACACTATGCACTTATAATAGTATCAAATGATTTGTTTTAAACGTATCAAGCATTCTTGGCTATTATAAGGTAAAAACCCTATCCTCCGGCTTGCGTTGCATTGTGTGATGGGAACTGGGTCTTATAATAGCTTCATTTTTCTTTATTTAGCATTGCGCTGTTTGTTTTATGCACTGGTATTCTTGGGAGGAAACCCGTTCCGTGTTATACGGCGTGGTCCCTTGATTTACCTAGCTTTAAAAATAAAGATTAATAACTGTTTTAGTTCTCACACCAGTCACATGACTGACCTGGAGTTTATTGTTTTAACCTAAACTCTGGGTGCCCCTATTTTGACACGGGCAGCTAGTAGTTTTGGTTTTTGCAGATTTATATTCACAGGATCCTGGTTTACAGCTGGAACGATATCCGGAAAGCTTTGTATCCGTATATCTCATTCTAGTTGTGTATTGTATTATTTTCCGCTGCTATGTATTTAAATGTAATTTAAATCTCTGATATTTCTGTGTAATATTCATTTTTACTCTGTATATTCTTGTATTCTGGTGCATTGTTGTAATATGCAGTGAAATATTCTTTTACATGCGTTCTGCTGTGGCTTGTTCTCGAACTATCCGACGCTTTCCTTTACGGGGAAGTTACGGGTTTTCACAGATAGCCGCGTCTTTACCGTTATCTTAGTTTATCCTAAGTCTAGTTGGCTACTTAGTGTAGTCATTTATCCCCAGTCGTACCGTACCAGGTTTATATCATACCCTAATTACTTTAATGATTGTATTGTTAAGGTTATAGGGCTCACTCAGACTTATGTCTGACCCCGTTGTTTTTATCTTTTTCCCCAACCCTCAGGTTCTCAGAGTGGGCCTAGCACTAGTGGGCTTTGATTAGATTGCTTTATCTATCTTTTGGAGCTTGGACTCTTGAAGAAAAGCTCGGTTATCTTTTCTATTATGGCTATTACTATGTAGTGGGATTATGTACTTATGTTTTAATGAGATGGATATTTTGTACTTGACTCTTGTTGGTTTTTGAGATGTAACCAAACATGTTTACCTTCTGCTGCATTGAAATGATGCTTTAAATTTCAAGTATTACTTATATCTGTCTTGTTGTAATTTTTCTGTTCTATATTCACTTAAATACTCCACCGAAGCTAAGGCATTCCCTTTGTGAGTGACCTTAGTGGGAGTGGGGTGTTACAGAGTAGGTTCAAGAACATGGGTAGACCTAACTTAATAGGTAAATTCGCATAGTCTAAAACCAAAGAAAACCAAGGACAAAATAAATAATCGGGTTTAGCCCCAATCTCAAAATCACAGAACTTAAGCAACACTTTCCTAGTCATGAATCATGGAGGTTTAATCACAGATGTCCTTGTTATGTCATAGGCAATGGTTTATGTTAATCAAAGGCATAGGTTTTGTCAAGGAAGTAATCCTCATAGTCATAGTCACAATCATAGGCAATGTTCATAGTCATAGGAAGTGTCCATAGTCATAGGCAATGTCCATAGTCATAGGCAAATGTTCATAGTCATAGGCATATGGTTTTTAGGTCCATAGTTTCATAGTCACGGTCTTATTTGTCTTTGAATCATGACAGTTCTTAATTAGGTCCAAAGAGATAGGCACAGATTCGAATAGAAAGAAAGAGAATTGGCATATTCTTTTATCCCTTTAATTTCATGTCATGAACAAAGAAAAACGTTCAAATCTAGAAATAACTGACTTACAGAGATTTAGATTAGAAAAGAAAGATGGCGTTGCTATGATTCGTAGAAAATCATTCGTTGAAGTCGTTTGAACATCCTTTTGAATCCTAGCTTGAATCTCTTCTTCTTGAAAGTCTTTTGAGCAACATCTCCTCGTCTTGTTTTATTTTATATATATTATTTATTTATTTATATATTTTAGAGGAGGATAAGAAGCCATGTTCACTCAGAATCTTTGCAGCATAAGGGTAGAGAAGAATTGTGAATAGAGGAGGAGACTAGGGCTGTTTATATAGTTGCTCAAGACCTTATCGTACACGCAGCGCTGAGTCAGCATTGAACCTAGTTAAGAAAATAGTCCAGGTTCGCAGATGAATCTAGCCAAATCTTATCGTACATGCGGTGCTAAGTCAGCATTGGGTCCCACAAGTTGTTTTGGCGCAGAAATTTGAATTTTGAATGTTTGAATTTCTGGAATTTATTTAACTGTTTTATTCACATGAAATATTCTTATATGTATACAATTCCTTTAACGACCATTTTACGCATATATATATACGCACAACTTTCATTTTATTTTCAAAATTCAAACGATGTTGCACCGTTATTTAATTCTTGCCATATTTCATTTACTATAGCCTTATCTTAAATTTTATCTTTCGTATACATATATTTCTGCATATATATATATATATTCTCATGTATATACATATATTTTCTTTATTTCCTTATATGTACGTTCTTATCCTTTCAAATTTTGAATTTGTATATGTACATATATTTACATGTTCAGTTGGCCCTCTTTAAAACAGAGATAAAAATTATGCTGCCGCCGGGGTTCGAACCCCCGACCTCCATGTTACAAATCCAATGCCTTAACCAACTGAGCTACAAAGTCTTTTGTTAATAAGTCTTAGAACAATGATAATTATTGTTCTTTCCTTACTTCTCTTTTTCATATTAGTTACAATACTTAAATTAAACCAATGCATGAATCTTTTTCTTTTAATGTTAATGCATTATGTTTGCAAATCAGTGCATGCAACATATTTACATCGCATGCAACCAATCCTTTCTTTCTTTCATATATTAATTAATTTTCATTATACATCACCATATTAATCTTATCTGTGGATATATACATTTTTAATTACATTAAAAATACGGGGTGTTACATTCTCCCCCACTTAAAAGGATTTCGTCCCCGAAATCTTCAAGTTAGGAAGAATGTGTCCTACCATCCAATCACCCATCTACTCAACCATTCAATCACAGGCATTCATTGTCCTTAAAAGATTTCTAATGCTTTCATGTTCATATGCATAGTGTGTGTATATGTCTTTATCTACTGTAAAATCAGGCGGTCTACTGATTCAGTCGACCTCCTTAATGCGAGTCATGTCAGTGCCATGCGTCCAACCATGTATGCAAGCATCCCTAGTTATGTAAATACTATATGCGTGCACGGCCATTCATCCATATGCAACACCCATATGATAACATACCAAGTTCAATTTACAAACAAATACATATCTGTAAATGCAATATGAAAGCGTCTGAACTGATCTAGTGCCTAATGCGTATGCATATGCATTCACGAGCAACCATTTGCAACCACTTGCAATCATTCAACCATAACATGTTTCAAATACATGTTTACATCCATTGGCTTCTACCTAAGGATCGATGATACGTCCTAGAGGATATACTTTGGAAAGAGAGAAAAAATTATGCGTAAAGCTCCTACAAACAAAAGAAATCAAGGATGCACCCAAGGAAAAAGGGTATGATGCTAGTATCTAGCCTTCTTGAGCTTTACTCCACTGTATCTTAACTAATTTAACTTCACGATTATGAAGTTTCTGACCTCCACCTCCAAAGTAAACAGATGCCAACTATGATACCAAGTGTATGTACTAAGATGATTAGAGGTCTCCCTCTTAGCTTATCCATCACGCTATAACTATGAGGGTAAAAAGGTCACTACGCACTTTCTAGAGTGCCTGCCACAACTATTCATTTCTCACGCAAACCACCCTTGTCGAACTCGACATTCCTCAAGTATAAGCCCCAAAGGCCTAAACCAATATCAGACAAGCACCCAAGGAATATCTCCTCCGAATTTAGACGATCTACGTGAGATGATATAAGCAAACACTATAGCTATTCTCAAATCCCTACTAACAAAAAATAAACTGGTCGGACCACCAATTGGATTTGAGACTCTAGTGGGATCTTTCTACTATACAGGTACTATGGTGCAGAGATCCAACTATGGAAGTGGATACGAACAAATGAGAAGCGCTTGAACCTAAGGAAATAGTATGTATAGAAAACTAGACTCTTCCAACCGGACTACCTTTCTCCTAGGTACGCTTGGTGGCGAAAGCATGTACTTGTCCTTCTGAAAATCTTGTTCCTCGTTCTTGCCCTTGTCCTTAAGTATATGCCCTATCATACCCTAGTAAAGATACTTCCTCTTGTCTTAGGTTTTATAATTTCTTCCTCCTTCGTGTACTAAGTTTACATCCATGAATTCCTCATCCTAGGGTTATGCTCCTTAGCCAAACTCCTCATCCCCTTCCACGTGTAGTCATGTTGACAAATCTCTCGAAAACTGCCTCCATCGTCCGGAAAACCCTATAAGCTTCGAAAGAAAACTGCCCGTAGATGAAACAACTACGGCTATGGATGGAAGCCGGGCACTACTTTGCCCTTCGATGAGGTTACCTCCCAGAAAGCCAGGAGCCCCAGAGACTCAAGAAAGAAGGAGATAAGAATTTAAACAGAGGAAGAGAAGATGGTGCGTATGGCTTTGGGGAATATGTCTTTAAAACAATTCTTTTCTCTTGAAAAATGCTTCTTTAAAAACCGTTTTGAAAATAATTTTTCAAATCCTTTATCTGATCTGGTAACCTTCAGCTCTGATACCACGTGTAACACCCCACATCCGTTAGTGTCACTCACAAAGGGAATGCACTAAGTTATGTGGAGCATTTAGGGTAAAAGATGCAGATAAATTACAAGACAGACAGAAATTAAACAGCGGAAAATAAAAAACTTTGTTTTATTGATAAAATAGTTTGTACAAAGATTTCATTACAATATCAGAGTGTCATCTGTCTTACAAAATAAAGAAGCATCAAACAACATTTATATTTCCCTAAATTTTAGCAAGAGCCGGCCATAGCATCTGATAAGAGAATCCAAGCAAACTTCGACAAATCTTCAAGCTGGGAAAGAGTGACAGTCCAACTTGACCTGAGCTATACTACTCCCTCCTCTACTACCTGGGGGGGAACGGAAGAAAAGAAGACGAAAGAAAAACAGAGTCAGACATAAAGCCTGAGTAAGTTCAGTAACTTCTAGCATGTGAACAAGGAAAACAAAACGACATGAATTAACTGAACACAAGATTACACCATGACGATAGGGTCAACAAGATTAGACAAGGTAGTCACAAGATATGCTAAGATAAACTGGATACGCTCTAATACTTTCGCCGCTTCGCTATTTCCTTGTTATACTGGTTTGTATATCTCTGCACCGCCTATCTAGTGTCCCATCTAGTAATGATAACGTGATCCCAATTCATGTATTTTCTATTGCCTTCCGGCATACATTCATTATTTGTTACCTAGATCAAATGTAGGGTTTTCTATCAAGAGCTTTCTAGGTTTAACTAGAGTTTTGCGCTATCTGCTGAACGCTTCTCGAGTTCAGGGTTTATGCCACCTAGTCCAACTAGGGATTACGCTACCTATCGAACGATGCCCCCAAGTCTATGACACACCACCTAGAGTGGTGTATGTTCCTATACTTCTCCACGCATGTATCGCGAATCGTTATCGCTTGTCTAGATGCACATGTACTGTAATGTGCGGTCCGAGTCCTGTGACAGGGCAAATCAAGGAATACAGAACTCGGTCGGGAGCTTTCAGATATCTGCCGATGCAGATGCTAAGGTCTGTTTTTATTCCAGTGGCTATGGTCCCACTTGACCCCTCCCTCAACTAATGAAAGGCACACCTTGTAAAATGAGAACTATACGCCGGCCCCCGGTGCCCCACTATCCTATGGCCATCCGCAACCATAACTAGATAGCAAGTATATGGTCTTTTGGAGTTCTCCGCCTTTCCGCTTCACGTATCTCGATTGACTCAAGATGGATGGTAGACGACGAGTTGCTATCACAGGGCTACCGTTTGCTCGCCGAATCACGCCGGTCCATCCTAGTCTTTAGGTTGCCATGTATTGCAACCAAGGCATACCCCCTGGTTCTTCTACGCAAACCTTAACCTCTGTGGGCCCAGGCGGATCATCTGCAGCCTCACAGAGGGATACCAAGAGTACCCTCACATCCCCTCGAAGCCTCGGGCTTCGTAACCCAATTCGTTGGAGCCTTCTCTCTATTTAGACAGACATTCGCTCCTTCCCGTGTTATACTAAGAATTACTACTTAGTTCCCTTTCCCGTCAATTTGGATTGGTTAAGTGTCATTAGTCAATTCAAGCCAACTTAACCCTCTTCATTCATCCTGTTATACTGGTTAAGTGTTATCAGTAATTCATGTTGACTTAACCCACCACAAACCAAGTTATATTGGTTAAGTATTTCTTATTACTCAACCTTACCCATTCACCCTGTATTGATTCAGTGTTCCTTAACCTTGCCCGTCTGTTTTAACTAACCTGTTATTAACGGTTAAGTATTATCCCTTCATGTTTTAGACTTAACCCTATTCCTTTATCAAAATCTGATGGTTAAGTGTTCAAGTTTACTTAACCCTACGGTCTAGCCCAGCTAACATATTAAATTGGCTAAGTGTATTAAATCTTACTTAACCCCAACCTCTAGTCCAGTTAACATGTTAATTTGGATAAGTGTATTAACTTTACTTAACCCCGCCTTCTAGTCTAGTTAACATGTTAATTCGGATAAGTGTTTTCTTAGTTACTTATCCCCTACAAATCTTGTCTTGTTACGATGTTAAGTTTGGTTAAGTGTCGTTATGGACTTAGCCCTCCCATCCTAGCTTAACTGTGTTAAGTTGGTTAAGTGTTCCTATGGACTTAACCCTCCCATTCTAGCTTAACTGTATGAACCTAACCCCACCTACCAGTCTTGTTATCATGTTGAGTTGGTTAAGTGTCTTAATTAACTTAACCATAGCATTCTTGTCCTAGCTTTAACTAAATAAATTAAAGCCATGACCACTCACATTAGACAGATATTGTTGTGATTACTGGATGTGCCGGTTGGTTCCAGGCAGGTTTACATCGCAACTCAGTCTAACCTCGAGTTAGGCCTATTCGTGTTCTCTAGTTCAAAGGGTTTTGATTAATTTTCAAATCAGGTTTTGAAAGTAACCATCCCGTCCGTCGGATCAGTTAGGGATAGCCAGGGAGAGCAGGAAACTTGTATTTTCCAAACTCAAGCCTAGACACCATCCTCTCTGTCACCCTAGAACTTTCTGGTGTTTCATTAAAAGAGATGTCGTTAATAAATCTTTAATTTGTCAAGATCAATATTTCCTCATTTAGGGCAAATTCTATAAGTAAATTAATCCTAATTTACTTATTTCCCAAATTCTCTTTTAATGTAAATTGTCAACATTTATTCTTACGGCCCATTTTCCCCTCTATATCATGTTTATGCTTTTTGGTATGTAAACCATACCAAATGAAGTGTCACTAACCATGATTCTACTAATCCTGACAATTACCCCCAATTATGGCCAATTTCAAGTTTATGCCAATATACTTATCGAGCCAAATTAGCTAATCCAATTCTGATTTACATTCTGATTCACGTCAAACTAGACTTATTACTCTAGTTCACTATTCATGTAAATGCTAGATTTACACGTCAATACAAGATTCAAATTACACATCTTATAATTCATGTCAAATTTATCCAATTTGCATTTCTATGAACATGCCATAATACATGTTCCCAATTTATGCCAATTTCCAAGTTAAACTACGTTTTATTAAATTTCATATTTTGCCCTAAATCGCATTCCCACCATTCGTAAAATCGTGTTTCAATCTAGATTATAGATAAATCTAGATTCGTAGCAAATAGGGAATGAACCAAAGATTGCTAGGAAAAGGATAGATATAACAACTGGCATAAAATGGTTTTGAACAACGACGTAGGTTCAAGAACATGGGTAGACCTAACTTAATAGGTAAATTCCCAAGGTCTAAAACCAAGAATAGACAGAGTAGGTTCAAGAACATGGGTAGACCTAACTTAATAGGTAAATTCCCATAGTCTAAAACCAAAGAAAACCAAGGACAAAATAAATAATCGGGTTTAGCCCCAATCTCAAAATCACAGAACTTAAACAACACTTTCCTAGTCATGAATCATGGAGGTTTAATCACAGATGTCCTTGTTATGTCATAGGCAATGGTTTATGTTAATCAAAGGCATAGGTTTTGTCAAGGAAGTAATCCTCATAGTCATAGTCACAATCATAGGCAATGTTCATAGTCATAGGTAGTGTCCATAGTCATAGGCAATGTCCATAGTCACAGGCAAATGTTCATAGTCATAGGCATATGGTTTTTAGGTCCATAGTTTCATAGTCACGGTCTTATTTGTCTTTGAATCATGACAGTTCTTAATTAGGTCCAAAGAGATAGGCACAGATTCGAATAGAAAGAAAGAGAATTGGCATATTCTTTTATCCCTTTAATTTCATGTCATGAACAAGGAAAAACGTTCAAATCTAGAAATAACTGACTTACAGAGATTTAGATTAGAAAAGAAAGATGGCGTTGCTATGATTCGAAGAAGTCGTTTGAACCTCCTTTTGAATCCTAGCTTGAATCTCTTCTTCTTGAAAGTCTTTTGAGCAGCGTCTCCTCGTCTTGTTTTATTTTATATATATTATTTATTTATTTATATATTTTAGAGGAGGAGAAGAAGCCATGTTCACTCAGAATCTTTGCAGCATAAGGTTAGAGAAGAATTGTGAATAGAGGAGGAGACTAGGGCTGTTTATATAGTTGCTCAAGACCTTATCGTACACGCAGCGCTGAGTCAGCATTGAACCTAGTTAGGAAAATAGTCCAGGTTCGCAGATGAATCTAGCCAAATCTTATCGTACATGCGGTGCTAAGTCAGCATTGGGTCCCACAAGCTGTTTTGGCGCAGAAATTTGAATTTTGAATGTTTGAATTTCTGGAATTTATTTAATTGTTTTATTCACATGAAATATTCTTATATGTATACAATTCCTTTAACGACCATTTTACGCGTATATATATATACGCACAACTTTCATTTTATTTTCAAAATTCAAACGATGTTGCACCATTATTTAATTCTTGCCATATTTCATTTACTATAGCCTTATCTTAAATTTTATCTTTCGTATACATATATTTCTGCATATATATATATATATATATATTCTCATGTATATACATATATTTTCTTTATTTCCTTATATGTACGTTCTTATCCTTTCAAATTTTGAATTTGTATATGTACATATATTTGCATGTTCAGTTGGCCCTCTTTAAAACAGAGATAAAAATTATGCTACCGCCGGGGTTCGAACCCCCGACCTCCATGTTACAAATCCAATGCCTTAACCAACCGAGCTACAAAGTCTTTTGTTAATAAGTCTTAGAACATGATAATTATTGTTCTTTCCTTACTTCTCTTTTTCATATTAGTTACAATACTTAAATTAAACCAATGCATGAATCTTTTTCTTTTAATGTTAATGCATTATGTTTGCAAATCAGTGCATGCAACATATTTACATCGCATGCAACCAATCATTTCTTTCTTTCATATATTAATTAATTTTCATTATACATCACCATATTAATCTTATCTGTGGATATATATACATTTTTAATTACATTAAAAATACGGGGTGTTACATAGCAATTACTTAACATCATGGATCCAACAAAAGTGGTTTAGTCGAAAACCGAGGTCCTTTGCAAAATTTCCATTTTTAAGGGCTAGAATTCCATAGCGACTATTCGGAATTTTCAACTGGACGTAACTTTTGATTCCCGCTATGAAATTTTGACTTTTCAGATTCGTTGGAAAGAAATTTTCAAATAGATTCTAATATTTTTGGTTTCGTTAAAATCCGGTTTATTTTGAATCCTGTACATTCATTTGAACTTTGAAATCGAATTTTCGAACTACCGCGCCATTTTCAATTCCTTTATAATTAAAATAAAATATTTATATTCTAACGACGATCTATACAAATATATGCGTTCTAATTTTATTCAAAATAAATTTCTCGTCGTTATTATTTAAAATAATTCACTTTAAATATTCAAAATTCACTAAAATTGTCAAAATAAAATTTTTAAATTGGCTCGGATTTCCGGGTTATTACAATCTCCCCCACTTAAAACTTTTCATCCCCGAAAAGGAACGAAGCTGAAAGTTGTTTTACAAATCAACTCAACTTTCATTATTTTCATTACTGCTTAAGTTCTTCAACTTTTCAGTTTCTAAGAACTTTTCAAATTTTTCAAAAATTTGGCTAACACCCTAAATTTTCGAAAAATTTCGCCATAACCTCCCCTACACCGGGAGCTTCGGGATATTTCAAATAGCCTCCCACGACCCTCATTAATCCAAAAATAAAAAGAAACAGCCAAGCGGCTAGCCAATCAGCTCATAAAATCATCAAAAACCCAAGAAATGCAATAAACATGTACCTATTTGTCGGGCAAACAATTTTATTCCTCTTCTCTAGCCTCCTTGCTATGACCTGTTCAATGTAAGTACATGTACATGTATGCAAATGTGACTAATTTTCAATACAATTCACTATTTAGTTCCTTTTGGGCAAGGGTTCAACATTTTAATTAATCAGACAATAATCAAACAACACAACCAACAATCAATTAGTTGATTATCATTTCAAATTCATAACTTTGATACATGGTCCAAAAATCAGATTTTTGATGCCAAATCACAACAATAAGGCCTATCTAGTTTTGATTCTCACACCAACCAGTTGGAATCATATAGATATCCCACCTTCGAAACTCGAACACAGACACTGATGATGAGGCATCATCATCAAAATCTTCTCCGGGCGACAAGAGTGTGATTTTATATCTACCCAATATATTAAAACTTCGAATACCCGTGGATCAGACGTATATGCAAAATCTTTATATATTGGATTGCCCAAATTCAATAAAATTAAATATTCAAATACGTTAAATAAAGCTTAAATTTTCAAAACAAAATTTGTTTTCATTTTAAAAATATACTCTTCACACTCGTTCTAGGATATTACTGATCCCATCTCTAACGAGTCATTCCCATTGGATATCACTAATCCAATCTCTAATGAATTCTTTCGTATGGTTCTAATGTGTCTTGTTCTCGAGCTTTGTAAACCAAAGCTCTGATACTAAAATGAGACGACCCGAACTCCCTCGGTAAGGAAAGCCCGGATTGAATTGGGAACAAGCCACATCGTGACGCAAACAGAAGAACATTTCAGTGCTTATTACAACAATTCATCAGATTACGAGAATATACAGAGTACAAACAAATAAATTACATTCGACAAATATCAGAGATTAAAATAAATTACATAACAGCGGAAAATAATACAAAGCACAACTGAAGGAGATATACAGATACAGAGCTTTCTGGATATCATTCCAGTTGTTAATCAGGATCCTGTGAATATAATTCTGCAAAACCAAAACTACTAGTTGCCCGTGTCAAAATAAGGGCACGCAGAGTTTAGGTTAAAACAATAAACTACAGGTCAGTCATGTGACTGGTGTGAGAACTAAAACAGTTATTAATCTTTATTTTAAAGTTAGGTAAATCAAGGGACCACGCTGTATAACACGGAACGGGTTTCCTCCCAAGAACACCAGTGCATAAAACAACAGCGCAATGCTAAATAAAGAACAATGAAGCTATTATAAGACCCAAGTCCCATCACACAATGCAACACAAGCCAGAGGATAGGGTTTTACCTTATAATAGCCAAAGAATGCTTGATACGCTAAATTTCATGTTTTATTATTACTATAAGTGTATAGTATTAAAACAATTTCAATCATAATTATCAATCATAGACGGCATAAGTGCCCCATACCACTATGTCGCCATATATAGGTATACAATCAAAACCGCAAAGTCATGTATTGGAAGTTGGGTTTCCATCTGTGAACCGAGGCAAAAGATAGTCCTCTACCGAATTCGAGACTCTCCAGCCCGAGCCTCAGGCAAGTACTATATCAAGCCTTAGGAGCCACAAGGCCGGTCCACCGATGTGGATTAAAATGCCTGAACATTGCGTTTCCCCGCCCTTTGGGGCGTAAATGAGCCAAATGACTCCATCGGCTCCACACAGTCACCGATATATCCGAGGTGCCTCGCAACAGCAAAAACCACATAGGTGAAAATAATATAAATGTCAGGGCTGGTAGGTCACTGACACCACCCTAGCTAGAAAGAAACGCATGCCCTCCCTGGATCCTTCTCCCGTTTCTGGTTCACAACCTGGGTGTGAGGCTCGTGAATCAACGTTACACAAAGCTAGGCCACATAGGCTGTGCTTTGATCTTCAACCACAAGACTCTGCTTTTCAACAGAAGCCTTGATCATTTGCCACTTAGGCGTGCCACACAGGCAATTCACTCCATGCGATTGATATCCATCAATATATAACTCCTGAGCTCGTACGTCTCAGAGAAGGGCGTTAAGCAAGAGAATAAATTCTCCACCGCCAAAAAGATATATATTTAATAGAAATCAATCATAAAAGATAAAATCCAGTGTCAGACACGCAGTCTATTTACAAGTTCGTTCTGGGTCTGAACGAAACCGGAGGAACCTTGTACCTCGCATATCCATCGATCTCCAAGTACGTCTGGACGATCACCAACTGATTCCCTCCTCCTGGGTGTACAGCCTAATCAAGATCATCAGTATTCACCCAAACAATGTGAAGACCTCCGGTCTTCGACCACCATCTTCATCCTCAACACCACGTCGAATCAGTTATTCAGAATGGGGTTAACCCGGTCTTTCTGAATAACTCGCGTATATAATAAGCAAGTGTTACACAAACACAACGTACGCCTCATTCCAATTAAGAATATTTTTTTATTCAAATATTCTTATACTTTGGGAAAGGTTCCTATTAATTTTATCAAAGATAAATTCTTTAAATTTATTCTTTAATCTTCTTTGAATATCAATTCAAACTAGTCGGGATTAGCGAACTACACCGAAGTAATCATTTATTTTATTTTCCAATCCCAACCTATTCATCCCATGAAGTAAAACTGGTCAAACTTAAAATCTAACACCACGGTGTTATCGGTAAATCCAATTACCATTTCACGTTCATATCTAATTAAAGATTTAACTATCACCTGGAACAAAACTGGTAATACCCCATTCTCGATGACTTCAATCTAATTAAAGATTCATTAAAATTCCACTTGGTTTTAATCTTCCCAAAAATCACTATAAATGATTATTTTACTTGGGAAATCATATCCTGTCTTTAACTGGGTTAAAGAACCAATGTCATTTAAAACACGGTTCACTATAAACCCAAAATCACGTTCCATTACAATTCAATTATTGAAACTTCTGGTTACTTTTAAAACCCTTTAAAGTCCAATTTATTTATTTAAAAATAAATAAATTATTATTCTAGTTCAAAACTAGTTCATTTCGATAAAAATCTATTTTTATCTTTTCAAATTTGGAATTTTTCATCTCAATTCTTCACAAATCATTTCTTATGATTTTACACAAATTATTAGTATTTTTATTAATTTTATCAAGGCCTGTACAGTCGAATTCCATCAACGGCCATCGAACTGCACTCACATCGACCTTTTCCAAACTTGATTTGGACATAATTCCAAATCCAACCGTTAGATTTCAAATCTCTAATATTCATTAGAAATCTCTTTTTGATACGAACACGACGGTTCCGGTTTTAGGAGAATCCGACGGTCGGATCTCCCTCAATATCCATTTGAAGTCAATGGTCGAAATTCTCGAACTGCCGAGGCGCGACGCGTTCTATTCAGGCCATTATATTATACGTATAATATATACTTCATCGATTTCCTTTTAAAACGTATTTTATAAATCGTTTTAAATTCATTTTCTAAATGACTTCAACTTCATATTCAATTTCTAAGAAAAATTGAATATTCCATATCATCGATATATAAATGATAATATTTTTAAAATGTTATATTTTGAAATCACTTCCTTTTCTATATTCATTATAAAAATGAATAAAACCGATATAAGTATCGTTCACGTCAAAAAGGCGTCAATCTAACCGACACAGCTTTATATATTTCAATAACTTTGTTATTCTATTCAACAAATGAATATTCTTTCTATTCAACACATGTATTTTCTTTCTATTCTACACATGAATTTTCTTTCTATTCAACACATGAATTTTCTTTTTATAACATTCTTTATTTTCCAAATTAGAATGAGGCCCAATCAATTACCCTATAATGTTAATTATATGGGTTCCATACAATACATGTATATAATAGCAACGATAAATAATCAACCATCATCCAGAGTGCACCACACAACTGTATAAGCATTAAATATAAATAATTAACGCTTACACAGTCTGTCAACCTATCGATTGACATACAACTAAACAATCGGGATTAGCGTACGTCAAACATCATCCCAATACCCGTGTAGGGTTTCAAATCAACAAATACAGATTTTTATTTGTGCAGTTTGGCGATGTGTAAAATTTATCGTCCCAATCAATAACAGTCAAATAGGTGTACATAAACAAATCCTTTGATTTATAAATGAATATATATTTTATTTCAACACATGAATATATATTTTATTTCAATACATGAATATATATTTTATTTCACAATCAACTGTCAATTTTTTTCACAACACATCAATCAAACAACCAAGTCATCCGTGGTCTGTGGACGACGGGTGTCGGGTGCTGCTAAGCACCGTTTTCATCCTAGTATATATTTCAATTAGAAATTAAAATAAAAGTGAGGAGTTCTCAACTAGAAGCTAAACCAAACGTCGCGACACTTCATATGTGGAAAATCTTCGCCGTGTTTCCAACGAGATCAGTTCAACACCTTTTGTGTTAAAAATTATATTTTTGACGATGCCACTTCCTATATAAAGATTATATTTTTATATCGTTGCTTCGTATATAAAAATCATATTTTTCTCTCGCCATTCTCTATATAAAAATCACATTTTTATATATAAAGATCGTATTTTTATATCTCTACTATATGTGTAAAAATCACTCCTTTACACCGCTACTATATATGAACAAAAACCCTATTTTTTTATCGTCGTAAAAATCATATTCTTCTAATCATATAAATTATATTTATATACACTAAAAATCTTCTCTTTATACTCATAAAAATCTCGTCTTTCTTATTTCAAAAAAAAAACGTATTCTTTAAATCATAAGAAACTAAATCTTTAAAACCTAGAAAATAAAATCTTTAAAAATACAGAAAACTTACTGTGGAATTTCTAGGGTTTGGTGAATTGTCGGAAGTGACGCCGGACGCAGGAGGGGTGGATCGCGGGTGTCCTGCCGGAGCGGTGGTGGCAGAGGCACATTGGCGTCGTTCTTCGATCGATGGAGGAGGGATTCCTATGCCAATCGAAGAGGGGGAAGCAACGACGTCACAGGTGATGGGGGTAGCATAGGTGGTCGGTGGCGGTAGCTTTTGACGGAGGCGGTTTGCGGTTTGGGGTACTGGGATTCTCGAGCTAACGGGGATCGATGGAAGGAGGAGGAGGAGAGGAGGAGGGGGTGCGGCCATCTGGAGGGTGCGACGGTCTGCTGGGGGGCCGCGACGCGGAGGCGACGTCGATCGTCAATGGCCATTTTTTTTCCGGTCAAAATGATTTTCTGATTGGGGAAATATAGGATTTAGGTTTATATATATAATATAATATAATTCCTAAAAAAGTGAAATTTTCGTCCTAACTCAAAATCAAACCCAACGACTGTCGCCGCTATCTAAACACCCACATTCCGAACACAATGGGATATGTTTCGTAAGCCAATACGGCTGTTTCGATAGGTTTTTATCAAATTTAAAATATAAAATAGTATACGTTTTAAATTTGAATTCAACGTGCGTTTTAATTTGTCGGGGCCACATACTAACTCTAAAAATTCCAGAAAAATAAATCTAGGTAGGTTTTGATGATACAGTCCCATAGGAATTGGTTTTGTCAAATTCCGAGTCCGTTTGCAAAATGGCCTTTTCCCAGTCGATTGAAATTGATTGAAACTGTCAAAACACATTTTCCTTTGGCACGCTCACATATTGATTTAGCAAATTATGAATTTTGAAACCTAGCAATAACTTGACATCATCGATCCAACAAAAGTGGTTTCGTTGAAAACCGAGGTCGTTTGCAAAATTTCCATTTTTAAGGGCCAGAATTCCATAGTGACTATTTTGAATTTTCAACTGGACGTAACTTTTGATTCCTGCTATGAAATTTTGATTTTTCGGATTCGTTGGAAAGATATTTTCAAATAGATTCTAATATTTTTGGTTTCGGTAAAATCCGGTTTATTTTGAATCCTTGCATTCATTTGAACTTTGAAATCGAATTTTCAAACTACCGCGCAATTTTCAATTCCTTTTATAATTAAAATAAAATATTTATATTCTAACGACGATCTATATAAATATATGCGTTCAAATTTTATTCAAAATAAATTTCTCGTCGTTATTATTCAAAATAATTCATTTTAAATATTCAAAATTCACTAAAATTGCCAAAATAAAATTTTTAAATTGGCTCGGATTTCCGGGTTATTACAACAAGGCTCTGAGTAGAAAATAATATCGGCTTATATTCAATATCAAATTCTGAAATCAACAAATATCGTATTGGGTATAATGATATATATATATCTTCCAAACCCCTCCACAATATCCGTATAATCACATAATCCAATATCGAAATATTCCAAAGATAATTTCAATTCAAATCCATTCCAATTCATATACTGGAAATTCTGGTTATCTTAAAACCATTTCTAATCCAATTTATTCATTTAATTTTTTTTGGATTATTAATCTAATTAATAACTAGTTCAATTTGATAAAAATATATTTTTATCTTTAAAAATGTTGAGTTTTTCATCCCAATTCTTTCAAAATCATTTATTATGATTTTACACAAATTATCAATTTTTTTAGTAATTTTATCAAGGCCTATACAGTCGATTTCCATAAACGGTCATCGAACTGCACTTACAGCGTCCTTTTCCAAATTTGATTTGGGCATAATTCCAAATCCAACTGTTAAATTTCAAGTTTCTCGTATTATTTGGAAATTTCTTTTCGATACGAACCCAACGGTTGCGGTTTTAGGAGAATCCGACGGTTGGATCTCCCGTAATGTCCATTCGAAGTCAATGGTCGAAATTCGCGAACTACCGCGTCGCAGCGCGTTCTATTCAGGCCATTAAATATATATTATATATATTTCGTTGATCTCCATTTAAATGTATTTTATAAATCGTTTTAAATTCATTTTTTAAAAATGATTCCAACTTCCATTTCAATTTTTAATCAAAATTGAATATTCCACATATATTCTTATTTTCTATTCCATATATGTGTATATATATATTTCCATTCCTTATATATATATATATATATATATTTCCATTCCATATATTTATTTATTCCATTCCATATATATATATATATATTTCCATTCCATATGTATATATTTATTTTCATTCCATATATATATATATTTGTTGTCCATTCCATATATATATATATTTATTTTCATTTCAAATATACATTATTCACATTTCATATATAAATAATTCACATTTCACATATATATTATTCACATTCCATATATATATATTTTTCATTTCAAATATACATTTTTCATTTCAAATATACATTTTTCACACATCATATATATATATATATATATATATATATATATATATATATATATATATATGTGTGTGTGTGTGTGTGTGTGTGTTTTCCACATTTCCCATATATATTATTCACATTCCATAAATAAATTTTTCATTTCAAATATATATTTTTCACATTCCATATATATATATTTTTCATTTCAAATATATATTTTCCATTTCAAATATACATTTTCACACATCATATATATATATATATTTCACATTTCATATATTTATATATGTATATATATTATTTTCATTTCATATATGTGTATATATATATATTATTCACATTTCATATATGTATGATTTTTTTCATATATATATATATATATTATTCACATTTCATATATGTATATTTTTTTCATATATATTATTCACATTTCAATATATATTATTTTCATTTCATATATATATATATATATTATTTTCAATTCATATATATATATAATATTCACACTTCCTATATATATTTTTCACATTATATATATATATTATTTTCATTTCATATATATATAATTTTCACATCGTATACATATATTTTCACATCGTATATATATAATTTTCACATCGTGTATATATATATCACATCGCAAATATATATAAATTATTTTCACATCAGATATATATAATATTACATCACAATCACAACACAATCAAATAAATCGTCCATAGTCTATGGACGACAGGGAGGTGATCTAACAGAAAATAAATAACTGCACAAAAATTTATAGTGAGAGATGTTCTCACATTGATCGGATAGAAATCGTTATTAAACGATAATTCTTATTAAATTAAACAGGGCGTTTAATTTATCCAAAAATTGTCACTTGCTCCAAATCTGTACCAGTCGATTTCATTATGAAGCTCTTTTCTCATGGTTTCAATGGCTCTGAAATTATCGAATTTTATTTTAAGATACAAAAGTTATGACCATTTGAATCCTAATTTCATTAATTACACAATTATAAATTAATTAACATTGATTTATTTAATTACATGGGTTAGAAAGAAATTGGTCGCTCCTTCTCTCTTATGCTATCGTTTTCCCCTTTCTGTTGTTTCACGCAAAAAGCTTCCATCGATCATCCACCTTGCGCACCCCGATACGATTGACCGAACCAAGATTATCCATCGCCACATCGACCAGCTTCGAATGCTCCACCGTCGCCCCCATCTCCGTGCAACTCGGCCCCACCGTGAGCCTCCAAACCGACAACGAACGTCAGTTGTTTGTAGGCAAAATTCGAGCAGCTCAGCGAATAAAGAACGATTACTACCGTTCCGCTAATAGATCTCATTAAGCTCTTCGAAATTTGTTTTATAAGTTTGGATAATTGTTTCGCAGATTGATTGATTTTTGCATTGAATTTCGAAAGATGGCATCCCGTCAGCTTTTTTTGTAGCGACCTGAACTTCCCCGGTAAGGAAAGCCCGGATTGCGTTGAGGACAAGACAAATCAGAACGCAAACAGAAGAACATTTCATTGTTTATTACAACAACTCCATCAGAATACAAGAATACACAGGGTATGAGTAAATAAAATACATTTGATAAATATCAGAGATTACAATAAATTACATAGTAGCAGAAAAACAATATAAAACACAACTGAAAGTAATACGCGGATACAGAGCTTTCCGAGCATCATTCCAGCTGTAAATTAGGATCCAGTGAATATAAATCTGCAAAACCAAAACTACTAGCTGCCATGTCGAAAATAGGGGCACCCAGAGTTTATGTTAAAACAATAAACTCCAGCTTAGTCATGTGACTGGTGTAATAACTAAAACAGTTATTTAAAATTTTAGTTTAAAAGAGAGTAATTCAAGGGACCACGCTGTATAACACGGAACGGGTTTCCTCCCAAGAACACCGGTGCATAGAATAAACAACGCAATGCTTTTTCGAAAAATGAAGCTATTTTAAGACCCAAGTCCCATCACACAATGCAACGCAAGCCGGAGGATAAGGCTTTCCCTTATAATAGCCAAACATGCTTGGTACGTTTAAAACAAATCACTTGATATTATTGTAGGTGTATAGTTTCAAAACAATTCAAATCATAAATATCAATCATAGGCGGCATGGATACCATCTATCATGTCGTCATACTAGGCTCTACAAATAAAACCGCAATATCACGTATTGGAAATTGGATTTCCGTCATGAGTCGAGGCAAGGGGCAAGCTCCTCTCCATTCGAGACACTACAGCAAATGTCTCAGGACCCCACTATGATCCTTGGAATCGGTTGGGCCGGTCCTCTCTTACTTTTGAGGATTGGCAATTCCTGAACACACGTTTCCCGGTCCTAACAGACCTATATCCGAGGCGCCTCGCAATCCAACAACCACACAGGTGAAAAGTATATATAAATGTCAGGCAGTTTAAGCACTGACACCACCACTAGCTTGAAAGAAACGTCCTGTTCTCCCAATGGTCCGTATCCCGTTTTTGACTCATATCGAGGTGTGAGGCTCGCGAATTCACGCTATACACAAAGCTATGCCACATAGGCTGTGCTTTGATCATCAACCACAAGAACTTGCTTATCAATAGAAGCCTTGATCATTTTCCACTTAGGCGTGCCACACAGGCAATTCACTCCATGCGACTGATGTCCATCGATATACAACCTCTGAGCTCGTACGTCTCAGAGAAGGGCGTTAAGCAAGAGAATAAATTCTCCACCGCCAAATAGATGTATATTTAATAGAGATCAATCAACACAGAATAAAATCCAATGTCAGACACACAGTCCATTTACAAGTTCGTTCTGGGTTTGAACGAAACCGGAGGCACTTTCCTCACATATCCATCGATCTCCAAGTACGTCTGGACGTTCACCAACTGATTCTCTCATCTTGGGTGTACAACCCAATCAAGATCATCAGTAATCATCCAAACGATGTGAAGACTTCTGGTCTCCAACCACCGTCTTCATCTTCGACATATCGTCGAATCGGTTATTCAGAATGGGTATAAACCCGACCTTCCTGAATAACCCGCGTTTATAATAAACACGTGTTACACAAACACAACATATGCCTCATTCCAATTCAGAATATTCTTTTATTCCAAAATTCACATTCTTAGGGAAAGGTTCCCATTAGTTTTACCAAAGATAAATTCTTCTAAATTTATTTTTTAATCTTCCTTTGGATATCATTTCAAACCATATCATGTTTTTCCAAACTAGTCAGGATTAGCGAACCACACCGAAGTAATTATTTATTTTATTTCCCAATCCCAACCTATTTATCCCATGGAGCAAAACTGGTAATACTCCATATCTAACACCACGGTGCTATGGTAAAGTTAATTACCATTTCACGTTCAAATCTAATTAAAGATTTTACTATCGCTTTGGAGCAAAACTGGAGATACTGCATTCTCGATCACTTCCCAAATTTGATAATTTTAATTATCAATTCACATTTCAATCTAATTACAGATTCATTAAAACTCCACTTAGTGTTAATCTTTAACTGGGTTAAAGAACCGATGTCGTCTAAAACAGGATTCACGATAAACCCAAAATCACTTTTGATATTAAGTACAAGGCTCTGAATAGAAAATATACCGGCTTATATTCAATATCAAATTCTGAAACCAACAAATATCGTATTGGAAATAACGATATAAATATATCTTTCAAATTCCCATAATAATATCTGTATAATCACGGAATCCAACATCGAAACATTCCAAAGACAGTTTCGATTCAAATCCACTTCCACTTTATATATATTGGAAATTCTGGTTATTTTCAAACCCAATTCAAATTCAATTTATTTATTTCAAAAATAAATTGATTTCAAAAATAAATTGATTTTAATTCTAGTTCAAAACTAGTTCATTTCGATAAAAATCTATTTTTATTTTTTCAAATAAGGAGTTTTTCAGCCCAGTTCTTTTCAATTCATTTCTTATGATTTTATACTAATTATTGATATTTTTATTAATTTTATCAAGGCCTGTACAGTCGATTTCCATCAACGGCCATCGAACTGCACTTACATCGACCCTTTACAAATTTTATTTGGACATAATTCCAAATCCATCCGTTAGATTTAAAATTTCTAATATTCATTGGAAATCTCTTTTCGATACGAACCCAATGGTTCCAGTTTTAGGAGAATCCGACCGTCGGATCTCCCGTAATGTCGATTCGAAGTCAATGGTCGAAATTCACGAACTGCCGCGGCGCGACGCGTTCTATTCAGGCCATTATATATATATATAATATATATATATATATATATATATATTATATTTCGTCGATTTCCTTTTAAAACGTATTTTATAAATCGTTTTAAATTCATTTTTCATAACCATTTCAACTCTATATTCAATTTCAAATCAAAATTGAATATTTCATATCATTACCATATAAATGATGATATTTTCAAAACGTTATATTTTGAAATCACTACTTTTTCTATATTCATTATAAAAACGATTATAATCGATATAAATATCGTTCACGTCAATATAGCGCAACTCTAATCAACACGGCTTTATATATTTCAATAAATTCGTTATTCTATTCAACAAATGAATATTTATTCTATTCAACACATGATTCTATATTTCTTTCAACACATGACTAATCTCAACACACGAGTACTGTCAACACATGACTATTTTTGTTATGTAATATATTTTATAAAATTATGGTATATATTGTTTGATTTTTAATCAGACTCCAACCATAAAGTAGTGTCTAATCTTAAATATGATAATGATGTAAATTTTATTGTTAAAATATTTTTCTCAACACATAAATAGTTTCAACACACGAATATTCTCAACACATGAGCGTCTTCAACACATGACTATCTTTATATTCTAATATTCTTTATTTTCCCAATTGTAATGAGGCTCAATCAATTACCATATAATGTTAATTATATGGATTCCATACAACACATGTATATAATATCAACGATAAATAATCAACCATCATCCAAAGTGCACCACACAACTGCATAGCATTAAATATAAATAATTAACGCTTACACAGCCTGTCGACCAATTGATCGACATACAACTAAATAATTTGGGATTAGTGTACGCCAAATGTTATCCCAACACCCGTGTGGGGTTTCAATCCACAAACACTGAATATTATTTGTGCAGTTGGGCGATGTGTAAAATTTGTCGTCCCAATCAATATCCTTCAAATAGGTGTACATAAACAAACCGTCCGGTTTGTAAATGAATATTTATTTATTCACATTCACTATATTCATATTCACGTTAAAAAGTATATTTTTAACGATAAAATATTTTTAACTATATAAATATTTGATTTTATTTTAACACAAGAATATTTTATTATCCACTTCACATCAACATTACAAACAAACTTCACAACACAACAAACAAACAAACAAGCCGTCCATGGTCTGTGGACGACGGGTGTCGGGTGCTACTAAACACCGTATGCATCCTAGTATATAATTTAAACTAGAAAAGAAATTTAAAGTGAGAAATTCTCACCGACCAGCTAAACCAATTCACCACGACTCTTCATATGTAGGAAATCTTCATCGTGCCCGCCTTTTGTCAATTTCACTATCCGTAGCCACTACATATATAAAAATCATATTTTTATATTGTTGCTATGTATATAAAAATTCTATTTTTATACCGCTACTATATAGATAAAAAAATTATTTTTACACCGCTACTATATAGATAAAAATTCTGTTTTTACACCGCTACTATATAGCTAAAAATTCTATTTTTTACACCGCTACTATATAGATAAAAATTCTATTTTTACAACGGTGTCCATATAATAAAGATTACATTTTTATCACACTATCCTCTATATAAAAATTATATTTTTATATATATAAAGATTGTATTTTTATATCACGGCTTCATATGTAAAAATCACTCCTTCACAACGCTACTTCCATGATAAAAAATATATTTATATCTTGCTAGAAATATAATAAAAATTATATTTTTATTACTCTACATAAATAAAAATCATATTTTTATATCTCCTACATAATAAAGATCGAATTTTTATTATCTAAACAATATAAAAATCGTTCCTTTTCATGAATAAAAAATCTTAACTTCTCTATTTCAAAAGTATAATCTTTATATATTAAAAACCCCATTTTTAATACATAGAAAAATCATACCTCTATAGTTTAAAAATCACATATTTATAGTGTTGTTCACATAAAAATCACACCTTTTATTATTTCTATCATATAAAAATCTCATTTTTATTTATTCTAGGTCAGCTTTATATATTTACAACATTATATAAACTAATTATTATATAAAATAAAGTAAAACTCACCCAAAATCGAATTCCTTTCAGTCTCGTCGAAGGTGGAGGCGCTCTCGCCGGAGTTCGACGTCGGAGGGTTGCGTAGAGGGCTTGGGCGGCGGTCGGAGGGGTTGCGGCGACCTAGGTGGCGGCGGAGCTTAAGTGGAAGGAAGAAAAGAAGGGGGAGAGAGGAAGAACAGAGCGGGGAAGAAGGAGCCTGGGTGGGGGGCCTTTCCTGGGTGGCGGCGCTGGAGGCGCTCCGCCCCTGTTGGCCGCGGCGGCGGTCTTCCCGACCGTCGTTCGCCCCTTTCTTTTTTTTAATCGATTTTCTGAACTGATTTAGAACCGGGGGGGAGTATGTTTGAGGAGAGAGGGTTTTATTTTATTAATTTCAAAAAGTTGACTTTTTCATTCGACTTCTAAACGAGGCCCACCGCCTATCGTCCATAGCTAATACCCCCATTCCGAACACAATGGGATATGTATATCGTAGGCTGATTCGATCGTTTCGATCGGTTTTCATCAAAATCAAAATATAACTCTATATATTGAATTTGACCGCGCATTTCAATTCTCCGGGGCCATATACTAACCCCAAAATTCTCAAAAAATATTTTCTAGCTTCGTATTGACGATACGGTCCTAACAAAACTAGTTTTGTCGAATTCTGAGACCGTTTGAAAAATGGTCATTTTCCAGTCGATTAAAATCAAGTGAAACTGGTCAAACGCGTTTTCCTTTGCCATGCTCACATATTGATTCGAAAAATTACGAAATTTGAAACCTAGCAATAACTTGACATCCCAGATCCAACAAAAGTAGTTTCGTCGAAAACCGAGGTCGTTTGCAAAATTTCCTTTTTTAAGGGCCTGAATTCCATAGCGACTATTCTGAATTTTCAACCGGGCATATCTTTTGATCCCCGCTATGAAATTTTGATTTTTCGAATTCGTTGGAAAGATATTCTCAAATAGATTCTATTATTTTTGGTTTCGCTAAAATCCGACTTATTTTGCACTCGGTACATTCAATTGAAATTTGAAATCGAATTATCGAACTACCGCGCCATTTTCAATTTCTTTTATAATTAAAAATAAAATATTTATATGCTAATGACGATTCGAATAAATATATACTTTTAATCCTATTCAAAATAAATTTCTCATCGATATTATTTAAAATAATTCATTTTAAATATTCAAAATTTGCTAAAATTGTCAAAATAAATTTTTTAAATTGGCTCAGATTTCCGGGTTGTTACAATCTCCCCCACTTAAAACTTTTTGTCCCCGAAAAGGAACCAAGCTGAAAGTTGTTTTACAAACCAACTCAACTTTCTTTTATTTTAATTATGGCTTAAGTTCTTCAACTTTTCAGTTTCAAAGAACTTTTCAAATTTTTCAAAAATTTGGCTAACACCCTAAATTTTTGAAAAATTTCGCCATAACCTCCCCTGCACCGGGGACTTCGGGATATTTCATATAGCCTCCCATGGCCTTCTTCAATCCAAAAGAAAAGGCCAAGCGGCTAGCCAATCGGCTCATAAAATCATCATCACCCAAACAAAACAGTAAATTATGATAAACATGTACCATTCGTAGGGAAAACAATTTTATTTCTCTACTCTAGCCTCCTTGCTATGACCTGTTCAATGTAAGTACATGTACATGTAAGAAAATGCGGCTAATTTTCAATATAGTTCAAAATTCGGTTCAATTAGGCCAAATGGTTCAAAATTATCAAACAAATAAACAAACAACACAACCATCAATCCATTAGTTGATTATCGTTTCAAATTCATAATTTGATATATATATATATATATATATATACAGAAAATCATGTTTTTGATGCCAAATCACAACAATAAATCTATATAGTTTCGGTTCTCACACCAGTCTAATGGAAATATATAGATATCACACCTTCGAAACACGAACACAAATACTGATAATGCGGCCGAATTACCAGAATTATCTCCGGGCGACTGGAGTGTGATTCTATATCTATCCAGTATATTAAAACTTCGAATATACGTTCATGACGCATATATGCAAAATCTTTATATACTCGATTGTCCAAAATCAATATAAATAAATATTCAAATACGTATAAAACGATTTAAATTTCAAAACAAAATTGTTTTCAAATATACTCTTCACACTCGTTCTAGGATACTACTGATCCCATCTCTAACGAGTCATTCTAATTGGATATTACTAATCCAATATCTGATGAATTCTTTCGTTCGGTTCTAATGTGTCTTGTTCTCGAGCTCTGTAAACCAAAGCTCGGATACTAAATTGTAGCGACCTGAACTTCCCCGGTTAGGAAAGCCCGGATTGCGTTGAGGACAAGACAAATCAGAACGCAAACAGAAGAACATTTCATTGTTTATTACAACAACTCCATCAGAATACAAGAATATACAGGGTATGAATAAATAAAATACATTCGATAAATATTAGAGATTACAATAAATTACATAACAGCGGAAAAACAATATAAAACACAACTGAAAGTAATACGCTGATACAGAGCTTTCCGAGCATCGTACCAGCTGTAAATCAGGATCCTATGAATATAAATCTACAAAACCAAAACTACTAGCTACCGGTGTCGAAAACAAGGGCACCCAGAGTTTAGGTTAAAACAATAAACTCCAGGTCAGTCATGTGACCGGTGCGAGAACTAAAACAGTTATTTAAAACTTTACTTTAAAAGAGAGTAATTCAAGGGACCACGCCGCATAACATGAAACGGGGTTCCTCCCAAGAACACCAGTGCATAGAATAAACAACGCAATGCTTTTTCGAAAAATGAAGCTATTATAAGACCCAGGTCCCATCACACAATGCAACGCAAGCCGTAGGATAGGGTTTTCCCTTATAATAGCCAAACATGCTTGGTACGTTTCAAACAAATCACTTGATACTGTTATAGGTGTTTAGTTTCAAAACAATTCAAATCATAAATATCAATCATAGGCGGCATGGATACCATCTATCATGTCGCCATAATAGGCTCTACAAATAAAACCGCAATATCACATATTGGAAATTGGATTTCTGTCATGAGTCGAGGCAAGGGGCAAGCTCCTCTCCATTCGAGACACTCTGACAAATGTCTCAGGACCCCACTATGATCCTTGGAATCGGTTGGGCCAGTCCTCTCTTACTTTTGAGGATTGGCAATTCCTGAACACACGTTTCCCGGTCCTAACGGACCTATATCCGAGGCGCCTCGCATTCCAACAACCACACAGGTGAAAAGTATATATAAATGTCAGTCAGTTTAGGCACTGACACCACCACTAGATAGAAAGAAACGCTGTGTTCTCCCAACGGTCTGTATCCCAGTTTTGACTCATATCAAGGTGTGAGACTCGCGAATTCACGTTATACACAAAGCTATGCCACATGGGTTGTGCTTTGATCATCAACCACAAGACTTTGCTTTTCAACAGAAGCCTTGATCATTTTCCACTTAGGCGTGCCACACAGGCAATTCACTCCATGCGACTGATGTCCATCGATATACAACCTCTAAGCTCGTACGTCTCAGAGAAGGGCGTTAAGCAAGAGAATAAATTCTCCGCCGCCAAAAAGATGTATATTTAATAGAGATCAATCAACATAGAATAAAATCCAATGTCAGACATACAGTCCATTTACAAGTTCATTCTGGGTGTGAACGAAACCGGAGGCACTTTCCTCGCATATCCATCGATCTCCAAGTACGTCTGGACGATCACCAACTGATTCTCTCATCTTGGGTGTACAGCCCAATCAAGATCATCAGTAATCACCCAAACGATGTGAATACTTCTGGTCTTCAACCACCGTCTTCATATTCGACGTATCGTCGAATCGGTTATTCAAAATGGGTATAAACCCGGCCTTTCTGAATAACCCGCATATATAATAAACACGTGTTACACAAACACAACATACGCCTCATTCCAATTCAGAATATTCTTTTATTCAAAAATTCACATTCTTAAGGAAAGGTTCCCATTAATTTTATCAAAGATAAATTCTTCTAAATTTATTCTTTAATCTTCCTTTGGATATCATTTCAAACCATATCATGGTTTTCCAAACTAATCGGGATTAGCGAACCACATCGAAGTAATTATTTATTTTATTTCCCAATCCCAACCTATTTATCCCATGGAGCAAAACTGGTAATACTCCATATCTAACACCACGGTGCTATCCGTAAAGTTAATTACCATTTCACATTCAAATCTAATTAAAGATTTTACTATCGCTTTGGAGCAAAACTGGCAATACTCCATTCTCGATCACTTTCCAAATTTGATAAATTAAATTATCAATTCACATTTCAATCTAATTATAGATTCATTAAAACTCCACTTAGTTTTAATCTTTAACTGGGTTAAAGAACCGATGTCGTCTAAAATACGATTCACGATAAACCCAAAATCACTTTTGATATTAAATACAAGGCTCTGAATAGAAAATATACTGGCTTATATTCAATATCAAATTCTGAAACCAACAAATATCATATTGGAAATAACGATATAAATATATCTTTCAAAATCCCATAACAATATCTATATAATCACGGAATCCAACATCGAAACATTCCAAAGACAATTTCGATTCAAATCCACTTCCACTTTATATATATTGGAAATTCTGGTTATTTTCAAACCCAATTCAAATTCAATTTATTTATTTGAAAAACAAATTGATTTCAAAAATAAATTGATTTTAATTCTAGTTCAAAACTAGTTCATTTCGATAAAAATCTATTTTTATCTTTTCAAATAAGGAGTTTTTCACCCCTGTTCTTTCCAATTCATTTCTTATGATTTTACACTAATTATTGATATTTTTAATAATTTTATCAAGGCCCGTACAGTCGATTTCCAACAACGGCCATCGAACTGCACTTACAACGATCTTTTCCAAATTTGATTTGGACATAATTCCAAATCCAACTGCTAGATTTCAAATTTCTAATATTCATGGGAAAGCTCTTTTTGATACGAACCCAACGGTTCCGGTTTTAGGAGAATCCGACGGTCGGATCTCCCGTAATGTCAATTCGAAGTCAATGGTCGAAATTCATGAACTGCCCCAGCGCGGTGCGTTCTATTCAGGCCATTATATATATAATATATATATAATATATAATTCGTCGATTTCCTTCTAAAACGTATTTTATAAATCGTTTTAAATTCGTTTTCAAAACCATTTCAACTCTATATTCAATTTCAAATCAAAATTGTATATTTCATATCATTACCATATAAATGATGATATTTTCAAAACGTTATATTTTGAAATCACTACTTTTTCTATATTCATTATAAAAAGGAATATAATCGATATAAATATCGTTCACGTCAAAATAGCGCAACTCTAATCAACACGGCTTTATATATTTCAATAAATTCGTTATTCTATTCAACAAATGAATATTTATTCTATTCAACACATGTATCTATATTTCTTTCAGCACAACTAATCTCAACACAGAGTACTGTCAACACATGACTATTTTTGTTATGTAATATATTTTATAAAATTATGGTATCTATCGTTTGATTTTTAATCAGACTCCAACCGTAAAGTAGTGTCTAATCTTAAATATGATAAAGATGTAAATTTTATTGTTAAAATATTTTACTCAACACATAAATAGTTTCAACACACGAATATTCTCAACACATGAGCATCGTCAACAAATGACTATTTTTATATTCTAATATTCTTTATTTTCCCAATTGGAATGAGGCACAATCAATTACCATATAATGTTAATTATATGGATTCCATACAACACATGTATATATTATCAACGATAAATAATCAACCATCATCCAAAGTGCACCACACAACTGCATAAGCATTAAATATAAATAATTAATGCTTACACAGCCTGTCGACCAATCGATCGACATACAACTAAATAATTGGGATTAGTGTACGCCAAATGTCATCCCAACACCCGTGTGGGGTTTCAATCCACAAACACTGAATAATATTTGTGCAGTTGGGCGATGTGTAAAATTTATCGTCCCAATCAATATCCTTCAAATAGGTGTACATAAACAAACCGTCCGGTTTGTAAATGAATATTTATTTATTCACATTCACTATATTCATATTCACGTTAAAAAATATATTTTTAACGATAAAATATTTTTAACTATATAAACATTTGATTTTATTTCAACACAAGAATATTTTATTATCCACCTCACATCAACATCACAAACAAACTTCACAACACAATAAACAAACAAACAAGTCGTCCATGGTCTGTGGACGACGGGTGTCGGGTGCTACTAAACACCATCTGCATCCTAGTATATAATTTAAGCTAGAAAAGAAATTTAAAGTGAGAAATTCTCACCGACTAGCTAAACCAATTCACCATGACTCTTCATATGTGGGAAATCTTCGTCGTGCTCGCCTTTTGTCAATTTCACTATCCGTAGCCACTACATATATAAAAATCACATTTTTATATTGTTGCTATGTATATAAAAATTATATTTTTATACCGATACTATATAGATAAAAATTCTATTTTTACACCGCTACTATATAGATAAAAATTCTGTTTTTACACCGCTACTATATAGATAAAAATTCTATTTTTTACACCGCTACTATATAGATAAAAATTTATTTTTTCAACGGTGTCCATATAATAAAGATTACATTTTTATCACGCTATCCTCTATATAAAAATTATATTTTTATATATATAAAGATTGTATTTTTATATCACGGCTTCATATGTAAAAATCACTCCTTTACAACGCTACCTCCATGATAAAAAATATATTTTTATCTTGCTAGCAATATAATAAAAATTATATTTTTACTACTCTACATGAATAAAAATCATATTTTTATATCTCCTATAATAAAAATCGAATTTTTATTATCTAAACAATATAAAAATCGTTCCTTTTCATGAACAAAAAATCTTAACTTCTCTGTTTCAAAAGTATAATATTTATATATTAAAAACCCCGTTTTTCATACATAGAAAATCATACCGCTATAGTTTAAAAATCACATCTTTATAGTGTTGTTCACATAAAAATCACACCTTTTATTATTCCTATCATATAAAAATCTCATTTTTATTTATTCTAGGTCAGCTTTATATATTTACAACATTATAGAAACTAATTATTATATAAAATAAATAAAACTCACCCAAAATCGAATTCCTTTCTGTATCGTCGGAGGTGGAGGCGCTCTCGCCAGAGTTCGACGTCGGAGGGTTGCGCAGGGGGCTAGGGCGGCGGTCGGAGGGGTGGCGGCGACCTAGGTGGCGGCGGAGCTTAAGTGGAAGGAAGAAAAGAAGGGGGAGAGAGGAAGAACGGAGTGGGGAAGAAGGAGGCTCAAGGGGAGGCTTTCCTGGGTGGCGGCGCCGGAGGCGCGCCGCCCCTGGTGGTCGCGGCGGCGGTCTTCCCCCACCGTCGTTCGCCCCTTTCACTTTTTTTTTTATCGATTTTCTGAACTGATTTAGAACGGGGGGGTATGTCTGAATACAATGGGATATGTATCGTAGGCTGATTCGATCGTTTTGATCAGTTTTCATCAAAATCAAAATATAACTCTATATATTGAATTTGACCGCGCATTTCAATTTACCGGGGCCACATACTAACCCCAAAAATTCTCAAAATATATTTTTTAGCTTCGTATTGATGATACGGTCCTAACAAAACTAGTTTCGTCGAATTCTAAGACCGTTTGAAAAATGGCCATTTTCTAGTCGATTAAAATCACCTAAAACTGGTCAAACGCGTTTTCCTTTACCATGATCAATATTGATTCGAAAAATTACTAAATTTGAAACCTAGCAATAACTTGACATCCCGGATCCAACAAAAGTGGTTTCGTCGAAAACCGAGGTCGTTTGCAAAATTTCCATTTTTAAGGGCCTGATTTCCATAGCAACTATTCTGAATTTTCAACTGGACATATCTTTTTATCCCCACTATGAAATTTTGATTTTTCGGATTCGTTGGAAAGATATTCTCAAATAGATTCTATTATTTTTGGTTTCGCTAAAATCCGGTTTATTTTGCACCCGGTACATTCAATTGAAAATTGAAATCAAATTATCGAACTACCGCGCCATTTTCAATTACTTTTATAATTATAAATAAAATATTTATATTCTTACGACGATTCGAATAAATATATACTTCTAATTCTATTCGAAATAAATTTCTCATCGATATTATTTAAAATAATTCATTTTAAATATTCAAAATTTGCTAAAATTTTAAAAATAAATTTTTTAAATTGGCTCAGATTTCCGGGTTGTTACATTCTTTGTGGTGGCTTAGGGAAAGAAGGGGGTTATGGTTATGAGGGAATCTAGGGTTTCTTAGTTATATATATATTATTTATAATATTTTATTCATAAAATACTTGTTTATCAGTTCGAACTCCAAATCAAGCCCAACGACTGTTGCCTCTAGCTAATTACCCCCATTCCAAACACAATGGGATATGTCCCGTAAGCCAATTCCATCGTTTCAGTTATTTTTCGTTGAAATCAAAATATAAATCAATATATATAGAATTTAACCATACATTTTAATTTACCAGGGCCGCATACTAACTCTAAAAATTCCAGAAAAATAAATCTAGCTATGTTTTGATGATACGGTCCTAACCAAACTAATTTCATTGAATTTGGAGACCTTTTAAAAATGGTCAATTTCTCGTCGATCCAATTCAAACTGAAATTGACAAAACACGTTTCAATTTTCTATGCTCACATATTAATTCCAAAAATTATGAAAATTGGTATCTAGCAATAATTTGACATTCTAGATCCAACAAATGTGGTCTCATCGAAAACGGAGGTCGTTTGCAAAATGGTTATATATTATATTAAAATATATATATATAAACTCCATAATGACTATTTAAAATTTTAAACTGGACATAACATTTTATTCCCTGTATGAAATATGGATTTTTCACATTCGTTGGAAAGATATTTTTAAATAGATTCAAATATTTCTTGTTTCTCTCAAATCCAGTTTATTTTTGAATCCTGTTCATTCATTTGAAATTTGAAATTGAATTTTCAAACTACTGCGCCATTAAACTCTATTTATAATTATATTAAATTTATTCATTCTTACATCGATTTAAATAAATTTTTAGTCGTTATTATTCAAAATAAATCATTTTAAATATTCAAAATCCGTTAAAATTGCTAAAATAAAAATTTTAAACTGGTTCTGAAAATCTGGGTTGTTACTGGAATGCCCCTAGAATGAGATTCTGGAATATTTCGTTGAGAGAGCGTATTTTGAAACTAAGTAAATGGTTTTGGAAAACATGACTATTTTGAAATACAAATTTTAATAAGATTTTTTGAGTATTTTACTCGGCATTGTGATTGGACTATTTGTATATATGAAGATTTTGAATATATGCATGGCCAGCATATATACGAAGTCTTATATGTGCTAGATAAATATAGAATCACACTCTAGTCGCTTGGGGATGATTTTGTTGATGACTGCAGCATCATCAGTATTAGTTTTCGAGTTTCGAAAGTGGGATGACTATATAATTCTGGTCAAAATGTCGAAGAATACTTAAAATCTTCAAGCTCAGTATTTTAATAAATAAATCCTAATAAAATGATTTGATATTTTAAGTGAGTAACATTTTTTTATAAGAAAAAGGAATTTAAAACAAAGCCAAATGACAATTTTACAACTCCCTTTTTCGAGGACCAAAAGCTTTAAGTGGGGAAGGCTATAATAACCTAGAAATTTTGAGATTTAAAATATAAATTAAATTAAGATTCAATGTAAAATAAATAGTTATATTTGAGATTTTGTCAATTCTTGAACAATAGGTGCGAACCATTTCATAAATTTATAAACAAACGTGGTTTGCATTACTAACCAATTTGAATATTTTGCATTAAAATTCCTTCATTGTTTAAAAATGAATATTATGGAAAGAGTTGTACCGTCATAATTTAATTTGCAATTTAAGTAAGAAATGAATTTAATACTTATCAGGCAATTTCATAAGAAGAAAATATATGCTTGAAATTCAATTTGGACTGCTATTTAATGTAGTGTTCATTCTAAAAATAAAGGCGCATTGTGAATTTGGTGTCAGTATGAACATTCGTCAAAATTTATTATACCAATAAATAGTGAGCCGCTTGGAATATTTAAGACTTGACATTTAAACCAAAATCAATTTTGGAATAAATTCCATTTGAGAAACGATTTGTTTTGAAAAAAGAATCGATTTGCATGAAAGAATATCGTTAAGATTAATATATTCCCAATTAAACTGATAAGTATGAATGGCATGGTGAAAATTAACTTTGAAATAAATTCAAAATCTAATTGAAGGAGCAAATTTATTGAAGAGAGAATTTGGCTCCAAAGAAAGATACCATTGGGATAAATTTATCTCCAATTTAAACCGTTAAGTAAATAGTGTAATAAAACACTTAAATTTACAAGTTGAAATTTTTAATATAAATAGTAATAAATTTTGTTTTGAATAAACCGTTAAAATCTAAATTTATTACAGTATTAATTATGATAAAGTTAATGAAATTTTGATGTACAAACAGTGTAATTAAACTAAAAATATAACGCATATTTATATAAGCAATGCATAATAAAAGGAAACGAATAAATTCGTTACCAATGAATTTAATTTTCGGTGTATGATGGTTGAGCTTATAACGTCCAGATAATGACATAAACAATGTTGTGAGCCAAACATATTCGTTCATAGGAAAAAAAATCAAATTTTCCTTGTTTAAAGGAGATATGGTAGATAACCAAATATGAGAAAAACTAATTTTAAATATTGCCATATCAGTGCAAAATTTTTGAAACAGGGGTCTAAGATTGTGAAGAGTTCGTATTCACAGAACCCAATACCATGCGATATTCTCTATCCCCTCTTCTCTACATTATAAATGCGTGCCTCCTGCTTCTATGCAGAAACCAAACTTCTTTTCTTCTCTGAAACAATCCTATTTCTTCTTTCTTCTTGCGAATAGTCCTCTCCAACAAGCTCCACTCCAACAGTCTACCGTCCAGTATAAAAGTCTTGGCCTTTTCTTGTGCCAAGAGGTTAACACAAACATAGAGAACTGTAGAATGTGTATATATATCTATATACGCGTTAGTGGCCGAGGAGAAGTGTGTGACGCATGTGTAAGAGATAATAGATCATCTGAGACTGACGGATTTGATTTGGAACTTGACGGTGAAAGTTTGGAAAGCAAATATAGGTGCGAACATTCGAATTTTATTTTATTATTTAATATGGTTTAAATTTATGATATACTAAGTAGTTGATGGATGGTAATTGGTTGCATGACTGGTTAATTATGATTAGTGGATGATATTGCCATCTGAATATGGTATGTGATGTATCATAGTTGCCAATAAATACATATCAGGGCGCGTTAGTGGTATAACGCGCATTCGTAAATTGTATGTGTTATGCTTTTAAGTAATAGATGCATAAATGATTGTTGAATGTGCGATTACGCATATGTACTGATTTTCAGCAGAAAATTTAGTAATTTCTTAAATTTAATTAAAGAGCGAGTTAAATGACAATTAAAGGATTATGTGGTATTTTTATTAACTTAATACTATCGATTTGTTAATGTTTACTGATTTAACGATGTTATTAAGACTCTTTGATTCGATAATAAATTGTTAGTTAAGCAATATTTGACTATTTAAATAGTCTTTCCAGTTAACACTTCATAAAAGATATTGAATTGATAATGTTGATTTAATTGTATGATGTTATTTAAAACAGTTGATTAGCTAAGATTTGTTAAGAATATTCTAAATATTGAATTAAATAATTGTTTGAGTAGTACTTGGGGAAAGTTGTTAATTTGATTTCAATGGCATAATAAATTGAATTTGAAAAAATAATAATTAAAATGTTATATTCAATATGAATTGATATCATAACTTATTTTAAAAGGGACATTGAATTAAAATTGTTGATTTTGGACTTAATTACCACTTTGATTAATGAATTGTTGTATAAATGAGGCAAACTCGAAATTTTTGATTTTCAAATCTAATATGACTTTAGAATATAATTTGAAATGATATTATAAAAATAAAAATTGGTTGAAAAGATATTTAAACCTGCATTTTTTACTATGAAATTTGACATACGTTTAGATAATTTTATAATGATATATTATAAATTGCTTTGGATAATAATTTGAATTTAAAGTTAAATAAAGAATGTAACTTTAGTTTCGGGTTCATAAATAGGTTTGTTCCGTTATCAATTCTGGAACGGTAAACGGGGTGTGTAACTAAGGCAAAGGATGCAGCAACCAGTGTCCTAAACTTACATGGCCAACGTTTACTTATCTAGACTGGTAAAAGAGCAAATCGAAAGTGAATCTCGAATATTGTGAAATAACAACTATAATGAATAGTTTTCCAAAATAAAATTAAGTTAATTTGGTTGGAGGTGATCTTCAGATATTTAATATATGTTCTATAGATGATGACTAATACAATTTGAGGAATTAAACAGTGGAAATATCATAATTTTGCTTATAGTATTAGTTTAATACGGAAACATACGTTGGATATAAAATATTTTGATTTCTAACCAACTGTATATTAATATAAATCGTTTGGATTTAACATGAATGTTATGATGATAATATTGTTTATCCGAATAAGGTTTAGGTTAATTATGGAAGTTAATATGGATCTAAGAGAACGAAAGTAAATAAGTTGAACGTCTTTGAGATCGATTGGATAAATTCAAGATTATCAAAACCAGTTATACTTTTCAAATGTGAATATAAATTCAAGTCATCGGCATGGAATGGAAACAATTCCAGTTTAAAGTATTTGTATATTTTTATAGGTTTTAAACTATATAAAACATGGTATGTTAATTTCAAATATTTTAATAAGACTTATTTGATTTAAAGGATATGTATATGTTTAAATCATTCTATTTATTTCCTCAAACTTCAATATATAGTAGGTAATTATTTTAATCATTTTTATTTTAAGATTTTCTAAATATATATATACAAACTAGTTTATAAAAAATTTATTATTTCAAATATTTTATTTAGTCAAATTGGGAATTGTTCCAGTCTTGAAACCTTTAATTCGAATATAACCAATCCTTGATTGAATAAACTCAACGAGTTTGAATTAAAGAAATAATGTAAATATTGAACCTTGATTTATAAATGATTTTTGACAATCGTTCTAAATTTAGAATGAATTAAGTTATGCATATATATGATGGATAGAACTTAATTTGAAATTTTATAATCTATAGAATGTGTTAGTTATTTGGAAAGATCGGGATCGGATGTAAGCCCAAAAATCATTCCAAGTAATAATATGATGCTATGAAGGAAGCTGAAGAATTGGAAATGGAAAATGAAGACCGGGAATCTTTGGACTTATTTGGATTGATTGTTGTTGTCTCAAATCGGGTCGTACACCCGATACGATGTTATAAGTGGCATGAGGTTTGAATGTATTTGAGGATTCTCGTATTTTGTTCCGTTCAGACCCAGAATGGACTTGTATGGATTGTGTATCTTACATTGTAATTGACTGCATAGCACTGATTTCTTTTAGTAGTGGACTGTGGCAATTAATTATTTCCATCTCTAAGTTTTACGTGCTTAGAGGTTATTTATTGATAGAAATTAGTGACATGTTGTAAATCGACAATGTGGCATATTCAAGTTATGGAATGAGCTAATGATGATCAAAGCATGGCTTACTGAAGCTTAGCTTTGTGTATATCGTGACATCGACGAACCACACCCCGGATTGATGGTAAAATGGCGGTTAGCTTATATACATATCTCTATTGAAACTCGAAAGCTTCGGCGGTAGATCTACTCTGAAAATTGGAAATTAGGTTTGTTCGGTGTCCGTGTTTGGATGTTAACTGGTGATTTACCTGGTGTTTGGTGTCCATGTCTGGATGAAAACCATGGGATGCACCTTGATCGTGTTCCCGATTGATCTTTCATGTCAGGAACCATCATATTGGAACCCAACAACCAATACGAGCCTTTCATTTTGTTTATAAACTATGTAAGTGGGCATAGCCACTATGCTTGCTAAGATTAATATATTTATTTGTGAAACGATTTTCAACACTATACACTAATAGTATAAAGAAGATTTTCATGTAAGAAAGCATGTTTGGTTATCATAAGACAAACTCGCCTATTATGTAATGACCCGAAAATCCGATCCAATTTGAGCTGACCAAAAACACAAGTCCAACCCCAAATTAAACTGAAAATCAGGAAATTAATAGAAAGGAAACAGAGGGTGAGGATAGAGAAGATAGAAACCTAGAATAGAAGAAGAAGAAGAAGAAGAAGAAGAACACAACATCAGAGTGACACGAATCTCACAGCGGAACGAATAGCATATAATAGATAACATATCCTTGAAATAAAGGTTTTACTTGAATATACATATCATTATCAAGTACATCACTTACAACACAACGGAAATAAACCATAGCTATATGATCCTGAAGCCTCCTGCTCCAGCTCTTCGAGTATCTGTAAACCCTGACTACTTGACTGCCCGTACAAAATTGGGCACCCAAGAGTTTAGGGAAAACAAAACAAAATAAACTCCGGTTCAGTCATGGAACTGGTATGAGTAAAACAGTTTAAACAGTTTAAGCCATTAAACGATAACTCATAAGACCACGCCGTATAACGGAACGGGGTTTTCCCTTATGAGAATAAAAAATATCTTTATATCAAAAACCTTTTGATAATATAATAATGTCTATCAACCACAACTATAATAATCATCTAGCAGAAACGTTTTCATCTCACGTTTTACATATATAGTATACAATCAAAACCGCAAGCACGTATTGGGTAATGGATTCCAACTTTGACAAGGTATGGAACCACCTTTCGCTACTGTACCTCTAGAAAGGAATACACTAGATTCAACAAGAAAATCTTACAACCCGGCTACACATGACCGACCACTCATTTCGCTTGAGTGTATCGAATGTATATCACCAACGGTTGGGATCAGCAACCGTTTCCCGAATAGGACAGCATCAACAATATATTTTTAGAAGTAAATGAAACTCTAGATCAGGTGATTATACACCCTATTTCGAAGCGTCCGACTTAGCCATGCTGCCTTCCCGATTTCTGTTATTTACCGGTTGATGAGGCTAGAGGTTACGCTTCATCATCACATCAGATTAACTTCGAATACCACATTGTCAGATCCATAGGAAATCACTAATTGACGTCTACAACAGTACATTACGTGTTAGCTAAAGAAGTTTCCTTCTCCGCTTCCACTCTTGGTACGGTTGAAGAAATCAATGTACGTGACCTTTCTGAAAATACTCTGTCAGACATTCATCCATACAAGTCATCCAGGAACAGGATGAACTGAAGGCACTATTCAGTACATCCATCTTAGGCACCGTTATCTAAGATTTATGCAACAGCCCTTGCCCTTTACCCCGTCTTTAATTTCCTTTGACATATATGATTCGCAACGCTTATGCCAATACAGAGTGGTTCTTTGGATAATAATCCAACCGGTCTCTCCATATTAACAACGTTAAAATGGTCAAAACTTCGATAGTCTATGATTTAACAATCAAAGAAAAACAGGTGTGCAAATAACTATATTATTTCCAGGAGGAAATTATATCGATCAATCATCATTCTACATTTATCTCTTTATTTCATTAATTTACTTATTTCCTGTTTCCTTATATTCAACATTTCTTATTTTCTAAATTTAGAAAATATATGTTATTACCACTGGAAAACATTTCCATTTCTTGTTTTCTATATCAAAAAACATTTCTGGTTCTTAGTTGGAAAACATTTCCAAAACTCCTTCATTGGACTTGGACAGATGTTTAAACAAACCATCGCAATGCCAACTCAAACCATTACGCTTAATAGCTAAATTCCTTTAACCCACCTTCACTATCGAACCTTAACCATTCCTTAGTTAAAAATGAAGTCAATCAAGTTGGGGTAATACTACCTCTCAGACCTTAACAGAACAACGTTTCTAACCTTGAAATAGACAAAGTTCACCTTTTAATTCTTTAACAAACTTCTTTACGTAACTCTCTTTCGAGTCATCTCTATTCGATAATTCTTTCCTTCAAATAAGGTATATTCGATAACTTTATTGGACTAACGCTATCGGATTAACTCTATTTGATTTAACTCTTTTAACTCTATTCGAATAAACCAAATTCGATTAAATCCTTTAACTCTATTCGAATAAACCAAATCTGATTAACTCCTTTAATTCCATTCGAATAAACTATATTCGATTTATTCCTTTAACTCCATTTAACTCTATTCGAATAACTAATATTCGATAACTCTATTTAACTCTTATTCGAATAACTAATATTCGATAACTCCTTTCGATTAACTAATAATCGATAACTCCTTCGACTAACTAATAATCGATAACTCCTTTCGATTAACTAATAATCGATAATTTCTTCGATTAACTAAAAATCGATAACTCCTTTCCTTTAACTCTATTCGAATAACTAATATTCGATAAACTCCATTTGAATAACTCTAGTTCGATTTAACTCTATCGATTTACTCTAATTGATTAACTCTAACTGGTTAACTCTTATTCGAATAACAAATATTCGTTTAACTCTATTCAGCTAACTCGACTCGACTAACCCCTTTTCGAATAACATATTCGATTTACTAACTATCGAATACCATATTCGATTGACTCCCTTCGAATACCATGTTCGATTTAACTCTATTCGAATAACTAAATTCGATTAACTCCTTTTCAAATAAACTATTCATTTATAAAGATTTACTTTTAGTAATGGTTCTTCACTTTACAAATGATTTCCTTTTTAGTAACGTTTTCCTTTTTATAACGTTTTCCTTTTTACAACATCCTATCCGGTTATAAACAAATTTCCTTTTTATAACTCTATTTATTTTCTAAATATTTCCTTTTTAATTCTATTTGTAAATGGTTTTACAAATATCTCCTTTTCGATTTCATTTGTAAAGGTTTTACAAATATTCCTCTTTCGATTTCAGTTGTAAAGGTTTTACAAATATTCCCTATTCAATCTCATTTGTAAATGGTTTACAAACAATTCTCTTTCTGATCTATTTGCAAGTGGTTTGCAAATAATTCCTTTAGGGTTTTATTTTTAAGTATTTTCTATTTATAAATAATCCATTTATAAATAAATTTCTTTTTATAAATATTATATTTATAAATATTCTCTTTTATAAAATCCTCTGATTTTATAAACAATCTATTTTCAATATTCATTTTGAAAATTCCCTTTTTCTCCAAATCCCGGTATGTTATGGTGTATAACATATCAAATTACGATGTCCAATATCGTCCATACACATATAATCAACAACAGTTTATAAATCACATCATATATCACAATATATGAAAACAATAAAATAACTGTTGAGGAATCCAGTCGGATTCCTCCAACATGTCTCCCTGCATCCACAAATGTTACACAATAAAATCAACATCACTTTCAGTTCCATATGATATATTCTGTTAAACAGAATCAATATAGAAATTCAACTAACTGACTAGCAGTTCAATCAAATAATCAACACACATTCAATCATCCAATATTTAACAGTTCTAAAAATACAATATGAAAATATAAACTGTTCAGAGTTGGTGAGATTTACTCACATTGGACGATCATTGTTAATAACGATAACCATCGCTTGATTTGATTCAGACGGACAATTTATTTTACAATAAATTATAGCGGGCTCCGATGGACTTCCAGTCAGTTCCATCGTGTAGAGTCCATCCATACAATCCTGTCGGATCCTATTTCGCAATTTAAATCCAGGCCAACCATGCTTTGCAAAGCCCAGACCCGTGTTTTCCTTTTCTTCCCCAATTGCTTAAAACCGCTGCTTCCCACAACAGACATTGCGATTTACATAGCCATCCACCACTCCACAAAACTTAAAATCATTTAAAACTTTAGGCCTCACTACTTCAGCCGGCCCACTACCCAAGCCCGTTCATAAGAAACAATCTGTCTTCCAACTCCAACAGGTTTTTCAGCGAGCTTCTAATGGCCATTTTCAACGTCGGTCTTCCATCTTGTATTCCAGTCTCTCACCACCGTTTGCCAAATCAAAGTTGGCGTTGAACTCCCCATCCCCGAACTCTATGTTCTCATACCAGTTTCATTCACCTCGCGTCCACCTTCCCTTGTGCGATTTTCAACTCCTCCGTACCATTACAGCAGGGTACCGATCCCTTTTGGTTTGAGAACTCCCCAAAAATCCACAATGAAGCCAACTCCAACCATTAACCCAATTACAACTTTAGTTTAATAATCAAAGCTTCACAGGAATGCGATTCCTGAACCATAACTCACGGTAGAAATTTCCTACCGAACAAAAAAATGATGAACCTCTTTGAAACCCATACTAGGCTGTAGAGAACCTCGCAAAGATCATTATATACTTCTGAAATGATTTATGGCAATTTTATTGAATTTGTTTCGATTTTTCGAGGTATCGATGTCATTTTGATTTTTACTGAATGATGGAGGCGGAAATTCTGTTGAATACAAAGGAAAATGTTGACCTAGGTTTTAACGTAAGGGCGTATATATATATAGTTTAGCAAATTTTTAGTTGAGAGGCTATTCTTGGTCCATGTTTTGAAGGAGGGGAGAGATGTGGCTGAGTATGAAGAAATGTGGCTTTGTTTGATCCGAGATTTTTTGTTAAGGGGTGGATGTTTTAAACTATAACATTCTTGGTGATCCTTCTATATGAAGTTTGTTCTCATCCGGACGGCAAATGACAGAAATAAAAATACTGTTGTGACGAGCAAGGTGACACGATTTCAAAAATATAAAAATACCGGTAGATTAACTCATATTGTGAAATCCCAAAATGTTGATTAAAGGGTGCAAAATACTCCAAATAAAAAGTTGCTTATTTAATTAATTAAAAATTACAGTAAAATTCTAAAAATTAAATTATCGTTATGTCTCAAAAGAACCTTGTCTAAATTCAAACCCGATCTCAAGTTATATCGAATAAACCATTATGGTCGATAAACGATTCTATAGCGACTATTTTAAAATTTGATTTGGACGTAAATCAAAATCTACACGACGAAATCCAGATTTTTCTCTTCCACTAGAAAGATATACTTCACCAACTCCATACGTTTCTTGTTTCACAGGAATCCGATTTAAAACGAATCTTGTACATTCAGTTGAAGTTTGAATTGCCAAATTACTAACTGTAGCGCCATTTCAAGCTCGGTTTTAATTATAATATAATTATACGTTCAAACTGTCGTTCAAATAATATATTCGTTATTCAAATTCAATTCCAAGCTGAACTAAATATCACAGATGATCCAGTTCACACCATATCGCCATTTCAGCCAATTCTGATTATTTCAGAATTAAATATATTATTTAATTTATTATTTTAATTAAATATCCACCATTATTTAATTCCACGACCATTAAATCCTTTTAATCACCTTTCAAATAATTAAATAAATTAATTATTATACCGCTGGAAATGCGGGTTATTACATTCTTCCCCACTTAAAATAATTTCGTCCTCGAAATTGCTAAGTGAGAAAACAAAGCCTATCGACTGGTTAGAACTTATTTGTTCATTTCCTAACTTCAGTTTTCAACTGAAACAATTTAATTTTAATTAAAATATTATTTAATCCTTATCAACGAAAATTTTCAAAAAAAATCCTGAAAATTTTCTAACGCCTTAACTTTTCGAAAAATTTCGCCAGCACCTCCTTTGTACTGGTCAATACGTCAAACCACCACTCGCCTCTCTGGGCCATCTCCATCCCAAAAGAAAATCAAACAGCCAAGCGGCTTGCTAATTCGGCTCATAAATCTTATATCAAATAGAAATATAAACTTGTACCTTTTGTCCGCATATCATTATATCCTTTCCACCTGTTATCAATTCAGCGGATACAAGGGTCATCCCAATCAAATTCCAGTCTGCTTTTATCCACAACACAACCATTCGCTTATATCCGAGCCAAATATCATTTCAACTCGAGTTTCTTCTCGATTCCCAACTCTTAACTTGATTATCACATTAAACTTCAAATTTGAATCTCACAATCCAATTTGTCTTGATTTTATTCCAATTCAATCTCAGTTACCACTTTACTGGCTTTACTTTAATTCAAATTTTCTTTCACAAATTTCTATTAAATTTATTTTTAATTCAAATAGTCTTTCCCTGGGAGTTTTTAAACAGTTTACTCTTTTCAAAAAAATCAAATTTTCCTTTTGAACATGTCACTGAGCCCTTAATTAATATTCCATTAGTTAAATCACTTCTCTATTTCTTTATCAATATTTGTTAACCAAATATTTTCAATAACCATATTGGCCTTTTATGTTATTTGGAAAACATTTCCGAATATCGCCTTCCTTTATTTTCTAAACTTTAGAAAATATATGCTATTTATAATTGCAAAATATTCCAATTACTTATCTCTTTTCCGATCTCGTTTATTTCTATACTTAGGAAATATTCTTTATTATATTTCCAAGCTTACACTTATTTGGGTTAAAACGGATGTTGTGCAAAACATCGTTACGACAACCCAAATACTATATTCAACTAACTCTTATTCAACATTGATCTTCGAGCCTGAAATCTTACTATTTATCTGTTAATAATGAAATCAATCAAGTTGGGGTATAACTACCTCTCAGACCTTGACTGAATAACATTTATAACATCAAAACAGATATGACTACTTACTCGAATAATCAATACCATACAATTACTTATTCACTTTTAAACACGTATACGCTTCCTCTTTCTATTCTTACTAGATTTTATTCTTAGTCTTCCTTTTTGATTTTACTATTCTATTTCTAAGTTCGTTTCCTTATCGACTTCTATATATATATATATATATATATATATATCGATACGTTGATTTCTAACTATCAAATTATCTTAAAAATATTTTAACTCCTTAAATTCCCGGAAAAATTCGTCATATCCTCCTTTGTACCAGGAGCATCGGGATATTTCAAATAGCCTCCCATGGCCCTCACCAATCCACAAGAAAAAGAAAAAGCCAAGCAGCTAGCCGATACGGCGCATAAAATCTCATATATGAATTAAATATATACCTTTTCGTCGAGCATTCTATATATACATCTTCATACCTTATCCATACCTATCTCATGTATATTTATACCTGCCTAATCTATTTTAACTATACCTAATCGTTTTAACTCAATTCGTTAATTAATTTGTTAATTAACTCTTTAGTCTATTTCACTTTTATATTTGAACATGACATGTTCAAATTTATTTTAACTTGCTTGTTAACTAATTTGAATCCAATTTTCAAATTTAAGTTCTATATTCGATTTCGAATATCCATTTACAAATCCAATTCGCCTTTCAAGGTTCAACTTCAAATTCAAAACTCGATTAACTAATTCCTCTTCGACTTAGTTAATTCTATTCAATTTCTATTCAAATTTTATATCACTTCTATTATTCAAATCTATATATCAAATTCTATTATTCAAATTCTATATATCAAATTCTATTCAAATTCTATATTATAAATCCCATTTGAATTTCCATATTCAATTTCTATATATCAAATTCTATATTATAAATCCCATTTTGAAATTCAACACAACTTGTCTTTCCCAAAACAAATTCAAAACAATATCTCTGCTAGTAATTCGTCACTTACAACTCGAAAATGAATACTGATGATGCAGCAGTCATCATCGGAATCTATTTTCCAGCGATCGAAGTTAGTTCAATACTATAAAACCATTTCTAAACATTTCCACTTTTAAATTCATTTCAAAATATAATTCACACTGCTTGTAAAATAATTTAAAATCTCCCAGGATCTTAAATTTTCCTTATTTTTAATCCAAATCCATTTACAAACACTTATCCAATTCTCCAGAGTTTTAACTCAATTTCTAGTTTAAAATTTCAAATTCAACTCATCTGATTTCACGTATTTTACTTATATGAATTCTGATTGGTTATTTACATAACCATTTAATTTATAATCTTACTCGATTATAATAACAACCAATATATCCACTATATTATAGTTATTCCAATATAAGTCCTTTATATCAAAATATAATTTGGGTAAAAAATTTCATTTACCCTCTTTCAAAACATACCATGATGGTTCATCGTATTCGAGTATTTACAAAATCCCTACCGATACAGTGGATCAAACTGATCGACTAGAACTCATAAACGACTCAACCAACAAATCTCCACAATATAAAATTATTTTATATTGAATAACAAATACGCTCTTGTATATATACACTCAACTCAGTCTACGGTATTACTAACCCCATCTCTACTGAGTCACGCCACAGAGCCAAGGTAATTCTTAACTTAAGCACTGATACCAACAGTAATGACCTGAAAATCCGGTCCGATTTGAGCTGACCAAAAACACAAGTCCAACCCCAAATTAAACTGAAAATCAGGAAATTAATAGAAAGAAAACAGAGGGTGAGGATAGATAAGATAGAAACTTAGAATAGAAGAAGAAGAAGAAGAACACAACATCAGAGTGACACGAATCTCACAGCAGAACGAATAACATATAATAGATAACATATCCTTGAAATAAAGGTTTTTCCTGAATATACATATCATTATCAAGTACATCACTTACAACACAGCGGAAATAAACAATAGTTATATGATCCTGAAGCATCCTGCTCCAGCTCTTCGAGTATCTGTAAATCCCTACTACTTGACTGCCCGTACAAAATTGGGCACCCAAGAGTTTAGGGAAAACAAAACAAAATTGTAACAACCCGTGTTTTTATAACGTGTAATAACCATAAATCAAGGCAGAATTAATTTTTAAAGTAAGAATCAAGGGAAACGGGTCACACCATTGCGTTCGTCTCGAAATCCTGCTTGGAAACGAGTCCGAGTTTTCGAAAATTGGAGTCCATATGACCAAGTTATGACCATTCGAAGTTTTCAGAAATTTTCAAATTCAAAACAGACTCAATTCGAATTCAAAATTCGAATTCAAAATTCGAATTTCAAACCTCCAAATGGACTGGGCGGGAAAAATCCCGCCCAGGACCAGGTCGACCTGGGGGTCGACTATGTAGTCGACCTACCTAGGGCCAGGTCGACGATAGTGTCGACCTGGTGCCCGAGCCCATTTCTGAAGCTAGATTCACTCTGATGTATGTGGCCTCATTTCTGTCCACATTCGTTGACCTGACCCTATAAATATAGCCCCTAACACCAGTCTCTCTACACCAAATTTCTTTCTGACCTTATGCTGCTCTGATTCTGGTTGAAAAGTTTGAGAGAGGGACTGCTTCTACTACGTTGAGACTGCGTTAAAGGAATTGCTGATTAGGGGACTTCTATTAGGACTTGACTAAGCAACAAACGACTCTCTTTTTCTAATTCTCGAACCACGATCTGTAAGCGCTAGTTATTTTAAGATTTAAACTGTAAATGTATTATGAATATGATGTAAAATTGAAATTGGACCTATGTATGATGACTGTTTACATTCATTCTTGTTCATCTTGGATCTTGACTCTTGAATATTACTTTGACATCGATTTGGGGCCTATTCATGTTGTAAATCAAAAGAAGAAACCCCTCTTATTATCAAGTTGAATCTATTATTAGCCACATGTTTATGATTATCACCTTATGACAGTCGTACCGTGACTATACTATCATCTTATGACAATCGTTACTATGACTATACTATCACCTTATGACAGACGTTACCGTGACTATACTATCATCTTATGACAATCGTTACTATGACTATACTATCACCTTATGACAGACGTTACCATGACTATACTATCATCTTATGACAATCGTTACTATGACTATACTATCACCTTGTGACAGTCGTTACCATGACTATACTATCACCTTTTGACAGCTGTTATTTTGACTAGTACCTTATCCTGCTAGATTTGGAATCTTTATGTTTGAGGCCAATATTTCATATGCCAGTAATGTTTTATTTCAAGTCATATCATCTTATGCTAGTAATCACTCTTGCCACCTTATATCCATTTCTTTTTATGTCACTCCCTAATTAGATTTATTTGTATCGATTCGAACTTTGGTGCGATGGGAATACGATTTGGGTATATTGGGTAAAATATGAATTAGCTTTAAACTAGAACATGAACATTATTATGACTTGAACCTGAATATGGACATGAACTAGACTATGTTGTGGTGTAAATCTGCCCGGAACCGCCCGGCAAATCCAGTAACCACATCAGTTAGTCTAATGTGAGTGGTTGGCGTGCACTGATGAATTAATGCCACATGATAGTGTTAAGTCATGAACCACTTGAATATACTTAACCAACTTGATACATGATCTGGATATGGTTAAGTCACGAATTTGAATGACAACACTTAACCCATTAGAAACCCTAGTTACGCGGTACTTTTCAGCATTAACCCACTTAGATGTATCACGATACCCTGGGACTAGGCAGGGTGGGACACGATTACTGGGCTGATTGTAAGCGACCAGAACGACGGCTGAGTAGGTGCGCCATTGTAGGTTCGGGTGGGCTATGGTCGTGCATGTAGTCCGGAGTTGAAAAAGCAGGCATTGGGCACCCGTAGATTTACACTGTGCGTGCTTGATTCGTGTCGGTGGTTGGCACCATAGGACTTGATACACCCTATGGTGGACCTAGCACAGGTAACTACATTTCTGGATAGGGCCGTATGACACAGACACATGACGAGCTAGGACTTGTAGGGAGCCGATCGATTAGTAGATCGTACCGTAGGACCCCGTAATGGGTTACTTCATGACACTGGGCTAAGGGATCATTTCATGGTTAATACTTGATATGGGTTAGAATACTAGTACAGTTGGTGCAGCGAACCTTGAACATGCGATGCCAGACTTATCTTGTTATCTTAATTATCCAACTAGTTCTGTTATCATCCTTATGTTTAATTCCCGTTTTCACATATCATGTTACCTTTACTAGTTTTCATACTGAAAGTCACTAGGGCTTACCGGTCTTTATGACTGACCCTTTTTCTTTCGCCCCTTTTTCTTTCGTTCCCCCCCTAGGTTCCCATGGAGGAAACACTAGCTCTTAGCTTGGATTCAACTTTCTTTCTGACAGCTCATGTACGGTTTGGTCTTGGGCTATGCTATGGCTTCTTCTGCTATTTATGGGGAATAATTTACTTTTGTTTTAAGGTTTATGCTTCTTTACTATGAACTTGATGTAATAATTTGTATCTTGGATATATGAGCTTTTGACTCTTTTCTTGGAAATAACAAAAAGTTGGTTTTTAATTTCTACCGTTGCTTTATTTATGTTCTGCCTTGTGATATCTCTGTGCATGTTTACCTAGATAATACTCCACCAAAACTAGTGCATTCCCTTTGTGAGTGACCCTAGCGGAGGTGGGGTGTTACAATTTGGTATCAGAGCAGAAGGTTTCCAGGCTGGGCAGAAGTTTTTAAAAAAACCGTCTGAAACTGTTTTCAAAACCATTTATAAAGAAGCATTTTTCAAGAAAAGGTTTATGTTTAAAAAGGTTATTCCACAAGAAGCCATTAGCACTTCCCTTTGTTTCCTCGTTTGAATGTTTTCTTTTCGTTTTTCAGCATGGCCGATCTTAACCTTCCTGAGGGAATTTCTGTGCCTGGATGGTTCCGAAGGTACTTAGAAGCCAGGGCCAACGACGCGGGCACGACAGACATCCCTCCTCCTCCCCCAGTAGTCGCGGTTCCTCCTCCTCCTGGTACCGCCTTTGTCAAAATATGCAAAGACTTTAGAGCGATGGCGGCAAGAACTTCGTTGGAACTGAAACCTTCGTTGAGGCATGAAACTGGCTAAAGGAAACAGAAGACTTGTTCATTATATTCGATATGGAGGACCATAGGAAAGTTCAGTTGGCAGCATGGTTGTTGAAAGAGGAAGCTTCATTTTGGTGGGAAGTCACCAACGCTACCGGGCCAGTTGAGACTTGGGCAGACTTTAGAGAAAGGTTTGGGCTCAAATTCCTATCGTCGGCAGAGGAGAACCTTCAGATGGAGAGGTTCCTAGCACTCAAGCAATGGGATATGTCTGTGAGGGAGTACGTGAATAAGTTTAATCAGCTTGCTCGGATCGGTTTGGATTTAGTCAACACAACCTAGAAAAAGGTTGTACGCTTTGCTCGAGGATTGAACGAGCCACTACATAGCTTGGCCCTAACTCATATACCCATGGGGGTGACCTTTGAAAGCTTGGTGGATATGGCTCTACTCCATGAGGAAGATAAGAATAGAAAGAAGGAGGTTAAGCCTAATGAGACTCAGAATAAGAAGGCTGACTTCAAGAAGGGGAACAACAAGAATAATAAGAATAACAAGAGCAACAACAAATTACGTGAGACGAGGAAGTGCAACTTCTGTGGTATTATTGGACATCTAGCTAAAGACTGTAGAAGGAAGAAGAGGAAGTTGGGTGAATGCTTTCATTGTGGAGATACTGGACACATCAGCAAGGATTGGCCTAAGAAGCAAGGGCAGGGGTAGGGGCAGACTCAGCGAGCAGGACCTTCTGGAGGGCAGTTGCATGCTCTCAACACTGCTCCAGCTCCTGACCGAGGTAGTAATATTTCCGTAGAAAGCCTTGTTTACATTTCTGACTTTCCTGTTCGAACTTTATTTGACTCTGGCGCATCGCATACTTTTATTTCTTCTGATATTGTCGAAAATATGCACCTAAGTACTAGTCTGGTTGAGCATCCCGTTATAGTTTCAAATCCAATTGGGGGCTCCGCCCATTTATCTATGATGTGTGTGGATTTGAGGATCTCTATCTTAAGCATAGAATTCACGTGTAATGCTTATGTTCTCGGATTTATGGGATACGATTTGATCCTAGGTATGGACTGGCTGTCCGATTATGGAGCCATTCTTGATTGTGAACGAAGGGTAGTGAGGCTCCTGACTCGCCTTGGTAATACCCTTGAAATTTCTTGTAACCCTAAGGGTTCGGTCATGTTATCTTGAATCCCTTGACTCGTCCGACGATAATTTGCAATCTGTAAGAGTGGTCCGAGAATATCCAGATGTCTTTGATGAAGTAAGGGGATTACCTCCTAAACGCAAGATAGAGTTCCGAATTTATCTTGTTGATAATGTCAAGCCAGTTTCATTGCCCGTTAGGCACATGGCCTCGCAAGAAAGAAGAGAGCTCAGTAAACAAATCAACGAATTTCTCGAGAAAAATTTCATATGACGAAGCATTTCAGAATGTGGTGCTCCGGTAGTGTTCGCTACTAAGGCGGATGGATCGCTTCGTCTGTGCGTAGATTATCGTGAGTTAAACAAGCTGACAAAGAAGAATAGGCACCCACTACCAAGAATCGACGATCTGTTTGACCAGCTTGTGGGAGCATCTGTTTTCTCTCAACTCGATCTAGCCACAGGATTCCATCAGCTCAGAGTGGCTGAGGATAGCATTGACAAAACTGCGTTTAGGACTCCGGATGGGTTCTTCGAATGGCTCGTTATGCCGTTTGGGTTAACGAATGCACCCGCATACTTTGTAGATTTGATGAGCAGGGTGTTTCGGGAGTTCCTTAACAAGTTTGTGGTAGTCTTCGTGGATGATATTTTGATCTTCTCAAAAGATGAAGAAGAGCATGCTAAGCATCTCAATGAAGTCAAGGAAATGCTTAGAGCACACCAATTAAAGGCTAAGTTCTCCAAATGCCATTTTTGGAGGAAGGAAGTTCGGTTCCTTGGACATGTAGTTTCTAAGCAAGGCAAAGCCGTGGACCCTGCAAAGGTAGTTGCGGTATAGGACTGGAAAATTCCTAAGAATGCAACGGAGGTGAGGAGCTTTCTCGGTTTGGCGGGCTACTACAGGAAGTTCATTAGGGACTTCGCTAAGATTTCAGCCCCTCTTACTAAATTAACAAAGAAGAACCTACCTTTTGCATGGGACCTAGAATGTGATGCTGCTTTTCAGAGACTTAAGAGAGCCCTCACCACAGCTCTAGTCTTAGCATTACCCGATGGAGGTAAGATGTTTATCGTGTACACAGATGCGTGCGACACGGGGTTAGGCGCTGTCCTAATGCAAGAAGGAAGAGTAATATGCTACGGGGGCAGACAACTTAAAGTCCATGAGAAAAACTATCCCACGCATGACTTGGAGTTGGCCGCGATTGTTTTTGCACTTAAAGCTTGGTTCCATTATCTTCTAGGGGAGAGGTTCGAGCTTTATACCGACCCACAAATCGCTTAAGTACCTCTTCTCACAAAAAGACTTGAATCTAAGACAACAGCGGTGGATGGAGTTCTTGGCATCATATGACTTCGATATAGCTTATACCCCTGGCAAGGGTAATGTGGTGGTAGACGCGCTAAGTAGAAAAAGGCTGACTTTGAGCCCCTTGTTTGTTGAAATGAAAAGCCTTGAGTTTATAGCAACCTTTGATTTTACACATGCTGTTGAGTCATTGACTGCTACGTTTGCATCTCTTGAGTTAAGACCTACACTTCTAGATCAAGTAGGGACTTCACAGAAGGAAGACCTATAGTTAGTTGAAATCATGGACAAGCTGATTAGAGGTGAGACGTCAAGTCGCCTCAGTAGGTATGCCATAGATGACAAAGGATGGCTAAGGCGCGATGGAAGGTTATGTGTCCCACAAGTGGGAGACTTAGTAAGGAGAGTTCTCGAAGAAGCGCACCACTCGAAGATGACTATACATCCCGGAGGAGATAAGATGTACAGGGATATGAAACGCATTTTCTTTTGGGATGGAATGAAAAAGGACGTGGCAGAGTTCGTTTCGAAGTGCATGGTGTGCCAACAAGTAAAGGCCGAGTCAAAGAAGCCTGGTGGGCTATTGCATCCTTTGGAGGTTCCGCAATGGAAATGGGAGAGTATCTCGATGGATTTCGTGGATGGACTGCCTAGGTCTAGGAAGGGAAATACTAGCGTCTGGGTCATAGTTGATAGACTCACGAAAAGCGCTCACTACATTCCGGTGAAGAGCAAGAGGACCGCATCAGGGCTAGCGTCTATTTACCTTCGAGAGATAGTACGATTGCATGGAGTTCCTTCTAGTATAGTTAGTGATCGTGACCCTATTTTCACTAGCCAGTTTTGGAATAGTATGCAAGAAGCAATGGGAACACGACTGAACTTAAGCACAGCCTATCACCCACAGACGGATGGACAAACTGAAAGGGTAAATAGGGTACTAGAAGATCTCCTGCGGCTATGAATTCTTGACTTTGGTGGTACTTGGGAAGACCATCTTCCTCTCGTGGTGTTTGCGTATAATAACAGTTACCAAGCTAGCATCGGAATGGCACCGTTCGAAGCCCTATATGGAAGACCGTGCAAGTCGCCAACTTGTTGGTGGGAGACGACAGACAGACTTATAGTTGGGCTCGACATGATAAGGGACACTTCTAAGAAGATTGAGTTGATACGAAGACGGATGAAAATGGCCCAAGATAGACAGAAATCTTATGCGGACCAGAGAAGGACAGACTTAGAGTTCGAAGTCGGAGATATGGTCTTTATAAAGGTTTCTCCATTACGCAATGTAGTTCGTTTTGGAGCAGTTGGAAAGCTAGCACCAAGATTTGTAGGACCATTCCCCGTCATTGTAAGGATTGGATGAATGGCCTACAAGGTAGACTTACTCGAGAAGTTGTCTGGAGTACACAATGTCTTTCACGTCTCGCATCTCCGGAAGTGTTTGCATGAGTCAGCCGAAGTGGTTGAGCCAAGCATCCTTGAAGACGTGGAAGTGGAGAAAGAAGCAACATTGAGGCGAGTTCCGATTCGTATCTTAGGAAGGAAGATTAAGAAGCTAAGGAATCGAGAAGTCAAGCTAGTGAAAGTGGAGTGAAGCCCAAGAGGACGCAACTTGGGAAACCGAAGAAAAGATACGCGCACTTTACCCATTTCTTTTTGAGGGTACATTCTCGATCTCTTGAAAACCTTTTCGTATCATGCTTCTAATATCTATGTTTGTCTTGTTATCTTCTCGATCTTATCTTGAGAACCTTAGGTAGAACCGTATGGATGTAAACATGTGATTGAAACATGTCATGGTTGATGGTTGCAAATGGTTGCAAGTGGTTGCAAATGGTTGCTATTGGATGCATGACACACATTAGGCACAAGATCGGCTCAGTCACATTTTCATGTTGCATATGAATGGGTGCTTATACTTGTACATGGATGGAACTTGTTATGCTATCACTTGGATGTTGCATATGGATGAATGACTGTGCACTCATGTAGAGATTATAAACTATGCTAGGAATTTGCATACATGTTGGATTCATGACACTAACATATTTTGCATTAAGGAGGTTTACTGAATCAGTAACCGCCTGATCTTTTGCATTAGATAAAGTTCATATACACACACTTTCTGCTTATGTTCATACAACACTAGAAGTCTTTTAAGGACAATGGTTTCCTGTGGATGATGCTTTGAGTAGATGGTTGATTGGATGGTAGGACACATCCTCCCTAACTTACAGATTTCGGGGACAAAATCCTTTAAGGAGGGGGAGAATGTAACAACCCGTGTTTTTATAACGTGTAATAACCATAAATCAAGGCAGAACTAATTTTTAAAATAATAATCAAGGGAAACGGGTTATGCCATTGCATTCGTGTCGAAATTCTGCTTGGAAACGAGTCCGAGTTTTCGAAAATCGGAGTCTGTATGACCAAGTTATGACCATTCGAAGTTTTCAGAAATTTTCAAATTCAAAACAGACTCAATTCGAATTCAAAATTCGAATTTCAAACCTCCAAATGGACTGGGCGGGAAAAATCCCGCCCAGGACCAGGTCGACCTGGGGGTCGACTATGTAGTCGACATACCCAGGGCCATGTCGACCATAGTGTCGACCTGGGGGTCAATCTGGTGCCCGAGCCCATTTTTGAAGCTAGATTCACTCTGATGTATGTGGCCTCATTTCTGTCCACATTCGTTGACCTGACCCTATAAATACAGCCCCTAACACCAGTCTCTCTACACCAAATTTCTTTTTGACCTGATGCTGCTCTGATTCTGGTTGAAAAGTTTGAGAGAGGGACTGCTTCTACTACGTTGAGACCACGTTAAAGGAATTGTTGATTAGGGGACTTCTATTAGGACTTGACTAAGCAACAAACGACTCTTTTTTTCTAATTCTCGAACCACGATCTGTAAGCCCCAGTAATTTTCAGATTTAAACTGTAAATGTATTATGAATATGATGTAAAATTGAAATTGGACCTATGTATGATGACTGTTTACATTCATTCTTGTTCATCTTGGATCTTGACTCTTGAATATTACTATGACATCGATTTGGGTCCTATTCATGTTGTAAATCAAAAAGAGAAACCCCTCTTATTATTATGTTGAATCTGTTATTAGCCACATGTTTATGATTATCACCTTATGACAGTCGTACCGTGACTATACTATCATCTTATGACAATCGTTACTATGACTATACTATCAACTTATGACAGACGTTACCATGACTATACTATCATCTTATGACAATCGTTACTATGATTATACTATCACCTTATGACAGTCGTTACCATGACTATACCATCATCTTATCACAATCGTTACTATGACTATACTATCACCTTATGACAGTCGTTACCATGACTATACAATCACCTTGTGACAACTGTTATTTTGACTAGTACCTTATCCTGCTAGATTTGGAATCTTTATGTTTGAGGCCAATATTTCATATGCCAGTAATGTTTTATTTCAAGTCATATCATGTTATGCTAGTAATCACTCTTGCCACCTTATACCCATTTCTTTTTATGACACTCCCTAATTAGATTTATTTGTATCGATTCGAACCTTCGTGCGATGGGAATACGATTTGGGTAGATTAGGTAAAATATGAATTAGCTTTAAAATTGAACATGAACATTATTATGACTTGAACCTGAATATGAACTTGAACTTGACACGATTTGACATAAAACATGACTTTAAAACTCGACATGGATCTAAACATGAAAACTTGAATGTGGGCATGACAGTTAGATAAACTTGAACATGGCCAACTCGAGGTTGGGTTGAATTTGCAGTGTAAATCTGCCCGGAACCGCCCAGCAAATCCAGTGGCTGCAAACAATAGGATCCAATGTGGGTAGTTGGTCGTATCGCACGTAAAAACCCAAGGTTAGACTATGTTGTGGTGTAAGTCTGCCTGGAACCGCCCGGCAAATCCAGTAACCACAACAGTTAGTCTAATGTGAGAGGTTGGCGTGCACTAATGAATTAATGCCACATGATAGGGTTAAGTCATGAACCACTTGAATATACTTAACCGACTTAATACATGATCTGGATAGGGTTAAGTCACGAATTTGAATGACAACACTTTACCCATTAGAATCCCTAGTTACGCGGTCCTTTTCAGCAGTAACCCACTTAGATGTATCACGATACCCTGGGACTAGGCAGGGTCGGGCACGATTACTTGGCTAATTGTAAGCGACTAGAACGACGGCTGAGTCGGTGCGCCATTGTAGGTTCAGGCGGGCTATGGTCGTGCACGTAGTCCGGAGTTGAAAAAGCAGGCATTGGGCACCCATAGATTTACACTGTGCGTGCTTGATTTGTGTCGGTGGTTGGCACCATAGTACTTGATACACCCTATGGTGGACCTAGCACAGGTAACTACATTTCTGGATAGGGCCGTATGACACAGACACATGACGAGCTAGGACTTGTAGGGAGCCGATCGATTAGTAGATCGTACCGTAGGACCCCGTAATGGGTCACTTCATGACACTGGGCTAAGGGATCTTTTCATGGTTAATACTTGATATAGGTTAGAATACTAGTACAATTGGTGCAGCGAACCTTGAACAAGCGATGCCAGACTTGACTTATCTTGTTATCTTAATTATCCAACTAGTTCTGTTATCATCCTTATGTTTAATTCCCGTTTTCACATATCATGTTACCTTTACTAGTTTTCATACTGAAAGTCACTAGGGCTTACCAGTCTTTATGACTGACCCTTTTTCTTTCGTTCCCCCCTAGGTTCCCATGGAGGAAACACTAGCTCTTAGCTTGGATTCAACTTGCTTTCTGACAGCTCATGTACGGTTTGGTCTTGGGCTATGCTATGGCTGCTTCTGCTATTTATGGGGAATAATTTACTTTTGTTTTAAAGTTTATGCTTCTTTACTATGAACTTGATGTAATGGAATAATTTGTATCTTGGATATATGAGCTTTTGACTCTTTTCTTGGAAATAATAAAAAGTTGGTTTTTAATTTCTACCGCTGCTTTATTTATGTTCTACCTTGTGATATCTCTGTGCATGTTTACCTAGATAATACTCCACCAAAACTAGTGCATTCCCTTTGTGAGTGACCCTACCGGAGGTGGGGTGTTACAAAAATAAACTCCGGGTCAGTCATGGAACTGGTATGAGTAAAACAGTTTAAACAGTTTAAGCCATTAAACGATATCTCATAAGACCACGCCGTATAACGGAACAGGTTTTTTCCTTATGAGAATCAAAAATATCTTTATATCAAAAACCTTTTGATATTATAATAATGTCTATCAACCACAACTATAATAATCATCTAGCAGAAACGCTTTCATCTCACGTTCTACATATATTGTATTAATCAAAACCGCAAGCCCGTTTTGGGTAATGGATTTCCAACTATGACAAGGTATAGAACCACCTTTCGCTTGTGTACCTCTTGAAAGAAATACACTGGATTCAACAAGAACATCTTGCAACCCGGCCACACATGACCGACCACTCATTTCGCTTGAGTGTATCGAATGTATATCACCAACGGTTGGGATCAGCAACCGTTTCCCAAATGGGATAGCATCAACAATAAATTTTTAGAAGTAAATGAAACTCTAGATCAGGTGATTATACACCCTACTTTGGAGCGACCGACTTAGCCATGCTGCCTGCCCGATTTCTGTCATTTACCGGTTGATGAGGCTTGAGGTTACGCTTCATCATCACATCAGATTCACTTCGAATGCCACATTGTCAGATCCATAGGAAATCACTAATTGACGTCTACAACAGTACATTACGTGTTAGCTAAAGAAGTTTCCTTCTCCGCTTCCACTCTTGGTACGGTTGAAGAAATCAACGTGACCTTTCTGGAAATACTCTGTTAGACATTCATCCATACAAGTTATCCAAGAACAGGATGAACCGAAGGCACTATTCAGCACATCCATCATAGGCAACGTTATTTAAGATTTATGCAACTGCCCTTGCCCTTTACCCCGTCTTCAATTTCCTTTGGCATATATGATTTGCAACGCTTATGCCAATACAGAGTGGTTCTTTGGATAATAATCCAACCGGTCTATCCATATTAACAACGTTAAAATGGTCAAAACTTCGATAGTCTATGATTTAACCATCAAAGAAAAACAGGTGTGCAAACAACAATATTATTTCCAGGAGGAAATTATATCGATCAATCATCATTCTACATTTATCTCTTTATTACATTAATTTACTTATTTCATGTTTCCCTATATTCAACATTTCTTATTTTCTAAATTTAGAAAATATATGTTATTACCATTGGAAAACATTTCCATTTCTTGTTTTCTATATCAGAAAACATTTCTGTACTTAGTTGGAAAACATTTCCAATACTCCTTCATTGGACTTAGACAGATGTTTAAACAAACCATCGCGATGCCAACTCAAACCATTACGCTTATTAGCTAAATTCCTTTAACCCACCTTCACTATCGAACCTTAACCATTCCTTAGTTAAAAATGAAGTCAATCAAGTTGGGGTAATATTACCTCTCAGACCTTAACTGAACAACGTTTCTAGCCTTAAAATAGACAAAGTTCACCTTTTAATTCTTTAACAAACTTCCTTACGTAACTCTCTTTCGAATCATCTCTATTCGATAATTCTTTCCTTCGAATAAGGTATATTCGATAACTCTATTGAACTAACGCTATTGGATTAACTCTATTTGATTTAACTCTTTTAACTCTATTCGAATAAACCAAATTCTATTAACTCCTTTAACTCTATTCGAATAAACCAAATCTGATTGACTCCTTTAATTCCATTCGAATAAACTATATTCGATTTATTCCTTTAACTCCATTTAACTCTATTCGAATTACTAATATTCGATAACTCTATTTAACTCTTATTCTAATAACTAATATTCGATAACTCCTTTCGATTAACTAATAATCGATAACTCTTTCGACTAAGTAATAATTGATAACTCCTTTCGATTAACTAATAATCGATAATTCCTTCGATTAACTAAAAATCGATAACTCCTTTCCTTTAACTCTGTTCGAATAACTAATATTCGATAAACTCCATTTGAATAACTCTAGTTCGATTAAACTCTATTGATTTACTCTAATTGATTAACTCTAACTGGTTAACTCTTATTCGAATAACAAATATTCGATTAACTCTATTCAGCTAACTCGACTAACCCCTTTTCGAATAACATATTCGATTTACTAACTTTCGAATACCATATTCGATTGACTCCCTTCGAATACCATATCCGATTTAACTCTATTTGAATAATTAAATTCGATTAACTCCTTTTCGAATAAACTATTCATTTATAAAGATTTACTTTTAGTAATGGTTCTTCACTTTACAAATGATTTCCTTTTTAGTAACATTTTCCTTTTTATAATGTTTTCCTTTTTATAACATCCTATTCGGTTATAAACAAATTTCCTTTTTATAACTCTATTTATTTTCTAAATGTTTCCTTTTTAATTCTATTTGTAAATGGTTTTACAAATATCTCCTTTTCGATTTCATTTGTAAAGGTTTTACAAATATTCCTCTTTCGATTTCAGTTGTAAAGGTATTACAAATATTCCCTATTCAATCTCATTTGTAAATGGTTTACAAACATTTCTTTTTCTGATCTATTTGCAAGTGGTTTGCAAATAATTCGTTTAGGGTTTTATTTCTAAGTATTTTCTATTTATAAATAATCCATTTATAAATAAATTTCTATTTATAAATATTCTATTTATAATATTCTCTTTATAAAATCCTCTGATTTTATAAATAATCTAATTTCAATATTCATTTTGAAAATTCCCTTTTTCTCCAAACCCCGGTATGTTATGGTGTTTAACATATCAAATTACGATGTCCAATATCGTCCATACACATATAATCAACAACAGTTTATAAATCACGTCATATATCACAATATATGAAAACAATAAAATAACCGTTGAGGAATCCAGTTGGATTCTTCCAACCTGTCTCGCTGCATCCACAGATGTTACACAATGAAACCAACATTACTTTCAGTTCCATATGACATATTCTGTTAAACAGAATCAATATAGAAATTAAACTAACTGGCTAGCAATTCAATCAAACAGTCAACACACTGTCAATCAACCAATATTTAACAGTTCTAGAAATGCAATATGAAAATATAAACTGTTTAGAGTTGGTGAGATTTACTCACATTGGACGATCATCGTTAATAATGATAACCATCGCTTGATTTGATTCAGACGGACAATTTATTTTACAATAAATTGTAGCGAGCTCCGATGGACTTCCAGTCAGTTCCATCGTGTAGTGTCCGTCCATACGATCCTGTCGGATCCTGTTTCGCAATTTAAATCCAGCCCAACCATGCTTTGCAAAGCCCAGACCCGTGTTTTCCTTTTCTTCCCCAATTTCTTAAAATCGCTGCTTCCCACAACATACATTGCGATTTACATAGCCATCCACCACTCCACAAAACTTAAAATCATTTAACGCTTTAGGCCTCACTACTTCAGCCGGCCCACTACCCAAGCCCGTCCATAAGAAATAATCTGTCTTCCAACTCCAACAGGTTTTTCAGCGAGCTTCTAATGGCCATTTTCAACGTCGGTCTTGTATTCCAGTCTCTCACCACCGTTTGCCAAATCAAAGTTGGCGTTGAACTCCCCACCCTGAACTCTATGTTCTCATACCAGTTTCGTTCACCTCGCGTCCATCTTCCCTGGTGCGATTTTCAACTCCTCCGTACCATTACAGCAGGGTACCGACCCTTTTTGGTTTGAGAACTCCCCAAAAATCTACAATGAATCCAACTCCAACCATTAACCCAATTACAACTTTAGTTTTAATAATCAAAGCTTCACAAGAATGCGATTCCTGAACCCTAACTCACGGTAGAAATTTCCTATCGAACAAAAAAATGACGAACCTCTTTGAAATCCATACTAGGCTGTAGAGAACCTCGCAAAGATCATTCATATACTTCTGAAAATATTTATGGCAATTTTATTGAATTTGTTTCGATTTTCCAAGGTATCGATGTCCTTTTGATTTTTACTGAATGATGGAGGCGGAAATTCTGTTGACTACAAAGGAAAATGTTGACCTAGGTTTTAACGTAAGGGCGTATATATAGTTTAGTAAATTCTTTGTTGAGAGGCTTTTCTTGGTCCATGTTTTGAAGGAGGGGAGAGATGTGACTGAGGATGAAGAGTCATGGCTTTGTTTGATCCGAGAATTTTTGTTAAGGGATGGATATTTTAAATTATAAGATTCTTGGTGATCCTTCTATATGAAGTTTGTTCTCATCCGGACAGCAAATGACTGAAATAAAAATACTGTTGTGATGAGCAAGGTGACACGATTTCAAAAATATAAAAATAACGGTAGATTAACTCATATTGTGAAATCCCAAAATGTTGATTACAGGGTGCAAAATACTCCAAATAAAAATTTGCTTATTTAATTAATTAAAAATTACAGTAAAATTCTAAAAATTAATTTATCGTTATGTCTCAAAAGAACCTTGTCTAAATTCAAAGCCGATCTCAAGTTATATCGAATAAACCATTACGGTAGATAAACGATTCTATAGTGACTATTTTAAAATCTGATTTGGACGTAAATCAAAATCTACACGACGAAATCCATATTTTTCTCTTCCACTAGAAAGATATACTTCACCAGCTCCATACGTTTCTTGTTTCACAGGAATCCGATTTAAAACGAATCCTGTACATTCAGTTGAAGTTTGAATCGCCAAATTACGAGCTGCAGCGCCATTTCAAGCTCGATTTTAGTTATAATATAGTTATACGTTCAAACTGTCGTTCAAATAATATATTCGTTATTCAAATTCAATTCCAAGCTGAATTAAATATCACAGATGATCTAGTTCACACCATATCGCCATTTCAGCCAATTCTGATTATTTCAAAATTAAATATATTATTTAATTTATTATTTTAATTAAATATCCACCATTATTTAATTCCATGACCATTAAATCTTTTTAATCACCTTTCAAATAATTAAATAAATTAATTATTATACCACTGGAAAAGCGGGTCATTACACATTTGTTGTGCGCTTGCATTGTGTGATGTGGGACAAGCTTGTGATAGCTTCATTTTCCAAAAGTCATTACGAGTTTATATGCAATGGAATTCACATCGAGTAAACCCGTTCTGCATTAGCGGCGTGGTCCGCTGAATCTCCCGACTTTAAATTAAATCCTAAAAGTAACTGTTTTTTGTTCTCACACTAGTCCCATGACTGACCTGGAGTTTATTATTCCTTCCTAAACTCTGGGTGCTCACTAATTTCCACATAGGCAGCTAGATGTTTAGTTTTACAGTTATATACCTTTGGATCAAGAGTTGGAGTGCTTTCTGAGTTGGAGCTTCGAGCTAAGGTTAGAGTTTCTGCTATATCACATCGCTACTTCTGCTAAGAGTACATCTATGTTTCCGCTGCTGTATGTAACTCTGATATTCTATGTAACTCTGATGAAATATTGTATCATGATATAAAAAAGTTCTGTTGTTTTGTTCAATATATATTAGTACCCATAACAATCCGCCTTTGTGAACGGTTCAAGTTGGTTTAGTTACCTGCGATAACCGGGAAGAAAGACAGTATGTTACAGCCTAACAGCAAAACGACGTCACAAACCATAAATTTTAGGCCATCATTGCCAACCCCTTAATCAACACTATCGATTGATTAAAATCACAACAATGATTAACATCCATTCAATATCAACACCCAACATATTTGAATATCATTTAGGGTAACCAATTCATAAATATGAATAATGTGAACAACAAATTTCATACAATTTATTTGAGGAATCGGGTTGGATTTCCCCAACCTATTCTTCCCTGCCTCACATATCACAATAATATTTAAATAATAATATATGAAATTATTTCATTTATATAATGCATTTTAATGATGAAATACAAATAAGGTCAACCAATCAGATAGTAAACAACAAATAGCTTCCATAGCATTCAATCATTCAATTTACACTGTCAACGATAAATTAATTTTTTTTTATGTGAATTTAACACATCATAGAATTCCAGAAAGCATGAGAGTTAACTCACCTTTATTCGATCGATGATTCGCGTTGTTTCATATAATTTTAAATAGCATTTAAAATTACATGAAGTTCCAATTACTTTCATTTCCGACTAAACCAGTCTGTACATATAGCCGTCGTCGCCACGATCCCAGAGGATCCTGTTTCGTTGGATAACATTAATGTATGAAGGAGTTCTTCCAATTACAAATATATATATATATATATATTGTTTATAAACTAAGTTTAAATTTGATTATATTACACTTATTTACCTTCTTAACGGTAAATCACTGTGCCTAACGTCCTTTAATCCACGTCAGCACCTCCCATGCGGTTTCTCCAGACAATTGATCTCGACCCGTTATGTTCCTCGATTGAAAAACACAATGTCCACGTCTTCAAAGTTCATCGCCTCTACGCCGTGATTGCGCCACCATTGTCAACCTCCAGGTCGTAGCAACTTGTCCACTATCTTCCACTTCTCGAGGCGCAACTTCTCCTTGCCTACCGACACCCCAGAAGCAACACAACACTTTAAATTCCATTTGGATTGAAACTCGATCAATCGCCAAAATGACCACCATCCGACTGTTTAAGCAAGCCGCACCACCACCCAACTAACTGAAGTTCATCCCCTTAACTTTCTCCTTCAGACCACCGAAGCCGATAACCTCCCAACGCCGCCAGAATAGCAATTTCCGATCACGGCTTTCAAAAATGATCCATAACTTCTTGTCTCTAATCAATTCCCATCCACCATTGCTACAGTCAATATCAGGCTCTCGACCTAAAAGGAAAAACGTAGTCGTGACTCCTCTCTTCAACTTCTTCTTTGACACCATCAGCTATAATCCATACAGGTTCCATAAAAATCCCCAAAATAGAAATTAAAAACTAGCTGTTATTCACGCTTTCCGACCACCACAGGCCATGGTTGGGCACCAAATTTTTATCGTAGCTAGCTGGCGATTAGATCTACAACTTTTCCTTTGATTGCCAGAGTTAATTCATTTTGGATTTGCAAATATAAGTTGAATTGTAATTGAGGACTTTTTTGCCGAACTGGAACGCTGGAAAATGGTTTTGGAGGGTTTGCTCAGATTTCGGCTGAAAGTTTAGGGTATATATAAATAATAATATTAATATTTTATCTTGATGTAACTATATTTTATTTCATGCCTATCACTATTTCTAAACACTGTTTATTTGTTCCTGTACTCACACACAAACTCTATTCGAAATGAAAATGGACGTCATGGTATAATTTGACGTTACGGTCCTAATGAAATTTGTTTCGTCAAATTCCGAGTCCGTTTGCTCAAACGGTGCTCGTTCACGTCCAAATGTTTGTTTTATTTGCATTTAATTTTGCTACGCTCACAAAATAACTCCAATTGAAGCGAAACTTGAAATCTAGCAATAATTAGCTATTATAAGCATAATAAAATTTATTTCGTTGAAAACGGAGGTTGTTTGAAGGGTCCAATTTAAATTAAAATAAACCAATTTTAAACTACTTCAATATAATAATAATAAAATATTATAATTGACCAACCTAGGCAGTGTTACATGTAGTATCAAAATAAAATAGTTCGGGTTGAGTTCTAAGGCAAAACTATATTCAACAAAATAAAATTCCTTTATTTATATGTAATAAATCGTTATATTATATAAACAAATTCCATAGCGACTATTTGAAAATTTGATTTGGACGTAAAACAAAATTTACAACAAGAAATGTAACAACCCGGAAAATCTGAACCAGTTTAAAAATTTTAATTTGGCTATTTTAGTTTAAAATAAATTATTTTAAATAATAACGATGAAAAGTATGTTTGAATCGATATTTGAAAATAAATATAATTATTTTTAATTATAAACAAGACCTGAAATGGCGCGGCAGTTTCAAAATTGGAATTCGAAATTTGACTGACTGTACCGGGTGCAAATTAAAATGAATTTTATTGAAACCAAAAGTATTTAAATCTATTTATGAATATCATTCTAACGAATCTGAAAAATCGAAGTTTCATAGTGGGAATCAAAAGTTATGGCCAAATGAATTTTCAGAAAGGTCGCTATAGAATTTATAGAGCCCGTGAAAATAGCCATTTTGCAAACGACCTCAGAATTCGACGAAACCACTTTTGTTGGATCCGGGATGTCAAATTATTGCTAGATTTCAAATTCCATATTTTTTGAAGTTAATATGTGAGCGTGGCGAAAGAAAATGTGTTTGGTTGATATTAGTTAAATTGGATCGACCAGAAAATGGTCATTTTTCAAACAGTCTCAAAATTAGATGATACTAGTTTTGTTGGGACCGTATCGTCAAAACATAGCTAGATTTATTTTTCTGGAATTTTTGGGATCAGTATGTGGCCCCAGCAAATTGAAATGTACGTTCAAATCAAATATTGAATGTTTTATATTTTAATTTGAAGAACAACTAACTGAAACAGTCGAATGGGCCTACGAAACATATCCCATTGTGTTCGGAATGGGGGTATTTAGCTAGGGACGATAGTCGTTGAGTTTGGATTGGAGTTAGTATGTGAAGGGGGGTATTTTTGAATTTTAAAAATATATAAATAAATAAAAAACCTTTGGCCAATCATTAATCGACACCCCCATTTTCTCTCTCCCCGATAGCAGGTCGCGACGGCAGAAATTGCTCACCACTTCTCTCCCTTTTTCTCCTCATCCACTTATTAAAACCCAACGCTCCTTTGGAGTATTTTGAAGATCTTCTCAAGGGCTTCAAATCCGTATAAGCCACAACCGCCATCGCTACGTATTTCGTGAGGATCGACGCTGAGAAGACCGCGACTTTGAAGCTCCGCCGTGCCGCCGTGCCAACTTTGAGTTCAATGCAGTGGGTTCCTTTGTAGGTGCCTCTCCAAGCTCTACGACGTGGAAGAGGCTGATTATCCTATCGTGCGACGGTTTAGGTGTAAGATCAAAACCTAGTTTTGAACGAAATTTGAGAGGTAACGGTTTATATATTTTAAACTGTTTTATAGCACTTCTAAGCGCTACGAATTATGATTTACTTCTAAAAATCATATCTTTTTGCTATCTGGTCGAAATTTAGTGAAATAAGAGACAGTGGACTCGTGTGGACGTCCTCTACATTCTAGAAGAGACCGGATATTTTTCTGAGCCTTCTACAATTTTTGGTGGAGTGGAACCCAAAGTGAGATTTCTGATATTATAAACGATATGGAAAACAATGATGTATAAATTATGTAGTTGATGTATGAATTATATAAGCGTTGTACACCACATGTATAAGCGTTGTATAAGTTGTATGTTCGATGTATAAGTTATATATGCGTTGTAAAAATAATATATGCGTTGAAATAAATTTAAATGATATTGAAGTAAAATTGAAATATAGTTATATACGTATATATATATATACATATACTCCCCTCGTCCACAGACCATGGACGATATATATTGGTTGTGATATTGTTTGATTATTGGTTGATGTGAAATTTGGTGAATATCATGAATGGTTGATTTGAAATGATTGATTGTGGTTGAAATCCCAATAGGATTAGTATATGGGAAAATTTGTCTGTGTATGAACTAGATATTGAAATCCCCCTTGTCAAAAACCATGAGGTTTTAAGGTAGAGCGAGGAGCCGTACTAATTCCGGTTTTAACTACCCTGCTGTTATGCTACCGAAATTTTCAATAATATTCATGTGTTAGAATTATTTTCATGTGTTGAAAACATAATTCATGTGTTGAATAGAAATTCATGTGTTGAATAGAGGATTAGAACGATAAAAATCATATATTTATCGTATGTGTGAAGTCGAAGACATTCATGTGTTGAATATATAGATTGAACAATAAAATTTACATTTTTATTGTGAATATGAAGTGCTAAAAATATTCATGTGTTGAATAAATATTTTTGATGATAAAAATATCATTTTTATCATGTAAACGACTCGCTAAAAATACACAAATGTTGAAATAAATATTTGTTTGCTATGAATATTATTTTTAACATGTGTATGAACTAAATAAAATAGTCATGCATTGAAAGATATTTTTGTTCGCTAAAAATATCAATTTTACATGAAACATGAAGTGTTAAAAATAGTGATGTGTTGAAATGAATATCTGTTGGATAAAATTATCGTTTTTATCAAATATATGAAGTGAATATGGTTTTGAAATCGAAGAATGAATTATATATATATAATTAAAATAGATCGAATAATGAAGCTGCAGTTTGAATTTTGAAACCGTGATTTCAAAATATTATTGCGGGAGGTCCGACCATCAGATTTTCCCGAAATCGAAACCATTGGGTTCGCTTTGGAAATATCTTTCCAAAGACACCCACTTTGTAATGATCCAACGATTGGATTGTCTGGAATGTTTAATTCAAATCTGAAGGAAAACAGTGCCAGAATCGATTATATATATATATATATAATTAAATTAAATCGAATAACGACGCTGTAGTTCGTATTTTGAAATCGAAACTTCAAACGATTATACTGGGAGATCCGATCATCGGATTTTCCCAAAACTGAAACCTTTGATTCGTTTTGAAAAGATCTTTCTAATGATATAAAATTTGTGAAGATCCAACCTTTAGATTTTCAGATATGTGTAAATCAAATCTGAAGAAAAACAGCGCCACGGCCGCGTTTTGGCCTGAAGCATCGTTTGAATCAATTGGCTATTTGTAAATAAATAAAAATATCGATAAATCGTGATAAAATATTGTAAACGATATGGAATGGAAATAAAGTGAATTTTCTCGGTTTATTTGATATTTGATGGTTGAATGTGTTTGGCGTGAAAATTATATTAAAGAACAGAATTAGTGATATCAAATAATTTAACCATTGAAATGAATTGATTTGAAACTCTAAATATACGTGAATTATTTGAAAAGGCCGAGTTAATTCTCATTTCAAATAATTGGTCGACGGTTAGAAGTCGAAGATATGAAGACGGTGCAAGACCGATGATCTTCACATGGAATTGAGGGGTGTTACTGATGCTCATGATAGGAGTAGCTATCTTGAATGGGCTGAAGTGGTCGCCGTCCGGATGTACTTGTTGATTGTACGGATGTGCGAGGTATTAAGTGCCTCTGATTTCGTTCAGACCCAGAACGAACTTGTAAATGGACTGAATGTCTGACATTGGATTTTGTTCTATGTTGATTGATCTCTATTAAACATATATCTGTTTGGCAGCGGAGAATTTATTCCCTTGCTTAACGCCCTTCTCTGAGACGTACGAGCTCAAAGGTAATATATCGATAGAAATCAGTCGTATGGAGTGAATTGCCTTTGTGGCATGCCTAAGTGGCAGATGATCAAGGCTTCTGTTGAAAAGCAAAGTCTTGTGGTTGATGATCAAAGCGCGGCCTGTGTGGCATAGCTTTGTGTATAGCGTTGATTCGCGAGCCTCACACCCCGGTATGGACCAAAAACGGGAGAAGAATCCAGGGAGGACATGCGTTTCTTTCTAGCTAGGGTGGTGTCAGTGACCTACCAGCCCTGACATTTATATTATTTTCTTCTATGTGGTTGTTTGATTGTGAGGACTCGGATATATCGGTGACTATGTGGAGCCGATGGAGTCATAGTACTCACTTACGTCCCAAAGGGCGGGGAAACGCAGTGTTCAGGTATTTTAATCCACATCGGTGGACCGGCCCTGTGGCTCCCAAGGCTTGACTGAGTACTTTCCTTAGGCTCGGGCTAGAGAGTTTCGAATTTGGTAAGGACGATCCCTTTCCTTGGTTCATGATGGAAATCCAATTTCCAAATATGACACCGTGCGGTTTTGATTGTGTGTGTGTGTGTGTGTGTGTGTGTGTGTATATATATATATATATATATATATATATGGCGACATGATATATGGTACCCATGCCGTCTACGATTGATAGTTATGATTGAAATTGTTTTTGAAACATATATACACTAGCAATAATATCAAATGATTTGTTTTGCTCGTATCAAGCATATTTTGGCCATTATAAGGTAAAACTCTATCCTCCGGTTTGTGTTGCATTGTGTGATAGGAACTGAGTCTTATAATGGCTTCATTTTTATAAAAAGCATTGCGATGTTTAAAAGATTTACTTGTTTTGAAGCACTGGCAATCCAATGGAGTAAACTCGTTCCGCGAAACTGGCGTGGTCCTGTGATTGGCCAAATTGTAAAATAAGTTAAAAATAGATTTCTCATACCAGTCTCATCACTGACTCGTAGTTTGTTTCACTAGCAAACTCGGGTGCCCCTATTTCTACACAGGCAGCCTTGTATTCAGATTTTAGCAGGCTCTTTCTGGATAGCTGGAGCTGAAGATGGATTATATCATTTATCACCTTTTTTTGTTGTTCAGCTCCTATTGTACATATTATGTTTAGATTTCCACTGTAGACATTTTATGTAAAGTTGAACTGTATTTTGTACTAAGTATGATCTTGTATGCTGTGTAACTCTGATGATTATGTTTATCTAGTGTATTTTATTGTACATTATCTAGTGTATTTAAGTATTTCTATTCTACTGTTATTTGTTTAAGCATTATATTCCAAAGATTACCCTTGCCACCGTCGAACGGGGTTTGGGGTCGTCACATGAAAACTCGATTTTTTGCTTCATTAGAAAAATATTACCCAATAGATTCAGACATTTCTTGTTTTGAGAAATTCCAACCTATACTAGAACCTGTATAATAAATTAAAGTTCAAAACGTTGTATAACGAACTACCGCGCCGCTGCAGCTCGTTTTTATACGTTCTAACGTCATTTAATAAACGAATGCATTAATATAATTCAATATAAACCAATATTAAACCTTTTTAAATTGCACATTCACATTATATTGCAAATTGAAAATTTTCTGATAGTTTTGGAATTAAAATATTATTAATTCACTTATATTAATAAAATATTCAAAATAATTAAATTCAATTATTCAAATATACATTTTAAATAATTAAATAATTTAAATAATTTGTCAGAAAATACATGACGTTATAGTTCTGAAAGGCCAAATGTAACAACCCGAATTTCAATAACATGTTGAAACAAGAAATCAAGGCTGAATTAAATTTTGAAATAAGAATAAGGGAAAACGGGTTGCGCCGTTGCATTCGCCTCAGAATTATGCATGAAATTGAGTCTGAGTTTTCGAAAAACGGAGTCCGTATGAGGGAGATATGACCCTCCGAAGTTTCAGGAATTTTCAGAATCGAAAACAGCTCGAAATTCGAATTCAAACCCTAGAGCAGGCTGGGCGCGAAATTTCCCGCCCAAGACTAGGGCGACCTGGGGTCAACACTATGGTCGACCTCCCAAGGGCCAAGTCGACCCTATGGTCGACTTGGGGGTCGACCTGGTGCTGAAACCAAGTTTTGAGCCTGGGTTCATTCTGATGTTTTTGGTCACGTTTTCTGACTAGATTCGTTCTCCTAATCCTATATAAACCCACCTAGTCCCCATTCCTCCTCGCACCATTCTTCTCTAACCTTATGCTGCACAAATTCTTGATGGACATGACTTCTTCTTCTTCTTCAAAGATTCAAATAAGAATTAATCAAATCTAGAGAGTTCTTCTACCTTCTTCTTCAAGCAACGCAAGATATGCAAATTGGGGATTTTCAATCAAATTGAGATTCAACGTTCAACGAATGCTTTCTAGAATCAACTTATGCATCTTAATTTCTCAGTCCACGTTCTGTAAGTTCTAGTTACTTTTAGATTTAAATATTTAATTATGATATGGCCATGGAATAAAGTGGAATTGGATTTAAGTATGTTTATCAATTCTGATCTATTTCTACTGCTCCTTGAATCTTGAGTTTTGAGACTTGTCTATCTTTATGATCGTGTCAAGTTTATGATCTATTCAGCAGTTTTCTTGACTTGTAATGATGTTATCATCAAGTTGTAATCTTTTTACCTGTCATGATGATTTATGATATTTTCCCTCTGAACTTTTTTTTATTGCAACTTTTACCTCCCCCTATTTATTTTCTTTTGATGAACCTAGATCAATTTCAGACCTAGGCCTAAACCGCGATTTAAGTGCGATTGAATACGGGGGAAATATTGGGATATTGCCTAGTTGGATATGTGTTTGGTAGAATCGAAGGCATAACATAAAAATTGGATATTTAGATATTACTACCATTAACCTGAAATTGGATATTTGGGTATTATCATTATAATGGTAATTGTAAGAATGGGGATTGGCATATATGTAATTTGGCATATGAAATTTGGCATGAAGTGGGCATACATGAATTAGCAAGTAAATTAAATCAAAAGATTGGGCAACTGGCATGTATTGTAATAAAAAGATTATAGTTTGGGATAACTACATCATGAATCATGATTTGGGTTTATTTGGGTATGAAACTTGATGCATGTAATTTTGGCTAGAACTTGATATGGGGATAATGGCATAAACTTGGCATACATGTAAATAGGCAAAAATTGGACATATGTAAACTGACTAGAATTGGGTACATATATTAATGGGCATGTAATTTGGAACTTGGGCATATGTTTATTAATATGTAAAGTTGGGAATTTTGACATATATGACACATATGTAATTAACAATCTAACGAATGCCTTTGACACGAGGTTAGACTTGAGTTGTGGTGTAATTCTGCCCGGAACCGCCCGGCATATCCAGTGACCACAACAATAATAGTCTAATGTGAGGTCATAGGCAAAGACTAGGTTGTGGTGATGCATAACACGAGGTTAGACTGGGTTGTGGTGTAATTCTGTCCGGAACCGCTCGGCATATCCAGTGACTGCAACAATATGTCTAATGTGAGAGGTTAGTGCATTGAATGCTTACCCCCGAGGTTGGAATGGGATTGCGGTGTAACTCTGACCAGAACCGCCCGGCTTATCCAGTGACCGCAAATAAATCCAATGTGAGAGGTTGATGCATTAGTAAATAATAAATGCTAATGAAACCTGTTAAGTAGGTAAGGTTAAGTTAACGCGACTGGACTAATGACACTTAACCAATATAACACATTAATTAGACAAGTGGAGGGGGTTAAGTAAACTAAGAACACTTAATCAATACAACATGTTAGTTATACAAGTGGGTGGGTTAAGTAATATGACTAGACTAATGACACTTAACCGATATGACATGAATGAGTGGGTTAAGTAAACCTGAACTTGATTGCTAGAGAACACTTAACCATTTTAACATGTTAATTAGACAAGTGGGTCGGGTTGAGTGGATTAATAACACTTAACCAACATAACATGACAAGTGGGTGGGTTAAGTTAACTTGAATTGATTGATGACACTTAACTGATATGACATGACACACTGGTGGGTTAAGTTAACACAAGGGAGAACACTTAACCAATATAACATGACGCGTGGCAGGGTTAAGTCAACTTGAACATATAGATAATACTTAACCAACTTGACATGATTTGGTAGGGTTAAGTCATGAACCGCTTGAACATACTTAACCAATTTGACACGATGATTTGGTAGGGTTAAGTCATGAACCGCTTGAATATACTTAACTAACTTGACCCATGATTTGTAGGACTAAGTCATGAACTTGAATGACAAATCTTAGCCAATTTGACATGACACGTAGGCGGGTTAAGTCACAAACTTGAATGACAACACTTAACCAACTTAACATGCTAGACTGATAAGGGTTAAGTCACGAATTTAAATGACAACACTTAACCTGTTGGATGGAAACCCTAGTTATGCGGTCCTTCTAAGCAGTAACCCACTTAGATGTATCATGGTACCCTGGAACTAGGCAGGGTGGGGCACGATTACTGGGCTGATTGTAAGCGACCAGTACGACGGCTGGGTTGGTGCGCCAGTGTAGGTTCAGGCGTACTATGGTCGTGCATGTAGTTCGGAGTTGAAAAAGCAGGCATTGGGCATCAGTACGTTTGCACTGTGCATGCTTGATTCGTGTCGAGGGTTGGCACCCTAGGGCTTGATACACCCTATCGTGGACTCAGCACAGGTAACTATATTCGTGATAGGGCTGTATGACACAGACACATGAACGAGATAGGACTTGTAGGGAGCCGATCGATTAATAGATCGTTTCATGGGACCAAGTAATGGGTCATTTCATGACATTGGGCAAGGGATCATTTTATAGTCAACACGTGACAAGAGTTGGGATACTAGTATGGGTGGTGCAGAGCAAATAGATATCATAGAAATATTTTAATGGTGAAGCAGAGAAATCTTGCGATGCTTGATAGAAATCTTGCGAAATTATACTTAGTTTATCTTGAATGGGAACCTTGTGATGTTATACTTGACAAAAATCATATGATGTCATTCTTAGTTATCGTTCCTGTAGCTTATCTTGTCATCATGCTTATGTTTACTTTCATTTTATTCATGTTATCTTTACCTGTTTTTATGCTGAAAGTCACTAGGACTTACTCAGTCTTTATGACTGACCCGTTTTGTTTCGCCTCGTTTTCTTTCGTTCCCCTCCCCCCCCCCCCCCCCCAGGTTCGCAGGGTGGGAATACAGCTTAGTTCAGATGTTACCAAGCTCCCAGGATCTTTCATGTGCGGCTTGGATCTCTCTTGGCTATGGCTTGCTTTGCTTTATTAGGGAATACTAAATTTTATTTTTATGCTTCTTTGTTTTTGAGCAAGACATATATTTTAGCTATGAAATTGGGTATTTGAAGTTGATGGGCTTTTATTGTAAACAATTATATTTAACAAATGATTTGGAGTACTTCTACTTTACTTTCCGTTGTTTTATATATATCTGTCTTGTAATATTTCTGTTCCAGTACCCATAATGCTCCATTGAAGTTAAGGCATTCCCTTTGTGAGTGACCTTAACGGATGTAGGGTGTTACATTTGGTATCAGAGACGAAGGTTACCAGACTGGGCAAAGGCTTTTAAAAACCTTCTGAAATTATTTTCAAAACGTTTACAAAGAAGCATTTTTCTAAGAAAAGATTTGTTTTATGAAAGACATATTCCCCAAATCTATATGCATTATCTTTTGATTCTCTCTTTGAATCTCTTCTATCTCTCTTTCCACCATAGTTTTGTAGGTGTACGACACATGTCGGAGGGCAAAGGAGTGCCCAACCTCCATCTGTAGCCGTAGTATTTTTACTTGTGACTAATCTTATTTCAAGCTTTATAGGGTTGTCGTGCGATGGAGGTAGCTTTCGAGGAACTTGTCAACAAGCTATACAAGGATAGTAAGAACAAGGATAAAGAACACAAGCCTAAGGATGAGAAACTTGTTGATATGGCTCAATCCACGAAGGAGGAAAAGGTGAAAGGGAAGAAGCCAAAGTGAAAGAATTATAAAACCCATGACAAGAGAGAGAGAGTATCGTTAGTATGGTAAAAAGGGACATGTAGTTAAGTGTTATAGGACAAGGATGAGGGCAAAGGACAAGATTGTTACGAGGGCAATTTTATTCTCTCACTACTAGTGTACCTAAGAGAGGTCGTAACGTTTCTGTTAAAGGTTTAGCTTTTCTTTTCTATCATCCCGTTAGAACTTTGTTTTTGTACATCGCATCCTTTTAATTCTGCTTTGATAGTTGAGTCTCTGCATTTAAGTACTAGCGTGATAGAGGATCCCATTTTTATCTCAAATCCTGTTGGGGAATCGGCTCATTTATTCACGACTTGTTTGGATTTGAGAATGTTTATGCTAAGTGTTGAGTTTAGAAGGAATGCTTATATTTTTGGGCTATGGGTTGATTCTAGGGATGGAGTGGGTATCCAGAAATGATACCATTCTCGAGTATGAAAAGAGGGTAGTTAGACTCTTGACTTGCCTTGGTAATGCCCTCGAAGTCTAGTGTAACCCTTAGGATTTGGCCACGCTTAGTTACCTAGAATCTCTTGATACATTTATTGATCCGCTCGAGTAGTGTTCACCACTAAGGCAGATGGTTCATTTCGCTTATGCATGAGTTATAGAAAATCACCTTAGTAAGTACATTTGGCAACATGGTTGACATCTATTTATTTTCAAGAGATAGTTCTTCTGCGTGGAATACCTTATAGTGAGTAACGAGATCTAGGATTCACTAGTGAATTTTGGAGAGCTTGCATGAAACCATGAGTATGCAGTTATGTTTGAACCGAGTATACTAGAATAATAATAAGTGAAAGTGGAACGAGAGGCAATAGTGAAATGAGTTCCAACTCATAGTTTGGAAATAGGAATTAAGAAACTACGAAATTGTGAAGTTAAAGACGGTAAAAAGAACAATGGAGTTAAGCTCAAGGAAATGCGACTTAGAAGATTGAAGACTAGATACGCGCAACGTTGATCCCTCTTTTCCTATAAAGCTTACTTGCATGTTATCTTTTAAGTATTTCCTCTCGGTCCTATTCTCAATCCTATTTCTGTTGCAAATCCCATAGGGAGTTTGACTCATCTATTAGTAATACATGTTGGGGCTTGAAGGTGTTCGTTGGGTTGACTAAACTTTTTGGGTTTTATAGAATATAGGTTAGTTTTAGGAAGGGATTTCTTATGACCTAAAAGGAGTCCATCATTTTCCTAGAAACATATATATTGGTTGGGTTGAGAAATTCTTTGGGTACCAGCCTGATGTTGATTTCGTTCTTCGGGGCTGGTGCTTAGGGAGTTATTCTCGTAATCAGTATATGTGTGACGTAGATTTCCGGTTTTGACATTGCCTAATGGGCACAAAGTTTTTACTTGCTTCTATCTTTCGACTATATCTTTAGGTAGGAACAATTGGGTGTAAACATGTGTTTGAGACATGTTATGATTGATGGTCGCAAGTGTTGCAAGCGGTTGCTAGTTGTTGCTCGTGGATGCATATACACGCACAATAGACACTAGATCGGCTCAGTCACCTTTCATATTGCATATGCATGAGAGTTTATACTTGTTTATAGATTAAATTTAATGTGTTATCATGTGGATGTTGCATATGGATGGATGTTTGTGCACACATATAGTGTTTATGTGAATAGGACTATTTGCATACATATTGGACTCATGGCACTAAACATATTTTGCATTAAGAAGATCAATCAGGCCTGATCATTTGCATTAGATAAGGAACATATACACACACTTTCTGCATATGTTCATACAGCATTAGAAATCTTTTAAGGACAATGATTGCTTGTGAATGATGTTTTGAGTAGATGGATGATAGGACACATTCTTCTGAACCTGAAGATTTCGGGGACGAAATCCTTTAAGGAGGGGAGAATGTAACAACCCGAATTTCAATAACATGTTGAAACAAGAAATCAAGGCAAAATTAAATTTCAAATAAGTATCAGGGAAAACGGGTTGCGCCATTGCGTTCGTTTCGGAATTCTGCATGAAATCGAGTCAGAGTTTTCGAAAAATGGAGTCCATACGATGGAGATATGACCCTCTGAAGTTTCAGGAATTTTCGATATTGAAAACAACTCGAAATTCGAATTCGAAATTCCAATTCAAACCCCAGCGCAGGCTGGGCGGGAAATTTCCTGCCCAAGACCAGGTCAACCTGGGGGTCGACACTATGGTCGACCTCCCAGGGGCCAGGTCGACCTGGGGGTCGACCTGGTGCTGAAACCCAGTTTTGAGCCTGGGTTCATTCTGCTGTTTTTGGTCAAGTTTTCTAACTAGATTCGTTCTCCTAATCCTATATAAACCCACCTAATCCCCATTCCTCCTTGCACCATTCTTCTCTAACCTTATGATGCACAAATTCTTGATGGACTTGACTTCTTCTTCTTCTTCAAAGATTAAAATAATAATTAATCAAATCTAGAGAGTTCTTCTACCTTCTTCTTCAAGCAACACAAGATACGCATATAGGGGATTTTCAATCAAATTGAGATTCAACGTTCAATGACTGCTTTCTAGAATCAACTTCTACATCTTATTTTCTCAGTCCATGATCTGTAAGTTCTAGTTACTTTTAGATTTAAATATTTAATTATGATATGGCCACGGAATAAAGTGGAATTGGATTTAAGTATGTTTATCGATTCTGATCTATTTCTGTTGTTCCTTGAATCTTGAGTTTTGAGACCTGTCTATCTTTATGATCGTGTCAAGTTTATGATCTATTTGGCAGTTTTCTTGATTCGTAATGATGTTATCATCAAGTCGTAATCTTTATGCTTATCATGATGATTTATGCTGTTTTCCCTCTGAACTTGTTTTTATTGCAACTTCTACCTCCCGTTATTTATTTTCTTTTGAGTAACCTAGGTCAATTTCGGACCTAGGCCTAAACCGCGATTTACGTCCGATTGAATACGGAGGAAATATTGGGATATTTCCTAGTTGGATACGTGTTTGGTAGAATCGAAGGCATAACATAAAAATTGGATATTTAGGTATTACTATCATTAACCTGAAATTGGATATTTGGGTAGTATCATTATAATGGTAATTGCAAGATTGGGGGTTGGCATATATGTAATTTGGCATGTAGTGGGCATACATGAATTGGCGTCTAAATTAAATCAAAAGATTAGGCAACTGGTATGTATTGTAATAAAAATATTATAGTTTGGGATAGCTACATCATGAATCATGATTTGGGTTTGTATGGGTATGAAACTTGATACATGTAATTTTGGCTAGAACTTGATATGGGTAAAATGGCATAAACTTGGCATACATGTATATAGGCAAGAATTGGACATATGTAAACTGACTAGAATTGGGTACATATATTAATGGTCATGTAATTTGGAACTTGGGCATATGTTTATTAATATGTAAAGTTGGGAATTTTGACTTATATGACACATATGTAATTAACAATCTAACGGATGCCTTTGACACGAGGTTTGACTTGAGATGTGGTGTGATTCTGCCTGGAACCGCCCGGCATATCCAGTGAACACAACAATAATAGTCTAATGTGAGAGGTTGTAGGCAAAGACTAGGTTGTGGTGATGCCTAACACGAGGTTAGACTGAGTTGCGATGTAATTTTTCCCGCAACCGCCCGACAACCGCAACAATATGTCTAATGTGAGAGGTTAGTGCATTGAATGCTTGAACCCGAGGTTGGAATGGGTTTGTGGTGTAATTCTGCCCGGAACCGCCCGACATATCCAGTGACCGCAAATAAGTCCAACGTGAGAGGTTGATGCATTAGTAAATAATAAATGCTAATGAAACATATTAAGTAGGGTAAGGTTAAGTTAACACGGCTGGACTAATGACACTTAACCAATATAACACATTAATTAGACAAGTGAAGGGGGTTAAGTAGACTAAGAACACTTGACCAATACAACATGTTAGTTATACAAGTGGGTAGGTTAAGTAATATGACTACACTAACAACACTTAACCGATATGACATGAATGGGTCGGTTAAGTAAACCTGAACTTGATCACTTGAGAACACTTAATCATTTTAACATGTTAATTAGACAAGTGGGTGCGGTTGAGTGGATTAATAACACTTAACCAACATAACATGACAAGTAGGTGGGCTAAGTTAACTTGAATTGATTGATGACACTTAACCGATATGACATGATACACTGGTGGGTTAAGTTAACACAAGGGAGAACACTTAACCAATATAACATGACGCGTGGCAGGGTTAAGTCAACTTGAACATATAGATAATACTTAACCAACTTGACATGATTTAGTAGGGTTAAGTCATGAACCGCTTGAACATACTTATCCAATTTGACACGATGATTTGGTAGGATTAAGTCATGAACTGCTTGAATATACTTAACCAACTTGACCCATGATTTGTAGGGCTAAGTCATGAACTTAAACGACAACACTTAGCCAATTTGACATGACATGTAGGCGGGTTAAGTCACGAACTTGAATGACAACACTTAACCAACTTGACATGCTAGACAGAAAAGGGTTAAGTCACGAATTTAAATGACATTAACCTATTGGACGGAAACCCTAGTTACGCGGTCCATTTCAGTAGTAACCCATTTAGATGTATCATGGTACCCTAGAACTAGGCAGGGTGGGGCACGATTACTGGGCTGATTTTAAGCGACCAGAACGACGGCTGAGTTGGTGCACAGTGTAGGTTCAGGAGGACTATGGTCATGCACGTAGTCAGGAGTTGAAAAAGAAGGCATTGGGCATCAGTAGGTTTACACTGTGCGTGCTTGATTCATGTCGGGGGTTGGCACCCTAGGGCTTGATACACCCTTTGGTGGACTCAGCCCAGGTAACTACATTCGTGATAGGGTTGTATGACACAGACACATGAACGAGCTAGGACTTATAGGGAGCCGATCGATTAGTAGATCATTTCATGACATTGGATCATTTCATGACATTGGGCAAGGGATCATTTTATAGTCAACACATGACACTGGTTGGGATACCAGTACGGGTGGTGCAGAGCAAATAGATATCATAGAAATATCTTAATGGTGAAGCAGAGAAATCTTGCGATGCTTGATAGAAATCTTGCGAAATTATACTTAGTTTATCTTGAATGGGAACCTTGCGATGTTATACTTGACAAAAATCATATGATGTTATTCTTAGTTATCGTGCCTGTAGCTTATCTTGTCATCATGCTTATGTTTACTTTCAGTTTATTCATGCCATGTTATCTTTACCTGTTTTTATGCTGAAAGTCACTAGGACTTACTCATTCTTTATGACTGACCTGTTTTGTTTCGCCTCTTTTTCTTCCGTTTCCCCCCCAGGTTCGTAGGTTGGGAATACAGCTTAGTTCGGATGTTACCAAGGTCCCAGGCTCTTTCATGTACGGCTTGGATCTCTCTTGGCTATGGCTTGCTTTGCTTTATTGGGGAATACTACAATTTATTTTTATGCTTCTTTGTTTTTGAGCAAGAAAGATATTTTAGCTATAAAATTGGTTATTAGAAGTTGATGGGCTTTTATTGTAAACAATTATATTTAACAAATGATTTGGAGTACTTCTAATTTACTTTCCGCTGTTTTATATATGTCTGTCTTGTAATATTTCTGTTCCAGTACCCATAATGCTCCATTGAAGTTAAGGCATTCCCTTGTGAGTGACCTTAACGGATGTGGGGTGTTACACCAAATTGACAAAAGGAGGCAGAACAGGAACCTTCGATGGATATTGATGTAAATGTTTCTTCAAAATAATTAATAACATTCTTGTTATATCCTAATATAAGTATATCAAAGTTAAGGTACTATTTTATGGAAAACCGGATAAGAGGGTAGCTTTCTAGGTATGAAGGATATAGTTAACATACTTGAATTTTTAGATTATGTACTAGGCCTCACTTAGTAATTGTTTGCTTATTAATTTGGAAAATATGGATTTATTTGGTTTTATTTCCGCATATAGGTTTATCCTTGCTTTTTAGTGAATAAGTTAGGTTTTCGTCTTTTTTTCCATTTATTATGTTTTTCATGATGGATGATACATTTACAACATGTTAATGGTATTTAAATATTTCGCATTTGATGTGCATTTTACCTGCATTTTAAAGTTCTTGTGGCAAACTGGGTAATATCGACAAGTATATGTAATTTGATCATTGCATGCTTTTTTTACTTCAATGTATAAACCCTATGTAATGCATCTATCTTATATTTTTGATATTTTGGATGATAGCAAAAAAAAAAAGATTGCATATTATGTTGTTATCAGTTTTAATATTGGTTAAGATCAACAAACGTAAAAATAGTAGAAAAAAGATTATAACTTCTTCCCTTTCTGGGAAAAAGTACATGAAGGAGCATTGAATGGTTCTTCATTTGTGATATAGTACAAATTTTGAATGGATAATTCATTGTTTATGGAGCTGTATTGCTATCTTCGGGAAAAGTATTTGTTTTGGGATGGTAAATATATTGACGTTGAAGAGAAAATGACAATGTTTTTATCCACCATATGTCATTATTGTTGAAATTATTTATTAAATATTGCTATCAACATTCAGGTCAAACATGCCATAAGTATTGTGATGAGGTTTTGTTGGAAATGTTTTATATATGTAATGCATTTATTTAAAAATTAATTGCAGTTACCAAAAAATTATTATTGAGCAATTAATGCAATAGAGCCTTTGAAAGTTATAACGATAATATATTTACATATATGTAAACATATTTATGAGCCATTATTATAATTGAACAGTCACACTAGCACAACAGTCATATATGTATGTGACCTTTTATGGAGTTGTTACAAAAAATAAATGGTATTAAAATATTGCTGTGAATGATAATCAATTAAGATTTATTATCTTTCATCTCCTTTGAAACATATGCAATTTACAAGTTAAAAATTTCAACTTTCTGAACGTTTCTTTTATTAATATGGTATTAATTACGATCCAATTTTCCTTCTGCTAACCTAGCTAATGTTACTCTTTTCTTCTGTTTATATAAGGAATAGGATAGACAAAGCATTATATACAACAATTTTTTTCTTTGCTCTCTTTCTCAAAAACTCTCTTGTCTTCATTGAATTTTTATTACAATACAAAAGAGCAGTATAATTTCTTAACTTGAGTGCAAATCAGGCTCAATTAGTTGTGCAAATGAATTGATATTATAGAAGAGGCTGTTTTATCCTAGAGGCGGCGACGAAAGGTACGAACTGCTTCGCACCATTGGGCATATCACTGAAACGTTTTCAAGCGAGCGACTTTGTACGTGACTCAACCATTAGTTTTCGAAAAAATTAAAGAAGTTCAGACAACTAGTGGCATCCACTTCCCCTTTCGCTGCAAACAACACTGACGATGTTGCGTTTGCATCAATGTTGCAAATCCCACTTGTCACTGCCGCACCTTTTAGGTTTAAAGGTCTCCACTTCAAAAGCTGGCAACAAAAAAGGAGTTTTTTCTGACTACGCTAAAAGTCATCAGTGCTTTATCAACCGAGAAACCGCAATTTCCAGAGAAACCAAATGAAACCGATGTAGATTAGATGGAGGTTTGGGCTAAGAGATCAAACCAGTTGCAGACTAGGATTGAGCAAAACTACATGTGCAAGAACTTCTTCGTCAATGGCCTCAGCAATGATCTGTACGACTATTACAATTCAGGAAAATCAGCGAAGGAGATCTGGGAGGCTCTAAAGAAGAAGTATGACACTGAAGGGGGAGGCGCAAAGAAGTACACAGTGAGCCGCTACCTCAAATATCAGATGACGGATGATAAGTTAATAGAGATGAAGTCCCGTGAGCTTCAGAAAATAGCTTATGAGATCATCTTCGAAGGTATGGATTTGGATGAACAATTTCAAATTGCTGTAATAATCGACAAATTTACCCCCAGGATGGAAGGATTTTAAGAATATGCTGAGGCACAAGACTAAGGATATTTCCTTAGAGAGCTTATTCACTTGCCTTCGTATTAAGGAAGAGGCACACAAACATGACAAGAAATACGAAGTGTTGACTATCACAAAAAACAATACAAAAAAGACTAAACCGGATGTTTTGAAACCGAATGTGAAAGCGTTAAAAAATCAAAATCATCACAATAAACAGAATTGGAACCGCAAGGGAACCAAAAAGGACAGCAGCAACTAGCCTAAAGAGTGAACGTGGACATTTGTTTCTCTGTGACAACTGTGGAAAACCAGGTTATATGACATGTAAGTGTCGGAATAGACCAGGCCCTGCACCACAGGCTAACCTGAGTGAGGAGCCTTTAATGACTATTATTACTTGTTGGTGGATCAGAGGGTTGGTTCATAGATACTGGTGCTTCTCGCCATGTCTGCTAAGATCGTGATATGTTTCCTCCCTACATGGTTGTTGATAATCATAAAGTGCTGTTAGGAGATTCTCACACCATTAAAGTTGTTGGGTTGAAAATGTGGAAATCAAGTTTACCTCTGGATAGGCAGCGATTCTGAAAGACGTGATGCATACTCCGGAGAAGAGAAAGAATCTGGTTTCTAGCTTTCTTCTGAATAAGGTTGGCTTTAGTCGAGTTATAGGTGCCAATTTGTATACCTTAACTTATAAGGGAACTTTTGCAAGAAAGGGTTATGCTTGTCAGGGTATGTTTAAGTTGAATGTTGAATCTAATAAAGTAACTAGTTATACTTATATGCTGTGTGATTTTAATATTTGATACTCTAGACCGTGTCATGTTAACAAACACATGATTCATAGCATGAGCACTTTAGATATGATTCCTAAAATGTCAGAAACTGATTTTGATAATTGTGAATTCTGTACTCATGCTAAAATCACTATGAAACACATCATAAGTTTGTTGGTGGAGTACGAACCCTTAGATTTAATTCACTTTAATATATATGAGCTTGATGGCACATTGAGTAGACATGGACATCACTATTTTCTCACATTTATTGATGATTGCTCTTATTTCACATATGTTTATCTCGTGAAAAATAAAAGAGATGCATTTTATATGTTTAAGACATTCAAAACAGAAATTGAAAATCAATCCAATAAGAAAATTAAAAGACTTCATAGTGATAGAGGAATAGAATATGAATCTAGTTTTATTCTGGATTTCTATAAACTACATGGTATTATACATGAAAGAATTGCACCTTATTCACCTGAAATGAATGGTAAAGCTAGAAAAAATAAGACCTTTACCAAATTAGTACTTGCCATTTTATTAAATTCTGGTGCAGCAGAACGTTGGTGGAGGGATATATCATTAATTGTATGTTACGTACTAAATAGAATCCCTAAATCAAAAGGTAAAATGTCACCTTTTTGAAATTATGAAAAATTACAATTCCAATATGTCATATTTTAGAACTTGGGATGCTTGGCATATGTTCGTATTCCAGACCCTAACAGAATTAAATAAGTAAGTAGAGCATATGAATGTGTATTTATTGGCTATGCAGTTAATGGCAAAGCATACAGATTTTATAACATAAATACACACAATATAATTGTGCTGATTTTTATTAAACAAAATTTCCTTTTAAATTAATAAATAGTGAGGCACACCAAGTAATTTATTACTTGTAAGAATAGAACTTAATGAACATTCTGAAAATGAACCTAGAAGAAGTAAATGAGCAAGAACTGCAAAAGATTTTGGTTTAGATTTTTGTGCTTTTACTGTAGAGGAGGGTCCCTTAAACCTCCAATAGGCCTTATTTTCACCAGATGTTGATTTTTTGCAAGAAGCTACAAATGATGAGATGGATTCTTTGAAATCCAATATGACTTGGCACTTAGTTATTTACCACCTGGTTGTAAATCTATAGGCTGTAAATTGATGCTTAAAATAGAAATTAAAACCTGATGGCACTGTCGATAAATATAAAGTCCGTCTAGTAGCTAAAGGTTTTAAACAAAGCGAAAATGAAGATTTCTTCGACACTTTTTCACCTATAAAAGAATTACATCCATTCGGGTATTAATCTCTTGCTTCTATTCATAATTTAATAATACACCAAATGGATGTCAAAACCGCATTTTTAAATGGTGAGTTAGACAAAGAAAATTATATGGACTATCCTGAACTATTTGTAGTACATGGTCAAGTACATAAAGTATGCAAATTAGTTAAATCATATGGTTAGAAAAAGCACGTAAACAATGACATGAAAAATTGATAACTTAATCATTTCACTTGGTTTTAAAGTTAAAGAAAGTGACAAATGCATTTATTACAAATCTGAGAATGATATTTGTACTATTATATGTCTTTATGTAGACGACCTACTTATTTTTGGATCAAATATTCATGCCATAAACAATGTTAAATCTTTACTAAGTGCCATCTTTAATATGAAAGATTTGGGTGAGGCGAATGTAATCCTTGGCATTAAAATTACTAGGTCCGAAAAGGGACTTTCTTTGGATCAGTCCCACTATGTTGAGAAGATTTTAAAGAAATACAATTACTTTGACTATAAACCTGCATGTACCATATGACCCCGGTGTCGAGCTATTTAAAAACACTAGTGATTGTGTAAGAGAGTTTGACTATGCGAGCATCATTGGCAGCCTTCAATATGCCACTGATTGTACTAGACCCGACATTACCTATGTCATTGGATTATCGTGTAGGTTTACCAGTAGATCTAGTATAGAGCAATGACATCCTATTGAGGGGATAACAAGATACCTAAAATGAATAGCGAACCTTAGATGACATTATAAAAAGTTTCCAGCTGTACTTGAAGGATATTCAGTTGTAGACTGTAATACTTAATCTGATGATCCAAAAGCAACCAGTGGCTATATATTTAGCATTGCTGGAGGAGCTTTTTCTTGGAAATCTAAGAAACACACTATTTTGGCTTTGTCTACTATACAGTCTGAGATAATAGGACTAGCCACATCTAGCGAAGAAGCAGAGTACTTGAGAAATCTACTAGCTGAGATTCCCTTACAGGAAAAACCAATACCATTTGTGTTGACCCATTGCGATAGTATCAGGACTATTGCAAAAATTCAGAGTCGTTATTATAACGGAAAGGGATGACAGATACGTCGTAAGCACAATACTGTCAGAGATCTACTCTCTTCAGGTACTGTTAGAGTGGATTACGTATGTAGTGATGAAAATTTGGCAGATCCTTCGATGAAAGGATTGTTTAGGGAGAAATTCTTTAATACATCTAAAAGAATGGGACATTGTCCTTAGATTGTTGAGTAACGCACAATGGTAACCTGACCTAATGACTAGGGATCCCAAGAATTATGTTCAATGAGTAAAAACAAGTTGTGTAGTGATAGTAGTTGAACATGTTATTTTTTGTATATTAAGTAGCATGTATTCCTGAAGTGATTAGAGGATGAGTTAAAAATAAACTCTTAATGAGATCTATACTCTATTTGGAGTGGAGTACCTACCTTCAGGAGTGCTCTTGATAGACTTGCCTATATTAATGTGGAAATGCGGTCGTTTCCTATGAAGTTTTGGGATAACTTCCAGAGCATTCACTAAAATAGGATAGACGTGCATGACCATTAACGCACGGGCTTATTCGATTGCACTATAGAAAAAGGTTGGGTGTGGTCTGATGTTAGGAATAGAGTTCAAGACCACGTGTCACTCTAGTAAAAACTAAATCTTATCCACCATGCAAAGATTCATGTCACAAGACACCTTTGTTTATGCACAATCTTATATTTTTTCTAGAAACTGCTAGAAAAATATTTTTTAAAATAATTCATGTGTGGGTTTGTTGGAATGTTTTATATATGTAATGAATTTATTTAGAAATTAATCACAGCTGTTGACAGCAAAAAATGGTCGCCAACATCCGAGAGTTCCAAAAACTTAAAACTTTTTGTCCAGAGCGGAAAAGTGTGCGAGATGCAGTAATAATGTATGGAAAATTAAAGGACATAGTTATTTATAGTGGTTCGGTCCCGTGAGGGGACTACGTCCACTTTGAAGGCTTTACTGATTTTATTTCAGTATTGCTAAAATGCAATGGAAAACATCATTACAAATGAAGTTAAAATGATTAATGATGTTTGCTTAATCCTTGTCATCGAGCTTCCTTGTTGGTCTGGAGCAGTCGAACAGATGCCAATGTTATGGTAGAGCCACGAGGTTCTAAGGTCAGGAGAATATCAAGAGTTGCCATGGTACGGAGGGAGTCGGAAGGTGCTGAGGTCCAGAGGGAGTTAGGATGTGGCGAGGTTCGGAGGGATTCGGGAGGTGCTGAGGTCCGGAGGAGTCGGGAGTTGCCGAGGTCCGGAGGGAGTCAGGAAGTGCCGAGGTCTAGAGGGAGTCGAGATTTGTCGGGGTATAGATGGAGTCAGGAGGTGCCGAGTTCTGGAGGGAGGAGGAAATATCCCGGAGGAAGGAGGAAGTATCCTGGAGGGAGAAGGAAGTATCCCGAATAGAGAAGGAAGTATCCCGGGGGGAGAAGGATGTAATCTGGAGGGAGAAGGAAGTATCCCAGAGGGAGAAGGAGTATCCCGGAGTGAGAAAGGAGTATCCTATAGGAAGTAGGAAGTATTCCGGAGGAAGTATCCTGGAGGGAGAAGGAATTATCCCGAAGGAAGAAGGAAGTATCCCAAAGGGAGAACAAAGTATCCCGGAGGAAGTATGAAATATCCAGGAGGAAGTAACCCGGAGGAAGAAGGAATTATCCCGAAGGAAGTATCATGGAGAACGTATGATCTTTGGGGAGAAAATATTTTTCTTTGTATGATGACGGAAGGTGTTTATGAGTTTTGGTGTGTACTAGGAAAATCTAGAGTCCGAGACGTACCAGGAAATCTGGATGTATGGAGTGTACCGGGGAAGTTGGATGCATGGTGTGTACCATAGAAGTCGGTGTCCCGGGTAAATCAGGAGATCCGGAGTTCCGCGGTCATCTTCTTCCCTAAAGGCTATGCTGCCATTAAAGGTGTCTCCCAAGCTCTCAAGCCAAGAAAAATGCCAACCCTTGTAATGAATGAGCATGGGGGTATTTATAGTGGAAGGGTTAAACAGGAGTAGGTAGGATTTGCGAGTAGGAAAGAAGGTGTAGGAAACATTGTAAAAAGGAGTGGGAAAAGCCAAATCCGAATCTTAAGTGTGGGATGCAAAATTTCGCATCCTAGGGAGGGATGCAAATTTCGCATCCTAGGAAGGATGGCGAATGCACCGCATCCCGGTGGATGCGATGCCATCGCATCCTATGGATGTGAAGCCATCGCATCCCATGGGATGCGATGGTATCACATCCCATGGTTTGCAATAGCAACACATCTAGTGGATGCGATAACATCGTACCCTTGTGGGATGCGATGTAGAGGGGAGTAGTTCAAGGCGGGGCTTGTTGATGCGAGGCTTGGTGATGCAAGGAATGGTGATGTAAGGAATGGTGATGCGAGGCATGTTGATGCAAGGCACGTTGATGCGATTCATGGTGATGCGAGGCATGTTGCTGCAAAGCATGATGATGCAAGGCATGATGATGCGAGGCACGGTGATGCGAGGCATGTTGCTGCGAGGCATGGTGATGCGAGGCCTGGTGATGCGAGGCATGTTGCTGCGAGGCATAATTATGCAAGGCATGGTGATGCAAGGCATGTTGTTGCGAGGCATGGTGATGCGAGGCATGTCGATGTGAGGCCTGGTGATGCAAGGCATGGTGATGCGAGGCATGTGATACGATGAATGTTGCTGCGAGGCATGGTGATGCGTGGCATGTCGAAGCGAGGCATGTTGCTGCGAGGCATGATGCTGCGAGGCATGGTGATGCGAGTCTTGTTGATGCGAGGCATGTTGATACATGGTGATGCGAGGCATGGTGGTGCATGACATGTTGATGCGAGGCATGGGAAGGGGTTGTACACACAACAACATTGATAGGAAATGTCATTTATAACCATGCTTATTAATGAACTTAGACCTGCTAATTAATAAGCTGAAAGGTCACATGTCCTGCTGTTTATATTCGATTTTAGGACTCTTCAAATCCTAGTTATTTGGGGGAACACGCCTAGGGGTGGCTTGTGTCAATCTTGCTGTGTAGAACCTGTATTAGTCAGTATCACTATTGGTATCATAGAGAGGCCTCGCATTAGGTATGGGCCAGGGTAGCTTTACTGGTCTTGATTTTAAGAGTTTCAAAGTCTTGGAGGTGGGTATGGGCGCGTTCCGGTGGAGTCACGAGCATGCATGGGTCCGGTGGGGGAAAGTAAGATGTAGTAACACCGCGAATAGGGCTATGTCTTAAAAGTTGACGGGTTAGGGACTGATATCCCCTACTGTCGTGGCCCGCACAAGTTATTCTAATTTAGGGAGTCGATCGCATGGCTAGTAATTAGGGTAACACCAATGCTGATAGTTGGTGCAGAAACTTAATCTTGGGATATGAATGAGAAGCTTACTTGATCTTTACCTTTCCTTGTTATCCCGTTTACTTCATCCTTGTATATTTTACTCTACTTTCATATCCAATACCGTTTATCTGTCTTGATACTTCCTATCTTATGCTTATACTGAAAACCAATGGAACTTGTCAGACTTTATGTCTGGCCTATTTTGCTTTTCCTTCTCTCTCTTCCTTTCCCCCCTCAGGTTCTCAGAGTGGTGACAAATGGTAGCAGTAACCGTGATTCTGTTCATCTTGGACTTGAATTACTTCTCTTTCCACGTATTACATTAGTTTCTTTTATTTTTTATTGTTATCGTATGCGAGCGATATTATTTTATGTTTTTGCACTCTGATGGTTTACGAGACATATGTTTATGACTTTCTGACATTGATGGTTCATTTTGAAAATGTAAAGTTGACTTTGGTTTGAAATAAAAGTTTGAAGTTTCCCTGTTTCATTTTTATATTCTGTCTTGTTAAAAATTGTCTTTGTATTATTATTGCGCTTCACATAACTTAATGCATCCTCATATGGGTGATATTAAGGGTCACGTTGGTAACAGAGCCTATGGTTACAAGATCAGAAAAAATGTTTTTGAAAAAGTATTTTTCATAATAAAGATTTTTCAAATAAAAACCAATTTTTGGAACATATATCCCTTCTAGTCATTTACAATATTCCTTAAATCTCTTTTTGAACCCTTGTTTCATATCTTTTCAGCATGTCTAGGGATCCTAATTTCCCTGTGGGCATTTCCATTCCGATATGGTTCTGTAGATACGTAGAGGCTATTAAACCTACCGAAGTGCAAGACAATTCCCTACCCCCAGCTGCAACCGCAATAGCTCCACCTCATCCTATAGCCAACTTTTCTAAGCTTTGTAAGGATTTCTTCACGATGGGAGGCAAGAGGTTTCGTGGTACTGAGAGTTTTGTGGAGACGTGCAATTGGCTTAGAGAAATGCAGAATGTGGTTGATTTGTTGGAGCTCGATGATAGGAGAAAGATTCAGTTGGCTATCTGGCAACTAAAAGAGGAAGCTTCATATTGGTGGGAGGTGACTCAGTCGTAGCAAGCAGTAGCCACTTAGGATGAGTTTAAGAATATATTTGAGATGAAGTTCTTGTCGCAAGCAGAGGAAGGGATGCAAATGAAGAAGTTCTTGAATTTGAAACAAGGATGTATGACGGTGAAGTAATATGTCAACAGATTCAACCAACTAGCAAGATTTGGTTTGGATTTGGTAAACACTCCTGATAAGAAAGCCTTGAGGTTCATGAAATGATTAAACCAACCGTTGCAAGGATTAGCATTGACTCATATCCCAATGGAAGCGAATTTCGAGAGACTGGTTGATATGGCTTTAATGCATGAGGACAGTAAAGAGCGGAAGAAAGAAATTAAGAATGAGGAGGAAAAATCAAGGTTGAGAAAAAGAAATGGTGGCTCAAGAAGAGGGCGGCAAAGAAGGGAGGAAAATCTGACAAGTCCCAGATCATGGCAGAGGTTAAGTGTCATGGCTGTGGAAATTTTGGGCACTTTGTTAATGACTTTAAGAAGATGAAGAAAGCTTGTTTTAGTTGTGGTCAAGTTGGACATTTCACTAGGCAATGCCCCAACAAGCAAGGTCAGAAGGAATCATCAATTGGAGAAAAGTTCATGCTCTAGAGGCTGGTGGACCAGATCGAGGTAGGAAAGTCACCATTGAGGATTTGATTTATCTTTTTAAATCTCCTATTAGGACTCTCTTTGATTCCAGAGCTTCTTATTCATTCATATCCAATTCTATGGTAGATAATCTGCACCTAGACAATAGCATTGTTTCTAAGCATGTTGTAGTCTCGAACCCTACAGGAGGTATGACTCACTTGTCTATGATATGTAGGGGTTTGAGAATTTCTTTTATGGGCATCAAATTTGAATGCAACGCATATGTTCTTGGCTTTATGGGTTAGTTCTGGGAACGGATTGGCTAGCCATGTATGATGCTATTCTAGATTGTGAGAGGAGAGTTGTTAAAATTCAGACGTGCCACAGAAGAACTGTAGAGATTTCTTACAACCCACAAGGGTAAGTTATGCTCAGTTACCTAGATTCCTTTGATGATCCTTAGAAGATCTTCCATCATTACCCATAGTTAGAAATTATTTGTACATGTTTGATGAAGTTAGGGGATTAACTCCTAGACGAGAGATAGATTTCCGGATTTACTTAATGGAGAATGTGAAACCAGTCGCTTTACCAGTGTGCCACATGGCTCTAGGGAGAGAAGGGAGCTCATAAAACAAGTAGGAAATTTATTCAAGAAGAGATTCGTTAGACGGAGCATATGTAAATAGGGAGCTCTGGTCGTCTTTGCAACTGAGGCAGACGGCTCTCAGCACTCTCAGATCGCATTAGCTCAAGGCTAAGTTTTCAAAGTGTCATTTCTGGAGAAAGGAAGTAAGGTTCCTAGGGCATGTAGTCTCCAAGGATGGAATAGTGATGGATCCTGCTGAAGGTTTCACAGTCTAAGACTGGAAAGCCTATAAGAATGCGATATAGGTTAGGAATTTCCTGGGGTTGGCGGGTTATTAAAGAAATTTCATTAAGGACTTTGCTCAGATATCAGCTCCGCTCAACCGTCTAATGAAGAAGAACTTCGTTTTTACTTGGTGCATTGATTACGAGGATGCATTCCATAGGTTAAAGAGGGCTCTGATACCAGCCCCTATTCTGACTCTTCTCGATGGTAGCAACGTGTTTGCGATCTAGACAAATGTTTGTGGCACGGGGTTAGGTGTCGTGTTGATGCAAGAAGGCAGGGTAGTCTGCTTTGGAAGATGTAGGCAATTAAGATTTCATGAGAAGAACTACCACACCCATGAATTGGAGTTGGCTGTAATAGTGTTCGCACTTATGTCTGGGTGACACTATCAACTTAGAGAGAGGTTTTAGCTATACACGTATCATAAATCACTCAAATATTTTTTCTCATAGAAGGATCTCAATTTAAGGCAACAACAATGGATTGTGCCCTACAATTTTGAGATAACTTACACCCTAGACAAGGGTAATGCGGTTGCAGATGCGTTGAGTAGGCAAAGGATGACCTTAAGTCCTTTGTCCGTAGAGAGGCAGAGCTTGGAGTTTATCTTGAGCTTGGATTTTAAACCGTCTATGGAATTACGCTTGGTTTGTTGGCATCATTAGAGGTGCGACCTATCTTATGAAGCATATTGGATCCACATAGCGGGAGGATCAACATCATGGATAGACTCGGTAGAGGAAAGACCTCTAGTCACCTAGCTAGATATTCTATGGTCGAGAAAGGGTGGCTACAAGAGATAGGAGATTGTGCGTTCCTCGAGTTGGAGATTTGCCGAGATCAGTTCTTGAGGAGGCTCGTCACTCTTTGATGAATATCCATCCGGGCGGTGACAAGATGTACGAGACATGAAGCGATATTTTCATTGGACTGGCATGCAGAAGAATTTTGCGAAATTTATGGCCTGATGTTTGACTGGTCAACAAGATAAGGCTGGACAAAGGAAACCTAGCATCTTGATTCAGCCCATGGATATCCCACAGTGGAAATGGGAGAGATTCTCTATGGACTTTATTGTTGGACTTCCCAGATCAATGAAGGACAACACAAGTATATGGGTGATAGTAGACAGGCTTACTAGGAGCGCTCATTTTATCCCCGTTAAGAGCAAGAGGACAACAACTTGGCTAGCATCGGCATACCTTAGAGAGATTGTCCGAATTCATGTGGTAACTTCCAATATAGTAAATGATCGTGACCCCATCTTCACGAGTGATTTTGGAAGAGCTTACAAGGGGCACTAGGTACACAGTTACGATTAAGCATAACCTACCACTCTTGGACCGATGGACAGACTGAGAGGGTCAAAAGCGTTCTTGTGAATTTACTAAGACTATGCATCCTAGACTTCGAATGGACTTGGAAGGAGCATCTCCCATTGGTTGAGTTTGCATACAATAATAGTTATCAGTGAAGCATAGGGATGGTGCCCTTCAATGCACTTTATGGATGACCTTGCAGAATGTTGACATGTTGGAAGGAGTCTACAGACAGATTTCTACTTGGGCTTGAGATGAGTAGGGAGACTTCTGAGAAGGTAGACCATATTCGCAGACGGATGAAAGCAACCCAGGACAAGTAGAAGCCATACGCCGATAGGAGGAGAATTGACTTGGAATTTAAGGCAGGAGATATGGACTTTATTATGGTATCGCCTCTAAGAAAAATTATTCGTTTTGGCTGAGTAGGGAAGTTGGCACCAAAGTTTGTAGGACCCTATAGTTGAGAGGATAGGTCGGAAGACCTATAGAGTTAGACTACCAGAAAGGCTGGCAGGAGTTCACGACGTGTTGTATGTTTCCCACATAAAGAATTGTCTACATGATTCAGAAAGGTAGTTGAGCTAAGTATGCTTGAAAATTGTAACGACCCATATTTTTAGCCAATTAATTTAAAATATTTAAATTCATTTTAAATATTGTATTTGAATTATAAAAGGGAGATTTTAACGAATTTATTTTTTAAAACGAAGTTTGAATGTATAATTTATAATAAAATTTAAAACGAGCTCGTAATGTCGTGGTAGTTCATAATTTAATGTTTTGAACTTCAATTGGATATACAAGATCCAATATAAGTCGGATTTCTTTGAAACAAGAAACGTTCGGATCTATTTGATTATTTTTCTAATGAAAGCGAAAAATAGAGATTTCATCTTATAGATTGTAAGTTATGCCCAAATCAAAATTTCAAATAGTCGCTATGGAGTCGTTTATAAATTATAATGACTTTTTATATCAATAAATCGATTTTAAATAACTCGAACGTCATTTCAATTTGAAATATCGTGTTATAAATTCAAATATGTTATTTTGGATCCATATGATGTTCTACACGGATATATATGATAATATGGATTTATTATTATCAAATTTGGTTGTTTTTGAATTTATTAATATCCTAACAATTTACACTAAAATATGGATTTCAAATTCGAAAAAGATTTTAAGTGATGTACTGTTAATTTAATTTATAAAATTTTACGGTAATTTTTAGTTTGGAAAATATACAACTATTTTGTTTAACGTAATTTACACCCTATAACAGCATTTTTGGAACTTCACAAAATGAGTTAACTTACCTATTTCATTATATTTTTGGAATTGTAGTGTATTGCTCAACACAACGGTTTTTTTTACTTATGTCGTTTGCGGCTCGTTTATTAATAAAATAGGGTGTAACGGAGTATTCATATTTGTCTAATTTAAGTATATACAACTATTTTTCTTTAATTAAAGGTCAGTGATGTTTATAAATTTGAAGAATTTCCTTATGGACTTATCGCTTTTTGTTCATAATTAAATTTGTTTTATACAATTCAAATTTTACCCACTTCATACTATTGTTGATACAATCATAACACAGGTTCTAATAAAACTATCATATGCTTTACATCCATATTGAACCCGATTTATATATTTGTCCACACGATGGGGACGTGCATGACATAGAGGTGCCAGTTCAATGAAAAATAGGCTGTACATACTAATACTGATTCAAGCATAGCAATGTAGACTTATTTCGTTTATTTGCACATGTTTCGATATTTTCACCATTTCAGTTAAATCCTTGTACACGCCTAGTTTAACCTACTCCACATTTCTACATGGCTAGTCTACTTATTTAACCAAAGCAGACTTAAGTTTTAAATCAAATCACATGAAAATCCTCATGCCTTCTCTGTAAATATAATTAAAAACCCATACATGCTGAGCTGAACTAGTAAATGTGCACACATGTATATCAATCACGCAGACACCGATTATGTTGAAAATAGTATAGCCTACCGTGCACTGCAAGATATTATCCCATGCCTGCCAAGGTATTTCAATCTCGTGTGTATCAAGCCACTTCATGTTGTGCATGCCAAGCCATCGTTTCCTTTTTAAGTAGCGTATATTGTCACTTCCACTCCCAAAAGCAAAAACAAAACGTGAAGAAAGAAAACAAATGAAAACTCATATGAAATAAAATATGGAACAAAATCGCACCTCCTTAGATTCGTTAAAATCATTGAAGAGTTACGGCCTCACTCTTGCATGCGACTCGAATTGGGTGTTCGGGTATTTCACAGTGCCTAGGTTAACACCCCACGTCCATTAATGTCACTCTCAAAGGGAATCCATTAACTTTCATGGAGTATTATTGGTGTATAGAACAGAATATAACCAGACAGATACATATATTGGTACTTGAAAATTTTAAAACAACTTTTATTGCAGCGGAGAAATAGTTTGATTACAACAACATCATAAACCAACAGTAAAACCAAGTACACTTAGTATCTATCTTGACAAATTGTTTTCTGAGTACAAAAAGTAAAAAGCATAACCCCAACATAAGTAGCCATAAAAGAGATGAGCCGAACTTTACTTTCAGCAATCCAAGCACTTCCAAAAGAGATAGAAAGAGATCCAAATCAAGCTCTACTAGCACTAGTCCCACCCTGAGAACCTGGGGAGGGGGGGAAGGAAGAAAAGAGGCGAAAACAAAGGGGTTCAGACAAAAAGTCTGGCGAGTCCAATAACTTTAACAATTTAATTATTAAAGTAATTAGGATAAGGCATAAACTGGTAAAACAAGGAATGACTGTGAAGCAAGTGGGCTGGAAAAAACAAACAAGAGGAATATACTGGCGTTACTCGCGCTCCTAATCACTATAGGATAATTACTATACTGCACCATTACTAGTTACCCTAAAAGTTGATCCCGCCTTCTGAACATAATAATCATAATGGTAGTTTCGTGTACCCCTAGCTGTCTTCATAAGTGTCGCCTGCTCCTAACTCCACTAGTTGTACCCACTACCCTCCCCATTCTAATTACAACATTTATTCATAATATGGTAGTTGGACTCCTAACTGTCTTCATACGTGCCGCCTGCTCCTATCTCCGCTAGTCGTACCCACTACCTTCCCCATTCGATCGGCTCCCTAACTCTTAGATACCCGTGTTGGTCCCACAATGGGGTGTATCACCTCCCAAAGTGGCAACCCGATGCCACTAAGGATGCACGGCTTATATCTACATGATGAAACGTCTAACCTACCATCCCGGGCCCACGCACGCACATGACCTCTTTGGACTTGCATTGCCACCGCTAACACGTTTTAAACTCTTACAATCAAATCCAGTATGCGTGTCACGTCCTCGATCTAGATCGAGCTCAGTTAGATACTAAATGGGTTACTGGTTGAAAAGGGTCCGCACACTTGACACAAGCTTTCCACCTATGCTTGGTCCCCACTAGGATTTCCCACTTAACCCCCTCGTATTCATGTCTTCTTACATTTTTCAACTTGGTTAAGTGTTTATAATTATATCCCACATGTCACCCATGTTACCCACTTATCAAATCAACATGTGTTATTAGTTAAGCATGTCTTAACCCTATCCGCTTATCAGATTAATATATATATATATATATTATTAGTTAAGCTGTTCTTAACCAAATCCACTTATATATTATTTGTTAAGTTGGTCTTAACCTTTTCCACTTATCATATCAATATGTATTATTGGTTAAGTTTGTTTAACCCTATCCACTTATCAGATTATAGGTTAAGCTGGTCTTAACCCTGTCCACTTATCATGTTTTATGTATCATCATATACATATATATATATATATATCATATAACATGTTTTACTAAATTTATGATTAAGTACACCTTATTTCACAGATACATTGGTTAAGAGAATAACTCCCTAATTATCAACCCCGAAGACCGAAATCAAGATCAGCTTGGTACTCAGAGAATTACTCAACTCAACCAAACTTCTGTTTGTCATTCATATTCATCTTTGATCAGCATTAATTAATTATTAATGCACAGACCTCTCACATTAAGTCGATTGCTTGTGGCCGCTGGATATGCCGGGCGGTTTCGGTCAGACTTCCACCACAAGCCAGACTTAACCTCGTGTCTAAGCATCTTTAATTATGCCTACGACCTCTCACGTTAGACTGCCGTTTGTGGTTGCTGGATGTGCCAGGCGGGTCCGGGCAGTCACATACCACAAACGAGTCTAATCTCGTGTCTTAGGCATTTATTACTCATTTCATTTATGCCTTTGACCTCTCACAATAGACTACCATTTGTCGTTGCTGGATGTGCCGGGCGGTTCCGGACAGTCTTATACCACAAACGAGTCTAAACTCGTGTCTCAGGCATTTATTATTACACATTATTATTCAACCCCAATTTGAATTAATATCCCTATTTCAAATTGTCAATAACTTCCAAATTAATCTATGTCCATAATTGTCACCTACATTATGTCCAGAATTTCTAGCATATAAATTAGGCCAATTAATGTTTCAAAGTTATTATATGCTTTTAAGCCATTTTATGCCAATTTTCAAAATATTAATATTTAATATTTTCCCATTGCCCCCACGTTGTTCGTAGGTGTAATACATATAATATGTAGGCTAGCAAATAGCCTAACTCACAAAAACATCACAACTTGCATAACACGTAAAAATAGATCTAACTTGGAAATAAAAATAGGCTAGCATGGATAAAAACATGCATGATTATAATTTTTATAATCATAAATTTGCATAATTAATAACTTTTATAGGCAATAGGCATAATTTGCATAAACTACAAACTGGCATGGATTAAATTATATAAGATATGATTTGCATAGATCTATACGCATAAAGGTGAACTTGCATCTATGAACATGGTTTTCGCATAAACTTGAATATGATCTATATACAAACTTGTATTAAACTTGCATATGGAATTTAGACATGTAAATTAAGACTTACATATGACTCGCATACAATATGACATATAAACTAGCATATGATTCACATCCAAACTTATATATAAACTTGCATATATAATTTAGACATGTAAATTAAGATTTACATTTACACTTGCATATGATTTAGACATGTAAATGTCACAAAATGAATCAAATAAAGCATATGTATTTAGACATATGAACCAACATCATGAATCAAACATGTAAACTAATATCACACGTATTGCATATAAACTAGCATATGTATATACTTGATTCACATATAAACTTGTATATAATTCGCATACAGACTTGCACAAGATTCACAAACAAACTAGGATACGTAAAAACAGACTTGCATAAGATTCACTGGCATATAATTTACATTCCAAACTTTCATATAAACTGATGTCATAAAATGAATCAAGTTAAACATATGTGATTGGACATATGAAATAGATCTAGTAAAATAATTTAACAAAACTATCATATGTTCATAAACAAATGATAACAAAATTAAGAAACGTCACATGATTCAACAGGCATGTTCTCATAATCCAAATTATAACTCATCATAATTAATTTATTAATTATTTTGTGAAAGAAATTGTACTCACAAAGACGTATTGGAGAAGAGAACAATTCGTTCTCTTTTTGTATTAGAATTCTGATTTGTCAATTCCTAAGCTTTAGGAAGAAGAACTATTCTAACAGAAGCATGGTGGCCAAGAGACTAATTTAGTTTAGGTTTAGGGCTTGAGTTTATGCATGCTTATATAGAAGTTTAAATCAACCTAAGCCGTTAGATTATCATAGGAGCAATCACAACTGTCCAGATTAGATAGAGTTATCTAGAATTGCCACCTCTACCCTAGTTACTCAGCAGCAGGTCAGGTAAGACTCAGCAACAAGTCATGATCGTCACATTTTAGATCTTCCTCGGGGGGAGGCCGACCCCCAGGTCGACCCCCTAGTCGACCTGTATAGGGGAGGTCGACCCTCTAGTCGACCTGGCCTTGGGCGGGAGAAATCCCGCCCAGCCCGCTTCCTCATTTGAATTTTGAATTTTAATTCTGAACTATTACTAATTTATTTAAATTACTGAAACTTCCGAGGGCCATAACTTCCTCATACGAAGTCCAATTTTCGAAAACTTGGACTCTATTCCAAGCAGATTTTCTAGACGAACGCAATGGGGTAACCCGTTTCCCTTAATTCTCACTTTAACAATTAAGTATTCTTAAGATTGTTAATTTTAATATTTAGAATTACGGGGTGTTACATCCTCCCCTCCTTAAAGGATTTCGCCCCCGAAATCTCCAAGTTAAGGAGAATGTATATCGTAGCATCCAATCGTCCATCTATCCAACCATCAAACACAGGCATCCATTGTCCTTATAAGATTTCTAATGCCATATGAACATATGCAAAAAGTGTGTGTATATGTTCCTTATCTAATGCAAAATCAGGCGGCCTACTGATTCAGTTAACCTCCTTAATGCAAATCATGATAGTGGCATGCATCCATTATGTATGCGAAAGAATCCTAATGATACATATTACTTCTACATGTGTGCATAACCATTCATCAAAATGCAGCATCCATATGATAACACAACCAATATACATCCATTAATTTAAATATGCACACATATTTATATGCAGTATGAAAGTGATTGAGCCTATCTAGTGCCAAATGAATGTGTAAATGCATCCACGAGAAACCACTAGCAACCACTTCCAACCACTCGCAACCATCAACCATAACATGTTTCGAATACATGTTTACATCCATCAGTTTCTACCTATGGATAAAGAATAGGACCGAGGAGATATACTTAAAAGATAGATATAAGCATGAATAAACTTATAGAGAAAGAGATCAAGGAAGTACCCTTAAAAAGAAAAGAGTAGGCTGTGCATATTTTTCTCTCAGTTTCCCAAGTCGCGTCTTCCTCAGTGTCACTCCATTTGTAACAACCTAGAATTTGCGGCCAGTTTAAAATTTTCATTTTAGAGATTTTATAGCTGTTTAAATAATTGAAATGAATTATTTTAAATAAAAATGACTAGAAATTTATTATGACTGAATTTAAGGCGAATATATTTTATTTAATCATAAAAGGAATTAGAAAAGGACGGTAGTTGGAAAAAGTCAAACCTGAACATTGACTGACCACACAAGATGCAGAATAAACAAGATTTTGGGGAAACGAAAAATATTTAAATCTGTTAATGAATATCTTTCTAATGAATATGAAAAATCGAAGTTTCATAGCGGGAATCAAAAGTTATGACCAAATGAATTTTCAGAAAGGTCGCTATAGAGAATATATCGCCCTTGAAAATCGACATTTTGCATACGACCTCGGAATTTGACGAAACCACTTTTGTTGGATCCGTGATGTAAAATTATTGCTAGGTTTCAAATTTCATGATTTTTGAAGCCAGCATGTGAGCGTGGAAAAAGAAACTGCGTTTTGTCAATTTCGGTCAAAATTAATTGACTGAAAAATAACCATTTTTCAAACAGTCTCAGAATTCGATGAAATAAATTTTGTTAGGACCGTATCGTCATAAGAAAGCCAAAAAAAATTACTGGATTTTTCTGAGTTCGTATGTGGCCCCGAAAAAATTATTTGTACGGTAGAATTGAAAATAAAGGACTTAAATTTTTAAACTGAAAAACGGGGGTCAAGATGACCATTTGGGCTAACGGGACAGGTCCAGATGAGTCCGGAACGGGGGCTAATGGGTAAGAACGGCAGTCATTGGGCCTAACTCTGAGTTTCTAGCCAAACGTACTTTTATTGGGCTAATTAAATAATTAATAAATTAAACCTAATATAATAATATATACATATCCCTACAGTACCTTTCTTCCCCGATCGAATGAACCCGTAGCCGCCCTCCCACCCCCCCCCCCCCCCTTTGATTTTTCATCTCCATTTTCCCACTAATCCACACACAATTAGACTTAGTCGTAGTTGAACTTTTTGAAGCTCTTCCCTTCCTCTCCAATCTCCGATAAGTTTCACTCGATTTCATAACCTGTAGCTCTCGAATTTCGAGCCCGAACCCGCATCGAAAAAGCCGCCGCCGCACCTCCACGGTGCCGCCGCACCCCCCACCGTGCCGGACGCACGTGCGCCTCCCCTTCCCGGTCAATGTGACACCCGGAAATCCCCACCCTCTGGATCGACCATAAACCACACAGGTCTGAACCAAAGAATGGAAATCCGCGGATACATCAACTTTGGGCATACAACACATCAGAACAAATACAGAAGACTTTTATAACATCATAATAAATGTTACATCAGAGTACAGAATATATATCAGAGTACATTGGATAATATTACAGTGGAAGATAAATTACAAAAATTAATACATTTCAGCGGAACTAATCTCAGTGGAAGGCTATCAACATTCTGGCCATAGATTCAGTCTTCAATCCAGGATCTTTGCTTAATATATCTGCCAAATGAGCTACTCGACTGCCCGTGTGGAAAGAGGGCACCCGAGTTTGCAAAGTGAAACAAACTACACGTCAGTCGTGGGACTGATGTGAGAATTCTTAACCTAAATTATCTAAATAGAAGGCTAATCCCAGGACCACGCCGCTAACGCGGAACAGGTTTAATCCTTTGGATTGCCAGTGCATAACTAAAGTAAATCATCAAATAACGCAATGCTTTTTAGAAAAATGAAACCATTATAAGACCCAGGTCCCATCACACAATGCAACGCACACCAGAGGATAGGGTTTTACCTTATAATGGTCAAGAAATGATAAATACGCAAAATACGATATTATTATTAGTGTGTATATATTTTAATTAAAACTTTTCAATCATAATATCAATCCTAGACAGCATAGCAACCATCTACTATGTCGCCGTACTAGTAATACAATCAAAATCGCAAAGGGGCATATTGGAAATTGGGTTTCCATCATGAGTCAAGGCTAGGGAGGAAGTCCTTACCGATTCGAGACACTCTAGCAATGTCCCACGATTCGGACGCTGGCGAACCCTTGGATCCTGCAGGGCCGGTCCACAACTGCTTTAGTGGATTAGTTATTCCTGAACACATGCTCCCCGGTCCTATTGAACCTATAATACGGTCGAGGGCGACCGCATAAATCCGAGGCCTCTAAAAATCCAACAACCACATAAATGAATGTCTGGGCTCCATACCATGACACCACTTCTAACTAGAAAGAAACGTGTGCACTCCATGCGTTCCCTTCTCCCGTTTTAGTCTCTACCGGGCTGTGAGGCTCGCGAAGTCACGATATACACAAAGCTATGCCTAAATAGACTGTGCTTTGATCATCAACCACAAGGCCTGCTTTTCAACAAAGCCTTGATCAATTGCATCTTAGCATGCCACATTGTCAGACCCTACCATATCATTGATCATCTACCAATATATATATAACCTCTAAGCTCATACGTCTCTGAGAAGGGTGTTAAGTGAAGAACAAATTCTCCACCACCAAACAGAAATATATAATCGGTAGCGTTCAAAAAAAATACAGTAGAAAAGAATACAATGTCAGACACACAATCCATTTACTAGTCCGCTCTGGGTCTGAGCGAAACAACGTGTCCGTCGATCTCCAAATACGTTTGGACGATCATTACCAAATATCTTGCCTTGGAATGTACTGTCCCAATTCAAGATACCAGTCATCATCATCCCAACGATGTGAAAACCTTCGGTCTTCAGCCACCGTCTTCATCTTCGACTCTTGATCGTCATGATGATTATTCAGAATGGGTTAAACCCGGTCTTTCTGAATAACTCACGTATTTTGTGATTAAAAATCAAATATTGGAAAATCACACATTATGTCACATTCCGACCCCGAATATTCTTTTAGTAAGATTTTCATATTAAAAGATTTTCATTAATTCTATCAATGATAAATTATTAAATTAAATCTTAGATCTTCCTTAAAAGATTTATTAAAATTCTAAATTTGATTTAATATCAAAAATCATTATTACAAGATTATTTATTTTAAAGAATAAATCTTCTTTTAAACGGGTTAAAGAACTCGTGTCATTTAAAACACAGTTCACGATAAACCCACAAATCAATTTCCAAAATATGGAATTCCATAGAAATCAATCAATACATAATCGATGTGAATTTCTGTATCGGACTAACAATATACATGGAATAATGGCAAAGCCTCTTAAATTCCATATATAATATCGGTCTTCTATTACAGAAGCCCATCTCGATTATTACCAATAGAATTTCCACTTAATTCCAATTTAATATATATTAAATTGGAAAACTAGATTTTTAGAAAATGCCTTTTTAAATCTATAAAATAGATTTATAAATTCCAAATAATAATTTCGATGTAAATTGGATTAAAGGACAAATGTCGTTTAAAAACACCGTCCACGATAAATCCACTTCACGTCTCAATTTATTTCATATCATGAAATATAATTGCAAATTCTAATAATCATAATTAAAGGATTTCTCTTTAAATATTTATCATTATAACCCATATTTTAAAATAATCATTAAAAATATTCTTTATATAAAAGATTCTAAATGGGAAGTATTCTTTATATTACAGATTTTTATCTTTTACAAATATTCTTTGTTTTAACATATAATTGATTAAAAGTATATTTTTATATTAAAATATATTCTTTATATAAAAAGAATTTCTAATGTAAGGATATTCTTATTTAAAAGAACACCTGAATCAAAATGCGACTCAAACATTTACCATATAATTTTGGATTATATGGATTTTCAAACATATCATATATAATAATAACAGTAAAATCATCCATTTCATCCAAAGTGTAAATTCCACTGCGTAAGCGTTAAAATTAAATAATAACGCTCATCGCAGCCTGTTGATCTATCAATAGACATACAATTTAACATTGGGATTTGTGTCAATTAAATATCGTCCCAATACCCGTGTGGGTTTTCAGCCAACACAATATATATATATATACAGATTAATAATTGGTTAATGAATTTAACCAATTTAAATTTCGCTAACAATTGATGATAATAAACATGTCATTAATTTCCAATGTTGAATAAAGATATAATTTCCTCAAATAATTTAATATGGCATTCCATTTATTTCTTTTTATTCACACCATAAATTTTCTTTCTTTCCATATTGAAATTATAATCATCATTATAATGTAAAATTCCAATCTTTCAATTACATTGTATATGCGATGCGAATTTCACGTCTTTTAATTACATAAGAATGTAATTTTCTATATCATGTGAATTCTCAAATTTCTAGTTACATATAAAAGTGTAATTCTTAATTTACAATGCAAATCCTCATTTCTAATTACATAAAAATGTAATTTTTTTAATTTACGATGCAAATCCTCTATCTAATTACATAAAAATGTAATTTTTAATTTTCATTGCAAATCCTCTTTCCTAATTACATAAAAATGTAACTTTTAATTTACAATGCAAATCCTCTTATCTAATTACATAAAAATGTAATTTTTAATTTATTTGTGAATCTTACTTCTTTATTACCTTATAAAAAAGGTAATTTTTATTTTACATTATAAATTCATGTCCCAATTACATAAAGAAATGTAATTTTCATAATACAATACAAATTCATATTTTAATTTCGTTGAAAAATGTAATTTTTGTCATGTCGTTCTAACTCATATATAAATTACATAGAAAAATGTCATTTTTATTTTATCGTTCTAATTCACATCTAAATTACACAGAAAAATGTAATTTTTATTATGCGATGGAAATTCATATTTTAGTTACATAGAAAAAGTGTAATTTCTATCATACGACATAAATTCATATTTAAATTACATCTAAAAATGCAATTTTTATCATACAGTGTAAACTCACATTTTTAATTACATATAAAAATGTAATTTTAATCATGCCATTCTAATTTATATATAAACTACATAGAAAAATGTAATTTTTGTCATACGGTGCAAATTCATATATAAATTACATATAAAAATGTAATTTTCATTCATGCGGTGTAAATTCATTCTTAAATTACGTAAAAAAATGTTATTTAATTCATGAGATGCAAATTCATTCATAATAACAAAATAAAATGATATATAATTCATGCGATGTAAATTCATTCATAAATAACAAAATAAAATGTTATATAATTCATGTGATGTTGCAATTTATTTTACAACATAAAATTTTATTCTTTTACTTACAATGTAAAAGCATCAACTTTTTATTCACAATGTAAAAGTATTACTTTTATATTTTCAATGTAAAAATATCAACTTTTTATGTTTTACAATGTAAAGACATCAACTTCTATATTTTACAATGTAAAAATATCAACTTTTATATTTTACAATGTAAAAATATTAACTTCTCTATTTTACAACGTAAAAATATAATCTTTTCTATTTTCAATACAAAAAGATCGTCTTTTCATTTACATCGTCAAATTTTCAATATAAAATATTGTCTTTTTATTTACATCGCCAAATTTCAATATAAAATCCATTCTTTCTTTACAATGTAAAATTTACTCTTTAATTACAATGTAAAGTCCATTCTTTTTATTACATAAAAAAAAGATAATGTAAATCTTCCTAAGGTGAAATTCATATACATTAATATTAAAAATAATGTGAACTAATCCTACGGTTAAATTTACTATTTAATTTACATTAAAAATAATGTAAATTTATACATAAGGTGAAAATACTTTATTTACATAATAAAATGTAAATTTCATGTCATCGCAAATTCTTATTTTAATTTTACATAATAAAATGTAAATTTCATGTCATCGCAAATTCCTATTTTAATTTTACATAATAAATTGTAAATTTCATGTCATCGCAAATTCCTATTTTAATTTTACATAATAAAATGTAAATTTAATTCCTATTTTAATTTTACATAATAAAATGTAAATTCATGTCATCGCAAATTCCTATTTAAAATATCACGACATAACAGATCTATCAATGAATATTTTTAATAACCAAGAATTAATAATTAAATAAATTAAATTAAATTAAAAATAAATTCTCACATTGAAATTTTGGCCGAAAATCAACTGTCTCCGTTTCAGCTGCGGTCTGCGCCATCGCGGAGATCTCGGAAAGACGAGTCCAACGCAATTTACGGTTTGTAAAACGGACCTCGTATGAAAGAGTTATGAATTTTTAAAGATTGGAAAATTAAAATATTAAAAAAAAAAAAAGAGGAACGAACCTTCTTCCCGTCGTGATTCTCATTCACGGCCGAAACCCATCACCCCCTTCCTTGGCCAAAAACGCACCTCTCTCCGTTCATCTTAGCACCGATCACATTGCACCACATCGAAGCTCATGCCAACACCTACTAGCACCACCAACCCCTTGCCGCTCGGCCTCCCCATGGTTCACCAAAACCCACCCAAAACTGCCACGTTTTCAGGCAAAATCCGTGAATCAAAACCCGATCTTGACCGTATGGATGGAAAGCTCTCTGAATTCTCTTCGATTTGGTATATCATACGTCGATTTTCGTTGAACGGATTGAGAGATATTGATGTTTGAAGTTGGACGAATTCTGGCCATTGACAGCAAGCGGCGGCTGGCCTGTAGAATTAGGGTTTTGGTTTTTCCGGAATTAAATAATATTTTAATATTTTAATCTCGAAAAATGTGCTAAAAAGGTGGGTTTTGGACTTTCTCCGATCTAGGCCTGCTTACTGTCGTTCTTAAGGTTTTGGCACCTTCTGAACGCGATGGGCTATGTCCCGATCTCCAATTCTGATGTCTGTAATGTTTTTTTTCGGTTTTAATTTAAAAATACAATATTAAATAAATAATTTAATTTCTACCGTACATTTAAATATGCCGGGGCCACATACGGACTCCGAAAATTCTAAAAAATATATTTTTGGCTTTCTTATGACGATACGGTTCTAACGAAACCAATTTCATTGAATTCTGAGACTGTTTGAAAAATGGCCTTTTTCAAGTCGTTTAAAATTAACTATAAATTGACAAAACAGAAATCTTTTTACCACGGCCACAAAATAATTCCAAAAATTATGAAAAGTTAAACTTAACAATATTTTGACATTCCGGATCCAACAAAAGTGGTTTCATCGAAAACAGAGGTCGTTTGAAAATTGACTATTTTCAAGGGCTATATATTTAATATTAAAAATACATTTTTAAACAAATAATTTACGAAACTCGAAATATATAAGAGTTTATACTTTTTAAATGCAGAAACATCATTCCGGACTCAATGGAAGTGGTCTTGAGTCCAAATTCCTTCGCATGTGAAAAGTAGCCTTTTGGGCCATATATATTATATATAATTAAATTCTACAGCGACTTTTCTAAAAATTGAACTAACCATAACTTTTGATTTTTAAAACAAAATTTCAATTTTTCAGATTTGTTAGAAAGATATGATTAAACATATTTAAATATTTCTGGTTTCACTCAATTCTGACTTATTTTGAATCCTGTACAGTCAGTCAAAGTTTAAAATTAAATTTTCAAACTACCGCGCATTTCCGGCTCGTTTTATAATTAAATTAAATTTATTCGTTTTAACTTCAATTAAAATAAATTTTACCCATTATTATTTAAATAAATTATTTTATATTCTTAAAATTCATTAAAATTTTCTAAAATAAAATTTTTAAATTGGTTCAGAATTTGCGGGTCGTTACAATCTCCCCCACTTAAAATCTTTTCGTCCTCGAAAAGGAAATGAAGCTAAAAGTCGTTTATTCAACCAATTTAATTTTCATTCTTTTATTGTTTAATAATTTTATTAGATGAATTTAAATTCACACAATACAATTTCTAATCAATTAGTTGATTATATTTTCAAAATAAATAACTTTCATGTATCCAAAAATCATATTTTCTAAGATCGAATTATATATATAATTACAAGTACGTTAATTATAGACTTTTCACTCTGAACTCATTCTAGGGCATTACTAACCCCATCTCTAATGAGTTTACTCATTCTAGGATACTACTGATCCTATCTCTAATGAGAATTCTGTTTTATAGGACATTACTAATCCTACCTCTGATGAGTCTTTTGTTCAGTTCTAACGAGTTGTACCCCAAAGATTTGAGCTAACCAGAGCTCTGATACCAACTGTGATAAGTCTAGGCTTTTCAACCATCAACCAGTGGCCTACACTGCCACCGTGGCTTCACAGTGGTCCCCCAGTACACCTTGTTTTACGGCAACCCTCTCGAGCCTCCAGGCTAACGCCTAACCAACCCTAATAAATAAGGGACATGTAGGGGTAAGAGTCCACTGCTCGCCACCAAGCACCATGGCGAGAACCCCCTATCATGCGTAACCAGCTCCATAGCCAGCAACAAGGACTGGTGTGAGAATTCTTAACCTAAATTATCTAAATAGAAGGCTAATCCCAGGACAACGCCGCTAACGCAGAACGGGTTTACTCCATTGGATTGCCAGTGCATAACTAAAGTAAATCGTCAAATAACGCAATGCTTTTTAGAAAAATGAAACCATTATAAGACCCAGGTCCTATCACACAATGCAACGCACACCAGGGGATAGGGTTTTACCTTATAATGGTCAAGAAATGATAAATACGGAAAATACGATATAATTATTAGTGTGTATATATTTTAATTAAAACTTTTCAATCATAATATCAATCCTAGACGGCATAGCTACCATCTACTATGTCGCCGTACTAGTAATACAATCAAAACCGCAAAGGGGTGTATTGGAAATTGGGTTTCCATCATGAGTCAAGGCTAGGGAGGAAGTCCTTACCGATTCGAGACACTCTAGCAATGTCCCAGGATTCGGACGCTGGCGAACCCTTGGATCTTGCAGGGCCGGTCCACAACTGCTTTAGTGGATTAGTTATTCCTGAACACACGCTCCCCGGTCCTATTGAACCTATAATACGGCCGAGGGCAACCGCATAAATCCGAGGCCTCTAAAAATCCAACAACCACATAAGTGAATGTCTGGGCTCCATACCATGACACCACTTCTAGCTAGAAAGAAACGTGTGCACTCCCCGCGTTCCCTTCTCCCGTTTTAGACTCTACTGGGCTGTGAGGCTCGCGAAGTCACGATATACACAAAGCTATGCCTAAATAGACTATGTTTTGATCATCAACCACAAGGCCTGCTTTTCAACAAAGCCTTGATCAATTGCATCTTAGCATACCACATTGTCAGACCCTACCATATCATTGATCATCTACCAATATATATAACCTCTAAGCTCATACGTCTTAGAGAAGGGTGTTAAGTGAAGAATAAATTCTCCACCACCAAACAGAAATATATAATCGGTAGCGTTCAAAAAAAATACAGTAGAAAAGAATACAATGTCAGACACACGATCCATTTACAAGTCCGCTCTGGGTCTGAGCGAAACAACGTGTCCGTCGATCTCCAAATACGTTTGGACGATCATTACCAAATATCTTGCCTTGGAATGTACTGTCCCAATTCAAGATACCAGTCATCATCATCCCAATGATGTGAAAACCTTCGGTCTTCAGCCACCATCTTCATCTTCGACACTTGATCGTCGTGATGATTATTCAGAATGGGTTAAACCCGGTCTTTCTGAATAACTCGCGTATTTTGTGATTAAAAATCAAATATTGGAAAATCACACATTATGTCACATTCCGACCCCGAATATTCTTTTAATAAGATATTCATATTAAAGATTTTTATTAATTCTATCAAAGATAAATTAATAAATTAAATCTTAAATCTTCCTTAAAAGATTTATTAAAATTCTAAATTTGATTTAATATCAAAAATCATTATTACAAGATTATTTATTTTAAAGAATAAATCTTCTTTTAAACGGGTTAAAGAACTCGTGTCATTTAAAACATAGTTCACGATAAACCCACAAATCAATTTCCAAAATATGGAATTCCATAGAAATCAATCAATACATAATCGATGTGAATTTCTGTATCGGACTAACAATATACATGGAATAACGACAAAGCCTCTTAAATTCCATATATAATATCGGTCTTCTATTACAGAAGCCCATCTCGATTATTACCAATAGAATTTCCACTTAATTCCAATTCAATATATACTGAATTGGAAAACTAGATTTTTAGAAAATGCCTTTTTAAATCTATAAAATAGATTTATAAATTCCAAATAATAATTTCGATCTAAATTTTATTAAATGACAAATGTCGTTTAAAAACACCGTCCACGATAAATCCACTTCACGTCTCAATTTATTTCATATCATGAAATATAATTGCAAATTCTAATAATCTTAATTAAAGGATTTCTCTTTAAATATTTATCATTATAACCCATATTTTAAAATAATCATTAAAAATATTCTTTATATAAAAGATTCTAAATGGGAAGTATTCTTTATATTACAGATTTTTATCTTTTACAAATATTCTTTGTTTTAACATATAATTGATTAAAAGTATATTTTTATATTAAAATATATTCTTTATATAAAAAGAATTTCTAATGTAAGGATATTCTTATTTAAAAGAACACCTGAATCAAAATGCGACTCAAACATTTACCATGTAATTTTGGATTATATGGATTTTCAAACATATCATATATAATAATAACAGTAAAATCATCCATTTCATCCAAAGTGTAAATTCCACTGCGTAAGCGTGAAAATTAAATAATAACGCTCATCGCAGCCTGTCGATCTATCGATAGACATACAATTTAACATTGGGATTTGTGTCAATCAAATATCGTCCCAATACCCGTGTGGGGTTTTCAGCCAACACAATTTATAAATATATATATATATATATATACAGATAAATAATTGGTTAATGGATTTAACCAATTTAAATTTCGCTAACAATTGAATATAATAAACATGTCATTAATTTCCAGTGTTGAATAAAGATATAATTTCCTCAACTAATTTAATATGGCATTCCATTTATTTCTTTTTATTCACACCATAAATTTTCTTTCTTTCTATATTGAAATTATAATCATCATTATAATGTAAAATTCCTATCTTTCAATTACATTGTATATGCGATGCGAATTTCACGTCTTTTAATTACATAAGAATGTAATTTTCTATATCATGCAAATTCTCAAATTTCTAGTTACATATAAAAGTGTAATTCTTAATTTACAATGCAAATCCTCATTTCTAATTACATAAAAATGTAATTTTTTAATTTACGATGCAAATCCTCTTATCTAATTACATAAAAATGTAATTTTTAATTTACAATGCAAATCCTCTTTCCTAATTACATAAAATTGTAACTTTTAATTTACAGTGCAAATCCTCTTATCTAATTACATAAAAATGTAATTTTTAATTTATTTGTGAATCTTACTTCTTTATTACCTTATAAAAAAGGTAATTTTTATTTTACATTATAAATTCATGTCCCAATTACATAAAGAAATGTAATTTTCATAATACAATACAAATTCATATTTTAAATTCGTTGAAAAATGTAATTTTTGTCATGTCGTTCTAACTCATATATAAATTACATATAAAAATGTCATTTTTATTTTATCGTTCTAATTCACATCTAAATTACATAGAAAAATGTAATTTTTATTATGCGATGGAAATTCATATTTTAATTACATAGAAAAAATGTAATTTCTATCATACGACATAAATTCATATTTAAATTACATCTAAAAATGCAATTTTTATCATACAGTGTAAACTCACATTTTTAATTACATATAAAAATGTAATTTTAATCATGCCATTCTAATTTATATATAAACTACATAGAAAAATGTAATTTTTGTCATACGGTGCAAATTCATATATAAATTACATATAAAAATGTAATTTTCATTCATGCGGTGTAAATTCATTCTTAAATTACATAAAAAAAATGTTACTTAATTCATGCGATGCAAATTCATTCATAATAACAAAATAAAATGATATATAATTCATGCGATGTAAATTCATTCATAAATAACAAAATAAAATGTTATATAATTAATGCGATGTTTCAATTTATTTTACAACATAAAATTTTATTCTTTTACTTATAATGTAAAAGCATCAACTTTTTATTCACAATGTAAAAGTATCTACTTTTATATTTTCAATGTAAAAATATCAACTTTTTATGTTTTACAATGTAAAGACATCAACTTCTATATTTTACAATGTAAAAATATCAACTTTTATATTTTACAATGTAAAAATATAAACTTCTCTATTTTACAATGTAAAAATATAATCTTTTCTATTTTCAATACAAAAAGATCGTCTTTTCATTTACATCGTCAAATTTTCAATATAAAATATTGTCTTTTTATTTACATCACCAAATTTCAATATAAAATCCATTCTTTCTTTACAATGTAAAATTTACTCTTTAATTACAATGTAAAGTCCATTCTTTTTATTACATAAAAGAAAAGATAATGTAAATCTTCCTACGGCGAAATTCATATACATTAATATTAAAAATAATGTCAACAAATCCTACGGTTAAATTTACTATTTAATTTACATTAAAAATAATGTAAATTATACATAAGGTGAAAATAATTTATTTACATAAGAAAATGTAAATTTCATGTCATCGCAAATTCTTATTTTAATTTTACATAATAAAATGTAAATTTCATGTCATCGCAAATTCCTATTGTAATTTTACATAATAAAATGTAAATTTCATGTCATCGCAAATTCCTATTTTAATTTTACATAATAAAATGTAAATTTCATGTCATCGCAAATTCCTATTTTAATTTTACATAATAAAATGTAAATTTCATGTCATCGCAAATTCCTATTTAAAATATCACGACATAACAGATCTATCAATGAATATTTTTAATAACCAAGAATTAATAATTAAATAAATTAAATTAAAAATAAATTCTCATATTGAAATTTTGGCCGATTAACTGTCTCCGTTTCAGCTGCGGTCTACGCCGTCGCGGAGATCTCGGAAAGACGAGTCCAACGCAATTTACGATTTGTAAAACGGACCTCGTATGAAAGAGTTATGAATTTTTAAAGATTGGAAAATTAAAATATTAAAACAAAAAAATAAAAAAAGAGGAACGGACCTTCTTCCTGTCGTGATTCTCATTCACGGCCGAAACCCATCACCCCCTTCCTTGGCCAAAAACGCACCTCTCTCCGTTCATCTTAGCACCGATCAGATTGCACCACATCGAAGCTCATGCCAACACCTACTAGCACCACCAACCCCTTGCCGCTCGGCCTCCCCATCGTTCACCAAAACCCACCCAAAACTGCCATGTTTTCAGCCAAAATCCGCAAAATCCATGAATCAAAACCCGATCTTGACCGTATGGATGGAAAGCTCTCTGAATTCTCTTCGATTTGGTATATCATACGTCGATTTTCGTTGAACAGATTGAGAGATATTGATGTTTGAAGTTGGACGAATTCTGGCCATTGATAGCAAGCGGCGGCTGGCCTGTAGAATTAGGGTTTCGGTTTTTCCGGAATTAAATAATATTTTAATATTTTAATCTCGAAAAATGTGCTAAAAAGGTGGATTTTTGGACTTTCTCGATTTGGGCCTGCTTACTGTCGTTCTTAAGGTTTAGACACTTTCTGAACGCGATGGGCTATGTCCCGAGCTCCAATTCAAATGTCTGTAATGTTTTTTTTCGGTTTTAATTTAAAAATACAATATTAAATAAATAATTTAATTTCTACCGTACATTTAAATATGCCGGGGCCACATACGGACTCCGAAAATTCTAAAAAATATATTTTTGGCTTTCTTATGACGATACGGTTCTAACGAGACAATTTCATTGAATTCTGAGACTGTTTGAAAAATGGCCTTTTTCAAGTTGTTTAAAATTTACTTTAAATTGACAAAACAGAAATCTTTTTACCACGGCCACAAAATAATTCCAAAAATTATGAAAAATTAAAGTTAACAATATTTTGACATTCCGGATCCAACAAAAGTGGTTTCATCGAAAACAGAGGTCGTTTGAAAATTGACTATTTTCAAGGGTTATATATTTAATATTAAAAATACATTTTTAAACAAATATTTTTCGAAACTCGAAATATATAAGTGTTTATACTTTTTAAATGCAGAAACATCATTCCGGACTCAATGGAAGTGGTCTCGAGTCCAAATTCCTTCGTATGTGAAAAGTAGCCTTTTGGGCCATATATATTATATATAATTAAATTCTACAGCGACTTTTCTAAAAATTGAACTAGCCATAACTTTTGATTTTTAAAATGAAATTTCAATTTTTCAGATTCGTTAGAAAGATATGATTAAACAGATTTAAATATTTTTGGTTTAACTCAATTCTGACTTATTTTGAATCCTGTACACTCAGTCAAAATTTAAAATTAAATTTTCAAACTACCACGCCATTTCAGGCTCGTTTTATAATTAAATTAAATTTATTCGTTTTAACTTGAATTAAAATAAATTTTACCCATTATTATTTAAATAAATAATTTTATATTCTTAAAATTCATTAAAATTTTCTAAAATAAATTTTTTAAATTGGTTCAGAATTTGCGGGTTGTTACAGTCAACCTCCAACAAACCTCACCTGAAACTGTCAACTACATCTCCCGAACATCGGATTCAAAGTTTTGAACTTTCTGAAGTTCAAGGTAAAATTCAATTTCAGTTTTGCCACGCTTTTAAGTGTCGCAGTGACAGTTGTTAAAAGTGTTTTCTAATTTATACATATGAACTTCAAATTGAAATATTTCATATCTGAAATCGTTGTGACTTCGAACACGAGATCTGATCGAGTTTGGACCTTCATTTCAGTCCCGAGCAATGTGAGAATTTATTTTTAATTAAATTTAATTAAATTAAATTATTATTCTTGCGTTACGTGAAGTTGAAAGTCAAATACAAAAGGATCTGCGATGAATGTTACCATAGGTTATGGATTCGAATTGTTTGTGATGGTATGATTTTAGATCCGTTATTTTCAATCATAGATCTGTTAATTAAAATTATAGATCGGTAGGAAAAATTAGATTTTTACCTTGTTTAAATTTGTTGAAGTATGCCTTATGGATATGAATCATGTATAAATATATCATCGTGTGCTTGGTATGAAATTTACATTATTTTAATGTGAATTAAAGTATTTACATCGTATGAAATTTACATTATTTTAATGTGAATTAAAGGAGAAATTTACATCGTATGAAATTTACATTATTTTAATATGAATTAAAGTAGAAATTTACATCGTATGAAATTTACATTTTTTTAATGGGAATTAAAGTAGGAATTTATGATGTAATAAATTTACATTTTTATAATGTTAATATAAAGTAGAGCTTGCATATAAATTAAATTTACATATTTTTATATGTAAATAAGATGTAGGAATTTGACATGAGATTAAATTTACTTTTTTTTATATGTAAATTATATAGGAAATTATACCATATGATAAAAATTACATTTTTCTATGTAGTTAAAATGTGAATTACATCGTATGTTAAAATTTACATTTTTTTTATGTAAATTATATAGGAAATTACACCGTATGTTAAAAATTACATTTTTATATGTAATTAAAATGTGAATTTACATCGTATGTTAAAATTTACATTTTTTTAATGTAAATTATATAGGAATCTACACCGTATGTTAAAAATTACATTTTTATATGTGATTAAAATGTGAATTACATCGTATGTTAAAATTTACATTTTTTATGTAAATTATATAGGAAATTACACCGTTTGATAAAAATTACATATTTCTATGTAATTAAAACGTGAATTTACATCATATGTTAAAATTTCCATTTTTATATGTAAATTATATAGGAATCTACACCGTATGTTAAAAATTACATTTTTATATGTAATTAAAATGTGAATTTACATCGTATGTTAAAATTTACATCTTTATATGTAAATTATATAGGGAATTACACCGTATGATAAAAATTACATTTTTCTATGTAATTAGAATGAGGTTCTGCATTGTAATTAAAAATCATATTTTTACGATGTAAATTAGGAGTAGAGTTTACATTGTAATTAAAAATCATATTTTTACAATGTAAATAAGAAGTAAAGTTTGCATTGTAAATTAATTTACATTTTTAGATGTAATTTAGAATATGATTCTCAATGCAAATATAAGTTACATTTTTAATATTATGTAATTAAGATGAGAAAATATATTAAGGTTAAATTTTACATTTTATATGTAATTTAAAGGTAGGATTTTGCAATGTATCAAAATCTACGTTTTTAATGTAAGTAAAGAATGAATTGAGGATGTTGTGATATGATCTTCATTTTCAAATGAATTAAAATTTAATAAGGATCGGTAGTTGTTAGAGCGTTGTTTAAATCAAGCGACATTATTGCGATTAAACGATTATATATGTATACATATAATTATAATTAAACGAATGGAGCGCGGTAGTTCGCGTTTTGAAATCGTATCTTTGAATGACTATACAAGAAGATCCGACCATCGGATTTTCTTGAAACTGAAACCGTTAGAACCATCTTGGAAAAATCTTTTCAACGATACATATTACATTAAGATCCAACGGTTAGATTCTGAGAAATGTAAAAATCAAAATTGGTTGAATGCAGCGCCATAGTCGCCCATTGACTTAAGGCGTCGTTATATAAAAGTTAATTATTTTAAATAATTAAAATACGAAGTAATCATTATAAAGTGATACGAAGGATTTTAAAAAATATATATATATATATGAGGATAATTTGGGAAGTCCGAGTTCTCCCATTCCAAATAATCAAACGACGTTAATGGAAGTATAAAGATGGCATATGAAGACCGTAAATCTTCCCTCGAATGGACAACGATCGAGGCCCTGATTTGACTTGCTCCCAACAAAGGTCATAGTCATTGCCCAAACGTACGTGTTGATTTCACGGGTTTGGCTTTCGCTCAGACCCAGAGTATAAGCTAATAAATGGATTGTGTGTCTGACATCGTACTCTATCAAATATCATGTTATTGATCTTTTGTCGAATGTATGGATGTTTGGTGGTAGAGAATTTATTCTCTTGCTTAACACCTGTTCATATATTTCGGCAAAGGTTAGTAGTGCGATATGGAGTGATGATGTGACATGCTAAGATGCATAGGATCAAGGTTTTGTTGAAAAGCAGGCCTTGTGGGACGATCAAAGCATAGCCTGTTTAGGCATAGCTTTGTGTATAGCGTGACTTCGCGAGCCTCACACACCGGAGGAGTCTAAAACGGGAGAAGGGAACGCAGGGAGAGCAGCACGTTTCTTTCTAGCTAGAAGTGGTGATTGGGCTTTAACACGGCCCGACATTTTACTTATGTGGATGATGGAATGAGGCACCTCGGATGATAGGTCCTATAGGACTGGGAAACGTGTGTTCAGGAATAACTAATCCGCAACTCGTATGGTGGACCGGCCCTGCAGCTATCCAATGGTTCACTGCGGGGGATCCTGAGGCACTAGCTAGAGTGTCTCGAATCGGTAAGCAGCTCCTCCCTAACCTTGACTCATGATGGAAACCCAAACTTCCAATACGAACCTACGGATTTGGTTGTATTACTAGTATGGAAGCATAGTATTATGGTATCTATGTGTCCTAGGATTGATACATTTATTTTGAAATGTTTTTCATACATACTAATAATAATATTAAACTCGTATTTGCCGTATTTAGCATGTTTAATCGCCATAAGGTAAAACCCTATCCTCTGGTTTGTGTTGCATTATGTGATGGGACCTGGGTCTTGTGGTGATTCCGTTTTTCTCAAAATCATAACATTGTTGTACGATTTACTTATTATTTGTTCTGACACTTTTATGCATGGCAGTCCATTAGAGCAAACCTGTTCCGTGTTAGCGGCGTGGTCTTTGGATTTGCCCTATTAATAGTGATTAATTACTTAAGAATTCTAACACCAGTCCCACGACTGACCCGTTGTTTGTATCCACCTTTTTTTCAAACTCGGGTGCCCTCCTTTCTACACGGGCAGCCAAGTAAACAGGTTCATTCTTTTCTTGGAGTCTTTTCTTTGGAGCTGCTTATTATCTTTCTTGGATTTTCTTTTGTGGAGAGGTGATGACTTGGAGCTTGAAGACATCTATCATTCGCTACTATTGCAATTTTTTCTTTTTAATTTCAGACATTAAACTTGTTTCATTTCACGTTGTTTAAGTTGGAGTTGGAACTTATTTCTTTTTCTGCAAACTTGATGTAATAATTTAGAGTTCTGTGACTGTGGACTTTCTATGGTTGATGATATTATATTTCCGCTGCTATGATGTTATTACTCTATGAATTTCCTATGCTATGTTGTATCTGTGATATGTATTATTATATTTATGTTGTATTCCAAATGATTATTCCTTACTTTCATCTCATGGAATTTTGGGGTTATCACAGTTGGTATCAGAGCTTTGGTTAAACTTAGCTTTGGAATATAACATAATTATAATAATTCGTTTACATAGAATCACTATATTCTATGGCGAACATTTCATGTGAATACATAATAGTCAGTCATTCCATCGTCATCTTATCATCCGTCCTTTTTATCCTTATCATTTCTTCAAATCACCATTATAGTTGTTCTGACTCTTTCCTTGATCGTACAGAACTAACTAGAAATGAGTACCGCTGCCGCTATAGCCGCTAGAGCTAGAGAAAGGAGGCAAAATATTGCTGGAACTGAGGAGGCTACTGTCCAACAACCACTGAAAATTATTAGCAAGGAGACTAGGAAGCTGAGAAATAAAAGTATCAACCTAGTCAAGGTGCAATGGTGCGGTGATCCTAGAGACTGCACTTGGGAAACCGAGGAGAGTATTAAACAAGCCTACCCCAAATGCAGAGTGGATATCTCCGATTAGTTTTATTTTGAGGTACACTTAAAATGTTTTCCATCCTTTATGTTGGTTCCTACCCTTCTATTCTTCCCTTTTCCTTTTCGAGGACGAAAAGTTCTTAAGCGGGGGAGATTGTAACAACCCAGAATTTGGGGCCAATTTAAAATTTTCATTTTAGAGATTTTAAAGGTGTTTAAAAAATTGAAATGAATTATTTTAAATAAAAATGACTAGAAATTTATTGTGACTGAATTTAAGGCGAATATATTTTATTTAATCATAAAAGAAATTAGAAAAGGACGGTAGTTGGAAAAAGTCAAACCTGAACTTTGACTGACCAAATAGGATGCACAATAAACAAGATTTTGGGGAAACGAAAAATATTTAAATCTGTTAATGAATATCTTTCTAACGAATCTGAAAAATCGAAGTTTCATAGCGGGAATCAAAAGTTATGACCAAATGAATTTTCAGAAAGGTCGCTATAGAGAATATATCGCCCTTGAAAATCGACATTTTGCATACGACCTCGGAATTCGACAAAACCACTTTTGTTGGATCCGGGATGTAAAATTATTGCTAGGTTTCAAATTTCATGATTTTTGAAGCCAGCATGTGAGCGTGGAAAAAGAAACTGCGTTTTGTCAATTTCGGTCAAAATTAATTGACTGAAAAATAGCCATTTTTCAAACAGTCTCAGAACTCGATGAAATAAATTTTGTTAGGACCGTATCGTCATAAGAAAGCCAAAAATAATTTTTATGAGTTCGTATGTGGCCCTGGAAAAATTATTTGTATGGTAGAATTAAAAATAAAGGACTTAAATTTTTAAACTGAAAAACGGGGGTCAAGATGACCATTTGGGCTAACGGGACAGGTCCAGATGAGTCCGGAATGGGGGCTAATGGGTAAGAACGGCAGTCGTTGGGCCTAATTCTGAGTTTCTAGCCAAACGGACTTTTATTGGGCTAATTAAATAATTAATAAATTAAACCTAATATAATAATATATAAATACCCCTACAGTACCTTTCTTCCCCGATCGAATGAACCCGTAGCCACCCCCCTTTGATTTTTCATCTCCATTTTCCCACTAATCCACACAGAATTAGACTTAGCCATAGTTGAACTTTTTGAAGCTCTTCCATTCCTCTTCAATCTCCAACAAGTTTCACTCGATTTCATAACCTGTAGCTCTCGAATTTCGAGCCCGAACCCGCGTCGAACAAGCCGCCGCCGCACCTCCACCGTGCCGCCGCACCCCCCACCGTGCCCGGCGCACGTGCGCCTCCCCTTCCCGGTCAACCTCCAACAAACCTCACCTGAAACCGTCAACTACATCTCCCGAAAATCGGATTCAAAGTTTTGAACTTTCTGAAGTTCAAGGTAAAATTCATTTTCAGTTTTGCCATGCTTTTAAGTGTCACAGTGACAGTTGTTAAAAGTGTTTTCTAATTTATACGTATGAACTTCAAATTGAAATATTTCAGATCTGAAATCGCCGTGACTTCGAACACGATATCTGATCGAGTTTGGACCTTCATTTCAGTCCCAGCAATGTGAGAATTTATTTTTAATTAAATTTAATTAATTTAAATTATTATTCTTGCGTTATGTGAAGTTGAAAGTCAAATACAAATGGATCTGCGATGAATGTTACCATAGGTTATGGATTCGAATTGTTTGTGATGTTATGATTTTAGATCCGTTATTTTCAATCATAGATCTGTTAATTAAAATTATAGATCGGCAGGAAAAATTAGATTTTTACCTTGTTTAAATTTGTTGAAGTATGCCTTGTGGATATGAATCATGTATAAATATATCATATGAAATTTACATTATTTTAATGTGAATTAAAGTAGAAATTTACATTATTTTAACGTGAATTAAAGTAGAAATTTACATCGTATGAAATTTACATTATTTTAATGTGAATTAAAGTAGAAATTTACATCGTATGAAATTTACATTATTTTAACGTGAATTAAAGTAGAAATTTACATCGTTTGAAATTTACATTATTTTATCTGAATTAAAGTAGAAATTTACATCGTATGAAATTTACATTATTTTAATAGGAATTAAAGTAGGAATTTACGACGTAATAAATTTACATTTTTATAATGTTAATATAAAGTAGAGCTTGCATGTAAATTAAATTTACATATTTTTATATGTAAATAAGATGTAGGAATTTGACATGAGATTAAATTTACTTTTTTTTATATGTAAATTATATAGAAAATTACACCGTATGATAAAAATTACATTTTTCTATGTAATTAAAATGTGAATTACATCGTATGTTAAAATTTACATTTTTTTATGTAAATTATTTAGGAAATTACACCGTATGTTAAAAATTACATTTTTATATGTAATTAAAATGTGAATTTACATCGTATGTTAAAATTTACATTTTTTTATGTAAATTATATAGGAATCTACACCGTATGTTAAAAATTACATTTTTACATGTGATTAAAATGTGAATTACATCGTATGTTAAAATTTACATTTTTTTTATGTAAATTATATAGGAAATTACACCATATGATAAAAATTACATTTTTCTATGTAATTAAAACATGAATTTACATCGTATGTTAAAATTTACATTTTTATATGTAAATTATATAGGAATCTACACCGTATGTTAAAAATTACATTTTTATATGTAATTAAAATGTGAATTTACATCGTATGTTAAAATTTACATCTTTATATGTAAATTATATAGGGAATTACACCGTATGATAAAAGTTACATTTTTCTATGTAATTAGAATGAGGGTCTGCATTGTAATTAAAAATCATATTTTTACGATGTAAATTAGAAGTAGAGTTTACATTGTAATTAAAGATCATATTTTTACAATGTAAATAAGAAGTAAAGTTTGCATTGTAAATTAATATACATTTTTAGATGTAATTTAGAATATGATTCTCAATGCAAATATAAGTTACATTTTTAATATTATGTAATTAAGATGAGAAAATACATCAAGGTTAAATTTTACATTTTATATGTAATTTAAAGGTAGGATTTTGCAATGTATCAAAATCTACGTTTTTAATGTAAGTAAAGAATGAATTGAGGATGTTGTGATATGATCTTCATTTTCAAATGAATTAAAATTTAATAAGGATCGGTAGTTGTTAGAGCGTTGTTTAAATCAAGCGACATTATTGCGATTAAACGATTATATATATAAATATAATTAAAATTAAACGAATGGAGCGCTGTAGTTCGCGTTTTGAAATCATACCTTTGAATGACTATACAAGAAGATCCGACTGTCGGATCTTCTTGAAACTGAAACCGTTAGAACCATCTTGGAAAAATATTTCCAACGATATATATTACGTTAAGATCCAATGGTTTGATTCTGAGAAATGTAAAAATCAAAATTGGTTGAATGCAGCGCCATAGTCGCCCATTGACTTAAGGAGTCGTTATATAAAAGTTAATTATTTTAAATAATTAAAATACGAAGTAATTATTATAAAGTGATATGAAGGATTTTATATATATATATATATATATATATATATATATATATATACGAGGATTATTTGGGAAGTCCGAGTTCTCTCATTCCAAATAATCAAACGACGTTAATGAAAGTATAAAGATGGCGTATGAAGACCGTAAATCTTCCCTCGAATGGACAACGATCGAGGCCCTGATTTGACTTGCTCCCAACTCAAGGGTCATGGTCATTGCCTAAACATACGTGTTGATTTCACGGGTTTGGCTTTCGCTTAGACCCAGAGCATAAGCTAATAAATGGATTGTGTGTCTGACATCGTACTCTATCAAATATCATGTTATTGATCTTTTGTCGAATGTATGGATGTTTGGCGGAGGAGAATTTATTCTCTTGCTTAACACCCATTCATATATTTCGGCAAAAGGTTGGTAGCGCGATATGGAGTGATGATGTGGCATGCTAAGATGCATAGGATCAAGGTTTTGTTGAAAAGCAGGCCTTGCGGGACGATCAAAGCATAGCCTGTTTAGGCATAGCTTTGTGTATAGCGTGACTTCGCGAGCCTCACACACCGGCGGAGTCTAAAATGGGAGAAGGGAACGCAGGGAGAGCAGCACGTTTCTTTCTAGCTAGAAGTGGTGATTGTGCTTTAACACGGCCCGACATTTTACTTATGTGGATGATGGAATGAGGCGACTCGGATGAGAGGTCCTATAGGACTGGGAAACGTGTGTTCAGGAATAACTAATCCGCAACTCGTATGGTGGACGGGCCCTGCAGCTATCCAAGGGTTCACTGCGAGGGATCCTAAGGCACTAGCTAGAGTGTCTCGAATCGGTAAGGAGATCCTCCCTAGCCTTGACTCATGATGGAAATCCAAACTTCCAATATGAACCTACGGATTTGATTGTATTACTAGTATGGAAGCATAGTATTATGGTATCTATGTGTCCTAGGATTGATACATTTATTTTGAAATGTTTTTCATACATACTAATAATAATATTAAACTCGTATTTGCTGTATTTAGCATGTTTAATCGCCATAAGGTAAAACCCTATCCTCTGGTTTGTGTTGCATTGTGTGATGGGACCTGGGTCTTATGGTGATTCCATTTTTCTCAAAAGCATAACGTTGTTGTACGATTTACTTATTATTTGTTCTGACACTTTTATGCACGGTAGTCCATTAGAGCAAACCTGTTCCGCGTTAGCAGCGTGGTCTTTGGATTTGCCCTATTAATAGTGATTAATTAGTTAAGAATTCTCACACCAGTCCCACGACTGACCCGTTGTTTGTTTCCACCTATTTTTCAAACTCGGGTGCCCTCCTTTCTACAGGGGCAACCAAGTAAACAGGTTCATTCTTTGCTTAGAGTCTTTTCTTTGGAGCTGCTTATTATCTTTCTTGGATTTGCTTTTATGGAGAGGTGATGACTTGGAGCTTGAAGACGTCTATCATTCGCTACTATTGCATTTTTCTCTTTTTAACTCCAGACATTAAACTTGTTTCATTTCACGTTGTTTAAGTTGGAGTTGGAACTTATTTCTTTTTCTGCAAACTTGATGTAATAATTTATAGTTTTGTGACTGTGGACTTTCTGTGGTTGATGACATTATATTTCCGCTGCTATGATGTTATTACTCTATGAATTTCCTATGCTATGTTGTATCTGTGATATGTATTATTGTATTTATGTTTTATTCCAAATGATTATTCCTTACTTTCATCCCGTGGAAGTTTGGGGTTATCACACCACTGAACTTTAACAATCTTGACTTCAGGTTGCATTGCTTTATAACCTCCGATCCAAGGATGCATGTAGGAGCTCGTCTAATCGTTGCATCTCACTCTACTTCCACTTCTCTAAGCATGTTCGGCTCCACTAATTCCACAGTATCTTGTAACACTTCCGCAAATGCAATGCGTGAAACACGTCGTGAACACCACTAAGGTCGTTGCCTCTTCTAATGTCCCTCCAAAATCTAGGATACATAACCTCAAAAGATCTTCAAGGATTCTATTCACCCGTTTCTGTCCGTCCATCCGTCTGTGGATGATAAGCGATGCTCGTACTTGTCGCCTTTTGCATATCACCTTTTCCTCTTGCATCGAAAACTGCTCCAAGCCCTGTCCCGCAAGCACCGGTATATACTATGAATGGCTTACTTCCATCGGGCAAAACTAAAACTGGAGTTGTCGTCAAAACCTTCTTCAAACGTTGGAAAGCATCGTCAGAATCAACATCCCAAGCAAAAGTCAAGTTCTTCTTTGTTAACCGAGTAAGTGGGGCTGATATTTTCGTGAAGTCCTTAATACACTTCCTATAATAACCAACCAGCCCTAAAAAGCTTCTTACTTCTGTTGCGTTCTTAGGAATCTTCCAATCTTGGATTGGCACCACCTTTGCTGGATCCACAGCTATCCCCTCCTTAGAGACCACGTGTCCTAAGAACCTCATTTCTTTTCTCCAAAAATGGCATTTGGAGAACTTATCTTTGAGTTGATACGCTCGTAGGGTCTCTAAGACTTCCCTAAGATGTACGCCATGCTCTTCCTCGCTTCTAGAGAAAATCAAGATATCGTCCACAAAGACTACCACAAACTTGTTTAGAAACTCCCTAAACGCCCTACTTATTAAGTCAACGAAGTATGCTGGTGCATTCGTCAAACCAAAAGGCATGACAAGCCACTTGAAGAAACCGTCAGGAGTTCTAAATGCAGTCTTATCTATGTTGTCTTCAGCCATACTTAGCTGATGAAATCCTGTAGCCAAATCCAGCTACGAGAAAATGAAGCACCAACCAACTGATCGAATAAATCATCTATCCTCGGCAATGGGTGTCTGTTCTCCTTTATGAGCTTATTCCGCTCTCTATAGTCCACGCACAATCTAAGTGAACCATTAGCCTTTGTAGCAAAAACAATTGGAGCACCCCATTCCGAAATGCTTCTTCTTATGAGCCCTTTCTCCAGCAACTCTTTCACTTGCTTACTGAGTTCTCTTCTCTCTCTCGGAGCATGTGGTGCACCAGTAATGCAACTGGCTTTGCATTATCTACAAGGTATATACGAAAGTTTATCTCGCGCCCCCGGGGTAAACCCCGAAATCCATCGAAGACGTCACCATATTCACGGACCACACGAACAAATTCCAAATCATCACGGGATGCGTCAAGAGATTCTAGGTTGCTAAGCATCACCGGATCTCTAGGGTCATAAGAAATATCAAGGGTCTATCTACAACGAGTCAACAATCTAATTACCCTTCTTTCACAGTCTAGGATGGCACCGTATCTGGCTAGTTAATCCATGCCTAGAATCAAGCCGTAGCCCATGAAGCCAAGAACGAAGGCATTGCATTCAAACCCAACACCCAAGATAGACACTCTCAAATCCCGATAAATCATTGAAAGATGAGCGGAACCACCAATAGGAATTGAGACTACTATGGGATCCATAACTAGACTAGAGGATACCCTATAAATACGACTCTATTTTACTCATAGAGTAAAATAGATTCGTATTTATAGGGTATCCTCTCTGAGAGGATACCCTATAAATATGACTATATTTTACTCCAACTAACGAAGCAGATACAAATGAGTATGAAGCGCCAGAATTCAATCAAGGTTCGAATAGGATGATCAAAAAGAAAAACCAAACTTCCAACTAAGATATTTCTACCTCTATCAGGTATGCCATCCATGAGGGAACGTGTCTGCCCTCCAGAAGTTCCTGTAATTCGTCCTTACCTTTGCCTTTTGCTTCTTTGGACGATCCTAATATGATGTCCTGTTTCTCCGTAAGGATAACAACTAGTCTTCTTCTTCTTTCTAACATCTTTATTTAAGTAGTCAGGTATTTCACAAGTGTGGCCCTTCCTTTTCTCTTGGCCCCTTGTTATCTTACCGCCTTTCTTTGGATCTACTTTCTTATCGTGTGTCCTATCCATGTCTCTCATGTACATTCTCCATTCGTGACCTTCCACCAAAAATGAGGCTTTATCCTTTATTAACCAAGAAGATAATTGAACCTTCCTCCCATCATCTATCTTAAAGGTACCAACAAGTCCTCCACTTCCTTCTAGCTTTGACAAACATCCCAGTCCCATGAAGCGGTTTTTCGCCCATCGTACGCAAGTTCTAACATATCTTAGAAAAAGAGTCTATATGTGGAGGAAGAAATTCAAAAAGGAAAGAGGAAGAGATTTAAAACGGAGAATCAAAGTAAAGATATATGGCTCTTGGGGGTTTATGTTTTTCAAAATAAACTTTTCTCATAAAAATACTCTCCTGAAAACATATTTTTGAAAGTATTTCTTTATAAAATGCTTTTGAAAAACAGTTTTTTCAAAATCTCTTATCTGTTCTTGGTAACCTTCAGCTCTGATACCACGTGTTACACCCTACGTCCATTAATGTCACTCTCAAAGGGAATGCATTAACTTTCATGGAGTATTATTGGTGTATAGAACAAAATATAACCAGATAGATACATATATTGGTACTTGAAAATTTTAAAACAACTTTTATTGCATCGGAGAAATAGTTTGATTACAACAACATCATAAACCAACCGTAAAACCAAGTACACTTAGTATCCATCTTGACAAATTATTTTCTGAGTAAATAAAGTAAAAAGCATAACCCCAACATAAGTAGCCATAAAAGAGATGAGCTGAACTTTACTTTCTGCAATCCAAGCACTTCCAAAAGAGAGACAAAGAGATCCAAATCAAGCTCCACTAGCTCTAATCCCACCCTGAGCACCTTGGGGGGGGAGGAAGAAAAGAGGCGAAAAAAAGGGGGTCAGACATAAAGTATGGCGAGTTCAATAACTTTAACAACATAATTATTAAAGTAATTAGGATAAGACATAAACTGGTAAAACAAGGAATGACTGTGAAGCAAGTGGGCAAGACAAAACAAACAAGAGAAATATACTGGCGTTAATCGCGCACCTAATCAGTATAGGATAATTACTATACTACACCATTACTAGTCACCTTAAAAGTTGATCCCTCCTTCTGAACATAATAATCATAATGGTGGTTTCGTGTAACCCTAGCTGTCTTCATAGGTGCCGCCTGCTCCTATCCCCACTAGTTCAACCTACTACCCTCCCCATTCTAATTAAAACATTTATTCATAATATGGTAGTTGGACTCCTTGTTGTCTTCATATGTGCCGCCTGCTCTTATCTCTGCTAGTCGTACCCACTACCTTCCCCATTCGATCGGCTCCTTAACTCGTAGATACCCGTGTTGGTCCCACAATGGGGTGTATCACTTTCCAGTGGCAACCCGATACCACTAAAGATGCATGGCTTATACCTACACGATGCAACAACGTCTTACCTACCAGCCCGGGCCCACGCACGCACATGACCCCGTTGGACTTGCGTTGCCGCTGCTAACCCGTTTTGACCTCTTACAATCAAATCCAGTAAGTGTGTCCCGTCCTCGATCTAGATCGAGCCCACTTAGATACTAAATGAGTTACTGGTTGAAAAGGGTTCCCACACATGACACAAACTTTCCACCTATGCTTGGTCCCCACTAGGATTTCCCACTTAACCCCCTTTTATTCATGTCTTCTTACATGTTTCAACTTAGTTAAGTGTTTATAATTATATCCCACATGTTACCCATGTTACCCACTTATCAAATCAATATGTGTTATTGGTTAAGCTTGTCTTAACCCTATCCGCTTATTAGAACAATATATATTATTGGTTAAGCTGGTCTTAACCCTATCCACTTATGTATTATTGGTTAAGTTGGTCTTAACCCTTTCCACTTATCAGATCAATATGTATTATTGGTTAAGTTTGTCTTAACCCTATCCACTTATCAGATTATAGGTTAAGCTGGTCTTAACCCTATCCACTTATCATGTTTTATGAATCATATATATATATATATATCGTATAACATGTTTTACTTAATTTATGATTAAGAACACCTTAGTTCACAGATACATTGGATAAGAGAATAACTCCCTAAGTATCAACACCGAAGACCGAAATCAACATCAACTTGGTACTCAGAGAATTACTCAACTCAACCAAACTTCTGTTTGTCATTCATATTCGTCTTTGATCAGCATTAATTAATTATTAATGCACAGACCTCTCACATTAAGTCGATTGCTTGTGGCCGCTGGATATGCCGGGCAGTTATGGACAGACTTCCACTATAAGCCATACTTAACCTCGTGTATAAGCATCTTTTAATTATGCCTACGACCTCTCACATTAGACTGCTGTTTGTGGTTGCTGGATGTGCCGGACAGTCTTATACCACAAACGAGTCTAACCTCGTGTCTTAGGCATTTATTACTCATTTAATTTATGCCTTTGACCTCTCACATTAGACTAGCGTTTGTCGTTGCTGGATGTGCCGGGCAGTTCCGGGTAGTCTTATACCACAAACGAGTCTAACCTCATGTCTGGGGCATTTATTATTACACATTATTATTCAACCCCAATTTGAATTAATATCCCTATTTCAAATTGTCAATAACTTCCAAATTAATCTATGCCCATAATTGTCACCTAAATTATGTCCATGATTTCTATGCATATAAATTAGGCCAATTAATGTCTCAAATTTATTATATGCTTTTAAGGCATTTTTGCCAATTTTCACAATATTAGTATTTAATTATTTTCCCATTGCCCCCACGTTGTTCGTAGGTGTAATACATATAATACGTAGGCTAGCAAATAGCCTAACTCACAAAAACATCATAACTTGCATAACACGTAAAAATAGATTTAATTTGCAAATAAAAATAGGCTAGCATGGATCAAAACTTGCATGATTATAATTTTTATAATCATAAATTTGCATAATCAATAACTTGCATAGGCAATAGGCATGATTTGCAAAAATTACAAACTAGCACGGATCGAATTGTATAAGATATGATTTGCATAGATCTATACACATAAAGGTGAACTTGCACATATGAACATGGTTTTCACATAAACTTGCATATGATCTACATACAAACTTGTATTAAACTTGAATATGCAATTTAGACATGTAAATTAAGACGTACATATGATTCGCATACAATCTTACATATAAACTAGCATATGATTCACATCCAAACTTATATAAACTTGCATATATAATTTAGATATGTAAATTAAGATTTACATTTACACCTGCATATGATTTAGACATGTAAATGTCACAAAATGAATCAAATCTAGCATATGTGTTTATACATATGAACCAACATCATGAATCCAACATGTAAACTAATATCACACGTTTTGCATATAAACTAGCATATGCATACACTTGATTCACATATAAACTTGTGTATAATTCGCATACAGACTTGCGTAAGATTCACATACAACTAGCATATGTAAAAACAGACTTGCATAAGATTCACTAGAATATGATTTACATCCCAAACTTGCATATAAACTGATGTCATAAAATGAATCAAGTTAGACATATGTGATTGGACATATGAAATAGATCTACTAACATAATTTAACAAAACTGTCATATGTTCACAAACAAACGATAAAAAAAATTACGAAACGTCACATGATTCAACATGCATGTTCTCATAATCCAAATTATAACTCATCATAATTAATTTATTAATTATTTTGTGAAAGAAATTGTAATCACAAAGATGGATTAGAGAAGAGAATAATTCGTTCGTCTTTTGTATTGGAATTCTGATTTGTAAATTCCAAAGATTTAGGAAGAAGAACTATTCTAGCAGCAGCATGGTAGCCAAGAGACTAATTTAGTTTAGGTTTAGGGCTTGAGTTTATGCGTGCTTATATAGAAGTTTAAATCAACCTAAGCTGTTAGATTATCATAGGAGAAATCATAACTGTCCAGACTAGATAGAGTTATCTAGAATTGCCACCTCTGCCCTAGTTACTCAGCAATAGGTTAGGTAAGACTCAACAAAAAGTCAGGATCGTCACATTTTAGATCTTCCCCGGGGTGTAGGTCGACCCCCAGGTCGACCCCTGGTCGACCTGTATACGGGAGGTCTACCCCCTGGTCGACCTGGTCTTGGGCGGGAGAAATCCCGCCCAGCCCGCTTCCTCATTTGAATTTTGAATTTTAATTCTGAACTGTTATTAATTTATTTAAATTACTGAAACTTCCGAGGGCCATAACCTCCTCATATGAAGTCCGATTTTTGAAAACTTGGACTCTATTCCAAGCAGATTTTCGAGACGAAAGCAATGGTGTAACCCGTTTCCGTTAATTACCACTTTAACAATTAAGTATTCTTAAGATTGTTAATTTTAATATTTAAAATTACGGGGTGTTACATCCTCCCCACCTTAAAGGATTTCGCCCTCGAAAACTTCAACTTAAGTAGAATGTATATCCTAGCATCCAATCATCCATCTACTCAACCATCAAACACAGGCATCCATTGTCCTTAAAAGATTTCTAATGCCATATGAACATATGCAAAAAGTGTGTGTATATGTTCCTTATCCAATGCAAAATCAGGTAGCCTACTGATTTAGTTAACCTCCTTAATGCAAGTCATGATAGTGCCATGCGTCCATTATGTATGCAAAAGAATCCTAATGATACATATTACTTCTACATGTGTGCACAACCATTCATCAAAATGCAGCGTCCATATGATAACACAACCAATATACATCCATTAATTTAAATATGGACACATGTTTATATGTAGTACGAAAGTGATTGAGCCAATCTAGTGCCTAATGTGTGTGTTAATGTATCCACGAGCAACCACTTCCAACCACTCGCAACCATCAATCATAACATGTTTCAAATACATGTTTACATCCATTGGTATCTACCTAAGGATAAAGAATAGGACCGAGGAGATATAGTTAAAAGATAGATATAAGCATGAATAAACTTATGGAGAAAGAGATCAAGGAAGTACACTCAAAAAGAAAAGGGTAGGCTGCACATATTTTCCTCTCAGTTTCCCAAGTCGCGTCTTCCTCAACGTCACTCCATTGAACTTTAACAAGCTTGACTTTATGGTTGCGTAGCTTTATAACCTCCGATCTAAGGATGCATGTAGGGGCTCGTCTAATCGTGGCATCTCACTCTACTTCCAGTTCTCTAAGCATGTTCGGCTCCACTACTTCTGAGGTATCTTGTAACACTTCCGCAAATGCGATACGTGAAACACGTCGTGAACACCACTAAGCTCGTTGCCTCTTCTCATATCCCTCCAAAATCTAGGATACATAACCTCAAAAGATCTTCCAGGATTCTATTCACCCCTTTATGTCCATCCATCCGTCTGTGGATGACAGCGATGCTAGTACTTGCCGCCTTTTGCATATCACCTTTTCCTCTTGCATCGAAAACTGCTCCAAGCCCTGTCCCGCAAGCACTGGTATATACTGTGAATGGCTTACTTCCATCGGTCAAAACTAAAACTGGAGTTGTCGTCAAAACCCTCTTCAAACGTTGGAAAGCATCGTCACAGTCAACATCCCAAGCAAAAGTCAAGTTCTTCTTTGTTAACCGAATAAGGGTGGTTGATATCTTCGCGAAGTCCTTAATACACTTCTTATAATAACCAGCCAGCCCTAAAAAGCTTCTTACTTCTGTTGCGTTCTTAGGAATCTTCCAACCTTGGATCGCCACCACCTTATATAAGATATGATTTGCATAGATCTATACATATAAAGGTGAACTTGCATCTATGAATATGGTTTTCGCATAAACTTGCATATGATCAACATACAAACTTGTATTAAACTTGCATATGAAATTTAGACTTGTAAATTAAGACTTACATATGATTCGCATACAATCTTACATATAAACTAGCATATGATTCACATCTAAACTTATATATAAACTTGCATATATAATTTAGACATGTAAATTAAGATTTAAATTTACACTTGCATATGATTTAGACATGTAAATGTAGCAAAATGAATCAAATCTAGCATATGTGTTCAGACATATGAACCAACGTCATGAATCAAACATGCAAAATAATATCACACCTTTTGCATATAAACTAGCATATGTATATACTTGATTCACATATAAACTTGTTTATAATTCGCATACAGACTTGCATAAGATTCACATACAATCTAGCATACGTAAAAACAGACTTGCATAAGATTCACTAGCATATGATTTACATCCCAAACTTTCATATAAACTGATGTCATAAAATGAATCAAGTTAAACATAAGTGATTGGACATATGAAATAGATCTACTAACATAAGCTAACAAAACTGTCATATGTTCACAAACAAACGATAAGAAACGTCACATGATTCAACAGGCATGTTCTCATAATCCAAATTATTACTCATCATAATTAATTAATTTATTATTTTGTGAAAGAAACTTTACGCACAAAGATGGATTAGAGAAGAGAATAATTCGTTCGTCTTTTGTATTAGAATTCTGATTTGCCAATAACTAAGCTTTAGGAAGAAGAACTATTCTAGCAGCCGCATGATGGCCAAGAGACTAATTTAATATAGGTTTAGGGCTTGAGTCTATGCATGCTTATATAGAAGTTTAAATCAACCTAAGCCGTTAGATTATCATAGGAGCAATGACAACCGTCCAGACTAGATAGAGTTATCTAGAATTGCCACCTTTACTCTAGTAACTCAACAACTGGTCAGGTAAGACTCAGCAACAATTTACGATCGTCACATTTCAAATCTGCCCCAGGGGGTAGGTCGACCCCGTGGTCGACCTGTATAGGGGAGGTCGACCCCCTGGTCGACCTGGCCTTGGGCGGGAGAAATCCTGCCCAGCCCGCTTCCTCGTTTGAATTTTGAATTTTAATTTTGAACTGTTATTAATTTATTTAAATTACTGAAACTTCTAAGGGCCATAACTTCCTCATACGAAGTCCGATTTTCAAAAACTTGGACTCTATTCCAAGCAGAATTTCCAGATGAACGCAATGGCGTAACCCGTTTCCCTTAGTTCTCACTTTAACAATTAAGTATTCTTAAGATTGTTAATTTTAATATTTAAAATTATTGGGTGTTACACTAGGGTTCGTCGTGGGTCAAGCTTGAGGAGGTCGCAAGCGACTTGGAGGGAGCTGCATGTTTCAGGGTAGCATAAGGATCTTAGCGGTGGAGTTTGGGAAGGACTGGTGAACAAAATGGTCGCCTTGTTTGCCTATTGCTGCTACATGAGATGCTAGAACGCGGGGATCAGGTGCAGGGCAAGTTGTGCCTAAGCGTGGTAGCCGGATGGAGCTTAGAGAGAGAAGGCTTATAGTGGTTTTAAATTGTAGAACAGTGGAAGAACGAAGGGGATGTAGAAGCTTAAGGTTGCGGTTATGGCCATATAGGAGAGGTTCGCATTTTTCTGGAGTGTGAATACTATTTGGGAAGAAGGAGAAGAGTTTTACGTGGATGGGCTTGCAAACTTGGGCTGGTAAAGCCCAATAAGGGGAAAAAATTAAATAAATGCAAGTTTGAATTTAAATTTAATATATATAACTTGTACAATTATAACTCGAACAGAATTGGGAGTCGTTGGCCATGTTGGAACCATGTCAATGATATCTACGCGATGGAACTGGTTAGGAGGGATGTAGAGCTTGTGGAAATTTATACTAGAATAAAATGTCTGAACCAATCAATCGACAGTTTATCGTTATGTAATGATAAACGACCAATGTGATTAAACTTATTAACTCTTGCTCGTTTATATTTTTATATGAATGAGTTTTAAATTTATATATAGTAGTTTGATACCGTGCGATGGTTGTTTGGATGAATTATTGATAAAATTGGTTAAAATGATTGAGATAGTTATATATAAAAATTGTTGGCTGAACATTAGTTCTATTTACATTTATATCTCATATTGAAATGATATTGATGATATTTGCATTGACTAACATCTGTAGATAGATACAAGGAAACAGGTTGGTGGGATCCAAATGGATTCCTCAATATTTATACTACTGTTTTCCATTGATTGTGATATATGATGTGATATATATTCTATGATTGATCTTGTTGTGTTTAAATATCACTGGCCCTAAAATTTTGGTATTTAAATACCCTAAAGTATTTTCAAATATAGAAAAAAGGAATTTGAAATAGGAAATTTATTTCTTTCCAGAATAAAAAATTAATTTCAAATATATTTGAAATAAAAACTGGTTTAAATGGATAATACAAGAAGTGATTATAAACGACATTTATAAATTCAGCGAAGTACCGAAAAATTGTAACTGGAATTGGATTTAGCTATTGGATTAAGCTGTTATAAAGAAAATTATTAACAAGATTTTAAATACTTGAATTAAAAGAGATTTTTGTATGAATAATTATAAATACAAAAAAAAAGAGAATTTGGATTTGAGGTATAATCAGCTGATTTGATTCTATAAGGAAAATTTGAGGTTCGGAAATATGGTTTCAATGGGAATTTGAATAACATGAAATAGTGAATTATATTTTAGAAAATGGGTTAGCTATGGTTTAAAGGTATAATTGGATTGGTGATAAATTTTAATGACCCGCATTGGCAAAGGTATTATAATTAATTTATTTAATTATATAAATGGTGGAATAAAGGATTTAATGGTCGTGAAATTAAATAATGGTGAATATTTAATTAAAATAATAAATTAAATAATATATTTAATTCAAAATAATCAGGAATGTTGGAAATCACAATATTCTGTGAGCTGGGTCATCACTAGGATTTAATTCAGCTTAGAGTTGAATTATATTGACGAATATATTCAATCGACGACAGTTTGAACGTATAATTATAATATAATAAAAATCGTGCTTGAAATTTCGCTGCAGTTCGTAAATTGGCGATTCGAACTTCAACTGAATGTACATGATTCGTTTTAAGCCGGATTTCTTTGAAACAAGAAACGTGTGGAGCCGGTGGAGTAATCTTTCTAGTGGAAGAGAAAAATCGGGATTTCGTCGTATAGATTTTGATTTACGTCCAAATCAAATTTCAGAAAAGTCGCTGTAGAATTCCTTTATAATTTGCAACGCTTTATTTACGTTATAAAAGGATTTTCGATATAAATTGAATATCGATAAATCTAAAAATCTGAAATATCAAACTGTAAATTCTGATATGATATTCTGGAGCTGTACGATATCATATGTGAAGATATACGATAATATAAATTTATTTATATTTAATTTAATTATATTTAAATATATTTATATATTAAAATGGGTCATCTAGAGCTTTAAAAATAGCCACTTTTGCAAATGAAGTCGGAATTTGACGAAACTAGTTTTGTTGGATCCGCAATATCAAATAGTTGTTAGATTTCCAGTTTTGTGATTTTTAGAGTCAATGTGTGGCCATACGGATTTTTAGAGTGAGAAACAGTTAGTATTTTGACAGTTAAAAATACGCTATGTGAGCGTACGAAGTCGGAATTCGACGAAACCAGTTTCGTTGGGACCGTAATGTCAAACTCTAGCTACATGTCCAGTTGCGTGATTTTTAGGTATCTTATGTGATCGTGCAGATTTTTAGAAAGCAAACTATATATAGAAATGGGAATATACCAGGAATATTATATTCTAAAAATATCTAAATCTCCTATAAATAGAACTTAACACTTTCTAAACCCTCACTTCATTTTTCTAGGTCAGAATTTATCCGCCGTCACCTGTTCTTCCACAAAACCAAACCGACCCATTCAAAAATTCATAGAAAACCAAAATAAAACTCTATAAATTAGAATATCAACATATATGAATTCACTGCTCATTTCTCTTCAATCTGGTGTTCATTTTGTGGTGTTCGATCAATGTTGGGTGCTCGACAGTTTCGAACAGTGAAACTAGGGTTCATGGTTTGGTGATTTTGGGTGCATTGCAATTGAGTTTGAGGTCGCGTTTGTGTTCCTTGGGGTTTTTCGCACCTGTGTATGAAGTCTGGTGGGATTCCGTTGTTAGAAATGTCGTGACCTGTAGGGTCACCGTGGGATTTTAGCTGGAGACCGCACCGACCAGTGTGCATGCGGGTTGACTGAAAATGGCGTAGGTGGAAGGAGAATGTGAAGTAGAGAATTTTGGTATTCATTTCGAGGTTTGTCGTGGATTGAGGAAAGAACGATGTGGGTTTGAAATCGTGGTAATGGGTTTGTGGTGAATACTGGAGCACGGAGACATCATTCGGGGAAGAAGGAATGTTGGGTTGGCGGGCTGACATTTTTAAATGGGCCGAGAAGTTAAAAAGGGGGGGGGGGTGAGGCCCATTTCAATTCAATTAAGTTTGTTTTAAGATTTTAAAATGTTGTATTAACTTCATAACGTGATATCTCGGTCATATGAAATCAGATTGACGAACCGTAAGTTGCGTTGAAATCGTGTGGACGGGAGCAACACAATGAGACTGACAGGGAATGAATCCGAGCTCGTTACAATTTATGGAGAAATAAATTGTCCGACTGAGTCGAATAACGCAAACCGTTATTCAACGGTTAACGTGCAACTATGAGTAAAACTCACCAACTCTGAACAGTTATATTTTTATAATGTATTTTTAGAACTGTTAATCATCTGTTGATTGTTGTGTGTTGGTTGATTAATTGAACTGCTAGTCAGTTAGTGAAAATTATATATATATATATATATATATATATTTATTTATATATATGTGTGTGTGTAATTATATATATATATAAACCGTTAAATATTTTTATATTGATTCTGCTATCAGAATAATTTATATTGAACTAAAAGTGATGATAATCATATTGTGTAACATCTGTGGATGCAGGGAGACAGTTTGGAGGAATCCGACTGGATTCCTCAATAGTTATTTTATTGTTTTTCATATATTGTTATATGATGTGATATAAAATCTGTGGGCGATTATATGTACTTGGACGATATTGAACATCGTGATTTGATATGATTGAATACCGTAACATACCGAAATGTTGATAAGGGGATTTTCAAAGTGATATTGAAAATAGAATATTTATAAAATGGGATATTTATAAATAAGAGATATTTATAAAGTGGAATATTTATAAAAAAGAAATGTTTATAAATTGGAATATTTATAAATAGGAAATATTTAGAAAAGAAAATAATTTCAAACCATTTTCTTTTTGAATGGAAAGGCCTGTGTGGCGGGTTTGGGGATTTTCCCGATGCTCCCGTTACAAAGGAGGTTACGGGGAATTTTTCAGAGAATTTAAGGAGTTAGAATATTTCAAGAATAAATTTGAAAAGGAAATATTTGTAAACCATTTACAAATAGAATTGAAAAGTAAACGTTATAAAAAGGAAATCATTTTAAAGTGTAGAACCGTTATTTAAAAGTAAATCTTTTCAAATGAATAAAACGTTGTTAAAAAGGAAATCATTTTTAAAGTGTGGAACCGTTATTTAAAAGTAAATCTTTTCAAATGAATAAAACGTTGTTAAAAAGGAAATCTTTATAAAGTGAATAAAGTAAATCGAATATGGTATTCGAAAGGAGTTAAATCGAATATGGTATTCGAAGGGAGTAAATCGAATATGGTGTACGAAAGTTAGTAAAACGAATATGCTATTCGAAAGGGGTTAGTCGAGTCGAGTTAGTTGAATAGAGTTAACTAGTTCAGTAGAGTTAACCAGTTCATTAGAGTTAACCAGTTCAGTAGAGTTAACTAGTTCAGTAGAGTTAACCAGTTCAATAGAGCTAACCAGTTAGGTTAAGTAAGTCAAGTTAACCAGTGAGTTAAGTAAGTCAAGTTAACCAGTTGAGTTAAGTAGGTCGAGTTAATCAAGTCGAGTTGATCGAGTTAGAGTTACTCAGTTAGAATTAATCGATTAGAGTTAAAACGAACTAGAGTTAATCAAATATAGTTATTTGAGACAGAGTTAGTCAAACATAGTATTCAGGGTAAGTTGCCAACTTGTACGACTGCTAGCATAATTCGCAGGGCTGTAAATAGCCTACGGCGGTCGGATGTTTCCTGAGGGAGTCAGGGGTAACCATTGTGATCGCTACGATCTAGAGTCAAGCGAATGGAGTTAAATCAAATTTAGTTATTCGAAAAGGAGTATCGATGTTAGTTTCATCGAAGGGAGTTATCGATTATAGTTTAATCGAAAGGAGTATCGATGTTAGTTTCATCGAAGGGAGTTATCGATTATAGTTAAATCGAAAGGAGTTATCGATTAGTTAAATCGAAAGGAGTTGTCAAATTTAGTTATTCGAAAAGGAGTTATCGATTTGTTAAATCGAACGGGAAGATTATCGAATATCGTTTATTTGAGAGGAGATTATCGAATATAGTTATTCGAAGGAGTTATTGATTATTAGTTAATCGAAGTGAGTTATAGAATATTTGTTAAATCGAAGGAGTTATCAAATATAGTTTATTCGATGGAGTTAATCGATTAGAGTTAAATCAAAGGAGTTAATCGAACATAGTTTATTCGAATATAGTAAAGGAATTAATCGAATATAGTTTATTCGAATAGAGTTAAAGGAGTTATCGAATATAGTTTATTTGACAGGAGTTAAGTGAATGGGGTTAATCGAATAGAGTTAATCAAATAGAGTAAATCAAATAAAGTTAACCAAATAGGGTCAATCCAATAGAGTTAATTGAAAAGAGTTAATCGAATATAGTCATTCGAAAGAAAGGTTAAGTAAGGAAGTTAGTTAAAGAAATATAAAGTGAACTTTGCCTAATTCAAAGTTAGAAATGTTGTTCAGTTAAGGTCTGAGAGGTAGTTCAATCCCAACTTGATTGGCTTCGTTTTAACTAAGGAATGGTTAAGGTTCGGCAGTAAAGGATGGTAAAGTGAATTTAGTAATTAAAGAAAATGGTTGAGTTAGCATAGCGATGTTTTATCTAAATATTTGTTTAATCCAAACGTAGGAGTTTGGAAATGTTTTCCAAAAAAGAGTCAGAAATGTTTTCTAAATACAGAAAATAAGGAATGGAAATGTTTACAGTGTTAATAACGTATATTTTCTAAATATAGAAAATAACAAATGTTGAATATAGGGAAACAGGAGATGTAAAATGAACTAAAGAGATAAATGTTAAATGATGTTTGTTTGATATAATTTCCATCTGGAAATAATATCGTTGTTCGCACACTTGTTTTTCTTTGATAGTTAACTCACAGACTATCGAAGTTTTGACCATTTTAACGTTGTTAATATGGAGAGACCGGTTGGATTATTATCCAAAGAACCACTTTGTATTGGCATAAGCATTGCGAATCATTTATGCCAAAGATAATTGAAGACGGAGTAAAGTGCAAGGGCTGTTGTATAAGTCTTAGATAACAGTGACTAAGATGGATATACTGAATAGTGCCTTCGGTTTGTCCAGTCCCAGGAAAACGTGTATGGATGAAGGTCTGACAGAGTATATCCAATGGATTGCGTAAGTTGATCTCTTCAAACGTATATACATGGGGGCGGAGGAATTCATTTCTCTTAGCCGTATACCCGTTGTATTTTTGAGGAAATCAATTTGTGATTTGGCGGGTATGACGATGTGACATTCTAAGTGAATGATGATGATTTGTATGAATGAATATCTGACAGAGTATTTCCAGAAAGGTCACGTACACTGATTTCTTCAACCGTACCAAGAGTGGAAGCGGAGAAGGAAACTTCTTTAGCTAACACGTAATGTACTGTTGTAGACGTCAATTAGTGATTTCGATGGATCTGACGCTGTGGCATTCGAAGTGAATCTGATATGATGATAAAGCGTAGCTTCTAGCCTCATCAACGGGTAAATGACAGAAATCAGGCAGGCAGCATGGCTAAGTCGGTCGCACCGAAGTAGGGTGTATAATCACCTATCTATAGAATATTCATTTGTTTCTTAAATCTATCAATGTTGTCCCATATATATACGGGAACGGTTGCTGGTCCCAACCGTTGGTGATGTACATTCGATACACTCAAGCAAAATGAGTGGTCGGTCATGTGTGGTTGAGTTACAAGATGTTCTTGTTGAACTCCAGTGTATCGTTCCTAGAGTACACTGATCGGAAGGTGGTTCCATACCTTGTCATAGTTGGAAATCCATTATCCAATACGTGCTTGCGATTTTGATTATATACTATATATGTAGAATGTGAGATGAAAGCGTTTCTGCTAGTTGATATCTATTTGTACATAGACATTATTATAATATCAAAAGGTTTTTTATATAAAGATATTTTGGATTCTCATAAGGGAAAAACCCGTTCCGTTCTGCGGCGTGGTCTTATGAGATATCGTTTACTTGTTCATATACTTGTTTAAACTGTTTTACTCACACCAGTCCCTTGACTGACCTGGAGTTTACTTTGTTGTTTTCCCTAAACACTTGGGTGTCCAATTTTGTAAGGGCAGTCAAGTAGTCAGGATTTTACACATATACTTGGAGAGCTTGGAGCAGGAGGCTTCTGGATCATATAGCTATAGTTTATTTCCGCTGTGTCGTAAGTGCTGTACTCTGATAAGTGCTATTTTATACATAACTGTTATATTCCGAAGTTATGTTATATATTATATGTTATTCGTTCCGCTGTGAGGTTCGTGTTACTCTGATGTTGTGTTCTTCTTCTTCTATTCTAAGTTTCTATCTTATCTATCCTCACCCTCTAATTTCTTTCATTAATTACCAGGATTTTTCGATGTTTTGGTTATCGACATCGAGCTTATGTTGATAACCAAAGTCTCTCAAAATCCGGGTCGTTGCATAAATCGATAGATTAATTTATAGAATTTCCTTTATATAAGAAAATAATACTTTTACTAATAATCTTATTTGTTATAAAAGAGCTTTGGAAATGGGAAATTCTCTCGAGATTTGTAAATCGAAATACAATTAAAAAATAAAATTTTATAAAAGAAATCTAATAATTCAAAATATAAAGAATAGAGATTTCAATAACGGATAAAGTGAAACGTGATGTAAAATTATAAACTGACTTGATAAACAGGAATTGAACCTGTAATGATATTTACAAATAAAAATTAAATTGATTGATAAAATGACTCCAGATGTCCTATTTAAGAACGATATTCATTTTTGAAAATGAATAACAGTTTGAAAGCTAACGGGTTGCAAATGGGCATAGCTGTAAGGCGAATTTGAGTTAACTTGAAATGGTAGATTTATTCTGGAATTCGGAATATTAATCGAATATAGATTATTCAGAAGAGAGTTATTTATTGAAACTCGAATATATCAAATTAAGGAAAGTAATTCTTACTTTTCGTTTTAATCAAGATTTAATTATTATTTATTCATTTATTTATTCAAATTAATGAATTAAAGCTATATTTTAATTTAAAATATTTCGGAGACATAGTTTATAGCGCTATTATTATAATCAATGTTTTCCGTAAAAGAAATGAATTGTTAAACTAAATTCCGAGAGTCGCATAAGAGATGGTTTATTTGAAGTGGTAGGCTTTGACTATTTTGAAGTTAAGAGTGATATTCAGTTAAGGTCTGAGAGGCAATTATACCCCAACTTGATTGACTTCGTGATGGACTAAGGAATGGTCAAGGTTCGGTAGCAAAGATTGGTTAACGAAAGATTAATGTGTTGAGTTGTAGTAAACATGTTTTATAACATCGGTTTAATCAAATAAAAAAGGAATTTGGAAACCTTTTCCAAATAAAATATGAGATATTTTATAATCATTGGAAATGAAATGAATTAGTTAATGAGAAGTTAAGAAATGGAATATGGAGAGGTTTTCCCATATTAATAACGTTTATTTTTTGAATATAGAAAAAAAGAATATATGGGTATATTTGGGAATGTTTTCAATTATGATAAAGGTATATTTCTGGAATATGGAAAAAATAAATGAATAATATTTGGAAATGTTTTCCAAGGAATTGTGAAAGGACTAAATGGGTTTTGAAAAATATCGAGGTCAAGATAATTGAAAGGAATTGGGAAATGGTAATTTAATATGAAATTAAATGAAAAGGGGCAAATGATGTTTGTTTGTTGATCGTTAGAATTTCCATTTGGAAATAGGATCATTGGTTGTATGGCTGTTTCTTTTAACAGTTAGATCATCGGCCGTCAAAGTTTTGGTTTATTTTATACCTCCGTTGTCAATACGGAGAGACCTGGATCAGATTTATTATGTGAAAACCACTCTATAGGCGTAAGCTTTACGAATCATTTAATGTTGAAGATGATTGAAGATGGAGTAATTGCAAGGACTGTTCTTTTAATCTTAGGGAGAAATTGCCCAAGATGGATTAACAGAATGGTGCCTTCAGTTTGTCCGGTCCCAGGACAACGTATGTAGATGAATGTCTGACAGTATTTCTAGATGGTCACGAACGTGGATTTTTACAAATATACCAAGTATGGTGGCGGGGAATTTATCCTCCTAAGCTTAACACCCAGAGTATACTTGTGGACATCAATTAGTGATTTGACGGATCTGACGATGTGACATTCAGGACAAATGATGATGTGCTGTTGTGGAAGATAATCGTGACCTCAAGCCTCATCAACCGGGAAATGACAGAAATCGGGCAAGCAGCATAGCCAAATGGGTCAGTTGCATTAGGGGTACTATCAGCTGATCGAGTGAAATTCCATTTACTTCTTATTTATTTTTTGCTGCTGTATGCTTTCGGTAACGGTGCTGATCACAACCATTAGTGATAATATGCTCGGCACACTCAACTTAAATGATGGCTAGCCATGTGTGGCCGGGTTTCATGATATTCTTGTTGAACCCCAGTGTATCCCCTTTAGAGTACACTGATCGGAAGGTGATTCTATAATAACCCGTATTTTTGGAACCAATTTAAAATTTATTTTTAACTGATTTTCATAGAATTTAAATATTTTAGATGAATCATTTTAAGAATAAACAACTTAAGGTTTATTTTAATCGACGCTAGAACGTTCTAATTTAAAATTTAATTAAAATGAACTCGAAGTGGTGCGGTAGTTTTTGATTTTAAACTTTGAATGAATGTATAGAATTCAATATGAATCACAATTTGATAACACAAGTAACGTTGAAATATTTTGAATTGTAATTTTCTAACGAATGTAAGAAATTGAGATTTCACTTTATAAATGGTAAGTTATGTCTAAATTAAAATTTAGAATATGGGTTTTTAGCCTAAAGGATAAAATAAACAAAAAATTGTTCCATAAGGACAAGGGGCTTAAATTTTATCCATATAGACAAATTTTAGTGTAAAGGGAGTAATTCAGGGGACAACTATAATTCCTCCTTTTACACAAAAATTTGTCCTTGTGGACAAACTTTTAGCCTTTTGTCCTTATGGAACAATTTTTTGTTAATTTTGTCCTTCACACTATTTTCCTATTTAGAATTATCGCTATGGAATTTATATATATATCAAATATTATGCATAACCCTTAAAAATAGCCATTTTGCAAATGACCTTCGTTTTCAACGAAACCACTTCCATTGGGTTCAAGATTTCATTTGTGACTTTTAAAACTATAAACATCGATACCTTTAGAGTTCGAGAAATTTGTTCTCTTTCATTAGATGTATGATCAAAATATCACTTTTTACATATGGACGAATTTGGACTTGAAACCACTTCCAATGAGTTCAAAATGTCGTTTACGTGTTCGAAAATATAAACTTCAATACATTTCGAGCTTCAGAGTTTTAGCACATAGATCGGGGTTAGGGTTAGCTAACCTAGCCGAACCATTAAGCACCCCATTAGCCCTTTTTCCTCATTCACTTCACGCTTCATCAAAGAAAATAAAAATGGGGATAGGGAATGGGAAATTAAAATTCCCTAAACCTAGTTAATCCTAGGTGCTCCAATTCTTGTGGAAATCAAGTGCAAATCAAAGAAAAAGCTTAGGTAAGCTCCCCTCCGTCTTCCCCATCTTGTTTCCTGTTAAATTTCTTATGATTTTTTAAACCTAATTCCTAGGAAATCCTTTCATATGATCATAGGTTGTTGATTCTAGTGTTTTTATCAAAGAGAGGTTGCTCTAGCTCGCTATTAGATGGATTTAGTGCTTATAACCATCAAAGGTGAGTTCTTCATGAGTTGTTCATGAATTAACATCTATGCCACAAGCTATTGGCTTGTAAAAGTGTAATTTAGAGTTCAGTTGGGTTTAATATAAATTTGTTAGATTAGTATACACTTTCCGGTTCATTAGTTATGTTCCATTGAATTGAAAATTATGATTAGAATTATCCACACAATCTAATTCATATGCTACAAATTGATTTGGCGATATTATGAAGCTCCGTTGTCGCACCATCAAGTTCTAAGACTTCACAATTCGCTTATATCGCATTTGATTGCTTTGGTTAGAGAATTTAGTCATTTTGTAGCTTATAATCAAAATCATTGCAATCTTATGTATATACAGTTGTGCATAAGTTCTTGAGAGATTTTAGTGAGCTAAAGAGGCTTCCTTTTCATTTAGAAAACGTAATAAGCCATCACCATTGATCTGAGCTCGTACAATAACTGATTGCACATTCATCTCCTATGCAAAATTTTGTATTTGCATCAGTTCTGACATCTGACCGATGCAACAGACGTCTATCAAAGTTCTCGAGAACTTATTTCCTGCAATTTTCTTCAATTCAGACGCTTGACCGATGCAAAAGACGTATGTCAAAGCTCTCTGGGAAAAAGTAATTATTTGCTTTAGCTCAGATGTCTGAACTGAAGCAACAGACAACTGTCAAAGCTTTCTGGAAATAATCAATTGCTTTAGTCAGACATCTGAACCGAAGCAACATACATTTGTCAAAGGGAAAAATAATTTTTTAACAATCATAACTTTTTAATACGTTTTTGGAATTCAGTGAAACCAGGTCCATTTGAACCATATCAACGAGAGCTTTGTAATGAAATTGATCTGGAGCTTGTGGTAATTTTTGGCAGAGATGAATGTCTGAAGTAAACAATCGAATGTTTATCGTTATTTAACGATTTCAAAATCGATCAATGTGAGAACTCTCTCACTCAAATCTTTTGTACAATTATTTATTTCTATAACTGAATAAGTATTGATTGCCAGTGATTGCAGTATGTTGTTTGGTGACTGATATTGCTATTATTAATAAACCGTGTATCTATATACATTGTTAAATAAACGTTTATATTATGAATTATTATGGGATGACAATTTACCCACCGGTCTCCCAAATAATGGATAAATTCACATGGATTTTGATGTAAACCCCACACGGGTATTGGGATGATTATTTTACACCTTGCCCAAGTGTACAAATAATAATATTTGTTTGATGGTTGAAACCCTACACGGGTCTGGGGATGATAATTAATTCACATCTCCCTTGGATTTTTTTTGTCAACTGATTGATTGACTGACTGTTATAAGATTATTTAATTATTTAATGCTTATACAGTTGCAAATTGCACTCTTGATGTGTAACGACCTGGATTTTTGATTGTTTAAATCGAAAATAAATCACACATGTTGACCCAAATATAACACCAACCCAGATAGTTATTGGGAAAAGAAGAATAGATAAAGAAGAGAAATGCAATCGCAGAACCTTACAGTGGAAGGACAACATATAATAACAAATAATGGTTCAAAAGCATTTAATAACATATACATTCGAGTTATACTTTCTCAGTCATCAGAGTTACACTTGTACCCATACATACAGTAATGCAACAGAGATAAAGTTCAGCGGAACATACATGTAATAGATATATAAATGCCGAATACTCATCTTCATCTTCCAAGCTGTTAAAATCTTCGCTAGCTGCAACATCTGGTGACCCGAGCGTATTGCATAAAAAGAAACACAACAAACACTCGAATCAGCACTAAATCATTCTCATATTAGTCAAATTAAAATACGAAATAACCTGAGTGTCATGGGTACAGTAACTCAAGAGATGTTATAGGATTTTTTTCCATCTCTCGAGGATCCGTTAAACTAATACATACATAGTATAATATGCTATTATGATAGTGTCTATTCAAGAAAGTAAATATCATAAAAATACGAAATAACCTGAGTGCCATGGGTTAGTAACCCAAGAGATGTTACTGGATTTTTTTCCATCTCTCGAGGATCAGTTAAACTAATACATACATAGTATGATACGCTATTATGATAGTGTCTATTCAGTAAAGTAAATATCATAAAAATAGCGTAAGCGATATTACCATATTACCCTTACGCCGTTTACAGGCATCAACAGTCTATACAGTATCATAAATTCACGGTACTTGTGTTATCAGAGGGCACTCTATAGAAGGCAATGCTAAATCAAAATCGTCTGGGGCTCGATATGGATAAATATGACAAGGCACTCGAGGCAATTCCCAGGGTAGGATTCTACAAATTGCACATCCGGACCGGTGGTAACGCATAGCAGCCACTACCGCCCACCTCGGATCACACTCACATAATAAAAAATGGGCCCAAACCATCATCATAGTCATAGAAATAGTATCGAAGAAGTGTGTTCGATCAAAGGTGCTACCTCAATTTGTCACAGTATAGCTCCTGTTTTAGTCATTTCAATTCTAACCCGAAGGTTAGGGCTATTTCGTCATCGTTCATCTTCTTCAATCCAGTAGTAGCCTCCAACTCATCACATTTCATTATGGATACGTCATAACGTATACAGTTGTTAAAGTGGTATCGACACTGACAGAGAGTATGCCACTTGTCGACTCCGGCCTCTTTAACAGCCAACTTTTACATTTTCCACATCGGTTGGTTCTTTTACCTTTCACAAAGGTTCGTTTTTATATCAAAATATCATATTTTGTTCGAACCAAATTTATATTCAAATTGAATATAATTTCATATCAAAATAGCTCAATCATTTCGAAAATGATTATATTCTAAATTAGAATATATTTCTAATCATTATATTATAATCATATAATATTTCCAACAATCGATTTATATATTCAATTAGAATATGTTTCATATCAAAGATTTCAGTTATTCCAAATCGATTTAGGTTCGAAATCTATTTATATTCAAATGGAATGTATCTTCATACAACTCATTTCAATCCCTTAGGAGTTATATTTATATTTGAGTAGAATATAATTCACATTTCCATATTAAAATTGGTTTAGAAATCGATTCATTTTCAAAGAGGTTATACTTTATCTCGACTCCATTTTGACCATGATTTAAATCCAGTACTTTCCATTTGGAAGAAATTTACAATCATTTACTATAATTTGAAAATAGATGCTTATAATTATAACTCTTTATACAACATATATATATAAAAAAATGATGGTTAAGACAAAATAAGATAAATTTAGCTCACTATGTATATATAAAAAATAAATTTTTTGCAAGTTAGTTTTAAAAAAAATAAAACATAAGAAAAGTTTAGTTATAACAAATAGTATATAGGTAAAAGTTAAATAATAAATTTAACGAAAGAATAACTTCTTTGAAATTAAACATTGTAAATATATATATAATAAAATTCTTTAATCAAAAATTTGTTCCTTTCTTCCAAACTTCAAATACTTGAACTCATACTCCAGTTTCGATGGAGTTACATAGTTCAATATCTTGTTTCAGATGCCATTCAAACCAATCTTTAAATTTAGGGAAATTCAAACCATATTCATTTTAGTTTTAAACAACCCCAAGTATTCTCGATCCTCTTTCCCCAAATTACATTCAATCGAATTTATTATATTCAAATCCAAACCCTTAATTTGAAAATTCCAAATTGTATTCAAATCCTACTTTAAGAATTCCCACTTCCTTTGGGAAAAATTTATTAACCATTTCAAATAACATTCGCGATCCAGATCTTTCACAGAAACAAGTTTATCGAGTATCGGCTCATTTTCTTTAAATGAAATTTCTATCAAATAAAATCTCTAATTATTTGAAAATCATTTAACCAACCAATGTCTGTATAAAATTTTCTATCCTATGGCCAAGTGATATTAAATTTAATTTATTGATATTTCAGGGATGGATATATCATTTCAATCCAAATCAGGGTTACAGAGATTTATCATTTCAACTCTATGTTCTTAATTTATTTCTATCGATTAATCCCGGGTTTATTCGATGCCCGTAACATTTAGGTGAAAATAGGATTAATCGTCAAACATGAGCACACAACATTCATATACTGAATAAAGGGACATTTCAAGCAGTATTCATTCAGTACTTCAAATAAACCAAGGCATCCATCACAGAACATTTTATTCCATGGTCAATGTTAAATCATTCCACTGATTTCAAGTGTCAAGATTTTCTAACTAGGATTTTAAATTAAATTTAAATAACTAATTATCGATTTTCATTGCATGTTACACATTTGCATGTCAAATTTAAGCAACCATTCACCAATCAAACACAACCATGAAACAAAACTTTTTTCATAATTTAATTTGATAAATATAGGAAAATTTTGATTGGACATCCAAAAGAAGCCCAAAATTTGATAGTCTCCAAACGCAACCAAACCGTCTCATATCGACCGCAATTTCGCCACAATCCCAACGCACCCAACCGCGTTCAAATTCGAGTTTGCATGTAAAAGTTATTATTGTTTTAGTATTTGGATTTTGAAAATTATAAAAAATTAATTAAAAATTCTCTCACCCAACCTCGGACTGCCACGTTAGCTCGCCCCCTTCCATCTTCCCACTCCAAACCCACTACAGGAGAACACAATGCAGGAAAAACCCGTTGAACCCGTAAGTTTGACCAACGATTGCGCTCATCTCCTGCCACCTGAGAACCTCCGACCAACACCATTGCCTTCCCTCTCGAAATCTACATCTTCTGACACCGGAGCTACCATCTCCGGTGGTCTCCTCCACGCCGGTGGTAACCATGAACAGAGAGGCCTTTCGGCCTTTAAACGCGAATTCTCGGCAAACCCCTTCACTATAAATCACACAAAAATCATCATTTCATTCGTATGAATCTCCTCTTCGAAACCCATATCTTGATTTCTTCAATTAACTACTGAATTAAAAACCCCCAAAAACCACATCTAGGGTTCCGAAAATCAGTAGGTTTGACTAAGAATTCCGACTAAATGGTGCACTGCATGTCGATTCTGAGACCGTAGGTTTGTATCGGCTAGAGCTTTGATTCGGTATATCATAAGCTAGGGTTTGGAGAAATTTTATTTTTGGAGTTGTATTTTCTTAGATCTAGGGTTTAACCTTGATTTTCAGCCATTGGAGAGAAACTTGATGGAGAAAAAGTAACGTACATATGAAATGAGCTGATGTGGTTAGGAAAAGAAATTTATTTGTATGTAAATAGAAGGTCCAATATAAGAATACCAAATTGTCCTATTATACTGAATCCATTCAGGTTTATCACGTACGCTCAAACGACACGTCCGATTGTAATGCAAATTTAAATCCTACCAAAATCCGCCGTTCCGGATCCAATAGCGCTAGTTTCGTTGAATTCCGAGACAATCGCCAAAACAGTTAATTAAATAATGTAATATTCAATTATTCATTTAACTGATTAAATCTAAATCTAAATATTGGTTAAATTCCATTTAAATCCAATTATAACCTAAATAAATTTTATACATCGATTTCACATATTCTAAAATCCCGAATTTAAATTATTTGAGTTAAAATTTTAATTTCAAATTTAACTTGACAATCTAAATTTTATTTGAATCATTTAAATATTAAAACCCAAAATTACAACACTTTCAAAAAAAGCTAAATTTGGAAAAAAATTATTTATACTCAATTCAACAATCATTAACATTATAATCAACAAAAATTGATTTTTATCAAATCTTATTCCATTTTATTTATTTAAACTGAAGTTTAAATATACAGAACAATATGTGATGTTACATGAAGTGAACTGAATGTTTACTAGTTGTTTATTACTATTTTTGAATACATGTGATGTATGGAATCCATATAAATAAAATTGTATGGTAATTGATTGAGTCTGATTCCAATTTAGAAATAATGGATATATTAAAATACTATTCAGTAAAGAATCAAAATATGATTTTGATGTCCGGTTTTGGATCGACACGAAAATATTGAAATGGTTAACAACTAGAATAAAGAATTGATATCATTTTAATATAAACAGGATTTTTCCACATATGAATTGGAAAGGATTTGAATGGAAAGAATCTTCGGAATATTTCGATATGGATTCCATGAATATACGGATACTGTTGAGGGATTTGAAAGATATATATATATATATATCTTTATTCCCAATACGATATCTATTAGTTTCAGAATTTGATATTGAATATAAGTCGATCTGATTTCTATTTAGAGCCTTGTATTGCGTATCAAATTGGATTTTGGGTTCGTCATGAATGATGTCTTCAATAACAATGTTCATAAACCCAGTTGGGAAAAGAATAAATCTTTTACCTAAGGTTTAATGAGGTTTCCAATTAATTGGAATAAATTCTAGTTGATTTTGGGTTCATTGTGAACGATGTTTTAAAAGGCATTAGTTCTTAAACCCACTTAACGGTGAAGTTATGATTTGGAATTTATAATCTTTTAATTAAGATAAATGAAAATTTTCAAAATAATTTTTACATGTGATAGTAAATCTTTAATTAGATTTGGAACATGAAATGGTAATTGATTTTACTGATAACACAATGGGTGTTAGATATGGAGTACCACCTGTTTTTCTTCGTGGGATGAATACATTGTGTAACAACCCGGAATTTCAGAACCAATTTAAAATTTTTATTTTAGAAATTTTAATGGATTTTTAAATATTTAAAATGATTTATTTTAAATAATAATGACTAAAAATTTATTTAAATCAAAGTTAGAACGGATATATTTATTTTAATTATAAAAGGAGTTAGAAATGGCGCGGTAGTTTGAAAATTCGATTTCAAATTTCAAATGAATATACATGATTCAAAATAAATCGGATTTCAGTAAGATTAACAATATTTGAATCTGTTTAATTATATCTTTCTAAAGAATGTGAAAAATCCATATTTCATAATGGAAATCAAAAGTTATGTCCAGCCTAAAATTTTAAATAGACGCTATGGAATTTATATATATTTAGATGCGGAATGTCAAATTATTACTAGATTCCAATTTCCATTATTTTTGGAATTAATATGTGAGCGTGGCAAAGGAAAACGTGTTTTGTCTATTTCAACTGAATTGGATCGACCAGAAAATGACCATTTTTCAAATGGTCTCCAAATTTGACAAAATTAGTTTTATTAGGACCGTATCGTCAAACAAGGCTAAATATAATTTTTTTGTAATTTTTGGAGTCAATATGTGGCCCTTAAATGTACGTTTAAATTAAATATATAATGATTTATATTTTAATTATGATAAAAACCGATTAAAACAATCGAATTGGCTTACGAAACATATCGTGTTGTGTTCGTAATGGGAGTATTTAGCTAGGGGCGACAGTCGTTGAGTTTGATTTGGAGTTCGGTGGGTTAAACCAGTATTTTATGAATTAATTATAATTAAATAATATATATATATATATATATTATAACTCAAGCCCTAATCCTCACTACAGTGAAAAACGCGCTGCCGCTTTCTAACAAAATCAATGGCCATCCTCTTCGAATCATTCCCCATGCTTTTCTTTTAATCTATTCCACGGTTTTCGAAGATCTCAGATGGAAATCAAAGAGCTTCTGGAGCTCTTCAGATTGAACGGACAAGATCAGAAATGGTGCAGCGATTTGTGCGAAATCTCATCCCAAAGCCGATCCGTTCGAGCTCATTTTCGTGCCTCCCCAGGCCATCGATTTGGACAAGACAACCGGCGTTGGAAGGCTCATCGGAAGGGCTTTCGACTGACAGGGTGCGATCATCCTACGGTGACGTCAATTCTGGTGCGGTGGTGGTACTTTTTGATCGATGAAATGGGTTTTTTCTCCTGAAGCAATCGTGAAATAGGAAGATGGATAAATGGCAACACATAGGTTAAGTGTGATTAATTCTTAATTAATTTTGTTTAGTTATTAATTTAGATAATTAATGTTTAAAAAAAATCAGTTTTTATTATATAAAACTTTATTTAAAAACCAATTAATATATATATAGCTAAATAACATGGTATTAAAAATAGGGTTTTTATTATATAAATAACATAATAAAAAAATGATTTTTATTATATGGACGTGGTTTTAAAATTTTGATCTTTATTATGTAAATAGCATTAAATAAAATATGTTTTTAAATATATACATAGCACTGTTTTAAAAAAATTATAAAATATGGTTTTTATTATAAATGACTTGGTTTAAAAATATGTTTTTTATAAATAAAAGACTTTGTTTTAAAATATGATTTTTACAATAGCATTGTTTTCAAAATATTGTTTTTTATAAAATATGATTTTTATAAAAAGTAAATAATAGTGTTAAAAATGTGATTTTTAATTGTAAATAGCATTGTATAAAAATGTGATTTTTAATATAAACCGTGTGAAACAGATTGCGATGGAACTGACTAGAAGTGAGCAAAATCCAAACCGTCCAATAAAGAATGACGGAGTGGAAACCCAAAGGTGAGAACTCCTCATTACAAATTATGCACAGTTATTTGTTTATTTTTATAAATGACTTGCTCGTCCACAGACCATGGACGATTTAATTTGACTGTATTGTGTGTTGATGGGATGTTGAAATGTTTAATATATTAAAAATCATGTTAACATTAATGTGATAGTGAAATTTAAATTATAAATATTCATTTATAACTTGAACTGTGAAAATTGGTTAAATAGAAAATTATTCAAACTGAATAGAATTGGTTAAATTTATTAACCAATGATTTATTTAAACAAAATGTTGTTGTTTGAAAACCCCACACGAGTATTGGGATGATATTTGACGTACACTAATCCCAATATTTAGTTCTATGTCAATCGATGGATTGACAATCTGTTACGATTGTTATTTATTTATTTTAATGCTCACACAGTTGCAAATTTCACTCTAGATGTGAATGGAATGTTTGATGATTATTTATTATTATTGTTGCATACGTGCGATGTATGAAATCCATATAACTGAAATTATATGGAAATTGATTGAGTCTCTTTTCGATTCAGAAATAAAGAACATTTATATGTAAAAGAGCATTTTTATGTAAAAAACATTTATATGCAAAAGAACCATTTATATGAAAAAGAACATTTATATGTAAAAGAACATTTCAATGTAAAAGATCATTTTAACATAAAGAATGTTTTCAAATAAAGAATATTTAAATAAAGAATCTTTAAAAATTAAGAATATTTTAAAATAATATCTAGTGAAGAATAAAATTATGATTTCGATGTCCGTTTTTAGACGGACGCAAAAATATAAGAATATGAAGCCGAGTTAAGTATAGAAACACCATTTTAACCCGAATGGGTTTATCGATCGATTTTATTCATTTTATAATGAATATCGAAAAGAAGTAATTTTAAAATCTAATATTTTGAAAATATTATCATTTTAATATGATAAAGATATAGAATATTCAATTTTGATTTGAAATTGAAAATGAAGTTGGAATTGTTTTAAAACGAATTTATAAACGATTTATAAAATACGTTTAAATGGAGATCGACGAAATATATATATATATATATATGTATATATATATATAATATGTAATGGCCTGAATAGAATGCGCCGCGCAGTGACCGTTCACGAATTTCGACCATTAACTTCAAATTGATGTAATGGGAGATTCAACCATCGGATTCTCCTAAAACCGAAACCGTTGGGTTCGTACCAAAAAGTGCATTCCAATGAATATAAGAGATTTGAAATCTAACAGTTGGATTTGGAATTATGTCCAAATCAAATTTGAAAAAGGTCAATATAAATGCAATTCGGTGGCCATTATTGGAAACCAACTATACGGGCCTTAATAAAATTCTTAAAAATATGGTAAAATTACGTAAAATCATAATAAGTGATTTGGAAAAAATTTGGATGAAAATTTCCATATTTGAAAAGATAAAAATATATTTTTATCGAAATGAACTAGTTATTAACTAGAATAATAAGCCAATGTTTTTAAATAAATAAATTGGATTTGAAATGATTTTAATATAACCAAGACTTTCCAATATATGAATTGGAATGGATTTGAATAGAAATAATCTTCAGAATATTTCGATATTGGATTCCGTGATTATACGGATATCATGGAGGAATTTGAAAGATATATATATCGCTATTCCCAAGATGATATTTGTTGGTTTCAGAATCTGATATTGAATATAAGCCGATATAATTTCTATTCAGAACCTTATATTTAATATCGAATTGGATTTTGGGTTTGTCTTGAATGGTGTCGTAAATAACACTATTCTTAAACCCCATGTGAAAAAAATAAATCTTTTAATTAAGATTATTACAGTTTCCAATTATATATAGTAATTACAATAAAATGAAATGTGAGTTGGGTTTATTGTGAACCGTGTTTCAAAATGACATTGTTCTTTAACCCAATTACCAGTGAAAATATAATTTGGAATTTATAGATCTTTTATTAATATTTAATGGAAATTTTCCAAAGAGAAGTTTTCCAATTTAATATATTAAATTGGAATTGAACAAAATTCGATTCGGTAATAATCGAGATGAACTTCTGTGAAGGATGACCGTTACTATATATGGAATTCAAAAGGCCTTGTCGTTATTCCATTTATATATATTATTAGTCTGATGCAGGAATTTATATCGATTATACACTGTTATGATTTCCGTGTAGATTCCGTTTTGATGGAAGATGATTTTGGGTTTATCGTGAACTATGTTTTAAATGACATTGATTCTTTAACCCAATTAAAGACAAGATTACTTCTTAAAGCTGAATAATCATAAGTAATGATTTTTGATATTAAAACCAAATTAGAGTTTTAATTAATATCTAGTTAGATTGAAATGGAAATGAGATAATTTAATTTATCGAATTCTTGAAATGATCGAGAATGGAGTACCACAAGTTTTACTCTAGGCGATAGTTGAATCTTTAATTAGATCTGAACGTGAAATGGTAATTAAATTTACCAATAACACTATGGGTGTTAGATATGGAGTGTTACCATTTTTGCTCCATGGGATGAACAGGATGGGATTGGGATAATAAATATAAATAAACGATTACTTCAGTAAGGTTCGATAATCCCGTCTAGTTAACAAAATCTTTTGTAATCGATATCAAAAGGAAGACTAAAGAATAAATTTAAAAGATTTTATCTTTGATAAAATCAGTGAGAACCTTTCCCTAATAATATGAATATTTTATTAAAATAATATTTTGAATTGGAATAAGGCGTATGATGTGTTTTTATAGCATTTGATTATAAAATACTTGTGTTATTCGAAAGAACGGGTTTAACCCATTCTGAATAATTACTACGATGACTAAAGTCAACGATGAAGACGGTGGTTGAAGACCGGAGTTCTTCACATCGTTTGGATGATTACTAATGTCTTGATTGGGCTGTAAACCCAAGACAAGGTAATAAGTGGTGATCATCCAGACGTACTTGGAGATCGACCGAATATGCGAGGGCCTCTCTCCTGTATTGGACATATGGGATGAGGAATAAGGTGCCTCCGTTTTCGTTTAGACCTAGAACAGACTTGTAAATGGATGTGTGCCTGGCATTGGATTTCATTCTGTATAAAATGATTTCTATTAAATATATATCTATTTGGTGGCGGAGAATTTATTCTCTTGCTTAACACCCTTCTCTGAGAAGTACGAGCTTAGAGGTTATGCATTAATAGACATCAGTTGTATGGAACATACCAAGATGCAAATGATCAAGGCTTTTGTTGAAAAGCAGAGTCTTGTGGATGATGATCAAAGCACAGCTTTAGTTAGCATAACTTTGTGTATAGCGATACTTCGCGAGCCTTACACTCCGGTATGGACCAGAAACAGGAGAAGACTACCGGGAGAACATGCGTTTCTTTCTAGCTAGGAGTAGTGTCATGGTATGGAGCCCAGACATTTTACTTATGTGGATGATGGAATGAGGCACCTCGGATATTGAGTCCCTAGTGGTTCAGATTTTATACCTTATAGGGCAGGGAAACATATTATTCAGGAATTACTAATCTACTAAAGTATTTGTGGAGCAGCCCTGAAGATCTAAGGACTCACCTGAGTCTGAGTCCTGAGGCGCGGGCTAGAGTGTCTCGAATTTGGTAAGGACGATCCCTTGACTTGGTTCATGATGGAAATCCAACTTCCAATACGACATTGTGCGGTTTTGATTGTAGAACTAGTATGGCGACATGATATATGGTACCCATGCCATCTATGATTGATACATTTATATTTGAAGCTGATTTTGACACTATACACTTATAGTAATATCAAAATAATTTTGTTTCATAAATCAAGCATATTTGGCTATTATAAGGTAAAACTCTATCATTCGGCTTGTGTTGCATCGTTGATGGGACCTGAGTCTTATAATAGCTTCATTTTTCTAAAAAGCATTGCGTTGTTTTAATTTAAACTAAGATTCATGTAGAGTAAACATGTTTCGTGTTATACGGTGTGGTCCCATGATTTCCCCACTTTTAAATTAAAGATTAATAACTGTTTTAGTTCTCACATCAGTCCCATGACTGACATGGAGTTTATTGTTTAACCTAAACTCTGGGTGCCCCTGTTTACCACATGGGCAGCTAGTAGTTTTTGTTTTGCAGATATTATATTCACAGGATCCTGCTTTACAACTAAAGCGATATTCAGAAAGCTCTGTATCCGTGTATTTCTTTCCAGTTGTGTTATGTATTATGTTTCCGCTGCTATGTATTTTAAAATGAAAGTTAAATCTCTGATATTGTATTTTCAATGTGTAACATTTATTTATACTCTGATATATTCTTGTACTCTGCTGTAATTGTTGTAATAAGCAATGAAATGTTCTTCTGTTTCGTTTTCTGATTTGTCGTGTTCTCGGTTCAATCCAGCTTTCCCGTAAGGGTGACTTTGGGTCATTTCAGGTTGGGATTAGAAAAATAAAATAAATGATTACTTCGGTAAGGCTTGATAATCTCGACTAGTTTGATAAACCTTAATTTGGTTTAAGATTGTTAAAAGATAATACAAAATCTTTTGGTATGGTTTTTAAAGAAAGATTTAAACAAGAGGTTTAAGTGAATTAAATATTTGATAAGATTTATGGGAATGATTCCCAATGTAATGAATATTTGAATAAAAGAATAATCTGGATTGGAATGAGGCGTATGATGTGTTTTTATAGCATTTGATTATAAGATACGCGAGCTATTCAGAAAGACCGGGTTTAACCCATTCAGAATAACTAATATGACGACTAAAAGTCGATTTGAAGACGATGGTTAAAGACCGGAGGTCCGCACATCGTTTGGATGATTACTGATGTCTTGATTGGGTTGTGCACCCAAGATGAGGTAATAAGTGGTGATCATCCAGACGTACTTGGAGATCGACCGAATGTGCGAGGGCCTCTCTCCTATACTGGACATATGTGACGAGGAATAAGGTGCCTCCATTTTCGTTCAGACCCAGAATGGACTTGTAAATGAATTGTGTGTCTGACATTGGATATCATTTTGTATTTATTGATTTCTATTAAATACATACACATATATATATATAGTAATAACCCACATATTAAACGATAATATATTTAAGTAATTTATTTAAATATAACATCGTTAATCGTTAATCGTGTATATGTCTGAAAAGTCACATTTTGCATGCCGATGATTTGGACTCGAAAACACTTCCACTGAGTTCGGATCATCGTTTACAATCTTTTTAACTATAAACTTCGATATATTTCGAGTTTATGAAAATTTTGGACATTGGTTGGGTCTTTTTTGGCTAAACCTAGCCCACGCTTACAACCTACCTTGCTCTCTCCTCCTTCATTGTAACACCCCACACCCGCTACGGTCACTCACTAAGGGAATGCCATAACATCGATGGTGTATTTTAAGTGAATATAGAACAGAAAAATTACAACAAGACAGATATAAGTAATACTTGAGCATTTTAAAACATCATTTCATTTCAGCGGAAAGTAAAACATGTTCGGTTACACCAAAACCATAAATAAGAGTCAAGTACATAATATCCATCCTGATAAAAATAAAAGTACATAATCCCACTACATAACCTAATAGCCATAATAGAAAAGATAAACTGAGCTTTACATCCACGGTCCAATCTCCAAAAGATAGATAAAGCAGTCTGATCAAAGCCCACTAGTGCTAGGCCCACTCTGAAAACCTGAGGGTTGGAAAAAGATAAAGAAACAACGGGGTCAGACATAAGTCTGAGTGAGTCCTATAACCCTAACAATACAATCATCAAAGTAATTAGGATTTGATATAAACAAGGTACGGTACCTCTGGGGATAATGACTACACTAGGTAGCCAACTAAACACAGGATGTACTAAGATAATCGAAAAGACGCATTTATCCACCCAAGGATAATTACTAGATTGCACCACCCCAGATCTACCCACCCAAGGGTAATTCCTACACTGCACCACACCAGTTCTACCCACCCAAGGGTAATTCCTACTTAAAGGTTGATCCCACTAAGTGTATTTAGTAATTCTACCCAGTAGTTCCTTGTACCCTAGCTGACTACATAGGTGCCGTCTGCCCCTATCTCCGCTAGGTGTTCTCAGTAATTTTTAATAGTAGTTTCGTGTACCCCTAGCTGACTACCTAGGTGTCGTCTGCCCCTATCTCCACTAGGTGTACCCACTACTCCCCAAGCGATCGGCTCCCTACCGTAGATACCCGTGCTGGCCCCACAGTGGGGTGTATCACTCCCCAAAGTGGCAACCTGATAATCAATGGTGCACGGCTTATACCTACACGATGCAACAACGTCTTACCTACCAGCCCGGGTCCACACACGCATATGAAACCCGTTGGACTCGCGTTGCCACCGCTACCCCGTTTTGGCCTCTTATAGTCAAGCCCAATATGCGTGTCTCGTCCTCGACTTGGGTCGAGCCCACAAAGATACGTTTGGGATATTGGTTGAAATGGGCCCCCACAGGCTACCCACTTAAGCTTGTCATTTTATCTACTTAACCCGTTAACCATGTCCACCTACATGTTACAAATTTTTGGTTAAGTCTTTTAATCGTATTTTAATTGCCACTTAAGGCCCCCACAAGCTACTACCTAAGCTTGTCATTTAATCATATTTCAAGTGCCACTTAAGGCCCCCACAAGCTACTACTTAAGCTTGTCATTTAATTATATTTTAATTGCCACTTAAGGCCCCCACTAGATTTCCACATGCCACCCAAGGCACTTACTTGATTCCCACATGCCACCCAAGGCACTTACTTAACCCTTTAATCATGTTTAATTACATGTTCCTCTTTGGTTAAGTATTCTAATCGTATTTTCTATTGCCGCCCAAGGCAACCCACTAGTTTCCTTATGCCACCCAAGGCACCCCCACTAGTTACTACATGCCACTCAAGGCACCCACTTAACCCCTCATGCCTTACTACATGCTAATTTGGTTAAGTGTTTCTTAATTAATTAAGATCGTAACCTTTGTAAAGACCTCTCACATTAGACTGTCTTTTATGGCAGCTGGATATGCCGGTTGGTTCCGGGCAGCCTTACACCATAACAGACTCTAACCTCGTGTCTTTGCACTTGTCACGTATTTAGTTTATGACTAAGACCTCCCACATTGGGCCAATCATTTGTAGCCGCTGGATTTGCCGGTCGGTTCCGGACAGTCTTATGCTACAAAAGGGTCCAATCTCGTGTCTTAGTTGATTAATTACACCTAATTAATCACCCCCCATAATTTGTATTAATTATCCCTAATTAATTACACATTCTTAAGAATATGGGTAGACCTAACTCAATAGGTAAATTCCCAATTCCATAGTATGGGTAGACCTAAATTAATAGGTAAATTCCCAACTCCATAATATGGGTAGACCTAACTTAATAGGTAAATTCCCAATTATGTCCATTCATTTTACGGTATGTTTAATCATACCCACTTCACAAAATTTTATGTGTTCATTAATTTCTACCCCATCGTCCCCACGTAAATACGTTAACATGACATACTTCAAAAGAGAAGATTCATCATACACACAATGGGTTCAACTTAGCATATCATTAGCATTATCATGGGTTTATAAGGTGTCAACTTGTATATATGACCCTAAACCCAACTTGCATAAATAACCAACCCAAACTTGCATATGTCATAAAGAGGGTAACTTGCTTAAATGTTCATGTCATAGACCTATCATAAAGGTGTCAACTTGCATACATGTCATAGGTCTAAAAGGGATGAACTTGCACATGTACTTATGTCATACATAGAGGCAAACTTGCATATATTATGCATATCATATAAAGAGACAAACTTGCATATGAACTTGCATCATAACTTTGCATATGAACTTGCATCATAACTTTGCATATGAACTTGCATCATGAACTTGCATCATAACTTGCATAAACCAAACACTTAGCATGCATAAAACCAAATACTTAGCATGCACAAAACCACATACTTAGCATGCACAAAACCAAATACTTAGCATGCATAAAACCAAATACTTAGCATGCATAAAACCAACACTTAGCATGCATAAAACCACATGCATAACTTGCATATCATGTTACATATAACTTGCATATATTCTCACATATAGTTTGCATAACATGTTACATATGCATAAATGTTCAACATAGTGTTTTGCATCATAAAACATGGCATTAAACTTACATGTAGCATAAAACTTGCAAAACACATAACATACACTATACTAAACTTGCATGAACACATTTATCCACAAACATAGCCATATCTTATCATATCCTACCATAATCAATTTAACAATTGATTATTAAAGCTATAGGAACTCACCACTAAGCTCCCATAAGCAAACCCTTGCCACAAATTACCCAAAAACTCTAGCCTTGGACATAAAGCTTGCAACTTGATGATGAATGCAAGCTAATGATCCCTTAAACAACTCAAAAATGCTTGTATGAATATGAAAGCCTTCATAGAATTAGTTTCATGAGAGGATGGAGGCTAGGGTTTTGGGTGGAGGCCATGATCATAGAAAATTTTGGCATAGTTTAGTTAGGAGATAGGATTATGATTATTTAGGGTTAGCTTAGGGTCTTATTTATAGGATTAGGCAAGTGTTTTAGGCCCTTAGATCAACCCTAGGTTAGATTAGGACCATCAGATCCCGGAAGCTTCTAGAGAACAGCCCAAAACACAGCCAATCCCTTAAAATGGTGCACTAGGTTAGACCTGACGAGCACCCCCTGTCGACACCCAAGTCGACAGGGCTGTCGACCTGGTGCTACCCAGTCGACTGCCTTGTCGACAGGGCTGTCGACACGGGTAGCTGGGCGGGAATTTTTCCCTCCAGCGCCCAATGGCCCCAATTTTGAATTTTAAACCTGAATTTTAAATCTGTTTTGAACTTTTAATTTTCTGCAAACTTCATTAGGCCATAACTGGGCCATACGGACTCCGATTCTCGAAAACTCGGACTCTATCTCGCGTATTTTTCCGAGACGAACGCAATGACGCAGCCCGTTTCCCCCAATTCTCACATCTGAGATTATTTATTCTGTAATTAGTGAATTTTAGCATTAACCGAAATTCGGGGTGTTACATTCTCCCCTCCTTAAAGGATTTCGTCCCCGAAATCTCTAAGCTAAGGAGAATGCATATCCTACCATCCAAACAACCATCTACTCAATCCATCAAACACGGGCATCCATTGTCCTTAAAACAATTTCTAATGATGTATGAGCATATGCAAAAAGTGTGTGTATATGTTCCCTATCTAATGTATGAACATATGCAAACCATGATAGTGCCATGCATCCATTATGTATGCGAGGGAACCCTATCGACACATACAATATCTACATGAGTGCACAATCATTCACCAAAATGCATCATCCATATGATAACACAATCATTATACATCCACAAATATAGCTACCTACACACAATTATATGCAATATGCGATATGAAGTGATTGAGCCGATCTAGTGTCTAGAGTGTGTGTATATGCATCCACGAGCAACCACTAGCAACCACTTGCATCCACATGCATCCATCAAACATAACATGTCTCAAACACATGTTTCAACCATAGGTTTACCCTATCTAAAGGTCAAAGGTACTGACGAGAGGACATACTAAAGATAAGATAAGCATTAGACAAACGATAAAAGGGGATGTTTTAAAGGACATACCCTCACAAAGGAATGGGTATAACGAACGCATCTTCGCTTCTGTCTCCCAAGTAGCACTGCTCTCACCTTCTCCCCTTTTTACTTTGACTAGACGAACCTCTCTGTTTCTCAACTTCTTAATCTCTGACCCAAGGATGCGGGTAGGAGCTCGTCGAATAATCACATCACGCTCTACTTTTACTTCTTTAAGTAAGCTCGGCTCTACCGTCTCTGCGGTCTCATGTAGGCACTTCCTCACATGGAATACATCATGTACACCACTAAATCTGTCGGGCAACTCCACCAATGGAAGATGCTCTTCCCATGTACCTCCAAAATCCAAGATACATTGCCTCAGAAGGTCTTCTAAAATACAATTCACCCTCTCGGTCTGACCGTCCGTCAGAGGATGATATGCGGTACTCAAACACAACTAAGTCCCTACCGCCTCTTGCAAACTCTTCCAAAACTCTCTAGTGAAGATAGGATCTCGATTGCTCACTATACTGGAAGGTACACCATGCAATCTAATAATCTCTCGAATGTAAACTGAAGTTAGCCATGGAGCAGTTCTCTTACTCTTCACGGGTATACAATGGGCGCTCTTAGTAAGTCTGTCTACTACCACCCAAATTCCCGTATTACCCTTCCTCGATCTTGGTAATCCATCGGGACACTATCCCACCTCCATAGCGGAACCTCCAATGAGTGAAGCAACCCACCGGGTTTCTTCTGCTCCGCTTTCATTTGCTAGCACCCCAAGCATTTAGCGACATACTCGGCCACATCTTTCTTCATACCGGCCCAAAAGAAAACTCGCCTCATGTCTTGGTACATCTTGTCCCTACCGGGATGAATGGTCATCTTCGAACGATGTGCATCATCAAGAATAGCCTTCCTCAAACCCTCGTCTTGCGGTACAAAGTCTACCGTTTCTACACAACCACCCCTTACCATCTAGGGTGTACCTACTCAAATGGCTGGACGACCCCCTCCTCATGAGCTTCTCTACTAACTCAACCAACTGTGGGTCGTCCCGCTATGCCTCGTCAATTCATCCCAAAAGAGTAGGCCTAACCTCCAAGGAGGCTAGCAAACCGGGTACAAAATCAACGGTAGGTCTAAAGCCAAGCATAGAAATAAACTCTAAGCTCCGTCGTTTAACGAACCATGAACTCGAGGACAACCTTTTTCTACTTAAGGCGTCCGCTACCATGTTACCCTTGCCATGGGTATACGCTATCTCAAACTCATAGGATGTTAAGAATCCTATTCACTATTGCTGTCTTAAGACTATGCGCTTGGAGAGTCTCCAATACTTCCCTAAGATGTAGGGCACGCTCTTCTCCACTCCTAGAGAAAATCAGGATATTCTCCCAGGCAAAATCGTCACAACTATCCATCTCTCACGCAGACCACCCTGGTCGAACTCGACATCCCCCAAATGCAAGCCCCAAAGGCCTAAACCAATATCAGACAAACACCCAAGGGATACCTCCTTCGAATTCAGACGACCTACGTGCGATGATACTAGTAAAAACGGCTAAATAATTAAGCCCTTGTCCAACTCTGGACGTCCTCGCCAATCTCGCTCCAAAACCATCGTTTATCCCATACTGGCTTTGCTCAGCCTATTGAGCACACACGGAAACTTATTCCGCTCCTAGAAAAGACCAAGATGTCATTTACAAAGACCATCACAAACTTATTTAGGTACTCCCTGAACACCCTTCTCATCAAATCAACAAAGTATGCGGGGGCGTTCGTCAAACCAAATGGCATCACCAGCCACTCATAAAAACCATCCGGAGTCCTAAAGGTAGTCTTCTCTATACTATCCTCAGCCACTCTCAACTGATGAAACTCCGTGGCTGAGCCCACTGCGAAAACACTGAGGCGCCAACCAACTGATCATAGGGATCATCAATCCTCGGCAATGGGTGTCTATTCTTCTTTGTGTGTTTATTTAGTTCTCTTTAGCCTACACAAAGTCCGAGGGACCCATCCGCCTTCGTGGCAAAAACTACTGGAGTACCTCACTCCGATATACTTCGTCTTATGAACCCCTTCTCAAGCAAATCGCCTACTTGCTTATGGAGTTCCCTCCTCTCACGAGGAGCCATGTGGCACCCTGGCCAAGATACTGGTTTGGCATTATCCACCAGATATATTCGGAAGTCAATCTCCCACTCCGGAGGTAAGCCCTTCACCTCCTCAAACACATCCGAGTATTCCCGGACCACTCTAACAGATCGCAAACTCTAGACCGACGTGTCAAGCGATTCTAGATAACTTAGCATAACAGATTCCATGGGATTACAAAAGATCTCGAGAGTGTTACCCAAGCAGGTCATAAGCCTAACAACTCTCCCTTCAAAATCAAGAACGGCACCCCTACTGGATAACCAGTCCATGCCCAAAACTAACCCATAGCCCGTGAAGCCCAACAAGCATCACATCGAAACTCAACGCTAAGTAGGGCAACTTTCAAACCCAAACACATCATGGAGCCCCAATTGGGTTTGAAACAACTAAGGGATCATCTACCAAACTGGTGTCTAAGTGCAGTGACTCAACTAACAATGATGAGATAAACGAACTCGATGCGTCAGAATCAAATAAAGCTCGAACCGGATAATAAAGAAATCCAAATTCCAACCTAGACGGTCCTATCCCCATCTGGTACCCTAGTCGGTAGGGAATACAACCACCCTCCAGGAGATTCCGTACCTTGCCCTTGCCTCTTTGGACAATCCTAATAAGATGTCCTATTCCTCCAAAAGGATAACTACTAGCCCTCTTCTTCCCATTCTCCACTCGTAACCTCCCACCAAAATGAGGTTTCGTCATTCATTAAACATCAACTATTTGAGCCTTCCTCCCATCGTCTATCTAATAGGTACCTACCAGTCCTCCTCCTTCTTGAACCAACTTCTAATCCGACTAACGTCTAAGTCCCTTGAAGTGGTTTTCCATTCTTATCTATCTTAGAAAGGTCATCTATACACGGAGGGGAAACTCAAAACGAGAGAGGAAGAGATTCAAAACGGAGAATTCGAAAGATAAAGATATGGCTATCGGGGATTATGCTTTTCTTTCAAAAACTCTTCTCTTAAAAGACATGTTTTTGAAAATACTCCCTTCAAAAATATTCTTAGAAAATAGTTTTTCTAAAAAAAATTATCTGTTCTGGTAACCTTAAGCTCTGATACCACGTGTAACACCCCACACCCGCTACGGTCACTCACTAAGGGAATGCCATAACATCGGTGGTGTATTTTAAGTGAATATAGAACAGAAAAATTACAACAAGACAGATATAAGTAATACTTGAGCATTTTAAAACATCATTTCATTTCAGCGGAAAGTAAAACATGTTCGGTTACACCAAAACCATAAATAAGAGTCAAGTACATAATATCCATCCTGATAAAAATAAAAGTACATAATCCCACTACATAACCTAATAGCCATAATAGAAAAGATAAACTGAACTTTACATCCACGGTCCAATCTCCAAAAGATAGATAAAGCAGTCTGATCAAAGCCCACTAGTGCTAGGCCCACTCTGAAAACCTGAGGGTTGGAAAAAGATAAAGAAACAACGGGGTCAGACATAAGTCTGAGTGAGTCCTATAACCCTAACAATACAATCATCAAAGTAATTAGGGTATGATATAAACAAGGTATGGTACCTCTGGGGATAATGACTACACTAGGTAGCCAACTAAACACAGGATGTACTAAGATAATCGAAAAGACGCATTTATCCACCCAAGGATAATTACTAGATTGCACCACCCCAGATCTACCCACCCAAGGGTAATTCCTACACTGCACCACACCAGTTCTACCCACCCAAGGGTAATTCCTACTTAAAGGTTGATCCCACTAAGTGTATTTAGTAATTCTACCCAGTAGTTCCTTGTACCCTAGCTGACTACATAGGTGTCGTCTGCCCCTATCTCCGCTAGGTGTTCTCAGTAATTTTTAATAGTAGTTTCGTGTACCCCTAGCTGACTACCTAGGTGCCGTCTGCCCCTATCTCCACTAGGTGTACCCACTACTCCCCAAGCGATCGGCTCCCTACCGTAGATACCCGTGCTGGCCCCACAGTGGGGTGTATCACTCCCCAAAGTGGCAACCTGATAATCAATGGTGCACGGCTTATACCTACACGATGTAACAACGTCTTACCTACCAGCCCGGGTCCACACACGCATATGAAACCCGTTGGACTCGCGTTGCCACCGCTACCCCGTTTTGGCCTCTTATAGTCAAGCCCAATATGCGTGTCCCGTCCTCGACTTGGGTCGAGCCCACAAAGATACGTTTGGGATTTTGGTTGAAATGGGCCCCCACAAGCTACCCACTTAAGCTTGTCATTTTATCTACTTAACCCGTTAACCATGTCCACCTACATGTTACAAATTTTTGGTTAAGTCTTTTAATCATATTTTAATTGCCACTTAAGGCCCCCACAAGCTACTACCTAAGCTTGTCATTTAATCATATTTCAAGTGCCACTTAAGGCCCCCACAAGCTACTACTTAAGCTGGTCATTTAATTATATTTTAATTGCCACTTAAGGCCCCCACTAGATTTCCACATGCCACCCAAGGCACTTACTTGATTCCCACATGCCACCCAAGGCACTTACTTAACCCTTTAATCATGTTTAATTACATGTTCCTCTTTGGTTAAGTATTCTAATCGTATTTTCTATTGCCGCCCAAGGCAACCCACTAGTTTCCTTATGCCACCCAAGGCACCCCCACTAGTTACTACATGCCACTCAAGGCACCCACTTAACCCCTCATGCCTTACTACATGCTAATTTGGTTAAGTGTTTCTTAATTAATTAAGATCGTAACCTTTGTAAAGACCTCTCACATTAGACTGTCTTTTATGGCAGCTGGATATGCCGGTTGGTTCCGGGCAGCCTTACACCATAACAGAGTCTAACCTCGTGTCTTTACACTTGTCACGTATTTAGTTTATGACTAAGACCTCCCACATTGGGCCAATCATTTGTAGCCGCTGGATTTGCCGGTCGGTTCCGGGCAGTCTTATGCTACAAAAGGGTCCAACCTCGTGTCTTAGTTGATTAATTACACCTAATTAATCACCCCCCATAATTTGTATTAATTATCCCTAATTAATTACACATTCTTAAGAATATGGGTAGACCTAACTCAATAGGTAAATTCCCAATTCCATAGTATGGGTAGACCTAACTTAATAGGTAAATTCCCAACTCCATAATATGGGTAGACCTAACTTAATAGGTAAATTCCCAATTATGTCCATTTATTTTACGGTATGTTTAATCATACCCACTTCACAAAATTTTATGTGTTCATTAATTTCTACCCCATCGTCCCCACGTAAATACGTTAACATGACATACTTCAAAAGAGAAGATTCATCATACACACAATGGGTTCAACTTAGCATATCATTAGCATTATCATGGGTTTATAAGGTGTCAACTTGTATATATGACCCTAAACCCAACTTGCATAAATAACCAACCCGAACTTGCATATGTCATAAAGAGGGTAACTTGCTTAAATGTTCATGTCATAGACCTATCATAAAGGTGTCAACTTGCATACATGTCATAGGTCTAAAAGGGATGAACTTGCACATGTACTTATGTCATACATAGAGGCAAACTTGCATATATTATGCATATCATATAAAGAGACAAACTTGCATATGAACTTGCATCATAACTTTGCATATGAACTTGCATCATAACTTTGCATATGAACTTGCATCATGAACTTGCATCATAACTTGCATAAACCAAACACTTAGCATGCATAAAACCAAATACTTAGCATGCACAAAACCACATACTTAGCATGCACAAAACCAAATACTTAGCATGCATAAAACCAAATACTTAGCATGCATAAAACCAACACTTAGCATGCATAAAACCACATGCATAACTTGCATATCATGTTACATATAACTTGCATATATTCTCACATATAGTTTGCATAACATGTTACATATGCATAAATGTTCAACATAGTGTTTTGCATCATAAAACATGGCATTAAACTTACATGTAGCATAAAACTTGCAAAACACATAACATACACTATACTAAACTTGCATGAACACATTTATCCACAAACATAGCCATATCTTATCATATCCTACCATAATCAATTTAACAATTGATTATTAAAGCTATAGGAACTCACCACTAAGCTCCCATAAGCAAACCCTTGCCACAAATTACCCAAAAACTCTAGCCTTGGACATAAAGCTTGCAACTTGATGATGAATGCAAGCTAATGATCCCTTAAACAACTCAAAAATGCTTGTATGAATATGAAAGCCTTCATAGAAATAGTTTCATGAGAGGATGGAGGCTAGGGTTTTGGGTGGAGGCCATGATCATAGAAAATTTTGGCATAGTTTAGTTAGGAGATAGGATTATGATTATTTAGGGTTAGCTTAGGGTCTTATTTATAGGATTAGGCAAGTGTTTTAGGCCCTTAGATCAACCCTAGGTTAGATTAGGACCATCAGATCCCGGAAGCTTCTAGAGAACAGCCCAAAACACAGCCAATCCCTTAAAATGGTGCACCAGGTTAGACCTGACGAGCACCCCCTGTCGACACCCAAGTCGACAGGGCTGTCGACCTGGTGCTACCCAGTCGACTGCCCTGTCGACAGGGCTGTCGACACGGGTAGCTGGGCGGGAATTTTTCCCTCCAGCGCCCAATGGCCCCAATTTTGAATTTTAAACCTGAATTTTAAATCTGTTTTGAACTTTTAATTTTCTGCAAACTTCATTGGGCCATAACTGGGCCATACAGACTCCGATTCTCGAAAACTCGGACTCTATCTCGCGTATTTTTCCGAGACGAACGCAATGACGCAGCCCGTTTCCCCAAATTCTCACATCTGAGATTATTTATTCTGTAATTAGTGAATTTTAGCATTAACCGAAATTCGGGGTGTTACATTCATCATTCTCAGAACACTCCAAAGAAAATAGAAAACGGGGAAGGAATGGGAAATAGAAATTCCTAAGCTAGGTTTTGCAATTAGAAGCTCAAATCAAAGGGAAAATTGAAGAGGTAACCTTGGTAAGCTTCTCCATCTTCTTCTTCATCTTCTTCAACTTATTCTCTCTTCAATTTGTTAAATTTCCCTAAACCTAACTCTTAGGAAATTCATGAATATGTGTTTAGGTTGAAGATTCTTGAGTTCTTGTTGAAGAGAGGTTGATCTTGCTTTGTTTTGGAGCCTATCCTTCCTTACCAAGATCAAAGGTGAGTTCTTCCTGAACTCACATCTATTCCATAAGCCATTGGCTTGTACAAGTATAATTTAGTGTTCATGCGAGCTTGCATATGCTTGTGAATTGGTTAGGTGTAACTTGGATGATTTCATGTATTTATGTTCCATTGAGTTGAAAATTATGATAAGGATTGTTCATACGATCTAATGCATATGCTATGAATTGATTTGGTGATGTTGTGAAGCTCCGTTGTCCCCTAGGCAAAGTTATAAGTCTTAACAAGTAGCTTGAATCACTTTGGTATGCATTGGTTTGGAATTTAGTTCATATTTGAAATTATAAACTGAGTCATTGCAATCTAGTGTATACATGTTCATGCATGTGAAATGTTGTGTTGTGACTTGCTTCGACAAGCTGTGGAAGCCTCATTTGCATGTATATAACATCATAGGCCTTCGGCAGTTGTCGATATCATTTTGAGCATGTTTTCTGTCATATTGTGCTCAGGTTCAGGTTTAGATGTCTGAATATTTTAGGTCAAACGTCTGACCTGCTACGAATAATTACAAAAACAAGAGGAATAGAATTCAGATGTCTGAAATTTTTACTTCAGACATCTGGTCAAATTAAATCAGATGTCTAAAATAGATCAAAGATGAACTAAATCCTTGCTGGTTCAGGAAAATGTGAATTCAGAGGTTTGAATACTATTTTTGGACTATTAACCAATAGAGACCATGGTCAACAGTTTAGGCCCATTTGAGCTCATTCCCGGCCGAGTTTAGGCCTATTTCGCCTTCGTTTATGACTTTGCAATTTCTCTAGTTTGCAGATTTATGCATCTCGATCTTAGGAACTTTCAATTCATTCGTGGTGAACGAATATTATAATTGATAGTCGTGGGGTTCGTCTATGTTATTAAAACATGAATTCTTCGTTTGATCGTTAATTCGATCAATATAACATGAGATTTGCCACTTCGAAATGATATAAAAATGTATTTAATTATTAGTAGATATCTTATCTTTTACTAAACAGTTTTTAACTCCACTTCATTATATGAAGTTATTTTCCAAATCGGTTTCTAATCTTACTTCATTATATGAAGTTATTATATAAATTGATTTACAAATCTACTAGTATATGTTTGAAAAACCTTTTTCACCTTCGTATGAGAAATATAACTAAATACCTTAGTAAAAACAAGGACTATAACCCCTTGTGTTTGCTTTGACAGCTAATTCTTGGACTCGTTCGATTGAACACCATGGCAATGATTGTTTTGTATCTCTAGTCAAATTTACAACTTGTCCATAAATATTTGAGTTGAGCAAGTGGTTATAGGACATGTGGCTCGACTCTTATATTTACTATCTTGGTGTAATTTCTCAATTTGATCATTGAGGATCTTCAGATCAATCCGACCGTCGGGTCACATCGATGATCTTCGGAACGTCATGAGGATCTTTGGTTCATGCGATCTTCGGATCATCCTGAGGAACTTTTGTTCATTCGTTTATATTGTTGATCTTCAAATCATTTTGTGTCATCGAGATATGCGATATAATATTTACTATTTCATGTGGACTTGATTAGTGACCTCATTTCTCATGAATATCCTCTTGTTATTATCGTGTCTTCTATTTCATGTAGACTTGATGGATGACTTCATTTCTCATGAATATAATTATGTTGATATCGCATTTCCTATTTTCATGTAGACTTGACAGGAGACATCATTTCTCATGAATATTCATTTGTTGTTCCCCTTCCTTGGGATATTCAAGATTTCAAATTTATTGATTTCTTGAATCTTAGTTTTAATTGACATATGTGCTATCAACTCTCGTATCGATATTAATTTATCAATCTTAGTTTTAATTGACATATGTGCTGTCAATTCCTGTATCGATATTAATTTATCAATCTTAGTTTTAATTGACATATGTGCTGTCAATTCTCGTATTGATATTAAGCTATCATTATTAATTTCTTTGTTATTGAGATATTCCTCACATAGTGCTGAGTTTTCTTTGACATATTTTATGGACATTTCCGAGACTTCTCACTTATTGCGATCATTTGTTGTGGCTCCTATATCATTATTTGTTTATATCTCTATTTCAATCTCAGTTTATTATGGAGAGTACAACTAGACTGATCCGTTTATTATTTATTTTTATTAATAATACTTGGGTCAGACCGAGTATACAGGTGCTTTTATGGGACTTCTAATAGGGACCACCATTTGGATTTTTGCTATTTACATTAGGGTTGTAGTTCTTGATTATACATGTATCTTAGATTTCATGTATAATTATTCTTTTGGGCCTGCGCTTGTATATATTCCTATGTTGTATAGTGGATCGATTATGACCACTAGTGTTGTATTTATACTCTTATGTGTCTTATTCTTATCTATTTCTGCCTTAGTGATATGAATATCTCTGTGTCTGACTTTGATTTTATTGTTATGTATTTTATATTTCTTTCCGAATTATATATAGCCATTGTGTAGTAGATTTGGACTTGATTTAGATGTGTCGGATTTCCTCATGAGATTTTAAAAAGTTTGACCATATTATCCAGCATATTTAACACTCGTTCAAAGCTAATATACATATGGTTGCTCCTCAACAGCCTTATTCTTCGGGTTAGTTGACAACGTTGCCTGTAATGGCCTTGGCTAACGCGAGTATAAAGGTGGGGCGTTACACTTGGTATCGGAACTAAGTTTGGAACAATATACGAATAATGACGAGGGTCATTGTCCAAAGTCTCTCTTAGGAAATCGTTTTTTAGGATTTAGCTCGAGTCTTAGGACCCATCATATCCGATCTTGTATCATGATCCTTGTTCGACCAATCAAAATTATTTGAGTTTAACTTTGTAAATTTTGGCCGAGACAAACCTAGAGTCCCGTCCCTTTACTTGTGCAGGAATTAAAATTATTTCCAATCTTTGGGTTGAAATAACTTTTGCAGACTTAGTTTTGATATATCTAAGTATGTAGATTTTCCAAACCTTTGTTTTGTGAAAATTCTTACATGCTACCTTAAGTTTTCATTACCCATTTATTTTTCTATTGAGATGACTTTAGTTTTCTCTGGGTAATGATTTAGTATCCTCATTTCCTTTTAAGTGTTACTTGATTCAAACAAGTAATTTTTTTCTTTTCGATTAAATAAGAAATTTAATTAAATGTCTTGGAAAAAGCGAGTGGGTCGACACACATGCATTTTCTTCGTCGGTTAATTTCTGGACTTAGTCACTTAAGATTCGATTTCATTTTAGGCAGAATTCTTCGGATTATGTATTGATAAGGAGTTATTACATGTGTTATATACCTTATATACATCGATATTGATCAACTCTCTTTGCAGTGTGTAATCACCTCATCTTCAAAGGGAACTCACTGAGCTGTGTGCTCACCCGAGCTGTGTACTCACCGAGTTGTTTGCTCACCGAGCTGTGTGCTCACCTAGCTGTGTGCTCACCCAAGATGTGTGCTCACCGAGTTGTGTGCTCACCCGAGATGTGTGCTCACCTATGTGGCGCGCTCAGCAAGTTATGTGCTCAACCATAACTGTGTGTCTAGAACGATAGGTTAACTATCTAGGGATCGCATCTAATCTTGTGATAAGTCTTCTCCATTCTTCTTCTTTTGTGGCCTCTAGAATTGTGAGTGCTTGCTTATGTGTTCATTTGGAGTGGTGCGCTCCTCTATGAATTATAGTGTATTTTTGCAAATTGTTCGTAAATTCTTGAGTTAAGTCAGTGGCTATGGGACATTTGGCTAAACTCACTTACTTACTAAATTAATGTAAAATTTCGCTTTCCTTAGTGAATGTTAAAAATCACATTGTGATTTATAGATTTGGACCCTCACACTGGTTGTAGTTTGAGTGTCATTCTATTTATAATTTTTCTAGATTTCTTTGTGTGATTTCTAGAAATTGATTGATTCGAGTTTTCAAATTATCTTGGATCATTAATTGAGAAATGATGCCTGGTTGTTACTTATATTGAGTTTTTCTCTAAGTAATTGCGAGGACGCAATTTCTTTAAGGGGGAAGTCTGTAACAACCTGCATATCTAACTATAATATATTTAAATAATTTAATTAAATATAATGTCATTAATCGTTAATCATGTATGTGGCCAAAAAGTCATATTTTGCATGCAGATGAATTTGGACTCGAAACCACTTCCATTGAGTTTGGATCATCGTTTACAACCTTTCTGACTATAAACTTCGATATATTTCGAGCTTGTGAAAATTTGGGACATTGGTTGGGTCTTGGTTGGCTAAACCTAGCCCACTCTTATAACCTACCAAGCTATCTCCTCATTCATTTATTCTCACAACACTTCAAAGAAAATAGAAAACGGGGGAGGAATGGGAAATAGAAATTCCTAAGGTAGGTTTTGTGATTTGAAGCTCAAATCAAAGGGAAAATTGAAGAGGTAACCTTGGTAAGCATCTCCGTCTTCTTCTTCATCTTCTCCAACCTGTTCTATCTTCAACTTATGAAATTTTCCTAAACCTAACTCTTAGGAAATTCTTGAATGTGTGTTTAGGTTGAATATTCTGGAGTTCTTGTTGAAGAGAGGTTGACCTTGAGTTGTTTTGGAGCCTCTCCTTCCTTACCAAGATTAAAGGTGAGTTCTTCATGAACTCACATCTATGCCACAAGCCATTGGCTTGTATAAGTGTAATTTAGTGTTCATACGAGTTTGCATGTGCTTGTGAATTGGTTAGGTTAGTGTAACTTAGCTAATTTCATGTATTTATGTTTCATTGAGTTGAAAATTATGATAAGGATTGTTCATACGATCTAATTCATATGCTATGAGTTGATTTGGTGATGTTGTGAAGCTCCATTGTCCCCCAAGCAAAGATCAATGCCTTCACAAGTCGCTTGAATTGCTTTGGTATGCTTTGGTTTGGAATTTAGTTCATATTTGAATTTATAAGCCGAATCATTGCAATCTAGTGTATACATGTTCATGCATGTGAAATGTTGTGTTGTGAGTTGGTTCGGCAAGTTATAAAAGCCTCATTTGCTTGTATATAACATCATAGGCCTTCGGGAAGTTGTCGATATCATTTTGAGCATGCTTTCAAAGCCATATTGTGCTGGTTCAGGTTCAGACGTCTGAATATTTTAGGTCAGACGCCTGACCTGCTGCGAATAATTATAAAAACAAAAGGAATAGAATTTAGATGTTTGAAATTTTAATTCAGACGTCTGGTCAAACTAAATCAGACATCTGAAATAGCTCAAAAATGAACTAAATTCTTGCTGGTTCAGGAAAATGCAAATTCTGATGTCTGAATTTTTAATTCAGATGTCTGAATCATGTTTTTGGACTGTTGACCGGTGGAGACCATGGTCAACAGTTTAGGTCCATTTGAGCACATTTCTGGCCGAGTTTCGGCCTATTTCGCCTTTGTTTGTTACTTTGCAATTTCTTTGGTTCGCAGATTTATGCATCTCGATCTCAGGAACGTTCAATTCATTCGTGGTGAACGAATATTATAATCAATAATCATGGGGTTTTGTCAAAATTATTAAAACGTGAATTCTTTATTTGATCGTTAATTCGATCGATATCACACGAGATTTGCCACTTCGAAATGATATAAAAAGGATATTTAATTATTAGTAGATATCAAATCTTTTACTAAACGGTTTTTAACTCCACTTCATTATATGAAGTTATTTTCCAAAATGGTTTCTAATCCGACTTCATTGCATGAAGTTATTTTATGAATTAATTTACAAATCTACTGACATATGTTTGATAAACCTTTTTTCATTCGTATGAGAAGTTGAATTAAACGCCTTAGTAAAAATAAGGACCCCTTTGGTTTGCTTTGATGATTAATTCTCGGACTTGTTTGATTGAACACCGTGGCAATGATTGTTTTGTATCTCTAGTGAAATTTACAGCTTGTTCGTAAATATTTGAGTTGAGCAAGTCGTTATGGGACATGTAGCTCGACTCTCATATTTACTAGTTTGGTGTAGTTTACAATATAAATGATCAATTTGATCTTTGAGAATCTTCAGATCAATCTGACCGTCGGTTCACACCGACGATCTTCGGATCATCCTAAGGAGGTTCGGCCCATGTGATCTTTGGATCATCCTGAGGAACTTCGGTTCATTCGTTTATATCGTTGATCTTTGGATCATTTCGTGTCGTCCAGATATGCGATATAATATTTACTATTTCATGTGGACTTGATGGGTGACCTCATTTCTCATAAATATCCTCTTGTTGTTATCGTGTGTTTTATTTCATATAGACTTTGATGGGTGACATCATTTCTCATGAATATCCTTGTGTTGATATCGCATTTCCTATATTCATGTAGACTTGATGGGAGACATCTTTTCTCATGAATATTCATTTGTTGTTCCCCTTCCTTGGGATATTCAAATTTCAAATTTATCGACTTCTTGAATCTTAGTTTTAATTGACATATGTGCTGTCAATTCTCGTATTGTTATTAATTTATCAATCTTAGTTTTAATTGACATATGTGCTGCCAATTCTTGTATCGGTATTAATTTATCAATCTTAGTTTTAATTGACATATGTGTTGTCAATTCTCGTATTGATATTAATCTATCCGTCTTAATTTCTTTGTTATCGAGATATTCCTTCTATAGTGCTGAGTTTTATTTGACATATTTTATGGACATTTTCGAGACTTCACACGTATTGTGATCATTTGTTGTTATTGCTCCTATGTCATTATCTGCTTATATCTCTATTTTATCTTAGTTTATTATGATCAGTACAACTAGACTGATTCGTTTATTGCTTATTCTTATAAATAATACTTGGGTTAGACCAAGTATGCATGTGCTTATATTGGACTTCTTGTAGGGACCACCTTTTAGATTTTTTCTATCTACATTAGGATTGTAGTTCTTGATTATACATGTATCTTAGATTTCATTTATACTTATTCTTTTGGGCTTGCGCTTGTAGATATTCCTATGTTTTATAGTGGATCGATTATGACCACTAGCGTTGTATTTATACTCTTATGTGTCTTATTCATATCTATTTCCGCCTTATTGATATGAATTTCTCTATGTCTGACTCTGATTTTATTGTTATGTATTTTCTATTTCTTTCCGAATTATATATAACCACTGTGTAGTAGATTTGGACTTGATTTAGATGTGTCGGATTTCCTCATGAGATTTTAAAAAGCATGGCCATATTATCTGATATATATATATATAACACTCGTTCAATGCTAATATACGGATTGTCTCTCCTCAATAGCCTTATTCTTCGGGTTAGTTGACACCGTTGCTTGCAATGGCCTTGGCTAACGTGAGTATAGAGATAGGGCATTACATATATATATATATATATATATATATATATATTTGATGGTGGAAAATTTATTCCCTTGCTTAACACCATTCTCTAAGACATACAAGCTTAGATGTTATATATGGATAGACATCAGTTGTATGGCACGAATTATCAATATGGCATGCTGAGATGCTATGATAAAGGCTTTTTGTTGAAAAGCAGGGCCTTATGGTTGATAATCAAAGCACAACTTTGAAATTGCTTAGATTTATGTTGTAGCATTAATTCGCGAGCTTCACATCCCAGTGTGAGTTAAAAATCGAGATAACGAATGCAGGGAGTGCATGCGTTTCTTTCTAGCTAGAAGTGGTGTCATGGTATGGGGCCCAAACATTTTACTTATGTGGATGATGGATTGCGAGGCACCTCAGATATGATTGGTAGCTAAGGCCAAGTGATAGGTCCGATAGGACCGTGAAATGTATTGTTCAGGAATAACCAATCCTCGAAAGTAAGAGGGGACCAGCCCTGAAGATCCAAGGGTAGTGTGTGTTGATCCTGGGCATCCCGTTAAATATGGCCCGAAACCGGTGAGGTGATATCCCTTGCCTCGACTCATAGATGGAATCCAATTTCCAATACATGACTTTTCGGTTTTATTTGTAAACCTATATGGCGACATAGTAGGATGGGGTACTGTGCCATCTATGATTGATACATTTATATTTGAAGTTGTTTTCACACTATGCACTTATAGTAATATCAAAATGATTTTTTTTAAAGCGTATCAAGCAAGTTTGGCTATTATAAGGTAAAACTCTATCCTGTGTATTGTGTTTGCATTGTATGATAGGACCCGATTCTTATAATAGCTTCATTTTGCAAAAAGCATAGCGTTGTTTTATATTTAAACTAGTATTCATGTGGAGTAAACCCGTTCGTGTCATACGGCATGGTCCCGTGATTTTCCCACTTTTAAAGTAAAGTTTTAATAACTGTTTTAAGTTCTAACACCAGTCTCATGACTCGCTCATAGTTTATTGTTTATACCTAAACTCTAGGTCCCCATGTTTTCCACATGGGCAGCTAGTAATTTTGGTTTTGCAAATTTTTATTTAACAGAATCCTGGTTTACAGCTGGACCTATATTCAGAAAGCTTTGTATTTTTGCTATGCATTGTATTTATCCATTTTATTTTGCTGATGTGTAATGTATTCTCTGATATTATTTTCCGCTGTGTAATATTTATTCGTACTCTGATATATATTCTTATACTCTGATGTAAATTGTTGTAGCAGCAATAAAATATTCTGTCTTCTTGTGTTTCGATGCATCATGTTCTCATACAATCAGCGTTTTCCCATCTCTTTGGAGGCCAGGAGAATTTGAGGCGTAGTATTTTGGCATCAGAGATTTGGTTTACAAAGCTAGAGAACAAGGTACATTAGAATCGAACGAAAGAATTCATCGAAGATATGATTAGTAATATCCTATAAGAGTAACTCGTTAGAGATAGGGTTAGTAATTCCCTAGAATGAGTCAAAAGAGTATTATCTATAAAAATGAATTTAGTTTTGAAAATTATATCTTATACGTATTTGAGTATTCTATATTATATTGAATTTGGACGATTGAATACAAGAAGATTTTTGCATATAAGTCTTGTAACAACCCGTATTTCCTATGGATATTAAAGTAACAAACTAAAGAATACTTAAATTTAAAGTTAGGAATTAAGGGAAACGGATTATGCCGTTGCATTCATCTCGGAATTTTGGTTAATATAGAGTCCGAGTTTGCGTAAATCCAACATCGTATGAAGGAGTTATAAGCCTTAGAAGTTTGTATACACAAAAGGAAGATTATATATGAATATTATAAGCCTAGAAGGTTCAAAACAAGTCAAAAATTCAAAATCAGCAAAAGGGAAGTGGGCTGGAAAATTCCCACTCAACAGGTGTCGACCCCCCCAGGGGAGTCGACATAGGTGTCGACCCCCCTTAAGGGGAGTTGACATAGGAGTCGATCCCCCTATAGGGAAGTCGACATAGATGTCGACCCCCCATAGGGTGTCGACCTCTTTTCCAGATCTGGACAAAATTTCTAGACCGACGTGTTTTGGCTGATGTGTCGCTCCCTGATTCGCTGTGTGATGTATTTTTCTACTATGAACGATTCTGATGACTTCTAGACTGATCTGAAGGCTCTAAATCTCCCTATACACCTATAAAAAGACCCCAAAACCTATTGTTTTCTCCACACGAATTTGTTGGATCTAGAATAACCCTAGAGGGGGAGTGAATAGGGTTTTTCACAGTTATTAACTGAATTAAAAATCTAACGAGATATATAATAATAAACAGATCATAGAATATAGCAGAAACAGAAATGCAAAAAATAAATAACACACAGATATACCCAGCTTCGGCAAAACCCTGCCTACTGCTGCATTTCTAAGGTTTCTGCTAGGTGATAGAACAGATCCTACATACAAGACCATGTACACTCGCAAACCCTGCTCCTATTCTAACCCTACGCTCAAAACCCTAGACTGATCTAATCCCCTAGATCATATTTCCACTGATTACAACCCCATAATCAGTATCCCGTAGTTTTTACACAGACTCTAGTAAACTGCTAGAATTTTACAGACTCTAGAAACTGTTGAGATGGTTTTACAACTGAAATTTTAAAAAAAAATAGAACAAAAGAAAAACTAAAATAAATAAAACCCTAGGAGTTAAACTAGAAAGGTCATCCCCTTTCACACTTCAAAAATAGGCCGGCCTCCTTTGGTAATTAGTGTTGCACCCCTCATTTGTTTTTCCCGTTCACTTTTTGTTTCCGAGGAAATAAAAATGGCGGCGGCAATAGGGTTTTCTCAATTCTTCCCAAATCCAGATCGGTTTGATGATGAAATTGGTTCAATGGTGCCTTGAATCGAAGGAGGCTTTCAGTGCTTTGATGGCTTTGATCAATCGGTTTGGGATTTTCTCTGACAGTCAAAACCCTAAAAATTTGTGAGTAATTTTATGCTGAATTCTTTGAATCGTTCTTTTTGGATTTCGATAATCTCTTCCTGTGATGAACAATGGTGTTGTTTATATCGGATAGACACTCCTATACAATCTCTGATTTCGTGTATGTGGCTTGACCCGATTGATTATGTGTTTCCCCCTTTTGGTTGCGAGATTGTTGTGTGATTTGTGGAAAGTTTTGATTGTGAAATGATTTGTTTTTGGATTTAATTCTGAAAGAATTTTCTTGCCAAGAAAAACCTGTTACCTTTTTGTGCCTCGATTGAACTGATGAAGTCAGTAAAAATAAAACATGCCCCTTTTGAATTGTTGCCTTGATTTTCTCTGATTGGAATGAACCTGTATATGTTCTTTGCCCCCTGATTTGCTCGTCAATACTTTCTCCATATAGTCTGATTGAAAAAGTTTTCCAAATTTGAAAAACAAATTTTCTTACTATGTTAATTTCTGCATAATCACCATTCCAAAAAATGATTTAATCCAAATTTCCATTTTTCAATTAAAAAAAAAATCTGGAGGAAAAAAAAACAGAAATTGTGGCTTTGAAAACTTTCCGCAAATAACACATGTACACACTGATTTTGTAGATTTATTTTCATCTGCCAAGTCACTAGTCAAACATTCAATTTTCTGAGGCTGCACCATGTGTTTGTATATTAACTTCTGATTCATGCTTTCTTTTCATACATGATCACATCCATGAATTGTTAGGCCACTGTGAATCATTGTATTGCTGTGTGATCATGCTCCCATGTGTGCTTGTACATATTGATCATTATTTGCTCCTCTATACATGTACCTATGATAAATTTTGCTTAAACATCTTTAGCTGTTTTCTCCACCCATGTTGATTTGTCAATTTAGACAGCCTTGATCACTTGTCTTGTTGTACTGCCTTGAGTGAGTTGATCCCATTTGCTAAGCTGTTAAATGCCTCGGCACTAGTTGATCATTTCCATGTGCTTGAATTCAAAGACTTCATGCTAAAATCATTATATATGCTGTTTATTTCTTGAGATCACTTGTGGCTGTTACATTGTTGCTGATTTTTTTTCTTGCTTGCATTTTTTTTTATGTTCTGCCTTGACACTTGGCTATGTATATGTGTATTCTCATCCCTGTTGTGCTGATACACGCACTATCACAACTTGCATGCCATGCTGAACCATTTTGATATTTCCCATTATAAACCATATCGAAACTGTCTTGATCACATTGACATGTATGTGTAATACTGCTATACTTGTGCCACTTTGCTTCATGTATCTGAACTTTACCATGCTGACTTGTTTCCATATATACATTGCCACCCTTGAGTTTTGCCATTCCAGTTGCTGCTTGTACTTGTACATTTCTATGTTCCATGGTCACTTCACTGTGTGCACTACTATGTTATACAGTTTCACCCATGCATCATATAGTTGAGCTCGACAATTTTTGTGTTTGCTGTTGTCACCTTGTTGTAGCTGAATCCTTCATGTTGCCTTGGTCCATATTGCACATACAAATACTTCCCTGATGTGTATACTGCCTTGATCAAACTTGTTTACAATATTGTGCTTGACCATTCTTTAGAACAAATGCTATGCTTGTCATTGCTCGACCAATTTCCTTGCTAGTTGGATTTCGACTTATATTGTTGCACTGAGTTGAGATGGTCCACGTGGCTACTCCTCAGCTGCACACTGAATTGGTGAGGCAGTGCACACATGTATATATACATGTGTGTATATGCAGCCATTCAGACTATTTTTCTGTCCATGTACTATAAAAACTGACTAGACACAAATAAATCAGATCGAGTCATGAAAAATGATGAGAAACACACCAGAAAACTGAGGCAAATAAAATTTTAAAAATAAAATTCGAATCTGCATGTATTCAATTTTTATTTCTATTGCAGTGTACTGTATGCGTGTTTCTGTATGTGACAGGTAAGAAGACTGGACTGGCTGAAAGCTGGGAAGTCAGAAGACTGAAGACAGAAGACTAAGAGACAGTGTCAGTGAATGTAAAAGTATTAGTGACTGTATATGGATATGAAAATGTAAAATCAGTGATTGCATATAAATATGAGATGTATAAACAGTGTTATAGTGAGGAGCTGTGTAACAACAGAATTGCACTGATGTTTGTATTAAGCAAATTTGTTTGAAATAAAATATTATTTTATTTTTGTCAAACAAACTTGTCTATCGTATTCAGTTTATTTACTAGTACAATATCATGTGAAGAATATATAAATAGCGGAGTTATAAATATGTACTGTTTAAATATTGAAATAAAACATTATATTTAAATAAAATACTATGTGAATATTTAAATTCTTGTATAGTAGTATTCTGTTTAAATATAAATATTATATTCATGTCTGTGATGTGATATAACAGTACGATTACAAACACATTTATAATAATATTTATTTGGTTGTTATCATCAAACAAAAATCATATAATTGTGTATACAACACCATTATATACAACAATCTCCCCCTTTTGATGATGAAAACAAATAAAAGATTTTGAGCACAATAAATGTGTTTGACAGTGAAAAAAAGAACTCCCCCTATTTATCAGCTAAATGTGTTTAACAGTGAAAAAAGAACTCCCCCTATTTATCAGCTCCCCCTACAACAGACAACTCCCCCTATAACAGTGCATGAGTGAAATGAATGATATGAATAATAATTAATTTTCTAAATTAATATTATTTATAAAATATTCACTCATAAATCAAAATCTCAACCCATTCTCCCCCTTTTGTTATCATCAAAAGGATACAGAGTTTTAAATACAGATGAAAAATGACTAACAAATACAATATCAGCTTAAGAGGAAGAACAATTATAAATCTCAATCAGTCAAACAAAAATCATAATATTCTGAGAACAGGTGGCATATTTCACATTGTAGAGAATGACGGATTTACGATGAATTTTATATAAAATGGAGAGAGTTACAAAATATGAATTTCAATTATTTTCAAAAGAATTTTTATAAAATTGAGCTTAAAAACAGTGATGGATTTGGACTATAATTATAAATTCAACTTAAATGATAAAATCAGATAGTCTCAAATCCCAGTAGCTATCAATCAACAAATCATAATACTTCATAAGATATTAACACATTTCACAGATTAGAACGTGGATTGATAGGTAGGTTTTTATACACCAAGGAGAAACTCAAATTAATTTCTATTTAGCACATTATTTCCTTTTTCTTTTTCTTTTCTTTTATTTAAGAGCACACTGATCATGCATAACCATAGCTTGGATTTTTAAATGAGGTCAGTCGCAACTTAAATTATAAGTTGTCCCTTAACCATGCATGACCAGAGCTTGGATTTTTAAATGAGGTTAGAGACAAACTTATGTATGTATATATATATATATATATATATATATATATATATATATCGTCTCCAGCTTCAAAATAGAAAAACTCCTCAGTATATAATACTAGTATGAATGATAGAAATGCGGTAGGTACAGAAATGGACTATGAAATAAATTTCTAAATTAATAATATTATGAAATATGCTCGACTATACCGGGATTTTTGAAAGTTTTCAATTATCACTAATTCCGAAAAAATAATATAGTCCCATTTCTATCACAAATAATTTCCACTGTTTATTCAAAAAGATTTTTTAAAAATATTAACTCTCCACATTAATATAAAATCATGATGGATGGTAGAAGGATGATAGATAATGAAGATGGTCGTGAAATAATTGCCAGTTCAAAGATATTATAATAACTGTTCAACCATCATGAAAATAAAATCTCCTCTTGTTGTGAAATTTACTGCAGTCGCAATTCATCACAATTTCAAAACCTAATAATAATTTTGATGAATTATAAATACAGTTCAATTTGGATATGATTTCAATTTCTGAATGAATAATCAATAAATAATTTTAGAATTGAAAAACAATTACAAGAGGGATAAGAAAGATCCAAACAAAGCAAGAGGGATTAAGAAATATATACAGCAAATTGGTGTCTCTATTAATGAAGATTTTAAAATGACACTGGTGGCTAAACAAGGGTATCTTAGTCAACAAAAAAAAAATTACAAAGCAAGCAACTCAAGCACACATATTCCATTTATCAGAGCATGGTAAACTTTTGATACCAAATCAAGCAGTCCTAAAAAATATTTACAAATCAATTTCTTTTAATCAGAGCAGCATGATTCCAAAACAAAACATTTTTCAAAACAGTATCAGAGCAGCACCAAAATCAGTTTCAAAGCACACATATCAAGACATTTTCTGATGGTCTCATAATATGATTCATGATCTAAGATTAAAAATACCGTTTATTTGAATTCATTTGAGGAAATATGAAAAACTCATGATTCAATGAATCGGTCACACCATATTATAAATTTCAGATTCTGGATATGTGTGAGATTCAATAAATCAATAATTTCAAATGGTTTTAAACAAACAAATATTCAAATCAAATCATCATGAAACAGCAGTGAGTTTTATTGACCATTTTTCAAAAGAATTTTTCACAAATTTTTCTGTCAATCACACAAGTGTAATTTCAGATCATTTACATCGGGCTTAAGAGGTATTCATGATCCAGAAAATTTAGAAAATAATTTATTTGAAATCACTTGAATCATTGTCAGGTTTTGAGATATAATGAAATATTCACACCAGATTGATAATTTCAAATTTAAGTGGTGTGTGACATTCAAAATATCTAGAATTTCAAATGATTTCAAACAAGCAAAATTCAACCATAATAATCATGAATAAAGGTGAAATTCAATATGTATCACTGTGATTCAAGCCAATCCGAAAATCAATCAAATTATCATGAGTGATAAGAAGCAGTGTACTGTAATGAGTATTAATATTTCAAGCTTTTCTAAACTGAATTAGAAGAAACTCAAAACAGTAGATTTGTGTGAAATTTCAATTGTTTTTCAGATCTTCAAAAATTTAGAATTCAAATTAACAGTGTTTAGGATATGGCACGAATACATCAACACTGCTATGAATTCAGAGAATCAGAAAACAAACTTCAAATCAATTGTAGACATTTACAAAAATAAATTCAAGATCTGGAAAAGATTAAACACATCAGAGTTTTATACAAATGAAGCGAATTTCCAGAAAAAATATGAATTCTGCAATTGGATGTTAAGGAAGCCCAAAAAAATAATATAGCAGTGATAAATTAAAAAAAAGGAAGAAGAGAGAAGGAGAATAAACAAAAAAAATATTTACAAAGATGAGTTTATAGATTATACCTGAAATCGATGTAAGCAGATGAATCTCTAACTCAACAGGTTTGGCTAAGGAACTGAAAAAGATTAAATGATATGAAGTTGTTTGAATCCAATTTCTCTCTCGCAAAGCAGCTCCTCAGCCTTCTCCGGCACCTAACAATTTATAGAATCGAGTGGTCTAACAAAGTTTGTAAAACCGCTCACAGTTGTATTCATATGTTTTGGTACCCAGACTTGTTTATATAACAAACCATTAGAATTAAATTTTGTAGCCTTAGGAACCCAAATCTGTTTGAACTTGACGAAGCCCGTTTTATTTTTTGGGATCCAAGAATGTTTAAATGGTTTATTATAAAACGATTTCTCATCATGATTTTGATTCAAAAATCCTTTGAAATTTTCAGAGTTCAAATTTTCAAAGCAGTTCTTTCCAAACAAGTTCGAGGGATTTTTCAAATCATTTGAATTTTGGTTTCCAAAAACATAATTTTTTCTGAAGCTAAGACTAGATTTATTTCTAATAGAAACTTGGTTTTGTAACAACATATTCAACGATTTTTCCCCATTAGAAAATTTATCCAAAGTTAATTCTAATCGTTGAATTTTATATCACTATTTCCATTTAATAAATTTGAGCAATTATTTATAGCAATCTTCTGTTCAGCATTGGACTGTTTCAAAACCAAATTCTCATTTTCAAGAAATTTAATTTTGGCTTGGGATTTGGAATTTTCAAGTTCAAAAAGATTTTGCTTTTCAGATTCAAGTTTTTCAAAGGTTTTGAATTTTTCAATCTCAATTTCATGATCTTTCAAAATATAATCTGTTTTCAACAAACTTTTATTTTCAGCAATTTCATGTTTGGAATTTTTGATAGCCTTAAAATTTTTAAATTCCTTTTGTAAAGAATTGTTTGCATCTTTCAGCTCAATCTCGTTATCTTTCAAAATAAAATTTTATTCTTCAAGTCATTGAATATTATTATTGAGATGAACGAGATCGGTTTTTAATTTTAAACAATTTTTATAATCAGAATTTTCAAATTTTATGACGTTTGACAGTTTTGATTCCAAACAGTTAATTTCGTTGATCAACTCATGATTCTTAATTTTCAAAAATTTATTTTTCAGTTGGAGTTTATCAACAGATTTGGTTGAATCAACACTAGAATAAACCAGATCTTCATATGAAAAATTTCTCATTTCATCGTCTGTTGAGTCTTCATCAACTGATCCATCTGAATTTTCATTTGTAAGGCCAGATAAGCATAGATCTGAATCTGAGTTGAAATTTCGGGGTTTTGAGCTGATGTTGTCAATTCCATACAGAGTGTTGAGAGATTTCCAGATATCCTGTGCAGATAAACAATGATAGATAAGATTAAACTATTCAGTACTAAGATAATCAAACATAATTTTCATAGCACGAGTATTGAAAGTAATATCTACACACTCAAACCCATTGATAACAACATCCCAACATTTAGTATTAATAGATTTTAAATAAAAATCCATTTTGGATTTCCTATTTAAAAAATCTGTTCCATCGAAAAAAGTTGGAGATGAACAAGACTTACTCTCTATCGGCTGACAACTAGGATCCATGATTCTAGGGTTAATGAAATTACCAGGCTCTGATACCACTTGTTGGATCTAGAATAACCCTAGAGGGGGTGAATAGGGTTTTTCACAGTTTTTAACTGAATTAAAAATATAACGAGATATACAATAATAAAAAAATCACATAATATAGTAGAAACAGAAATGCAGAAAATAAATCACACACAGATATACCGAGCTTCGGCAAAACCCTGCCTACTGCTGCATTTCTAAGGTTTCTACTAGGTGATAGAACAGATCCCGCAAACAAGACCATGTACAATCGCAAACCCTGCTCCTATTCTAACCCTACGCTCAAAACCCTAGACTGATCTAATCCCCTAGATCAGATTTCCCCTGATTACAACCCCATAATCAGTATCCACTAGTTTTTACATAGACTCTAGTAAACTGCTAGAATTTTACAGACTCTAGAAACTGTTGAGACGGTTTTACAACTGAAATTTAAAAAAAATACAACAAAAGAAAAACTAAAATAGATAAAACCCTAGGAGTTAAACTAGAAAGGTCATCCCCTTTCACACTTCAAAAATAAGCCGGCCTCCTTTGGTAATTAGTGTTGCACCCCTCATTTGTTTTTCCCGTTCACTTTTTGTTTCTAAGGAAATAAAAATGGTGGCAGCACTAGGTTTTTCTCAATTCTTCCCAAATCTAGATCGGTTTGATGATGAAATTGGTTCAATGGTGCCTTGAATCGAAGGAGGCTTTCAGTGCTTTGATGGCTTTGATCAATCGGTTTGGGATTTTCTCTGACAGTCGAAACCTTAAAAATTTGTGAGTAATTTTATGCAGAATTCTTTGAATCGTTCTTTTTGGATTTCGATAATCTATACCTGTGATGAACAATGGTGTTGTTTATATGGTATAGACACTCCTATACAATCTCTGATTTCGTGTATGTGGCTTGACCCGATTGATTGTGTGTTTCCCCCTTTTGGTTGCGAGATTGTTGTATGATTTGTGGAAAGTTTTGATTGTGAAATGATTTGTTTCTGGATTTAATTCTGAAATAATTTTCTTGCTAAGAAAAACCTATTACCATTTTGTGCCTTGATTGAACTGATGAAGTCTGTAAAAGTAAAACATGCCCCTTTTGAATTGTTGCCTTGATTTTCTCTGATTGGAATGAACCTATAAATGTTCTTTGCCCCCTGCTTTGCTCGTCAATACTTTCTCCATATAGTCTGATTGAAAAAGTTTTCCAAAATTTAAAAACAAATTTTCTTACTATGTTAATTTATGCCTAATCACCATTCTAAAAAATGATTTAATCCAAATTTCCATTTTTCGATTTAAAAAAAAATCTAGAGGAATAAAAACAAAAATTGTGGCTTTTAAACTTTCCACAAATAACACATGCACACACTGATGTCATAGATTTATTTTCATCTGCCAAGTCACTAGTCAAACATTCAATTTTCTGAGGCTGCACCATGTGTTTGTATCTTGACTTCTGATTCATGCTTGCTTTTCATACATGATCACATCCATGAATTGTTAGGCCACTGTGAATCACTGTATTGCTGTGTGATCATGCTCCCATGTGTGCTTGTACATATTGATCATTATTTGCTCCTCCATACATGTACCTGTGATAAATTTTGCATAAACATCTTTAGTTGTTTTCTCCACCCATGTTGATTTGTCAATTTAGACAGCCTTGATCACTTGTCTTGTTGTACTGCCTTGAGTGAGTTGATCCCACTTACTAAGCTGTTAGATGCCTCGGCACTAGTTGATCATTTCCAGTTGCATTTCCATGTGCTTGAATTCAAAGACTTCATGGTGAAATCATTATATATGCTATTTATTTCTTGAGATCACTTGTGGCTGTTACATTGATGCTGATTTGTTTTCTTGCTTGCATTTTTTTTTGATGTTCTGCCTCGACACTTGGCTATGTATATGTGTATTCTCATCCCTGTTGTGCTGATACATGCACTATCACAACTTGCATGCCATGCTGAACCATTTTGATATTTCCCATTATGAACCATATCGAAACTGTCTTGATCACATTGACATGTATGTGTAATACTGCTATACTTGTGCCACTTTGCTTCATGTATCTGAACTTTACCATGTTGACTTGTTTCCATATGTACATTGCCACCCTTGAGTTTTGCCATTCCAGTTGCTGCTTGTACTTGTACATTTCTATGTTCCATGATCACTTCACTGTGTGCACTACTATGTTATACAGTTTCACCCATGCATCATTTAGTTGAGTTCGACAATTTTTGTGTTTGATGTTGCCACCTTGCTATAGCTGAATCTTTCATGTTGCCTTGGTCCATATTGCACATACAAATACTTCCCTTATGTGTACAATGCCTTGATCAAACTTGTTTACAATACTGAGCTCGACCATTCTTTAGAACAAATGCTATGCTTGTCATTGCTCAACCAATTTCCTTGCTAGTTGGATTTCGACTTGTATTGTTGCACTGAGTTGAGATGGTCCACGTGGCTACAACTCAGCTGCACACTAAATTGGCAAGGCAGTGCACACGTGTATATATACACGTGTGTATATGCAGCCATTCAGACTATTTTTCTGTCCCTGTACTATACAAACTGACTAGACACAAGTGAATCAGATCGAGTCATGAAAAATGATGAGAAACACACCAGAAAACTGAGGCAAATAAAATTTTAAAAATAAAATTCGAATCTGCATGTATTCAATTTTTATTTCTATTGCAGTGTACTGTGTGCGTGTTTCTGTATGTGACAGGTAAGAAGACTGGACTGACTGAAAGCTGGGAAGTCAGAAGACTGGAGACAGAAGACTAAGAGACAGTGTCAGTGTATGCAAAAGTATTAGTGACTATATATGGATATGAAAATGTAAAATCAGTGATTGCATATAAATATGAGATGTATAAACAGTGTTATAGTGAGGAGCTGTGTAACAACAGAGTTGCACTGATGTTTGTATTAAGCAAATTTGTTTGAAATAAAATATTATTTTATTGTTGTCAAACAAACTTGTCTATCGTATTCAGTTTATTTACTAGTACAATATCATGTGAAGAATATATAAATAGCGGAGTTATAAATATGTACTGTTTTAAATATTGAAATAAAACATTTTATTTAAATAAAACACTGTGTGAATATTTAAATTCATGTATAGTAGTATTCTGTTTAAATATAAAAATTATATTCCTGTCTGTGATGTGATATAACAGTACGATTACAAACACATTTATAATAATATTTATTTGGTTGTTATCATCAAATAAAAATCATATAATTGTGTATACAACACCGTTATATACAACAGAATTCATAGGCGTTCATATGCTGCTAAGACATGAAGTGACCTAGCCTCCACCTTAATAAATCAAATTAGAGTTTTCAAGTTAACAATTAAAGTCTGCATCAAAGGAATAGCAAATCAAATTCAGAAATCAGATCCCAGAATTCAAGACCGTTCTGTAATTTGTAAGTTCATGTTACTTTCAGAAGTAAAATTCAATTTTGATTCTGACATTGTAATAAATCTGAATCTGAAATTATGCCTATTTCTATCTATCTTTCTACATCCATTGGATCTATCTCATTGATATCATTGTGTCCATTCTTTGTCTCTTCTTTCCTTCTTCCCTTTTTGTTTTTATAGCCAGACTACTGCAAGCCCGAGTGAAATCTCATAAGAGATGAACGTACATCGGAAATAAAAATTGGGCATAATATATGATTTGGACATGACCAGCGCAAAAATTTGGAAAACTATTAAATTAGGCATAATTGGGCATAACTGGTTTGTAACGGATTTGAGGACATAATACATGTTGTAGTTAAAACATAAAGTGTATCGAACATATGACTTGAGATTTGAGGCATAAAGTATATTGGACATATAACTTGGGATTTGGGGCGCAAAAATTGAACTGTAAACATGTAAGGCAAAGTACATGTTTTGGTTCAATACCTAAAATTGGGGCATATTATATATGATTGTTTATGACTTGGAAGAAGGAAATCATTGTGTATAGTGATATATGGCTTAGGCATTAAAAACCTATAGTAAGATAGGGATAACTGTTAAATGTGAACACGCCTAAATTGGTATTTTGGGTAATTGGCATGCACTGTAATTAAATGCTACAATTTAGCATAGTCTATACCGTGAATCATGATTTGGGGGTTCTTGGGAGAATATTCCTTAGTGCGTGCGCTATATTTTGATTTTTGGGGCATGACATTTATTTCAAATTTGGGAAAATTGGGTTTAACCTATTTTGAGTAATAACCGTAATTTGAATTTGAGGGGCATAAATTGTAATTAGCTTTATTGAGGTATAACTTGAGAATTGGAACATGACTAGTTTTGTGAATTTGGGATAATTAGCATACAAAATCTAGACTTGGACATGTATGGTAAACATGCCTAACTCGAGGTTAGATTGAGTTGTGATGTAAAACTGTCTGGAACCACCCGCCACGTCCAGTAACCGCAACAACACCTATCTAATGTGAGAGGTTAGTGCATCATGCCTAAGAAAAACCCGAGGTTTGATTGAGTTGCGATGTAAAACTGCCCGGAACCGCCCAGCACATCCAGTAACCGCAACAACATAGATCTAATGTGAGAGGTTGGTGCATTGATAAATCAATTAATGCTAATGAACAAGACATGTTAAGAATGGTAGGGTTAAGTTAACTAAGGCAACACTTAACCGTTATAACATGTTAATTAGACAAGAATGTGGGGTTAAGTAAATTTAGAACACTTAACCGTTATAACATGTTAATTAGACAAGTGAGCAGGTTTAAGTTAAACAATATGACATGATGAATGAGAAGGGTTAAGTTAATAAGAAACACTTAACCAATATGACATGATGAATGAGTAGGGTTAAGTAAATTTAAAACATTTAACCAATATGACATGATGAATGGGTAGGGTTAAGTTAAAACAAGAGAGTAACACTTAACCAATATAACAGGATGCGTGGAAGGGTTAAGTTAACACAAGAAGGCAACACTTAACCAGTATAACATGACAAGTGGGTGGGTTAAGTTAACTCGAATTGATTGATGGCACTTAACCAATACAACATGGTGAACGCATAGGGTTAAGTTAGTAAGAAACACTTAACCAATGTAACTTGATGAACGAATGGGGTTAAGTTAATGGGATATACTTAACCAATATAACCTGATGAATGAACGGGGTTAAGTTAGTAGGAAACACTTAACTAACATGACAGGATGAGTAGGTGGGTTAAGTTAACATGAATGGACAACACTTAACCAATATTACATAATGTATGGGAGGGTCAATTACATATCGGGTTGGTGGGTAATATTAGTAAATATAAGCCCACAAACTTAACCATTAAGTAAACATGTTTGAATCAGTGGGAGGGTTAAGTACATAACGGGTTGGTGGGTAATATTAGTAAATATAGGCTCACAAACTTAACCAGTAAGAAACCCTAGTAACGGAGACCCATTTCAGCAGTAACTCACAAAGAAGTATCAAGGTACCCTGAAACTAGGCAGGGTGGGGCATGATTACTGGGCTGATTATAAGTGGTCAAAATGGCGGCGGGGGTACGTCAGTGTAGGTTCCGATGGTTTACGGGCGTGCACGTACTCCAGAGTGGGAAAAACCAGGCACTGGGTACCAGTAGTTATACACTATGCATCTTGAATCGTGTCGGGTTGCTATCATAAGGATTGATACACCTTATGGTGGGACTAGCACAGGGTATCTACCCGCAAGAGAAGGCCGATTGACACAGACACAAGGAAAATTAATACGAGTAAGGAGCCGATCGATTGGGTAGTAAGGGTATATCTAACATATTTATGGCAATTGGGCATTTTGAGGTGGAATCCTCACAATAAATGTACACTTGAAGGCTACAAAAATTGCGGGGATTGGGATCGCATTATCATATGATCATTTTATACAGACTACTAGTTGAGACACTAGTTAGGTGGTGCAGAGATATAGAAATCGGAAAAACATGGTAGTAGCGAAGTAGAGAAAGAGTAGAAGTGCATTCAGTTTATCTTGCCTTATCATATCTATGCTAATCGTATGTTATCTCTTTATCCTTGTTATCCCGGTATTGTCTTATATTCAGTTTATTCATGTCATGACGCTTTTGCCTATTTACATGCTGAATGTCACTGGACTTACTAGCCTTATGTCTGACCTAGTTTGTTTTCGCCTCTTTTCTTCCGTTCCCCCTCCCCCCTCCCCCCTCCCCCCCCCTCCCCCAGGTTCACAGGGAGGAAATGTGTAATGTCCCGCATTTTCAGGTTGAATAATTAATTTATTTAATTATTTAAAATATGGTTTGGTAATTTAAATGGTTTAAATTAAAATAACTTTTGAATATTTAATTAAATTAAATAACATGATAATATATATAATTCAAAAATAATAAAAAATAGTGGAATTCACAAAATTGTGTGAATTGGATTATTTAAAATATATAATTCAATTTAGAGTTGAATTATATTAACGAATATATTATATAAACGACTGTTGAACGTATAATTATATTATAATTATAATCAAGCTCGAAATGGCGCGGCGTTCGCAATTTGGCAATTCGAACTTTAAACAAATATACAGAAGCCGTTTTAAGTTGGATTTCTGTGAAACAAGAAACGTTCAGAGCTAGTGAAGTATATTTTTCTAATGGAAGTGAAAAATATGGATTTCGTCGTGTAGATTTTGATTTATGTCCAAATCAAATTTTAGAAAAGTCGCTATGGAATTCCTTTATAATTTATAAGGATTTAATTATATTTATAAAACGAATTTCATTATAAATCGAATATCGATTTATCGGGATTTGAAATATCAATTTAAAAATTCATATAGGAATATTCTAGAGCTGTATGATATTCTGTGTGAATATATACGATAATATTTATTTATAAATATTTAATTTAATTGTTTTTAAATATGTTTATATATTTAAAAGGGTTATTTATAGCTTTAAAAATAGTCATTTTTAAAAATGACCACCAAATTTGACGAAACCAATTTTGTTGGATTCGTAATGTTAAATTATTGTTAGATTTCAATTTCCGCGATTTTTGAAGTTAGTATGTGGCCTTACGGGATTTTATTGTGAAATACAGTCGATAATTTGACCTTTAAAAATACGTTGTGTGAGCAAACGGAGTCGGAATTCGACGAAACCAGTTTCGTTGGGACCATAATGTTGAACTGTAGCTGCATGTCCATTTTCGTGATTTTCGGTTATCGTATGTGATCTTACGAATTTTTAGAAGCCAAGTACAAGCAATGATTTATTAAAAACAAATATAAAAATCGAATAAAAAATGAATAAACTGCCCTATAAATACAGGACCATCCTTCTTAACCCTAAACAGAAATTCTCGGGTCAAAACTTATGAGCCACCACAAGAAAAAAATGGGCAAGCTAAAACCATGAGTTTTAACTCAAGAAAAATTCAAATAAATTTCTATAAAATACAAATCATGTATCTTTGGGTTTGTTCGGTGATCATCATCATTTCTCTGTGCGATGCGGGCTTATGTTGATCGAGTCCAGAGTAGTAAACCTATGGTTTACGAGTTGGGGTTATTGCTATTTCTGTTCGAACTTTGAAGCATGGATTCATTATCGAGTAAGAAAAACGAGTTGGTTTTGATTTATTTGATGATTTCTGGATCGAATCATGTAGCATGTGTTTGGGGTAGCTCGAACGGAAGCTCGAAGTCGTGTTTTTGGTACTTTCGGTTTGGGTGTTGGTGAACTAATGGAGGAGAACCGTGAGTTGAAAGTTGCGGTAATGATGAAGATAGAGATAGAGTTGGGTTACAGACATTTATAAGGTAGAAGGCGTGGGATTTTAATACAGGAGTGGAGTTGGTCATTTGAATACATTGCAATGGTGAAGGATTACCGAAGTTTTTATTTTGGTGAGTAAGAAAATTCGGCAGTGGGTGGTTTTTGAAGAGAGCAGGCAAGAACTTTAGTGGTTTTGTTTTAATTAATATCTGAGTTAATGGCATGTGTATAATCGGTAATGGATGACGTGATAAGCTGGAGTGGCTCAAGTTTTATGTTGATGAATGGATACACGGGAGCAATTGCGTTTTGTCATTCAGAGAAGAAGGAAAGTATTGGGCAGGCCTATGTTGGTAAAGACCAAGTATTTAATTTAAATAGAAATTTATTCTAAATCAAATGTGTACACAACTTGAAATCGAAATAACTTGTACAATCATTATCAGTTTTGCAAACAGTTTGTCGCGTTGGGTTCGTAGGGACAGACACCACAACCTGGAACTGACTGGGAGTGAATTGCAGCTCATTACAATTTATAGCAAAATAAATTGTCCGTTTGAATCAATAGACGCAAATCATTATTTAACGTTTAACGCGAAATGTGAGTAAAACTCACCAACTCTGAATAGTTACATTTTTGTAACGTATTCTTAGAACTGATAATTATCTGTTGATTGCTGTGTATAAACTGTTTGGTTGAATTGCTTACGTATTGGTTGAAATCATAGATAACGATATATATATATGTATATAAATCATAAATCTAATATCGATTCTGTTTAGCATAATATTTCATAGTGAAATATTATTGATGTTAATTATATTGTTTAACATCTGTGATGCAGGGAAACAGGTTGGAGGAATCCAACTGGATTCCTCAACATTTATTTTACTATTTTTCATATATTATAATATATGATGTGATATATTATCTGTTGTTGATAATGTGTGTATGAATGATATCGATCATAGTTATTTGGTATTTTAAATACCGTAATAAATACTGGGATGTAAAAAGGGATTTTCAAAGTGTATTTTGAAAATGAATTATTTATATAAAATCAATGAATTTTATATATAAAAGAAAAGGGATTTTGAAAAGAAAATAATTATAAAATCGAAGGATAAGTTATAAAAGGAAAATATTTGTAAAACAAATATAAAGGAGAATATTTGTAAAACAAATATAAAGGAAAATATTTGTAAAACAAATGTAAAAGGAATTTTTTATAAATGGAATTATAAGGAATATTTATTTAGAAAATAAACAGAAGAGAAAAAGGAAATATTTGTAAAACATTTACAAATGGAACTGAAAAAGAAATTATTTATTTAGAAAATAAATAAAGTTATAAAAGAAATATTTATATGAAATAAATATAGACAAATAGAAAAGGAGGTATTTGTAATTGAATAGAGTTAGTCGAATAGAGTTATCAAGTATAATTTATTTGAATAGGAGTTAATCGAATATAATTTATTCGAATAGAGTTAAAGGAGATAATTGAATCTAGTCATTCGAAATGAGGTTAAATCGAATATAGTTATTCGAGATATAGTTAAAACAAACATAGTTTTTCAAATGTAAGTTAATCGAATATTAGTTATTCGATAGGAGTTAATCAAGTCGAGTTAAATAAGTCGAGTTAATTAAGATAAGTTAGTCGAGAGAAGTTAATCAAACCGAGTTAATCCAAATGAGTTAATCCAAAGGAGTTAGTCAAATACGGTTTATTCGAATAGAGTTAAAGGAGTATCGAATATATTTTATTCGAATAGAGTTAAAGAAGTATCGAATATAGTTTATTCGAATAAAGTTTAAGGAAGGGAGTTATCAATTTCAGTTTAATCGAAAGGAGTTATCGATAAGTTTAATCAAAAGGAGTTATCGATTTTTGTTTAATCAAAAGGAGTTTTCGATTTTAGTTTAATCGAAAGGAGTTAATCGAATTTAGTTATTCGAAAAGGAGCAATCGAATATAGTTTATTCGAAGAGAGATTTATCGAATATAGTTTATTCGAAAAGAGAGATTTTCGAATTTCGTTTATTCGAAAGAAAGAGTTATCGAATATAAGTTATTCTAAGTGAGTTAATCGAATATAGTTTATTTGAAAGAGAGATTATGGAACATAGTTATTCGAGAGGAGTAAATCGGACATGGTATTCGAAAGTTAAGTAAATCGAATATGGTATTCGAAGGTAAGTAAATTGAATATAGTTATTCAAAAAAAGTTAGTCGAGTATGGTTAGTCGAGTCGAGTTAATCGAATGGAGTTAAGTCGAACATTAGTCAATCAAATATTAGTAAATCGAATATGGTATTCGAAAGTAATAAATCGAATATGGTATTCGAAAGGGAGTTAATCGAATATAGATGTTCGAAGGAGAGTTAATCAAATAGAGATTACTCGAAAGAGAGTTATACGGTCGAACTCGATTATATCGAATTCGGGAAAGTATTATTTACTTTTCGGTGTTTAAATCAAAATTTATTTATTTTATAAATTGGTTGTTTATTTATTTATTCACATTAAAGAATAAAGGTTAAATTTGAAATTTGATATTTCGAAAGGAGGGATTATAACGTTATCGTTATAACCAATGTTCTGTAAAAGAGGTGGATTCATAAATAGAATCCGAGAGTTACGTAAGGAAGTTTGTTAAATAATTAAAAAGATAAACTTTGACTATTTCGAAGTTAAAACGTTATTCAGTTAAGGTCTGAGAGGTAATTATACCCCAACTTGATTGACTTCCTTCTTATCTAAGGAATGGTAAGGTTTGATAGTGAAGGTTGGTTAAGTGAATATAGTTAAGGAATGGTAATGGTTTGAATTGGCATAGCGATGTTGTATTTAAACATCTTTTTAAATCCAAGGAATGAGTATTGGAAACGTTTTCCAAATATAATCATAGATATTTTCTAATCATAGAAAATGAAATGTTGGATGGTAAAGAATACTGGAATGACAGTGATACGTGGAAAGGAGATGGAAATGTTTTCCAATGATTAATAACGTATATTTTCTAAATTTAGAAAATAAGGATTTCTGTATATATTTACAGAAACAGGAAATGGAGAATGAATAAATTAATGATAAATTAATTTAAGAGATAAATGTTGAATGTTGATTGATCGATAAAGTTTCCATTTGGAAATAATATCGTTGGTTGCACACCTGTTTTTCTTTGATAGTTAACTCACCGACTATCGAAGTTTTTGACCATTTTAATGTTGTTAATATGGAGAGACCGGTTGGATTATTATCCGAAGAACCACTCCGTATTGGCATAAGCGTTGCGAATCATATATGCCAAAGGTAATTAAAGATGGAGTAAAGTGCAAGGGCTGTTGTATAAATCTTAGGTAAAGATTGCCTTAGATGGTTGTATTGAATAGTGCCTTCGTTTTGTCCAGTCCCAGGACGACCTGTATGGAAGAATGTCTGACAAAGTATATTTAATAGATCGCGTAAGTTGATCTCTTCAAACGTATTTACGTTTGGTGGTGGAGAAATTCGTTTCTCTTAGTTGTATACCCGTGGTATTTTTAGGGAAATCAAATTTGTGATTTGGCAGTTATGACGATGTGACATTCAAAGTGAATAAACGTGTGATCTGTCAGAGATAAGCATGGCCCCTAGCCTCACATGACAAAAATCGGGCAGGCAGCATGGCTATGTAGTTCGCACCTATTAGGGTGTATAATCACCTGATCTAGAGTTTCATTTACTTCTAAAAATTTATTGTCGATGCTGTGCCATTCGGGAAACGGTTGCTGATCCCAACCGTTGGTGATATACATTCGATACACTCAAGCGAAATGAGGGGTTGGTCATGTGTGGCCGGGTTGCAAGATGTTCTTGTTGAACCCAGTGTATTCCTCTCTAGAGGTACACTAGCAAAAGGTGGTTCCACAACTTGTCATAGTTGGTAATCCATTATCCAATAAGTGCCCGCGGTTTTGATTGTATACTATATATGTAGAACGTGAGATGGAAGCATTTCCGCTAGATGATTATTATATTATGGTTGATAGACATTATTATAATATCACTGAGTATTGATATAAAGTTTATTTTGGATTCTCATAAGGGAAAAACCCGTTCCATTATACGGCGTGGTCTTATGAGATATCGTTTAATAGCTCAAACTGTTTTAAACTGTTTACTCATACCAGTCCCATGACTGACCTGGAGTTTATTTTGTATTGTTTTCCCTAAACTCTTGGGTGCCCAATTTTGTACGGGTAGTCAAGTATTTGGGATTTACAGATACTTGAAGAGCTGGAGCAGGAGGCTTCAGAATTATATAGCTATGGTTTTTCTGTTGTGTTGTAAGTGCCGTACTTTGGAAATGATATGTATATTCAAGTACAGATTTATATTTCAAAGTTATGTTATGAAATATACTTATTCGTTCCGCTGTGAGATTCGTGTTTACTCTGATGTTGTATGTTCTTCTTCGTCTTCTATTATAAGTTTCTATCTTATCTATCCTCGCCCTCTATTTTCTTTCTATTAGTTTTCTGATTTCTAGTGTAATGTGGGTTGGACTTGTGTTATTTAGTCAGCTCAAATTGGACCGGAATTTTGGGACACTACAATATGTTACCACTTAGCTCCGTTTTCTTTCCAAGCTCGAAGATAGTCGATGTATTGCTTCGGACCCTCTCTTCCATTGCTATGGCTGGTTCATGCTTTATTGGGGAATATCATTGTTATTTTTATGCTTCTTTTATACTTGCAAGTTTTTGAATAAAGACAGAAGTTCTATGTATAATTTTTAAGTATGATTGAGACAATTGTTGTAAAAGCTTGATTAAACAACATTGTTTATAAAATGACTTTATTTTCCACTGCTTTATTTGTCTGTCTTGTAATTTATCTGCATCTTTTACCTAAAATGCTCCACCGAAGTTAAGGGATTCCCTTTGTGAGTGACCATAACGGAGGTGGGGTATTTCACTTGGTATCAGAGCTGAAGGTTACTGGATCAGATAAAAGATTTGAAAGATTATTTTCAAAACGGTTTTAAAAGAAGCATTTTCTAAAGAAAAGTTTTGTTTTAATGGCATATTTCCCAAAGCTAGATGCACTATCTTTTGATCCTCTGTTTCAATCCTTGTTTCCTTCTTTCTTGGGTCTCCGGGGCTCCTGGCTTTCTAGGAGGTAACCTCATCGCGGCATGGTTCCGTAGGCTTAATGAGACTACAACATCTGTTAAAGGGAGAAGAGGTGTCCAACTTCCATTTATTGCCACAGTAGTTTCAACTACGGCTAATTTTCTTTCAAGCTTTGTAGGGATTTCCATGCGATGGATGCAGCTTTCAAGAGACTTGTCAACAATTTACACAAAGATGGCGAAGATGAGAAAATCATGGATATGAACTTCGTTCACAAAGGAGGAAAGAATAGAAAATGTAAGACAAGAGGCAGTGTCGTTATTATGGTATAACGGGTCATATAAGTAAGGACAGGGGCAAGAACAAAGGACAGGATTTTCAGGAGGGAAAGTGCATGCTCTCACCGCCAGCGTACCTAAGAGAGGTAGTAAAGCTTCGGTTGAAAAAGTCTAGTTTTTCTTTTTGATCATCCTGTTAGTACTCATTTCTATTTTAGCACTTCACATTCGCTTATATCTGCTTCCATAGTTGAGTCTCTGCACCTTAGTACTTGTATAATAGAAGATCCCATTATTGTCTCAAATCCGATTGGTGGTTCGGCTTGTTTATCTTTGGTTTGTAAGGATTTGAGAATAACTATGTTAAGAATTGAGTTTAAGTGTAATGCTTATGTTTTTGGGTTTCATGGGCTATGGGTTGATTCTAAGCATGGATTGGTTAGCTAGTAATTGTAAAAGGAGGGTAGTTAGACTTTCGAATTGCCTCGGGAATACCCTCGGGATTTCGTGCGATCCTAAGGGATCAGTTTGTCTTAGCTACCTAGAATCACTTGATGCATCTATCGACGATTTGCGATCCGTTGGAGTAGCCCATGAGTATGCAGATATTTTTGATCAGGTTAGGGGTTTATCCCCTAAAACGCGAGATAGACTTCCGCATATAGCTAGTTGACAATGCAAATCCAGTTGCATTACCTGTATGACACATGACTCCAAGGGAAAGGAAGGGCTCAGTAAACAAGTAAGAAAGTTACTTGAGAAAGGATTCGTGAGGCGAAGTACTTCTAAATGGGGTGCTCCACTTGTTTTCACTACAAAGGCGAATGGTTCACTTCACTTGTGCATAGATAATATTTTGGAATGAGGAAGAACATGCTTTGCATCTAACGGAAGTCTCGGATACCCTCCAAGCGCATCAACTTAAAGAGAAGTTCTCCAAAAGTGTCATTTTTGCAGGGAGGAAATAAGCTTTCTTGGACATGTGGTGCCCAAAGAAGGGATAGCAGTAGATCCCGCAAAAGTAGTTGCGGTGCAAGAATAGAAGGTCCCAAGGAATGCAACAGAAGTAAGAAGCTTTCTTGGACTAGCGGGCTAATATAGGAAGTTAATTAAGGAATTTGCGGAGGTATTAGGCCCACAAACTAGATTGACGCAGAAGAACCTAATCATCTTAGTATATACACTAGGTAACATGGTCAGCATCTGTTTGTTTTCAAGAGATAGTTCTGGGAAAGTTAGCATGACACGGCAGAAGTTGTAGTGCTAAGTATATTATAAGAAGAAAAGGTGGAACAAGAGGCGACATTGAGTTCCAACACATATTCTGGAAACAGAAATTAAGAAGCTGCGTAAATCGTGAAGTTGAGACAGTCAGAGCAATATCGAATGAAGCTCAAGAAGATGCGACTTAGAAGACTGAATACTAGATATGCGTATCATACCCTTTTTGAGGGTATATCCTTAATCTCTCTTTTTCTCTAAAATTTATTGCATGCTAGTCTTTATCCTTTAAGTATATCCTCTCAGTTCTATCCTTGATCCTTAGGTAGAAGCCAATGGATGTAAACATGTGTTTGAAACATGTTACGATTGATGGTTGCAAGTGTTTGCAAGTGTTTTCTAGTGGTTGCTCGTGGATGCATATACACACATTAGGCAATAGATCGGCTCCGTCACTTCCATATTGCATATGCATGAGTGAATTTTTATATATATGGATTGAAACTTGATGTGTTGTCATATGGATGTTGCATTTTATGAATGATTGAGCACTCATGTAGAAGTAATAAAGTATGATTAGAAATAATTGCATACATGATGGAAATATGGCACAGACATAATTCGCATTAAGGAGGTCAACTGAATCAGTAGACCGCCTGATTTTGCAGTAGATAAGGACATATACACAATCTATGCATATGTTCATGAAAAACATTAGATACATTTTAAGAACAATGGATGCCTATGATTGAATGTTTGAGTAGATGGATGTTGGATATTAGGATACATTCTCCTTGACTTGGAGATTTCGGGGACGAAATCCTTTAAAGGAGGGGAGAATTTAACACCCCATATTTCCTATGGATATTAAAGTAACAAATTAAAGAATACTTAATTTTAAAAGTAGGAATTAAGGGAAACGGATTGCGCTGTTGCGTTCGTCTCAGAATTCTGCTTAAGATAGAGTCCGAGTTTGCATAAATCGGACATCGTATGAAGGAGTTATATGCCTTAGAAGTTTGTATACGGAAAAGGAAGATTATATTTGAACCTTATAAGTCCAGAAGGTTCAAAACGGGACAAAAATTCGAAATCAGCCAAAGGGAAGTGAGTGGGAAAATTCATGCTTAACAGGTGTCGACCCCCCTAAGGGAGTCAGCCTAGGTGTCGACTCGCCTTAAGAGGAGTTGACATAGGAGTCGACCCCCCTATAGGGGAATCGACATAGGTGTCGACCCCCCATAGGGTGTCGACCCCTTTACCAGATCTGGATGAAATTTCTAGACCGACGTGTTTTGGCTGATGTGCCGCTCCCTAATTCGCTGTGTGACATATTTTTCTGCTACGAACGATTCCGATGACTTCTAGACTTATTTGAAGGCACTAAATCTCCCTATACACCTATAAAAAGACCCATAAACCTATTGTTTTCTCCACACGAATTCATAGGCGTTTATATGCTGCTAAAACATGAAGTGACCTAGCCTCCACCTTAATCAATCAAATTAGAGTTTTCAAGTTAACAATTAAAGTCTACATCAAAGGAATAGAAAATCAAAATCAGAAATAAGATCCCAGAATTCAAGACCATTCTGTAATTTATAAGTCCATGTTACTTTCAGAAGTAAAATTCAATTGTGATTCTAACATTGTAATAAATCTGAATCTGAGATTATGCCTATTTCTATCTGTCTTTCTATATCCGTTGTATCTATCTCATTGATATTATTGTGTCCATTCTTTGTCTCTTCTTTCCTTCTTCCCTTTTTTTATAGCCAGGCTACTGCAAGCCTGAGCCAAATTTCAAAAGAGATGAATGTACATTGGAAATAAAAATTGGGCTAATATATGATTTGGACATGACCAGCGCTAAAATTTGGAAAAGTATTAAATTATGCATAATTGGGCATAACTGGTTCGTAATGGATTTGAGGTCATAACACATGTTGTATTTAAAACATAAACTGTATCGAACATATGACTTGAGATTTGAGGCATAAAGCATATTGGACGTATGACTTGGGATTTGGGGCGTATAAATTGAACTGTAAACATGTAAGGCATAGGACATGTTGTGGTTTAAGACCTAAAATTGGGGCATATTATATATGATATTTTATGACATGGAAGAAGGAAATCATTGTGTATAGTGATATATGGCTTAGGCATTAAAACCTACAGTAAGATTGGGATAATTGTTAAATGTGAACACGCCTTAATTGGGATTTTGGGTAATTGGCATGCACTGTAATTAAAGGCTATAATTTGGCATAGTTTATACTGTGAATCATGACTTGGGGGTTTTTGGGAGAATATTTTGTACAATGCAATATGACTAAACCTTAGGGCGTGTGCTATATTGTGATTTTTGGGGCATGACTATTATTTCAAATTTGGGAACATTGTGTGTAACCTACTTTGAGTAATAACATGAAATTGAATTTGTGGGGCATAACTTGTAATTAGCTTTATTGAGGTATAACTTGAGAATTGGAACATGACTAGTTTTGTGAATTTGGGATAATTAGCACACAAAATCTAGACTTGGACATGTATGTTAAACATGCAAAAAGATAAACATGCCTAACTCGAGGTTAGATTGAGTTGCGGTGTAAAACCGCCTGGAACCTCCCGGCACATCCAGTAACTGCAACAACACCTATCTAATGTGAGAGGTTAGTGCATCATGCCCAAGAAAAACCCGAGGTTATATTGAGTTGCGATGTAAAACTGCCTGGAACTGCCCGGCACATGCAGTAACTACAACAACATAGATTTATTGTGAGAGGTTGGTGCATTAACAAATCAATTAATGCTAATGAACAAGACATGTTAAGAATGGTAGGGTTAAGTTAACTAAGGCAACACTTAACCGTTATAACATTTAATTACACAAGAAGGTGGGGTTATGTAAATTTTGAACACTTAACCGTTATAGCATGTTAATTAGACAAGTGAGCAGGGTTAAGTTAACCAGTATGACATGATGAATGAGAAGGGTTAAGTTAATAAGAAACACTTAACCAATATGACATGATGAATGAGTAGGGTTAAGTAAATTTAAAACACTTAACCAATATGACATAATGAATGGGTGGGGTTAAGTTTAAACAAGAGAGCAACACTTAACCAATATAACAGGATGCGTGGAAGGGTTAAGTTAACACAAGAAAGCAACACTTAAACAATATAACATGAAAAGTGGGTGGGTTAAGTTAACTCGAATTGATTAATGGCACTTAACCAATACGTCAAGATGAACGCATAGGGTTAAGTTAATAAGAAACACTTAGCCAATGTAACTTGATGAACGAATGGGGTTGAGTTAATGGGAAATACTTAACCAATATAACCTGATGAATGAACGGGGTTAAGTTAAAAGGAAACACTTAATCAACATGACATGATGAGTAGGTGGGTTAAGTTAACATGAATGGACAACACTTAACCAATATGACATAATGCATGAGAGGGTTAAGTACATATCTGGTTGGTGGGTAATATTAGTAAATATAGGCTCACAAACTTAACCATTATGTAAACATGTTTGAATCAGTAGGAGGGTTAATTACATATCGGGTTGGTGGGTAATATTACTAAATATAGGCCCACAAACTTAACCAGTAAGAAACCCTAGTAACGGAGACCCATTTCAGTAGTAACCCACATAGATGTATCAAGGTACCCTAAAACTAGGCAGAGTAGGGCAAGATTACTAGGCTGATTATAAATGGTCAAAACGGCGGCGGGGGGTACGTCAGTGTAGGTTCCAACGGTCTACGGGCGTGCACGTACTCCACAGTCGGAAAAATCCAGGCACTAGGTACCAGTAGTTATACACTGTTCATCTTGAATCGTGTCGGGTTGCTATTATAAGGATTGATACACCTTATGGTGGGACCAGCATAGGGAATCTACCCGCAAAAGAGGACTGATTGACACAGACACAAGGAAAATTAATACAAGTAAGGAGCCGATCGATAGGGTAGTAAGGGTACATCTAACATATTCATGGCAATTGGGAAGATTGAGCTGGAATCCTCACAATAGATGTACACCTAAAGGCTACCACAATTGCGGGGATTGGGATCACATTATCTTATGATCATTTTATACATATTACTAGTTGAGACACTAGTTAGGTGGTGCAGAGATATAGAAATCAGAATAACAGGGTAGTAGCCATGTAGAGAAAGAGTAGAAGTGCATTCATTTTATCTTGCCTTATCATATCTATGCTAATTGTATGTTATCTCATTCTCCTTGTTATCCTGGTATTGTCTTATATTCATTTAATTCATGTCATGACGCTTTTTCCTATTTACATGCTGAAAGTCACTGAACTTACAAGACTTATGTCAGACCTAGTTTGTTTTCGCCTCTTTTCTTCCGTTCCCCCCGTCACCAGGTTCATAGGGAGGAAATGTTACCATTTAGCTTCGTTTTCTTACCAAGCTCGAAGATAGTCGATGTATTGTTTTGGACTCTCTCTTCCACTGCTATGGCTGGTTCATGCTTTATTGGGGAATATCATTGTTATTTTCATGCTTCTTTTATACTTGGAAGTTTTTAAATCAAGAAAGAAGTTCAATGTATTATTTTTAAGTATGATTGAGACAATTATTTTAATAGCTTGATTGAACCACATTGTTTATAAAATGACTTTATTTTCCGCTGCTTTATTTCTCTGTCTTGTCATTTATCTGCATCTTTTACCTAAAATGCTCCACCGAAGTTAAGGCATTCCCTTTATGAGTGACCTTAACGGAGGTGGGGTATTTCACTTGGTATTAGAGCTGAAGGTTACCGGATAAGATAAAAGATTTGAAATTATTTTCCAAACGGTTTTAAAAGAAGCATTTTCTAAAGAAAAGTTTTGTTTAATGGCATATTTCCCAAAGCCATGTGCCCTATCTTTTAATCCTCTGTTTGAATCCTTGTTTCCTTCTTTCTTGGGTCTCCAGGGCTCCTGGCTTTCTAGGAGGTAACCTTATCGCGACATGCTTTCGTAGGCTTAATGAGACTATGACATCTGTTAAAGGGCGAAGAAGTGTCCAACTTCCATTTGTAGCCACAGTAGTTTCACCTGAGGCTACTTTTCTTTCAAGCTTTGTAGGGATTTCCGTGCAAGGGAGGCAGCTTTCAAGAGACTTGTCAACAAGTTATACAAAGATGGCAAAGATGAGAAACTCATGGATATGGACTTCGTTCACAAAGGAGGAAAGAATAGAAAATCTAAGACAAGAGGCAGTGTCGTTATTATGGTATAACGGGTCATATAATTAAGGAAAAGGGCAAGAACAAAGGACATGATTTTCAGGAGGGCAAGTGCATGCTCTCACCGCCAGCGTACCTGAGAGAGAGGTAGTAAAGCTTCGGTTGAAAAAGTCTAGTTTTTCTTTTTGATTATCCTGTTAGTACTTTTTTGATTTTAGCACTTCATGTTTGCTTATATCTGCTTCCATAGTTGAGTCTTTGCACCTTAGTACTTATATAATAGAAGATCCCATTTTTGTCTCAAATCTGGTTGGTGGTTCGGCTCATTTATCTTTGGTTTGTAAGGATTTGAGAATAGATATGTTAAGAATTGAGTTTAAGTGCAATGCTTATGTTTTCGGGTTTCATAGGCTATGGGTTGATTCTAGGCATGGATTGGTTAGCTAGTAATTGTAAAAGGAGGGTAGTTAGACTTTCGACTTGCCTTGGGAATACCCTCGGGATATCGTGCGATCCTAAGGGATCAGTTTGTCTTAGCTACCTAGAATCACTTGATGCATGTATCGACGATTTGCGATCCGTTGGAGTAGCCCATGAGTATGCAGATGTTTTTGATCAGGTTAGGGGTTTATACCCTACAACGCAAGATAGACTTCTGCATATATCTAGTTGACATTGCAAATCCAGTTGTATTACCTGTACGACACATGACTCCAAGGGAAAGGAAGGGCTTGGTAAACAAGTAAAAGAATTACTTGAGAAAGGGTTCATAAGGCGAAGTACTTCTAAATGGGGTTCTTGTTGTTTTCACTACAAAGGAAAAATGGTTCACTTCGCTTGTGCATAGATGATATTTTGGAATGAGGAAGAACATGCTTTGCATTTAACGGAAGTCTCGGATACCTTCCAAGCGCGTCAACTTAAAGCGAAGTTCTCCAAAAATGTCATTTTTGGAGAGAGGAAATAAGGTTTCTTGGACATGTGGTACCTAAAGAAGGGATAGCAGTAGATCTCACAAAAGTAGTTGCGGTGCAAGACAAGAAGGTTCCAAGGAATGCAACAGAAGTAAGAAGCTTTCTTGGACTAGCGGGCTAATATAGAAAGTTAATTAAGGACTTTACGAAGGTATTAGCCCCACTTACTAGATTGACCAAGAAGAATCTAATCATCTTAGTATATACACTTAGTAACATGGTTAGCATCTGTTTGTTTTCAAGAGATAGTTCTAGGAATATTATTATGACATGGCAGAAGTTATAGTGCCAAGTATACTGTAAGAAGAATAGGTGGAACAAGAGGCGACATTGAAATGAGTTCCAATGCATATTCTGGAAAAAGAAATTAAGAAGCCGCATAAATCGTGAAGTTGAGACAGTCAGAGAAATATGGAATGAAGCTCAAAAAGATGCAACTTAGAAGACAGAAGATTAGATACGCGCATCATACCCTTTTTGAGGGTATATCCTTGATCTCTCTTTTTCTGTAAAATTCATTTGCATGCTAGTCTTTATCCTTTAAGTATTTCCTCTCAGTTCTATCCTTGATCCTTAGATAGAAGTCAATGGATGTAAACATGTGTTTGAAACATGTTACGATTGATGGTTGCAAGTGGTTGCAACTGTTTGCTAGTGGTTGCTCATGGATGCGTATACACACATTAGGCACTAGATCGGCTCCGTCACTTCCATATTGCATATGCATGAGTGGATTTTTATATATATATATGGATTGAAACTTGATGTGTTATCATATGGATATTGCATTTGTATGAATGATTGAGCACTCATGTAGAGGTTATAAAGTATGATTAGAAATAATTGCATACATGATGGACACATGGCACTAACATAATTCGCATTAAGGAGGTCAACTGAATCAGTAGACTGCCTAATTTTGCATTAGATATGGAAATATACACACACTATGCATATGTTCATGAAAACATTAGATACATTTTAAGGACAATGGATGCCTGTGATTGAATGGCTAAGTAGATGGATGTTGGATGTTAGGATACATTCTCCTTGACTTGGAGATTTCGGGGACGAAATCCTTTAAAGAAGGGAAGAATGTAATACCCCGTATTTCCTGTGGATAACAAAGTAACAAATTAAAGAATATTTAATTTTAAAATAGGAATTAAGGGAAACGGATTGTGCCGTTGCGTTCATCTCGGAATTCTGCTTAGGATAAAGTCCGAGTTTGCATAAATCGAACACCGTATGAAGGAGTTATAAGCCTTAGTAGTTTGTATACGCACTAGGAAGATTATATATGAATATTACAAGTCCAGAAGGTTTAAAACAAGTCAAAAATTCGAAATCGGCCAAAGGGAAGTGAGCGGGAAAATTCCTGCTCAACAGGTGTCGACCCCTCTTAAGGGAGTCGACATAGGTGTTGACCCCCCTTAAGGGGTGTCAACATAGGAGTTGACCCACCTATATAGGTGTCGACATAGGTGTCGACCCCCCTATAGGATGTCGACCCATTTTCCAGATCTGGAAGAAATTTCTAGACCGACGTGTTTTGGCTGATGTGTCGCTCCCCGATTCACTGTGTGATGTATTTTTCTGTTATGAACGATTCTAATGACTTCTAGACTGATCTGAAGGCTCTAAATCTCCCTATACACCTATAAAAATACCCCTAAACCTATTGTTTTCTCCACACGAATTCATAGGCGTTTATATGCTGCTAAAACCTAAAGTGACCTAGCCTCCACCTTAATCAATCAAATTAGAGTTTTCAAGTTAACAATTAAAGTCTACATCAAAGGAATAGTAAATCAAATTCAGAAATCAGATCCCAGAATTCAAGACCGTTCTATAATTTGTAAGTTAATGTTACTTTCAGAAGTAAAATTCAATTGTGATTCTGACATTGTAATAAATCTAAATCTGAGATTATGCCTATTTCTATATGTCTTTCTATATCCATTGGATCTATCTCATTGATATTATTGTGTCCATTCTTTGTCTCTTCTTTCCTTCTTCCCTTTTTGCTTTTATAGCTAGGCTACTGCGAGCCTGAGCCAAATCTCATAAGAGATGAACGTATGTTGGAAATAAAAATTGGGCATAATATATGATTTGGACATGACCAGCACTAAAATTTGGAAAAGTATTAAATTATGCATAATTGGGCATAACTGGTTTGTAACGGATTTGAGGACATAACATGTGTTGTATTTAAAACATAAAGTGTATTGAACATATGACTTGAGATTTGAGGAATAAAGTATATTGGGCATATGACTTGGGATTTGGGGCGTAAAAATTGAATTGTAAACATGTAAGGCATAGTACATGTTGTGGTTCAATACCATAAATTGGGGCATATTATATATGATAGTTTATGACTTGGAAGAAGGAAATCATTATGTATATTGATATATGGCTTAGGCATCAAAAACCTATAGTAAGATAGGGATAATTGTTAAATGTGAACACGCCTAAATTGGGATTTTGGGTAATTGGAATGCACTGTAATTAATGGCTATAATTTGGCATAGTTTATACTGTGAATCATGATTTGGGGGTTTCTGGGAGAATATTTTGTACAGTGCAATATGATTAAAGCTTAGGGCGTATGCTATATTGTGATTTTTGGGGCACGACTATTATTTCAAATTTGGGAAAATAGGGTGTAACCAATTTTGAGTAATAACTTGAATTTGAATTTGTGGGGAATAACTTGTAATTATCTCTGTTGAGGTGTAAGTTGAGAATTGGAACATGACTAGTTTTGTGAATTTGGGATAATTAGCATACAAAATCTGGACTTGGACATGTATGGTAAACATGCTAAAAGATAAACATGCCTGACCCGAGGTTAGATTGAGTTGTGGTGCAAAACCGCCCGAAACCGGCCGGAACATCCAGTAACCGCAACAACACCTATCTAATGTGAGAGTTAGTGCATCATTCCCAAGAAAAACCGGAGGTTAGATTGAGTTGCAGTGTAAAACTGCCCAGAACGGCCCGACACATCCAGTAACCGCAACAACATAGATCTAATGTGAGAGGTTAGTGCATTAATAAATCAATTAATGCTAATGAAAAAGACATGTTAAGAATGGTAGGGTTAAGTTAATTAAGGCAACACTTAACCGTTATAACATGCTAATTGGACAAGAAGGTGGGGTTAAGTAAATTTAGAACACTTAACCGTTATAACATGTTAATTAGACAAGTGGGCAGGGTTAAGTTAACCAATATGACATGACAAATGAGAAGGGTTATGTTAATAAGAAACACTTAACCAATATGACATTATGAATGAGTAAACGAATGGGGTTAAGTTAATGGGAAATACTTAACCAATATAACCTGGTGAATGAACGGGGTTAAGTTAATAGGAAACACTTAACCAACATGACATGATGAGTAGGTGGGTGAAGTTAACATGAATGGACAACACTTAACCAATATGATATAATGTATGAGAGGGTTAAGTACAAATCAGTTTGGTGGGCAATATTAGTAAATATAGGGCTAAAAACTTAACAATTTAGTTAACATGTTTGAATTAGTGGGAGGGTTAAGTACATATTGGGTTGGTGGGTAATATTAGTAAATATAGGCCCACAAACTTAACCAGTAAGAAACCCTAGTAACGGAGACCCATTTCAGCATTAACCCACATAGATGTATCAAGGTACCCTGAAACTAGGCAGGGTGGGGCACGATTACTGGGCTGATTATAAGCGGTCAAAATGGTGGCAGGGGGTACAACAGTGTAGGTTCCAACGGTTTATGGGCGTGCATGTACTTCGGAGTGGGAAAAAGCAGGCACTGGGTACCCGTAGTTATACACTATGCATCTTGAATCGTGTCGGGTTGCTATCATATGGATTGATGCACCTTATGGTGGGACCAGCACAGGGTATCTACACGCAAGAGAGGGCCGATTGACACAAACATAAGGAAAATTAATACAAGTAAGGAGCCGATTGATAGGGTAGTAAGGGTACATCTAACATATTCATGGAAACTGGGCAGATTGAGGGGTAATCCTCACAATAGATGTACACCTGAACGCTACCACAATTGCGGGGATTGGGATCACATTATCATATGATAATTTTATACAGAGTACTAGTTAAGACACTAGTTAGGTTGTGCTGAGATATAGAAATCGAAATAACAGGGTAGTCGCGAAGCAGAGAAGGAGTAGAAGTGCATTCAGTTTATCTTGCCTTATCATATCTATGTTGATCGTATGTTATCTCATTATCGTTGTTATCCCGGTATTGTCTTATATTCAGTTTATTCATGTCATGTTGCTTTTGCCTATTTACATGCTAAAAGTCACTGGACTTACCAGACTTATGTCTGACCTAGTTTATTTATGCCTCTTTTCTTCCATTTCCCCCCTCCCCCAGGTTCACAGGGAGGAAATGTTACCACTTAGCTCCATTCTCTTTCCAAGCTCGAAGATAGTCGATGTATTACTTTGGACTCTCTCTTCCACTGCTATAGCTGGTTCATGCTTTATTGGGGAATATCATTGTTATTTTTATGCTTCTTTTATACTTGAAAGTTTTTGAAACAAGACAGAAGTTCTATGTATTATTTTTAAGTATGATTGAGACAATTGTTGTAAAAGCATGATTGAACCACATTATTTATAAAATGACTTTATTTTCCACTGCTTTATTTGTCTGTCTTGTAATTTATCTACATCTTTTACCTGAAACGCTCCACCGAGGTTAAGGCATTCCCTTTGTGAGTGACCTTAACGGAGGTGGGGTAATTCAAGTCTGATTCACGTGTATACGAAATTTCAAATATACTGGGTAGTTATAGAACCTCACTCTAGTCGCCTGGAGATGATTCTGATGATGATCATGACATCATCAGTATGTATGTTCGAGTTTTGAAAGTGGGATATCTATATATTTCCAATTGACTGGTGTGAGAATGAAAACTTAATTAGGGTTTATATAAAAGATGTATGTTTGAAAAGTTAATTAACTAGTTTATTGCTAGTTGTAATGCGTGATTATTAGTTTAACTAATTAAAATATTGGAATAATAAAGCGAACGTGAAAATGAAAGGTAGACTAAGCCAAATCAAATCAAATTTGATATTGAATTGAATTGAAAATTAGTTCGAATTGGATATACATATATATACACACACACATGTATATATATGTTTTATAGGTTATTGCATGGAAGCTAAAAAGAGGAGTAAAATTGTACGCCTGACTAGTAGGTACACGTTTATCATACTAAATGGGTTTGATGATTTTATGAGCCGATTGACTAGCCACTTGGCTTTTGGATTTTCTATTGATATATGAGAGCCTATAGAGGCCATTTGTAGTTGTAACAATCAACCCGTACAAATGAGGTTATGGTGAAATTTTTTTCAAAAATTTAAGGCGTTAGCCAAATTTTGAGAAATTAGAAAGTTCTTAGAAACTAAAAATTTGAAGAACTTGAGTCAAACGATGGTTGAGTTGGTTAAGTAAACAACCTTCAGTTCCATCTTCCTTTTCGGGGACGAAAAGATTTTTAGTGGGGGAGATTGTAACAACCCGTATTTTTTGGAACCAATTTTAATTTTTTTAATTGATTTTCATAGAAATTAAATTCTAGATGAATTATTCTAAGAATAAACGACTTAAGGTTTATTCTAATCAAAGCTAGAACGTATAAATTTAAATTTTTATTAAAACGAACACGAAATGACGTGGTAGTTTGAAAATTTGATTTTAAAATTTGAATAAATGTATATAATTCAATATAAATCAAAATTTGATAAAACAAGAAATGTTGGTATATTTTGAATTGCAATTTTCTAACGAATGTAAGAAATTGAGATTTCACTTTATAAATTGTAAGTTATGTTTAAATTAAAATTTAGAATAGTCGCTATGGAATATATATATATATATATATATATTGAATATTATGTATATCCCTTAAAAATAGCCATTTTGCAAACGACCTTCGTTTTCAACGAAACCACTTCCATTGGGTTCAAAATGCCATTTTTGACTTTTAAAACTTTAAACATCGGTACCTTTAGAATTGGAGAAATTTGGACTCTTTTGTTTGATGAATGATCAAAATATTGCTTTTTACATGTGGGCGAATTTAAACTTGAAACCACATCCATTGAGTTCAAAATGTCGTTTACATGTTTGAAAAGTATAAACTTTGATATATTTCGAGCTTCAGAGTTTTAGCACTTTGATTTGGGTTAGGGTTAGCTAACCTAGCCCAACCATTAAAACACCCCATTAGTCCTTTTTCCTCATTTACTCGACACTTCATCAAAGAAAATTAAAATGGTGATAGGGAATGGGAATTTCAAATTCCCTAAACCTAGTTAATCCTATGAGCTCCAATTCTTGTTGAAATCAAGTTCAAATCAAAGGAAAAGCTTAGGTAAGCTCCCCTCCATCTTCTACATCTTGTTTCCACTTCAATTTCTTACGATTTCCTAAACAGAATTCGTAGGAAATCCTTTTATATGATCATAGGTTGTTGATTCTAGTGTTTTTATCGGAGAGAGGTTGCTCTAGCTCGCTATTAGATGGATGTATTGCTTCTAACCATCAAAGGTGAGATCTTCATGAGTTATTCATGAATTCACATTTATGCCACAAGCTATTGGCTTGTAAAAGTGTAATTTAGTGTTCATTTGGGTTTAATATGAATTGGTTATATTAGCATACACTTTCTGATTCATTAGTTATGTTCAGTTGAATTGAAAATTATGATTAGAATTGTCCACACAATCTAATTCACTTGCTATTAATTGATTTGGCGATATTGTGAAGCTCCATTGTCGCACCAACAAGTTCTAAGACTTCGCAATTTGCTTATATTGAATATGATTGCTTTGGTTAGAGAATTTAGTCGTTTTGGAGCTTATACTCAAAGTCATTGCAACCTTATGTACATTGATCTGAGCTCATTCGAGAACAGATTGCACATTCATTTCCTAGGCAAAATTTTGCATTTGCCTCAGTTCAGACGTCTGACTGACACAACAGACGTCTGTCAAAGATCTCGGGAACCTGTTTCCTGCAATTTACTTCAGTTCAGACATCTGACCGACGCAATAGATGTCTATCAAAGTTCTCTGGAAAGAAATAATATTTTGCTTCAACTCAGACGTCTGAACCGAAGTAATAGACGCATATCAAAGCCCCTTGGAAATAATCAATTGCTTCAGTCAGGCATCTGAACCAAAGCAATAGACGTCTGTCAAAGGGAAAGAAAATTAACTTTTTTAAATAATCATAACTATTTCATACGTAGTTGGAATTCGGTGAACTAGATCCGTTGGAACCATATCGATGAGAACTTTGCATTGAAACTAATTTGGAGTGATTTGGAGCTCGTGGCAATTTTTGGCGGAGATAAACGTCCGAAGTAGACAATCGAATGTTTATCATTATTTAATGATTTCAGAATCGATCAATGCAAGAACTCTCTCACTCAAATCTTTTGTACAGTTATCTATTTCTATAACTGAATAAGTATTGAATGCCTATGATTGTAGTATGTTGTTTGGTGATTGATGTATGTTACAGTTTTAACGTTATTATTAATAAACTGTTTATATATATACGTTGTCAAATAAAACATTTATATTACGAATTATTCTAGGGTTACAATTTTCCCATCCATCTCCCAAAATAATGGATAAATTCACATGGATTGTGATGTAAACCCCACACGGGTATCGGGACGGTAATTTTACACCTCGCCCAAGTGTACAAATAATAATATTTGTTGGATGGTTGAAACCCCACACCGGTCTGGAGATGATAATTAATTCTCATCTCCCTTCGATTTAATTATTTGTCAACCGATTGATTGACAGACTATTATAAGTGTTACTTAATTATTAAATGCTTATACAGTTGCAAATTGCACTCTGCATGTGAATTGAATGTTTACTTGTTGTTTATCACTATTCTTGAATACATGCGATGTATGGAATCCATATAAATAAAATTATATGGTAATTGATTGAGTCTGATTCCAGTTCAAAAATAACAGATATATTAAAATACTATTCAGTGAAGAATCAAAATATGATTTTGATGTCTGATTTTGGATGGACACGAAAATATTGAAATGGTTAACAACTAGAATAAATAAATGATATGATTTTTATATAACCGGGATTTTTCTAACATATGAATTGGAAAGGATTTGAATGGAAGTAATATTCAAAATACTTCGATATGGATTCCATGATTATATAGATATTATTGAGGAATTTCGAAGATATATATAAATATTCCCAATACGATATTTGTTAATTTCAGAATTTGATATTGAATATAAGTCGATATGATTTCTATTTAGAGCCTTGTATTTGATATCAAATTGGATTTTCGGTTTGTCGTGAATGGTGTCTTCAATAACACTACTCTTAAACCCAGTTGAGAAAATAATAAATCTTTTAACTAAGATTTAATGAAATTTTCCAATTAATAAATATAGTTGGAATTAAATGGTAGTTGATTTTTGGGTTCATTGTGAATAATGTTTTAAAAGACATTTGTTCTTAAACCCAATTAACGGTGAAGTTATGATTTGGAACTTATAATCTTTTAATTACGATAAATAAAATTTTCCAAACTAAAGTTCTCTAATTTAATACATTAAATTGGAATTGAGTGAAAGTTCCATTTTAATGGAAGAGGATCTTGGGTTTATCGTTAGCTTTATTTTAAATGACATTGGTTCTTTAACCCAGTTAAAGGCAAGATTAATTTCCTAAAGTTGAATAAACATTTAGTAATGATTTTTGGGATTAAAACCAAGTTGGAGTTTTAATGAATCTTTAATTAGATTGAATGTGAATAAGGTAATTAAATTTACCAAATTCAAAAATGTTCGAGAATGGAGTACCACTAGTTTAACTCCATGCGATCGTTAAATCTTTAATTAGATTTGAAACATGAAATGATAATTAATTTTACCGATAACACATTGGGTGTTAGATATGAAGTACCACCAGTTTTTCTCCATGGGATGAATAGGTTGGGATTTGAAAAATAAAATAAATGATTACTTTGGTAGGGCTCGATAATCCCGACTAGTTTGATAAACCTTAATTTAATTTAAGATTGTTGAAAGACAGTACAAAATCATTTGCAATGGTTTTCAAAGAAAGATTTAAACAAGAGGTTTAAATGAATTAAATCTTTTGTAAGATTTATGGGAATGATTCCCAATGTAATGAATATTTCAATAAAAGTATACTCTGGATTGGAATGAGGCATATGACTTGTTTTTATGGCACTTGATTATAAGATACGCGAGTTATTCGGAAAGACCGGGTTTAACCCATTTGGAATAACTGATACGACGAGTAAAATTCGATGACTTAAAGACATTGGTTGAATATTGGAGGTCTTCACATCGTTTGGATGATTACTGATGTCTTGATTGGGCTGTACACCCAAGATGAGGTAATAAGTAGTGATTATTCAGATGTACTTGGAGATAGACTGGATACGCGAGGGCCTCTCTCCCGTATTGGACATATGGGACGAGGAATAAGGTGCCTCTAGTTTTGTTCAGACCTAGACCGAACTTGTTAATGGATTGTGTGTCTGACATTGGATTTCATTCTATGTTCATTGATTTCTATTAAATATATATCTGTTTGGTGGCGAGAATTTATTCTCTTGCTTAACTCCCTTATCTGAGACGTACAAGCTTAGAGGTTATATATTGATAAACATCAGTTGTATGGCATGAATTGTCAATGTGGCATGCTAAGGTGTTATGATCAAGGCTATCGTCGAAAAGAAGGGCCTTGTGGTTGATAATCAAAGTACGGCATTAAAATAGCATAGCTTTGTTTTGTAGCGTTAATTCGTGAGCTTCACACCCAGTGTGAGTCAAAAGCGGGATAGCGATTGCAGGGAGTGCATGTGTTTCTTTCTAGCTAGAAGTGGTGTCATGGTACGGAGCCCAAACATTTTACTTATGTGGATGATGGATTGCGAGGCGCCTTGGATATGATTGGCCGCTAATGGCCAAGTGATAGGTCCGATAGGGCCAGGATGGGAATAACCGATACTCAAAAGTAAGAGAGGACTGGAAGATCCAAGGTCACATGTGTTGATCTTGGGCATCCCGCTAGATATGGACCGAAACTGGTGAGGATACAATCCTTGTCTCGATTCATAGATGGAATCCAGTTTCCAATACACGACTTTTTGGTTGTAGTTGTAAACCTATATGGCAACATAGGAGGATGGGGTACTATGCCGTCTTTGATAGATACATTTATATTTGAAGTTGTTTTAACAATATGCACTTATAGTAATATCAAAATGATTTGTTTTAAAGCGTATCAAGCATGTTTGGCTATTATAAGGTAAAACTCTGTCCTTTGGTTTGTGTTTGCATTGTGTAATAGAACCTTAGTCTTATAATAGCTTCATTTTTCAAAAAAGATAGCGTTGTTTTATATTTTGAACTAGCATTCGTGTGGAGTAAACCCATTCCATGTCATAAGGCGTGGTCCCATGATTTTTCCACTTTTAAAGTAAATTTTTAATAAATGTATTAAGTTCTCACACCAGTCCCATGACTGACTCGGAGCTTATTGTTTGCACCTAAAATCTGGGAGCCTATATTTTCCACACGTGTAGCTAGTAGTTTTGGTTTTGTAGATTTTTATTTAACAGGATCATGGTTTACAACTGGAACTATATTCTGAAAGCTTTGTAATCCTTGTATTTCTTTTGGTTGCATTAGTTGATGTATTCTCTGATATTATTTTTCGCTGTGTAATATTTATTCATACTCTGATATATTCTTATACTCTGATGTAAAATGTTGTAACATCAATGAAATATTCTGTTGTTTTGTGTTTTGATGTGTCGTGTTCTCATACATTCTGCTTTTTCCCATATCTACGGAGGCCGGGCGAATTCGGGGCATAACAGGTTTCATACCTTGTCATAGTCGGAATCCAATCTCCAATAAGCGCCCTGTGGTTTTTGATTTTATATTATATATGGAGCGTGAGACGTAAGCGCTCTGCAAGATTGCTATTGATTTGATGTAGACACTATTAATATATCACTGAATTTGATATCAAAAATATTTTGGGTTATCCTAAGGTGAAAACCATCCGTGTTTACGTGTGGATAGGTCTTACGATTATCTTTTCTTTCCAAAAGAATTTTTGGAAGTTAAATCAAATGCTTGGAGTTTACTCACACCAGTCCCATGATTAACCCAGAGTTTATTTTGTTTTGTTTACCCTAAACTCTTGGGTGCCCAAATTTGTACGGGCTGTCAAGTAGTCAGGATTTTACTAGTTCACTTAGTAGAGCTTGAAGCAGGAGGCTTCATCAGTTAGTTATAAAATATTGTATTTTCCATTGTGTACTATGTTGTATCTGGAAATAGGTGTTTATAATTATTTCAGAAATAGCTATTGCGTCCTGATAATGGTGTATATATATATATATACGCTCACTGATTTGTATTTCAAGAGTTATGTTATTTAATATATTTTGTTGGTTCCACTGTGAGATTTGTGTTCTTCATTTCCTTCTATTCTAATTTTTTCTTTCTTTCTATTCCTCGTCCTCAAACTTCTTTCTACTAATGATTCAAATTTCTATACAATTTTGGTTGGACGTATGGTGTTATTAGTCGACTAAAAAGGTACAGAAATGTGCCATTACATTTGGTATCAGAGCACAAGGTTGAGTAGTAACCTTGGCAATATGGCATAACTAATTAAAAATGGGGTTTGTAATATCCTAGGTTGAGTTTGAGTGCAAATGTATGAGCATGTATTTCCAGATTTGATATAAAACTATTTTATATTATGGTGACTGGTTTATTGAGTTATTTATGAATTCTGATCGATACAGAATGTACAACTATATCGATAGGTGTTTCTAAACTTTCGAACAAAGAAATTCGATACAGTATTGTTTTAAAAGGGGTAAATGAAATATTTTTTCCCAATTTTTTTTGATATAAAAGTAATAAATTTTGAACTATTATTGTATATATGAATGTATGGATTGTTATTACAATTGAATAAAATTATAAAAATATTGAAATAGTTATATATAACCAAATATAATTTGTATATGGATAATGTTTACGAATATGATGAATTGGAATTAGATTCAAACCAAAATTTAGAATTTAAATCCCGGATGTTTAGAAATATTCTCTGTAGTATTTTTAAAATTAATATAACATTACTTTGAAGTATTTTTTAAGAATGGTTTTAAATGGATTTTGAAAATGATTAAGCACTGAAATCACTTTAGGGGCGAGAAAATAGTTCTTATAGATCGCGACATTATCGGTATTCATTTTCAAGTTTCTAGGTGACGTATTGCTACCATAGTAAATTGTTAATGGAAAATTAGTTTGAAAAGAAGAAGTTAAAAAAAATCAAATGCTCTGAATTTGCAGATGATTATAAATATATAGAAATACTTATATGATTCCAAACTAATTTGAAATTAAACCCAGAAATTTGAATTCTAAAATTAATATTTAACATGTATAAGTTGAATAAATTGAAATGGTGGAAGTAAATCAAATGGATTGAAATTTAACTTAAGTTAAAAGGAAATTAGATTGGATAGAGATAATCCCGAATGAAATTAAATAAAGAGAAATGTTGAGATTTGAATTTTTTAAAGTGAATTCGACTTATGTATAAACAAGTTGAATATATATTGGATATTGTGACGGCTCGCCCCGTACCAGTCGACATGTCCAATGAAAGTGCGTTGTACCGATGTCCAACCAGCATGGGACGGTCGTCAAAGAAAGAAAAGAAGGAATTTGAACTAACAAGGAACCTGTCGAATGTATCACAGCGCATGGAATAAAATATAATAGTAACATACTTGACATAAAACAGGCGAGACAGTGCATAAGCTGAGAACTAAACCATAATCATCATAGCAGCGGAAATTCAAAATACAGCTTATGTTCCACATCATCATTATTACAACTTTGGAGAACTGTCTCTAAAGCAAAATAAGAAAGGTACACTACTAATTCCCAAAGTAGTGACCAGCAGCGACACATGGAGAATATCTATATATATCATACGTGGAAGCCTCCTACTCGTCTCCGGTGCAGCTACTCGTGCATACCACCTAACCTGTCTCTAGTCTGCCTGTTTAAGAGCACCCAGAGTAATAAGAAGAGACAAAAAACTCTAGGTCAGACAAAAGTATGGTATGAGCGATAAGCAGCAAAACAGAACAATAATAGGTATTCTAAACCATACCTGAACCTGGACCTGCAACCAAAGAGTTAGCACAACAAAATGTGCAATACTCTAAGGTGATGCTAACATATGGTGTAAAGATACAGGGTAGGTTTGTGCATGTCATAATAATGGCAAACAATCAAGCATAGCAACCATTCTCACATCTCTCACTCAGTGCGTAAAGCATATGATATCCGTTGCTTTGATCACCCAAATCCTTGCTATGATCACTTTGCCCCATGGAGTCATGGCGACTCCACAACACTGATCCATAGCCACTAGTCCTTGCTATGTCCACTTTGCCCCATGAAGTTATGACGACTCCACTGCACTGGCTCATAGCCATGCTACGAACAATCTGCCCCATGGAGTAATAACTACCCCACTATACTGAACCGTAGCCAAACAATCGTCCCTCGGTGGTGAATCAAGGCTACGGACGTCGATAACCCCTTTGCACACGTCCCGCAGCAAAGTCCAACTCATGAAAATCACTCATTGGTTCCCATCAAGATCCTGAGTTACAATTTCCCATTTGGACTACCTTTGCATCTCAGGTTTGGTCTCCTCCGGATCGGTTTGGCCCATCACTTCACTTTGCTTCGGATCGTAGTCTCCCATCGGTTTGATCTCCATCTGGTTCGGGTCGGTTCGTGATGCATGGAGCGGCTCGTGATGCTCCAGTTCGGATAGTGGATCTCCTGGTCATGAATGGCTTCGTTCGTGGTCATTCCATTAGGTCGGGTCGTGGCCGTAGCATCAGATCGATTCGTGGCACACTCCAAGTCGGATCGGGTATCGTGGCACTCCGATTTGGTCCTCCTCTTCATGCATCGAGTCATGGGTTGCTTCCTCAGGCGGTTCATCGGACCTTTTCTGGGTTGGGTCGGAGAGCTTTAGATACGAGCGGATCGGCTCGTGAGGGAGTGTCACGATCGGGTCGTGCGATCCAATACGGTCCACTTTTCTGCACTGTTTCCTGCGACTTTTCCAGTAACTGTTTTTGCCATACGACGGCGTTTTCGACCAATCTAACTCCACTAGACAATCATAAAACATTCCAAACAGTAATAACAACACTTATGATCAACCATAAACACTAAAACAACAATCTAATATGTCAAAACGGATCAAACATACCCAAAACCCATATTTTCTCCTTTAGCATGTTTAAGCAAATCTAATGATAGGATTAACAAAACTTAACCAAATTAACCCAAACTTCTAACAGAGGTCTAAAACGGTGTTTAAGAATTTCTAAACATTTTTTTAGAATTTATTAATACACAAATTCTCTAATTAAAACTAATTACCCATAAAAAACCATAATTAGTGTAAAAACAATGATAATCACTCACCTTAGCCAAAATATAAACTCAGATCTGAAATGATTCCTTAAATAGCACGAATTCCAATGCACACAGTAGCCTTTGCCTCTAATTTGATATTGATTTGCCTTGATTTGATGTTGATTAGCTTAAGATTCAATTAGAAAGTGATTTGAAGGTGTTTTAGAAAGTGGAGGCCATTGATAGGGTTGAAAGGGTGTTAGTGCCAGCTGAAAAATGACAAAGAAAAGGTTTCCCTAACCCTAATCAGCTCTTATAAAGCTCTAATCCTGAAATCCCCTAATGGGCCTAGCTGTTAATCACCCTATTTGGCCCGGTTAAGCTGTTTTTCACCCTCTAAACCTTAATTCGGCTATTTCTCCCAAACGGTAAGTCTGTTTGGCTAATGTTACCACTCTACGGAATTGTAAACCATCATCTGAATCCAATGGAAGTGATTTCAGGTCAAAACTCCTTACCAATCAAAAGTTATGGCCGAAACAAGATTAGTTAGGGGGAAAATAGCCATTTAAAAATTGGCAAAAAACATGAACATAAGAAATGAACCCAATATTCGCCTCCCAATGTTACATGGCTATATGACTTCGCATGAGAAAGAAATAAATATTCTATGATCCCCAAATGCGTAGATTGCGGGTCGGTTACATTCCTCCTCCCTTAAGAAATTTCGCGCTTGAAATTCCCTAACTAAGAAACAAGTAAAAGGATACCGCATGCCTACCAACCATTCACAACAATAAAACATATAAAACAACAAACAAGTCTATCCTAACATGCGGAAAACTAAATTACAATTAAAATTTTACCAAGCAAAGAGTTCTGGATATGCCTTCCTAATTTTCTCCTCTGTTTCTCAAGTACAATCATTCTCATCCTCGCTCCACTGAACCTTGACTAGATTCACCGCTTTCCTTCGAAGTTTCTTCGTATCGTGCTCGACAATACGAATCGGCTTGCGGTTCCCAACCGCTTTGGGTTCTACTTCGACATCATCCAACCGATCAGGTGAAATAGTCGCATCGGGGTCGTGCATGAAGTTCCTTAACTGGGAAACATGAAATACGTTATGAACTCCTTCCATCTTCTCTGGTAATTCAACTTTATATGCCAAATTCCCAACTTGCTCGAGGATCGGGAATGGACAATCAAATCTTGGTGCTAACTTGCCTCTCCTACCAAATCGTATTACGCTCTTTAACGGAGAAATCTTGACAAACACCAAGTCGCCAATGGAGAATTTTAAATCTCTTCTCCTCTTATCAGCATAACTCTTCTGCCTATCTTGGGCAGCCTTCATTCGCTGTTGAATGATCTTAATCTTGTCTGAAATTTCTCTTATCACATCTGGTCCAAGCATAAACTTCTCACCAGTTTCTAACCAGCATTACGGTGAGTTGCATGGTCTTCCGTACAAAGCTTCAAATGGAGCCATACCAATATTGGATTGATAACTATTATTATATGCAAACTCTACGAGATGCAAATGGTCATCCCATGATTCACCAAAATCTAATATGCAAGCTCTCAAGAGATCTTCTAATACTCAATTCACCCTTTCTGTCTGACCGTCGGTTTAAGGCTGGTACGCGGTACTGAGGTGTAATTCTGAACCTAAAGCCTCTTGTAAGCTCTTCCCAAATCCACTAGTAAACAACGGATCTCCATCACTCACAATGTCCTTGGTTACTCCATGAAATCTCACTACCCACATCATATATAGTTCCGCTAACTTAGCTGCCATTCTATTCGACTTGATAGGTATAAACCTTGTACTCTTAGTCAATCGGTCCACAATCACCCAAATGCTATCATGACCCGATCTAGTTCTTGGTAATCCATCAATGAAATCGATTGAGACTTGTTCCCGTTTCCATTCCGGAATTTCTAATGGTTGCAACAAACCACTAGGCTTATTTTCCTCAGCTTTAACTAGCTGGCAATTCATGCATTTGGATATAAACTTCCCAACGTCTCTTTTCATCCCTTCCCAATAGTTGGTCTGCCTCATATCTCGATACATTTTGTTACCACCGGGATGTATAGTCAGTTTCGAGTGATGATGTAACAACCCGAATTTCGACAGACCGAATTTTTCAAATTCGATCCATCGAGACCCGAGTTGGGTGCTCTGGTATCCTGCAGAAAAACACAGAGAAAAAGAAATATGTCAGAACTCGTAAAGCATCTCACAGCGGAAGGAATTAAAATATAATATATTCAAAAATAGCTTTACCTTATATATCATACTGTCTAACTAGTATCCATAGTTATACCATCTCTGCCTTGAACCTAACCTGGAAGTATGTAATAAGGACGGGGTCAGAACATAAGTTCTGTGTGAGTGGGCTTATAATAAACTTCTGTGTAATACTACATATACCGTTCAGTTATATTTTCTTGCTTATTAGGTTATTCGCGATATTAGCTCTCTAGGCTATACTCATGTCTCACTAGTAGGTTAACCTAATACAACATATATGTAGATACCCCCAACTCGTCTAATCCTTTTCCATGTATATATATAGCCCTTTGCTGTATGTCGTACGGGCTTCATCATGTAAATATATACTACTTTAGTGTAGTGCCACCATTCTTGAAATCGTTTGGACTGTCGCTCTCGATCTTCTAGATTCCGTGTATCATCTATATCTAATCTAAGGTATACTATCGAGCACTTCTTAGATTCAACCAGGGTTTACGCTACCCAAGGTCATTGGGGTTTATGCTACCTATTGAACGCTTCTCGGATTTAGAGTTTACGCGACCTAGGTCCAACTAGGGATTATGATACCTATCGAACGATGCCCCTTAGTCTAGAACACACTACCCAGAGTGATAAGTGTTCCTAGACTTGACGTCCCAATCGTATCGTAAACGTGCTAGATATCTAGTTGCACATGTCCTCTATATGTGCGGCCCAAGTCCCGTGGCAGGGCTAATCAAGAAACACGGAACTTGGTCGGGAGCTTTAAGTTATCTGTCGATGTAGATGCTAAGGTCTGTTTTTCCAGTGGCTATGCTCCCACTTGACCCCTCCCTCAACTAATGAAAGGCACACCTTGAAAAATGAGAACTATACGCAGGCCCCCCTATGCCCCACAAACCTATTCGCCAACCTCACCCATAACTAGATAGCAAGTATATGGTCTTTTGGAGTTCTCAGCCTTTCCGTTTTACGTATCTCGACTGACTCAAGATGGTTGGTAGATGACGAGTCGCTATCACAGGGCCACTTGTCTCGCCGAATCACGCTGGTCCATCCTAGTCTTTAGGTTGCCCTATATTGCAACAAAGGCATACTCTTGGTTCTTCTAACGCAGACCTTAACCTCTGTGAGCCCAGGCGGATCATCTGCATTCTCACAGAGGCATACCAAGAGTACCCTCACATCCTATGGAAGCTGCATGCTTCGTAACCCAAGACGTTGGAGCCTTTTTCATGATCAGACGGACGTTCGCTCCTTCTCGTGTTCTACTTGAGTTTCTTGACTAAGGTTTATTACTTAGTTCTCTTAACTAAGGTTTACCACTTAGTTTCCTGAATTGTTCATTTTCTTAACTAAGGTTTACTACTTAGCCCTCTTAACTAAGGTTTACTACTTAGTTCTCTTTCTCGTTACTTAGTTATCTTAACTAAGGTTTATTACTTGGTTCTCATAACCAAGGTTTGATACTTAGTTTCTGTTACTTAGTTCTCTTTTCAACTAAGGTTTGATACTTAGTTTCTGTTACTTAGTTCTCTTTTCAACTAAGGTTCGTTACTTAGTTCCTTTTTAACTAAGGTTTTTCAACGAATTCAAACATGACTAAAGTTTTCTTTATCAAACGATAGCGTACGGGTGTTTTCCCACATTTTCAACTTAGATTAACTTATTTCATAGTGTAAGTCGTCCCACCCTTCAAGTGTTGTATTATATCTTAAGTCATAATCTCCCCTTGTCCCTAGGACAAGTTTTACATATTTAATTCAAGTTTATAATAGGTAGTTATCATTCCCCCATTACTGTGTCGTTAATTTTAGGTTTGACTTAACCCTTCCTTTTACTTAACCCGCTACTTAAACTTTACCCAATTCAATTAATTTGTAATGCCATAACGGGTCCCCTTTGGTTAAGCATTATGTACGTATGTCTTAAATGTTGCCCAAGTCCCACTTAACCTCTTTTATTATTGTATCCATGTCTTACACATGTTGTACTACGGTTAAGTCCACCTTATTCATGTTTTACTTTACGTATCTTACTATAATTAAGTCCACATTTACATATTTTACATGTCTTGTCTTACTATGGTTAAGTCCATATTTACATGTCCTATTTTACATGTCACCCACTTAACCTTCTAACCATACCCATGTCACCCACATGTCTTATTATGGTTAGTAATCCTTAATTCATTCATTATGACGAACGGTGCATGACCTCCCACATTAGACCGAACACTTTGTGGCTGTTGGATTCGCCGGGCGGTTTCAAGCGGGTCTAACCTCGTGTCACCAACCGTTACGCCTATAATTCATGCCTTTGACCTCTCACATTAGACGTCCAATTGTGGTAGCTGGATTTGCCGAGCGGTTCCGGGCAGACTTACACCATAATTGCTCCTAACCTCGTGTCAAAGGTTCATTAACATCGTATTTCATCCGAACCCCAATTTTCATGTTATGTGCTTCCAATTCAACATATAGTCATGTTTACAATTTTGCCTATTCCAACTTGTCACTAATTACATATTAATTAGCCTTAATTACAAATTTCCAATATAGGCAATTTCATCAATTCCATGTAATTCCTACCCAAATATGCCAATTTCATATATATATATATATATTCCAATTATCCAAAATATTCAATAATACTCACTTTCATAAAATCAATGTTATCAAATTACATGCCGTTCATACCAATTTATTCATATTAAATTATACCAACACCATAGTCAATTAGAATTATTCCCAATTTGCATAAATTTAATATTGCAATATAATTATGTCCATATTCCAAATCATACACAAATCCTTCCAATCCATGTTATGCCCAAACATGTAAATTTCCAATGTCCAATTATACCTAATTGCATATAATCCATATCCAATGACAATTGTGTCAAACTTACTTAAATCCAACATTATAGATTACATTCCTCAACTGTATAAAATAGATTATGCCCAATATATGATATAACAATTGTTATGCCACAAACCCCAAAGTCACGAATTATTTTCTTCATTCGCATAAAATAAATTATGCCCCAATATTTTCATATTTCAATCGTACGTATACATAATAAGATTTCATCTAGGTTCGAGATAACCTAGATCTCAAAAATAAAAAGGGGCAAGAGAATAAAGAAACTATTATTTTAACATAAATTTTTGCATTGAATTTATAACTATGGAAATGATGAACGATAGTAATACTATTATACAAAATTTTATCATAATTCCACTCACAATGATTTTTGTGCTTTAATCCGTAGATCTTGGAATGATTTTCCTCCTTTTTGTGTTGCATAGCTTGAATTTCAGATCTGGATTTCTTTTATGTTCTTGCGCAATACTTGAATCTCCCCTTTATTTTGTTTATAGTAATAGAATTCCTCAATCTAATTCTTTTTAAATTTAAGAATAGTTTTGTGAGGAGAGAGGAGAGAAGAATAGATCAGAGATTTAGTGAGGAAGAAGAAGAATATGAGTTAGAGTAGAGCCATGGCGTTGCCATGAACTTTAGTGAAGATTACAATAGGCCTAGGGGTGTTTAAATACATGCTCAATTCCTTATCGTGCACACAACGCTGAGTCAGCATTGAACCTAGTTAAGAAAATAGTCCAGGTTCACAGATGAATCTAGCCAAATCTTATCGTACATGCAGTGCTAAGTCAGCATTGGGTCCCACAAGCTGTTTTGGCGCAGAAATTTGAATTTCCAATGTTTGAATTGTTTTAGCGTAGAAATTTGATTTTCGAACTTTTGAATTTCTGGAATTTGTTTAACTGTTTTATTCACATGAAATATTCTTATATGTATACAATAGCTTTAACGACCATTTTACACGTGTATATATATATACGCACAACTTTCCATTTTATTTTCAAAATTCAAACGATGTTGCACCGTTATTTAATTCTTGCCATATTTCATTTACTATAGCCTTATCTTAAATTTTATCTTTCGTATACATATATTTCTGCATATATATATATATATATATATATATATATATATATATATATATATTCTCATGTATATGCATATATTTTCTTTATTTCCTTATATGTACGTTCTTATCCTTTCAAATTTTGAATTTGTTTATGTACATATATTTGCATGTTCAGTTGGCCCTCTTTAAAACAGAGATAAAAATTATGCTGCCGCCGGGGTTCGAACCCCCGACCTCCATGTTACAAATCCAATGCCTTAACCAACTGAGCTAAAAAGTCTTTTGTTAATAAGTCTTAGAACAATGATAATTATTGTTCTCTCCTTACTTCTCTTTTTCATGTTAGTAACAATACGTAAATTAAACCAATGCATGAATCTTTTTCTTTTATTTTTCTTTTAATGTTAATGTATTATGTTTGCAAATCAGTGCATGCAACATATTTACATCGGATGCAACCAATCCTTTCTTTCTTTCATATATTAATTAATTTTCATTGTACATCACCATATTAATCCTATCCTTGGATATATATATATACATTTTTAATTACATTAAAAATACGGGGTGTTACATTCTCCCACCCTTAAAGAATTTCGTCCCCGAAATTCGATAAAAGTAAAATAGATAATCCCTCGCAACATCCAATAAGTGTTCATCCAATTGTTGCAGCACTGTGCACATGTGCAAAGTGAATTACATCATAACAAAGCATGTATGCCTAATTTGGATCCACCTATATGTATGAAAATTTTAAAAACTCTTTCAAATCATGATGCTCACATCCTAAATATACTTGCAGTTCTATATGAATGCAATATTTTTGAAAAATCAAAACATTTTTCACCCAAATTTTTCCATACTCTTACAAAATAAGAGCATAGTTCATCCAATTGTCGCATCCAAAACCCTACCAACCATCATTAAATTCGAAATTTAGAAAAATTTAATTTTCCAAATTCGATTTCTTATGTTATGAAAACGGAAAAATCCACATCCTCCGTTTTTCTTTTCTAATGGCACTTGGATTTTTACATAACTATTATATAAAGATTTCCTATTTTCCTGTCCAAGTACAACCACATTAGAAAGCTTCCTTTTCTATTTTAACTTATCTTGGAGTAATTTCATATTTATTCATCTTTTTCTTAAAATTTTCATTTTCTTTTCCCATCTTGCTTTGTTGCTTGATTGATTCAATTGTTTTCTTTGTTAGTTAGGCTAGTCTTCTTCTTAAGTTTTTCAACCAAGCTCTTCTGTTTTCAACTCAAACTGTATCCTACATAGCTACAACTATGGGCCATGCATCTTAGGACTATGCCACGAGTCCACTCAACAAGATCTATACTCTTGCTTGCCCTTCACTACCTAGTAGTCACTACTAGTCCATGTTGTGTATTACTAGCCTATACTTCTCTTTTCAAGCAACAATCCTAGACTCACACGGCTTATGCATTCTACGGGAATTTTTCCATTAGTTCAACACTGGCTAATCCTTGACTGTAAATTGGCAAGAAAATAACTCCCTGAGTATCAGCCCTGAAGACCAAAATCAACATCAGATTGACACTCAAAGAATTACTCAACTCAACCAATCCCCAGTTGGTTCTAATTGCTTTAACTTTATCTCGTTCTTTCTAGGCCTTAATCCTTAACTACTCCATTTTTAAAACATGGTTTGGCCTTCTTTCTTTTTTTATTACATTCTTCTTCCAAAAACTAAAAGTGGTAAAACTTTTATTCTTTTCTCAAAAACTTGCTTTTGCCAAACCCAAAAAACATGTCACAAAATAAAATGCAAAACATTTTCTTCAGATCATGAAACTGGAGTAGACAAGGACAACTAATGGGTTACATTGTTCCTAATGTTAACTTTGGCTGCTAAGGTGCAAATATCTACTCTATTCTTACACTTTACCGCTTATTTTGTTCACCCAACAAAATTTCTTTTTAAAACAATAATCAAATTTTATTTTTAACAAAGTAGAATTTCTTTTACAAAACGCAACACTTTCTTTTCAATCCTTTCATATAGTATAATATGAAAACTAGCGAGCTATATATGCTCTATATTATGCACGTTTTAAATGAGAGAATTTTATTTTTAAAATCATTGTTTTATACCCCACTTTACTTTCAAAACCCAACATGCACTAAATAATTTTTCAAACATCATAAATTACTTTTAAGATTAAAACTTGAAAAACACCACAAACTCTTTTACAAATTCAAGTTCTTAAAAGTTTATTATTGGGTTAAACTCAAAGTGGGTCCTTCAACTCAACTAGGCTTTCCTAGGCACTTTCCGAACCAATTCTCTCAACTATATATATTCCTAATCCATTTTCCACATTTTAACCTTTTTCTAATTTCTACGGTTTCATTTCTAAACCTACTAATCTGAAATACTAATATTTCAGTTTCCACCCTATGGGATACTTTTCTTTCTTTAGCTCTAAGCCATATTGTACACTTTCCCAACCACCTAATGGTCTCAAAAATTTCTATGTTTATTACTTTTGTGTACAAACTAAATATCCCAACTCTTTTCATACCTAGTGGGCTACTTTATGGATTTAGGTTTATATATAATATATTTATATTTTAGAAAATACAAATACGTTCACTCATAATCTCCCTAAGATCACTAAACCGAAGCTCTGATACCAGATGTAACAACCCGAATTTCGATAGACCGAATTTTTCAAATTCGATCCATCGAGACCCGAGTTGGGTGCTCTGGTATCCTGCAGAAAAAGACAGAGAAAAAGAAATATGTCAGAACTCGTAAAGCATCTCACAGCGGAAGGAATTAAAATATAATACATTCAAAAATAGCTTTACCTTATATATCATACTGTCTAACCAGTATCCATAGTTATACCATCTCTGCCTTGAACCTAACCTGGAAGTATGTAATGAGGAGGGGGTCAGAACATAAGTTCTGTGTGAGTAGACTTATAATAAACTTCTGTGTAATACTACATATACCGTTCAGTTATATTTTCTTGCTTATTAGGTTATTCGCGATATTAGCTCTCTAGGCTATACTCATGTCTCACTAGTAGGTTAACCTAATACAACGTATATGTAGATACCCCCAACTCGTCTAATCCTTTTCCATGTATATATATAGCCCTTTGCCATATGTCGTACGGGCTTCATCATGTAAATATATACTACTTTAGTGTAGTGCCACCATTCTTGAAATCGTTTGGACTGCCGCTCTCGATCTTGCTAGATTCCGTGTATCATCTATATCTAATCTAAGGTATACTATCGAGCACTTCTTAGATTCAACCAGGGTTTACGCTACCCAGGGTCATTGGGGTTTATGCTACCTATTGAACGCTTCTCGGATTTAGGGTTTACGCGACCTAGGTCCAATTAGGGATTATTCTACCTATCGAACGATGCCCCTTAGTCTAGAACACACTACCCAGAGTGATAAGTGTTCCTAGACTTGACGTCCCAATCGTATCGTAAACGTGCTAGATATCTAGTTGCACATGTCCTTTATATGTGCGGCCCGAGTCCCGTGGCAGGGCTAATCATGAAACACGGAACTCGGTCGGGAGCTTTAAGTTATCTGCCGATGCAGATGCTAAGGTCTGTTTTTCCAGTGGCTATGCTCCCACTTGACCCCTCCCTCAACTAATGAAAGGCACACCTTGAAAAATGAGAACTATACGCAGGCCCCCCTATGCCCCCACAAACCTATTGGCCAACCTCACCCATAACTAGATAGCAAGTATATGGTCTTTTGGAGTTCTCCGCCTTTCCGTTTTACGTATCTCGACTGACTCAAGATGGTAGGTAGACGACGAGTCGCTATCACAGGGCCACTTGTCTCGCCAAATCACGCTGGTCCATCCTAGTCTTTAGGTTGCCCTATATTCAAACCAAGGCATACTCTTGGTTTTTCTAACGCAGACCTTAACCTCTGTGAGCCCAGGCGGATCATCTGCATTCTCACAGAGGGAAACCAAGAGTACCCTCACGTCCCCTTGAAGCTGCGTGCTTCGTAACCCAAGACGTTGGAGCCTTTTTCATGATTAGACGGACGTTCGCTCCTTCTCGTGTTCTACTTGAGTTTCTTGACTAAGGTTTAGTACTTAGTTCTCTTAACTAAGGTTTACCACTTAGTTTCCTGAATCGTTCGTTTTCTTAACTAAGGTTTACTACTTAGCCCTCTTAACTAAGGTTTACTACTTAGTTCTCTTTCTCGTTACTTAGTCATCTTAACTAAGGTTTATTACTTGGTTCTCTTAACCAAGATTTGATACTTAGTTTCTGTTACTTAGTTCTCTTTTCAACTAAGGTTCGTTACTTAGTTCCTTTTTAACTAAGGTTTTTCAATGAATTCAAACATGACTTAAGTTTTCTTTATCAAACGATAGCGTACGGTGTTTTCCCACATTTTCAACTTAGATTAACTTATTTCATAGTATAAGTCGTCCCATCCTTCAAGTTTTGTATTTTATATTAAGTCATAACCTTCCCTTGTCCCTAGGACAAGTTTTACATATTAAATTCAAGTTTATAATAGGTAGTTATCATTCCCCCATTACTGTGTCGTTAATTTTAGGTTTGACTTAACCCTTCCTTTTACTTAACCCGCTACTTAAACTTTACCCAATTCAATTAATTTGTAATGCCATAACGGGTCCCCTTCGGTTAAGCATTATGTACGTATGTCTTAAATGTTTCCCAAGTCCCACTTAACCTCTTTTATTATTGTATCCATGTCTTACACATGTTGTACTACGGTTAAGTCCGCCTTATTCATGTTTTACTTTACGTATCTTACTATAATTAAGTCCACATTTACATGTTTTACATGTCTTGTCTTACTATGGTTAAGTCCATATTTACATGTCCTATTTTACATGTCACCCACTTAACCCTCTAACCATACCCATGTCACCCACATGTCTTATTATGGTTAGTATTCCTTAATTCATTCATTATGACGAATGGTGCATGACCTCCCACATTAGACCGAACACTTTGTGGCTGCTGGATTCGCTGGGCGGTTCCGGGCAGTCTTACACCACAAAGCGGGTCTAACCTCGTGTCACCAACCGTTATGCCTACAATTCATGCCTTTGACCTCTCACATTAGACGTCCAATTGTGGTAGCTGGATTTGTCGGGCGGTTCCGGGCATTCTTACACCACAATTGCACCTAACCTCGTGTCAAAGGTTCATTAACATCGTATTTCATCTGAACCCCAATTTTCATGTTATGTGCTTCCAATTCAGCATATAGTCATGTTTACAATTTTGCCTATTCCAACTTGTCACTAATTACATATTAATTAGCCTTAATTACAAATTTCCAATTATAGGCAATTTCATCAATTCCATGTAATTCCTACCCAAATATGCCAATTTCAAATATATATATATATATATATATATTCCAATTATCCAAAATATCCAATAATACTCACTTTCATAAAATCAATGTTATCAAATTACATGCCGTTCATACCAATTTATTCATATTAAATTATACCAACACCATAGTCAATTAGAATTATTCCCAATTTGCATAAATTTAATATTGCAATATAATTATGTCCATATTCCAAATCATACACAAATCCTTCCAATCCATGTTATGCCCAAACATGTAAATTTCCAATGTCCAATTATACCTAATTTCATATAATCCATATCCAATGACAATTGTGTCAAACTTACTTAAATCCAACATTATAGATTACATTCCTCGACTGTATAAAATTGATTATGCCCAATATATGAGATAACAATTGTTATGCCACAAACCCCAAAGTTACGAATTATGTTCTTCGTTCGCATAAAATAAGTTATGCCCCAATATTTTCAAATTTCAACCGTACGTATACATAATAAGATTTCATCTAGGTTTGAGATAACCTAGATCTCAAAAATAAAAAGGGGCAAGAGAATAAAGAAACAATTATTTTAACATAAATTTTTGCATTGAATTTATAACTGGGGAAATGATGAACGATAGTAATACTATTATACAAAATTTTATCATAATTCCACTCACAATGATTTTTGTGCTTTAATCCTTAGATCTTGGATTGATTTTCCTCCTTTTTGTGTTGCATAGCTTGAATTTCAGATCTGAATTTCTTTTATGTTCTTGCGCAATACTTGAATCTCCCCTTTATTTTGTTTGTAGTAATAGAATTTCTCAATCTAATTCTTTTTAAATTTAAGAATAGTTTTGTGAGGAGAGAGGAGAGAAGAATAGATCAGAGATTAAGTGAGGAAGAAGAAGAATATGAGTTAGAGTAGAGCCATGGCGTTGCCATGAACTTTAGTGAAGATTACAATAGGCCTAGGGGTGTTTATATAGATGCTCAAGACCTTATCGTACACGCAGCGCTGAGTCAGCATTGAACCTAGTTAAGAAAATAGTCCAGGTTCGCAGATGAATCTAGCCAAAACTTATCGTACATGCAGTGCTAAGTCAGCATTGGGTCCCATAAGCTGTTTTGGCGCAGAAATTTGAATTTCGAATGTTTGAATTGTTTTGACGTAGAAATTTGATTTTCGAAATTTTGAATTTATGGAATTTATTTAACTGTTTTATTCACATGAAATATTCTTATGTGTATACAATTCCTTTAACGACCATTTTACGCGTGTGTATATATATATATATATATATATATATATATACGCACAACTTTCATTTTATTTTCAAAATTCAAACGATGTTGCACCGTTATTTAATTCTTGCCATGTTTCATTTACTATAGCCTTATCTTAAATTTTATCTTTCGTATACATATATTTCTGCATATATATATATATATATATATATATATATTCTCATGTATATACATATTTTTTTTTTATTTCCTTATATGTACGTTCTTATCCTTTTAAATTTTGAATTTGTATATGTACATATATTTGCATGTTCAGTTGTCCCTCTTTAAAACAAAGATAAAAATTATGCTGCCGCCGGGGTTCGAACCCCCGACCTCCATGTTACAAATCCAATGCCTTAACCAACTGAGCTACAAATTCTTTTGTTAATATGTCTTAGAACAATAATAATCATTGTTCTCTCCTTACTTCTCTTTTTCATGTTAGTTACAATACTTAAATTAAACCAATGCATGAATCTTTTTCTTTTCTTTTTCTTTTAATGTTAATGTATTATGTTTGCAAATCAGTGCATGCAACATATTTACATCGCATGCAACCAATCCTTTCTTTCTTTCATATATTAATTAATTTTCATTGTACATCACCATATTAATCCTATCTATGGATATATATACATTTTTAATTACATTAAAAATACGGGGTGTTACAGATGACATTCTCTAAGCACTTCATCTCTCAATCCATTGACATTGGGTACAACTAGTCTTCCATTCTTTCTAAGTCATCCATCTCAATCAAGCCTATAATTGTTCATCTCCTCGTCGATACCCATCTCTAACTTGGAGATGATTTCCAATAGGTTAGGATCGTCTCTCTGACTGGAACCAATCCGCTCAATCAAAGTGGGTCTGATCATCAAACTTGCTAATACTTCTGGATTCAATTCGCACTTTGGTCTGAAATCATACCCAGCGATGTACTCCAGTTGCTTCCAACCCAGAAACATAGCCCCTAAACTGGCATGTCTTCTACTCAATGCATCAGTTACCACATTGTCCTTTCCTGGTGTATATGCGATATCGAAATTGTAGGAAGCCAAGAATTTTAGCTATCTTTGCTGTATGCGATTTAGATCCTTCTGCGAGAAAAGATACTTTAACGATTTATGATCGGTAAACAACTCGAATCTTTCTCCCAAGAGATCATGTCTCCACATCTTTAATGCGAACACGATCGCTGTCAATTCGAAATCATGGGTAGGATACCTTTTCTCATGCAGTTTCAGTTGCCAACTAGCATAAGCTACAACCTTACCTCCTTGAATCAATACAGCACCTAGTCCGGTACCACAGCATCTGTGTACACCTTCATCTCTTCATTCCCTTTAGGAATGAGTAACACTGGTGCACATGTCAACTTTTCCTTTAGACTCTTAAATGCATTCTCGCACTTTTCGTCCCAAACAAAAGTTTGTTTTTTCTTAGTCAACTGAGTCATCAGTGCCGCTATTTTGGAGAAGTCTTGAATAAACTTATGATAATATCCTGCTAACCCCAAGAAACTTCTTACGTCTGTTGCATTCTTGGGTGTAAACCAATCTTGTATCATGGCCACCTTTGCAGGGTCCACGGCAATACCATTTTCTAAAACAACATGGCCCAAAAATCTTATTTCACTCCTCCAAAAGTGACACTTAGAAAACTTTTCTTTCAATTGGTGTTTTCTCAACACCTCCATCACTATCCTCAGATGTTCCTTGTGTTCTTCCTCTGTCCTCGAATAAACCAAGATATCGTCTATGAACACAAGAACAAACTTATTCAATTGATCCATGAATACCCTATTCATAAGATCCACAAAATATGCTAGTGCATTGGTCAACCCAAGTGGAATGACTAACCACTCATAGAATCCAGGCGGCGTCCGAAAGGCCGTTTTAGCTATACTCTCAGCTTCCACCCTAAGCTGATGAAAACCTGTCGTGAGATCCAACTAGGAGAACACTCTCGCGCCACTCAACTGATCACACAAATCATCTATCCGTGGTAGAGGATACTTATTCTCCCTCGTCACCTTATTCAACTCGCGGTAGTCCACACAAAATCGAAGGGAACCATCTGCCTTGGTAGCAAACACAGCTGTTGCTCCCCACTCAGAAACACTTCTTCTGATAAATCCCTTCTTCAACAGATCGCTTACTTGCACCCTCAGCTCTCACTGCTCCCTTTATGCCATACGACGAAATGGCATCACTATAGGTCTGGCATCTTTCACTAAATCAATACGAAACTCAATCTCTCGGTGTGGTGGAAGTCCGGTCACTTCCTCGAAGACGTTCGGATACTGGCCAGCTACGGGCACATCTGACAACTCATCATGCGGGATGTCGAGGGAATTTAGAAAACTGGCCATTACCCCATCACTAGGTAGACCACCAAACACTACCCTCCACCCAACATCCGCACTAACTGTCACCAAAAAGCCCTCAGAGTCTACCACCACCCTGTAACTTGGAACCAATCGACTCCCAAAATAATGCCAAACCCAGTAAAGCCCAAAACAAAGCTATCACAAACAAACATGCATCGATGACTCGATAAGACCACATTACGACAAATCATGCTAATGTTAGTTGAACCACCAATCGGGTTCGTCACTACTAAAGGTCTATCGACTATCTCGGGTTCCAATCCCAACCTATCTACCAGATCACTAGATATGAAGGAACGGGAAGCTCCGGTATCAAAAAATACTCAAACAGAAACATCATAAATAGAAAGCATACCTTGAATGACGACATTCTTTCCTTTCTCCGCTGCCGACGAAGAAGGAACAACATTAAGAGCATATGCTTTCACAATCTGCTTCTCTTTAGGGGGTTGCGGACATTTATCCTTGTGATGTCCCATTTGGCCACAGTTGAAGCAATTCCTATCCGCTAGCTTTGCTCGACATTCTTTAGCATAAGTGTGATGGCCCGCCCCGCACGAACCGATATTTACTCCAAAAGTGCGCTGTACACATGTCCAGTTAGCACGGAACGGGTCGTCAGAAGGAAAAAGGAAGAAGTAAATGAACATACAAAGAACCTGTAGAATGTCTCACAGCGCATAGAATAAAATATAATAATAACATACTTAACATAAAACAGGAGAGACAGTGCATAAGCTAAAACCAGAACTAAGCATCATAGCAGCGGAAATCCAAAATATAGCTTATTACAACTTTTCGAACTGTCTCAAAGCAAAAGCAAGATAAAGGAGGTACACTACTAATGCCCAAGTAGCGACCACCAACGACACAGGGAGAATGTGTATATATATATATCATACGTGGAAGCCTCCTGCCCGCCTCCAAATCAGCTACTCGCGCATCCCCAGCTAACCTGTCTCTAGTCTGCTCGTGTGAGCACCCAGAGTAATAAGAGGAGACATAAAACTCTGGGTCAGACATAAAGCCTGGTATGAGCGATAAGCATCTAAAGTGAATAATAACAGGTAGACTAAAACATACTTGAACCTGGACCTGCAACCAAAGAGTTAGCACTACATACTGTACAACACTCTAAGGTGCCATATCAAAAGGTGTAAAGATACGGAGGTGGGGGTGTGCATGTCATAGTGATGGCAAACAATCAAACATAGCATTCATCCTCACATCTCTCACTCAGTGCGTAAAGCGTACGATATTCACCACTTCGATCACCAACCCTTGCTACGATCACTTTGCCCCATGAAGTCATAAAATGGCTTCACTACACTGATAACGTAGCCACTAATCCTTTGCTATGTCCACTTGCCCCATGGAGTTATTCACCCCATCTGCGCTGGCTCATAGCCTTACTAATCCTTACTATGTCCACTTGCCCCATGGAGTTATTCACCCCATCTGCGCTGGCTCATAGTCTTACCAATCCTTTACTATGTCCACTTGCCCCATGGAGTTATTCACCCCATTTGCGCTGGCTCATAGTCTTACTACGCATCACCTTGCCCCTCAAGTCATAATGACTCTACTGCACTGATAACGTAGTCTTGCTACCATCACCTTGCCCCTCGAGTCGCAATGACTCTACTGCACTGATAAGTGGCCCATCATTCATTTTCAGTGGTGAATCGAAGTTATGAACGTCGGCAACTCCTTAGCACACGTCCCGCAGCAAAGCCCAACCATGAAGTGAACTCATTGGTTCCCAACTGGATCCTGAGCTCTAACTTCCCATATTGGACTACCTTTGCATCTCGGGTTATTGGTCAATACTGGGTCGGGTCGGGTTCTCTTCAAACCTTCGGTTCGGGTCGGGTGTCTGCGTTGCATCAGTTCGGGTCTCCCTCTGTAGCGGTTCGGGTCGGGTCCACTTCATCGCGTCGGTCTGGGTCGGGTATCTTTCTTCAGGTTGGGTCGGGTGTCCCACCTCCCCTCCAATTCGTGCTTCCGCTCCGATCCGCTCCCTCATTCTTCACTTGCTCCGATCCGGTCCCTCCTTCTTTATCCGATCCGATTGCTTCTCCTTTATCCGATCCGATCCCAGTTCAGTTAGCGTGGCCTTCCTTTTTGCCAGTTTTCTCAAGTGTCAGGTTCCGATCCGATCGAATCCCTTGCCCAGTTCAACATATCCGATCCGAGCCCCCATATCCGATCCGATCCGAAACCTGCATTGCTTTCTGAAACTGTTCCAGCAAGTGTTTACGCCATTCGACGACGTTTTCGACCATTCTAACTATTGAAATCAATCACAAAGCATATAATACAGTCATAGCAACATGCATAATCATCCACAAACATCAAAACATCAATATGATAGGTTAAAATGGATCAAACATACCCAAAACCCCAATATTTCCCCTTAAGCATGTTTAGGTGAAACTAATGATAGGATTAGCAAAACTTAACTAAATTAACCCAAATTCATATCAGAGGTCTAAAACATCATTTAGGAATTTATGAACATTTTTCCCGAATTTATTAGTGTATAAATTCGCTAATTAACACTAATTACCCTTAATTAGCCATAATTAGTGCAAAACTATGCAAATCACTTACCTTAGCCACAAATAAACTAAGATCTGAAATAAACTTCTGATTTGATGCAAATCCTAATACTAAACAGCGGCTCCAATGTTGATTTGGTGTAGATCTTTCTTGATTAGAGGTTGCTAAACTTAATCCTTGACCAAAAGATGATTTGGAGGTGATTTAGAGGTTGGAGGCCATTTTTAGGGTTCCTTGTTGATAAGTGGAGGCTAGAAAACCGAAATGGAATGATTCTCCGTCTCATTTCAGCCTTCGCATAACCCTAATCCCGAAATGGGTTATGGGCCTACTCACTAATCACCCAATTTGGCCCGGTTAAGCAGTTTTTCCACCTTCCAAACCTTATCTCAGCCATATCTCCCAAACGGTAAGTCCGTTTGGCTATTATGACCACTCTACGGAAAGGTAAACCATCAAACGAATCTAATGGAAGTGGTTTCAGGTCAAAATTCCTTTCCAATCAAAAGTTATGGCCAAAACAAAATCATCTAGGGGCAAAACGGTCATTTAAAAATCGACAAAAATCGTGAACATGGGAAATGACTCTAATGGATGTTTCCCAAAGTTACATGACCATACGACTTCATATGGGAAAGAAATAAATATTCTATGATCCTCCGATACCAAGAATGCGGGTCGTTACACTCTCCCCCCTTAAGAAATTTCGCCCCCGAAATTCCGTAATCAAAACACACAAAAAGGTTCTCGCATGCCTATCAACCACAAAACAACAATCAAACTTGCAAAACAAGTAAGGCAAGTCTATCCTAGCATGCGGAATAACTAAATTATGAAGTAAGTCTTACCAGGCAAAGAGTTCTGGATACGTCTTCCTAATGCTTTCCTCTGTTTCCCAAGTACAATCATTCTCGCTCTCGCCCCCACTGAACCTTGACTAGCTTCACCGCCTTCCTTCGAAGTTGCTTCGTATCGTGCCCCACAATTCGAATTGGCATGCAGTTCCCAACCGCCTCGGGTTCTACTTTGAAGTCCTCTAACTGATCAGGTGAAATAGTCATATTTGAGTCGTGAACGAACTTCCTTAGTTGGGAAACATGAAATACATTGTGAACTCCCGCCATCTTCTCTGGTAAGCCAACTCTATATGCCAAATTCCCGACTAATTCAAGAACAGGGGATGGGCCAACAAATCTTGGTGCTAATTTGCCTCTCCTGCCAAATCGTATCACGCTTTTCAATGGAGAAATCTTGACAAACACCAAGTCACCAACGGAGAATTTTAAATCTCTTCTCCTCTTATCAGCATAACTCTTCTGCCTATCTTAGGCAGCTTTCTTTCGTTGTTGAATGATCTTGATCTTATCGGAAGTTTCCCTCACCACATCTGGTCCAAGCACAAACTTCTCGCCGGTCTCTATCCAACATGATGGTGAGTTGCACGGTCTTCCGTACAAAGCTTCATATGGAGCCATACCGATACTGGATTGGTAGCTATTATTATATGCAAACTCTACTAGATGCAAATGGTCATCCCATGATCCACCAAAATCCAATATACAAGCTCTCAAGAGATCTTCCAATATACGGTTCACCCTCTCCGTCTGACCGTCAGTTTGAGGATGATATGCGGTACTGAGATGTAATCCTGACTCTAGAGCCTCTTGTAAGCTCTTCCAAAACCCACTAGTGAACAACGGGTCTCGGTAACTCACAATGCTTTTGGGTACTCCATGAAATCTCACTACCCACTTCATATACAATTCTGCCAACTTGGCTGCCGTTCTGGTCGATTTGACTGGTATAAATCTTGTGCTCTTAGTCAATCGATCCACAATTACCCAAATGCTATCATGTCCCGATCTGGTTCTTGGTAAGCCATCGATGAAATCCATCGAGACTTGCTCCCATTTCCATTCGGGAATCTCTAATGGTCACAATAACCCACTAGGCTTCTTTTGCTCGGCTTTAACTAGCTAGCAATTCATGCACTTGGATATAAACTTCCCAACGTCTCTTTTCATCCCTTCCCAGTAGTAAGTCTGCTTCATGTCTCGATACATCTTAGTACCACCGGGATGTATAGTCAGTTTTGAGTGATGACATTCTCTAAGCACTTCATCTCTCAAACCATTCATGTTGGGGATAACTAGTCTTCCGTTCTTTCGAAGCCACCCATCTCGATCAAGTCCATACACATTCATCTCCTTACCGTCGATGTTCATCTCTAACTTGAAGATGATTTCCTATAGATTAGGATCGTCCCTCTGGCTGGAACCAATCCGCTCTATCAAAGTGGGTCTGATCGTCAAACTAGCTAGCATGATTGGATCCAATTCGCACCTTGGTCTGAAATCAAACCCCACGATATACTCCAGTTGCTTCCGTTCAAGAAACATTGCCCCTAAGCTGGCATGTCTCCTACTCAAGGCATCGGCTACCGCATTACCTTTCCCAGGTGTGTATGCGATATCAAAATCATACGAAGCCAAGAACTCTAACCATCTCTGCTGACGGAGATTTAGATCTTTCTGGGAGAAGAGATACTTTAACGATTTATGATCAGTAAACAACTCAAATCTTTCTCCCAAGAGATAGTGTCTCCACATCTTCAGCGCAAACACGATCGCTGCTAATTCCAAATCATGGGTAGGATACTTCTTCTCATGCGGCTTTAGCTGTCGACTAGCATAAGCTACAACCCTACCTCCTTGCATCAATACAGCACCCAGTCCGGTACCACAAGCATCCGTGTATACCGTCATCTCTTCATTCCCTTTAGGAATGACTAACACTGGCGCACGCTTCAACTTCTCTTTTAGAATCTTGAAGGCATCCTCACACACTCCGTCCCAAACGAATGACTGATTCTTCTTAGTCAATTGAGTCAACGGTGCTGCTATCTTGGAGAAGTCCTGGATAAACTTACGATAGTATCCAGCTAACCCCAAGAAACTTCTTACATCTGTTGCATTCTTGGGCGTAGGACAATCATGTACCGTAGCCACCTTCGCAGGGTCCACGGAAATACCACTCTCTGAAACAACATGACCCAAGAATCTTACTTCCCTTCTCCAAAAATGACACTTAGAGAATTTTGCTTTCAATTGGTGTTTCCTCAACACCTCCATCACTATCCTCAAGTGTCCCTTGTGTTCCTCCTCTGTCCTTGAATAAACAAGGATATCATCCATGAACACAAGAACAAACTTATTCAACTAATCTCTGAATACTCGATTCATAAGATCCACAAAATAGGCTGGTGCATTGGTCAACCCAAATGGCATGACCAACCACTCATAAAATCCAGACGGCGTCCTAAATGCCGTTTTCGGAACACTCTCATCTGCTACTCGAAGCTGATGAAATCCTGTCGCGAGGTCCAACTGGGAGAACACTGTTGCTCCTTCCAGCTGATCAAACAAATCATCTATCCGTGGTAGAGGATACTTATTCTTCCTCGTCACCTTATTCAACTCGCGATAGTCCACACACAAACGAAGGGAGCCATCTGCCTTAGTGGCAAACACAACTAGTGCTCCCCACTCGGAGACACTCCTTCTAATAAATCCCTTCTTCAAAAGATTGCTGACTTGCACCCCGAGCTCTCGCTGCTCCCGTGGTGCCATACGACGAAGTGGCATCACTATAGGTCTGGCATCTTTCAATAAATCAATACGGAACTCAATCTCTCGGTGTGGCGGAAGCCCGATCATCTCCTCGAAGACGTCCGGATACTGGCCAACCACGGGCACATCTGACAACTCATCCTGCGGGATGTCGAGGGAATTTACAAAACTAGCCATAACCCCATCACTAGGTAGACTACCAAACACTACCCTCCGCCCATCATCCGCCCTCACTGTCACCAAAAAGCCCTCACAGTCTACCACCAACCCGTATCTTTGGAGCCAATCGACTCCCAATTTAATGCCATACCCAGTAAAGCCCAAAACAAAGCAATCACATACAAACATACATCCATGACTCGATAAGACCAAATTTCTGCAAATCATACTAAGGCTAGTCGAACCACCAATCGGGTTCGTCACAACCAGTGGTCTATCGACTATCTCGGGTTCCAGACCCATCCTATCTACCAGGTCACTAGATATGAAAGAACGGGAAGCCCCAGTATCAAACAAAACTTGAACTGGTACATCATAAATAGAAAGCATACCTTGAATAACAACATTCTTTCCTTTCTCCGCCGCAGTTGGGGCATTCGACGAAGAAGGAACAACATCAATAGCATATGCTTTCACAATCTGCTTCTCTTTAAGAGGTTGCAGACACTTATCCTTGAAATGTCCCACTTGACCACAGTTGAAGCACTTCTTATCCGCTGTCTTGGCCCGACAATCTTTAGCATAATGGCCCTTCTTTCCACAGCTGAAGCACTCAACATCCTTCTTGCTCTTTTTCTGGCCACCTTTAGATTGGTCCTGCTTCCTCTTATTCTGAGAGTTATTCTTGCCTCCACCGCCTGCTTGCGGCTTTGGCCCTTCTGCAGATGCAGCCTCAGTTTTTGACTTAGGGTAAAGACTCTCTGATCTCAAAGCTTTCCCCACGATCGATTCAAAAGTCTCATCGATGTGATTGATAAGCCTTTCCCCCAAGTACCCATACAAACCAGTAATGAACTTCTCATTCTTCTTCTCAGGAGTGTCAATGAGAGACAGTCCATACTTCGACAAAGTGTCGAACTCAGCAATATAATCAGAAACTGCCCTCCCATTCTGCTTGAGTTCTAAGAACCTCTTGAACAACACTGACTTCTGGGCAGCTGGAATAAACTTCTCGCTAAAGCGAGCCTTGAACTGAACCCAAGTAACCTGGTCCTCTGGAGTAGTTGTTCTAATGGCATTCCACCAATTCATCGCTCGCCCTTGCAGCTGACGAGACGCTAGCCTTCTCTTCATCGCATCCTCAAGACCCAAGTCATCGAAGATACGGTCACAGCTACCCATCCAATCTTGAACATCTGTGGCCGACTCCGTCCCGTGGAACGGCTTTCCACCAAGGTTAGTGTAATCCTTGCACAACTTGGCGAAATCGACCCTAGGCGCCTGCACTACTGGGCCAGCACCAACTCCGGGATTGGGAACTGCCCCTTGCACTTCTCTAAGCATGTCTCTCATGAGGTCAGTAAACATTGCCCTCATGTCAGCGGCATTCCCTTGGTTCCTCTACCAGCACCCCTCGTGTCTCGGCTCATCGTCAAACTGAAAAAAGGAAACGATTAACGACCCCATAGTGGTGCTAGTGCAGTGCGACTTCATTCTTATACTACTGATAGTAAATACATGTATAGCTTTTGAAAACCAAAGTAATCACAAATACGCTTTCTCATATACGTACTATCTCTCCCTAGTATCTTTCCCTAGGTTAACTACGCAACCTAGAGCTCTGATACCAAGTGTGACGGCCCGCCCCGCACCAACCGACATTTACTCCAAAAGTGCGCTGTACACATGTCCAGTTAGCACGGAACGGGTCGTCAGAAGGAAAAAGGAAGAAGGAAATGAACATACAAAGAACCTATAGAATGTCTCACAGTGCATAGAATAAAATATAATAATAACATACTTGACATAAAACAGGAGAGACAGTGCATAAGCTAAAACCAGAACTAAGCATCATAGCAGCGGAAATCCAAAATATAGCTTATTACAACTTTTCGAACTGTCTCAAAGCAAAAGAAAGATAAAGGAGGTACACTACTAATGCCCAAGTAGCGACCACCAACGACACAGGGAGAATGTGTATATATATATCATACGTGGAAGCCTCCTGCCCGCCTCCAAATCAGCTACTCGCGCATCCCCAGCTAACCTGTCTCTAGTCAGCTCGTGTGAGCACCCAGAGTAATAAGAGGAGACATAAAACTCTGGGTCAGACATAAAGCCTGGTATGAGCGATAAAAATCTAAAGTGAATAATAACAGGTAGACTAAAACATACTTGAACCTAGACCTGCAACCAAAGAGTTAGCACTACATACTGTACAACACTCTAGGGTGCCATATCAAAAGGTGTAAAGATACGGAGGTGGGGTGTGCATGTCATAGTGATGGCAAACAATCAAACATAGCATCCATCCTCACATCTCTCACTCAGTGCGTAAAGCGTACGGTATTCACCACTTCGATCACCCACCCTTGCTACGATCACTTTGCCCCATGAAGTCATAAAATGGCTTCACTGCACTGATAACGTAGCCACTAATCCTTTGCTATGTCCACTTGCCCCATGGAGTTATTCACCCCATCTGCGCTGGCTCATAGCCTTACTAATCCTTACTATGTCCACTTGCCCCATGGAGTTATTCACCCCATCTGCGCTGGCTCATAGTCTTACCAATCCTTTACAATATCCACTTGCCCCCATAGAGTTATTCACCCCATCTGCGCTGGCTCATAGTCTTACTACGCATCACCTTGCCCCTCAAGTCATAATGACTCTACTGCACTAATAACGTAGTCTTGCTACCATCACCTTGCCCCTCGAGTCGCAATGACTCTACTGCACTGATAAGTAGCCCCATCATTCATTTTCAGTGGTGAATCGAAGTTATGAATGTCGACAACTCCTTAGCACACGTCCCGTAGCAAAGCCCAACCATGAAGTGAACTCATTGGTTCCAAACTGGATCCTGAGCTCTAACTTCCGATAATGGACTACCTTTGCATCTCGGGTTATTGGTCAATACTGGGTCGGGTCGGGTTCTCTTCAAACCATGGGTTCGGGTCGGGTGTCTGCGTTGCATCAGTTCGGGTCTCCCTCTGTAGCGGTTCGGGTCGGGTCCACTTCATCGCGTCGGTCCGGGTCGGGTATCTTTCTTCAGGTCAGGTCGGGTATCCCACCTCCCCTCCAGTTCGTGCTTCCGCTCCGATCCGCTCCCTCATTCTTCACTTGCTCCGATCCGGTCCCTCCTTCTTTGTCCGATCCGATCGCTTCTCCATTATCTGATCCGATCCCAGTTCAGTTAGCGTGGCCTTCCTTTTTGCCACTTTTCTCAAGTGTCAGGTTCCGATCCGATCGAATCCCTTGCCCAGTTCAACATATCCGATCCGAGCCCCCATATCCGATCCGATCCGAAACCTGCACTACTTTCTGAAACTGTTCCAGCAAGTGTTTACGCCATTCGACGACGTTTTCGACCATTCTAACTATTGAAATCAATCACAAAGCATATCATACAGTCATAGCAACATGCATAATCATCAACAAACATCAAAACATCAATATGATAGGTTAAAATGGATCAAACATACCCAAAACCCCAATATTTCCCCTTAAGCATGTTTAGGTGAAACTAATGACGGAATTAGCAAAACTTAACTAAATTAACCCAAATTCATATCAGAGGTCTAAAACATCATTTAGGAATTTATGAACATTTTTCCCGAATTTATTATGTATAAATTCGCTAATTAACACTAATTACCCTTAATTAGCCATAATTAGTGCAAAACTATGCAAATCACTCACCTTAGCCACAAATAAACTAAGAACTGAAATAAACTTCTGATTTGATGCAAATCCCAATACTAAACAGCGGCTCCAATGTTGATTTGGTGTACATCTTCCTTGATTAGAGGTCGCTAAACTTAATCCTTGACCAAAAGATGATTTGGAGGTGATTTAGAGGTTGGAGGCCATTTTTAGGGTTCCTTTGTGATAAGTGGAGGCTAGAAAACTGAAATGGAATGATTCTCCATCTCATTTCAGCCTTCGCATAACCCTAATTCCGAAATGGGTTATGGGCCTACTGACTAATCACCTAATTTGGCCCGGTTAAGCAGTTTTTCCACCCTCCAAACCTTATTTCAGCCATATCTCCCAAACTGTAAGTCTGGCTATTATGACCAATCTACGGAAAGGTAAACCATCAAACGAATCTAATGGAAGTGGTTTTGTGACGATCCCAAAACCCCGTGACACGGTGTTAAGGATAATCATTGGAATATAACACATTAATCATCATTAGCAGATCACAGATAATAGCATAAACAGAAAATAGAATAATTTACACACATATGATAGCGGAATCATATAGATATCATCACATCAGAGAAGCACAGTACAGGATACAACTTAGTGCATAATGATAAATAATCAGTCACCATCGCCCCAGGCGGAATCATACATAAAGAGTACACAAAAGGAATATCAGTCTACATCGCCAGTGGCGGAATCATAATATAGATACAATAATGGCGGAGAAAATCCAAGTCAGCACGGTGTAGTCAAGCCTCGCCATGAGCCAAAAGGTGCGTTAAAAACCTGTAACTAGGCTGCCCGTGTGAAAATGAGGGCACCCGAGTTTGCAAGGTGAAACAAACTACGAGTCAGTCATGGGACTGGTATGAGAAATCTACTCAATTCATTAACAACAATAATAAGGCAAATCAAAGGACCACGCCACTTTCGTGGAACGGGTTTACTCCAATGAGTGCTAGTGCATGAAATAAAACAAACGATTAAATCAACGCAATGCTTTTTATAAAATGAAGCCATTATAAGACTCAGGTCCCATCACACAATGCAACACAAGCCGGAGGATAGAGTTTTTCCCTTATAATGGCCAAAAATGCTTCATACGTATAAAACAAAAGTGTTTGATATTATTACTAGTGCATATATGTTTCAAAAGTGATTTCAATCATAAATATCAATCATAGGCGGCATAAATGACCCATACCACTATGTCGCCATACTAGTAATACAATCACAACCGCATATTTCGTATTGGAAATTGGATTCCTTCATGAGTCGAGGCAAGGGGCAAGCTCCTCTCCGATTCGAGACACTCTAGCAAATGCCTCGGGACCGCACACAGCAATCCCCTGGATCCTCCAAGGCCGGTCCTCTCTTACTTTTGAGGATTGGCAATTCCTGAACACACGTTTCCCGGTCCTTACAGACCTATAATCGAGGCGCCTCGCATTCCAACAACCACACAGGTGAAAAGTAGATATAAATGTCAGGGCTGGGAGGTCACTGACACCACCATAGCTAGAAAGAAACGTCATGCACTCCTTGGGTCCTTCTCCCGTTTTTGACTCATACCGGGGTGTGAGGCTCGCGAATTCACGTTATACACAAAGCTACGTCACACAGACCATGCTTTGATCATCAACCACAAGACTTTGCTTTGCAACAGAAGCCTTGATCATATGCCACTTAGGCGTGCCACACAGGCAATCCACTCCATGCGACTGATTTCTGTCAATACATAACCTCTGAGCTCGTACGTCTCAGAGAAGGGCGTTAAGCAAGAGAATAAATTCTCTGCCGCCAAACAGATATATATTTAACAGAGATCAATCAACACAGAACAAAATCCAATGTCAGACACACAGTCCATTTACAAGTCCGTTCTGGGTCTGAACGAAACCGGAGGCACCAATTCCTTCATGGTAGCTACTCCAATCACGAGCATCAGTAGCGCCCATCCATCCAATGGGGAGATTGGTCTTCAGTCGTCTTCGACTCTTCGACTTCTCAACGTCGATCGATTATTTGAAATGAAATGAACTCGGCCTTTTCAAATAACCCATGTATATTTAGATTTTCAAATCAATTATTCACATGGTTGGACTATTTAACATTCACATTTCAGTTATTTAGTTATAATTTTCATGTCAAATACATTCAACCATCACATATCCAGCAAACACAACGAAATTGGTTTATTTCCACTCTGTATCGTCCATAATATTTTATAACGATATATCGCCATTTTTGTTTAATTTAAAATGGACATATTTAATTAAACGACGTTTCAGGTCGTGTCGATGCACTGGCGCTGCTTCTCACTAATTTTGTTTTACACATATATGAAAATCTAACCGTTGGATCTTCACAAATTTTACATCATTAGGAAGGTCATTTCAAAACGAATCCAGCAGTTTCAGTTTTGGGAAAATCCGACGGTCGGATCTTCCACACCAACCATTTGAAGTTACGATTTCAATTTACGAACTGCAGCGTCGTTATTCGATTTAATTTAATTATATTTATATATATATATAAATATAATCGTTTCTGGCGCTGTTTTTCTTCAGTTTTGAATTAAACATTCCAGACAATCCAACCGTCGGATCTTCACAAAGTTGGTGCCGTTGGAAAGATATTTCCAAGGCGAACCCAACGGTTGAGGTTTCGGGAAAATCCAATGGTCGGATCTCCCGCACTAGTCGTTTGAAATCACGGTTTCAAAACACGAACTGCACGACCACGTTTCGTTTTAATTCCATTTATATTTATATATTTATATAAATATAGTTCATTCAAAAATTCCTATATCGTTTCCACTTCAATTATTTCACTAACGCCTTTAAATTTTGGAAAATTTCGCCATAACCTCCTTTGTACGGGAGGGTCTGGGAAAATTCCCAAATAGCCACACGGGCGTCTCATATCAAAAAGAAAAAGAAAAAGCCAAGCGGCTAGCCAACAGGCTCATAAAATCATCACCCAAACAAAGCGGTAAATGTGTGCCTATTTGTCGGACACAAAATTCTATTTCTCTTCTCTAGCCCCTTTTTGCTTTAACCTGTTCAATAGATATGCATATACATATATACAATTCCTATCACTTATCATTTTCCATTCAATTTCATATTTGATTTGCTTTGGTTTAAAAACACCATTCATTCGAATGTTGCATGCATAGGCTAAAATCATATCATTAGCTAGTTAATGTATATTCCAACTCATGCACGTTTATTTGAACAAGTGGCTATTTTTAACACTTCACATTTCAAAGATGATAATTTTGGCGAACTAAAATAGATTTCAACACATGACTATTTTATTTAGTTCCTATGCATGTTAAAAATAATATTTCTATCACAAATATTTATTTTAACGTCCGCATATCTTTAGCATATCACACATATGATAAAAATGATATTTTTATCGTTCAAAATATTTATTCAACCAATGTATGGTTTCAACACTTCATAGATTCAATAAAAATGTAATTTTTATTGTTCGATCTTTTTATTCCACACATGAACTTTTCCATTACACACACTTCTCAACAAATGAGTATTTCCACACATGGACATTTTATTTATGTTGTTCATATTAGAAAGATGGGATTTTTATGGTTGAAGTTATTTAAAAAAGGCAAATATTTTTGATACTTCATATATACATAAAAATATGATTTTTGTTGTTCAAACACTTCACTCATCCACGAATGAATTTTATTTTCACACAACACTTTTCAACACACAAACATTTCCACACATGGATATAGTTTCAACATATGACTTTAATTTCAATGCACGTAAAATAATTTCAACATACGAAAATAATTCTAACACACAAAGATTATTCAAAATTTCGGCAGCATAACGGCAGGGTAGTTAAAACCGGCACCGTCCCTAGTACGGCTCCTCGCTCTACCTTAAAACCTCGCGGTTTTTGACAATGGGGATTCATGCATCTAATTCGCACACAGGCGGCATGTTTATTTTTATTTCCACAAATATTTCCAATTCATTTCAATCACCAATGGGTATTTTTCAACCACAACCAAACCATATCAACCACAAACAATTATTCAACCATTCGTATTTTTCACCCAATATTTCACACCAATTCACCACAATAAATATCGTCCATGGTTTGTGGACTAGGGGAGTATATATATATATATATAATATATATTTGCTATATTTCACTAGCATTTCAACACATATATCAATTATTCTATGCATGTAAAAATTCATACTTCGCTCATATAGCTTACACTACGCACGTACATGAGGTATACAACACGTATGTAATTTATATTTTGCTTATATAAATTATACACGACATTTTCCTTTCAATTTCACGTTAATTTAGATTTCTCACCTTGGTTTTCTGAGCGCTAAAAATCGATACGATGTCAGAAAAATCCGCAGCTTCTTCTATTGGGTAGAGAGCTTCCTTGCGGTCTCGATGTTTCCTGTTTCATCGAATTTCGTCAACACACCAAAAAGATATGATTTTTCAAAGTGTAAAGATCAAAGAAAAACGCACTTTCAGAAAGCTTCAAAACTAGGTTTGCGGTTTTCGCGAGAACCGGGACACGAGGGGACGATCAGGAAGTTGGAGGTGGAAGAGTTTCGAGAGAGCTACAGGCGCGCGGTGGTCTGGTGGGACTCGGTGGCGCAGAACGGCGGCGGCGGCGGCTTGAAGGTCGGAAGTTTGGAGGTGGATATCTCGGCGGAGAGGCGACGATAGGGGGAGCTCCTTATATGGATTTGAAGAGGGGAGGGAGAACTACAAAAAGTTGAACTGGAGGAGGGGCTAATTCTGGCCGTGGCGATCGGAAATCGCCTGGGAAGGTGACGAAGGCTTTTCGCCGTCGATGTCGGGGTCGGGGGGGGGGGTTTCTGTTATTTTTTTTAATTATGAATAGAAATATATGATTGGCCGAGACTAAATTAAATTTTTAAAATAGTGTTTTCTTAAACTAACTCCTTTTTGAACCCAATGACTGTCGCCCCTAGCTAAATACCCCCATTCCGGACACAATGGGATATGTTTCGTAGGCCAATTCGACTGTTACAGTCAGTTATTTTTCAAATTAAAGTATAAAACATTTAATTTTTAACTCTGAACACACATTTCAATTTCCCAGGGCCACAAACTGATTCGAAAAATTCCAGAAAAATAAATCTAGCTACGTTTTGATGCTACGGTCCCAACAAAACTAGTTTCATCGAATTCTGAGGTCGTTTGAAAAATGGCCTTTTTCTGGTCGATCCAATTTAACAGAAATCGACCAAACACATTTTCTTTTGCCACGCTCACATACTAGCTTCAAAAATTATGAAATTTGAAACCTAGCAATAGTTTGACATCCCGGACCCAACAAAAGTGGTTTCGTCGAATTCCGAGGTCGTATGCAAAATATCAATTTTCCAGGCCTATATATTCTATATACCGACTCTTCTGAAAATTCATTCGGCCATAACTTTTGATTCCTGTTATGAAACTTCGATTTTTCAGATTTGTTAGAAAGGTATTGCCTAACAGATTTAAATATTTTTGGTTTCACTAAAATCCGTTATATTTTCCACCCTGCACAGTCAGTCAAAGTTTGAATTCAAATTTTCAAACTGACTCACTATTTCTAATTCACTATTTTATTGAAATATTCTATTTCAATTGTTCAAATTCCTTTGAAATAATCAATTTAAAAAAATTTAAATTGGCTCGTATTTTCCGGGTTATTACAGGTTTCAGGTCAAAATTCCTTTCCAATCAAAAGTTATGGCCAAAACAAGATCAGCTAGGGGCAAAATGGTCATTTAAAAATCGACAAAAATCATGAACATGGGAAATGACTCTAGTGGATGTTTCCCAAAGTTACATGACCATATGACTTCATATGGGAAAGACATAAACATTCTACAATCCTCCGATACGTTGAATGTTGGTCGTTACAATAATGGCCCTTCTTGCCACAGCTAAAGCACTCAACATCTTTCTTATTCTTTTTCTTCTAGCCATTCTTGGTCTGATTTTGCTTTCTCTTATTCTGAGAACCATTCTTGCCTCCACCGCTTGCTTGCGGTTTTGGATCCTCTACAGATGCAACCTCCGTCTTCGACTTAGGGTATAGACTTTCTGACCTCAATGCTTTCCCCACAATCGATTCAAACGTCTCATCGATGTGGTTAATAAGCCTTTCCCCCAAGTACCCCATCCAAATCAGATATGAACTTCTCGTTCTTCTTCTCGGCAGTATCAATAAGTGATAATCCATATTTCGATAGAGTATCGAACTCAGCAATATACTCCGAGACAGCTCTACCATTCTGCTTTAGCTCCAAGAACCTCTTAAACAATACCGACTTCTGAGCAGCTGGAATAAACTTGTCGCTAAAGCGAGTCTTAAACTGATCCTAAGTAACTTGATCCTCTTGAGTACGTGCCTTAATAGCATTCCACCAATTCATCACCCGTCCTTGCAGCTGACGGGATGCTGGCTTTCTCTTCGTCGCATCCTCGATACCCAAGTCTTCGAAGATACACTCACAACTATCCAACCAATCCTGAACTTTTGTAGCTGATTCCGTTCCATGGAACGGCTTCCACCAAGACTAGTGTAATCCTTGCGTAGCTTGGTGAAATCGGCCCTAGGCGCCTGCACCGCTGCACCACCACCATTTGCAGCATTGGGAACTACTCCTTGCACATTTCTGATCATCTCTCTCATGAAGTCAGTGAACATCGTCCTTATATCAGGAGCATTCCCATTATTAGATCCTCTACCAGTATCCCTCGTATATTGGCCCATCGTTCAATCTGTAAGGAGAAAACGATTAACCATCTCTTCAGTGGTGCTAGTGCAGTGAAACTTCATCCTTAAATATACTAATTGTATATATATAGCTTTTGAAATCCAAAATATCAAAAATACGCGCTCTTATATACGTACTATCTCTCCCTAGTGTCATCCCTAGGTTAACTACGCAACCTAGAGCTCTGATACCAAATGTGACGGCCCGCCTCGTACTAGCCGACATTTCCAATGAAAGTGCACTGTACCGATGTCCAACCAGCACGGGACGGTCGCCAAAGAAAGGAAAGAAGGGAATTTGAAATAACAAGGAACCTGTAGAATGTCCCATAGTGCATAGAATAAAATATAATAATAACATACTTGATGCAAAACAGGCGAGATAGTGCATTAGCTGAGAACTAAACCATAATCATCATAGCAGCGGAAATTCAAAATACAGCTTATGTTCCACATCATCATTATTACAACTTTGGAGAACTTTCTCTAAAGAAAAATAAGAAAGGTACACTACTAATGCCCAAAGTAGTGACCAGTAGCGACACAGGGATAATATCTATATATATCATACGTGGAAGCCTCCTGCTCGTCTTCGGTACAGATACTCGTGCATACCACCTAACCTGTCTCTAATCTGCCCGTTAAAGAGAACCCAAAGTAATAAGAAGAGACATAAAACTCTGGGTCAGACAAAAGTCTGGTATGAGCGATAAGCAGTAAAACGGAACAATAACAGGTATACTAAGCCATATCTGAACCTGGACCTGCAACCAAAGAGTTAGCACAACAAGATGTACAATACTCTAAGGTGATGCTAACACATGGTGTAAAGATACGGGGTGGGGGTGTGCATGTCATAATGAGGGCAAACAATCAAGCATAGCAACCATCCTCACATCTCTCACTCAATGCGTAAAGCATACGATATCCACTGCTTTGATTACCCAAATCCTTGCTATGATAACTCTACCTCACGGAGTCATGGCGACTCCACTGCAATGATCCATAACCACTAGTCCTTGCTATGTCCACTCTTCCCCATGAAATTACGACGACTCCACTGCACTAGCTATAGCCATGCTACAATCACTCTGCCCCATGGAGTAATAACTACCCCACTACAGTGATTTGTAGCCTAACAATCGTCCCTCGGTGGTGAATCAAAGCTATGGACGTCGATAACCCCTTTGCACACGTCCCGCAGCAAAGTCCAACTCATGAAGTTCACTCATTGGTTCCCACTTGGATCCTGAGTTACAACTTCCCATTAAGACTACCTTTGCATCTCGGATTTGGTCTCCTCCGAATCGATTTGGCCCTTCACTTTGCTTCGGATCGTAGTCACCCATCGGTTTGATCTCCATCTGGTTCGGGTCAGTTCGTGATGCATGGAGCGGTTCGTGGTGCTCCGGTTCGGATCGTGGATCTCCTGGTCACGAATGGCTCCATTTGTGGTCATCCCATCGGGTCGAGTCGTTGCCGTAGCATCAGATCGGTTCGTGGCACACTCCAAGTCGGATCGGGTATCGTGGCACTTCGGTTTGGTCCTTCTCTTCATGCCCCGTGTCGTGGCTTGCTTCCTCAGGCAGTTCGTGGGACCTTGTCCGGGTCGGGTCGGAGATCTTCAGATACGAGCGGAACGGCTCGGGAGGGTGTGTCACGATCGGGTTGTGCGATCCAATCCGGTCCACTTTTCTGCACTGTTTCCTGTGACTTTTCCAGCAACTGTTTATGCCTCACGGCGGCGTTTTCGACCAATCTAACTCCACTAGACAATCATAAAACATTCCAAACAGTAATAGAAATACGTATGATCAACCACAAACACTAAAACAACAATCTAATACGTCAAAACGGATCAAACATACCCAAAACCCATATTTTCCCCTTAAGCATGTTTAAGAAAATCTAATGATAGGATTAGCAAAACTTAACCAAATTAACCCAAACTTCTAGCAGAGGTCTAAAACGGTGTTTAAGAATTTCTAAACATTTTCTTAGAATTTACTAATACTTAAATTCGTTAATTAACACTAATTACCCCTAATTAACCATAATTAGTGTAAAACAATGCTAATCACTCACCTTAGCCAAAATATAAACTCAGATCTGAAATGATTCCTTAAATAGCACGAATTCCAATGCACACAGCAGCCTTTGCCTCTAATTTGATGTTGATTTGCCTTGATTTGATGTTGATTAGCTTAAGATTCTATTAGAAAGTGATTTAAAGGTGTTTTAGAAAGTGGAGGCCATTGATAGGGTTGAAAGGGTGTTAGTGACAGCTGAAAAATGACAAAGAAAAGGTTTCCCTAACCCTAATCAACCCTTATAAAGCTCTAATCCCAAAATCCCCCAATGGGCCTAGCCGTTAATCATCCTATTTGGCCTGGTTAAGCTGTTTTTCACCCTCTAAATCTTAATTCAGCCATATCTCCCAAACGGAAAGTCCGTTTGGCTAATGTGACCACTCTACGGAATTGTAAACCATCATACGAATCCAATGAAAGTGGTTTCAGGTCAAAACACCTTATCAATCAAAAGTTATGGCCAAAACAAGATCAGCTAGGGGCAAAACGGTCATTTAAAAATTGGCAAAAATCATTAACATGGTAAATGACCCCAATAGTCGTCTCCCAAAGTTACATGGCTATAAGACTTCGCATGAGAAAGAAATAAATATTCTATGATCCACAGATGCGTAGAATGCGGATCGTTACAGATATTGTTGTTTGGAATTATATTGTGAATGGAAATTGAAACTCAAACTGAGTAAGTGGATTGATTCCTGAAATAAAAATCAAATTGAATTAGTAGAATGGAAATGAACTAATTAGGAAGTTGATCAGTGTATTAATTATCGAAATTTGGATTGATTTAGAACCTATTGGAAATTGACGTATTTTAAGCAGGTATTAAGTAAAAGAAAATACAAGAGATAGAAATTATGCCTGACAAAAGGGTACATGTTTACAATATTACTTGGGTTTGAGGGTATTATGAGCCTATTGGGCAAGCCGCTCAACTTTTTGATTTTCTTTTGGATTCGAGAAGGCCTAGAGAGGCGATTTATGGTTGTACCGATTGAGACACGCAAAGGAGATGCTGGAGAAATTTTTCAAAAAATTTACGATTTTTTTTTAAATTTTGATAATTGAAAATCTACTTATCAATTGTATAAGAGATTATAAAACCCGAATGGCTAAGCGAAACGATAAACTAATTTAAATCAATCGTGGATACGTGGGAAAGCATATGGATTGAAGATAAGAATGTGATGACTGATTTTCCAAAAATGATGGATAGATCATTTGGATATGGATACGAGGAGTAAGAGTTCTATACAGAAATGAATTGTGGAAATAGGGAGTATAAAATTTCAACCAAGTAGGCTATGAAGAGTTAGAGTTATAACATCTTTACTACTTAGCAATTTCGAGGACGAAATTATTTTAAGGAGGAAGGAATATAATGACCTGGATTTTTAGCCGGTTAATTTAAAATATTTAAATTCACTTTAAATATTGTATTTGAATTATAAAAGGGATTTTATATCGGATTTATTTTTTAAAACCAAGTTTGTTTGTATAATTTATAATAAAACTTAAAACGAGCTCGTAACGTCGCTGTAGTTTGTAATTCAACGTTTTGAACTTCAATTGGATATACAAGATCGAATATAAGTTGGGTTTCTTTGAAATAAGAAACATTCGAATCTATTTGATTATATTTTTCTAATGGAAGCGAAAAATCGAGATTTCGTATTATAGATTGTAAGTTATGTCCAAATCAAAATTTCAAATAGTTGTTGTGGAATCGTTTATAAATTATAATGATTTCTTATATAAATAAATCAATTTTAAATAAACCAAATGTCATTTTAATTTGAAAAATCGTGTTATAAATTCAAATATTTTATTTTGGAAGCGTATGATGTTCTACTTATATATATATATATATATATATTTGATAATATGAATTTATTATTATCAAATTTGGTTGTTTTTGAAAAAAAAATAATGAAAAAGGTAGCGGAAACTCAAGCAATAGTTCCACGCCATTCCATTCCAGACTATAAAAAATGTACAGCAGCAATAACTAATGTTTGCTTCAATAACATACATCCCCACCAATAAAAAGCCCATGCAGGAGCAAACGTAGGAGCAATCTAGTCAAAATAAAAGACAGCCTACGCATGAGCTATTATATAAACATGCCAGAAAGCCAAAAAAAGAGAGAAACAGCTCATATAGGAGCACTACAAGCCAAAATAACTCTGCCAGCAATAGTTTTAGTATAGTGCAACCTCATCCAGCGTGTCTCCCATTCCTATGCACACATGCTCCAATGCTATCTTCAATAACATCAATAAAGCTCCAGCTATCAATACCTGCCCATTTATAGTAACTTTAGTAATTGAAATAGGATGGTCTTTGAAGATTTGGGACAGTGTTTCAAGCATCTGCAATTTCTCTCATGCCATAGTACCCAATAATAAGTAAAATTCAAAATCGCAATATGTTTGTTCGGCTTCGATTCCAAAAAAGAAAACCGACTGTCAATCGCATTTCTCCAGCACCAATTTAAATTCAATTGAACCAAACATTTTGTCCATACGTAGAAAGAAATATCACAATCACAAAATAAGTGCCTATAATCCTCCACATTTCCACTACAGAATTGACAAATCTCAACAATGTTCATATTCTTTCTCTTAAGCATCGAAATGGTGTTCAGCTTTCCATGTATAATGATCCATGTAACTGAACTTTAAGGGGAATTTCCATGTATTCCCACATAGAAGTAAAAATTAAGAGCTTCCTTCCAGCAAAGGTCAGCAACCTGTAGCATTCACTAGATTTAAACTTGCCATTAATTCCACCCCAACTAAAGGAATCACAAGAATCATCCCAAAGAATAGCATTTAGAATATCAATCAACTTGAGCAATTGAAATAAGGCTCCCCCTTCAACAATTATATAAAAAAATAGCTTCCATTTAAAACCTATAGACCTCAGATCAAATAGATCATGCATAGTAGGGATTTTGTCTCTAGCAATTTCAGACAAAAGAACAAATTCCGTAGCTAGCGAAGTAGGCAATATCCTACTGTCTAGCCAGAAATAGCACCAATGACCATTATGAACTTCAATATTAAAGTTGACTATGAAAATATGTGAATAGCACAAAACTCCTTTTCAAAATGTAAAGCAATGGCTAATGTTATTATAAAGAGAAAAAACTCCATTATAATATGCATTAGACACACACTCACAACACATCAAATTGTTGTGAGAGGAAATCATCCAAAGCCACTTACACGTCAATGCCGTGTTCATGTTTCTCAAGCAAATCACTCCCAAACCGCCTTGATTCTTTGGTTTACAAACTTGATTCCATGCTACTAAACACACCACCGCACTAGTATCTCTTTTTCCCAATCAAAGAAAACTCATACAAATACCATCAATCTTGTTTATCATCCATTCTGGAAATTTATAAAGAGAAAGCCAGTAAAGAGGAATTGCGGACAAAACCGAATTCATTAAAATAAGCCTTCTTGATTTTGATAATGAATTTCCCTTCCATCTAGATAGCCTCGCATCTACTTTATCAACCACAAGCGACCAATCTTCTTTCAACAACTTACCAGGTCTGATGCAAGCACCTAGGTAATTGAGCGGAAAAGAACCCACCTTACAATTTAACAGATCAGCCGCATCCTTATCAAAACCATTATTGACCCCAAAAACCAACATTGAGCTTTTATGAAAGTTTATTTGCAAACCAGAGAGGCTTTCAAAAGCATATATAATAAACTTAAGAGCAGAAATGAATTTACATTCCAGACTAGTGAAGATTATTGTGTCATCAGCATAATGTAGAGAGGAAATACCACCCATAACAAATTCACCACCAAAGCTTTTCAAAATACCATTTGCGCAACTAGGTTTAAGAATCCGTGTGAAAACATCTACGGCCAAGTCCAAAAGAAGAGGAGATAAGGGTTCCCTTGCCTGAGTCCTCTTCTCGAAGAAACTGTCTTACCCGCAATACCATTCACGAATATGTTGGATTTACTAGTAGCAAAAATTACTTTCAACTATCCAATCCACTTCTCACTAAAACCCCTTGCCCTCAGCATGTCAACAATGAAACTCCAATCAATGGGGTTGAATGTCTTAGAAAAATCAACCTTCAATATATCACAAGGAATAGAGTTTCTACTACAATAAGAAACCACCTCTTGCACTAATACAACTCTATCTAAAATGTATCTTCCCTTAATAAATGCGGTTTGTGCTTTATCAACCAAACCATCCATCATCCTCTTTAATCTGTTAGTGAGTACTTTAGTGATCAACTTATATGTACTGTTTAATAGACTAATAGGTTGATAATCTGCTAGAGTCAGATTGCCTTCTTTCTTTCGAGTCAAAATGACATTGGCATAGATGATTTTTTCAAAATTTAAGCACCCATTATCTAAGTCACCAAACAAAGATAAGATGTCTTGCTTCAGCCAATCCCAATATTTTTTAAAGAAAAAATTTGGGAAGCCATCCTGGCTTGGAGCTTTATTGTTTGGCATTTCATTCAAAGAACCAATAATTTCTTCTTCGGTAAAATTGGAATCAATATTACCTAAATCAATCGAATTTGGATCTAGAGAATTCCAGTCTACATCACTTCTGTCTCCACAGCAAGAACTGAATATCTTCTTATAGTATTCCGTGAAAACAATATTCATCTCCTTTTGCTCGCAAATCTCCACCTCCTCGTGCCACAAACTGCCAATGAGTTCAGATCTCTTAGCATTAGCAATTCTATGAAAGTAACCAATATTCTCGTCTACTTCCTAAACCGATTGATCTCGTGATCTTTGCTTCTAATAAATTTCTTCTTGACCTGTCACTTTTGACAACTCTTTCTCTCTAACCAATTACATAGATCTTTCTTCCAAATCCATAGTTCTTTGTTTGGCAAGAATATTAAAGTTAAGTATCTCATCCTCCATCTTTTCTTTCTTCTTCTTAATACTGCCAAAAACCACTGAGTTCCACTTCATCAAAAATCTTCTCAACAGTTTCGGATTTCTATAATCGAACTTATAGCATCAAGAAGCCGGATAAAATTCGACCATTACAAGTTCAAAATCTCCTCAAAACCCTCCTCCAAGCACCATAAATTCTCAGACCTGAAGATAGCTTTTCTGATAGCATTATCACCAGAATCAAATATAATCGGACAACGACCTGAAAAGACAAAAGCAACTCCTTTTAGGAAGGTAATGGATGCAGATCCTCGAACTTAGGATTTATAAAAAATCTATCAAGCTTCACCAAAGTAGGATTTCCCCTGCCACTGCTCCAAGTATATTAAGTATTAATCAACAGAAGGTCAATCAAATTGCAACTCCTTATGAAGTCACTAAAGTCTTCAATATCAATACAGTAGCAGTCCACTCTTATATTCCTCTCATGCGAAAATCTAGTCACATTTAAATCACCTCCAATAAACCATGGTCCTTGACATGAAGCGATAAGTTGCAAACATTCATCCCAAAGAATTTTCTTTTCCTCTCTGTCATGTAGACAATACACATTAGTGAAAGAATAACAGGTAACAGAACTTCTACAATTCATTATCACACGCATGCAATTACTATTTTTTTGTAAAAAGCAAAAATATTCCTCTTTCCTTGTTAGTGGCGGTCGCGTCAACTTCTTTTCCCTCATCTTCCACCTCATCCACCTTTAACCATGCTTTTCCTCCTCTTCACACACGCTCTGCTCCTCCTATTCCTCCTAATCCTTCTCCCACTCATGTCAGTCCTTCCTCTGAGAATCCCAATTTGGTAAATCTTAGATCTAATCCATCTTTTTCAATCTTGATTCTAGATCCAATTTCTCGTCTAAAGCCTCATTTCCTTCCTTTACGAAAGTTGATTACGCTTCGCTTTTCAGTGCTTTGCCTAGGAATGATGGAGTTTTTGTGCCGCAACACTTTGATGTTCCTCGAGATGGTCTGCCGAAAAAGATACTAGAAGTTGTCAAAAACGAAGGACTAAAATTCTAGAGCAACTTGTTAGTAGGGTTCTTCTTGGATGGTATTTTATCCTATCCTACGATGGTAAATTTTCTTCTTAAGCATTGGAAATTAGAGGATCAAGTTAATATTAGATCAGACGGTATTCACTTTTACTTTTATTTTACTAGTGATAATGATAGAATCAAAGTTCTTAAATCTGATCCAATTTTATTAGAGGGAGCATGTTCATCATAACTAAATGCAATCCATCGATTTGTTATAGGCAATCACAGATTAAGAAAGTTCTTGTCTGGGTACATTTATATAGGATTTCTACAATTTTATGGACGCTTTTAGGAATAAATTGGCTTGCATGTAATGTTGGGAGGCTAATTTGCTTGGATAGTAATACAGAAAGAATGCTGAGATTTAGATATGCTAAAGCCTTGATTGAGGTCTCTTCTAAATTTGAACTTCCTTAGCTGATTGTTCTTGATGATTTAGGATCAAATTTCCCTCCTGTTAGGGTTACGTATGATTGGAAACCTCGGATATGCACTACTTGTAAAGTATTTGGGCATGATACAATTAGTTGTGATTTTAATTCAAATGCAAAGATGGATAATAAGGAAAATGTTGATTTTTGTTTAGAGGAAAATCAAGTTAGGCCAAATGTTTCTTCTGGTCCTCGTATCAATAATAATTTAACACAGTATAATAATAACAGCTGGAATACTGTTAAAAAAAAGAAATATTGGAGAAGGAAAAATGAGGTTAATAGTAACCATAATTTTGAGGCTCAACCTTCAATGGTGAATGTAAATAAGAATTGTTTTGATTCTTTAAACTCTGAGGCAGTTAATGGTTATTTAGGAGACAAGAGTGGATTAAATGTGGAAACTCATGTTTGTATGGTAGATGGTAATAATGCAGACATTAATTTTGGTGATGCTAATGGCAAGGATGCTCACGATGATAATGGTACTCTTAACGGTAAGTCGATCATTGTTTATCATGAGGAAGATATCTCTGCAAGGAATTTATTTCATGATGCCAATGATCTAATGGATATTACTCACAAGGATACAAGTACTAACACTGGTTTGAGTTCTACAAGTTTTTCAACAAGTTTGGTACTTCAAGCAATTCTATGTATAGTACTAGTATTATAGGTACTTCAAGCAGTTTTACTAATTCTGGTTATTCTTCTAGTTTGAGCTCAATGGATTTTTCTTCAAGTTTGGATACTTCAAGCAATTCTGTTTCTAGCAGTTTTGGTACTTTAACCAGTATGGGTACTTCAAGCAGTTTTGGTAGTTCTGGTTGTACTTCTAGTTCAGGTTCATATAGCAATTCTGTTTCAAGGTTTTGTTCATCATCTTTTAGTAGCAGCACTCCTGTATCAGTCTGTTCTTCTTTGAATGTATTATCTTCTTCGTCTGGTGTAGTTATGGCAACATCTAGTCATTCCAAACCTGAGAGGTTAAAAAGAACATTTTGGACTGATTGTGAGAATGAAGACGCAGGAGTTACTAATGTAGCAGCTTCAGATAAGACTAATACCTCTCCTTACTCACACTTAACCCTTCCAGCCCACATTATTTTACCTCCTCCTTCTGTTTCCTCTAATAATGTAACTGGTGTCTCTGCTTCAGTTAGAGATGCACAAGGTATTAATTCTATGCCATCGAGTTCTGGCCCTTCTAAAGTAGCTTTAAAAAATGCTAAGAGGATAATGGGCTTGAGGATTTTTTGCCATCAAACTAAGAAATCTGCAACTCGAAACACTAGAAGTAATCTAGTATAGTGGCTTGAGTTCTGTTGTTGGTTGCATTGGAATTGTCAGTATATAATAGTGAAGGATGTATAGTATAGTTTTCATAATGCTATTTGTAGTGAGTGCTGCATTGCAATTCTGGTTGCTGTGAAAATCTTCTATGGGGATTCAGTTTATTTGGAATTTTTTAATTGGTTGTAGTGTGATTCTGTCCATTGGTAGAATCTATCCATTAGTAATATTGTCAAATGACTTCAGTTTTGAGTTTTTTTCGAGCCTTATTTTCAGTTTGTTATTTTTTTTCTCATTTCTGTAAAGTCATGTTATAAGTGTGTTGTGTACATTTGTGTAGTGAACTTGCATGTATTTTGTAATTCTTCTTAGTGTTAATAATATTTCTACTTGCCTTTCAAACTACTATTTTTTATTTCCTGCTTTAACTCCTGTTTGTTACTGTTTCAGCCAATAAGAAGACCACCAGCGCTACCAATAGCATTCACAAAACTCCACTCATCAAGATAAATTCCTGCCAAATAGAAAAAAATTGTTATCATGGTTATAAATTTTCGATTTTTGTAAAAAATCTACATCAGGTTTAAAGAAACTGGAAGACTCTTTACTCTAAGGCATTTAAGGGGTTTGCCTAAACCTCCAACATTCCATGAAACCATTAACATTTAATAGAGTTAAATCTCCCTAGTTCCTTCTTCTTAAACTCATCAAACACAACAACCGTATTATCCAAAACAAAGCCAGAATTGCATGCAAGGTCTCTAAACTAATCATAAGAAATACTATTCAAAATAGAAGGTACAAAAACACTACCTTCCAGTGGATGATCAGTTCCCATGCTCCTTGCACACCTTCTTGGTAAAGTAATACCAGAGCCAACTTCCAACTTCTTTCCTTTCTTATTTGATTTATAGTTCTTTGCAGTCTCCTCCATCCCCACATTAGCACGCAGAACTTGTATGTCCTTCACATCAGTAAGGCCGCGAGCTCTAAACCCCTCTGGATCCAAATCAACCCCTACTTCAAAAGACTCATCATCAGAGAACACATCCTTAACCATCCCTTCATCAGTTGAAGAAACCATAATTGGGTTTGAAGAAGAAGCACCCCCGCAAACAGTAGATGGTAAACCATCAGAACCATGCTTAGGACTCCATTTCTTGAGCTTACCATCCATGCCTTTTAGAAGATGAACATTCTCAAACTCCACTGAATTGAGTTTAAGGTTAGGATCCCCATATAACCCCTTAATTTATATTCATGAATATATTCCCTTGTGTACAATTTCATCACTGATGGAAGACCAAATGGTACTGGAATTTCAATTTCTACCAACAAGCTCGTGAGATCTGCCGTCAGCCAATAATCCTCCTACAATTTCTTCACCCTTCCAACATTAGCCAAAATCGCCTCAACCATGCCAAAATTCATGAAAATGATGGGCAATTTTCTCAAAGATATCCAAATAGATTCTCCCCGTCTAAGACGAGTTGAACTATACTGCAAATCCCATCTTCGCAACCCCAAAATTCCGTTTTCTAGCATAGTCGAACTAACAAGACTCTTGGAAAAACAAACCACTGGAAATCTCATAAGAAAATCATTTTTAAAGCGCTTAACATCCTAAGACAAGTTATAATACTTTTTGAATTCCTTCCTCAGGATCTTCTCTATGTCGAGAATCGTGAATGCTTCCCCGATTATAGAAATCACCACGTAATTACCAAATTCCCTTACATCCTGATCGGAAACCAGTGGCATCAAAATAACCTAATTTCTCCTTTATTTTTCCCCTCTCAAGCGGAATTTACTTTTGAATAGAATTGCAATTAAAGCCTTTATGACCAACTTTTTGGCACTTGAAACATTTAATGGGATTTCTACAATCTCTGATCCAGTGATTGGACATACCACATCGGAAGAACCGCTTATTTGATTAGACATTACGCATTTTGTTAGCATAGGAATAATGATTCTGAACAAAAGATTTTGGTGGATTGGAATTCGTGCCTGTATTTTTGAAAAGAATCTCCATATACGAAGGCACATGAGAAGCATATACCGATGAATTATCTAGTTCACGTGTAGAAGAATCCAAATGATGAACAGTCGAAGAGAGATTAGTACAAAACGAATCAGTAAATGGATAAAAATCTAAGTGAGGTTCAGCCATTTTCTTGAATCTTGGTGCCGCCATTAAAATCATGATGCCACCATTAAAATCTTGGTTGTTTTTAAATTTATTAATATTCCAGCGATTTATTATAAAATATGGATTTCGAATTTGAAAAAGATTATAAGTGATGTACTGTTAATTTAATTTATTGAACTTTACTATAATTTTTAATTTGAAAAATATACAACTGTTTTGTTTAACTTAATTTACACCTTATAACAGCATTTTTAGAACTTCACAAAATGAGTTAATTTGTCTATTTCATTATATTTCTAAAATTGTAATGTAATGCTCAACACAATAGCATTTTTACTTATGTCGTTTGCGGCTCATTTATAAATGAAGTAGGGTGTAACAGAGCATTCATATTTGTCTAATTTAAGTATATACGACTATTTTTCTTTAAATAAAGGTCAGTGATGTTTATAAATTTCAAGAATTTTCTTACGGACTTGTTGGTTTTTGTTTATAATTACATTTGTATTATACAATTCCAAATTTTACCCAATTCATACTGTTGTTGATACATTCATAAGATAGGTTCTAATAAAACTATCATATGCTTTACATCCATATTAGGGCCAGTTTATAAATTTGTCCACACGCTGGGAAGGTGCATGAAAAAAAGTGTGCCAGTTTCATGACAAGTAGGTTTATATACTAAATACCGATTCAAGCATAGCAATGTAGACTTATTTTGTTTATTTGCACATGCTTCGAAATTTTCACCATTTTAGTTAAATCCTTGTCCATAGCTAGTTTAGCCTACTCTACATTTCTACATGGCTAGTTTACTTATTTAACCAAAGCAGACTTAAGTTTTAAACCAAATCACATGAAAATCCTCATACCTTCTCTGTAGAAATAAATAAAAGCACGCACATGCTGAGCTGAACGAGTAAATATACATACATGTATATCAATCATGCAGACACCTACAAGATGTTATCCCGTGCCTGCCAAGGTATTTCAATTCCATGTGTATCAACCCACTTCATTCTCGTGCATGCCAAGCCATCGTTTCCCTTTTAAATATTGTATATCGTCACTTCCATTCCTAAAAGCAAAAACAAAACCATGAAGAAAGAAAACAAATGAAAAATCATATGAAATAAGATATGAAACAAAATCGCACGTCCTTTGATTCGTTAAAAATCATTGAAGACTTTCAGCCTCATTTTTGCGTGCGACTCAAATTGGGCATTCAGGTATTTCGCAGTGCCTAGGGTTCGTTGCGGGTCAAGCTTGAGGAGGTCACAGAAGACTTGGAGGGAGTTGCGTGTTTCAAGGTGACATGGGGATTTTAGAGGTGGAGTTTGGGAAGGACTAATGAAAAAAATGGTCGCCTTGTTTGCCTACTGCAATTGCGTAAGATGCTAGAACGTGATGATCAGTTGTAGGGCGAGCTATGCCTAAGTGAGGTAGCCGGATGGAGCTTAGAGAGAGAGGGTTTGCAGTGGTTTTAAATTGTAGAACAGTCGAAGAACAAACATAATGAAGAATCTTAAGGTTGTGGTTATGGCTGTATATGAGAGGTTCATATTTTTTTAGGAGCGTTAATATTATTTGGGAAGAAGGAGCGGAGTTTTGCGCGGATGAGCTTGCAAACATGGGCTGGTAAGACCCATAATGGAAAAAAAATTTAAATAAATGCAAGTTTAAATTTAAATTTAATATATATATATATATATACATATAAACTTGTACAATGTATAACTCATCAACACGTGAACAGAATTTATAGCCATTGGCTATATTGGAACCATATCGATGATTTCTACGCGATGGACTTGGTTAGGAGAGATTTGGAGTTTATGGAAATTTATGGCAGAATAAAACGTCTGAACCGATCAACTAGTAGTTTATCATTATTTAACGATAAACGAGCAATGTGAGTATATTCACGAACTCTGGCTCGTTTATATTTTTATATAAATGTGTTTTAAATATATATATAGCAATTTAATATCGTGTGATGATTGTTTGGTTGAATTGTTGATAAAATTGATTGAAATGATTGAGTTATTTATATATATAAATCATTGGCTGAACATTGATTCTATTTACATTTTGTATCTCATTTTTGAAATGAAACTGATGATTGTTATGGGAGTTTATTGTTTTAACCTAAACTTTGGATGCCCCTATTTTCCACACGAGCAGCTAGTAGTTTTGATTTTGTAGATTTCTTTTTATAGGATCCTGGTTTACAGCTGGAGCTATATTCGGAAAGCTCTGTATCACTGTATCTCTTTCAATTGTGTTATGTATTATTTTTCCACTGCTATGTAATGTATTTTAATCTCTGATATTTTTCGTATGTATATTATTTATTCATATTCAGTTATATTCTTGTACTCTAATGTAAATTGTTGTAATAGAAATGAAGTGTTCTGGATGTTGTGTTCTCAATTCAATCTGGGCTTTCCCAAAAGGGTGAGTTTAGGTCGTTTCATTCATGGTGTCAGAGCTTTGGTTTACAGAGCTCGAGAACAAGACACATTAGAACCGAATGGAAGAATTCATTAGAGATTGGATTAGTAATATCCAATAAGAATAACTCGTAAGAGATAGGATTAGTAGTATCCTAGAACGAGTGTAAAGAGTGTTATTTTTAAAAATCAAATTTAGTTTTAGAATTTTATATCAATTATTGGTATTTGATTATTTTATTTTAAATTGAATTTGGACAATCTAGTATAGGGAGATTTCGAGTATATACCTAAGGAGATGTATATTCGAAGCCTCAGATACTAAATAGATATAGAAACACACTCTAGTCGCCTGGAGATGGTTCTGTTGATCGCCACCGCATCATCATCATTTATATTCAAGTTTAGAAAGTGGAATATCTATATATTTCCAATTGACTGGTGTGAGAACCAAAACTTAGATAGGATTTATTTTTGTGATTTGGCACTAAAAATTGGATTTTTGAGTATATATATTAAAGATATGTGATTGAAAAGTTAATCAACTAATTGATTACTGGTTGTAATCTTTGATTATAAGTTTTACTAACTAAAATATTGGATTGATAAAACCAATAAGAGAATGAAATTTGAATTAAGCCAAATAAAATCAAATATTGAACTGAATTGAAAATTGATTGGGATCGCATATATGTACATGTGTATGAAATGAATAGGTCATAGCATGGGAGCTAAGAAGAGGAATAAAATTGTATGCCCGACAAATAGGTAAATATTTACTGTATTTATTGGGGTTTAATGATTTTATAAGCCGACTGGCTAGCCGCTTGGCCTTCTATTTTTCTTTTTGGTTGTTGAGGGCCTAATGAGGTAAGTTGCAGTTTTAAAGGTCTCCCCGTACAAAGGAGTTTATGGCGAATTTTTTCGAAAATTAAGGGTGTTTCCCAATTTTTGAAAAATTAGAAAATTTTTAGAAACTGAAAAGTTGAAGAATGAAAGTTGAATTGGTTAGTTAAACAACTTTCAGCTCTGTTCCTTTTCGAGGACGAAAAGATTTTAAGTAAGGGAGATTGTAACAACCTGGATTTTCAAAACCAATTTAAAATTTTTATTTTAGCTATTTTAATGGATTTTGAATATTTAAAATGATTTAATTTAAATAATAACGATTTAAAATTTATTCAAATCGAAGTTAGAATATGTAAATTTATTTTAATTATAAAAAGAGCTTGAATTGGTGCGGTAGTTTGAAAATTCAATTTCTGATTTCAAATGAATATACAGAATTCAATATAAATCAGAATTGGACAAAACAAGAAATATTTGAATCTGTTTAGCTATATCATTCTAATAAATGTAAGAAACTACCGATTTCATAATATAAATTGAAAGTTATGTCTAGTTTAAAATTTAAAATAGTCGCTATGAAATTTATATATATTTTATATAATATATAGCCTTAAAAATGGCCATTTTGCAAACGACCTCCGTTTTTTATGAAACCACTTTTGTTGGATCCGGAATGTCAAATTATTGCTAGATTCCAATTTTCGTAATTTTTGAAATTAATATGTGAGCATGGTAACTTTATTTTTTATTTTTTTTGATAGTTTTATTTTGAATTTGATCGACCGGAAAATGACCAATTTTCAAATGGTCTCCAAGTTCGAAAAAATTAGTTTTTTAGGATCGTCAAAACGTAGCTAAAATTATTTTTCTAGAATTTTTGGAATCAGTATGTGGCCCCGGTAAATTAAAATGTATGTTTAAATTAAATATATATTCATTTGTATTTTAATTTTGACGAAAACTGATCGAAATAGTCGAATTGGCTTACGAAACATATCCCATTGTGTCCGCAATGGGGGTATTTAGTTGGGGCGACAGTCGTTGGATTTGATTTGGAGTTCGTATCAATAAGCAAGTATTTAATGAATTAAACGGTATTAAATATATATATATATATATATATATATATTTATTTATTTATTGTTATAGCCCCAAAACCCAAGTCCTCCCAAACTATACTGAAGCCGTCACCGTATTCATCTCAAGGGCCATGATTCTTCAAAAGTTAATCCCAATTTTCTTGTAATCCACTTAATGATTTCAGAAGGATATAGTACAAAAATTGAAGATCGTGTAGAGGGCTACAACTCCATACGAGTTTGATGATGTCTCGTGAAGCGATTGGAGAGATTTACTTGCTCAAAGGAGCAGAGTTCACGGTGAATTTTAGGGGTGTCGAGGCCTTCGAACGGCACCTGGTGCACGGCGTTGGTGGAGAGCAGTCATGGCTTCAAGGGGGGGTGGCGGATCGTAAGTCGGCGACCTGTGGGAGGTCCGGCGCCGGGATTTGAAAGGGAACGATGGGTTCCTGTGTATTACTGTGAAGAAGAAGATGTAATGAAGGAATTAATTAATTATTTAGATATAAATTAATTATACAATTAGGTAGTCAAATGTTTAAATGACCATATTTTCTTCATACGAGAACGAAATTTGAAGACTTCAGAAGCGTTGGACTCGTTTCAACGAGAGCAAAACTGATTGGGACAGAAACAAAGCATGTTTGAAACACCCCGCCTCCGTTAAGGTCACTCACAAAGGGAATGCCTTAACTTTGGTGGAGAATTATAGGTAAAAGATATAGATAATTTACAAGACAAACATATAAACAGCGGAAAAACTAAATTTATTTCACAAGTACGTGGTTCAATTAAAACACTACAACAACTGTCTCAAACCAACTTCCAAATTATTACAACAAAATATCTGTCTTGAAATAAAACATAAAGAAGCATTAAAACAACAGTAAGGCTGCATAAATCCTTAATAAGAGAGTATCCGAAGCCATAGCCCAAGGAAAAAGATTCCAAGCAATACATCTACTCTCTTCAAGCTGGAAATGATCCGATCTAAGCTGAAGTGTTCCCTCCCTGCGGACCTTCGGGAGGGAACGGAAGAAAAGAAGACGAAAGAAAATGGGTCAGACATGAGGCTGGTAAGTGCAGCGACTATTTTGTATGTAAACAAGAAAAATGGTTATGACATGAATAAACTGAATCTAGGACAACACCCTAGAAATAAGATAATAAGGCTGAATATGCTATCGCACTCATTTCACTTCTCTGCACCACCTAACTAGTGTCCCAACTAGTAATCTATATAAATTGATCATATTGTAATGTGATCCCAATCCCCGCAATTGTGGTAGCCTTCAGTGTACATCTATCGTGAGGATTCCACCTCAGTCTGCCTAATTGCCATGAACATGTTAGATGTACCCTTACTACTCTATCGATCGGCTCCTTACTCATGTTAATTTTTCCTTGTGTTTGTGTTAATCGGCCCTCTCTTGCGTGTAGATACCCTGTGATGGTCCCACTATAAGGTGCATCAATCCTTATGATAGCAACCCGACACGATTCAAGATGCACAGTGTATAACTACTGGTACCCCGTGCCTGTTTTTTCCCACTCTGGAGTACATGCACGCCCGTAAACCGTTGGAACCTACACTGACGTACCCCATGCCGTTGTTTTGACCGCTTATAATCAACCCAGTAATCGTGCCCCGCCCTGCCTAGATCAGGGTACTATGATACATCTATGTGGGTTACTGCTGAAATGGGTCCCCGTTACTAGGGTTTCCTACTGGTTAAGTTTGTGGGCCTATATTTACTAATATTACCCACCAACCCGATATGTACTTAACCCTCCCACTGATTCAGGCATGTTTGTTTAATGGTTAAGCTTGTGGGCCTATATTTACTAATATTACCCATTAACCCGATATGTACTTAACCCTCCTACTGATTCAAGCATGTTTATTTAATGGTTAAGTTTTGTGGGCTTATATTTACTAATTACCCACCCAACTAGATATGTACTTAACCCTCCCACACATTATGCCATATGGTTAAGTGTTGTCCGTTCATGTTAAGTTAACACACCCATTCATCATGTCATGTTGGTTAAATGTTTCTTATTAACTTAACCCTCCTCACTTATCATGTTGGATTGGCTAAGTGTTTCCTATTAATTTCCCTGTTCATCCATCAAGTTGTATTGGTCAAGTGTTTCTTGTTAACTTAACCCCACGTGTTCATCATGTTGTATTGGTTAAGTGTCATCAATCAATTCAAGTTACTTAACCCACCTACTTGTCATGTTACTTTGGTTAAGTGTTGCCTTCTTGTTTCAACTTATCCCTACCACAAATCAAGTTATGTTGGTTAAGTGTTGCCCTCTTGATTAAACTTAACCTTACCACAAATCAAGTCATACTGGTTAAGTGTTGCCCTCTTTTTTTTTAACTTAATCTTACTGCAAATCAAGTTATATTGGTTAAGTGTTGCCCTCTTGATTTAACTTAACCTTACCGCAAATCAAGTCATATTGGTTAAGTGTTTCCCTCTTGATTTAACTTAACCTTACCACAAATCAAGTCATATTGGTTAAGTATTTCTTATTACTTAACTCTACCCATTCATCATGCTATACTGGTTAAGTGTTTCCTATTAACTTAACCCTAGTCATTCATCTTGTTATATGGGTTAAGTGTTTCTCGTTAACTTAACCCCAGTCATTCATCTTATTATATTAGTTAAGTGTTTCTCATTAATTTAACTTTAGTCATTCATCTTGTTATATTGGTTAAGTGTTTCTCATTAACTTAACCCCAGTCATTCATCTAGTTATATTGGTTAAGTGTTTCTCATTAACTTAACCCTAGTCGTTCATGTTATATTGGTTAAGTGTTCCTATGAACTTAACCCTAGTCATTCATCTAGTTATATTGGTTAACTGTTTCTCGTTAACTTAACCCTAGTCATTTATCATGTTCATTAGCATTAATTGATTTATTAATGCACCAACCTCTCACATTATATATGTGTTGTTGCGGTTACTGGATGTGCCGCGCGGTTTTGGGCAGTTTTACAAAACAACTCAATCTAACCTCGGGTTTTCTTTGGGCATGATGCACTAAACTCTCACATTAGACAGGTGTTGTTATGGTTACTGATATGCCGGGTGATCCAGGAAGTTTTACACCACAACTCAATCTAACCTCGGGTTAGGCATATTCGTCTTTTTCTTAATTTACATATTTTTCTTTCAAATTTATATGTAAATTATCCATAATTATTGCCATTCTAGTCATGCCCCATTTACCCTCTAAATCATGTTTTCAATTTTCGGTATATAAATTATACCAATTTTATGGCATTAACCATTCATTTATTTATGGGCCAAATTATGCTAATAATAATAATTTTTAAGGTTTTCCCTACGTTACCCCCATCATACGTTCGCAAAATTCACATAGAATGTTAGGCTCGTAACATAACCTAACTTGTATACAAAAAGGGAAAGAAGGGAGCATGTACCATTCACACAACATAAAATACTAAAGATCTAACTAAACCGGTGTCATGTAAATGTGGCATAAAATAATGAACTTGAATTTTTGGATCCAACTAACATGAGTCTTTAAGCATATGAAATTACCCAAATCCAACTAGGCTTGTAAATGTAATCTTGCAGTTTGGATCCAAATAAATATAAATCTTAAGCACATAGAATTTCACAAGTTCAACTAGGCATGTGAATGTAAATTTGCAATTTGGGTCCAACTAAACATAAACCTTAAGCATATAGAATTACACAAGTTCAACTAGACATGTGGATGTGAACTTTTATTTTGGATCCAATAATCATGAATCTTAAACATTTGGAATTACACAGTTTTAACAAGGCATGTAAATATGAACTTTAATCTTGGATCCAATTTTCAAAGATGAAAATATAAATCTAACATAATCCATGTCTTGGCCTAATAATTTGCATGTAACATAACATGAATGAATCGCCAATTTTTCATGATTGGTTTACATCAACATAATAACCACATAGCCTAACAACATGCATGTAACATGACATGAATAAATCACCAAACTTTACATAATACATGATTGGTTTAACACCAACATAATAACCATAATAATCTCATAAGCATATACGATAGAATTGTTACAAGAATAGGCATGAATCAGCATCATCATTATCTTACAACTAGGAGTAATGCTAGTTTTCATTTTATTACAAATCATAACTTTTAATCGTTCACATCTAAATAATAACAGGACTTATAAAGAAAAGAAAGTCTTGTTTTCTGGGGTCTGTTTTCTGAATTTGAAAAGCAATCCCTTAAAGAAGACTATCAATTTCTCTAAGTTAGTTTTGATTCGTAGCTTTAATCTTGTTTTCAAGTTGAAGAAGGAATCGTGGCTAAACTAGAACGATCATGGACGGCATGTTGGCTCCTTGGAATGAATTTATGTGATTTAGGGTTTGAGGATTATGGTTGCTTTTATAGAAGTTAAATCTTATGTGAGCCATTAGATCGTTTTATAGCAATCTCAACCGTCCAGACTAGATAGAGTTATCCAGAATTGCCATCTAAGCCCCTAATGACTCAGCAACAAGTCAGAAAATACTCAACAACTAGTCAGAATCGTCACTGTTTTAGATCTGGGCGAGGGCGGTAGATCGACCCCCAGTTCGACCCCCTGGTTAACCTGTATAGAGGAGGTCGACCCCATGGTCGACCCCCTGGTCGACCTGGCCTTGGGTAGGTCGACCTCTAGGTCGACCTGTCTGGGTTATTTTACTATTTAATTTTCTGAATTTCTCTTGAATCTTCCGAAGGCCATAACTCCTTCATACGAAGTCCAAATTATGAAAACTTGGACTCTATTCCAAGCAGAATTCCGAGACGAATGCAATGGCTTAACTCATTTCCCTTAATTCTCAATTTAAAAATTAAGTATTCTTTAGTTCGTTCTTTTAATATTCTCAGAAAATATGGGGTGTTACATTCTCCCCTCCTTAAAGGATTTCGTCCCCGAAATCTCTAAGTTAAGAAGAATGCATATCCTAACATCCAACATCCATCTACTCAACCATTCAATCACAGGCATCCATTGTACTTAAAAAGATTTCTAATGCTTTCATGATCATATGCATAGTGTGTGTACATGTCCTTATCTAATGCAAAATCAGGCGGTCTACTGATTCAGTTGACCTCCTCAATGTGAATTATGTCAGTGCCATGAGTCCATCATGTATGCAATTATTCCTAATCGTAATTTATAACTTCTACATTAGTGCACAATCATTCATACAAATGCAACATCCATATGATAACACATCAAGTTTCAGTTCATATATATAAAAATTCACTCATGCATATGCAATATTAAAGTGACTGAGCCGATCTAGTGCCTAATGTGTGTATATGCATCCACGAGCAACCACTTGCAACCACCAATCATAACATGTTTCAAACACATGTTTACATCCATTGGCATCTACCTAAGGATTAAAGATATTACCTAGAGGATATACCTAAAAAGATAGAAACAAACATGCATAGAATTCCTAGAAAAAGAGATCAAGGATATACCCTCAAGAAAAAGGTTATGATGCGAGTGTATTATCTTCAGTCTCCCACATCGCGTCTTCATGAGCTTCACTCCACTGTACCTTAACTAATTTAACTTCACAGTTGCGAAGCTTCTTGACCTCTATTTCCAAAACTCACTAGTAAAGATAGGACCTCGATCACTTACTATGCTAGAGGGTATCCAATGTAGTCAAACTATCTTTCCAAGATAAACAGGTGTAAGCCACGATACCAAGTGTATACACTAAGATGATTAGAGGTCTCTCCTCTACTTAGCTTATCCATCATGTCACAAATCTGAGGGTCCAAAGCTAAAGGTTGCTATGTACTTTTTACCTCTCTTAAGGTCAGTCTTACTTTAGGGCACCTGCCACAACCATTTATTTCTCACGCAAACCATCCTAGTCGAACTCGACATCCCTCAAGTACAAGCCCCAAAGGCCTAAACCAATATCAGACAAGCACCCAAGGAATACCTCCTCCAAATTTGGATGATTTATGTGAGATGATACTAACAAAACAACCAAACAATTGATCACTTAAACGACTCTGGCTATCCTCGCCAATCTTGCTCCAAAACTATCGTTGATCGCATAACTGGCTTTGCATTGTCAACTAGATAATGTCTATCTCGAGTTTTAGGGGGGAAATCCCTAACCTAATCAAAAACATCTACGTACTCATGGATTACTCTAACGGATCGCAAATCGTTGATAGATGCATCAAGTGATTCTAGGTAGCTAAGCCTAACTGATCTCCTTAGGATCGCACGAAATCTCGAGGGTATTCCCGAGGCAAGTAAAAAGTCTAACTACCCTCGTTTCACAATTACTAGTTAACCAATCCATGCCTAGAATCAACCCATAGCCCATGAAACCAAAAACATAAGTATTACACTTAAACTCAATCCTTAATATAGATATTCTCAAATCCTTACAAACCAAAGATAAATGAGTCGAAACACCAACCGGATTTGAGAAAATAATGGGATCTTCTATTGTACTAGTACTAAGGTGCAGAGACTCAACTACGGAAGCAGATATGAGCGAATGTGAAACGATGAAATCAAAAAGAGTACTAACAGGATGATCAAAAAGAAAAACTAAACTTTACTATCTTTCTCTCAGGTACGCTGGCGGTGAAAGCATGCATTTTCCTTCCTGAAAATCATATCCTTTGTCCTTGTCCTTTTCCTTTAGGAAATCCTTGATAAGATGCCTTGCCTCACCATGCTGAAAACAACCACATGTCTTTTAATCCTTATAATTAAATGACCCACTATACCGCAGAAAAGATACTTCCTCTTGCTGCGGGATCTATTATTTCCTCTTCTATTCTTATATTCCAATCGCTTGTTTGTGATTCTTTCCCTTTTGCCTCTTTCTCTTTACCTCCTTTGTGAACCATGTTGACAAGCCTTTCGAACGTTGCCTCCATCGCACGGGAAACCCTACAAAGCTTGGAAGAGAATTAGCCGTAGGTGAAACTATTACGACTATGGATGGAGGTTAGGCACTTCTTCTCGCTTTGACAGGTGTCGTAGTCTCATCGAGCCTACATAACCATGCCGCGATGAGGTTACTTCCCAGAAAGCCAGGAGCTCCGGAGACTCAGGAAAGAAGGAAACAAGGATTCAAACAGAGGATCTAAAGATAATGCTTATGGCTTTGGGGAATATGCCTTTAAAACAAAACTTTTCTTTTGAAAATGCTTCTTTTAAAACCGTTTTGAAAATAATTTTTCAAATCTTTTATCTGATCCTGTAACCTTCAGCTCTGATACGAAGTGAAACACCCTGCCTCCGTTAAGGTCACTCACAAAGGGAATGCCTTAACTTTGGTGGAGCATTATAGGTAAAAGATACAGATAATTTACAAGATAAACATATAAACATCGGAAAAACTAAATTTATTTCACAAGTACGTGGTTCAATTAAAACACAACAACAACTGTCTCAAACCAACTTCCAAATTATAACAACAAAATCTGTCTTAAAATAAAACATGAAGAAGCATTAAAACAACAGTAAGGCAACATAAATCCCTAATAAGAGGGTATCCAAAGCCATAGATCAAGGAAAAAGATTCAAAGCAATACTTCTACTCTCTTCAAGCTGGAAATGATCCGAACTAAGCTGAAGTGTTCTTTACCTGCGGACCTTGGAGGGGGGACAGAAGAAAAGAAGACGAAAGAAAATGGGTCAAACATGAGTCTGGTAAGTCCAGTGACTATTTAGTATTTAAACAAAAAAAAGGGTTATGACATGAATAAACTAAATCTAGGACAACACCCTAGAAATAAGATAATAAGGCTGAATATGCCATCGCACTCATTTCACTTCTCTACACCATCTAACTAGTGTCCCAACTAGCAATCTATATAAAATGATCATATTGTAATGTGATCCCAATCCCCGCAATTGTGGTGGCCTTCAGGTGTACATCAATCATGAGGATTCCACCTCAATCTCCCTAATTGATATAAACATGTTAGATGTACCCTTACTACTCTATCGATCGGCTCCTTACTCGTATTAATTTTTCCATGTGTCTGTGTTAATCGGCCCTCTCTTGCATGTAGATACCCTGTCCTGGTCCCACCATAAGGTGTATCAATCCTTATGATAGCAACCCGATACGATTCAAGATGCACAATGTATAACTACTGGTACCCAGTGCCTGCTTTTTCCCACTCCGGAGTACGTGCACGCCCGTAAACCGTCGGAACCTAAACTGACGTACCCCCGGCTGCTGTTTGACCACTTATAATTAGCCTAGTAATCGTGCCCCACCCTGCCTAGTTTAGGGTACCATGATACATCTATATGGGTTACTGCTGAAATGGGTCTCCGTTACTAGGGTTTCCAACTGGTTAAGTTTGTAGGCCTATATTTACTAATATTACCCACCAACACGATATGTACATAACCTTCCCACTGATTCATGCATGTTTATTTAATGGTTAAGTTTGTGGGCCTATATTTACTAATATTACTCACCAACCCGATATGTACTTTACCCTCCTACTGATTCAAGCATGTTTATTTAATGGTTAAGTTTTGTGGGCCTATATTTACTAATATTACCGACCCAACTTGATATGTACTTAACCCTCCCGCACATTATGCTATATTGGTTAAGTGTTGTCCATTCATGTTAACTTAACCCACCCATTCATCATGTCATGTTGGTTAAGTGTTTCTTATTAACTTAAACCTCCTCACTTATCATGATGGATTGGTTAAGTGTTTCCTATTAACTTAACCCCGTTCGTCCATCAAGTAGTATTGGTCAAGTATTTCTTGTTAACTTAACCCCACGTGTTCACCATTTTGTATTGGTTAAGCGTCATCAATCAATTCAAGTTACTTAGCCCACCTACTTGTCATGTTACTTTGGTTAAGTGTTGCCTTCTTGTGTCAACTTAACCCTACCACAAATCAAGTTATGTTGGTTAATTGTTGCCCTCTTGATTTAACATAACCTTACCACAAATCAAGTCATATTGGTTAAGTGTTGCACTCTTGTTTTAACTTAACCTTACCACAAATCAAGTTATATTGGTTAAGTGTTGCCCTCTTGGTTTAACTTAACCTTACCACAAATCAAGTCATATTGGTTAAGTGTTGCCTTCTTGATTTAACTTTACCATACCACAAATCAATTCATATTGTTTAAGTGTTTCTTATTACTTAACTCTACCCATTCATCATGCTATACAGGTTAAGTGTTTCCTATTAATTTAACCCTAGTCATTCATCTTGTTATATTGTTTAAGTGTTTCTCATTAACTTAACCACAGTCATTCATCTTGTTATATTGGTAAAGTGTTTCTCATTAACTTAACCCTGGTCATTCTTCTTGTTATATTGTTTAAGTGTTTCCCATTAACTTAATCCCAGTCATTCATCTTGTTATATTGGTTAATTGTTTCTCATTAACTTAACCCTAGTCATTCATGTTATATTGGTTAAGTGTTCCTATGAACTTAACCCTAGTCATTCATCTTGTTATATTGGTTAAGTGTTTTTCATTAACTTAAACCAAGTCATTTATCTTGTTCATTAGCATTAATTAATTTATTAATGCACCAACCTCTCACATTAGATATCTGTTGTTGCGGTTACTGGATGTGCCGGGCGGTTCCGGGCAGTTTTACACCACAACTCAATCTAACCTCGGGTTTTACTTGGGCATGATGCACTAACCTCCCACATTAGATAGGTGTTGTTGTGGTTAATGGATGTGCCGGGCGGTTCTGGGCAGTTTTACACCACAACTCAATCTAACCTCGGGTTAGGCATATTCGTCTTTTTCTTAATTTACATATTTATCTTTCAAATTTATATGTAAATTATCCACAACTATTGCCATTCAAGTCATGCCCCATTTACCCTCTAAATCATATTTTCTATTTTTGGTATACAAATTATACCAATTTTATGGCACTAACCATTCATTTATTTATGGGCCAAATTATGCTAATAATAATAATTTTTAAGGTTTTCCCAACGTTACCTCCGTCCTACGTTCGCAAAATTCACATAGAATGTTAGGCTCGTAACTTAGCCAAACTTGTATACAAAAAGGGAAAGAAGGGAGCATGTACCATTCACACAACATAAAATAGTAAAGATCTAACTAAACGTGTGTCATGTAAATGTGGCATAAAATAATGAACTTGCATTTTTGGATCCAACTAACATGAGTCCTCAAGCATATGAAATTACCCAAATCCAACTAGGCTCGTAAATGTAATCTTGCAATTTGGATCCAAATAAATATAAATCTTAAGCACATAGAATTTCACAAGTTCAACTAGGCATGTGAATGTAAATTTGCAATTTGGGTCCAACTAAACATAAACCTTAAGCACATAGAATTACACAAGTTTAACTAGACATGTGAATGTGAACTTTTAATTTGGACCCAATAATCATTAATCTTAAACATATGGAATTACACAGGTTTAACAAGGCATGTAAATATGAACTTTAATCTTGGATCCAATTTTCATAGATCTAAATATAAATCTAACATAATACATGTCTTGGCCTAATAATTTGCATGTAACATAACATGAATGAATTGCCAATTTTTCATGATTGGTTTACATAAACATAATAACCACATAGCCTAACAACTTGCATGTAACATAACATGAATAAATCACCAAACATTACATAATAGAGATTGGTTTAACACCAACATAATAACCATAATAATCTCGTAAGCATATATGATAGAATCGTTACATGAATAGGCATGAATCAACATCATCATTACCTTACAACTAGGAATAATGCTAGTTTTCATTTTATTACAAATCATAACTTTTAATCGTTCACATATAAATAATAACAGGACTTACAAAGAAAAGAAAGTCTTGTTTTCTAGGATCTGTTTTCTGAATTTGAAAAGCAATCCCTTAAAGAAGACTATCAATTTCTCTAAGTTAGTTTTGATTTGTAGCTTTAATCTTGTTTTCAAGTTGAAGAAGGAATCGTGGCTAAACTAGAATGATCATGGACGGCATGGTGGCTCCTTGGAATGAATTTGTGTAATTTAGGGTTTGAGGATTATGGTTGCTTTTATAGAAGTTAAATCTTATGTGAGCCATTAGATCGTTTTAGGAGCAATCACAACCGTCCTGACTAGATAGAGTTATCCAGAATTGCCACCTAAGCCCTAGTGACTCAGCAATAGGTCAGAAAATACTCAACAACTAGTCAGAATCGTCACTGTTTTGGACCTGGGCGATGGGGGTAGGTCGACCCCCTAGTCGACCTGTATAGGGGAGGTCGACCCCCTAGTCGACCTGGCCTTGGGTAGGTCGACCTATCTAGGTTATTTTACTATTTAATTTTCTGAATTTCTCTTGAATCTTCCGAAGGCCATAACTCCTTCATACGAAGTCCGATATACGAAAATTTGGACTCTGTTCCAAGAAGAATTCCGAGACTAATGCAATGGCGTAATCCGTTTCCCTTAATTCTCACTCTAAAAATTAAGTATTCTTTAATTCGTTCTTTTAATATTCTTAGAAAATATGGGATGTTACAATGTTAGAATTTCATGTATATTCGAACTCGAACTGTACCAAAAATTCAAAAATAAACACTGACGGAGTGGAAAACAATGTGAAAACACCTTGTCACTTAAATTATTTTTTAGTTAAATATATCCTAGGTTGCGGACGGGGTTTAGTAGCCCCTGACACTATTTATTGTACAGACCATGGTTGATTGTTTGTTTGGATTGTGATTGGGATTGTCATTGATTGATATTGTTTTATATAAAATTATTCGTATAAAACTATATAAAATATTCATGTGTTAAATAAAATGTTTGAAAAATAAAAATATCATTTTCGTCGACTGTATGGACTATATAAAATAGTCAAGTATTGAAATAAATATTTTATCGTTAAAAATATAATTTTTAACGTACATTCGAACGTCATAAAATTCTCCTGAAATGAAAAAAATATATTCATTTACAAGTAAGACGATTTGTTTATGTACACCCATTTAACTGACATTGAGTAGGATGATAAATTTTACACATCGCCCAACTGCACAAATAATATTAAGTGTTTGTTGGTTGAAACCCCACATCGGTATTGGGATGATATTGGACATACACTAATCCCAATTGTTTAGTTGTATGTCAATCGATTGGTTGACAGACTGTTGTAAACATTAATTATTTATATTTAATGCGTATGCAGTTGTGTAATGCACTCTGGATGATGGATGATCGGTTATCATTGTTGTTGTATACATGTGTTGTATGTAATCCATATAAATAACTTTATATGGTAATTGACTGGTTCTGATTCCAATTTAGAAAGAACTAATATTTTAAAATAACAAGTATTTTAAAAATAAAGAATATTTTAAATAACTAATATATTAAAATAAGGAATATTTTAAAATAATATTTAGTAAAAGATTAAAATGTGAAATTGATGTCCGATTTTGGATGAACACGAAAATATGTGAAGCCATGTTGATTAGATTTGCGCCATTTTAATGCGAATGATATTCATATCGATTTTACTCATTTATATAATGAATATAGAAAAAAGAAGTGATTTCAAAATCTAATGTTTTGAAAATATTATTATTTTAATATTATAATGACATGGAATATTCAATTTTGGTTTAAAATTGAAAATGAAGTTGAGTTCGTTTTTAAAACGAATTTAAAATGATTTATAAAATACATTTTGGATTGAAATCTATGAAATATATATTATATATATTTAATGACCTGAATAGAACGCGCCGCACCGCGACCATTCACGAATTTCGACCATTAATTTCGAATTGACATTACGGGAGATCCGACCGTCGGATTCTCTTAAACCTAGAACCGTTGGGTTCGTATCGAAAAGAGATTTCCAAAGAATATAAGAGATTCGAAATCTAATTGTTGGATTTGGAATTGTGTCCAAATCAAATTTGGAAAAGGTCACTATGGATGCAGTTCGGTGGCCGTAATCGGAAACCGACTGTACAGGCCTTGATAAAATTATTAATAATTTGTGTAAAATAATAATAAATGATTTGGAAAGGATTTGGATGAAAAATTCCATGTTTTTAAAAATTAAAATATATTTTTATCAAAATGAACTAGTTATTAACTAGTATAACCATCCAATATTTTTAAAAGAAATGAATTGGATTTGAAATAGTTTTAAAATAACCAGAGTTTTCCAATGAATAAATTGGAATGGATATAATCTTTGGAATATTTCGATATTCTTTTCCGTGGTTATACAGATATTGTTATGGGAATTTGGACGATACAGATATCGTTATTCCCAATACGATTTTCGTTAGTTTCAGAATTTGATATTGAATATAAGCCAATATAATTTCTATTCAGAATCTTGTATTTAATATTAAATTTGATTTTGGGTTGTTGTGAATGGTGTTTTTATTAACACTGTTCTTAAACCTAGATGAGAAAAGAATAAATCTTTTATATAAGCTTTAATGAAGTTTACCAATTAATTAAAATTTAATTGGAATTGAAATGAAAGTTGATTGTGGGTTTATCGTGAATTATGTTTTAAAAGACATTCGTTCTTTAACCTGATTAACAGTGAAATGTGATTTGGAATATATATATATATATATATATATATATATATCTTTTAGTAAGATTTAATGGAAAATTTCCAAAGAAAAGTTTTCCAATTTAATAAAATAAATTGGAATGGAATTCGATTAGGTAATAATCGAAGTGAGCTTCTGTGGAGGAAGACTGTTATACTATACGGAATTTAAAAGGCTTTGCTGTTATTCCATTTATATTATTAGTTTGATACGGAAATTTATATCGATTATATATATTGATCTGTTTTTCGTGAAGATTACATAATTAATGGAATGTGATTTTGGGTTTATCGTGAATTGTGCTTTAAATGACATTGGTTCTAACCCAGTTAAAGACAGGATTACATGTCTAACATTGTATTTCGAACTGTGTTGTTGATCTCTGCTAATTATATATCTTTTTGGTGGCCGAGAATTTATTCTCTTGCTTAACACTCTTCTCTGAGACGTATGAGCTTAGAGGTTATATATCGGCAGAAATCAACGGTACGGTGTAGGTTGTCGATGCGGCATGTTTGTGTTTCCAAAGTTAAATAATCATTAAATAATGATTGTTGGAAGATTAAAATTAAGTGGAGTTTTAATGAATCTTTAATTAGATTGGAATGTGAATATGATAATTTTAAATTATAAAATTTGTGAAATGATCGAGAATGGAGTACCACCGTTTTACTCTAGGCGATATTTAAATCTTTAAATAGATCTGAACGTGAAATGATAATTAACAACAACACAATGGGGTTAGATATGGGTATTACCAATTTTGCTCCATGTGATGAATAGGTTGAGATTTTGTAATAAAACAAATGATTACTTCGATAAGGTTCACTAATCCCGACTAGTTTGGAAAACCATAATTTGGTTTAAATTGTGAAAAGAATATTTGGATAAAAGAATATTCTGGATTGGAATGAGGAGTATTTTTGTTTTATAGCACTTTTTTATATGATGCACGAGTTACTAGGAAAGGCCAGGATTATCCCATTCTAAATAACTAAAACGATGATAAGTCGACGTTGAAGATGGTGGTTAAAGACCGGAGATCTTCACATCGTTTGGATGATTATTGATGTCCTGATTAGGTTGTACACCCAAGATTAGGTAATAAGTGGTGATCGTCCAGGCATATTTGGAGATCGACCGGATATGCGAGGACCTCTCTCATGTATTTGACATATGGGACGAGGAATAAAGTGCCTTCGATTTCGTTTAGATCCAGAACGAACTAGTAAATGGATGTGTGTCCGCCCTTGGATTTCGTTTTGTGTTGGTTAATCTCTATTAAATATATGTCTATTTGGTGGCGGAGAATTTATTCTCTTGCTTAAAACCCTTCTCTGAGATGTACGAGCTTAAAGATTATATATTGATAGACATCGGCCGCATGGCTTGAATTGTCAGTGTGGCATGATGAGATGCAAATGATCAAGGCTTTTGTTGAAAAGCAGAGTCTTGTGGTCGATGATCAAATCACGGATTTAAATAGCATAGCTTTGTATATAGCATTAATTCGCGAGCCTCGCACCCCGGTATGAACCAGAAATAGGAGAGAACTGCAAGGAGAACATGTGTTTCTTTCTTGCTAGGAGTGGTTTCATGGTATGGAGCCCAGACATTTTACATATGTGGTTGTTGGAAAGCGAGGTACCTCGGATATATCGGTCACTACGGGGCCGATGGATGATATAGTCGCATACTGACCATTATGAACCATAGGGCAGGGAAATGTATTGTTCAGGAATAACCAATCCACAAAAGTAAGAGTGGACCGACCCTTAAGATCCTAGGTGCAGTTGCGGCTGTATCCTGAGACATGGTAGGCTAGATTGTGTGACACCCCACGTACGTTAATGTCACTCACAAAGGGAATGCATTAAGTTTTGTGAAGCGTTATAGGTAAAAAGACATAGAATATTACAAGACAAATAAAAAGAATAACAGCGGAATAAAAAATTTATTTATCATAAGATGCCGTGGTCCTAAAACATCACATGTCTGAAACATAAAAGCACATTACAACATAAAAGTTACTATCTTGTACTTCAAAAATATCAGAGTACATAAAGGAAGTAAAATTACCCAAGAACAAAATATATCCATAGCAACAAGGATAGGAGCTTAAGCCATACATATCAGTTGCTCTAGCAGAATCACGGTCAAGCCTGAGTGTTTCCTCCTTGAGAACCTGGAAGGGAAACGGAAGAAAGAAGGAGAAACAAAAAGGGTCAGATATAAAGTTTGGCGAGTCTAGAGACTTTTAGGAAGTAAATAAAATAAAAGTAGTATGATAGGCATATAAAGTGGATTAGAGAGGTTACTACATAAATGGAAGATGTGACAAGGTAGACAGGATAAGGTGTATATGCTTCTAATGATTAATTTGCACTGTTACTAGTATAACCAGAATGAGATGATCCCTTCCACTATAAGGTGGTGGACTTAGGCATACGTCCAAATGTACCCTAACCACTACCCTAATCGATCGACTCCCTACTTCGTAGATTCTCTGTGTCGTCCCCACAGTAGGATGTATCACATCCTAAAGTGGAAACCCCTCACTGATATGCATAGCCCCATATCTACAGGTGTCACGGCCATCTTATCCCCCTCTGCATGGCTCATGCATGCACATGGCCCGGTCGGTTTGTGCCGCCCACACCGTACTTCATGTTTGGATCTCTTACAATCAGTCAGTAAGCGTGCCCCTTCCCTGCTAGTACGGAGTACTTTGTTTGATACCTAGTCCGAGCTACTGACTAAAATGGGTCCCACAAAATATGATACAAGCTCTCGCCTTTGTCTTGTATCCCCCACTAGGTTTTCACTGACTATGTATACCACTAGGTGTCTTTAATTACATATCCCTATTCATTTCCACCAGTTATGCTTACCCTAAAAGGTCTTTAATTACATAACTTTTATATTTTCCAATGGTTATGTGTACTACTATGTATCTTTAATTAAATAACCTTATTGGGTTACGTTCGTGGGCCTATATGTAAATGTTACCCACCACCTAAAATTTACTTAACCCACCCACTGTCCAACCATTTTTTACTTAACCCTAACTTTAGTTCAAAATCATACAATCCCCATGGATTAAATTAGGTTAAGTAGTCCAATTCATTACCATGTCCAATTATGGTTTATAATAGGCCAGACCTCCCATATTAGGCATACAACTTGCGGATGCTGGATATGCCGGTCGGGTCCAGGTAGTCTTATTCCACAAGTTGGGCCTAACCTTGTGTCTTATCACAATTCGTATTCGCACACTTAGACTGTGATGACCCCAAACCCCCATTCCACGGTGGTAAGGGTAATCTTTGGAATATAATACATGAACAATAACAGCAGAACAAAAATATATAATTACACCAAATAATGTACATCAAATTACACTGGAAATAATAATCATTAGAGTTACACAGTATAATAGGATCATATTTAGTACAAAATACTGTTTCAGCTTTATATAAAATGTCTACAGCATAATCAAACATAATATACATAACAAGAGCTGGACAGCAAAATAGAAGTGATAGAATTCCATCTTCAGCTCCATGGCTATCCGGATAGAGCCTACTAAAACCTGAATACAAGGCTGCCCGTGTAGAAATAGGGGCACCTGAGTTTGCAAGTGAAACAAACTACAAGTCGGTCATGGGACTGGTATGAGAAATCTACTATACTAATTTTACAATAAGGCCAATCACAAGACCACATTGCTAACGCAGAACGGGTTTACTCTATTGGATTGACAGTGCTTAAAACAAGTAAATCATTTAAACATCACAATGCTTTTTACAAAAATGAAGCCATTATAAGACTCAGGTCCCATCACATAATGCAACGCAAAATGGAGGATAGAGTTTTACCTTATAATGGCCAAAATATGCTTGATACGTGTAAAACAAAAGCACTTGATATTATTACTAGGGTTTATATGTTTCAAAAACAATTTCAATCATAAGTATCAATCATAGATGGCATGGGTACCAAATATCATGTCGCCATATATAGGTTTACAATCAAAACCGCACGATGTCATATTTGAAAATTGGATTTCCGTCATGAACTAAGGCAAAGGATCGTCCTTACTGCTTCGAGACTGTCTAGCCCGAGCCTTAGGCAAGTACTCTGTCAAGCCTTTGGATCGTCAGGGCCGGTCCACACGGAGTGGATTAAAATGCCTGAACACTGCGTTTCCCCTCCCTATGGGACGTAAACTGGTCATATCCCGACCAAACCATCGGCACCGTAGTGACCGATATAACCGAGGAGCCTCCCTGTCCATCATACACATAAGTAAAACACTCGAGTGTGTAAAACCCAGACACCACTCCTAGCTAGAAGGAAACGCATGTCCTCCCTGATGTCCTCTCCCGTTTCTGGTTCATACCGGGGTGTGAGGCCCGCGAATCAACGCTATACACAAAGATAACTATATTAAAGCCATGCTTTGATCATCAACCACAAGACTATGCTTTTCAACAAAAGCCTTGATCACAACATCTCAGCATCCCACGTTGTCAACCTACAACGTCAGACACACATCCATTTACAAGTCCGTTCTGGGTCTGAATGAAACCAGAGGCACATTATTCCTCGTCCCATATGTCCAATACAAGAGAGAGGCCCTTGCACATCCGAATGATCAACAAGTACATCCGGACAACCACCACTATAACACCTTCAGGGCAGCAACTCCCATCAAAGGCATCAGTAGCTATCCATTCGATGTGAAGATCATCGGTCTTGCACCGTCTTTATATCTTCAACTTCTAATCGTCGACCAACTATTTGAAATGAGATTTAACTCAGGCTTTTCAAATAATCCACATACATTAAGAATTCAAATCAATTTATTTCCATGGTTAAATTATTTGACATCCATAATTCAGTTCATTAATGTAATTTTCATGTCAAATACATTCAACCTTCAAATATCCAATAAACCGAGTAAATTCGGTTTATTTCCATTTTCTATCGTTTATAATGTTTTAAAACGATTTATTGCTATTTTTATTTATTAAAAAATAGCCCATGTATTTAAAACGACGCTTCAGGCCATAACGCGGCTATGGCGCTATTTTTCTTCATATTTGATTTACATATATTTGAAAATCTTACTGTTGGATCTTTACAAATTTTATATCGTTGGAATGATCTTTTTAAAGCAGACCCAATGGTTCCAGTTTTGGGAAAATCCAACGGTCGGATCTCCTGGTACAATCATTTAAACTTACGATTCCAAAATACGAACTACAGCGTGGTTATTCGTTTTATTTTAATTATATATATATATAATTCATTCTGGCGCTGTTTTTCCTCAGATTTGAATTAAACATTTCACACAATCTAACCATTGGATCTTTTCAAATTTGATATCGTTGTAAAGATATTTTCAAAGCGAACCCAATGGTTTCGGTTTCGGAAAAATCCGATGGTCGGAATTCTCGGTATAATCGTTTGAAATCACGATTCCAAAACATGAACTGCAGCGTCATTTTTCGATTTAATTTAATTTATATTTATATTTGTATATATAAATATAATTCATTCTTCGATTTCTAAACCATTTTCACTTCATATACGGGTTAAAAATAATATTTTTAACTCATACAAATTTGTTTCAACACATGAATATTTCTAGCGACTTATCCATATAATAAAAATGTTAATCTTATTATTCAAACCATTTATTCAAACTATGAATATTTTTAACACTTCATATACTTGATAAAAATGATGTTTTTATCGTTCAAAGAATTTATCCAATACATGAATATTTTTAACACTTCATATACATGATAAAAATGTATTTTTTATCGTCCAAACAATTTATTTCAATCATGAATACATTATCGACACATGAATATATTTCAATATATGAATATAATTCAAACACATGAATATTTCAGAAAATTTTGGCAGCATAATGGCAGGGGGTTTAAAACTGGCACCGTCCCGAGTACGGCTCCTCACACTGCCTTAGGCCTCGCGGCATTCCATAAAAGGCTTATCCTAATGATCTAGTTTGAGAACCCATTATTTCCCCGTGAAGGAAAGAGCGGATACTTTGATAAGTGTATAGTGTCAAAACATTTTCAATCATAAATATAAATCATAGACAGCATAAGTGCCCCATACCACTATGTCGCCATACTAGGCTCTACAAATAAAGCCGAAATACACGTATTGGAAATTGGATTTCTGCCATGAGTCGAGGCAAGGGGCAAGCTCCTCTCCGCTTTCGAGACACTCTAGTAAATGTCCCAGGGCTACGCACTCTGGGCAACCCTTGGATCTTCAAGGCCGGTCCTCTCTTACGTTTGAGGATTAGTTATTCCTGAACACACGTTTCCCGGTCCTTACAGACCTAAAATCGAGGCGCCTCATCCAACAACCACATAGGTGAAAAGTATATAAATGTCAGGGCTGGTAAGTCACTGACACCCCCAAAGCTAGAAAGAAACTTCGTGCTCTCCCTGCAGTCCTTATCCCGTTTTTGACTCATACCGAGGTGTGAGGCTCGCGAATTCACGTTATACACAAAGCTACGCCACAAAGGCTGTGCTTTGATCATCAACCACAAGACTTTGCTTTTCAACAGAAGCCTTGATCAATTGCCACTTAGGCGTGCCACACAGGAAATTCATGCCATGCGACTGATGTCCATCGATATACAACCTCTGAGCTCGTATGTCTCAGAGAAGGGCGTTAAGCAAAAGAATAAATTCTCCGCCGCCAAACAGATGTATATTTAATAGAGATCAATCAACATAGAATAAAATCCAATGTCAGACACACAATCCATTTACAAGTTCGTTCTGGGTCTGAACGAAACCGGAGGCACTTTCCTCGCATATCCATCGATCTCCAGGTACGTCTGGACGACCACCAACTGATTCCCTCATCTTGGGTGTACAGCCCAATCAAGATCATCAGTAATCACCCAAACGATGTGAAGACTTCCGGTCTTCAACCACCGTCTTCATCTTCGACTCATCGTCGAATCGGTTATTCAGAATGGGAATAAACCCGGCCTTTCCGAACAACCCGCGTATATTAAAATAAATGTTACACAAACACAACATACGCCTCATTCCAATTTAGCAGCCACTAACCGTAAATCAACAAGAGAACAATTTCCTAAATATTAACCCCGAAGGCCGAGACCAACATCAGATCAATACCTAGGAAACCATTCTTCTTAGCTAACCTACAGCTAGTTTCTAAATTTCATATTCTTAGGGAAAGGTTCCCATTAATTTTATCAAATATAAATTCTTTAAAATTTATTCTTTACTCTTCCTTTGGGTTTCATTTCAAACCAAATTATGGTTTTCCAAACTAGTCGGGATTAGCGAACCACACCGAAGTAATTATTTATTTTATTTCCCAATCCCAACCTATTCATCCCATGAAGCAAAACTGGTAATACTCCATATCTAATACCACGGTGTTATTGGTAAAATTAATTACCATTTCACGTTCAAATCTAATTAAAGATTTAACTATCGCTTTGGAGCAAAACTGGTAATACTCCATTCTCGCTCACTTTCCAAATTTGATAATTTAAATTATCAATTCACATTTCAATCTAATTGCGGATTCATTAAAACTCCTTTTACTGGGTTAAAGAACTAATGTCATTTAAAACACAGTTCACGATAAACCCAAATCACATTCTATTTATTATCGGGTTAAGGAACAAGTGTTATTTAAAACACTGTTCATGATAAACCCACAAATCAATTCTATTTAAAACCCGTTTCAAATCCAATTTATTTATTTAAAAATAAATGGGTTTTAATTTTAGTTCTAAACTAGTTCATTTCGATAAAAATCTATTTTCATCTTTTCAAATACGGAGTTTTTCATCCCAATTCTTCACAAATCATTTCTTATGATTTTACACAAATTATCGATATTTTTAATAATTTTATCAAGGCACGTACAGTCGATTTCCATCAACGGCCATCGAACTGCACTTACAGCGACCTTTTCCAAATTTGATTTGGACGTATCTCCAAATCCAACCGTTAGATTTCAAATTTCTAATATTCATTAGAAAGCTCTTTTCGATACGAACCCAACGGTTCCGGTTTTAGGAGAATCCGACGGTCGGATCTCCCGTAATGTCCGTTCGAAATAAATGGTCGAAATTCACGTACTACCGCGGCGCGGCGCGTTCTATTCAGGCCATTATATTTTATATATAATTTATATAATATATATTTCGTCGATTACTATTTAAAACGAATTTTATAAATAGTTTTAAATTCGTTTCAAAAACATTTCAACTTTTATTTCCAATTCAAATCAAAATTGAATTTTTCCCTATAGATCGTTTTAAAATTCATTTAAATTCAATTCAAATTCATTTTCTATTCAATTTAATTCAAATTCATTTTCTATTAAATTCAAATTCGTTTTCTATTCAATTTAATTCGAAATCATTTTCTATTCAATTCAATTCAAATTCGTTTTCTATTCAATTCAAATTCGTTTTCTATTCAATTTAATTCGAATTCGTTTTCCATTCAATTTAATTCAAATTCGTTACATATTCAATTCAAATTATAAAAACGAATATAATCGATATAAATATCGTTCGCGTCAAAATAGCGCATCTCTAATCAACACGGCTTTATATATTTCAATAACTTCGTTATCCTATTCAACAAATAAATCTATATTTCTTTCAATACATGACTCTATATTTCGGTCAACACACGACTAATCTCATCGAATGAGTATTGTCCACGTGTGACTATTTTTGTTATTTAATATATTTAAAAAAATAATGGTATCTATCGTTTGATTTCAAATCAGACTCCAACCGTAAACTAGTAAGAGAACGATTCCCTAAATATTAACCTCGAAGGCCGAAACCAACATTAGATCAATATCCAGGAGACCACTCATCTTATCTATTTTCCAGTTAGTTTCTAATTCTATATATGATAAAGATGTAGATTTTATTGTTAAAATATTTCGTTCAACACATGACTAATCTCAGCGGATGAGTACTGTCAACACATGAACCTTTATTTTATAATACTCTTTATTTTCTAAATTGGAATGAGGTCCAACCAATTACCATATAAAGTTAATTATATGGATTCCATACAACACATGTATATAATAGCAACGACAAATAATCAACCACCATCCAAAGTGCACTACACTGTATAAGAATCAAATATAGATATCTAACGCTTATAACAGCCTGTCAATCCATCGATCGACATACAACTAATTATTGGGATTAGTGTATGCCGTATTTTTGGTTTCACTAAAATCCGGTTTGTTTTGCACCCGGTACATTCAATTGAAGTTTGAAATCGAATTATCGAACTACCGCGCCATTTTCAATTCTATTTATAATTATATATAATTATTTATATTCTAACGACGACGTATATAAATATATGCGTCGAATTCTATTCAAAATAAATTTCTCGTCGATTATATTTAAAATAATCTATTTTAAATGTTCAAAATTCACTAAAATTGCCAAAATAAAATTTTTAAATTGGCTCGCATTTCCGGGTTATTACATCTAGTCATTTCAATCATTTTCATATCACATCGAATTTTTCCACAAACAATTCCAATTTTGTTTCAACTACAAACAACCATTATCAACCATTCATTTTATCAACCAAATTTCACGTCAACCAAAATCCAAACAATCACAACCAATATTTATCATCCATGGTTTGTGGACGAGGGGAGTGTGCGTGTGTGTACATATATATACGTATGTATATATAAGCGTATATATTTCCATTTCAATTTCATTCAACACACATATGATTTTTACAATGTATAGATAAATTATACATCGCACGTATAATTTATACAATGCTTATACATGAGGTTTACAATGCTTATATAACTTATACATCGCACATATAATTTATACATCACCATTCCATTTAAATTTGAATTTAGAAATCTCACATTGGGTTCCATTCCTTCAAAAATTGTAGGAAGCTCAAAAAATTCTCCGGTCTCTTCTAGAATGTAGAAGACGTTGCCACGAGTTCAGTGTCTCTTGTTTCACTAGCTTTCAAAAAAATAACAAAAATATACAATTTTTATAGTGAAATCATAATTCATAGCACTTTAAAGTGCTATAATCAGTTTAGAAATTCTAAGCCGTTACCTTTCAAAAGAGGTTCAAAACTAGGTCTTTGATTTTCACACAAAACGATGCGCTAGGGGACGATCGGCCACTGCCACCTTGTACAACTTGGAGGTGCGCACCCGACGAGGCATGTGGGGCCTAACTCGAGCCCAAATCTGAGTGGCTGTGGGTGGTTGAAGTTGGCGACTTCTACGCGCTGGATCTCGACGAACTGGCGATGGTGGAGGGCGAGACAACCATGGATTTGAAGATCTTAGCCTTCTCTACAAAATCTTCAACTGGAGGGAGGCCTAATTCTGCGTGTGGAGGGAGTAATCGCTGGGGGAAGCAATGAAGAGGGAGTCGCCATCAATCTGCAGGGTTTACGGGTTTTTCGTGGGTTTTTAGAAAATATAATTAATGAAAGAAAAATTTCGAATGGCCCGTATTAATATTTAATTCTAAAACAGTCTTTTCATATCTGGACACCAAATCAAACCCAACGACTGTCACGTCTAGCCAAATTACCCCATTCCGGAAACAAAGGAATATGTTTCATTGGCCCATTCGGCTGTTTCGGTCAGTTATTCTTCAAATTAAAATATAAAACATTCAAATATGGATTTGAACGTACATTTTAATTTCCTGGGCCACATACTGATCCTAAAGATTCCAGAAAAGTAAATCTGTCTATGTTGTGAAGATACAATCCTAACAAATCTAATTTCATCGAATTTGGGGATTGTTTGAAAAATGGCCATTTTCTGGTCGATCCAAATTGACTGAAATTAACCAAACACATTTTCTTTTGCCACGCTCACATATTAACTCCAAAAATTATGGAATTTGGAATCTAGCAATAATTTGACATTCCGGATCCAACAAAAGTGGTTTCATCGAAAATGGAGGTCGTTTGCAAAATGTCTATTTTTACGGGCTATATTTATTCCATAGCGACCTTTCTGTATATTCAACTGGCCATAACTTTTGATTCCCGCTATGAAATTTTGATTTTTCAGATTCGTTAGAAAAATATTTTTAAACAGATTCAAGTATTTTTAGTTTCACTAAATTCCAGTTTATTTTGCATCCTGTACAGTCAGTCAAAGTTCGAATTCAAATTTTCAAACTGCCGCGCCATTTCAGGCCTTGTTTTATAATTAAAATAAATATATTCAACATAACTTCGATCCAAATAAATTTTTAGTCATTATTATTTAAAATAAATTATTTTAAATATTCAAAATTCATTAAAATAGCCAAATTAAAAAAATTTAAATTAGTTCTGATTTTCCAAGTTGTTATAATCTTCCCCACTTAAAATATTTTCGTCCTCGAAAAGGAACGGAGCTGAAAGCTGTTTGACTAACCAACTCAACTTTCATTATTTTAATTATGGCTTAAGTTCTTCAACTTTTCAGTTTCTAAAAACTTTTCAAATTCTTCGAAGGTTTGTCTAACACCCTAAATTTTCGATAAATTTCGCCATAACCTCCTTTGTACGGGGAGGGGTTTGTAAATTTATTGGGTCGTATTAGGCACCCAATAAATCCTAAAAAGCATACAAATATTTATAGTGATATATTCCGATGTCCACAGGGGAGTGTGTATAGATCATAATTTCAGAGAACAAATTCTCATCACCCTGTAAATAGTTTTTGTGCCTTAATAACTAGAAAGACGTGATTATGGTCATCTCTAGACCCGTGTGGGGTTTTTATTAATCTGGCAATTTACCATTGCATTTTATATAGTCCATATCAGTCTTCGGTTCAACCTGAAATATAGTCATCGCCATACAAGCCACTCTCTTGTATGATAAATTTTCAACCTCGTCACACAAGCTCTAAATGCTTATGTGATATATGATAGAGTATGTTATCTTCACGTAGTATGTCATGTAGTGTAGTTCAAAATTAATTGTTACTATCCTATGGTGACATTTATATTTTCACACAGAACAACCAGCACTTCACATCCAATGGCATTCAAAGGAGTTGATATAATAAATAAAATTGCGCATCCAACTCATTAAGGTTTACCTATTTGTCGGGCACGTAAATAAATTCTTTACTCAACAGCAAATCCATTTACCTGCTCAATCATATATAATGTACATGCATGTATTTCAATCAATTTTCAAATCAGTTCAATATTTGATTCAATTTGCATAAATTTACCCTTCATTCTCTTATAGATTAGATTAATTATCATTCCAATATTTTGATTAGTCAAATTCATAATCACACAACACAAACAACAATCAATTTGATGATTAACTTTCCAAAAATTTAATAATTAATTTATATACTCTTTTAAAATCATATTTGCTAAGATTAGACTATATAATTAAATAAATTAAATCCATGGAAAGGAAACAACAACAAAGTAGAAAACAATAGTAAAGTAGAAAAACAAACGGAAATGCAGAGTATTGTAAATGTACCTTGCACCAGAGCTAATCAGAGATATCCACTCTGTAATTAGGATAAGCTTGCTTAATGCTCTCTTCAGTTTCCCAAGTACAGTCTCGTGGATCTCCACTCCATTGCGCTTTGAATAAGTGAACCTTCTAATTCCTCAGCTCTTTAGTTTCTTTGCCAATAATCTTTATCGGCTCCCTTCTCATAGCTAATTCTGGAGTAATTTCCAAATCTTGTTGTGCGGCTTCTTCCACGACCAAGTCTGGATCATGCACATGCTTTCGAAGTTGAGACACGTGAAGCACATCATGTACTCCAGGCAACCAATCAGTAATTGAACCCTATAAGCGAGGGTTCCAATCCATTCTAGTATAGGAAATGGACCAATAAATCTGGGTGCCAACTTCCTTGTTTTGCCAAATCTAACTACTCCTCTCATCGGAGAAACCCTCAAATACACATACTTACCAACAGAAAAAGCCAAATCTCTTCTTCTCGAGTCTGCATAGCTCTTCTGTCAGCTTTGAGCTGTTTGCAGTCGCTTCTTAATGAAATCGACTTTATCCGAAGCTTCAAGAATCATATCGGGTCCCAATACCAGTCTATTACCAGGTTCTACACAACATGCGGGAGATCTGCACGGTCGACCATACAATGCTTCGAATGGTGACATTTTCAGGCTCGCTTGGTAGCTGTTGTTGTATGAGAACTCAGCCAAATGCAAGCGATCTTCCCATGATCCGCAAAATTCAATAATACAAGCCTGCAATAGAACTTCTAATATACAATTCACCCTTTCAGTTTGGCCATCTGTTTGAGAATGATATGCGGTGCTCAGATTCAATTTTGTCCCTAATTCTTCTTGGAATGCTTCCCAGAATTTACTAGCAAAAATGGGTCATGATCACTAATGATACTCATGGGAACTCCATGCAGTTTAACAATTTTCTTAAAATAAATATGCGCCAAACTTTGAGCTATTTTATTTGATCTGACAGGTATAAAATGGGCAGTCTTCATGAAACGATCTACGATCACCCATATACTGCCATTCCCTCTCTTGATTCTAGGCAAGCCATCTATGAAATCCATATAAATTTGTTCCCACTTCCAATTTGGAATTTCCAATGGTTGTAACAATCTGGTGAGTTTCTGTCGATCGCTTTTAACTTGCTGACAAGTAGAACACTTGCTAACGTATATTGAAATGTCTCTTTTCATAGATCTCCACCAGAAAGTGTGTTTGATATCGTTATACGTTTTACTCACTCCTGGATGGATACTAAGTTTGGATTTGTGACACTCATCCAGTACTTCTCTCCGGAGTTTCGAAATGTTTGGAACATAAATTCGGCCTTTTAACCTCAGAATCCCATCGTTATCAACCTGAAAACTCGAGGGATTGCCTTTCTGAATTCTCTCTCTGAACTTCTGAATGAAGTGATCATCCTTCTAAAGAGTAGATATGTTATCAATCAATGAAGGCGTGATTATAAGATTGGCGATGATTGCGGTTTTTCTGCTAAGCGCATCAGCTACCACATTGGCTTTTCCCGGCGTATACAGAATATCTAGATCATATGCTGCAATAAATTCTAGCCAACGCTGCTGCCTTAGATTCAATTCTTTCTGGGTGAACAAATACTTCAAGGACTGATGATCTATATATAATTCAAATTTCTCACCCAATTCCATATTTTCATAGCAAACACGATGGCTAACAATTCAAGATCGTGAGTTGCATTATTATTCTCATGCGGCATCAACTAACAGCTAGCATAAGCGACTACTTGGACTCTTTGCTTTAATACCGCACCAAGACCTCCAATAGAAGCATCCATCCAAACTGTCAAATCCTGATTGCCATCGATTTTCGTTAATACTGGAGCAGTTGTCAATCTTAACTTCAGCTCTTGGAAAGCTGTCTCACATTCTGAAGTCCATTTAAACCTTGAAGGTTTCTTAGTAAGCTGTGTCGGTGGACCGGATAGCTTTGAAAAATTCTTAACAAACTTTCGATAATAACTAGCCAATCCAAGGAAACTTCAGACTTCTGTGGGAGTACGAGGCTGTTTCCAATCCTGAAGAGCACTGATTTTACTTGGATCTATAGAAATTCCTTCGTTTGATACGACATGACCAAGGAATTTTACCTCTTCTTGCCATCTTCTTCAGAATCTCTAACAATTGTTCCAAATGTTTTTCATGCTCGCTCTCTGACTTAGAGAAGATCAATATGTCATCAATGAAAACCAGTATGAATTTATTCAATACTCCTCTGAATACTCTGTTCATTAGATCGACAAATAAGCTGGAGCGTTACATAAGACGAACGGCATTACTAACCACTAGTAGAATAAATCTGGACCTCTGAGTGTTGTCAAAGGAACACATTCTTAGGCAATACGAAGCTGATGGAAACCTGTAGCTAGGTCCATTCGTGAAAATACTTACGCGCCATTCAATCGATCCAACAAATCATCAATTCGCAGCAATGGATATTTATTCTTTAATGTCTGCTTGTTCAAATCACGATAATTTACACATAGTCTAAGAGTACCGTCTGACTGTGGGACAAACACCACCGCTGCTCCCCAATCAGAGAAACTAGGCCTGATCAGACTCTTCCATACAAGCTGTCGAGGTTGATTGTCTAATTCTTCTTTTTCCTCCAAGCTCATTCTTCGAATAGCGTGCACTACTGGCCTTGATTCGGAATTAAAGCGATCTTGAAATCTATTTCTCTACGCGGAGGTAAGCTAACAACTTCTTCAAACACATCCGCATAATTCTTAACGATAGGAATATTTTCTATGGCAGCCGGAATATTCTCTGTAACGACTGGAATATGTTCTAATTGAGCAGGAGAAATATTAAGAGTTGATCAAAAGTCTTTTCTATCTGAATTCAGACCTTCGCAGGGGATGGTTATATAATTCCCTGATTTAATCTTCGCCTTTATGACTCTGTCGGCGCATTTAACTTCGGCTTCATATTTGGTTAACCAATCTTATCCTAAAATAATATCGAATTCGGTAAAATTCATGACGATCGAGGTAGCAGGGAACCGATAATAGGAAAAAGAAACAGGCACCCCACAAATCCAACTAAGATTGAGGGAACCCCCAACATGATTATGGACAGTGATGAGTTCTTTGAGGCTTTTCAATTTCAAATCCAATCTCTTAACCGCATTACTAGCAATAAATCAATTTCAAATCCAATCTCTTAACCGCATTACTAGCAATAAAGCTTCGTGACGCGCCTGTGTCAAAAAGTACTTTAACTGGAATATTTTTGATAGTAAGTGTGCCTTCCAAAACATCTGGCCTTCCCTAACTAGCTAGGGTGCAGAAGTTTCTTCCACTTCATTTACATGTACCTTTTCAGATTTCTTTGATAGATGGCACTCCCTTGGACCATGACCTGCTTGGTGGCACTCATGGCATTTCCTTTCACTATGTGGGTTCTTTTGGTTCTTATTGGGTTTAAATCCACTCTTTATTTGTTTCTTTAAAGATTTATATTTTCTGGACAAATGGCCTTTCTGATTGCAGTTAAGACATATGGCAGTTGCTATTGGTTCTTTCTCAGATATAACCTTTTTCCTATTGACTCTAGGCTTCTTTCTGACCCCAGACGTCGTATTTGCCTCAAGCTGTGTACTTGTCTTTGGGCTATCAGTTTTAAACTTCCTTTTGTTTGCTAGAACTGACTTCCTCTTCATCGTCCAAAAGACCTTGCTTATCAAGATCTTCATAGTGATAAGCCATGTATATCATTTCTGGAAAAGGAAGTTTCACATGTGAAGTTACCCAATTTTGGTACTTTTTTGAAGCCCATTAATAAACCTCAGATTCTTCTGCTTAGGATTTTCAATTAGCTTGGGTGCAAAATGAGAAAGTCTACTAAATTTATCCTGATACTCCTGAATGGTCATATCTCCTTGTATCAGATAGTAGAATTCATCATATAGCCGTTTAGTTGCTTCTGGAGGAATAAATCTTTCGTTGAAAATTTCCTTAAATCTATCCCAGGTAATATTACCTTTTGGATTATCCTTAATAACCATTTCCCACGAGATTAAAGCTTCGTCTTTGAGTGCCCAAGATGCTAGTGATCTTTTCTGATCATCTCTCAGCTTTGAACCCTCAAAAAATTTCTCAGCAGAGTGTATCCATGCTTGTGTTTCAATAATGAATTCATTGCCCAAGGACGGTACTCCACATAGATTTCGATACTTCTTTAATAGAGCTTCAATATTTGGTTCTGAGCTACCTCTTCTACTTCTGCCACTCATTTTCTATGATGTCTACAAATAGCAGACAAAGTGTTAGGCCAATAAAAAGGTATTTTAAAGCATAGAGACAAATACTTGAACGTAAATGTGTCTATTGGGGTGTATTTTATTCTGCTACACTCATTCTAGGATATTACTGATCTGATCTGAAATGAGTTATTCATCATAGAATACTTCTGGTTCTATTTCTGACGAGTTTGTTAATATGTTATATTCCAGAATTAAGATTAACCAAAGCTCTGATACCACGTGTGATAACCCCAAACCCCCGTTCCACGGTAAGGGTAATCTATGGAATATAACACATAAACAGTAACAACAGAACAAAAATATATAATTACACCAGATAATGTACATCAAATTACACTAGAAATAATAATCATCAGAGTTACATAGTATAACAGGATCATACTTGGTACAAAATACAGTTTTAGCTTTATATAAAAATGTCTACAGCGGAATCAAACATAATATACATAACAAGAGCTGAACAGCATAATAGAAGTGATAGAATCCATCTTCAGCTCCATGGCTATCCAGAGATAGCCTGCTAAAACCTGAATATAAGGCTGCCCTGTAGAAATAGGGACATCCGAGTTTGCAAGTGAAATAAACTACGAGTCAGTCATGGGACTGGTATGAGAAATCTACTTAACTTATTTTACAATAAGGCCAACCACAGGACCATGCAGCTAACGCGGAATGGGTTTACTCCATTAGATTGCCAGTACTTAAAACAAGTAAATCATTCAAACATCGCAATGCTTTATATAAAAATGAAGCCAGTATAGGACTCAGGTCCCATCACACAATGCAACGCGAACCGGAGGATAGAGTTTTACCTTATAATGGCCAAAATATGCTTGATACGTATAAAACAAAAGCACTTGATATTATTACTAGTGTTTTTATGTTTCAGAAACAATTTCAATCATAAGTATCAATCATAGACGGCATGGGTACCATATATAATGTCGCCATATATAGGTTTACAATCAAAACCGCATGATGTCGTATTTGGAAATTGGATTTCCATCACGAACAAAGGCAAGGGATCGTCCTTACCGCTTCGAGACTGTCTAGCCCGAGCCTCAGGCAAGTACTCTATCAAGCCTTTGGATCATCAGGGCCGGTCCACATGGAGTGGATTAAAATGCCTTAACATTGTGTTTCCCCGCCCTATGGGGCGTAAACTAGTCATATCCCGACCAAACCATCGGTACCGTAGTGACCGATATAACCGAGGTGCCTCGCTATCCATCATCCACATAAGTATAACGCCCTGGTGTGTAAAAACCCAGACACCACTCCTAGCTAGAAGGAAACGCATGCCCTCTCTGATGTCCTCTCCCGTTTCTGGTTCATACCGGGGTATGAGGCCTGCGAATCAATGCTATACACAAAGCTAGCTATATTAAAGCCGTGCTTTGATCATCAACCACAAAACTCTGCTTTTCATCAAAAGCCTTGATCACAGCATCTCAGCATGCCATGTTGTCAACCTACAACGTTAGACATACATCCATTTACAAGTCTGTTTCGGGTCAGAACGAAACTGAAGGCATCTTATTCCTCGTCCCATATGTCCAATACAGGAGAGAGGCCCTCGCACATCCGAACGATCAACAAGTAAGTCCGGACAACCACCACTGTAACCCCTTCAGGGCAGCAACTCCCATCAAAGGAATCAGTAGCTATTCACTCGATGTGAAGATCATCGGTCTTGCAACGTCTTCATATCTTTGACTTCTAATCGTCGACCAATTATTTGAAATGAGATGTAACTCGGGATTTTCAAATAATTCGCGTATATTTAGAATTCAAATCAATTCATTTCCATGGTTAAATTATTTGACATTCATAATTCAGTTCATTAATGTAATTTTCATGTCAAACACATCCAACCATTAAATATCCAATAAACCGAGTAAATTCGGTTTATTTCCATTCCCTATCGTTTATACTATTTTATAATGATTTATCTCTATTTTTATTTATTTAAAAATAGCCTATTTATTTAAAATGACGCTTCAGGCCATAACCCGGCCATGGCGCTATTTTTGCTCAGATTTGATTTACACATATCTAAAAAATCTAACTGTTGGATCTTTATAAATTTTATATTGTTTGAAAGATCTTTTAAAAACGGACCCAACAGTTCCAGTTGTGGGAAAATCCGAGGCTCGGATCTTCCAGTACAATCGTTTAAATTTAGGATTCCAAAATACGAACTACAGCGCGTTATTCGTTTTATTTTAATTATATTTATATATATAAATATAATTCATTCTGGCACTATTTTCCCTCAGATTTGATTTAAACATTTCACACAATCTAACCGTTGGATCTTTAAAATTTTGATATTGTTGGAAAGATATTTTCAAAGCGAACCCAATGGTTTCGGTTTTGGGGAAATCCGATGGTCGGATTTCTCGGTATAATCTTTTGAAGTCACGATTCCAAAACATGAACTACAACATCGTTTTTCGATTTAATTTAATTTATATTTATGTATATATAAATATAATTCATTCTTCGATTTCTAAACCATTCTCACTTCATATACGGGTTAAATAATAACTTTAACTCACACATATATTTTTCAACACATGAATATTTTTAGCGACTTATCTATACAATAAAAATGTTAATTTTATTGTTCAAACCATTTACTCAACCTATGAATATTTTTAACACTTAATATACTTGATAAAAATGATGCTTTTATCGTTCAAAGAATTTATTCAACATGTGAATATTTTTAACACTTCATATACATTTTTAAGTAGGACGGATGTGTAGCGCGAGACTACACAGCCGATTAAACATAATATTAATATACATAAATAGCCAAGTTGACAAGCCCAATTGGTGGCCCAAAGTTCTATAGCAAAAGAGTAATAGAAATACCACAGTTCAAGCTAAAACAAGCATAATAACAGTGTCTACACCACCCAAAACACAGCTAAGTATATACATAGGTCATTTGAAAGCCAAAAAAGAACCATAGAAATATAGCATACAGATACACTATCATATGAGAATCAGTGCAAATCCGGACTTGAATCGCCATGGTTAGAATGCACAGACTCCGCTGGGCTGATGGTTGCCGGCAGGGCGAGCATGAAATTGGTTGAGGAAGGAGCAAGACCTGACCATGAGTTAAAACAGAAAATTATGAGTTTGCATAACCCTCTAAATTGCTTTAGTGGTTTGTTAAATATCACTGCGTTCCTTTCCTTCCAAAAACACCAACAAAAAACTGCTAAAAATGAGTCCAAAGTTGCATTTGCATCATTAAATTCCCAAAAATCAAATTGTGAATTAATTTCAGGCACAAAGCCAAGCAAGAAGGACCCAGTGGCTGCAAGGACAGGGAAAGAATATTCACATTCAAAGAAAAGATGATCAATTGTTTCAACATGATCGGAGCAAAGAGCACAATGAGGATCCTCAATCAAATTAAGTCTATGCAACTTAGCTCTTGTATTGATTTTAACATGAATCAAACACCAGTTGAAGAAAAGAACCTTTGGAGGAAGATGGATTTTCCAGATTCTGGAAAATGAAAATAGTCTTCCAGAAAAATTGATATAATTGTAAACTAAAGCAACATAAAAACCTCTTTTTGGTGATAAAGCCCAAAAATAGCTATCAGGAGATAGGGAAGGTTGGGTATGCATGATCAGGTTGGAAGCTAGCAGGAAATTATCAAGGACTTAAGCATTAAAAATGGTGGAAGGGCAAAGTGCTGAGGGGCCAAAATGCAACAGATTTGCAACAGAGGAAAATTCATTGGTAATGAAAGGAAATAGAGAAGGAAAACTCGGCAAAGAGGAATATGCCCACGCCAAATGTCGTGCCAGAATAAACATGATTCCCCATCACCCAATTTAACATGAAACAGATTTTTAATGCGGGGAATACAAGACAAAACCCCAGACCAGAAGGGAGAAGGCTTAACAGAGTGAATTGAGTGCAAAATTAAATGGGGATTGCTGGAATAGTGAAGAGAGGATCCAATCTTTCCATAAAAAAGAGCCAGAAGATACTGCACTCCATAACCATTTTGATAGGAGGGCTAAATTAAAATTGGAAAGATTAATTATTCCCAAACCCCCCTGATTAATATGTAAACAAACAGTTTGCCAGTTGACCAGTTTTTTGACCTTATTACCATTCCATAGGAAAGAACTTCTGAATGAATCGATTCTTGATATTACCAATTAGGAAATTTGTGAATAGTCATCCAATATGTCGGTAAAGCAGATAAAACAGCTTTAATCAGCACCAAAAGACCAGCAGAGGATAAGGTATTAGCTTTCCAGGAAGATAATCTCTGCTCAATTTTATGAATTAGAGGCAACCAATCTGATTTGTGAAGTTTAGTGGGTCTGAGAGGAATTCCCAAATACTGAATAGGAAACTTGTGAATAGAACAATTTAAAATAGATGAAATTGAAGGGCCAAGATGATCAGCATTTCCTAACATTATAATTGAGCTTTTAGGTAAATTAATAGACAAACCCGAAATAAGCTCAAAAGTATATAGCACCACTTTAAGACAATGAATATGATTCAAATCAGGAGAGGAAAAGATAATTGTGTCATCTGCAAATTGAAGATTGGAAATAACTAAGTTGGAATATGGATGTTGAATCCCCTCAAATAAATTGTTAGCTATTACTCTTTTGATCATTTGGTTGAAGACATTTGCGACTAACACAAATATTAGAGGAGATAAGGGATCTCCTTGCCTCAATCCCCTACTGGATTTAAATAAGCCCCCAATATTACAATTGATCGAAATCGATGAATGACTTGTCTTAAGAATAAAGTCTATCCAATCACACCAACGCTGAGAGAATCCCCTGTGCTTGAAAATTTGCAAAATAAATTCCCAATAATAGAATCAAATGCTTGTGAAAAATCTAATTTGAGGAGAACACCTGGTGTTTTAGTATTGTAACAATAAGAGATTACCTCCTGATTGGTTGCAATACAATCGGAAATGTTGCGTCCAAGAATAAAGGCTAATTGCTCAGATCCAACAAGATCAGAGATGAAAGATTGAAGACGATTGGAAAGAGTTTTGGTGATAATTTTAAAAGAGGTGTTGAGCAAACTGATGGAACGGAAGTCGGAAAGGGAAATGGCACCAGAGAATTTGGGAAGAAGAACAATATTAGCATAATTGAGACGAGAAATGAGGCTAGGGTTAGCATGGAATTCATTGCACATGGCCATGATATCATTTTTCACAACGGCCCAAAATGTTTTAAAGAAAGAAGGCCCAAATCCATCAGGCTTAGGGTCTTTATCATCATCCATATCACTTAAAGCAGCCCAAACTTCATTTTCAGAAAAAGGTTGGTCAATAGAAATAGAGGCTGGAGCAGGGTAAAGAGAACACCAATCAATGAAAGGGATATCAGAGGACGAACGACCAAGAATGGATCGATAATAGTTAGAAAAAAGATGAAGAATATCTTTTGGGTTCGAATAGATTTGGTATTCATGGGATATTTCAAGAATGCAGGAAGCATGTTTTCTTCCATTTGCAATTCTATGAAAGTAAGCTGAATTTCTATCTCCTTCTTTTATCCATTTAGCCTTAGATCTCTGTTTCCAACAAATTTCTTCTTGCTTAAGCAGTCTATCCAGTTTAGACTCTAGATTTTTCAGAGAGCTTGATTCCTCATCATTAAGAGGGCGAGATTTCTCCAAGATATTGAGATCTAAAATAGCATCTTGAATATTAACAATGCGATTACGAATTGAGGCCCAAACTGTTTTAGCCCATGTTTTTATCAGTTTTCTCAAAGATCTCAATTTATGGACAACTTTATGGGTAGCTGATTGTGAACGAACAGGATATTCCCAGGCCTTAAGGACGAACTCTTTAAAAGATGGTTCAAGGAGCCATAGTCTTTCAAATCTAAATGAGTGCTTGGGATTAGAGAGGGAACCCGAATCAAGAACAATAGGGCAATGATCAGAGATAATTGAAGCAAGGCCAGACACAAAGGATAAGGGGTGAATTTCTTCCCAAGCAGCATTAAAGAGGAATCGGTCAAGTTTGGCAAGGGAAGGATTCGATCTGCGATTAGACCAAGTAAAGGCTCCATTACAAATAGGGGGGTCTGAGAGGCAACAATCAAAAATAAAAGAATTGAAAGCCTTTGAATCTTATGAAATGGAACAAGATTTTCTCTCATTATAGTAACTGACAGTGTTGAAATCACCCCTTATAACCCAAGGACCCAGTAAGTTATTAGTCATTTGTTTACAATGCTCCCAAAGAGCTAATCTATCATTAGCATCTTGAGGACCATAAATATTGGAAAAGAAATAGATAATATTAGAGGCAATGTGTTTTAGAGCTACATGTAAAGCAGATTGAAAGGGGAAAACTTGGTATAACGACCACACAGAATCATTCCATGCAGTAATAAGGCCACCTCTAGTTTCATTGGCATTAACATAAGTCCATCCTCTTAGGCAGGAACCACCAATCAAACTGAAATGATAATTAGAAGGTTCAAAGAGTTTGGTTTCTTGGAGGAAAAGAATATCTAATTTGAGTGGCGACAAAATTAGATTAATGGCATGACATTTTTAATGGTCCCCCAACCCCCGTACATTCCATGTGACCACTTTCATTGATGTCTATTAGTACGCTCTTGTTCTAATGCCTGCATGGCTTTATAATGTGAATCATGTAAATTTACTCCCATGCACGCTGATATCTTTTTGTTCAAATGTTTATTAGCAGATGAAAAAACAACAGGAGTAAGAAAACTACCTGATACTTTAGGATTATTGTGTCTCCCACTGCGACGAACAAAAATGGGAGGGAGAAATTGAGGCCAATCATTGTCATCAGTCCATGGTTGTTGTGGAGGAGATTGCGATGGTGGGATAGAACTAGAGGCAAAGGGGATTGTTTGAATGGGTAGCATAGAGAAATCATTCCCAAAAGGAATGATCTGGTTAAGAGGAGGGACACGATCATCTTGCAATTTATGATTCTGATCATCAAATACTTCTTGATTCACTTCATCAAATTCATTGTTGCCCATCTCTTGATCCTCAACGTCTGGAAAGTTAGGGTACATGTTTATCTCCCTATAAATAGAGGGTAGTGGTGGTAACATATCTGCCTCTTCTCTCATGGCATCAACACGAATCTCCAAGCTAAAATCTTGATAATTATGCATACATGGAACCACTTGCTTCTCATCATTACCAATAAAAAAAATCTGGCCTTGAACCTGGATGCTCATGATTACAACGTTGAACTTTGATAATATGCACTTTGTTGTTAAATTTGGCAGCAAATTCATTCTTTGAGCCAATACCTTCGAAAAATTGCATCATTACCAAGAAAACTCTGTGATCGAAGAGACACCAGTCACAATCATCAACTACTAAGACTCTACCTATAGGTTTAAGGATTTCCTTCACAGCATCATCATTATACTTTAGAAATTCCGGGAATCCTTCCACTTTGGCCCATGATTCAGTTTCTAGAGCAAGTTCTGGCTCATATACATCATCTTCCCATGCTTCTAAACTAATCGCAACTCCTGGCTTGGTTAGGATTTTTAGGAGTAATGCATGCTCTCTTAAACTATAAGTAGGACAATGAACCAAGAAGGAGTTATTTGTAATGATCGACATCGGCCACATATCGTGATTTAGGTTGACTTCTAGAGCTTGATGCAAAGTATCTATACTCCATTTTCCAGATAGAGTTTTGGCAACAATGCATTTCGAAGAATTCATCTTTCTAAAGAATTTTTTTGGAGATAGAGGCTGAGGAGGTTGAGATGTAGAATGAAGTGAATTTGGCTTAGATGAAAACTTAATGTTAGATTTTCCATGGTAATTCTCTTGACGGCTGGCAACACGAAGCGATGGGTGACAAGCACTATTTGCAGGGTTAATAATTTGCTTCGGGACCCAACGCGCGTGATAATTACTTTTATTACTAATGACTGAATAAGCAGAAGACGAGGAGCTTCCAACGTAATGATTTTTCTTTGGGCAACGTTGCACTGAGTGGCCGAGCGAACCACATTTGAAACAAATTTTGGGGTCATTGCACGCGTTTGCCACGTGACCTTTGCATGCACATTGTAGACATCTCTTTTCATTCTTCAACTGAACCACTGTTTGGTGAACCGATACAAACTCTGGTAGGGGTGATTTGAATTTCTTTTTAGGCAGGGGATTGGGTGGTGATGGCGGTAACGATGCTGCTACCCGAGCGTAGGACTTTGATGGTGTTTCCCCTTGATGATCAGAAAGAACAGTAAAACGATTATGAGATGATAATAGAGAGGGGCAATTTTGATGAGGACAAGGACGGACAGAAGCAGGATCATTTTCGAACATAGCACGAGAATAATTGCGCTTAGGGGGGTGAAGGGGCACGATTAGAGGAAGGACAAAAAGATGAAACACGAGAGGACGAACGAGGAATATCAAAGCGAACTGAGCGAGGATTGGATGACCGAGCCTGTTTTGATGAAGGGTTAAAGAAGTATGGAGCTAGCGAAGGAGAACGAAGAGGAAGCAGAGCGAGGGAGAAGAAAAGGCCTATATCTTGAAGGGTATTTCGAAAGAAGAGGGGAGAGGAAGGAAGGGAGGATGCCATTAACGATTGTTTGCAATTCATTATTCTGAAGATCTAACACTTCATATACATGATAAAAATGTGATTTTTATCGTCTAAACAATTTATTTCAATCATGAATAAATTATCAACACATGAATATATCTCAACATATGAATATAATTCAAATACATGAATATTTCAGAAAACTTCGGCAGCATAACGGTAGGGGGTTTAAAACCGGCACCGTCCCGAGTACGGCTCCTCGCACTAACTTAGGCCTCATGGCATTCAATAAGGGGCTTATCCTAATGATCTAATCATTTCAATCATTTTCATATCACATTGAATTTTTCCACAAACAATTCTAATTTTGTTTCAGCGACAAACAACCATTATCAACCATTCGCATTTATCAACCAAATTTCACGTCAACCAAAATCCAAACAAACACAACCAATTTATATCATCCATGGTTTGTGGACAAGGGGAGTGTATATATATATATGTATGTATATATAAGCGTATATATATTTCCATTTCAATTTTATTCAACGCACATATGATTTTCACAACGTATGTATAGCTTATACATTGCACATATAATTTATACAACGCTTATACATGAGGTGTACAACGCTTATATGACTTATACATCACACATATAATTTATACATCCCATTCCATTCAAATTTGAATTTAGAAATCTCACATTGGGTTCCACTCCTTCAAAAATTGTAGGAAGCTCCAAAAATTCTCTGGTCTCTTCTAGAATGTAGAAGACGTCGCCATGAGTCCAATGTCTCTTGTTTCACTGGATTTCGACAACATAGCAAAAAGATATGATTTTTATAGTGAAATCACAATTTGTAGCGCTTTAAAGTTCTATAATCAGTTTAGAAATTCAAAGTTGTTACCTTTTAGAAGAGGTTCAAAACTAGGTCTTTGATTTTCGCGCAAACCGATGCGCTAGGGGACGATCGACCACTTCCCCCTTGTAGAGTTAGGAGGCGCGCACCCGATTAGACAGGTGGGGCCCAACTCGAGCTTAGATCTGAGAGGTGGTAGCTGGTTGAAGTCGGTGACTTTTATGCGTTGGATCTCGATAGATTGGCGATGGTGGAGGGCGAGACAACCATGGATTTGAAGATCTCAGCCTTCTCTACAAAATCTTCAACTGGAGGGAGGCCTAATTCTGCGTGTGGAGGGGGTAATTAGAGGGGGGCAGTGAAGAGGGAGCCGCCATGATCTTTAGGGTTTACGGGTTTTTCGCAGGTTTTTAGAAAATATAATTAATGAAAGAAAAATTATGATTGGCCCGTATTAATATTTAATTCTAAAATAGTCTTTTCATATCCGGACACCAAATCAAACCCAACGATTGTCGCCCTAGCCAAATACCCCCATTCCGTAAACAATGGAATTTGCTTCATAGGTCCACTCGACTGTTTCAGTCAGTTATTCTTCAAATTAAAATATAAAACATTCAAATATGGATTTGTACGTACATTTTAATTTGCCGGGGCCACATACTGATCCCAAAAATTCCAGAAAAATAAATCTGGCTATGATGTGACGATACGGTCCTAACAAAACTAATTTCGTCGAATTTAGAGACCGTTTGAAAAATGGCCATTTTCTGGTCGATCCAAATTGAATGAAATTAACCAAACACATTTTCTTTTTCCATGCTCACATATTAACTCCAAAAATTATGGAATTTGCAATCTAGCAATAATTTGACATTCCGGATCCAACAAAAGTGGTTTCGTCGAAAATGGAGGTCACTTGCAAAATGTATATTTTTAGGGCTATATTTATTCTATAGCGGCTGTTAGACCAAAAAATGGTCCTAACACCCAATCGAATATGATTCGTGAAGAATAATAATCTAAAACATAGAAAATCAGGCAGATACATGAGATTCATAGTGGTTCGGCATTAACTAGCCTACGTCCACTTCATAGTTTCTCATTTCATTCCAGAATTACAATTACAATGAATACATTCACACAATCACTCGAATACATTGAATTATTCTCTCCGAATTCATTGATTTTTATTGGTGAAGAAGGTGGTTGTTGATTGAGAAATTCGGCCATGGATGCCATTAATGAATTAAGTGTCAGAACCCCCTACAAATGATGCACTGTATGTTTATTTATAGGTGTAAAATCGGTTGGGATGTGTGGCCACGTGGCAACATCATGGAGGACTTCGAAAATGATGGAGAAAGTAGGGAGCGTGGCTTCATTTGTGGGCTTACAAGTGTCAATCAGTCCGGGTAAATAGGCACAAGAATAGATCTCTAATGAAGGGAAGTTGCGTGTTTCAGGCAGTTCGGTTAGGAGGCTTAGATCCAATCCGAACCGATGTTGTTGCACCCATCTGATCCGACCCTAGCTATTCCATCCGAACTGATCCGAGCTATCCCAATCCGATCCGATCCAAGCTATGCCGATCTGATCCGATCCAAGCTATCCCAATCTGATCCGATCCAAGCTCTGGTTTTAGGACATATGAGGTCTTTATCCTCTAACATATGTAACCCTGATCATCTGAGTTTTGGATGGCCTGATCACAAAAAAGGCTAACATTTTGCCCCCCAAAATACGTCTTATCGAAGATGAGGCGTGCTTTGAATATGCCAAGCTGAATATTTTCGGAAAGTCATCCGTCCTTGGGAAGGCTTTATCAAATTATTGCACTGCTTCCATGGGTGCTAGTGAGTACAAATTCTATAGGAGGAGTAGTCGAAATGATTTGGTAGCCATTTAAACCTCGTCGAATCAAGAGGTCTAATTCCTTCATCATAAGTCATATAGGATCGTTGGATCCTGTGTGAGGTCGTACATGCACAAGATAATGTCAAATGACGCTTCTTCTTATGAAAGTCAAGTGTATTGCAGAGTCAGACTTTCTTTTATGTATAAGTCAATGTATGAAACATCCATCCAAGTCATAGGGTAGTATCAGAATCTTCGGGCTTTGAGCTAGCATCTGGAATATTGGGATAGAGTGCATCAGAATTGGCGTATGAATCTGTCACTTGTCTTGGATCTGGACTATCTCGATATTAGGATATTAATCTAGGGCTCCACGATCGCGTCGAATCGTAACAATAAGGTATCCGAAAGCCATTATCACTTTGGATCATTTTATAATCCCATGATCACATACGAGTCAGCATGAGATGTTGCTGAAAACGTGCAAGCCAATGGTTGGTATGATCACCACAATCCGAAGCCAGTAAAGGAGTTTATCACACTCTCCATTTGATGCAATTGCGAGTCGAGTCTTTGGATTCTTATTTGATTCGTTAGATGGCTTACTTGGATGGTCAAGATGAATCATGTCATATTCCAGAGATATAGTGTATATGTTCTAAATTATGCACAAAATCAGGATCATGTTCAAAGCTAGTCTGTCGGTTGAAGCTTATGCTCCCAATCTCAGTGTAAGATGAGTGAAGTCAGTGTTTATGCCCCCAGCATCATTGGGGATTGGACTAGGTCAATCTAATATCCAGTCCTCTAGCTTTCAAACTTTCTTTCATCACATCGGGGTAGAGCTGCAGGTTTAACAATCTTGGTTGACCGTGTCGTTCCGTACTTCTTTCCTATGTCGTCAAGCGTTAGAGTTGTATACGTGAATGGTCGAATAACATTCACGACGATGTCATTCCATCTCTTTAGTCAGAAAGTGAGAATTGCCACATCAAGCGACAATGAACCTAGATACTCTACCTGCATCAGTCATGGAGTTGAGTAAGCTCGTCAATCATGAAAGCGAGGGAACGTTGTTAGGGAGTTATTCGGGCTCCTTCATTCATGCTTTGGAATTATCCGAAATAGCCATCATAGTATTGTTAAGTCTATCCCTCCTGCTTGGTTCCATTGAGCTCGACAATCAGGATTGCTGGATCGATTAATGAAATTGTTTCTTTTTGGAATTATGCATTCCTATCAGTATTTTCTGGGGCTTTTCTTTTGTCTTGATCATTTCAGGAGTCAGATGACGCTTCATTCTTTGTCATGAAAACATTGAGAACATCCATTTCAATATAGATGTCCTCTTGTTGCAGGAATTTTTCTGTCTTAGGATAGAATGTGTCAACGTTTCTAAGAATATCTCATGGCACAAGGTATTGATGTTTACTCTAGAGGTGAATTCGCCAAGGCAACTTGGTGGGCCTCGTTTCAGAGATACTTTGAAGTCTGAGTTACCCAGAATATCAGATACTGCTGCTATCAACACCATAGATGGTCCAGGTTAATCTACCGATGCCACCGCAGCATCGATTTTTTGAGGAACGAATGTAGAGTCTCGCCAAACCTTTGTTTGATTGAACTGAGTAACATGACACACTTGGGTCGATAGGCGTGGATCTTTGAGCTGCATTTGAGATGTGCCGCCTTTGATGAAACATTAAATAACATTGGCAGTCTGGCCTTTGTTATTGTGGAGTCGTTGCCAATTGCCCAATTTAGCGCTAGTGCCCCCAGCATGAACTCTTGAAGTGGATGGAAGCTGGGCTCTCGTTTCTTGATTCCGCATATGTAATGGTCGTCAATCAGGCTTCTGTCTTTTGATTCTAGATGGTGATCCGTTACTCGGATGTATGCTGGTTGTTCTTGAGGAGACATTCTTCTGGTTATAGTCTGGGATCTTGGGGAAATCCGATAATAGTAAATGTGCCTAAAGTTGGCGGATAGTCAAATTATGTTGCTCGAAGCTCGTATCCCGTACTCCCCATCCACGGGGATTTTACTAAATGGTAATCATCTAATCCACGTATTCTCTAAATTTATACTCCCTCATCAATCTGTGAGTTGGAGTTTGATACAAAATGATTTGTTCGTGTCTAGGTCATGTTAGTCTTTGGTCTCCCATCCAAGCTCCGAGGTTCGGAGTCGGGTGGCGATAAAGTCAGATTATAGCTGTCTCACATGATCTCGTTTGCCCCCTACATTAAGAAATGGGGAACTTTATGTTGAATTTGAGTTGGATTTGTAGCATTTACATAAATTGGAGCATAGGTTGGTCGGACTCCGTTTATATTTTCAGTGACGCTTACATTGCCATCATTTTCATCCAAAATGTTGCAATCAGAAGTTGCATGCTGCAAATGTTTGGGAGGAGGTTGATTGCACCTTGTTTCATTCAAGACTATGTTGCCAATCTGTCCTAGGGTACCATGCAATCTGAACCGTGTAACAGGAAGTGTGTGAGCCAAGTTCACTATCGCTTGAATTCTCACAATACTTGCTCCAGAAAGAAAGTCGTAGTTGCTCGGCCTTCCATCTATCCAAGTAAAGAAGTTATCCATTATTTTTTGTCATTTCTGGAGAAGTTCATCTTGCTGAGAATCTGGGTTCCCAATTAAGCAATGGCACCATCCATTCATATCTAGTCTGACATGCTGAGGGATCGTCACAAGAAGAAATCCGTTAACATCCTCCATTTCTAGCGCCTTCTGCATCCACATCCTCAACATGAAAGAAATTTCTATCTCCCTTCTTCTTAGCCCTTGAGTCGGAGTATTAGGCAGTCCGCTTACTTGCAAGACATAAGTCAAAGTAATAGCGTGCCCCCTTACCCGGGGCCTTTCAATCGGAAAGTCGGTCGAGATTAGAAAATGGATGTTCACTATGAATCCATTCTTGTGGTCCTCAAGCGGCCTATCAAGATCGAGGTATAAGCTAGACACAGACATATAAGTTATGCCATTTGTAAATATTTTCAATGGTATGTCGCCAGTCCAGGGGTAATAGCACAAGACAGGTGGTGGTTAGATCGTATCCTTTTCAAATTTAGATGGAGGGAGGTGTATTCCGGATAGTCAGGGAAATCTTCAATCCATAGAAATCATGAATGCCATGAACGTGTCAGATCATATTAAGACCAGGTAGACATCAAGAATCCCAGGGCTTTGTCGAGTCCTTCCCAGCCGCGAGTATTAAGTCGCATGACATGTCATTGCATAATTCACTTTCAAGGCCTCTTTTTGGTCGCCGCCTTGAGTCACGTAGGATGCTTATCATTGGGCATCAACGTCAGCGTTCTGTACATGGCCCTTTTTTCTTTCTACTGGCTTGTTGTTGTTGCGAGTGCGGGTCTTGCATTCTTGACCAGTCATCCTCTGTAAATCTTCCATCAGCAAACAAAGTGGTATTCCTGCAATATCATACATTTGCAAGTTTGTTATATATTTCAATCAAATGTATTTGTAGTCAGAGCATTACTACACTAAGTAGCAAGGAATAAATCGCATCACAAGTCAGATGAGGGTTTCAATTCGGTATCCCTTTAAATAAATAGTATATCACATTGCAGCCATCTTAGGGGTGTGATGTGTGTGTGCTCCTAATCAATAGTGAACATGCGGGATCGACAGTGCATTGCCCCCCCTATGTCCGGACATGAAGGGTTCAGGCTCAGCTTTCACTCTTGCCCCCGATACTACGGCGGGGTAGGAGCCCATTTATGGCATTTAATCAACATGCCTTTATACTCTCCTGTTGTATGCCTAGGATAGAGTTTGAACTCATCTTTCAGTCTGCTCCCCGATCCTTCAGCAGGGTAGGAGTTCTTGTGGCGCCAGTCCCTAGCGCCTTTATACTCTCCCATCGAACGCCAAGGGTAGAGTGTGGTCAAGGCGGTCGTTAATCGTGGTGCACCTTCACGCCCTGTGGACGTCATCTTCTCGCCCTTTGTACTCTTCCTCAAGTCATGGGGTTAGAGTTATTTAGGTGAACAGTTGCATCATTCGCCCCGGCGCTCCTTCTACACTCTATTTCCAGAGCGGGAGTCCACTGTATCGAGTGTCGTACTCAAACTCGGTTTTAGTCCTTACTCCGCGCTTCATTCTGGCGGATGGAGTTTTTTCGGGCAAGCGGTCGGATCACACTAACTGAGGCGCTACCTTATAATCCCTGATTCATGGGTAAAGGTGGCCATTTGCAATAATCAAGTCTCTCTCGTCCCGTCGACTCGTGGGATGGAGTTTGTTCGGACATTGCAGTATCGTCCTTTAAGTGCTCTCTCAAATCATGAGAGTTAGAGTCATGGTTAGATTTGTCTTTAATCCTGGGGTGCCGCTCACACTCTTCCTAGGTTCATACATCTATCCAAGCTATGAGGATTAGAGTTAGTTGGGAAAACAGTCAGAAAATGTTTGCGAAGGCTCTGCGTTTCTTTGATCAATCCATGTGAGGAGTGATTGGCACCGAACTTCGGGTACCTGCATCATTCATATTGCATGCGTAAGTTATGTCAATAACTCGGGAAGCATGTAAAAGTAAATTGCATGATTGAAAAGTAAGCATATCAAGGGGCAGTGCTGCTTCCTTTATTTGGATTGATGTAATCTGGCGACGTCAAATATAGGATCGAGCCATGTAGATGGTCGAACTACATCCATCTGAAATTGGATTCCGAGTTTGAAATACAAAAGTCGATGCATAATTATATTTAGCTCTACCACGTATGAGCCTAGGAGCGGGTGATCATCTCAGATCCACCTTGAGCTATACAACCTCGTTCAGGCGAAGGGCATGGCTTATAAACGAGTGGTTCAGTCAAGCTTGTCATGATATTGCTCCATAACTCTATATGCGGGTGTTGGAAGTCTGATCGGTATCAAATCCTAGGTACCTACACCATCCACATATTAATTCATCTGAGTTAATTACATCAATAAGTCTTAAAGCATGCAAATATAAGAGTTATGGTTAAAGAGTAATCCTGTTAAAGGAATGGATATCATTCTATGCGAAAATGGCATTGCATGCTCTTTGCAGATCTATTTTGCTTCGACAATCTCTTTCGGAGATGGCTGCCAAAATCTTTAGCTGGTGATGAACGTTATTTCAAACCGTCGTGGAATGGCGTTCCCTAGAGTGAACAGACCTTGATTGGGGTCTTGGAGTGACAAAGGCAGTTAGGTAAATACTGTAAGCGAATGATGAGGTTACATCTCCTTTGAAACGCCTTCTTGCCCCCTTGCTGAGGGCAAGGATTGAGTGTTAGGATGGTAATTGGCAAGAGAACAATGAATCCATACTTATAGAAACTTTTGTACTTTCCATGCTAGGAAATAGGATATTGCTACTGGTGAGATAGTCATATCTCATCCGTCTGCAAATATGCCTTCAATCCCACGTCAGGAATAAGATCAAATGCACAGATAATCAATCAGCATCCAGGCCTAAGTGCTCTAAACTTTTAAATCGCCAATTTTCGAGCAAGGCTGAGGTCGTCAATCATGCATCCCGAATCTTCATCCTCTCTAGGATCTATGTCTTTGGGCGGATCATCAAGCAACTCTTTCTGTGATGTCTCCCTTGCTTGCTAAGCCTATGCGTCCTTCACACTACATCTCCTCGGGAGGGGAAGCTTTTTTGGGTTCCACGTCATTTCTATTGCATAGAATATTCCATCCAGCCAAATAGGAGGCTCTTCCAGTGACTTGATCATTACGGACCATTCCTGCTCCAGCTTCCATTGGGACTGAGAAGTAGACACTGGGGTGCAATGTAAGCTATGAATTCTGCTGGAGCTGATTGGTCTAGACCTTGACCAAATAAGCTTGAATACAATAGCATAACTTGTGAGACCTGAAGTAATATTCATGCGTTATATCATAATAGAAATAAGAAGTAGAGAGATAATGGTTGATTCATATTTTCTTTAATCTCAAGCTTTCATCTATTGACCAAGGTCATATGGTGGTTGGTGAGCAGTTAAGTTGCTATCATCCGGGAAAGGATCCATTGATCCAATCATGGCTTGTGGTGGTCCAACTGGTACCTAACTCGAGGTACCAAAGTATATTGGTCTAACCCTTATTTAATGGAAACCAATCTTCATTGACGTAGTTGATGGCAGATAGTAATTGCAAAGGTTGAGTAAGCTCTTCGGGGAGTGAACTACAGGACATACGTCTTTTACCACACCATTCAAGCGAGGTGTAGCTTTGTAGTGATAGGATCCTTAGTTGCCCTCCAATATTCCATCATTGATAATCATGGTCGCTAAGATCATATGAATTATCTTCGGAGTAGTGCCCGGATTGTTCCATATAACCGTCATTCGGTACTTCGCCTATTTAACAGGTTTAAGTCACATAAATTAGAGGTCACTACTCGTTAGGGGGCAATATAAATTGTGTCGGTGAAATCTATACACCATCGGAGCTATGGAAGAGGAAGCAGCTATGAGACAATTGTTGTCTCATATACTGTCGTTGATAGCAAGTTGAATCTGATCGATAGCACTTTGCACTGGGTTACTGATGTAAGTAGGCGTCATGGCTCTGGGAAAAATCCCAATCGTTGCCATTTTTCTGTGATATTCATAGACTATCCATCTAATCTTCATTGATAGGCTTTGATGACTAGTGTTGGCGAAAATATATGTCGAGCCGAAGGCGAGCCGTGCTCTGAGCCGAAGGCGAGCCATGCTCTGAGCCGAAGGCGAGGCCGTCAGCGGGTCCGGGCACAGCGCCGGCGGTGGTCCGGGGCCCCACAGTCCTGGCGGCTATCGACCTAATCGGTTAGGTCGAAAATGTGGGCACCGCACGACTTTTTCGATTTTGGAAGGTGGAGCCTTTTATGAAATGATCTGAAAAATGCATTTTTTCCCCAAAAACAACTGTTTCGGGTCGGATCGGATCATGCCTTCAAGCGGCGGTTCGGAGATGTCTTCATGTTGGGTCGGATCTGACCAGTTCCTTCGATCCGGATCGGAGCATCGTCAGCTGATCGGTTCGGGTTCACTCTTCCGGATCGGATCGTGGTGTCACCCTCGGGTCGGTGGCATACTCATCTGCCTTATCCAAACTGGTTACTTCGATCCCAGTTACTTCGATCCGAGCCGGTTACATCGATCCGAGCAGATGGTCTGTTTATCTACTGTGTCCACACCAATTTCAATCCGATCTGACCTTTTGCTCGATCCGACCCGCAAGGCCTATGCAGCCTTTTTAAAATTTACATCGGTATATCCAACTTTAACTTCCAATCAAAACGATGTTGGTTCATCACATCTCCAACTCCTTCAACCCATTTAAGTAGCTAGCGACTCTTTCAGAGTTGAATACGGATCTCCCCTCAACGAACTATGACATCCATTAGTAGATGAGGAGATCTATGGTTGAGAATCAGTCCACTCTCAATGAAAGCACCAAAATGTTAGACCAAAAAATGTTCCAAACACCAATTTGAATATGAATTGCAAAGAATAATAATATAAAACATAGAAAATCAGGCAGAGACACGAGATTTATAGTGGTTCGGCATTAACTAGCCTACGTCCACTTCATAGTTTCTCATTTCATTCTAGAATTACAATTACAATTAATACATTCACACAATCACTCGAATACAATGAATTATTCTCTCCGAATTCATTGATTTTTATTGGATAAGAAGGTGGTTGTTGATTGAGAAATTCGGCCATGGATGTCATTAATGAATTAAGTGTCAGAACCCCCCACAAATGATGCACTGTATGTTTATTTATAGGTGTAAAATCGGTTGGGGTGTGTGGCCACATGGCAACACCATGGAGGACTTCGAAAATGATGGAGAAAGTGGGGTGCATGGCTTCATTCGTAGGCTTACAAGTGTCAGTCGGTCTGGGTAAATAGGCACAAGAATAGATCTCCAATGAAGGGAAGTTGCGTGTTTCAGGCAGTTCGGTTAGGAGGCTTAGATCCAATCTGAACCGATGTTGTTGCACCCATCCGATCTGACCCTAGCTATTCCATCCGAACCGATCCGAGCTATCCCAATCCGATCCGATCCAAGCTATCCCAATCTGATCCGATCCAAGCTCTGGTTTTAGGACATATGAGATCTTTATCCTCTAACATATGTAACCCTGATCATCTGAGTTTTGGGTGGCCTGATCACAAAACAGGCTAACAACGACCTTTCTGTATATTCAACTGGCCACAACTTTTGGTTCCCGCCATGAAATTTTGATTTTTCACATTCATTAGAAAGATATTTTTAAACGGATTCAAATATTTTTGGTTTCACTAAAATCCTGTTTATTTTGCATCATGTACAGTTATTCAAACTTCGAATTCAAATTTTCAAACTACCGTGCCATTTTAGGCCCTGTTTTATAATTAAAATAAATATATTCACTATAACTTCGATCCAAATAAATTTTTAGTCGTTATTATTTAAAATAAATTATTTTAAATATTCAAAGTTCATTAAAATAGCTAAATTAAAAAAAATTATATTGGTTCTGATTTTCTAGGTTGTTACAATCTCACGTTAGGTTCAACATTAGTGCCTGTTGGCTTTGTCGATCGGGTCCGGGCAGACTTCCACTACTAATGCAACCTAATCTCATGTCATAAGTGAAATTACAATTTCTAATTGTAATTATTAAACATTCCATTTTTATCAAATTATTACCTGTATCTTTATAGGTAATTATGTCCCCACTTTCCCCATTTTTGAATTATATGTCCGATTAATTATACCTATGCCTTATTAGGTATTTATGCCCATTTACCTAATTATTGAATTACTCATCCAACTTATGTTTACATTCAAATTATACCAATATTAAACTTTTTCCCTCCCCGTTCCCTAACTAGCTTGTTCATAATTTGTGGCATGTATAGGCTAAATGATAGCCTAATCATAAACGATAAAAAGGGAAGGTAATGGAAATATGATAAAGGTGAATGTTCTAACATTACTACCATAAACATATACTAACATGGTGAACATATAAGCATAGATCTAATGAACTTGTGGCAGTTAGCTGGTTGTAACATAGCAAAGGTGATAAGATGAACATGACAAGATCTAAATTTTAATTTAGATGTCCAACAAGTTCAGATATAATATGAGAAGCACAAGGGGATCCAAATATTAAACTATATTTGATTAATGATTTAGTTGTGCACATGAGACGACCCCAAACCCCGCACTGACGGCGGTAAGGGTAATCCGTGGAATATAACACAGAAACAGATAATAGCAGAACAGAATTAAATAAATACACCAGATAATGAACAATACAATACTGGATAAAAATAATCATCATAGTTACACAGTATACAGGATCTTACTTAGTACAAATACAGTTCAGCTATACATAAATGTCTACAGCGGAAAACAAACAAAATATGTACAATAGGAGCTGAACAGCATAAAAAGAGATAAATGATAGAATCCATCTTCAGCTCCAGCTATCCAGAAAGAACCAGCTAAACCAGAATACAAGGCTGCCCGTGTAGAAAAAGGGGCACCCGAGTTTGAAAGTGAAACAAACTACGAGTCAGTCATGGGACTGGTATGAGAAACCTACTCAACACATATATAATTTGGCCAATCACAGGACCACGCCACTTTCGTGGAACGGGTTTACTCCATTGGATTGCCAGTGCTTTAAAACAAATCATTCTTTTAAAACATCGCCATGCTTTTTATAAAATGAAGCCATTATAAGACTCAGTTCCCATCACACAATGCAACGCAAACCAGAGGATAGAGTTTTTACCTTATAACGGCCAAAATATGCTTGATACGAATAAAACAAAGGCATTTGATATAATTGCTAGTGTTTATATGTTTTGAAAACAATTTCACATCATAACTATCAATCATAGACGACATGAGCGTCCCATGCCACTATGTCGCCAAATATATATATACAATCGAAACCGCACGATCACGTATTTGGAAATTGGATTTCCGTCATGAACCAAGGCAAAAGATAGTCCTTACCGAATTCGTGACTCTCTAGCCCGAGCCACAGGCAAGTACTCGGTCAAGCCTTTGGATCGTCAGGGCCGGTCCACCGATGTGGATTAAAATGCCTGAACAATACGTTTCCCCGCCCTTTGGGGCGTAAACGAGCCAACGAATGACTCCATCGGACCCGGATCGTCCGATCAAACCGAGGCGCCTCGCAACAGCAACAACCACATAGGTGAAAAGTATATAAATGTCAGGGCTGGTAGGTCACTAACACCACCCTAGCTAGAAAGAAACGCATGCCCTCCCTGAGGTCCTTCTCCCGTTTCTGGTTCATACCGGGGTGTGAGGCTCGCGAATTTACGTTATACACAAAGCTACGCCACACAGGCGGTGCTTTGATCATCACCACAAGACTTTGCTTTTCAACAGAAGCCCTGATCACTGCATCTTAGCATGCCACACAGGCAATTCATGCCATGCGACTGATGTCCATCGATATACAACCTCTGAGCTCGTGCGTCTCAGAGAAGAGCGTTAAGCAAAAGAATGAATTCTCCGCCGCCAAACAGATGTATATTTAATAGAGATCAATCAACACAGAATAAAATCCAATGTCAGACACACAGTCCATTTACAAGTCCGTTCTGGGTCTGAACGAAACCAGATGCACTAAATACCTCGCAAACCCATCGATCACCACGTATGTCTGGACGATCACCACTCATTATCCATATTTCGGGATGCCTCCCAATCAGGACCTCGTTTACCATCCAAACGAGGTGAAGATCTCCGGTCTTCGACCACCGTCTTCATCTTCGATTCCTTGTCGTCGATTCAGTTATTCAGAATGGGGTAAACCCGGTCTTTCTTAGCAACTCGCATATATAATAAACAAGTGCAACACTAACATATACACGCATCATTTCAATTCATTAGTCACTAACCGTCAATCAGTAAGAGAACGATTTCCCAAATATTAACCCCGAAGGCCGAAACCAACATCAGATCAACACCCAGGAAACCTTTCGACTTAGCCAACCTCCAGTTAATTTCTAATTCACACCCATATTGTTTATAATATTTTATAATGATTTATCGCTATTTTTATTTATTTTAAAATAGCCAATATATTCAAAACGACGCTTCAGGCCCTAACGCGACCGTGGCGCTGTTTTTCTTCAGATTTGATTTACACATATCTGAAAATCTAACCATTGGATCTTCACACAATTTACATCATTAGAAAGATCTTTTCAAAACGAATCTAACGGTTCCAGTTTCGGGAAAATCCGACGGTCGGATCTCCCGGTACAATCGTTTGAAGTTTCGATTTCAAAATACGAACTGCAGCGTCGTTATTCGATTAAATATAATTATATTTATATATATATATAAAAATATAATCGTTTCTAGCGCTGTTTTTCTTCAGATTTGAATTAAACATTCCAAACAATCCAACCGTTGGATTTTTACAAAGTTGGTGCCGTTGGAAAGATTTTTCCAAGGCGAACCCAACGGTTGCGATTTCAGGAAAATCCGATAGTCGGATCTCCTGGTACAATCATTTGAAATCACGGTTTCAAAATACGAACTACACGGCCACGTTTCGTTTTAATTTAATTTATATTTATATATTTATATAAATATAGTTCATTCAAAAATTCCTATATCGTTTTCACTTCAAATATTTCACTAACGCCTTTGAATTTTGGAAAATTTCGCCATAGCCTCCTTTGTACGGGAGGGGCTGGGAAAATTCCCAAGTAGCCACACGGGCGTCTCATGTCAAAAAGAAAAAGAAAAAGCCAAGCGGCTAGCCAACAGGCTCATAAAATCATCACCCAAACAAAACAGTAAATGTGTACCTATTTGTCGGGCACAAAATTTTATTCCTCTTCTCTAGCCCCTGTGCTATAACCTGTTCAATAAATATGCATGTACATATATATAGTTCTTATCACTTATCATTTTCTATTCAACTTTATATTTGATTCCATTTGGTTTTAAAACACCACTCATTCTAATGTTGCATGTATAGGTAGAAATCACATCATTAGCTAATTAATGAATATTTCGACTCATGCTTATTTATTTGAACGAGTTGCTATTTTTAACACTTCACATTTCAACAATTCATGTATATAATAAAAATGTGATTTTTATTGTAAAACAATTCATTTCAAAACACTATTATTTTATATAGTTTATATAGGTGATAAGAAGGTGATTTTTATTATAAAACAATTTATTTCAAAACACTATTATTTTATATAGTTTATATAGGTGATAAAAAGGTGATTTTTATTGTAAAACAATTTATTTCAAAACGTGAATACCATTCAACACATGAATTTCAATTCAACGAATGAATATCGATTCAACACATGAAGGTTTTCTATAGTTTCTATATATAGATAAAAATGTGATTTTTATATTTAAAACACGAATACCATTCAACACATGAATTTCTAATCAACGAATGAATATCGACTCAACACATGAAGGTTTTCTATTCAATGAATAAATATAATTTCAGCAAATGAAAATAATTCAAACACATGAATATTATTCAAAATTTCGGCAGCATAACGGCAGGGTAGTTAAAACCGGGACCGTCCCTAGTACGGCTCCTCGCTCTACCTTAAAACCTCGCGGTTTTTGACAATGGGGATCATGCATCTAGTTCGCACGCAGGCGGCATGTATATATTTATTTCATTTCCACAAACTAATCCTATGTGGTTTCAACCAAATATTTTTCAACCACAAATGGGTATTTTTCAACCACAATCAATCAATATCAACCACAAACAATCCCAAACAACCATTCGCTATCAATCAATTTTCACACCAATCACAACCAATAAATATCGTCCATGGTTTGTGGACGAGGTGCGTATATATATATATATATATATATATATATATATAGAGCAATTCACTTTTATTTCAACACATATATAATTTTTACAACGCATATATAACTTATACATCGAACGTACAACTTATACAACGCTTATACAAGAGGTGTATAACGCTTATATAACTCATACATCGACTATATAATTTATACATCGTCGTTTTCCATATTGTTTATAAATTAGAAATCTCACATTGGGTTTCACTCCACCAAAAATAGCAGAAGGCTCAGAAAAATACGCGGTCTCTTCTAAAATGTAGAAGGCGTCCACACGGTCACGATGTTTCCTGTTTCATCGAATTTCGTTAACGAATGAAAAAGATATGATTTTTCAAAGTTTTGCAACGCTTTAAAGTGTGAAAATCAGTTGAAAATAAACAAGTCGTATACCTCGTTTGAATGATCAAAACTAGGTCGCCAATTTTCAGCAAATCCGGGAAGCGATAGGACGATCGGTTTATATGGTGTCGAAGAGGGATGCGAGGCCTTTCCGGCGCCGGTGGTGGGGTCCCCTGCGATGGCTCCTAGCGGTGGCGGCGGCTGTCCAAAGGCGGCGCCTTTGGAGGTCCGATTCACGCTGTACGGTCGACGAGAGGGGTCGAGGAGGGTATGGATGTGACGAGGGGGAGGAGGGCAGTCGAGATCTGGCGGTGGCGCGGCGTGGGAGTGGCTGTGGCGGCGGGAAACGAGGAGAGAAGGTGGCGACTTGGTTTCCATCGAGGGCGCCTGGATAACGGAGGGGTTTTGATTTTTTTTTATTTTTAAATTAATGAAAGAAAAATTTCTATTGGCCGGGAGGTTTATTTAATTTTAAAATAGTGTTTTCGAAAACGAACTCCTTTTCAAACCCAACGACAGTCGCCCCTAGCTAATCACCCCCATTCCGGACACAATGGGATATGTTTCGTAAGCCATTTTGATTGTTACATCATTTATTCTTCAAATTAAAATATAAAACATTCAATATTTAATTTGAACGTGCATTTCAATTTGCCAGGGCCACAAATTGATTCAAAAAATTCCAGAAAAATAGATCCAGCTAAGTTTTGACGATACGGTCCCAACAAAACTAGTTTCATCGAATTCTGAGACCGTTTGCAAAAAGGCCCATTTTTGGTCGATCCAATTTAACTGTAATTGACCAAAACACATTTTCCTTTGCCACGCTCACATACTAGCTTCAAAAATTATGAAATTTGAAACCCAGCAATAACTTCACATTCCGGATCCAACAAAAGTGGTTTCGTCGAATTCCGAGGTCGTATGCAAAATGGCCAATTTTACGGGCTATATAAATTCCATAGCGACCTTTCTGAAAATTCATTTGGCCATAACTTTTGCTTTACGCTATGAAAATTCGATTTTTCAGATTCGTTAGAAAGGTATTCACTAACAGATTTAAATATTTTTGGTTTCACTAAAATCCGTTTTGTTTTGCACCCGGTACAGTCCGACAAAGTTTGAATTCAATTTTTGAAACTGCAGCGCCATTTCAGGCCTTGTTAATAATTATAATTAATTATATTCGTTTTCAATTGTCGATTCAAACTCAATTTCCATTGCCATTATTTTAAATATTTATTTTAAATATTTAAAATCCATTATTTTAGCCAATTTAAAAATTTTAAATTGGTTCAGATTTTCTGGGTCGTTACAATCTCCCCCACTTAAAACTTTTCGTCCCCGAAAAGGAACAAAGTCGAAAGTGGTTTGATAAATCTACAATCACACGACACAACCAACAATCAAATCGTTTTCAACCTTTCCAAAAATATACTAATCAATTTCTATACTCCCTTTAAAATCATTCAGACTATAGAATTTCTAAAAGTGCACATCCATGGAAAGAAAATAACAATAGAGAAGAGAATTAAATGGTAATGCAAAGTATGGCAAATGTACCTTGCACCGGAGTCAATCAGAGATATTTACTCGGCATCTGGGATAGGCTTTCTGAATGCTCTCCTCAGTTTCCCAAGTACATTCTCGCGGATCTCCACTCCATTGCACTTTGACTAAGTGAACCTTCTTGTTCCTCAGCTCTTTGGTTTCTTTGCCGATAATCTTTAGCGGCTCTCTTCTCACAGCCAATTCTGGAGTAATTTCAATATCCTGCTGAGCTGCTTCTTCCACGATCAAGTCTGGATCATGAACGTGCTTTCGAAGTTGAGATATGTGAAATACATCATGAACTCCAGGCAACCAATCAGGCAATTTAACCCTATAAGCGAGAGTTCCGATCCATTCCAGAATAGGAAACGGACCAACAAATTTGGGCGCTAACTTTCCCGTTTTACCGAACCGGATAACTCCTCTCATCGACGATACTTTCAAATATACGTAGTCGCCAACAGCAAAGGATATATCCCTTCTTCTTCTATCGCATAGCTCTTTTGTCGGCTTTGAGCGGCGAGTAATCGCTTCTTAATAAAATCGACTTTGTCAGCAACTTCTCGGATCATATCAGGGCCCAACACAAGTCTATTACCGGGTTCGACCCAACAAGCAGGAGATCGGCACAGTCTACCATACAATGCTTCGAATGGCGACATTGTCAGACTCGTCTGGTAACTGTTGTTATAAGAGAATTCATCCAAATGCAGATTGTCTTCCCAGGATCCACCGAAATCTATAACACAAGCCCGCAATAGATCTTCTAAAATACGATTCACCCTCTCAGTCTGGCTGTCTGTCTGAGGATGATAAGCGGTGCTCAAGTTCAACTTCGTTCTTAGCTCGACTTGAAATGCTTCCCAGAACTTGCTAGTGAACATTGTATCTCTATCACTGACTATACTGAGTGGCACTCCATGTAGTCTAACTATTTCCCTGAAGTATATCTGCGCCAGACTCTGAGCGGTTCTGTTTGATCTGACAGGTATGACATGGGCGGTCTTCGTGAAGCGATCTACGATCACCCAAATACTGTCATTCCCTTTTCTGGTTCTGGGCAGACCATCAATGAAATCCATAGAGATATGTTCCCACTTCCAACCAGGAACTTCTAGCGGTTGTAACAATCCAGCCAATTTCTGTTGGTCGCTTTTGACTAGCTGGCAAGTGGGGCATCGACTAACATATATCGAGATGTCTCTTTTTAACGACTTCCACCAGAATGTGCGTTTGATATCGTTACACATTTTATTCACACCCGGATGGATACTGAGCTTAGATTTGTGGCATTCATCAAGCACATCTCTTCTGAGTTCAGGAATTTCTGGAACGCAAATTCGACCTTCTAACCTCCGAATCCCATCGCTGTCTAGCTGGAAATCCGAAGCATTGCCTTCACGAATTCGCTGACTCATTCCTTTGATAAATTGGTCGTCTTCTTGGAGAGCCGATATCTTATCAATCAACGAAGTCGCAATGATGAAACTGGCGATCATTTCATTCTTTCGGCTTAACGCATCGGCCACGACATTGGCTTTCCCTGGAGTGTATAGAATTTCAAAATCATATGCTGCAAGAAACACCAGCCAACGTTGCTGCCTCAGATTCAGGTCTTTCTGAGTGATCAGATACTTTAACGATTGGTGATCTGTAAACAGTTCAAATCTCTCACCCAGAAGATAGTGTCTCCAGATTTTCAAGGCGAATACTATGGCCAATAATTCAAGATCATGAGTGACATAGTTTTTCTCGTGCGGCTTCAGTTGACGGCTAGCATAAGCAATCACTTGACCCCTTTGCATTAACACTGCGCCAAGGCCTTCTCTAGACGCATCAGTCCAGACTTTTAGATCTTTGTTGCCATCGATGATGGTTAACACTGGAGCTGTCGTTAGTCTTAACTTTAGCTCTTCAAAAGCCTCCTCACTTTCTGGAGTCCATTTGAATTTAGAGTGCTTCTTTGTAAGCTTTGTTAAATGACCAGATATCTTCGAAAAGTTTTTAACGAACTTCCGGTAATAGCTAGCCAATCCGAGAAAACTGCGGACTTCAGTGGGGGTACTGGGCTGTTTCCAATTCTGAATAGCTGTGATTTTGCTTGGATCCACAACAATTCCTTCTTTTGATACGACGTGGCCCAGAAATTTCACTTCATCTTGCCAGAATATACATTTGGAAAACTTTGTTTTCAATACATTCCTTCTGAGGATTTCTAACACCTGTTCCAAGTGCTTTTCATGTTCGGCCTTTGATTTAGAGAAGATCAGAATATCGTCAATAAAAACCAGAACAAATTTATTCAAAACCCCTCTGAACACCCTATTCATCAGATCGACGAAGTAAGCAGGAGCGTTACATAAGCCGAACGGCATTACTAACCACTCGTAGAATAAGTCGGGACCTCTGAATACTGTCATTGGAACACACTCTTCGGCAATTCGAAGTTGATGGAAGCCTGTAGCTAGGTCCATCCATGAAAATACTTGTGCTCCATTTAATCGATCCAACAAATCATTAATCCGCGGCAATGGATATTTGTTCTTTATCGTCTGTTTGTTCAGATCACGATAGTCCACACATAGCCATAGAGTACCGTCAGATTTTGGGACAAACACGACTGCTGCACCCCAATCAGAGAAACTAGGCCTGATCATACCTTTCCATACTAGCTGTCGTGTTTGATTGTCTAATTCCTCCTTCTCTTTCAAGGACATTCTTCGAATAGCGTGAATTACCGGCCTTGCATTCAGAATTAAAGCAATTTTGAAATCTATTTCTCTCTGCGGAGGTAAGTGAACAACTTCCTCGAACACATCCGCATAGTTCTTGACGACAGGAATATCTTTGATGAGGTCAGGAATATTCTCTGTGATCTCAGGGACATTTTCTATTTGGGCTGGAGAAACATCCAAAGCCGCCCAGAAGTCCTTTCTATTAGCATTCTGACCTTCACATGGAATGGTTATATAATCACCTGATTTAATCCTCGCCTTCACGACTCTGTCGGCGCATTTAACTTCAGCTTCATATTTGGTCAACCAGTCTAACCCCAAGATAAGATCAAACTCTTTAAAATTCATGACGACTGCGATGGTAGGAAATCGATAACGAGAGAAGGAAACCGACACTCCACAAACCCAACTGAGATCAATGGAACCCCCAACCGAATTCTGGACAGTCATTGGTTCCTTCACCTTTTTCAAATTCAAATCTAGTTTCTTAGCTGCATCTTTGGCAATGAAACTTCGTGACGCGCCTGTGTCAAACAGTACTTTGACTGGAATGTTTTTGACAGTAAGCGTTCCTTCTAAAACATCAGCCATTTCTTGACTAGCTGAGGGCTCGGAAGTTTCTGCTACTTCATTTATATATACGGCTTCAGATTTCTTTGAGAGTTGGCACTCCCGTGAAATATGACCTACTTGATGACACTCATGGCATCTCCTTTCCCCATGTGGGTTCTTTTGTTTCATAGTGCGCTTATATCCACTCCTGATCTGTTTCTCTAAAGATCGGCAACTTATCGAGAGATGTCCTCGCCTATTGCAGTTATTGCATACGGCGGTCGTTACGGGTTCTTTCCCAGATTCAGCCCTTTTTCTCTTGGCACTGGGCTTCTTATTTGCCCCAGACCTCGTACTGGCTTCAAGAATATCAGTTTCCGACTCTTCTTTGTCACTACAACAAACTTCTTCTTCGTCGCGCAACATTCCTTTCCTATGGAGATCTTCATACTGATAAGCCATGTATATCATTTCAGAAAAAGGAAGCTTCACATTCCTCATTACACTATTCTGATATCTCCTTTACAGGCCATGAATAAATCTCAGATTTTTCCTCTTGGATCATGAATCAGATGAGGAGCAAAGTGAGCAAGTTCGTTGAATTTCTTATGATATTCTGGAATGGTCATATCACCTTGTATCAAATAAGAAAATTCATCACATAATCTCTCGGTTGCTTCGGGAGGAGTAAATCTTTCTAAGAAAATCACTTTGAATCTGTCCCAGGTGATATCACCTTCTGGATTATCTTTAATAATTGAATCCCACCAAAACAAAGCTTCTTCTTTGAGTGCCCAAGAGGCCAGTAATCTTTTTTGATCGTCTCTCAGCTTTAAACCCTCAAATATTTTCTCTACAGAACGAATCCAAGCTTGTGTTTCCATAATGGACTCCTTGCCTAAGAATGGCGATCCACCAAGATTTCGAAATCTCTTGAATAGAACTTCTATATCGGATTCTAGCGGCGGGAGCACAACTGGCTCATTAGCTGGTCGAGCCATACAATTATTTCTTCTGTTCCTGTCACTCATTTTCTAGCACGTCTGCAATTAGCAAACAAAGTGTCAGGTCAACAGAAAAGATATTTTCAAACATAGAAACATATACTTCAAGTGTAAATGTGTCTATCGAGGTGTAATTTCATTCTGCTTTACTCATACTAGGATATTGTTGATCCTATCTGTATAGAGTTACCCGTCTTAGAACACTACTGGTTCCATTTCTGACGAGTTCGTTCAAATGTTATATTCCAGAACTAAGCTTAACCAAAGCTCTGATGCCAAATTGAGACGACCCCAAACCCCGCACTGACGGCGGCAAGGGTAATCCGTGGAATATAACACAGAAACAGATAATAGCAGAACAGAATTAAATAAATACACCAGATAATGAACAATACAATACTGGATAAAAGTAATCATCAGAGTTACACAGTATACAGGATCTTACTTAGTACAAATACAGTTCAGCTATACATAAATGTCTATAGCGGAAAACAAACAAAATATGTACAATAGGAGCTGAACAGCATAAAAAGAGATAAATGATAGAATCCATCTTCAACTCCAGCTATCCAGAAAGAACCAGCTAAACCTGAATACAAGGCTGCCCGTGTAGAAAAAGGGGCACCCGAGTTTGAAAGTGAAACAAACTACGAGTCAGTCATGGGACTGGTATGAGAAACCTACTCAACACATATATAATTTGGCCAATCACAGGACCACGCCACTTTCGTGGAACGGGTTTACTCCATTGGATTGCCAGTGCTTTAAAACAAATCATTCTTTTAAAACATCGCCATGCTTTTTATAAAATGAAGCCATTATAAGACTCAGTTCCCATCACACAATGCAACGCAAACCAGAGGATAGAGTTTTTACCTTATAACGGCCAAAATATGCTTGATACGAATAAAACAAAGGCATTTGATATTATTGCTAATGTTTATATGTTTTGAAAACAATTTCACATCATAACTATCAATCATAGACGACATGAGCGTCCCATGCCACTATGTCGCCAAATATATATATACAATCGAAACCGCACGATCACGTATTCGGAAATTGGATTTCCGTCATGAACCAAGGCAAAAGATTGTCCTTACCGAATTCGTGACTCTCTAGCCCGAGCCACAGGCAAGTACTCGGTCAAGCCTTTGGATCGTCAGGGCCGGTCCACCGATGTGGATTAAAATGCCTGAACAATACGTTTCCCCGCTCTTTGGGGCGTAAACGAGCCAACGAATGACTCCATCGGACCCGGATCGTCCGATCAAACCGAGGCGCCTCGCAACAGCAACAACCACATAGGTGAAAAGTATATAAATGTCAGGGCTGGTAGGTCACTGACACCACCCTAGCTAGAAAGAAACGCATGCCCTCCCTGAGGTCCTTCTCCCGTTTCTGGTTCATACCGGGGTGTGAGGCTCGCGAATTTACGTTATACACAAAGCTATGCCACACAGGCGGTGCTTTGATCATCACCACAAGACTTTGCTTTTCAACAGAAGCCCTGATCACTGCATCTTAGCATGCCACACAGGCAATTCATGCCATGCGACTGATGTCCATCGATATACAACCTCTGAGCTCGTGCGTCTCAGAGAAGGGCGTTAAGCAAAAGAATAAATTCTCCGCCGCCAAACAGATGTATATTTAATAGAGATCAATCAACACAGAATAAAATCCAATGTCAGACACACAGTCCATTTACAAGTCCGTTCTGGGTCTGAACGAAACCGGAGGCACTAAATACCTCGCAAACCCATCGATCACCACGTACGTCTGGACGATCACCACTCATTATCCATATTTCGGGATGCCTCCCAATCAGGACCTCGGTTACCATCCAAACGAGGTGAAGATCTCCGGTCTTCGACCACCGTCTTCATCTTCGATTCCTTGTCGTCGATTCAGTTATTCAGAATGGGATAAACCCGGTCTTTCTGAGCAACTCGCGTTTATAATAAACAAGTGCAACACTAACATATACACGCATCATTTCAATTCATTAGTCACTAACCGTCAATCAGTAAGAGAACGATTTCCCAAATATTAACCCCGAAGGCCGAAACCAACATCAGATCAACACCCAGGAAACCTTTCGACTTAGCCAACCTCCAGTTAATTTCTAATTCACACCCATATTGTTTATAATATTTTATAATGATTTATCGCTATTTTTATTTATTTTAAAATAGCCAATATATTCAAAACGACGCTTCAGGCCCTAACGCGACCGTGGCGCTGTTTTTCTTCAGATTTGATTTACACATATCTGAAAATCTAACCGTTGGATCTTCACACAATTTACATCATTAGAAAGATCTTTTCAAAACGAATCCAACAGTTTCAGTTTCGGGAAAATCCGATGGTCGGATCTTCCGGTACAATCGTTTGAAGTCTCGATTTCAAAATACGAACTGCAGCGTCGTTATTCGATTAAATATAATTATATTTATATATATATATATATATATAATCGTTTCTGGCGTTGTTTTTCTTCAGATTTGAATTAAACATTCCAGACAATCCAACCGTTGGATTTTTACAAAGTTGGTGCCGTTGGAAAGATTTTTCCAAGGCGAACCCAACGGTTGCGATTTCAGGAAAATCCGATAGTCGGATCTCCTGGTAATATTTCGACTCATGCTTATTTATTTGAACGAGTTGCTATTTTTAACACTTCACATTTCAACAATTCATGTATATAATAAAAATGTGATTTTTATTGTAAAACAATTCATTTCAAAACACTATTATTTTATATAGTTTATATAGGTGATAAGAAGGTGATTTTTATTGTAAAACAATTTATTTCAAAACACTATTATTTTATATAGTTTATATAGGTGATAAAAAGGTGATTTTTATTGTAAAACAATTTATTTCAAAACGTGAATACCATTCAACACATGAATTTCAATTCAACGAATGAATATCGATTCAACACATGAAGGTTTTCTATAGTTTCTATATATAGATAAAAATGTGATTTTTATATTTTAAACATGAATACCATTCAACACATGAATTTCTAATCAACGAATGAATATCGATTCAACACATGAAGGTTTTCTATTCAATGAATAAATATAATTTCAGCAAATGAAAATAATTCAAACACATGAATATTATTCAAAATTTCGGCGGTATAACGGCAGGGTAGTTAAAACCGGGACCGTCCCTAGTACGGCTCCTCGCTCTACCTTAAAACCTCGCGGTTTTTGACAATGGGGATCATGCATCTAGTTCGCACGCAGGCGGCATGTATATATTTATTTCATTTCCACAAACTAATCCTATGTGGTTTCTACCAAATATTTTTCAACCACAAATGGGTATTTTTCAACCACAATCAATCAATATCAACCACAAACAATCCCAAACAACCATTCGCTATCAATCAATTTTCACACCAATCACAACCAATAAATATCGTCCATGGTTTGTGGACGAGGGGCGTGTATATATATATATATATATATATATATATATATATTTATATATATATAGCAATTCACTTTTATTTCAACACATATATAATTTTTACAACGCATATATAACTTATACATCGAACGTACAACTTATACAACGCTTATACAAGAGGTGTACAACGCTTATATAACTCATACATCGACTATATAATTTATACATCGTCGTTTTCCATATTGTTTATAAATTAGAAATCTCACATTGGGTTTCACTCCACCAAAAATAGCAGAAGGCTCAGAAAAATACGCGGTCTCTTCTAAAATGTAGAATGCGTCCACACGGTCACGATGTTTCCTGTTTCATCGAATTTCGTTAACGAATGAAAAAGATATGATTTTTCAAAGTTTTGCAACGCTTTAAAGTGTGAAAATCAGTTGAAAATAAACAAGCCGTATACCTCGTTTGAATGATCAAAACTAGGTCGCCAATTTTCAGCAAATCCGGGAAGCGATAGGACGATCGGTTTATATGGTGTCGAAGAGGGAGGCGAGGCCTTTCCGGCGCCGGTGGTGGGGTCCCCTGCGATGGCTCCTAGCGGTGGCGGTGGTTGTCCAAAGGCGGCGCCTTTGGAGGCCCGATTCACGTTGTACGGTCGACGAGAGGGGTCGAGGAGGGTATGGATGTGACGAGGGGGAGGAGGGCTGTCGAGATCTGGCGGTGGCGCGGCGTGGAAGTGGCTGTGGAGGCGGGAAACGAGGAGAGAACGTGGCGGCTTGGTTTCCGTCGAGGGCACCTGGATAACGGAGGGGTTTTGATTTTTTTTTTAAATTAATGAAAGAAAAATTTCTATTGGCGGGGAGGTTTATTTAATTTTAAAATAGTGTTTTTGAAAACGAACTCCTTTTCAAACCCAACGACTGTCGCCCCTAGCTAATTACCCCCATCCCGGACACAATGGGATATGTTTCGTAAGCCATTTTGATTGTTACAGTCATTTATTCTTCAAATTAAAATATAAAACATTCAATATTTAATTTGAACGTGCATTTCAATTTGCCAGGGCCACAAATTGATTCGAAAAATTCCAGAAAAATAGATCTAGCTATGTTTTGACGATACGGTCCCAACAAAACTAGTTTCGTCGAATTCTGAGACCGTTTGCAAAAAGGCCCATTTTTGGTCTATCCAATTTAACTGTAATTGACCAAAACACATTTTCCTTTGCCACGCTCACATACTAGCTTCAAAAATTATGAAATTTGAAACCCAGCAATAACTTCACATCCCGGATCCAACAAAAGTGGTTTCATCGAATTCCGAGGTCGTATGCAAAATGGCCAATTTTACGGGCTATATAAATTCCATAGCGACCTTTCTGAAAATTCATTTGGCCATAACTTTTGCTTTCCGCTATGAAAATTCGATTTTTCAGATTCGTTAGAAAGGTATTCACTAACAGAATTAAATATTTTTGGTTTCACTAAAATCCGTTTTGTTTTGCACCCGGTACAGTCCGACAAAGTTTGAATTCAATTTTTGAAACTGCAGCGCCATTTCAGGCCTTGTTAATAATTATAATTAATTATATTCGTTTTCAATTGTCGATTCAAACTCAATTTCCATTGCCATTATTTTAAATATTTATTTTAAATATTTAAAATCCATTATTTTAGCCAATTTAAAAATTTTAAATTGGTTCAGATTTTCTAGGTCGTTACAGCACATAATACAGATCTTATAGGTAAAAGTAGATCTAACAAATAAGGGTTAAGATGTACATCACATAATATCCACATAATTCAGATGTAATAGATAAAAGTAGATCTAATACAAATAGGGATACAATCTTCATCGTAGAATGTCCACATAATTCAGATCTATAGATAAAAGTCGATTTAACACAATTAGGGATTAAGATCTACATCATAGAATGTCCACATAATTCAGATCTATAGATAATAATAGATCTAACACAAATAAGGATTAAGATCTGCATCATAGAAATTTAGATCCAAGTTATAATCAATCCAAAATGTTATGTGTTCATAATTTAAAATGGATCCAATATAATATATGAACAAATCCAAACTATAATCTTATCAAGTTTACTTTTAAATATTTAATTCGGAAAGTAACTATACTCACTAAGTTTGGATTAGAAGATAGAACTAGAAGAGATTGGATCTTGAATCTCTAATTGATTTGCCTTAGTTGATAGTAGAAGATAAGAGATCCAATTCAATTCAGACACCGGCAGAGTTTGGCCACCATTGATTCTTTGTGAAGAAAACAAGAGAATTGAGGTATATTAATAGCTACTAATGTCCAGAATTCAAATGCTACCTTAGCCCTAGAGTGAATCAGGTCATGGGTAGCCACCCACTTGAAAAAAGGCACGAATACCCAAAAACCCTTATGGGCGCACTTTACAGGTGCGCCAGTGTAAAATTGCCTTGGTGCACTTGTGAAGTGCGCTAGTTATCCCGGTTTTGATTTATCAAACTTTTATCGTCCGTAACTTCTTCACATGTTATCCGTTTCACGCAAACCAGGTGTCTATCCTAACCAGAATTTTGAGATGGGCGTAATGACGTAGTCTTTAATTTATCCTCTTTGGTGTCATTAAAAATTCGGGGTGTTACATTCTCCCCTACTCCAAGGATTTCATCCCCGAAATCTCTAAGTTGAAAAGAATGTATCCTACCATCCGTCATCCATCTACTCGTCCACCAATCACTGGCATCCATTGTCCTTAAAGAATTCTGCTGATATATGCAAAGGTGTGTGTATATGTTCCAATACTAATGCGAAGATCAGGCAGTCTACTAATTCATCTGACCTCCTAAATGCAATGCATGTTAGTGCCATTAATCCAATATGTATGCAAATAATCCTATTATAACATGTAAGCTCTATATGTGTGCACACCCGTTCATCCAAATGCAACATCCATATGCTAATTCATCCATTTCCATTCATGAAAGAAAAGAAAATGCACACAGATCCATAAGCGGTATGAGAGTAATTGAGCCGATCTAGTGCCTATTGTGTGTGTATATGCATCCACAGGCAACCACTAGCAAACACTGGCATCCACTTGCATCCATCAAACATAACATGTCTCAAACACATGTTTACATTCATAGGATTCTTACCTACAGGTTGAAAATACAATGGATTGGACATACTCAAATGATAGAAACAAGTACTGATAAAGCTTTGGAAAAAGGAGCTAAGAACATACCCTCGAATAGAAAAAGGTACCAAGCATGAATCTTTTCTTCGATCCCCCAAGTCGCATCTTTCGGATTATCTTCCCATTAAACCTTTAGCAACTTGATCTCTTTATTGTGTAACTTCTTAACTTCTGATCCAAGAATACGGGAAGGAACTCGCCTGACTGTCGCCTCCCGTTCCACTTCTACCTTTTCCAATATACTTGGCTCAACAACTTCCACGGTGTCATGCAAGAACTTCCACAGATGAGAAACATGGAAAACATCATGAACACCAGATAGATGTTTAGGAAGCTTTACTCTATAGGCCATTTGGCCAATCCTCTCGGTTATGGGAAATGGTCCCACAAACCTAGGCGCCAACTTCCCTACTGACCAGAAGCGAACCACATTCCTCAGAGGTGATACTTTTATAAAAACTAAGTCTCCCACTTCAAAAATTCAATGTCATTCCTTCTCTTGTCTACATAGGATTTCTTCCTATCTTGAGCTATCTTTATCCACCATCGAATAAGGTCAATCTTCTCGGACGTTTCCCTAACCATATCTGGTCCCAGTAATAATTTTTCTGTAGATTCCCACCAACAAGTTGGTGATCTATAGGGTCGTCCGTACAATGCTTCGTAGGGATCCATGTCGATGCTACCTTGATAACTGTTATTATAGTCAAACTCTACTAAAGGAAGAAGCACTTCCCAAGTCCCTCCGAAGTCTAGGATACATAGCCTTAAAAGATCTTCAAGAATTCTGCTCACTCTCTCTGTCTGCCTATCGATCTGACGATGATAAGCGGTGCTTAAACACAACTGTGTACCTAATGCTTCTTGCAAGCTCCGCCAAAATTCATTGGTGAAGATGGGGTCGCGATCGCTCACGATGCTGGAAGGTACTCCATGAGGACGAACTATCTCTCGGACATAAATTGCTACCAACCATGGTGCTGTCCTCTTACTCTTAACTGGAATAAAGTGAGTGCTCTTGGTGAGTCTATCTACCACAACCCAGATATTGGTGTTTCCTTTCTTCGATCTAGGCAAAGCATCTACGAAATCCATAGAGACGCTCTCCCATTTCCACTGAGAAACCTCCAAAGGATGAAGTAAATCACTGGGCTGTTTTTGCTCAGCTTTAACTTGCTGGAAAACTAAACATTGAGAAACAAATTCGACCACATCTTTCTTCATCCCAGCCCAAAAGTAAACCCTTTTCATATCTCTGTACATCTTATCACTACCTGGATGAATGGTCATCTTAGAATGGTGGGATACTTCTAGGACTGCCTTTATCAAGCTTCCTGTTTGAGTAACACAAAGCCGTCTATCTTGTCGCAACCAGCCCTTTTCATCTATGGTATATCGACTGAGGTGACTAAAAGTCTCCCCTTTTCGGAGCTTATCCATGATGTCTAAAATCTGTGGGTCACCTTGTTGTGAAGCTTCTATTTGATCCATAAGAGTTGGTTGTATTTCCAATGATGCAAACAAGTCAGGAAAAATTTCGATAGAGGGTTTAAAATCAAAAGTTGAAATGAATTCCAAGCTCTTCCTCTCCACGAACAGAGGACTTAAGGCCATCCTCTGCCTACTTAGTGCGTCAGCCACTACATTACCCTTGCCAGGAGTATAAGAAATCTCAAAATCAAATGAAGCTAGGAACTTCTTCATATGTTATACGTTTCACGCAAACCAGGTGTCTATCCCGAATATAATTTCGAGACGGACATAATGACGTAGTTTGTTTCCCTTAATTCCTAATATTACATTAATTATTCTTTAATTTATCCTCTTTGGTGTCATTACAAAATCAGGGTGTTACAGATTATCTCGAATTCGGTAAGGACGATCCCTTGTCTTGGTTCACGATGGAAATCCAATTTCCAATACGACATTGTGCGGTTTTAATTGTAGAACTAATACGATGACATGGTATATGGTACTCATGCTGTCTATGATTGATACATTTATATTTGAAGTTATTTTTAACACCATGCACTTATAATAGTATCAAATGATTTGTTTTAAAACGTACCAAGCATGTTTGGCTATTATAAGGAAAAACTCTATCTTCCGGATTGCATTGCATTGTGTGATGGGACCTGAGTCTTATAATAGCTTTATGTTTCGAAAAGCATTGCGTCTTCGTAAACTATTAATGCACTGGTATTCTTAGGAGAAAACCCATTCCGTGTTTTATTGCGTTTTGAATAGTTGTTTTAGTTCTCACACCAGTCCCATGACTGACTCAAAGTTTATTGTTTTAACCCAAACTCTAGGTGCCCTATTTTCCACATGGGCAGCTAGTAATTTTGGTTTTGTTGATTTCTTTTTACAGGATCCTGGGTTACCGCTAGAGCTATATTCAGAAAGCTCTGTATCCACGTATCTCTTTCAGTTGTGTTATGTATTATTTTTTCGCTGCTATGTAATGAATTTTAATCTCTGATATTTTTCTGATGTATATTATTTATTCATACTCTTTTATATTCCTATACTTTGATGTAAATTGTTGTAATAGCAATGATGTGTTCTGTCGTTTGTGTTTTGATTGTCATTTTCTCAATTCAATCCGGGCTTTCCCGTAACGGTGGGTTTGGGTTGTTTCAGATCGGGCAAGTTCTAGTTTCATGGATTTGGCAAGTTCCAGTTGCATGGAACGGGAAAAAACAATTTTCGTTGGTAGTTAGCCGCACACGAAGAAATGGGTGATCAGCCCATGATCCACACGATGGATAACACTATTTTCAAATGCCAATTGCCAATTACCATGTACCAAGTACCAAACACGTAAAAAAGGTGATTTAGCAAGGCGCGCAACTGGGGATCAACGCATTTTTGTGGATCAAAGTAAGTGAGCCATTTTTGGCTTGACATGGCTTGTGTATGCCACGTGGCATGGGTCGGCTTATCCATAAGCGTGCCTACACACATATTAATTGCCACTCCCTTCGAGCATGCCTATAAATACCCCACCATTTCACACATTCAAGGGATCCGAACTCTCGCCAATGAAGTGCTGCCATTTTCATTGTTCGACATCATTCAGGTTTCTCCAATCTCCATTAAAGCTCTCTTAAGCAAGACCAAAGCTTCTTCATCGTTTCCATTCCAGAAAAACATCAAAGTTCATCACCGATCACGATTAACGAAGATTTACTTTTATAATCATCGATACTCGTGAGAATTGACCATTTCTACTTCTGAAATAGAAAGAGATTGAAGAAGATATAGAATTCATAGAGAAGAAAGAGAAATGCATTGTAAAAAGACTGAAATGTATAAAGTAAAAGAGATTGTGTATCTTGTAATGATGCAAATCTTAATTAAATCCTCTATTAAAGTGGACGTAGGCCAAATCTGAGGCTGAACCACTATAAACGCTCTCTCCTTTATTTTTCCTGCACAAATATTGTAACGAACGCGAATTTTCAACCTCGAAAATCGACATACAACACCATGTCGACCATTCAAGAATCGCAAATACTGGAATGTTAATAGAAAGAAGTTAAAGGGTGAGAATAGATAAGATAGAAAATTAGAATAGAAGAAGAAAAAGAACATAAATACAACATCGGAGTAACACGAATCTCACAGCGGAACGAATAGAATATAGTATACAACATAACTTGGAAATACAAATATGTCATTTAAGTATACCACTTACACCACAATGGAAATAAACAATAGCTATATGTTCCTAAAGCCTCCTGCTCCATCTCTCCAAGTATATCTAAAAAATCCCGACTACTTGACTGCCCGTAAAAAATTGGACACCCAAGAGTTTAGGGAAAACAAAACAAACTAAACTCTAGGCCAGTCAAGGGACTGGTGTGAGTAAACAATTTAAAACAGTTTGAGAAAATAACGATATCTCATAAGACCACATCGTATAACACGAAACGGGTTTTTCCCTTATGAGAATCCAAAACTCTTGATTTAACTTTCAAAATCTTTTTGAAAGAAATGATAATCTTTATATCAAAACTCTTTTATTGTTATAATAGTGTCTATCAATCACAAATAAATAATCATCTAGCAAAATGTTTTCATCTCACGTTCCACATACACAATATATATAATTAAAATCTACTGGCACTTATTGGGTAATGGATTCCAACTGGCAAGGTATGGGACCACATTCCGACAGTGTATCTCTAGAGAGGAATACACCAGGTCCAACAAGAACATCTTGTAACCCAGGATAAACATGACCGGTCACTCATTTCGCTTGAGTGTACCGAATGTATTATCACCAACGGTTGGGATCAGCAACCGTTTCCCGAAAAAGGGCAGCATCGAAATAGGTTAAAGAAGTAAATGAAAATTCTCTAGATCAGGTGACAATATTCCCTAATTGGCGGCTAACCACTTAGCCATGCGACCTATCCGATCTTATACCATTTCCTGGTTGTAAGGCTAGAGGTCATAACGTACAGATCACACCTTTATGTACATTGAATGACACATCGTCATACCCGCCAAATCACAAATTGATTTCCCTGAATATACCACGGGTATACAACTAAGAGAAACGAATTACTCTGTCACCAAATGTAAATACGTTTGAAGAGATCAACTTACGCGATCTATCAAATATAGTCTGTCAGACATTCTTCCATACAGGTCGCCCTGCGATTGGACAAACCGAAGGCACTATTATGTAAATCCATCTTAGGCAATTTCTACCTAGAATTGCCAGAACAGCCCTTGCATAACTCTGTCTTCAATTATCTTCGTCATATTTGATTCGCAACGCTAATGCCCATACGGAAGGGTTTTCAGATAATAAATATGATCCCGATCTCTCCGTATTGACAACGGAAAAATGCTCAAAACTTTGATAGTCAGTTATTTATCTATAAAAGGAAAACATCCATACACGTAACGATCCTATTTCCAAATGGAAATTTCATCGATCAATCATCACTCAACATTTTTCCCTTTAAATTAATTTATCATTAATTTTTTCATTTCCCCATTTCCCGTTTCCATATATTCATAAATCCTTATTTTCTAATATTTAGAAAATATATGTTATTAACATCGGAAAAATTTCCATCTCTCTTATTCACACATCACTATTCTCCAACACCTATAAGTCTCTAACTGTAAACTAGTAAGAGAACAACTTCCTAAGTATAAACCCCGAAGGCCGAAACCAACATCAGATCGATACCCAGACAGTTGTTCAACATAACTAATCTCCAGTCAGTTTCTAGTTCCCTTCACTTTGTTTCTTATCTTTTATCAAATCATTACTTACGAAACTCTCGGATTCAATTTATGAATCCAATTTTTTTATGAAGAACATTTATTTTAATGACAGCATCATAATCTGTACTTCCGAAATATGTAACTTAAAAAGATAACTTTTATTCCTTAATTAAATAAATAAACAATTTATTTATAAATAAATAAATAAATCTTGATTAAAAATCGGAAAGTAAATAATACTTTCCAGCATTCGATACAATCCAAATCTAATGCATAATTTTCTCTCAAAAAATCTCTATTCGATAACTCTCCTTCGAATAATCGTTATTTGATTAACTCTCTTTCGAATAACCGACATTTGATTAACTCTCTTCGAATAATTTAGACTCAATTAACTCTCTTCGAATAATTTATATTCGATTAACTTTCTTCGAATAACTTATGTTCAATTTAACTCTCTTTCGAATACTTATATTCGATTTAACTCTCTTTCGAATACTTATTTTCGATTTAACTTTCTTTGGATTACTTATATTCGATTTAACTCTCTTTCGAATACTTATATTCGATTTAAATCTCTTTCGAATACCTACATTAATCTGCAAAACTTTTTCTTTAAAAACTATTATTCACTTTCAAACGTGAATATTATTTCTTTACAAAAACTGGACTCGTTTTATCAATCGAAACTTATTTCATAATTTAAATACTAACACTGGTTCAAATTCTGTTTATATATTTCCATAACTAATCCATTTTTCCCCAAATAGAATCCACTATTTTATTTTAACCCTATCTCCTATCCCATTCAAATTCCAATTTGAATTAGTACTTCAAAACCCAATTCTCTTTAAAAATATTTTAATTTACAAAATATTTATTTTTAATCCATTATTCACGTCGAATGTGAATAATATTTCTTTTATATAATCAGTTTGGTCTGATTTTGCATTTAAAAGTAATATCCCCTTTCCAAATTCAATTTATACTTTTATATATAGAATTATTCATACAAAATCTTATTTTCAATTCCAATAACCTATAATCTCGTTTATAAATCCCTTTAAAAATGTTAGGTTTACATTCCATAAAATATCGATGTTAAAACCGATTTCAACTTCATATAATTTCAAACTTATATATCCAATTTATCCAAAGATAAATAATTTACTTAATTTATAAAGCATTATTTATAAAATTAATCTTCTCAGTTTATCTGTTAAACAGATTTCTATTTGATTCTACCTTAAATTGATCTTTTCCATTTATCAATTAAAACGTATTTCTATTGAATATCTATTTTCCAAATATTCTCTTTTTATAAAATTCTATTTGTTTTCCCAATAATTCCTTTTATAATTCTATTTGTTTTCCAAATAATTCCTTTTATAATTCTATTTGTTTTCCAAATAATTCTTTTTATAAATCTATTTGTTTCCAAATAATTCCTTTTATAAATCTATTTGTTTTCCAAATAATTCCTTTTATAATTCTATTTGTTTTCCAAATAATTCCTTTTATAGTTTTATATGTTTTCAAAATATTTCCTTTTTATAAAATCATTTGATTTTATATAAATTGTAACACCCAACCTCCGCTAGGGTCACTCGCAAAGGAATGCACTAGCTTTAGAGGGGTATTATTGGTAAACATGTACAGAAATATTACAAGACATAACATATAAAATAGCGGAAGTAAAACCAACTTTCATATCATTAATAAATAAGGTCTAAAGCCTTTTACATCAAAGAATTTCTTACATGAAAACCTGTCTTGCAATAGTAAAGAAGCATAAAAACCTTTTCATAAATTATTCCACAAGTGAAACAGTAAAGTAGCCATAGCCAAGAAAAGTCCAAGCCATACATGATGACCTTCAAACAGAAGAAGTCCGAACTAACAATAGAATTTCCTCCCTGTAACCTGGGGGGGAAACGGAAGACAGAGAGGCGAAACAAAATGGGGTCAGTCATAAAGACTGGTAAGCCCTATCTACTATCAGTATATAAACTAGTAAAGTTAACTGGCATGAGGAACTGAGATGAACATAAGTATGATGACAAGATAGATAAGCTAAACCAAAATAACAGGATGAACTACTGTACCAAGATAAACAAGTGTGTCATGATAAACTACGGTGTCAAGATAAGTCAAGGTATCACATCGTCAGGTTTCTATCAAGTACAATATCGCAAGGTATCTATCATGTATATTCGCTCTACACCTCCCGTACTAGTATCCCGGTCCGCGTCATGTGTTAACTATGAATGTCTCTTGCCCAATGTCATGAAATGGTCCACGTCAACCTAATATATAGCATATGTAGGTTTTCCCAACTCGTATGTTTCTTTCCATGTATAAGTTCAGTCCTTTGCCGTAGGCCATACGGGCTTTCCCATGTAAACGTTTTATCCTTGAGGTTATTTTGGACTGCTACCCTTGATCTGGTTATGTTTTCTTACCATGAACTATCGTGTGTTCACTTAGGATTATGCCACCTAGGACCACTAGGGATTATGCTACCTAATGAACGTTTCCGTGTCTCGGTTTGGGTTCAAGCCACCTAGGGCCGCTAGGGATTATGCCACCCGTCAACCGCGCCCCTTATCCTACGTATGTATCGTGAATCATTTTCCATGTCTAGACGCACATGTATCCCAATGTGCCATCCGAGTTCCGTGCCAGGGCAAATCAAGAAATACGAAACTCGGTCGGGAGCTTTAAGTCGTCTGCTGATGCAGATATCAAGGTCTGTTTTTGTATCCGTGGCTATGGTCCCACATGACCCCTCCCTCAACTACTTAAAGGCAATCCAAGAAAAATCATGTATGAGAACCACATCCCGGCCCCACTATAGCCCCACTTTCCTATGGGCCAAACTCACCCATGACTCGATAGCAAGAACATGGTCTGTTGGGGGTTCTCTGCCTTTCCGTACGTACACGATTGACTAAAGATGGTAGGTAGTCGACGACGTGCTATCCAGGGAAAAAATCAAGTATCGTCGACTCTACGCTAATCCATCCCAGTCTTTAGGTCGCTCGCATAGCAACCAAGGCATACTCTTGGCTCTTCTACCGCAGACCTTAACCTCTGTGAGGCCGGGTTTCATGGACCACCTGCCACCTCACAGAGGGATACCAAGAGTACCCTCACGTCCCCCGAAGCTACCGCTTCGTCACCCAGTTCACTGGAGCTTTTTATCCAAGTCAGATAAGTTTCTCCTCCTCGTATACTAAGCGATGATTTACCGTATCTATTTATGAACTAGTGCCATATCCTTGGCTAAGAATTATTACTTAGTTATCCTTAACTAAGGTTTACCACTTAGCTTCTCTTCCCACTATCCTTGTTAACTACGATTTTCAACCTAGTCCCCTGAGCTAGGGTTTTGTCTAATGGGTTAAGTGTTGTCATTCAAGTTCATAACCTAATCCGCCCACGAATCATGTCAAGATTGGCTAAGTACTCAAGTTCAAGGCTTAGCCCTACAAGTTGGTTAAGTGTACCAAGAAGCTCATGACTTATCCCTATCAAGTCAAATTGGTTAAGTATTTATTTGCCTTAACCCTATCAGATTATCATGTTAGATTGATTAAGCATAGATTATCTTAATCCAATCAGATTATCGAGTCGGATTGGTTAAGTATGGGTTAGCTTAACCCCATCCACTAATCGTATTACAATGGTTAAGCCTAAGTTAAAAGGTCTTGTGACTTAACCCTATCAGGTCCGCATATTAGATTGGTTAACTATAGGTTACTTAACCTCATCAAATCATCATGTATAATTGGTTAAGTATAAGTTACTTAACCCCATTAAATTATCATGTTAAGTTGGTTAAGTATTGGCTACTTAACCTCATTAAATTACCAAGTTTAGATTGGTTAAGTGTTTAACTTAACCCCATCGAATTACCGTGCTTAGATTAGTTAAGTGAAGGTTACTTAGCCCCATCTAATTACCGTGTTTAGATTAGTTAAGTCTAAGTTACTTAACCCCATCTAATTACCAAGTCGGATTAGTTAAGTGTAAATTACTTAACCCCATCGAATTTACCGTGTTAGATTAGTTAAGTATGGATTACTTAACCCCATCTAATTACCGTGTTTAGATTAGTTAAGTGTAGGTTACTTAACCCATCTAATTACCAAGTCGGATTAGTTAAGTGTAAATTACTTAACCCCATCCCCTAATTGTCTTATATGGTTAAGTGTCATTAAGGAACCAAGTCCGGTTTAACTTAACCTACGCATTCGTGTCATATCGGTTAAGTGTCATTAATCAAAATTACTTAACCTTTTCATGTGGCATTAATTAGATTAATGCACCCTAACCTCTCACATTAGACTTTGTTGTGGTTACTAGTTAAGTCGGGCGGGTCCGGGTAGATTTACACCAAAACCTAGTCTAACCTCGGGTTTTAAGTGCTATATGACCAACAACCCACATTGGGTCCTATTGTTTGTAGCCACTAGTTAAGCCGGGCGGGTCCGGGTAGATTTATGCTACAAACTCAACCCAACCTCGAGTTGGCCACTCTCATGTTTGGTCTAGTGTCTTATTACACTTACAACCCATACGTGTCAAGTTTTCAAGTCCCATGTTCATAGCCAAAATTACATGTTGTCATGTTTATACCAATTTACCCAAATCATGTTTCATGTCATTAAAGTTTACCCATAACGTAACCCCAACGCTTTTAAACTCGCATATACATTCGCAACAACGCATAATGGATTAAAAGAAGGAACTTGGCAAAGGTATGACAAAAGGGGTATAAGGCCGCAAGTTAAACATGGTGGCATATGAGACATAATGTGTTCACAAACTTGCATGTTACGTTATAAAGCCCCAAAAACATGCATAACCCCAAAACTTAGCATATAGGTGAATCATGGTGATAGATGACATAGAAAAATGGCTAGAAGTTCGCATCCAGCATTCTATGCAAGTTAACTTAAGGGATAAGAGAGTTCTTATGTTGCATAATGCAACATTTCAACATAAAGCTTATAGCTTTTAGCCCACAAAATCAAGGTGATGACATTACGAATATGCATAGGATAAATCTACACATAACATGATAGTTTCAAAGCATGTAACCTACTTAAGTTCAAACCCAAAACTTGCAACATGAACATTTAACTTCATAGTTAATATCTAAGAGTAGGAGGGGGCTTACAATGATATGAAGGCACAAATCAATATATAAAAAGATTGAGACGAAGCCACACTAGCAAAAACCCCAAATCAATGAGCTCCAATAAAACCCTTGAGAAAATAATAAGAAAGATCCTTGCTTTGATGAAGATTTTCCTTGAAATCAAGTTTAGAAGCTCTCATACGAACATAGAAACTCTCATACACTCATATGATCATGTAATCTCTCATGTGAATGAAGATAGAATTTATGACAAGAGGATGGAGGCTAGGGTTTTGAGTGGAGGCCATGATCATTAGAAATTTTGGCATAGTTTAGTTGTAGGATCAAATAATGAGGGTTTAAAGGTTAGGTTAGGGGTCTTTTTATAGAGATTAGGACTAGTTTTAGCCATAGGATTAACCCCAATTCAGATCCTAGCCATCCAAATCCGTCACCTGCCAACAAATCAGACCCAAAACATGTCTTGGGGAAGAAGTCAGGTGCACCAGGCCAAAACTGGTCTGGCCACCTGTGTCGACTCCCCAGTCGACTTGGGGGGGTGGTGTCGACTTAGCAGTCGACACCCCCTTGACCAGGGTTGACTTTTTGAATTTGAATCTGTTTTAAACTCTGAAAATTCTGAAAACCTCGACGGACCATATCATGGTCATACGGACTCCGATTCTCGAAAACTCAGACTCTATTTCGCGTATTTTTCCGAGACGAACGCAATGGCACAGCCCGTTTCCCTTGATTTAGATTTTAAAATTTAATTCTGCCTTGATTCTTGATTATAACACGTTATTAAAATTCGGGTTGTTACATAAATATATTTTATTTTTAATATACACTTTGGAAAATCCCTTTTTACATTTCGGTATTACTTATGGTATTTACAGTACCAAATAACAAGGATCAATATTATACAAACACACATAATCATTAATAAATTATATATCACATCATATATCACAATATATGAAAATCAGTAACATAAATGTTGAGGAACCTAGTTGGATCCCTCCAACCTGTTTCTCTGAATCCACAGGTGTTAAACAATATAATTAACATCAATTTCATTTCAATATGAGATATTCTGATAAACAAAATCAACATTTGATTAACGATATATATATATATATATTATCCATATTCTCAACCAATTAATTAGCAGTTCATCCGAATAATCAACAAACAACAATCAACCATCATTTATCAATTCTAAAAATACGTTATAAAAATATAAACTGGGCAGAGTTGTGAGTTTTACTCACATTGGTTGGTTATCAATAAACAATGATAAGCAATCGTCTATTTGATTCAGACCTGGCAATTTATTTCACAATAAATTATAACGGTCTCCAATTCACTCCCAGTCAGTTCCTTGCATTGCCCTCATCTGTATATCCCAAAGGATCTTGTTCGCTCAATTCTGATGACGTACGGAAAAGATATGCAATTTACAAGGTTGCACACATTTTTTTGAATTAAAACTTAACTATATATATATATATACTTCTATATGGGCCCTTACCTTTATCATGACCCAATAACCCACTGTGGAAACCCAACCCACTCTCCCTTCTTCCTCCTGCACATTCACGACTCCAGGAACCAAATTCGATAGCCATTGTTGATCATTTCAATCCCATATTCTCTCTCACTTCTCTCCCTTAAAACACAAACCAATTTCTCCAAACTTATTCTCATCAAAATCTCATTAACCCCGCAACAATTTCAACAAGCTCGCACATTGCGGTCGATATGCGACTTCGAGGCACTCATCTGGTTCGAACAGTAATTCATGCAACAAAGTTTCAAATTGAATCCTACAAATTGATCAAAACTCGAGCTATTCAATGCCATGATTTCAAATATTGACTTTGTTTTGTGAATTGGTTTCTCAAACTCTCCAAAATCTCAACCCTACTCACGGTGTCCTTTTTCCACGTGGATAGAAATGACGTAAAATAGGTTAAAATGCATACCATGTCGAAGAGCAACTCAACGCGGATTCATATAAACCTATTTCACGATTTATAGATTTATATATGATTTTATTTTGAATTTACAACTCACATTTGCCAGAAAATAAAAGAAGGGCAGTGGAGGAAATATTTTGACCAGAGGAAATATAAGTTTTAGGGTTAGGAGAATTTTAGTATATTTAAAAGGTAGATTGGCTTACTCAAGAAGCCTCATATATATTTTTATATTAATTTATATTCGGTAATTAACTCAATTTATCACTTTAAAAATTTCTATGATCACATACAATATCCAAATTCAACGAAAATGGACATACAACTATAGTTTAGCATTACAGACCCAATGTTTCATCTAATTCCGAATCCGTTTGCTCACACAGCATATTTCTAAAGTCAAATTATCGACTGTTTTTCACATTAAAATCCCGTACGACTACATACTGACTCCAAAAATCACCAAAATTGAAATATAGCAATAATTTAATATTCTGGATCTAATAAAATTAGTTTCATCGAAAACGGAGTTCATTTGTAAAAAAATGGTTAATTTCTGAGGTCTAAATAAACCCATTTAAATATTAATATATTTAAAAACAATTTAGTTTAATATTAATAAATTAATATTATCATATATATTCACATAGAATATCATACGGCTCCAAATATTCCTATCTGAATTTATAACTCGACATTTCAAATCCAAATTAAATCAGTATTCAATTTATATTAAAAATCCATTTATAATATAAATAAATCATTAAAATTATAAAGGAATTCCATGGCGACTTTTTGAAAATTTGATTTGGACAAAACTCACAATCTACACGACGAAATCTCGATTTTTCTCTTCCATTAGAAAAATATACTTCACTAGCTCCGAACTTTTCTTGTTTCACAGAAATTCGACTTTAAACGGATTCTGTATATTCGTTTAAAGTTCGAATCGCCAAATTACGAACTACCGCGCCATTTTGAGCTCGATTATAATTATGATATAGATTATACATTCTAATTCGTTTAAAAAATAAATTTGTTATTATAATATTGCGAATTCTACTATTTCCGACTATTTCAGAAATTAAATTTAATATTCTATTATTTATATTAATTAAATATTCACTATTTTTTAATTAAACAACCATTTAAATCTCTAATCACTATTTAAATAATTAAATAAACTATTTATTATATGGCTAAAAATACGGGTCGTTACATTCTTCCCCCCTTAAAATAATTTCATCCTCGAAATTGCTAAGGTAGTAAACAAACTCTATTAACTGGGTTTAAAATTATTCGTTTTACTTTTAACTTCAGTTTCAACTGAAACACTTAATTTAATTAAAATATTACTTCATTCTTTTCAACGAAAATTTTCAAAAATTCTAAAACTTTTCTAACACCTTAATTTTTCGAAAATTTTGGCCATCACCTCCTTTGTATGGCTCAATCGGTACAACTACAACTCGCCTCTCTAGGCCTTCTCCAACCCAAAAGAAAATAAAACAGCCAAGCGGCTTGCCCAATCGGCTCATAAATCTCATTCTCATATAAAATATAAACTTGTACCTTTTTATCGGGCATATCATTATATCCTTTCCATCTGCTACCCATTCAGCATATACCAATGTCATCCCAATCAAACTCAAATTACTTAATCCTCAACACAGCTATTCACTTATATCAAAACCACAATCTCATTACAAACTCGAGTTCCATCCTCGATTCCAAACTCATAACTCATCAATCCAATACCATTTCAAATTTTTATCAAATAAATCCAATTTTTTTTCTCGGTACCATTCTAACCCAATTCAATTTCAACTTAACTGATTTTAATCCCATTTCAATTTACTTCCCCAAATTTTTATTTAATTTGTTTTTAATTCAGACAATCTCTTTTAGGGAGTTTTAAAAAGCTTTGCTTTTCTCAAGAAATCAAATATTCATTTCAGAATTTCAAACAATTGTTTTTTCCCAAAATAATTCGAAAAAGAAAACTTTGGTAGTAATCTATCACTTAGAACTCGAAAATGAACATTGATGATGTCGCCAGCATCATCAGGGTTATTTCGCTGATATCAAAGTGAGTTCAATACTATATCACTTTTCAAAACTCATATTTAAACATTTCCATTTTAAAATTATTTCAAAATATCCATCTTAATGTTTGTAAAACAATTTAAAATCTCCCAGGATTTTAAATTTTTCATATATTTAATTCATGCCCATTTACAACGACTTATTTTTCAAATTTCCAGAGTTGTAATTTCAGTTCAATTTAAATTCAGATTTAATTCATTTTATAACACTTATATGAATTTTGATTGGTTATTTACGTAACCATTTTACTTTTTATAATCTTACTCGATTATAATAACAACCAGTGCATCCTATACACTATAAAAATCCAAATATAAATCATTCTTTTATATCAAAAATATAATTTGGGTAAAACTAATCATTTACCCCCTTTTCAAAACATACCGTGTCGATTCATCATATTCGAGTGTTTAGAAACTCCTACGGATACAGTGAATCAAACTGACCGACCTGAATTCGTAAGTCACACAACCAATAAATCTTCACAATATAAAAAATATTTATAAAATCTACAAATACGTTCAGTTGTATATATACACAACTCAATCTAGGGTAATACTAACCCCATCTCTATTGAGTCACGCCATAGAGCCAAGGTAATCAGTTAACCTTTAGGTCCAATACCACCATAACGAACGCGAATTTCGACCTCGAAAAATCGACAGACAACACCATGTGGACTATTCAAGAATCGGACATACCAAAATGTTGATTGAAAAAAGCTAGAGGGTGAGAATAAATCAGATAGAAAATTAAAATAGAAGAAGATGAACATAAATACAACATCAGAGTAACACGAATCTCACAACGGAACGAATAGAATATAGTATACAACATAACATGAAAATACAAATATGTCATTTGAGTATAACACTTACACCACAGCGGAAATAAACAATAGCTATATATTCCTAAAGCCTCCTACTCCATCTGTCCAAGTATATCTGAAAAATCCCGACTACTTGATTGTCCGTACAAAAAGGAAAACAAAACCAAATAAACTCTAGGTCAGTCATGGGACTGGTGTGAGTAAACAATTTAAAACAGTTTGAGAAAATAACGATATCTCATAATACCATGCCGTATAACACGAAATGGGTTTTTCCCTTATGAAAATCGAAAACTCTTGATTTAACTTTCAAAATCTTTTTGAAAGAAACAATAATCTCTATATCAAAACTCTTTTGATATTATAATAGTGTTTATGAATCACAACTAAACAATCATCTAGCATAACGTTTTCATCTCACGTTCCATATACATATTATATATAATTAAAATCCACGGGCGCTTATTGGGTAATGGATTCCAAATGACAAGGTTTGGGACCACCTTCCGATAGTGTATCTCTAGAGAGGAATACACCGGGTTAAATAAGAGCATCTTATAACCCAGGCTAAACAAGACCGGTCACTCATTTCGCTTGAAAGTGCCGAATGTATTATCACCAACGGTTGGGATCAGCAACCGTTTCACGAAAAGGGGCAACATCGAAATAGGTTAAAGAAGTAAATGAAATTTCTCTAGATCAGGTCACAATACACGCTAAATGGCAGCTAACCGCTTAGCCATGCGACCTACCCGATTTTACACCATTTCCTGGTTGCGAGGCTAGAGGCCATAACATATAGATTGCACCTTTATTTACTTTGAATGTCACATCGTCATACTTACCAAATGACAAATTGATTTCCCTAAAAATACCACGGGTATACAGCTAAGAAAAACGAATTCCTCCGCCACCAAACATAAATACGTTTAAAGAGATCAACTTACGCGATCTATTAAATATACTCTGTCAGACATTCTTCCATACAGGTCGTCCTAGGACTGGACAAACCAAAGGCACTATTCTGTAAATCCATCTCAGGAAATTTCTACCTAGGATTGCAAGAACAGCCCTTGCATAACTCTGTCTTCAATTATCTTCATCATAATTGATTCGCACCACTAATGCCCATACAGAGTGGTTTTCAAATAATAAATTTGATCCCGGTCTCTTTGTATTAACGGCGGAAAAACGGTTAAAACTTTGATAGTCGGTTATTTAACTATCAAAGGAAAACATCCATACACACAACGATCCTATTTCCAAATGGAAATTTCATCGACCAATCATCACTCAACATTTTTCCCTTTAAATTAATTTATTCATTATCCCATTTCCCATTTCCATATATTCATAAATCCTTATTTTCTAATATTTAGAAAATATACATTATTAGCGTTGGAAAACATTTCCATCTCTCTTATTCATGCATCACTATCCTCCAACATCTATCAGTCTCTTACTGTAACTCGTAAAAGAACAACTTCCTAAGTATAAACCCAGAAGGCCGAAACCAACATCAGATCGATACCTAGATAGTTGTTCAACATAACTAATCTCCAGTCAGGTTCTAATATCCTTTACTCTATTTCTTATCTTCTTATCAAATCATTGCTTACGAAACTCTCAGATTCAATTTACGAATCCAATTCTTTTATGAATAACATTTATTTTAACGATAGCGTTATAATATGTACTTTCGAAATATCTAACTTAAAAAGATAACTTTTATTCCTTAAATAAATAAATAAATAATCAATTTATTTATAAATAAATAAATAAATCTTGATTAAAAATCGGAAAGTAAATAATACTTTCCTGCATTTGATACAATCGAAATCAAATGCATAATTTTCTCTCGAAAAATCTCTATTCGATAACTCTCCTTTGAATAACCACTATTTGATTAACTCTCTTTCGAATAACCAATATTCGATTAACTCTCTTCGAATAATTTATATTCAGTTAAATCTCTTTGAATAACTCATATTCAATTAACTTTCTTTAAATAACTTATATTCGATTTAACTCACTTTCAAATACTTATATTCGATTTAGCTCTCTTTGGAATACTTATGTTCAATTTAACTCTCTTTTAAATACTTATATTCGACTTAACTCTCTTTCGAATACTTATATTAATCTGCAAAACGTTTCCTTTAAAAACCATTATTCACTTTAAAATGCGAATATTATTTCTTTACAAAAACTGGACTCCTTTTATTAATTGAAACTTGATTTCATAATTAATTACTAACACTGGTTCAAATTCTTTTTATATAAATTCATACTAATCCAATTTTCCCCGAATAGAATCAACTATTTTATTTTAACCCTATTTCCTATCCCATTCAAATTCCCACTTGAATTAATATTTCAAAACCCAATTTTCTTTATAAATATTTTAATTTACAAATTATTATTTTTAATCCATCATTCACATCAAATGTGAATAATATTTCTTTTATATAATCAATTCAGTTTGATTTCACATTTAAAAATAATATCCCATTTTCAAATTCTATTTATACTTTTATTTTATAGAATTATTCATACAAAATCTTATTTTCAATTCCAATCACCTATAATCTCGTTTATAAATCCCTTTATAAATGCTATGTTTACATTCCAGAAAAATATCGATGTTAAAACCGATTTCTACTTCATATAATTTCAGACTTATATATCGAATTTATTCAATGATAAATAATTTACTTAATTTATATAACATTATTTATAAATTAGTCCTCTCAATTTATCTATTAAAACAGATTTCTATTTGATTCTACTTTAAATTAATATTTTCCATTTATCTGTTAAAACTGAATTCTATTTAATATTTATTTTCCAAATATTCTCTTTTTATTAAATCTTATTTGTTTTCCCAATAATTCCTTTTATAATTCTATTTGTTTTCCAAATAATTAGTTTTATAATTCTATTTGTTTTCCAAATAATACCTTCTATAATTCTATTTGTTTTCCAAATATTTCCTTTTTATAAAAAAATTATTTTATAGAAATATATTTTATTTTGAATATACACTTTGGAAATTCCCTTTTTACATTCCAGTATTACTTATGGTATTTACAATACCAAATAACAAGGATCAATATTATCCAAAAACACATAATCATTAACAGATTATATATCACATCATATATCACAATATATGAAAATCAGTAACATATATGTATGTTGAGGAACCCAGTTAGATCCCTCCAACCTATTGCTCTGCATCCACAGATGTTAAAAAATATAATTAACATCAATTTTATTACAATATGAGATATTCTGATAAACATAATCAATATTTGATTAACAATATATATATTTATATATATATATATCGTTACCTATATTCTCAACCAATTAATTAGCAGTTCATCCAAATAATCAACATACAACAATCAACCGTCATTTATCAATTCTAAAAATACATTATAAAAATATAAACTAGGCAGAGTTAGCGAGTTTTACTCACATTGGTCGGTCATCATTAAACAATGATAAGCGATCATCGATTTGATTCAGATCTGGCAATTTATTTTGCTATATTTTATAACGATCTCTAATTCAGTCCCAGTCAGTTTAATTGCGTAGCCCTTATCAGTACGATCCCAACGGATCCTATTTCTCTCAATTCTGATAATGTATGGAAAAGATATGAAATTTACAAGGTTTTACACACTTTAGGAATTAAAATTAAATTATATATATATATATATATTTCTATATGGGCCCTTACCTTTATCATAGCCCAGCAACCCACCGTGGAAACCCAACCCACTCTCCCTTCTTCCTCCTACACGTTCGCGACTCCAAGAACCAAATTCGACATCCATTATTGATCATTTCGTTCCCTTGTTCTCTCTCTTCTCTCCCTTAAAACAAAAACCAATTTCTCCAAACTTCTTCTCATCGAAATCTTATTAACCCCACACCAACTTCAACAAGCTTGCACACTACTGTCAATACACGACTTCAGGGCACTCATCTGGTTCACATAGTAATTCATGCAATAAAGTTTCAAACGGAATCCCACAAATAAATCAAAACTCGAGCTATTCAATGCAATGATTTCAAATATCGACTTTGTTTTGTGTATTAGTTTCTCAAACTCTCCAAAATCTCAACCCTACTCACGGTATCCTTTTTCCACGTGAATAGAAATGACGTCGAACAGGTTAAAATGCATACCATGTCAAAAAGTAACTCAACGCGAATTCATATAAACCTATTTCATGATCTATAGATTTATGTATGATTTTATTTTGAATTTACAACTCACATTTGCTGGAAAATTAAAGAAGAGTAGCAACGGAAATATTTTGACCAGAGGAAATGTAAATTTTAGGGTTAGGAGAATTTTAGTATATTTATAGGGTAGATTGGCTTACTCAAGAAGCCTCGCATGTATTTTTATTTTTATTTATATTTGGTAATTAACTCAATTTATCACTTTAAAAATTCTATGATCACATACATATCCAAATTCGACGAAAATGGACATATAGCTACAGTTTGACATTACGGAACCAATGAAACTTGTTTCATCTAGTTCTGAATCCGTTTGCTCACACAGCATATTTTTAAAGTCAAATTATCAACTATTTTTCACATTAAAGTCCCGTACGACCGCATATTGACTCCAAAAATCACGAAAACTGAAATCTAGCAATAATTTAATATTCTAGATCCGACAAAATTAGTTCATCGAAAACGGAGCTCGTCTGAAAAAATGGTTATATTTTAAGGTCTAAATAAACTCATTTAAATATTAATATATTTAAAAACAATTGAATTTAATATTAATAAATTAATATTATCATATATATACACATAGAATATCATAAAGCTCCAAAATATTCCAAGTTGAATATATAACTCGACATTTCAAATCCACATTAAATCAGTATTCAATTTATATTAAAAATCCATTTATAATATAAATAAATCATTATAAATTATAAAGGAATTCCATAACGACTTTTCGAAAATTTGATTTGGACATATCTCATAATCTACACGACGAAATCCCGATTTTTCTCTTCCATTGGAGAAATATACCTCACCAGCCCTGAACGTTTCTTGCTTCATAGAAATCCAACTTAAAACGGATTCTTTATATTCGTTTAAAGTTCGAATCATCAAATTACGAACTACCGCACCATTTCGAGCTCGATTATAATTATAACATAATTTATACGTTCTAATTCGTTTAAAAAATAAATTTGTTATTATAATTCAGTTCTAAACTGAATTAAATCAGTTAAATGATTCAACTCACACAATATTGCAAATTCTACTATTTCCTACTATTTCGAAAATTAAATATATTATTTTATTATTTATATTAATTAAATATTCAATATTATTTATTTAAACAACCATTTAAATCTCTAAATCATTATTTAGATGATTAAATAAATTAATTATTATATCGCTAAAAATATGGTTCGTTACATATATTGCTCTTAACCTTGTTTTTGGTAATTTGTGAAGTGTTGAAAAACATCTTGGGGTATTAGTGCTATTTTTCGCATTAACACTAGCTGCTTGTATTTATTATTGTAGTAACTTTATATTTCCCATTGTAGTAACTTTTTAATATCAATGCAATGCGTGTTTTATTTATTTTCCTACTTTTCCTAGTATTTGGTAGCTTTAGACATTTTAATACTAGTTGCTTAACACTTAAAATACATTAGATTACTTATGTTTAAATAAAGTAAAAAAATCATAACTACTCCATATTTTCATACAGTCATAAAATAAAACACAAGTTCAAACAAACAAATAAAATAGACAAATACCGTAAACCTATTCGGCTTTATATCGGGTTAGCTAACTATAGCGAAGTTTACATGGTTTGTGACCAACAAATTCCTTACCGTATTCTAATAAGTAACGAGAATAAAAAGTTGATTTAGTTGCTTGAAATATGTCTTCTTCTTTGACTGTCTAGATAATCTTACGGTATTGATCACAAGCTTCTACAAAAAGATGATGGGACATACGGATTTAAATTGACGATCGTCTGGCAAGGAAGGTGCGATGGTTGTTATGTAATTTTGTGACCACCGGTCAATGCTCTTCATTGGTTAGACCCCCTCCTCTTTGCAATAGTAACTCATATCTTCGATCAACTTCAATATAGGCTTTCACGAGGATAAGTAAATCCTAAGAAGAAAATTTAATAGTCAAAGAACTAGAGCTTCAAGTACTGGGGTTTTGACGAGCAAGTACACTCATTTGCCTCGCATGGTACAATTGTGGAGGTGGTTGAAGATTCTGTACTTTGACGATTCCTTGCGTAACATAGACTAGTTCATTCAAAACCTCTTCATCCACCTCTTTTATTTGTGTATCTAGAACGAATCAATCACATTTCCTCGTCCTCTATTTTGTTCATACTCATCAAACATTTTTCCCATAGTTTCATCATTGATTTCTCAATCTCTATTTTAATCTACACGAAATCAATAGTACCAAAAATGTTAGTAGAATGCACTTTGTTTAAAAGAATGGAGTTGTATATGGAAGTCTTACTCAACCACATGACTACAGTTAAGGGTCGTCCCTGTTTATAGTTTAACTGTCGATATACAATGTTTGTCGTATTTAATTCAACATAAAAGGTGATTTAAATGTAGAGATTTAAATGTAAAAGAGTTAAACTTTTGGGTTGCCCTCAACCACATTGCTATAATGCTTGTGACCTCTTAGTGCGATATCCGAAGTGGTTACAATATACAGTGCATAGTCATATCCATAGCCAATACTGTAATTGTAGCCACTTTCTTTAAACAATAAGAGAACAGTGATCGGCCACATTTATGTCATATTAAAGCTAGTGTCGAGTCTAAATCGTAGACTCCAGCAACGCTGCATAATTTCAAAGCACTTGCCTATAACACCTTGTATTTTTAATAAAATAAAATTTGAAGAGCTACCAAAATTTGGTCACAGGATTAGCGTCATTGTATCCGTGGTGATTTTCTAGTCAAAAGACCTATGGTTGTAGAAAACAGGTTTAAGATGAAAGAGATAACTTTAAATGAAATATTACAACAATCATGAAAAGAAGGTTTAAGAAAATAACAATGACCACCATTGTTTTTAGTCTTGTTAACAAAAGCCTATGTAGTCCACTTGGTAAGAGCATGTGACTTCTAAGAGAGTGGCGCAAGTTTGATTCCCATGGGCATCATATTTTTATTTTAGAGGAACAGCTAAAATAATACATGTTCTTAGAGGAAAATTAGTTATAAATGCACATATAAGGAAAATTATATATAAAAAGAAGTACTAAAATATATGTATGCATGCATACGTAAATATATGCATATGTATGTGCAAATATATGTATATACACACACATACACACAAGAGATAAACTCAAAACAAACCTGCAATCAATGAAAATAGGTAAAAATTAAATAATGGCAAAATGCCATTTGAAATTTGAAAATGATAGAAAAGTTGCATGTATATATGTACGTGAAAAATGAGCATTAGAAGTTTTGTATACATATAAGGAGATTATATATAATTATAATATTTAAATAAATCAAAAAAGGTATAATGGGCATACTAATCAAATGTTTAAAGCAAAATTGTAAAAAAAAGCACTTTGACCAATATAGGTCGACCGATACTGTGCCTGGGTCGACCTATGGATCAAACCAAGGGGACTGGCTCGATCCTAGGGTCGACCCAAGGGGGATGGGTTGACCCAGGGGGTGGGTTGGGTCGACCCATACCCCTTGGGTCAGCCCAGCCCACTTAGGTCGATCTGGGCTGGTTCATTTGGCGAATCTGGACTGTTTTTCAAACCTCGTTCGTTGATGATTCAGTGTTGCGTGTACAAGATCATATCCACTTTCTTGAACACCTATAAATAGGTTAGTAGAGCCTAGCCTAAAACTCATATTTTCTAAGAGGTTGTCTAGACTCTGTCATTCTTCTTCCTCCTCAAATCTCTTTAGAAAAAAGAATAAGTAGTCTTTGGAAATTCTAATTCAAGATCTAGAGGAAAAGAATGTATATCTGTAAATGGGAGTTTAGCATTATGATCTAAGTGAGATAAATTCTTGGATCTGATTAATTTAGATTTCTCTTCTTTTTCCCCTTTTCTTTTAGTTTGATGATTGTGAATCCATGGTTATTAAGATTCTAGATTCAGTTAGGGGAACCATGGAATGCAAGGTTTGGACTAGATTCAAGAATTGAAAAGTTATTAGGTGAGTGGATTTAAGTTATACCTTTTGATAATGGTATATCTATCGTTTGGCATTCCTCTTTTGTATATATAATAAATCCCCTGAAATGTTTAACCTGTTGTAACCCGCTGAAATGTAAACCTGCTAAAATGTTTAACTTGCAGAAATCTATTGAAAATTAGTTTTGTTCAATTAAAACTGAATCGTATCCTTCGTATAAATGTTGAAACTTGTGCAGTAATGTAATCCAAAACCTAAACTGAGAACATTTCTGCTATATAAAGCCTATTTCCTTTAATCACCTGTCTGAATTGGGAATTTCTATGAATGCTGTAATTATGAAATTTACAATGAACATGAGTATTTTCTTAATAGAATTATTATGCAAAAAAGGTTGTAAATAGAATTATAGTAAATAAGAAATTGTAAATAACTACACGGAGACACGAGATTAAGTCCAATTTGTTGTAGAAGCATGCCCGGAACCGCCTGGTAAATCCAGTGTCCACACATGGTTAACTTAATGTGAGGGGTCTGATGCATTAACATACATGAATATATGTATGTAACTTGAAAGAAATAAATGGTATTAATTGTAATTAACGGAAATGAATGAATCCCACAACAGTAAAGAATTGGAATGAACGGGGAACGATAATAACTTATTATAAATAAACCTGAATGGGAAAAGGAAAGATAATAGGTAGGTTTATCCATGGTACAAGTGGAAATTATAACTTAGGTTGTAATAAACGATAGAGAAAATGAGATAACTTATTGAATGAGAAAATTGTAGTTAAGTAATTTGTAAATCTGAAGACATGAAACCTACTGTTTGTAATAAGTAGAGAAAAGAAGGGAAAATTTATGAAATGTAATAAGTTGTACTTAATTGTAAATTAAGTAATCTGTAAATTCGATAATCTAAATCCTGCTGATAGGAAGAACTTGTTATCTGAAAGCCAAAGAATCTGAAATCTACTTATAAGAATAACATGTTAAAGGCTTATTAATGAACTTAAATGGAGTAAGTTATATAACTGAAACTAATAAATAAGAAGAACTTGGTAACCTAAATAAGAAGTTAATATGATTTGAAATAACCAAGTTAACTGGAAATCTAATGAGGTAGAGCAAGCGCATAATTAAACATTTAGACATACATCCTATTAACACGTTAACCTAAGTCGCTTGGACCAGTCCTTACATCTGAAAGTGAAGAACACAACTAGGCAGATCGTCATGGTGTCATGAGACACGAAAGGAGCGCACGTCCATCCGATTATTCTGCATGTTCTACTAATATTCTGCTAGTTCCGAAGGACTAGAAGGGGAAGAACGCGGCTTCATGGAACATAAAAGGTACTTTTGGTTGTCCTCTGTGCGGTGGCAGCGTTTAGGGTGTGCTCGCAGAGGTTGGGTATGCGCGTTACTACTCAGTGAGTATACCTTGATTGCCACGATAGTGGGTAGTCAAAAGGCTGTATAGTGGCATAGGTGATTAGACGAATTTGGTGCCTTTGAGTAGGCGGGTTATGACCATCTCATATGTTTGCCTTAGGCGGGTCTAACCATTTGTTTGATAGTAATCGTCAGGTACCGATCATCTACTGTCAGCGCGATGTGGAAAGGCGGAGAGCTAAACCAAAAGACCATTGACCTTCTACTATCGAGGTTTTGGTTGTGGGACATGCCAATTTGGATGTAGATTGTTTGTTAGAGGCATGTCACTAGCTCTCATATTTGTTGTCCTTTCACTAGTTGAGGAAGGGGTTGGGTGGGACATAGCCACCGTGAAAATGTAGACTATAGCAGAGATCTGAAAAGGATCCCGGCCGAGTTCCATGTATATGATATAGCCCTGTTATAGAACTTTGTGCACAGTAGATAATACATGTGGATACATGCATACCGTTTTCAGATGGTGTACCACTGAGGTTGAGGCATCGAGTACGATTAACAATATGTACGTGAGAAAGCCTAGATACATTCATGCTAGCTCCGGGTGGTGTATAGCAGACTCTAGGACATTACTTTGTGATGGAATCTGATTCGATCAAATAGTTCGAAGGTGGCAATCCGTACGCTTACGTTGCATGGCGATGGTGGTTCTATGCAGAACATAGCGTTGTCAATAGAGATCCGTATGTCGTTCCATCGTAAGATGAGGGACTGTGTATATTTATGTGGCGTTATGGCGGAGACCGTATGAGTGGGGTACCATGGGGTGTACCTTAATATTGGGGGTAGCTACATGTATATTGCATTAGGTTAATCTACCGAAGTATAGATGGGTACGATGTGTGTGTAAGCCTTGAGTGCTATTAACACAAGTAACCTGATAAATAAGAAAATGTAACTGAACGGTATACGTTGGGTTATCAAAAATGTGTAGTTTAAATCCAGTCGCCGGAACTTGTGTTCAGACCCCTCCTTATAACATACTTGCAGGTTAGACTTGTGAAAGAGATATGATAGCTTTGGATACTGGTTAGGTAGTATTATTATCTAGTTAAGGCTATATTTGATTATATTGTATTCTATTCTGTTCCCCTGTGAGATGTTTTTTGAGCTCTGATAAGTTTATTTTCTTTGTCTTTTCTGCAGGATACCTGACAAACCAACATGAGTTTCTATAGATTAGAATTTTGAAAAAAGTTCGGTCTGTCAAAATTCGGGTAGTTACATTTGGTATCAAAGCCTAGGTTTAGGATTCTTGTATAGATACTAAGTGAATGTATTTTTATTTTTTTTAAATATAAATGTACTATATATATACACACACACACACCCCTAGGTCTATAAAGGAACCCACTATGAAGAGAAAGCATAATATGGTAAAAGTTGGGATATCTGTTTTGTATACTAAAGGAGTGAACATGGAAATCTAAGACCTTTAGGTAATTTAGGTGGGAAGTGTACAATATACTTTGTATTTAAGAAAGGTGAATCCCTTATGTTAGTATTTCAGGTTAGTGGGTTTGACAACAAAACACTAGAAATGGGAAAAGGTTAAAAAAAATGGATTAGGAATACGTATAGTTGAGAGAATTGGCTTTGTGGGAGTATCTAGGAAAGCCTCAGTAAGTTAGAAACCCACTTTGAGTCTAACCCTATTGTTAACTTTCAAGAACTTGAAATTGTAAAAGCTTTTGGAAGATGGTTTATGGTGTTTTCAATTTTTGATCTTAAAAGCTACGGTTTTAAAATATGTAAAGAACATATTTGAAAAAGTACATATTGAGTTTTGAAGTAAAATGGGGTATATTTTGGAAATAGGGATTTCTTGTGAAAACTTTGTCTAAAATAAAATTCTCTCAGTAAAAGGGGCACATTATAGAGCATGTATAACTCCCTAGTTTTTATGTTATATTGAATGAAAGGATTAAAAAGCAAAACAGAAAAAATGTTGCATTTTGTTGACAAATGTAATTTTCAATAAAGAAAATTTTGAAATCTCTATTCTTTTGACAATCATTTTTGATAATTGTTTTCACATTAAATTTATTGGGTAGACAAAATAAGTTATAGGGATTAAGAATAGAGTAGATGTTTGCACCTAGTTGTAAATAATTGAACTGACATTGTAAGCAAGAATAGTTGTAAACCTCATTGAGTAATAGTTGTCCTTGTCTACTCCAATTTTTTGTGATTTGAAAAAAAAAATTGATTTGCATTTTTTTTGAGATGACATCTTTTATGGTTTGACAAAAGTAAGTTTTGGAGAGGAAAATAAAGTTCTAACACTTTTAACTTTTGGAAGGAAAATGAAATTAAGAAGCAAAACCACGTTTTTAAAAATCAATGAGTAGGTAAGGATTAGTGCCTAGGGAAGACGGGGAAGTTTTTGAGGCTATGGAGTAGATGGCAAGAATTATCTTGGAATAATGGTAAGTTCCCGTTGAACGTGAAAGCATTGAAAAGCCTAGGGTGTTGCTTGGAAATGACTATTAGTACATAGTCAGGACTAGTAGTGACTAGTAGATAGTGAAGGGAAAGTAAGTTTTTAGTTCCTGTTGCAAAGTTTCCTATCAGGGGTAAAACCCGTTATTACATTTCTATTAGGATCGTTTTGTTATTTTGTTCCTGTTAGGTAATTAGGGTCAACACCTAAACCTGTCACTGATTCTGTGGTTTGAACTTCTGCCTGAGGGGGATATAGTCCTGAGATTCTTGGCTCTTAGTAGTAGCTGTGTAGAGCGTCTATTTTCCTGTTTTAGTTGAAGGACTAGAAGGGTTATTTGAAACTAAACTTAGAATTGAGGATTAAGTTAAATAAGCTAAGAAAAGAGTAATGGCATAACTAAAAAGGAAATTGTAATGACCCGCAAATCCATAATATCAGAGTTGACTATATACATCATATGTCCAACCCAAATATCACGAAAATACGAGACATTATTTTTTAGAAGAAAATGGTAGAAGAAGAACAGAAATAACAACACAGAATCTCACATCGCAGCGGAACAAAATATAATATATCATAAATTTTGAAATACAAAATTTCAACTGTATAATATACACTTATCTGAGTACAACACAGCGGAACAAAACTCCATATAACTAATGCTGAAGCCTCCTGCTCCAAGCTCCTTTAGATAGATCTGTAAAATCCTGAACTACTTGACTGCCCGTACAAATTTAGGCACCCAAGAGTTTAGGTAGAACAAAACAAAATAAACTCCGGGTCAGTCATGGGACTGGTATGAGTAAACAGTTTAAAACAGTTGCGGAAACTAAATGATATCTCATAAGACCACGCCGTATAACGGAACGGGTTTTTCCCTTATGAGAATCCAAACGCTTGACTTTTATTTCAGAATCCTTTTGAAAGGAATGGTAATCTTTATATCAAAACTCTTTTGATATTATAATAATGTCTAAATCAAGTAGATAACAATCTAGTGGAACGTTTGCATCTCACGTTCCACATAAATAATATACAATCAAAACCGCAAGCACGTATTGGGTAATGGATTTCCAACTATGACAAGGTATGGAACCACCTTCCACTGGTATATCTCTAGAGGAGAATACACCGAGTTCAACAAGAACATCTTGCAACCCGGCCATACATGACCGACCACTCATTTCGCTTGAGTGTATCGAATGTATATCACCAACGGTTGGGATCAGCAACCGTTTCCCGAATGGGACAACATCGACAATAGATTTTTAGAAGTAAATGAAACTCTAGATCAGGTGATTATACACCCTAATAGGTGCGACCTACATAGCCATGTTGCCTGCCCGATTTCTTTCATTTACCGGTTGATGAGGCTTGAGGTTACGCTTTATCATCACATCAGACTCACTTCGAATGCCACATTGTCAGATCCATCGAAAATCACTAATTGACGTCCACAACAGTAAATTACATGTTAGCTAAAGAAGTTTCCTTCTCCGCTTCCACTCTTGGTATGGTTGAAGAAATCAATGTACGTGACCTTTCTGGAAATACTCTGTCAGACATTCGTCCATACAAGTCATCCAGGAACAAGATGAACTGAAGGCACTATTCAGTACATCCATCTTAGGCACTGTTATCTAAGACTTATACAATAGCCCTTGCACTTTACTCCGTCTTCAATTTTCTTTGGCATATATGATTCGCAATGCTTATGCCAATATAGAGTGGTTCTTTGGATAATAATCCAACCGGTCTCTCCATATTGACAACGATGGTCAAAACTTCGATAGTTTGTGATTTAACTATCGAATAAAAACAAGTGTTTCGATAGTCGATGATTTTACTATCGAAGAAAACAAGTGTTCATCCAATTATCAAACAATCACTGAACCCTTAATTAATATTCCATTAATTAAATCACTTCTCTATTTCTTTATCAATATTTGTTAACCAAATATTTTCAGTAACCATATTGGCCTTTTACGTTATTCGGAAAACATTTCCGAATATCGCCTTCCTTTATTTTCTGAACTTTAGAAAATATATGCTATTTATAATTGGAAAATATTCCAATTACTTATCTCTTTTCCGATCTCGTTTATTTCTATACTTAGGAAATATTCTTTATTATATTTCCAAACTTACACTTATTTGGGTTAAAACGGATGTTGTGTAAAACATTATTACGACAACCCAAATACTATAATCAACTAACTCTTATCCGACATTGATCTTCGAACCTGGAATCTTAATATTTATTTGTTAATAATGAAATCAATCAAGTTGGGGTATAACTACCTCTCAGACCTTGACTGAATAACATTTATAACGTCAAAACAGATAAGACTACTTACTCGAATAATCAATACCATACAACTACTTGTTCACTTTTAAACACGTACACTTTCTCTTTCTACTCTTACGAGATTTTATTCCTAGTCTTCCTTTTTGTTTATACTATTCTATTTTTAAATTCGTTTTGTTATCTACTTCTATATATATTGATATATAGATTCTCATTATCAAACTTCTTAAAAATATTCTAACTCCTTAAATTTCCAAAAAAATTCGCCATAACCTCCTTTGTACCGGGAGCATCGGGATATTTCAAATAGCCTCCCATGGCCCTCACCAATCCAAAAAGAAAAAGAAAAGCCAAGCGGCTACCAATACGGTGCATAAAATCTCATATATGAATTAAATACATACCTTTTTGTCGAGCATTCTATCTATATACTTCATTAACCTTATCCCATACCTGTCCCCCGTATATTGATACATGTCCAATATAATTCAACTATACCCGATCGTTTAACTCAATTCGTTAATTAATTTGTCGGTTAACTCTTTAGTCTATTTCACTTTTATATTTGAACATGACATGTTCAAATATATTTTAACTTGCTTATTAACTAATTTGAATTCAAATTTCAAACATAAGTTCTATATTCGATTTCGAATATACATTTACAAATCCAATTCACCTTTCAAAGTTCAATTTCAAATTCAAAACTCGATTTACTAATTCTTCTTCGACTTAATTAATTCTATTCAAATTCTATTCAAATTTTGTATCACTTCTATTATTCAAATTCTATATATCAAATTCTATTCAAACTCTATATATTCAAATTCTATAGTTTAGATTCCATTTGAATTCTATATTCAAATTCTATATATTCAAATCCTATATTTGAATTCCATTTGAATTCTATATTCAAATTCCATTTGAATTTCTACATTCAAATTCCATTTCACTTTCGATATTCAAATCCTATATTTGAATTCCTTTATATTTTCTATATTCAAATTCTATATATCAAATTCTATTCAAATTCTATATTCAAACCCCATTTGAATTTCTATATTCAAACTCTATTTCAATTCCATTGAATTTCATATATTCAAACTCCCTTTGAATTTCTATATTCTAATTCTATTTTAATTCCATTGAATTTCATATATTCAAACTCCCTTTGAATTTCTATATTCAATTTCTATTTCAAACTTTCTTAATTCAATCTCTAAACAAGTCTCGATTTCAATTCCTTTTGAAATCAGTATTTCTACTTTTGGAAAATAGATATCCCTTTTTAATTTCATACTTGTATTTTATTTCTGAATTATCCAATGATAATTCTTTTCACTTCATTTATTGTAACACCCCACCTCCGCCAAGGTGGCTCTTGCAAGCACTCTGACTTTGGAGGGGCGTTTGAATCAGGTAAACATGCTTAATGATATATCAAGGCAGAACAAGAACATATGTATATATGTAAACAGAGTAAATAAGATAAGTAAAACAACGGAAGATTTCAAACTATTTCAAAACAAGTCTGGTACAACATAATGTCAACTTTCCAAATACACAAGTCTAGATAAAAACAACATCACTGAAAAACTGAAATACATAAGTACTATCCCCAAAATAAGTGATAACCATAGCTAGCTTCATGTCAAGACCGTACATGAGCTAAAATCCCACAAGCAAGCGATCAGAAATCCAAGCTAAGCTCCAATATTCCCACCCTGAGAACCTGGGGGGGAACGGAAGAAAAGAGGCGAAAGAAAAACAGGTCAGTCAAAAAGACTGAGTAAGCCCTACTACAATCAATGTAAACTGATAAAGTTAACTGGCATGAGAAGCAGGGATGAACATAAGGATAACTACATACTGGCATGATAGATAAAGGTGTCATCGCATAATCAGGTTTAAGGTTTTACACCATAGGTGTACTAGCAAACTAACATGACTTGAATAAAAACGTATTGATCCCTTGGCCCAAGCTTTGGCCCAATAACATGAAGTGACCCTAATACGAGGCCCAATAACATGAAGTGACCCTAATACGAGGTCCAATAACATGAAGTGACCCTAATACGAGGTCCAACCAAATGGTCTAATCGATCGGCTCCCTAAGCCTAACTCGTCACGTGTTGGTGTCAATACGGCCCAAACATAATTGTAGTCAGACTGTGCCGGGTCTCCCGTCGGGTGTATCAAGCCCTAGGGTGTCAACCCCTGGACACCATACACATAAGTGCACAGTCTCGATCTACTGGTACCCATGCTTGACTTCTCCAAATACGGACTACGTGCACGACCATAGTCCATCCGGAACTACATCGGCGTACCACTCTGCCGTCGTTTTTGGTCACTTACCTCAAGTCCAGTAATTGTGCCCCCACCCTAGCCTAGTCCCTAGGGTCTTAATGATACTAACTTGGGATAACTGCTAGAGTGGACCCCCATTGCTAGGATTTTCTAGTGGGTTAAGTACGGTTTAACCCTTTTACTAATCATGGATTAACTTGGTTAAGTGTAACGATGGGTTCACGACTTAACCCTGATTAATCTACCAAGCCCAAATTGGTTAAGTATTAAGTGGACCATGACTTAACCCTAATCATGAGGCATTAACTAATTTAATGTGCCTTAACCTCTCACATTAGACCTTGTTGTGGTTACTAGTTAAGCCGGGCGGGTCCGGGTAGCTTTACACCACAACTTGGTCTAACCTCGGGTTCAAGGTACAACATGACCAACTTCTCACACTGGGTCCTATTGTTTGTAGCAACTAGTTAAGCCGGTCGGTTCCGGGTAGGTTTACGCTACAAACTCAACCCAACCTCGAGTTGTTCACACTTATATTTTCTAAGTGTCATGTCCATTATGTTTCCAAAACATATTACAAGTTTTCAAGCATTTGGGTAGACCTAACTTAATAGGTAAATTTCCAATGGGTAGACCTAACTTAATAGGTAAATTCCCAATCTTATGTTTTTATGTCTTTTAAGTTTACCCAACCCCAAACGCAATCCCATCGCTTACATATCGCAATAGCGCATAAAGGATAGAAAGATGGAACTTGGCATAATCATGACATAAAGGTGTTGAAGCCACAAGTTTAACATGGTGGCATATGAAATGTACATATGTTCATATACTTGCATATTACATTTTTAGGCCTCAAAAGCATGCATAAAACCAAACTTAGCATATTGGTGATACATGGTGATAAATGACATGTAGAAATGGCCATAAGTTCGCATTTAGCCTCACATGCAAGTTATCATAAGAGATATGATAACTTACATGTTGCCAAAATGCAACCTTTAGCATAAAGCTTGAAGCTTTAAGCTCATAACCCCAAGGTAAGCTTGCATAACATGATAACATGAGTAAATGATCAACCCAACTTGCATAACATAACATGGCAAACTTGCATAACATAACATGATAAACTTGCATATCATAACATGATAAACTTGCATATCATAACATGGCCAACTTGCATAACATAACATGATAAACTTGCATATCATAACATGGCAAACTTGCATAACATAACATGATAAACTTGCATATCATAACATGATAAACTTACATATCATAACATGGCCAACTTGCATAACATAACATGATAAACTTGCATATCATAACATGGCAAACTTGCATAACATAACATATCAAACTTGCATAACATGACATAGTAAACTTACATATCATGGCAAACTTGCATATCATAATGATCAACCAAACTTGCATCATTCATTTAACTTTAGAGTTTAAATATGAAAGTAGAAAAGGGCTTACAATGCTTATGAAGACACAAAAATATATATAGATTGAGACAAAGCCCTTATGCAATCAAATAAACCCAAAATGCAAGCTCCAATAGAAAAACCCTTGAGCAAAAATGATCAAAACCCTTGCTTTATGATGTAAATATGGAAACTTGACTTGAATGCAAGCTAATGACACTCATACAAGCTTGAAAACACTTGTATGCATGGAAAATCTCTCATAGAAATTTATTTAGGGATTTTATGAAGAGAGTGGAGGCCATGAGAGGAATGATTTTTCCATAGTTTAGTTACTTGAATGAATAATGATGATTTAGGGTTAGGTTAGGGGCTTATTTATAGAGATTAGGATTAGTTTCAACCTTAGGATTAAACCCTAATTCCAATCTCAGCGCTTAAAACCGAATCTGGCCCCAAAACCTAACCAAGACCCCAAAATGGTGCACCAGGCAAAACTGCCCGGCTGAACCAAGTCGACAGCCAAGTCGACAGGGCTGTCGACTTGGGTCCAACCAAGTCGACTCCCAAGTCGATAGGGCTGTCGACTTGCGTGATCTGGCGGGAATTTTCCCGCCTGGCCCAATTTGACCATTTTTCGAATTTTGAACCCGAAATTCGAAATCTGTTTTGAACATGAAATTTTCTGAAAACTTCATTGGGCTTTAATCGGGTCATACGGACTCCGATTTTCGAAAACTCGGACTCTATTTCGCGTATTTTTCCGAGACGAACGCAATGGTACAGCCCGTTTCCCTTGATTCAGATTTTAGAATTAAATTCTGCCTCGATTTACGTTATAACAGGTTACTGAAAATACGGGTTTTACATTCTCCCCTCCTTAAAGGATTTCGTCCCCGAAATCTCTAAGTTAGGAAGAACATATCCTACCATCCAACATCAATCTACTCAAAACATCATCCACGAGCAATCATTGTCCTTACAAGATTCTAAATGTTGTATGAACATATGCAAAGGTGTGTGTATATGTACTTATCTAATGCAAATATCATCAATGCAAATTATGTTAGTGAAATGAATCCATATGTATGCAATTCCTAACATAATGTATAACATCTATATGTGTGCACATAACATACATCCATATGCAACATCCATGTGATAACACAAAAATTTTCATCCATGAATAAGCATAAACACTCATGCATATGCAATATGAGGAGTGTGTGAGCCGATCTAGTGCCTAATGTGTATAATGCATCCACGAGTAACCACTTGCAAACACTTGCAACCACTTGCAACCATCAAGCATAACATGTTTCAAACACATGTTTCATCCAAAGGGTTTCTACCTAAGGTTCTCATGACAAGATTAACACGATATAGATAGCGAAAGAAAGATATGCTACAAAGAGATCGGAAAGATAAGCAAGATATACTCCTTTCGGATTACAAGAAATCCCTTCCTAACCCAACACCAATCCTAAAAAAAAAGCCCAAAAGGTTTAGTCAACCTAACGGACCCCTTCAAACCTAGATATTTATTACTAACCAATGAGCCATACCCCTTTATGGAGTTTACAACAGAAATGGGATCGAGAACGGGACCGAGAGGATATATGTAAAAGATAACATGCAAGTAAGTTCCACCGGAAAACAAGGATCAAGGATATACTCTTAGAAAGAGATATGATGCACGTATCTAGCCTTCAGTCTTCTAAGTCACGTTTCCTTGAGCTTAACTCCACTGTGCTTTGACCGTCTTTTACCTCATGATTTCTTAGCTTCTTAACTCTTATTTCCAAATATGAGTTAGAACCCATTTCATTGTCGCCTCTCGTCTTCCTCTTTCACTTACTCTTCTTCTATCATACTTGGCTTAAACATAACTATGACCTCATGGTTTCATGCAAGCTCTCCAAAATTCACCAGTGAATCCTGGATCTTGTTTACTTACTATAAAGTATTCTACGCAGCAGAACTTTTCTTGAAAATACCAATCCATGTTGCCAATTGATCTTACTAACGTGATTTTCTATAACTCATGCTTGAACGAAATGAACCATCCGCCTGTGAATGATAGGCCGTACTTAGATTCAGTCGCTTGCCCATGACTTCCCGTAGACTATTCCAAAACTGGCTAGTGAAAATTGAGTCGTGGTTACTAACTATACTTTAGGGAACCTCGTGCAACCGCTTTATTTCTTGAAAGTAAACTGTCGCTAGCTATGATGCAGTCCTTTCGCTCTTTACCGGAGTGAAATGAGCACTCTTCGTGAGTCTACCTACTATGACCCACATGCTCGTATTCCCTTTCCTTGATCTAGGCAGTCCATCCACGAAATCCTTCGTGACGCTTTACTACTTCCATTGCGGGGACCTCCAATGGATGTAATAGCCCACCGGGCTTTTTATGACTCGGCCTTAATCTGTTGGCATAACATGCACCTTGGGACAAACTCGGCCACCTCCTCGAGTGATATGCATCTTCAAGAGCCTTCTTTCTCTCATTGCGTCTTAGCCATCCCTTGTCATCTATAGCGAGGTGTCTTAACATCTAGCCTCGAATCAACTTGTCCATGATCTCGACTAACTGCGGGTCTTCTTTCTGCGAAGTCCCTACTTGATCCAGAAGGGTAGGTCTAAGCTCAAGGGACGCTAACTAACTAATTAAACTGAGAGAACTTCTTACTTTAATTGTCCTCGTCGGAGCTTTTCGGTTTTGAACCGCGACCACTTTAGCAGGATCCACCACTAAGCCTTGCTTAGAAACTATGTGCCCAAGAAATCTAACTCCTTTTTTCCAAAATGACATTTGGAGGACTTGGCTTTCAACTGATGGGCTCTAAGCGCATCCATCAACTCCTTGAGATGTCTAGCATGTTCTTCCTCGTTCTTTAAGAAAGTCAGGATATCATCTACAAAGACTACCACAAACTTGTTCAGGAACTCCCTAGGCACCCTACTCATCAAGTCCACGAAGTAGGCGGGTGCATTAGTCAAACCGAATGGCAAGACTAGCCATTCTAAGAATCCATCTGGAGTTTTGAACACAGTTTTGTCTATACTATCCTCAGCTACTCTGAGCTGATGGAATCTAGTAGCAAGATCAAGCTGAGAGAAAACAGAAGCACCGATAAGCTGGTCAAAGAGATCATCAATCCTCGGTAACGGGTGTCTGTTCTTCTTAGTCAGCTTATTCAACTCTCGATAGTCAACACAAAGTCGGAGAGAACCATCTGCCTTGGTAGCAAATACCACAGGCGCTCCCCATTCAGATATACTTCGTCTAATGAAGTTCTTCTCAAGCAACTCCTTCACTTGCTTACTTAGCTCCCGCCTTTCACGCGGAGCCATGTGTCGAACGGGCAAAGAAACCGGCTTTGCATTATCCACCAGATAAATGCGGAAATCAATCTCTCGCTTAGGGGGCAACCCCCTAACTTCATCGAAAACATCCGGATACTCTCGAACCACTCTCAAAGACTGAAGAGTTTCCATTGACGAGTCGAGTGATTCAAGATAGCACAACATGACGAGACCTCTCGGATTACAAGAAATCTCTAGGGTGTTTCCGAGGCGAGTCACGAGCCTTACAACCCTATGCTCACAATCAAGGATGGCTCCATATCTGGACAACCAATCCATGCCCAATATCAATCCGTATCCCCTAAAACCAAGAACATAAGCACTACACAAGAACTCTACACTCAGTATAGAGATCCTCAAATCCCCACATATCATAGACAGATGGGCGGAACCCCCAATAGGATTTGAGACACAGACGGGATCATCTACCAAGCTAGTACTAAGGTGCAAACTATCAACAAGATCGGATGAGATAAAGCTATGCGATGCACTAGAATCAAACAAGGTACGAACTAGAAAATCAGAAATATATACAAGGCTCTCAACAGAAATACTACCTCGATCGGGAACTGGAGCGGCATTGAGAGCATGAACTTGCCCTCCTGAAGGTCCAGCACGCTGAGTCTGACCCTGGCCTTGACCTTGCTTCTTCGGGCAATCCTTACTGAAATGTCCAGTCTCACCGCAGAAAAAGCATTCACCATTCTTCCTTTTCCTCTTCTTACAATCCTTAATAAGATGCCCAACTGAACCGCAATAATGGCACTTCCCCTTGTTGTTCTTGCCCTTGTTGTTGTTCCCCTTGTTGCCTTGACTCTTGTTCTTGTTCTTGTTCTGATTGCCTTGACTGCTCTGACCACTTGGATTACCCTGATTTCCTTTCCACTGGGAATCAGTCTTCTTGGCTTGAGTATCATTCATCTTGATCTCTTTCTTGACATCTCCTTGAAGTAACGCCATATCAACCAAGCTCTCAAACGTGGCCCCATGGGGAATATGTGACATAGCCAATCCCTGCAACGGCTCATTCAATCCTCTAGCAAAACGAAGAGCCTTCTTCTGAGGAGTACTCACCATATCCAAGCCAAAACGAGCTAACTGATTGAACTTGTTCACATATTCTTTGACAGACATATCTCCTTGTTTCAAAGTTATGAACCTCTCCATTTGCAGATTCTCCTCAGCAGAAGATAGAAACTTAAGCACGAACCTTGCCCTGAAATCGGCCCAAGTCTCAACAGGCCTAGTACCATTGGTGACTTCCCACCAATAAGCGGCTTCATCCTTCATAAGCCAAACCGCCAACAAGATCTTCCTCTGATCGTCTAACCCAAAGATAGCAAATAAATCCTCGGTCTCTTTCAACCAATTTATGGCCTCTACAAAAGTCTCAGTGCCTTGAAAGTTCTTGCCACCCATTGCTTTGAAATCTTTGCAAGTCTTTGCAAAGTCAACTTGAGGATGCTGAGGGGGAGGAGGAAGAGGAACCTCAGCGACAGGAGGAGGAGGAACATTAACTACTGGAGGAGGAGGAGGAGGAGGAACATCTGCGGGGCCGGCTTCACTTGCCCTTTCCCCCATGTATCTCCTAAACCAAATAGGTACTTGAGCGCCTTCCGGAATGGCAAAGTTATTGGCCATACTGAAAACGAAGAAAAAGATAGATTCAGAATGGAGAAGAACGAAGGAATTTTTGCTAATGGCTTTTTGGGGAATAGCCTTTAAAATAAACTAGACTTTTCTTTGGAAAATACTTTATACTTGGTTTTGAAAATAATTTTCCAAAAGTTTTAAAAACCTTTTTGTTCCTTCTCGTAAACCATACGCTCTGATACCAAATGTAACACCCCACCTCCGCCAGGGTGGCTCTTGCAAGCACTCTGACTTTGGAGGGGCGTTTGTACCGGGTAAACATCCTTAATGATATATCAAGGCAGAACAAGAACATATGTATATATGTAAACAGAGTAAATAAGATAAGTAAAACAGCGGAAGATTTCAAACTATTTCAAAAAAAGTCTGGTACAAAATAATGTCAACTTTCCAAATACACAAGTCTAGATAAAAACAACATCACTGAAAAACTGAAATACATAAGTACTATCCCCAAAATAAGTGATAACCATAGCTAGCTTCATGTTAAGACCGTACATGAGCTAAAATCCCACAAGCAAGCGATCAGAAATCCAAGCTAAGCTCCAATATTCCCACCCTGAGAACCTGGGGGGGGGAAACGGAAGAAAAGAGGCGAAAGAAAAACAGGTCAGTCAAAAAGACTGAGTAAGCCCTACTACAATCAATGTAAACTGATAAAGTTAACTGGCATGAGAAGCAGGGATGAACATAAGGATAACTACATACTGGCATGATAGATAAAGGTGTCATCGCATAATCAGGTTTAAGGTTTTGCACCACAGGTGTACTAGCAAACTAACATGACTTGAATAAACACGTATTGATCCCTTGGCCCAAGCTTTGGCCCAATAACATGAAGTGACCCTATTACGAGGTCCAATAACATGAAGTGACCCTAATACGAGGTCCAATAACATGAAGTGACCCTAATACGAGGTCCAACCAAACGGTTTAATCGATCGGCTCCCTAAGCCTAACTCGTCACGTGTTGGTGTCAATACGGCCCAAACATAATTGTAGTCAGACTGTGCCGGGTCTCCCGTCGGGTGTATCAAGCCCTAGGGTGTCAACCCCTGGACACCATAAACATAAGTGCACAGTCTCGATCTACTGGTACCCATGCTTGACTTCTCCAAATACGGACTACGTGCACGACCATAGTCCGTCCGGAACTACATCGGCGTACCACTCTGCCGTCGTTTTTGGTCACTTACCTCAAGTCCAGTAATTGTGCCCCCACCCTAGCCTAGTCCCTAGGGTCTTAATGATACAAACTTGGGATTAATGCTGGAGTGGACCCCCATTGCTAGGATTTTCTAGTGGGTTAAGTACGGTTTAACCCTTTTACTAATCATGGATTAACTTGGTTAAGTGTAACGATGGGTTCACGACTTAACCCTGATTAATCTACCAAGCCCAAATTGGTTAAGTATTAAGTGGACCATGACTTAACCCTAATCATGAGGCATTAACTAATTTAATGTGCCTTAACCTCTCACATTAGACCTTGTTGTGGTTACTAGTTAAGCCGGGCGGGTCCGGGTAGCTTTACACCACAACTTGGTCTAACCTCGGGTTCAAGGTACAACATGACCAACTTCTCACATTGGGTCCTATTGTTTGTAGCAACTAGTTAAGCCGGTCGGTTCCGGGTAGGTTTACGCTACAAACTCAATCCAACCTCGAGTTGTTCACACTTATATTTTCTAAGTGTCATGTCCATTATGTTTCCAAAACATATTACAAGTTTTCAAGCATTTAGGTAGACCTAACTTAATAGGTAAATTCCCAATGGGTAGACCTAACTTAATAGGTAAATTCCCAATCTTATGTTTTTATGTCTTTTAAGTTTACCCAACCCCAAACGCAATCCCATCGCTTACATATCGCAATAGCGCATAAAGGATAGAAAGAGGGAACTTGGCATAATCATGACATAAAGGTGTTGAAGCCACAAGTTTAACATGGTGGCATATGAAATGTACATATGTTCATATACTTGCATATTACATTTTTAGGCCTCAAAAGCATGCATAAAACCAAACTTAGAATATTGGTGATACATGGTGATAAATGACATGTAGAAATGGCCATAAGTTCGCATTTAGCCTCACATGCAAGTTATCATAAGAGATATGATAACTTACATGTTGCCAAAATGCAACCTTTAGCATAAAGCTTGAAGCTTTAAGCTCATAACCCCAAGGTAAGCTTGCATAACATGATAACATGAGTAAATGATCAACCCAACTTGCATAACATAACATGGCAAACTTGCATAACATAACATGATAAACTTGCATATCATAACATGATAAACTTGCATATCATAACATGGCCAACTTGCATAACATAACATGATAAACTTACATATCATAACATGGCAAACTTGCATAACATAACATGATAAACTTGCATATCATAACATGATAAACTTACATATCATAACATGGCCAACTTGCATAACATAACATGATAAACTTGCATATCATAACATGGCAAACTTGCATAACATAACATATCAAACTTGCATAACATGACATAGTAAACTTACATATCATGGCAAACTTGCATATCATAATGATCAACCAAACTTGCATCATTCATTTAACTTTAGAGTTTAAATATGAAAGTAGAAAAGGGCTTACAATGCTTATGAAGACACAAAAATATATATAGATTGAGACAAAGCCCTTATGCAATCAAACAAACCCAAAATGCAAGCTCCAATAGAAAAACCCTTGAGCAAAAATGATCAAAACCCTTGCTTTATGATGTAAATATGGAAACTTGACTTGAATGCAAGCTAATGACACTCATACAAGCTTGAAAACACTTGTATGCATGGAAAATCTCTCATACAAATTTATTTAGGAATTTTATGAAGAGAGTGGAGGCCATGAGAGGAATGATTTTGCCATAGTTTAGTTACTTGAATGAATAATGATGATTTAGGGTTAGGTTAGGGGCTTATTTATAGAGATTAGGATTAGTTTCAACCTTAGGATTAAACCCTAATTCCAATCTCAGCTCTTAAAACCGAATCTGGCCCCAAAACCTAACCAAGACCCCAAAATGGTGCACCAGGCAAAACTGCCCGGCTGAACCAAGTCGACAGCCAAGTCGACAGGGCTGTCGACTTGAGTCCAACCAAGTCGACTCCCAAGTCGACAGGGCTGTCGACTTGGGTGCTCTGGCGGGAATTTTCCCGCCTGGCCCAATTTGACCGTTTTTCGAATTTTGAACCCGAAATTCGAAATCTGTTTTGAACATGAAATTTTCTGAAAACTTCATTGGGCCTTAATCGGGTCATACGGACTCCGATTTTCGAAAACTCGGACTCTATTTCGCGTATTTTTCCGAGACGAACGCAATGGCACAGCCCGTTTCCCTTGATTCAGATTTTAGAATTAAATTCTGCCTCGATTTATGTTATAACAGGTTACTGAAAATACGGGTTGTTACATTTATAAACTTCGTTTATAAAAGAACTATTTATAAACTTCGTTTATAAAGGAACTACTTGTTTTATTTCTTCAAAACAAGTTTATATTTCAAACCTATTTAAAAATTCAAAACCTATTTTTCAAAAATATAATTTCCCTTTTAAATCTCAAATACCCTTTTCAAGGTATTTTTATAAATTATCGCTTAGGCCCAGTGATATTCAAACAACCAATTATTTATTTCAGATTTTCTAACACATCATATATGACAGTATATATGCAAACAAATAAAACAAACAGATTATATATATTTTTGAGGAATCCAGTTGGATTCCTCCAACCTGTTTTCCTGCATCCACAGACGTTAGTCAACATAGTAATACCCATCCTGCTTCGAGGCAGGATATCGCGGTATGAAGGTCATCCACTAATATATTTGTGGGGCGCATAGGGAAATCATCCGCTATGAAACTTGCGGGCATCCGCTAATGAGACTGCGGGAATCCAACCAATCATCAACCCAATATATATATAATAGTCAACCCTAAATAACTAATATATTTGAATCAACCAGAAAGCATTCAAACAAGCATAACAATTATTTTTAACAATATAAAAATAATTCTAAACAAACAGGTGAGATTTACTCACATTTATTTTACTTGTCGAGTATCCATTTTGATTCCATTCGGTCTTGTCTAGCATTGACTTGAATAGTTTCAACTTAATTCTTCTCGAATGGATTACGCCTATGATCATATGATTTTATATTTATCGATTAAACGATTATCCCAATAAATTAACCACTATACTAAATAAATTAAATATTGACTAAATAAAATAATTTATTTAATTACCTTTCCCATTTACTTTTAATTACAGCTGCTTCCCCAACTGCCCTCAGTCCCCTCTAATACCTGCTCCATTCTTTATGGCATTCCGTTGAACACCATACGGTCATCAACAGTTCTCACCTCTCCGAACTACAGCTTCGAATAAATAGCCCATTCCCAATACGGCATTTTAGCAAACACTACATTGACGAGCTTCATCCCATCCTTTCTTGCCTCTGTCAAATAGCAGCCTCTGCGTCTTGTCACTATTTGAATCCATCTCCAGTGAAGCGCACCTCACCCAACTCCTCCTGCTAGAAAACCTTCGACGTTGAAGTTCACCGCCCCCATCGCACTGGCCAAAACCCCTCCAACAACGTCGACATCCTGTTGTGAGCTCCATGTCAAGGTTCGAACGCACCCACCTCGTCTTTTGATTCACTCCACTGCATCCCTAAATCAACGTCAAACCGAACCCCAGATCGCATCCCGATCATCGTCAACTCAGTCAACCCGAAAGTCGCTCCAATTCCCAATTCGAAACTCCCCTTCGCGATGACTGTCGACCCGAGAACCAACTCGCGAGCCTCATTCGATCGATTAAAGAAATGGAGCCTCGATTTGTTTTCTGAGAATGAATCGGAGAGGAATGAAATTATTAGAGAGAAGGGAGGGATTAGTTTCGGTTTTGATTTTTTGCCAAATACAGAATGAAGGTGCGATATAAAAAGGAAGTGGCCATTTAGCTTTTGAGCTTGCGGTTTTAAATTGAACAACTAGGCCATCTATTTGTGGAGATAGAGAACTCAACGTGTATGGTTTATGTCCACATAAGAATAAAATAAATTTTATTTATTTTATTTTTATTATATTTTAATTAAATTGATATCCTTTAATTTAAATACAACCTGATTCTGAATTCCTTTCTGAACCCAACAACTGACAATTTTAGGGTAATACCCCTATTTCAGACACACTGGGATAGGTCATGAAGTCCAACTCGATCATCTGTAGAAGATATTAATTTAAACTGATATAAATTGAATTTCAAACCAATTAATTTCTTTGATAATAATTTAATATTATTATTCGTATTCAAACAGAAGTCTAAACTGTATTTAATTCAGTTTTAAATCTTGAACTGAATTATATTTTCGCATTACGATGATTTAATATATTCGATATTAAATCGAAATTGATTATTTAATTGATAACTCAAATATAAAACACCATTTATATTATCAACTCGATATTTAAATCCGTATTAAATAGTTAAAATTAACTCATAAGAATCCGGCTCATTACAATCTTCCCCACTTAAAATAATTTCGTCCTCGAAATTGCTAAGGTATAAAAAGTGCTACAAACCCATTTATCTTTTCAAAAACACACTTATGTTGATACTCAACATTTCAACTTCCTTACGTAACTCTCTTTCGAATAAATCCCTATTCGATAACTCCTCCCCTCGAATAACTATATTCGATAATCTCTCTTTCGAATAACTAGATTCGAAAACCTTTCTTCGAATAAACTATATTCGATTTACTCTATTCAATTTACTCTTATCAATTAACTCTATTGGATTTAACTCTTATTGATTAACCCTAATTGATTAGCTCTTTTCACTTAACTCCTTCTGAATAAGCTATATTCTATAACTCCTTTAACTTTATTCGAATAACTAATATTCGATTTAACTCCATTCGCTTGACTCTAGATCGCAGCGATGACAATGGTTACGCCTGATTCCCTCATGAAACATCCGATCGCCTAGGCTATCTGCAGCCCTGCGAATTACGCTAGTAGTCGTACGAAATGGCAACTTATCCTGAGTAACTATGTTTGAATAACTCTATCTCAATAACTATATTCGATCCACTTTAATTGAATAACTAACATTCAATTAAATCCTAATTCGATTAACTATGTTCAATTAACTCTATCTGGTTAACTCTTAATTTGAATAAAAAATATTTGATAAATTCTAATTGAATAACTAATATTCAATTAACTCTACGGATTAATCCTAACTGATTAACTCTAACTGGTTAATTCTTACTAATCGATTTATTCTAACTCTAATCGATTATTTCTAACTCTAATCGACTTCTCCTATTCGAATAACTCCTATTGGATAACGTTTATTCATTTATAAAGATTTACTTTTAGTAACGGCTCTTCACTTTATAAATGTTCTCTTTAATAACGTTACTTCACTTATACAACTGTTGTGTACCCCTTCTATTTAAAACTATCGGTGTTAAAAACCAATATCTCTTCTTTATATAAGTTCAGACTTATATATCCCATTTATCGAATGATAAATATTTAATTTAATTTATAAACTGTTTTTTTAATAAATTAATCTTTTTTATTTATCTGTTAAAAACAGATTTCCATTTTCTAAATATTCCTTTGATTAAATTCTATTTATTTAACAAATAAATATCTCATCTATAACATTCTATTTATTTTCTATAAATAATATTTCCATTTAATCTATTTGTAAATGTTTTACAAATATTTCCTTTTAAATTCTATTTGTAAATGTATTTACAAATATTTCTCCTTCTATTTGTTTGCACATAACTTCCCTTATATTTGTGTTACAAATATAATTCCTTTATATTTGTTTTACAAATATATTTTCTTTTTAACTTTTTTGGTTTTTCCTTTATTCACACCCAATTCATATTTTATTCACATTGATTTTACTCAATTTATTCATTTCGATCCATTTAACTTACTTGAGTTAAATTTTGTTTCAATCATTCAAATTCCCAGGGTTTTGTTTCAAAACTCCTTTGAAGTAATATAAATATATACATATATTTATATCCATCTCAAATTCAAAACATTTGAATTTTCAAACAACTTGTTTTCTTTTCAAACAAATTTCCATCAAAAACTTTTCTAAGGCAGCAATTCATCACTTAGAAACTCGAAAATGAATACTGATGATGTTGCGATCATCATCAGAATTATTTTCCAACCACTGAAGTGAGTTCAATGCTTTATCATATTCAAAATCCTTTCAAATGATTTTTTATTCAAAAATCCTTCCAAAATAAAGCTATATTATTTTAATAAAATTTGGAAAATATTTTCCAACTCCCCAGGATTTTAAATTCTGAATTCTGATTCGAATTCAATTTCAATTTATCACATTTGTATATTTGATTTCATATACAAATTCCATTAGTTATATATAACTATTTCAGTTTTATAATCTAATTTGATTATAATCCTAACAGTCAACCCAACCATTTAAAACAATATCGTGTCCAATCTTCTGTTCAAGTGTTTATAAACTGCTATCGACATCTTGGCGTCCCACGATTCGATCAGAATTCATAATTCACTCAACATACTAGTCAACACAATATAAAACAGTTTTTATATCAAATAACAAATACGCTCTCTCGTATCTATATACACTCAACTCATTCTAGGGTACTACTGACCCTATCTCTAATGAGTACATTCCAAAAAGCCTAGGTATTCGCTCAACCTAAGCTCTGATACCAACTGTAATGACCCGCAAATCCGTAATATCAGAGTTGACTATATACATCATACGTCCAACCCAAATATCACGAAAATACGAAACATTTTTTTAGAAGAAAAAGTATAAGAAGAACAGAAATAACAACACAGAATCTCACATCGCAGCGGAACAAAATATAATATATCATAACTTTTGAAATACAAAATTTCAACTGTATAACATACACTTATCAGAGTACAACACTTACAACACAGCGGAACAAAACTCTATATAACTAACGCTGAAGTCTCCTGCTCCAAGCTCCTTTAGATAGATCTGTAAAATCCTGAACTACTTGACTGCCCATACAAATTTAGGCACCCAAGAGTTTAGGTAGAACAAAACAAAATAAACTCCAGGTTAGTCATGGGACTGGTATGAGTAAACAGTTTAAAACAGTTTCAGAAACTAAATGATATCTCATAAGACCACGCCGTATAACGGAATGGGTTTTTCCCTTATGAGAATCCAAACACTTGACTTTTCTTTCAGAATCCTTTTGAAAGGAATGATAATCTTTATATCAAAACTCTTTTGATATTATAATAATGTCTAAATCAAGTAGATAACATCTAGTGGAACGTTTGCATCTCACGTTCCACATAAATAATATACAATCAAAATCGCAAGCACGTATTGGGTAATGGATTTCCAACTATGACAAGGTATGGAACCACCTTCCACTGGTATATCTCTAGAGGAGAATACACCGAGTTCAACAAGAACATCTTGCAACCCGGCCACACATGACCAACCAGTCATTTCGCTTGAGTGTATCGAATGTATATCACCAACGGTTGGGATAAGCAACCGTTTCCCGAATGGGACAGCATCGACAATAGATTTTTAGAAGTAAATGAAACTCTAGATCAGGTGATTATACACCCTAATAGATGCGACCTACATAGCCATGTTGCCTGCCCGATTTCTGTCATTTACCAGTTGATGAGGCTTGAGGTTACGCTTTATCATCACATCAGATTCACTTCTAATGCCACATTGTCAGATCCATCGAAAATCACTAATTGACGTCTACAACAGTACATTACGTGTTAGCTAAAGAAGTTTCCTTCTCCGCTTCCACACTTGGTACGGTTGAAGAAATCAATGTACGTGACCTTTCTGGAAATACTCTGTCAGATATTCATCCATACAAGTCATCCAGGAACAGGATGAACCGAAGGCACTATTCAGTACATCCATCTTAGGCACTGTTATCTAAGACTTATACAATAGCCCTTGCACTTTACTCCATCTTCAATTTTCTTTGACATATATGATTCGCAACGCTTATGCCAATACAGAGTGGTTCTTTGGATAATAATCCAACCAGTCTCTCCATATTGACAACGATGGTCAAAACTTCGATAGTCTGTGATTTAACTATCGAATAAAAACAAGTGTTTAGATAGTCGATGATTTAACTATCGAAGAAAACAAGTGTTCATCCAATTAGCAAACAGTCACTGAGCCCTTAATTAATATTCCATTAATTAAATCACTTCTCTATTTCTTTATCAATATTTGTTAACCAAATATTTTCAATGACCATATTGGCCTTTTACGTTAATCGGAAAACATTTCCGAATATCGCCTTCCTTTATTTTCTAAACTTTAGAAAATATATGCTATTTATAATTGGAAAATATTCCAATTACTTATCTCTTTTCCGATCTCGTTTATTGCTATACTTAGGAAATATTCTTTATTATATTTCCAAGCTTACACTTATTTGGGTTAAAACGGATGTTGTGTAAAACATCGTTACGAAAACCCAAATACTATATTCAACTAACTCTTATCCAACATTGATCTTCGAGCCTGGAATCTTAATATTTATTTGTTAATAATGAAATCAATCAAGTTGGGGTATAACTAACTCTCAGACCTTGACTGAATAACATTTATAACGTCAAAACAGATAAGACTACTTACTCGAATAATCAATACCATACAACTACTTATTCACTTTTAAACACATACACTTTCTCTTTCTATTCTTACGAGATTTTATTCCTAGTCTTCCTTTTTGTTTATACTATTCTATTTTTAAGTTTGTTTTCTTATCAACTTATATATATATTGATATATAGATTCTCGTTATCAAACTTCTTAAAAATATTCTAACTCCTTAAATTTCCGGAAAAATTCGCCATAACCTCCTTTGTACTGGGAGCATCGGGATATTTCAAATAGCCTCCCATGGCCCTCAACAATCCAAAAAGAAAAAGAAAAGCCAAGCGGCTAGCCGATACAGTGCATAAAATCTCATATATGAATTAAATACATACCTTTTTGTCGAGCATTCTATCAATATACCTTCATTAACCTTATCCCATACCTGTCTCCTGTATATTGATACCTGTCCAATTTAATTCAGCTATACCCGATCGTTTAACTCAATTCGTTAATTAATTTGTTAATTAACTCTTTAGTCTATTTCACTTTTATATTTGAACATGACATGTTCAAATATATTTTAACTTGCTTATTAACTAATTTGAATTCGAATTTCAAACTTAAGTTTTATATTCGATTTCGATTATACATTTACAAATCCAATTCACCTTTCAAAGTTCAACTTCAAATTCAAAACTCGATTTACTAATTCTTCTTCGACTTAGTTAATTCTATTTAATTTCTATTCAAATTTTATATCAAATCTATTATTCAAATTCTATATATCAAATTCTATTCAAATTCTATTCAAGCTCTATATATTCAAATTCAATAGTTTAGATTCCAGTTGAATTCTATATTCAAATTCTATATCTTCAAATCCTATATTTGAATTCCATTTGAATTCTATATTCAAATTCCATTTGAATTTCTATATTCAAATTCCATTTCACTTTCGATATTCAAATCCTATATTTGAATTCCTTTATATTTTCTATATTCAAATTCTATATATCAAATTCTATTCAAATTCTATATTCAAACCCCTTTTGAATTTCTATATTCAAACTCTATTTGAATTCCATTGAATTTTATACATTCAAACTCCCTTTGAATTTCTATATTCAAATTCTATTTCAATTCCATTGAATTTCATATATTCAAACTCCCTTTGAATTTCTATATTCAATTTCTATTTCAAAATTTCTTAATTCATTCACTAAGCAAGTCTCGATTTTAATTCCTTTTGAAATCGGTATTTCTACTTTTGGAAAATAGATATCCCTTTTTAATTTCATACTTGTATTTTATTTCTGAATTATCCATTGATAATTCTTTTCACCTCGTTTATAAACTTCGTTTATAAAAGAACTATTTATAAACTTCGTTTATAAAGGAACTACTTGTTTTATTTCTTCAAAACAAGTTTATATTTCAAATCTATTTAAAAATTCAAATCCTATTTTTCAAAAATAGAATTTCCCTTTTAAATCTCAAATACCCTTTTTAGAGTATTTTTATAAATTATCACTTAGGCCCAGTGATATTCAAACAACCAATTATTTATTTCAGATTTTCTAACACATCATGTATGACAATATATATGCAAACAAATAAAACAAATAGATTATATATATTTTTGAGGAATCCAGTTGGATTCCTCCAACCTGTTTTCCTGCATCCATAGACGTTAGTCAACATAGTAATACCCATCCAGCTTCTAGGCAGGATATCGCGGTATGAAGGTCATCCACTAATATATTTGTGGGACGCATAGGGAAATCATCCGCTATGAAACTTGCGGGCATCCGCTAATGAGACTGCGGGAATCCAACCAATCATCAACCCAATATATATATAATAGTCAACCCTAAATAACTAATATATTTGAATCAACCAGAAAGCATTCAAACAAGCATAACAATTATTTTTAACGATATAAAAATAATTCTAAACAAACAGGTGAGATTTACTCACATTTATTTTACTTGTCGAATATCCATTTTGATTCCATTCAGCCTCGTCTAGCATTGACTTGAATTGTTTCAACTTAATTCTTCTCGAATGGATTACGCCTATGATCATATGATTTTATATTTATCGATTAAACGATTATCCCATTAAATTAACCACTATACTAAATAAATTAAATATTGACTAAATAAAATAATTTATTTAATTACCTTTCCCATTTACTTTTAATTACAACACCTTCCCCAACTGCCCTCAGCCCCCTCTAATATCTGCTCCATTCTCTATGGCATTCTGTCGAACACCATACGGTCATCAACAATTCTCACCTCTCCGAACTGAAATCAGCTTCGAATAAACAGCCCATTCCCATTACAGCATTTTAGCAAACACTACATTGACGAACTTCATCCCATCCTTTCTTGCCTCTGTCCAGTAGCAGCCTCTGCGTCCTGTTACTGTTCGAATCCATCTCCAGTGAAGCGCACCTCACCCAACTCCCTAAATCAACGTCAGACCGAACTCCAGATCGCATCCCGATCATCGTCGACTCAGTCAACCCAATCGCCGCTCCAATTCCCAATTCGAAACTCCCCTTCACGATGACTGCCGACCCGAGAACCAACTCGCGTGCCTCATTCAATCGATTAAAGAAATGGAGCCTCGATTTGTATTCTGAGAATGAATCCGAGAGGAATGAAATTATTAGAGAGAAGGGAAGGATTAGTTTCGGTTTTGATTTTTTGCCAAATACAGAATGAAGGTGCGATATAAAAAGGAAGTGGCCATTTTAGTTTTTGAGCTTGCTGTTTTAAATTGAACAACTAGGCCATCTATTTGTGGAGATAGAGAACTCAACGTGTATGGTTTATGTCCACATAAGAATAAAATAAATTTTATTTATTTTATTTTTATTATATTTTAATTAAATTGATATCCTTTAATTAAAATACAACCTGATTCTGAATTCCTTTCTGAACCCAACTACTGACAATTTTAGGGTAATACCCCTATTTCGGACACACTGGGATAGGTCACGAAGTCCAACTCGATCATCTGTAGAAGATATTAATTTAAACTGATATAAATTGAATATCAAACCAATCAATTTCTTCGATAGTAATTTAATATTACTATTCGTATTCAAACAAAAGTCTAAACTGTATTTAATTCAGTTTTAAATCTCGAACTGAATTATATTTTCACATTATGATGATTTAATATATTAGATATTAAATCAAAATTGATTATTTAATTGATAACACAAATATAAAACACCATTTATATTATCAACTCGATATTTAAATCCGTATTGAATAGTTAAAATTAACTCATAAGAATCCAGGTCATTACGGAAATAATAAATTTAGTAAAGAAACAAACATGACAGTTAAAGAAAATTGAAAAATCCTAAGAAAAGGTGAATAAGAATAAATTTTTCTAAGATAAGTTTAAAAAAATCCATAACAAAGAAAGTTTTCTTATGTGGGTTGTGCTTGGATAGGAAAATAGGGAATCTTTATATAATAGTTACATAAAATCCAAGTACTGATAGAAAAGGTGGCTAAAAGAAAAAAAATGGAGAATCTGAAGCTTTCCGTTTTCTACTTTTTTGTAACATAAGAAATCGAATTTAGAAAATTAATTTTTTTCTGAAATTCGAAAAATAAAGTTGCTTGGTAGGGTTTTGGATGCAAAAATTTGATGAACTACGCTCTTGCTCGGTATGAGCGTGGGAAAATATGGATGCAAAGTATTTTTATTTTCAAATATTGCATTCATATACAAATTGCCAATATATTTAGGATGTGTGCATCATGTTTTCAAAGAGATTTTCAAGAAAAATTTGCATTCATATAGGAGGTACCGCTCAGGCATTCATTTCATTTTTGTATTATTATGTTGAATTACAATGTGCACTAGTACACAAATGGTTATAAAATTGGATGCACACATGAAGGTTGTGATTTACGCCAGGAATTACTTGATTTTACCCTTAACAAATTTCAAGTAAGAAATTTTGTAAGGGTGGGAGAATGTAACACCCCGCATTTTTAATTAAATAAAATAAAATTTTAAGAGCTTCTAGAATTTGATCACGGGATTAGCGTCATTGCATCCGTGGCGATTTTCTGGTCAATTTAAATCTATGGATTGCAGAAAACAGATTTAAGATGAAAGGGATACCTTTAAATGAAATATTACAAAAATCATGAAAAAAAAGTATAAGAAAAGAAAATGACTACCATTATTTTTAGTCTTGTTAAAAAAGCCTACGTAGTCCAGTTGGTAAGAGCATGTGACTTCCAAGAGAGTGGCGTAAGTTTGGTTCCCGCAGGCGCTATATTTTTATTTTAGAGAAACGATAAAAATAATACATGTTCTAAGAGGAAATTAGGTATAAATGCACATATAAGTAAAATTATACATAAAAAGAAGTACTAAAATATATTTATGCATGCATATGTATGTGCAAATATATATATATATAAGACAAATTCAAAATAAACCTGCAATCAAAGAAAATACGTAAAAATTAAATGATAGCATAACGCAGTCGAATTTTGAAAATGATAGAAAAGTTCCATGTATATATATAAATGAAAAATGTGCATTTTAAGTTTTGTATACATATAAGGAGATTATATAAAAATATCATATTTAAATAAATCAAAGAAATTATAATGGGCATACTAATCAAACGTTTAAAGCAAAAACTTTAAAAAAAAAAGCGCCTGGACCCATATGGGTTGACCCATGTTGTTCCCGGGTCGACCTACTAGTTGACCCAAAGGGGTTGGGTTAAACCTAGGGTCGACTCAGGGGATAGGTGGGTTGACCCACCCCTGATTTGGGCAGGTTCATTTGGCGAATCTGGGCTGTTTTTCAAACCACGTTCATTGCTGACTTAGCGCTGCGTGTAGAAGATCATATCCACTTTCTTGGACACCTATAAATAGGCTAGCAGAACTAGCCTAAATCTCATATTTTATGAGAGGCTGTCTAGGCTTTTCCATTCTTCTTCCTCTTCGAATCTCCTCGGAAAAAGGAATAGTTAGTCTTAGGGAATTCTAATTCAAAATCTGGAGGAAAAGAATGTATATCTACAAATGGGTGCTCAGAATTTGATCAAAGTGAGGTAAATTCTTTGATCTGGTTAATTTAGATTTCTCTTCTTTTTTTTCCTTTTCTTTTAGTTTGGTAATTGTGAATCCATTGTTATTTAGATTCTAGATTCAGTTAGGGGAGCCATGGAATGCTAGGTCTGGACCAGATTCATGAATTAGAAAGCTATTACGTGAGTCGATTTAAGTTATACCTTTTGATATTGGTATATCTATCATTTGGCATTCCCCATTAATATGTATAGTAAATCCGCTGAAATGATTAATCTGCTGAAATGTTTAACCTACTATGACCTACTGAAATGTTTAATCTACTGAAATAATTAATCTACTGAAATATTTCACCTGCTGTAATTTGTTGAAAAGTAGTAATGTTGTAATTAAAACTTAATTGTATCCTTCGTATAAATGATGAAACTTCTGCAGTACTGTAATCCTGAAACCTGAACTGAGAACATTTCTACTATATAAAGCACATTTCCATTAATCACCTATCTGAAGTGGGAATTTCTGTGAATGCTATAATTATGAAATTTACAATGAACATGAGTATTTTCTTAATAGAATTATTATGCCAAAAAGATTGTAAATAGAATTACAGTAATTAAGAAATTGTAAATAACCGCATGGAGACACGAGGTTAAGTTCAACTTGCAGTAGAAGCATGCCTGCAATCGCCTAGCAAATCCAATGTCCACTAGTGGTCAACTTAATGTGAGGATCTGGTGCATTAACATACATGAATATATGTATATAATTAGAAATAAATAAATGACATTAATTGTAATTAATGGAAATGAATGAATCCTACAACAGCAAAAGAATTAGAATAAATGGGGAATGATAATAACCTACTATGAATAAACCTGTATGGGAAAAGGAAAGATAATAGGTAGGTTTGTCCTAGGGAAAAGTGAAAATTACAACTTATAATAAACGATAGAGAAAATGAGATAACTTATGGAATGAAAAAAGTTGTACTTAATTAAGTAATTTGTAAATCTGGAAACCTAAAACCTGCGGTTTGTAATACGTAGAAAAAAGAAGGGAAACCTTATGAAATGCAATAAGTTGTACTTAATTATAAATTAAGTAATTTATAAACCCGAGAATCTAAGTCCCGCTGATAAAAATAACATGTTATCTGAAAACCTGAGAATCTGAAATCTGCTGATAAGAATAACATGTTAAAGGTTTATTTATGAACTTGAATGGGGTAAGTTATATAACTTAAATTAATAAGCAAGAAGAACTTGGTAACCTGAATAAGAAGTTAATATGATTTGAAATAATCAAGTTAACCGGAAATCTAATGAGGTAGAGCAAGCGTGTAGTTAACGTTTGGACATACGACCTAATAACACGTTAACCTAAGGCGATTGGACCAGTCCATACGTCTGAAAGTGAAGAACCCAACAGGGTAGATCATCATGGTCTCATAAGACATGACGGGAGCGCACGTTCATCTGATTATTCTGCCTATTCTACCTGTTGTTCTATTGATATTCTGCTGGTTTCGAAGAACCGAAAGGGGAAGCACGTGGCTTTCTGGGATAGGGAGGATACTCCTGGTAGTCCTCTGTGCAGTGGCAGCGTTAGGCTATGCTCGTAGAGATTGAGTTTGCGCATTACTACCTGGTGAGTATACCTTGATTACCACGATAATAATCAGTCGGAAGGCTGTAAAGTAGCATGGGCGATTCGACGAATTTGGTGCCTTATGACTAGGTAGGTTACGACCATCTCATTTGTTTACCTTAGACGGGTCTAACCATCTGATTGATAGGAATCGTCGGGTACTAGTCATCGGCAATCAGCGTGATGCGGAATGGCGGAGAGCTAAACCAAAAGACCATTAACCTTTTACTATCATGGCTTTGGTTGCGGGACACGCCAATTTGGATGTAGATTGTTTGTTAGGGGCATGTCACTAGCTCTTATATCTATTGGCCTTTCACTAGTTAAGGGAAGGGTCGGGTGGGACCATAGACACCGTGAAAATGTAGACCATAACATTTATGTATACAAATATCAGAAAAGGCTCCCAACCGAGTTCCGTGCATCTGATATAGCTCTGTTACGAAACTCGGTGCACATAGTAGATAATACGTGCAGATACATACATACCTTTTTGGATGGTGTATCATCGAGATTGAGGCATTGAGTACGATTAACGATACGTACGTGAGAAAGTCTATGTACATGCGTATCAGCTCCGGGTGATGTATCATAGACTCTAGGGCATTACTCTGTGATGGAATCTGATTCGATCAAATAGTTCGATGGTGGCAATCCATACGCTCATGTAGCATGGCGATGGCGGTTCTATGCAGAACGCAACGTTGTCATATAAAGATTCGTACATCGTTCTGGCGTAAGATGATGGACTGCGTATATTTATGTGGTATTACAGTGGAGACCATACGAGTGTACCTCTTAATATTGGGGGTAGCTATATTTATATTGTATTAGGTTAATCTACCGAGGAGTAAATGGGTACGACTTGTGTGTAAGCCTTGAGTGCTATTAACACAAGTAACCTTAGAAATAAGAAAATGTAACCGAACGGTATATGTAGGCTTATCTAGAATGTATAGTTTAAATCCAATCACCATAATTTGTGTTCTGACCACCTCCTCATAACATACTCGCAGGTTAGATTTGTGGCAGAGATGTGATAGCTTTGGGTACTGGTTAAGCAGTATTATTATATGGGTAAGACTATATTTGATTATATTATATTTTATTCCATTCCGATGTGAGATGTTTTCTGAGCTCTGATATGTTTATTATCTCTGTCTTTTCTGTAGGATACTAGACAAACCAACACAAGTTTTGATAGATTAGGATTTTGAAAAAAATTCGGTCTGTTGGAATTCAGGTAGTTACATTGCCAATTTCTTAACTCATAAATACCATCCTTTTCCTTTATGGCCTTCACACATATATACCAAAGACATACCGATTAGCAAAATTACCTCAATTCAAAAAATATGCCAATTTCTTATCCATCCTCTTACAATTACACTGATATTCTATTTGGATCATCAAATCCTAATCCTTCTTCACTTAGAGAACCAACGAAGTGGCATATCGAAATGGAAGAGCGACTTCATGATGATTTGCGACAAATGACACTGGAAGAAGGGATGCATCAAATGGAAATAGGACATCAGCAACAACAACAAAGTCAACAACATGCCCAAAATTCACACATTATAATTCCTCCTGTCAGAACTATGGTTAAAGTCGACGAGGCACAATCTGCAAAAATTGCATGCTTTTGTGGTTTTGAGGCACCACAACCAGTCGTCTGACATGGAAACGACGTCGGACATCGACATTATTGTTATCCAGTACGTACGAACAAGTGTGAATTCAGACAGTGATTATAAGATCGTTTTCCTTTTAGAGCAATTGCGTACGCTTTGGAATTGGAAGAAGAAATAACAAAGCTATGAAATCAAATCAATGACCTTAGTCATGCAAATTACCGACTATGACATGGTTTAAATTAGAGGTTTAATATTTTATGTTATGTCGTTCAAAGATGTTTATGATCTGTTGTGTCTTTATACTTATCATTAGATGTATCGTGTTGTATCATCATGCTTCGTGCTGTATATTATGCATAATATCTGTTGTACCGTTATGTTTATGAGCAATTATATATGTATGCTTATTATCAGTTGTACCATTATGATTTGGACTATTAAATGTACATCAAGACATTTAAATTTGATTTCGATGTTGCATTGGAAATATAAGACGACTTTTTATAAGGATATTATTATTTAATCGGCATTTGAACATATATAAAAATAAGAAAGCTATGTATAATTTATAATCGACATTTGAAGATATAGTTTATAAATTATTAATTAATCGATATAGAAGAAATAAGAAAGCTACCAAATCAAGTCAATTGTTTAGAGTGAAAGATGTGAAGACGTAAAATTCAAATAAAAAAATTAAGAGGTTAATAATGATAGTTTCCGACCTAGGGCGCTATTTAGCAACGCCCTAGGTAGAACACCGAATTTATCGGCGCCATATTGTAAGATACCTATAAATCCGGTGCACGCCCATAAATTTGACGTGTGACTGTTGAGAAAATCCACATATTCTACCATTAATCTTATGTCTCGTAATATTACGAGACGTAAGGCCGTTGGAGATGCTCCAATCAGATATTTGTTGGGCTCGAAGGCAGGATACCCTTATATCTATGTAATATAGTGAGTAACATAAAAACTACAAAAATATAGTAATTTTATTCTGCATTGTTTATTTATGCAAAATGGGAAGACATTCGAATATCCCGGACTCTTGGTGATTGTAATGATGAATCATTTGTTGTCATGTTATTTCTCCGTATATAATAATAATATTAAATTGTTTTGTCTTCATTACTAGTTTTAAAAGTAATTTAGAGTTCGGATGAAACTAAATTGACAATATAAATTGAAATACTAGTGTCTGGTTGCCCTTTAATGTACAATACAAAGCTTTATGTTACTCTTGGGAACCTTATATTTAAAATGATCTCCATATGGATTCAAAATGTGGGAAAATTCATAAGAGACGTATCGTTGCACTCTTATAAATATAATTTATTTAATTTTTGTTCCCAACAGACGTAACTAAAACAACAAATCAAAATTTATTAATTGAAATACGAGTATCAGAATGACGTTAATGTACAAAATAAATTTTTGTTTATCACTCAATTTTTTGTGGCCATTCGTTAACATTTTTGCAGTCATACCACATCCAAGCACATCCTTTGGTATATCCTTCATTTCAGGAATCCCTTCAGCGAAAATTACACCCATGCCCATATGTAAATGTGGCTCTATATGGCAATGGAATGGCCACACTCCTGGGTTATCTGCCACAAACCTGATTGCTGTCCATCCATATGGAAATAGTACCACAGTATTCCTCAATGGTGGATTCTTCAAATTGAACTTCTGAATGTCCTTTTTCGTAAATTTTCCATCTCCATAGCCTAGCACCCAAAATTCGTGTCCATGCAAATGCCATGGGTGTATTTCACTAACAGGATCTTGTAGGACATTTGCATTCTGGAGAATTACATCAACAGTCTTATTGAACTCAATCATGTACACATTACTGCCTTGGGATGAATTTGGATTTAATGGTGGTTTCCTTATATCATAGTCTCCAGGAAAATCAACTGGTGGCTTTGTTTCATTGAAAGCACCCTTCAAATCATATTTCAAAGCACCAATATAAGGTGTGGTTGGAAGAACTAGTGATATATTATTCATTGACCATTTAATATGGCCATTAACTTTGGTTTGGGTACCAAGAAGCTTTATTTGTGACTGATAACTATTTGGTGGTTGTGGTGTGCCTTGCTTAGCAAAGATTCTGTAAGTAAAGTTTTTGCTGTGCAAAAAGTCGTTCCATGTAGGAGCCAAAGGGGGTGAAGAGGAAGGCATTTTTAATTCAGAATTGGGGTTATAATTTAAAATTGCTAGAGCCGGAAGAGTTTTTGGAGATCTTCCTCTGACACTAACTGATATCCAATAGTTGGATGATGAATTTTGGTCAGTTGTTATTAGGACTGAGTTGCTCTCGCCTGAGTAGATGTCCATGTCGTTCACTGTAAATGGTTCGATATAGTTTCCATCCGCTTCTACCAGTGTCATTTTGTGATTCTGTAGTTAAAATTCAGCTTAATTAGTATTTTAGGATCAATGCCATGAAGAATGGAAGAACTAATCTATGATCAGCACAAATACACAAGGATGAATTATGTTGTTTGCCTTTTTTTCCCAATCAGAAAATGCAATATTTAAGAGAAATAATGTTGTTGGACTATTATGTTTAAGGGTGTATTATGCCTGGATGGTAGTTCAGACTCCAGACTCCAGACACTGAAATACTATAGAAGAAGCTTCTAATATATAAGTAAAATTGCAACAATTAATTTGTGTTCATGTTAGTTAACAACCTGCCTTCAAACCATATAACTTCTTAAGAATGGGATAACAAGGAACCAGAATGTGGCAACATAATCAATTTTGTTATGGATGTTTTAGTATATATAAATATATAAAGGTAAGCACTGCGTAATATTAGGGTATTTGCAGGAACTTGCTTTGGTAAATAAATGCTTACCCCAATAGCCAAGTTGAGAGATGACAGTGAAGTGACGCTAGCAATCCTCACCTTATATGTTTTGTTTGGAAGTACATTGAGGACTACAGGTGCACATTGCGTGTTATTTATATTACACCTGTTTACTCCTTCACTGACTGCAAGAGAACAGTTATACTGTCCTCTACCATTAATCAATATTGTCTGTGCATAATTAATTAGATGACAATTAATTAGTACTTGAAAATCAAATTTGATGTAGAATGGAAATTGAATAAATAAGAAATTAAGCTGCTAATATGCAAACCAGGGAACTGAGTCAGAGAGTTAGAGAGTTGTGTCACATTGCAAATAGGAATGACGGCTAAAAATTGGAAATCAAACATGGTGCTAAAATTTGATGGATGTGGTGTAAACATGAGTCAGCATGCATGTCCTTTAGAATTTATCTCAGTCACACATGATATTGCTTATCTGGTACATTTTTCTTAAAGAATTGTCACATAATTGTCAAACTTATTAAATTCTTTGGAAAAAGTATTGAATACTTTCTATTTTTGCTTTCAAACATTAATTATAGACAGTAATTATTTTCAGCAACACTGTTGATTATCTCAAACAATATTAAGTATTTATACCATCTTCTAGTATACTTTTATTATGTCCTAAGTTATATTTATGTCAACTCTGAAAGCATGAGGGTTGCTCTAGGCTTTTGTTGGCAATGGATAATAAAGTTTTCTGTTAAGGTAAAATCACCTGAGGGTCACCAATCCACCTAAAAGGTATGGAAGAGAGGCCTGTCTCTTGAACATCCACATTAGGATGATACCAATCACTCAGTAGAAGGTTGAACTCTTTATCATAATGGAATGGTTCCTTTTCACCTTCTGGTAAATTTACAAGAAGAGACCCATACAATCCTAGCGCCCTCTGCATGCCATAGTGCCCATGGTAGAAATATGTACCTGCCTACTCATTTCATTTTTTTAGAAAGGTCATCAAATAAGTCATGATTATTGTTTGTATTGTACTTCAACCAAATCAGAGCCGAATATTATAAAAAAGATCATGTGATAAGGGAATAACTCTAATGGTATCAAATAATGTTACGTACCTTGTCAACTGTAAACCTGTAAGTAAAATTCTCTCTTGGATTGATTGCACATTGAGAGACCAAGGCTGTTCCATCAACCCATGGTGTTCCAAACTGCGGTAAATAATGTGAAATGCAAGTGTACATGTTAGTGTTATATATGATCATATTTTGGAATAATATATGAACTAAGGTGAACCTGTCTAATGCCATGCCAATGGACCACGACTCCCTCTGTATCGAGACTGTTTTTGACTTCAACCACAATTGTGTCACCAACTGTAGCCTCTATCGTAGGGCCTGGGAACTTTCCATTGATCCCAATCATGATGTTCTCTTCACAATCCGGTGACCAAAAGATTGGCTCAATCTCCCATTTGAATAGCTTTACTTTGGAAGCTAATGAAAATTCTGTCATAGAAACCGAGATAAACAAAAGGAACAGAATAGTTTTTGCCATTTTATCTAGAAACTAGTTAGGGAGAATGTTGATAAGCACAAATATTTAATATCGTCTATATCTCACCATTTTCTATTGTAAATTGTGTTGGGTGCATGTATTCTTTTTAATGATCATGAATTTATACATTTCATAAATATTCATTATTAAAAAAGTATTGAATACTTTTTATTTTTGCATTTCAAAAATTAATTATAGACAGTAATTATTTTCAGTAACACTGTTGATTATCTCAAATAATATTAAATATTTATACCATCTTCTAGTATACTTCTATAATTCTATTATGTCCTAAGTTATATTCTTTTAATGATCATGAATTAATACATTTCTTAATAAACCATAATTAATTTAATCTAGATTTAGTAAATATTCAGATACACTTGGTGTTAGGGTAAAATTTGTTTTAATTAAATTTTATATTTTGGATGCTTTATGTTAGAGTTATCAGTTATGCCATGACCAGGGACGGAGCCACAACGAAATTCACATATGTGTGTATATTCAAATATATAAAATTATAAATATTTAAAGTCTATAATTATGCTAATGAAAACTAAAGCAAATTCTTTAAAAAAATCCATATAAATTTCGACCCATTTGTTTGATTAAATCAATAGCTAACATTAACATATTGGCACAATTAATTTTAAATCTGTAACGACCTAGGGGAATTCGATACCCGATTTCCAACAATAATAAACATAAACCCGCATTACTTGCCAGAAATCAAATATCGAAAACACCAGGTTGTTAATGAAAGAAAATAGAGAGTGAGATAAGAAAGAAAGAAGTATTAGAGTAGAAGAAGAAGAATAACAACACGACGACACCAGAGTCTCACATCGTAGCAGAACAAAATATAATATAGAAATAAAAAAATTATTGAGAGCTTTGAAATAAGACTTACAATCATCAGAGTACATCAATACATCTGGACAGTTATGATGATATGTCCTGATATACAACATAGCGGAATAAATATACATCATACGTCTGAACTCCTTCAGCACGTCTTCTGAAATCCATAGCATCTTAACGTGAACCTGTAAAACTCGGTCTAATCCGAGCATTACAAACGTCGGATCAGTCTAGTGAACCAAAGTGAGAAAACTCGCCAAGTTTATGGGGTATCATCCAACTTGATTTTTAAGTCAAACTACTTCTTTTCGAAAGAAAAAGATAATCGTAAGACCAGTCGACACATAAACACATACGGTTTTTACCTTACGAAAACCCAAACCATTTTGAAATCATATCTTATTCTGATATTATAATAGTGTCTAAACATAAATAAATTGCAATCTAGCGGAACACTTGCATCTCACGCTCCATATACATAGTATACAATCAAAATTGCGGGCACTTATTGGAGATTGGATTTGCAACTATGACAAGGTATGGAATCACATTCCGATAGTGTTTCTCTAGAGAGGAAAACATTGGGTTCAACAAGAACATCTTGCAACCCGACCACACATGACCGACCACTCATTTCACTTGAGTGTATCGATGTATATCACCAATGGTTGGGTGTGACCCACCGTTTCCCAAAAATGGACAACATCAAAATATATTAAAGAATGAAATGAATTTTCTCTAGATAGATTATTATACATCCTAATTGGGAGTGACCCACTTAGCCATGCTGCCTGCCCGATTTTTGTCATTTCCCAGTTGTAAGGCTAGAGGTTTGAATTATCATTTCAAGATTGCACACCACCATTCACTTTGAATGCCATATCGTCAAATCACCCAAATCACTAATTGACACCTACAAAAATACCCTGGGTGTTAGCTATCACAAACAGAAGTACGTTTGTAAAAATCAATGTACGTGACTCTTAAGAAATACTTTATCAGACATTCGTCCATACAAGTCAACCAGTAACAGGATGAACCGAAGGCACCCGCCTATCACATCCTAGGAACCACCCTATGGATTGGTAACTAATGTTCCTTGCAAATACGTACATTTCAACCATGACCGAGTCACAATATATCTCTGGCCGCTAAACCAGAGTTATAAGTCATTATACCGTTTTATTAAGGTCCACAGTCTTCAATTGCTCCATCTTAATCAACATCTGATATCTTCCACTGTTTAAGTATTTGTTGGTCGATCTTTTCGTACCAACAATCGTATTGGCCAGTTCTGATAGTCGGTTATTTAACTATCGAATAAACAACTATACAACCATAAAATGAAAATGAATTCACTGGTTTAGCACTCAACATCACTTGGTCCATTACTTAAAAATAATTAACGAATAGTTAATAAAATTTCTAAATCTTCCCATATTTTAAAATACGGTATTTACTTTTTATTTTAATATACTAATATTCTCAAAACTCTTTCCTTTCAATACATGGAAAAACATCTCATAACTATATTCATGTTGTCCATTTTACTATTATTTCAAAACATTTGTTACAACATCATTCATGCATTTTTATACTCCAACACTCATTTGTCTTTAGCCATAAATCTGTAAGAGAATAATCCCCTAAGTATCAACCCCGAAGACCGAAATCAACATCAGATCGATATTCAGAAAATCACTCAACTTAACCAATCTCCAGTTAGGTTCTAATTCTTGTCTCGACTCATTACCAACCCATATTATTCCACTTTTAATTCATTTAACCATTTTCCACTTTGAAAATCTAGTTTCCATTCCATTATTAAACAACGTTAATTTAAACTTAACATTTTAGCCTCACGCCCCATTTTATAAACATTGTTTATGAAACTCGTGTTTATTATAAAACCCCTTTTTATCCAATTACAAAACTCCTTTTCCAATCCTTTAACCGTTCCTCTTTGAAATCTTATTTCATCAATATTTCCTTAATTCCATTATTAAGTGATGTTAATTAATGTTTTAACTTTACATTTCCTTTTATAAACCCTTTTTATAATCTTGTTATAAAACTTGGGTTTAATATCACATCTTATCCAAAATCAACTAAATTTCATTGTAACTTTGATTACTTACTTAAAAAAATTCCACATAAACATTAACCTATTAAATTATTATTAATTAAAATAAGAAATTACTTCTTCGTAACTACCACAGAAATAGTTATGTTCTTTATTAACTAAATAAATAGTAAATTTCTTTTTAAAATCTTATTAAATTTAAAACAAATATTCGTTAATCTATTTTATTAGATTAATTCAAATCAAATCAATCAAATAACCAATTCCAGTTAGATCATGATTATCTCATTAATCGACTCTAGTTAGCCCTTCTTTAAAATTAATTAACAATATAATTAATTTAAATAATTCCATTTAATTGTCCCTTGAAAACAATTAATCCAACCCTTAACCATTACGTTAATTTCTGCTAGTCTGCTTATAAATCTTCTTAATGTAAGAATTTGGCTTATAAAACAATTTAATAATCTCTTATTAATTTCGTTTATTTAAACTTTTAACCAAATATAATAGATTTAAAAATATATTTTTAGTTATAAAATAAATTTTGTAACTTCATTACCATCGATTCACCTGATGGTAAATCAATACTAATAAATGATATATTTATAGGCCAACTGCTACCAATTACTCAACCAATATTGTCCATTGGTTAAAACAAAACAAACGTTGAATTTAAATTCAACAATCAATCATCCAATCAAAACAGTTCATATAATGATAATATGAAAATAAATACCTTTTAATATATTTGAGGAATCAAGTTGGATCCCTCCAACCTGTTTTTCCCTGCATCCAAATACGTTATCTCAAGTAAAATCATATATTTCAAAAAACAGATACAATATTCAATAATCACTATAACAGCAATCCAAACATTCATATTTCAATTTAATACGTTTATATTATTATAAACGTAACCAACGAGGTAAGTTACCTCATTTGAAAATAATCGTTAAAAATAACGATCAGTTTAAATTAAATTAAACGAACGTTCAATTTAACTGGTTCAGTCAACACATATAACTATGTATTCAACATCCATCAAACAATTTACAATCATAGCATACAAATATTGAACTCAACTGATATAAAATATAAATGGGATAAAACTGAGTGAGTTGAACTTACCTTGCTTTTAGTTGCTACCGAAACAACTCATTATAATTAAATTAAATAAGTGTTTAATTTAACTATAAATTCTCAGTATCTCCATTTCTGTCCGGATTATTTCCATACTGTAGCATTCGTCACCACGATTCTAGTACAACTTGTTTCGTTGGATTTAGACCTTTCAGAGAAATCCATGTTTTAATAACACGATTTTAATTAAATATAATTAACAACTTAATTAATAATTATTAATGTTAATACAAATATGTTTTAAGTTTTCCATTAATCGCCGATACTCCTTTTTTTCCTCCTTTGTTCAAAATGATTTTCATCATGCGACTTATTTCCTTTCCACATGTTAAAACCCAACAGGAAGGACTTCTCATTATTTCAATTAATATGAACTCTTAATTAATTACAATATTACTTATTAAATACGTTATTAGTCCTTTGATAAAGCATTTATAAGGCCACGTTATATGTATTATACATCCTCCTACTTGTTTCGCACTTCATTTTAACACCAGGCTTCACCATGCACGTGCTTAATATAATATAAATTATTCACTAAATCATAATTTACGTTGGACTAAACCATGCTTAGTATATAAAAATAAGATTAGGCTCATTCGAAAGGAATTACATTGTTCACATTACCATATGTCTTCTCACTTGCAGTTGTTTCCCTTAATTTATTCCTTTTGTTACTGCTCGAACTCCATGTACCGCTGCTTTCCCCTGTTATTCCCATTTGCATTCCGAAAGCTACAGGTTATCTCTTTTTTTCCGTTAAACTTGTTATTGGTTTACTCACTCCATCGTGCTTCCCCATACTATTCTCTTCTTTCCCACGTATTTTCTCGAATCCGCTTTCTACTCCTGTGCTGCACACGTCTCCAGTCCCTTAATCCTTTTTTTTCTCTTTCCGAAAACCTGCTTCTACCCCAACTGTCGAACCGTGCTTCATCAACCCCCCTCACCTCCTTAACCAATATCTATACCAGCTCCCGACGCTGGAGCCGACTTGACCTCCCCCTGCCGAGACCACCCTCTCTGTCACGCTTCTCTGCTTTGAACGGATAGCGGTGGCTTGAACGAACAAACACGTGACATCACCATTACACTGCCTAGAGACCGCACACTTCATCATAGTTCAAGCCACCTCATCGGTATACCCACCCCCCAGGACGCGATTGCCTTACTTTAGCAAGAACGTCTGCTCCTCATCCTAACAGAGCCACTCATCCACGTCCACGTCGTCAACCCAGCGCCACCCCTCTGCATCCAGTCACCTCGAGCTACTCTACATATGCGGCAGCATGCTTCTAGTACTTCATTGCATACAAGAAAATGTATAATGAGGGATCTATTCGATTTAATATTTAATGAGGAGGCTTGCGTGGTATATATACTATGAAGTATTGGGTTATAATTGCTTGCAGATGAAATGAAGATGGTCACGCCTATTTATAAAAGGAATGGTGGAAGAACATGGATGATGTCCATTTCGCATGGTACACAGTAGGTTAGACGCTTTGTGCAGCTTATATTTTAGCTGTGTGATTGGGAAATTACAAGGCAGCGGTAGGCAGAGGACATTGCACATAGAGAGTGTGCGTTGGCATGCTTAAACTGAAGGAAATGGGTATGCTGCCGTCGAAATTTCATTTCAAAAAACAAAGGCTATGCTGTGTTTTAGGGCTGCACACAATCCATATCCAATCCGAACTAGCCCATCAACCCGACCCAATCCACATGAAGCCAACCCAACTCATCCTAGTTCGAGTCGGATATGGATTACAATTTGTAATCCATACTATATATGGGTCGGGTTTGATATTTTGTTCAACCCAACCTTATTTTAACCCAACCCAACCCTATATTAAAAACTAATATCATCCCACATAAATTAAAACAGTATAACCCTGGAATAATGCTCATGTATTCTATAGTAAATAGACAAAAAAAAAAAAAAAAAACATTTCATGTGAGTCCAAACTAGATAAAATTCAGCAAATATATTTTAAAGAATATTTTAATGTATTTTAAAATGGAACACTTGTTCAACTATGTAGTAAATTAATTCCATATGATGTGTTTTTACAATGAAATATTAATAAAACTTGTCTTATAATGAGTTGGTTATTTTAAATGCATTATTCTAACTAAAATCTAATATATTTTGTTGAATATTTTAATATTATTTTTGAAAAAAATCCCTCATATTCTCATTTTTATTATATTCAAGCAACCCAACCCAATGCTACTAAATCCGATCCAACCCATACTTCAACCCAAACTATATCCAACCTCATATAGGGTCGGATACAGATTGAACTACCTTAAACCCATGCCTATGTTGGTCGGATGAAGTATTTGGTCTAACCCGACCGAACTCAAACTTTATGCAGCCCTACTGTGTTGTCCCCTTCAATCTTACGTGGTGCGTATTTCCATTTGTATCAGAGGAAAAGATGTGTTGTCTACTTCAATCTTAGCTTAGGAATTAAATTTCGTTTTTATTTGTTTTGTACGGTTAGTTTATATTACCGCTGGCCGTTAAAATCACACCGGCACACACGAACTCAAAACACAATGAAAAATGGATACACCACTACGTCTCAACGTTCTGATCCCAATGAAATTAATTTCATTGAAAACTGACTCCGTTTGCACAATGTGTTATTTTAATTTCAATTTATTTATCGGTTCACCTTTAAATTGCACGCACAGATAAAACAACTCCGATTGACTCCAAATTGGAAATATAGTAATAATTAGCGATACGTATTCCAAAAAAAATTCATTTCATCGAAAATGGAGGTCATTTGAAAATTCTCATTTTCGAGGCCTATATAATATCGATAAAATATATTAAAATTCAAAATAATAAATTATATAGCTTCAAAATAAACAAATATATATTTTAAACTCAATGTTTAAAAATTGGGGCTAAATGATATTCAATATACATAAAAAATCCCTTAATATTTTATTAAATAAACATTATCGTTTATTAACGAGTTCCATAGCGACTATTCGAAAATTTGAATTGGACATAACTAACAATCTATAAGCTGAAATTTCGTGTTTTCTCTTTCATTAGAAAATTATAATTAAATCGATTCAAATGTTTCTTGTTTTACAGAATTCCGATTATATCGGATTCTGTATATTTAATTAAAGTTCAAAACTCAATATTACGAACTACCACGACGTTTCGAGTTCGTTTTATAATTATATATAAATTATGCGTTCAGTCATCGTTTAATAATAAATTATATATTAAAAATCCATTTATAATCCAAACCAATATTTAACATAATAAATAAATTAAATATTTAACTACCGAAAATACGGGACGTTACAAATTCTAGTTATATCCAAATTTCTCAAGAAGTAAAGCTATTGAATATCAAGGAATAGAAGTTACTACATGTCAAGAGGAAAAAGCAACTGAATGTCAAAAGAAGAAGCTACCACATGTTGAAGAAAAGGTTAACGCATGCCAATGCTATCGAAGATTGAGAAGTGCGAAGTTATCGCATGCCAAAGCATGAAGCTATCAAAAGTCTAATTGGAAGTAGTCCCATGTCTAAGTTGAAAGCTATCAACAATATTATGGTACAAAGGACTGTCACTAATACAAAAGTGGTATTGACAATACAAAAGAGCTATCGTTCATACAAAAAAGCTACTGGCAGTACAAATGATCAGCTATTGTCAACAGGAAAGAGCCATCGACAATACAGAAAAGCTATTGATGATAAAAATGAGATAATGAAAATATCGTAAGAGCTGTTATATTGAAGAAAACCACTAAAGAAATAGAAAAGCGGATGTTGCAAAAGATATACTTGTTGAATATATTAATATTTACTCATCGATCGAGCAAACTAATTGAAGAATGTAAGAGGGAATGAGATATGGAAGTTAGTAAACACAAAAGGATGAAGAAATTCAACTATTTAAAGAGCTAGAGCAAATTTTCAAAACATTTCTACATAACCATGTCGCCTTTGCCAATGTCACAGCTGACGTAACAATCCATATGAACTATTCAAATTATAGATTGTCATATGACATCACCAAGATCATCCATTTTGCCAAGTCGTCGATTTATGTCAACTCCACTCGATCAACATAAGCAAGTCACACCACTATCCTACTACTATGTTTGTCTATCTCCTGTTGGAAAACAATGGCTGAGTCGCGGACTAGGTCGCTTTCTTGAAGACGATTCGGCGATTTGGTCAGAGGTGCAAACCAATTCGTTCCTTCGCCGCCGCCTCTAGGATAAAACAGCCTCTAAAATAGTAACTGATTTGCTTGCACAAACAAATCAGTGCAGATTTGCACTTTTGGGAAAAATATTGCTCGAAATTTCTTAGAAGTTTTAATGGCGGCTGAGAAGAAGAGAATATAAAATTCGGTGTTTTTCTCGTCTCAGATAAAATAGTATATATAGAACGAGAATTAGGTTTTTGGGAGAAAATATCGGATCTGCTAAAATTTCGGGGGGGATTAATTATTTTACCGTTGCAAAACTTTTCCATTGCAGAATAAATATCGGTGCGCAAAATAATTTTTCCATAAAAAAACGGTTCGAAAACAACTAAGTTTTATAGTCCAAAAATATAAGTGCCTACACCACAAAGCCCAAGCCCAAGCCCGAACCGAACCGGGTCGGGTCGAGTTGAGTGGGTCGGTCGCGCGCGCGTGTGTGGTGGTCATGATGCATGGTCTCCCTCCTCACAACAATGCATGTATTGGGAGCCCAAGGCCCCAACATGACTTCTTAGAAACAAGTATAAATCCTTGCCTCTTCCCTATAATCCCATGATGTGGGACTACTCAAACATAGGAGCCATTCATACACTTATTCAATCATTTTTAATAATTCACATAATGTTTGTAAAACATTTCCAACAATCCCCCACTTGAATTTTTAAAAATATTTTCGAGCAGTTTCTTAAAAACATAAGATTGTGCATAAACAAAGGTGTCCAAGGACTTGAACCTTTGCATAGTGAGTAAGATTCAGTTTTTACTAGAGTGACACGTAGTCTTGAACTCTATTCCTGACATCAAACCACACACAACCTTTTCTATAGTGCAATCAGATAAGCCCGTGCATTTATGGCCCTGCACGTCTATCCCAGTTTAGTGAATGCTCTAGAAGTTTTGCCCAAACTCCATAGGAAACGGCCACATTTCAACATTCACAAAGGTGAGTCTATCAAGAGCACTCCTGAAGGTAGGTACTCCACTCCAAATAGAGTATAGATCTCATTAAGAGTTTCTATTAACTCATCCTCTAATCACTTCAGGAATACATGCTTCTTGGTTTATTAAATAGCATGTTCAACTCATATCACTACACAACTTGTTATTACCCATTGAACCTAGTTCTTGGGATCTCCAGTCATTTAGGTCGGGTTACCATTGTGCGTGACTCAACAATCTAAGGGCAATAGTCCCATTCTTTTAGAAGAGTTATGGACTTTCTCTCTGGACAGTCCTTTCGTCAAAGGATCTGCCAAATTTTCCTCACTACGTACGTAATCCACTCTAACGGTACCTGTGGAAAGTAGTTCTCTAACCGTACTGTGCTTACGACGTATTTGTCGTCTCTTACCGTTATAATATCGGTTCTGAACTTTTGCAATAGCCGCGGTACTATCGCAATGTATCAACACAGCCGGTATCGGTTTTTCCGATAAGGGAATCTCAGCTAGCAGATTTCCCAAGTACTCTGCCTCTTCACTAGCTGTAGCTAGTGCTATCATCTCAGACTCCATAGTAGACTGAGCCAAAATAGTCTGTTTCTTGGATTTCCAAGAAACAGCTCCTCCAGCGATGCTAAATATATAGCCACTGGTCGCTTTAGAATCATCAGATAAGGTATTCCAGTCTGCATCGGAATATCCTTCAAGTACAGCTGGAAACCTTTCATAATGTAATCCAAGGTTCATGGTTCGTTTAAGGTATCTCATTACCCTTTCAATAGCTTGCCAGTGCTCTATACTAGGTCTACTGGTAAACCTGCACAATAATCCCACGACATAGGCAATGTCGGGTCTAGTACAATCAGTGGCATACTGAAGGCTGCCAATGATGCTCGCATAATCAGACTGTCTTACACCTTCACCAGTGTTCTTAAATAACTTTACACTGTGATCATATGGCGTACTTGCAGGTTTACAGTCAAAGTAATTATATTTCTTTAGTATCTTCTCAATGTAATGAGATTGGTCCAAAGAAATTCCCTTTTCTGACCTAGTAATCTTAATACCAAGGATTACACTCGCTTCACCTAGATCTTTCATATCAAAATTGACACTTAATAAGGATTTGACTGAGTTTATGGCATGAATATTTGACCCAAAAATGAGTAGGTCATCTACATAAAGGCATATAATAGTGCAAATGTCATTCTCAGATTTGTAATAAATGCATTTGTCACTTTCATTAACTTTAAAACCATTTGAAATGATTAAGTTATCAAATTTTTCATGCCATTGTTTAGGTGCTTGTTTTAAACCATATAATGATTTATCCAATTTACATACTTTATGTTCTTGACCATGTACTACAAATCCTTCAGGCTGGTCCATATAAATTTCTTCGTCTAATTCACCGTTCAAAAAAGCAGTTTTAACATCCATTTGGTGTATAAGTAAATTATGAATGGAAGCAAGTGAGATTAATACCCGAATAGATGTTATTCTAGTTACAGGTAAAAAGTGTCAAAGAAGTCTATATTTTCCTTTTGTTTAAAACCTTTAGCTACTAGTCGTGCTTTATATTTATCTATAGTGCCATCAGGTTTTAATTTCTTTTTAAGTACTCATTTACAGCCTATAGACTTACAACCAGGGGGTAAATCTACCAAGTGCCAAGTCTTATTGGATTCTAAAGAATCCATCTCATCGTTTATAGCCTCTTGCCAGAAATCGGCATCTAGAGAAGATAAGGCTTCTTGGAGGTTTATAGGATCCTCCTCAATAGTAAAAGCACAAAAATCTGAACCAAAGTCTTTTATGGTTCTTGCTCTTTTACTTCTTCTAGGTTCAGCTTCAGAATTTTCATTAAGTTCTGTTCTAATAGGCATGTTTGAAGTGCCCCCACTATTCCTTAATTTGAAAGGAAATTTAGTTTCATAAAAGTCGGCATCATTTGATTCAATTATATTATGTGCATTAAGGTCATAAAATCTATATGCTTTGCTATTAATAGCATAGCCTATAAATGCACATTCATATGCTCTACTTGCCAATTTTATTCTCTTAGGGTCTGGAATGCGAACATATGCTAAACAACCCCAAGTTCTAAAGTATGAGACATTGGGTTTATGATTCTTTAAAATTTCATAAGGTGAAATTTTATTCTTAGATTTAGGGATTCTATTCAGAACGTAGCATACAGTCAATAAAATATCCCCCCACCAATGTTTTGCTGCACCAGAATTTAATAATATGGCAACTACTAGCTCGGTAAAGGTCCTATTTTTCCTTTCTGCTTTACCGTTCATTTCAGGTGAGTAGGGTGCAGTTCTCTCATGTACTATACCATGTTGTTTATAGAAATCCAGAATAGAATTAGATTCATATTCTGTTCCTCTATCACTACGAAGTCTCTTAAATTTTCTATTTGCTTGATTCTCAATCTCAGTTTTGAATGTTTTAAACATGTCAAAAGCATCACTTTTATTTTTCATAAGATATACATATGTGAAATCAGAGCAGTCATCAATAAAAGTGATAAAATAACGATGTCCCTGTCTAGTTAAAGTGCCATCAAGTTCACATATGTCAGAATGAATCAAGTCTAAGGGTTCAGAAACTCTATCAACAGATTTGTGAGGTTTCTTTGTTATTTTTGCTTGTGTACAAAATTCACATTTATCAGATTCAGATTCTGTCATTTTAGGAATCATATCTAGGGTGCTCATGTTTTGAATTATTCGTTTATTAACATGACACAATCTAGAATGCCAAATATTAAAATCACAAAGCATATAAGCAGAAGAAGTCACTTTATTAGATTCAACATTCAGTTTAAACATACCCTCCCAAGCATAACCCTTTCCCACAAAAGTTCCCTTATAAGTAAGAGTGTACAAATCAGCCCCAATAACTTGAGTGAAACCAGCCTTATTAAGGAGGAAGCCAGAGACCAGATTCTTTCTTATCTCTGGAGTGTGCATAACATCTTTCAGAATTACGGTTTTTCCAGAAGTGAACTTGAGTTCCACATTGCCAATCCCTGCAACTTTAGTGGTGTGAGAATCTCCCAACAACACTTTCTGATTTTCAGCAGCCGTGTATGTAGAGAACAAGGCACGATCATAGCAGACATGGCGTGAAGCACCAGTATCTACCCACCAGCCCTCTGATCCACCAACAAGGTGAATCTCAGTAACCATAGCCGTAAGAGGCTCCTCAGTCAGGTTAGCCTGCGGTGCAGAGCTTGGCCTGTTCCGACACTTTCGTGCCATATGACCTGGTTTTCCACAGTTGTAACATAGAAACAACTGTCCAGAGTCATTCTTTTGGGCTGGTTTCTGCTGTCCTTTTGGGTTTCCTTGCGGATTCCCATTATGTTTGTTGCGCCTGTTCTGATTCTTAAATGATTTCTGATTTGGTTTCAGAACAGCGGGAGTGGTCTTCTTAGTGCTGTTGTTATTGACAATCAGCACCTCTTCTTTCTGGTCTTGCTTGTGTGCTTCCTCCTCAATACGGAGGCGTGTAATCAAGCTCTCTAAGGAAAATTCCTTAGTCTTATGTCGCAAAGTGTTCTTAAAATCTTTCCAGCTAGGGGGTAATTTGTCAATGATAACAGCAATTTGAAATTGTTCGTCCAAGACCATACCTTCGGAGATGATCTCATGAGCTATTTTCTGAAGCTCATGAGACTGCATCTCTACCGATCTATCATCAGTCATCTGATACTTTAGGTAGCGACTTACAGTGTATTTCTTTGCCCCTGCCTCCTCTGTGTCATATTTCTTCTTTAGTGCTTCCCAGATCTCCTTTGCCGTCTTTTCATCTGAGTTATAATAATCATACAGATCATCGCTCAGTCCATTCAGTATGAAATTCTTGCATAAGTAATCATGTTCAGTCCAGGTCTGCAGTTGCTTTGACTGTTCAGTCCATGATGCCATCTTTGCTGCATCAGTCTCGTCAGGCTTGTCTGGTAGCTGCGGTTTTTCAGCAGTCAGAGCAGCCACCACCTTCCTGATCGTGAGGAAGAACTCCATCTTCTGACGCCAGCGCTTGAAATGCAAACCTTCGAACTTGAAAGGAGCAGCAGTCACCAGAGGGCCGTGAAAAGCAGAGGGAGGAGCAGAATCGTCCATGGTTGAGTTCGAGGCCATTGTTTCAGTTCGTCTTCAAATTGTTGGAAAACAATGGCTGAGTCGCGGACTAGGTCGCTTTCTTGAAGACGATTCGGCGATTTGGTCAGAGGTGCAAACCAATTCGTTCCTTCGCCGCCGCCTCTAGGATAAAACAGCCTCTAAAATAGTAACTGATTTGCTTGCACAAACAAATCAGTGCAGATTTGCACTTTTGGGAAAAATACTGCTCGAAATTTCTTAGAAGTTTTAATGGCGGCTGAGAAGAAGAGAATATAAAATTCGGTGTTTTTCTCGTCTCAGATAAAATAGTATATATAGAACGAGAATTAGGTTTTTGGGAGAAAATATCGGATCTGCTAAAATTTCGGGGGGGATTAATTATTTTACCGTTGCAAAACTTTTCCGTTGCAGAATAAATATCGGTGCGCAAAATAATTTTTCCATAAAAAAACGGTTCGAAAACAACTAAGTTTTATGGTCCAAAAATATAAGTGCCTACACCACAAAGCCCAAGCCCGAACCGGGCCGGGTCGGGTCGAGTCGAGTCGGTCGGTCGCGCGCGCGTGTGTGGTGGTCATGATGCATGGTCTCCCTCCTCACAACAATGCATGTATTGGGAGCCCAAGGCCCCAACATGACTTCTTAGAAACAAGTATAAATCCTTGCCTCTTCCCTATAATCCCATGATGTGGGACTACTCAAACATAGGAGCCATTCATACACTTATTCAATCATTTTTAATAATTCACATAATGTTTGTAAAACATTTCCAACATCTCCGTATGAGAATGGGCTCCTTTGTCTTTCACATTAGCACAAATCATTTGTTAGGACTAGGAATGACAAAAAAATTCGTGCCCGTGGTTATCCACATATAAAATCCGTCGTGGACATGAAACAGATAACTAAATGAGTATCCGTAGGTAAAATAAACGGGCTTTTTAATATCCGTTAATTAGTGGGGCGAGTATGGATATTACGATATCCATGTCTGTGCGTATCCATGCCCGTATTATATGTGATATTTGGTCAATGCAAAAATTATTGTTGTTGGGTATTTGTGCGCATGCTTTTATTTAACAATTATAAGCGACTGTTGATATTTGTAATAACTGTGCATGCTGCTAATTAAAACTTTATATATATTTAGTTAGAAATTCTCAAATTTCTTATTAATTGTTTCAATTTCCAATCCAGCTAGCAATGCGTCTTTTCTTCTCACCCATCCTGCCAAAATTCTTACTTCGCTTCTCCTCACTGGTTTATATCAATACATTGTCAAATCCAAGCAACGCATTTCCAAAGTTCACGTCTAGTTTAATTTGTTTTTTTAATCAAATGTAAGTATTTTTAAACAATATCAATAGATGGTTAAAAAGTAAATTGAATAAAACATCATGGATACTCGTGAATGCCCGTGAATACCCACAACTTGTTTAAAATCCGTTTAATGAATACCTGTGTGGGTATGGAGCAAAAAATTAAATAACGGGGCGGGTGATGTGGGGTTACTACTCATGCCCGCTTCGCCTCATCCCATTGACATGCCTAGTTAGGACTTGACATTTCTAAGCTTTCTTAAGAGCTTGAGGGCTGTTTTAATGACCAATGATTAGTAGATGACTTGAACTTTTGAACATAAGGACCTATACAGATAAAACTTTGCAAATGTGCTACATTTTTGAAATAAGAAAATAGGTTAAAGGAAAAAAACATCTACTTATTTTGCTACAACGACGCAACTTCTTTTCTTTAGCCAGAACGACGCGGGCTTTCAATTTCCTTTTGAAGGACAAACTATTCCCAATTTTTAAATCACAACAAATTGACTATATTACAACGGTGGGTTAACCATCGTATATTAGGAAGTTGTAATAGACTAAAATCTTTTACAACCGTTTTGCATCGTTACGACACTGTTGTGATATGCATATTTTACAACTTTTTTCACCATTGTAATAAACTTTATTACAACTATTATGCATTGTTCTTGTTATAATTTTTACAACTGTTTATAACAGTTGCGGTATATTTTATTACAACTATCATTTTATCATTGTAATATATCCACAAATTATATACATATTACTAAAGGTGGATGCCCAGTGCCAAAGGCTCCCGTACTCAAGAGCGAGGACTTCCCAGGTCAGTCTCCCGTCCTGGTACTGTTCACGGCTTTTCGGGCTCTGGGGTGGTCGATTAGCACGCGCAGCCTTTCCCTCACATTATGTGAAGAGGCCGGGGCTCGAACCTGTGCGCTCCAGATTACCAACCGGGTAACCTTACCGTTGCGCCAGACACCACCTTCTATATACATATTACTAATAAAAGAATTTATTCCATAACATATTATCTACAAAACTTAAGATATCAAACAAACTTAAAACATGAACCAAAACAATATATTAATTTTTTTCAAACTCTCATCATTTTTTTACATAATACACTGACAAAACACAATACATACATACCTAATAAAACCTCACAAAAAAACATAATCATCCAAAATATATACATATGAGTACTGTAATTTAAATTGTTTCTCATGTGTCATTCACATCAGGTCCAGGTCTCTCTGGTCAAGTAACTTCAACCGATCCCAGACATACAAACCTAGTTAAAAAAATACAAAATGAGAATTCAAATGCTTATAAATTGTTTCTCCTGTGTCATTATAATCCAACTACTAATAACTGGTCATATCATGCAATTGTGATAGTTGCATGTTACATGTAGGCAGCATCTGCAACAACCATGTCCAACACTGTTTAAAAAGTTAACTAAGTTTGATAACAATAACTATATCATTGAATCCATTAAAGTAGGCTAAGAACAAACTACTGAGTATTGAATATGGTACTATCTACATATGAGTGAAAACCATTTTACATTGACAAGTAGCAACTAATGGTATGTGTAACAATTAATATGGGAAAATGAAGAAGCAAATAAGCATAAACTTGTAAACTCAAGCAACACTTCCACCCTCAAACTAAAAAAAAGAAATTCTCATACCTAGCACTGAACATCTATTCCCTTATTTTTGTATTCGACAAAAAGGCATCTTGAGAACTGATCAATGAACCTGTAGAAAACAATTGTACTTTATTGCACTTGAAATGATCAAATTCGCATATGTTATTTATTGCTTTTGTATTATTAATGAAGACTAAGGTATTTGAACTTACTCGCATATGAAGATGGACCTAGCGATGGAGATAAGTGAGACGTCGGCAAGGGAGAACGACCAAAGTGAAAAACACATGCATTTAATGAATCATCCACCACCACCCCTTTAGGCAATAATATTTCCTACATACATAAAATTATAAATGTACATTTCAGATTTGTAGTTCATAATTCCTGCACAAATGAATAACACATACAACAACTGTGTTATATATACACATATATTGAAAATGGATACAAACGTTTGCACAAGAATATTATAAATAATGCAAATATTGTAAAAATCATATTACTCAACTTTCAAAACAAACTCCCATTCTCCCTGTTTCTTAGATTTGTAAGAATGTCTAAGAATATCCATCCTAAACGCAGTTTTGAAAATTTTTATACTAATACCTGCTTCAGACCTACAATATTTGTAGGAAACATTATGTCAACATCCCTTAAATTAAATATCCTACATTTGCTAATACTTTCCATGTAGTAACTAGCAAATAAAATATGGCAACCATCAAATCCAAAAACACAATAAAAACAAAAATTAGATGGCTAAAAGCAACGATAAAACGATGGACAAAAATACTCTTGACAAAGAAGTGGAGAAGACAGTGACAAGATGATCGGTGGCAGCATACAAGTTTTAAACTAGCGCTACATAGTACAACTATATAGAGCCATCATGTCCAAGTTTCCTTGAACAGTTCCCCATCAAAATTCTGTAAAAATTATTCAATTTCTCAAGTGACCTACTGCATGTTCCAAACAAAATTTCTATGTATATAGATAAAATTCTCCGTGTTGCCTAGATGTGTAAGAATATCCATCTCAAACCACAGGGGAGGCTCCAATAGCATGTTTTCGAACGACCAATAGCATAGTGCACATGTATATATATCCAAGTGCACATGTCTAACCTTATAAAACAAAGGGAAAAAAATGCAATGGTATATACTACCAATACACCAATTCAACCCACATGAACTCTATTCCAGTAGACCATCACAAATTCAAAATTTAAAATATGGCAAATATAGCAGCGATATTTCCAATATGGATCACTCTATATATTAATCCAAGCATAAGAGAATATTCGTACCAGTTTAGCATTTGAAATTTGGAAACAAGATCAAAGACATTAAAAAAAAAAAAAAAAAAAAAGCCAAATTATGCTCCTTTTTTTAAGGCGTCTGAGGATGGCTCAATCTTCGTATGAAGTTTTATTTGATGTACAAGAAAGAAAAACATTCCAAAATGTTGCTTATGACATAAACGCTAACGGTACTTAAATATTTCTATCTGAGAAAAACACTAAAATCATAACAGTTGCATAGCTCACAAACCTGACAACATTAGGAAACGTTGTTGTCTTATCTAAATATTTAGCAAAAGATAATAACTAAAAAATTGATATCCAACAATATCAAAAATTGATTCACTACATGTTTTACAAGAATTTTGTTTAAGAAAAGTTAACCAAGCTGGTTGGCATTGCTCATGTGGGTGCAGGACTAATAGTACATAGTTGATTGCAATTGCTTGAATTTGCAGATTCAACACTAGGAAGGCAAGTTAACAGTACTTAAAAATCTCAATCTAAGAAAGCATTCAAAGAAAACACAAAATCACAGCAGTTGCAAAGCTCATAGACGTGACAAATCCATCTATCATAATGTTTTAACATTTTATCTTAACAATTCCATCATTAAAACGAAAAAAGAAGAGAAAGATATGAAACCTTAGTAAATCAAGTTGAGGTAAGCAGCGAAGGCATGGCGGTTACTGCTGGCGCTCTCAAACAAGAACAAGCCATTGAATTTTATCCTGTTACTCTGATTAAACTGCCAACGGTAGGTGGAAGTTGGTTTGTGGAAGTCTGGTTTCATCATGATGTACTATAACATTTATTCAAACAAAATTAAATTCATCCAAAAAATAAACCATGAATAAAAGCTCTTGCATGATATCCCATAGCTTGGATTCGGGAAGAGCCACAACCATCGCATCAAATTCCTTGCTAAGTAGGACCTGACACCCGCACCTGGGATGCTTATTTAAGATCCGGTTCCTCGAATTCTTCTTTAGCGCTTACTTCTCGTCGTAGCTCGGTGGTGGCATCTAGTCCAGCCATTCCTAGTCGATGTGGACCTCGCACTCGGTAGAGCAGGCATCAATGTTGTCGAGGCGGTGAGAGACAGGATCAATGAGGTTGGAGTTGGCAAGGGACGGAAGGAGGGTTTGGCCTGTGAGGCCAATGATCGGGTGTTTGACACCGTCGTAATCGATAGCGAAAAGTTTGATTATGCGGTCGGAGGCTTTAGCGGAGGTGGGTCGTGCGGTAGTGGTTGTGGTAGTGCGGGCAAGGAATGGAGTAAGGTGGGATAAGCGACGGAGAAAAAAGAAGGATATTTTATGGTTTAATCCGGCAAATTTGAGGAAGTCTGGTTTGCTCTTGAACAAAACCGACCTAAAGGTAGGCGATTGGAGGTAGGCGGAAGCAAATCAAATCATGAATGGCTACATCATCACCAAATCACTAGATTAGCGAATCCATCTGTATTCAGCGGTAGCAATTGGAATTTGGTGAGACACAAGTTTCCTGAGGACGGAAGAATTGGGGATCGATTTTGATTTAGGGTATAGTACAAGGGAGGTCAGCCCAGACAAGGAAGCAGGGATGACAATGGGGCGGGTCTAGGGTTCAAACCCGCTTGATCCGCCCCTGTTTTCACCCATTTAGACCCGCCTCATAGAGTCTTCGGGACGGATAGACCCGCGACCCGTTTTTGGAGGTCCGGATCTAGGGTCCGGTCTGGGGCGTGGCTAACCCGCCCTAACCCAACCCGCATGATCGAAACATCATTCAAACTCTTTATAGCTATAACTATTACTTGTTAATCTTTTCTATTTACATGGTTATAACTTGAATATTATATTCTTTGAATTGACAAACTATAAAATTTTCATTGTATTAAGTTGCATCAATGATAATCATACAATAACAAATGCATACATTTTGAATTATTATCTTACAACTCATTTTATAATATTCTCTTGTCATTGTGAACACATTATAATATGCAAATAATTTATCATTTAGTGATAAAAATATATAAATATATAAATTTGTGTACACTAGAACATAAAATCACCGGGTCGCGGGGCGGGTCGGGTCTACCCTGACCCGTACGGGTTTCGGGTATGGGCCGAAATTCCAGACCCGCACCGGGTCTACGGGACGGGTCTGGGGCGGGGTTTAAAAAGTCCGGGTCGGGTCCGGGGCACGAGAAACCCGCCCCAACCCGCCCCATTGCCATTCCTACAAGGGAGTAGAAATAACAAGACCTAAGTTACTCTAGAGCCAAATTTTCAAATTTTCCGCCTCATTTTCATCTATTTGCTTTAATCTGCCGCCAGTTTTTCACTGTTATAGACTCATAATCAGATTTGCACCAGAAGTTATAGAACTGAATACCATAAGTTAGAGTTAAGAAGTAAACGTATATATTAAGGGTGTGTTCTTTGCAAGCGGAAACGGATAATTTGAGCGGAGTATTTGAGCGGAGAATTTAAACATAGAAATGTAGTTAGCGGAGAATGCGTTTGGCGCGTTAAGCGGAGGATTTAAGCGGACCATTTTATTTTTATTTTGTAATTTAATTAATTAATGGTTAATTAATTTATCATTTGTTTTTAATAAATAATATATATCAATAATTTACACAAATAAATAAATTAATTAAAAAATTATAAGTTACTCCAATTCAGTTCGAACCAACTCCATTACGTAGAGCATTTCGATACGATTGCAACGCAAAAAACCGCGTCTCAAACGGATCTCGTATGCAAAAGTTATCAATTTTTAAAGTTTATAAAAACTTAAAATAATTAATTAAATTAAATAATTAATAGTTAAATGGGTAATTAATCTGACGCGTTGGACGCGTCGGGCCCCAACTGACCAGTTTTGGTCCGTTGGGGCAACGGTCCAAAATGGACCGTTCTCTAACGGACGCGTCGGACGCGTCGGAAGCGTCCGTTAGAGAACGGATACGTTTTGTAAGAAAGAACAGGCCCTAAATATAAATGAATTCCTTAAGAATTAATTTTTATCAAAATACTAAGTATTACTTATTAATGATAGTTATTATTAATTGTTACTCATTTCTTCTTAGTTATAATTGAATATTGACTATTAAAAGTTAATTATTAAGTATACGTTGCTAGTTATTAACTATTAAATGCTTAACAGTAATTATTGAAAAATAAATGCTATTTATTAGTTATTATATATTAATTATTTAGTAGTAATATTAATTGTTATTAATTTGTAAAGTTATTACAGAACATAATTATTAATTATTCTTAAATATTAATATTATTAATTTTTAAATATTAGTTATTATTAATATTTAATAGGCCTTTATTACAACGAATAGTAAAAAAGAACTGTTGAAAGTAAGTTTATACAACTTTCTAATAAAAAAATTTCAATTATTAATTATCAAAAATTAATTACTAAATATTACATATTACTTCTTGATTATTAATATCATTAATTAGTTCTTAATTATTAATTTTTTATAATAATAATAAAGGTAGGCTTCTACTACAACTAACAAAAAAGAAAGATTGTAATAGACATCTATTGCAACTAGCAAAATAAAACAGTGGTTAAAAATATGTTTATTACGACTATCAGGAAATGACAGTTGTAAAAAACCTTTATTACAACTGACATTTTGTGAATGTTGTAAAATTAAAGTTGTAATATAGTGTTTTTATTGTAGTGAATTCTAGGTCAACATCTTCGATTTCTTCATCAAATTTAGATCGATTTTCTTCCTTTTTCTTCCCTTTCAATCTATTCTATCTTTCGATATTTTTTCTTTCTCTTTGGCCTAAATCTTACTGTCGATTTTTTTGATCTTAATTGATTTGCTGACTTTAGTATTAATTTCATCTAACAATCATTCGTTTCTATGCTATGTATGCGTTGGTTATAATTATGTTTTTTTCCTTAGGTTATCTTGTTTATGATGGCTGATTTGGGTTCGTCAACATCAACAATTCCTCCTGTGAAGTACGTTTTTATTTCTTATTTTAGATTTTGTTTGTCGTTATTAAATTAGATAGAGTTTATGCATATTTCAATATTTATCTCAGTGTTTATTAATTTTTGGAAGCTATTTTACCCTTATATGCTATGTGTGTATAGCATTTTCCTTTTTGTTATTAATAATTGTGCACCTTTGTTTTGCAGTGATTATATTACCTCTGGTGAATCAACAAGTTTGCTAGTTGTTTTTCAGTATAACGATAATTCCTTTTTTTTTAGGAAGACGGTTGTGCAGCGCATGGCTACACAGCTGGTTAGCATAACATATATATATATTCTGGTTGACAGGCCCAACCAGTGGCAAGTAGTTTAGGACCATGTCAGTCCGATAGGTTGTCTACGAAATAGACATAATACATATAATGAGCATAAACATCCCACTACATAGACTTGCCGAACCATCCCAAGGAGAGGCAAAAGTGTAGGATGTTCAGTCAAAACACCAGAGTTGTTCATCGTTGGAAGGCCAAGTTGTTCCCCTGGGTGCCAGGCGATGGCAGCGCTGGAAGGGTGTGCTTGAAGCGTGCATGGTGGGAAGCACATGTACATGATTCATATAGACGAACAATATAACCATAAGTACCATAGAAGTGCTTTTTTGTTATTGAAAATGTGTCTATTACGCTCAGCCAAATGCACCAACTAAAGATCGATAGAAATGAATCAAACATCGAGTCTAGGGGGTTATGTTGCCTGTATTCGAAGAAGGAGGTAAGGGTAGGGATGAAGCCTAGCAGGAAGGAGCTGGTAGCGGCCCAAACTTTGAAAGAGAAGTCGCAATCAACGAAGAGGTGATCAATGGTTTCATCATGCGAGGAGCAAAAGATACAACGGTGGTCAGAGTGATGTTCATTTTTCTGAGTGTGTTTTTAGTATTGATGTGATTTTGAACAAGGCACCATTGGAAGAAGATCAAGCGGGGTGGAAGACGACATCTCCAAAGGCGCGCAAATGAGAAACATCGGCCAGGGTGGGAAAGGAATCTGTAGCATGAAGAAACAATGAAGCCTTTAGTTAGGTTCAAAGCCCAATAATAGCAGCCAGGCCCATCCGAAAGGCTGGAAGATCGCGCAAGGTTATTAATTTGCAAGATTTCAGTTAAATTGTCTAGGCCTGGAGGGAAAAGGCCCAATGGGCCAGAGCTCCAGATGCTCCAAACAGATTTATACGATCTAGTGCATAAAGAGAACAAATTCGGGTACAAACGAGAGAGGGGAAGATATCTACCAAATATCCACCAGAAAAGACAATTATTACCATTTCCCATATTGACAAGGAAGTGAGATTTGATCCTAGGAATTATGCAGATAACCCCACCCAAAAAAGGGATGGTCAGGAGGCGGGTGAGCTATGAGGAACAAGGTTTAGGTTCGAGGGATAAAGGCGATTGAGGATCCAATCCTTCCAGATAAAAGATCCAGGGGTAAGAAGGCATCATAGCCATTTGACCAATAGCGCTTGAATGAAGAGGGCAAGATTCGTTATTCCTAGACCGCCATGCTCACAAGGTAAGCAAACTATTTGCCAGTTAATTAAACGTTTAGCTTTACCCCATTCGGAAGAAAAGAGCTTTGTATTGCGTCAATTTTGGAGATAACCCATGCTGGGAAACTATGAAAGGACATCCAATAAGAGGTGATGGCAGAGAGAATGGATTGAATATGGATGAGCATAATGATAATTCATATTCCACCTGTCTTAGCATGGACTCTTATTTATTAAAGTTACGCATGAAATTCGTGAATGTTGGTCGCATCAAGGTATGATTGTCATCTTAAATATGTTTTTTAAATATTATTATCATTTGTATTCAAATGGCGTGTTTAACTATCATTTTCTATTTATGTTGTCATTTACTTTGACAGTGGTTTATTTCTTTTAGTCTGATGATTGTATAATTACTGCTGCATAATGTAGTTGTATATATCATTTCATGCAGTAAAATTATAGAGCAAATGGCCAGAAGGAGGGAGAAATGCCCATTATGGAAAAATTTTCTTTTTCCTATAATGGAGGACCATTTATCAAAATTAGTTGATGATGGTTTTGGTTGGGATGTTTTCAAGTCATCAAAATTTATTTTTGAAGTTAAGTCGTCGAAGTCACAAGTTGTTGATCTTCAAAATCATTGATGTAGTTGTAAATAATGGAGAGTTACCGGTTTTCCAAGTGCTTATGCAGTTAAATGCATTATACATTTTGCCATGTAATTCGATTGTTTTAATTGTTTAAATACTATGCAAATATCATCTGATTTTTATTCTGTTTGATTTTCTCTATTGATTGTGTTTGTGGTTATATTATCATTTGTTACAGTATAACGCTAGTTGTATATATCATTTCATTTATATTTTATATTGATTGTATGATGCATGTTGTGTGATTTATTTCTGTTTGATTTACTCTATTGATTGTGTTTGTGGTTTTATTATTTTTTATTTGAGTATAATGCTAATTGTACATATCATTTTGGTTATATGGATTCATATTTGTATCATGCATGACTGCATATAGTTGAGAGGTGTACTAAATAGTTTTTCACATTTGACAATACTTATTATACAACTATGATATATATGTATAAACAAATCTGGTTTTGTATTTGCATTTGGTCTGAAGCATCAGTTGTACTTGATGCTCTAGCTCATAAGTATAGAAACTATAATGCATTTCAACTAGGGGAGCATATGGAATTTTACAACGGCATAAAGGGATAATCAAGATGCACACCTAATATTAAGATATTAAGCATCAATTTTTTAGTGTAACATCCCGAGTTTTGTGATAATTTAAAATATTAAATTTTATGTGATTGAGAACAAAATTGTTTTAAATATTAAAATTTATGATTTATATCGTATATTGATAAGGCGTGAACTAAAATTGACTTGTTGAACAATGAACTGCAATAACTATATATGATAATGAAAAGGTTTGACAATCTATTTACAATGGAGTTTGAAATTTATATCGAACTAACAATATAAAAATGGATTGACTGATTTTGAGATTTATTTTATTCATGGAATATGGAAATTTTATATCAATTCAATTGTGCAATGAAATTTCAGCTTGTAGTTAATGTAAATTTTTACATTTACCATAGGATAGTTATAAATTGGTTGATTGTAAATTTTGTGGATCGAAAATAATATTTTTGTTATTTGGATTAAATTGAGTTAATGAATTTGTAATTAAAACTTCAATGATTTAAATTTTGGAAATTTATGCTAAAAACTTAATTTAATGGTTTAATTATAGAAATTCAATCTATTATGACAATTGTGACTTGTTTTGATTCGAAATAGATTCATGATTCATTTATATTGATTGACAGTGAAGGTTGGAATCTAATATAAATACATTTGTGAAATTTATTGGTGTAATTAATAATTGAAATGAAATTTTGAATTAGTAAATAATGAAATTCGACTTATTTGAACCATAGTAACTTTATTGATTATAATTGGAATTAAAATTTGGTTTGTTTCGGTAAGTATTAAAATTAATATTTAAGTATTTGAATGAAATTGACTTAACTAAATTATAATTGGAATTAAAATTGAATTTAGAGATTAAATAATGTAAATTTATTTGTAAACTTTAGCAAATTTATTTAGTAACGAAATTTAACTTGTTATAATTATAATAATTGCTTTGATTGTAAATGAAACCATGATTTGATTTGTACTATTTATTGAGATTTGAAAATTAATATTGAATATATGGAAGTTAATATTGGATATTTAAACCAAATTGAGTAATAAATTTATAATAAATCTTAGTGATTTAATTACGAAATTGACCAATTATAACAATAAAGCATTGATTTTGAATATATATATATATATATATATATATATATATATATATATATATTACATGACATTTTACAATGTCAGCTTCATCAGATATCGACCGTTGAAATCGGTTTATATAAATATTTAATAAACTGGTAGCGTATGTAACGAAATGGTGAAATATTACGTGAACATTTTATTTAAAATTTTGAATGTATTATTTCGCGTTTGTGTCAGTGCAACAAGGAAAACAATATTTGTAATTATGTGGTTGAACAATCCGTTTTATTTTATGGTATTTGTATTTTCGTACATATGGACATACAAGATTGATCGGTGTATGTCATTTAACCAAATCCGTTAAGTAGATTTTAAAATTTAAAATGTGTACAAACCAAGATGAACAATTGGTATTTAAGTGGAGCGAGTATTGTGCCTTAAATCATGGGAATACACGTTTTAGCCACGTCACTTTTCTTTTATTTATTTAACTATTAACGTTCAAACTGCCATAATTCTTCTTGGGCCTTCAGCTCATCTTCTCCACTTACTGATCATCTGCTTCATTTTCGATAATAAATCTCTACTTAAAAAAATTAGAGAAACAACAATGGCTTCTACCTCATTCAAAACTCAATATCTTGTGAACCTCTCATTGAAAAATTCTAAAACTAGTCTCATTCAACTCAGATAAATATTCTCTTCAATTCTATTCTTTTGTTAGAGGGTGCGTCATGATTTTATTTGGGTTTCAATGTCTACAGTAAAGGACATTAAACTAGGGTTGAGATTTGTGTTGATTATAGAGATCCATGCGCGAATTGATGATTGTATTCGGGTTTATGACATGGAGGAGCACGTTGTGACAAATTTGGGAGGATTCCGCGACAAAATGTGTCGCAACCTGTAGTGAAAAACATACGTATGTAAGGAGGAGACGTGTTTTAGGACATGGATGACTTTATTTGCTTTAGAGAACGTGAGGAGGAAGAAGGAATGATGACGTGGCATTGTGGCATTAAGGTGAGAGGGTGTGTTTAATTATCTTGCTTTAATTTATATTCAAATTTGTATAACTTGTAACGTGTATAACTTTTACATACGAATTCAGAATGACACACCGTTGGATATGTTGGAATCATATCGACGAGCTATTCGCGACGACACTAATTTGGACTGATTCCGAGAAAGCTAAATTTTGGGGCTTATTTTGGATTTCAAATGCGTTCATAAATCAAGGTGAGTGAAGTTCTTACTCACAATTAACTGAATTATTTCCATATTTGTTAAATTAAATTATGAAATAAATTTGATTGTCTGGTTGTGATTGGCTGTTGATATTTGCTTAAATTGACATACAAGTAAATTGCAGTGTTAAGTTAGATTGACATTAAATTATTTATTCGATATTTAATTGCTAATCTGAAAACCTGACATTTGTTAACTAGTGAAACGACATAATATTGACTGTTTGATGAAATGTTTGTGATGTGTGCCTTGTACTGATTAGTGCATGGATATCGTTAATGTAAATTGTCCCCCTTATTCAGTTTATGATGTGTATGTTTGTCTGTGCTAATTTATTCAAATTTGAAGAAAGAACAATTACGGTTTAAAAATTAGTTAAATATATGTATATCTATAGTTTTGAAATAAATTATTTTATATTATTTATTATTAAAAAGAAAACTATTTTGGTAAAATATTTAATATATGTATATATAGTGATTCAAATTATTTTATTTTACTCAAATTATTTTAATATATATTTTGATAAAAAGGTTTTATTAATAATAATCTATTCTTTTTTCTTTCTTTCTTCAAATTAGTTGAATATTTGTAATTTTTCATAAATTGGAATTGTTCTCGATTTAAACCGTTGGTTCAAGTTAAAAAAAATCGATGTTTAAATAATCTTGATATTGATATGAAAATTTGGAGGCATGACTATTGTTTAAAAAAATGCGCTTATTGCTTGGAAAGACCCGGATCCAATATATATATTCAAAACCCATTCTAAGTAATAATACGACGTGATAAAGAAACTAAAGACTAGGAAATCGATAAATGAAGACCGGGAATCGTTGAATTTATTTGGATTGACTGCTAATGTCTCGATTGGGCTGATCACTTAATACGAGGTTATAAGTGGCATGGGGTCTGAATATATTTGAGGATTTTCGGATTCTGTTCCATTTAGACCTAGAACGGACTTGTATGGATTATGTGTCTGACACTGTAATTGACTGCGTAGCACTGATTTCTATTAATATATATCGGATTGTGGCAATTAATTATTCCCGTCTCTAAGTTTTACGTGCTTAGAGGTTATATATTGATAGAAATCAGTGACATATTGTAAATTGACAATGTGGCATACTCAAGTTATGAAGTGAGCTAGTGGTGATAATGTAACGACCCGTATTCTACACATCATAGGATTGTAGAATATTTATTTCTTTCCCGTGTGAAGTCGTATGGTCATATAACTTTGGGAAACATTTATTTGAGTCATTTCCCCTGTTCATGATTTTTGTCGATTTTTAAATGACCATTTTGCCCCTAGTCAATACTGTTTTGGCCATAACTTTTGATAGGGAAGGAATTTTGACCTGAAACCACTTCCATTAGATTCGTTTGATGGTTTCTCTTTCCGTAGAGTGGTCATAATAGCCAAACGGACTTACCGTTTGGGCTGTAGGGCTGAAACAAGGTTTGGAGGGTGAAAAACTGCATAATTGGGCTAAACCGGGTAGTTAGCAATTGGGCCATAAGGAGATTTCGGGATTGGGGTTGTATAAGGGCTGATTAGGGTTAGAAAATATCCTTTTTGTCATTTTTCCAGCCACCATTTCATTTCATAGAACCCTATTAATGGCCTCCACCCTCTAAATCACTCCAAACCACTCCAAACTTGAAGAAAAGAGATTAGCAAGATCAAATCAAAGAAGATCTTCACCTAATCAACCTTGAAGTCGCTGTTTTGCATTGGAATCAACATCAAATCCAAGCTTTATTTCAGATCTTGTTTTATTTGTGGCTAAGGTGAGTGATTAGCTTGCTTTTTGCACTAATTATGGTTATTTGGGGTGATTAGTGCTAATCAGCGTTTTTAGACGAAAATAAATTCTGGAAAAATGTTTATAAATTCATAAACAATGTTTTAGACCTCTGATATGAGTTTGGGTCAATTTGGTTAAGTTTTGCTAATCATGTCATTAGTTATGCTCACATATGCTTAAGGGAAAATATGGGGTTTTGGGCATGTTTTGATCTATTTTACCATGTCATATTGTTGTTTTGGTGTTTGAGGTCACTTGTATGTGTTGCTATGACTCTATGACATGCTTTGTGATTGATTGCAATAGTTAGAATGGTCAAAAACGTCGTCGAGTGGCGTAAACAGTCGCTGGAAAAGTCAGTGCAGGAAATCGGATCGGATCGCCCCTACCGATCCGAACCGCCCATTTCCCTTCACCACGAACCGAACCGATCGTATAGCGAAGCAAGCTGCGCCACAAGCTGAAGGATCCGAACCGATCCGAGGAGTCGCGATTCAAGACTTGGTGATTGAAGACTCCGACCCGACCCGCCTGGAGTGATAGCGACACGATCCGATCTGATCGCCTTGAGGACTACGAACCGGAGACTTGGAGGAGGGCGAGGAGTTTGGAGCTACGACCAGGAGGCGTGACCCGAGCCGTTTCGTGGTGGAGAACCCGATCCGATCCGGATGGGACTGGAGGCCACGACCCGATCTGAGGACTGATGCTTGGTGGTTGAGGGCGGCACGAATCACGACACGATGGAGGGTGCGAACCGAACCGAGGTGGTGGACCCGAACCGATCCGATGGGTGGTCACGAACCCGACCCGACCTGACTTGGTGAAAGAGACGATGATCCGAACCGATCCGAAGGAGGAAGATTCATAACCCGAAATGCAAAGGTAGTTCAAGTGGAAGTTCGAGCTCAGGATCCAGACGGGAACCAATGAGTTCACTTCGTGATTGGGCTTTGCTGCGGGACGTGTGCTAAGGAGTTGTCGATGTCTATGACTTTGGATCACTAGGTGTTGGAGGTAGAGAGACAAACTCGGGCTTTGGATATGGTGCGACTAGGGAGCTACCTACCAATGGAGTGGGGTCATGGAAGCGTTGGGCGTGATCCCATAGGTATGGCGTTGGTGGTAGTAGGAATGTGCATAGTCGTACAAAGTCGAGTTCTGTCATTTGAGTAAAGTGCTCTAGTGATCGAAGAAGTGGATGTCGTATGCTTTACGCACTGAGTGAGAGATGCGAGGATGGTTGCTATGTTTGATTGTTTGACACACACATCCCCACCCCCGTATACTTATATTATGTGTTGTGACATCTTAGAGTATTGTGCCGTGTAGTACTAACTCTTTGATTGCAGGTCCGGGTTCAGGTATGACTTAGTATACCTGTTATTATTCTGTTTATGCTTGCTACCACTCATACCAGACTGATGTCTGACCCAGAGTTTTATGTTTCTTCTTATTACTCTGGGTGCTCACACGAGCAGACTAGAGACAGGGATAGCTGGTAGTGCGCTTGGTAGATGGACTGAAGACGAGCAGGAGGCTCCACGTATGATATATAGTTATTCTCCCTGTGTCATGGTTGGTATCTACTTTGGGCATTAGTAGCATACCTGTTTTGCTCATCTTAGAGACAGTATTTTGAAGTTGTAATAAGCTGTATTTGATATTTCCGCTACTCTGATGATGTTAGTTCAAGTTTTCAGCTTATGCACTGTCTCATCTGTTTTATGTCAAGTATATGTTGGTTATTATATTTTATCCCATGCGCTGTGAGACATATTACAGGTTCTTTATTTGGTTCATCTTCTTTCTTTCTCATTCTTTGGCGACCGTCCCATGCCAATTGGATATGTGTACAGCGCACAATTGGAGTAAATGTCGGTTGGTGCGGGGCGGGCCGTCACACTTGGTATCAGAGCTCTAGGTTGCGTAATTCACCTAGGGAAAGACACTAGGGAGAGATAGTACGTATATGAGAGCGCGTATTTGTGATTATTTTGGTTTTCAAAAGCTATATCTATATATAGTATTAGTATTTTAAGGATGAAGTCGCATTACACTGCACTGGCACCACTATGGAGATGGTTAATCGTTTTCTCTTTAACAGATTTGACGATGAGCCGAGGAAGAGGTGCTGGCAGAGGGGCCAATAATGGGAATCCCCCTGACATGAGGGCTATGTTCACCAACCTCATGAGAGAGATGCTTGTGGATATTCAGAGGGAGGCTCCTAATGTTGCCAATGCTGGAGGTGCAGCGGTGCAAGCGCCTAGGGCCGATTTCGCCAAGCTGAGTAAGGATTACACTAATCTTGGTGGAAAGCCGTTTCACGGAACAGAGTCGGCCACGGATGTTCAGGATTGGTTGGATAGTTGCGACCGTATCTTCGATGACTTGGGTATCGAGGATGCGATGAAGAGAAGGCTAGCGTCTCGTCAGCTGCAAGGACGAGCGATGAATTGGTGGAATGCTATCAGGGCAGCCACACCAGAAGATCAAGTTACTTGGGATCAGTTTAAAGCTCGCTTTAGCGACAAGTATATCCCAGCTGCCCAGAAGTCGGAATTGTTTAGGAAGTTCTTGGAGCTTAAGCAGAATGGGAGGGCAGTATCGGATTATGTTGCTGAGTTCGACACCTTGTCAAAGTATGGGTTATCTCTAATTGATACTCCCGAAAAGAAAAATGAGAGGTTCATCACTGGCTTGGATGAATACTTAGGGGAGAGGCTGATTAATCACATCGATGAGACGTTTGAGTCGATCGTGGGAAAAGCTTTGAGGTCAGAAAGTCTTTACCCTAAGCCGAAGACTGGGGTTGTTGCTGCATCTGCTGAGGAGCCAAAGCAGCAAGCAAGCGGTGGAGGCAAGAATAACTCTCAGAATAAGAGGAAGCAGAACCAAGCTAAGGATGGCCAGAAGAAAAGCAGGAAAGAAGTCGAGTGCTTCAAATGTGGAAAGAAGGGCCATTATGCGAGAGAATGTAGGGCCAAGACAGTGGGAAAGAAGTGCTTTAACTGTGGCCAAGAGGGACATTTTAAGGATAAGTGCCCGCAACCTCTGAAGGAAAACCAGATTGTGAAAGCATATGCCATCAATGCTGTTCCTTCTTCGTCGAATGCCCCAACTGCGGCGGAGAAAGGAAAGGGAGTCGTCATTCAAGGTATGCTTTCCATTTACGATCTTCCTGTTAGAGTTTTGTTTGATACCGGGGCTTCCCATTCCTTCATATCTAGTGACCTGGTAGATAGGTTGGGATTGGAACCCGAGTTAGTCGATAGACCATTAGCTGTGACGAACCCGATTGGTGGTTCAACAAACCTCAGTATGATCTGTCGTAATGTGGTCTTATCGAGTCATGGATGTATGTTTGTTTGTGATTGCTTTGTTTTGGGCTTTACTGGGTATGGCATTATTTTGGGAGTCGATTGGCTCCAAAGATACGGGGTGGTGGTAGACTGTGAGGGCTTTTTGGTGACTGTTAGGGCGGATGATGGGCGGAGGGTAGTGTTTGGTAATCTACCCTGTGATGGGGTAATGGCTAGTTTCGTAAATTCCCTCGACATCCCGCATGATGAGTTATCAGGTTTGCCCGTGGTTGGCCAGTACCCGGACATCTTCGAGGAAGTGACCGGACTTCCACCACACCGAGAGATTGAGTTTCGTATTGATTTAGTGAAAGATGCCAGACCTATAGTGATGCCACTTCGTCGTATGGCACCACGAGAACAGCGAGAGCTCGAGGTGCAGGTTAGCGATCTTTTGAAGAAGGGATTCATTAGAAGAAGTGTTTCCGAGTGGGGAGCACCAGTTGTGTTTGCTACTAAGGCAGATGGTTCCCTTCGATTGTGTGTGGACTATCGCGAGTTAAATAAGGTGACGAGGAAGAATAAGTATCCTCTACCACGGATAGATGATTTGTTTGACCAACTGGAAGGAGCGAGAGTGTTCTCCCAGTTGGATCTCGCGACAGGATTTCATCAGCTCCGTGTAGCAGCTGATAGTATAGCTAAAACGGCATTTAGGACGCCGTCTGGGTTTTATGAGTGGTTGGTCATGCCATTCGGGTTGACCAATGCACCAGCATACTTCGTGGATCTTATGAATAGAGTATTCAGAGACCAACTGAATAAGTTTGTTCTTGTGTTCGTAGACGATATCCTTGTTTACTCAAGGACAGAAGAGGAACACAAGGAACATTTGAGAATTGTGTTGGAGGTGTTGAGAAGACACCAATTGAAAGCGAAGTTCTCTAAGTGTCACTTCTGGAGGAGAGAAGTGAGATTCTTGGGCCATGTTGTTTCAGAGAATGGTATTGCCGTGGACCCTGCAAAGGTGGCTACGGTACAAGATTGGTCTGCGCCCAAGAATGCAAAGGATGTAAGAAGTTTCTTGGGGTTAGCTGGATATTATCGTAAGTTTATCAAAGACTTCTCCAAGACAGCGGCACCGTTGACTCAGTTGACTAAGAAGAATCAAGCCTTCGTTTGGGACGGAGGGTGTGAAAAAGCATTCAAGAGTCTAAAGGAAAAGTTGACGCGTGCGCCAGTGTTGGTCATTCCTAAGGGAAATGAAGAGATGACGGTATACACGGATGCTTGTGGTACCGGACTGGGTGCGGTATTGATGCAAGGAGGTAGGGTTGTAGCTTATGCCAGTCGACAGCTAAAGCCACATGAGAAGAAGTATCCTACCCATGATTTGGAATTGGCAGCGATCGTATTTGCGCTGAAGATGTGGAGACATTACCTTTTGGGAGAAAGATTTGAGCTGTTTACCGATCATAAATCGTTAAAGTATCTCTTCTCTCAGAAAGATCTGAATCTCCGTCAGCAGAGGTGGTTAGAGTTCTTGGCTTCGTATGATTTTGATATCGCGTATACACCTGGGAAGGGTAATGCGGTAGTCGATGCCTTGAGTAGGAGACATGCCAGCTTAGGGGCAATGTTTCTTGAATGGAAGCAGCTGGAGTATATCGCGGGGTTTGATTTCAGACCAAGGTGCGAATTGGATCCAGTTATACTATCTAGCTTGACGATCAGACCCACTTTGATTGAGAGGATTGGTTCCAGTCAAAGGAACGACCCTAATTTATTGGAAGCCATCTCCAAGTTGGAAATGAATGTCGATGGGGAGATGGACAAGTATGGGCTTGATCGAGATGGATGGCTTCGGAAGAATGGAAGACTAGTGGTGCCCAACGTGAATGGTTTGAGGGATGAAGTGCTTAGAGAATGTCATCACTCAAAGCTAACTATACACCCCGGTGGTAATAAGATGTATCGGGATATGAAGCAGACTTACTACTGGGAAGGGATGAAAAGAGACGTTGGGAAGTTTATATCCAAATGCATGAATTGCCAGCTAGTTAAAGCCGAGCAAAAGAAGCCTAGTGGGTTGTTGCAACCATTAGAAATTCCCGAATGGAAATGGGAACAAGTTTCGATGGATTTCATCGATGGTTTACCGAGGACTAGATCGGGACATGATAGCATTTGGGTAATTGTGGATCGACTGACCAAGAGTGCAAGATTCATACCAGTTAAGTCGAATAGAACTGCAGCTAAGTTAGCAGAACTATATATGAAGTGGGTAGTGAGATTTCATGGAGTACCCAAAAGCATTGTGAGTGACCGAGATCCGTTGTTTACTAGTGGATTTTGGAAGAGCTTACAAGAGGCTTTAGGATCAGAATTACATCTCAGTACAGCATATCATCCTCAGACCGACGGTCAGACGGAGAGGGTGAATCGGATATTGGAAGATCTCTTGAGGGCTTGTATATTGGATTTTGGTGGATCATGGGATGATCATTTGCATCTAGTGGAGTTTGCATATAATAATAGCTACCAATCCAGTATCGGTATGGCTCCATATGAAGCTTTGTACGGAAGACCGTGCAATTCACCATCATGTTGGATAGAGACTGACGAGAAGTTTGTGCTTGGACCAGATGTGGTGAGAGGAACTTCCGATAAGATCAAGATCATTCGGCAACGAATGAAAGCTGCTCAGGATAGGCAGAAAAGCTATGCTGATAAGAGAAGAAGAGACTTGAAATTCTCCGTTGGTGACTTGGTGTTTGTCAAGATCTCTCCGCTGAAAAGCGTGATACGATTTGGCAGGAGAGGCAAGTTGGCACCAAGATTTGTGGGTCCTTTCCAAGTTCTCGAGGAAGTTGGGAATTTGGCGTATAGAGTTGGCTTACCAGAGAAAATGGCAGGAGTTCACAATGTGTTTCATGTTTCCCAACTAAGGAAGTTCGTTCACGACTCAAATGTGACTATTTCACCTGATCAGTTAGAGGACTTCGAAGTAGAACCTGAGGCGGTTGAGAACCGCAAGCCGATTCGTATTGTGGGGCATGATACGAAACAACTTCGAAGAAAGTCGGTGAAGCTAGTCAAAGTTCAGTGGGGCGAGGACGAAAATGATTGTGCCTGGGAGACAGAGGAGAGCATTAGAAAGGCTTATCCAGAACTCTTTGCCTGGTAAGATTTACTTTGCGATTTAGTTATTCCGCATGCTAGGATAGACTTGTTTTGCATGTTTGATGGTGTTTTATGATTGATAGGCATGCGGGACCCTTGTGTGTGTTTGATTAGGGAATTTCGGGGGCGAAATTTCTTAAGGGGGGGAGAGTGTAACGACCCGTATTCTACACATCATAGGATTGTAGAATATTTATTTCTTTCCCGTGTGAAGTCGTATGGTCATATAACTTTGGGAAACATTTATTTGAGTCATTTCCCCTGTTCATGATTTTTGTCGATTTTTAAATGACCATTTTGCCCCTAGTCAATACTGTTTTGGCCATAACTTTTGATAGGGAAGGAATTTTGACCTGAAACCACTTCCATTAGATTCGTTTGATGGTTTCTCTTTCCGTAGAGTGGTCATAATAGCCAAACGGACTTACCGTTTGGGCTGTAGGGCTGAAACAAGGTTTGGAGGGTGAAAAACTGCATAATTGGGCTAAACCGGGTAGTTAGCAATTGGGCCATAAGGAGATTTCGGGATTGGGGTTGTATAAGGGCTGATTAGGGTTAGAAAATATCCTTTTTGTCATTTTTCCAGCCACTATTTCATTTCATAGAACCCTATTAATGGCCTCCACCCTCTAAATCACTCCAAACCACTCCAAACTTGAAGAAAAGAGATTAGCAAGATCAAATCAAAGAAGATCTTCACCTAATCAACCTTGAAGTCGCTGTTTTGCATTGGAATCAACATCAAATCCAAGCTTTATTTCAGATCTTGTTTTATTTGTGGCTAAGGTGAGTGATTAGCTTGCTTTTTGCACTAATTATGGTTATTTGGGGTGATTAGTGCTAATCAGCGTTTTTAGACGAAAATAAATTCTGGAAAAATGTTTATAAATTCATAAACAATGTTTTAGACCTCTGATATGAGTTTGGGTCAATTTGGTTAAGTTTTGCTAATCATGTCATTAGTTATGCTCACATATGCTTAAGGGAAAATATGGGGTTTTGGGCATGTTTTGATCTATTTTACCATGTCATATTGTTGTTTTGGTGTTTGAGGTCACTTGTATGTGTTGCTATGACTCTATGACATGCTTTGTGATTGATTGCAATAGTTAGAATGGTCAAAAACGTCGTCGAGTGGCGTAAACAGTCGCTGGAAAAGTCAGTGCAGGAAATCGGATCGGATCGCCCCTACCGATCCGAACCGCCCATTTCCCTTCACCACGAACCGAACCGATCGTATAGCGAAGCAAGCTGCGCCACGAGCTGAAGGATCCGAACCGATCCGAGGAGTCGCGATTCAAGACTTGGTGATTGAAGACTCCGACCCGACCCGCCTGGAGTGATAGCGACACGATCCGATCTGATCGCCTTGAGGACTACGAACCGGAGACTTGGAGGAGGGCGAGGAGTTTGGAGCTACGACCAGGAGGCGTGACCCGAGCCGTTTCGTGGTGGAGAACCCGATCCGATCCGGATGGGACTGGAGGCCATGACCCGATCTGAGGACTGATGCTTAGTGGTTGAGGGCGGCACGAATCACGACACGATGGAGGGTGCGAACCGAACCGAGGTGGTGGACCCGAACCGATCCGATGGGTGGTCACGAACCCGACCCGACCTGACTTGGTGAAAGAGACGATGATCCGAACCGATCCGAAGGAGGAAGATTCATAACCCGAAATGCAAAGGTAGTTCAAGTGGAAGTTCGAGCTCAAGATCCAGACGGGAACCAATGAGTTCACTTCGTGATTGGGCTTTGCTGCGGGACGTGTGCTAAGGAGTTGTCGATGTCTATGACTTTGGATCACTAGGTGTTGGAGGTAGAGAGACAAACTCGGGCTTTGGATATGGTGCGACTAGGGAGCTACCTACCAATGGAGTGGGGTCATGGAAGCGTTGGGCGTGATCCCATAGGTATGGCGTTGGTGGTAGTAGGAATGTGCATAGTCGTACAAAGTCGAGTTCTGTCATTTGAGTAAAGTGCTCTAGTGATCGAAGAAGTGGATGTCGTATGCTTTACGCACTGAGTGAGAGATGCGAGGATGGTTGCTATGTTTGATTGTTTGACACACACATCCCCACCACCGTATACTTATATTATGTGTTGTGACATCTTAGAGTATTGTGCCGTGTAGTACTAACTCTTTGATTGCAGGTCCGGGTTCAGGTATGACTTAGTATACCTGTTATTATTCTGTTTATGCTTGCTACCACTCATACCAGACTGATGTCTGACCCAGAGTTTTATGTTTCTTCTTATTACTCTGGGTGCTCACACGAGCAGACTAGAGACAGGGATAGCTGGTAGTGCGCTTGGTAGATGGACTGAAGACGAGCAGGAGGCTCCACGTATGATATATAGTTATTCTCCCTGTGTCGTGGTTGGTATCTACTTTGGGCATTAGTAGCATACCTATTTTGCTCATCTTAGAGACAGTATTTTGAAGTTGTAATAAGCTGTATTTGATATTTCCGCTACTCTGATGATGTTAGTTCAAGTTTTCAGCTTATGCACTGTCTCATCTGTTTTATGTCAAGTATATGTTGGTTATTATATTTTATCCCATGCGCTGTGAGACATATTACAGGTTCTTTATTTGGTTCATCTTCTTTCTTTCTCATTCTTTGGCGACCGTCCCATGCCAATTGGACATGTGTACAGCGCACAATTGGAGTAAATGTCGGTTGGTGCGGGGCGGGCCGTCACAGATAACATTGTGTAAATCGTGACTGCGATGAACCTCTCACACCGGATTGATGGTAAACTGGCGGTTAGGTTGTATCTATATCTCTATTGAAACTCGAAAGCTTCGACGGTAGATCTACTTTGAAACTTGCGAAAAAAAGGGTATGTTCGATGTCCGTTTCTGGATATTAACTGGTGATTTACCTGGTGTTTGATGTCCGAGTCTGGATGAAAACCATGAACCATAAGGTGCACCTAGTTCCGGAATGATCTTTCGTGTCAGGAACCATCATATTGGAACCCAACATCCAATACGAGTCTTTCGTTTTGTTTGTAAACTATGTATGTGGGCATAACCACAATGCTTTAATATATTTATTTGCAAAATGGTTTTCAACACTATGCACTATTAATAGTATTGAAAGAAGATTTTCACGTATGAAAGCATGTTTGGTTAACATAAGACAAAACTCGCCCATTTGGTGTACGCTTGCATTGTGTGATGTAGGACGAACTTATGATAGCTTCCTTTTTCCAAAATCATTTGCGAATTTTCATAATACTTCTTTAGATTTCTACACCTATAACACTCATGTTATTTTGTATTTTAATTTGACTAATATGCGAATGATTTAGTTCTGATCCGAGTGTTTGTTGTGTTTCTTCTTATGCAATACGCTCGGGTCAGCCGAAGTTGCAATTAGCGAAGATTACCTTGCCTTGGGGACACTGTTACGATGATGAAGATGGTGCTCAGCAGACGTATCTATTATTATTATTCTGTTCCAAATATTGGTATGTTTATTATAATTAACTCTGATAATTGTTGTAAAATAAAATCAATGTATGTTTTAACAGCTTCATGAACTGTTATTTATTTATTATATTTTGTCCTTCCGCTGTGAGATTCTGTGATTGTTTTCTTCTTTCTTCTTTTTATTTTTTTTATCCCAATAACTATCCGTATTTTTTGATTTGCTTAAGTCCACATTGAGGATCATAGTTGATTTGAACAGTCAAAAATCATGGATGTTACGTTTGGTATCAAAGCCAGGTTTAGCGAAAACCTTGGCTCCATTTGGATTAACTCATCAGAGATAGGGTAGTAACACCCTAGAATGAGTTTGAGTGTATATGAGAGAGCGTACTTGTAATTTGATAAAATGGTTTTGTGTTGTGTTGATTTGTTCAGTTGAGTATTTATGAATTCTGGTCGGTACTTGGGACACCAATGCATTGATAGGGATTTCTAAACACTCGAATAGGGCTTATTGACATAAATTTGTTTTGAATTATATTTTATTTATATATGGATTATTTGAAAATATATGAATTTTGATTTTGTTGATAATAATATTAAATTTTCATCATTTATTACTCGATTATTCAATAATCTAAAACTATTGGTTACTGAAAGATTTAAGAAATAAATATTGAAAATTTATTGATAATGAAATAAGAAGTAAAATATGAATTTGAGAATTTGATTTCGGGTGATTTTGTAATATTGATTTGCAAATGGTTTGAAATAATATATTTATAGTTTAAAAATGTTTCATATAGAAATTGTTTTTAAATGAATTATTGGAAAAAGAAGAAGAAATAAGTGTATACCCTCTTTTCTTTGAAAATGATTTCGGTGATGAGTGCACGCATCATCAATGTTTATTTTCAAGAGTCTAAGCAGGGAGACATTTAATTTTTTTTTTATGAAATTGAACTTTATTTAAATCCCTTTTATAGTATGGTTTTACGTAAACGATATATTATATGAAAAAAAAATTTAAAAAAAAGAACCTGAAATTTAATTCTTGAAATCTTGAATAAGCAATGAATTGAAACTTCTGAATATTAAGAGAGTTATAAATAAAATAAAATTCTTAATAATTGGATAATAAATTGAAATGAACGATAACCACTGAAACTCGTGTAATAATCAATTCTGTTCTATAACATAAATAACTTACCAATTAACTAAGAAGTTGAATGTTATAAGAATAAGCAATTAATTAAGTGAAAATTAGGCACACATCCCTAAAACGAAACTTAATTAAGGCCACATCCTCCCTAAAGTTTCGTTACATATCCGGTCCCTAGAATTGAGCTACCGCCCAAAAAATTTTATCCCATCCGCTTCCTGCCTTCCCCCTTCGTCTTTTCCCTGTTTTGATCCAAAAAAAAAATGCGCTATGACATAATTTTTTTTTCAAAAAATAGAAAATATTATCAGAAGTATTCACCATAAAAAATAAAAATTTGCATACTACTGTGCAACAATGTCTGAAAAGTAGCATACATAATGCATATATTCATATAGTGTATTTATGTTGAAAATCTAGACCAATATACGCATACACGTATGTAACTTTTACCAAATAACTGCATACATGTATGCATATAAAGTTGAACTGGGATTCATGTGTTATGAATAGTTGCATATATGAATGCAACTATTCTGTATATATGCATGCATGTGTGCAACAAATTTAAAAGGGGCGATGGCTTCTGAATATGCACACGAATGTATGCATGTATTATGTACAAGAGCATAAATGTGTGCAACAATGTCTGAAAACAGCGAATGCTTAAAAAAAAACAGGCCAAATTTGAATATATGCATAAAAGGATGCATGTAATGCAGTTTAGCTGCATACATGTAAGCATTTATACTGCAGTTTTGGCGCAACACTGAAATATAAGCATGAATGTATGCAAATATTTATGAATAGGTGCATCTTTTTATGCAAAAACCTGCTGTTTCGCTGTTTTTTTTTTTTTTGTTATTTTGGGTTTTGATGTGTTTTTTGATTGATTTTCCATCTGAATTTTTTGGCGTGAACGTGTTTTATTTAATAATGAATTTTCATGATTTTTTTAATATTTTTTATATGTTTTTGAAAAATAGGGACCTAATTTATAATAAGTTTAGGACCGGATGTGAGCCTAATTTTGAAACTTAATAGGGACCTGTGACAAACGGACCCATTAATTAATGCACAAGTATAAGAATGGAAAATCAAAGTGGAAAATTTTGACTGGTTATAAATAAAATTTAAGTTATGTAATAAACGATATATACTTAGTTATGTTATGCTAAGTAACATGAATTAACTGAATTAATGAAAAATTGATTAAGCAAATTATTTAGTAATACACTAAATGTATTGATATTAATGTTTGGTCTGGTGAAAATATAAGTGAACAGGCTTATAATTATAAACTTAACGATGGTTGAGAGAATTAAATTAGCGGCAGTTCGTAATTTTCTAAATTGAAGTTTAAATGAATGTATAGAATCCAAAATAAGTCGGAATTCTTTGAAAAAAGAATCTTTCGGTTCTATTGGATTATAGTTTCCTAATGAAAGAGAAAATTTTAAATTTCAACTTGGAAATTTGAAGATATGTGTAAATCAAAATTTCAGAAAACCAGCACCAGGGAAATTCGCGATTTAAAATTAAATTATAAATAAAATGGACGATAGTTAAGTTTAAACGAACTCTAAATTTGGTTGATAGAAGTGTTAAGAATATTGAACTAAATATGAAGCATAATTCAATGTAAGTCAACTAAATATGAATTGGAAAATTTGCTTGTTTATTTAAAACAGCAACAACTCGTAGCTTAAACAACGATATAGAGTAATAAATAAAATAACCAAGCGTTGACATTGGAAATGAATTTGAGAATGAAATATAACAAATGAAATTATGAATTGTTTAAAAGTGAAATAAATAATGAGATCATGCTAATAAAAAGTTACATTGAAATTTTTTGTTAGATTGCTTGGTTGAATGAATATAATTGATTGGATATTTTATTTATGTTTTAGTTGCAATTGATAAATTCAATTGTGTTTGCTGTAAACATATATATATATATATATATATATTATTTCTTTTATATGTTGTTGAGTGCTTAGTAGGTACCAAAAGAAACTTGCTTGCATTGGAGCTAATTGCGCATAAAAAATAGCTTTTGCTTGCTGAATTTTTTTCCTGCTAATAACGCAAATGAAAGGTACATAAATCGAATTTATATATCGTATTTTGGCATTTTATATTGTTTTCCCCATTTTGGGATGCCTCATCATGAGATGTATATTTATGATCATATATATTATTGTTTTCCGGACCTAACCGTACAAAGGAGACTCTGCCGAAATTTTTCGTGAAATTATGACTTAGAAAATTGTGTGAAAATGTGAGTTTTGTATAAGTTAAATGTTTCTAATTTAGTAGAAATTTTATACTATTTTAATTTTATTTTGCCACTTCATTCTACGCTCCTTTTTTAGGACGAAAAGTTTTAAGTGGGGGAGAGTGTAACATCCTGAGTTTTGCGACAATTTAAAATATTAAATTTTATGTGATTGAGAACAAAATTGTTTTAAATATTAAAATTTATGATTTATATCGTATATTGATAAGGCGTGAACTAAAATTGACTTGTTGAACAATGAACTGCAATAGCTATATATGATAATGAAAGGGTTTGACAATCTATTTATAATGGAGTTTGAAATTTATATCGAACTAACAATATAAAAATGGATTAACTAATTTTGAGATTTATTCTATTCATGGAATATGGAAATTTTATATCAATTCGATTGTGCAATGAAATTTCAGCTTGTAGTCAATGTAAATTTTTACATTTACCATAGGATAGTTATAAATTGGTTTATTGTAAATTTTGTGGATCGAAATTAATATTTTTGTTATTTGGATTAAATTGAGTTAATGAATTTGTAATTAAAACTTCAATGATTTAAATTTTGGAAATTTATGCTAAAAACTTAATTTAATGGTCTAATTATAGAAATTCAATCTATTATGACAATTGTGACTTGTTTTGACTCCAAATAGATTCATGATTCATTTATATTGATTGATAGTGAAGGTTGGAATCTAATATAAATACATTTGTTAAATTTACTGGTGTAATTAATAATTGAAATGAAATTTTGAATTAGTAAATAATGAAATTCGACTTACTTGAACAATAATAACTTTATTGATTATAATTGGAATTAAAATTTGGTTTGTTTCGGTAAGTATTAAAATTAATATTTAAGTATTTGAATGAAATTGACTTAACTAAATTATAATTGGAATTAAAATTGAATTTAGAGATTTAATAATGTAAATTTATTTGTAAACTTTACCAAGTTTATTTAGTAACGAAATTTAACTTGTTATAATTATAATAATTTGCTTTGATTATAAATGAAACCATGATTTTATTTGTACTATTTATTGAGATTTGAAAGTTAATATTGAATATTTGGAAGTTAATATTGGATATTTGAACCAAATTGAGTAATAAATTTGTAATAAAGCTTAGTGACTTAATTACAAAATTGACCAATTATAACAATAAATCATTGGTTTTGATTATATATATATATATATATGTATATATTACATGACATTTCACAACGTCAGCTTCATCAAATATCGACCGTTGAAATCGGTTTATATAAATATTTAATAAACCGGTAGCGTATGTAACGAACATAGTGAAATATTACGCGAACATTTTGTTTAAAATTTTGAATGTATTATTTCGCGTTTGTGTCGGTGCAACAAGGAAAACAATATTTGTAATTATGTGGTTGAACAATCCGTTTTATTTTATGGTATTTGTATTTTCGTACATATAGACATACAAGATTGATCGGTGTATGTCATTTAACCAAATCCGTTAAGTAGATTTTAAAATTTAAAATGTGTACAAACCAAGATGAACACTTGGTATTTAAGTGGAGCGGGTATTATGCCTTAAATCGTGGGAATACATGTTCTAGCTACGTCACTTTTCTTTTTATTTATTTAACTATTCACGTTCAAACTGCCATAATTCTTCTTCAACGTTGGGCCTTCTACTCATCTTCTCCACTTACTGCTCATCTGCTTCATTTTCGAAAATAAATCTCTACTTAAAAAAAAAATTAGAGAAACAAAAATGGCTTCTACCTCATTCAAAACTCAATATCTTGTGAACCTCTCATTAAAAAATTCTAAAACTAGTCTCATTCAACTCAGATAAATATTCTCTTCAATTCTATTCTTTTGTTAGAGGGTGCGTCATGATTTTATTTGGGTTTCAATGTCTACAATAAAGGACATTAAACTAGGGTTGAGATTTGTGTTGATTATAGAGATCTATGCGCGAATCTATGATTGTATTTTGGTTTATGGCATGGAGGAGCGCATTGTGACAAAATTTGAGAGGATTCCGCGACAAAAAGTGTCGCAGCCTGTAGTGAAAAACATACGTATGTAAAGAGGAGACGTGTTTTAGGACATGGATGATTTTATTTGCTGTAGAGAACATGAGAAGGAAGAAGGAATGATAACGTGGCATTGTGGCATTAAGGTGAGAGGGTGTGTTTAATTATCTTGTTTTAATTTATATTCAAATTTGTATAACTTGTAATGTGTATAACTTTTACATACGAATTTAGAATGACACACGGTTGGATACACTGGAATCATATCGACGAGCTCTTCGCGATGACACTAATTTGGACTGATTCCGAGAAAGTTAAATTTTGGGGCTTATTTTGGATTTCAAATGCGTTCATAGATCAAGGTGAGTGAAGTTCTCAATCACAATTAACTGAATTATTTCCATATTTGTTAAATTAAATTATGAAATAAATTTTATTGTCTGGTTGTGATTGGTTATTGATATTTGGTTAAATTGACATATAAGTAAATTGCAGTGTTAAGTTAGATTGACAATAAATTATTTATTCGAAATTCAATTACTAGTCTGAAAACCTGACATTTGTTAACAAGTGAAACGACAAAATATTGACTATTTGATGAAATTTTTGTTATGTGTGCCTTTTACTAATTACTGCATGGATATCATTAATGTAAATTGTTCCCGTTATTCAGTTTATGATGTGTATGTTTGTTTGTGCTAATTTGTTCAAATTTGAAGAAAGAACAATCGCGGTTTAAAAATTAGTTTAATATATGTATATCTATAGTTTTGAAATAAATCATTTCATATTAAAAGAAAATTATTTTGGTAAAATATTTAATATATGTATATATACTGATTCAAATTATTTTATTTTACTCAAATTATTTTAATATATATTTTCATAAAAAGGTTTTATTTATAATAATCTATTCTTCTTTCTTTCTTTCTTCAAGTTAGTTGAATATTTTTAATTTTTCATAAATTGGAATTGTTCTCGACTTAAAACCGTTGATTCAAGTTAAAAAAAATCGATGTTTAAATAATCTTAATTGATATGAAAATTTGGAGGCATTACTATTGTTTTAAAAAATGCGCTTATTGCTTGGAAAGATAGATATATATATATATATATATATATATATATATATATATATTCGAAACCCATTCCAAGTAATAATACGACGTGATAAAGAAACTAAAGACTTGGAAATCGATAAATGAAGACCAGGAATCGTTGAATTTATTTGGATTGACTGCTGATGACTCGATTGGGCTGATCACTTAATACGAGGTTGTAAGTGGCATGAGGTCTAAATATATTCGAGGATTTTTGAGTTTTGTTCCATTCAGACCCAGAACAGACTTGTATGGATTATGTGTCTGACACTGTAATTGATTGCGTAGCACTGATTTCTATTAATATATATCAGATTGTGGAAATTAATTATTCCCGTCTCTAAGTTTTACGTGCTTAGAGGTTATATATTGATAGAAATAAGTGACATGTTGTAAATTGACAATGTGGCATACTCAAGTTATGAAGTGAGCTAGTGGTGATAACATTGTGTAAATCGTGACTGCGACGAACCTCTCACACCGGATTGATGGTAAACTGGCGGTTAAGTTGTATATATATCTCTATTGAAACTCGAAAGCTTCGACGGTAGATATACTTTGAAATTTGCGGAAAAATGGTATGTTCGGTCCGTGTCCGGATGTTAACTGGTGATTTACTTGGTGTTTGGTGTCCGACTCTGGATGAAAACCATGAACCATAAGGTTACACCAAGTTCCAGATTGATCTTTCATGTCAGGAACCATCATATTAGAACCCAACATCCAATACGAGCCTTCGTTTTGTTTGTAAACTATGTATGTGGGCATAGCCAGTATGCTTGCTAAGATTAATATATTTATTTGCGAAATGGTTTTCAACACTATGCACTATTAATAGTATTGAAAGAAGGTTTTCATGTATGAAAGCATGTTTGGTTATCATAAGACAAAACTCGCCCATTTGGTGTGCGCTTGCATTGTGTGATGTAGGACGAACTTATGATGGCTTCATTTTTCCAAAATCATTTGCGATTTTTCATAATACTTCTTTAGATTTTTGCACCCATAATACTCATGTTATTTTGTATTTTAATTTGACTAATATGTGAATGATTTAGTTATGATCCGAGTGTTTGTTTTGTTTCTTAATATGCAATACGCTCGGGTCAGCCGAAGTTGCAGTTAGCGAAGATTACCTTTCCTTGGGGACACTGTTACGAAGACGAAGATGGTGCTCAACAGACGTATCTATTATTATTATTCCGATGCAAATATTGGTATGTTTATTATAATTAACTCTGATAATTGTCGTAAAATATAATCAATGTATGTTTTAACAGCTTCATGAACTGTTATTTATTTATTATATTTTGTCCTTCCGCTGTGAGATTCTGTGATTGTTTTTCTTCTTTCTTCTTTTATTTTTTTTTATCCCAATAACTCTCCATATTTTTTGATTTTCTTAAGTCGACATTGAGGATCATAGTCGATTTAAACAGTCAAAAATCATGGATGTTACATACTGATATATGTATATAATGTTTTAGTATAATAATAACTATCAACATCAATCTTCTTAATTTATCAGTATATAACATTTTAGTATAATACAAACTATCAACATCAATCTTCTCAATCTATCAGTATATAACACTTTAGTATAATACAAACTATCAAGATCAATCTTCTCAATTTTCACTCTACCAAGTGCCAACCATAGTTCAGATAACATGACAATGAAAATAATATAATATGAACATACCATGTGATATCGTAAATATTAACAAAAATAAAAATGATAATTCAAATGATGCCATCCCCACACGTATATTTTGACTGTGGAAATAATAGGTTAGTTTTAGAACATAACCATAATTTTTATAACAAATTTTGAAAGAAACATTGTAGTTAACAATACATTTCATATCATAAAGTTAAAAAAACTAGGCTTCTTTGTTTTGCTGTAGATGCATCATCATCCAATTTTCAGCAATGTCGAGAATCTGGAAAACTGATTGTGCTTTTAAACTGTCAATTTCAACCTTCCCGTTATGGTCTGGTAGTTCAATTTTATCCAATATCTTAATATTTTTCATTATAAACCGTGCACAATCATTCCTATAAAGCAATGTCAAGGTAAGCAAAACTTATTTATGTAATGCATGGTAAAGAGAATACGCAATATTTGCAGGCTAATTAAAGTATGAATTGACGCTATAGATACACATTCATAATTTTATCAGAAAAAGGTATAATGTTTTACTTGCGGGTATGGTTGTTGCTATGGGCATTTTGGTTATTTTATTCCTTTTCTTCCAAGATCTTTGTTTATAATATTGTTTTCCTTCCAAATTTTTTTGAACAAATCATCAATTTTCTTTTTCTAAAGAATAATAATTTTAAATACGATAGTTGAATATAGCATTTTTTTCCTTTCATAATTTTCATACTATGTTGTGTACAGATTTTACTTACTAAAACTAAAGCTTGTTTGAAGCTAGGAGTTGATGCTCGTATTGATCTGGTGATTGGTTTATTGGAGTCAAAATATGTCCAAGATAATGTATTACAGTCTAGTACTAACAATGTCCAGTGGTTAATATAATGGAACGGAAAGAAGATGGTTTTTGCATAATCATTTAGGACATTTTCTTTTATTCTTAGATGAACTAGATCCTCTATCACTTTCTCCAATTCTAAGACATAGCATTCTGCATATGAATAATTGTTAGAACCTTTAATACTTAAATTTAACATTATAATACAAAAGCTTAAAGTTACCATCATTATAGTGTTGAAGATGTAATTATGCTCATATTGCTCCTGCTTTTGAACAAACCAATCTATGATTTGATTGTAAAAAAATTGTAACTTAGTTAACTATGCTTTTTCCTATATGTTAATGGATTTGTAATACACAAATATGTTATATTCATCTACCATTTGCATAATCTATATAATATAATCCCTTAATAGGACAAACCAAGAGACAAAAAGCGGTCAGGATTTAATTTTGAGATTACATCAAATGGCTAGAAATTTGACACCTTGCCTTCCGTCATACTTAACTGAATGAACACACGCTTTCTTGCACCCACTACTATTCTTTCATCCACGTTTTTATCACAGCATATTTCTTCTCCACGTTCATTTCCTCTGCTCCGCATTACTTTCTTCCTTCAATTAGGTACTTCCTCATCTAATTTATTTGCTCTTCTACCCTTTTGCATATCAGAAAATTGATTTTTCTTTCGGATTCAAATTTTCTTCACGCTCAGCTTCTAGATCCCATGGCTCACGAAATCGTATCCCTCCTCTTTCTAATTTGAACCATGTCAGGTATTTTTTTTTTTTGTAATTTATAATTCACGCTCGGCTTCTAGATCCCATGGCTCACGAAATCGTATCCCTTCTCTGCCCATGTCAGTTTTTTTTTTTTGTAATTTGTAATTATGTTTGTTGGAGCATTCATAACGCATTTTTCTATCTTCATTTCTTTAATCCAAACGTTTTTTACGAAGACATCAGCTGGATATTGAATTTTTAAACTTATACTGTGAGCATATTTAGTGGTATTGATCAGAGGTTAAAATAAAAGCTGACTGATGCATCCATTTGCTGAATCGGTTGGAGTTTGCTTACTACCCAAATGGTTTTTTTTGACATTGTGTGCCAAAAAATTTGTTCAAACAAGGAAACACGTCTGCTTTAATTTGCCATATTTTTTTTTCTTCTCCCTTAATGTGAATCTTTCCTGGAAATGGACTTTATTTGTTGCAAGGAATTATCAAGAACACTGACTTGATTTGGAGATGATTTGCTTTCATTCTCTAAATGAGAAACATAGCCTATGACATTGTCTTTCATATAAATTTTCACTTCCAGCTCAAAGTTTGTGCATCTGATTTTTTTTTGCATCTTACACACCAGTCAATGTATACACAATGTTATATTTGTGCAAATTTAACATTTTCTTTAATATACGAATGTTATATATAATCAATGGACATTTATATTTACGTAATTTTAACCTTTTCACTCTTATATACAAATGTTAAATATTCAGCATACATTTAATGCTATATTTTTGCAATTTCAACATTTTCACCCATAGAATGTTATTATAACTTTATTTCAAAAGATTGAACACTGATTTGTAAACAAGTATTAAATTCCAATTATATCAGTTGACTAATATTTTGAGCGATGATTAGCACATTACTTGCAAAAATAAAGTTACTTCTTCAACATTTATAAATTTCAAAAATGTTTCCATGTAAATCTAAATTTCGTGAGCCATGGGATCTAAATTTCAAAAATGTTATAATATATATATATTTCTTTTACTCTATAATGCTACAGTTCAAAGCCGTTAAATGCAACTCTGTTTTGTATCTATGATTCAGTTCTTAGTCTTTTGAGTTTATATTATGTTTGTGGTGTTCACAAAGAGCATCCTGGCTCTTCATGATGTGTCTGCTTAATCTTTGGTGTAGGTTTCAAGTTTTTCTTTCATCTCTTGCCAAAGTATGGGTGTATAAAATCTTATCTATTAATCAGTTTGAACCCCAATAAAGCAGGTACCCATGTAAAAGTGATATCCTAAGTAATAAAAATACAAGGTTTGGAAAGCATTTTGATATATCTATTCTTGCTGGTATTTTAAATCAAAGTATATACTTTCTCCTTTTCACTTTCCTAATTTTCCATTTTTGATTTATAATAAATTGTCGTTTTTACATTTTTTTTCTCTATATAAATAGTTGTATATTTGTAATACTCACTCAACTCTATGTGTGTACCGTAAGTTTGGCAAAGCGGTTTACATATTGACATATTCACTCACTTCTTGGATGCATATAATAGTTGTACGAAGAAAGCAAAGTAGTTGAACCTTATGTAAATTCTAACATTATCCATCAGACTCAAGCAATGTGGAACCGGTTTCTTTTTTCTTTTTTCTTTTTTTATTCCTTTTTTTTTGCCGAAAAAACTGAACTTAAAATTGTCAAGTAACATTTACATATACATCGGCCTTATAGAGATATTATCCGGTTATTCAAGATAGTGCCAACACAGTTCATAGTACTCGGGTACACAATGATAGTATATTTTTTTCAGTTCAATCTCATTTTTTATTACATATGACAATCGATATCAATGTTTTGAACTCTTGATCTAGCTTTGGAGTCCAATGATATCGCATGCAATTCTTCCTCCGGCAGTCCCGGTTCTTCTGAGCTCATGTCCACCGAGATCGTCAGGATCAACATGAACAACAACCGCACGTCCAATAATTGAATTTTGGCCAGTAAGTGGGATCTGAGAATCAGAAAGAGAAAGAGTAACGGTCCCATCCTCGGCAACTGACACATTTCCTTGGTCTCCAGCATGACGGTTTTCATCCTCTGGTGCCCCATGTTCCTTTTCAAGAGGGTTGAAATGAGGACCAGTAGACGCTCATCCATTTGTTGTGTCACCAAGAGCATGAACATGGAAACCATGAAGGCTAGGTTTGAGGCCAGAGATAGTTCCGATTACAGCAGTTGGACCATCTCCCTCTTGAGTGAAGAACACTTGGCCCTTGATTTCTTCAGCACTATTAAGTATAGCAATAACCTTCACCATTTTCACTGTGATTGTTTTAGCACTATTAAGAATTTTGAAGACAGAGCGGTTTCATGTTCCAAATATAGCTGGACTATTTGTAGATTTGTTGCCATTAAAGGTAGATATGGTTCAAATATAGCTAGATCCAACAGAAAAGCTGTATGAAAGAGGCTTCGGATGCTCCAAATACTCTTCGACACTCTGTAAATTTCTTCCGTGGCTTATGTTAGAAGATAAGTGAATTTTTTTAGTTTGACTTAGGTAAAAGAATATGAATGTTTTTACTGATATGAAGCTATCTTTGGTTTTTTTTTCTTAGCTCTTTATTGTTATGGATTCTGGTTATTCCATTCTTTCCATATATGATATGAGCTAAATCACAACCTTTAGATTTGTTGTTGAATTTACTTTTGATAATTTGAATTTTTGTACATAATCCCCTGGAACTGCTTGATATGATGTCCATATATTTTTTAGCATTCATCCTTACGTAATTAAAATACTTGCACTAAAAGAACAAGTGTCTGCCAGTTTCTACGTCTTCATGACATAAAATTCATGTTGTTTCTTCGAAGTTTGTCCATCTGTTGATCTTTGCCTTTGTATGTGGTCTATCAACAACTGGAAAAAGAACAAAAAGACATTTGAAGACAGTTAATTTTATTTCAAATTATATCGTTTAATTAATTTTGGTTGTTTTCCTTTGATAAATAATCATACATCCAGTCTAAAATAACACGAACACTGGAAAAAATATACACATTTTCCACTGTAGTATTAATTCTTGAAACATTTATACTACAACGAAAAATGTGTATTTTTTTCTATATCAACTGATCTTTTATTTAAGGTGAGCTTTATGTGTTTGCAGTTGAGAATAAGAAGGAAGACACAAGATTTATATTTTTTTTTTCATACAGCTACCGTGTTAAATATTTACGTATGAATTTTGTTAGGTGAATAACCTGGAAGTATTTTTCATATTGTTTCATATGTAATGATTTAACTTCTTCCATTTGTTTATATTTATGCATTAATGTTCAGACATCTTTGAAGCTTTTACAGTTCACAGATTTCATTTATACGATATATGCATTTAATTCGAATAACCTGGAAGTATTTGTCAAATCATTTCATATTTAATGATTCAACTTCTTCCGTTTGTTTGTACAGTAATTCGGTATTTATTATGATGGTATATTTTTCATCTACTTTTTTAATTGACTCCATTATTTTGTCAGTTTCTTTCAATAATCTCCATTCATGATGTACATTTTTGGTAGACAATGAATACTTTGATATTGTGTTGTATAGTAGTTGCATAGTAGCATTGATGCCTCCTGTTCGTTTATTTTCACAAACATATTCCCATTTAGGTTTGATTAATTTATAATTGTAATTATTCATAATCTATGCTACTGTATTATTGTTGTTGTTCTCAGTTTAAGCAACCAACTATGCAATCATATATGTTAGAATGGCATTAATGAAAATGATGCCTAAATCAGATGAGGCATAAGTTGAACAACTCTTTTAATATGGGCTACAACAAATGGCAAGTACCATTAGTTTATCAACTATTATAATCAGTGTTACTCCTTACTCTTGCTGTAGGTAAGACTATTGTTAATTGGGTAAATATTTCCTTAAATTTACATTTGTTGTCATGTGGATCGTCCACTTCATTAATGCTATTGAATAATGTTTTAATCAAGGGAAAATATATGCTAGCAGGTTGCACGTGTTGGATGTTTGACAAGTATGATGCTACATACAAGGAGCATCAGAAATGAATTTATGACTAAATGGGAGGTCTCAATATATGAATCTACTATACGTTATTTTTTTTCCATGTATTTATTAATCTATGTCCATTTCCATAATACATGTACAAATGATAACTTTTATATGTTGATTATTTCTCTTCATGGATATGCCCTCATTTTCATGCAACCATTTGTTAAATGCTAACATGCTCTTTTTGCAAGTCAAAGCGAACCATGTTTCATATTCATCTTTCACTTAAAAGATGAATCATACTTGCATTTAATTTTTTGATTCATGTATATTATAGTCTTGGTTTTTACATCTATTATTTTTGGTAACCATTTTAAATTGATATACTGCATGTCAGTTTCTTTCTATAGTGACACTTTGCAAACTATTTTAGACTACAATTTCAGCAGTTTTCAAACTTACTATGTTTTTCTCAATCTATTCATTTTTTTATTACTACTTAATACTATACATGGAAATATAAATAAATTTTCATAGTACTATTATACGGTCTTTTAATTATTTATCTGTTTAACCTAAAACTGCATAACAGATAAATGATGAGCATTTTGTCCAGTGGAATATAAAAGAAACAAATTGTTCTTTAGTCAGCTTTTGTTTCATGTTATGCATTAGTAAAATCTGAGAAGTTTCCATTGAGCACTCTGTAGCTTAACCAGTAAAATCTGAATGTTAACTAGAAATAATAGATGACACCATTTGTTTTTTGTCTAGAAATATGTATAACAATTTCCCTTTTCTAACCATTTTCCTACACAAAAATTTTCAAGTATGATTTTCATGAAGTCATATAAATTCTTTACATTTTTTTTTCAGATCGTTTGATAATGAAGCTTTATAAGAAGGGCTGGCATTTGCTTTGTTCTTCTTCTCTACATGCATTGTGAACATAATGCAATATTCCATTGGTAATAGGCTATAAAGCTTATAAAAAAATGCTGCTACATATTATGAACATGTTCTAACATTCTATTTATAATGGGAAACATATTCTTAATCCTAACTTGGATTGAAATCCAGCAATGTGTATGTCAAATTATTGATGCTTATAATTTATAAAATACAATAGGGCATTCACATATATTTTTAGTTCACATAGTTCACAGTGCTATGTTCTTCTATCAGTCTCTCATTACTGGTTTCCCCATATATATATATATATATATATATATATATATATATCTTTAACTATGCCGAATTCTAAACTACTGAATTGTTTTTTATCCCTATCTTATGAATGCTAATATTTTCTGCTTATTGTTCCTTTACTTCAATCATTGGTAATTACTGTTCACTCTGTTATGTTGTTGTAACTTTTTAATTATGTGGATGTACTTTTTTCTATTATGTACTCATTTTTTTATGTTCATTGTGTTCAACCAATGCAGAATATCACATGATATCATTGCTTAATTCATCGTTTCGTACATATATCTTTCATCAACTCAATAGAGATACATAAAATTTTACACTGTTTACCCTACGTGCAACATATACCTACTCGCTATACGTGCATTATTTACTTCTTGTTGCAGAATTTAGTTTCTATAGTACAATCCTAACACATACATATATCGCTTACATTATATATCTTGCTATTACACATTATGTTCTCACCGCTTATTGATGAATGCAAACTAAAACACTCAAAAGTCTATGCTCCCGTGCATCGCACGGGTTTCCTCTCGTTTAGCATAATAGTGGGTATTAAGAATAAAATGATATATTAATATATCATTCTATAAATGTATTACATTGCAACCGACTTTAAACAAGCAATACTTCTTAAGCTTTCTAACCCTAACTTGATATAATTGATGTGTAAGTTGAAAGAAACTTCATATGACATTGTTTAAAATTTAAATGCTATATTTACATAAAATTTTGCACTATAACTCAAGATGAATTGTGACGGCAAGGAATTTCGCTCGGTCCGAACCAGTCGCTAAACCGATCCAGGCCGTTCGAAACGCCCTATCGTTCGAGAACAGGACAAAATAGAACGCATACAGAAGAACATTTCATTGTTATTACAACAATGCACCAGATTACAAGAATGTACAGAGTATAAATGAATATTACACAGAAATATCAGAGATTTAAATTACATTTAAATACATCGCAGCGGAAAATAATACAATACACAACTAGAAGAGATATACGGATACAAAGCTTTCCGGATATCGTTCCAGCTGTAACCCAGGATCCTGTGAATATAAATCTGCAAAACCAAAACTACTAGCTGCCCGTGTCAAAAATAAGGGCACCCAGAGTTTAGGTTAAAACAATAAACTCCAGGTCAGTCATGTGACTGGTGTGAGAACTAAAACAGTTAATCTTTATTTTAAATCATTAGGTAAATCAAGGGACCACGCCGTATAACACGGAACGGGTTTCCTCCCAAGAATACCAGTGCATAAAACAAACAGCGCAATGCTAAATAAAGAAAAATGAAGCTGTTATAAGACCCAGGTCCCATCACACAATGCAACGCAGCCGAGGATAGGGCTTTCCCTTATAACAGCCAAAGAATGCTTGATACGTTTAAAACAAATCATTTGATACTATTATAAGTGCATAGTGTATAAAACAACTTCAAATCATAAGTATCAATCATAGGCGGCATAAGCGCCCCATCCCACTATGTCGCCATATATAGGATTACAACTAAAACCGCAAATGTCACGTATTTGGAAATTGGATTTCCATCTATGAACCGAGGCAAAAGATAGTCCTCAACCGATTCGAGACTGCCTAGCCCGAGTCTCAGGATCAGAGCTCGAGTGACCCTAGGAGCGACAGGGCCGGTCCACCGATGTGGATTAAAATGCCTGAGCACTGCGTTTCGCCGCCCTTTGGGGCGTAAATGAGCCAACTAAATGACTCCATCGTTTCGAGAACGACCGATCAATCCGAGGCGCCTCGCAACAGCAACAACCACATAAGTCAAACTCGTCAGGGCGTGTAAAACCACTGACGCCACTTCTAGCTAGAAGGAAACGCAGGCCCTCCCTGAGGTCCTTTCTCCCGTTTTTGGTTCATACCGGGTGTGAAACACGCGAGGTAAACGTTACACAAAGCTACGCCACAAAGGCCGTGCTTTGATCATCACCACAAGACTTTGCTTTTCAACAGAAGCCTTGATCATTTGCACCTTAGCATGCCACACAGGCAAACCATCCTATGCAACCGATATCAGTCACACAGAATGAAATCCGATGTCAGACACACAGTCCATTTACAAGTCCGTTCTGGGTCTGAACGAAACCGGAGGCACCTAGTACCCCGCATACCCATCGATCTCCAAGTACGTCTGGACGATCACCAACTGTTTCCATCTTCTTGGGTGTACAGCCCAATCAAGATCATCAGTTATCACCCAAACGACGTGAAGACCTCCGGTCTTCGACCGTCGTCTTCATCTTCGACTTATCGTCGTATCAGTTATCCAGAATGGGATAAACCCGGTCTTTCCGAATAACTCGCGTATATTTAAATAAGTGTTACACAAACACAACATACGCCTCATTCCAATTCATTAGTCACTAACCGTAAATTAATCAAGAGAATAATTCCCCAAATATTAACCCCGAAGGCCGAAACCAACATCAGATCAATATCCAGAAAACCATTCTGCTTGGCCAACCGACAGTTAGTTTCTAAATTTCACATTCATAGGGAAATGTTCCCATTAATTTTATCAAAGATAAATTCCTTGAATTTATTCTTTAATCTACTCTTGAATATCAATTCAAACTAGTCGGGATTAGCGAACCTTACCGAAGTAATCATTTGTTTTAATTTCCCAATCCCAACCTATTCATCCCATGAAGTAAAACTGGTTATACTTCATATCTAACACCACGGTGTTATCGGTAAATTCAATTACCATTTCACGTTCAAATCTAATTAAAGATTTAACTATCGCCTGGAGCAAAACTAGTGATACTCCATTTCGATTATTTCAATCTAATTAAAGATTCATTAAAACTCCACTTAGTTTTAATCTGTGACCGGGTTAAAGAATCAGTGTCATTTAAAACACGGTTCACGATAAACCCAAAATCACATCACATTTCAATCAGTCCCTAATTGTAAATTAGCAAGTGAGCAATTCCCTAAGTATGAATCCCGAAGGCCGAAACCAACATCAGATCAATACCTCGGAAACTATTCAACTTAACTAATCTCCAGTTAGTTTCTGATTTTCTTAACTCCTTTAGGTCTAAGAACTGTATTATTGAAGATACCGTTCACGACAACCCAAAATCGCATTTCATCAATGATCGGGTTAAAGAACGAGTGTTATTTAAAACACTGTCCACGATAAACCCAAAAATCAATATCGATTCAATTCCAATTAAATATTATTTAATTGGTACACTTCATTAAATCTAAATAAAAAGATTTAATCTTTTCTCAACTGGGTTCAAGAACAGTGTTAGTGAAGACACCATTCACGACAAACCCAAATCACATTTGATATTAAACACAAGGCTCTGAATAGAAAATATATCGGCTTATATTCAATATCAAATTCCACGATTTACAAATGTCGTATTGGAAATAACGATATAAGTATATATCTTTCAAATTTCCATATCAACATCCGTATAATAACGAATTCCAACATCGAAATATTCCGAAGACAATTTCGATTCAATTCCACTCCAATGCAATCATTGGATATTTTGGTTATTTTCAAAACCATTTCAAATTCAGTTTATTTATTTAAAAATAAATAGAATTCTAATTCTAGTTCAAAACTAGTTCATTTCGATAAAAATCTATTTTTATCTTTTCAAATATGGAGTTTTTCATCCCAAATCTTCACAAATCATTTCTTATGATTTTACACAAATTATTACTATTTTTAATAATTTTATCAAGGCCCGTACAGTCGATTTCCATCAATGGCCATCGAACTGCACTTACAGCGACCTTTTTCGAATTTGATTTGGACATAATTCCAAATCCAACCGTTAGATTTCTAATTTATCACATTCGTTAGAAAGCTCTTTTCGATACGAACCCAACGGTTCCGGTTTTAGGAGAATCCGACGGTCGGATCTCCCGCAATGCCCGTTTGAAATAAATGGTCGAAATTCACGAACTGCCGCGGCGCGGCGCGTTCTATTCAGGCCATTATATTATATATATAATATATATAATATATATTTCGTCGATTTCTATTTAAAACGAATTATATAAATAGTTTTAAATTCGTTTCAAAAGCAATTTCAACTTCCTTTTCAATTCAAATCAAAATTGAATTCTTCTTTATAAATTCGTTTTAAAATTCATTTCTATTCAATTCGAATTTCAATTCAATTTGAATTCATTTCAATTCGCTTTCAATTCCATTTGAATTCGTTTTCAATTCAATTCATTTCGAAATCGTTTTCAATTCATTTTGAATTCGTTTTCAATTCAATTCATTTCGAAATCGTTTTCAATTCATTTTGAATTCGTTTTCAATTCAATTCATTTCGAAATCGTTTTCAATTCATTTTGAATTCGTTTTCAATTCAATTCATTTCGAAATCGTTTTCAATTCATTTTGAATTCGTTTTCAATTCAATTCATTTCGAAATCGCTTTCAATTCATTTTGAATTCGTTTTCAATTCAATTCATTTCGAAATCGTTTTCAATTCATTTTGAATTCGTTTTCAATTCAATTCATTTCGAAATCGTTTTCAATTCATTTTGAATTCGTTTTCAATTCAATTCATTTCGAAATCGTTTTCAATTCATTTTGAATTCGTTTTCAATTCAATTCATTTCGAAATCGTTTTCAATTCATTTTGAATTCGTTTTCAATTCAATTCATTTCGAAATCGTTTTCAATTCATTTTGAATTCGTTTTCAATTCAATTCATTTCGAAATCGTTTTCAATTCATTTTGAATTCGTTTTCAATTCAATTCATTTCGAAATCGTTTTTAAAATCGATATAAATATCGTTCACGTCAAAATGGCGTCAATCTAATCAACACGGCTTCATATATTCCTTTATTTTCAAATATTCTATTTCAAATATTTCTTTTTCAAATATTTCTTTTTCAAAACTGGAATGAGGCCCAATCAATTACCATATAAAATTAATTATATGGATTTTCATACAACACATGTATATAATAGCATTGAAAATAATCAACCATCAACCAAAGTGCACTACACTGTATAAGCATCAAATATAGATATTCAACGCTTATAACAGCCTGTCAATCAATCGATCGACATATTTAATCAATCAGGATGAGTGAACTTCAAATTTCATCCTAACACCCGTGTGGGGTTTCAAACAATCAAACACATATTTTATTTGTGCAGTTAGGCGATGTGTAAAATTTATCGACCCAATCAACGTCATTCAAATAGGTGTACATAAACAAACCGTCTAGTTTGTAAATGAATATTTATTTATTCACATTCACGTTAAAAATTATATTTTTAACGATAACACATTTTATTTTAACATATGAATTTCTATTCAGTTCATTCTTTAAATAAAATGCTATTTTTATTTTTCTAACTTATTTTAGAAAATTTCGGCGGCATAACGGCACGATACTAGAAACGGGACAAGGCCTAGCCTTATCCCCGGTCTAGTGAAGGCCCACGCCATTCACACATCAATCAAATTCACTTTCGTTATGCAAACCACAAAATTTGGAGTAAGGGTCTAACCTAGCCTTACTCCTTCGCCTTATAACGGCGCACGTCTAATCCTAACCAATTTATCGATTCGATTTTTTTTCACACCACAAACCACATTCAAACCAATATCACAATCAATAACCAAACAGCCAAACAAACAAGTCCATGGTCTGTGGACGATTGTGTCGGGTGCTACTAAGCACCGTCTGCATCCTAGTATATATATATAACTAGAAAAATAAATTGAAAGGTGAGAAATTCTCACATATAGCTATCCAACCCTCTCGACTCTTCTTTTGCAGAAGTCTTCGTCGTTATCGCATCCCCGTCATCTTCGTTGCCCGTATACATGTATCGAGGGGGGTGTCTTGCGCACTGGCGTCGGCATGCGGAGGTGGGGGCTCGAGGTGGTGCTGGGTGAGCCAGAGGGGATCGGCGCAGCAGGGTGCGGTGGCTGTGGGGGTTCGGTGGCCATTTGGGGTTCGGGCGGAGGGCTTGAAGGGGGTTTCGATCGCGATGATCGAGGCAGAGGGGGAGGGAACGTCGGGGGCGGTGGCGGCACGAGGCGGAGCACCTGGAGGGCGGCGCGACTTCGACTTCTTCGATCCCCCTTTTTTTTTTATTAAAATGAATCGGGGAGATAACGGGGGGGGGGGGGGCAGAGATAAAGAAAAGGTTTTTTTTTTTTTTTATTATTTAATTCAACTTAATGTTGACTTTTTCATACGACCTTGAAACGAGGCCCACCGCCTGTCGTCCATAGCGTTTCACCCCCATTCTGAACACAATGGGATATGCCACGTGGGCTGATTCGACTGTTTGAATCAGTTTCCGTTAAATTTACATTTAAATCACTATATTGAATTTTAAACGTACTGTCAAATTACCGGGGTCACATACTAACTAGAAAAATTCCAGAAAAATATTTTCTAGCTTCGTATTGACGATACGGTCCTAACAAAACTAGTTACGTCGAATTCTGAGACCGTTTGAAAAATGGCCAATTTCCAGTCGATTAAATTCAACTGAAATGGTCCAAACGCGTTTTCCTTTGCCACGCTCACATATTGATTCGAAAAATTATGAAATTTGAAACCTAGCAATAACTTGACATCACGGACCCAACAAAACTGGTTTCGTCGAAATCCGAGGTCGTTTGCAAAATGTCCATTTTTAAGGGCCTGAATTCCATAGCGACTATTCAGAATTTTCAACTGGACATATCTTATCCTTTCTAAGATGAAATCTCAGTTTGTTAACTTCGTTACAAAGATATAGTTATACAGATTCAGATATTTCTTGTTTCGTTAAATTCTGACTTATATTGAATTCTGTATATTCATTTGAAATTAGAAATCGAATTTTCGAACTACCGCGCCATTTTCAATTCCTTTTATAATTATATATAATTATTATATATTCTAACGACGACGTATATAATATATACGTTCTAATTATATTCAAAATAAATTTCTCGTCGATATTATTTAAAATAATTCATTTTAAATAATCAAAATTCGCTAAAATTGCCAAAATAAAAATTTTAAACTGGCCCAGATTTTCCGGGTTGTTACATGAATGCATCTAAAAAATGATAAGTTTATCAAACATTTTGCATAATTAACACATCACAATGGATATTTACATAAAATAATGGGGTTATATACAATAGGATAGTCGGTTGAAGGAAAAACATGTGAGGGTTTTTATTCTGAAGGATGCGCTTATTTTTTTTCCATATGAAGGACACGGAAATCAAAATTTTGGCTAAAGGAAATATTTTTATAGTAAATTTAGCCGACCATCTCCTTCTTTAGTCTTCTTGCCAATAAAAAAAGCCTACAAATCATTCTCAATTTTCTAATCATGCGTCTTCAATCTAGAGTCGATGCCTTCAATCTCAAATCGATCTCAAATTTTTCCTTTTATGTCAGAGAGTACCTGCTAAATCTTAAGTCCGACCGTCCTTTGCATTCTTTTAGTTTGATTCGTTAAACAATAAATTTTGGGTATAGATTTGTTTTCAAAGGAACCCGCTTAGGTTTGAGTCCGACCGCCCTTTGCATCCAATAAGTACCCGCTTATGTTTAAGTTTAGCCATTCTTTGCATCCTATAAGTACTTGCTTAAGCTTGATTCTGGCCATCCTTTGCATTCTTTTAGTTTGATCGACTAAACAGTATATTTTGGGTACATATTGATTTTCAAGAGTACCCTCTTAGGTTTGAGTCCAACCGTCCTTTGCATCCTATATGTACCTGCTTAGGTTTAAGTCCGACCGTCCTTTGCATCCCATAAGTACATACTTAAGCTTGAGTCTTACTGTCCTTTGCATTATTTTAGTTTGATCGTTTAAATAATATATTGTGTATGGATTGGTTTCCAAGTGTACCCACTTAGATTTGAGTCCGACCGTCCTGTGCATCCCATAAGTACCCGCTAAGGTTTGAGTCCGGCAGTCATTTGCATCTAAAAAGTACTCACTTAAATTTGAGTTTGGTCGTCCTTTGCGTTCTTTTAGGTTGTTCGGTTAAACAATATATTTTGTGTAAATATTGGTTTTCAAAGGTACCAGCTTAGGTTTGAGTCTGGTCGTCCTTTGCATCTCATAAGTACCTGCTTAGGTTTGAGTTCTTCCGTCCTTTGCATTCTATTAGGTTGTTCGGTTAAAAAATATATTTTGTGTATAGATTGGTTTCCAAATGTACCCACTTAGTTTGATATTGGCCGTCATTTGCATCCCACAAGTATCCGCTTAGGTTTGAGTCCGACCGTCCTTTCATTCTTTCTATTTGTTTCGTTAGACAATATGTCTTGGGTATATATTGGTTTTTAAAGGTATCCTATTAGGCTTAAGTCCGACTGTCCTTTACATCTCGTAAGTACCCGCTTAGGTTTAAGTATGGTCATCTTTTGCATTCTTTTAGTTTGTTCGGTTAAACAATATGTTTTGGGTATAGACTGGTTTTTAAAAGTACCCGATTAGTCTTGAGTCCGGCCATCCATTACGTCTCATAAGTGCCCTCTTAGGTTCGTGTCCGATTGTACTTTGCATTCTTTTAGTTTTTTTGGTTAAACAATATGTTTTGGATATAGATTGGTTTTCAAAGGTACTGATTAGACTTGAGTCTGACTGTAACGACCCGGTAAGAATTCGACGCCCGAATTCCGACAATAATACATAACCCAATATTACCTGCCAAAACTCAAGTATCGAAAACCACCAATTGGTTATTTGAAAGAATTTAGAGCGTGAGATAAGAAAAAAAGAAATATTAGAATAGAAGAAGAAGAAGATCCAACACGACACAGAGTCGCACATCGGTGGAACAATATATAATATAGAAATAAATCTTTATTGAGAGCTTGTAAATATACTTACAATCATCAGAGTACATCATACATCTGGACAGTTATAATAATTTGTCCTCATATACAATACCCAATGGAATATACTATATAAGATCATACATTTGAACTCCTTCAGCCCGTCTTTTGTACTTCGTATTATCCAATAACCTGAACCTGTACAACCCGGTATAACCCGAGCATTAAAAATACAGGGTCAGTCATGTGAACCACAGTGAGAAAATCACGCAAAGTTTATATAACAACCACCTTGATTTTAAAGTTCAAAAATCCTTTTGAAAGAAAAGGATAATAGTAAGACCAGCCCACACATAAACACGGACGGTTTTTACCTTACTATAACCCAAAACAGTTTTTGAAATCATATCTTGTCTGATATTATAATAGTGTCTAAATACAAATAAATAGAATCTAGCAGAACGCTTGCATCTCACGCTCCACATATATAGTATACAAACAAAACCGCGGGCACTTATTGGAGATTAGATTCCGACTATGACAAGGTATGGAACCACCTGCCGATAGTGTATCTCTAGAGATGAATACACTGGGTTCAACAAGAACGACTTGCAACCCAGCCCACACATGATCGACCACTCATTTCGCTTGGGTGTATCGAATGTATATCACCAACGGTTGGGAGCTACCCACCGTTTCTCGAAAAGGAACAACATCGATAGATTTAAGAAGCAAAAGGAATTTCTCTATAAACCCCGCATTTTTAAGTATAATTAAAAATGAAATAAAATATATGAAAATATGCTTATGATAAGTAAATAATGGTGATGCATAAGAAGAATTAATTAATACATGAAAGAGAAGAAAAATTAGTTCGATAACGGTGTGTGTAACGGAAAAGATAGTAAAATGAGGATAATTAATTTAAGAATCAGGAATTAGGTAAAATGGACATCACCATTGCATTCCTGTCAAAATTTTACATGAAATAGAGTCCGAGTTTTCGAAAATCGGAGTCCGGATGAAGAAGTTATGGCCTGTAGAAGATTCAGAAGGTTTCAGTCAGCACAGAACTAGGCAGGTCGACCTGGGGTCCAGGTCGACCAGGGGGTCGACCTGGGAGTCGACCTCCCCCATGGGGGTCGACTATAGTGTCGACCTCCCTACAGGTCGACCTGGTCGGCCTGTTTCGGTCTAGAACATGTTTTTGAAGCCCAGGGACGACTTTTGATGGTCCGGATTGGTTTTAGGGTTAATCTGATGGCTGAAATGAATTGCTACACCTATAAAAACAACCTAAGACCTAGCCTTATCTACACACAATTCTATTCTGCTTCTTCTCCGCCTCTGTTCTAAATTAAAAATAAAAATGGCGCCGCTACTCTGCTGGAATCAAAACTAGAAGCTAATCAACATCAACCTAAGCAACTCAATTCAAATTAGAGATTAAAGCTTCTGCAACGATTCTACAACAATTAAAGTTCTTTCTTTAATCCAACCAAGGAAAGTGCAGTTATTTTCCGATATAAACTTTAATCATAATTGTGACATGATTGTAAATCTGAATTTGAGATTTTGTATGTTCTGTTCTGATCTATTTTATTCTGTATCTCTTCTTCTTTCTGTTCTATAGCCAGGCTACTACGAGCCTGCGCCAATCTCCTAAGAGATTGACGCACGAACGCTAAAATGTTTGGGATAAATAATGAATGTGGAATAATTGGACATGGTTAATCTGTGACTGATTTAAGAAAAAGGACATAGGTTGTAAACTAGATTTAGATCTATGCATATTCCGTGAATTGGAAGAAGAGGAACCATGGTATGTTAACATATGACTTTAGACAAAGAAAATATGGCTTAGGTATAAAGATTTACATTAAGGTAGGACATCTATTAAATGTAAATAAACACCTAAGTAAGGGATCTTTGGGATATATGACATGCATAGTAATCGATGGTTATATTTGGTATATGATTATAGTGTGAATCATGACAATTATTTAGGCATGCTTAGGCCAAATTTAAAATTAGGCAAGATATGTTTGTGAAACTTTAAGGAATGATTAAAATCTGTTATATTTGCCTAATATGCTAGTTCTGCTATATTGCTTAATCTGCTAGTTCGGTTATATTGCTTAATCTGCTAGTTCGGTTATATTGCTTAATCTGCTAGTTCTGCTCTACTGCCTAGTCTGCTAGATTTGTTTATCTGCCAAATCTGTCATCTGCTAAGTCTGTTGAAAATGCTAGATCTGCTAGTTTGCTTAATCTGCTAAATCCGTTAAGTCGCCTAATCTGAAAAATCTGTTATCTGCAATATCTGTTGAGTTGATATAATTAGTCTGCTATTGACATAATCTGAATTGGCTATAGTTATGAATAATTGACATGTATATTAGGCGTGGGTATAAATGGTAAATCATTAATTAATTGGCCGTAAAGATAAACATGGCTAACTCGAGGTTAGAATGAGTTTGCGGCGTAATTCTGCCTGGAACCGCCCGGCATATTCCAGTGGTCGCAAACAATAGGTTCTAATGTGAGAAGTTAGTCATAACGTGCTTGAAACCCGAGGTTAGACTCAGTTTGCGACAGAAACCTGCCCGGAACCAACCGGCCTAACCAGTAGCCGCAAACTGTCAGTCTAATGTGAGAGGTTTGGGCATTAATATTTAATTAATGAAAATCTGAGATAATTATGATGTCTAAAACGTGTTGGGTAAGGTTAAACCAATTGGACCATTGAATCTGATAAACCCGTTTTGTGAATCCGTAGGCCCAATACAAAGTTAGATAATCTGTAACCAGTTAATCTGTAAGTCTGTTAATCTGTAACCAGTTAATCTGTAAGCCTGTTAATCCGAACATCTGATCCGTTAGTCTGAAAACCTATTAACTTGATTGTCTGATCTGTAAACTAGTTAATCTAAACTTTGTATGTCTGAAACTTGTAGACAAGTTAAGCTGAAATCTGTTAGTCTGGGGACACAAGGTTAGGAGGGGAATTACTTGTGTCATCTATTGTTTGGGACCCATATTAGTCAGTAACCCTTTCTGGTATCAAAACTTTGACCCAACAGTAAGTAGGGTCCGGGCACGCTTACTGAACTAATTATAAGCGGTTCATTCTGATAATGGCGAGGGGTGTTGATGGTGCGTTCCAACCGGGTCATATGCGTGCATGGATCCCAGTCTGCCTCTGAGGATGTAAGAAGCCGTGACATCTGTAAATAGGTCTGTGCCAATTGGTTGTCACTTTAGGGAGTGATACACCCTACTGTGGGGCCGACACAGGATATTTATGTATTAGGGAGCCGATCGCTTGGGGTAGGGTTTTAGGGTACATTTAGTTCTGTCTGTTTTTTTTGGTACCGTCTGTTTCTGTTGGGTGGTAACACCTGTCTGTTTCTGCGTGGTACCGTCTGTTCGGGTGGTAAAGGCCTATTACTAGTGTACACCTAATTCTATATTCTATTTCCGTAGGGATTAATCTGTTTCTGCTTCTGTCTGTTTCTGATCGGGTAGTAAAGGCCCATTATTAGCATTCCGTTTCTGTTAAATTATTCTGTACCCGTTTCTGTTTCAGTTTAGACATTAGGGTGACACCTAATTCTATTATACTCGTATTAGTACAGAGAAGTGTAAAACAATAGCTTATATCATTCTGTTCTTCTGTTATATCTGTTACACCTGTTACAGTTATCTCTCATCCAGTTTTATTTTCATGTCATGTTATTATTATCTGTTCATAACTGAAAATCACTGGACTTGCCAGACTTTTTGTCTGACCCTTGTTGTTTCGCCTCCTTTCTTCCGTTTCCCCCTAGGTTATCCAAGGAGGGAATACTTTAGCTTGATCCGGATTTCTTCTGCTTGAAGTGCTTAAAGTATGGCTTGGCTCTGTATAGCTTCCGTTCTATGGGGATTATGATTTTAAACTATGAATTCTGAAGGCTTTTGAACAAGACTGATATTTTGTACTTGAATTCTGAAAATGTGATTTGAAAGGATGTAACCAAGTTTATTTTGGTTTCTCTTGAAATAAAGTTATAAAATTTTCAAGTACTATTTTATCTGTCTTGTAAGTTTCTGTTCTGTTTACTAAAATGCTCCACCAAAGTTAAGGCATTCCCTTTGTGAGTGACCATAACGGAGGTGGGGTGTTACATTCTCTAGATAGGTTATTATACACGCTAATGGGTGCGACCCACATAGCCATGCTGCCTGCCCGACTTTTGTCATTTCCCGGTTGATGAGGCTTGAGGTTATAATCGATTTTTGGAACATCTGGCCACTGTTCACCTTGTCCGTACTAGTCATCCAGGAACAGGATGAACCGAAGGCACCCTCCTACTGCATCCAAAGGATCAGTATCGAGTAGTCCTTGTGTAATAACCCGGAAATCTGAGTCAATTTAAAATTTTTATTTTGGCAATTTTAGTGAATTTTGAATATTTAAAATGAATTATTTTAAATAATAACGATGAGAAATTTATTTTGAATAGAATTAGAATGTATATATTTATATAGTTCGACGTTAGAATATAAATATTTATTTATAATTCTAAAAGTAATTGAAAATGGCGCGGTAGTTTGAAAATTCGATTTCAAAGTTCAAATGAATGTACAGGATTCAAAATAAACCGGATTTTAGTGAAATAAAAAATATTTGAATCTATTTGAGAATAACTTTCTAACAAATCCGAAAAATTGAAATTTTATAGGAATAAAAAGTTATGCCCAACTGAAAATTCAGAATAGTCGTTATGGAATTTTGGCCCTTAAAAATGGAAATTTTGCAAACGACCTCGGTTTTCGACGAAACCACTTTTGTTGGATCTGTGATGTCAAGTTATTGCTAGGTTTCAATATTCGTAATTTTTCGAATCAATATGTGAGCGTGGTGAAAGAAAACGTGTTTTGATAGTTTCAGTCAATTTCGATCGACCCGAAAATGACCATGTTTCAAACGGTCTTAGAATTCAACGAAATTAGTTTTATTAGGATCGTATCGTCAATACGAAGCTAGAAATAATTTTTCGGGAATTTTTAGAGTTAATATGTGGCCCTGGTAAATTGAAATGTGCGTTCAAATTCAATATATAAAGTTATATTTTGATTTTGACGAAAACTGATCGAAACGGCCGAACTGGCTTACGAAACATATCGCATTGTGTTCGGAATGGGGGTAATTAGCTATGGACGACAGTCGGGGGGTTTGATTTCGAGTTCGAAATAAAAAGTTACTTTTTGGGGATTATTAAATTATATATATATTTATATAACCAAAGTCAAACCTTCACTCCTTTATTCTCTTTCCTCCCCAGTTCGTTTACAGATGGAAATCGAAAATAGAAATAAATAAATAAAATCGTGATTCAAAAAACCGCGTTGCCCCTCCACCCACCCATCGACGCGTCGTGCCGCCTTATCGCCCCCCCCATGCCGATGATCCTCCCCCTCAGCCCCTCCTCTCCTCCACCCTTGCCTCTCTCTCCTATCCCCGTTCAATTTCCGCGAACCCTAAAACCCCCAAAGCCAAAAACTGACGTCGCCCCCCCTTATTCCGCCGCCCAAGCGCACCCTCTCCTGACCACCGCCTTCTGCACCATCCTCCGGCCATCAGCGCCCCACAGCGCCGCCCATCCCCCTGTAAACAAGAAGGTAAATAAATTCTAATTTAAATTTATTTTCAGTCTTTATTTATGTATGAATAGAGTATAAAAATTAGATTTTTAACATGTAGAAGATTAGATTTTTGTTAGCGAAAAGATTTGATTTTTAAATGTTAAAGATTTGATTTTTGTTAGCGAAAAGATTAGATTTTTGTTAGTGAAGAGATTTGATTTTTAAATGTCAAAGGTTAGATTTTATAACAAAGAAAGGTTAGATTTTTATAACAAAGAAAGGTTAGATTTTTATAACAAAGAAAGATGTGATTTTTATATGATCAAAGAAGTGTTTTTTATACATATACTAGAGTAACAAAAATATGATTTTTATATAATAGAGATAATAAAAATATGATTTTTATATAATAGAGATAATAAAAATACGATTTTTATATGTGAAGTAGCGGTAAAAATTCGATCTTTATATAAGAAGTAGAAATATAAAAATATAATTTTTATATAGAAAGAAGCGTTGTAAATGTATATGAAGTAGAAATAAAAATATGATTTTTATATATTGAAATGAAGTGATAAAAATATAATTTTTATATGAACGGTACCAAAATAAAAATAGAATTTTTTATCTATATAGTAGCGGTATAAAAAATGTGATTTTTATATACATGACAACAATATAAAATGTGATTTTTATATATATGTAGTGGCTACGGACGATGAAATTGACAAAAGGCTAGCATGACGAAGAATTCTACATATAAAAGGAAATTGACGAAATATATATAATATATATATATATTATATATAGAATGGCCTGAATAGAATGCGCCGCGGCAGTTCGTGAATTTCGACCATTGGCTTCGAATGGATATTACGGGAGATCCGATCGTCGGATTCTCCTAAAACCGGAACCGTTGGGTTCGTATCGAAAAGAGCTTTCTAAAGAATATTAGAAATTAGAAATGTAACTGTTGGATTTAGAATTATGTCCAAATCAAATTTGGAAAAGGTCGCTGTAAGTGCAGTTCGATGGCCGTTGATGGAATTCGACTGTATGGGCCTTGATAGTATTATTAAAAATAGTAATAATTTGTGTAAAATCATAAGAAATTATTTGTGAAGAATTGAGATGAAAATTCCAGGTTTGAAAAGATAAAAATAGATTTTTATCGAAATGAACTAGTTTTGAACTAGAATAATAATTTATTTATTTTTAAATAAATAAATTGGATTTGAAAGGGTTTTAAAAGTAACCAGAAGATTCAATAATTGAATTGGAATGGAATGTGATTTTGGGTTTATAGTGAACCGTGTTCTAAATGACATTGGTTCTTTAACCCAGTTAAAGACAGGATATGGTTTCCCAAGTTAAACAATCATTTATGTGATTTTGGGAAGATTGAAACCAAGTGAAGTTTTAATGAATCTTTAATTAGATTGAAGTGATCGAGAATGTAGTATCACCAATTTTGCTCCAGGCGATAGTTAAATCTTTAATTAGATTTGAACGTGAAATGGTAATTGAATTTACCGATAACACCGTGGTGTTAGATATGAATTATTACCAGTTTTACTTCATGGGATGAAAGGTTGGGATTGGGAAATAAAATAAATGATTACTCCAGTGTGGTTAACTAATCCCGACTAATTTGAATTGATATTCAAAGGAAGATTAAAGAATAAATTTAAAGAATTTATCTTTTATAAAATTAATGGGAACCTTTCCCAAAGTATAAGGATATTTGAATAAAAGAATATCCTGAATTGGAATGAGGCGTATGTTGTGTTTGTGTAACACTTGTTTATTATATACGCGATTTATTCAGAAAGACCGGGTTTATCCCATTCTGAATAACTGATTCGACGAGGTATCGAAGATGAAGACGGTGATCGAAGACCAGAGGTCTTCACATCGTTTGGGTGATTACTGATGATCTTGATTGGGCTGTACACCCAAGGGGAGGGAATCAGTTGGAGATCGTCCAGACGTACTTGGAGATCGATGGATATGCGAGGTACCAGATGCTTCTGGTTTCGTTCAGACCCAGAACGAACTTGTAAATGGACTGTGTTTCTAACTTTGGATTTTATTCTATGTGATTGATTTCTATTAAATATATATCTGTTTGGCGGCGGAGAATTTATTCTCTTGCTTAACGCCCTTCTCTGAGACGTACGAGCTCAGGGGTTATATATTGATGGATATCAATCGCATGGAGTGAGTTGCCTGTGTGGCATGCCTAAGTGGCAATTGATCAAGGCTTCTGCTGAAAAGAAAAGTCTTGTGGTTGACGATCAAAGCACCGCTTGTGTGGCATAGCTTTGTGTAGCGTTGATTCGCGAGGCTCACACCCCGGTTGTGAACCAAAAACGGGAGAGGACCTCAGGGAGGGCATGCATTTCCTTCTAGCTAGAAGTGGCATCAGTGGTTTTACACGCCCTGACGAGTTTGACTTATGTGGTTGTTGCTGTTGCGAGGCGCCTCGGATATATCGGTGACTGTGTGGAGCCGATGGAGTCATTTGGCTCATTTACGCCCCAAAGGGCGGGGAAACGCAGTGTCCAGGGTTTAAGTTTAATCCGCATCGGTGGACCGGCCCAGACGCTCCAAGGGTCGATGCGTTCTGTCCCTGAGACATAGGCTAGATTGTCTCGAATTCGGTAAGGACGATCCCTTGCGTTGGTTCACAGATGGAAATCTAACTTCCAATACGTGATATTTGCGGTTTTGATTGTAGAGCCTAGTATTGGCGACATGATACATGGTACCCATCCCGTCTACGATTAATACTTATGATTGAAATTGTTTTGACACTATACACTTATAGTAATAATAAAAGATGAAATTTAGCGTATCAAGCATTCTTTGGCTATTATAAGGTAAAACTCTATCCTCCGGCTTGTTTTGCATTGTGTGATGGGACCTGGGTCTTATAATAGCTTCATTTTTCTTTATTTGGCATTGCGCTATTGTTTTATGCACTGGTATTCTTGGGAGGAAACCCGTTCCGTGTTATACGGCGTGGTCCCTTGATTTACCTAACTTTAAAATAAAGATTAATAACTGTTTTTGTTCTTACACCAGTCACATGACTGACCTGGAGTTTATTGTTTTAACCTAAACTCTAGGTGCCCTTATTTTGACATGGGCAGCTAGTAGTTTTGGTTTTGCAGATTTATATTCACAGGAACCTGATTTACAGCTGGAACGATACCCCGAAAGCTCTGTATCCGTGTATTACTTCTAGTTGTGTATTGTATTATTTTCCGCTGCTATGTAATGTATTGTAATCTCTGATAATTTATGATGTGTAATATTTATTCATACTCTGTATATTCTTGTATTCTGATGGAATTGTTGTAATTAACAATGAAATGTTCTTCTGTTTGCATTCCGATGTGTGTCGCTCTCAATTCAATCCGTGATTTCCCGTAAGGGGGATTTCGGGTCGTCTCAGCGTGGTACCATAGCTTTGGTTTACAAAGCTCAGAGAACAAGACACATTAGAACCATACGAAAGAATTCATCAGAGATTGGAATAGTAATATCCAATAAGAATGACTCGTTAGAGATAGGATCAGTAGTATCCTAGAACGAGTGTGAAGAGTGATGTTTTTAAAATAAAATTGAAAACAAATTTTGTTTTGAATAATTAAATTCAATTATTAGTATTTGAATAATTTATTTGTATTGATTTGGACAATCAAGTATATATAGATTTTGCATATACGTCTAATCCACGTGTATTCGAAGTTTTAATATACTGGATAGATATAAAGTCACACTCTAGTCGCCCGGGGATAATTCTGATGATGATGCATCATCATCAGTGTTTGTGTTCGAGTTTCAATGATGTGATATTTATATATTTCCATTAGACTGGCGTGAGAACCAAAATGTAGCTAGAATACATTGTTGTGAATTGGCACCAAAAATGTGATTTTTGACTATATATCAAAATTATGAGTTTGAAACGTTAATTCACTAATTGATTGCTGGTTGTGTTGTTTGATTATTGTATGATTAATTAAATGTTGAACCTTTAGTCAAATTGAACCAAATAGTGAATTGTATTGAAAATTTATCGCATATGCATGCATGTACATGTACTTACATTGAACAGCTCATAGCAAGGAGGCTAGAGCAGAAGAATAAAATTGTTTGCCCGACAAATAGGTACATGTTTACTAATTTATTGGGTTTTGGATGATTTTATGAGCCGCTTGGCTGTTTCTTTTTCTTTTTGGATTGATGAGGGCCATGGGAGGTTATTTAAAATATCCCGAAGCTCCCGTTGCAGGGGAGGTTATGGCGAAATTTTTCAAAAATTTAGGGTGTTAGCCAAATTTTTGAAAAATTTGAAATTTTCTTAGAAACTGAAAAGTTGAAGAACTTAAGCCGTAATGAAAATAGTGAAAGTTGAGTTGATTAGTTAAACAACTTTTGGCTTCGTTCCTTTTCGAGGACGAAAAGTTTTAAGTGGGGGAGATTGTAATAACCCGGAAATCTGAGCCAATTTAAAATTTTTATTTTGGCAATTTTAGTGAATTTTGAATATTTAAAATGAATTATTTTAAATAATAACGACGAGAAATTTATTTTGAATAGAACTAGAACATATATATTTATATAGTTCGACGTTAGAATATAAATATTTATTTATAATTCTAAAAGGAATTGAAAATGGCGCGGTAGTTTGAAAATTCGATTTCAAAGTTCAAATGAATGTACAGGATTCAAAATAAACCGGATTTTAGTGAAACCAAAAATATTTGAATCTATTTGAGAATATCTTTCTAGCGAATCCGAAAAATTGAAATTTCATAGCGGGAATAAAAAGTTATGCCCAGTTGAAAATTCAGAATAGCCGTTATGGAATTCTGGCCCTTAAAAATAGAAATTTTGCAAACGACCTCGGTTTTCGACGAAACCACTTTTTTTGGATCTGTGATGTCAAGTTATTGCTAGGTTTCAAAATTTGTAATTTTTCGAATCAATATGTGAGCGTGGCGAAAGAAAACGTGTTTTGACTGTTTCGGTCAATTTCGATTGACCAGAAAATGACCATTTTTCAAACGGTCTCAGAATTCAACGAAATTAGTTTTGTTAGGATCGTATTGTCAATACGAAGCTAGAAATAATTTTTCGGGAATTTTAGAGTTAATATGTGGCCCCGGTAAATTGAAATGTGCGTTCGATTTTGATTTTGACGAAAACTGATCGAAACGGCCGAACTGACTTACGAAACTTATCCCATTGTGTTCGGAATGGGGGTAATTAGCTACGGACGACAGTCGGTGGGTTTGATTTTGAGTTCGAAATAAAAAGTTACTTTTTCGGGATGAATAAATTATATATATATATATATTTATATAACCAAAGTCAAACCTTCACTCCTTATTCTCTTTCCTCCCCAATTCGTTTACAGATGGAAATCGAAAATAGAAATAAATAAAAAAATCGCGATTCAAAAAACCGTGTTGCCCCTCAACCCACCCATCGACGCGCCGCACAGCCCTATCCCTCCCCCCCACGCCGACGATCCTCCCCCTCAGCCCCTCCTCTCCTTCGCCGTAGCCTCTCTCCTATCCCCGTTCAATTTCCGCGAACCCTAAAACCCCCAAAGCCAAAAACTGACGCCGCCCCCCTTAATCCGCCGCCCAGGCGCACCCTCTCCCGACCACCGCCTTCTGCACCATCCTCCGGCCATCGGCGCCCCACAGCACCGCCCATCCCCCTGTAAACAAGAAGGTAAATAAAATCTAATTTAAATTTATTTTCAGTCTTTATTTATGTATGAATAGAGTATAACAATTAGATTTTTAACATGTAGAAGATTAGATTTTTGTTAGCGTAAGATTTGATTTTTAAATGTTAAAGATTTGTTTTTTGTTAGCGAAAAGAATAGATTTTTGTTAGCGAAGAGATTTGATTTTTAAATGTCAAAGGTTAAATTTTATAACAAAGAAAGGTTAGATTTTTATAACAAAGAAAGGTTAGATTTTTATAGCAAAGAAAGATGTGATTTTTATATGATCAAAGAAGTGTTTTTTATACATATACTAGAGTAACAAAAATATGATTTTTATATAATAGAGATAATAAAAATATGATTTTTATATAATAGAGATAATAAAAATATGATTTTTATATGTGAAGTAGCAGTAAAAATTCGATCTTTATATAAGAAGTAGAAATATAAAAATATAATTTTTATATAGAAAGAAGCGTTGTAAATGTATATGAAGTAGAAATAAAAATATGATTTTTATTTATTGAAATGAAGTGATAAAAATATAATTTTTATATGAACGGTACCAGAATAAAAATATTTTTTTTATCTATATAGTAGCGGTATAAAAAAATGTGATTTTTATATACATGGCAACAATATAAAAATCTGATTTTTATATATATGTAGTCGCTACGGACGATGAAATTGACAAAAGGCGAGCACGACGAAGAATTCTACATAAAGGGTCGTGGTGGATTGGTTTAGCTAGTTGGTGAGAACTCCTCACTTTAAATTTTAATTTCTAGTTTGAAATATATACTAGGATGCAGACGGTGCTTAGCAGCACCCGACACCTGTTATCCACAGAACTTGGACGACTTGTGTGATTGTTTGTGTTGTGAAATTTGACTGTTGATTGTGATGTGAAAAATATATATTCATGTGTTTAAATAAAATATAAATTCATGTGTTGAATAGAGTAAAATATATATTCATGTGTTGAAATAAAATATATATTCAGGTGTTGAAATAAAATATATATTCAGGTGTTGAAATAAAATATATATTCATGTGTTGAAATAAAATATATATTCATGTGTTGAAGTAAAATATATATTCATGTGTTGAAGTAAAATAAATATTCATTTACAAATCGAACAATTTGTTTATGTACACCGATTTGACTGATATTGATTGGGACGATAAATTTTACACATCGCCCAACTGCACAAATAAAATATGTGTTTGATTGATTGAAACCCCACACGGGTATTGGGATGATATTTGACGTACACTAATCCCGATTGTTTAGTTGTATGTCAATCGATGGGTTGACAGACTGTGTAAGCATTAATTATTTACATTTAATGCTTATGCAGTTGTGTGGTGCACTCTGGATGATGGTTGATGATTTACCGTTGCTATTATATACATGTGTTGTAGAAAATCCATATAATTAACCTTGTATGGTAATTGATTGGGCCTCATTCCAATTGGGAAAATAAGGAATATTATAAAAATATATTCATGTGAAGTAAAATATATATTCATGTGTTGAACTAAAATATATATTCATGTGTTGAAATAAAATATAAATTCAAGTGTTGAATAGAGTAAAATATATATTCATGTGTTGAAATAAAATATATATTCATGTGTTGAGATAAAATAAATATTCATGTGTTGAAATAAAATAAATATTCATATGTTGAATAGAAAAAAAATTCATGTGTTGAATAATATAATATTCATGTGTTGAATAGAATAAATATTCATGTGTTGAATAGAAAAATAAATTCATGTGTTGAATAGAATAAATATTCATGTGTTGAATAGAATAAACATTCATGTGTTGAATAAAAGCCGTGTTGATTAGTTTGACGCCATTTTGACATGAACGATATTTATATCGATTTTATTCATTTTTATAATGAATATAAGAAAGAAAGTGATTTCAAAATATAACGTTTTGAAAATATTATCATTTGTATATCAATGATGTGGAATATTCAATTTTGATTCGAAATTGAATATGAAGTTGAAATCGTTTCGAAAACGAATTTAAAACGATTTTTAAATACATTTTAAAAGAAAATTGACGAAATATATATATTATATATATAGAATGGCCTGAATAGAACGCGCCGCACCGCGGTAGTTCGCGAATTTCGACCATTGGCTTCGAATGGATATTACGGGAGATCCGACCGTCAGATTCTCCTAAAATTGGAACCATTGGGTTCGTATCGAAAAGAGATTTCTAACGAATATTAAAAATTAGAAATCTAATGGTTGGATTTGGAATTATGTCCAAATCAAATTTGGAAAAGGTCGCTGTAAGTGCAGTTCGATGGCCGTTGATGGAATTTGACTGTATGGGCCTTGATAAAATTATTAAAAATAGTAATAAATTGTGTAAAATCATAAGAAATGATTTGTGAAGAATTGAGATGAAAAATTCCAGATTTGAAAAGATAATAATAGATTTTTATCGAAATGAACTAGTTTTGAACTAGAATAATAATTTATTTATTTTTAAATAAATAAATAGGATTTGAAAGGGTTTTAAAAGTAACCAGAAGTTTCAATAATTGAATTGGAATGGAATGTGATTTTGGGTTTATAGTGAACCGTGTTTTAAATGACATTGGTTCTTTAACCCAGTTAAAGACAGGATATGGTTTCCCAAGTTAAACAATCATTGATGTGATTTTAGGAAGATTAAAACCAAGTGAAGTTTTAATGAATCTTTAATTAGATTGAAGTGATCGAGAATGGAGTATCACCAGTTTTGCTCCAGGCGATAGTTAAATCTTTAATTAGATTTGAACGTGAAATGGTAATTGAATTTACCGATAACACTGTGGTGTTAGATATGAAGTATTACCCGTTTTACTTCATGGGATGAATAGGTTGGGATTGGGAAATAAAATAAATGATTACTTCGGTGTGGTTCGCTAATCCCGATTAATTTGAATTGATATTCAAAGGAAGATTAAAGAATAAATTTAAAGAATTTATCTTTGATAAAATTAATGGGAACCTTTCCCAAAGTATAAGGATATTTGAATAAAAGAATATTCTGAATTGGAATGAGGCGTATGTTGTGTTTGTGTAATACTTGTTTATTATATACGCGAGTTATTCAGAAAGACCGGGTTTATCCCATTCTGAATAACTGATTCGACGAGGTGTTAAAGATGAAGACAGTGGTCGAAGACCGGAAAGGAGGGAATCAGTTGGAGATAGTCCAGACGTACTTAGAGATCGATGGATATGCGAGGTACCAGGTGCTTCCGGTTTCGTTCAGACCCAGAACGAACTTGTAAATGGACTGTGTGTCTGACATTGGATTTTATTCTGTGTGATTGGTTTCTATTAAATATATATCTGTTTGGCGGCGGAGAATTTATTCTCTTGTTTAACGCACTTCTCTGAAACGTACGAGCTCAGGGGTTATATATTGATGGATATCAATCGCATGGAGTGAATTGCCTAAGTGGCATGCCTAAGTGGCAATTGATCAAGGCTTCTGTTGAAAAGCAAAGTCTTGTGGTTGATGATCAAAGCACCGCCTGTGTGGCATAGCTTTGTGTAGCGTTGATTCGCGAGCCTCACATCCCGGTTGTGAACCAAAAACGGGAGAGGACCTTAGGGAGGGCATGCGTTTCCTTCTAGCTAGATGTGGCGCCAGTGATTTTACACGCCCTTACGAGTTTGACTTATGTGGTTGTTGCTGTTGCGAGGCGCATCGGATATATCGGTGACTGTGTGGAGCCGATGAAGTCATTTGGCTCATTTATGCCCCAAAGGACGGGGAAACGCAGTGTCCAGGGTTTAAGTTTAATCCACATCGGTGGACCGGCCCTGATGCTCCAAAGGTCGATGCGTTCTGTCCCTGAGACATGGGCTAGATTGTCTCGAATTCCGTAAGGACGATCCCTTGCCTTGGTTCACAGATGGAAATCCAACTTCCAATACGTGATATTTGTGGTTTTGATTGTAGAGCCAAGTATTGGCGACATGATATATGGTACCCATGCCGTCTATGATTAATACTTATGATTGAAATTGTTTTGACACTATACACTTATAATAATAAAAGATGAAATTTAGCGTATCAAGCATTCTTTGGCTATTATAAGGTAAAATCCTCCAGCTTGTGTTGCATTATGTGATGGGACCTGGGTCTTATAATAGCTTCATTTTTCTTTATTTGGCATTGCGCTGTTGTTTTATGCACTGGTATTCTTAGGAGGAAACCCGTTCCGTGTTATACGGCGTGGTCCCTTGATTTACCTAACTTTAAAATAAAGATTAATAACTGTTTTAATTCTCACACCAGTCACATGACTGACCTGGAGTTTATTGTTTTAACCTAAACTCTGGGTGCCCTTATTTTGACACGTGTAGCTAGTATTTTTGGTTTTGCAGATTTATATTCACAGGATCCTGAATTACAAGTGGAACGATACCCGGAAAGCTATGTATCCGTGTATTACTTCTAGTTGTGTATTGTATTATTTTCCGCTGCTATGTAATGTGTTGTAATCTCTGATAATTTATGATGTGTAATATTTATTCATACTCTGTATATTCTTGTATTCTGATGGAATTGTTGTAATTAACAATGAAATGTTCTTCTATTTGCGTTCCGATGTGTGTCGTTCTCAATTCAATCCGTGATTTCCAGTAAGGGGGATTTCGGGTCGTCTCACCTTGCAAACCCACAAAATCCCACTTACGACCGAATCATGTCAGAATACCTCTGGTTGCAACGTCAGAGAATATTAGACAAGTAATCCTTCCCCTTATGAAGATCCCCGGTCTTCAGTTGCTCCATCTCGATCAGCTTTTGAACATCTCCAACGTTTACGTATTTGCTAGTCGAAATGGTTTTCGAATATAAATTCGATCCCGATCTTTCCGTACCAACAACGCATTGGCCATGATTTTGATAGTCGGTTATTTAACTATTAAAATAAAAAACATAAAAATAAAATAAATACATTGGTTTATTACACAGCGTCACTTGGCCACTTAAATAATATATCAGTTATAATACCAAAGATAATATATTAGTTATATATATACATATATATATATACATTCTCAAATCATTTCAGTTTAAATACTTCAAAATATATTAAAATCATATCCATTTTATAGTTAACTATCATTTCAAAATATTTGCTATAACATTATGTATTATCCATGATTGGGAAATCGATTCAACTTATCACTCGTAAACAATCGTTACAGAATCTCCCTTTTGTTTTGGTATATAAAACAATTTGTTCGTCACTTACCCTTTTCTAATAAACCCCTTTTTAAATTTCATCTCTTTGCTTTTGAAAACTAAATCATTATCTATTCACAAATCTCCTTTTTATTCCTTCTTTACTATGGAACTATCATTTCATATTCTCAAGCCATATTTATTTCCTTTTATTTAGAAATTCTAAAATTATAGATTTCAGATTCTTCAAATTATTATTCCTTAATATAAATCACTCTAACATCTCCACCCTTACAAATCATATCATCCTTCAATAATCCTAAAGTTTTTCAAGTTGGGGTATTCTAATTACCTCTCAGACCTTTGATCAACCACATTCTTATCATCAGATAAATATGACTTGTAATTCCATGAACCCATGTTCATTTTATTACCATTTCACTATGGTATTAAAATATGGTTTTACACCCTTCTTGCTTTTGAATTCTTTTGTATATATATATATATAGTTGTCACTAAATTCATTGATTTAGTAGATGATTAATACATATTTACCTTTTGACTTTAACTCCTTTAAAAAAACTCTTTGTCCATTATCTGGATTTCTATTTCAAATCATATTACTAAACATTTTACCAAATTCAATGGTAGAAATCCCTTACCTAATTCTTTAAATCATTTCCTTTGGGGAAATCATACTTCACTCTCATCCATTACACTTAACGCCATTAATATATAATGTTAATTCATAATTTAATGCTTTAACTTCCCACCTCCTTATTCACAACTCGTTTACATATCTCTGGTTTAATACAAACCTTTTTCCCATCTCGATTTCCTTTACTCAATTATTAAGTAACCTGCATTTTGAGTTTACCGTATTCGCTTAAATCACTTTATAACTTCATTTACCAAATTCGGTTTAAAAATAAACCCGATCATCAACTTCCTTTGAAATTAAATTTTTATCTCTAACCCCAATCACCTACTTAAATAAACTTCATTTAAGAAATAGTTTCTTAAATTAAATTATAATTTACCTCATCATTAACCGGGATTAAATTCCCTTTTTAAAATCCCATTATGTCAAACAATTATTCGCTAATTTTTTTCATTAGATTAATCGGCATAATCTGATTTAATTAAATAATCAATTACTGATCAAAATAGTTGGCTTGGTAAATCTTAAAACATGATTAACCCATTAATTAACTCTAACTCGTCTTTTTATTTTGAATTAATAAATAACATTTATTAATCCAAATAATCTCATTTACATTGATTATTATAAAAATAATCTATTTCCAAATAATCTCGTTTAATTGTTTCTTAAAAAAATAAATCCCGGTTATTTATAATCAAGTTAATTCCAGCCTACCTGTCCATCAATCCTATTAATATAAGAATCCCCTTTATCAAATTATTCAGTAATTATGGTGAAACACGTGCTTCACACACGGTAGATTTTGGGTACAAAATTAGCGGTTAAAACAAACAATATATATATGGTTAGTTTATTTTCTTTTTGTAAACTTTATTTAAAATAATATATTTTAAAAATCTATATTCAGTTTAAATTATTTTCATCATTTCATTACTAACGGTAAATCAAAATAGTTTGTATTTTTGGCCATCTGCTATAAATTTTTCAATCAATATCATCATTGGTTAATTAACCAAACAAATGTCGAGTTCAGGTTTAACAACCAATAAATAATTCAATATTCTAATCATATATGTCAACAGTTTCATTAATGATCATATAATAATAAATTTGAGGAATCCAGTTGGATTCGTCCAACCTGTCCTTCCCTGCATCCAACGGGTTATCTCAAATATAACAGATCATCCCATAAGATAATATAAACATGATGAATTAATTTAACTAACCACGCTCAACCAATAACGACCATTTAATCATCATTTTGAATTCAATTCGTTTATTTGATTATAAATGTACCCAACAGGGTAAATTATCTGTTTGGAAATCATTGTTAAAAACAACGATGACATTCCATTTAAATTAAACAACCATTTAATTTAAATAAACGATATAAAAGTATTTAACACACATTTAAATAATCAACTACAACCATTTATTATCAGCCAAAGCAAACGAATGATAAACTCGACTTATAATTATTATAAGTGGGAAACTGAGTGAGATTAACTCATTTTAATTTGCGTTCTGTAAACAGCTCATTCCAGATAAATTCCAACTCGTTTGATTCAATTCCATTCCACACCGTCCGACTCATAAATACGGTTTGTATCAGCCAGTTCTAATAAAATACGAATATATTGTAAATGTTTAAATTTTTTTTTAAATAAATAATTAATTCAAATTAATTTAATTAATGAACACATTGCTTTGTTTTAAATACTTCGGTCGGCTCCTTCATTCACTGCTCCATCGGTTCATGGCTTGTTCTAACCGTAACCGACATTTCCAAAACTCTGGCCAACTTGTTATAATTCCTGTCGTGTTTTAAAATATTGAATGATCATTAACAAATTATAATAAAATTAATTTACTTTTAATTTCAAATAATTTGAACTAATTTTCGGTTAATACCTTAGCAATCCATTTATTCATGTTCACAACGGTTGGGCTTCCACGGTTTCATTCCAATGCAGCACATTCTCGTCCAAATGCCAACCCAACACAGGCTCACTTCAAATCCTTACCCAATAAAGAGCTGAGCCGCCTATGCTTTAAACCCACAGCACTTCATTTCCTCTCGTTCAGACCAAAAACGAAACCTCCTCTGTCAAAACAAAACACGACGGCTTCCATCCTCCTCCGTTCATCGTGAAATGATCTGAACCCACCCAGAAGAGCTCCTCCACGTCCTCTTTGAGTGCAAGCTGTACCACTCCATACCGCCTCCCCTTTGCTTCAGAAATTAACTCCATCTCCATCCTCTTTCAAGCGAGATCCATTCCTCGACGCCCCTTGAAAACTCATCAAAATCATTTAGGTAATAGATCTCGCTGTCCCTTATCTATTTGCGGTTTAATTCTTGGTGAATAAGTGTATGGAACGGGATGTTTATGTGGAGGAAGAATTCGAATTGGTTACTTCCCTTTTTATTCTTGGATTGTGTGACTTAGTTGGTGTATTTTGATCACGAATTCGTTCAGTTGCGAAGTGAGTCGTTTTGGTTTGTAGAAGTATGGGTATCATAGTGGTTTTTATAGTTGAACGGGCTTTGAGATTAGAGTGATGTCGGTTCAATAGGTCTGGAAGCTATGTGTTCTCCCATCACATAGCTGCTACGCATCTGTCTGTTGATGCGAGAAGATCCAAGGGAAAAAAGATGTACTGGTTGATGGTTTTAGAGCTCCAGACATGTGTTGTCTTCTCGAACAGGGTGTGCTGCTATTGGGAAAGGTAGTCTTAGGCTTGCTGTTTGTAGGCGTAGACCATTTGCAGAGTATGGTCATTCCACGTTGATGGTGGAAATTTGCCAAGGTACACATGTATGGGATTGAGTATGGAAGGAGTCTGTGCCACTCTGCAAATGTATATTGGCAAAAGATATGTACAGGAGCTCATGGACGTGAAGAAACTATTCCTACCTTATTTTAATTTTCCTGTTTACTTTATTTGATTTGATGTATGGGGTTCACGTCAGTATTTAGGTTAGTAATACGGCTTAGCAAAAGATTTTGTTGGGGTTTTAGTAGTACTGATCTTCATTGGTGTAAACATTGATTGAACTGTAAGTAGATTTGGTGAGCTATTGTATTGTCTATTCAATTTAAAGATCTGCAATTGTAATTTTTAGATTCTCTATTCAATTTTAAATGTATGGCAACAATCCTTGTCTGCATTTGTACATGGAATTGACTATGTATAAATATACTTAGTTATTTCGATTGTATATAGATTTGATGGTACAAACATATATATTTAGTCATGGGTCATGTTGTATTTGAGTTCTAAAATGAATTACTTTGGTCCTTTGATTTTGAATTCGGACAAGGATCCATATATTTTTTCTTATTTTTCTTATTTTATATTTGCATTCAGAATGGCTCGGAGCTTTGTGAATATTTCAAATCCAATTTTTGGCAAATGTGATATTTATTTAGTAGCATGTATGGTTCGACTATGAAAACAAAATATTTCATTGAAGTGTATCACATGTATACATTTGTAATTATTAACAAGTGAGGTGATGACACCATTTTTAAAACTTATATGATATTAACACAATATAAATTTAATTCCAAAACAGTTGAGTTGAATAAAAATAAACCGATATTATCAAATATATTCAAATGAAATACCGTATGGCTTCAAACAAGACTAAGATGGATTCCAACTCGACTAAATCAGAAATTTGGGTTAAAAAATATCAAATATATAAAAATTTCTTTATATTAATTAACTAAACGTTATCGTTTATTAACGAAATTCCATAGCGACTATTTAAAAATTTGAATTGGACACAACTAACAATTTATACACTGAAATCCTGATTTTTCTCTTTCATTAGAAAATTATAGTCCAACAGATTTAAACATTTCTCGTTTCGTGAAATCCCGACTTATATCGGATCATGTGTATTCAATTGAAGTTCAAAACTGAATATTGCGAACTGCAGTGCCATTACGGGCTCATTTATAATTATATATAAATTATAACGTTTGAACTTCGAATATAAATATTAAAAATTCATAACTATTCCATTTAAAATATTTAAACAAAATTAAATATTCAAATTAAAGTCGCCAAAAAATCTGGGTCGTTACACTGACCGTCCTTTATGTCTCGTAAGTACCCGCTTAGGTTATAGTCCGTCCGCCTTTTGCATTACATAAGTATCCACTTAATCTTGAATCCAAACGTCATTTTCATCCCATAAGTACCCTCTTAGGTTTGAACTCGGACGTCCTTTGCATTTTTTTTAGTTTGTTCGGTTAAACGATATGTTTTGGTGCAGATTTATTCCACATGTTATGTTTGTCTACCATATTTCTTAGTGCTATATTTTTCTATCATTCTGTAGTTATTCATCTTGCTTTTGCCTATCATCTGTAAAATAACGAATGCTATTTCTCTCTATCATTTATCATTACAACATAACACATTAAGCAAACAAAGTAACATATCAAACTGTAACTATATCATGCTATGTTTGTCTATCCTTTTTTCAGTGATATGTATGTCTACCATTCTATATATATACACATCTTACTTTTGTCAATACTTCTCAAAATGTTGAATGTTATAAACGCAAAGCCTAGTCTGCATACTAAATAATGTTCTATTAATATATCATTTTAGTCATGATTTTTTTAGATAAAGAATAATCTTAAAATGATAGTTCAATATATCATTTTATTAATTTCATGCATCATACAGAAATATTAGATGGATAGGTGCAGAGTGATAAGTAAATATTGCATTTAAGAAAAATGATAAACAAATATATCATCTTAATCCTTGCCTATGACCGTTCCCTTGACCGAGGCAATGACCAAGCACTTGACCGAGCCCATGACCGAGCACTTGACCGAGCTCTTGACCGGGTTCTTAACTGAGCCCTTGATCGAATTCTTGACCGAGCCCATTACCGAGCCCTTAAGCGAGCCCATGACCGAGCCCACGACTGAGCGATTAACCGAGCCCATGACCGAGTGATGGACCGAGCCCATGACCGAGCACTTGACCGACCCCATGATCGAGCTTATGACCATGCCCTTGACCGAGCATATGACTAAGCCCTTGATCGAGCTTATGTCCATGCCCATGACCGAGACCATGACCAAGCACATGACCGAGCCCATGACAGGGATATTGACCGAGCCCAAGACCGGGCAATTGACCGAGCCCATGACCGTGCTATTAACCGAGCACTTGACTGAGCCCATAACTGAATACTTGACCGAGTCCATGACCGGTCTCTTGACCGAGCCCTTGACCGAGCTCTTGACCGAGCCTATGACCAAACCCTTGACCGAGCTCTTGACTTACCATTAACATTAATTTTTACTGCATGTATGACATTTATTTAGAAAATACTAGGTTACATTAGCATTAATTTTGGTTGCATGTATGAAATTTATATAAAAAATGCTAGGTTACATTAACATTAATTTTTGCTGCATGGATGGCATTTATTTAGAAAATGCTAGGTTACATTGGCATTTATTTTGGCTGTATGTATGAAATTTATCTAGAAAATGCTAGATTACATTAGCATTAGTTTTGGCTGCTTATATGAAATTTATTTAAAAAATGCTAAATTACATTAACATTATTTTTTGCTCCATGCATGATATTTATTTCAAAAATGCTAGCTTACATTAGCATTAATTTTTGTTGCAGGTATGAAATTATTTAGAAAATGCTACATTACATTAGCATTAAATTCTGCTGCATGTATGACATTTATTTAGAAAATGTCAGGTTACATTAACGTTACGTTTCGCTACATGTATGAAAGTTATTTAGAAAATTCTAGATTACATTAGCCTTAATTTTTGCTGCATGTATGACATTTATTTAGAAAATGCTAGGTTACATTCGCATTAATTTTGGCTGCATGTACGAAATATATTTAGAAATTGTTAGGTTACATTAGCATTAATTTTTGCTGCATGTATAACATTTAGAAAATTCTAAGTTTTCAATTCGGTTCTACCTTATATTTGATTTGGCTTTATTTATCCTTCTTTTATTGGTTTTATCATTCAATTTTTTTTATTAGTTAAATTAAGTATCGCGCAACACAACCAGCAATAAATTGGTTACTTAGCTTTTCAAACATGTATCTTATATATATACTCAAAATCATATTTTTAGTGCCAAATCACAAACAATGAATTCTAACTAAGTTTTGGTTCTCACACCAGTCAATTGGAAATATATAGATATTCAATTTTGAAACTCGAACATAAACACTGAAGATGATGCATCATCATCAGAATTATCCCTGGGCGACTAAAGTGTGATTCTATATCTATCCAGTATATTTAAGACTTCATGTACATGTGGATCATACACATATTCAGAATCTTCTTTATACCCGATACTCCAAAATCAATATAAAATAAAATACTCAAATACGTATAATAAGATATAAAATTTCAAAGCTAAATTTGTTTTTATAAATAATACTCTTCAAACTCATTCTAGGGTATTACTAACCCTATCTCTATTGAGTCACTCTTATTGGACATTACTGATCCTATCTCTGATGAATTCTTTTGTTCGATTCTAATGTGTCTTGTTCTCGAGCTTTGTAGACCAAAGCTCTGATACCAAAATGAAACAACTTAGACTTCCCCGATCCTCGAAGAGATGGAGGAGCCCAGATTGTTTTGAGAACACGACGCATCAGAACACAAACAATAGAACATTTCATTGCTATTACAACAATTTACATCAGAGTATAAGAATATATCAGAGTTCAAATAATATACAACAGAAAAATATCAGAGATTTAAATCACAAAACAGAGGAAAATATATACATAAATATAATGTGCAGTGGAAAACGTCAACTACCAAAACTAAAAGAAATACACGGATACAAAGCTTTCCGAATATAGCTCCAACTATAATCCAGGATCCTGGGAAAAGAAATATCTACGAAAACCAAAACTACAAGCTGCCCATGGAAAATATGGGCATCTAGAGTTTAAGTGAAAACAATAAACTCCTAGTCAGTCATGGGACTGGTGTGAGAACTAAAACAGTTATTAACTATATTTTTAAAGTTGGGTAAATCAAGGGACCACGCCGTATAACACGGAATGAGTTTACTCCCATGAATACTCTGAAATGAAACAATTTATAAACAATGTAATTCTTTTCGAAAAATGAAGCTATTATAAGACTCAGGTCCCATCACACAATGTAATGCAAGTCGGAGGATAGAGTTTTACCTTATAATAGCCAAACATGCTTGATACGCTTTAAAACAAATCATTTTGATATTACTATAAGTGCATAGTGTCAAAACAACTTCAAATATAAATGTATCAATCATAGTCGACATGAGCGTCCCATGCCACTATGCCGCCATATAGGTTTACAACTAAAACCAAAAAGTCACGTATTGGAAATTGGATTCCATCTATGAGTCGAGGAAAGCGATCTTCCTCACCGATTTCGAGACACTCTAGCAAATGCCTCAGGACTCGGACGCTGGCGAGCCCTTGGAGGCAGCAGGGCTGGTCCACACTTACTTTAGTGGATTAATTATTCCTAAACAATACGTTTTCCGGTCTTACCGGACCTCCAAAATGGTCAGTACGTCGACCAATCATATACGAGGCGCCTCATAATCCATCATCCATATAAGTGAAAATGTCTGGCCTCGATACCATGACACGACTTCTAGCTAGAAAGAAACGCAAGTTCTCCTTACCATCACTATCCCGTATTTGACTCATACCGGGTGTGAGGCTCGCGAATTAACGCTATACACAAAGCTATGCTATTTAAAGCCATGCTTTGATCATCTACCACAAGACTCTGCTTTTCGACAAAAGCCTTGATCATTTGCGTCTCAGCATGCCAAACTGACAATTCACGCCATACAACTAATGTCAATCAATATATAACCTCTATGCTCATACATCTCAGAGAAGGGTGTTAAGCAAGAGAATAAATTCTCTGCCACCAAACAGATATATATAATAGAAATCAATCAACACGGAATTAAATCCAATGTTAGACACACATCCATTTACAAGTCTGTTCTGGGTCTGAACGAAACCGGAGTCACCTTATTCCTTGTCCCATAGGTCCAATACAGGAGAGAGGCCCTCGCATATTTGGTCGATCTCCAAGTACGTATGAACGATCACCACTTATTACCTTGTCTTAGGTGTACAGCTCAATCAAGACATCAGTAATCATCCAAATGATGTGAAGATCTCTGGTCTTCAACCACCATCTTCATCGTCGAATTTTAGTCGTCGTACTAGTTATCTAGAATGGGATAAACCCGGTCTTTCCGAATAACTTGCATATTTTATAATCAATAATCAAGTGCTATAAAAACACATCATTCGCCTCATTCCAATTCAGAATATCCTTTTATTCAAATATTTGCATCTTTAGGGGAAGGGTTCTCAATAATTTTATCAAAAATACATTCTTTTTAATTTATTCTTTAATCTTCCTTTGGTATCAATTTCAGAAGATTTTATTTTATCCTTACCAATTCAAACCAAATTAAGGTTTAAAAAACAAGTCGGGATTATCGAGCCTTACCGAAGTAATCTTTTATTTTATTATCCCAATCCCAATCCCAATCTATTCATCCTATAGAGCAAAACTGGTAGTACTCTATATCTAACACCCACTGGGTTATCGGTAAATTTAATTACCATTTCACTCTCAAATCTAATTCAAGATTTAACTATCGTATGGAGTAGAACTAGCAGTATACTCCATTCTCGAACATTACATGAATTCGATAAATTTAATTATCTCATTCACATTCCAATCTAATTAAAGATTCAATAAAACTCCTGCTTTGTTTTAATATCAAAAATCAATACTTAATGATTATTCAACTTTAAGAAATCAATCTTGTCTTTAACGGGGTTAAAGAATCAATGTTATTTAAAACACAGTTCACGATAAACCCAAATCAACTTCCATTAAATATGTTATCTTTGGGAAAACAGATCAATATATAATTGATATAAATTTCCGTATCAGACTAATAAAATAAACGGAATAACGGCAAAGCCTTTTAAATTCCATATACAGTAACGGTCTTCCCTTAAATAAGCTCATCTCGATTATTACCAAATCGAATTCCATTCAATTCCAATTTAATATAGTAAATTGGAAAACTTTACTTTGGAAATTTTCCATTAAATCATAATGAAAAGATTTATAAATTCCAAATCATATCTTCACTGTTAATTGGGTTTTACGAACAAATGTTATTTAAAACATCATGCACAATGAACCCAAAATCATCTTCCGTTTAATTCTAATTTATAATTATAAATTGGAAACTTCATTTATCTTAATTAAAAGATTTATTATTTTTTCAACTGGGTTTAAGAACAGTGTTCTTTAAGACACCATTCATGACAAACCCCAAAATCAAATTTGATATTAAATACAAGGCTCTGATTAGAAATAATATTGGCTTATATTCAATATCAAATTCTGAAACTAACGAATATCATATTGTGAATAACGATATATATATCTTCCAAATTCCTCAACAACATCCGTATAATCGCAGAATCCAATATCGAAATATTCCGAAGATTATTGCTATTCAAATACATTCCAATTTATATGGAATTCCTTATTATGTAAAAACCCATTCGCAAATCCAATTTATTTCTAAAAATAGTTGGATTTTTATTCTAGTTATTAACTAGTTCATTTAGACAAAAATATATTTTATCCTTTAAAACTGGAAAATTTTCATCCAAAATCTTTTCAAATCATTTATTATGAATTTACACAAATTTTCTACATTTTTAATAATTTTATTTAGGCGTTTACAGTCGGTTTCCAATATCAGCCACCGAACTGCATTCATAGCGACCTTTTCTGAAATTGATTTGGACATAATTTAAAATCCAACTGTTCAAATTTAAATCTCTTATATTAATTGGAAAGATGTTTTCGATATAAACCCAACGGTTCCAGTTTTAGGGGAATCCGATGGTGAGATCTCCTGTTACTTCAATTCGAAGTTAATGGTTGAAATTCGAGAACGGTCGTTGTGCGATACGTTCTATTCAAACCGTTTAAGCATATTTATAATATATATCATCGATTTCCATTTAAAACGTATTTTATAAATCATTTATAAATTCATTTTAAAACGATTTCAGCTTCGTTTTCAATTTTAAATCAAATTGAATATTCTATATCATTATAATTTTGAAATGATAATATTTTCAAAATATCTGATTTAGAAATCAAATCTTTTCGATGTTCATTTTAAAATGAATAAAATCAACAGAAAATTCTGTTTGAGTAAAAGTGGCGTACATCTACTTAACTCGGCTTCATATATTTCAATATTTTTGTGTCCATCCAAAATCAGACATTAAAATCATATTTTGATCCTTCACTGAATATTATTTTAAAATATTCACATATTCTAAATTGGAATGTGACTCAATCAATTACCATATAATTTCAGTTATGTGGATTTCATACATCGCATGTATTCAACAATAATGATAAATAATCATTAAACATTCAAACATCATCCAGAGTGCATTCTACCATTGTATAAGCATTAAAATAAATAAATAACTCTCACCACAGTTTGTCAACCAATCGATTGACATACAATTAAATATTGGGATTAGTGTATGTCAAATATCATCCCAATACCTGTATGGGGTTTTCAAACAACAATAATGAATTCAAATTAATCACTGGTTAATAAATTTAGCCAATTCTATTTTGATTCGAATTATTTTTCTAATAAACCAATTTTCACTGTTTAAAATTATAAATGGATATTTATAATTTAATTTCAACTAATACAAATTTATTAACATTTTTTTATGTGTTAGCATCATAATTACAGCACAGTACAGTCAATCAAATCATCCGTGGTTTTCAAACAAAAGTGTATGTGAGCTAACATGCACTGTACAACATTTTTGTGATGATTTAAAATAGATAAAAATCAATATTGGGAATTCATATATTTTCAATTATAAAATAAATAACTGTACAAAAATTTTAGTGAGAGAGTTCTCACTTTGATTTCCACTCCATCATTCTTTATTTGAATTTCTGTTTTTAAACTAAATTAAACGACCATTTAATTTTGCTCAAAATCCAGCTTGCTCTGTTTCCATTCTGATTAGTTCCATGTCGTAGTGTTCGCTGTTGCGAGTCCAACTCAACTGAAATTACTGAATTCCGATCTCGTATGGAAAAGATATGCTAATTATTACATTAATTACATAAATAGATAATTAATTAATTAATTAAACAATAATTATCAACCTTAATCCTTTTCCCCTTCGTTCAAAATCCTAGAACCCGAAATACCCATCTTTGTCTTCGAATACACCACAACCACCGCCTTTAGAGGACGTCGTCCTCTAATCAACCGTCGACACCACAAAGGCTTGCCGTCGCCACCCCCTACTAGTAGCAGTGTCGTGCTTGTACCCCCCCAGTTGCTCGAAAAAGGCCTTCGAACGCGGCTCCTTTTAGCAATGATTTCCCCCAAATTACTTCATGAGAGACGTTCATACCCATACCACTAGAAAGCTAGAGAAAATCTCCATAATTTTCGTGTTGGAATCATGAATTAATTCGCTAGGAGTTGGGAGAATTTGAGGGATTTGTTTCGGAGGTTTGGGGCCATCGATTTAGAGAGAGTGGCGGCTGAAGAATAAAAAAGGGGGATTAGGGTTTTAATATATATATATATATATACTTAAATATTTTAATTTCAAAAATACATGTTTATCAGTTCGAACTTCAAACCAAACCCAACGATTGTATCCCCCAGCTAAATACCCCCATTTCGGACACAATGGGATCAAGCCAATTCGACAGTTTTGATTGGTTTTCATCAAAATTAAAATATAAATTGATATAATGGTCAATATTGAATTCCAACGTACGTTTCAATTTACCAGGGCCACATATTGACTCCAAAAATTACGGATATTGAAATCTAGCTATGTTTTGATGATACAGTCCCAACAAAATTAATTTTGTCGAATTTGGAGACCATTTGAAAAATGGCCATTTTAACTGGTCGATTAAATTTAAATTGAAATTGAAAACGCGTTCAAATTTACTACGCTCACATCTTAATTCCAAAAATTATGAAACTTTAAACCTAACGATAATTTGACGTTCCAGATCCAACAAAAGTGGTTTCATAGAAAATGGGGGTCATTTGCAAAATGTCTATTTTTAAGGGCTATTTATAATTAAAAATATATATAAATTCCATAGCGACTATTCTAAATTTTATTCTAGACATAACTTACGATTTATAAAGTGAAATCTCAGTTTCTTACATTCATTAGAAAATTACAGTTCAAAATATTCCAATGTTTCTTGTTTTACTGAAATCCGATTTATTTTGAATCCTATACATTCAATTGAAATTTAAAACCAAATTTTCAAACTAACGTTCCATTTCGAGTTCGTTTTATAATAAAAATAAATTTATGCATTCTAACTATGATTTAAATTAGTTTTTAGTCGTTATTATTTAAAATAAATCATTTTAAATTATGAAAATCCATTAAATCAATTAAAAATAAAATTTTAAATTGGTTCAGAAATTCCGGGTTGTTACACAAACGCAACTTCAATTTACTATTCATCATAAAATCGATTTACTATTCGTTTCAATATTCGATAAGCCATAACTCATTCTTAACTTCTTCAAAACCAGTTCGTTCTTTTCCAAAAGTTCATTATTATGAACTCAATTTCATTTCCGAAAAGTATCGGAACTAAAACCCAAACTTTCATTTTTTCGCGATTATTTTATTATTAAAATAATCATTTTAAAATCCAATTTCTGGAATGAGACTCATTCAACTCCTGTATAAACCGAAAATTTGGGTATATACAAACATCCAATAAACATAAACAAGATAAACAAGATGTTGCCTTTATAAAAATATCATTATAATAGAATCACCCTCACTCGTAGCGATCGCTAATGGCGGCTTCCACTTCTCTGAACCCGTCCTCATCTTCTTTCATCTTCAATCAAACCTTCCCACCTCTTCCCTCTCGTCCACCTGATCCACCACCCTCTGTCAACTCCCTCTTTGTCAACCCTTCATATGAAACCTTTGACTCAAATCCATACTGTGCGATGAAATCAGACCTTGTAAATCATATTAATCGCTCTATTTTAGATTCATTTAATCAGGCTTCGTTGAACCCAGATCTGTACTGGAACTCACCCAATCCCATAAATCGAGGTAATTCAGATCTAATCGATTCGATTATGCAAAATTCTATCATGAATCCTTATACTGCGAAAACGAATACCCCTCCTCACGATCCAGTTGTGAATCCAACTGTAGATCCTAAATCTCAGTGCAATGTTGATCCCCCTCATCCAAATCCAGTCGTGAACCCAATTGTCGATCCCAAATTTCATAGCAATATTGATCCAGTCTCATTGACCCCTTCTATTCCAGCAAATTATTCTAATGCAAACTCCTGTCATATTGACATTACAGCAAATACCTCTCCTCCCATACCTACAAACATGTCGACTGTCCCTAAGTCAATCCCATTGACAGTTAAATCTGACTATGAATCAATGTTCAAAGCACTACCTAGAAATGCAGGCACCTTCAAACCTATTCAGTACGACATTCCTCGTGATGGTAGGAAAAAACCTGGAATCCCCGAATTGGTTAAAGAGGCAGGTATGAATTTCTTGAGAGAATATTTAGTGGGTTTCTTTCTGGATGGAACCTCTTCATATAGCTTTGTCGTGAATTTTTTGCGCAAGCAATGGAAGCTGCAGGGAGAAGTTGACATTAAATTTGATGGCTTTCATTTCCTTTTTAAGTTTTCGAATGCACAAGATAGAGAGAAGACTTTGCATGCCGATCCCGTCTTCATTAGGGGTAGAATGTTTATTATTACAAACTGGGACCCCTCTATTGGCAGTTCTCAATCCCAGATTCGTAAGGTCCCAATTTGGATTCATCTGCATCGAATCCCTCATCTTCTGTGGACATTGCCTGGTATCAACTGGCTCGCTTGCCATGTTGGAAGGCTTATTTGTTTTGATGAGAGCACCGAAAAACTGCAACGTTTCAAGTATGCAAAAGCCTTAGTAGAAATCTCTCCTGACCATGATCTACCAGATGACATTGTGATTGAAGAGCTTGGAGTAAACTGTCCCTCGGTTCTAGTTTCATACGATTGGAGGCCATCCATTTGCACAATTTGTAAAATGTTTGGCCATAATACAGTTGAATGCGATCACTATAAATGCGAAAATGATGTTGAGGAAGGTGTGCATGTTGACAAAAAGGAGCATTTACCTGAAAATAATGGCTATAAATTAAAGCATGGCTGGAATAAAGAGAAACCAGGTAGCAAGATTTGGTGTCCAGAAAGAAGGGTGTTTGGGTAAAAAAACAACCATATGCTAATGTACCAAGAGAAGAAGTAAAAACTGCTGCTACGGCTTCTGATGAAAATGGTAAAACTATTGAGGAAGTGAACAGTAACCAAGACAACAACATTATAATAACAGACAGTAATGGTAAAGTGCACAACTGTGGTGAGAATTCTATTAATCTTGCAAAGGATACAAGCTCTACAGAGCAGCAAAACATCAAAAGTAAAAATAGCGGTCTTGCTTCAGAACAGCAAAATGTTATCGAGCAGCAAAATGTTAAAGTTACATTGAACAAGGATAAAAATATAAATGAGAGTTCTATTAATGAAGAGATTAATCTTCATAACCCCTTTGCTGCTCTTGATGAACTTGCCGAGAAGGACATTCCATCCATATTCGATGATCCGGGGGGCAAATCTGTACCATCTGGTTCAGATAGCATCTTCTTTCAAACCTCTCCAAATTCAAAATTCAGCTTCAAGATTAACCTCCCATCTTCATCATCTTCTCCATACAGTCACCTTTCTACTCCGCCTCACATCACTTTACCACCTCCTTTAAAGGCTAGTGATAACCAAACAACTTTAAATACTGAGGACATTTCCACCACTCATGGCAGCAAGAAAAAGAAAAGAGGTAGGAAAAAGAAATTGCAAGTTCCAGTGGAGAGCAAGGTGGAGGACTTGAATGAAGGTAAATATTTCTCGCAGTCTGACATACAACCTTCAGGAAGTGATAGACTGCAACCCACGCGTCATGCCAGGAAGCATCCTACCCAACTCATTTCTCCTCTCAATCTTTGATGTTACACAATATTGCATTTTGGAATATACGTGGCTTGCATTTGGATGCAAAGCAAAGTGATATTAAAGATTTTATTCGGCATTATAACATCCATCTGATTTGTCTTTCTGAAACTAAATTAGACATGCAATTAACAACCAAGGCTGCTTCTATCATTTCCCCTGGTTGGCTTGTCGAACACAACCTTGATAATGCAAGTTATGGAAGACTTCTAACATTGTGGAATCCATCTTTTTTTCACCTGTCTAAATTAGCTGCCTCTGATCAATTACTCCACTTTAAATGCACTCACTTGCCTTCAAACTCTACTTTCTATCTAACTTCTGTCTATGCACGAAATAATGCTTCCATGAGACAAGTTTTCCTGGATAAGTTACCATCCTTGTGCTCTAACAATCCTTGGATTGTTGGAGGTGACTTTAATTGTATGCACTCTTCAAATCAAAAGTCCGGCGGTTGTCCTCTCACAATAAAGGAAATCGCCCCTCTCAATCAAGCTTTGATTAATTCTTGCCTCATACCAATTGTTAGCTCAGGTTTTGATTTTACTTGGTCAAATAAAAGTAAATCTCTTCCACAGACTCGCTGTAAGCTTGATCATGTATTTGCGAATACTTTCTTCTTGCAACTTTGGCAACAATCCTTTTATCAAGTTCTTCCTTCGTCCCTATCTGACCACTGCCCGCTTCTTTTACATTGGGGAAGTGTAAATGCCACTAGTGATCGCTACTCCTCATTTAATTTTTTTTAACTTTTGGACTAACAATGTGGATTTTCAAGACATTTTACAGCAGGTATGGTCTCAGTATTCCTCTGGAAATCCGCTTCAGTCTCTTCTGCAAAAATTCAAATCTCTTAAAATGGCTCTCAAAGTATGGTCTTCTCACACTTTTGGCGCTGGATCAAAGCAGTCTTCTGCTATCAGGAAGGAGCTCCATAGAGTGCAAGTTAAAATGAGCAAGCATCCCAATGACGTTGGACTGCTAGATGCTAAGTAGAAGTTGCAATGCAACTTGAAGACTGCATTGGATTATGAAATTCAAAGCCTTAGACAGAATGCAATGTTTAGAAAGGAGCAAGATGGGGATAGGAATACAAAGTATTTTCATAACTCTATCAAAATGAAGCAATATCGGGATTTGATCTTTTCAATTAAGGATATGCATGGAAGCCTGCAAACCTCTGATGATGGAATTAGTAATGCCTTTGTGGAATATTTTTCTTCTATTCTAGCGTCATCACCATGTACTATTAATGTGCTGCCACTCTGTACTGTCAATATTCCTTCACTTTCAGATGAACAATCGCAAGGCCTTATCAGAATAATTGACAATGAAGAAATCAAGAGTGCTACATTCAGTTTGGATGCTAATAGTTGTGGAGGCCCTGATGGTTTTAATGCTTTTTTCATCCAAAAGTGCTGGTCTATAATTGGGGATGACATAACTGCCGCTCTTCAATATTTCTTTGTGACTAATGTTCTTCCCAAAAGTGCAAATGCAACTGCTATCGCGCTTATACCCAAGAAAGAAAATCCCAACTCAGTAGCTGACTTTCGTCCGATCTCATGTTGCAATATACTCTATAAAATTATTTCCAAGATATTGGCGAATAGGCTACAGTCAGTGCTTCATTCCATTATCTCATTAAATCAATCTGCATACATTAAAGGTAGATCGATTAGTGATAATATTCTCATTACTCAAGAGTTGTTGTATGGTTACAATAGGAAAAATATATCCCCAAGATGCATGATCAAACTTGATATTAGAAAGGCTTTTGACTCTGTGTCATGGCATTCTATCTTGGCTGTTCTATCACGCATGAATTTCCCTATACCTTTTATAGCATGGATCTACACTTGTATTTCATCCCCTTCATACTCTATCATTAGAAATGGCAGACTACATGGTTTCTTTGAAGGCACTAATGGCGTAAGGCAAGGAGATCCTATTTCAGCGTATTTATTTATCATCATTATGGAATTACTAAATTCTCTCATCATTGAGCAGATTCAGCATGGTATGCTAGAGCTTCATCCAAGGTGTAAAAACCCGTTAATCTCTCATTTGCTCTTTGCGGATGATTTAATCATTTTTACAAAGCCTAAAATTAGCAACATTAGATGCATTTTTGAAATTCTTGATCGCTTTCACGGTATAACTGGTCTTAAATTAAATATCAATAAATCTCATATCATGATTTCTGGAGTATCAGATGAAAGGGAACTGGAGATTGTAAATTTTTCAGGCCTTGCTGAGTTACCACCGAACTCTTTTTACTTGGGAATGCCGCTAATCAGCTCAAGAATTACCAAGCAACAATGCATACCACTATATGAAAAGATTATAAGCAAGCTTCTTCAGTGGCCATCTTGCAAGCTCTCCCAAGCTGGTAGGCTCACAATTGTTCAATCTATTGCCACAGCCATGACCACTTACTGGTCCAGACATTATTTGTTGCCTACAAAGATTATAGATATGATCACTAGCGCTTTAAACAAGTTTTTATGGCATGGCAACCCATTTTCAAAAAAGATGATTCCATTTGCGTTTCGTAGAATATATGATGAGAAACGATTTGGTGGGCTTGGTATTACTAACTTGATGAAGTGGAAAAAAGCAGCCATTTCTACTTACTTTGAAAAGCTTTTAGCTAAGGAGAAAGGACTATGGGCTTTGTGGGTGCAGAGAAATTTAATAGGCAACAAAAATTTTTGGACGATGTCCATACCACAAAGTTGTAGCTGGAGTTGGCGCACCATACTCAAACTTCGTGATACCTTCAAGACTTTTGTTCAGTGTAATTTTAAGGTAATTCCTAATCTCTCTTTTTGGCATAGTCCTTGGCTAAGACCAGGATTAATACTTAGTGAAGTTGTGGATTATAATCTCATGATGAACTCCGGTATTCCTCAATCTGTGCTTGTTACTGATTATGTTCATGATGGTTCACTGCTAATGCCATATTCTAGCTCGTCAACCTTAAGGAATTTATGGAGTGAGATTAGTTCAAGTTTTAACGTGAACCATGAAAAGGAACTATTGTGGATGGGCAAGGCCCACTCTATCAAAGTGGTGTATGACTTATTACAAACTCGTAGGCTACATTTTCCTTGGCATACAAGGATATGGAATTGCGGAAGCCCAGCAAAGGAAAACCTTTTGCTTTGGAAATTCAGGGCAAATGCAGTCAACACTAAGAATAAGTTATTTAATCATGGCATTATTGCAGATGATGTTTGTGTCATGTGTAACTTTCACTCTGAAACAAATGTTCACATATTTTTCGAGTGCCCCTTCGTGCATAATATTTGGTTACGGCTGCTTGCTTTTGGTGGATTCTATAGACCTTCGCTATCAAGTCAAATTGAATGGTATAACATCTTCAAAGCTACACGTTGGAAGGATAGGAAGACATGTTTTTTGCTAAAGCTGCTAAAGAAGTTTGTTTACGAAATATGGCGTGAGAGGAACAATCGCATTTTTGGTTTGGAGAAGAGAAATACGAATCAACTAAGTATGCATATTATTCGTCTCATGTCAAGATCCTCTTTGGCACCGTTAGGATGATGCAACAAATTTTAGCAATTTTCTTTTTGTAATTATATTAGTGCTCTCCTTTTTTGTTTTCTTTCTTTGTATAGTATAGAAGCATTGTAATTGTTATTCACGTTAGTCAATTAATAAAATTTGCCTTTCAAAAAAATAAATAAATAAATAAACAAGATGTCATGTGTCTAACGAGTTGCAACCAAACTCATTAGTTATTTAACCATATATGTCGGTGTCAATTTAGTTTCTGTATTTCCAGAAAATTTTGCCATAACCTCCCCCATACGGGAATATCTATACAACCATACTCTTTCCTTAAAAGGCTATCCAAATCACATATCAAACCAAATGGTGTTCATAACCATTAGTCAACCCAATCCAAATATCAAACGCTATAACATCCACAAAGCAACCACATACACAATGTAATGAACACTTGGGACTAGTGTGGGTCATCAACCCAATACCCTGTGTAGGGGTTTACTAATGAATAACAATCTGTGTAATAAACACATGGGACTAGTGTGATTTCATCCCATGACCTGTGCAGGGTTTCCAAACCATATCGACATTTTAAACACACAACAACATGCATGAAATCATTTCGCACAAATGAATACCACAAGCAAGTGTGAAGGGATAAACCACTCACCATCGCAGTAGGTTCCTTCAATTCCTTCACTATAGGACCATCACAGCTTTGCGCCCTCTCTCGAATGTTTAACAACCTAACCATTAAGGGTTATAATTAACATTAGCCCTTGTAATATTAATACCTTTTCTAATTAACATGAATTTCCTTTTAAATATATTGATTTCCCAATCTAACTATATTCATACATGAAAATACCTTCTCCATGGACTTAGCTAACTAAAATTCATGATTACAATATTCTTAAATCATTATAACTCTCATAATAACACATTTAATTTTGTTAACCACTTAAGGAGATAATCACCTTTCTTCCTTTAGGATTTCCATTTCAAATCCAACTCAAATGACATCAATACTTCACATAGGTGTTAATTAACCTTAATCCATGATTAATCCAACCTAAAATCACTTAAATTTTCACTTAGGAATATTCACAATTCCTATTATAATTTTCTAACTTCATATACAAATTTTACCAATGATTTTGCTTACTACTTTTAGGAATTAAGTTCCAAATCTCCATATATTAACATATATACTACATGGAAATACTAAGCAACTAATTATAACCATAATATATGAATATCTCACGACATAATCACTTAAGGTTTCATTTAGGAATTTCTACAAACACCTTGTATGCATGTTAAAACTAAGGAAATAAACCCTTTAAACTACATGATTTCTCACCCCGGATGCTTCTAGAACTTAGCCTACGATATATAGATTCTTCTCCTAGATTTTCTCCTTCCTTTCTTCTTTATTTTCTTGAAAAACCCTTTTTTATTTAATAAAGGGGAAAATCATGAGTAATTCATGGAGAGGAGAGGAACAATTTTCGAAGAAGAAGAATGGAGCGATAAGGAAGGAATAAGGTATATATAATAAAGGGGTAATGCATGGATGCTTGATATGTGACTTATGGATAAGCATGGAAGATCTTACGGCTTAAATTCATCCTTATCTTCATGAATAATAACTTTTTTTCTCAAGCACCTTCCGACCTCGTGTTGGAGTATCAAACGATAACAATTTTCCGAAATTGTTTAACCATAAGGTGCGGTTTTTAGCGTACTTCAATCCTATGTGTTCAAATATAAAATCTGAGATTGTTTTCATTTTCAAATAATTCGTTTTAGTTTTTTTGTTAATAACTTTTTATATTCGATAAAGAATTTTCTGAAACTTTATACGTAGCTAATATTCTACGTTTAGAATTTTCTTGGATAAATCTCAAGTTCCAGTTTTGCCATTAGCACTATCAAATTCCAATTACCGTCAAAATTTAGTTCAAATTTTGGCCTTTTAATTTTCCTTTTCCACTAGGGATGCCGTTTTACGTTAAACTTCCCTAAGTAATTTAATTCACTATTTCGGATCCAACAGAGGTGGTCTCACAATCTAGTGATACACCGTTCTCAGGATATCCTAAAAATCATCCATTTTTAGTTCAAATTTTAACCTTTTTATCTTTTACCAATATTAAACGGATTCTGTTTCTAGCCAAACTTATCTGGTTACCTAGTTTTAATATTCCAGATCCAATGGAACCAGTTTCAGGGTTTGGAAATAAATATTTCTTATACTTCCTTTGTAAACGTGTTTTTTTATATTAAAACTGATTATTATAACCCTGTTCCAATTATATCATTATCCATTTTCAATTTTATTTTGATTCTTATGAAATTTTGAAGTTCTAAGTTGGTTCCAAATTTCCGGATCGTTACACCGGGCATTTCTTATTTCATCGAATTTCTACTTATATTGTGTTCTATAAACTCAACTGAAGTTCGAATCGTCAAATTACGAAATACCACGCTGTGGCAAGTTTGTTTTTAATTAAATTAAATTATAAATGTTTAAACTTTGTTATTAATAAATTTCATCTCCATTTCTTTAATATTTTAATTTAAACTAACCCAATTCTCTAAAGCTAACTTAAAAACTCTAATTTCCTACAATTGTCTATTTTTAATCAAAATCCATAACTCGGTTATGATTTATTTTTTGACTCACTTTATCACATTACATTCCCATTTTTATTCGGAATAAATTATTTGATGAAATTCGACAAAATCGAATTGCAACTATACATCCAAACAGATTTATTCCAATTTAATTTATACTCCGAACATCGGAATAAATTTCATCATTTATACTTTTTAAACAACTCCCAATTCCCTTTTTAAATTCATACTTGAAATTAAATAATCAAATTATCATTTGTTAAGTATTCATTTCCATTTTTAAACGCCATTTATAAATTACATTTCTTGTTTTGAATATCAAAACAAGATTCTATTTCAAATTCCAATTGAAATTCAATTTCTACTTTGGAAAATAAATTCTCCTTTTTAAATCCATATTTGAATTTAAAATTTAATATCATCAAGCGATAATTTTCCTTTCCATTTATAAACATCATTTATAAATTCAAATACTTGTTTTATTATTGAAAATAAGTTAATATTTTCGAACTCATAAGAAATTCAATTTCTATTTCGAAAAATAAAATTTCCTTTTTAAATCTATAAATCCTTATTATGATATTTCCAAATATCAATATCTAGGGCCAGGTATATTCAAAAATTCCGATACACAAACCATCAATTCAACTCAACACATCACACATATATAAATATGTAAACACCAATATTTTTTTTTTGTGGAATCCAGTTGGAACCCTCCAACCTGTTTTCCTACATCTACAAATGTTAGTCTACATGAATAATACCAATCCTGCTTCAAGGCAGGATATCACGGTATAAAGGTCATCCACTGTATATATTTGAAAATGCGTACGTGTGTATGTGCCAATTATAATACACACACAGATCGTGTAATATGGTGTATAACACTCAAGTATGAAATGATAGCTAATCACAGATATAAGATAGTAAATGCAGTAAAAATAGAAAAAATCACACCAGGGATTTTTATACTTGTTCGGAGCACCGTCCTACGTCCAGTCCCAGACTTCCTTCTGGAATTTCACTAACAATCTCCTCACTTCACCCGGAGGAACAGGTATACAACACCCGAGAATCTGAACGGGATTTCACGCCTCTAACAACACAAGGACTTCAACACTTGCCTGATCACACACAGGACTTCAACTAATACAATGGTTTTGACTTCTGCTTTATGTTCTTGATTCAACACGGATAGTCAACAGTTTGAGTACAATCTTCCTATAATCTGATCCTCGAGTATATACTTTGAATGCGTAGATTTAAGGAAGTAGAATTCTTGTTTAATCAAATGATATTAAATTGATTCCAGGATTCAACAAGTATTTGAATTTGGAGAGCTTTTGTTTTGCAAAGAGTATGAAAATGCAATTCAGAAATTAGAGAGAATATAGAATGATTCGGTGAATTGAAAAACAGGTTTGAAGTTGTTTATATAATAGTAGAAAGGTAGTAATTCTTCATGAAGAGTTTCTATAAAAAGTTATGTCCATTTCCTTTGATTATTGAATAGAAATCGCTTCACAAATAGAAGCAACCTTTCATAAAAAGCTTGCTGTTTAAAAACGGTCGACAGGTTAAAAATCACCGGTCGACTGGTTGAACTTAATTAAAATTAAAACTTCCAAAAAAATAGCCGTTATGTGCAAAAACATACAGACCAGTCGACCACCTATATTTGGACCGGTCGACCGGTTTATGGCTGTGGACCGTAGGACCTCGGTCTATAGTCTAGATCTCTCTACGCTCTTTCCCGGTCGAAGCCTGGACCATTTGGGCTTTTTATGTGACTTTTCAATTTCTCAAATACGCAGATTTCAGCAATGAAGATATGATATAACTTTTTGTGCATTCGTGTTATACTTTGAGGAGCGATTTTAACATATTTCTAACATGACTCAATGTATATATATATATATAACCTTATCTCTGCGAAATGATCTTCATTGCAACTTTATATGTTGGCATCGATCAAAATCTTGTTCTTCGCATTCTCCCCCTTTTTGATTGATGACAACACCTTGGATTTTCTCTCTCTAAATATAAAGCTCCCCCTGAATTTCTGCAACATTTGTTAGTTCATAATATAAATAATCTTACCTTTTGCTTCCTACATTAACAAATGTTAGCACATATATACTATTGCTATGTTAAGCACATAATTTTAAATGATAGTATATGTAACATGAATTATATGTATCATCATGAGAGAAAATATTTCTCCCCCTTTGACATCAATTAAAAAGAATAAAAACCATAATAAGCACAGTAATCGAGAGTAGTAGAGAATACAAATAATTATATTACCTTTATTAGATATTGAATCATGTGATTTTTTGATAAGCTGAGTTTTCAAAGATATTTAGAGATACTGAATAACCTTCTCTTTGTTGTGGTGTACCTGCAAAAAATATGACATATATAGTTTTGGTACCCACTTGCTTTGTTTGGGTCCATGGGTTAGATGGAAAGTAACCATACCCAAGAGGGTTTAATGGAACCTTTAAAGATAAAATTTTCATTATTAACTACTGAATCAAAATAATCATCGATATATTTTTCTTTGTTTTTCCAACTTACAGGAACCCAAATACTTAAGTAATCTCTAGTGATTTTCCTTTTCGTACTTCTATATTTATTATAAATACCGCTAGTCATAGAAGTATTCGAATTTCTATAATAATTGGGTCTTGGATGTGCATTAGTACTAGTAGTGATATTCTTATTGCACATAAAAGCATATCTAGTACTATTTCTATGATTGGTTTCTTGTTTCTTATATTCCAAACCTTGTTTATTTGAAGCAGGTTGTGAACTTTCAATGATTTTTTCCAAATTTTCTCGACCTTTGTTGAAGTTAGAAACATTTTGAGTAATATCATCTAACTTAGTTTGTAAACAAGCTTTTTCTAGGTCCAGAATTTTGACTTTTGCCTTAAGCTCATGATTTTCAGTAGTAAGAGCATCATTTTTCTGTTTTTGAGTTTCAATTTCTTGACTCAAAAGAGATAATTGAGAATCAATATTAGATGATGATTCTTGAAGTTTTTCAAGTTCTTCTTCTAATATTTTCTTCTCGTTTTTTAACATATCTCGTTCAAACTCTGCTCTACTCAAATCAGCTTTGGCTTCTTTGTATTGTCGTTTCATGTCTTTAAATTTAACTATCAATTCAGTATTAATATCGAGTACTTCATGAAATGTAGGAATTTGTACCTCATCTTCTGCTTCCATGAAACAAACATTTGTTTGTTCATCTTCTGAATCACTTTCACTTTCTGATGAAGACGAGTCTGAATCTTTCCATGTAACTGAGAAAGCTCGTTTCTTTGATTTGTCCTTCTTGTATTTGAACTTGTCATTTTCTGACTTCTTCTTTTGCTCCGGACAATCTTTGTGCATGTGCCCCTTTTTATGGCAGTTGAAACATTCTATAACTGATGATGGCTTATTTGAACCAGATTTCCTTTTGTTATATCGACTAGCTTTTCGTTGTTTCGGGAATTTTTTGAAACCTTTTGCTATAAAAGCTAAGTCTTCATCTTTAGATTCTGATTCATCTTTTTTGATATGAAAGGCTACATTATTCTTTTCTTCTTTCTGTTCCTTTCTAGCCTGCTAATTTGCTTCATAGGACATTAGATTTCCTATCAATTCATCTGGCTTCATGATATAAAGGTCATTAGCTTCTTCAATCGCTAATACTTTTCCTTCCCGTTCACTAGTCAAAGAATGTAGGAATGTCGAGACTACATCAAAATATGAATATTTTTGTCCTAAACCAATAAGTGCACGATGAATAGTTTGAAACCGTGAATACATATCATTGATTGTTTCATTCGGCTTCATTTTGAAATTTTGGAACCGACTTTTCAGCGTGGCTATTTTGGCTTGTTTAACCTTGTTAGTACCTTCATGAGTGGTTTTCAGCGTTTGCCAAATTTGATATGAGGTGGTACAGATACTAACACGGTTATATTCATTTTGATCTAATGCACAAAACAACATATTTATTGCTTTTGCATTTATAGCTGCTGCTGTTTTCTCAACCGGTGTCCATTTTGAATAATCAGTTGTTGGAATCACTATTTCTTTTTATGTAGCATTCCAGGCATCATAGCTATTTGACTACATGTAAAATGACATACGTGTTGCCCAATAGCTATAATTAAGGCCATTGAAGAATGGAGGTCTTTGTGTTGATTGACCTTCCGAGTAAGTGGTGTTTTGAGTGCTGGAACTTGGGTTATTTGCCATATTACAAGAATATATCAAATAACTGTGTTACGGTGATAAGATGACCGTGCTCTGATACCAATTGAAAATGCGTACGTGCGTATGTGCCAAGTATAATACACACACAGATCGTGTAATATGGTGTATAAAACTCAAGAATGAAATGATAGCTAATCACAGATATAAGATAGTAAATGCAGTAAAAATAGAAAAATCACACAAGGGGTTTTTATACTGGTTCGGAGCACCGTCCTACGTCCAGTCATAGACTTCCTTCTGGAATTTCACTAACAATCTCCTCAATTCACCCGGAGGAACAGGTATACAACACCAGAGCAGCCGAACGGGATTTCATGCCTCTAACAACACGAGGACTTCAACACTTGCCTGATCACACACAGGACTTCAACTAATACAATGGTTTTGACTTCTGCTTTGTGTTCTTGATTCAACACGGATAGTCAACAGTTTGAGTACAATCTTCTTATAATCCGATCCTCGAGTATATACTTTGAATGCGTAGATTTAAGGAAGTAGAATGCTTGTTGAATCATATGATATTTAATTGATTCAAGGATTCAACAAGTATTTGAATTTGGAGAGCTTTTGTTTTGCAAAGAGTACGAAAATGCAATTTAGAAATTAGAGAGAATATAGAATGATTCGGTGAATTGAAAAACAGGTTTGAAGTTGTTTATATAATAGTAGAAAGGTAGTAATTCTTCATGAAGAGTTTCTATAAAAAGTTATGTCCATTTCCTTTTATTATTGAATAGAAATCTCTTTACAAATAGAAGCAACCTTTCAGAAAAAGCTTGCTGTTTAAAAACGGTCGACAGGTTCAAAATCACCGGTCGACTGGTTGAATTTAATTAAAATTAAAACTTCCAGAAAAATAGCCGTTATGTGCAAAAACACACAGGACGGTCGACTGCCCATATTTGGACCAGTCGACCGGTTTATGGCTGTGGACCGGAGGACCGAGGTCGAAGCCTGGACCATTTGGGCTTTTTCTGTGACTTTTCAATTTCTCAAATATGCAGATTTCAGCAACGAAGATATGATATAACTTTTTGTGCATTCGTGTTATACTTTGAGGACAGATTTTACATTTTTCTAACATGACTCAATGTATATATATATATATAAACCTTATCTCTATGAAATGATCTTCATTGCAACTTTATATGTTGGCATCGATCAAAATATTGTTCTCAACAATATTGTAGGGTGCATAGGGAAGTCATCCGCTAATAGTATTACGAGAAATATCCAATCACCAATTATATATAACTGTGTGTATATATATATTCCACCACCAAGCCTAAATAAAGCTAACATATAATAGCCACTATAATATTTCAATGCATCCAAACAACCAACAAACAACATATAACATTATATTAAATAAATATTCGTTTATAATAAATTATAAACGAATCCAGAGAGTGAGTTTACTTACCTTGATTTTATTTGCGTTGAATACCCCATTTAATTCCATATCGTTGCATCAACGAATCATCTCAATTTGTTACAACTGAATTTATCTCGTACCTATAATTATTTGATTTAATTTACTTATTAAGCTATCATTCAATTTATTTTAACTACTAACATGAATAAATAAATAATTCTATGTATTTTTAAATTACGTGAAAACGTATACCAAACTGCCTTGCAAATAACTCGATCACTACGAAGCAAACTCAAAATTCAGTGATCCATTCCCATTGCAAACAGCTCCAAAAACTGTTCCATCCCATTTCGACATTTCATTGAACACATAGCAGGAAATCTCCGTCATCGTTGCCATTAACCTATCAACTTCACTGTCCATACCAAACACGACTCCAAGCACCAACCCATTTCCTGTCAAGACAGCATCCATCATTCCCAAAATCAGATCAAGCTCCCTAGTAACTGCCAAATCCCCAAAAATCTACTGCCAATGAAACAGCCCGAACTCGCCCTTGTGGGAAAGCCCAGATTGAGTTGAGAACACGACGAATCAGAATATAAATAGAAGAACATTTCATTGCTATTACAACCTTTACATCAGAGTGCAAGAATATAACAGAGTATGAATAAATAATATACATCAGAAAAATATCAGAGATTAAATACATTACATAGCAACAGAAAAATAATGCATAACACAACTGAAAGAGATACACGGATACAAAGATTTCGAATATAGCTCCAGCTGTAAATCCAGGATCTTGGAAAAAGAAATATCTACGAAAACCAAAACTACTAGCTGCCCGTGTGGAAAATAGTGGCACCCAGAGTTTAAGTTAAAACGCTAAACTCCAGGTCAACCATGGGACTCGTGTGAGAACTCAAAACGGTTATTTAAAACTTTACATTAAAATTTGATAAATCAAGGGAGCACGCGTATAACACGGAACGAGCTTTCTCCTAAGAATACCAGTGCATAAAACAAATAGCGCAATGCTTTTCAGAAAAGTGAAGCTATTATAAGACTCAGGTGCCATCAATAATGTAAAGAGAGCCGGGGGATAGAGTTTTCCCTTATAATAGCCAAACATGCTTGGTACGTTTAAAACAAATCATTTTGATATTACTATAAGTATATAGTGTCAAAATCACTTCAAATATAAATGTATCAATCATAGACGACATAGTATCCCACGCTACTATGTCGCCATGCTTGGATTTGCAATAAAAACTGCACGATGTCATATTGGAAGTTGGATTCTGTAATGTCCCGTATTTTTACGTTATAATAATTAATTTATTTAATTATTTAAATAGTGATTTAGGGAATTTAATCGTTGTTTAATTAAATAATAGTGAATATTTAATTAAACAATAGAATAATACATTTAATTTCTGAAATAATCGAAAATAGTAGAATCGGCAATATTGTGTGAATTGGACAATTCAAATTATATATTTCAGTTTAAAATTGACGTACGATAATGAATATATTTAATTAACGAAGTTAGAACGTATAATTTATATTATAATTATAATCGAGCTCGAAATTGCCCTGTAGTTCGTAATTTGGTGATTCGAACTTCAATTGAATATACAGAATCCATTTTAAAATCGGATTCCTGTGAAACAAGAAATGTTAGGAGCTGGTGAAGTATATTTTTCTAATGGAAGAGAAAAATCAGGATTTTATCGTGTAGATTTTGAGTTATGTCCAAATCAAATTATAGAAAAGTCTCTATGGAATTCATATATAATTTATAACGATATATAAAAAGGAATTTCATTATAAATCGAATATCGATTTAATCGGGATTTGGAATAGCGAGTTAGAAATTCATATAGGAATATTCTGGAGCTGTATGGTATTCTATTGTGAAGATATACGATAATATTTATTTTTAAATAATTAATTTAATTATTTTTAAACATATTTATATATTTAAATAGGTTATTTAGAGCTTTAAAAATAGTCAGTTTTGCAAACGAACTCCGTTTTCGATGAAACTAATTTTGTTGGATCCATAATCTTAAATTATTGTTAGATTTCAATTTCCGTTATTTTTGGAGTCAGTATGTGGTTGTACGGATTTTTAATGTGAAAATCAATCAGTATTTTGACGGTTAAAAATACGCTGTGTGAGCAAACGGAGTCGTAATTCGACGAAACCAGTTTCGTTGGGTCCATAATGTCGAATTGTAGCTGCATGTCAATTTTCATGATTTTTGGATGTTGTATGTGATCACAGGGATTTTTAAACAGCATATATCGATAGCGAATAAAATGGAATATAATAATCGAATATAAAATTATTATATATATCCTATAAATACCCAACATCTTTCTAAACCTAATTCAATCCCTTGTGTAGTCAACAGATAAATCCGCCGTTACTTCTCTTATTCTTCTTCAGCAAAAGCAAGTTGTAAATTCAAAAACAAATGAAATGAATTCCTATAAATCGTATAATATATAGATTTGAGTTGGTATTGGAGTAAGCTTCACTTTCATACACATTTTTCTGTGTTCGGCTTCAATTTTGTTTCGCAGAAAATCAGCAATGTTGTTCCTTTTGACCTTGGGTTCATGTTTTTGAGGATGTAAGACCTTAAAGCTCGAATTCAATAAGTGTTTGGGTTTAAGGAGATCGAGTAGCTCATGTTGGCCAAAATTTAGGGGATTCGAACCTATTGGGTGTCGCACGTCTTACGGGACCAACGTTGAAACCCGGATGACGCGTTGAGAAGGGTGGTTTCGAGTGGTTCATTGAGGGGATGAGGTGGAAGAGGAGTGAACAGCGAGATTTTGGTGTGTTCAGATTTGGAGAATGTGAAGAAGATAAGGCGCAATTAGAAGGAGAAGTTCGGCAATGGTCTGAAAAAGGAGGATACGGGTTTGAGCGATTGTGTTTGGGGAAGAAAAGGTTCATGTGGGTTGGGTTTTCAAGGGTAAATGGGCCAAGAAAAGGAAAGGTGAAGCCCAAGAGTAAATAATGTTTAAGTTCAATATATATATATATATATATGCGCAAACTCGTAAATTAAATATCTGCTCCATACGAAATCAGAATTGAGCGAAACAAGATCCATTGGGATCGTATGGACGGCGGCTACACAATGGAACTGAATAGGAGTGAATTGGAGCTCGTTACAATTTATGGCGAAATAAATTGGTTTTCTGAATCAAATGATGGTTATCGTTATTTAACGATGATCGTCCAATGTGAGTAAATGTCACTAACTCTGTACAGTTTATATTTTTATAAATATAATCTAGTATTGATAAATGATAATTGATTGCTGTGTGTTGATTGTTTGGTTGAATTGCTGATTTATTGGTTGAAATTGTAGATAACGATATATATAAATCATTAATCAAATATTGATTCTGCTTATCAGAATATTTCATATTGAAATGAAATCAATGTTATTTATATTGTTTAACATCTGTGGATGCAGGGAAACAGGTCGGAGGAATCCAGCTGGATTCCTCAACATTTATTTCGCTCTTCTTCATATATGGTGATATATGATGTGATATATAATCTGTTATTGATGTGTGTTAGAATGATATTGATCATTTTTATTTGGTATTTTGAATACCATAAGAAACACTAGAATATATAAAGGGAATTTTCAATGTCTATTGAAAAAGAAATATTTATAAAATCAAAGGATTTTATAAAAAGAAATATTTTTAAAATAATTACAAATAGAATTGAAAAGGAAATATTTGTAAAACATTTACAAATAGAATTGAAAAGGAAATATTTATAAAATAAATAGAATTGTATAAAAAGAGAATTTTACACTAGGAAGGTTTAGACCCGTGCTTCGCACACGGGTATAACATGATAAGGATTTAATGTAGATTTTAAATGGAATCTGTTTTAACAGATAAATGGAGAAGATTTATTTATAAATAATGTTTTATAAATTAAATAAAATATTTATCATTTGATAAATAGAATATATAAGTCAGAACTTATATAGAGAAGTAGAATCGGTTTCAACACCGATAATTGAAACAGGATATGAACTCAGCATTTATAAAGGGAATTTGTGACGGCCCGCCTCGCACCGACCTGCATTTCCTCCAAAAGTGCGCTGTACACATGCCCGACTAGCACAAGACGGTCGTCATAAGAAAGTAAAGAAGGGAATGAACTAATCAAAGAACCTGTAGAATGTCTCACAGCGCATGGAATAAAATATAATAGTAATATACTTGACATAAAACAGGCGAGACAGTGCATAAGCTGACAACTAAAACCAACATCAATCTCAAAGCAGCGGAAAATCCAAATACAGCTTATTACAACTTTTTCAAAATCTACTGTCTCTGATCAACAGAAAGCAAAAATAGAAGATACACCACCAATGCCCAAGCAGTGATCTTCAACAACACAGGGAGAATACTATATATGTATATTACGTGGAAGCCTCCTGCTCGTCTCCGGATCATCTACCCGTGCACCACCAGCTAACCTGTCTCTAGTCTGCTCGTGTGAGCACCCAGAGTAATAAGAGGAAACATAAAACTCTGGGTCAGACATAAAGCCTGGTATGAGCGATAAACATCTAAACAGTATGATAACAGGTATACTAAACCATACCTGAACCTGGACCTGCAACCAAAGAGTTAGTACCACATACCGTACGATACTCCAAGGTGCCATAATAAATAGTGTAAGAATACGGGGGTGGGGTGTGCATGTCAAAATGATAGCAACAAATCATCCATAGCAACCATCCTCACATCTCTCACTCAGTGCGTAAAGCGTACGACATCTACCACTTTGGAACACTAGACAAACTGAGGTAACGACGAATCCCTACTTGTAGAAACCCTGCTGTGACCAAGACAACACTTGGAGTCATGACCAAACATTTCAATGACCCACTTCATTGGTCGTAGCCCTTGGTTCTACCGATGCCATAATGGCCCTGAATCCGCCTTCGTACCTCCTACCATAGTGGTCCAAAGCTATAGACGTCGATAACTCCTTGGCACGCGTCCCGCAGCAAAGCCCAATCATGAAGTGAACTCGTTGATTCCCATCTGAATCTTAAGCTCTAACTTCTCATTTGGACTTCCTTTGCATCTCGGGTTTGGTCGAATTGGAGTTGGTCTTCAGAAGAGTCATCACGAAGTAGTAAAAGTACACGTCCGGTTCCCCATGCTCGGTTCGGTTCGGATACGTTCCCCGGTTCGGTTCGGAGTGCCACCATCCTCTGGGTTCGGGTCCTTCTCCCTCATGCGGTTCGGTTCGGAGCTCTCCCTCATGCGGTTCGGTTCGGAGTTCTCCCTCATGCGGTTCGGTTCGGAGCTCTGAAGCGGTTCGGTTCGGAGCTCTGAAGCGGTTCGGTTCGGATACCCCATGGCTTGAGTGTCTCCGTCTCCGTCTCGTCAGCATCAGTTCGGAATATGGTATCCATGCTCCTCTTTCTTCCACTCCAGTCCTCCTTGTTCCTTCCGATCCCACGCTACGCCCCTCCGATCCGACCAGGCCTTCCTTGTTGCCTCTTCACGTCATGCTCCAGAAAGTACCACGCCCCGGTCCGGTTCGGATATGTCCGATCCGATCCCCTACCCGATCCGATCCCCTACCCGATCCGATCCGGTTAGATACCCTGCAGCTTTCTGCGACTTTCCAGCAACTGTTTATATGCCTCTCGACGGCGTTTTCGACCAATCTAACTATTGGAATCAATCACCAAACATACCAAAGATTCATAGCAACATATAACAGCAACCACAAGCAACAAACAACAATTTAAATGAATCAAAATGAATCAAAAGTGGCTAAAACCTCACATTTTCCTATAATCTTTCTTAATCATGTTTAAGCATACGATTAGCAAAACACATCGAAATTAACCCAAATTTCTAACAGAGCCTTAAAACATTATTTTAGAATTTTAAGAATTTTTCCAGAATTTATTCACGTATAAATTCGCTAATCTTCACTAATTACCCTTAATCACTGTAATTAGTGCAAAAACTATGCAAATCACTCACCTTGGCCACAAATAAAATTCTCAGAACTGAAACTCCTCTGATTTGGGGCGAATACTGATGTCTAACAGCAGCTCTAACCTTGCTTTGGTGCTTTTTCTCCTTAATTTGGTGTTGCTAAGCCTAATCTTCAATTAGAGAGTGATTTGGGGTGTTTTAGATGTAGGAAGCCATTACTAAGGTCTCTAGAGGGTTTGTGGGGGCTCAAAACTGAAATGAAAATGATAACCTAACCCTAATCAGTCCTCCTAAACCTCTAAACCCGAAATTCCCCTTGGGCCTAGCTGCTAATCACCCGGTTAAGCCCAATTAAGCTGTCTTTCTCCATCTGAAACTTGTTTCAGCCATATCTCCCAAACGGTAAGTCCGTTTGGCTAATGTGACCACTCTACGGAAAGAGAAACCATCATTCGAAGCCAATGAAAGTGGTTTTAGGTCAAAATTCCTTTCCAGTCAATAGTTATGGCCAAAACAGTGATAACTAGGGGTAAAATGGTCATATAAAAATCGGGAAAAATCATGAACATGGGAAATGACCCCAATAGTCGTCTCCCAAAGTTACATGACCATACGACTTCGTATATGAAAGAAATAAATATTCTACGATCCTATGATGCGCAGAATGCGGGTCGTTACACTCTCCCCCCCTTAAGAAATTTCGTCCCCGAAATTCCTTAACCCATAACATACAAGGGATCCCGCATGCCTAACAACCATATACAACAATCAAACATGCAAAGCAAGCAAACAAGTCTATCCTAGCATGCGGAAAACTAAATCGCTAATAAAATCTTACCAGACAAAGAGTTCTGGATACTTCTTCCTTATGTCCTCTTCTGTTTCCCAAGTACAATCATTCTCGTCTTCGCTCCACTGTACCTTGACTAGCTTCACCGACTTCCTTCGAAGTTGCTTCATGTCGTGCGCGACAATACGGGCTGGCTCGCGGTTTCCAACCGCCTCGGGTTCTACTTCGAAGTCTTCCAACTGATCAGGTGAGATAGTCATATCTGAGTCGTGAACGAACTTCCTTAATTGGGAAACATGAAATACGTTGTGAACTCCCGCCATCTTCTCTGGTAAGTCAATTCTATATGCCAAATTCCCGACTAGTTCAAGAACAGGGAATGGGCCAACAAATCTTGGTGCTAATTTACCTCTCCTGCCAAATCGTATTACGCTCTTCAACGGAGAAATCTTGACAAATACCAAGTCACCAACTGAGAATTTTAAGTCTGTTCTTCTCTTATCTGCATAACTTTTCTGCCTATCTTGGGCTGCCTTCATTCGTTGTTGAATGATCTTGATCTTATCTGAAGTTTCCCTCACCACATCTGGTCCAAGCATAAACTTCTCGCCAGTCTCTATCCAACATGATGGTGAGTTGCACGGTCTTCCGTACAAAGCTTCAAACGGAGCCATACCAATACTGGATTGGTAACTATTATTATATGCAAACTCTACTAGGTGCAAATGGTCATCCCATGATCCACCAAAATCCAATATACATGCTCTCAAGAGATCTTCCAAAATACGATTCACCCTTTCCGTCTGACCGTCGGTCTGAGGATGATACGCGGTACTGAGATGTAACTCTGACCCAAGTGCCTCTTGCAAGCTCCTCCAAAACCCACTAGTGAACAACGGGTCTCGGTCGCTCACAATGCTTTTAGGTACTCCATGAAATCTCACTACCCACTTCATATACAATTCTGCTAACTTAGCTGCCGTTCTAGTCGATTTGACTGGTATAAACCTTGCACTTTTAGTCAGTCGATCTACAATTACCCAGATGCTGTCATATCCCGATCTAGTCCTTGGTAACCCATCGATGAAATCCATCGAGACTTGCTCCCATTTCCATTCGGGAATTTCTAAGGGCTGTAACAACCCACTAGGCTTCTTTTGCTCGGCTTTAACTAGCTGGCAATTCATGCACTTGGATATAAACTTCCCAACGTCTCTTTTCATCCCTTCCCAGTAGTAGGTCTGCTTCATATCTCGATACATCTTATTACCACCGGGGTGTATGGTTAGCTTTGAATGATGACATTCTCTAAGCACTTCATCCCTCAATCCATTGACATTGGGTACAACAAGCTTTCCATTCTTTCTAAGCCATCTATCTCGATCAAGCCCATACTTGTTCGTCTCCTCATCGACTCCCATCTCTAACTTGGAGATGATCTCCAATAGGTTAGGATCGTCCCTCTGACTAGAGCCGATCCGCTCAATCAAAGTGGGTCTGATCGTCAAACTTGCTAACATTTCTGGATCCAATTCGCACTTTGGTCTGAAATCAAACCCCGCGATAAACTCCAGCTGCTTCCATTCAAGGAACATAGCCCCTAAGCTGGCATGTCTTCTGCTCAATGCATCAGCCACCGCATTGCCCTTTCCTGGTGTGTATGCGATGTCAAAATCATAGGAAGCTAAGAACTCTAACCATCTCTGCTGACGGAGATTTAAATCCTTCTGGGAGAACAGATACTTCAACGACTTATGATCTGTAAACAGCTCAAACCTTTCTCCCAAGAGATAGTGTCTCCACATCTTTAACGCGAACACGATCGCTGCCAATTCTAAATCATGGGTAGGGTATCTTCTCTCGTGCGGTTTCAATTGCCGACTTGCATAAGCTACAACCCTACCACCTTGCATCAATACAGCACCCAGTCCGGTACCACAGGCATCTGTGTATACCGTCATCTCTTCATCCCCCTTAGGAATGACTAACACTGGTGCGCTTGTCAACTTATCCTTTAGATTTTTAAATGCATTCTCGCACCTTTCATCCCAGACAAAAGCTTGATTCTTCTTGGTCAACTGGGTCAATGGTGCTGCTATCTTGGAGAAACCTTGGATAAACTTACGATAATATCCCGCTAACCCCAAGAAACTCCTTACATCTGTTGCATTCTTGGGCGTAGGCCAATCCTGTACCGTAGCCACCTTCGCCGGGTCCACGGCAATACCATTCTCTGATACAACATGGCCCAAGAACCTCACTTCCCTCTTCCGGAAGTGACACTTGGAAAACTTTGCTTTCAATTGGTGTTTTCTCAACACCTCCATCGCTACTCTTAAATGTTCCTTGTGTTCTTCCTCTGTCCTCGAATAGACCAAAATATCATCAACGAACACAAGGACAGACTTATTCAACTGATCTCTGAATACCCTATTCATAAGATCCACAAAATATGCCGGGGCATTAGTCAGCCCAAATGGCATAACCAACCACTCATAAAATCCAGACGGCGTTCGAAATGCCGTTTTAGCTATACTCTCAGCTTCCACTCTAAGCTGATGAAAACCTGTCGCGAGATCCAACTGAGAAAATACTCTCGCGCCACTCAACTGATCGAACAAATCATCTATCCGCGGTAGAGGATACTTATTCTTCCTCGTCACTTTATTCAACTCGCGGTAGTCTACACATAAACGAAGGGAACCATCCGCCTTGGTAGCAAACACAACTGGTGCTCCCCATTCAGAAACACTCCTTCTGATAAATCCCTTCTTCAAAAGATCGCTGACTTGCACCTCGAGCTCTCGCTGCTCTCTTGGTGCCATACGACGAAGTGGCATCACTATAGGCCTGGCATCCTTTACCAAATCAATACGAAACTCAATCTCTCGGTGTGGTGGAAGTCCGGTCACTTCTTCGAAAACATCCGGATACTGGCCAACCACGGGCAAACCTGACAACTCACTATGCGGAATGTCGAGGGAGTTTAGAAAACTAGCCAATACCCCCTTACTAGGTAGACCACCAAACACTATCCTCCGCCCATCATCCGCTCTAGCTGTCACCAACAAGCCCTCACAGTCTACCACCACCCCGTATCTTTGGAGCCAATCTACTCCCAAAATAATGCCAAACCCAGTAAAGCCCAAAACAAAGCAATCACAAACAAACATGCATCCATGACTCGATAGAACCACATTACGACAAATCATGCTAAGGCTAGTCGAACCACCAATCGGGTTCGTCACTACTAAACGTCTATCGACAATCTCGGGCTCCAATCCCAACCTATCTACCAGGTCACTAGATATGAAAGAACTGGAAGCTCCGGTATCAAACAAAACTCTAACAGGAACATCGTAAACAGAAAGCATACCTTGAATGACGACATTCTTTCCCTTCTCCGCCGCAGTTGGGGCATTCGACGAAGAAGGAATAGCATTAAGAGCGTATGCTTTCACCATCTGCTTTTCCTTAGGAGGCTGTGGACACTTGTCCTTGTGATGTCCCATTTGGCCACAGTTGAAGCACTTCCTATCTGCTGGCTTGGCCCGACAATTACTAGCATAATGGCCCTTCTTACCACAGCTGAAGCACTCCACATCTTGCTTATTCTTTTTCTTCTGGCCATCCTTAGCCTGATTCTGCTTTCTCTTATTCTGGGACCCACCTTTGCCTCCACCACTAGCTTGTGGCTTTGGCTCATCTGCGGATGCTACCTCAGTCTTCAGCTTAGGGTAGAGACTTTCTGACCTTAACGCTTTCCCCACAATCGATTCAAACGTCTCATCGATGTGGTTAATAAGTTTTTCCCCCAAGTACTGATCCAAACCAGTTATGAATTTCTCATTCTTTTTCTCGGCAGTATCTATAAGAGATAACCCATATTTTGACAAAGTGTCAAATTCAGCAATATACTCCGAGACAGCCCTGCCATTCTGCTTGAGCTCCAAGAATTTCTTAAACAACATTGACTTCTGAGCAGCTGGAATGAACTTCTCACTAAAGCGAGCCTTAAACTGCTCCCAAGTAATCTGATCTTCGGGAGTAGCTGCCTTTATAGCATTCCACCAATTCATTGCCCGCCCTTGCAGCTGACGGGACGCTAGCTTTCTCTTCATTGCATCCTCGATACCCAAATCCCCGAAGATACGTTCGCAACTATCCACCCAATCCTGAACATCCGTAGCCGACTCCGTTCCATGGAACGGCTTCCCACCAAGGCTAGTATAATCCTTATTCAGCTTGGCGAAGTCGACTCTTGACGCCTGCACTATTGGACCACCATCATTTCCACCATTGGGAGCTGCCCTCTGAACATCTCTAAGCATCTCTCTCATGAGGTCAGTAAACATCGTCCTCATGTCAGCAGCATTCCCATTATTGGCCCCTCTACCGGTACCTCTAACATATCGGCTCATCGTCAATCTGAAAAAAGAAATGATTAACGACTCCATAGTGGTGCCAGTGCAGTACAACTTCATCCTTATACTACTAATAGTATATATATATAGCTTTTGAAAACCAAAATAATCACAAATACGCTCTCTCGTATACGTATAATATCTCTCCCTGATAACTTCCCTAGGTTAACTACGCAACCGAGCTCTGATACCAAATGTGACGGCCCGCCTCGCACCGACCTGCATTTCCTCCAAAAGTGCGCTGTACACATGCCCGACTAGCACAAGACGGTCGTCATAAGAAAGTAAAGAAGGGAATGAACTAATCAAAGAACCTGTAGAATGTCTCACAGCGCATGGAATAAAATATAATAGTAATATACTTGACATAAAACAGGCGAGACAGTGCATAAGCTGACAACTAAAACCAACATCAATCTCAAAGCAGCGGAAAATCCAAATACAGCTTATTACAACTTTTTCAAAATCTACTGTCTCTGATCAACAGAAAGCAAAAATAGAAGATACACCACCAATGCCCAAGCAGTGATCTTCAACAACACAGGGAGAATACTATATATGTATATTACGTGGAAGCCTCCTGCTCGTCTCCGGATCATCTACCCGTGCACCACCAGCTAACCTGTCTCTAGTCTGCTCGTGTGAGCACCCAGAGTAATAAGAGGAAACAAAAAACTCTGGGTCAGACATAAAGCCTGGTATGAGCGATAAACATCTAAACAGTATGATAACAGGTATACTAAACCATACCTGAACCTGGACCTGCAACCAAAGAGTTAGTACCACATACCGTACGATACTCCAAGGTGCCATAATAAATAGTGTAAGAATACGGGGGTGGGGTGTGCATGTCAAAATGATAGCAACAAATCATCCATAGCAACCATCCTCACATCTCTCACTCAGTGCGTAAAGCGTACGACATCTACCACTTTGGAACACTAGACAAACTGAGGTAACGACGAATCCCTACTTGTAGAAACCCTGCTGTGACCAAGACAACACTTGGAGTCATGACCAAACATTTCAATGACCCACTTCATTGGTCGTAGCCCTTGGTTCTACCGATGCCATAATGGCCCTGAATCCGCCTTCGTACCTCCTACCATAGTGGTCCAAAGCTATAGACGTCGATAACTCCTTGGCACGCGTCCCGCAGCAAAGCCCAATCATGAAGTGAACTCGTTGATTCCCATCTGAATCTTAAGCTCTAACTTCTCATTTGGACTTCCTTTGCATCTCGGGTTTGGTCGAATTGGAGTTGGTCTTCAGAAGAGTCATCACGAAGTAGTAAAAGTACACGTCCGGTTCCCCATGCTCGGTTCGGTTCGGATACGTTCCCCGGTTCGGTTCGGAGTGCCACCATCCTCTGGGTTCGGGTCCTTCTCCCTCATGCGGTTCGGTTCGGAGCTCTCCCTCATGCGGTTCGGTTCGGAGTTCTCCCTCATGCGGTTCGGTTCGGAGCTCTGAAGCGGTTCGGTTCGGAGCTCTGAAGCGGTTCGGTTCGGATACCCCATGGCTTGAGTGTCTCCGTCTCCGTCTCGTCAGCATCAGTTCGGAATATGGTATCCATGCTCCTCTTTCTTCCACTCCAGTCCTCCTTGTTCCTTCCGATCCCACGCTACGCCCCTCCGATCCGACCAGGCCTTCCTTGTTGCCTCTTCACGTCATGCTCCAGAAAGTACCACGCCCCGGTCCGGTTCGGATATGTCCGATCCGATCCCCTACCCGATCCGATCCCCTACCCGATCCGATCCGGTTAGATACCCTGCAGCTTTCTGCGACTTTCCAGCAACTGTTTATATGCCTCTCGACGGCGTTTTCGACCAATCTAACTATTGGAATCAATCACCAAACATACCAAAGAGTCATAGCAACATATAACAGCAACCACAAGCAACAAACAACAATTTAAATGAATCAAAATGAATCAAAAGTGGCTAAAACCTCACATTTTCCTATAATCTTTCTTAATCATGTTTAAGCATACGATTAGCAAAACACATCGAAATTAACCCAAATTTCTAACAGAGCCTTAAAACATTATTTTAGAATTTTAAGAATTTTTCCAGAATTTATTCACGTATAAATTCGCTAATCTTCACTAATTACCCTTAATCACTGTAATTAGTGCAAAAACTATGCAAATCACTCACCTTGGCCACAAATAAAATTCTCAGAACTGAAACTCCTCTGATTTGGGGCGAATACTGATGTTTAACAGCAGCTCTAACCTTGCTTTGGTGCTTTTTCTCCTTAATTTGGTGTTGCTAAGCCTAATCTTCAATTAGAGAGTGATTTGGGGTGTTTTAGATGTAGGAAGCCATTACTAAGGTCTCTAGAGGGTTTGTGGCGGCTCAAAACTGAAATGAAAATGATAACCTAACCCTAATCAGTCCTCCTAAACCTCTAAACCCGAAATTCCCCTTGGGCCTAGCTGCTAATCACCCGGTTAAGCCCAATTAAGCTGTCTTTCTCCATCTGAAACTTTTTTCAGCCATATCTCCCAAACGGTAAGTCCGTTTGGCTAATGTGACCACTCTACGGAAAGAGAAACCATCATTCGAAGCCAATGAAAGTGGTTTCAGGTCAAAATTCCTTTCCAGTCAAAAGTTATGGCCAAAACAGTGATAACTAGGGGTAAAATGGTCATATAAAAATCGGGAAAAATCATGAACATGGGAAATGACCCCAATAGTCGTCTCCCAAAGTTACATGACCATACGACTTCGTATGTGAAAGAAATAAATATTCTACGATCCTATGATGCGTAGAATGCGGGTCGTTACAGAATTATAATTGAGATTTAAGTGTTAGGAATAAATAGAAGATTTGTATAAATAATTCCATAATTAGAAGTATAAATAGAAATGGGATTTAGGATATTGTTTTAAATACGAAATTAAACTGTTTTGATTGCAAAGAAGAAATATTATTTACATTTAATGTGAATAAAGGATTTAAGTAAATATTTTGTTAATAAAATATTTATAAAGGAAACAGGGTTTGAAATAGGAATTAAAATGGAGTTAAAGGAATTAGAAACTGACCGGAGATTAGTTAAGTTGAACAACTGTTTGGGTATTGATCTGATGTTGGTTTCGGCCTTCGGGGTTAATACATAGAGGGTTGTTCTCTTACTAGTTTACAGTTAGAGACTGATATATGTGAGAAGATACTGATGCGTGAATCAGAAATGGAAATGTTTTCCAAAGTTAATAACGTATATTTTCTAAAATTAGGAAATAAGGATTTGATGAATATATGATAACGAGAAAAGGGGAAATTAATAAATGTTGATTGATGATTGATCGATAGAATTTCCATCTGGAAATAATATCGTTGTTTGCACACATGTTTTTCTTTGATAGTTAAATCATCGACTATCGATGTTTTTGACCATTTTTCCATGGTCAATATGAAGAGACCGGGATAAGATATATTATCTAAATACCACTCCGTATGGCATTAGCGTTGCGAATCAAATATGATGAAGATAACTGAAGACGAAGTTTTGCAAGGACTGTTCGTAAATTCTAGGTAGAAATTGCCTAAAATGGATTTACAGAATAGTGCCTTCAGGTTGTCCAGTCCCAGGACAACTTGAATGGATGAATGTCTGACAGAGTATATCTGGTAGATCGCGTAAGTTGATCGTTTCAAACGTATTTACGTTGGTGGCGGAGGAATCCGTTTGTCTTAGCTTATACCCGTGGTATTTTTGGGGAAAACAATTTGTGATTTGGCGGGTATGACGATGTGGCATTCAAAGTAAATAAGGAGTGATCTGTTAAAGATACGTTATGACCTCAAGCCTCATCAACTGGGAAATGACATAAATCGGGCAGGCAACATGGCTAAGTGGGTCACACCCAAGTAGGGTATATTGTCACCATCTAGAGAATATTCATATATGTTACTTCTTTCAATTCTGTATCTTATGGGAATGGTTATGTTGGTATACCAACTGTAAGTTGATAATATACTCGAAACATTCAAGCGAAGTGAATGGACGGTCATGTGTGGCCGAGTTATAAGATGTTCTTGTTGAACTCCAGTGTATCGCTTCTAGAGTACACTGATCGAAAGGTGGTTCCATACCTTGTCATTATTGGAAATCCATTACCCAATAAGCGCCCGCGGTGTTTGATTGTATATAATATATGTGGGACGTGAGATGAAAACATTTCCACTAGATTGCTATTTATTTGATTTAGACATTATTATAATATCAGAAGAGTATTGAGTTTAAAGAAATATTTTGGGTTATCGTAAGGTAAAAACCATCCGTGTTTATGTGTGGATCGGTCTTACGATTATCATTTCTTTTGAAAGGATTTTAAAAGTTAAACAAATGATTGGAGTTTACTCACACTAATCACATGACTGACCCGGGTTTATTTTGTTTTGTTTTCCCTAAACTCTTGGGTGCCCAATTTTGTACGGGCAGTCAAGTAGTCGGGATTTACAGATACTTGAAGAGCTGGAGCAGGAGGCTTCAGGATTTTATAGCTATTGTTATTTCCGCTGTGTTGTAAGTGTTATACTCTAATAATGGTATTGTATACAGATACTGTTTTATTTCAAAGATATGTTATGAAATATATTTATTCGTTCCGCTGTGAGATTCGTGTTTACTCTGATGTTGTATGTTCTTCTTCTTCTTCTTCTTCTTCTTCTATTCTAAGTTTCTATCTTATCTATCCTTACCCTCTTTTTTCTTTCTATTAGTTTTCTGGTTTCTAGTGCAATTTGGGTTGGACTTGTGTTATTTGGTCAGCTCAAATGGTACCGGAATTTCGGGGCACTACAATTGGTATCAGAGCTTAAGGTTAAGTAATTACCTTGGCTATGTGGCGTGACTCGGTAGAGATAGGGTTAGTAATACCCTAGATTGGGTTTGAGTGTATAAATGAGTGCGTGTTTGTTATTTGATATAAAAATGGTTTTATATTGTGGAGATTCATTGGTTGAGTTGTTTATGAATTCAGGTCGATTAGTTCGATCCACTGTATCGGTAGGAGTTTCTAAGCACTCGAATACGATGAACCGACACGGTATGTTTTGAAAAGAGGGTAAATGAAATAATTTTACTCAAATTATATTATTATATAAAAAGATGATTTATATTTGAAATATTATCATATATTGGATGTGTTGGTTGTGATATAATTGAATAAGATTATAAAAGTAAAATGGTTACGTAAATAACCAATTAAAATTCGTATAAGTGTTACGAAATGAATTAAAATCAGAATTGGAACTATGACCCTGGAAGGTTATAAAAGTGTTTGTTAATGGACTTGGATTAAATATAAGAGAATTTTAAAATCCTGGGAGATTTTAAATTATTTTAAAGCATTGTAAATGGTATTTTGAAATGAATTTCAAAATGGAAGTGTTTAGATATGGTTTTGAAAGTGATATAGTATTGAACTCACGTCGATAGCTGGAAATAGATTTCGATGATGATCATGACATCATCGGTGTTCATTTTCGAGTTGTAAGTGACGGATTACTACCAAATGCTTTGTTTTTGGAAATGATTTGCGAAAACAAGTTGTTTGAATTTTGAAAAGGATTGTTTGATTTTTGAGAAAAGCGAAGCTGTTTAAAACTCCCAAGGAGAGATTGATGAATTAAAAACAAGTTAAATAATACCTGTGAAAGCAAATTGGAATTAAGGTAAAGCCAGCTAAGTGGTAACAGAAATTGAATTAAAATAGAATGATTGGATTGGGAGATGGGGATCTGGAATTATATTGGACTAGTAAGTTAAGAATTGGAATCGGGAACAGAACTCGAGTTTGAAATGAAATTTGGTTTGAATATAAGCGAATAGCTGTGTTGAACAGATATTGACTGGAAATTGGTTGGGATGACATTGGTATATGCAGAATTAGTAATACATGGAAAGGATAAATTTGATATGCCCGACAAAAAGGTACAGGTTTATATTTGGTATAAGCATGAGATTTATGAGCCTGTTTGGCAAGTCGCTTGGCTGTTTGATTTTCTTTTGGGTTGGAGAAGGCCGAGAGAGGCAAGTTGTAGTTATACCGATTGACCAGTACAAAGGAGGTGCTGGCGAAATTTTTCAAAAATTTCGGGTGTTAGAAAATTTTCAGGATTTTTGAAAATTTTCGTTGATAAGAATTAATTAATATTTTAATTGAAAGTTATTGGTTCAGTTGAAACTGAAATTTTGAAGTAAACAGATAATTTTTAACCAGTTAATACGGTTAATTTTCTATCTTAGCAATTTCGAGGACGAAATTATTTTAAGGGGGGAAGAATGTAATGTCCTGTATTTTTACGGTATTATAATTAATTAATTTAATTATTTAAATAGTGATTTAGGGAATTTAATCGTTGTTTAATTAAATAATAGTGAATATGTAATTAAATAATAGAATAATAAATTTAATTTCTGAAATAATCGAAAATAGTGGAATTGGCAGTATTGTGTGAATTGGACAATTCAAAATATATATTTCAGTTTAAAATTGAAGTACAATAACGAATATATTTAATTAACGAAGTTAGAATGTATAAATTATATTATAATTATAATCGAGCTCGAAATGGCGCTGCAATTTGTAATTTGGCGATACGAACTTCAATTGAATATACAGAATCCGTTTTAAATCGGATTTCTGTGAAATAAGAAATGTTAGGAGCTGGTGAAGTATATTTTTCTAATGGAAGAGAAAAATTGGGATTTTTTCATGTAGATTTTGAGTTATGTCCAAATCAAATTTTAGAAAAGTCGCTATGGAATTCATATATAATTTATAACGATATATAAAAAGGAATTTCAATATAAATCGAATATCGATTTAATCGGGATTTGGAATATCGAGTTAGAAATTCATATAGGAATATTCTAGAGCTGTATGGTATTCTATTGTGAAGGTATACGATAATATTTATTTTTAAATATTTATTTTAATTATTTTTAAATATATTTATATATTTAAATAGGTTATTTAGAGCTTTAAAAATAGCCAGTTTTGCGAACGAACTCCGTTTTCGACGAAACTAATTTTGTTGGATCCGTAATCTTAAATTATTGTTAGATTTCAATTTCCGTGATTTTTGGAGTCAGTGTGTGGTCGTACGGATTTTTAATTTGAAAATCAGTTAGTATTTTGACGGTTAAAAATATGCTGTAATGGAGTCGGAATTCGATGAAACCTGTTTCGTTGGGTCCGTAATGTCGAACTGTAGCTACATGCCAATTTTCATGATTTTTGGATGTTGTGTATGATCACAGGGATTTTTAAATAGCATATATCGACAGCGATTCAATAAAATGGAATATAATAATCGAATATAAAATTATTATAAATATCCTATAAATACCCAACATCTTTCTAAACCTAATTCAATCCCCTGTGTAGTCAACAGATAAATCCGCCGTTAATTCTCTTATTCTTCTTCAGCAAAAGCAAGTTGTAAATTCAAAAACAAATGATATGAATTCCTATAAATCGTATAATATATAGATTTGAGTTGGTATTGGAGTAAGCTTCACTCTCGTACATATTTTTCTGTGTTCGACTTCAATTTTGTTTCACAGGAAATCGGCAGCGATGTTCTTTTTGACCTAGGGTTCGTGTTTTTGAGGATGTAAGACCTTAAAGCTCGAATTCAATAAGTGTTTGGGTTTAAGGAGATCGAGTAGCTCATGTTGGCCAAAATTTAGGGGATTCGAACCTATTAGGTGTCGCGCGTCTTACTGGACCAGTGTTGAAACTCGGGTGTCGTGTTGAGAAAGGAGGTTTCGAGTGCTTCATTGAGGGGATGAGGTGGAAGAGGAGTGGAAGAGCAAGATTTTGGTGTGTTTAGATTTGGAGAATGTGAAGTAGATAAGGCGCAGTTCGAAGGGGAAGTTCGGCAATGGTCTGTAAAAGGAGGATACGGGTTTGAGCGATTGTGTTTGGGGAAGAAGAGGTTCACGTAGGTTGGGTTTTCAAGGGTAAATGGGCCAAGAAAAGGAAAGGTGAAGCCCAAGAGTAAATAATGTTTAAGTTTAATTTAAATATATATATATATATATATATATGCAAACTCATAAATTAAATATCTGCTCCATATGAAATCAGAATTGAACGAAACAAGATCCATTGGGATCGTATGGACGGTGGCTACACAATGGAACTGAATAGGAGTGAAGTGGAGCTCGTTACAATTTATGGCGAAATAAATTGTATGTCTGAATCAACTGATGGTAATCGTTATTTAACGATGATCGTCCAATGTGAGTAAATCTCACTAATTCTGTACAGATTATATTTTTATAAATATAATCTAGTATTAATAAATGATGATTGATTGTTGTGTGTTGATTGTTTGGTTGAATTGCTGATTTATTGGTTCAAATTGTAGATAATGAATATATATATATATATAAATCGTTAATCAAATATTGATTCTGTTTATCAGAATATTTCATATTGAAATGAAATCGATGTTATTTATATTGTTTAAGATCTGTGGATGCCGGGAAACAGGTCAGAGGAATCCAACTGGATTCCTCAACATTTATTTTACTGTTTTTCATATATGGTGATATATGATGTGATATATAATCTGTTGTTGATGATGAGTGTAAGAATGATATTGATAACTGTTATTTGGTATTTTAAATACCATAAGAAATACTAGAATATATAAAGGGAATTTTCAATGTTTATTGAAAAGGAAATATTTATAAAATCAAAAGATTTTATAAAAAGAAGTATTTGTAAAATAATTATAAATAGAACTGAAAAGGAAATATTTGTAAAACATTTACAAATAGAATTTAAAAGGAAATATTTATAAAATAAATAGAATTGTATAAAAAGAGAATTTTACACTAGGAAGGTTTGGACCCGTGCTTCGCACATGGGTATAATATGATAAGGATTTAAAGTAGATTTTAAATGGAATCTGTTTTTACGGATAAATGGAGAAGATTTATTTATAAATAATGTTTTATAAATTAAATAAAATATTTATCATTCGATAAATAGAATATATAAGTCAAAACTTATATAGAGAAGTAGAATCGGTTTCAACACCGATAATTGAAACAAGATATGAACTCAGCATTTATAAAGGGAATTATAATTGAGATTTAAGTGTTAGGAATAAAAAGAAGATTTGTATAAATAATTCTATAATTAGAAGTATAAATAGAAATGGGATTTAGGATATTGTTTTAAATACAAAATAAAACTGTTTTGATTGCAAAGAAGAAATATTATTTACATTTAATGTGAATAAAGAAATTAAGTAAATATTTTGTTAATAAAATATTTATAAAGGAAATAGGGTTTGAAATAGGAATTAAAATGGAGTTAAAGGTATTAGAAGCTGACTGGAGATTAGTTAAGTCGAACAGCTGTCTGGCTATTGATCTGATGTTGGTTTCGGCCTTCGGGGTTAATACGTAGGGGGTTGTTCTCTTACTAGCTTACAGTTAGAGACTGATATTTGTTAGAAGATAGTGATGCGTGAATCAGAAATGGAAACATTTTCCAAAGTTAATAACATATATTTTCTAAAATTAGAAAATAAGGATTTGATGAATATATGGAAACGAGAAATGGGGAAATGAATAAATGTTGATTGATCGATAGAATTTCCATCTGGAAATAATATCGTTGTTTGCACACATGTTTTTAATTGATAGTTAAATCACCAACTATCGAAGTTTTTGACAAGTTTCCCATTGTCAGTACAGAGAGACCGGGATCAAATATATTATCTAAATACCACTCTGTTTGGCATTAGTGTTGCGAATCAAATATGATGAAGATAATTGAAGGCGGAGTTATGCAAGGGCTGTTCAGTAAATCCTACGTAGAAATTGCCTAAGATGGATTTACAGAATAGTGCCTTCGGGTTGTCCAGTCCCAGAACAACTTGAATAGACAAATGTCTGACAGAGTATATCTGGTAGATCGCTTAAGTTGGTCATTTCATACGTATGTACGTTGGTGGCGGAGGAATTCGTTTCTCTTAGCTTATACCTGTTGTATTTTTGGGGAAATCAATTTGTGATTTGGAGGGTATGACGATGTGGCATTCAAAGTAAATAAGGAGTGATCTGTTATAGATACATTATGACCTCAAGCCTCATCAACTGAGAAATGACAAAAATCGGGCAGGCAGCATGGCTAAGTGGGTCGCACCCAAGTAGGGTATATTGTCACCATCTAGAGAATATTCATATATGTTACTTCTTTCAATTCTGTATCTCCCGGGAACGGTTATGTTGGTATACCAACCGTAAGGTTATAATATATTCGGAACATTCAAGCGAAATGAATGGCCGGTCATGTGTGGCCGAGTTACAAGATGTTCTTGTTGAACTCCAGTGTATCGCTTCTAGAGTACACTGATCGAAAGGTGGTTCCATACCTTGTCATAGTTGGAAATCCATTACCCAATAAGCGCCCGCGGTGTTTGATTGTATATAATATATGTGGAACGTGAGATGAAAGCGTTTCCACTAGATTGCTATTTATTTGATTTAGACATTATTATAATATCAGAAGAGTATTGATTTTAAAGAAATGTTTTGGGTTATCGTAAGGTAAAAACCATCCGTGTTTATGTGTGAATCGGTCTTATGATTATCATTTCTTTAGAAAGGATTTCAAAAGTTAAACAAATGATTGGAGTTTACTCACACTAGTCACATGACTGACCCGGAGTTTATTTTGTTTTGTTTTCCCTAAACTCTTGGGTGCCCAATTTTGTATGGGAAGTCAAGTAGTCTGGAATTACAGATACTTGAAGAGCTAGAGCAGGAGACTTCAGGATTTTATAGCTATTGTTATTTCTGCTGTGTTGTAAGTGTAATACTCTAATAATGGTATTGTATACAGATACTGTTTTATTTCAAAGATATGTTATGAAATATATTTATTCGTTCCGCTGTGAGATTCGTGTTTACTCTGATGTTGTATGTTCTTCTTCTTCTTCTTCTTCTATTCTAAGTTTCTATCTTATCTATCCTCACACTCTATTTTCTTTCTATTAGTTTTCTGGTTTCCAGTGCAATTTGGGTTGGACATGTGTTATTTAGTCAGCTCAAATGGTACCGGAATTTCAGAACACTACAGATTCCATCTGCGAACCTTCAAATATAAATGTATCAATCATAGATGGCATAGTATACCATGCTACTACGTCGCCATACTAGGATCTACAATTAAAATTGCACGATGTCATATTGGAAGTTGGATTCCATCTGTGAACCAAGGCAAGGGAACATCCTTCCGATTCGAGACAATCTAGCCTACCATGTCTCAAGATTCAGCCGCAACTACACCTGGAGCGTCAGGGCTGGTCCACACTTACGTTAGTGAATTATAATTCCTAAACAATACGTATCCCTTCCCTATAGTGCATAATGGTTAGTATGTTGACCATATCATCCATCATCCCCATAGTGACCGATATAACCGAGGCGCCTCGCTATCCATCAAATAATATGCAACATCCAATTGAGTAAAATTCCTGGGCTCCGGCCATGACACCACTCCTAGCTAGAAAGAAACTCATGTCATCCTTGAGGTCCTCTCCCGTTTCTGGTTCACATTAGGGTGTGAGGCTCGCGAATTAATGCTATACACAAAGCTATGCTATTTAAAGTTGTGCTTTTATCATCAACCACAAGACTCTGATTTTCAACAGAAGCCTTGATCATTTGCATCTCAGCATGCCACACTGACAATTCAAGCAATGCGACTCAGGTCTATAGGTATATAACCTGCAAGCTCGTACGTCTCCGAGAAGGGTGTTAAGTAAGAGAATAAATTCTCAGCCACCAAACGGATATATATTTAATAGAAATCAATTAAACAGAATAAAATCCAATGTCAGACACACATCCATTTACAAGTTCGTTTTGGGTCTGAACGAAACCGGAGGCACCTTATTCGTCGTCCCATATGTCCAATACAAAAGAGAGGTCCTCGCATATCTGGTTGATCTCCAAGTACGTCTACACGATCACCAATTATTACCTTGTCTTGGGTGTAAGCCCAATCAAGACATTAGTAATTATCAAAACGATAAGAAGAACTCCGATCTTCAACCATCGTCTTCATCGTCGACTTATCGTCGAATCAATTATTCAGAATGGGTATAAACCCGACCTTTTTGAATAATTTACGTATCTTATAATCAAGTGCTATAAAAGCACAATATACGCCTCATTCCAATTCAGAATATTCTTTTATTCAAACATTCATATCCTTTAGGAAAGGTTCCCATTAAATTTATCAAAGATAAATTCTGTAATTTATTCTTTAATCTTCCTTTGGATACTAATTCAAACCAAATTAAGGTTTATAAACTAGTCAGATTATCAAACCATACCAAAGTAATCATTTCTTTTATTATCCCAATCCCAACCTATTCATCCCATGGAGCAAAACTGGTAGTACTCCATATCTAACACCACGGTGTTATCGGTAAAATTAATTACCATTTCCCATACAAATCTAATTAAAGAGTTAACAATCTCTTAAAACTGGTGGTACTCCATTCTCGATCATTTCCCAAATTTGATAATTTAAATTATCACATTCTCATTTCAATCTAATTAAAGATTCGTTAAAACTCCACTTAGTTTTAATCTTCCAACAATCATTATTAATGATTATTTAACTTTGGGTAATCAAACATGCCGCATCAACGTTGTACTCCGTACCATTGATTTCTGCCGATATATAACCTCTAAGCTCGTATATCTCAGAGAAGGGTGTTAAGGAAGAGAATAAATTCTCTGCCACCAAATATATATATATATATATATATATATATTTAGCAGAGATCAACAATGCAGTTCGAAATACAATGTTAGACATGTAATCATGTCTTTTACTGGGTTAAAGAACCAATGTCATTTAAAACACAGCTCACGATAAACCAAAATCACATTCCACTAATTATGGAATCTTCACGGAAAATAGATCAATATATAATTAATATCAATTTCCATATCCGATTAATAATATAAATGGAATAACGAAAAAGCCTATTAAATTCCATATATATTAACAGCCTTCCTCCACAGAAGCTCACTTCGATTATTACAAATCGAATTTCATTCAATGCCAATTTAATATATTAAATTGGAAAACTTTACTTTGGAAAATTTCCATTAAATATTAATAAAAGATTTATATATTCCAAATCACATTTCATTGTAAATCGGATTAAAAAACAAGTATCGTTAAAAACATAGTTCACAATAAACCCAATTCACATTCCATTTTATTCCAATTACTAAATATAATTGGGAACTGTAATAATCTTAATTAAAAGATTTATTCTTTTCCAACGGGGTTTAAGAACAGTGTCACCGAAGACACCATTCACGACAAACCCAAAATCTAATTTAATATTAAATATAAGGCTCTGAATAGAAATTATATCGGCTTATATTCAATATCAAATTCTGAAACCAACACATATCGTATGGAGTATAACGATATATATCTATCTTCCAAATTCCTCCACAATATCAGTATAGTCATGAAATCCAATATCGAAATATTCCGGAGGTGATTTCTATTCAAATCCATTCCAATTCATATATTGGAAATTCCTGGTTATATTAAAACCATTCACAAACCCAATTTATTTATTTAAAAATTATTGGATTCCAAATCTAGTTAATAACTAGTTCATTTTGATAAAAATATATTTTATCTTTTCAAATATGGAATTTCTCATCCCAATCATTTATTATGGTTTTACACAAATTATTAATATTTTTAATAATTTTATTAAGGCCCTTTCAGTCGATTTCCATAAACGGTCACTGAACTGCATTTATAGCGACCTTTTACAAATTTGATTTGGACATAATTCCAAATACAACTGTTAGATTTCAAATCTCTTATATTCGTTGGAAAGCTCTTTTCGATACGAACCCAACGGTTTTGGTTTTAGGAGAATATGACGGTCCAATCGCCCGTAATGTCAATTTGAAGTCAATGGTCGAAATTCGCGAACGGTCACGGCGCGGCGCGTTCTATTCAGGCCATTAAATATGTATAATATATATATTTCGTCGATTTCCATTTAAAACGATTCCCACTTTCATTTCAGTTTTAAATCAAAATTGAATATTCCTTATCATTGTAATATTTAAATGATAACATTTTCAATATATCAGATTTTGAAATAATTTCCTTTTCAATATTCATTATAAAAATGAATAAAATTGATATAAATATCGTTCGCGTTAAAATGCCATTCATATATACGTTAAAAATTATTAACGATAAAATATTTATCTCAACACATGAATATTTTATATAGTTCATACTTTCAATAAAAATAATATTTTTATTGTTCAATTATTTTATTCAACACATGAATATTTTATACAGTTCATATATTAGAAATTTCCGGCATTATAACGGCGTGATATTAAAACCGGAGTAGTGTCTGGCACTACCCCTTTCCTGATACTGGCTCACGCCATACACAAGCAATCAAATCAATATCCAAACCACAATACAATTCATTTTCACAATACAGTCAATTTCACCACAGTTCAATCCAAACAACGTGCATGGTTTGTATAATACATAGTGTCGGAGGCATCTAAGCCCCATCTGCATCCTAAAATATATTTAACTGTAAATTAATTAAAGTGAGAAGTTCTCACTTTGGGATCCACTCCGCCGTGCTTTTCTAAAGTTCTAATCTCAGAATTTGCAAAGGAGCTCCAATCTTCACACCGTCTTTTATCTACCCTAAGTGCGCCATTCTGGACAACTTTCGCCTAGTGGCCTTTCTTCCGAAATTGATCCATTTCGCCAGAAATCACGAAAAGACATAATCTGAGCTGTTGTCTTTGGACGTGTTTTCTGATCAACTCCGCAATTCAAAACACGACTTTCATATACTCAAATGGAAGAGAAAACTATGCCCTTTGATTTTTGTATTTTGGGTTTTTGGCCGGAAGTGCTCGATTTGGGAGATATGGGCTAAAACTGGTCAGGGTCTTAAATGTAAAAACTGAAAATGGTAAAAATTGGATTTTTAAGTGAAGGGAGGCCCAGGGTAGGCGCTGACGTGGCAGGGGAGGGCGCAGGCGGTTCTAGAAGGTCGGCGGTGGTAGGGCTAACCGACGGTGACAGGCTTGAGGCTGTGGTGGCGCTTTTGGCGGCTCTAGGGTTTAAAGGAGGAGAGAGAGGGGCCTACTGGAGCGGAGGCGATGCTGAGGAAGCCAGCCGCACGGCGGCGGTTTGCTTGGGGGAGGGAAGGGGGCGACGGGTCAGAAGGTGCATTGGCGGTTTTTTAAATTTTAAACTGGACATAACTTTCAATTTATATTATGAAATCTCAGTTTCACATTCATTAGAAAGATATTATTAAACAGATTCGAACATTTCTGGTTTTACTGAAATCCGATTTATTTAGAATCATGTACATTCATTAGAAATTTAAAATCGAATTTTTAAACTGTCGCGCCATTTCAAACTCTGTTTATAATTAAAATAAATTTATATGTTCTAACTTCGATTAAAATAAATTTTTAGTTGTTATTATTTATAATAAATCATTTTAAATATACAAAATCCATTAAAATAGCTAAAACAAAAAATTTAAATTGGTTCTGAAAATCCGGGTTGTTAAAATCTCCCCCACTTAAAATATTTTCGTCCTCAAAAAGGAACGGAGCTCAAAGTTGTTTAACTAACAAACTCAACTTTCATTCTTCAACTTTTCAGTTTCTAAGAATTTTCTAATTTCTATAAAATTTGGCTAACACCCTCAATTTTCGAAAAATTTCACCATAACCTCCTTTGTATAGGGGAGACCTTTAAAACCGCAACTTGCCTCACAGGGCCCTCATTAATCCAAAAGAAAAAGAAAAATCCAAGCGGCTAGCCAGTTGGCTCATAAAATTATCAAAACCCAAGAAATACAATAAACATGTACCTATTTTTTGGGCATACAATTTATTCCTTTTCTTAGCTTCCATGCTATGACCTGTTCATACATATATATGTACATGTATGCAATTCCAAACAATTTTCAATTTAGTTCAATATTTGATTCAATTTGGCTAAGTTTACCTTTCGTTCTCTTATTAGTTTGATTATTCCAATATTTTAATTAGTTGAACTAATAATTAACAACGCAACCATCAATCAATTAGCTGGTTAAATTTTCAATCATGTAACTTTGATATATATATATATATATATATATATATATTCAAAATCATGTTTTTAGTGCCAAATCACAAACAATAAACTTTATCTAGTTTTGGTTCTCACACCAGTCAATTGGAAATTTATAGATATCCCACCTTCGAAACTCGAAAATAAATACTGATGATGATCGATCAATCACAAGAATTATCCCTGGTCAACTAAATTGTGATTCTGTATCTATTCAGTATATTTAAGACTTCGAATATACGTTCATGATTCGTATATGCAAAATCTTCACATACTTGATTGTCCAAAATAAAATAAAATAATATACTCAAATACATATAATAATATAAAATTTTCAAAATTAAATTTGTTTTTTATAAACAATACTCTTCTAACTCATTCTAGGATACTACTGATCCTATCTCTAACGAGTCATTCTTATTGGATAATACTAATCCAATCTCTGATGAATTCTTTCGTTCTGTTCTAATGTGCCTTGTGCTCGAGCTCTGTAAACCAAAGCTCCGATACCAAAATGAAATAGCCCAAACTCGCCCTTATGGGAAAGCCTGGATTGAGTTGAGAATACGACGAATCAGAACACAAACAGAAGAACATTTCATTGCTATTACAACAATTACATCAGAGTACAAGATATAACAGAGTATGAATAAGTAACATACTTCAAAAAAATACCAGAGATTAAATACATTACATAGCAGCAGAAAAATAATACATAACACTACTGAAAGAGATACACGGATACAAAGCTTTCTGAATATAGCTCCAGCTTTAAATCCAGAATCATAGGAAAAGAAATATCTGCGAAAACCGAAACTACTAGCTGCCCATGTGGAAAATAAGGGCACCCAGATTTTAGGATAAAAAAATAAACTCCAAGTCAGTCATGGGACTGGTGTGAGAACTCAAAACAGTGATATAAACTTTACATTAAAATTTGGTAAATCAAATAACCACGCCGTATAACATGGAACGGGTTTTCTCCCAAGAATACCAGTGCATAAAACAAACAACCCAATGCTTTTCGGAAAAATGAAGCTATTATAAGACTCGGGTCCCATCACATAATGCAACGCTAGCCGGAGGATAGAGTTTTCCCTTATAATAGCCAAATATGCTTGGTACGTTATAAAACAAATCATTTTGATATTACTATAAGTATATAGTGTCAAAATCACTTCAAATATAAATGTATCAATCATAGATGCCATAGTATCCATTGCTACTATGTCGCCATATTAGGCTCTACAATCAAAACCACACGATGTTGTATTGGTAGTTGGATTCCATCTGTAAACCAAGGCAAGGGATCGTCCTTCCGATTCGAGACAATGTAGCCTACCATGTCTCAGGATTCAGCCGCAACTGCACCTGGAGCGTTCGGACCGGTCCACACTTACATTAGTGGATTATAATTCCCGAACAATACATTTCCCTACCCTATGGGGCGTAATGGTCAGTATGTCAACCATATCATCCATTGGCCCTGTAGTGATCGATATAACTGAGGCGCCACGCTATCCATCAAATAATATGCAACATCCACATGAGTAAAATGTCTGGGCTCCATACCATGACACCACTTCTAGCTGGAAAGAAACGCATGTCCTCCCTGAAGTCCTCTTCCGTTTCTAGTTCATTCCGGGGTGTGAGGCTCACGACTTAACTCTACACAAAAAGCTATGCTATATAAAGCCGTTCTTTGACCATTAACCACAAGACTCTGCTTTTCAACATAAGCCTTGATCTTTTGCATCTCGGTATGCCACACTGACAATTCATGCCATGCGACTGATGTCTACCGATATATAACCTATAAGCTCGTATGTCTCAGAGAAGGGTGTTAAACAGGAGAATAAATTCTCCGCCACCAAACAAATATATATTTAACAGAAATCAATCACACACAATAAAATCCAGTGTCAGACACACATCCATTTACAAATTTGTTCTGGGTCTGAACGAAACCGAAGGCACCTTTATCCTCGTCCCATATGTCCAATATAAGAGAGAGGTCCTCGCATATCCGGTCGATCTCCAAGTACATCTGGACGATCACCACTTATTACCTTGTATTGGGTGTACAACCCAATCAACACATCAATAATCATCCAAACGATGTGAAGAACTCCGGTCTTCAACCACCATCTTCATCCTTGACTTATCGTAGAATCATTTATTCAGAATGGGTATAAACCCGTCCTTTCCGAATAATTCATGTATCTTATACTCAAGTGCTACAAAAACACAACACTCGCCTCATTCCAATTCAAAATATTCTTTTATTCAAATATTCCTATACTTCGGGAAAGGTTCCCATTAATTTTATCAAAGATAATCTTTTTTAAAATTTATTCTTTAATCTTCCTTTTTGATATCAATTCAAACCAAATTAAGGTTTATAAACTAGTCGGGATTATCGAACCATACAGAATTAATCATTTCTTTTATTATCCTAATCCCAACCTATTCATCCCATGGAGCAAAACGGGTAGTACTCCATATCTAACACCACGGTGTTATTGGTAAAATTAATTACTATTTTCCATTAAAATCTAATTAAAGATTTAACTATCGCTTGGAGTAAAACTGGTGGTACTCCATTCTCGATCATTTCCAAAATTTGATAATTTAAATTATCACATTCTCATTTCAATATAATTAAAGATTCATTAAAACTCCACTTAGTTTTAATCTTCCAACAATCATTATTAATGATTATTTAACTTTGGAAAATCAAACATGCTGCATCGACAATCTACACCGTAACATTGATTACTGCCGATATATAACCTCTAAGCTTGTACGTCTCAGAGAAGGGTGTTAAGCAAGGGAATAAATTCTCCGCCACCAAACAGATATATATTTAGCAGAGATCAATAATACAGTTCGAAATAGACATGTAATCCTGTCTTTCACTGGGTTGAAGAACCAATGTCATTTAAAACACAGTTCACGATAAACCCATTGTAGTGACCCGTATTTTAGCAAGATAATAATTTATTAATTTAATTATATAATTGGTGATTTAGAGAAGTTAATGATCGTTTAATTAAATAATATTGAATATTTAATTAATAATTATAATATAATAATATATTATAATGTCGAAATAGTCGGAAACAGTGAAATTCACAATATCATGTGAATTGAATAGCATACGAGATTTGGTGGAGTTTCGATTCGAAATATAATAACGATTATATTGAATCGACGACAGTTTGAACGTAGAATTTTAATATAATTAAAACAGAGCTTGAAATGGTGCGGCAGTTCGCTATTTGGCGATTCGAACTTCAACTAAATGTACAGGATTCGTTTTAAGCAGGATTTCAGTAAAACAAGAAACGCGTGGAGCTGGTGGAGTATATCTTTCTAGTGGAAGAGAAAAATCTGGATTTTGTCGTATAGATTTTGAGTTACGTCCAAATCAAATTTCAGAAAAGTCGCTATGGAATTCCTTAATAATTCGTAACGCTTTATATACGTTATAAAAGGATTTTTCAATGTAAATCGAATATCGATTCAACCTGAGCTTAGAATATTGAACATATAATTTTCCTGGAGCTGTATGATATTCCTCGGTGAATATATACGAGAATATATATTTATTTATATTTAATTTAATTTATTTAAATATATTTATATATTTAAATGGATTATTCAAGGGTCTAAAAATAGCCAGTTTTGCAAACGAAGTCGGAATTCGACGAAACCAGTTTTGTTGGATCCGCAATATCAAATAGTTGTTAGATTTCCAGTTTCGTGATTTTTAGAGTCACTGTGTGGCCGTACGGATTTTTAGAGTGTAAAACAGTCAGTATTTTGACGGTTAAAAATACGCTGTGTGAGCATACGGAGTCGGAATTCGACGAAACCAGTTTCGTTGGGACCGTAATGTCAAACTCTAGCTACATGTCCAGTTTTGTGATTTTTGAATACTTTGTGTGATCACATAGATTTTTAGAAGTCGAAAACGAATTAAAAATGGAGAATAAAAAGAGAATATTCCTCTATGAAAAATATCTAGATATTTATTTCTTACTATAAATAGAACTCAAATTTCCTAAAACCTAAATCCTCTTCCTCAAAAGTCAACAAGTTATACAGCCGTTGTTTTTTTCATTTCCACGTGAAGAGGTCCTCTTTGGAAAAATTCATAGTAATTCTAATAAAAAGTTATAAATCAATACACCTATGTATTGAAATTCATGAGAGCTCCCTCTTCAAGAACATACAAGAGTTTATCAATTCGGTGGTTTTAGCCTTCGCTGGTTTTAACCCAACGTGATTTTTAGGGTTCGAGTTCGAGAGTGATGGAGGTCTAAATTCATGGATTCGGAGGTGCTGTTGAGTTTGTGGTTGAATCCGATTTCGTTTATGGGTATTTTGGGGTCGTAGGTGATAATTTGGGTCGGAACCTGTAGCGTATGCTACAGTGGAGGAGGGAGGTCGCGATTTGCAAGGAATCGCCGGAGTGGTTGCTGAGAGCATGGACGTGAAGAGGATGATTTGCTGAGTAATTAGATGGTCTTTGTTTTGAGTATAGTGAAGTAGAGAGGGAGCGGTTTGTGCTTGGAACAGTCGGAAATGGTGATGTTACTGAGCGAGTTCGGTTCTGGGAAGTGATGATCGAACTGCGAAGTTTTGGTATGGGGGTGTCGAGGGTGAGAAGAGAGGGAAGATGGTGGTTTTTGTTTTCAATTCGGTGGTGGAAGTCGTGGTGAATAAGTGGAGCGAACGTCGGCCATGAAGGGTGAAGGAGCTGTCGGGTTTGATTTCTGAAATTTGGGGGAGAAAGAAATAACGGGTCCGGGTTTTTAACGTTAAGAAGATGGGGCGGAAATGAGGGGTAAAGCCCAATCCATATTTCTCTATTTTATTTAATTTAAATATAGTGAATTAACCTGTAAACTCGATAACTTGATCATACGAGGTCAGAATCGAGAACCGTAAGTGGCGTTGGGATCGTATGGACGGACACTACACACTGGGACTGACTGGAAGTCCATCAGAGCTCGTTACAATTTATGGCAAAATAAATTGTCCGATTCAAATCATCGAACGTAAACCGATATTTTTCGGTTAACGCGCAACTGTGAGTAAAAACTCACTAACTCTCCTCAATTTATATTTTTAATATAAATTGTATTTTTATTTCTGTATTTGACTGCTAGTTATGTACTGTTAATTTGGACTGTTAAGTTGTATTGTTAAATTGGACTGTAGATTGGACTGTTAAATAATTGATTGAAAACAGTATGGATATATATATATCTACATATATATATATATATCGTTATTAAACGGTGATTTTGTTATCAGTGTATTTCATTAGAAATGCAAGTGATGTTATATACGTCGTTTAACATCGATGGATGCAGGGAAACAGGTTGGAGGAATCCGACTGGATTCCTCAACATTTATTTTACTGTATTTGTATATTATGATATATATTGTGATATATAATCTGTTGTTGATTTTATATGTTTGGATAATATTGATCATTGACAGTTGGTTGTTTAAAAACAATAGAAAACACTGAAAATGTAGAAAGGGGGATTTTCAATATTTATATTGAAAATGAATCTATTTATAAAATCGAAGGATTTTATAAAAGGATATTTATTTAAAAATAAATAAATATAATAAAGGAATGTTTATTTAGATTAAATAAATAGAATAAAGGATATTTAATTAGGGATTAAATAATTAGAGTTATAAGGGAAAAATCTATTTAGGAAATAAATAGAAGTTAAATTAAATAGAAATAAAAGAAAAGTTAGTTAGTCGGATATAAATATTCGAATCAAGTTAGTTAAGTGGTCAAACCAAGCTAGTCGAACCAAACTAGTCAAGCTAGTCGAACCAATCGAGTCAAGCTGGTCAAGTTAGTCGAACCTGGTCAGTACAACCAAGTTGGTCAAGTTAGCCGAACCTGGTCAGTCGAGTCGAGTAAATCAAACTTAGTTACTCGAAAGGAGTTTATCGATTTAGTTAATCGATAGAAGTTAATTGATTTAGTCAATCGAGATGAGTAAATCAGTTTTAATGAATCGAGAGGAGTTAATCGAATATGGTATTCGAAGTTAGTTAATCGAATATGGTATTCGAGGTTAGTTAATTGAATATGGTATTCGAAGTTAGTTAATCGAATATAGACATTCGAAAGGAGTTAATTGAATATGGTATTCGAAGTTAGTTAATCGAATATAGACCTTCGAAAGGGGTTAGTCAAGTCGAGTTAGTCAAAATGAGTTAATCAGTTAGAGTTAACCAGTTAGAGTTAATCAGTTAGAGTTAACCAGTTAGAGTTAATCAAATAGAGTTAACCAGTTGGAGTTGATTAGTTAGAGTAAAACGATTAAAGTTAAAACGAACTAGAGTTAATCAAATATAGTTATTTGAGACAGAGTTAGTCAAGTTAGTCGAGCCTAGTTGATCGAATCGAATTGGTCGAACCAAGTAAGTCGAGTTAGTCGAGTCAAGTTAAGTTAGTCAAGTTAAGTTTGTCGAGTTAAATAAATCGATGTTAGTTTCATCGAAAGGAGTTATCGATGTTAGTTTCATCGAAGGGAGTTATCGATTATAGTTAAATCGAAGTGAGATTTTCAAATAGGAGATATTTGAAAAGGAAGAGTCATCGAATATTAGTTATTCGAAGAGAGATTATCGAATATCGTTTATTCGAGAAGGAGTTAACCGAATATAGGTTATTCGAAGAAGAGTTAATCAAATAGAGATTTCTCGAAGAGAGTTAATCGGCGAATTTGATTATATCGAATTCGGGAAAGTACTTATACTTTCCAGTGTTTAAATAGAGATTTATTTATTTATAGATAAATAAGTGTTAGGTTAATTATTCACTAATAAGAATAGAAGTTATAATTAAAGTTAGATAATTCGAAAGGAGGGATTATAACATTATCGTTATAACCAATGTTTTAAATATAGAAGTGGATTAGAAAAATTGAATCTGAGAAAGGTGTAAAGAAGTTGTTAAAGATTAAAAGATAAACTTTGACCATTTCGAAGTTATAACGTTGTTCAGTTAAGGTCTGAGAGGTAATTATACCCCAACTTGAGTGACTTCCTTCTTAACTAAGAAATGGTAAGGTTTGATCGTAAAGGAGTTTTGGAAATGTTTTCCAAACGAGAATCAGAAATGTTTTCTGATAAAAGAAAATAAGAATTTAGAATATAGGGAAAACAGGAGATAAGTAAATAAATGAACTAAAGATATTAATGTTAAATGATGTTTGTTCGATATAATTTCCATCTGGGAATAATATCGTTGTTTGCACACTTGTTTTTCTTTGATAGTTAAATCACAGACTATCGAAGTTTTGACCATTTTAACGTTGTTAATATGGAGAGACCGGTTGGATTTTTATCCAAAGAACCACTCTGTATTGGCATAAGCGTCGCGAATCATATGTGCCAAAGATAATTGAAGGCGGAGTAAAATGCAAGGGCTATCGTGTTTACAGAATAGTGCCTTCGGTTTGTCCAGTCCCAGGACAACTTGTATGGACGAAGGTCTGACAGAGTATATCCAATGGATCGCGTAAGTTGATCTGTTCAAACGTATTCACGTTTGGTGGCAGAGGAATTCGTTTCTCTTAGCTGTATACCCGTGTTATTTTTGGATACGTCAATTTGTGATTTGGCGGGTATGACGATGTGACGTTCTAAGTGAATGATGATGATTTATATGAATGAATGTATGACCGAGTATTTCCAGAAAGGTCACGTACATTGATTTCTTCAACCGTACCAAGAGTGGAAGCGGATAAGGAAACTTCTTTAGCTAACACGTAATGTACTGTTGTAGACGTCAATTAGTGATTTTCGATGGATCTGACAATGTGGCATTCAAAGTGAATCTATTATGAAGATAAGCGTAGCTTCTAGCCTCACATCCGGTAAATGACAGAAATCGGGCAGGCAGCATGGCTAAGTCGGTCGCACCGAAGTAGGGTGTATAATCACCTATCTAGTGAATATTCATTTGTTTCTTAAATCTATCAATGCTGTCCCATATATATACGGGAACGGTTGCTGATCCCAACCGTTGGTGATGTACATTCGATACACTCAAGCGAAATGAGTGGTCGGTCATGTGTGGCTGAGTTGCAAGATGTTCTTGTTGAACTCCAGTGTATCGTTCCTAGAGTACACTGATCGGAAGGTGGTTCCATACCTTGTCATAGTTGGAAATCCAATCATCCAATACGTGCTTGCGATTTTGATTGTTTACTATACATGTAGTAACGTGAGATGCAAGCGTTTCTGCTAGATTGATATTTATTTGTACTTAGACATTATTATAATATCAGAATGATATTGCTTTGAAAAGTTATTTGGATTCTCATAAGGGAAAAACCCGTTCCGTTCTGCGGCGTGGTCTTATGAGATATCATATACCTGTTTAAAATGATTTGAGTTTATTCACACCAGTCCCATGACTGACCCGGAGTTTATTTGTTGTTTTCCCTAAACTCTTGGGTGCCTAAATTTGTACGGGCAGTCAAGTAGTCGGGATTTTACAGATACACTTGGAGAGCTTGGAGCAGGAGGCTTCAGGATTCTATAGCTATTATTATTTCCGCTGTTGTTGTAAGTGTTGTACTCTGATAAGTGCTATTGTATACATAACTGTTATATTTCAAAGTTATGTTATCTATTATATGTTTTTCGTTCCGCTGTGAGATTCGTGTTACTCTGATGTTGTGTTCTTCTTCTTCTTCTATTCTAAGTTTCTATCTTATCTATTCTCACCTTCTAATTTCTTTCATTAATTACCGGGCTTACGTCGATAACCAAAGTCGCTCAAAATCCGGGTTACTACAGTTGGTATCAGAGCATTGGTTTAGTTATTACCTTGGCTCTGTGGCGTGATTCAGTAGAGATGGGATTAGTAATATTCTAGACTGAGTTTGAGTGTATATATACGAGTGATCGTATTTGTTAGTTAATATAAAATGATTTTATATTGTGGAGTTTTATTGGTTGAGTTGTTTGTAAATTCTGGTCGATCGGTTTGATCCACTGTATCGATAGGGGTTACTAAACACTCGAATACGATGAACCGTCATGGTATGTTTTGAAAGAGGGTAAATGGAATAATTTTACCCGAATATATTTGATATAGTATATTGGTTGTGTTGGTTGTTATTATAATCGAGTAAGATTATAAAAAGGTAAAATGATTATAAATGACTAATCAGAATTCATATAAGTAAAGTATATGAAATAAAATGAAGAAAAATCTGAATTTAAATCAGATTGGAATTAAAATAAGGAAATTTTAAGTTCCAGGGAGATTTTGAAAACGTTTTTCAAACTGAAGGTGATGTAGTATTGAACTCACTTCGATAGCTAGAAAATAGATTCTGATGATGAATCGCGACATCATCAGTGTTCATTTTCGAGTTCTAAGTGACGGACTACTACCAAAGGTTTTGTTTTTGAATTGTTTTGAGAAAACAAGTTGTTTAGAAATTCAACGGTTTTGAATTGGCATTGTAATTTCAAATTGATTTGAAATAGACCCAGGAAATTAAGTTTCGGAATTTAATTTTAACTTATGAAGTTAAATAGAATAAGATAGTAGGAATAAATTGAAATATTAACTTGAACTGAGTTAAATAGAATTGAATTGGATTAGAGAATAATCTGTTATGGAATTGGGTTGATGAGTTAAGAATTTGAAATTTGGTATTCGGGTTCGAATGAAATTCGATTTGGTTTTGAGGATATGAACTGATTGGAATTTGATGGAAATAACACTGGTATATGCTGAGTTGATAGCATATGGAAGTGATAGAGTTGATATTCCCGACAAAAAGGTACCAGTTTATATTATATACGGATATGAGATTTATGAGCCGAATTGGCAAGCCGCTTGGCTGTTTGATTTTCTTTTAGGATAAAGAAGGCCCAGAGAGGCGAGTTGGAGTTTGAGATATTGACCAGTACAAAGGAAGTGCTGGCGAAATTTTTAGAAAAGTTAAGGCGTTAGAAAATTTTCAGGATTTTTGAAAATTTTCGTTGATAAGAATTAATTTATAATTTAAATGAAATTAAATTGGTTCAGTTGAAACTGAAGTTAAGAAGTGAACAAATATGTTCTAACCAGTCGATAGGGTCGTCCCCTAGCTTAGCAATTTCGAGGACGAAATTTTATTAAGGGGGGAAGATTGTAGTGACCCGTATTTTAGCAAGATAATAATTTATTAATTTAATTATATAATTGGTGATTTAGAGAAGTTAATGATCGTTTAATTAAATAATATTGAATATTTAATTAATAATTATAATATAATAATATATTATAATGTCGAAATAGTCGGAAACAGTGAAATTCACAATATCATGTGAATTGAATAGCATACGAGATTTGGTGGAGTTTCGATTCGAAATATAATAACGATTATATTGAATCGACGACAGTTTGAACGTAGAATTTTAATATAATTAAAACAGAGCTTGAAATGGTGCGGCAGTTCGCTATTTGGCGATTCGAACTTCAACTAAATGTACAGGATTCGTTTTAAGCAGGATTTCAGTAAAACAAGAAACGCGTGGAGCTGGTGGAGTATATCTTTCTAGTGGAAGAGAAAAATCTGGATTTTGTCGTATAGATTATGAGTTACGTCCAAATCAAATTTCAGAAAAGTCGCTATGGAATTCCTTAATAATTCGTAACGCTTTATATACGTTATAAAAGGATTTTTCAATGTAAATCGAATATCGATTCAACCTGAGCTTAGAATATTGAACATATAATTTTCCTGGAGCTGTATGATATTCCTCGGTGAATATATACGAGAATATATATTTATTTATATTTAATTTAATTTATTTAAATATATTTATATATTTAAATGGATTATTCAAGGGTCTAAAAATAGCCAGTTTTGCAAACGAAGTCGGAATTCGACGAAACCAGTTTTGTTGGATCCGCAATATCAAATAGTTGTTAGATTTCCAGTTTCGTGATTTTTAGAGTCACTGTGTGGCCGTACGGATTTTTAGAGTGTAAAACAGTCAGTATTTTGACGGTTAAAAATACGCTGTGTGAGCATACGGAGTCGGAATTCGACGAAACCAGTTTCGTTGGGACCGTAATGTCAAACTCTAGCTACATGTCCAGTTTTGTGATTTTTGAATACTTTGTGTGATCACATAGATTTTTAGAAGTCGAAAACGAATTAAAAATGGAGAATAAAAAGAGAATATTCCTCTATGAAAAATATCTAGATATTTATTTCTTACTATAAATAGAACTCAAATTTCCTAAAACCTAAATCCTCTTCCTCAAAAGTCAACAAGTTATACAGCCGTTGTTTTTTTCATTTCCACGTGAAGAGGTCCTCTTTGGAAAAATTCATAGTAATTCTAATAAAAAGTTATAAATCAATACACCTATGTATTGAAATTCATGAGAGCTCCCTCTTCAAGAACATACAAGAGTTTATCAATTCGGTGGTTTTAGCCTTCGCTGGTTTTAACCCAACGTGATTTTTAGGGTTCGAGTTCGAGAGTGATGGAGGTCTAAATTCATGGATTCGGAGGTGCTGTTGAGTTTGTGGTTGAATCCGATTTCGTTTATGGGTATTTTGGGGTCGTAGGTGATAATTTGGGTCGGAACCTGTAGCGTATGCTACAGTGGAGGAGGGAGGTCGCGATTTGCAAGGAATCGCCGGAGTGGTTGCTGAGAGCATGGACGTGAAGAGGATGATTTGCTGAGTAATTAGATGGTCTTTGTTTTGAGTATAGTGAAGTAGAGAGGGAGCGGTTTGTGCTTGGAACAGTCGGAAATGGTGATGTTACTGAGCGAGTTCGGTTCTGGGAAGTGATGATCGAACTGCGAAGTTTTGGTATGGGGGTGTCGAGGGTGAGAAGAGAGGGAAGATGGTGGTTTTTGTTTTCAATTCGGTGGTGGAAGTCGTGGTGAATAAGTGGAGCGAACGTCGGCCATGAAGGGTGAAGGAGCTGTCGGGTTTGATTTCTGAAATTTGGGGGAGAAAGAAATAACGGGTCCGGGTTTTTAACGTTAAGAAGATGGGGCGGAAATGAGGGGTAAAGCCCAATCCATATTTCTCTATTTTATTTAATTTAAATATAGTGAATTAACCTGTAAACTCGATAACTTGATCATACGAGGTCAGAATCGAGAACCGTAAGTGGCGTTGGGATCGTATGGACGGACACTACACACTGGGACTGACTGGAAGTCCATCAGAGCTCGTTACAATTTATGGCAAAATAAATTGTCCGATTCAAATCATCGAACGTAAACCGATATTTTTCGGTTAACGCGCAACTGTGAGTAAAAACTCACTAACTCTCCTCAATTTATATTTTTAATATAAATTGTATTTTTATTTCTGTATTTGACTGCTAGTTATGTACTGTTAATTTGGACTGTTAAGTTGTATTGTTAAATTGGACTGTAGATTGGACTGTTAAATAATTGATTGAAAACAGTATGGATATATATATATCTACATATATATATATATCGTTATTAAACGGTGATTTTGTTATCAGTGTATTTCATTAGAAATGCAAGTGATGTTATATACGTCGTTTAACATCGATGGATGCAGGGAAACAGGTTGGAGGAATCCGACTGGATTCCTCAACATTTATTTTAATGTATTTGTATATTATGATATATATTGTGATATATAATCTGTTGTTGATTGTATATGTTTGGATAATATTGATCATTGACAGTTGGTTGTTTAAAAACAATAGAAAACACTGAAAATGTAGAAAGGGGGATTTTCAATATTTATATTGAAAATGAATCTATTTATAAAATCGAAGGATTTTATAAAAGGATATTTATTTAAAAATAAATAAATATAATAAAGGAATGTTTATTTAGATTAAATAAATAGAATAAAGGATATTTAATTAGGGATTAAATAATTAGAGTTATAAGGGAAAAATCTATTTAGGAAATAAATAGAAGTTAAATTAAATAGAAATAAAAGAAAAGTTAGTTAGTCGGATATAAATATTCGAATCAAGTTAGTTAAGTGGTCAAACCAAGCTAGTCGAACCAAACTAGTCAAGCTAGTCGAACCAATCGAGTCAAGCTGGTCAAGTTAGTCGAACCTGGTCAGTACAACCAAGTTGGTCAAGTTAGCCGAACCTGGTCAGTCGAGTCGAGTAAATCAAACTTAGTTACTCGAAAGGAGTTTATCGATTTAGTTAATCGATAGAAGTTAATTGATTTAGTCAATCGAGATGAGTAAATCAGTTTTAATGAATCGAGAGGAGTTAATCGAATATGGTATTCGAAGTTAGTTAATCGAATATGGTATTCGAGGTTAGTTAATTGAATATGGTATTCGAAGTTAGTTAATCGAATATAGACATTCGAAAGGAGTTAATTGAATATGGTATTCGAAGTTAGTTAATCGAATATAGACCTTCGAAAGGGGTTAGTCAAGTCGAGTTAGTCAAAATGAGTTAATCAGTTAGAGTTAACCAGTTAGAGTTAATCAGTTAGAGTTAACCAGTTAGAGTTAATCAAATAGAGTTAACCAGTTGGAGTTGATTAGTTAGAGTAAAACGATTAAAGTTAAAACGAACTAGAGTTAATCAAATATAGTTATTTGAGACAGAGTTAGTCAAGTTAGTCGAGCCTAGTTGATCGAATCGAATTGGTCGAACCAAGTAAGTCGAGTTAGTCGAGTCAAGTTAAGTTAGTCAAGTTAAGTTTGTCGAGTTAAATAAATCGATGTTAGTTTCATCGAAAGGAGTTATCGATGTTAGTTTCATCGAAGGGAGTTATCGATTATAGTTAAATCGAAGTGAGATTTTCAAATAGGAGATATTTGAAAAGGAAGAGTCATCGAATATTAGTTATTCGAAGAGAGATTATCGAATATCGTTTATTCGAGAAGGAGTTAACCGAATATAGGTTATTCGAAGAAGAGTTAATCAAATAGAGATTTCTCGAAGAGAGTTAATCGGCGAATTTGATTATATCGAATTCGGGAAAGTACTTATACTTTCCAGTGTTTAAATAGAGATTTATTTATTTATAGATAAATAAGTGTTAGGTTAATTATTCACTAATAAGAATAGAAGTTATAATTAAAGTTAGATAATTCGAAAGGAGGGATTATAACATTATCGTTATAACCAATGTTTTAAATATAGAAGTGGATTAGAAAAATTGAATCTGAGAAAGGTGTAAAGAAGTTGTTAAAGATTAAAAGATAAACTTTGACCATTTCGAAGTTATAACGTTGTTCAGTTAAGGTCTGAGAGGTAATTATACCCCAACTTGAGTGACTTCCTTCTTAACTAAGAAATGGTAAGGTTTGATCGTAAAGGAGTTTTGGAAATGTTTTCCAAACGAGAATCAGAAATGTTTTCTGATAAAAGAAAATAAGAATTTAGAATATAGGGAAAACAGGAGATAAGTAAATAAATGAACTAAAGATATTAATGTTAAATGATGTTTGTTCGATATAATTTCCATCTGGGAATAATATCGTTGTTTGCACACTTGTTTTTCTTTGATAGTTAAATCACAGACTATCGAAGTTTTGACCATTTTAACGTTGTTAATATGGAGAGACCGGTTGGATTTTTATCCAAAGAACCACTCTGTATTGGCATAAGCGTCGCGAATCATATGTGCCAAAGATAATTGAAGGCGGAGTAAAATGCAAGGGCTATCGTGTTTACAGAATAGTGCCTTCGGTTTGTCCAGTCCCAGGACAACTTGTATGGACGAAGGTCTGACAGAGTATATCCAATGGATCGCGTAAGTTGATCTGTTCAAACGTATTCACGTTTGGTGGCAGAGGAATTCGTTTCTCTTAGCTGTATACCCGTGTTATTTTTGGATACGTCAATTTGTGATTTGGCGGGTATGACGATGTGACGTTCTAAGTGAATGATGATGATTTATATGAATGAATGTCTGACCGAGTATTTCCAGAAAGGTCACGTACATTGATTTCTTCAACCGTACCAAGAGTGGAAGCGGATAAGGAAACTTCTTTAGCTAACACATAATGTACTGTTGTAGACGTCAATTAGTGATTTTCGATGGATCTGACAATGTGGCATTCAAAGTGAATCTATTATGAAGATAAGCGTAGCTTCTAGCCTCACATCCGGTAAATGACAGAAATCGGGCAGGCAGCATGGCTAAGTCGGTCGCACCGAAGTAGGGTGTATAATCACCTATCTAGTGAATATTCATTTGTTTCTTAAATCTATCAATGCTGTCCCATATATATACGGGAACGGTTGCTGATCCCAACCGTTGGTGATGTACATTCGATACACTCAAGCGAAATGAGTGGTCGGTCATGTGTGGTTGAGTTGCAAGATGTTCTTGTTGAACTCCAGTGTATCGTTCCTAGAGTACACTGATCGGAAGGTGGTTCCATACCTTGTCATAGTTGGAAATCCAATCATCCAATACGTGCTTGCGATTTTGATTGTTTACTATACATGTAGTAACGTGAGATGCAAGCGTTTCTGCTAGATTGATATTTATTTGTACTTAGACATTATTATAATATCAGAATGATATTGCTTTGAAAAGTTATTTGGATTCTCATAAGGGAAAAACCCGTTCCGTTCTGCGGCGTGGTCTTATGAGATATCATATACCTGTTTAAAATGATTTGAGTTTATTCACACCAGTCTCATGACTGACCCGGAGTTTATTTGTTGTTTTCCCTAAACTCTTGGGTGCCTAAATTTGTACGGGCAGTCAAGTAGTCGGGATTTTACAGATACACTTGGAGAGCTTGGAGCAGGAGGCTTCAGGATTCTATAGCTATTATTATTTCCGCTGTTGTTGTAAGTGTTGTACTCTGATAAGTGCTATTGTATACATAACTGTTATATTTCAAAGTTATGTTATCTATTATATGTTTTTCGTTCCGCTGTGAGATTCGTGTTACTCTGATGTTGTGTTCTTCTTCTTCTTCTATTCTAAGTTTCTATCTTATCTATTCTCACCTTCTAATTTCTTTCATTAATTACCGGGCTTACGTCGATAACCAAAGTCGCTCAAAATCCGGGTTACTACACCCATAATCACATTCCATTAATTATGGATCTTCACGGAAAACAGATCAATATATAATCGATATCAATTTCTGTATCCGACTAATAATATAAATGGAATAATGACAAAGCCTTTTAAATTCCATATATATTAATAGCCTTCTCCCATAGAAGCTCACTTCGATTATTACCAAATCGAATTTCATTCAATGCCAATTTAATATATTAAATTGGAAAACTTTACTTTGGAAAATTTCCATTAAATCTTAATAAAATATTTATATATTCCAAATCACATTTCACTGTAAATCGGATTAAAGAACAAGTGTCGTTAAAAACATAGTTCATAATAAACCCAATTCACATTCCATTTTATTCCAATTACTAAATATAATTGGAAACTCTAATAATCTTAATTAAAAGATTTATTCTTTTCCAACGGGGTTTAAGAACAGTGTTACTGAAGACACCATTCACGACAAACCCAAAATCCAATTTAATATTAAAAATAAGGCTCTGAATAGAAATTATGTCGGCTGATATTCAATATGAAATTCTAAAACCAACACATATCATATGGGGAATAACGATATGTATCTATCTTCCAAATTCCTCCACAATATCCGTATAGTCATGGAATCCAATATCGAAATATTCCGGAGATGATTTCTATTCAAATCCATTCCAATTCATACCATTCACAAATCCAATTTATTTTATTTAAAAATTATTGGATTCCAAATCTCGTTAATAACTAGTTCATTTTGATAAAAATATATTGTTATCTTTTCAAATATGGAATTTTTCATCACAATTTTTTCCAAATCATTTATTATGATTTTACACAAATTATTAATATTTATAATTATTTTATTGAGGCCTTTTCAATCAATTTCCATAAAGGGTCATCGAACTGCATTTACAGCGACCTTTTCCAAATTTGATTTAGACATAATTCTGAATACAACCATTATATTTCAAATCTTATATTTGTTGGAAAGCTCTTTTCGATACGAACCCAACGGTTCCAGTTTTAGGAGAATCCGACGGTCGGATCCCCCGTAATGTCAACTCGAAGTCAATGGTCGAAATTCACGAACAGTCGCGACACGGCACGTTCTATTCAGGCCATTAAATATATATATATATATATATATATATATATAATATATATTTTATATATTTCATCGACTTCCATTTAAAACGTATTTTATAAACCGTTTATAAATTCGTTTTAAAACGATTCCCACTTTCATTTCAGTTTTAAAACAAAATTGAATATTTCTTATCATTATAATATTTAAATGATAATATTTTCAAAATATTAGATTTTGAAATAATTTCCTTTTTGATATTCATTATAAAAATGAATAAAATCGATATAAATATCATTCTCGTTAAAATGGCGCTAATCTAATCAACATGGCTTCATATACTTCAACATTTTCGTGTCTATCCAAAATCGGACATCAAATTCACATTTTAATCTTTTACAAAATATTATTTTAAAATATTCGTTATTTTAAACTATTCGTTCTTTCTGAATTGGAATCAGACACAACCAATTACCATATAATGTTATTTATATGGATTTCATACACACATGTACACAACAATAATTATACACAGTCAACCATCATCCAGAGTGCATTACACAACTGCATAAGCATTAAATATAAATAATTAACACTTACAACAGTCTGTCAACCAATCAATTGACATACAACTAAGCAATTGGGATTAGTGTACACCAAATATCATCCCAATACCTGTATGGTATTTCAGCCAAAAAATACCGAATATTATTTGTGTAGTTGGGCGATGTGTAAAATTTATCGTCCCAATCAATATCAGATAAATAAGTGCACATAAACAAATTTTCCGATTTGTAAATGAACGTTTATTTTCATTTCAGGAGAATTTTACGTCATTCATATATATGTTAAAAATTATTTTTTTAACAATAAATATTTATTTCAACACATGAATATTTTACATAGTTCATACTTTCAATGAAAATAATATTTTTATTATTCAAACATTTTATTCAACACATGAATATTTTATAAAGTTCATATACACATTAAAAATTATATTTTTAGTAAAAAATATTTATTTCAGAAAATTTCGGCATTATAATGGCGCGATATTAAAACCAGAGTAATGTCTAGCACTATCCCTCTCCAAATACTGGCTCGCTCCATACACAACCAATCCAATCAAAATCAAAACCACAATACAATTCATTTTCACAATACAGTCAATTTCACCACATTTCAATCCAAACAACATACTTGGTTTGTACAATAAAAAGTGTTGGGGGCTTCTAAGCCTATCTGCATCCTAAAATATATTTAAATGTAAATTAATTAAAGTGAGAAGGAGTTCTCACTTTGGGATCCCCTCCGCCGTGCTTTTCTGAAGTTCTGATTCGCTATTTTGATCACAGAATTTACAAATGAGCTCGAATCTTAACACCGTCTTTTTTACTAGCCTAAGCGCGTCATTCCAGACAATTTCGCCTAGTGGCCTTTCTTCCGAAATTGGTCCATTTCGCCAGAAATCGCGAAAAGAAACAATTTGGACTGCTGACTTTGCACCCGTTTTCTGATCAACTCCGCAATCCAAAAACATGACTTCCATATACTCAAATCGGAGGGAAAATCATGCTCTTCGATTTTTGTATTATGGGGTTTTGGCCAAGTGCTCGGTTTGGGAGATATGGGCTAAAACAGGTCAGGGTCTTAAATGTAAAAACTGAAAATGGTAAAAATTAGATTTTTAAGTGGAGGGAGGCACAGGGTCAGTGCTGACGTGGCGCGGGAGGGTGCAGATGGTGTTGGAAGGTCGGGGATGGCCGGGCTGACCGACGGTGGAGGGATTGGGGCTGTGGTGGCGGTTTTGGCGGCTCTAGGATTTAAAGAAGGAGGAGAGAGGGGGGCCTGCTGGAGCGGAGGCGGTGCTGGGAAGGCTAGCCGCGCGGCGGCGATCCGCTTGGAGGAGAGGCGGCGATCTGCTTGGAGGGCGCGATGGGTCAAAAGGGGCATCGACAGTTTTTTCTCTTTCTTCTTTTGAACGATAGGAAGAGAAAGGGGGCATATATATTTTTATATTTAATTATTTTGTTTTCCAAAAAGTAACTTATTCGAACTCCAAATCGAACCCAACGACTGCCGCCCCTGGCTAATTACCCTCATTCCAAACACAATGGGCTATGTTTCGTAAGCCAATTCGGTTGTTTCGATCCATTTTTCTTTAAATTAAAAATATAAATAAATATATTGAATTTTAAACGGACATTCTAATTTACCGGAGTTACATATTGACTCCAAAAATCATAGAAAAATAAATCTAGCTATGTTTTGATGATAGTCCTAACAAAACTAATTTTGTCGAATTTGGAGACCGTTTGAAGTCGATCCAATTCAAACTGAAATTGTCAAACACGTTTTCGTTTGCCACGTTCACATATTGTTTCCAAAAATTATGAAAGTTGGAATCTAGCAATAATTTGACATTCCGGATCCAAAAAAAGTGGTTTCGTCGAAAACGGAGGTCATTTGCAAAATGACTATTTTTAAGGGTTATATATTGTATAAAGTGGTAATTAGGCTAAGGTCCGTATTTAAGTTTCAAATTAAAGCCACGTCCCCCCCAAAGTTTTGATACAAATCCGGTCCCTAAAATTAAAGTGCCGCTCTTTTTTTATCCCTTCCGCCTTCTCGTCTAGCATCTTCCGCCATTTACCCTTTTGGACCAAAAAAAAAATGCGTCACTCACTAAAAAAAATAAAAAAATCGGAAATATTCCCAGAAGCATTTGAAAAAAACAAAAAAAAGTTGCATACATCTGTGCAACTATTGCCAATAGTAGCATACAAACATGCATGTATTCATATAGTGTTTTTCTCTTTAAAATCTGGAGTAATATATGCATACATGTATGCAACTATTACCAGTAGTTGCATACATGTACGCATACAAAGTTGAACTAAGATTCATGTGTTACGAAAAGTTGCATACATGAATGCAACTATTTTGTATATATGCATGCATGTGTGCAACAAATTTAAAAGGGACGATGGCTTCTGAATATGCACATGAGTGCATGCATGTATTCTATACAAGAGCATAAATATGTGCAACAATGTCTGAAAATGGCGAATGCTTGAAAAAACAGGCCATATTTGAATATACGCATAAAAGGTTGTGTATATTGCTGTTTAGCTGCATACATATATGCATTTATACTGCAGTTGGATGCAACAATGAAATATAAGCATGAACGTATGCAGCTATGTACGAAGATGGGCATATTCTGATGCGAAAACCTGCCGTTTCGCTGTTTTTGTGTTATTTTGGGTTTTGATATGGTTTTCGATTGTTTTAACGCATGAATTTTTTGGCGTGTACATTTTTTTTAATTAATAATGAATTTTCATGATTTTTTATATTTTTTTAATGAATTTTCAAAAAATTGTGATCTAATTTACATGAAAAGTTGGACCGGATGTGAGCCTAATTTTGAAACTTAATAGGGACTTATGACAAACGGACTCTTATATAAAATATATATAAATTCCATAGCGGCTATTTTAAATTTTAAACTGGACATAACTTTCAATTTATATTATGAAATCTCAGTTTTTCACATTCGTTAAAAAGATATTATTAAACAAGTTCAAATATTTCTTGTTTTACTGAAATCCGATTTATTTCGAATCCTATACATTCATTTGAAATTTGAAATCGAATTTTCAAACGGTCGTGCCATTTCAAACTCTATTTATAATTAAAATAAATTTATACGTTCTAACTTCGGCTAAAATAAATTTTTAGTCGTTATTATTTAAAGTAAATCATTTTAAATATCTAAAATCCATTAAAATAGCTAAAACAAAAAATTTGAATTGGTTCTGAAAATCCGGGTTGTTACAATCTCCCCCACTTAAAATCTTTTCATCCTCGAAAAGGAACGGAGCTCAAAGTTTTTTAACTAACTAACTCAACTTTCATTCTTCAACTTTTCAGTTTCTAAGAATTTTCTAATTTCCCAAAAATTTGGCTAACACCCTGAATTTTCAGAAAAATTCGCATAACCTCCTTTGTACGGGGAGACCTTTGAAACTACAACTTGCCTCACAGGGCCCTCATCAATCCAAAAGAAAAGGATAAAGCCAAGCAGCTAGCCAATCGGCTCATAAAATCATCAAAACCCAAGAAATACAGTAAACATGTACCTATTTGTCGGGCATACAATTTTATTCCTCTTCTTAGCTTCCATTCTACGACCTGTTCACACAGATATTGTACATGTATGCAATTCCAAACAATTTCCTGTTTAGCTCAATATTTGATTCAATTTGGCTAAATTTACCTTTCGTTCTTTTATTAGTTTGATTATTCGAATATTTTAGTTAGTTCAACAAATATTCATACAACACAACCAATAATCAATTAGTTGGTTAAATTTTCAATCATGTAACTTTGATATATATATATATATATATATTCAAAATCATGTTTTTAGTGCCAAATCACAAACAATAAACTTTATCTTATTTTGGTTCTCAAACCAGTCAATTCGAAATATATAGATATCCCACTTTCGAAACTCGAAAATAAATACTGATGATGATCGATCAATCATCAAAATTATTCCCAGGCAACTAGAGTGTGATTCTAAATCTATCCGGTATATTTAAGACTTCGAATATACGTTCATGATTCATATATGCAAAATCTTCATATACCCGATTGCCCAAAATAAAATAAAATAAAATACTCAAATACGTATAATAAGATAAAAATTTTAAAACTAAATTTTTTTTCTTAACAAATAATACTCTTCTAACTCATTCTAGGATACTACTGATCCTATCTCTAACGAGTGATTCTTATTGGATATTACAAATCCAATCTCTAAAAATTCTTTCGTTCTTTTCAAATGCGTCTTGTTCTCAAGCTCTGTAAACCAAAGCTCCGATACCAAAATGAAACAGCCCGAACTCGCCTTTACGGGAAAACTCGGATTGAGTTGAGAACACAATGAATCAGAACACAAACAGAAGAACATTTCATTGCTATTACAACAATTATGTAGCGACCCGAACTTCCCCATAAAGGAAAGCACGGATTGCTTTGAGCACAAGATGAATCAGAACACAAACAGAAGAACATTTCATTTCTTATTACAACAATTCCATCAGAATACAAGAATATACAAAGTACGAATAAATATTACACATCATAAAATATGAGAGATTACAATACATTACATAGCTGTGGAAAAATAATACAACACACAACTGAAAGAGATAAACGGACACAGAGCTTTCCGAATATCGTTCCAGGTCAGTCATGTGACTAGTGTGAGAACTAAAATAGTTATTTAAAACTTTACTTTAAAAATAAAGTAAATCAAGGGACCACGCCGTATAACACGGAACGGTTTTCCTCCCAGGAATACCAGTGCATAAACAGTTATAAACAACGCAATGCTTTTTGGAAAAATGAAGCTATTATATGACCCAGGTCCCATCATACAATGCAACGCAAGCCGGAGGATAGGGTTTTCCCTTATAATAGCCAAACATGCTTGGTACATTTAAAACAAATCATTTGATACTATTATAAGTGTATAGTGTCAAAACAACTTCAAATGTAAATGTATCAATCACAGGCGGCATGGGTACCATCTGTCATGTCGCTATACTAGGCTCTACAGTCAAAACCAAAATTTCACGTCTTGGAAATTGGATTTCCGTCATGAGTCGAGGAAAGGGATATACTCTGCGCCGGCTTCGAGACACTCTATCAAATGCTTTAGGATTCCCATAGAGAACCTCTGGAATTGGCTGGGCCGGTCCACACTTACGTTAGTGGATTGGCAATTCCTGAACACACGTTTCCCGGTCCTATCAGACCTATCCATCGGCTCCGAAGAGACCGAAATATCTGAGGCGCCTCGCATACCAACATCCACAAAGGTATAATAATCAACAATTTCAGGGCTTGTAAAACGCTGACACCACCCATAGCTAGAAAGAAACGTCGTGTTCTCCCAGCAGTCCTTGTCCCGTTTTTAACTCATACCGAGGTGTGAGGCTCGCGAATTAATGCAATACATAAAGCTACGCTGTATTAAAGCGTGCTTTGATCATCAACCACAAGACTTTGCTTTTCAACAAAAGCCTTGATCACTACATCTCAGCATGCCACATAGGCAATTCATGCCATGTGACTGATATCTATCGATATATAACCACTGAGCTCGTACGTCTCAGAGAAGGGCGTTAAGCAAGAGAATAAATTCTCCGCCGCCAAACAGATATATATTTAATAGAAATCAATCAACACAGAATAAAATCCAATGTCAAACACACAATCCATTTACAAGTTCGTTATGGGTCTGAACGAAACCGGAGGCACCTTATTCCGCATCCCATATGTCCAATACAGGAGAGGGGCCCTCGCATATCCGTCGATCTCTAAGTACGTCTAGACGATCACCACTTATTACCTCGTCTTGGGTGTATAACCCAATCAAGACATTAGTAATCATCCAAACGATGTGAAGACCTCCGGTCTTCAACCACCATCTTCATCGTCGACTTATCGTCGAATTAGTTATTCAGAATGGGTATAAACCCGGCCTTTCCGAATAACTCGCGTATATAATAAACAAGTGCTATAAACACAACATACGCCTCATTCCAATCCAGAATATTCTTTTATTTAAATATTCACATTTTTAGGGATTTATTCCCATTAATTTTATCATAGATAAATTCTTTAAAATTTATTCTTTAATCTTCCTTTGGATGTCAATTCAAACCATGTTATGGTTTTCCAAACTAGTCGGGATTAACGCACCTTACCAAAGTAGTCATTTATTTAATTTCCCAATCCCAACCTATTCATTCCATGGAGCAGAACTGATCATACTCCATATCCAACACCCCGGTGTTATCGGTAAATTTAATTACCATTTCCCGATCAAATCTAATTAAAGATTTAACTATCGCTCGGAGCAAAACTGGTGATACTCCGTTCTTGATCATTTCCCAAATTTGATAATTTAAATTATCAATTCTCATTTAAATCTAATTAATGATTCATTAAAACTCCACTTAGTTTTAATCTTCCCAAAAATCAATATTAATGATTATTTAACTTTAGAAACACAAACATGTCGCATCGACAACCTACACCGTACTATTGATTTCTGCCAATATATAACCTCTGAGCTCGTACGTCTCAGAGAAGGGTGTTAAGCAAGAGAATAAATTCTCCACCACCAAACAAATATATATTTAGCAGAGATCAACCATACAATTCGAAATACAATGGCAGACATGTAATCTTGCCTTTAACTGGGTTAAAGAACTAATGTCATTCAAAACACAGTTCGCGATAAACCCAAATTATATTCCATTAATAATGGAATCTTCACGGAAAAACAAATCAATATATAATCGATATCAATTTCCGTATCCGACTAATAATATAAATGGAATAACAGCAAAGCCCTTTTAAGTTCCATATGTACTAGCAGTCTTCCTCCACAGAAGTTCACTTCTATTATTATCAAATCAAATTCCATTCAATTCCAATTTAATATATATTAAATTGGAAAACCACTACTTTGGAAAATTCCCGTTAAATCTAAATAAAAAGATTTATATATTCCAAATCACATTACACTGTAAATCGGGTTAAAGAACGAATGTCATTAAAAAACACAGTTCACAATAAACCCAATTCACATTCCATTATTTATTGGGTTAAAGAACGAATGTCGCTAAAATCACAGTTCACAATAAAGCCAAAAATCAATTCCACTTCAATTCCAATTAAATATTAATTAATTGGTATACTTCATTAAATCTAAATAAAAAGATTTAATCTTTTCTCAACTGGGTTTAAGAACAGTGTAAATGAAGACACCATTCACGACAAACCCAAATCCCATTTGATATTAAATACAAGGCTCTGAATAGAAAATATATCGGCTTATATTCAATATCAAATTCTGAAATCAACAAGTATCGTATTGGAGTAACGATATATATATTTTCCAAATTCCTCCACAATATCCGTACAATCACGGAATATAATATCGAAATATTCCAAAGATAATTTCGATTCAAATCCATTCCAATAATTATATTGGAAATTCTAGTTATTTTTAAAACCATTTCAAATCCAATTTATTTATTTAAAAAAAAATGGATTTATAATTCTAGTTCACAACTAGTACATTTCGATAAAAATATATTTTTATCTTTTCAAATGTGGAATTTTTCAGCCTAATTCTTTCCAAATCATTTATTATGATTTTACACAAATTATTTATATTTTTAATAATTTTACCAAGGTCCGTACAGTCGATTTCCATAAACGGTCATCGAACTGCACTTATAGCGACCTTTTCCAAATTTGATTTGGCCATAATTCCAGATCCAACCATTAGATTTCAAATCTCTAATATTCATTAGAAAGCTCTTTTTGATACGAACCCAACGGTCCCAGTTTCAGGAGAATCCGATGGTCGGATCTCCCGTAATGTCCGTTCGAAGTCGATGGTCGAAATTCACGAACTACCGTGGCGCGGCGCGTTCTATTCAGGCCATTATATATATAAAATATATAATATATATTTTTTCGATTTCCTCTTAAAATGATTTTATAAATCGTTTTAAATTCGTTTTCAAAACGATTTCAACTTCATATTCAATTTCAAATCAAAATTGAATATTCCATATCATCGATATATAAATAATAGTATTTTCAAAACATTAGATTTTGAAATCAATTCCTTTTCTATATTCATTATAGAAATGAATAAAATCGATAAAAATATCGTTCACGTCAAAATGGCATCACTTAAATCAACACGATTTTATATATTTAAATATTTTCGTGTCCATCCTAAATCGGACATCAAAACTAGATTTTGATCTTTTACTGAATATTATTTTAAAATATTCATTTTTTTTGAACTGGAATCAGACACAGTCAATTATCATATAATTTTATTTATATGGATTTCGTACAGCATACGTACACAACAACAACCAAACACAGTCAACCATCATCCAAAGTGCATTCTACACTGCACAAGCATCAAATATAAATATTTAACGCTTACAACAGCCTATCAATCAATCGATCAACATACAGCTAATCATTGGGACTAGGGTATGTCATATATCATCCTAATACCGGTGTGGGGTTTCAATCAACAACCAGATTTATTTGTGTAGTTGGGCGATGTGTAAAATATATCGTCCCAATTAATATCAGTCAAATGTGTGTACATAAACAAATCATCCGATTTGTAAATGAATATTTATTTTATTCATATACACGTTAAAAATTATATTTTTAACTATATAAAATATTTTATTTCCATTCCACATCACACAATCAATTTTCACCACACAATCAAACAAGTAAACAAGTCGTCCATGGTTTGTGCACGACGGGTGTCGTGTGCTGCTAAGCACCGTCTGCATCCTAGTATATATTTTAACTAGAAAATATAATTTAAAGTGAGAAGTTCTCACCAAGAAGCTAAACCAAACACCGTGACTCTTCTTATGTAGAAAATCTTCGCCATGTTTTATTCATTGCACACATAATCTGAAAATCATATTTTTATCGCATTAAAAGTTATTCCATAACATGACTATTTTATTAATACTGTACATAGGCTAAAAATCCTATTTTTACCTTTCTAAAAATATTTTCATGTCGTACTCTAGTTAAAAAACATATTTTTATCTTACTAAAAACATATTTTTATCTTACGATAAGAATCCTATTTTTCATTTCAAAGAAAAACTATTTTTTTTCTCTAATCAAAGAAATTTATATTTTCTTACATAAAAAAATCTCATCTTTTGTTAATTAAAAATCTAACCTTTATACGCTAAAAATCTATTCTTTCATGTGTTAAAAATCAAGTCTTTACACGCTAAAAATCTATTCTTTCTTGTGTTAAAAATTGAATCTTCATACGCTAAAAATCTGTTCTTTCTTCATATAAAAAATCCTATTCTATTAACATCAAAATCAAATTTCTATTAGCATAAAAATTAAATTTCTTTAAACTTACATCAATTCGAAGAAGGGGTTTTTGGCTTGGTGGAGGCTGATTTGGGTTCGAGGGCGCGCTGGTCTTCAGGTGGGAGGCGGGGAGGTGCGGCGTAGGGTCTGGAAGTTGGTGGGGAGGGTGGCGCCGGTTTACAGGCGCAGGCGGGGCCCATATCGATGGCGCTGGGGGTTTTGGGGATAGGGTGGCGTGGAAATGGGTGGAGGAGAGGAGCGCGGGGCGGAGGGAGGAAGGGGGAGCGGGATAGCGGTGATCGGAGGTCAGGGGAGGGGGTCCGACGACGGTGGGCGGCTGAGCGGCGGAGGGAACCAGCGGTTTTCTCTTCTTCTTTTTAAACTGAAAATGAACGGGAGAAAGGTAAAGGAGTGGGGGGTTAAGGGAAAAGAGGGGTTGACTTTTTATTTTTAATTATATATTTAATTCCCAGAAAGTAACTTTTTATTTTGAACTCCAAAATGGAACCCATCGACTGTCGTCCCTAACTAATTACCTCCATTCCGAACACAATAGGATATGTATCGTAAGCTAGTTTGGCTGTTTCGATCGGTTTCCGTCAAAATCAAAATATAAATCTATATATTGAATTTGAACGCACATTTCAGTTTATCGGGGCCACATACGGACTCTAAAAATTCCCAAAAAATATATTCTAGCTTCGTATTGAGGATACAGTTCTAATAAAACTAATTTCGTCAAATTTGGAGACCGTTTGAAAAATGACCATTTTCTGGTCGATCCAAATTGACTGAAACTGACAAAACACGTTTTCTTTTGCCACGCTCACATATTGATTCAGAAAATTATGAATTTTGAAATCTAGCAATAATTCGACATTTCGGATCCAATAAAAGTGGTTTCATCGAAAACGGAGGTCGTTTGTAAAATTTCCATTATATGGGCCAAAATTCCATAGCGACTATTCTGAATTTTCAACTGGACATACCTTTTTATCCCTACTATTAAATTTCAATTTTTCGGATTCGTTGGAAAGATATTTTCATGTAGATTCTAGTATTTTTAGTTTCGCTAAAATCCGGTTTATTTTGAATCCGGTACATTCGTTTGAAATTTGAAATCGAATTTTCAAACTACCGCGCCATTTTTAATTCCTTTTATAATTAAAAATAAATATTTATATTCTAACGACGATTCAAATAAATATATATGTTCCAATTCTTTTCAAAATAAATTTCTCGCCGTTATTATTTAAAATAATTCATTTAAAATGTTCAAAATTCATTAAAATTGCCAAAATAAAAATTTTAAATTGGTTCGGATTTTCCGGGTTGTTACAAATTACATTAGAGTACTAGAATATAACAGAGTATGAATAAATAATATACATTAGAAAAATATCAGAGATTAAATCCATTACATAACAGCAGAAAAATAATACATAACACAACTGAAAGAGATATACAGATACAAAGCTATCCGAATATAGCTCGAGCTGTAAATCCAGGATCATGGGAAAAGAAATATATGCGAAAACCAAAACTACTAGCCGTGTGGAAAATAGGGGCACACAGATTTTAGTTTAAAACAATAAACTCCAATTCAGTCATGCGACTGGTGTGAGAACTCAAAACAGTTATTTAAAACTTTACATTAAAATTTGATAAATCAAGGGACCATGCCGTATAACACGGAACGGGATTTCTCTCAAGAATACCAGTGCATAAAACAATCCACGCAATGCTTTTTGGAAAAATGAAGCTATTATAAGACTTAGGTCCCATCACACAATGCAACGCAAGCCGTAGGATAGAGTTTTCCTTTATAATAACCAAACATGCTTAGTACATTTGAAACAAATCATTTTGATATTACTATAAGTATACAGTGTCAAAAACACTTTAAATATAAATGCATCAATCATAGACGACATAGTATCTCATGCTACTATGTCGCCATACTAGGCTCTACAATCAAAACCGCACGATGTCGTATTGGAAGTTGGATTCCATTTGTGAACCAAGGCAAGGGATCGTCCTTCCGATTCGAGACAATCTAGCCTACCATGTCTCAGTATTCAGTCGCAATTGCTTCTGGAGTGTCAGGGCCGGTCCACACTTACGTTAGTGGATTATAATTCCGGAGCAATACGTTTCCCCGCCTTATGGGGGCGTAATGGTCAATATGTCGACCATATCATCCATCGGCCCTGTAGCGACCGATATAACTGAGACATCTCACTATCCATCAAATAATATGCAACATCCACATGAGTACAATGTCTAGACTCTATACTATGACTACACCCCTAGTTGGAAAGAAACGCATGTCCTCCCTGAGGTCCTCTCTCGATTCAGGTTCACATCGGGGTGTGAGGCTGAAGAATTAACACTATACACAAAGCTATGCTATTTAAAGTCGTACTTTGATAATCAACCACAAAACTTTGCTTTTCAACAAAAGCCTTGACCCTTTGCATCTCAACATGCCATACTGACAATTCACGCCATGCGTCTGATGTCTATCGATATATAAGCTCTAAGCTCGTACATCTCAGAGAAGGGTGTTAAGAAAGAGAAGAAATTCTCCGCCACCAAATAGAAATAAATTTAATAGAAATCAATCACACAGAATAAAATCTAATGTTAGACACACATCCTTTACAAGATCGTTCTGAGTCTGAACAAAACCGGAGGCACCTTGTTTCTCGTCCCATATGTCCAATATAGGAGAGAGGTCCTCGCATATCCAGTCGATCTCCAAGTATGTATGGACGATCACTACTTATTAACTTGTCTTGGGTGTACAACCCAATTAAGACGTCAGTAATCATCCAAACGAAGTGAAGAACTCCGGTCTTCAACCACCATCTTCATCTACTTATCGTCGAATAAATTATTCAGAATGGGTATAAACCCGGCATTTCCGAACAATTCACGTATCTTATAATTAAGTTCTATAAAAACACAACATACGCCTCATTCCAATTCAGAAAATTCTTTTATTCAAATATTCATATCCTTTGGGAAAGGTTCCCATTAATTTTATCAAAGATAAATTCTTTAAATTTATTCTTTAATCTTCCTTTGGATATCAATTCAAACCAAATTAAGGTTTATAAACTAGTCGGGATTATCGAACCATACCGAAGTAATCATTTCTTTTATTATCCCAATCCCAATCCCAACCTATTCATCCTATAGAGAAAAACTAGTAACACTCCATATCTAGCACCATGGTGTTATCGGTAAAATTAATTATCACTTAGCGTAAAACTGGTGGTACTCCATTCTCGATCATTTCCCAAATTTGATAATTTAAATTATCACATTCTCATTTCAATCTAATTGAAGATTCAATAAAATTACACTTAATTTTAATCTTCCAATAATCGTTATTAATGATTATTTAACTTTGGGAAATCAAACATGCCGCATCGACAATCTACACCGTACCATTGATTTCTACCGATATATAACCTCTAAGCCCGTACGTCTCAGAGAAGGGTGTTAAGTACGAGAATGAATTCTCCGCCACCAAACAGAAATATATTTAGTAAAGATCAACAATACAGTTTGAAATACAATGTTAGACATGTAATCCTGTCTTTCGCTAGGTTAAAGAACCAATGATATTTAAAACACAGTTAATGATAAACCCAAAATCACATTCCATTAATTATGGAATCTTCACGGAAAATAGTTCAACATTTAATCGATATCAATTTCCGTATCCGACTAATAATATAAATGGAATAATGACAAGCTTTTTAAATTCCATATATATTAACAGTCTTCCTCCACAGAAGCTCACTTCGATTATTACGAAATCGAATTCAATTCCAATTTAATATATTAAATTGGAAAACTTTACCTTGGAAAATTTCCATTAAATCTTAATAAAAGATTTATATATTACAAATCACATTTTATTATAAATCAGTTTAAAGAATGAATGTCGTTAAAAACATAGTTCACAATAAACTCGATTCACATTCAATTTTATCCCAATTACTAAATATAATTGGGAACTCGAATAATCTTAATTAAAAGATTTATTCTTTTCACACGGGAATTAAGAAGTGAAGACACCATAGACGAAAAACCCAAAATCCTATTTAATATTAAATATAAGGCTCTGAATAGAAATTATATCGGCTTATATTCAATATCAAATTATGAAACCAACACATATCGTATGGGAATATCGATATATATCTATCTTCCAAATTCCTCCACAATATTCGTATAGTCGCGGAATCAAATATCGAAACATTCCGGAGATGATTTCTATTCAAATCCATTCCAATTCATATATTGGAAATTCCTGGTTAGATTAAAACCATTCACAAATCCAATTTATTTTATTTAGAAATTATTAGATTCCAAATCTAGTTAATAACTAGTTCATTTTGATAAAATTATATTTTTATCCTTTCAAATATGGAACTTTTCATCCCAATTCTTTCCAAATCATTTATTATGATTTTACACAAATTATTAATATTTTTAATAATTCTATTAAGCCACCTTCAGTCAACTTCCATAAACGGTCATCGAACTGCTTTTGCAGCGACCTTTTCCAAATTTGATTTGGACATAATTCCAAATACAGCCATTAGATTTCATATCTCTTATATTTGTTGGAAAGATCTTTTCGATATGAACCCAAGATTCCAGTTTTAGGAGAATCCGACGGTCGGATCTCCCGTAATGTCAATTCGAAGTCAATGGTCGAAATTCGCGAACGGTCGCGTCGCGTTCTATTCAAGCCATTAAATATATATATATATATAGTATGTATATTATATATATTTCACCGATTTCCATTTAAAATGTATTTTATAAATCATTTATAAATTCGTTTTAAAACGATTCCCACTTTCATTTCAATTTTAAATCAAAATTGAATATTCCTTATCATTATAATATTTAAATGATAATATTTTCAAAATATAAGAATTTGAAATAATTTCCTTTTCGATATTCATTATAAAAATGAATAAAATCGATATAAATATCGTTCGCATTAAAATGGAGCAAATCTAATCAACACGGCTTCATATACTTCAACATTTTCATGTCCATCCAAAATCGGGCATTAAATTCGCATTTTAATCTTTATAGTATATTATTTTAAAAATTCGTTATTTTAAAATATTCGTTCTTTCTGAATTGGAATCAGACACAACCAATTACCATATAATGTTATCTATATGGATTTCATATACACATGTACACAACAGTAATTAGACACAGTCAACCATCATCCGGAGTGTATTACACAACTGTATAAGCATTAAATATAAATAATTGATGCTTACAACAGTCTGTCAACCAATCGCTTGACATACATCTAAACAATTTGGATTAATGTATGCCAAATATCATCCCAATACCCGTGTGGGGATTCAACCAACAAATACCGAATATTATTTGTGTAGTTGGGCGATGTGCAAAATTTATCGTCCCAATCAATATCAGGTAAATAAGTGCACATAAGCAAATCGTCTGATTTGTTAATGAATATTTATTTTCATTTCAGGAGAATTTTATGTCATTCATATATACGTTAAAAATTATATTTTTAACGATAAAATATCTATTTCAGCACATGAATATTATATAGTTCATACTTTCAATAAAAATAATATTTTTATTGTTCAAACATTTTATTCAACACATGAGTATTTTATACATTTCATATATCGGAAAATTTCCGCATTATAACGATGCGATATTAAAATCGGAGTAATGTCTAGCACTACCCCTCTCCTGATACTGGCTCGCGCCAAACACAACCAATCCAATCAAAATCAAAACCACAATACAATTCATTTTCACAATATAGTCAATTCACCATAATTCAATCCAAACAACATACATGGTTTGTACAATAAATAGTGTCGGGGGCTTCTAAGCCCCATTTGCATCCTAAAATATATTTAACTGTAAATTAATTAAAGTGAGAAGGAGCTCTTACTCTGGAATCCACTCCGCCTTGCTTTTCTAAAGTTTTGATTCGTTGTTCTTATCCCAAAATCTGCAAACGAGCTCCATTCTTCTCATTATCTTTTTGTCTAGCCTAAGCGCGCCATTCTGGACAACTTTCGCCTAGTGGCCTTTCTTCCGAAATTGGTCCATTTTTCCAGAAATCGCGAAAAGATACAATTCGGACTGATGACTTTGGAAGCGTTTTCTGATCAACTACGCAGTTCAAAACGTGACTTCCATATACTCAAATCGAAGAGAAAATCATGCTCTTCGATTTTGGTATTATGGGGTTTTTGCCAGAAGTGCACGGTTTGGGAGATATGGGCTAAAATAGGTCAGGGTCTTAAATGTAAAAACTGAAAATGGTAAATATTGGATTTTTAAGTGGAGGGTGGCCCGGTGTCGGCGATGACGTGGGGGAGAGGGCGCAGGTGGTCCTTGAAGGTCGGGGGTGGCGGCCGACCGACGTTGGCGGGCTTGGGGCTGTGATGGTGGTTTTGGTGTCTCTAGGGTTTAAGAAGGAGGAGAAAGAGGGGGGCCTACTAGAGCGGAGGCGATGCTGGGGAGGCCAGCCGCGCGGCGACGATCCGTTTGAAGGAGCGGTAGTGGTCCGCTTGGGGGAGGGGAGGGCGACGGGTCAAAATGAGCATCGGTTGTTTTTTTGTTTTTTTTTCTCTTTCTTCTTTTGAACGATAGGAAGAGAAAGGGAGGCATATATATATAATTATTTTATTTTCCAAATAGTATCTTTTTTATTCAGACTCCAAATCGAACCCAATGACTGTTGCTCTTGGCTAATTTCCCTGTTCCAAACACAATGGGATATGTTTCGTAAGCCAATTCGGCTATTTCGATCCATTTTTCTTTAAATTAAAACTATAAATCAATATATTAAATTTTAAATGTACATTTTAATTTACTGGGGCCACATACTGACTCCAAAAATCACAAAGAAATAAATCTAGCTATGTTTTGACGATACTGCCTTAACAAAACTAATTTCGTTGAATTTGGAGATCGTTTGAGAGATGGTCATTTTTCAGTCGATCCAATTCAAACTGAAATTGTCAAACACGTTTTTGTTTGCAGCGCTCACATATTAATTCCAAAAATTATGAAAATTGGAATATAGCAATAATTTAACATTCCAGATCCAACAAAAGCGGTTTCGTTGAAAACGGAGTTCGTTTGAAAATGGCTATTTTTAAAGGCTATATATTATATAAAATATATATAAATTCTATAATGGTTATTTTAAATTTTAAAATGGACATAACTTTCAATTTATATTATGAAATCTCGGTTTTTCACATTCGTTAGATAGATATTATTAAACAGATTCAAATATTTTTGGTTTTACTGAAATCTGATTTATTTTGAATCATGTACATTCATTTGAAATTTGAAACTGAATTTTCAAACTGCCGCGCCATTTCAAACTCTATTTATAATTAAAATAAATTTATACATTCTAACTTCGATTAAAATAAAATTTTAGTCGCTATTATTCTAAATAAATCGTTTTAAATATCCAAAATCCATTTAAATAGCTAAAACAAAATTTTTAAATTGGTTCTGAAAATCCGGGTTGTTACAATCTCCCCCACTTTAAATCTGTTCATCCTCGAAAAGGAACGGAGCTGAAAGTTGTATAACTAACCAACTCAACTTTCATTCTTCAACTTTTCTGTTTCTAAGAATTTTCTAATTTCTCAAAAATTTGGCTAACACCCTAAATTTTCAAAAAATTTCGCCATAACCTCATTTGTACGGGGAGACCTATAAAATCGCAACTTGCCTCACAGTTCCCTCATCAATCCAAAAGAAAAAGAAAAAGCCAAGCGGCTAGCCAATCGGCTTATAAAATCATCAAAACCCAATAAATACAGTAAACATGTACCTATTTGTCAGGCATACAATTTTATTCCTCTTCTTAGCTTCCATGCTATGACCTATTCACACATATATATGTACATGTATGCAGTTCCAAACAATTTTCAATTCAGTTCAATATCTGATTCAATTTGGCTAAATTTACCTTTCGTTCTCCTATTAGTTTGATTATTCCAATATTTTAATTAGCTGAACTAATAATCATATAACACAACCATCAATCAATTAGTTGGTTAAATTTTCAATCATGTAACTTTGATATATATATATATATATTCAAAATCATGTTTTTAGTGCCAAATCACAAACAATAAACTTTATTTAGTTTTGGTTCTCACACCAGTCAATTGGAAATATATAGATATCCCACTTTTGAAACTCGAAAACAAATACTGATGATGATCGATCAATTACCAGAAATATCCCCAGTCAACTAGAGTGTGATTCTATATCTATCCAGTTTACTTAAGACTTCGAATATACGTTCATGACGCGTATATGCAAAATCTTCATATACTCGATTGTCTAGAATAAAATAATATACTCAAATACATATAATAAGATAAAATTTCCAAAACTAAAATTGTTTTTGATAAACAATACTCTTCTAACTCATTCTAGGATACTACTGATCCTATCTCTAACGAGTAATTCTTATTGGATATTACTAATCCAATCTCTGATGAATTCTTTCGTTCTGTTCTAATGTGCCTTGTGCTCGAGCTCTGTAAACCAAGCTCTAATACCAAAATGAAACAGCCCGAACTCGCCCTTATGGGAAAGCCCGAATTGAGTTGAGAACACGACGAATCAGAACATAAACAGAAGAACATTTCATTGCTATTACAACAATTACATCAGAGTACAAGAATATAGCAGAGTTTGAATAAATAATATACATCAGAAAAATACCAGAGATTAAATACATTACATAGCAGCAGAAAAATAATGCATAACACAATCGAAAGAGATACATGGATACAAAGCTTTTCGAATATAGCTCCAGCAGTAAATCCAGGATCCTAGGAAAAGAAATATCTGCAGAAACCAAAATTACTGGTTGCCCGTATGGAAAATAGGGGCACCCAGAGTTTAGGTTAAAACAATAAACTTCAGCTCAGTCATGGGACTGGTGTGAGAGCTCAAAACAGTTATTTAAAACTTTACATTAAAATTTGATAAAGCAAGGGATCACGCCATACAACACGGAACGAGTTTTCTCCTAAGAATACCCATGCATAAAACAAACAACCCAATGCTTTTTGGAAAAATTAAGCAATTATAAGACTCAAGTCCCATCACACAATGCAATGCAAGCCGGAGGATAGAGTTTTCCCTTATAATATCCAAACATGCTTGGTACGTTTAAAACAAATCATTTTGATATTACTATAAGTATGTAGTGTCAAAATCACTTCAAATATAAATATATCAATCATAGACGGCATAGTATCCCATGCTACTATGTCGCCATGCTAGGTTCTACAATCAAAACTGCACGATGTCGTATTGAAAGTTGGATTCCATCTGTGAACCAAGGCAAGGGATCGTCCTTCCGATTCGAGACAATCTAGCTTACCATGTCTCAGGATTCAGCCGCAACTACACCTGGAGCGTCAGTGCCGGTACACACTTACGTTAGTGGATTATAATTCCTGAACAATATGTTTCCCCACCCTATGGGGCGTAATGGTCAGTATGTCGACCATATCATCCATCGGCCCCGTATTGACCGATATTACCGAGGCGCCTTGCTATCCGTCAAATAATATGCAACATCCACATGAGTAAAATGTTTGGGCCCCGTTCCATGACATCACTCCTAGCTGGAAAGAAACACATGTCCTCCCTGAGGTCCTCTCCCGTTTCTGGTTCACACCGGGGTGTGAGACTCGCGAATTAACGCTATACACAAAGCTATGCTATTTAAAGCCGTGCTTTGATCATCAACCACAAGACTTTGCTTTTCAACAAAAGCCTTGATCATTTGCATCTCAGCATGCCACATTGACAATTCACGCCATGCGACTGATGTCTATCGATATATAACCTCTAAGCTCGTACGTCTCAGAGAAGGGTGTTAAGCAAGAGAATAAATTCTCTGCCACCAAATGGATGTATATTTAATAAAAATCAATCACACAGAATAAAATCCAATGTCAGACACACAACCATTTACAAGTTCGTTCTGGGTCTGAACGAAACCGAAGACACTTTATTCCTCGTCCCATATGTCTAATACAGGAGAGAGGTTCTCGCATATCCGGCCGATCTCCAAGTACGTCTGGACGATCACCACTTATTACCTTGTCTTGGGTGTACAGCCCAATCAAGACATCTGTAATCATCCAAACAATGTGAAGAACTCCGGTCATTAACCACCGTCTTCATCGTCGACTTGTCGTCGAATCAATTAATCAGAATGGGTATAAACCCGGCCTTTCCAAATAATTCACGTATCTTATAATCAAGTGCTATAAAAACACAACATACGCCTCATTCCAATTCAGAATATTCTTTTATTTCAAATATTCATTTCCTTTGGAAAGGTTCCCGTTAATTTTATCAAAGATAAATTCTTTAAATTTGTTCTTTAATCTTTTTTTGGAAATCAATTCAAACCAAATTAAGGTTTATAAACTAGTCAGGATTATCGAACCATACCGACATAATCATTTCTATTATTATCCCAATCCCAACCTATTCATCCCATGGAGCAAAACTAGTAGTACTCCATATCTAACACCACGATGTTATCGGTAAAATTAATTACCATTTCCCGTTCAAATCAAATTAAAGATTTAACTTTCGCTTGGAGTAAAACTGGTGGTACTCCATTCTCGATCATTCCCCAAATTTGATAATTTAAATTATCACATTCTCATTTCAATCTAATTAAAGATTCATTAAAACTCCACTTAGTTTTAATCTTGCAATAATATTATTAATGATTATTTAACTTTGGGAAATCAAACTTGTCGCATCGACAATCTACACCGTACCATTGATTTCTACCGATATATAACCTCTAAGTTCGTACGTCTCAGAGAAGGGCATTGTAACACCCCGGATTTTTGAATAACAAAATTAAATAAAATAAAGAATAATTAATCTCAGATGTGAGAATTAAGGGAATGGGGTTGCTCCATTGTGTTCGTCTCGGAACTCTGGTTGAAATAGAGTCTGAGTTTGCTAGAAACGGGTACCGAATGAAGGAGTTATGGACGAACGAAGTTTGGTGGCAAAATAGAAAAAAAAAAGATTGCGCTGGCGCACTTGAGAAGTGCGCCAGTACAAATTTTCATTGGCGCACTTCCCAAGTGCGCCCAGGCCGAGAGAAAACCTGCATAGCCTTCTGGTTCAGTCTGACCCATGTTCTGACTAATTGTTGAGTCCTTTCTGACTCTTTGCTGAGTCATTAGGGTTGAGGTGTCACCCTATCCCGACTGAATGGTTTTGATTAACCCTAAGGTCATCCGACGGCTTAAATTAATTCAAAACTCAATAAAAAGACCCATAGACTCAAACCCTAAATCAGAATTAAAACTAAAACTATGGCCGTCATGTTGTCATCTTGAACCCTAGAGTAGTCCCACCAATTAGAGAGGAAGAACAGCAAATCAAATCAGTTCTACTCAACCATAACAACGAATCTTCTTCAAAGGAGAGCTAATTCAACTCCAGAAATCAGAATTCAGAACTCAAGACTGCTTTTGAGTTGTGAGTTCGATAGTTTTAACAAAATAATTAGTAATTTAATTGGATTAAGTTATAATGCAGATTGTATGGATGTGATGTGAAGTATTGATTGCATGTTGTAATTATGTTATAGGTTGTGTTGAAATCTCTATGACGTTATGTTGTGATGCTATCATTTATGATGTAAAGTTATGTTGCTATCATCTATGTTGTAATTTTATATACAATCAAATCATCATGTTTTATTTGCTAGTTTGGTTATGTTGATTCATATGATAAATCATATGTATGCAAGTTTAGATTTTGATTTGAACATGAATCATATACAAGTTAGGTAAAATTATATGTGACCATACATGGTTATGACATCTAGTTTATGTGAGAATTTAATTGAAAGTTAGGCTATGACATGTGTGAGTTATATGCTAAATTCTACATGATACTTTACATGTTAGATGCTAGTTTACACCATTGTTACGATGCATAAATCATATATGCAAGTTTATATAAATATATGAGTTTGGGTATGAATCATGTTATGCAAGTTTAGGGTTATTGCCTATGCAAGTTTACTCCTTTAGATATAGATCTATGACATACATGATTTATGCAAGTTTGTGGCCATTATCTCAACAAGTTCACACCTTTAGATTTGGATCCATGACATATGTTGTTTATGCAAGTTGTAACGTTGGCATATGCAAGTTTTAGATGTAGAACATCATTCACACATGCAAGTTGACCCCTATGTTTAGATCTATGTTTTAATTATGTGTATATTGTGATATTTTCTCTTTATTCCATGAGTTAGACTATTCAAGTCTAATGTATATTTTGCGTTAAATGAACAAACGTACAACGTGGGGTAAAGGGGATAATATTAAAAGATTTAATTGGCATAAAAGCCTTAAAAGGCATAAAATATAATTGTGGTGAAAATTGGTATGATTTTACATACCATAAATGGATGGACATAATTGAGTCAATTATGGACATCGTTAAATTTGGAATTGATTGATAATTTGAATAGGGATAGTAATTCAAATTAGGGAATGATTAATTAGGAGTAATTAATTGTCTAAGACACGAGGTTAGGCTCTTTTGTGGTGTAAGACTGCCCGGACCCACCCGGAAATCCAGCTGCCACAAATGCCAGTCTAATGTGGGAGGTCTTAGGCATAAATTAAATGTATAACAGTTGTAAAGACACGAGGTTAGGCTCGTTTGTGGTGTAAGACTGCCCGGACCCGCCCGACAAATCCTACTGCCACAAATGCCAGTCTAATGTGGGAGGTCTTTATGAGGTTACGGTCTTAATGAATTAAGAAACACTTAACCAGATAAGCATGTAATGGGAGATGAGGGGGTTAAGTGGGTGCCTTGGGTGGCATGTGGAATCTAGTGGGTGCCTTGGGTGGTATTTGGAAATACGATTAGAAACACTTAACCAAAATTGAAACATGAATAAGAAGTGGGTTAAGTGGGATGTACTAGAGGGGACCAAGCTTAGGTGGATAACTTGTGTCAAGTAATGGGGGCCCGTTTCAACCAGTAACCCATACGTATCTTTGTGGGCTCGACCCAAGTCGAGGACGGGACACGCATACTGGGCTTGACTGTAAGAGGCCAAACCGGGTTAGCGGTGGCAACGCAAGTCCAACGGGTTCATATGCGTGTGTGGACCAGGGCTGGTAGGTAAGACGTTGTTGCATCGTGTAGGTATAAGCCGTGCATTGTTGGTTGTATTGGGTTGCCACTTTGGGGAGTGATACACCCCACTGTGGGGCCAGCACAGGTATCTACGAGTTAGGGAGCCGATCGCTTGGAGGTAGTGGGTACACCTAGTGGAGATAGGGACAGGCGGCACCTATGAAGGCAGCTAGGGGTTCACGAAACTACCATTATCATTATTTAAGTCTGTAGGCGGGATCAACCTTAGGGTGACTAGTGGTGGTGCAGTATAGCAATTATCTTATAGTGTTGGTGTAGTTTAGTAATTATCTTATAGTGGGTTAGGTGCGCTTTAACGATATCGTTGTTCATCTTGTTTCCTTATTTACTCTGCCATACTCAATGGTTCATGATCATTTCCTTATTTTCCAATTTATGCCTTAGCCTAGTTACTTTGTTAATTATATTGTTAAAGTTATCACACTCGCCAGACTTTATGTCTAACCCCCTTTCTCCCTTCCCCCCCCAGGTGCTCAGGTTGGAACTAGCACCAGTGGAGCTTGATTTTGGACTGTTATTAGAAGATTGCTTAGATCGCCGAAGTATAGTTCAGCTTCTCTTTTAATTATGGCTATTTTATATTGAGGATTATTTTTTTCAGTTTATATACTTTTGGTAGTCATGATGGATATTATGTACTTTAACTCTGGTTTTTGATGATGTAAGCAAACATATGTGTTTTCCGCTGCAATGAAATAACGTTTTAAATCTTTGAGTACTATTTATATCTGTTTTGTTGTTAAGTTTTTGTTCTATACTTACTTAAAACGCTCCATGGAAGTTAATGCATTCCCTTTGTGAGTGACATTAATGGACGTGGGGTGTTACACGTGGTATCAAAGCTGAAGGTTACCAGAACATGTATGAATTTTGAAAAACTGTTTTTCAAAAGCATTTTTATAAAGAAGTACTTTCAAAAGTATGTTTTAAGGAAAGTATTTTCAAGAGAAAAAGTATATTTTAGAAAGCATAACCCCAAGAGCCATATATCTTTCCCTTGGTTCTTTTATACTGAATCTTTCCTTTTTCGTTTTAGCATGTCTGAAGCATCTGAGATACCAGAGGGTGTTCATGTACCCGGTTGGTTTCGTCAATATCTCGAGGCTAGGGCCGCCACCGCAGGTCCAGCAAATGCTCCTCCTCCTCCCCCTCCTCCTCGTGTCGATACTTTTGCTAAGATATGTATGGACTTTAGAGCAATGGGTGGAAAACCTTTTCACGGGACGGAGACATTTGTTGAAGCTCGTAACTGGCTAAAGGAGGTGGAAGAATTGTTTAGAATCTTTGAAGTGGATGATGGAAGAAAAGTCCAGCTAGCTGCCTGGCTAATGAAAGATGAGGCCTCGTTTTGGTGGGAGATTACTAATGGGGGACGTCCAGTCGATAAATGGCCAGATTTTAGGCAGAGGTTTGAGGCGAAGTTCCTCTCGCGAGATGAAGGGAATCTATACATGGAAAGGTTTTTGGCGCTAAAGCAAGGGAATCTATCGGTGAAAGAGTACGTCAACAAATTCAACCAATTGGCAAGATTTGGCTTGGACTTGGTGAATACTCCAGAAAAGAAGGCTCTAAGATTTGTCAAGGGTTTAAACGAGTCGCTTCATGGGTTAGCTATGACCCACATTCCCATGGGGGCTACCTTCGAGAGACTAGTTGACATGGGCTCATGCATGAAGAGGAGAAGGGCGCCAATGCTAAAAAGGCACCCGAGAAGAAAGGGGATCAAAAGAAGCCGCAACAGCAATAACAGAACAAGAAAGGTGGCAAAGGCAACAATGCTAAGGGGAAGAAAAGATGCTTTAACTGAGGGACACCCGGCCATCTAAGCAAAGATTGTAGGAAGAAAAAGAAGACTAGTTGTTTCCACTGTGGCGAGGCGGGACATCTTATTAAGGACTGCCCAAAGAAAGGGCAGAGGGCAGGGTCTACCTCGGGAGGACAGGTGCAGGCTCTTATGGCACCAGGGCAGGCAAGGGGACAAGTTCAGGCTCTCGTGGTCCCACCGCTGCAAGAACGAGGTAAAGCAATTTCCGTTGAAAGTTTAGTTTTTCTGTTTGATCATCCTATCCGTACTTTATTCGATTCTAGCGCATCACATTCGTTTATTTCTACATCATTAGTTGAAACACTGCACCTTTATACTAGTCTAGTTACTGATCCCTTAGTAGTATCAAATCCTATCGGTGGTTTGGCTCATCTTTCTATGATTTGTCGGGATTTGAGAGTGTTTATCTTGGGCGTTGAGTTTGAGTGCAATGCTTTTGTTCTTTGCTTCATGGGCTACGGTTTAATTCCAGGTATGGATTGGCTAACTAGATATGGGGCCATCCTAGATTGTGAGAGAAGGGTAGTTAGATTTTCGACTCGTTCTGGAAAGACCCTTGATATTTCTTGTGACCCTAGAGGTCCAGTAATGCTTAGATACCTAGAATCCCTTGACGCATCCGATGATGATTTACATTCTATTCCCATAGTCCATGAATATGCTGATGCCTTCGATGAGGTGAGGGGTTTACCCCCAAAACATGAAATAGACTTTCGAATATATCTAGTAGATAATGCAAAGCCAATTGCATTACCAGTGCGCCACATGGCTCCAAGAGAGATAAGAGAACTCAGTAAGCAAGTGAGAGAATTGCTTGAGAAGGGGTTCATCAGACGTAGTATATCGGAGTGGGGTGCTCCAGTAGTGTTTTCCACGAAGGCAGATGGGTCCCTTAGACTTTGTGTGGACTATAGAGAACTCAATAAGCTTACTAAGAAGAATAGACACCCACTGTCGAGGATTGACGATCTCTTCGATCAATTAGTTGGCGCCTCGGTGTATTCGCAGTTGGACTTAGCCACGGGTTTCCATCAGTTGAGAGTGGCTGAGGATAGCATAGACAAGACTGCCTTTAGGACTCCAGACGGTTTCTTCGAGTGGCTGGCGATGCCATTCGGTTTGACAAACGCTCCTGCATACTTTGTTGACTTGATGAGTAGGTTGTTTAGGGAGTACCTTAATAAATTCGTGGTAGTCTTAGTGGACGACATCTTGATCTTTTCTAAGAATGAGGAAGAGCATGCCCTACATCTTAGGGAAGTGTTGGAGACTCTTCGAGCGCATAACCTTAAAGCTAAATTTTCTAAATGTCACTTTTGGTGGAAGGAAGTGTGATTCTTAGGGCACGTGGTTTCAAAAGAAGGGATAGATGTGGATCCCGCGAAGATGGTGGCCATCCAAGATTGGAAGGTTCCTAAAAATGCTACCGAGGTGAGGAGTTTCTTAGGGTTGGCTGGCTACTATAGGAAGTTCATCAAAGACTTCTCAAAAATATCAGCCCCATTAACACGCTTGACGAAGAAGAACTTAGTTTTCATGTGGGACGTAGATTGTGATGATGCGTTCCAACGTTTAAAGATAGCTTTGACCACATCCCCAGTCTTAGTGTTGCCAGATGGGAGTAAGCCATTTACCGTTTATACCGATGCTTGTGGGACAGGACTAGGCGCAGTCTTAATGCAAGAGGGAAGGGTAATAGCCTATGGTGGAAGGCAATTGAGAGCACATGAGAGAAATTACCCTACACATGACCTTGAGTTAGCCGCTATTGTCTTCGCGCTTAAGTCTTGGCGTCATTATCTTCTTGATGAGAAATTCGAATTGTTCACTGACCACAAATCGCTAAAATACTTGTTCTCTCAGAAGGACTTGAACTTAAGGCAGCAAAGGTGGATGGAATTCTTAGCATCCTACAACTTCGAGATAGCATATACCCCTGGCAAGGGTAACGTGGTGGCAGACGCCTTAAGTAGAAAAAGGTTGTACTTGAGTCCGTTGTTTGTTGAGTGGCGAAGCTTAGAGTTCATCTCTACGTTTGACTTTAAACCTTCCATTGACTTTGTACCCGATTTGCTAGCATCATTAGAGGTCAGACCTATGCTTTTGGGATGGATTGGCGAGGCACAGCGAGACGACCCACAGTTGGTTGAGTTAGTAGAGAAGCTCAAAGGAGGGGAGCCATCTCCGTAGGTATACCCTAGATGATAAGGGTTGGTTACGTAGGGACGGTAGACTTTGTGTACCAAAAGAAGATGACCTAAGGAAGACCATTCTTGATGATGCACATCGTTCGAAGATGACCATCCATCCCGGCGGGGACAAGATGTACATGGACATGAGACGAGTTTACTTTTGGGCCGGTATGAAGAAGGACGTGGCAGAGATTGTCGCTAGATGCTTGGTGTGCCAACAAGTGAAAGCAGAGCAAAAGAAGCCCGGTGGATTGCTTCACCCATTGGAGGTCCCACAATGGAAGTGGGAAAGTGTTTCGATGGACTTTGTTGATGGATTACCAAGATCGAGGAAGGGTAATACGGGGATTTGAGTTGTGGTAGACAGACTTACTAAGAGCGGCCATTTCATTCCCGTGAAGAGTAAGAGGACTGCTCCATGGTTAGCCTCCGTATACATTCGAGAGATAGTTGTTTACACGGTGTTCCATCTAGCATAGTGAGCGACCGCGATCCTATTTTCACTAGCGAATTTTGAAAAAGCTTGCAAGAGGCGTGTAACAACCCCGAATTTAGGGGTAAATTTAAAAATTTATTTTTAACTAATTTTAATGGGTTTTGATATTTAAAATAATTTATTTAAAATAAAATGATTAAAGATTTATTTAAATCGAAGTTAGAATGAATAATTTAATTTTAATTATAAAAAGTGCTAGAAACAACGCGGTAGTTTGAAAAGTCAAACTTGAACTTTGACCGACCGTACAGGATGCAAAATTTAACGGATTTTAGTGAAACCAAAAATATTAGAATCTATTTAAAAATATCTTTCTAACGAATCTGAAAAATTGAAATTTCATAGCTCGAATCAAAAGTTATGCCCAAATTAAAATTTAGAAAGGTCGCTATGAGATTTACAAAGGTCAAAATGCTACTTTTTGCATACGAAGGAATTTGAACTCGAAACCACTTCCATTGAGTTCAGAATGACGTCTCTGCATTGAGAAACAGTAAGCACTTATATATTTAGAGTTCTGAAGATTATTTGTTTAAAAATGTATTTTTAATATTGAATATATACGCCTTGAAAATAGTCATTTTACAAACGACCACGGTTTTCGATGAAACCACTTTTGTTGGAACCGGAATGTCGAATTATTGCTAAGTTTAATTTTCCAGAATTTTTTGAACGAGTATGTAAGCGTGGCAGAAGATAACAGCTTTTGTCGGTTTACAGTTAAAAACTGATCGACCTGAGAAAGGCCATTTTTCGAATAGTCTCAGAATTCAACGAAAATAGTCTCGTTGGAACTGTATCGTCAATACGAAGCCAAAAATATTTTTTTTTGGATTTTTCGGAGTCCGTATGTGGCTCCGGTGGATTTTTGAATACGTCAGAATATTAAAATAAAAGATTAATTTTAAAATGAAAAACGGAGGCTGAGATGACCTTTAGAGCCTGCGGGACATAGTTAGATGGATCCGGAATAGGGGTTATTAGCTAGGAAACACAGTCGTTGGGCTGAAAACGGAGTAAGTGGGTAAACGGACCTTTATTGGATAATTAGATAATAACCGAATTAAATAATAATATAAATAAGAAGCAAAGTACGGGCTTTCTTCTTCCCCGTCGTTCTACAGCCGCACGCACAAACCCATGGCCAAAAATTTTCCCTCTACAAATTCTCCCAATCCACAAAGAATTAGCTTAGGCCGTAGTGCAACTTTTTGAAGCTCTTCTCACTCTCTTTAATCTCCAACAAGTTTCATCCATTTTCATCGACCGTAGGCAAAGAACGAGCACCGCCAACCCGCGGCCTTTGCAGCCAAACCGCACCTTCCATGTGCCACCATCCATCACCCTATTTTTTGAGCTTGTAGATCTCTCGTAGCCGGTCGTTTTGCCGCAAACCGTTCGCAAAACCATCAACTACAGAGAGAGAAATCTTGATCCAAAATTTTGAACAAAAACTGAAAATAAAGGTATGGAATTCATTTCAGATTTTGCCATGCTTTTGTCTGTGACAACTGCAGTTGTTAAAAAGTAATTGTTATTCAAAAATCGATAATTAATTCATACGAACTCCAAACTGAAAAATTTCAAATCCGCGTGAATCATAACAGCAAATACTTCGACTTAGAACTAATTGGGACAATTTCTGAATTTATTTGGATTTTTAATTCTGCTTAAAGCAAGGTGAGTATTCTGATTTAATTAATCAATTTTAATCTAGTTACTTCATTTTCTTATAAATCATGATGTGTATGTTATTGGTTCTGATCTGTGATGTTGCGATGGGTAATTGATTTGTTTGAGAGTTATATGGTTATTTTAGTCATTGATTTATTTAGATCTGCAATTGTATATACAATAGAAAGGCATGAAATTTATATCGTATATAAAATGACACCTTGTATGAAATTAAAATTGAGAATTTGAAGTTGTGAATAGATTCAAATTTACATTTTTATATGTAAATTAAGAAAGGAGTTTACATGTTAATGAAAAGATGAGATATTTTTACAATGAAAATAAAAAGACAATATTTTTACATTGAAAGTAAAAAGACAATATTTTTACATTGAAAATGAAAAGATGAGATATTTTTACATGGAAAGTAAAAAGAAAATATTTTTACATTGGAAATAAAAAGACAATATTTTTACATTGAAAATAAAAAGACGATATTTTTACATTGAATGTAATTAAATTACATTTTTTTACATATAAATAAGAAGTAGGAATTTGACATGTATTATAAAATTTCATTTTTTTTTAGAAGTAGGAATTTGGCATGTAATACAAATTACATTTTTACATGTAATAAAGAAGAGAAATTTGCATTGTAATAAAAATTACATTTTTATTATGTAATTAAAGTTAAATTCACATTTTTGTCAATATATATTAGTAGCGTCAAATTCACATTTTTGTCTAAAGGAAGGAGTTGAAATAAAAATGTACATTTAGTTAAATGTGATGGTTGAGAACAAAAATAATATTTTTGTTAAAAAGAGATTTGAAAAAGACAAACTTGTTGTATACATTTTTATTTAGATCCTATGTGTGAATAAAATGCAAAATTTGTAAACTTATTTTTGTTTACATGTTATATGTAAAACAAAATATTTATTTTGTTAAATAGAAGGGTATATCATAACAAAATGTTCATTTTATTAAATAGAAAATTGTCAATGTAAAAGAAAAATAACATTTTAGATATAAAATGTGGAGATTAGTTAAAATAACAATTTAGTTATAAAATGTTAACTAGACAAAATATAACTCTTTATATATTTTGTTGTGCTAGAATTGACGACAATCAAAGTTATCTTTTATTTGTTTATGTTAAAATGTTAAGAAGGATTTAACATAAAATATCCTTTTTATGTTAATATGAATGGTAAAAAAATAAAAAAAACATTTACATATAAAATATGCTTTTATATGATATGATGAAAACATAGAAAAATGTTAACAAGTAAATGATCTTTTGTTTGATATTAGAATACATGGAAAATGACATTATTCACACCGTAATGAGAATCAGATTTAGAATGAAGTTACATTTTTCACATAATCGTATAAAAGTAAGAGAATTACATTTTATGTAATCAAGATTAAAAAGAAAAGAGAATTACATTTTTAATGTAATTATAAGGTAAGAGTTCATCGTCGTGATGGAAATTACATTTTTAATGTAATTAAAAAGAGAAATTGGACAATGGAATCAAAATCACTTTTTTATGTAATTTAAAAAGGATAAGAATTTTTCACCGTAATGTTAATCACATTTTTACGTTAACATTAGAAAATAAACATTTTATAAAAATGTTTGCATAACAAAATCTCATTTTTATGTCGGTATATACAGGAACATTTTCTTATATAAGACGTTAGCATTAGAAAAGATCATTTTTATTATATAAAATGTTAGCATAGGAAAGTAACATTTTTATTCTATAAAATGTTGCATTTAAAAAAAATTATCATTTCTAGTCAAAAAGATTGCATTAGGAACAAAGTTTCATTTTTGTTAAAATGTCACATTAGTATAAAAATATCATTTTTGTTAAAATGTCACACTTGTATGAAATAACATTTTGTTAGAAAAGTCTACATGTTTAATGTGAATTAGATTAAAAAGAAGAGTTACATTTTAATGTAATTTGATTAAAAAGAAAATTTACATTTAGGATTAGGGAGAAAGTTTACATTTTTCATGTAAAAGATTTAAAGGTAGAAATTACATTTTCATGTAAAAAGATTTAAAGTGAAAATTCATATTTTAATGAATTAGATTCTCATTTTGAAAAGGATAAGGATATGAAATTTATATTTTTATGTAAATGGGTTTTCAATGAAAATTATAACAATGAAAATTTACATTTTAACGAATTTGGTTTCATTAAAAGGATTAAAAGATATGAAATTTACATTTTTATGTGTAAAGATTAAAGCAAGAATATCATTTTGCTTGTAAAGAAAAGAATGACACAAAATAATCATTTTTGTTGAATTAGAAATGACGCACAAGAAATTGCATGTTTGTGTAGATTGAAAATAGTAAAAAAAAATACATTGCATGGATAGGTTGTGTAAGTGAATTAAAATAAACATTATTGTGTGTTATGTCATATATCTTTACTTGTCATGATTATCACAATAATGAAATGGCCGAAGAAATTGTAAGTATATTTATAATCATATATAAACAAATTTCAATAGAACGAATCGAGCGTAGTAGTTCACTTTATAGAATTGTACTTTCAGTTGATTATACCGAAATATCCGACCGTCGGATTTTCCCAAATCTGTAACCGTTAGGTTCGCCTTGGGAATATCTTTCCAACGTTACAAATTATGTTAAAATCCAACGGTTAGATTTAGAGAAATGTGTAAAACCAATTTGGGTGAAAACAACGCCAAGGTCGCCTTTTGACTTGGAGCGTCGTTAAATGGAATTTAATTATTTTTATATAAATAAAAATAAAGGTTGATCGTTATAAATTAATATCAACGATATGAAATGATTTTTAAATATATATATATATATATATATATATATATATATATATATATATATATATGCGAGGATCATTTGAAAAGTCCGAGTTCAATCTCATTTCAAATGATCATACGACGAATGAAAGTCGAAGAGTTGAAGACGGTGATTGAAGACCGACGATCTCCACATCGAATGGACGACAACTGCTGATGCCCAAGATTGGAGTAGCTACCTTGAAGGGGCTACAGTGGTGGCCGTTCGGACGTAGTGTTGATTAGTACGGATTTGGTTTTCGCTCAGACCCAGAGCATAAGCTTATAAATGGAATGTGTGTCTGACATTGTACTCCTTTATATTTTATTTATTGATTTTCTGTCGAATGTATAAATGTTTGGTGGCAGAGAATTTATTCTCTTGCTTAACACCCTTTCATATATTTCGCAAAGGATTGGTAGTGTGATATGGAGTGATGATGTGGCATGCTAAGATGCATATGATCAAGGCTTTGTTGAAAAGCAGGCCTTGTGGGATGATCAAAGCATAGCCTGTTTAGGCATAGCTTTGTGTATAGCGTGACTTCGCAAGCCTCACACACCAGCGGAGTCTAAAACGGAAGAAGGGAACGTAGGGAGAGCAGCACGTTTCTTTCTAGCTAGAAGTGGTGTTTGGGTTTTAACACGGTCCGGCATTTTACTTATGTGGATTATGGAATGAGGCGCCTCAGATGATAGGTCCTATAGGACCGGGAAACGTGTGTTCAGGAATTGCCAATCCACGAAGCTGTATGTGTGGACCGGCCCTGCAGGATCCAAGGGTTAACTGCGGGGAATCCTGAGACATTAGCTAGAGTGTCTCGAATCGGTAAGGAGCTCCTTCCTAGCCTGGACTCATGATGGAAACCCAATTTCCAATACGACACCATGCGGTCTTGATTGTATTACTAGTATGGATGCATAGTATATGGTAGCTATGCTTCCTAGGATTGATACATTTACTTTGAAATGTTTTTGAAATATATACACACTAATAATAATACCAAATTCGTTTTTAACTTATCAAGCATTTTTTACCATTATAAGGTAAAACCCTATCCTCCGGTTTGCGTTGCATTGTGTGATGGGACATGGGTCTTATGATGGTTTCATTTTTCTAAAAGGCATTGCGTTGTTTAACGATTTACTTTAATTTATGCACGACAATCCATTGGAATAAACCCGTTCGGCGTTAGCGGCGTGGTCCTTGGATTTGCCTTATTACTATTAGTTAAATTAGTTAAGAATTCTCACACCAGTCCCATGACTGACCCGTTGTTTGTTTCCACCTTAACAAACTCGGGTGCCCTCTTTCCACACGGGCAGTCGAGTAGTTTGTCTACAGGTTCTTATCTCGAGCAGGATTCTGGATTGAAGCCTAAAGCTGTGTCCAGAGCAAAGAAGTCTTCCGTTGTTTATTGTCTTTAATTTACTGTAATTTATCTTCCGCTGTAATTTGTCGATGTACTCTGATATTCTGTACTCTGATGTTACGTTACCATGATGTAATAAAAGTCTGCTGTTATTGTTCTGATGTTGTTGTATTCCCAAAGTTAACGTATGCGGATTTTGAACGGTCTTGGTCGATCTATCGATCGATTAAGGTCGGGCAAAATGCGTATCGTTACAGTTGGTATCAGAGCTCTGGTTAGCTCAAATCTTTGGGGGTACAACTCATTAGAACGGAACGAAAGACTCATCATAGATTGTATTAGTAATGTCCAATAAGAATACTCATTAGAGATAGGATCAGCAGTATCCTAGAATGAGAAAACTCATTAGAGATGGGGTTAGTAATGCCCTAGAATGAGTTGAGAGTCCCCAGTTTATAATTAACGTATTTGTAATTATAATCTATTTTAGAAAATATGATTTTTGAATATATAAAAGTTATATATTTGAAAGTTAATCAACTAATTAAACAACTTTTAGCTTCGTTCCTTTTCGAGGACGAAAATATTTTAAGTGGGGGAGATTGTAACAACCCTGAATTTTGGGGTAAATTTAAAATTTTATTTTTAACTAGTTTTAATGGGTTTTGATATTTAAAATAATTTATTTAAAATAAAATGATTAAAGATTGATTTAAATAGAAGTTAGAATGAATAATTTAATTTTAATTATAAAAAGTGTTAGAAACAACGCGGTAGTTTGAATAGTCAAACTTGAACTTTGACCGACAGTACAGGATGCAAAATTTAACGGATTTTAGTGAAACCAAAAATATTAGAATCTATTTAAAAATATCTTTCTAACGAATCTGAAAAATTGAAATTTCATAGCGGCAATCAAAAGTTATGCCCAAATTAAAATTTAGAAAGGTCGCTATGAGATTTACAAAGGTCAAAATGCTACTTTTTGCATACGAAGGAATTTGAACTCGAAACCACTTCCATTGAGTTCAGAATGATGTCTCTGCATTGAAAAACAGTAAGCACTTATATATTTAGAGTTTTGAAGATTATTTGTTTAAAAATGTATTTTTAATATTGAATATATACGCCTTGAAAATAGTCATTTTACAAACGATCTCGGTTTTCGACGAAACCACTTTTGTTGGAACCTGAATGTCGAATTTTTGCTAAGTTTAATTTTCCAGAATTTTTTCGAACGAGTATGTAAGCATGGCAGAAGATAACACGTTTTGTCAGTTTAAAGTTAAAAACTGATCAACCTGAAAAAGGCCATTTTTCGAACAGTCTCAGAATTCAACGAAAATAGTCTCGTTGGAACCGTATCGTCAATACGAAGCCAAAAATATTTTTTTGGATTTTTCGGAGTCCGTATGTGGCTCCGGTGGATTTTTGAATACGTCAGAATATTAAAATAAAAGATTAATTTTAAATATGAAAAACGGAGGCTGAGATGACCTTTTGGGCCTGCGGGACATAGTTAGATGGATCCGGAATAGGGGTTATTAGCTAGGAAACACAGTCGTTGGGCTGAAAACGGAGTAAGTGGGTAAACGAACATTTATTGGATAATTAGATAATAACCTAATTAAATAATAATATAAATAAGAAGCAAAGTACGGGCTTTCTTCTTCCCTGTCGTTCTACAGCCGTATGCACAAACCCATGGTCGAAAATTTTCCCTCTCCAAATTCTCCCAATCCACAAAGAATTAGCTTAGGCCGTAGTGCAACTTTTTGAAGCTCTTCTCACTCTCTTTAATCTCCAACAAGTTTCATCCATTTTCATCGACCGTAGGCGAAGAACGAGCACCGCCAACCCGCGGCCTTTGCACCCGAACTGCACCTTCCATGTGCCACCAAACATCACCCTATTTTCTGAGCTTGTAGATCTCTCGTAGTCGGTCGTTTTGCCGCAAACCGTTCGCAAAACCATCAACTACAGAGAGAGAAATCTTGATCCAAAATTTTGAACAAAAACTGAAAATAAAGGTATGGAATTCATTTCATATTTTGCCATGCTTTTGTCTGTGGCGACTGCAGTTGTTAAAAAGTAACTGTTATTCAAAAATCGATAATTAATTTATACGAACTCCAAACTGAAAATTTTCAGATCCGCGTGAATCGTGACAGCAAATATTTCGACATAGAACTGATTGGGACAATTTCTGAATTTATTTGGATTTTTAATTCTGCTTAAAGCAAGGTGAGTATTCTGATTTAATTAATCAATTTTAATCTAGTTACTTCATTTTCTTATAAATCATGCTGTGTATGTTATTGGTTCTGATCTGTGATGTTGCGATGGGTAATTGATTTGTTTTAGAGTTATATGGTTATTTTAGTCATTGATTTATTTAGATATGCAATTGTACATACAATAGAAAGGCATGAAATTTATATCGTATATAAAATGACACCTTGTATGAAATTAAAATTGAGAATTTGAAGTTGTGAATAGATTCAAATTTACATTTTTATATGTAAATTAAGAAAGGAGTTTACATGTTAATGAAAAGTTGAGATATTTTTACATTGAAAATAAAAAGACAATATTTTTACATTGAAAGTAAAAAGACAATATTTTTACATTGAAAATGAAAAGATGAGATATTTTTACATGGAAAGTAAAAAGACAATATTTTTACATTGGAAATAAAAAGACAATATTTTTACATTGAAAATAAAAAGACGATATTTTTACATTGAATGTAATTAAATTACATTTTTTTTACATATAAATAAGAAGTAGGAATTTGACATGTATTATAAAATTTCATTTTTTTTAGAAGTGGGAATTTGGCATGTAATACAAATTACATTTTTACATGTAATAAAGAAGATAAATTTGCATTGTAATAAAAATTACATTTTTATTATGTAATTAAAGTTAAATTCACATTTTTGTCAATATATATTAGTAGCGTCAAATTCACATTTTTGTCTAAAGGAAGGAGTTGAAATAAAAATGTACATTTGGTTAAATGTGATGGTTGAGAACAAAAATAATATTTTTGTTAAAAAGAGATTTGAAAAAGACAAACTTGTTGTATACATTTTTATTTAGATCCTATGTGTGAATAAAATGCAAAATTTGTAAACTTATTTTTATTTACATGTTATATGTAAAACAAAATATTTATTTTGTTAAATAGAAGGGTATGTCATAACAAAATGTTCATTTTGTTAAATAGAAAATTGTCAAAGTAAAAGAAAAATAACATTTTAGATATAAAATGTGGAGATTAGTTAAAATAACAATTTAGTTATAAAATGTTAACTAGACAAAATATAACTCTTTATATATTTTGCTGTGCTAGAATTGACGACAATCAAAGTTATCTTTTATTTGTTTATGTTAAAATGTTAAGAAGGATTTAACATAAAATATCCTTTTTATGTTAATATGAATGGTAAAAAAATAAAAAAAATATTTACATATAAAATGTTCTTTTATATGATATGATGAAAACATAGAAAAATGTTAACAAGTAAATGATCTTTTGTTTGATATTAGAATACATGGAAAATGACATTATTCACACCGTAATGAGTATGAGATTTAGAGTGAAGTTACATTTTTCACGTAATCGTATAAAAGTAAGAGAATTACATTTAATGTAATCAAGATTTAAAAGAAAAGAGAATTACATTTTTAATGTAATTATAAGGTAAGAATTCATCGTCGTGATGGAAATTACATTTTTAATGTAATTAGAAAGAGAAATTGGACAATGGAATCAAAATCACTTTTTTATGTAATTTAAAAAGGATAAGAATTTTTCACCGTAATGTTAATCACATTTTTATGTTAACATTAGAAAATAAACATTTTATAAAAATGTTTGCATAATAAAATCTCATTTTTATGTCGGTATATACAGGAACATTTTCTTATATAAGACGTTAGCATTAGAAAAGATCATTTTTATTATATAAAATGTTAGCGTAGGAAAGTAACATTTTTATTCTATAAAATGTTGCATTTAAAAAAAATTATCATTTCTAGTCAAAAAGGTTGCATTAGGAACAAAGTTTCATTTTTGTTAAAATGTCACATTAGTATAAAAATATCATCTTTGTTAAAATGTCACACTTGTATGAAAATAACATTTTGTTAGAAAAGTCTACATGTTTAATGTGAATTAGATTAAAAAGAAGAGTTACATTTTAATGTAATTTGATTAAAAATAAAATTTACATTTAGGATTAGGGAGAAAGTTTACATTTTTCATGTGAAAGATTTAAAGGTAGAAATTACATTTTCATGTAAAAAGCTTTAAAGTGAAAATTCATATTTTAATGAATTAGATTCTCATTTTGAAAAGGATAAGGATATGAAATTTATATTTTTATGTAAAGGGGTTTTCAATGAAAATTATAACAATGAAAATTCACATTTTAGTGAATTTGGTTTCATTAAAAGGATTAAAAGATATGAAATTTACATTTTTATGTGTAAAGATTAAAGCAAGAATATCATTTTTCTTGTAAAGAAAAGAATGACACAAAATAATCATTTTTGTTGAATTAGAAATGACGCACAAGAAATTGCATGTTTGTGTAGATTGAAAATAGTAAAAAAAAAAAAATACATTGCATCGATAGGTTGTGTATGTGAATTAAAATAAACATTATTGTGTGTTATGTCATATATCTTTACTTGTCATGATTATCACAATAATGAAATGGCCGAAGAAATTGTAAGTATATATATAATCATATATAAACAAATTTCAATGGAACGAATCGAGCGTGGTAGTTCACTTTATAGAATTGTACTTTTAGTTGATTATACCGAAATATTCGACCGTCGGATTTTCTCAAATCTGTAACCGTTAGGTTCGTCTTGGGAAGATCTTTCCAACGTTATAAATTATGTTAAAATCCAACGGTTAGATTTAGAGAAATGTGTAAAACAAATTTGGGTGAAAACAGCGCCAAGGTCGCCTTTTGACTTGGAGCGTCGTTAAATGGAATCTAATTATTTTTATATAAATAAAAATAAAGGTTGATCTTTATAAATTAATATCAACGATATGAAATGATTTATATATATATATATATATATGCGAGGATCATTTGAAAAGTCCGAGTTCAATCTCATTTCAAATGATCATACGACGAATGAAAGTCGAAGAGTTGAAGATGGTGATTGAAGACCGGCGATCTTCACATCGAATGGTCGACAACTGCTGATGCCCGAGATTGGAGTAGCTACCTTGAAGGGGCTACAGTGGTGGCCGTCCGGGCGTAGTGTTGATTAGTACGGATTTGGCTTTCGCTCAGACCCAGAGCATAAGTGTGACGATCCCAAAACCCCGTACCACGGTGTTAAGGATAATCATTGGAATATAACACATTAATCATCATTAACAGAGTACAGATAATAGCATAAACAAGAAATAGAATAATTTACACAATATGACAGCGGAATCATATATATATCACCACATCAGAGAGCATAGTGCAGGATACTACTTAGTGTATAATAATACATAATCAGTCAACATCGCCAATGGGGGAATCATAATACATAAGAGTACATAAACTAAACATGAGTCTACATCGCCTGTGGCGGAATCATAATACATATACAACAAATGGAGGAAAAGTCACAATCATCTCAATGTAATCAAGCCTCGCCATAAGCCAAAAGTGCACCTCTACTGCGGTGCCATTCCCAAAATATGTCAGCTACTTGTAATTAGGCTGCCCGTGTGAAAATAAGGGCACCCGAGTTTGCAAGGTGAAACAAACTACGAGTCAGTCATGGGACTGGTATAAGAAATCTACTTAACTTATTAAACAACAATAATAAGGCAAATCAAAGGACCACGCCACTTTCGCGGAACGGGTTTACTCCAATGAGTGCTAGTGGATGAAATAAAGTAAACGGTTAAATCATCGCAATGCTTTTTATAAAATGAAGCCATTATAAGACTCAGGTCCCATCACACAATGCAACGCAAGCCGGAGGATAGAGTTTTACCTTATAATAGCCAAAAAATCTTCATACGTATAAAACAAAAGTGTTTGATATTATTACTAGTGCATATATGTTTCAAAAGCAAATTCAATCATAAATATCAATCATAGACGGCATAAATGACCCATACCACTATGTCGCCATACTAGTAATACAATCACATCCGCAATTTCGTATTGGAAATTGGATTCCATCATGAGTCGAGGCAAGGGGCAAGCTCCTCTCCGTTCGAGACACTCTAGCAATTGTCCCAGGTTCGCACTCAGCAATCCCTGGATCCTCCAAGGCCGGTCCTCTCTTACTTTTGAGTATTAGTTATTCCTGAACACACGTTTCCCGGTCCTTACAGACCTATAATCGAGGCACCTCGCATTCCAACAACCACACAGGAGAAAAGTATATATATGTCAGGGCTGGTAGGTCACTGACACCACCTTAGCTAGAAAGAAACGTCGTGCACTCCTTGGGTCCTTCTCCCGTTTTTGACTCATACCGAGGTGTGAGGCTCGCGAATCCACGTTATACACAAAACTACGTCACACAGACCATGCTTTGATCATCAACACAAGACTTTGCTTTGCAACAGAAGCCTTGATCATATGCCACTTAGGCGTGCCACACAGGCAATCCACTCCGTGCAACTGATTTCTATCTATATATAACCTCTGAGCTCGTACGTCTCAGAGAAGGGCGTTAAGCAAGAGAATAAATTCTCCGCCGCCAAACAGATATATATTTAACATAGATCAATCAGCACAGAACAAAATCCAATGTCAGACACACAGTCCATTTACAAGTTCGTTCTGGTTTTGAACGAAGCCGGAGGTACCAAATTCCTCGCTTATCCGCACAATCAACAATATGTCCGGACGGCTACTACTTCAGCTCCTTCAAGGTAGCTACTCCAATCATGAGCATCAGTAGCACCCATCCATCCAATGTGAAGATCGTCGGTCTTCAACCGTCTTCAACTCTTCGACTTCACATCGTCGATCGATTATTTGAAATGAGAATAAACTCAGCCTTTTCAAATAATCCACGTATATTTAGATTTCCAAATCAATTCATCACTTGGTTAAATCACTCAACATTCACATTTCAGTTCCTTAGTATAGTTTTCATGTTAAATGCATTCAACCATCACATATTAAGCAAACCAAGCAAAATCGGTTTATTTCCATCCTATATCGTCAATAATATTTTTCAATGATATATCGCCATTTTTATTTATTTAAAAACGGCCATATTCAATTAAACAACATTTCCGGTCGTGCCGAAGCACTGGCGCTGTTTTTCACTAAATTTGTTTTACACATATCTGAAAATCTAACCGTTGGATCTTCACAATTTTTATATCATTAGAAAGATCATTTCAAAACGAATCCAATGGTTTCAGTTTTGGGAAAATCTGACGGTCGGATCTCCCACACTAGTCATTTGAAATCACAGTTTCAAATTACGAACTGCAGCATCGTTATTCGATTTAATTTAATCATATTTATATTTATATATAAATATAATCGATTCTGGCACTGTTTTTCTTCAGATTTGAATTAAATATTCCAGACAATCCAACCGTCGGATCTTCAAAAAGTTGGTGCCGTTGGAAAGATATTTCCAAGGCGAACCCAACGGTTGCGGTTTCGGGAAAATCCAATGGTCGGATTTCCCGCACTAGTCGTTTGTAATCACGGTTTCAAAATACGAACTGCACGGCCACGATTCGTTTTAATTTTATTTATATTTATATATTTATATAAATATAGTTTATTCGACGATTTCAATATCGTTTTCACTTCAAAAATTTCACTAACGCCTTTAAATTTTGGAAAATTTCGCCATAACCTACTTTGTATGGGAGGGGCTGGGGAAATTCCCAAATAGCCACACGGGCGTCTCATCTCCAAAAAGAAAAGGGAAAAGGCCAAGTGGCTAGCCAATAAGCTCATAAAATCATCACCCAAACAAAACAGTAAACATGTACCTATTTGTCGGGCACACAATTTTATTCCTCTTCTCTAGCCTCTTTGCTATAATATGTTCAATAAATATGCATGTACATATATGCAATTTTCACCACTTATCATTTTCTATTCAATTTCATTTTCAATTTACTTTGGTTTAAAGTCACCATTCATTCTAATGTTGCATACATAAGCAAAAATCACGTCATTAGCTAATTAATGAATATTTCAACTCATGCATATTTATTTGAACGAGTTATTATTTTTAACAATTCACATTTCAATAAAAATGATATTTTCGGCAAACTAAAATATATTTCAACACATGACTATTTCATTTAGTTCCTTCACATGTTAAAAATAATATTCACTTCACAAATATTTATTTCAATACTAGTATATCTTTAGCAAATCACATACATGATAAAAATGGTATTTTCATCATCTAAAATATTTGTTCAACACATGAATGTTTTTAACACTTCATAGTTTCAATAAAAATGTAATTTTTATTGTTCAACCTTTTATTCAACACATGAACCTTTCCAACATACACACTTCTCAACACATGAGCATTTCCACACATGGATATTTTATATAGTTTTTTCATATAAGAAAGATGAAATTTTTATTGTTGAAACTATTTATATATAAGGCGAATATTTTACATACTTCATATATATTATAAAAATGTGATTTTTATTGTTTAAACACTTTATTCATTCACACATGAATTTAATTTTTACACATCACTTCTCAACACATGAGCATTTCCACACATGGATATAGTTTCAACACATGATTTTAGTTTCAACGCATGAAAATAATTTCAACATATGAAAATAATTCTAACACATGAATATTATTCAAAATTTCGGCCGCATAACGGCAGGGTAGTTAAAACCGGCACCGTCCCTAGTACGACTCCTCGCTCTACCTTAAAACCTCGGGGTTTTTGACAATGGGGATTCATGCATCTAGTTCGCACGCAGGCGGCATGTTTTATTTCATTTCCACAATTATTTCCAATTTGTTTCAATCACCAATGGGTATTTTTCAACCACAACCAAACAATATCAACCACAAACAATTATTCAACCATTCGCATTATTCACCCAATTTTTCACACCAATTCACAACAATAAATATCGTCCACGGTTTGTGGACAAGGGGAGTGTGTGTATATATATATATATATATATATATATATATATATTCTATATTTCACTTGCATTTCAACACGCATATCATTTAAATAATGCATGTATAATTCATACTTCGCTCATACAACTTATACTACACATGTATATGTGGTATACAACACGCATATAATTTATATTTCGCTTATATAATTTATACATGACATTTTCTATTCAATTTCCTTTAATTTAGATTTCTCACATTGGTTTTCGGAGTGCTAAAAATCGTAGATGGCTCAGAAAAATCCGCGGTCTCTTCTATGTGGTAGAGAGCCTCCTTGCGGTCACTATGTTTCCTGTTTCATCGAATTTCATCAACACACTAAAACGATATGATTTTTCAAAGTTCAAACATAAAAAAGGACTCACCTTTCAACGCTGGTTCAAACTAGGGTTACAGATTTTCTCGAAATCCGCGAAGTGTTGGAAGGATCGGAGGGTATCACGTGGAAGAAGGGAGAGAGGCGGTCCTGTCAGTGGTGGTGCAGTTGGATCTGGTGGTGGGAGTTGGCCGTGGCGACGCTGGGAAGTCGTCGACTTTGGGTCGACGATTCAGGCGATAGAGGCGACGAGGGGGGTCGAGGTAGGGTCGGATTTGAAGAGGGGAGGGAGGCGCGTCGAGGTAGGGTGGTGGCGGCGTCGGTAGGTGGCTGAGGGGGTCCGATATCGCCTGGGAAGGTTAGAACGGTTTTTCGCCGTTAAACGAGAGAGAAGCGGTTTTTTTTTAATTTATGAAAGGAATTTTCTGATTCGCCGATATATATATTATTCAGAAAATTAGGGTTTTCACTTACGAACCCCAATTCAAACGCAACGACTGTCGCCCCCAACTAAATACCCCCATCCCGGACACAATGGTGTATGTTTCGTAGGCCAATTAGACTGTTGCAGTCAGTTATTCTTCAAATTAAAGTATAAAACATTTAATTTTAACTTTGAACGTACATTTTAATTTGCCAGGGCCACAAACTGCTTCGAAAAATTCCCGAAAAATAATTCTAGCTATGTTTTGACTCTACGGTCCCAACAAAACTAATTTCGTCGAATTCTGAGATCGTTTGAAAAATGGCCCTTTTCTGGTCGTTCCAATTTAACAGAAATTGACCAAACACATATTCTTTTGCCACGCTCACATACTAGCTTTAAAAATTATGAAATTTGAAACCTCGCAATAGTTTGACATCCTGGACCCAACAAAAGTGGTTTCGTCGAATTCCGAGGTGGTTTGCAAAATGTCTATTTTCAAGGGCTATATATTCTATATAGCGACCTTTTTGAAAATTCATTCGGCCATAACTTTTGGTTCCCGCTATGAAACTTCGATTTTTCAGATTCGTTAGAAAGATATTCATAAACAAATTTAAATATTTTTGGTTTCACTGAAATCCGTTATATTTTCCACCCGGCACAGTCAGTCAAAGTTTGAATTCAAATTTTCAAACTACCTCACTATTTCTAACTCTTTATTTTATTGAAATATTTTATTTTAATTGTTCAAATTCCTTTGAAATAACCAATTTAAAATTTTTAAATTGTCTCGTATTTTCCGGGTTGTTACAATCTCCCCACTTAAAAAATTTCGTCCTCGAAAAAGAAACAACAGTAAAGTAGGAAACAAAATGTAAATGCAAAGGATTGCGAAGGTACCTTGCACCGGGGTTAGTCAGAGATGTCTACTCTACATTTGGGGTAAGCTTGCTTAATGCTTTCCTCAGTCTCCCAAGTACAGTCTCTAGGATCACTACTCCACTGCACTTTCACTAAATGAACCTTTTTGCTTCTTAGTTCTCTAGTTTCTTTGCCAACAATTTTTAATGGCCCTCTTCTGACTGCTAATTCTGGAGTGATTTCTATATCCTGTTGCGTTGCTTCTTCTACAACAAGCTCCGGATCATGCACATGTCTTCGAAGTTGAGATACGTGAAACACATTATGCACTCCAGGCAACCAATCAGGTAATTGAACCCTATACGCAAGAGTTCCAATTCGTTCCAATATAGGAAAGGGACCAATAAACCAGGGTGCTAACTTCCCAGTTTTACCGAATCGGATCACTCCTCTCATGTAACACCCCGCATTTTTAAGTATAATTAAAAATGAAATAAAATATATGAAAATACGCTTATGATAGGTAAATAATGGTGATGCATAAGAAGAATTAATTAATACATGAAAGAGAAGAAAAATTAGTTCGATAACGGTGTGTGTAACGGAAAAGATAGTAAAATGAGGATAATTAATTTAAGAATTAGGAATTAGGTAAAATGGACATCACCATTGCATTCCTCTTGAAATTTTACATGAAATAGAGTCCGAGTTTTCGAAAATCGGAGTCCGGATGAAGAAGTTATGGCCTGTAGAAGATTCAAAAGGTTTCGGTCAGCACAGAACTGGGCAGGTGGACCTGGGGGCCAGGTCGACCAGGGGGTCGACCTGCAAGTCGACCTCCCCCATGGGGGTCGACTATAGTCTCGACCTCCCCCCTACAGGTCGACCCGGTCGGCCTGTTTCGGTCCAAAACATGTTTTTGAAGCCCAGGGATGATTTTTGATGGTCCGGATTGGTTTTAGGGTTAATCTGATGGCTGAAATGAATTGCTACACCTACAAAAACAACCTAAGACCTAGCCTTCTCTACACACAATTCTATTCTACTTCTTCTCTGCCTCTGTTCTAAATAAAAATGAAAATGGCGTCGCTACTCTGCTGGAATCAAAACTAGAAGCTAATCAACACCAACCTAAGCAACTCAATTCAAATTAGAGATTAAAGCTTCTGCAACGATTCTACAACAATTAAAGTTCTTTCTTCAATCCAACCAAGGCAAGTGCATTTATTTTCCGATATAAACGTTAATTCTGATTGTGACATGAATTATAAATCTGAATCTGAGGTTATATCTGTTCTGTTCTGTTTGGATCTATCTTATTTTGTATCTCTTTCCTCTTTCTGTTCTATAGCCAGGCTAGCACGAGCCTGAGCCAATCTCATAAGAGATTAACATACGGTAAAGTGTTTGGGACAATAAAATGAATGATGCATGAATTGGGCATGACCAATAGGTGACTGATTTGAGGAAAGAACATGGACTGTAGCTAGAAAAAAATCTAAGACATATGACTGGACATGTTATATTGTATTAAACATATGATTTTAGATAAAGAGAATATGGCTTAGGCATAAATATTTACATGAGAGTATGGTATCTATTAATGTAAATAAACACCTAAGTAAGGGATCTTTGGGATATATGGTATGCATAGTAATCGATGGCTATATTTGGTATAATTTATATAGGGATCTTCTGTACTATGCAAGTTTAATAAAAATTGAAACATATGATATATGGTAAATTTATAACCATAATCTGTGCTATGTAAATTTAATGCAAACATGGGGTATATGATAATATTGTGAATCAAGACTATTATTTATGCATGTGAACTTAGGCAAGATTTATAATTAGGCAATATATGTTTGTGAAACTTTAAGAAATGATTAAATCTGTTATATTTGCCTAATTTGCTAGTTTTGTTACATTGCCTAATCTGCTAGTTCTGTTATATTGCTTAATCTGCTAGTTCTGCTCTACTGCCTAGTCTGCTAGATCTGTTCATCTGCCAAATCTGTCATCTACTGAAAATGCTGAATCTGCTAGTTTGCTTAATCTGCTAAATCCGTTAAGTCGCCTACTCTGAAAAATCTGTTATGTGCTATATCTGTTGAGTTGGTATAATTAGTCCGCTAGTGACATAATCTGAATTGGCTATAGTTATGAATAATTGACATGTATAATAGGGCGTGGGTATAAATGGTAAATCATTAATTGGCCGCAAAGATAAACATGACTAACTCGAGGTTAGAATGAGTTTGCGGCGTAATTCTTCCCGGAACCGCCCGGCATATTCCAGTGGTCGCAAACAATAGGTTCTAATGTGAGAAGTTAGTCATAACGTGCTTGAAACCCGAGGTTAGACTCAGTTTGCGACAAAAACCTGCCCGGAACCAACCGGCCTAACCCGTAGCCGCAAACTGTCAGTCTAATGTGAGAGGTCTGGGCATTAATAATTAATTAATGAAAATCTGAGATAATTATGAGGTCTAAAACATGTTGGGTAAGGTTAAACCAATTGGACCAATGAATCTGATAAACCCATTTTTAGATAATCTATAACCCGTTAATCTGTAAGTCTGTTAATCTGTAACCAGTTAATCTGTAAGCCTGTTAATCCGAACATCTGATCCGTTCGTCTGAAAACCTGTTAACTTGATTGCCTGATCTGTGAACTAGTTAATATAAATTTTGTATGTCTGAAACTTGTAGACAAGTTAAGCTGAAATCTGTTAGTCTGGGGTTACAAGTTTAGGAGGGGAATTACTTGTGTCATCTGTTGTTTGGGACCCATATTAGTCAGTAACCCTTTCTGGTATCAAAACTTTGACCCAACAGTAAGTAGGGTCCGGGCACGCTTACTGAACTAATTATAAGCGGTTCATTCTGATAATGGCGACGGGTGTTGATGGTGCGTTCCAACCGGGTCATGTGCGTGCATGGATCCCGGTCTGCCTCTGAGGATGTAAGACGCCGTTACATGTGTAAATAGGTCTGTGCCAATTGGTTGTCACTTTAGGGAGTGATACACCCTACTGTGGGGCCGACACAGGATATTTATGTATTAGGGAGCCGATCGCTTGGGGTAGGGTTTTAGGGTACACTTAGTTCTGTCTGTTTCTGTTGGTACCGTCTGTTTCTGTTGGGTGGTAACATCTGTCTGTTTCTGCGTGGTACCGTCTGTTCGAGTGGTAAAGGCCCATTACTAGTGTACACCTAATTCTACATTCTGTTTCCGTAGGGATTAATCTGTTTCTTCTTCTGTCTGTTTCTGATCGGGTAGTAAAGGCCCATTATTAGCATTCTATTTCTGTTAAATTATTCTGTACCCGTTTCTGTTTCAGTTTAGACATTAGGGTGACACCTAATTCTGTTATACTAGTATTAGTGCAGAGAATTGTAAAACAATAGCTTATATCATTCTGTTCTTCTGTTATACCTGTTACACCTGTTACAGTTATCTCTCATCCAGTTTTATTTTCATGTCATGTTATTATTATCTGTTCATAACTGAAAATCACTGGACTTGCCAGACTTTTTGTCTGACCCTTGTTGTTTCTCCTCCTTTCTTCCGATTCCCCCAGGTTATCCAAGGAGGGAATACTTTAGCTTGATCTGGATTTCTTCTGCTTGAAGTGCTTAAAGTATGGGTTGGCTCTGTATAACTTCCGTTCTATGGGGATTATGATTTTAAACTATGCATTCTGAAGGCTTTTGTATAAGACTGATATTTTGTACTTGAATTCTGACAATGTGATTTAAAAGGATGTAACCAAGTTTATTTCGGTTTCTGTTGAAATAAAGTTATAAATTTTTCAAGTACTATTTTATCTGTCTTGTAAGTTTCTGTTCTGTTTATTAAATGCTCAACCAAAGTTAAGGCATTCCCTTTGTGAGTGACCTTAACGGAGGTGGGGTGTTACACTTGGTATCAGAGCTGAAGGTTACCAGATTGGGTAAAGTTTTTGGAAAACTATTTTCAAAAAGGTTTTGAAAGGAAGTATTTTCAAAAATAAAGCTTATTTTGAAAAACATGATCCCCAAGAGCCATATATGTTTCCTTCAGTCCTTTTTGTATTGAATCTTTCCTTTTTTTCGTTTCAGCATATCTGAAGCATCTGAGATACCAGAGGGTGTTCATATACCCGGTTGGTTTCGTCAATATCTTGATGCTAGGACCGCCGCCGCAGGTACTGCAAATGATCCCCCTCCTCCTCCGCCCCCTCCTTGTGCAATTGCTTTTTCAAATATCTGTAGGGATTTTAGGGCCATGGGTGGAAAGGATTTCAAGGGAACTGAATCATTCGTCGAAGCGAGGAACTGGCTCAAAGAAACTGAGGATCTATTCGTTATCTTCGAGGTGGACGATAGGCAGAAGGTACAGTTGGCGGTATGGCTGCTCAAAGACGAAGCTTCCTATTGGTGGGAAGTCATTAACGCCGAGAGGCCAGTTGAAACATGGATGTATTTCAGAACAAGGTTTGAGATAAAATTCCTCTTGCAAGCTGAACGAAGTCTACAACTGGAAAAGTTCTTATCTCTTAAGCAAGGAAGTATGACGGTCAAGGAATACGTCAACCAGTTCAACCAACTGGCTAGGTTCGGATTGGATTTAGTCAACACTCAGCATAAAAAGGCTCTCCGCTTTGTTAAAGGATTGAACGAGCCACTGCACAGCCTAGCCATGACCCACGCACCCATGGGAGCGACTTACGAGAAATTGGTGGACATGGCACTACTGCACGAGGAAGACAAGGGCCCGAAAGAGACAAAGAAGGAAGAACCACATAATAAGAAACATGGCCCAAAATGGAAACACAAAAGAAGGATGAGAAGTCTGAAGATAAGAAAGGGAAAAAGTGCTTTACTTGTAGGAGCTCGACTCATCTGAACAAGGATTGCAGAAAAAGGAAAGGCACTTGCTTCAACTGTGGAGAGATGAGACACTTCACTAGGGACTGCCCGAAGAGACGAGGGCAAGGAGGGCAGGCGAACACTCTTGAGGCTAGTGGCTAGGATAGAAATAGGAAAATTTCTATAGTAGGTTTAATTTCTTTATCTGATTATGGAGTTAAGACTTTTTCTGATTCTGGTATTTTGATTTTGTAATCGATACTCTGCACTTTAATACTAGTATTATTTCTGAATTCCGCTGTAGACTCAGACCCATAAGGGTTATGGCTCATCTGTTTGAGATTGGGGGTTTGAGGGATATCTGTGTTAGGCATCAAGTATGACGCATACATTCTGAGTTTTCGTGGGGTATGATTTTATCATGCTTAACTTCCTAAGAGCCATTAGGGAACCTGATCTGTACCAGTAGTCTGTAAATATCTGAATACTTCTGATAAGATTTCCAGTTTTGACATTGTCTAAAGAGGGTAATCCTCTAAGTGTCAATCTGATGTTGGTTTCGGTCTTCGGGGCCGACACTTAGGACCCATGTCTAATGGGAACCAAGTTTTTGTTTTATCGGTACTCGCTTCCATCATTCGACTGTATCCTATCGATCGAATCTTCGAACTTTAGGTAGAAACTAATGGGTGTAAACATGTGTTTGAGACATGTTATGTTTGATGGTTGCAAGTGGATGCAAGTGGTTGCTAGTGGTTGCTCGTGGATGCATATACACACACTAGGCACTAGATCGGCTCGAAAACACTCTCATACTGCATATGGATGTGTGGGTATTTTCAATTTTGGTGAATGCAAAATGATTGACTTAGCACATGGATGTTGCATATGACTGAATGGTTGTGCACTCATATAGAAATGATATGTATTGAGTAGGAAAATTGCAGACATGTTGGACTCATGGCACTGGCATAATTCGCATTAAGGAGGTCAACTGAACCAGTGGACCGCCTGATCTTTGCATTAGACAAGGAACATATACACACACTTCTTGCATATGTTCATACAGCATTAGAAATCTCTTAAGGACAATGAATGCCTGTGATTGGTGATTGAGTAGATGGATGATTGGATGGTAGGACACATTCTTCTTAACTTGAAGATTTCGGGGACGAAATCCTTTAAGGAAGGGAGAATGTAACACCCCGCATTTTTAAGTATAATTAAAAATGAAATAAAATATATGAAAATATGTTTATGATAGGTAAATAATGGTGATGCATAAGAAGAATTAATTAATACATGAAAGAGAAGAAAAATTAGTTCGATAACGGTGTGTGTAATGGAAAAGATAGTAAAATGAGGATAATTAATTTAAGAATCAGGAATTAGGTAAAATGGACATCACCATTGCGTTCCTCTTGAAATTTTACATGAAATAGAGTCTAAGTTTTCGAAAATCGGAGTCTGGATGAAGAAGTTATGGCCTGTATAAGATTCAGAAGGTTTCGGTCAGCACAGAACTGGGCAGGTCGACCTAGGGGTCGACCTGGGGGCCAGGTCGACCAGGGGGCCAGGTTGACCAGGGGGTCGACCTGGGAGTCGACCTCCCCTATGAGGGTCAACTATAGTGTCGACCTCCCCCCTACAGGTCGACCTGGTTGGCCTGTTTCGGTCCAGAACACGTTTTTGAAGCCCAGGGACGATTTTTGATGGTCTGGATTGGTTTTAGGGTTAATCTGATGGCTGAAATGAATTGCTACACCTTTAAAAACAACCTAAGACCTAGCCTTCTCTACACACAATTCTATTCTACTTCTTCTCTGCCTCTGTTCTAAATAAAAATAAAAATGGCGTCGCTACTCTGCTGGAATCAAAACTAGAAGCTAATCAACATCAACCTAAGCAACTCAATTCAAATTAGAGATTAAAGCTTCTGCAACGATTCTACAACAATTAAAGTTCTTTCTTTAATCCAACCAAAGCAAGTGTAGTTATTTTCCGATATAAACGTTAATTCTGATTGTGACATGAATTATAAATCTGAATCTGAGGTTATATTTGTTCTGTTCTGTTTGGATCTATCTTATTTTGTATCTCTTTCCTCTTTCTGTTCTATAGCCAGGCTACCACGAGCCTGAGCCAATCTCATAAGAGATTAACAAACGCTAAAATGTTTGGGACAATAAAATGAATGATGCATGAATTGGGCATGACCAATAGGTGACTGATTTGAGGAAAGAACATGGACTGTAGCTAGAACAAAATCTGAGACATATGACTGGACATGTTATATTGTATTGAACATATGATTTGAGATAAAGATAATATGGCTTAGGCATAAATATTTACATGAGAGTAGGGTATCTATTAATGTAAATAAACACCTAAGTAAGGGATATTTGGGATATATGGTATGCATAGTAATCGATGGCTATATTTGGTATAATTTATATAGGGATCTTCTGTACTATGCAAGTTTAATAAAAATTGAAACATATGATGTATGGTAAATTTATGACCATAATCCGTGCTATGTAAATTTAATGCAAACATGGGGTATATGATAATATTGTGAATCAAGACTATTATTTATGCATGTGAACTTAGGCAAGATTTATAATTAGGCAAGATATGTTTGTGAAACTTTAAGAAATGATTAAATCTGTTATATTTGCCTAATTTGCTAGTTTTGTTACATTGCCTAATCTGCTAGTTCTGTTATATTGCTTAATCGGCTAGTTCTGCTCTACTACCTAGTCTGCTAGATCTGTTCATCTGCCAAATCTGTCATCTGCTGAAAATGCTAAATCTACTAGTTTGCTTAATCTGCTAAATCCATTAAGTCGCCTAATCTGAAAAATATGTTATCTGCTATATCTGTTGAGTTGGTATAATTAGTCCGCTAGTGACATAATCTGAATTGGCTATAGTTATGAATAATTAACATGTATAATAGGGCATGGGTATAAATGGTAAATAATTAATTAATTGGCCGCAAAGATAAACATGGCTAACTCGAGGTTAGAATGAGTTTGCGGCGTAATTCTGCCCGGAACGCCCGGCATATTCCAGTGGTCGCAAACAATAGGTTCTAATGTGAGAAGTTAGTCATAATGTGCTTGAAACCCGAGGTTAGACTCAGTTTGCGACAGAAACCTGCCCGGAACCAACCAGCCTAACCAGTAGCCGCAAACTGTCAGTCTAATGTGAGAGGTCTGGGCATTAATAATTAATTAATGAAAATCTGAGATAATTATGAGGTCTAAAACATGTTGGGTAAGGTTAAACCAATTGGACCAATGAATCTGATAAACCCGTTTCTAGATAATCTGTAACCAGTTAATCTATAAGTCTTTTAATCTGCAACCAGTTAACCTGTAAGCCTGTTAATTCGAACATCTGATCCGTTAGTCTGAAAACCTGTTAACTTGATTGTCTGATCTGTGAACTAGTTAATCTAAATTTTGTATGTCTGAAACTTGTAGACAAGTTAAGCTGAAATCTGTTAGTCTGGGGACACAAGTTTAGGAGGGGAATTACTTGTGTGATCTGTTGTTTGGGACCCATATTAGTCAGTAACCCTTTCTGGTATCAAAACTTTGACCCAACAGTAAGTAGGGTCCGGGCACGCTTACTGAACTAATTAGAAGCGGTTCATTCTGATAATGGCGAGGGGTGTTGATGGTGCGTTCCAACCAGGTCATGTGCGTGCATGGATCCCGGTCTGCCTCTGAGGATGTAAGACGCCGTGACATCTGTAAATAGGTCTGTGCCAATTGGTTGTCACTTTAGGGAGTGATACACCCTACTGTGGGGCCGACACAGGATATTTATGTATTAGGGAGCCGATCGCTTGGGGTAGGGTTTTAGGGTACACTTAGTTCTGTCTGTTTCTGTTGGTACCGTCTGTTTCTGTTGGGTGGTAACACCTGTCTGTTTCTGCATGGTACCGTCTGTTCGGGTGGTAAAAGCCCATTACTAGTGTACACCTAATTCTACATTCTGTTTCCATATGGATTAATCTGTTTCTGCTTCTGTCTGTTTCTGATCTGTAACACCCCACCTCCACCAATGCCACTCTTGCAAGTGCACTGGCTTTGGAGGGGCGTTAAACGAGGTAAACATGCATGCAGATATCACAAGACAGAACATATAAGTAAAACAGAGTAGTAAAGCAGCGGATAAAACTAACATTTCAAAACCATAGTCAAGTTACATCAAAGTACTTGGTCATTATTTTCCCTCAAAACAAAGTCTAGAACATAAACTGAAAACTGGAAAAAAACATAAAGTAACTATCCCCAAAGTAGAATAAAGCCATAGCATGCTCAAGTCCAAACCGTACATGAGCTATCCAGAAAAGCAGCTAAAGATCCAGCTAGGTACCAGTGTTCCCACCCTGTAAACCTGGGGGGGGGGGAACGGAAGAAAAGAGGCGAAAGAAAACGGGTCAGTCAAAAAGACTGGTAAGTCCTACCTACTATTAGTATAAAAACTAATAAAGTTAACTGGACATGTAAAGCAGAGATGAAACATAGGGTGATAACTGGCATGGTGAAAAGTTAACAAGATAGATCAAGTGTGGCATCGCATATACAAGGTTAAGTTGCACCAAGTGTGCACTAGTAATCCATGTCAAGTATAAACGAGAAATGGTTCCTTGGCCCAATCTTGGCCCAATATCACGAGATGGCCTAGATCAAGGTCCAACAACACGGTCTAGTCGATCGGCTCCTTAAAAGCCTAACTCATCAAGTGTCGGTGTCATACGGCCCAATCACGAAGTGTAGTCAAACTGTGATAGGTCCACCCTAGGGTGTATCAAGCCCTAGGGTGCCAACCACGGACACAAATCAAGCACGCACAGTCTAAACCTACGGGTGCCCGTGTCTGCTTTTTCAACTCCGGACTATGTGCACGACCATAGTCCGCCTGAACCTACACCGGCGCACCTACTCAGCCGTCGTTTTGGTCGCTTACATGTCTGCCCAGTAATCGTGCCCCACCCTAGCCTTGTCCTTAGGGTATCATGATACAATCAAGAGGGTTACTGGTGAAAAGGACCACGTAACTAGGGTTTCTAACGGGTTAAACGTGGTTAACCCTACCCAATCAAGTTGGTTAAGTGTACCCAAGGTTCATGACTTAACCCTATCAACCCATCCTGTTTAATTGGTTAAGTATTCAAGTGCTCCATGACTTAACCCTATCATGTGGCATTAATTAATTTAATGCACCCAACCTCTCACATTAGACCTTGTTGTGGTTACTAGTTAAGCCGGGCGGGTCCGGGTAGCTTTACACCACAACCTGGTCTAACCTCGGGTTTCAAGTGCGACATGACCAACTACTCTCATTGGGTCCTATTGCTTGTAGCCACTAGTTAAGCCGGTCGTTTCCAGGTAGATTTATGCTACAAACTCAACCCAACCTCGAGTTGGCCATTCTCATGTTTTCTAGAAGTCATGTCCAAGTTCATGTTCATGTTTCAAGCATAATCACATGTCATATTTCATGTTATCTTTTCAAGTCATATCTTTATGTCATTTTAGTTTACCCATAACGTAACCCCATCGCATGTAAGTTCGCATAAACGAAAATAGATCTCAAAGAGGGAACTTAGAAGCATGACATAATTAATAAGGTTTGGGCCACAAGTTAAACATGGTGGCATATGAGGCAAATGTGTTCATAAACTTGCATATTACATTATAGGCCTCAAAACATGCATGATATCAACTTTAGCAAAATAGATGAAACATGGTCATAAATGACATGGGATGATAGCAAGTGATTCGCATATAACATCATATGCAAGTTAACATAAGGGTTATGAGAGTTTCTATGTTGCTTTTATGCAACATTTCGAACCAAAGCTCATAGCTTTTTATGCACAAAGTCAAGGTGGTAGCTTTACAAACATGCATAGGATAAGTCTATGCATAACATGATAGAATCAAAGCTCATAGCTTTCTATGCACAAAGTCAAGGTGATAGCTTTACAAACATGCATAGAATAAATCTTATGCATAACATGATAGAATCAAAGCACAAATCATACTTAGGCCCAAACTCAAACTTGCAACATGTCATATTTAACTTCATAGTTAGAATCTAAGAGTAGAATAGGGCTTACAATGCTATGAAGACTTATAAAATAAAATAAGATTGAGACGAAGCCACTAGCAACTGTAAAAACCCCAAATGAATACAAGCTCCAAGAAGCTCCTTTGATTATATGAAGAAAGATCCTCGTTTTAATGAAGAAAGATTGAACTTTGGCCTTGAATCAAGCTTTGAAACTCTCAAACAAGCTTAGGAACTCTCATATGAATGAAGATGGAGGTTATGACAAGAGGATGGAGGCCATGATTAAACATTTTGGCATAGTTTAGTTGTAGGATTGATTTATGATGATTTAGGCTAGGTATTAGGGTCCTTTTATAGAAGATTAGGTTAGTTTAGGCCATAGGATTAACCCTAATTCAGATCTGGGCCATCAATTCACGTCACTAGCCTCCAAACATGTCTTGAGAAACAAGTCAGGTGCACCCAGGCCAGACTGGCCGACCACCCAAGTCGACAGGGCTGTCGACTGGGCAGTCGACACAGCCTGGGGTGTGTCGACTCCCAAGTCGACTCCCCAGTCGACTTGGGGAGTGGCGGGATCTTTTCCCGCCTACCCTGCCCAGCTGAATTTGAAATCTGTTTTTAAACTTGAATTTTCTGAAAACTTCTATGGGCCTTAACTGGGTCATACGGACTCCGATTTTCGAAAACTCGGACTCTATTTCGCGTATTTTCCCGAGACGAACGCAATGGCATAGCCCGTTTCCCTTGATTCAGATTTTATCATTTAATTCCGCCTTGGTTTATGTTATAACATGTTATTCAAAAATACGGGTTGTTACAGATTGGGTAGTAAAGGCCCATTATTAGCATTCTATTTCTGTTAAATTATTCTGTACCCGTTTCTGTTTCAGTTTAGACATTAGGGTGACACCTAATTCTGTTATACTAGTATTAGTGCAGAGAAGTGTAAAACAATAGCTTATATCATTCTGTTCTTCTGTTATACCTTTTACACCTGTTACAGTTATCTCTCATCCAGTTTTATTTTCATGTCATGTTATTATTATCTGTTCATAACTGAAAATCACTGGACTTGCCAGACTTTTTGTCTGACCCTTGTTGTTTCGCCTCCTTTCTTCTGTTTCCCCCCCAGGTTATCCAAGGAGGGAATACTTTAGCTTTATCCAGATTTCTTCTGCTTGAAGTGCTTAAAGTATGGCTTGGCTCTGTATAGCTTCCGTTCTATGGGGATTATGATTTTAAACTATGCATTCTGAAGGCTTTTGTACAAGACTAATATTTTGTACTTGAATTCTGATAATGTGATTTAAACGGATGTAACCAAGTTTATTTCGGTTTCTGTTGAAATAAAGTTATAAAATTTTCAAGTACTATTTTATCTGTCTTGTAAGTTTCTGTTCTGTTTACTAAAATGTTCCACCAAAGTTAAGGCATTCCCTTTGTGAGTGACCTTAACGGAGGTGGGGTGTTACATCTCATCGGAGATACTTTCAAATAAACATGATCACCAACAGCAAATGTCAAATCTCTTCTTCTGGAATCTGCATAACTTTTCTGTCGGCTTCGTGCGGTTTTCAATCGCTTCTTGATGAAATCAACTTTATCATATGCTTCTCGAATCATATCGGGTCCCAACACAAGTCTGTTGCCAGATTCTACCCAACAAGCTGGATATCTGCACGGTCTGCCATATAATGCTTCAAATGGCGACATTCTCAAACTTGCTTGATAGCTATTGTTATATGAGAATTCAGCCAAATGCAAGTGATCTTCCCATGACCCGCCAAAATCAATAATACAAGCCCGCAGTAGATCTTCTAGAATTCTATTCACACGCTAAGTTTGGCCATCCGTCTGAGGATGATAAGCGGTGCTTAGATTCAGTTTTGTCCCCAATTCGGTCTGGAATGCCTCCCAGAATTTGCTAGCAAAAATTGGGTCTCTATCACTGACTATGCTGATGGGAATTCCATGCAGCTTAACAATTTGTTTGAAAAATATCTGTGCTAGACTTTGAGCGGTTCTATTGGATCTGACAGGTATAAAATGGGCAGACTTCGTGAAGCGATCTACGATTACCCAGATACTGTCATCACCTTTCTCGGTTCGGGGCAAACCATCTATGAAATCCATGGAAATATGTTCCCATTTCCAACCTGGGACATCCAACGGTTGCAACAATCCTGCTAGCTTTTGTTGGTCGCTCTTGACTAATTGACACGTAGGGCATCTGCTAACGTATAAAGAAATGTCCCTCTTCATTGCCTTCCACCAGAAGGTGCGCTTAATATCATTGTACATTTAGCTCACACCAGGATGGATGCAAAGCTTGGATTTATGGCATTCATCTAGCACCTCTCTTTTGAGCTCAGGGATATCGGGTACACAAATCCTCCCATTTAACCTGAGAACTCCCTCACTATCCACTTGGAAATTAGAGCTTCCGCCTTCATGAATTCTTCTGATCATCTCTTTAACAAAATTGTCGTTTTTTTGTAGCACAGAGATCTTGTCATTCAATGAAGACGTAACGATAAAACTGGCAATGATTTCAGTCTTTCTACTGAGCGCATCAGCTACTACATCAGCCTTTCCTGGCGTATACAGAATATCCAGATCATACGCGGCAAGAAATTCTAGCCAACGCTACTGTCTCAAGTTCAGGTCTTTCTGGGTGAACAAATACTTTAATGATTGATGGTCAGTAAATAGTTCGAATTTCTCACCCAGCAAGTAATGCCTCCAAGTATTTTCTCGCATGTTTTGAGCCATGCTAAGGCCTCAATTACAGTGCCCGTACCCGAGAAGGTTTTGCCTCCTAGGTTCTTGTACCTTTTAGCCACGTGGTCCAGCTCGATATTGTTGAGCGACCGAGGGTTGTATTAAAGGTCCATCTTCTGCTGGGACTTCACCACGTCCTCTGCCACGGCCAGCTCTGCCTCCTCTACCAGCGGCTGCTTGGGTAGCCATTGTTCAAGTTCTGTATAAGCAAGAAAAGAGTCAGCCTACAGAAACGATAATTTTATTGTATGGTAAAGCAGAAGAACTTAAGGAAAGACAACGATGGGCTGGTCAAATTGTTTTTGCTATTCTGCTTAGCTCATTCTAGGACATTACTAGTCCTATCTCTAATGAGCTACTCGTCTTAGAATACTATTGATTCTATTCTGATGAAGTGTTTAATGTGTTAAATTCCGGAACTAAAGTTAACCAAAGCTCAGATACCAGCTGTGACGATCCCAAAACCCCGTACCACGGTGTTAAGGATAATCATTGGAATATAACACATTAATCAGCATTAGCAGAGTACAGATAATAGCATAAACAAGAAATAGAATAATTTACACAATATGATAGCGGAATCATATATATATATCACCACATCAGAGAGCACATTGCAGGATACTACTTAGTGTATAATAATACATAATCAGTCAACATCGCCAATGGCGAAATCATAATACATAAGAGTATATAAACTAAACATGAGTCTACATCGCCTGTGGTGGAATCATAATACATATATAATAAATGGCGAAAAAGTCACAATCATCTCAATGTAGTCAAGCCTCGCCATAAGCCAAAAGCGCACCTCTACTGCGGTGCCATGCCCAAAATATGTCAGCTACCTATAACTAGGCTGCCCATGTGAAAATAAGGGCACCCGAGTTTGCAAGGTGAAACAAACTACGAGTCAGTCATGGGACTGGTATGAGAAATCTACTTAACTTATTAAACAACAATAATAAGGCAAATCAAAGGACCACGCCACTTTCGCGGAACGGGTTTACTCCAATGAGTGCTAGTGCATGAAATAAAGTAAACGGTTAAATCATCGCAATGCTTTTTATAAAATGAAGCCATTATAAGACTCAGGTCCCATCACACAATGCAACGCAAGCCGGAGGATAGAGTTTTACCTTATAATGGCCAAAAATGCTTCATACGTATAAAACAAAAGTGTTTGATATTATTACTAGTGCATATATGTTTCAAAAGCAAATTCAATCATAAATATCAATCATAGACGGCATAAATGACCCATACCACTATGTCGCCATACTAGTAATACAATCACATCCACAATTTTGTATTGGAAATTGGATTCCATCATGAGACGAGGCAAGGGGCAAGATCCTCTTCGTTCGAGACACTCTAGCAAATGTCCCAGGATCGCACACAGCAATCCCTGGATCCTCCAAGGTCGGACCTCTCTTACTTTTGAGGATTAGTTATTCCTGAACACACGTTTCCTGGTCCTTACAGACCTATAATCGAGGCGCCTCGCATTTCAACAACCATACAGGTGAAAAGTATATATATGTCAGGGCTGGTAGGTCACTGACACCACCTTAGCTAGAAAGAAACATCGTGCACTCCTTGGGTTCTTCTCCCGTTTTTGACTCATACCGAGGTGTGAGGCTCGCGAATCCACGTTATACACAAAGCTACGTCACACAGACCATGCTTTGATCATCAACCACAAGACTTTGCCTTGTAATAGAAGCCTTGATCATATGCCACTTAGGTGTGCCACACAGGCAATCCACTCCGTGTGACTGATTTCTATCTATATATAACCTCTAAGCTCCTACGTCTCAGAGAAGGGCGTTAAGCAAGAGAATAAATTCTCCGCCGCCAAACAGATATATATTCAATAGAGATCAATCAGCACAGAACAAAATCCAATGTCAGACACACAGTCCATTTACAAATTCGTTCTGGGTTTGAACGAAGCCTAAGGCACCAAATTCCTCGCTTATCCGCACAATCAACAATACGTCCGGACGGCTACTACTTCAGCTCCTTCAAGGTAGCTACTCCAATCATGAGCATCAGTAGCTCTCATCCATCCAATGTGAAGATCGTCGGTCTTCAACCGTCTTCAACTCTTCGACTTCACATCGTCGATCGATTATTTGAAATGAGAATAAACTCGGCCTTTTCAAATAATCCACGTATATTTAGATTTTCAAATCAATTCATCACTTGGTTAAATCACTCAACATTCACATTTCAGTTCCTTAGTATAGTTTTCATGTTAAAGGCATTCAACCATCACATATCAAGCAAACCAAGCAAAATCGGTTTATTTCCATCCTATATCGTCAATAATATTTTTCAACGATATATCGCCATTTTTATTTATTTAAAAACGGCCATATTCAATTAAACGACATTTCGGGTCGTGCCGAAGCACTGGCGCTGTTTTTCACTAAATTTGTTTTACTCATATCTGAAAATCTAACCGTTGGATCTTCACAATTTTTATATCATTAGAAAGATCATTTCAAAACGAATCCAACGGTTTCAGTTTTGGGAAAATCCGACAGTCGGATCTCCCACGCTAGTCATTTGAAATCACGGTTTCAAATTACGAACTGCAGCGTCGTTATTCGATTTAATTTAATTATATTTATATATAAATATAATCGATTCTGACGCTGTTTTTCTTCATATTTGAATTAAACATTCCAGATAATCCAACCGTCGGATCTTTACAAAGTTGGTGCCGTTGGAAAGATATTTCCAAGGCGAACCCAACAGTTGCGGTTTTGGGAAAATCCAATGGTCGGATTTCCCGCACTAGTCGTTTGAAATCACGGTTTCAAAATAGAACTGCACGGCCACGATTCGTTTTAATTTTATTTATATTTATATAAATATAGTTCATTCGACGATTTCAATATCATTTTCACTTCAAAAATTTCATTAACGCCTTTAAATTTTGGAAAATTTCGCCATAACCTCCTTTGTACGGGAGGGGCTGGGAAAATTCCCAAATAGCCACACGGGCGTCTCATCTCCAAAAAGAAAAGGGAAAAAGCCAAGCGGCTAGCCAATAGGTTCATAAAATCATCACCCAAACAAAACAGTAAACATGTACCTATTTGTCGGGCACACAATTTTATTCCTCTTCTCTAGCCTCTTTGCTATAACCTGTTCAATAAATATGCATGTACATATATGCAATTTTCATCACTTATCATTTTCTATTCAATTTCATTTTCGATTTACTTTGGTTTAAAGTCACCATTCATTCTAATGTTGCATACATAAGCAAAAATCACATCATTAGCTAATTAATGAATATTTCAACTCATGCATATTTATTTGAACGAGTGATTATTTTTAACACTTCACATTTCAATAAAAATGATATTTTCGGCGAACAAAAATATATTTCAACACATGACTATTTCATTTAGTTCCTTCACATGTTAAAAATAATATTCACTTCACAAATATTTATTTCAACACTAGTATATCTTTAGCAAATCACATATATGATAAAAATGGTATTTTCATCATCTAAAATATTTATTCAACACATGAATGTTTTTAACACTTCATAGTTTCAATAAAAATGTAATTTTTATTGTTCAACCTTTTATTCAACACATGAACCTTTCCAACATACACACTTCTCAACACATGAGCATTTCCACACATGGATATTTTATATAGTTTGTTCATATAAGAAAGATGAAATTTTTATTGTTGAAACTATTTATATATAAGGCGAATATTTTACATACTTCATATATATTATAAAAATGTGATTTTTATTTTTTAAACACTTTATTCATTCACACATGAATTTAATTTTTACACATCACTTCTCAACACATGAGCATTTCCACACATGGATATAGTTTCAACACATGATTTTAGTTTCAACGCATGAAAATAATTTCAACATATGAAAATAATTCTGACACATGAATATTATTCAAAATTTCGGCAGCATAACGGCAGGGTAGTTAAAACTGGCACCGTCCCTAGTATGGCTCCTCGCTCTACCTTAAAACCTCGCGGTTTTTGACAATGGGGATTCATGCATCTTGTTGCACGCAGGCGACATGTTTTATTTCATTTCCACAATTATTTCCAATTTGTTTCAATCACCAATGGGTATTTTTCAACCACAAACAATTATTCAACCATTCGCATTATTCACCCAATTTTTCACACCAATTCACAACAATAAATATCGTCCATGGTTTGTGGACGGGGGGAGTATATATATATATATATTTATTTATTTATTTATTTTCTACATTTCACTTGCATTTCAAAACACATATCATTTAAACAATGCATGTATAATTCATACTTCGCTCATAAAACTTATACTACGCATGTATATGTGGTATACAACACGCATATAATTTATATTTCGCTTATATAATTTATACATGAAATTTTCTATTCAATTTCCTTTAATTTAGATTTCTCACATTGGTTTTCGGAGTGCTAAAAATCGTAGATGGCTTAGAAAAATCTGCGGTCTCTTCTATGTGGTAGAGAGCCTCCTTGCGGTCACGATGTTTCCTGTTTCATCGAATTTCATCAACACACTAAAAAGATATGATTTTTCAAAGTTCAAACATCAAAAAGGACTCACCTTTCAACATTGGTTCAAACTAGAGTTACGGATTTTCTCGAAATCCGCGAAGTGTTTGAAGGATCGGAGGGTATCACGTGGAAGAGGGGAGAGAGGCGGTCCTGTCAGTGGTGGTGCGGCCGGGTGTGGTGGTCGGAGTTGGCCGTGGCGACGCTGGGAAGTCGTCGACTTTGGGTCGACGATTCAGGCGATAGAGGCGACGCGGGGGGTCGAGGAAGGGTCGAATTTGAAGAGGGGAGGGAGGCGCGTCGAGGTAGGGTTGTGGCGGCGTCGGTAGGTGGCTGAGGCGGTCGGAAATCGCCTGGGAAGGTTCGAATGGTTTTCCGCCGTTAAATGAGAGAGAAGCGGGGTTTTTTTATTTTAATTTATGAAAGGAATTTCCTGATTCGCCTATATATATATTATTAAGAAAATTAGGGTTTTCACTTACGAACCCTAATTCAAACCCAATGACTGTCGCCCCTAGCTAAATACCCCCATCCCGGACATAATGGGATATGTTTCGTAGGCCAATTCGACTGTTACAGTCAGATATTCTTCAAATTAATGTATAAAACATTTAATTTTAACTTTGAATGTACATTTTAATTTGCCAGGGCCACAAACTGCTTCGAAAAATTCCCGAAAAATAATTCTAGCTATGTTTTGACTCTACGGTCCCAACAAAACTAGTTTCGTCAAATTCTGAGATCGTTTGAAAAATGGCCCTTTTCTGGTCGATCCAATTTAACAGAAATTGACCAAACACATTTTCTTTTGCCACGCTCACATACTAGCTTTAAAAATTATGAAATTTGAAACCTAGCAATAGTTTGACATCCCGGGCCCAACAAAAGTGGTTTCGTCGAATTCCGAGGTCGTTTGCAAAATGTCTATTTTCAAGGGCTATATATTCTATATAGCGACCTTTCTGAAAATTCGTTCGGCCATAACTTTTGATTCCCGCTATGAAACTTCGATTTTTCAGATTTGTTAGAAAGATATTCATAAACAGATTTAAATATTTTTGGTTTCACTGAAATCCGTTATATTTTCCACCCGACACAGTCAGTCAAAGTTTAAATTCAAATTTTCAAACTGCCTCGCTATTTCTAACTCTTTATTTTATTGAAATATTCTATTTCAATTGTTCAAATTCCTTTGAAATAACCAATTTAAAATTTTTAAATTGGCTCGTATTTTCCGGGTTGTTACAATAAGCTTATAAATGGAATGTGTGTCTGACATTGTACTCCTTTATATTGTATTTATTGATTTTCTGTCGAATGTATGAATGTTTGGTGGCGGAGAATTTATTCTCTTGCTTAACACCCTTTCATATATTTCGGCAAAGGATTGGTAGTGTGATATGGGGTGATGATGTGGCATGCTAAGATGCATATGATCAAGGCTTTGTTGAAAAGCGGGCCTTGTGGGATGATCAAAGCATAGCCTGTTTAGGCATAGCTTTTTGTATAGCGTGACTTCGCGAGCCTCACACACCGGCGGAGTCTAAAACGGGAGAAGGGAAAACAGGGAGAGCAACACGTTTCTTTCTAGCTAGAAGTGGTGTTTGCATTTTAACACGGCCCAGCATTTTACTTATGTGGATTATGGAATGAGGCACCTCGGATGATAGGTCCTATAGGACTGGGAAACGTTTGTTCAGGAATTGCCAATCCACGAAGCTGTATGTGTGGACCGGCCCTGCAGGATCCAAGGGTTAACTGCGGGGAATCCTGAGACATTATCTAGAGTGTCTCGAATCGGTAAGGAGCTCCTCCCTAGCCTTGACTCGTGATGGAAACCCAATTTCCAATACGACACCATGCGGTCTTGATTGTATTACTAGTATGGAGGCATAATATATGGTAGCTATGCTTCCTAGGATTGATACATTTACTTTGAAATGTTTTCGAAACATATACACACTAATAATAATATCAAATTCGTTTTTAACATATCAAGCATTTTTGACCATTATAAGGTAAAACCCTATCCTCCGGTTTGCGTTGCATTGTGTGATGGGACTTGGGTCTTATGATGGTTTCATTTTTCCAAAAGGCATTGCATTGTTTAACGTTTTACTTTAATTTATGCACGACAATCCATTGGAGTAAACCCGTTCCGCGTTAGCGGCGTGGTCCTTGGATTTGCCTTATTACTATTAGTTAAATTAGTTAAGAATTCTCACACCAGTCCCATGACTGATCCGTTGTTTGTTTCCACCTTTACAAACTCGGGTGCCCTCTTTCCACACGGGCAGTCGAGTAGTTTGTCTACAGGTTCTTATCTCGAGCAGGATTCTGGATTGAAGCCTAAAGCTGTGTCCAGAGCATAGAAGTCTTCCGCTGTTTATTGTCTTTAATTTACTGTAATTTATCTTCCGCTGTAATTTGTTGATGTACTCTGATATTCTGTACTCTGATGTTACGTTACCATGATGTAATAAAAGTCTGATGTTATTGTTCTGATGTTGTTGTATTCCCAAAGTTAACGTATGCGGATTTTGAATGGTCTTGGTCATTTTATCGATCGATTAAGGTCGGGCAAAATGCGTATCGTTACAGTTGGTATCAGAGCTCTAGTTAGCTCAAATCTTTGGGGTTACAACTCATTAGAACAGAACAAAAGACTCATCAGAGATTGGATTAGTAATGTCCAATAAGAATACTCATTAGAGATAGGATCAGCAGTATCCTAGAATGAGAAAACTCATTAGAGATGGGGTTAGTAATGCCCTAGAATGAGTTGAGAGTGCCCAGTTTATAATTAACGTATTTGTAATTATAATCTATTTTAGAAAATATGATTTTTGAATATATAAAAGTTATATATTTGAATATATAAAAGTTATATTTTTGAATATATAAAAGTTATATATTTGAAAGTTGATAATTAACGTATTTGTAATTAACGTATTGTTACAAGGCGGTAGGGACTCAGTTATGTTTGAGCACCGCATATCATCCTCAGACTGACGGCTAGACCGAGAGGGTGAATCGTATTCTAGAGGACCTATTGAGGTTATGTGTCTTAGACTTTGGAGGTACATGGGAGGAACATCTTCCGTTGGTGGAGTTCGCATATAATAACAGCTTTCAGTCTAGCATTGGAATGGCACCATTCGAGGCTCTTTATGGACGGCCGTGTCGTTCGCCTACATGTTGGTGGGAGTCTATAGACAAGATATTGCTTGGACCCGATATGATTAGAGAGACTTCAGAGAAGATCGATTTGATTCAAAGGAGGATGAAGACGGCGCAAGATAGACAGAAATCTTATGCGGACAAGAGGAAGTCAGATCTTGAGTTTGATGTTGGGGACATGGTCTTTGTCAAGGTGTCTCCATTACGGAACGTCACTCGCTTTGGGTCCATTGGGAAGTTAGCACCAAGGTTCATAGGGTCGTTTCCTATTAAGGAAAGGATTGGGCAAATGGCGTATAGAGTGGAGTTGCCCGAGAGACTTAGTGGTGTACACGATGTATTCCATGTATCACATTTGAGGAAGTGCTTGCACGAGACCGCGGAAGTGGTAGAGCCGAGCTTGCTTGGAGAGGTGGAGATCGAGCATGATTCGACGATTTGATGAGCTCCTCTTGGGTCGGAGATTAAGAAGTTGAGGAATCGAGAGGTAAACTAGTCAAAGTGCAATGGGGAGATGATGAGGGCAACGCTACTTGGGAGACGGAAGCGAAGAAGCGTTCATTATACCCTTTTCTTTTCGAGGGTATGTCTTTTAATTTCTCCTTTATCGCTTACCTTGTACTTATCTTATCTTTAGTATGTCCTCTCGCTAGTGTCTTTGGCCTTTAGATAGGGTAGTCCTATGGTTGAAACATGTGTTTGAGACATGTTATGTATGATGGATGCATGTGGAGCAAGTGGTTGCTCGTGGATGCATATACACACACTTTAGGCACTAGATCGGCTCAGTCACTTCATATTGCATATTGCATATAAATGTGTGTACATATTTAAGTAATGGATGTATAATGGTTGTACCATCATATGGATGTTGCATTTTGGTGAATGTTTGTGCACACATGTAGAAATAATATGAATCGATAGGGTTCTTTCGCATACATAATGGACGCATGGCACTATCATGGTTTGCATTAAGGAGGTCAACTGAATCAGTAGACCGCCTGATTTTGCATTAGATAAGGAACATATACACACACTTCTTGCATATGTTCATACAACATTAGAAATTTTATAAGGACAATGGATGCCCGTGTTTGATGGTTGAGTAGATGGTTGTTTGGATGGTTGGATATGCATTCTCCTTAACTTGGAGATTTCAGGGGCGAAATCCTTTAAGGAGGGTAGAATGTAACACCCCGGATTTTTGAATAATCGAATTAACTAAAATAAAGAATAATTAATCTCAGATGTGAGAATTAAGGGAATGGGGTTGCGCCATTGTGTTCGTCTCGGAATTCTGGTTGAAATTGAGTCCGAGTTTGCGAGAAATGGGTACCGGATGAAGGAGTTATGGACGAACGAAGTTTGGTGGCAAAATCGAAAAAAAAGATTGCACTGATGCACTTGGGAAGTACGCCAGTACAAATTTGCATTGGCGCACTTCCTTAGTACGCCCAGGCCGAGGGAAAACCTGCACAGCCTTCTGGTTCAGTCTGACCCATGTTCTGACTCATTGTTGAGTCCTTTCTGACTCTTTGCTGAGTCATTAGGGCTGAGGTGTCACCCTATCCCGACTGAATGGTTTTGATTAACCCTAAGATCATCCGACGGCTTAAATTAATTCAAAACTCTATAAAAAGACCCATAGACTCAAACCCTAAATCAGAATTAAAACTGAAACTATGGCCGTCATGCTGTCGTCTTGAACCCTAGAGTAGCCGCCACCAATTAGAGAGGAAGAACAGCAAATCAAATCAGTTCTACTCAACCCTAACAACGAATCTTCTTCAAAGGAGTGCTAATTTAACTCCATAAATCAGAATTCAGAACTCAAGACTGCTTTTGAGTTGTGAGTTCGATAGTTTTAACAAAATAATTAGTAATTTAATTGGATTAAGTTATAATGCGGATTGTATGGATGTGATGTGAAGTATTGATTGCATGTTGTAATTATGTTGTAGGATTGTGTTGAAATCTCTATGACGTTATGTTGTGATGCTATCATTTATGATGTAAAGTTATGTTGCTATCATCCATGTTGTAATTTTATATACAATCAATTCATCATGTTTTATATGCTAGTTTGGTTATGTTGATTTATATGATAAATCATATGTATGCAAGTTTAGATTTTGATTTGAACATGAATCATATACAAGTTGGGTAAAATTATATGTGACCTTACATGGTTATGACATCTAGTTTATGTGAGAATTTAATTGAAAGTTAGGCTATGACATGTGTGAGTTATATGCTAAATTCTATATGATACTTTACATGTTAGATGCTAGTTTACACCATTGTTACGATGCATAAATCACATATGCAAGTTTATATAAATATATGAGTTTGGGTATGAATCATATTATGCAAGTTTAGGGTTATTGCCTATGCAAGTTTACTCCTTTAGATATAGATCTATGACATACATGATTTATGCAAGTTTGTGGCCATTATCTCAACAAGTTCACACCTTTAGATTTGGATCCATGACATATGTTGTTTATGCAAGTTGTAACGTTGGCCTATGCAAGTTTTAGATGTAGAACATCATTCACACATGCAAGTTCACCCCTATGTTTAGATCTATGTTTTAATTATGTGTATATTGTGATGTTTTCTCTTTATTCCATGAGTTAGACTATTCAAGTCTAACGTATATTTTACGTTAAACGAACAAACATACAACGTGGGGTAAAGGGGATAATATTAAAAGATTTAATTGGCATAAAAGCCTTAACAGGCATAAAATATAATTGTGGTGAAAATTGGTATGATTTTACATACCATAAATGGATGGACATAATTGAGTCAATTATGGACATCGTTAAATTTGGAATTGATTGATAATTTGAATAGGGAAAGTAATTCAAATTGGGGAATGATTAATTAGGAGTAATTAATCGTCTAAGACACGAGGTTAGGCTCTTTTGTGGTGTAAGACTGCCCAGACCCGCCCGACAAATCCAGCTGCCACAAATGCCAGTCTAATGTGGGAGGTCTTAGGCATAAATTAAATGCGTAACAGTTGTAAAGACATGAGGTTAGGCTCGTTTGTGGTGTAAGACTGCCCGGACCCGCCCGGCAAATCCAGCTGCCACAAATGCCAGTCTAATGTGGGAGGTCTTTATGAGGTTACGGTCTTAATGAATTAAGAAACACTTAACCAGATAAGCATGTAGTGGGACATGAGGGGGTTAAGCGGGTGCCTTGGGTGGCATGTGGAATCTAGTGGGTGCCTTGGGTGGCATTTGGAAATACGATTAGAAACACTTAACCAAAATTGAAACATGTAATTGAAACATGAATAAGAAGTTAAGTGGGATGTACTAGAAGGGACCAAGCTTAGGTGGATAGCTTGTGTCAAGTAATGGGGGCCCGTTTCAACCAGTAACCCATACGTATCTTTGTGGGCTCGACCCAAGTCGAGGACTGGACACGCATACTGGGCTTGACTGTAAGAGGCCAAACCGGGTTAGCGGTGGCAACACAAGTCCAATGGGTTCATATGCGTGTGTGGACCCGGGCTGGTAGGTAAGACGTTGTTGCATCGTGTAGGTATAAGCCGTGCATTGTTGGTTGTATCGGTTTCCCACTTTGGGGAGTGATACACCCAACTGTGGGGCCAGCACGGGTATCTACGAGTTAGGGAGCCGATCGCTTGGGGGTAGTGGGTACACATAGTGGAGATAGGGGCAGGCGACACCTATGAAGGCGGCTAGGGGTGCACGAAACTACCATTATCATTATTTAAGTCTGTAGGCGGGATCAACCTTAGGGTGACTAGTGGTGGTGCAGTATAGCAATTATCTTATAGTGTTGGTGTAGTTTAGTAATTATCTTATAGTGGGTTAGGTGCGCTTTAACGATATCGTTGTTCATCTTGTTTCCTTATTTACTCTGCCATACTCAATGGTTCATGATCATTTCCTTATTTTCCAGCTTATGCCTTAGCCTAGTTACATGTTAATTATATTGTTAAAGTTATCGCACTCGCCAGACTTTATGTCTGACCCTGACACGACCCGAATTTCCCCGTGAAGGAAAGCACGGATGGCGTTGAGGACAAGACAAAATAGAACGCAGACGGAAGAAAATTTCATTGTTATCACGACAATTCCATCAGATAGAAGAATATACAGAGTATAAATGAATAAATTACATTCAATAAATATCAGAGATTACAATAAATTACATAGTAGCGGAAAAATATACAAAACACAACTAGAAGAGATACACGGATACAGAGCTTTCCGGATATCGTTCCAGCTGTAAATCAGGACCTTGTGAATATAAATCTGCAAAACCAAAACTACTAGCTGCCCGTGTCGAAAATAGGGGCACCCAGAGTTTAGGTTAAAGCAATAAACTCCAGGTCAGTCATGTGACTGGTATGAGAACTAAAACAGTTATTTAAAAATTTACTTTAAAAGAGAGTAACTCAAGGGACCACGCCTATAACACGGAACGGGTTTCCTCCCAAGAATACTAGTGCATATAACAAAACAGCGCAATGCTTTTTGGAAAAATGAAGCTATTATAAGACCCAGGTCCCATCACACAATGCAACGCAAGCCGGAGGATAGGGTTTTCCCTTATAATAGCCAAATAATGCTTGATACGTTTAAACAAATCATTTGATACTATCACAGGTGTATAGTGTCAAAACATTTTCAATCATAAATATCAATCATAGACGGCATGGGTACCATATATCATGTCGGCATACTAGTTCTACAATTAAAACCGCAATATCACATATTGGAAATTGGATTTCCGTCATGAGTCGAGGCAAGGGGTAAGCTCCTCTCCGCGTTCGAGACACTCTAGCAAATGTCCTAGGACCCCACTCTGATCCTTGGATATTCAGGGCCGGTCCTCACCTAACTTTGGAGGATTAATTATTCCTGAACACACGTTTCCCAGTCCTTACAGACCTATATCCGAGGCGCCTCGTATCCAACAACCACACAGGTGAAAAGTATATAAATGTCAGGGCTGGTAGGTCACTGACACCACCCTAGCTAGAAAGAAACGTCGTGCTCTCCCTGCAGTCACTATCCCGTTTTTGACTCATACCGAGGTGTGAGGCTCGCGAATTCACGTTATACACAAAGCTGCGCCACACAGGCCGTGCTTTGATCATCAACCACAAGACTTTGCTTTTCAACAGAAGCCTTGATCAATTGCCACTTACGCGTGCCACACTGGCAATTCACTCCATGCGACTGATGTCCATCGATATACAACCTCTGAGCTCGTACGTCTCAGAGAAGGGCGTTAAGCAAGAGAATAAATTCTCCGCCGCCAAACAGATGTATATTTAATAGAGATCAATCAACCTAGAATAAAATCCAATGTCAGACACACAATCCATTTACAAGTTCGTTCTGGGTCTGAACTAAACCGGAGGCACTTTCCTCGCATATCCATCCATCTCCAAGTACGTCTGGACGATCACCAACTGATTCCCTCATCTTGGGTGTACAACCCAATCAAGATCATCAGTAATTACCCAAACGATGTGAAGACTTCCGGTCTTTGACCACCGTCTTCATCTTCGACATCTCGTCGAATCGGTTATTCAGAATGGGTATAACCCGGCCTTTCTGAATAACCTACGTATATAATAAACAAATGTTACACAAACACAATGAACGCCTCATTCCAATTCAGAATATTGTTTTATTCACAAAATCACATTCTTAGGGAATAGGTTCCCATTAATTTTATCAAAGATAAATTCTTCTAAATTTATTCTTTAATCTTCCTTGGGATATCATTTCAACTAGTCGGGATTAGCGAACCACACCGAAGTAATTATCTATTTTATTTCCCAATCCCACCCTATTTATCCCATGGAGAAAACTGGTAATACTCCATATCTAACACTATGGTGCTATCGGTAAAATTAATTACCATTTCACGTTCAAATCTAATTAAAGATTTAACTATCGCTTTGGAGCAAAACTGGTGGTACTCCATTCTCGATCACCTTTCAGATTTGATAATTTAAATTATCAATTCACATTTTAATCTAATTAAAGATTCATTAAAACTCTACTTAGTTTTAATCTTTTCAAAAATTAACATCTTGCCTTTAACTGGGTTAAAGAACCAATGTCATCTTAAACACAATTCATGATAAACCCAAATCACATTTGATATTAATTACAAGGCTCTGAATAGAAAATATACCGGCTTATATTCAATATCAAATTCTGAAACCAACAAATATCGTACTGGAAATAACGATATAAAATATATCTTTCAAATTCCCATAACAATATCTGCATAGTCACGAAATCCAACATCGAAGTATTCCGAAGATAATTTCGATTCAACTCCAGCCCAATTCACGTATTGGGAATATTGATTATTTTTAAAATCACTTTCAAATTCAATTTATTTATTTCAAAAATAAATTGATTTTAATTCTAGTTCAAAACTAGTTCATTTCGATAAAAATCTATTTTTATCTTTTCAAATACGGAATTTTTCAGCCCAATTTTTTCCAAATCATTTCTTATGATTTTACACAAATTATTGACATTTTTAATAATTTTATCAAGGCCCGTACAGTCGATTTCCATCAACGAACATCAAACTGCACTTACAGCGACCTTTTCCAAATTTGATTTGGACATAATTCCAAATCTAGCCGTTAGAATTCAAATTTCTAATATTCATTGGAAAGCTCTTTTCGATACGAACCCAACGGTTCCGGTTTTAGGAGAATCCGACGGTCGGATCTCCCGCAACGTCAATTCGAAGTCAATGGTTGAAATTCACGAACTGCCGCGGCGCGGCGCGTTCTATTCAGGCCATTATATATATAATATATATATTATATATATATCGTCGATTTCCTTTTTAAAACGTATTTTATAAGTCGTTTTAAATTCGTTTTCAAAACCATTTCCAACACTATATTCAATTTCAAATCGATTTGATTTCAATTCAATTCGAATTCATTTCAATTTTATTTAATTCAAATTCAAATTCGTTTCAATTCAATTCAATTTGAATTTACCTTCTATTTACTTCAATTCGAATTAATTTCAAATTGATTTCAATTCAATTTCAGTTCGTTTTAAATTTTATTCAAAACGGTTTCAATTCGTTTTTTATTTCAATTTCAACTTAATTCAATTTGAATTCATTTCTATTCAATTCGAATTCAAATTCACTTTCTATTCAAATCGAATTGAATTCATTTTCTATTCGAGTCGAATTCATTTCAAATTGATTCAATAAAATTTCAATTTCAATTTTAATCTAATTTAATTTGAATTTCATTTCAAAATATTAAATTTTGAAATCACTTTTCAATATTCATTATAAAACGAATAAAATCGATATAAATATCGTTCGCATCAAAATAACGCATCTCTAATCGACACGGCTTTATGTTTTTCAAAACTTCTTTATTCTATTCAACAAATGAATATTTATTCTATTCAACACATGAATCTATATTTCTTTCAACACACGACTATTTTTGTTATGTAAAATATTTTATAAAATCATGGTATCTATCGTTTGATTTTAATTAGACTCCACCGTGAAGTAGTTCTAATTTTAAATATGATAAAGATGTAAATTTTATTGTTAAAATATTTTACTCAACACATGAACATCGTCAGCACATGACTATTTTTATATTCAACACATGAATTTTCTTTTATAATATTCATCATTTTCCCAATTGGAATGAGGCCCAATCAATTACCATATAACGTTAATTATATGGATTCCATACAACACATGTATATAATAGCAATGATAAACAATCAACCATCATCCAATGTGCACCACACAACTGCATAAGCATCAAATATAAATAATCAAAGCTTACACAGCCTGTCGACCAATCGATCGACATACAATTGAATAATTGGGATTAGTGTACGCCAAATATCATCCCAACACCCGTGTGGGGTTTCAAATCAACAAACACAGATTTTTATTTATGCAGTTGGGCGATGTGTAAAATTTATCGATCCAATCAATATCAGTCAAATCGGTGTATATAAACAAATCGGCCGATTTGTTTATATACATTTATTTACTCACATTCACGTTAAAAATTATATTTTTAACGATAAAATATTTATTTCAACACATGAATATATTTCATTATCTATTTCACATCAACTTCACAAACAAATTTCACAACACATCAAACAAGCATACAAGCCATCCATGGTCTGTGGATGACGGGTGTCGGGTGCTGCTAAGCACCGTCTGCATCCTAGTATATATATATATATATATATAACTAGAAAAGGAAATTTGAGTGAGAAGTTCTCACCAATAGCTATCCAATCATCTCGACTCTTCTTAAGTAGAAATCTTCGTCGTTCTTGCCTGTCGTCACTTTCGTTGCCCGTAGCCACTACATATATAAAAATCGAATTTTTACTTTGCTATTCAATATATAAAAATCAAATTTTTACTTTTCTATTCAATATATAAAAATCGAATTTTTACTTTGCTATTCAATATATAAAAATCGAATTTTTACTTTGCTATTCAATATATAAAAATCGCATTTTTACTTTGCTATTCAATATATAAAAATCGAATTTTTTACTTTGCTATTCAATATATAAAAATCGCATTTTTACTTCGCTATTCAATATATAAAAATCGAATTTTTACTTCGCTATTCAATATATAAAAATCGAATTTTTACTTTGCTATTCAATATATAAAAATCGCATTTTTACTTCGCTATTCAATATATAAAAATCTCTTTTTTACTTCGCTATTCAATATATAAAAATCAAGGCTTTTTATTTGCTAAAAATCGAAGCTTTCAAATTAAAAATCAACGAAAACTTACAACATTTATCTTAGGGGTTCACCTCGCCGGAGAAGGGGTGTTGGAGGCTCGCAGGGGGTTGGGTGGTCGGCTGCAGGCCATCTGGGGCGTGGTGCATTGGGTTTCGGATCTCAAGGGGCTAGGGTTCGGGTTTTTGGGGGCGGCTTTGGGTCTCGTGGAAGAGGAGAGGCACGAGGGGAGAGAAGAGAGGGCGAGAGGGGGGCGCGGTCGTGGTGGGGTGGTTCGGTGCTGGCGTAGGCGGAGCTGGGGTCCACGGTGGCAGCGTGGGGCTTCGGGGTGTTTCCGTTCGAGGCTGGAAGGAAAGAAGGAGAAGGCGGAGATTGGAGGAGGAGGGGCGCGCTTGAGGTGGGGCGTGGCCGTCGTCGATCACCAGGGTGAGGCGGCGGCGGTCCCCCTCCCCCCCCCCCCCGTCGCTCTTTTCCCCCCTTTTTTTATTTGGTTTGACTTTTCAAAATGAACAGGGCCTGGGGTAAAGAGATGAAGGAAGATTTTTAATTATTTATTTAATTTTTTTTAATTTTTTTTCCACCCAAAAAGCAACTTTTATTTTCGACCTCAAAACGAGGCCCACCGCCTGTCGTCCATAACTAATTACCCCCATTCCGAACACAATGGGATATGTATCGTAAGCTGATTCGGCTGTTACAATCAGTTTCTGTTGAAATCAACATATAACTCTATATATTGAATTTGAACGCGCATTTCAATTTACCGGGGTCACATACTAACTCTAAAAATCCCCGAAAAATATTTTCTAGCTTCGTATTGACGATATGGTCCTAACAAAACTAGTTTCGTCGAATTCCGAGACCGTTGGAAAAATGGCCACTTTCCAGTCGATTAAAATCAACTGAAACTGGTCAAACACGTTTTCCTTTTCCACGCTCACATATTGATTCGAAAAATTATGAAATTTGGAATCTAGCAATAATTTGACATCACGGATCCAACAAAAGAAGTTTCGTCGAAATCCGAGGTCGTTTGCAAAATTCTATTTTTAAGGGCCTGAATTCCATAGCGACTATTCAGAATTTTCAACTGGACATATCTTTTGATTCCCGCTATGAAATTTCAATTTTTCGGATTTGTTGGAAAGATATTCTCAATTAGATCCTATTATTTTTGGTTTCACTAAAATCCGGATTGTTTTGCACCCGGTACATTCAATTGAAATTTGAAATCGAATTATCGAACTACCGCGCCATTTTCAATTCTATTTATAATTATAAATAATTATTTATATTCTAACGACGACGTATATAATATATACGTCAAATTCTATTCAAAATAAATTTTCGTTGTCATTATTTAAAATAATCTATTTTAAATGTTCAAAATTCGCTATAATTGCCAAAATAAAAATTTTAAACTGGCCCAGATTTTCGGGTTGTTACAATCTCCCCTACTTAAAACTTTTTGTCCCCGAAAAGGAGCAAAGTCGAAAGTGGTTTGATCAATTAACTCTACGTTCGATCTGGCTTTCATTCTCCAACTTTTCAGTTTCTGAGAATTTTCAAAAATTTCAAAAAATTGGCTAACACCCGGAATTTTCGAAAAATTTCGCCATAACCTCCCCTGCACCGGGAGCCACGGGAAAATCCCGAAATTGCCATATAGGCCTTCTGATCTCAAAAAGAAAAAGAAAAAGCCAAGCGGCTAGCCAATCGGCTCATAAAATCATCATCACCTAAACAAAGCAGTAAATTATATAGTAAACATGTACCTATTTGTCGGGCAAACAAATTTTATTCTCTGCTCTAGCCTCCTTGCTATGACCTGTTCAATGTAAGTACATGTATATGCAAGCAAATGCAACCAATTCTTAATACAATTCAATATTTGGTTCAATTAGGCTAAATGGTTCATAATTATCAAACAAACAACACAAACATCAATCAATTAGTGAATTAAAGTTTCAAATTCATAATTTTGATACATATACAGAAAATCATGTTTTTGATGCCAATACACAACCATAAATTTATCTATATAAGTTTTGGTTCTCACACCAGTCTAATGGATATATATAGAAATCACACCTTCGTCACTCGAAAATGAATACTGGTGATGGTATACTTCATCATCAGGACCATGTCCGGGCGACTAGAGTGTGATTCTATACCTACCCAGTGTATTAAAACTTCGAATATACGTTCATGACGCGTATATGCAAAATCTTTATATATTGGATTGTCCAAATTCAAAATGAATAAATATTCAAATACGTTTAAAACGATTTAAATTTCAAAACAAAATTTGTTTTCATTTGAAAGATATACTCTTCACACTCGTTTTAGGATACTACTGATCCTATCTCTAACGAGTCATTCTAATTGGATATTACTAATCCAATACCTGATGAATTCTTTCGTATGGTTCTAATGTGTCTTGTTCTCGAGCTCTGTAAACCAAAGCTCTGATACCAAACTGACACGACCCGAACTTCCCCGTGAAGGAAAGCACGGATGGCGTTGAGGACAAGACAAAATAGAACGCAGACAGAAGAACATTTCATTGGTATAACGACAATTCCATCAGATACAAGAATATACAGAGTATAAATGAATAAATTACATTTGATAAATATCAGAGATTACAATAAATTACATAGCAGCGGAAAAATATACAAAACACAACTAGAAGAGATACACGGATACAGAGCTTTCCGGATATCGTTCCAGTTGTAAATCAGGACCCTGTGAATATAAATCTGCAAAACCAAAACTACTAGCTGCCCATGTCGAAAATAGGGGCACCCAGAGTTTAGGTTAAAACAATAAACTCCAGGTCAGTCATGTGACTGGTATGAGAACTAAAACAGTTATTTAAAACTTTACTTTAAAAGAGAGTAATTCAAGGGACCACGCCGTATAACACGAAACGGGTTTCCTCCCAAGAATACTAGTGCATATAACAAAACAACGCAATGCTTTTTGGAAAAATGAAGCTATTATAAGACCCAGGTCCCATCACACAATGCAACGCAAGCCGGAGGATAGGGTTTTCCCTTATAATAGCCAAATAATGCTTGATACGTTTAAACAAATCATTTGATACTATCACAGGTGTATAGTGTCAAAACATTTTCAATCATAAATATCAATCATAGACGGCATGGGTACCATATATCATGTCGCCATACTAGTTCTACAATTAAAACTGCAATATCACGTATTGGAAATTGGATTTCCGTCATGAGTCGAGGCAAGGGGCAAGCTCCTCTCCGCGTTCGAGACACTCTAGCAAATGTCCCAGGACCCACTCTGATCCTTGGATCTTCAAGGCCGGTCCTCACCTAACTTTGGAGGATTAATTATTCCTGAACACACATTTCCCGGTACTTACAGACCTATATCCGAAGCGCCTCGTATCCAACAACCACACAGGTGAAAAGTATATAAATGTCAGGGCTGGTAGGTTACTGACACCACCCTAGCTAGAAAGAAATGTCGTGCTCTCCCTGCAGTCACTATCCCGTTTTTGACTCATACCGAGGTGTGAGGCTCGCGAATTCACGTTATACACAAAGCTACGCCACAGAGGTCGTGCTTTGATCATCAACCACAAGACTTTGCTTTTCAACAGAAGCCTTGATCAATTGCCACTTAAGCGTGCCACACTGGCAATTCACTCCATGCGACTGATGTCCATCGATATACAACCTCTGAGCTCGTACGTCTCAGAGAAGGGCGTTAAGAAAGAGAATAAATTCTCCGCCGCCAAACAGATGTATATTTAATAGAGATCAATCAACATAGAATAAAATCCAATGTCAGACACACAATCCATTTACAAGTTCGTTCTGGGTCTGAACGAAAACGGAGGCACTTTCCTCGCATATCCATCCATCTCCAAGTACGTATGGACGATCACCAACTGATTCCCTCATCTTGGGTGTACAGCCCAATCAAGATCATCAGTAATCACCCAAACGATGTGAAGACTTCCGGTATTCGACCACCGTCTTCATCTTCGACATCTCGTCGAATCGGTTATTCAGAATGGGTATAACCCGGCCTTTCTGAATAACCCACGTATATAATAAACAAATGTTACACAAACACAACGAACGCCTCATTCCAATTCAGAATATTCTTTTATTCACAAAATCACATTCTAAGGGAATAGGTTCCCATTAATTTTATCAAAGATAAATTCTTCTAAATTTATTCTTTAATCTTCCTTGGGATATCATTCCAACTAGTCGGGATTAGCGAACCACACCGAAGTAATTATCTATTTTATTTCCCAATCCCACCATATTTATCCCATGGAGAAAACTGGTAATACTCCATATATAACACTACGGTGCTATCGGTAAAATTAATTACCATTTCACGTTCAAATCTAATTAAAGATTTAACTATCGCTTTGGAGCAAAACTGGTGGTACTCCATTCTCGATCACCTTTCAGATTTGATAATTTAAATTATCAATTCACATTTTAATCTAATTAAAGATTCATTAAAACTCTACTTAGTTTAATCTTTTCAAAAATTAACATCTTGCCTTTAACTGGGTTAAAGAACCAATGTCATCTAAAACACGATTCACGATAAACCCAAATCACATTTGATATTAATTACAAGGCTCTGAATAGAAAATATACCGGCTTATATTCAATATCAAATTCTGAAACCAACAAATATCGTACTGGAAATAACGATATAAAATATATCTTTCAAATTCCCATAACAATATCTGCATAGTCATGAAATCCAACATCGAAGTATTCCGAAGATAATTTCGATTCAACTCCAGCCCAATTCACGTATTGGGAATATTGATTATTTTTAAAATGACTTTCATATTCAATTTATTTATTTCAAAAATAAATTGATTTTAATTCTAGTTCAAAACTAGTTCATTTCGATAAAAATCTATTTTTATCTTTTCAAATATGGAATTTTTTAGCCCAATTTTTCCCAAATCATTTCTTATGATTTTACACAAACTATAGATATTTTTAATAATTTTATCAAGGCCCGTACAGTCGATTTCCATCAACGGCCATCGAACTGCACTTACAGTGACCTTTTCCAAATTTGATTTGGACATAATTCCAAATCCAACCATTAGATTTCAAATTTCTAATATTCATTGGAAAGCTCTTTTCGATACGAACCCAACGGTTCCGGTTTTAGGAGAATCCGACGGTCGGATCTCCCGCAACGTCAATTCGAAGTCAATGGTCGAAATTCACGAACTGCCGCGGCGTGGCGCGTTCTATTCAGGCCATTATATATATAATATATATATATATTATATATATTTCGTCGATTTCCTTTTTAAAACGTATTTTATAAATCGTTTTAAATTCATTTTCAAAACCATTTCCAACACTATATTCAATTTCAAATCGATTTGATTTCAATTCAATTCGAATTCATTTCAATTTTATTTAATTCGAATTCAAATTCGTTTCAATTCAATTCAAATTCAAATTCGTTTCAATTCAATTCAATTTGAATTTACCTTGTATTTACTTCAATTCGAATTCATTTCAAATTGATTTCTATTCAATTTCAGTTCGTTTTAAATTTCATTCAAAACGGTTTCAATTCGTTTTTTTTTATTTCAATTTCAACTTAATTCAATTTGAATTCATTTCTATTCAATTCGAATTCAAATTCACTTTCTATTCAATTCGAATCGAATTCATTTTCGATTCAAGTCATTTCAAATTGATTCAATAAAATTTCAATTTGAATTTTAATCTAATTTAATTTGAATTTCATTTCAAAATATTTAATTTTGAAATCACTTTTCAATATTCATTATAAAACGAATAAAATCGATATAAATATCGTTCGTGTCAAAATAATGCATCTCTAATCGACATGGTTTTATGTTTCTCAAAACTTCTTTATTCTATTCAACAAATGAATATTTATTCTATTCAACACATGAATCTATATTTCTTTCAACACACGACTATTTTTGTTATGAAAAATATTATATAAAATCATGGTATCCATCGTTTGATTTTAATTAGACTCCACCGTGTAGTAGTTCTAATTTTAAATATGATAAAGATGTAAATTTTACTGTTAAAATATTTTACTCAACACATGAACATCGTCATCACATGACTATTTTTATATTCAACACATGAATTTTCTTTTATAATATTCATTATTTTCCCAATTGGAATGAGGCCCAATCAATTACAATATAATGTTAATTATATGGATTCCATACAACACATGTATATAATAGTAATGATAAACAATCAACCATCATCCAAGGTGCACCACACAACTGCGTAAGCATCAAATATAAATAATCAACGCTTACACAGCCTGTCGACCAATCGATCGACATACAATTGAATAATTGGGATTAGTGTACGCCAAATATCATCCCAACACCCGTGTGGGATTTCAAATCAACAAACACAAATTTTTATTTGTGCAGTTGGGCGATGTGTAAAATTTATCGACCGAATCAATATCAGTCAAATCGGTGTATATAAAAAAATCGGCCGATTTGTTTATAAACATTTATTTACTCACATTCACGTTAAAAATTATATTTTTAACGATAAAATATTTATTTCAACACATGAATATATTTCATTATCTATTTCACATCAACTTCACAAACAAATTTCACAATACATCAAACAAGCATACAAGCCATCCATGGTCTGTGGATGACGGGTGTCGGGTGCTGCTAAGCACCGTCTGCATCCTAGTATATATATATAACTAGAAAAGGAAATTTGAGTGAGAAGTTCTCACCAATAACTATCCAATCATCTCGACTCTTCTTAAGTAGAAATCTTCGTCGTTCTCACCTTTCGTCATTTTCGTTGCCCGTAGCCACTACATATATAAAAATTGAATTTTTACTTTGCTATTCAATATATAAAAATCGAATTTTTACTTTGCTATTCAATATATAAAAATCGCATTTTTACTTTGCTATTCAATATAGAAAAATCGAATTTTTACTTTGCTATTCAATATATAAAAATCGAATTTTTTACTTTGCTATTCAATATATAAAAATCGCATTTTTACTTCGCTATTCAATATATAAAAATCGAATTTTTACTTCGCTATTCAATATATAAAAATTGAATTTTTACTTTGCTATTCAATATATAAAAATCGCATTTTTACTTCGCTCTTCAATATATAAAAATCACATTTTTACTTCACTATTCAATATATATAAATCGAAGCTTTTTATTTGCTAAAAATCGAAGCTTTCAAATTAAAAATCAACGAAAACTTACAGCATTTATCTTAGGGGTTCACCTCGCCGGAGAAGGGGTGTAGAAGGCTCGTAGGGGGTTGGGTGGTCGGTTGCAGGCCATCTAGGGCGTGGTGCGTTGGGTTTCGAATCTCAAGGGGCTAGGGTTCGGGTTTTTCGGGGCGGCTTTGGGTCTCGTGGAAGAGGAGAGGAACGAGGGGAGAGAAGAGAGGGCGAGAGGGGGGCGCGGTCGTGGTTGGATGGTTCGGTGCTGGCGTAGGCGGAGCAGGGGTCCACGGTGGCAGCGTGGGGCTTCGGGGTGTTTCCGTTCGAGGCTGGAAGGAAAGAAGGAGAAGGCGGAGATTGGAGGGGGGGCCGCGCCTGAGGTGGGGCGTGACCGTCGTCGATCACCAGGGGGAGGCGGCGACGGTACACCCCCCACCCCCCCCCCCCCGGTCGCTCCTTCCCCCCATTTTTTGTTTGGTCTGACTTTTCAAAATGAACGCGGCCTGGGGTAAAGAGATGAAGGAAGATTTTTAATTATTTATTTAATTTTTTTTATTTTTTTTCCACCCAAAAAGCATCTTTTATTTTCGACCTCAAAACGAGGCCCACCGCCTGTCGTCCATAGCTAATTACCTCCATTCCGAACATAATGGGATATGTATCGTAAGCTGATTTGGGAGTTACAATCAGTTTCCGTTGAAATCAACATATAACTCTATATATTGAATTTGAACGCGCATTTCAATTTACCGGGGTCACATACTAACTCTAAAAATTCCCAAAAAATATTTTCTACCTTCGTATTGACGATACGGTCCTGACAAAACTAGTTTCGTCGAATTCCGAGACCGTTGGAAAAATGGCCCTTTTCCAGTCGATTAAAATCAACTGAAACTGGTCAAACACGTTTTACTTTGCCACGCTCACATATTGATTCGAAAAAATATGAAATTTGGAATCTAGCAATAATTTGACATCACGGATCCAACAAAAGTGGTTTCGTCGAAATCCGAGGTCGTTTGCAAAATGTCTATTTTTAAGGGCCTGAATTCCATAGGGACTATTCAGAATTTTCAACTGGACATATCATTTGATTCCCGCTATGAAATTTCAATTTTTCGGATTCGTTGGAAAGATATTCTCAATTAGATCCTATTATTTTTGGTTTCACTAAAATCCGGATTGTTTTGCACTCGTACATTCAATTGAAATTTGAAATTGAATTATCGAACTAGCGCGCCATTTTCAATTCTATTTATAATTATAAATAATTATTTATATTCTAACGACGACGTGTTTAATATATACGTCGAATTCTATTCAAAATAAATTTTTGTCGTCATTATTTAAAATAATCTATTTTAAATGTTCAAAATTCGCTATAATTGCCAAAATAAAAATTTTAAACTGGTCCAGATTTTCGGGTTGTTACAGACCCCCTTTGTTTCCTCCTCTTTTCTCCCTTCGCGCCCCCTAAGGTGCTCAGGTTGGAACTAGCACCAGTGGAGCTTGATTTTGGACTGCTTTTAGAAGATTGCTTGGATCGCTGAAGTAAAGTTCAGCTTCTTTTTTAATTATTGCTATTTTATATTGGGGATTATGTTTTTCAGTTTATGTACTTTTGGTAGTCAAGATGGATATTATATACTTTGACTCTGGTTTTTGATGATGTAAGCAAACATATGTGTTTTCCGCTGCAATGAAATAAAGTTTTAAATCTTTGAGTACTATTTATATCTGTCTTGTTGTTAAGTTTCCGTTCTGTACTTACTTAAAACGCTCCATAGAAGTTAATGCATTCCCTTTGTGAGTGACATTAATGGACGTGGGGTGTTACAGGCGTTAAGCAAGAGAATAAATTCTCCACCACCAAACAAATATATATTTAGCAGAGTTCAACAATACCGTTCAAAATTCAATGTTAGACATGTAATCCTGCCTTTCACTGGGTTAAAAAACCAATGTCATCTAAAACACAGTTCACGATAAACCCAAAATCACATTCCATTAATTATGGAATCTTCACGAAAAACAGATCAATATATAATCGATATCAATTTCCGTATCCAACTAATAATATAAGTGGAATAACAACAAAGTCTTTTAAATTCCGTATATATTAACAGTTTTCCTCCACAGAAGCTCACTTCGATTATTATTAAATCGAATTCCATTCAATTCAAATTTAATATATTAAATTGGAAAACTTTATTTTAGAAAATTTCCATTTAATCTTAACAAAAGAGTTATATATTCCAAATCACATTTCACTGTAAATCAGGTTAAAGAACGAATGTCGTTAAAAACATAGTTCGCAATAAACCCAATTCACATTCCATTTTATTCCAATTACTAAATATAATTGGAAACTCTAATAATCTTAATTAAAGGATTTATTCTTTTCACACGGGGTTTAAGAGCAGTGTTACTGAAGACGCCATTCACGATAAACCCAAAATCCAATTTAATATTAAATATAAGGCTCTAAATAGAAATTATATTGGCTTATATTCAATATCAAATTCTGAAACCAACACATATCGTATGGGGAATAACGATATATATCTATCTTCCAAATTCCTCCACAATATCCATTTAGTCACGGAATCCAATATCGAAATATTACAGAGATGAATTCTATTCAAATCCATTCCAATTCATATATTGGAAATTCCTGGTTAGATGAAAACCATTAACAAATCCAATTTATTTTATTTAAAAATTATTGGATTCCAAATCTAGTTAATAACTAGTTCATTTTGATAAAAATATATTTTTATCTTTTCAAATTTGGAATTTTTCATCTCATTTCTTTCCAAATCATTTATTATGATTTTAAACAAATTATTAATATTTTTAATAATTTTATTAAGGCCCTTTCAGTCGATTTCCATAAACGGTCATCGAACTGCATTTACAGCGACTTTTCCAAATTTGATTAGGACATAATTCCAAATCTAACTGTTACATTTAAAATCTCTTATATTCGTTGGAAAGCTCTTTTCGATACGAACCCAATGGTTTCGATTTTAGGAGAATCCATTTAAAACGTATTTAGTAAACCGTTTATAAATTTGTTTGAAAATGGTACCCACTTTCATTTCAATTTTAAATCAAAATTGAACATTCCTTATCATTATAATATTTAAATGATAATATTTTCAAAATATCAAATTTTGAAATAATTTCCTTTTCGATATTCATTATAAAAATGAATAAAATCGATATAAATATCGTTTGCGTTAAAATGGCGCAAATCTAATGAACACGCCTTCATATACTACAACATTTCCGTGTCCATCCAAAATCAGACATCAAATTCACATTTTAATCTTTTACAGAATATTATTTTAAAATATTTGTTATTTTAAAATATTTGTTCTTTCTGAATTGGAATCGGATGCACCCAATTACCATATAATGTTATTTACATGGATTTCATACACATATGTACACATAAATAATTATACACAGTCAACCATCATCCAGAGTGCATTACACAACTGCATAAGCATTAAATATAAATAAATAACGCTTACAACAGTCTGTCAACCAATCGATTGACATACAACTAAACAATTGGGATTAGAGTATGCCAAATATCATCCCAATACCATATGGTGTTTCAACCAAAAAATATTGAATATTATTTGTGTTGTTGGGTGATGTGTAAAATTTATCGTCCCGATCAATATTAGATAAATAAGTGCACATAAACAAATCGTCCGATTTGAAAATTAACATTTACTTTCATTCCAGGAGAATTTAATGTCGTCCATATATACGTTAAAAAATATATTTTTAATGATAAATTATTTATTTTAACACATGAATATTTTATATAGTTCATACTTTCAATGAAAATAATATTTTTATTGTTCAAACAATTTATTCAACACATGAATATTTTATACAGTTCATATACACATTAAAAATTATATTTTTAATGAATAAATATTTATTTCAGAAAATTTTGGCATTATAACGGTGCGATATTAACACCGAAGTAATGTCTAGCACTACCCCTCTCCTGATATTGTCTCGCGCCATACACAACCAATCTAATCAAAATCAAAACCACAATACAATTCATTTTCATAGTACAGTCAATTTCACCACAATTCAACCAAACAACATACATGGTTTGTGCAATAAATAGTGTCGGGGGCTTCTAAGCCCCGTTTGCATCCTAAAATCTATTTAGCTGTAAATTAATTAAAGTGAGAAGGAGTTCTCACTTTGGGATCCACTCCGCCATGCTTTTCTGAAGTTCTGATTCGCTGTTCTGATCCTAGAATTTGCAAACGAGCTCTAATTGTAACGACCCAGCTTTTTACCCGGTTTTCTCCTGTAATTAAACCAACTTAAACCGTTCATAAAGATGGATTGTTAGGGGCACTTACATATTTGCACAAAAATAAAAAGAACTTTTCCATTTTCATTAAAATAATATTACATTAGAGTTACAAGAGGTATATCGAAGTATATCAATTACACAATGGAAAAGATACTAAACTCAGCGGAAGAATGTGAATTCTCCAAGACATAATAGCTCCAGCCAAAACCAGAATCCTGCTTCAACTAACTCCAAGGCTAATTTTGCGAACCAAACTACTAGGTTGCCCGTGTAAAAATTATGGGCACCCGGAGTTTAGGTGTGGGAGCAGTAAACTCTTGGTCAGTCGTGGGACTGGTGTGAGAACTCAAAACAGTTGTTTTTAGGGTTTATTTTAAATTTAGGTAATTCACCGGACCACGCCGCTAATGCAGAACGGGTCTACTCCATATGAATACTAGTGCATAGAAACCTGCAATGACTTTTTGAAAAATGAAGCTATCATAAGCTCGTCCCACGTCACACAATGCAAGCGCACACCAGATGGGTGAGTTTTGCCTTATGATAACCAAAAATGCTTTCATACGTGAAAATCCTCTTTTACTACTATATATAGTGTGAAAACCATTTTTTCAAATAAATGTATTAAACCTAGCTAGCATAATGCCCTATCCCATTATACTGACAATCCTTCCGGTAACCAGCAGGCTATACAATCAAAACTGTAAGGGCTCGTAGTGGAGATTTGGTTTCCAACATGATGGTTCCTGGTACGAAAGATCATTCGTGGGTTCACAAATTTTCTTGTGTGCATTATCCCAGTACTCGCGAATAACGTCCAGACTTGGACTCCGTTATACTAACCCACCATACATGAATCAGCGTACCAACAAATAGAGTCCCAAACTGGGGACTTCATAGTACCCTTTCATCATCACATCCTGGTGCACCGAACATACGAAACGAACATATAACTCTGACCACCAGTTTACCATCAATCCGGGGTGTGAGGTTCGTGAAGGTCACGATATACACAAAGCTACGCTTAAATAAGCCATGCTTTGATCATCCATAGCTCATCATATAACTTAAGCATGCCACATTGTCCATTCACTACACATCACTGATTTCCATCAATATATAACCTCTAAGCTCATACGTCTTAGAGAAGAGTGTTAAGCAAGAGAATAAATTATCTACCACCAAACAGATATATATTAATAAAGATCAATGCTACGTAGTTAATTACAATGTCAGAAACACAATCCATATATGTCCGTTCTGCGTCTGAATGAAACAACAATCCAGAATTCCTTCACATAGTTTAGAGCTTCTTGCCACTTAACTGATATATAAAATTCATCTGCAAATGGGAGCCAGCCATTCGAGACATTCAATAAGTCGCCCTTACGACATGAAGGGTCCCAGTCTTCAATGTCGCCTCCAATGTCTTCAGTTGCTCCACAACGTCGTATTATTACTTGAAATGGACATAATTCTGATCCCAGTCTTTCCAAATAATGAGCGCAATTAAAAACATAATTATGGAGCACACAGGCTTTCTAACAATCTCCTTCTGTCTTGAATTTTGTTAAATTAAACCTCTACATTCTTAAATTATAACAAAATCTATATTTAACCTTTCTCTTTAAAAACACATCCCTTAAATCAAAGATAATTTAGCCTCAAAGCCTTAATTAATTTTCCATTTGATAATTCGGACAGTTTCCTTTGAAAATCCTTACCCCACATTTCAATCATAGTTTCCAATTAAATTGGTTTCCGAACATTCAATTCTATAATTTGAACTAAAAGACTATTCTTCCTTCCCAATTCCTTATTTTTAATTTCCACAAATCAAAGATTTGATTAAATCCCCAAATTACGATATGAATTTCCACAACTCAATCTCATTGGGTTTCAAGAATGATATTATTGAAGATATGATTCATGACAAAACCCAAATCAGTCGATATTGACCATAAGTTACATAGAAATTGTATCTACTTATATTCGATATCAACTCTCATAATTAACGAACACCATAAGTGGAATAACAATATAATAATAGTATCTTCCAAATTCCTCTAATAGTATACGTTTACACCAAAGAATTTCAGATCAAATATCCGAAGATTATTTCTATCTAACTTATCCCAATCAAATTGGGAAACCCATATCTTAATTTAAAGATTTATCCAACTCTTTGACATTAGATCTAGATAGAAATATCATCCACTTATACTTAATATTAATCTCTGTATCCAACTCACACTATAAACGGAATAACGGTGAAATACCTTTTAAATTCCTCAAATAGTAAGATTCATCATCTACTGGATTAATATCAAACATCCGAAGATTTATCTCCAACCATATCCAATTATTTAAAATTGAAAACCCCGTTTTAGTATCAAATAAATCAATTTAATTTCCATATAAAACATTTTCAATACTTTTAAATCTTTGGAACATCCCACCAATCATTTACAAATGATTACTTCTAGTTCGGGAAACAGTTCGTGGTTTACAACTTCAAAATAGATTGTTTTCAAAGAAAGAGTTACCATTGCGTTTCAAAAGCGTTATAAAACAGTTATCTTAACTACTTTGATCAAAATATCGTTTATCTTAGCCAAAACTTAAACTTTATGATTCAAAACACTTTTACATCATTTATAAAGATTTTACAAAAAGTTTCATATTTTAAAATATTTAAAATATCTGTTTATAGTTATGGTCGACAACTGCTCTTACAGCAACCTTTTCCGAATGGTTTTAAACATAACTTAAAAATTATAACCCAAAATAAAAATCAGCTTTCACTCATTTAAAAGCTCTTGTCAATATATATCAACTATTTTTCATTTCTTGGAAATCCGATTTAGATTGCAAAAGTTATAAGCGTTTAAAGTTTGTAACTAAAATACGCAATTTACCATTGTGCGACAAGCTCTTTTTTGACCAAAATAAAAATTATTCTTCAGTACTCCTAAATACCTTAGAAAACCATTATATACTCATGTAAATCATTTAAAACCATTTAAAATAATTTACATTGACTTTCCAAATTTATTTTGGGTTTAAAATTCAACTTTTATTTTTTACTTGATAAATCAAATTCCAATTCATTTCTAAATTCAAAAAATTTCAAATTAACCATCCCATTCGTCAGATCAGCTAGGGATATCCAAGGAGAGCAGGAAACTATATTTTCCAAACCCAAGCCTAGACACTATCCTCTCTGTCATCCTAGAACGTTCCAGTATTTATTTATTCATTTAAAGAACTTTATCAATATATATGAATTCATACATATGGTCTTTCCCAATTATTAACCTTCAATTTCAATAATGATATTGTTTCTAATTACGAAGGAGATTTGTCGATCACCAATGTGATACCGTACTTGTTGTGTCATAGTGTGTGCAAAACAGCATGAACAACCATTATAAACATCTATAGCAACCATCATCAACATAATTAAATAAGTCATAATTGCGCACAAGCGTTATAACACTAACGCTTAATAGAGTGTGTGTTCTAAACTACGCATCCGTCATCCATCGCAACAAACATCAATCATCATTAAACACTAATAATTCATCACTATATTTAAGTTAGTTCAACTATTAATTAAATATATAAACCATGGTTAAAGAGTTCTCACCTAATAACTTTCCAAATCTTCACAGTAGGCGAGCCTAGCTGAGCGAACCGTCGGACAGTATTTCGGTGCAATGTCTTCTTCACCAATACACACACACACACACATATATATATATGTATGTATAATATACACTAATACACTAATCTCTCTCTCTTTATATTATAAGAGGAGGAGGAGGAGGAAGACGGCGAACATTGGCAAGGTGGTGGTGGAAAAAAGGAAGGCTTATGCCATGGAAATAATAATGAGTTAGTCATAAGGATGCAGTAACCTTTACTAATGTTTAGATGTTTAATGTTAATTGTCCATAACCTAATTCTATTTGCAATAGCCATTTGATGATATGTTCTTTAGATCGTTTGCCACGTTGAATCTGAAATGTGGCGGAAACTGAGCAAATGGACAATTATAGTTCAATATATAACTATGGTCTCATCGTCATTTGACTGTTTGTTTGCCTTATGCTTGAAACTTAAATTGGGTTGTCTTATAACAAGTTTACTCTATTTTGGGAGATAACAAGTTTACTGAAAATATATTAACATGTTTGTTGAAAATTTTGTAGATAGATGATTACTCTACTTTCTGGTTAATATTTTCATGGGCGATCCACCAGGTGGATGCATTTTAGCTCACGCATAGGGTCGAGTATCCATGCTTATTAGGTTTATCCAAATGTCGGATGCTGCTGCATTTAACCTTAGTAAAAGGTGCTTTCACTAGCAACTTTTCCCTACTTTGAAGTAGAGACTGTAGTGTATGTTGCATTACATAGTTTGCTTCAAAGAAACTGAAAGTTGCAAGTGAAAACAGCTTTTCCAAAGGTTAAGTGAAGCTGCATTCGACATTTAGATAAAGCTAATAAGCATGGATTACTGACCCTGCGTGCAAGCTAATATGCATCCACCTGGTGGATCGCCCCAGTAAATTCTTAATCAAAAAGTCGAGTATGTGTGTCATCCGAAGATGATGATTTGATATCTTTAGAAGTTGGTGTAGGTATATATTATTTTACACTTATCTCTACATAGTATCTTACATAAGAATTGAATGGACATGTTGTGTGCACATCTTGAATATTCGTTTGGTTTATTTGTTCCTTTTTGTGTGTATAGGAGGATGTTCTGTATGCTAGGGTACGAATTACCGGTGTTGCAGATTGACTACGGTTCAGGTGATTCTTCTTTTGGGTTTCTAGGTTGTCTATGAAAGTTCAAGAAATCATGTCATTAGCATCATAAACATGTTAAGATAGATACAATTGACTAATATGCACACACGAACACAAAGACACGATTTGCCCTTCACTGTTATCAGTACGGCGCTCGACTAGTCGTCGACTAGTCTACTAATCGAGATCAAACCATCGACATGAAGTCTTGGCTTGCTTTTTTTATGAATTTCGGGCACATGGATAGAAATTAGTCGACTAATTGGCTAGTCGATTTGACTAGGTTGTTATTGGACTCCAGTGAAGTATTTGTACACAAATACATTGATCGACTACGGTGAAATTTCACAAACACACTGATCGATATGATATTAGTGTCCAGTGAAATTACACAAACACACTGGTCGACTAGTCGATCAGAACACCTTACTGAGATCGACTACTAGTGTACACAAACACACTGATCGACATACACTTATCTCTGTATTCATGTTTACATCTCAGTCACAGTGAGTTACAATGTCGATCTCCTGTCCAGTGAAGTGTTTGTAACTTGTTTCTTGTATTTTATAGGTAGTCCTGTTGGAGATTTTGGTGCTTTTGTGGTGCTGGAACTCAGGCTGCAGTCTGTCACGATTCTGTTTTGCTGCCAGTCAATGAAACATACACAGGTTGGTTATCACGCTCAATCTTCCCGGCCTTGACTGGATTTTTTTCAGGCTGATATGTTTTTGCCTTTTTTGTTAGTTTTTAATGTGATGAAAATCTTTGAGTATAGTTTTTTCGTGTTATGACAAAACTTGTAATACTTTGAGTGTGTGTGTATATATATATATATAAAATTTGTGGTACATATGCTCTGTGTTATGAAAAATATATGCTACAGTTTCTATTTATATACACACACACACACATATGATAGATATATATACACGTATATATATGTGTGTGTGCGTGTGTGCGTGTGTACACACACATATAATTAGATACAGTTAGAGGCCGTGTCTGATTACACTTTAGATACGGCAAAGCAGTATGTTATTTCTAATGAGATAAGCTTTATAGTCGTACATAATAATTTAACGCACCATTTTTTTATACGGCTCATTACCGTGCCTAACTGCTTTAGATACGACTAAAAGCTAAGCCTAATTAGCATATATGGTGTAGTGGTTATTGCGTAGAAGTTAAGAAGAGGAATAAAATTGTATGCCCGACAAAAAGGTAATATTTATTGTATGGGGTGGGTTTGATGAATTTATAAGTCGATTGGCAAGTTGCTTGGCTTTTTGATTTTCTTTTTTTATTGATGAGAGCCCAGAGTGGCAAGCTGTGGTTATACCGATCAACCCGCTCAAAGTATGTTATGGCGAATTTTTTTAAAAATTTAAGGCATTAGCCAAATTTCGAGAAATTGGGAAGTTCTCAGAAACTATGAAGTTGAAGAACTTGAGTTAGAATGAAGGTTGAGTTGGATAAGTAAACGACCTTTAGTTCTGTCTTCCTTTTCGGGGATGAAAAGATTTTAAGTGGGGGAGATTGTAATAACCCTGAATTTTGGAACCAATTTTAAATTTATTTTCAATTGATTCTAATGGATTTTAAATTTATTTATTTTGAGAATTTAACGATTTAGAATTTATTTAAAAACTAAGTTAGAACGTATAAATTTAAAATTTAATTAAAACGAACTCGTAATGTAGCGGTATTTTAAAATTTATTTTTGAACTTCAATTGTATGTATAGAATTCGATATGTCGGATTTCGGTAAAATAAGAAACGTTAGGATCTATTTAATAACATCTTTATAACGAATATAAGGAATTGAGATTTCGTATTATAAATTATAAGTTATGTCCAAATTAATATTTGAAATAGTTGCTCTAAAATTTAATAATATTTTATCAATATTATATACGCCTTAAAAATATCCATTTTGCAAATGACCTTCATTTTCAACGAAACCAATTTTTTGGATTCGTAATATTAAATTTTTGCTAGATTCTGAATTTCGTAATTTTTTGGAGTTAGTATGTGGTCGTGGCAAATTAAAACATATGTTGAAATCAATTTTGAATGTTATATTGATTTATATTCTAATTTAGGTAAAAATTGATCAAACCAATCGAATCAGCTTACGAAACATATCCAATTGTGTCTGGAATGGGGTTATTTGGCTGAAGGGGAAAGTCGTTGGGATTCGTTTGGATTTTGGAGCCATAACGAAGTAAAATTTATATAAAATAATAATAAATACTATTATATATAAACCATTTCCTTTCTAAACCCTAGCTTAACTTTACAGCCGCCAGCCCTAACTAAATCCATGGCTTAAACAATCCCATTTTCATTCGCTGGTCCCTCTTAATCCACCACGAATTAACAAAATTTTTCAAGATGGATGTTGTAGAGATTTCCACGATCTTTGTTTCTATATGGCATTGATCATCTCTAGGGTAGTATTTTGGGAGAAATCGCTCCTCCAAAAAGCGTCATTCGAAGGCAATTACAGGCCATGATAGGCCATCGAGCCTTGTGCCACGATAGGCGCAGGGTGGCGACGTTCTGGCGCACGAGGTGGAGGTGGCCGATCAACTTCTGGCGTTGCATGTGATGGGTTGTAAATTTAATAGGTTTGAATCTCTATTTCTCAAAATAGAAAATTTGAACGTGTTATTTACTATATATCTAAATATTAATATTTTGAATACAATAAACATAAAAAAAATTTGTTCAAAATAAATGTTATAAACATATATAGTTGACGCTATGTTCATCTTTTATTGTTGCAATAATCAAGTCAAAACCTGTGATACAAGTTTATATGTTATTGTGATTGTTTTTTTTTTTTTTCATTTTATTGTCATATGCACACTAATGTTATGGTTGATGAGAAATATGGAAAATGACTTGTATACCTTAAGAATTCAATAGGATTGACAATTCAAATTCGTGGTAAGGACGCTAATCTCGTTCGCTTAATTTACACACACACATACATATATATAATGTAATCAATGTATGTAAATGTGTATTAAGTGCGTTATAAATATGATTAAATTAGGAACAGAATTTAAATGTCCCCATTGGAACTTGTATGGTTGTATATTTGTGAGTTAGTGGCTTAATTAATATTTGACACATACACACAAGGTTAACTGTTACTTGTAGTAGATGTTCACACAGAACCTACTGGCATATCTAAGGCCTACAAGTAAATCTGATTAATGTGAGAGGTCTAGGTTTCATGAGCCATTATAGTTAGTATGCTATGATGTGAAGTTAGGCCCAACTTATAGTAGAAGCCTACCCAGAACAGTCTGACAAATCCAGCATCTACTGGTAGGCCTAATATGAGATATCTAGTGAGCATATATATATATATATATATATATATATATATATATATATATATATATATATTATTGTGTGCGAAGTAGGTCTGCCTTGGAAAAAGGTAATAAGTGGTTGACATATCTCTTATTGGGTGTTTAGCAGTTAGGACTAGGTTCATTCCTATGGTTCATTCCTTGGTTCAGAACCCAAGTCGTTGGACCAGCCCTTCGAGAAGTGATTATTGGGTATGCCTTCCTCCTATAAGGTATTAAATGGTCCAAGTTGATGATAACGTGAGTAGGGTGGTTCTCCAAGTAGTGTCCGCTTCTTATCTAGGGGCTAAGAAGGGTTGACCTATGGACGATTATGTATACATGGCCTAAGGAACCACCGTCTAAGGGAAGTGTTAAGTGGCTAGGAGTTCACCGGTAGGGACAACTAGATAGTAACAAGAGGGCTCGCCAGCGGGCTCTTTGTATAAGAAGTCGTGTCCCAACCCCAAAGTCTGGTATTAAGTAGCCATTACTATTTCTCTCCTTATATAAGAGTTATCTTTATAACGTTTAACATTAAAACGGGATCTTAAGTGGCTTGAGGTCCTCCATTAGGTATTAAGTGACTAAAGGGATGTCCGCCCAAAATAAATATGGTATTAGGTAACCATAGGAGGTTCGCACCCTTAAATTACTTTCGCTTTGGGTGTTAAGTGACTTTAGGATGTCTGCCTTATATGATTACCTTGTGTGTTTGTTACAAAGACATAACTTGAAAAGTTTACAACTGCCAAATGCAGGAAATAACTCTCTTAACCTACTTGTATTTCATTCACCTGAACTTTATGCTTTGACCTCCCTTCTCTTAACATTAACAGGAAAACAGGTGAGACAGATGATTAAGGATGGATAATGATTTCTTGGAGGAGGAGCTTCTTTGTAATAACCCAGAAAATCCGAACCAATTTAAAAAATTTATTTTGGCAGCTTTAGTGAATTTTGAATTTTTAAAATGAATTGCTTTAAATAATAACGACGAGAAATTTATTTTGAATAGAATTAGAATGAATATATTTATATAGATCATCGTTAGAATATAAATATTTATTTTAAATTATAAAGGGAATTGAAAATGGCGTGGTAGTTCGAAAATTCGATTTCAAATTTCAAATGAATGTACAGGATTCAAAATAAACCGAATTTTAGCAAAACCAAGAATATTAGAATCTAATTGAAAATATCTTTCCAACGAATCCGAAAAATTGAAATTTCATAGCGGGGATAAAAAGTTATGCCCATTTGAAAATTCAGAATAGTCGCTATGGAATTTTGGCCCTTAAAAATAGCCATTTTGCAAACGACCTCCGTTCTCGACGAAACCACTTTTGTTGGATCCGGGATGTCTAATTATTGCTAGATTCCAAAATTCATAATTTTTGAAAGCAATATGTGAGCGTGGCGAAGTAAAACATGTTTTGTCAGTTTCAGTCAATTTGGATCAACCAGAAAATAGCCATTTTTCAAACGGTCTTCAAATTTGACGAAATTAGTTTTGTTAGGACCGTATCGTCAATACGAAGCTAGAAATATTTTTTTTGGAATTTTTCGGGTCCGTATGTGGCCCCGGTAAATTGAAATGTACGTTAAATTCAATATTGATTGGAATATTAATTTATATTGCAATTTTAACAAAAACTGATCATAACCAACGAATTGGCTTACGGGACATATCCCATTGCGTTCGGAATGGGGGTAATTAGCTAGGGGCGACAGTCGTTGGGTTTGAATTGATGTTCGATTGTAAAGACATGTATTAAGTGGAAATTAAATAATAATTAAATTAAATTATATAATCCTATCTCCTACTAGCCCTAGTCAAACCCTTCATCTGTTGGTCAAATCCCGCCCCCATCTCAAATAAAAAACGAAGAAACCCGCTATCCCCTGCCTCGTCAGCCCCCTGACGCCATCGCGTCGCCGCACGCTGGAGTTGCCGCTACACCCCGTGCCTAGCGCCATCGCCACTTCGCGCCACCCCCCTCTCTCCTCCGTCGATCACCTCCCTCGATGCCCCCGACCCCTAATTCGATTTCTCCAATCGGGGAAAATAAAAGCCTGCGCCCTCCCTGCCGAGACCCCCACCGCAGTTGATGACCTCCCTCCGCCGCTCCCCCCCACTTCGCTGTAGCTCCGACGAGCCTCATCCCTCCGCCACTAATGACCATCGACTTCACTTCTTCGAAAAACAATAAGTTTTATGTTTTATTTCATAGCAAAAACTGTTTTTTTATATAGTAAAAACTTTTTGTTTATTATAGTAAAATTTTGATTTCTATTATAGCAAAAACCGATTTTTATTTTCATTATATAAAGAATAGATTTTTCATTAGAAAAGAATAGATTTTTTATTATAGAAAAAATTAGATTTTTAAACAGGGAAAGAATTGATTTTTGTAAATAAAAAGATACGATTTATATATATATATGAAAGCGAAATAAAAATTCGATTTGTACATCCATGGTTTTGAAATAAAAATTCGATCCTTATATGAAAAGTAGAGATATAAAAATATAATTTTTATATAGAAAGAAGCATTGTAAAAATATAAGATTTTTATATTTGAAGTGCCATTATAAAAATATGATTTTAGTATATGAACATCATATTAAAAATGCGATTTTTACTATGAACAGCGGGAAAAGATCGCATTAGAAAATAAGGCAAATCAAAACCGTTCAGAAAGATAGAATGGCGGAGTGGAACCCAAAGGTGAGAACTCCTCAATTTTATTTTATTTTCTAGTTAAAAGATATACTAGGATGCAGACGGTGCTTAGCAGCGCCCGACACCCATCGTCCACAGACCATGGACAACTTGTTTGTTTGATTTTATTGTGAAAGTTGATTGTGTGATGTGGAATGGAATAAATATTTTATAGTTAAAAAAAATAAATTTTAATGTGTATATGAATAAATAAATATTTATAAACAAATCGGACGAATTGTTTATGAAAACACATTTGACTGATATTGATTGGGACGATAAATTTTACACATCGCCCAACTGCACAAATAAAACATGTGTTTTATTGTTTGAAACCCACACGGGTATTGGGATGATATATGACATACACTGGTCCCCATAATTAGTTGTATGTCGATCGATTGATTGACAGACTATGTAAGCGTTAAATATTTATATTTGATGCTTATGCAGTGTAGAATGCACTATGGATGATGATTGACTGTGTTTGATTGTTGTTGTATACATGTGTATATGAAATCCATATAAATCAAATTATATGGTAATTGACTATGTCTGATTCCAGTTCAGAAAATAACGATTATTCTAAAATAACGATTATTCTAAAATAACGGAATATTAAATTTGGATTAGAAATTGAATATGAAGTTGAAATCGTTTTGAAAACGAATTTAAAATGATTTATAAAATACGTTTTAAAAGGAAATCGATGAAATATATATTATATAATGGCCTGAATAGAATGCACCGCGCTGCGGTAGTTCGCGAATTTCGACCATTGACTTCGAACGGACATTACGGGAGATTCATCCGTCGGATTTTCCTAATACTGGAACCATTGGGTTCGTATCGAAAAAAGCTTTCTAAGGAATATTAGAGAATTGAAATCTAACGGTTGGATTTGGAATTATGTCCAAATCAAATTTGAAAAAGGTCGTTGTAAGTGCAGTTCGATGGCCGTTTATGGAAATCGACTGTATGGGCCTTGATAAAATTATTAAAAATATCAATAATTAGTGTTAAATCATAAGAAATGATTTGGAAAGAATTGGGATGAAAAATTCCATATTTGAAAAGATATAAATAGTTTTTTATCAAAATGAACTACTTTTGAACTAGAATTATAATCCAATTATTTTTAAAATAAATAATTTGGATTTGAAATGGTTTTAAAAATAACCAGAACTTCCAATATATAAATTGGAAATGGGTTTGAATCGAAATTGTCTTCAGAATATTTCGATGCTGGATTTCATGATTATACGGATTTTGTTATGGGAATTTGAAAGATATATTTATATTGATATCTCCAATACGATATTTGTTAGTTTCAGAATTTGATATTGAATATAAGCCGACATATTTTCTATTCAGAGCCTTGTATTTAATATCAAATTTGAATTTTGGGTTCGTCGTGAATGGTATCTTTAATAATACTGTTCTTGAACCGAATGGAGTTAAGAAAATTAGAAACTGACTAGAGATTAGTTAAGTTGAATGGTTTCCTGGGTATTAATCTGATGTTGGTTTCGGCCTTCGGGGTTAATACTTAGGGATTGTTCTCTTACTAATTTACGGTTAGAGGCTAATGTGAATTGGGTTTATTGTAAACTTTGTTTTTAATGACATTTGTTCTTTAACCCGATTTACAGTGAAATGTGATTTGGGATTTATAAATCTTTATATTAAGATTTAACGGGAATTTTCTAAGGTAACATTTTCCAATTTAATATATTAAATTGGAATTGAATGGAATTCGATTTGATAATAATCGAAATGAAATTCTGTGGAGGAAGACTGTTAATACAGATGGAATTTAAAAGGCATTGCCGGTATTCCATTTATATTATTGGTCGGATACAGAAATTGATATTGATTATATATTGGTTTGTTCTTCCGTGAAGATTCCATAATTGATGGAATGTGATTTGGGTTGTCGTGAATGGTATCTTTAATAATACCGTTCTTAGACCCAATAGAGTTAAGAAAATAAGAAACTAACTGGAGATTAGTTAAGTTGAATTGTTTCCTGGGTATTGATCTGATGCTGGTTTCGGCCTTCGGGGTTAATACTTAGGGAATTGTTCATTTGCTAATTTACGGTTAAAGGCTGATGGAATGGAATGTGATTTTGGGTTTATAGTGAACCGTGTTTTAAATGACATTGGTTCTTTAACCCAGTTAAAGACAGGATATGATTTTCCAAGTTAAACAATCGTTAATATTATTTTTTGGGAAGATTAAAACCGAGTGGAGTTTTAATGCATCTTTAGTTGATTGAATTGATATCCAAAGGGAGATTAAAGAATAAATTTAAAGAATGTATCTTTGATAAAATTAATGGGAAACTTTCCCAAAGTATATGAATATTTGGATAAATATTCTGGATTGGAATGAGGCGTATGTTGTGTTTTTATAGCACTTGTTTATTATATACGCGAATTATTCAGAAATAACGGGTTTATCCCATTCTGAATAACTGATTCGACGATGTGTCGAGGATGAAGATGGTGGTTGAAGACCAGAGGTCTTCACATCGTTTAGATGATTACTGAGGTCTTGATTGGGCTGTACACCCAAGACAAGGTAATAAGTGGTGATCGTCCAGACATACTTGGAGATCGACGGATATGCGAGGGCCTCTCCCCTGTATTGGACATATAGGGGAGGAATAAGGTGCCTCCGGTTTCATTCAGACCCAGAACGAACTTGTAAATGGATGTGCGTCTGACATCGGATTTCATTCTGTGTAATTGATATACATCGGTTGCATAGCGTGAATTGCCTGTGTGGCATGCTGAGATGCAAATGATCAGGGCTTCTGTTGAAAAGCAGAGTCTTGTGGTTGATGATCAAAGCACGGCTTTAATATAGCGTAGCTTTGCGTAGCGTTAATTCGCGAGCCTCACACCCCGGTGTGAACCAAAAACGGGAGAGGATTGCTGGGAGAGCATGTGTTTCCTTCTAGCTAGGAGTGGTGTTAGTGGTTTTACACACCCTGACATTTTACTTATGTGGATGATGGATTTCGAGGCGCCTCAGTTATATCGGTCAATCCGGGGCCGATGGAGTCATTTGGCTCATTTACGCCCATAGGGTGGGGAAACGGAGTGTTCAGGCATTTCAATCCACATCGACTGGACCGGCCCTAAAGATCCAAGGGTCGATGCGTTCTGATCTTGAGATATGGGCTATATTGTCTCGAAACGGTAAGGGCGGTCCCTTTCCTTGGTTCACAGATGGAAATCCAACTTCCAATACGTGACATTTGCGGTTTTGATTATAGAGCCTAGTATTGGTGACATAATATATGGTACCCATGTCGTCTAGGATTGATACATTTATATTTGAAGTTGTTTTAAACACTATACACTTATAATAGTATCAAATGATTTCTTTTTAACGTACCAAGCATGTTTGGCTATTATAAGGGAAAACCATATCCCCCGCTTGCGTTGCATTGTGTGATAGGACCTGGGTCTTATAATAGCTTCATTTTTCCAAAAAGCATTGCGATGTTTTGTTATATGCACTGGTATCCTTGGAAGGAAACCTGTTCCGTGTTACACGACGTGGTCCATTGATTTACCGAACTTTAAAATAAAGATTAATAACCATTTTAGTTCTCGCACCAGTCACATGACTGACCTGGAGTTTATTGTTTTAAACTAAACTCTGGGTGCCCTTATTTTGCACGGGCAGCTAGTAGTTTTGGTTTTGCAGATTTATATTCATAGGAACCTAGTTTACAACTGGAATGATATTCGGAAAGCTCTGTATCCGTATATTCTTTTCAGTTTTGTTTTGTATTATTTTTCCGCTGCTATGTATTTAAATGTAATTTAAATCTCTGATATTGTTCGAATGTGTAATATTTATTTTATACTTTGTTATATTCTTGTATTCTGATGGAATTGTTGTAATAACAATGAAATGTTCTCCTGTTTGTGTTTTGATTTGTCTTGTCCTCAATTCAATCCGTGCTTTCCTTCACAGGGAAGTTCAGGTCGTTTCATTCTTGAAGATCTAGCTATTATGATTATTGCTTATTTACTACTATTGTTATGTAATTGGGATGAACAATGATGTATCTTGAAGTTTGAGACATATTGTAACTCTATATTGCGGTTTTTAAATAATTGTCAAATCTTATATTTATGCTACTATATTTCTTTTCCCATCCCCTGTGTGAGTTCTTATTTTTGTTTTACATTTCTCTATATTCATTTTAAGTTAATCCTTATAGGAACAAACGATTTGTTTAGAATGGCTCTAAGTAACGATAGGCCATTTCTGGGTTGAAATTTAGGCCCATTCCGGGTGGCTTATTATAGTTACCCTATATAAAGGGGACTTTTAATCAAGAGTTAGATCTAACTCTGAAATTTGAGTATCATTATAACGCTAGAGAGAAGTCAATAAATTTTAAGAATAACAGCAACATTAAGAAAGGAAAAAAGATGTCTTGCATCTATGACAAGAAGCAACATGGGACAAGTGCTAAGAAGGTAGAAGGAGCTACAACTTTAAAGACTAAAAGAAAATTATATACTACAATTATGGGAAGGAAGGGCATATGAGAGCCAACTTTCGCACTGGAAAGGTAGCATCCTACCAGTGCTGTAACTATGGGAAAGAAGGGCAGATTAAAAAGTATTGCCCTGAACCAAAAAGGCAAGCAAAAGTTGAATCTTTAAAAGGCAAAGGAAGGTCAAACAAGGGGATTAATGCAGGAGAAACTGGATAAGTGGAAGGTATACTTTTGATCAAAACCTTACCTATTAATGTGGTATATGGCACAGGTGCCACACACTCACTAATATCCCATGACATTGCTCAAAAATTAGAACTCATGTAACGTCCCATATATTTTAACGATATATTAATTAATTAATTTAATTATTTAAATAATGAAATGGTAATTTAATTTGGCTCAAATTAAATATTTCTGATTTATATCTATTAATATAAATAATGGAATGACATGTTTATTTCCGAAATGGTCGGAAATAAGTTGAATTGGTAATATTGTGTAAAATGGATAATATGAGATATTAAATCGAGTTATATTCGTGTTACAATAACGAATATATTATTATAAACGATAGTTGAATGTATAAATTATAATATAATTATAAATGAGCTCGTACCATCGCGGTATTTCGTAATATTGAGTTCTGAACTTCAAACGATTATACAGGTTTTGTTATAAGTCGGATTTCTTTGAAACAAGAAACGCTTGAATCTGTTGAGCTATATTTTTGTAATAAAAGTGAAAAATCGAGATTTCGTCTTATAGATTGTGAGTTATGTCTAAATCAAATTTTTAGATAGTCGCTATGGAATCGTTTATAAGCCATAAATAATATTTAATTATAATAAATTATTTATTTCAAATTTGGGCAACATTTTTGAGATCTAGCTATAATTTAATTTATAGAAATTTTTCTGTAATTTTTATTTTGGAAAATAATCAACATTTTATTTGAAGTGTTTTACATCCTATATCAGCACTTTTGAAATTTCACAGAATATGCTAACTCGTGTATTTTATTATATATTTGTGATCGTGGCGCCCTGCTGTGCGCAAGGGTAGTTTTATTTTTGTCGTAAGAAGTCCATTAACGAGCTATATTTAATACAACTGGTTACCCTTAGTAAAATAAAGTAAATAAAAAAATACCTAGATATTTGTTCCTTAGTTGCTAAGGAATCGTACAGCCCATATGCTTTTATTTTCGTAGAGACTATGATGTGAAAATACATGCAAACTTCATGGTTAAGTTAGAATCTAACCAACCCTAAACTAGAAAGCAGTCATCGAAATCACTCCAAACCTATGCTATGATAACTTAACTTAACTCCTAAGGCTCCGCACCGCATTTATAAATGAAGAGCAACGCCTCATCTACTTCCTTTTCCCGAGTGTTTTTAATCTTTAATGGCTTCCTAAGATTTTATCAAACCAAATCTCCCTCTAAAAGTTCTCGAAACACATGTATTAACGTTGCTCACCATTTTCTCTTTGCTGCCATAGGCTTTTCTGTCCGTTCAATGGAAAATTGCATCACTCAAATGAGAGCTGCGAATGTTTTGGAGGAATGGAGTGTGTGAGGCCGAGATAGGACATGTGGAAATGTACAAGGGTCCACGGTTTTATTTTTGGAAAGAAAATAACACGAGAATAGACAGAACGTAAAAGGTGGAAATTTATGAAGTATGAATGTTGCGTGAAGAAGCATAAAAAGAAGTTGGGCATAATTATGAAGACACAAGTGGGAAGCACAAAAGTTTTCAATGTGCATGGAGCGGGCTAATGGAATCAGGGAAGAGTTTGAAATGGTGGAGGACTGTGCGTAAAAGGGTGGAGTTAAGGGTATGGAAATGGCATTCGAACATTTTGTTGGAGCTGCAGGTCATGGTATATATATTTTTTTGATGGAGAAGAAATAGAAAGTGGCATTAATGGCCATTTCAACTGTACAGTTTGGTGAATGGAGGAAGGATGTATAGTGGGAGCGGATCATGTATGGGTAAGTGAAAATTATTACGGTCCAGGTTAATTACGAAAATAAAGAAGAACAGAGAAATGGGTTGCCTACGTAAGAATGTAGGATTGAAAATGGCATGTTTAATTGTTACTGAAGTTGTTGCGTGAGTTGCTAGGGGGAAGAAGGAAGGATTAGCGGGCATGGGTATTTAATTATGGGACAGGCTGACTTTAAGGAGAAAGGCCTATTGAAAAAAGGAAAAAAGAAAATAAATAGAAGAAGCCCAAGACAAATGGTATGTGAATTGGAACAAAATAGGAGGGGGAGCCGCTATTGCTTACTTGCGGGTACAGGGTTGGTGATAATAGGTGATCCAATTTCCAATTTAAGTCGTGTTTTATTTTATTTAAATAACGCGTTAACTTGTTAATTTAATATCTGGAACATACGTTATCTGAACTTTGTAAATTTGGTGTCATTAGAATCATATGGCCGCGGGGTATGTACTGGAGTTGATCTGGAGTGGTTTGGAACTCGGTTAAATTTTAGACAAATTAAAAAGGTTGATCAAATCAACCAGCATTAATCGTTATTCAATGATTAATGACCAAAGTGAGTAAACTCACTAACTCTGTCGATTTTTATTATTTTATAAACGTTGTTTAATACTGATAAATAATGGTTGAATGTTTGTGTGACGGTTGATTGAATGATTTGTTAATTTATTGGTTGAGTAATATATATATCGTTATATATTATAATATTTCATATTGATATGAAATTGGAATTATTTATATTGATTAACATCTATGGATTCAGGGAATGGATTCCTCAATAACTATATTATTGTTTTTCATATATTGCATTATATGATGTGACAAATAATCTGCGGTTGATTATTGTGTGTTATGGGATGTTTGAATAACATTGACCTGAAATAATTGGTATTTAAATACCATAAAATATATTCGAATGTATTGGAAAGGGATTTGGGGTTTTAAAAGGAGAAATCTATTTTAAAAATAGAAATGGAATTTCGATTAAGCTAGAATATATAATAACTTGTTTTAATTATATTATAACAAGTGATTTGATTTATAAATGATATTATCAATAATAATAATTATTATTATTAAATAAATTGGAAATTGTTGAAAAGTAAACGATGAATTTATTCGATGTTCGAAATATAAAGAATTGAATAAATCTATAAGAATTTATAATTAGAGTTCGATTATGTCCAGTGATATAAAACAATTTATTTTTAGGAATTATATATTATGTAATTTAGAACTGGTCAAGATAGTTTATATTTAAAACCAATAAATCGAATGTGTATTTGAGATTAAGTTATAACTGATAAACGAAGTATATGAAATGAATTATGAAGTATGAATTGATAAAAGAACTAGATAGATGGAATTTTAAGCTGAAATGGTATTTGGTATTTAATTCCAGATTTGATTGAATATAATGAGTCCACATTTCTATAAAGAAATAATATTCACATTTTAAAGTGAATAATGGTTTAGAAGCAAACGTTTTGCAAATCGGAATGGTGAAAAAAGGAAATTGGTAAATGTTAGAAGTGATAAATTCAAAAGTGAATTTAGAAATTTGAGTGGACCTGAAACGGTGAGTTTATTCCAAGGTTCGGAACGTTAATCGAATATAGATTATTCATAAGGGAGTTATAAGTTGAAATTCGATTATATCACATCTAGGAAAGTAATATTTACTTTCCGTTTTTAGATGAAGATTATTTATTTAATTAGTTAAGTATTATTTATTTATTCAAACTAATGAATAAAAGTTATATTTTAAAGTTAAATGTTTTAGAAACAGAGACTATATCGTTATCATTATAATCAAGCAATTGCCGTTAAAAAAGTGGAAAATTTGAATAGAAAGTTGTGTAAACAGTTTTGTAAATAAGAAATTAAGAAATAGAGTAAAGAACATTAGAAACTGACTGGAATTAGTTATGTTGAATAGTTGTTTGAGTATCGATCTGATAGTGGTTTCGGCCTTCGGGGTTTATACCTAGGGAATTGTTCACTTACTAGTTTACGGTTAGGGAATGAAAGAATAGTGATGCGAGAATAAGATATGGAAATGTTTTCCAATGTTAATTATATTTTCTAATATAGAAAATAAGAGTTGTGGATATATGGAATTTATTCCTGAAGTTAAAAAGAGATATTTTCTAAATATAGAAAATAAATAGTTTAAAATAGATGGAGACATTTTCGAAGAATCGGGAGAGGCTAAGCGAGTTAGAGAAATAATTGGGTAATAACGTTTGAAGGAAATTGAGAAATTAATTAATTATTGATAAATTAATTTACAAGGCTTAGTGTTGATTGATGGTCGATCGACAAAATTTCCATTTGGAAATCGGATCATTGTCGTATGTATGTTTTCCTTTGATAGTTAAATAACAACAATCAAAGTTTTTGACCATTTTTTCGTTCTCAATACGGAGAGACCATGATCATATTTATTATCAGAAAACCACTCCGTGTAGGCATTAGCATTGCGAATCAAGTATGATGAAGATAATTGAAGACTAAGTTGTGCAAGGGCTGTTCTGGCGATCCTAGGTAGAAATTAACTAAGATGGAATTACAGAACAGTGCCTTCAGTTTGTCCAGTCCCAGGACAATATGTATGGATGAATGTCTGACAGAGTATATCTAATAAATCGTGTAAGTTGATCGCTTCAAATGTATTTACGTTGGTGGCAGAGAAATTCGCTTCTCCTAGCTTTATACCGATGGTATTTTTTGGGAAATCAATTTGTGATTTGGCGGGTATGACGATGTGGCATTTAAAGTACATATAGATTTGATCTGTATAATAGTACATTATGACCTCAAGCCTCATCAACTGGGAAAGGATAAAACTCGAGAATGCAGCATGGCTAAGTGGGTCGCACCCAATTAGGGTATACTGTCACCATCTAGAGAATATTCATATTTGTTACTTCTTTCGCTTCTGTATCTCCCGTGAACGGTTATGTTGGTATACCAACTGTAAAGTGACAATATATTCGGAACATTCAAGCGAAATGTATGGTCGGTCATGTGTGGCTGAGTTACAAGATGATCTTGGTAAACTCCAGTGTATCGCTTCTAGAGTACACTTATCGGAAGGTGGTTCCATACCTTGTCATAGTTGGAAATCCATTACCCAACAAGAGCCCGCGGTTTTTGATTGTATATTATATATATATATATAGCGTGAAATGAAAGCGTTCTGCCAGATTGTTATTTACTTGATTTGGATATTATTATAATAATCAGAAAATATTGATCTTAAGAAATATTTTGGGTTATCGTAAGGTAAAAACCGTCTGTGTTTATGTATGGATCGGTCTTATGATTATCATTTCTTTTAAAAAAGCATTTTAAAAATTAAACCAAGTGATTAGAATTTACTCACACCAGTCCAATGACTGAACCAGAGTTTATTTTGTTTTGTTTTCCCAAAACTCCTGGGTGCCAAAATTTGTATGGGGAATCAATTAGTCAGGATTTTACAGATACTTGGAAGAGCTTGGAGCAGGAGGCTTCAACATTAATTATATATATAGAGTATAATTCTGTTGTGATATTATATGTTATTTGTGTATGTATATACAGTTATAACTTTTTATTTCAAAAGTTGTTATATAATATATTTGTTTGTTCCGCTATAAGATTTGTGTTCTGTTTTGTTGTTTACTCGGAAGGTGGTTCCATACCTTATCAACATTGTATTATTGTTTTTCATATATTGCATTATATGATGTGACAAATAATCTATGGTTGGTTATTGTGTGTTATGGGATGTTTGAACAACATTGACTTGAAATAATTCGTATTTAAAAAACGTAAAATATATTCGAATATACTGGAAAGGAATTTGGGGTTTTAAAAGGGAAAATCTATTCTAAAAATAGAAAAGGAATTTCGATTAAGCTAGAATATATAATAACTTGTTCTAATTATATTAAAACAAGTGATTTGATTTATAAACGATGTTATCAATAATAATAATTATTATTATTAAATAAATTGGAAATTGTTGAAAAGTAAACGATGAATTTATTCGATATCCAAAATATAAAGAACTGGATAAATCTACAAGAATTTATAATTAGAGTTTGATTATGTCGAGTGATATAAAACAATTTATTTTTAGAAATATGTATTATATAATTTAGAACTGGTCAAGATAGTTTATATTTGAAACCAATAAATCGTATGTGTATTTGAGGTTAAGTTATTACTGATAAACGAAGTTTATGAAATGAATTATGAAGTATGAATTGATAAAAGAACTAGGTAGATGGAATTTTAAACTGGAATGGTATTTATTATTTAAATGAAGATTGGATTAAATAAAATGAGTCCAAATTTCTATAAAGAAACAATATTCACATTTTAAAGTGAATAACGGTTTATAAGCAAATGTTTTGCAAATCGGAATGGTGATAAAAGGAAATTGGTAAATGCTAGAAGTGATAAATTCAAAAGGGAATTTTGAAATTTAGGTTCACCTAAAATTTTGAGTTTATTCCAAGGTTTAGAATGTTATTCGAATATAGATTATTCGTAAGGGAGTTATAATGAAATGACCCAAACTCGCCCTTGCGGGAAAGCCCGGATTGAGTTGAGAACATGACAAATCAAAACACAAACGACATAACATTTCATTGCATATTACAACAATTACATCAAAGTACAAGAATGTATCAGAGTACGAATAAATATTAGACATTGAAAATACAATATCAGAGATTTAAATTACATAGCAGTGGAAAAATAATAAAATAATACATAACACAATCGAAAGAAATACACGGATACAGAGCGTTCCGAATATAGCTCCAACTGTCAACCAGGATCCTGTGAAAAGAAATCTGCAAAACCAAAACTACCGACTCCCCGTGTGGAAAATATGGGCACCCAGAGTTTAGGTTAAAATAATAAACTCCAGATCAGTCATGGGACTAGTGTGAGAATTAAAAGAGTTATTAATTTTTTACTTTAAAAGTTGGGAAATATGGGACCATGTCGTATAATACGGGACAAGTTTACTCCACATGAATCTTAGTTTAAAATAAAACAACGCAATGCTTTTTGAAAAATGAAGCTATTATAAGACTTAGGTCCCATCACACAATGCAACGCAAGCCGGAGGATAGAGTTTCCCTTATAATAGCCAAACATGCTCGGTACGTATAAAACAAAATTATTTTAATACTACTATAAGTGCATCGTGTTTTAAAAACAACTTCAAATATAATGTACCAATCATAGACGACATGTGTACCATATATCATGACGCCATACTAGTTCTAAAATCAAAACCGCAAGATGTCGTATTGGAAGTTGGATTTCCATCATGAACCAAGGCATCCTTACCGAATTCGAGACACTCTAGCACGTGCCTTAGGTTTCAGACTCAGGTGAGCCCTAATATCTTCTGGGCCGGTCCACAAATACTTTAGTTAATTAGTAATTCCTGAACAATACATTTCCCTGCCCTATGGGGCATAAAATCTGAGCCACTAGGGACTCAATATCCGAGGAGCCTCATTCCATCATCCATATAAGTAAAATGTCTGGGCTCCATACCATGACACCACTCTTAACTAGAAAGAAATGCATGTTCACCCAGTAGTCTTCTCCCGTTTCTGGTTCATACCGGGGTGTGAAGCTCATGAAGTAACGCTATATACAAAGCTATGCTAACTAAAGCTGTGCTTTGATCATCATCCACAAGACTCTGTTTTTCAACAAAAGCCTTGATCATTTGCATCTTGGCATGCCACATTAACAATTCATGCCGTACAACTGATGTCCATCAATATATAACCTCTAAGCTCGTACGTCTTAGAGAAGGGTGTTAAGCAAGAAAATAAATTCTCCACCACCAAACAGATATATATATTTAATAGAAATCAATTAGCACAGAATGAAATCCAATGTCAGACAAACATCCATTTACAACTCTGTTCTGGGTTTGAATGAAACCAGAGGCACCTTATACCTCGTCCCTTATGTCCAATACAAGAGAGAGGTCCTCGCATATCCATCGATCTCCAAGTACATCTGGACGACTACCACTTATTACCTTGTCTTGGGTGTACATCCCAGTCAAGACATTAGTAATCATCCAAACGATGTGAGGAACTCCGGTCTTCAACCACCATCTTCATTGTCGACTTTTAATCGTCGTAGTAATTATTCAGAATGGGTTAAACCGGTCTTTCTGAATAATTCGCATATTTTATAATCAAGTGCTATAAAAATACATCATACGCCTCATTTCAATTCACAATATTCTTTTAATAAAATATTCACGTTATTAGGGAAAGGGTTCCCATTAATTTTATCAAAGATAAATTCTTTTAAATTTATTCTTTATTCTTCTTTTGAATATCATTTCAAAGGATTTTTTTATTAACTAGTCGGGATTAACAAACCTTACCGAAGTAATCATTTATTTATATATATTATCCCAATCCTAACCTATTCATCCCATGGAGCAGAACTAGTAGCACTCCATATCTAACACCCACAGTGTTATCGGTAAATTTAATTACCATTTCACGTTTAAAACTAATTAAAGATTTAAACTATCGCCTGGAGTAAAACTGGTGGTACTCCATTCTCGATCATTTCAAGAATTCGATAAATTAAATTATCTTATTCCCATTTCAATCTAATTAGATATTTATTAGAATTCTAATTTGGTTTTAATATCCAAAAATCATCACTGTCTGATTATTTAAATTTAGGAAATTATTTTTTATCTTTAACTGGGTTAAAGAACTAATGTCATTTAAAACACAGTTCACGGTAAACCCAAATCATCTTCCATTAACTACGGAATCTTCATGGAAAACGGATCAATATATAATCGATATAAATTTCCGTATCTGACTAATAATATGTAACATCCCGAGTTTTGCGACAATTTAAAATATTAAATTTTATGCAATTTAGAACAAAATTGTTTTAAATATTAAAATTTGTGATTTATATCGTATATTGATAAGATATAAACTAAAATTTAATTATTGAAAAATGAACTTCAATAGAATATGTATGATAATAGCAGTGTTTGATAATTTATTTATAATAGAATTTGCAATTTTTTTGGATTAACAAATTATAATGGGTTAACTAATTTTGGAATTTTATATATGTTGAAAATTTAATTTATTGTGTATAGTAATGATTAACATTTGTTGTTTGTACAATGAATGTCCACTCGTAATAAATGTCATTATCTATATGGATTGATAACACAAATTATAGATTGGTTTGTATTGTAATTATTGAGAATTGAAATTTGATTTCTATTTAATTGAATTAAACCGAGTCAATGAATCTATAATTAAAACATTAATGATTTAACTTTGAAAATTTACGGTGAAAACTTAATTGAATGGATTAAGTATTGAAATTTAATTTATTATGACAATTGTGACTTGTTCGATTCCAAATAGATTCATGATTCGTTTATATTGATTGACGGTGAAAGTTGGAATTTCATATTAATATGTTTTAATGGAATTGATTGGCGTAATTAATAATTGAAATAAAATTTTGAATTTTTAAATAATGATATTCGACTTACTTGAACAATAGTAACTTGATTGATTATAATTGGAATTAAAATTTGGTTTGTTTTGGTAAGTATTAAAAATTAATATGTAAGTATTTGAATGAAATTGGCATAATTAATTTTTAATTGGAATTAAAATTGAATTAGGATAATCAATCAAAATTGGAATTTAATAGGAATCGATATAATGGGATAATTGTTTAATTCTCTTATTGACCTTCTATGTATTAAAATAAATTTCATTCCACCCCATCAGCCCACTCTTCATTACGTATAATTTCCTCCATCAGAATTTTTCTCTAATGACACATCAGCGCATTAAATTCATAGTTGAGGTGATTAATTAACGTTAAAAACGGAAAAATACATTTGAATAGCCATGACTATTGATTTTTTTCGGTGATTCATCTCTATACTGTCATTCCACGCAACCATTCTTTCCTATTGTTGAGAAACCATTTGTTCTTTCTTCCTCAAACTTTTCTCCTCTTTGCAAACTTGGATCTCGTGGCGTATTATAACGTGAGGTAAACTTCTAAATTCATTGTTTTACTTTATTTTTCTTTTGTTTTTCATCTGTAAAAAAATATGTGAGCAAAGCTTACCATCGCCAACTAACCCATTTCCCTTCATTTTGGAGCAACCAACTCTTCCTCCCCATTGTGTGAAGAACTGAAATATTTTTTTTAATAAATAAATTTCAATAGCCGAGATGGTCATGACCTCACCTAGGAAATTGTTGTATTAAACATTCAAGTTTGGTTGTTTTCATTTTCTTTTCTTCGACGCATGGAGTTTTCTTTTTCTTTATGCCAAAAGTAGATATTGTTGAATGAGTTGAAACCTGGAACAAAGTTTGTTAAGTTGTTGTAGCATGGACTAATAATTTAGAGCTGCTAGCCCTCTTCTTTCATGCGTTAGTACATGTCAAAATGTGTTTTAATGGCATATATATCAAATCTTGGGAACAATAGCTACTTGTTGTGTACATATATTAGGTGATAGAATAATTTTGGGATGTTACTGTTCATGCATGTTGAACTTTCGAAAGAATGAAAACCAAATTTTGTACCTGGCAAGTGCAATCTATATATGTAGATATATAAAAAAAAAGTGGAAAATATATACATGCACGTGAAATTGAAAGGGAAGGAAACAATGTTTTGTCCCATTTGTTTAGTTTGGATAGCAGAATATGCGCATGTAAAGGAATGTTGTAACTTAGTTCATTAGGCTTAATAGTTGTGGTATCTTCCCTCTTACGAGAAAATTAGTATTGTAAAAAAAAAAGAGTACATGCATGGATCTATGGCATGTTGGATACATGGCTGCCATCCCATGCGCATGTTGAATACATGCATATACTTTAAAGAGAGAATGAAAACAAAGTTTAGTTGTGTAAGTTTAGATGCGAATGTTGGAATCTGAATGTCATAAATGAAATGGTCCAGGCCTTCTAACGTTGCATATATAGTGTGCATGCCTTATAAAAAAAGTTTTATTTTGAAATCAAACGTTTCTTAATTTTTATGTGTCTTGACCGAAATTTGTTTGTCTAGTTCGTTGAGGTTTCAGTGCCGTTCGTTTCTACGCCTCTCTGTTACCGTCTCTATTTCTGTGCCACTGAAAGTGAGTTCAACTCACACCTAACTAAAATATTCAATTGTTAGTTAAATTAAATTCATGTTATGATATGATTGCTTTTGTTGATGTTTGACAGTTTAAATTTATTATTATGTTAAATCTGCATAGACTGTATAATTTAATTTAACTGCTGATATAAGTTGTACGGTTATAAATTAATTTCTTGTTTAAAAACCTCATACTTGATAACTAGTAAGCTGATATTGTATTGAACTATTTAGATGTATTGATTTTGATGAATGCCTTGAAATTATATATTTAATGTTTGATATGTAATTCATCTTGTTATCGACATTGTTTATATATGTTTATTGATTTTTGTTGATTAATCCCAACCATTATCCTAGATGTTACAGGCATCGAATAAAACCGGGATTAATCATTAAAATGAATTAAGAACGTAGGTTGAAATGATAAATAACTATGACTCTGATTTGGATTGAAATGATATATATATCCTTTCCCAAAATACTAAAAATTAAATTTTAAGTATTACTTGGCCATAGGGTAGAAAATTATATACGGATACTGGTTGGTTAAATAAAAATTGTTTTAACCTTGAATTTTCAAATTTTGTTTTAAAGACAAATAAATGATATTATTAATCTATTTTCTTTAAATTTGAACTTTAAGCCTTGAAATTGAAATTCTAAATTATAGGAATTCATAAATGTGGATAACTGAAGTCGAAACTAAATTGAATATAAAATATAAATTTATCGAAATTGAATCTTTGATATTTACTTTACATTAACTTGTTTTATTGTAATAATCGAAATGTTGAATTGAATTTAAATAAATGGGAAGTCAAATCCTTTTGAAATAAGATATCGAAATTTAGTCGATTGATTTGAAACTGAAATATTGTAACACCCTGTGTATTCTATAACAGTGAAATTCACAAAATAAAGTATAACTAAATTCAAATCAAAAAATTAAGGGAAACGAGATACGCCATTGCGTTCGTCTCGGAATTCTGCTTGAGATAGAGTCCGAGTTTGCGTAAAACGGACTCCGTATGAGGGAGATATGGCCTCCGGAAGTTTCAGAATTCAGTTTAAAATTCAAACAGACAAAAACAGCTCAGAAAACAAAATTTAAATTTCAAAAATCGGGCCAGATTGGCCAAGGTGGAAATTTTCCCGCCCAAGGCACCCAGGTCGACTGGGTAGTTGACCTGGGCTACCCAGGTCGACTGGGTAGTCGACCTGGGGCACCCAGGTCGACTACATAGTCGACCTGGGGGTCGACTGGGTAGTCGACCTGGCCCCTAAGCCAGGTCGAACCCAGCCCCTCCTGGCTGGCCTGGTCTGTGCTTGGCCGAATTTCCGAGTCTTGCCTTGTCACTAGGGCTAGGTGTCAGCTCCTGATTGGTCTCTCCTTTAAATGAACGGCTAACATTCATCCAAGCTCCATCGACAGTCCTAATCAACTCACAAACTCTATAAAAAGGACCTAAGACTCCACCTAATTCACACAAACAAAAATGAATATGAGACCGTCATGCTGCTGAGGAAAGATTAGGAATAGCCGTCAAAATTGAGAGACAATTAGGAGACAATTCGAAAGCTTAAAGCAACGTCAATTAAATCAAAACAACGCCTACAACAAAGGATAGCATCTCCAAATTCAGAATTCAGATTCCTGAATTGAAGATTCGTCATACGTAGTAAGTAGAGTGCTATTCCGATGTGAATTAATAATTGTGTTTTGATTTGTGTAAAATGAGAAATGGAATTGTACTTAATTTGTGGTGATAATAATTCATAATTGTACGTTGCTATGATTCTAATTACGAATCGATTTGGGATATCGTGGTATAACGATGTTAGGCCTATTGGATATTTGCAAGTATATGATTCATGTTAACGACCATATGTTGTGATAGTTTATTTGAGATTCATGCAAGAATATGATTCACTATTATGCCAATATGATGTACATACTTTTATGATCACTTTTAGTGTGTAATTGGATTCAACTAAGTATTATGGTCTGTATGAATTTATGTTGGAATTGGCATCATGATTCAAGTGTAAAACCATACTTTTGTATTAGAGACAAAAGTAAGCATCTTTATGAACATGACTAAACTATGGTTGGTGTTATGCCTAGTTGAAAATATGTTTTAGGCCTATGTTGCTATCAAAACCATATGATAATATGTTGTTATCAAAACCATGTGATAATATGTTGTTATCAAAACCATATTATAATTAAAGTTAGATTTACATTCCACTTGCAAGTTTACATGAATAGATTAAAAACCATGATTCATGTTTAGGTATGTTTATGCCATGATTATATGAATAGAATGATTCATGTTTAAGTATGTTTATGCCATGATTATATGCTATTACAATGCAAGTTCACAAGTGCCAAACTTATGTTAATTAGTTCGCTATGTTGCAAGTTCATGCGTTCACACTCCCCTTTTTATGTTACTTAGAATATATAAACACCATGTTATAAGCCTCCCCTTTTTCATGTGGCTAAGTTGGGTTTAAATGTTAAACCCAACATATGTTATATTGTAGCGAACGTATAAAACGGGGGTAATGACGATTGGGTTAAAATATAGAACATATGTGTTGGCATGTTTGACGCATGCCAACAACCTTGAAAAACAATTAAGTGGTATAAATTAATTTTTCCTAATAAAGATGAATTAGAATAATGGGCCACAAATATTTATATATAAAAAGAAAAGAGACAAAATATGTATATTTAGAAAATACGATGTGTTTAACCCGAGGTTGGATTGAGTTGTGATGTAAACCTGCCCGGAACCGCCCGGCTGTCCAGTAGTCACAACAATACCTATCCAATGTGGGTGGTTAAACACGGAGCCCAATAAGGACCGGAGGTTAGAATGAGTTGTGGCATAAGACTGCCCGAACCCAACCGGCAACAGGCAGCCACAACAATACCTGTCTAATGTGAGAGGTCGAGGCTTTAGTAAGACAACTAGGGCTGAGTCAGGATTGATAGGATTAAGTAAATTGAATTGATACTTAATCAAAATGGAACATGCTAAACTATATAGACTGATTGGGGGTTAGGTTGACAAAACCCTTAACCAACTTAGCATGTTGGCTAGAAATAGAAAACCTAGTAGCGGGGGACCCTTTTCATCAGTAACCCTACAAGGTGTATCAGGATACCCTGAACTAGGCAGGGTAGGGCACGATTACTGGGCTGACTATAAGAGGTCAAATCGACGGCGGTGGTGCAACAGTGTAGGTTCCAACGGGGTGCGGGCGTGCACACATTCCGATGCAGAAAAATAAGGCACTGGGCACCAGTAGCATACCTGTGCATTCCAGGATTGTGTCGGGCCGCCACCATGGGACTTGATACACCCCATGGTGGGACCAGCATAGGTAACTACAACATCGGGGGCCGTAAGACACATGTAACTATGCGAGTAGGAGCCGATCATTAGAAACGAATCACTTCACCCTGATTATGGGGTGCCTGTTGGGAACTACTTTATATGGATGCAGAGATTAATATAGGGTACGATAAGTACATTCGACTCTAGACAACTTAACCTAGTTTATAGTGCTTTCCCATTTCCAGTTTATACTTATCATGCCCAATTCTTTATTCATAGACTGAATAGTCCTAGACTTACTCAGGCTTTATGTCTGACTCTACTTTTCTTTCGTCCTCTTTACTTTCGTCCCCCCCCCCCAGGTCCACAGGGAGGGAATACTGCAGCTTGACCAGTTTTCACATCCAGCTTGAAGAGAAAGAATGTATTGCTTGGATCTTTTGCGTTTTGGACTATGGCTTTGGACCGCAATTATGGGACTTATGCAGATTACTTATGTCTTTATGCCTCTTTAAATAATGTAATCAAGACAGTTATGAAGATGTTATGTTTTTGGAAGTATTGTAAGACAAATTATGACATGGTTTGTGTAACACGTATTTTGTTGAAATAAAAATTGCTGTTGTTTTCCGCTGTTTCAAAAATATGTGTATTTATATCTGTCTTGTGTATCTGTGACTTATACTTATAAACCTCCACCAAAATTAGGGCATTCCCTTTGAGAGTGACCCTAACGAAGGTGGGGTGTTTCACTTGGTATCAGAGCATAGGTTTACCAGATAAGATAAAAAGTTTTGAAAATTTATTTTCAAAAGAAAATTTAAAGAAGCATTTTTAAAGATAAAAAATTATTTTATTTTAAAAAGGCATAGTCCCCCCAAAGCCATAGGTACTATCTTTTATCCTTCGTTTTGAATCTATCCTTTTTGTTTCAGCATGTCCGAAGAATTTAACTTGCCAGAGGGTATACCAATACCTGGTTGGTTTAGACGATTCTTTGAAGCAAGGGCCACTCAGCCAGGTCCTACCGTTCCTCCTCCCCCAGCTGCAGGAAATCATCCAGCTGCAGCAGCACCTCTTCCTCCACCTCCTCCGAGGGGAAACACTTTTTCTAGGATATGTAAAGATTTTAAAGCTATGGGAGGAAAGGACTTTCATGGAACCGAGTCCTTCGTGGTAGCCAGGAATTGGCTGGAAGAAACCGAGGACTTATTCGTCATCTTTGAGGTAGAAGATAGGCAGAAGGTACAGCTGGCAGTATGGCTACTTAAAGGCGAGGCTTCCTACTGGTAGGAAGTCACTAATGCTGAAAGACCAGTGGAAACATGGAAGGACTTTAGGGCAAGGTTTGAGGCTAAATTTCTCTCAGAAGCTGAAAGGAGTCTTCAGTTGGAAAAATTCTTATTTCTTAAGCAAGGGAATATGACAGTCAAAGAGTATGTTAACCAGTTCGATCAGCTGGCTAGGTTCGGACTGGACCTAGTCAACACCCCGCACAAGAAGGCTCTCCGCTTTGTCAAGGGGTTGAATGAGCCATTACACAGTTTGGCCATGACCCATATACCCATGGGAGCTACGTATGAAAGGTTGGTGCAGATGGCAATGCTGAACGAAGAGGATAAGGGCAAGAAGGAGACAAAGGCAGAAAGCTCTCAAGGGAAGAAAGAGGGTTTGCAGCCTAAGAAGACAGACTTTAAGAAGGGCGGGAAAGACAACAAAGAGAAGAGGAAGTGTAATTTCTGTGGCAAAGTGCGGCACTTGGTGAAAGATTGCCGGAAAAAGAAGGCCAAGATGAATGGTGGGTGCTTTTCTTGCGATGAAACAGGCCATATGGCTAAGGATTGCCCAAAGAAGCGAGGGCAGGGGCAGAGGGCTGGATCCACCTCAGGGGCACAAGTTCATGCGCTAGAAGCGCCACCTCTGCAGCAACGAGGTATAAATACTTCTGTAGAAAGTGTAGTTTATCTTTATGATCACCCAGTTCGCACTTTATTTGATTCTGGCGCATCACACTCCTTTATCTCATCTGCTTTAGTAGAATCTCTGCACCTAGAAACTAGTATGGTAGAGGACCCCTTAATTGTTTCAAATCCAATTGGGGGCCCAACTCATTTGTCTATGATCTGTGAGGGATTGAAAATTTCTATTCTAAGCGTAGAATTTAAATGTAGTGCCTTTGTTTTGGGATTTTCGGGATATGGTTTGATTTTGGGCATGGATTGGCTATCCAGTAACGGTGCCATCCTGGATTGTGAGAAAAGGGTGGTTAGGCTTCTGACCCAACTCGGTAACACTCTGAAAATTACTTGTAATCCCTCGTACGCGGTTATGCTTAGTTATCTTGAATCGCTAGATGCTTCTGTTGAGAGTTTGCAATCAGTTAAAGTGGTCCGTGAATATCCGGATGTCTTCGAAGAGGTGATGGGCTTACCTCCGAAGCAGAAGATAGACTTCTGCATATATCTTGTAGATAATGCAAAGCCCGTTGCGTTGCCCGTTAGACACATGGCTCCACGGGAAAGGAAAGAGCTCAGTAAACAGATTAAGGAGCTTCTAGAAAAGGGGTTCATTAGAAGGAGTATTTCAGTATGGGGCACTCCAGTGGTGTTCGCCACAAAGGAGGATGGTTCACTCCGTCTATCTGTTGACTATAGGGAGCTCAAATAGCTAACGAAAAAGAATAGGCACCCTCTCCCCAGAATTGACGATCTGTTTGATCAGCTTGTAGGAGCGTCTGTTTTCTCCTAACTCGATTTAGCGACCGGATTTCATCAGCTAAGGGTGGCTGAAGATAGCATCGATAAAACGGCATTCAGAACCCCAGACGGCTTCTTTGAATGGCTTGTCATGCCTTTTGGCTTGACAAACGCACCCGCTTACTTCGTGGACCTAATGAGTAGGGTGTTCAGAGATTTCCTCAATAAGTTCGTAGTGGTCTCCATAGACGATATCTTGATCTTCTCAAAGAGTGAAGAAGAGCATGCTCAGCACCTAAGGGCAATCATGGAAACTCTGCGAGTCCATCAGCTAAAAGCCAAATTCTTCAAATGCCACTTTTAGAGAGAAGAAGTGAAGTTCCTTGGGCACATAGTATCCAAAGAAGGGTTAGCTGTAGACCCGGCTAAGGTAGTAGCGGTGCAGGACTGGAAGACACCAAAGAACGCAACAGAAGTCCGAAGCTTTCTCGGGCTAGTAGGCTTCTATCAGAAATTCATCAGAGACTTTGCAAAGATATCAGCTCCGCTCACAAAGCTGACCAAGAAGAATCTAGTGTTCAATTGGGACTTGGATTGCGAATTTGCTTTCCAACGACTAAAAAGGGCTCTTACAACAGCCCCAGTTTTGACGTTGCCAGATGGAAGTAAGATGTTCACTGTTTATACAGATGCATGTAGGACAGGGCTAGGCACTGTCTTGATGCAAGAAGGGAGGGTAGTAGCTTATGGTGGAAGGCAATTGAAAGTTCATGAAAAGAACTACCCGACCCACGATCTTGAGTTAGTCGCCATCGTCTTTGCACTCAAGTCTTGGCGACACTATCTCCTAGGTGAGAAGTTTGAACTTTACACTGACCATAAATCGTTGAAATATCTTTTCTCGCAGAAAGATCTTAACTTGAGGCAACAGAGATGGATGGAGTTTCTTGCCTCGTACGATTTCGAGATCTCCTACACTCCGGGCAAAGGCAACGTAGTGGCAAACGCGTTGAGCCAAAAGAAACTGACCATAAGCCCGCTGTTTGTTGAAATACAAAGCCTAGAATTTATAGCCAGCTTTGACTTTAGGCCCTCCTCCGACTTTGTACCGGGCTTGCTAGCCTCTCTCGAAGTACGCCCGACTTTAGTGGACGCAATAGGGACAGCACAACGCGAAGACCCTCAGCTTGTGGAGACGATTGATAGGCTCATTAGGGATGAGACTTCAAGTCACCTCAGCAGATGCTCCATCGACGACAAGGGTTGGCTAAGGCGAGACGGAAGACTATGCGTCCCACATACAAGGGATTTAGTAAAGAAGGTTCTCGAGGAAGCACATCACTCCAAGATGACGATACATCCAGGCGGAGATAAAATGTATAAGGACATAAAGAGAGCTTTCTTTTGGAACGGCATGAAGAAGAACGTGGCAGATTTCGTTTCTAAGTGTATGGTGTGCCAACAGGTTAAGGCGGAACAGAAAAAGCCTGGCGGTCTGCTCCATCCTCTAGAGGTCCCGCAGTGGAAGTGGGATAGCATCTCAATGGACTTCATTGATGGGCTGCCTAGGTCTAGAAGAGGCAACACTAGCATTTGGGTAATAGTGGATAGGCTTACTAAAAGCGCCCACTTTTTTACCTGTCAAAAGTAAAAGAACTGCCTCATCCCTAGCTTCTCTTTACCTCAAGGAAATTGTTCGACTCCATGGAATACCATCTAGCATTGTTAGTGACCGAGACCCTATCTTCACAAGTGAGTTTTGGCGGAATCTGCAAGAAGCAGTAGGCACACAGTTATGCTTGAGCACAGCCTATCATCCCCAAACCGACGGCCAGACAGAAAGAGTGAACAGAGTTTTGGCGGACCTTTTAAGACTGTGCGTCCTTGACTTCGGAGGGAAGTGGGAAGACCATCTTCCTTTGGTGGAATTTGCCTACAACAACAGCTACCAAGCCACCATCGGAATGGCGCCCTTCGAAGCTTTATAAGGAAGACCATGCCGATCGCCCACTTGTTGGTGGGAGTCTACTGACAAACTCATACTTGGACCAGATATGATCCGAGAGACTTCAGAAAAAGTAGACTTAATATGGAGAAGAATGAAGACAGTCCAAGACAGACAAAAATCCTACGCCGACAAGAGGAGGACCGACCTTGAATTTGAGGTTGGGGATAGAGTTTTTCTTAAGGTATCTCCGCTAAGGAACGTTGTTCGTTTTGGAACCACAGGAAAGCTAGCACCAAGGTTCGTAGGACCGTTTCCTATTATTGAGAAAATTGGGAAAATGGCCTATAGATTAGAGCTAGCCGAAAAGCTGGCCGGAGTTCACAACATTTTCCATGTTTCGCACCTCCGAAAATGTCTACATGAATCTGCTGAAGTGGTAGAGCCAAATATCCTAGAAGAAGCTGAAGTGGAACGCGAAGCAACCGTGAGGAAAGTTCCAACCCGCATATTAGGAACGGAAGTGAAGAAGCTACGCAACCTCGAAGTCAAACTCATCAAAGTTCAGTGGACCGACGCCGAGGGAGACGCAACTTGGGAAATTGAAGCTAGAATACGCGCAACCTACCCTTTTCTTTTCGAGGGTACATCTTTGATCTTTCTTTTTCCTTAAGTTGCGCTTTTATCTATCTTTTTAGGTATATCTCCTCGACCTTATATTTTAGGTAGAAACTCTTTGGATGAAAACATGTAATTGAAACATGTTATGGATGATGGTTGCAAGTGGTTGCAAGTGATTGCTAGTGGTTGCTCGTGGTTGCATATACACACACAATCTAGATTTTAGATCAGCTCAGTCACTTCATATTGCATATGCATAAATGTATTTATATTCGTATATGGTTGAAGTTTAATGTGTTGTCATATGGATGTTGCATTTATATGAATGATTGTGCACTCATATAGAATCATGAATAGGAGAATTTGCATACATAATGGATTCATGGCACTTACATAATTTGCATTATGGAGGTCAACTGAATCAGTAGACCGACTGATTTTGCATTAGAAAAGTACATGTACACACACTTCGCATATGATCATGAAGCATTAGAAGTCTTTTAAGGACAATGGATGCTCGTGTTTGATGGATGAGTAGATGGATGTTTGGATGTTAGGACGTACATTCTTCCTGAACTTGAAGATTTCGGGGGTGAAATCCTTTTAAGTGGAGGAGAATGTAACACCCCGTGTATTCTATAACAGTGAAATTCACAAAATAAAGTATAACTAATTTCAAATCAAAGAATTAAGGGAAACGGGATACGCCATTGCGTTCGTCTTGGAATTCTGCTTGAGATAGAGTCCGGGTTTGCGTAAAACGGACTCCGTATGAGGGAGATATGGCCTCCGGAAGTTTCAGAATTCAGTTTAAAATTCAAACAGACAAAAACAACTCAGAAAACAAAATTTAAATTTCAAAAATGGGGCCAGATTGGCCAGGGTGGGAATTTCCCGCCCAAGGCACCCAGGTCGACTAGGTAGTCGACCTGGGGCTCCCAGGTCGACTACATAGTCTACCTGGGGGTCGACTGGGTAGTCGACCTGGCCCCTGAGCCAGGTTGAACCCATCCCCTCCTGGCTAGCCTGGTCTGTGCTTGGCCGAATTTCTGAGTCTTGCCTTGTCACTAGGGCTAGGTGTCAGCTCCTGATTGGTCTCTCCTTCAAACGAACGGCTAATATTCATCCAAGCTCCATCGACGGTCCTAATCAACTCACAAACTCTATAAAAAGGACCTAACACTCCACCTAATTCACACAAACAAAATGAATATGAGACCGTCATGCAGCTGAGGAAAGATTAGGAATAGCCATCAAAATTGATAGACAATTAGGAGAGAATTCGAAAGCTTAAAGCAGCGTCAATTAAATCAAAACAACGCCTACAACAAAGGATAACATCTCCAAATTCAGAATTCAGATTCCAGAATTGAAGATTCGTCATACGTAGTAAGTAGAGTACTATTCCGATGTGAATTAATAATTGTGTTTTGATTTGTGTAAAATGAGAAATGGAATTGTACTTAATTTGTGGTGATAATAATTCATAATTGTACGTTGCTATGATTCTAATTACGAATCGATTTGGGATATCGTGGTATAACGATGTTAGGCCTATTGGATATTTGCAAGTATATGATTCATGTTAACGACCATATATTGTGATAGTTTATTTGAGATTCATGCAAGAATATGATTCACTATTATGCCAATATGATATACATACTTTTATGATCACTTTTAGTGTGTAATTGGATTTAACTAAGTATTATGGTCTGTATGAATTTATGTTGGAATTGGCATCATGATTCAAGTGTAAAACCATACTTTTGTATTAGAGACAAAAGTAAGCATCTTTATGAACATGACTAAACTATGTTTGGTGTTATGCCTAGTTGAAAATATGTTTTAGGCCTATGTTGCTATCAAAACCATATGATAATATGTTGTTATCAAAACATGTGATAATATGTTGTTATCAAAACCATATTATAATTAAAGTTAGATTTACATTCCACTTGCAAGTTTACATGAATAGATTAAAAACCATGATTCATGTTTAGGTATGTTTATGCCATGATTATATGAATAGAATGATTCATGTTTAAGTATGTTTATGCCATGATTATATGCTATTACAATGCAAGTTCACAAGTGCCAAACTTATGTTAATTAGTTCGCTATGTTGCAAGTTCATGCGTTCACACTCCCCTTTTTACGTTACTTAGAATATATAAACACCATGTTATAAGCCTCCCCTTTTTCATGTGGCTAAGTTGGGTTTAAATGTTAAACCCAACATATGTTATATTGTAGCGAACGTATAAAACAGGGGTAGTGACGATTGGGTTAAAATATAGAACATATGTGTTGGCATGTTTGACGCATGCCAACAACCTTGAAAAACAATTAAGTGGTATAAATTAGTTTTTCCCAATAAAGATGAATTAGAATAATGGGCCACAAATATTTACATATAAATAGAGAAGAGGCAAAATATGTAAATTTAGAAAATACGATGTGTTTAACCCGAGGTTGGATTGAGTTGTGATGTAAACCTGCCCGGAACCGCCCGGCTGTCCAGTAGTCACAACAATACCTATCCAATGTGGGTGGTTAAACACGGAGCCCAATAAGGACCCGAGGTTAGACTGAGTTGTGGCGTAAGACTGCCCGGACCCAACCGGCAACAGGCAGCCACAATAATACCTGTCTAATGTGAGAGGTCGAGGCTTTAGTAAGACAACTAAGGCTGAGTCAGGATTGATAGGATTAAGTAAATTGAATTAATACTTAATCAAAATGGAACATGCTAAACTATACTGACTGATTGGGGGTTACGTTTACAAAACACTTAACCAACTTAGCATGTTGTCTAGAAGTAGAAAACCTATTAGCGGGGGACCCTTTTCAGCAGTAACCCTACAAGGTGTATCAGGATACCCTGAACTAGGCAGGGTGGGGCACGATTACTGGCTGACTGTAAGAGGTCAAATCGACGACGGTGGTGCAGCAGTGTAGGTTCTAACGGGGTGCGGGCGTGCACACATTCCGGCGCAGAAAAATAAGGCACTGGGCACCAGTAGCATACCTGTGCATTCTAGGATTGTGTCGGGCCGCCACCATGGGACTTGATACACCCCATGGTGGGACCAGCATAGGTAACTACAACATCGGGGGCCGTAAGACACATGTAACTATGCGAGTAGGAGCCGATCATTAGAAACGAATCACTTCACCCTGATTATGGGGTGCCTGTTGGGAACTACTTTATATGGATGCAGAGATTAATATGGGGTACGATAAGTACATTCGACTCTAGACAACTTAACCTAGTTTATAGTGCTTTCCCATTTCCAGTTTATACTTATCATGCCCAATTCTTTATTCATAGACTGAATAGTCCTAGACTTACTCAAGCTTTATGTCTGACTCTACTTTTCTTTCGTCCTCTTTTCTTTCGTTTCCCCCCCCCCACCCCAGGTCCACAGGGAGGGAATACTGCAGGTTGACCAGTTTTCACATCCAGCTTGAAGAGAAAGAATGTATTTCTTGGATTTTTTGCGTTTTGGACTATGGCTTTGGACCGCAATTATGGGACTTATGCAGTTTACTTATGTTTTTATGCTTCTTTAAATAATGTAATCAAGATAGTTATGAAGATGTTATGTTTTTGGAAGTATTGTAAGACAAATTATGACATGGTTTGTGTAACACATATTTTGTTGAAATAAAAATTGCTGTTGTTTTCCGCTGTTTCAAAAATATGTGTATTTATATCTGTCTTGTGTATCTGTGACTTATACTTATAAACCTCCACCAAAATTAGGGCATTCCCTTTGAGAGTGACCCTAACGGAGGTGGGGTGTTTCAAATATGATTTCCAGTTGGTTAAATTTTGAAGAAACGATTTTAATTCCAACTATAGTATTTTTAAACCATTTTATAAGCTATTTTATTTTTATAATAAAATTTTTCTCTATAAGCTATTTACCTTATAACTATTTATTTTATTATTTATTTTAAATTAACTATTTTAATATTTAACTATTTATTTTATTAACTATTTTAATATTTTACCTATAGAATTTACTAAATCTGAAATTCTATTTTAAATACAAATTATTTATTTTCAAACTATTTATAATATTTTTTTTAACTATTTGAAATTATTTTAAGTTGGAATTGTTTCAAGATTTTAGATTTGTTAAAATGTAGATTTTATGATGAATAATATTCTCTCTTGAATATTGAAATGATTTTTGTGAAAATTTGATATTTTGATATGAAGTACGAACCTCTTGAAATGTAAAAGAACTGGCCGGGGTGAAAAATCTAAACGATTGGTTGTTAAAGAGACCGGGATCGGATATTGTCATACTCTCTGCCAATACCGAAAACCACTTTTACAACTGTGTACGCGGTGGAGTTCCAGAATGAAGTAGGTATATTTGGAGGCGATTACTGGATTTGAAGAAAGAGAACGATAATGGATATCCTTAACCTTCGGGTCATAATTAAAATGACTAAAACAGGGCTATACCGTGACCAAGTGGGGTTAGCTACCTCCATCGGCAACACTTCTTCCTTTATTACTATAGTCCCTCGGTTTGATTGATTTGAAGCGCATCCGTGATTTTGGAGTGTTGTCCGAGGTGGGCGGTAGTCGCGGCTATGCGTTACCACCAGTCCGGGCGTGCAACTAGTATATTCATACTCTGGGTATTCCTCGTGTGCCTTGTCATATTATTCTGATCGAGCCCCCTTCGATTTTGATTTAACGTTGTCGTATCACGGAGCATCCCTATCCGCCGACGTACTGGTGTGTTATATGCAAACTGTACGGCAACGGTATAAACGGTGTAAGGGTAATAATGGTAATCTCGCTTACACTATTTTATTATGTTATATTTAACCATAGACATTATTATAATAGCGTATTATATTATATAGTATTAGTTTGACGGATCCTTAAGAGATGGAAATTCCCGTAACATCTCTTAATTAAGTTATTGCACTAATATTATTACATGAAATTTGATTTAACTAATATGAGAATGATTTAGTTCTGATCCGAAAGTTTGTTGTGTTTCTTTTTTTTGCAATACGCTCGGGTCAGACCGAGTTACAGCTAGCGAAGATTCCATTATGAAGATGAAGATGGAGCTCAACAGACGTATTAAAATTATTATTCCATTGCATATATTGGTATGTTGTATGTTAATTTACTCTGATAAATTGTGAAAATATAATCAAATGTATGTTTTTAACAGCTTCATGAACTGTTATTTATTTATTATATTTTGTCCTTCCGCTGCGAGATTCTGTATTTGTTTCCTTCTTTCTTCTTTTTCTTATTTTAATCCCAGTAACTATCCGTATTTTTGGTCTTTTTATTTCGACATTAAGGATCATTGTCGATTTGAACGGTCAAAAAAATCCCGGATGTTACATTTGGTATCAGAGCCAGGTTTAGCGAAAACCTTGGCTCTATTTGGGATTAACTCATTAGAGATAGGGTAGTAATACCCTAGAATGAGTTTGAGTGTATATGAGAGAGCGTACTTGTAATTTTGATATTAAATGATTTTGAATTATGTTAGTCTGTTCTGTTTAGTATTTATGAATTCTGGTCGGTACTTGGGACGCCAAGGCACCGATAGGGATTTCTAAACACTCTTTTAGGGCCTATTGACATAATATTGTTTTGAATTATATTTTCTATATATTAAGAATTTGAAAATATATTACTTTTGATTTTGTTGATGATAATATTAAATTTTCATCATTTATCATGCGATTTATTAATAATTAAAACCATTGATTATTGAACGGTTTAAGAAATCAAATATTGGAATTTATTGATAATTAAATAAGAGGTAAATATGAATTTGAGAATTTAATTTTGGATGGTTTTGTAATATTGATTTAAAAATGGTTTTAAAATAATATATTTGTATTAAAAAAAAGTTGTTTCATATAGAAATTGTTTTCAAATGAATTTTGAAAAAAAAAGTGTATATTTTTCCCCTTGACTTTGGAAAATGATCTCGGTAATGAGTGCACGCATTATCGACATTTTTTTCAAGAGACGAAGTGGGGAGAGGCCACTTAGAATTTTATACTTTGTTTGGAAATTTGGGTTTCATTTATATCTTTTAAATTATGGTTTGATATAAAAAATAAAATGTATATATTATTTTTAAGTTGATTTGGAAACGAACCCGAAGTTGAAATTTTAAGTTCTTGAATAATTAATGAATTTCAAATTGTTGAAATAAACTAAAATTGAAATTATAGAAATTTCTGAGTTGTACAGTAAGAAAACGAATCCAAGAGAGTTAATTAAAATAAAACTCTTTGTGGTTTGAAATAATGAATTCAAAATAAACTGAACTATTGAACTTGTGTAAATCAAACATTTCCGTAGCATATATATAACTTACCAATTAATCAAAAGTTGACATGTTATAGGATAAAATTGGATAATATACAAGTATAGTTATGAATAATAAAAGGGGAAATTATATTGATGGTTATGAAATTAAAGAAGCCGTATGTTTGGACCATAAAGTCATACACTTGGATTGTTATGGAAATTGAATTCAACTATGTAAAGTAAATAAAAATTGGACTAATGAAATAAATTAGTTAAATAAATCTATAGCCGTAAAATGTGGAACTCTTACATTGTGTATTATGAAGAGAAAAGAGATATTTAGAGAAATCTACAAATGGTGAATAATGCAAATGAATATGAATGGAGGTAGGGAACTTAAATAAATCTATTTCACTAATGAATACTGATGTCTAGATAGAAAATTAGTTATATGAATAAATGAAATGGACATATTGAATAATACTATTGTACATCCTATTGCATAAAATTATTTTCTCCCCAAAATGTCGAGAAGTTAAAGTGTAATATAAATTGGTAATTGCACATTATACTAATAAATGAAACTTAGGTAACGAAGGTTAATGAGAATGAACATTTGAAGTAGATTTGGTTATATGAATGTAAACAAATCAAACGATAAATGAAATTGATGGTAGATTTAAAATTCTATAATTAATCAAAACTTAACTTTGAAGTCTAATCAAATGAATGTTGAATGTAAATGAAATTGGATGAGGTGGTTGTAAACAAAGCTAGTGTAAATATATATATATATATATATTCAATGTCGATTAAAATAATTGAAAGTGAATAAGAAATTATATGATTAGGTATATATATTGACAACTTCCTTACTACACCTTTTCGAGGACGAAAAGTTTTAAGTGGGGGAGAGTGTAACATCCCGAGTTTTGCGACAATTTAAAATATTAAATTTTATGCAATTTAGAACAAAATTGTTTTAAATATTAAAATTTGTGATTTATATCGTATATTGATAAGATATAAACTAAAATTTAATTATTGAAAAATGAACTTCAATAGAATATGTATGATAATAGCAGTGTTTGATAATTTATTTATAATGGAATTTGAAATTTTATTGGATTAACAAATTATAATGGGTTAACTAATTTTGGAATTTTATATATGTTGAAAATTTAATTTATTGTGTATAGTAATAATTAACATTTGTTGTTTGTACAATGAATGTCCACTCGTAATAAATGTCATTATCTATATGGATTGATAACACAAATTATAGACTGGTTTGTTTTGTAATTATTGAGAATTGAAACTTGATTTTTATTTAATTGAATTAAACCGAGTCAATGAATCTATAATTAAAACATTAATGATTTAACTTTGAAAATTTACGGTGAAAACTTAATTGAATGGATTAAGTATTGAAATTTAATTTATTATGACAATTGTGACTTGTTTGATTCCAAATAGATTCATGATTCGTTTATATTGATTGACGGTGAAAGTTGGAATTTCATATTAATATGTTTTAATGGAATTGATTGGCGTAATTAATAATTGAAATAAAATTTTGAATTTTTAAATAATGAAATTCGACTTACTTGAACAATAGTAACTTGATTGATTATAATTGGAATTAAAATTTGGTTTGTTTTGGTAAGTATTAAAAATTAATATGTAAGTATTTGAATGAAATTGGCATAATTAATTTTTAACTGGAAATTAAATTGAATTTGGATAATCAATCAAAATTGGAATTTAATAGGAATCAATATAATGGGATAATTGTTTAATTCTCTTATTGACCTTATATATATTAAAATAAATTTCATTCCACCCCATCAGCCCACTCTTTATTACGTATAATTTCCTCCATTAGAATTTTTCTCTAATGACACATCAGCGCATTAAATTCATAATTGAGAATTAACGTTAAAAACGGAAAAATACATTTGAATAGCCATGACTATTGATTTTTTTCGGTGATTCATCTCTATATTGTCATTCCACGCAACCATTCTTTCCTATTATTGAGAAACCATTTGTTCTTTCTTCCTCAAACTTTTCTCCTCTTTGCAAACTTGGATCTCGCGGCGTATTATAACGTGAGGTAAACTTCTAAATTCATTGTTTTACTTTATTTTTCTTTTGTTTTTCATCTGTAAAAAAAAAATGTGAGCAAAGCTTGCCATCGCCAACTAACCCATTCTCCCTTCATTTTGGAGCAACCAACTCTTCCTCCCCATTGTGTGAAGAACTGAACTATTTTTTTTTAATAAATAAATTTAAATAGCCGAGATGGTCATGACCTCACCGAGGAAATTGTTGTATTAAACATTCAAGTTTGGTTGTTTTCTTTTTCTTTTCTTCGGCGCATGGAGTTTTCTTTTTCTTTATGCCAAAAGTAGATATTGTTGAATGAGTTGAAACCTGGAACAAAGTTTGTTAAGTTGCTGTAGCATGGACTAATAATTTAGAGTTGCTAGCCCTCTTCTTTCATGCGTTAGCACATGTTAAAATGCGTTTATAATGGTATATATATCAAATCTTGGGAACAATAACTACTTGTTGTGTACATATATTAGGTGATAGAATAATTTTGGGATGTTACTGTTCATGCGTGTTGAACTTTCGAAAGAATGAAAACCAAATTTTGTACCTGGTAAGTGCAATTTATATATGTAGATATATAAAAAAAAGTGGAAAATATATACATGCACGTGAAATTTAAAGGGAAGGAAACAATGTTTTGGGCCATTTGTTTAGTTTGGATAGCAGAATATGCGCATGTAAAGGAATGTTGTAACTTAGTTCATTAGGCTTAATAGTTGTGGTATCTTCCCTCTAACGAGAAAATTAGTATTGTAAAAAAAAGAGTACATGCGTGGATCTATGGCATGTTGGATACATGGCTGCCATCCCATGCGCATGTTGAATACATGCATATACTTTAAAGAGAGAATGAAAACAAAGTTTAGTTGTGTAAGTTTAGATGCGAATGTTGGAATCTGAATGTCATAAATGAAATGGTCCAGGCCTTCTAACGTTGCATATATAGTATGCATGCCTTATAAAAAAAGTTTTATTTTGAAATCAAACGTTGCTTAATTTTTATGTGTCTTGACCGAAATTTGTTTGTCCAGTTCGTTGAAGTTTCAGTGCCGTTCGTTTCTACGCCTCTCTGTTACCGTCTCTATTTCTGTGCCACTGAAAGTGAGTTCAACTCACACCTAACTAAAATATTCAATTGCTAGTTAAATTAAATTCATGTTATGATATGATTGCTTTTGTTGCTGTTTGACTGTTTAAATTTATTATTATGTTAAATCTGCATAGACTGTATAATTTAATTTAACTACTGATATAAGTTGTACGGTTATAAATTAATTTCTTGTTTAAAAACCTCATACTTAATGACTAGTAAGCTGATATTGTATTGAACTATTTAGATGTATTGATTTTGATGAATGCCTTGAAATTATATATTTAATGTATTGATATGTAATTCATCTTGTTATCGACATTGTTTATATATGTTTATTGATTTTTGTTGATTAATCCCAACCATTATCCTAGATGTTACGGACATCGAATAAAACCGGGATTAATCATTAAAATGAATTAATAACGTAGGTTGAAATGATAAATACCTATGACCCTGATTTGGAATGAAATGATATATATATCCTTTCCCAAAATACTAAAAATTAAATTTTAAGTATTACTTGGCCATAGGGTAGAAAATTATATACGGACACCGGTTGGTTAAATAAAAATTGTTTTAATCTTGAATTTTCAAATTTTGTTTTAAAGACAAATAAATGATATTATTAATCTATTTTCTTTAAATTTGAACTTTAAGCCTTGAAATTAAAATTCTAAATTTTAGGAATTCATAAATGTGGATAACTGAGGTCGAAACTAAATTGAATATAAAATATAAATTTATCAAAATTGAATCTTTGATATTTACTTTAAATTAACTTGTTTTATTGTAATAATCGAAATGTTGAATTGAATTTAAATAAATGGGAAGTCAAATCCTTTTGAAATAAGATATCGAAATTTAATCGATTGATTTGAAACTGAAATATGATTTCCAGTTGGTTAAATTTTGAAGAAACGATTCTAATTCCAACTATAGTATTTTTAAACCATTTTATAAACTATTTTATTTTTATAATAAATTTTTTCTTTATAAGCTATTTACCTTATAACTATTTATTTTATTATTTATTTTAAATTAACTATTTTAATATTTAACTATTTATTTTATAAACTATTTTAATATTTTACCTATAGATTTTACTAAATTTGAAATTCTATTTTAAATACAAATTATTTATTTTCAAACTATTTATAATATATTTTTTTAACTATTTGAAATTATTTTAAGTTGGAATTGTTTCAAGATTTTAGATATGTTAAAATGTAGATTTTATGATGAATAATATTCTCTCTTGAATATTGAAATGATTTTTGTGAAAATTTGATATTTTGATATGAAGTACGAACCTCTTGAAATGTAAAAGAACTGACCGGTGTGAAAAATGTAAACGATTGGTTGTTAAAGAGACCGGGATCAGATATTGTCATACTCTCTGCCAATACCGAAAACCACTTTAACAACTGTGTACGCGGTGGAGTTCCAGAATGAAGTAGGTTGATTTGGAGGCGACTACTGGATTTGAAGAAAGAGAACGATAATGGATATCTTTGACCATCGGGTCATAATTAAAATGACTAAAACAGGGCTATACCGTGATCAAGTGGGGTTAGCTACCTCCATCGGTAACACTTCTTCCTTTATTACTATAATCCCTCGGTTTGATTGATTTGATGCGCACCCATGATTTTGAAGTGAAGTCCGAGGCGGGCGGTTGTCGCGGCTATGCGTTACCACCAGTCCGGGCGTGCAACTAGTATATCCATACTCTGGGTATTCCTCGTGTTCCATGTCATATTATTCTGATCGAGCCCCGTACGATTTTGATTTAACGTTGTCGTATCACGGCGCATCCCTATCCGCCGACGTGCTGGTGTGTTATATGCAAACTGTGCGGCAACGGTATAAACGGTGTAAGGGTAATAATGGTAATCCCGCTTACACTATTTTATTATGTTATATTTAACCATAGACATTATTATAATAGCGTATTATATTATATAGTATTAGTTTGACGGATCCTTAAGAGATGGAAATTCCCGTAACATCTCTTAAGTTATTGCACTAATATTATTACATGAAATTTGATTTAACTAATATGAGAATGATTTAGTTCTGATCCGAAAGTTTGTTGTGTTTCTTTTTTTTGCAATACGCTCGGGTCAGACCGAGTTACAGCTAGCAAAGATTCCATTATGAAGATGAAGATGGAGCTCAACAGACGTATTAAAATTATTATTCCATTGCATATATTGGTATGTTGTATGTTAATTTACTCTGATAAATTATGAAAACATAATCAAATGTATGTTTTTAACAGCTTCATGAACTGTTATTTATTTATTATATTTTGTCCTTCCGCTGCGAGATTCAGTATTTGTTTCCTTCTTTCTTCTTTTTCTTATTTTAATCCCAATAACTATTCGTATTTTTGATCTTTTTATTTCGACATTAAGGATCATTGTCGATTTGAACGGTCAAAAAAATCCCGGATGTTACATAATATAAATGGAATAACGACAAGGTCTTTTTAAGTTCCATATATAGTAACAGTCTTCATTCACAGAAGCTCACTTCGATTATTATTAAATCGAATTCCATTCAATTCCAATTTCTTTTATTATATTGGAAAACTTTACTTTGGAAAATTTCTATTTAATTCTTAATAAAATATTTATAAATTCTAAATTATATTTTCACTGTTAACCGGGTTAAAGAATGAATGTCTTTAAAAACACAATTCACATTTCATTTAATTCCAATTACTAAATATAATTGGAAACTCTAATAATCTTAATTAAAAGATTTATTCTTTTCACACAGAGTTAAAGAACTGTGTTATTTAAGACACAGTTAAAGACAAACCCAAAATCCAATTCTTTTATTCAATTCCAATTAAATATTAATTAATTGGAAAATTTCATTAAATCTTAATTTAAAGATTTATTCCTTTCTCATCGAGTTTAAGAACAGTGTTATTTTAGACACCATTCACGATGAACCCGAAATCCAATTCTTTTATTCAATTCCAATTAAATATTAATTAATTGGAAAATTTCATTAAATCTTAAGTTAAAGATTTATTCCTTTCTAATTGGGTTTAAGAACAGTGTTATTTAATACACCATTCACAACAAACCCAAAAATCCAATTTGACATTAAATACAGGTTCTGAATAGAAATTATATCGGCTTATATTCAATACCCAATTCTGAAATCAACAATTATCGTATTGGGAATAACGATATTTATATCTTACAAATTCCTCAACAATATCCATATAATCATGGAATCTAATGTCGAAATATTCTGAAGATTATTTCTATTTAAATTCATTCCAATTTATTCTTTGGAAAATTCTGGTTATTGTAAAACCATTTACAAATCCAATTTATTTATTTCTAAAAATAATTAAATTATTATTCTAGTTGATAACTAATTCATTTTGATAAAAATATATTTTTATCTTTTCAAACTTAGAATTTTTCATTCAAAATCTTTCCAAATCTTTATTATGATTTTACATAATTTTTTCATATTTTTAATAATTTTATTAAGGCCCGTACAGTCGGTTTCCAATAATGACCACTGAACTGCATCCATAGCGACCTTTTTCAAATTTGATTTGTACATAATTCAAAATCCAACCATTAGATTTCAAATCTCTTATATTCATTGGAAAGCTCTTTTCGATACGAACCAAATGGTTGTGGTTTTAGGAGAATCCGACGGTCGGATCTCCCGTTACATCAATTTGAAATTAAAGGTCGAAATTCAAGAACGATCGTTGCGCGGTGCGTTTTACTTAGGCCATTATATATAGAATATATATATTTTATATATTTCGTCGATTTCCATTTAAAATGTATTTTATAAATCGTTTATAAATTTATTTTAAAATGATTTCAACTTCATTTACAATTTTAAATCAAAATTGAATATTCTCTATTTTTTCATATAAAAATGATAATATTGTTAAAATATTAAAATTTTGGAATCACTTCTTTTCGATATTCAATATAAAATGAATAACTCGATCGATAAATAGGGCGTTTAGCTACGTAACTATTTTCATTGTTCAAAAGTTTTATTCGACACATGAATATCTTATATGGTTTATACATTCAATAAAAATGATATTTTTATTGTTCAAAAATTTTATTCACATAAATATTTATTCACTTCATTAATATGTTAAAAAATAAATTTTTATTTAACAAAAGTATTTTAACACATGATTCTTTTTCTTCTTCATTTATATGTTGAAGATGACATTTTTAATGCACAGAAATATAATTCAACCAATGATTATTCTAATTTTCATTAACATGTTAAAGATGACATTTTTTTTATCTAACAAAAATGTATTTTAACATATGCTTCTTTTAATCCGCCCTCGGCCACCACCGAAGCAGTCGACCTCCATGGCGTTTAAAAACGGAGCTTTGCCACCTTTTGTCTCATTGGCGCGAACAGTAGAAAATTTGAAATAAAAATGACTATGCTTCCACTGTGCCTCTCCAGGCCACGTGGCGAGTCAATGCAGAAATGCAAATATTTGCTTTCTTTGTGGATTTTTTGGGCACACGCAAAAAAGCTGCACTTGTGGATCCTCAAAGAAGAATGTGCTAATCATTTGAAAGCAGCACCTGTCCCTGTGAATTCCTCTACAACTATCAAATCCATTCCTCTCTCTGCACACGTGCCAGCCATCAACGTTAAACCCTCTCTCCATGTCGAATCATCCACTCAGCTTAAATCTCATTCGTCCGCACCTATTTCTCTTCCCAACCAAAATTCTTCATCGTCATCCCCTCTCTTCTCTTCAGAAATGGTGTTTCCAGCTAATGCTCCGAACCTCGTCAAGGTGGCGATTCTCACCGGTTATTGGAATTTCCACTCAGTGCGAACCACTCTCACTGATTTCTTCTACCACCGGGATTGGGAGATCTTCATTCTCTCTGACCATTCTTACCTCGTCCAGTTCCCAAATGTTGACCTTTACAATATGGCTCTTAACCGCCAATTCATTTTCTGTCATGGGGTTCGCTGGCGCTGCAGGCATGGTCGCCTGCTAGTGAGGTGGTGGATCGAGAATTTTGGCCTGCGTCGTTGGTGTGAATTAAAGGTTTTCCAGTGCATCACCACAACAGTCTTGATCATCTTACCGCTGCGCTCTATCCAGTGGGCCTCTTTCTCAGGACGGACGACTGCAATTGGGAAGGGTGCTAAAGGAGGTGACTTTACCCACTTCATACTCTGTCCATCTTAGGAATGCTCACTACATCATCAGGGTTGAGGACTGGGACCATTTCCACCCACCCTTGAATCCCAAAGACTTGCTTTTGGGCAACCAATGGGAGAACAACCGCAAGTTCTTAATGGATCCTTTCAACTTCAACTTTCCGATGCCGGACCCAGAACCCCGATTTGACGCCATGTAGATTGAATCAACTTTGCTAGCTCACACCCAACCTTGTACCCCACCCAAAGTCACCCACCAACCATCCGACAGCTCCCTCGAGGTCATCAGCCCCTTAGGCTGGAACCCCTGGCCTTCTCCGGAATGTAATTGGGACCCAATCACCGATTTCGACTTAGACATAGAACTCTCCAGCACCACTCAACCGTGGACCTCGTTGAGCAGCCACCCATTCAAGATATCACCCCACCACTACCTCCTCCTCCACTCCTAGAGGGCCTCTCACCCATGATTACACCAGCCTTGTCAAGCTTAGCCGTTCGTCGAAGTGCACACATTCAAGCTTCAAGCTCAGGTACACCGTCGGCCCCTTTCATTACAACATTACTGGATACTGCCATCATATGGGACGAGTCCGAGGGAAGCACAGGCGCAGGAGGTGCTCAGCCGTGCCGCCACTGCCCACGCCCATGTTAAGCACATCATGTACCGCACACTCTCTCGCTACTGGCAAGCTTTTTTTTTTTTTTCTGGCCTGTGTATGTTGATGACATACTTGATCATGCGAGGAGTTGTGTTCGTGAAGTAAGTTTGTGGTGTTTAGAAGTTAATTTGGCTTGTTCGTTAATTAGCATAATATGTAATTAATCGCGCTAACTCTCTGCATGCATTTTGCATGCATTATTAGTACTAATGCAATCGGTCAGGCTTGTTGGCCGAATATGTTATTATTTAATATATCTAATCGGATGCGTAAAGCCGCTCTGCACAACCATTATGCTAAAAAAGATTCTTTATTTAAAAAAATATTCCTTTATTTAAAAATGTTTTTTATTTTAAAATGTCCTTTATTTAAAAATGTTCCTTTATTTCTGAATCGGAATGCGACTCAATCAATTACCATATAATTTCAGTTATATGGATTTCATACATCGCATGTATGCAACAATAATGATAAATAATCATCAAACAGTCCATTCACATCCAGAGTGAAATATAGAACTGTTTGAGCATTAAAATAAATAAATAACGCTAATCACAGACTGTCAATCCATCGATTGACATATAACTAAATATTGGGACTAGTGTATGTCAAATATCACCCCAATACCCGTGTGGGGTTTTCAAACAACAACAGTTTACTTAAATAAATTATTGGTTAATAAATTTAACCAATTCTAAATTTGAGTTTGGATTATTTTTCTATTTAACCAATTTTTTCACTGTTTGAATTATAAATGAATATGTATAATTTAATTTCAGCTACCATCATAATATTAACATTATTTTTAATATTTTAACATTTTAGCATCACCATCAACACACAATACAGTCAATTCAATCCAAACAAACAATCATGGTTTGTACAATAAATAGTGTCAGGTGCTACTAAGCACCGTGTGCATCCTAATATATATTTAACTGTAAAGAAATTTAAGTGAGAAAGATCTCTTACCTTTAGCTTTCCACTCCGTCATTCTTTAGCGGACGATGTTTTGGATTCCGTTTTGCTTCTAGTCGGTTCCATCGCAGTCTGTTTCATGAGGTTTATGTTAAAAATCACATTTTAATACGATGCTATTTTAAAAAAAAGAATTACATTTTTATACTGATATATATATATATATATCACATTTTTTTATATTTCTAAAACTGTGCTATTTATATTTTATAAAAACAATATTTTGAAAACAATGCTATTCTATATTTTATAAAAAAATATTTTGAAAACAATGCAATTCTATATTTTATGAAAACAAAATTTTGAAAACAATGCTATTCTATATTTTATAAAAACAATATTTTGAAAACAATGCTATTCTAAATTTTATAAAAACAATATTTTGAAAACAATGCTATTCTAAATTGTATAAAAACAATATTTTGAAAATAATGCTATTCTATATTTTATAAAAACAATATTTTGAAAACAATGTTATTCTATATTTTATAAAATAAATTTTAAAACAATGCTACTTATTTTTCAGTTATGAAAATAAATAAATAACTACGTAGAATTTTTAGTGAGGAGTTCTTTCCTTGACTGGTTCTGAAATCATTAAATATAACGATTGTTTTTTGTTATTATTAAAATTAAACAAGGGTTTAATTTTATCAAAAATCCCAACTACATTAGTTTTTTTTCCAGTCTATCCTAAAATGTTGTGCTTCTCAAGACGATTCCAATGTGCCGAAAATCATTGAATTATGCATCCGTTTGACAAAGTTATGAGCATTTAAAGTTTTAACATACATTAATTACAAAAATAATTAATTAAATGTTTAATAATTCCCCTAATTACATTAATTGTCCATCAGTCCCCTTTCTTCCTAAACTTCTGCTTCCTGTATACACGAGCGAAACCATTTTCACCGTGAAACCCCCACGCTACACGCACTTCCTCGCAACTAGACTACCATCTGAATGTTCATCGCCAACCGCCATCACCAGGGCTTCCGTCACCTGCAATCCCTCGCCACTCGCATGCCTCAGGGACCACCAATACCACTGAGAACGCTGACGTTTTAGGCTCAAAATTCGAGCTATCCTCGTCACCAAATTAGATCGTCACTGGTAGGTATGTGGATCTCGGTTAGCTGAACGATTTTGCTGGAGGAAGTTTCAAATATCATTGAGCAAATTTCATGTTTTTGGAAGAAAAATTCGAAGCATTTCTGCCGTTGGTTACGTGAAAGGCACCGGTTGCCGTGTTGTAGAATGAGCTAGGGTTTTAAAGATGTTATTATATATATACACCATATTATAATAATATTTAATTCAACCGTTGCTTCGTTGTGGCTCCGAACTCCAAACAGACTCCAACGATTGTCGGCCCTAGCTAAATACCCCCATTTCAGACACAATGGAACAGGTTTCGTAAGCCAATTCGACTGTTTTGAACAGTTTTTATCAAAATTAAAATATAAATCAATATATACTAAATTTGAATGCCCATTTTAATTTACTAAGGCCACATACTAACTCCAAAAATTCCAGAAAAATAAATCTAGCTATGTTTTGACGAACGGCCCTAACAAAAATAATTTCATCAAATTTGGAGACCGTCTGAAAAATGGCCATTTTCTAGTCGATCCAATTCAAACTAAAACTTTCAAAACACGTTTTCTTTTGCCATGCTCACATATTAATTCCAAAAATTATGAAAATTGGAATCTAGCAATAATTTGACATTCCGAATCCAACAAAAGTGGTTTCATCGAAAACGGAGGTCGTTTGCAAAATGGCTATTTTTAAGGGTTATATATTATATTAAATTCTGTAGCGACTATTTTAAATGTTAAACTGGACATAACTTTCAATTCCCATTATGAAATCTGGATTTTTCACATTCGTTAGAAAGATATAATTAAACAGATTTAAATATTTCTAGTTTTACTGAAATCCGATTTATTTTGAATCCTGCACATTCAATTGAAATTTGAAATCGAATTTTCAAACTACAGCGCCATTCAGGCTCGTTTTATAATTAAAATAAATTTATACATTCTAACTTCGATTTAAATAAAATTTTAATCGTTATTATTTAAAATAAATAATTTTAAACATTAAAAATACATTAAAACTACTAAAATAAAAATTTTAAATTGGTTCTGAAAATCTGGGTTATTACAGTCTTCCCCACCTAAAATCTTTTCGACCTCGAAAAGGAATGGAGCTGAAAGTTGTTTAACTAACCAACTCAACTTTCTTTCTAGCTTTCATCCTTCAACTTTTCAGTTTCTAAGAATTTTGTAATTTCTCAAAAATTGTCTAACATCCTAAATTTTTGAAAAATTTCGCAATAACCTTCTTTGTATGGGTTGACATTTAAAACTGCAACTTGCCCCCACAGGGCCCTCATCAATCCAAAAGAAAAGGCCAATCGGCTCATAAAATCAGCAAACCCTAATAAATACAGTAAATATGTACCTATTTATCGGGCATACAATTTTATTCCTCTTTTCTAGCCTCCTTGCTATGACCTGTTCAATATATATGCATGTACATGTATGCAATTCGAACAAATTTTCAATTCAGTTCAATATTTGATTTTATTTGGTTAAATTTATCATTTATTCTCATATTGGTTGAATTAATTATCATTCCAATATTTTAATTAGTTAAACTAATTATCAAACATCACAACCAACAATTAGTTAGGTGCTTAACTTTTCAAACATATAATTTTCTATATATATAGTCAAAAATCATATTTTTAGTGCAAATCACATCAATAAACTCTTACTAAGTTTTGGTTCTCACACCAGTCAATCGGAAATATATAGATCTCCCACTTTCGAAACTCCAACATAAATACTGATGATGACGCGCCAATTATCAGAATTATCCCCGGGCGACTAGAGTGTGATTCCATATTTATCCAGTATATTGAAGACTTCGAATATCCGTTGATTACGCGTATATTCAAAATCTTTATATACTCGATTGTCCAAAATAAGTATAATAATATACTCAAATACGTATATTAAGATAAAATTTTCAAAACTAAATTTATTTTCATATTTATTTTAAAAATAACACTCTTCACACTCGTTCTAGGATACTACTAATCCCATCACTAACGACTTATTCTTATATGATTTTACTAATCCTATCTCTGATGAATTCTTTCGTTCGATTCTATTGTGTCTTGTTCTTGAGCTCCATAAACCAGAGCTCTGATACCACGCTGAAATGACCCAAACTCGCCCTTGTGGGAAATCCCATATTGAGTTGAGAACATGAAAAATCAAAACACAAATGACAGAACATTTCATTGCTTATTACAACAATTACATCAGAGTACAAGAATGTATCGGAGTACGAATAAATATTACACATTGGAAATACAATATCAGAGATTTAAATTACATAGCAGCAGAAAATAATAAAATAATACATAACACAACTGAAAGAAATACATGGACACAGAGCGTTTCGAATATAGCTCCAACTGTCAACCAGGATCCTGTGAAAAGAAATCTGCAAAACCAAAACTATCGACTTCCTGTGTGGAAAATATGGGCACCCAGAGTTTAGGTTAAAACAATAAACTCCAAGTTAGTCATGGGACTGGTGTGAGAACTAAAACAGTTATTAAATTTTTACTTTAAAATTTGGGAAATCATGGGACCACGCCGTATAACACGGGATGGGTTTACGCCACATGAATCTTAGTTTAAAATAAAACAACGCAATGCTTTTTGAAAAATGAAGCTATTATACGACTCAGGTCCCATCACACAATACAACACAAGCCGGAGGATAGAGTTTTCCCTTATAATAGCCAAACAAGCTTGGTACTTATAAAACAAAATTATTTTGATACTACTATAAGTGCATCGTGTTTTAAAAACAACTTCAAAAATAAATGTACCAATCATAGACGGCATGGGTACCATATATCATGTCGCCAAACTAGTTCTACAATCAAAACCGCACGATGTCGTATTGGAAGTTAGATTTTCATCATGAACCAAGGCAAGGGATCGTCCTCACCGAATTCGAGACACTCTAGCCTGTGCCTCAGGACTCAGACTCAGGTAAGCCCTTAGATCTTCAGGGTCGGTCCACAAATACTTTAGTGAATTAGTAATTCCTGAACAATATGTTTCTGTGCCCTATGGGGCATAAAATCTGAGCCACTAGGGACTCAATATCCGAGGCGCCTCATTTCATCATCTACATAAGTAAAATGTCTGGGCTCCATACCATGACACCACTCCTAGCTAGAAATAAACGCATGTTCTTCCTACAGTCTTCTCCCGTTTCTGGTTAATACCGGGGTGTGAAGCTCACGAAGTAATGCTATACACAAAGCTATGCTAACTAAAGTTGTGCTTTGGTCATCATCCACAAGACTCTATTTTTCAACAATAGCCTTGATCATTTGTATCTTGGCATGCCACACTGACAATTCACGCCGTACAACTGATGTCTATCAATATATAACCTCTAAGCTCGTACGTCCCAGAGAAGGGTGTTAAAGAAGAGAAAAAATTCTCCGCCACCAAACAGATATATATTTAATAGAAATAAATTAGCATAGAATGAAATCCAAAGTCATACGCACATCCACTTACAAGTCCGTTCTAGGCCTGAACGAAACCGGAGGCACCTTATTCCTCATCGCATATGTCCAATACAAGAAAGAGGTCCTCGCATATCCGTCGATCTCCAAGTACATCTGGACGGTCACCACTTATTACCTTGTCTTGGCTGTACAGCCCAATCAAGACATCAGCAATTATCCAAACAATGTGCGGAACTTCGCTCTTCAACCACCGTCTTCATCGTCGACTTTTAATCGTCGTAGTAATTATTCAAAATGGGTTAAACCTGGTCTTTCCGAATAATTCTCGTATTTTATGATCAAGTGCTATAAAAACATATCATACTCCTCATTCCAATTCAAAATATTCTTTTAATAAAATATTCACATTATTAGGGAAAGGGTTCCCGTTAATTTTATCAAAGATAAATTCTTTTAAATTTATTCTTTAATCTTCTTTTGAATATCATTTCAAAAGATTTTTTTATTAACTAGTCGGGATTATTGTACCTTACGGAAGTAATCATTTATTTATATTTATTATCCCAGTCCCAACCTATTCATCCCATGGAGCAAAACTAGTAGCACTCCATATCTAATACCCACAGTGTTATCGGTAAATTTAATTACCATTTCACATTTAAAACTAATTAAAGAATTAAACTATCGCCTGGAGTAAAACTGGTGGTACTCCATTCTCGATCATTTCAAGAATTCGATAAATTAAATTATCTCATTCCCATTTCAATCTAATTAGATATTTATTAAAATTCTAATTTGGTTTTAATATCCAAAAATCATCACTGTCTGATTATTTAAATTCAGGAAATTAATCTTTATCTTTAACTGGGTTAAAGAACTAATGTCATTTAAAACACAGTTCACGGTAAACCCAAATCATCTTTCATTAACCATGGAACCTTTACGGAAAACGGATCAATATATAATCGATATAAATTTCCGTATCAGACTAATAATATAAATGAAATAATGGTAAGGCCTTTTTAAATTCCATATATAGTAACGATCTTCATTTACAGAAGCTCATCTCGATTATTATTAAATCGAATTCCATTCAATTCCAATTTCTTTTATTAAGTTGGAAAACTTTACTTTAAAAAATTTCCATTTAATTCTTAATAAAAGATTTATAAATTCTAAATTATATTTTCAGTGTTAATCGGGTTAAAGAACGAATGTCTTTAAAAAACACAGTTTACAATAAACCCAATTCACATTTCATTTAATTCCAATTACTAAATATAATTGGAAACTCTAATAGTCTTAATTAAAAGATTTATTCTTTTCACACGGGGTTTAAGAACAGTGTTATTTAAGACATAGTTCACGACAAGCCCAAAATCCAATTCTTTTACTCAATTCCAATTAAATATCAATTAATTGGAAAATTTCATTAAATATTAATTTAAAGATTTATTCCTTTCTCATCGGGTTTAAGAATAGTGTTATTTAAGACACCACGACAAACCCAAAATCCAATTCTTTTATTCAATTCCAATTAAATATTAATTAATTAGAAAATTTCATTAAATCTTAATTTAAAGATTTATTCCTTTCTCATCGGGTTTAAGAATAGTGTTATTTAAGACACCATTCACGACAAACCCAAAAATCCAATTTGACATTAAATACAGGTTCTGAATAGAAATTATATCGGCTTATATTCAATATAAATTCTGAAATCAACAATTATCATATTGGGAATAACGATATTTATATATTTCAAATTCCTCAACAATATCCATATAATCACGGAATCCAATGTCGAAACATTCCAAAGATTATTTCTATTTAAATTCATTCTAATTTAGCCTTTGGGAAATTCTGGTTGTTGTAAAACCATTTACAAATCCAATTTATTTATTCCTAAAAATAATTAAGTTATTACTCTAGTTAATAACTAGTTCATTTTGATAAAATATTTTTATCTTTTCAAACCTAGAATTTTTCATTCAAAATCTTTCCAAATCATTTATTATGATTTTACATAATTTTTCCATATTTTTAATAATTTTATTAAGGCCCGTATAGTCGGTTTTCGATAACGGCCACCAAACTGCATCCATAGCGACCTTTTTCAAATCTGATTTGGACATAATTCCAAATCCAACCATTAGATTTCAAATTTCTTGTATTGATTAGAGATCTCTTTTCGATATGAACCCAATGGTTCTGATTTTAGGAGAATCCGACGGTCGGATCTCCCGTTACATCAATTTGAAATTAATGGTCGAAATTCGCGAACGTTCGCTGCGCTGCGCGTTTTATTCAGGCCATTATATATAGAATATATATTATGTATATTTCGTCGATTGAGTATTCAGGCCATTATATATAGAATATATATTATGTATATTTCATCTATTTCATTTACAATTTTAAATCAAAATTGAGTATTCTCTATTTTTATCATATTAAAATGATAACATTTTCAAAATATTAAAATTTTGAAATCACTTCTTATCGATATTCATTATAAAATGAATAACTCGATCGATAAAAAGGGCGTTTAACTATATAACTATTTTTATTTTTCAAAAATTTTATTCAGCACATGAATATCTTATATGGTTTATACATTCAATAAAAATGATATTTTTATTGTTCAAAAATTTTATTCAACACACAAATATTTTATTCACTTCATTAACATGTTGAAAAAATAATTTTTTTTATCTAACAAAAATATTTTAACACATGATTCTTTTTCTTCTTCATTTACATGTTAAAGATGACATTTTTAATGTACAAAAATATAATTCAACCAATGATTATTCTCATTTTCATTAACATGTTAAAAATGACATTATTTTATCTAACAAAAATGTATTTTAACATATGTATACATATAATAAAAATGTGATTTTTATTGTTAAAACATTTTATTTTAAAATATTCTTTGTTTTAAAAGATTCTTTATTTAAAGGAATATTCCTTTATTCAAAAATGTTCTTTATTTTAAAATGTCCTTTTATTTCTAAATCGGAATGCGACTCAATCAATTACCATGTAATTTCAGTTATATGGATTTCATACATCGAATGTATGCAACAATAATGATAAATAATCATCAAACAGTCTATTCACATCTAGAGTGAAATATACAACTGTGTGAGCAAAAAAATAAATAAATAACGCTTATCACAGACTGTCAAAATCCATCGATTGATGAAACGACCCAAACTTCCCTGTAAAGGAAAGCCTGGATTGCTTTGAGAACAATACACATCAGAGTACAAGCATATAACATGAATACTGATTTCACAATAGAAATTCAATAATATCAGAGATTTAAATTACATTTTAAATAGCAACAGAAAATAATACAAATATACAACCGAAAGGAATACACGGATACAGAGCTTTCCGAATATTGCTTCAGCTGTAAACCAGGATCCTGTAAATATCTGCAAAAAGCTACTCGACTGCCCGTGTGGAAAATATGAGCACTCGAGTTTTCCAGTGAAACAAACTACAGGTCAGTCATGGGACTGGTATGAGAAATCGTAACTTAACCTATATAATAATAATAAGGCTAATCACAGAATCACGCCACTAACGCGGAACGGGTTTACTCCATTAGATTGCCATTGCATAAAATAAGGTAAATCGTTAAACAACGCAATGCTTTTAAGAAAAATGAAACCATTATAAGACTCAAGTCCCATCACACAATGCAACGCAAACCGGAGGATAGATTTTTACCTTATAATGGTCAAAAGATGCTTGATACGATAAAAACGGATTTAATATTAGTGTGTGTATATATGGTATATATATATATATCAAAAACATTTCAATCATAATGTATCAATCATAGACGGCATAGTACCCCATCCTACTATGTCGCCATACTAGTTCTACAATCAAAACTGCAAGGTCGTATTGGAAATTGGATTTCCATCATGAGTCGAGACTAGGGATCGTCATTCGAGACACTCTAGCAAATGCATCAAGAATCCAAGATCTCCCGCAGTGAACCCTTGGAGCGGTAGGGTCGGTCCACACCTGTCGAAAGTGGATTGGCAATTCCTGAACACACGCTTCCCGGTCCTTTTAGACCTCCATATGACCACTAACGGCCTATAAATCCGAGGCGCCTCAAAATCCATCATCCACATAAGTAAAATGTCAGCGCTGGTAGGTCCCTGACACCACTCTAGCAAGAAAGAAACATGTGCACTCCCTACGGTCCATATCCCGTTTTTGACTCATACCGGGGTGTGAGGCTCGCAAAGTCACGCTATACACAAAGTTATGTCGTAATAAGCTATACTTTGATCATCCCATAGGGCCCTGCTTTTCAACAAAATCTTTGATCAATTGCATCTTGGTGTGCCACATTGACAATTCACGCCATGCGATCAATCACTATCAATATATACCAGGGTGTTAAGCAGAGAATAAATTCTCCACCAATAATCGGATATACATTAATAAAAATCAATTTAATTCACATGGAACGAAATCCAATGTCAGACACGCATCGATTTACAAGTCCGTTATGGGTTTGAACGAAACCGGAGACACCTGAGAGGTCCTCGTATATCCGGACAATCAAAAATACGTCCGGACGGCTACCACTGTAGCCCCTTAAATGTAGCTACTCCAATCATGGGCATCAGTAGCAACACATCCATTCGATGTGAAGATCGTCGGTCTTCAACCACAGTCTTCATCTTCGACTCTTCATCGTCTTAGTAGTTATTCGGAATGGGTTAAACCCGGTCTTTCCGAATAACTCGCATATTTTTATAAATAAATAAAACAAGTGCTATAAAAACACATCCAACGCCTCATTCCAATTCAGAATATTCTTTTAAATAAAGTATTCACATTATTCTATCAAAGATAGATCCTTTAAATTATCCTTAAATCTCTCTTTTAAAGATTTTATTAAAACTCAAATTTGGTTTTAAATGTCAAAAATCATTCTATAATGATTATTTAAATTTAAGAAATTAATCTTATCTTTAACTGGGTTAAAGAACTAGTGTCATTTTAAAACACTGTTCACGATAAACCCAAAATCGTCTTCCATTAAATATGGAATTTTTACAGAAATCAAATCAATATATAATCGTTATAAATTTCTGTATCCGACCAATAATATAAATGGAATAACGGCAAAGCCTCTTAAATTCCATATATAGTATCGGTCTTCTTCTACAGACTCTCATCTCGATTATTATTAAATCGAATTCCATTCAATTCCAATTTAATATCTTAAATTGGAAAACTTTACTTTGGAAAAATTTACATTAAATCTTAATAAAAGATTTATAAATGCCAAATCATATTTTCACTGTCAGTTGGGTTAAAGAACAAATGTCGCTTAAAAATATAGTTCACAATAAACGCAACTCGCATTTCATCTTATTCCAATTACTAAATATAATTGAAAACTTTAATAATCTTAATTAAAAGATTTATTCTTTTCTCAACTGGGCTTAAGAAAAGTGTTATTGAAGACACCATTCACGACAAACCCAAAATCCAATTTATTCAAATTTAATTTTAAATTAAATATTAACAAATTGGAAATCTTCATTAAATCTAAATTTAGTGATTTATTCTAGTTAATAACAAGTTCATTTCAATAAAAATATATTTTCTAAAATATACTCTTTATCTAGAATATTCTTTTTCTAAGATATTTTCTAAAACATTCTTTACTGGAATGTGACTCAATCAACAACCATATATTGCATGAAATAAACCATCATGATAAATAATTATCAAACATCCAAATAACAACCAGAGTGGATTCTACAACTAAATATTGGGATTAGTGTCTGTCAAATATCATCCCAATGCCCGTGTGGGGTTTCATCCAACAAACAAATAATAAATTATTTGTGCACTTGGGCGATGTGTAAAAATTATCATCCCAATCACATAAAAGAGTCGGATGACTTGTAGATGGAAGTGTAATATTCAGTTTGAATACACTAACATTATATTTAACACATCAAACATTTCAACATTACAGACATATATTTCAATTCTTTTTATTTTGAACAAATGACAATAAAAATCTAGTCCTTTATTTCCATTCTTTTTATTGTTGACAAATGACAATAAAAATCTAGTCTTTTATTTCCATTCTTTTTATTGTTGAAAATGACAATAAAAATCCAGTCTTTTAATTCAATTCTTTTTATTTAAACAATGTTACAATAAAACGTAATCCTTTAATTCTATGCTTTCTAATGAAAATAACATTACATAAAAATGTAATCTTTTTATTCTTTTAATAAAACATTCCATATCAGAAGATGTTATTTCTTTTCTAAGGCAACATTTTATAACCAAAATGTCATTTCATTCTAATGACACAATTTACAACAAAGTGTTATTTTAATCTAATGTCATATTTATAATTAATAATTAACGCAAATGACATCTTATAATTAACATATATGTCATTATTGGTTTGCATACAAATTCTAATATATGCATTTACGTTAGAATGATGGGTTCATTTTGAATATAATCCTAATGTGTACATTTACATTAAAAGGTATTTTCATTATGCATACAAATCCTAATGTATGCATTTGCATTAAAATGATATTTCCTCTTTTATATATAAATTTTGATGTATACATTTACATTAAAATGACATTTTTGTTAAATCCTTTTAAACTAACAAAAATGTAAATTTTTGTCTAATCCTTTTAAATAAACAAAAATGGTAATCTTGTCTAATTCTTTTAATATACAAAATTGACTATTTTGTTTAACTCTTTTTAATACACAAAAATGTTTATTTTGGTTTAACTCTTCTTAATGACCAAAATGTTTATTTTAGTTAAATTCATTTTTAATGACCAAAATGATTATTTTGGTTAAACTCTTTTTAATGACCAAAATAGAAGTGTTTATTTCATCCTTTTACAATTGACAAAGATGAATGTTTTTGTTTCAATAATCATGTTTTGACAAAATCTATATTTTTATTTTGACTAACATGTTTAACAAAAATGTTTATTTTTATTTCAACAAATATGACACATTTATTTTCATACCTTTTTCCTATGTACTCTAATGACAAATAAAAGAATATTTTATTTGTTTGGCTTCTTCTATGTGTTCTAATAACATATAAAAGTATATTTCATATATTCACTTTTTTCTATGAATCTTAATGACATATAAAAGTGATATGTTTATTTTTCCATTCTAACATAACATCATGATTTGGTTTCACTATTTGGTTACAACAAAAATGATATAATTTTGTTTTCAATCTTTTTGTCACAACAAAATGATATATTTGTTTTCATCCATTTTACAATAACAAATTGACATATTTCTAATTCAACTAATTTAATGAAAAAAATGTAACTTTTGTTTAACCATAATCTAATTAACAAAAAATGTTAATTTTGTTTATCCATAGTCTAATTAACAAAAAACAATGTTAATTTTAACACAACGTATACTGACAAAATGGCAGTTTTATTTTGTCAATTTGATTTAACATAAATGACATGATCCAACAAGAATATCTAACATGATCTAACATGAATGATATTTTAAATGTTAATATAACATGATCCAACAAGAATATCTAACATGATCTAACCAGAACGATATTTTAAATGTTAATATAACATGATCTAACAGGATATGAGCGTCGCAAATCAATCACAACAACAAACAAACTTCAATCTACAAATCACAGATCTGATTTCATCACATACATATATCGATTTCAAATGGAAAGAAAATAATTAAATTTTAATTAATTATTAAAAGAGAAATCTCACATCGATATGGCTGAATTTCTGTTTGTGTTCAAATTTGGCTGAATTTTCAAAGTGCTCGATTTCATCTCTAGTCAGTTCCATCGTCTAGATCTCAATTTTACGGTTCCAACACAATCAGTTTCATTTAATTCTGTCGAGTATTGGACAAGTTATGGGGTTTTGAATATTAATTACTTTGACAAATAACTAAATAATTAATTAATAAATTAATTTCCAAATCAAAATAATCAAGGCCGCTTAACCTTTCTTCTTCGTTGCCTGTTGTTCACGGGTTACAGGAACCCACTCACCAAATCAAATCCGCCAAATCGCATGCGCCCCCTTCTACCTGTGACCGATCTGAGTTCATCCGGCCAATCGCCTTGCTCCCCTCCACGGCCGACCTCCACGCTGGCCAGCTCGGTGGGCCCACTTTAATAACCCGGAAATTCTGAGCCAGTTTAAAATTTTTATTTTGGCAATTTTAGCAAATTTGAACATTTAAAATGAATTATTTTAAATAATAATGACGAGAAATTTATTTTGAATATATTTAGAACGTATATATTATATATGCCATCGTTAGAATATAAATAATTATATATAATTATAAATAGAATTGAAAATGGCGCGGTAGTTCGATAATTCGATTTCAAAATTCAATTGAATGTACCGGGTGCAAAACAATCCGGATTTTAGTGAAACCAAAAACATTAGGATCTAATTGGGGATATCTTTCTAACGAATCCAAAAAATCAAAATTTCATAGCGGGAATCAAAAGATATGTCCAGTTGAAAATTCTGAATAGTCGCTATGGAATCCAGGCCCTTAAAAATGGACATTTTGCAAACGTCCTCGGATTTCGACGAAACCACTTTTGTTGGGTCCGTGATGTCAAATTATTGCTAGATTTCAAATTTCATAATTTTTCGAATCAATATGTGAGCGTGGAAAAGGAAAACGTGTTTGACCAGTTTCAGTTGATTTTAATTGACTGGAAGATGGCCATTTTTCCAACGGTCTCCGAATTCGACGAAACTAGTTTTGTTAGGACCGTATCGTCAATACGAAGCTAGAAAATATTTTTCGGGAATTTTTAGAGTTAGTATGTGACCCCAGTAAATTGAAATGCGTGTTCAAATTCAATATATAGAGTTATATGTTGATTTCAACGGAAACTGATCCAAACAGTCGAATCAGCTTACGATACATATCCCATTGTGTTCAGAATGGGAGTAATTAGCTATGGACGACAGGCGGTGGGCCTCGTTTAGAGGTCGTATGTAAAAGTCAACGTTCTGAATTAAATAGAAAAAAAATCCTCCTCCCTCCCTCTTCCTTTAACTTCTGCCCCCCTTTTCCTTTCAAAAACGAATCAGAAAAACAAAATAAAAAAAAGAAAGAGAAAGACGGGGGGAAACCCGCCGCCGCCCCCCTGATCGATCGTCGCCGCCTCAGAGGTGGGGCGCCACCTCCGAACACATCCCCCCTTTCCACCTCGGCCTCGCAGACCCCCCTTCCTCCCGCCGTGATCGAAGACCCCCCCTCTGCCTCGACCGACGCGAGCTACCCCCCCCGGGCCACCAGTAAGTCCCTCCACTCCCTCTATCAAATAAAGGTGAGTTTTTACTGATTTTATTTTATGTTAAAACTGATTTTATTTTATGTTAAAACTGATTTTATTTTTCTATGTGATAAAACTGATTTTTCTTATTTGAACAAATAGAAATAGATTTGATTTTTCATATATGAACACATAGGAAAAGATTTGAATTTCAAAATAAAATAGAAAAGATTAGATTTTTAAAATAGAAAAGATTAGATTTTTAAAATAGCAAAGATTAAATCTTTATATTTGAAAAGGCGAAATCTTTATATTTGAAAAGATTAAATCTTTATATTTGAAAAGGAGAAATTTTTATATTTGAAAAGGCGAAATCTTTATATTTGAAAAGATTAAATCTTTATATTTGAAAAGGCGAAATTTTTATATTTGAAAAGGCGAAATCTTTATATTTGAAAAGGCGAAATCTTTATACTTGAAAAGGCAAAATCTTTATATTTAAAAAGGCGAGAATTTTATATATACATAACGAAGTAAAAATTCGATTTTTATATATTGAATAGCGAAGTAAAAATTTGATTTTTATATATTGGATAGCGAAGTAAAAAATTCGATTTTTATATATTGAATAGCGAAGTAAAAATTCGATTTTTATATATTGAATAGCGAAGTAAAAATGTGATTTTTACATATGTAGTGACTACGGGCGACGAAAGTGATAAGAGGCGAGAACGACGAAGATTTCTATAAATGAAGTGTCATGAAGTTGGATAGCTATCGGTGAGAACTTCTCACTCAAAATTTCTTTTTCTAGTTATATATATATATACTAGGATGCAGACGGTGTTTAATAGCACCCGACACCACTGTCCACAGACCATGGACTTGTTTGTTTGGTTGTGTAGTTGGTTAGATTATTTGATTTGAACTTGATTGTTTGGTGAAATGGAATGATTTGATTGATATGTGTATGGCGTGGGCCATCACTAGACCGGGGATAAGGCTAGGCCTCGTCCCGTTTCTAGTATCGTGCCGTTATGCCGCCGAAATTTTCTAAAATAAGTTAAAAAAATAAAGATATCATTTTATTTAATAAATGAACCGAATAGAATATTCATAGGTTGAATAAAATAATTCGATCGTTAAAAATATAATTTTTAACGTGAATATGAATAAATAAATTTTCATTTACAAACCGGACGGTTTGTTTATGTACACTGATTTGACTGACATTGATTGGGATGATAAATTTTACACATCGCCCAACTGCACAAATAAAATATGTGTTTGTTGATTTGAAACCCCACACGGGTATTGGGATAATATACGACATACACTAATCCCAATAATTAGTTGTATGTCGATCGATGGATTGACAGGCTGTCATAAGCGTTAGATATCTATAATTGATGCTTATATAGTGTAGTGCACTATGGATGATGTTTGATTATCTATCGTTGCTATTATATACATGTGTTGTATGGAATCCATATAATTAACTTTATATGGTAATTGATTGGGCCTTATTCCAATCGGGAAAATAAAGAATATTATAAAATAAAGGTTCATGTGTTGACAGTACTCATCCGTTGAGATTAGTCATGTGTTGAACGAAATATTTTAACAATAAAATTTACATCTTTATATTATAAATAAAGGTTCATGTGTTGACAGTACTCATCCGTTGAGATTAGTCATGTGTTGAGCGAAATATTTTAACAATAAAATTTACATCTTTATCATATATAAAATTAGAAACTAATTGGAAAATAGATAAGATGAGTGGTCTCCTGGATGTTGATCTGATGTTGGTTTCGGCCTTCGGGGTTAATATTTAGGGAATCGTTCTCTTACTAATTTACAGTTGGAGTCTGATTTGATATCAAACAATAGATACCATAATTTTTATAAAATATATTAAATAACAAAAATAGTCACACATGGACAATACTCATTCGTGGAGATTAGTCATGTGTTGACAAAAATATAGATTCATTTGTCGAATAGAATAATGGAATTACTGAAATATATAAAGCCGTATTGATTAGAGATGCGCTATTTTGACGCAAACGATATTTATATCGATTATATTCGTTTTTCAATTTGAATTGAATCGAATAGAAAACGAATTTGAATTGAATCGAATAGAAAACCAATTTGAATTGAATCGAATAGAAAACGAATTTGAATTGAATCGAACAGAAAACCAATTTGAATCGAATTGAATATAAAACCAATTTGAAATGAATTGAATATAAAACGAATTCGAATTGAATTTAAAACGAATTCGAATTGAATTGCAAGCGAATTCTAATTGAATTGAAAACGAATTGAAATGAATTCAAATTGAATTGAAATTTGAATTGAATAGAAAGGAATTTTAAAACGAATTTATAAGGAAAATTTTAATTTTGATTTGAATTGAAATGGAAGTTGAAATTGTTTTTGAAACGAATTTAAAAACAATTTATATAATTCGTTTTAAATAGAAATCGACGAAATATATATTATATATATTATATATATAATATAATGGCCTGAATAGAACGTGTCGCGCTGCGGCAATTCGTAAATTACGACCATTGACTTCGAATGGACATTATGGGAGATCCGACCGTCGGATTCTCCTAAAACCGGAACCGTTGGGTTCATATCGAAAAGAGCTTTCTAACGAATATTAGAAACTCAAAATCTAACGGTTGGATTTGGAGATACGTCCAAATCAAATTTGGAAAAGGTCGCTGTAAGTGCAGTTCGATGGCCGTTGATGGAAATCGACTCTACGAGCCTTGATAAAATTATTAAAAATATCAATAATTTGTGTAAAATCATAAGAAATGATTTGGAAGAAAATTGGGATGAAAAACTCCATATTTGGAAAGATAAAAATAGATTTTTATCGAAATAAACTAGTTTGAACTAAAATTAAACCCGTTTATTTTTAAATAAATAAATTGGATTTGAAATGGGTTTTAAATAGAATTGATTCGTGGGTTTATCGTGGACGGTGTTTTAAATAACACTAGTCCTTTAACCCGAAAATAAATAGGTTGTGATTTGGGTTTATCGTGAACTGTGTTTTAAAAGACATTAGTTCTGCTTCCCAGTAAAAGGTGTTTTAATGAATCTGCAATTAGATCGAAACGTGAATTGATAATCTAAATTATCAAATTTATCAAATGAGCGAGAATGGAGTATCACCAGTTTTGCTCCAGAGCGATAGTTAAATCTTTAATTAGATTTGAACGTGAAATGGTAATTAATTTTACCGATAACGCCGTGGTGTTAGATATGGAGTATTACCAGTTTTGCTTCATGGGATGAATAGGTTGGGATTGGGAAATAAAATAAATAATTACTTCGGTGTGGTTCGCTAATCTCGACTAGTTTGGAAAATCATAATTTGGTTTGAAACGACATCCAAAGGAAGATTAAAGGATAAATTTTAAAGAATTTATTTTGGATAAAATTAATGGGAACCTTTCCCTAAGAATGTGGAATTTAGAAACTAGCTGTAGGTTAGTTAAGAAGAATGGTTTCCTGGATATTGATCTTATGTTGGTTTCAGCCATCGGGGTTAATATTTGGGAAATTGTTCTCTTGATAATTTGCGGTTAGTGGCTGCTTAATTGGAATGAGGTGTATGTTGTGTTTGTGTAACATTTGTTTTTAATATACGCGGGTTGTTCGGAAAGTCCGGGTTTATACCCATTCTGAATAATCGATCCGACGATAAGTCGAAGATGAAGATGGTGGTTGAAGACCGGAAGTCTTCACATCGTTTGGGTGATTACTGATGATCTTGATTGGGCTGTACACCCAAGATGAGGGAATCAGTTGGTGGTCGTCCAGACGTACTTGGAGATCGATGGATATGCGAGGAAAGTGCTTCCGGTTTCGTTCAGACCCAGAACGAACTTGTAAATGGATTGTGTGTCTGACATTGGATTTTATTCTATGTTGATTGATTTCTGTTAAATATATATCTGTTTGGCGGTGGAGAATTTATTCTCTTGCTTAACGCCCTTCTCTGAGACATACGAGCTTTGAGGTTATATATCGATAGATATCAATCGCATGGCATGAATTGCCTGTGTGGCACGCTGAGTTGCATGGACCAAGGCTTCTGTTGAAAATCAAAGTCTTGTGGTTGATGATCAAAGCACGGCCTACGTGGCGTAGCTTTGTGTATAACATGAATTCGCGAGCCTCACACCTCGGTATGAGTTAAAAACGGGATACGGACCCTTGGGAGAACACGACGTTTCTTTCTAGCTTTGGTGGTGTCAGTGACTTACCAGCCCTGACATTTATATATTTTTCACCTTTGTGGTTGTTGGAGTGAGGCGCCTCGATTATAGGTCTGTAAGGACCGGGAAACGTGTGTTCAGGAATAAATAATCCTCAAACGTAAGAGAGGACCGGCCCAACCGATCCAAGTGGCTGCCCAGAGTGCGTAGTCTTGAGCATTTGCTAGAGTGTCTCGAAGCGGAGAGGAGCTTGCCCCTTGCCTCGACTCATGACGGAAATCCAATTTCCAATACGTGATATTGCGGTCTTAATTGTAGAACTAGTATGGCGACATAGTAGATGGTAGCTATGCCGCCTATGATTGATATTTATGATTGAAATTGTTTTGACACTATACACTTATTATAGTATCAAATGATTTGTTTTTAACGTATCAAGCATGTTTGGCTATTATAAGGGAAAACCCTATCCTCCGGCTTGCGTTGCATTGTGTGATGGAACCTGGGTCTTATAATAGCTTCATTTTTCTAAAAAGAATTGCGTTGTTTATTCTATGCACTGGTATTCTTGGGAGGAAACCCGTTCCGTGTTATACGGCGTGGTCCCTTGAATCACTCTCTTTTAAAATAAAGTTTTAATAACTGTTTTTGTTCTCACACCAGTCACATGACTGACCTGGAGTTTATTGTTTTAACCTAAACTCTGGGTGCCCCTATTTCCACACGGGCAGCTAGTAGTTTTGGTTTTGCAGATTTATATTCACAGGATCCTGATTTACAGCTGGAACGATGCTCAGAAAGCTCTGTATCCGTGCGTTACTTCTAGTTGTGTTTTTGTATTATTTTCCGCTGCAATGTATTTAAATGTAATTTAAATCTTTGATATTTGTTGAATGTAATTTATTCATTTATACCCTGTATATTCTTATATCTGATGGAATTGTTGTAATAACAATGAAATGTTCTTCCGTCTGCGTTCTGTTTTGTCTTGTCCTCACAGTAATTCGTTCTTTCTCATCTCTTCGGAGACCGGGGAAGTTCGGATCGCTTCATTTGGTATCAGATCTTTGGTTTACAGAGCTCGAGAACAAGACACATTAGAACCGAATGAAAGAATTCATCAAATATTGGATTAGTAATATCCAATTAGAATGACTCGTTAGAGATAGGATCAGTAGTATCCTAGAACGAGTGTAAAGAGTATATTTTTTAAATGAAAACAATTTTGTTTTGAAATTTAAACCATTTTAAAACGTATTTGATTATTTATTTATTTTGAATTTGGACAATCTAGTATATAAAGGTTTTGCATATACGCGTCATGAACATATATTCGAAGTTTTAATATATTAGATAGATATAGAGTCACACTCTAGTCGCCCGGACATGGTCCTGATGATGAAGTATACCATCACCAGTATTTATGTTCGTGTTTCGAAGGTGTGATTTCTATATATTTCCATTAGGCTGGTGTGAGAACCAAAACTTATATAGCTAGATTTATTGTTGTGATTTGGCATCAAAAACATGATTTTTGAATATATATCAAAATTACGAATTTGAAACTCTAATCCACTAATTGATTGATGTTTGTGTTGTTTGTTTATTTGTTTGATAATTTTGAACTATTTAGCCTAATTGTATCACATATTGAACTGTATTGAAAATTGGTCGCATTTGCATGCATATACATGTATATCTATTGAACAGGTCATAGCAAGGAGGCTAAAGCAGAGAATAAAATTTGTTTGCCCGACAAATAGGTACATATTTAATATAATTTACTGTTTTGTTTGGGTGATGATGATTTTATGAGCCGATTGGCTAGCCGCTTGGCTTTTTCTTTTTCTTTTTGAGATCAGAAGGCCTATATGGCAATTTCGGGATTTTCCCGTGGCTCCCGGTGCAGGGGAGGTTATGGCGAAATTTTTCGAATATTTAGGGTGTTAGCCAATTTTTTTAAAATTTGACAATTCTCATAAACTGAAAAGTTGGAGAATGGAAGCCAGATCGAACGTAGAGTTGATTAATCAAACCACTTTCAACTTCGTTCCTTTTCGGGGACGAAAAGTTTTTAGTGGGGGAGATTGTAATAACCCGGAAATTCTGAGCCAGTTTAAAAATTTTATTTTGGCAATTTTAGCGAATTTTGAACATTTAAAATGAATTATTTTAAATAATAACGACGAGAAATTTATTTTGAATATATTTAGAACGTATATATTATGCCGTCGTTAGAATATAAATAATTATATATAATTATAAATAGAATTGAAAATGGTGCGGTAGTTCGATAATTCGATTTCAAACTTCAATTGAATGTATCGGGTGCAAAACAATCCGGATTTTAGTGAAACCAAAAACATTTGGATCTAATTGGGGATATCTTTCCAACGAATCCGAAAAATCAAAATTTCATAGCGAGAATCAAAAGATATGTCCAGTTGAAAATTCTGAATAGTCGCTATGGAATTCAGGCCCTTAAAAATGGACATTTTGCAAACGACCTCGGATTTCGACGAAACCACTTTTGTTGGGTCTGTGATGTCAAATTATTGCTAGATTTCAAATTTCATAATTTTTCGAATCAATATGTGAGCGTGGCAAAGGAAAACGCGTTTGACCAGTTTCAGTTGATTTTAATCGACTGGAAGATGGCCATTTTTCCAACAGTCTCAGAATTCGACGAAACTAGTTTTGTTAGGACGTATCGTCAATACGAAGCTAGAAAATATTTTTTGGGAATTTTTAGAGTTAGTATGTGACCCCAGTAAATTGAAATGCGCGTTCAAATTCAATATATAGAGTTATATGTTGATTTCAACGGAAACTGATCCAAACAGTCGAATAAGCTTACGATACATATCCCATTATGTTCGGAATGGGGGTAATTAGCTATGGGCGACAGGCGGTGGGCCTCGTTTAGAGGTCGTATGTAAAAGTCAACTTTTTGAATTAAATAATTAAATAGAAATAAAAAAAATATCCTCCTCCCTCCCTCTTCCTTTAAATTCTGCCCCCCTTTTCCTTTCATAAACGAATCAGAAAAAAAAAAGACGGGGGGGGGGGGGGGGACCCGCCGCCCCCCTCCTGATCGATCGCCGCCGCCTCAGAGGTGGGGCGCCACCTCCGAACCCATCCCCCCTTCCACCTCGGCCTCGCAGACCCCCCCTCTACCTCGACCGACGCGAGCTACGCCCCCCCCCCAGGCCACCAGCAAGTCCCTCACTCCCTCTATCAAATAAAGGTGAGTTTTTACTGATTTTATTTTATGTTAAAACTGATTTTATTTTATGTTAAAACTGATTTTATTTTTCTATGTGATAAAACTGATTTTTCTTATTTGAACAAATAGAAATAGATTTGATTTTTCATATATGAACACATAGGAAAAGATTTGAATTTCAAAATAAAATAGAAAAGATTAGATTTTTAAAATAGAAAAGATTAGATTTTTAAAATAGAAAAGATTAGATTTTTAAAATAGAAAAGATTAGATTTTTATAATAGAAAAGATTAGATTTTTGAAATAGCAAAGATTAAATCTTTATATTTGAAAAGGCAAAATCTTTATATTTGAAAAGATTAAATCTTTATATTTGAAAAGGCGAAATTTTTATATTTGAAAAGGCGAAATCTTTATATTTGAAAAGATTAAATCTTTATATTTGAAAAGGCGAAATTTTTATATTTGAAAAGGCGAAATCTTTATATTTGAAAAGGCGAAATCTTTATACTTGAAAAGGCGAAATCTTTATATTTAAAAAGGCGAGAATTTTATATATACATAATGAAGTAAAAATTTGATTTTTATATATTGAATAGCGAAGTAAAAATTCGATTTTTATATATTGGATAGCGAAGTAAAAATTCGATTTTTATATATTGAATAGCGAAGTAAAAATTCGATTTTTATATATTGAATAGCGAAGTAAAAATGTGATTTTTACATATGTAGTGACTATGGGCGACGAAAGTGATAAGAGGCGAGAACGACGAAGATTTCTATAAATGAAGTGTCGTGAAGTTGGATAGCTATCGGTGAGAACTTCTCACTCAAAATTTCTTTTTCTAGTTATATATATACTAGGATGCAGACGGTGTTTAGTAGCAACCGACACCACTGTCCACAGACCATGGACTTGTTTGTTTGGTTGTGTAGTTGGTTAGATTATTTGATTTGAACTTGATTGTTTGGTGAAATGGAATGAATTGATTGATATGTGTATGGCGTGGGCCACCTCTAGACCGGGGATAAGGCTAGGCCTCGTCCCGTTTCTAGTATCGTGCCGTTATGCCGCCGAAATTTTCTAAAATAAGTTAGAAAAATAAAGATATCATTTTATTTAATAAATGAACCGAATAGAATATTCATAGGTTGAATAAAATAATTCGATCGTTAAAAATATAATTTTTAACGTGAATATGAATAAATAAATATTCATTTACAAACTGGACGGTTTGTTTATGTACACTGATTTGACTGACATTGATTGGGACGATAAATTTTACATATCGCCCAACTGCACAAATAAAATCTGTGTTTGTTGATTTGAAACCCTACACAGGTATTGGGATAATATACGACATACACTAGTCCCAATAATTAGTTGTATGTCGATCGATGGATTGACAGGTTGTCATAAGCGTTAGATATCTATATTTGATGCTTATACAGTATAGTGCACTTTGGATGATGGTTGATTATTTATCGTTGCTATTATATACATGTGTTGTATGGAATCCATATAATTAACTTTATATGGTAATTGATTGGGCCTCATTCCAATCGGGAAAATAAAGAATATTACAAAATAAAGGTTCATGTGTTGACAGTACTCATCCGTTGAGATTAGTCATGTGTTGAACGAAATATTTTAACAAAAAAAATTTACATCTTTATACTATAAAATAAAGGTTCATGTGTTGACAGTACTCATCCGTTGAGATTAGTCATGTGTTGAGCGAAATATTTTAACAATAAAATTTACATCTTTATCATATATAAAATTAGAAACTAATTGGAAAATAGATAAGATGAGTGGTCTCCTAGATGTTGATCTGATGTTGGTTTCGGCCTTCGGGGTTAATATTTAGGGAATCGTTCTCTTACTAATTTACAGTTGGAGTCTGATTTGATATCAAACAATAGATACCATAATTTTTATAAAATATATTAAATAACAAAAATAGTCACACGTGGACAGTACTCATTCGTGGAGATTAGTCATATGTTGACAAAAATATAGATTCATTTGTCGAATAGAATAATGGAATTACTGAAATATATAAAGCCGTATTGATTAGAGATGCGCTATTTTGACGCAAACGATATTTATATCGATTATATTCGTTTTTCAATTTGAATTGAATCGAATAGAAAACGAATTTGAATTGAATCGAATAGAAAACCAATTTGAATTGAATCGAATAGAAAATGAATTTGAATTGAATCGAACAGAAAACCAATTTGAATCGAATTGAATATAAAACCAATTTGAAATGAATTGAATATAAAACGAATTCGAATTGAATTTAAAACGAATTCGAATTGAATTGCAAGCGAATTCGAATTGAATTGAAAACGAATTGAAATGAATTCAAATTGAATTGAAATTTGAATTGAATAGAAAGGAATTTTAAAACGAATTTATAAGGAAAAATTTAATTTTGATTTGAATTGAAATAGAAGTTGAAATTATTTTTGAAACGAATTTAAAAACTATTTATATAATTCGTTTTAAATAGAAATCGACGAAATATATATTATTTATATTATATATATAATATAATGGCCTGAATAGAACGTGCCGCGCTGCGGCAATTCGTAAATTTCGACCATTGACTTCGAACGGACATTACGGGAGATCCGACCGTCGGATTCTCCTAAAACCAGAACCGTTGGGTTCATATCGAAAAGAGATTTCTAACGAATATTAGAAACTCAAAATCTAATGGTTGGATTTGGAGATACGTCCAAATCAAATTTGGAAAAGGTCGCTGTAAGTGCAGTTCGATGGCCATTGATGGAAATCGACTGTACGGGCCTTGATAAAATTATTAAAAATATCAATAATTTGTGTAAAATCATAAGAAATGATTTGGAAGAAAATTGGGATGAAAAACTCCATATTTGAAAAGATAAAAATAGATTTTTATCGAAATAAACTAGTTTGAACTAAAATTAAACCCGTTTATTTTTAAATAAATAAATTGGATTTGAAATGGGTTTTAAATAGAATTGATTCGTGGGTTTATCGTGGACAGTGTTTTAAATAACACTAGTCCTTTAACCCGAAAATAAATAGGTAGTGATTTGGGTTTATCGTGAACTGTGTTTTAAAAGACATTAGTTATGCAACCTAGTAAAAGGAGTTTTAATGAATCTGCAATTAGATCGAAACGTGAATTGATAATCTAAATTATCAAATTTGGAAAATGAGCGAGAATGGAGTATCACCAGTTTTGCTCCAGAGCGATAGTTAAATCTTTAATTAGATTTGAACGTGAAATGGTAATTAATTTTACCGATAACACCGTGGTGTTAGATATGTAGTATTACCAGTTTTACTTCATGGGATGAATAGGTTGGGATTGGGAAATAAAATAAATAATTACTTCGGTGTGGTTCGCTAATCTCGACTAGTTTGGAAAACCATAATTTGGTTTGAAACGACATCCAAAGGAAGATTAAAGGATAAAGTTTAAAGAATTTATCTTGGATAAAATTAATGGGAACCTTTCCCTAAGAATGTGGAATAGAAACTAGCTGTAGGTTAGTTAAGAAGAATGGTTTCCTGGATATTGATCTGACGTTGGTTTCGGCCTTCGGGGTTAATATTTGGGAAATTGTTCTCTTGCTAATTTGCGGTTAGTGGCTGCTGAATTGGAATGAGGCGTATGTTGTGTTTGTGTAACATTTGTTTTTAATATACGTGGGTTGTTCGGAAAGTCCGGGTTTTTACCAATTATGAATAATCGATTCGACGATAAGTCGAAGATGAAGACGGTGGTTGAAGACCGGAAGTCTTCACATCGTTTGGGTGATTACTGATGATCTTGATTGGGCTGTACACCCAAGATGAGGGATTCAGTTGGTGGTTGTCCAGACGTATTTGGAGATCGATGCATATGCGAGGAAAGTGCCCCCGGTTTCGCTCAGACCCAGAACGAACTTGTAAATGGATTGTGTGTCTGACATTGGATTTTATTCTGTGTTGATTGATTTCTATTAAATATATATCTGTTTGGCGGCAGAGAATTTATTCTCTTGCTTAACGCCCTTCTCTGAGACATACGAGCTTAGAGGTTATATATCGATAGATATCAATCGCATGGCATGAATTTCCTGTGTGGCACACTGAGTTGCATGGGCCAAGGCTTCTGTTGAAAAGCAAAGTCTTGTGGTTGATGATCAAAGCATGGCCTACGTGGCGTAGCTTTGTGTATAACGTGAATTCGCGAGCCTCACACCTCGGTATGAGTTAAAAACGGGATACGGACCCTTGGGAGAACACGACGTTTCTTTCTAGCTTTGGTGGTGTCAGTGACTTACCAGCCCTGACATTTATATATTTTTCACCTTTGTGGTTGTTCGAATGAGGCGCCTCGATTATAGGTCTGTAAGGACCGGGAAACGTGTGTTTAGGAATAAATAATCCTCAAACGTAAGAGAGGACCGGCCCAACCGATCCAAGTGGCTGCCCAGAGTGCGTAGTCCTGAGCATTTGCTAGAGTGTCTCGAAGCGGAGAGGAGCTTGCCCCTTGCCTCGACTCATGACGGAAATCCAATTTCCAATACGTGATATTGTGGTCTTAATTGTAGAACTAGTATGGCGACATAGTAGATGGTAGCTATGCCGCCTATGATTCATATTTATGATTGAAATTGTTTTGACACTATACACTTATTATAGTATCAAATGATTTGTTTTAAACGTATCAAGCATGTTTGGCTATTATAAGGGAAAACCCTATCCTCCGGCTTGCGTTGCATTGTGTGATGGGACCTGGGTCTTATAATAGCTTCATTTTTCGAAAAAGCATTGCGTTGTTTATTCTATGCACTGGTATTCTTGGGAGGAAACCCGTTCTGTGTTATACGGTGTGGTCCCTTGAATCACTCTCTTTTAAAATAAAGTTTTAATAACTGTTTTAGTTCTCACACCAGTCACATGACTGACCTGGAGTTTATTGTTTTAACCTAAACTCTGGGTGCCCCTATTTCCACACGGGCAGCTAGTAGTTTTGGTTTTGCAGATTTATATTCATAGGATCCTGATTTACAGCTGGAACGATGCTCGGAAAGCTCTGTATCCGTTCATTACTTCTAGTTGTGTTTTTGTATCATTTTCCGCTGCAATGTATTTAAATGTAATTTAAATCTCTGATATTTGTTGAATGTAATTTATTCATTTATACTCTGTATATTCTTATATCTGATGGAATTGTTGTAATAACAATGAAATGTTCTTCCGTCTGCGTTTTGTTTTGTCTTGTCCTCACAGTAATTCGTTCTTTCTCATCTCTTCGGAGACCGGGGAAGTTCGGGTCGCTTCACCCACGCCGCCAGGAAATCGTCACAAAGATGGCGACTTTGAGCTCCAAATACGAGCAGAATACCATACGGTTTGCAATCATGGCCGTTGAACTTCGAGTGCCTGTTGAGATGATCAATTTTGCTTTGGAAATCTTCGAAACCATTGTTTGGATAGAGAGAGAATTGGGTGCAAAAATGAAGTAACGTTGGCCATTGGGGAAAGCTTGTGGCGGCTGCGTTCATTTGGGATTAGGGTTCTGTTAAATTGGGTTTTATTATAAAATATTGACTTAATTCATTAATTCAAAGTTAAAGCCTATTAGTCCTCTTCAGTTCTGATTTCAGCCCCACAAAAGATGTCCCTAGTCAAATACCCACGCTCCAGACGCAATGGGCTAGGTCCCGTCAGCCCAAACAAACGTCTTCAACCTATTTTATTTAATTTAATATATAAATCATTTATTTAATCAATTCAATCTTACATTTAAATTCACCGGGGCCACATACGACCTTTAAAAATTCCAGAAAAATTATTTCTGGTTATGTTTTGACGATACGGTCCTAACAAAACTAATTTCGTCAAATTCCGAGACCATTTGAAAAATGACCATTTTCAAGTCAATTAAAATTGACTGAAACTAACAAAGCACATTTTCCTTTGCCACGCTCATATATTAATTCGAAAAATTATGGGAAGTTAAACTTAACAATAATTTGACATTCCGGTCCCAACAAAAGTGGTTTCGTTGAAAACAGAGGTCGTTTGCAAAATGACTATTTTTAAGGCCAATATATTATATTAATATATATATAAATTCTACAGCGACTTTTCTAATGTTTAAACTGGACATAACTTTCAATTTTGCAGTGAAATCTCAGTTTCTTATATTCTTAGAAAGATATGATTAAACAGATTTAAATATTTTTTGTTTCGCTCAATTCTGATTTAAAATGAATCCTGTATTTTAAATTGAAATTAGAAATCGAATTTTCGAACTGCCGCGCCATTTCAAACTCCTTTTATAATTAAATTAAATTTATTCGTTTTACTTCAATTAAAATAAATTTTTAGTCATTATAATTTAAAATAAATTATTTTAAACATTTAAAATCAATTAAAATTTCTAAAATAAAAATTTAAAATTGGCCCCAAAATTCCGGGTTATTACAATCTCCCCCACTTAAAATCTTTTCGTCCTCGAAAAGGAACGAAGCTAAAAGTTGTTTAATTAACCAACCCAACTTTCAATTTTATTTATTGGTTTCAATGATTTTATTAGTTAAACTAATTATCAAACATCACAACCAACAATCAATTAGGTGATTAACTTTTCAAATATATATAACTTTTATATATATAGTCAAAAATCATATTTTTAATGCAAATCACAGCAATATATCCTATCTAAGTTTTGGTTCTCACACCAGTCCATGGAAATGTATAGATATACCACTTTCGAAACTCGAACATAAATTCTGATGATGTTTCGAACCACCATCAGAACATCTCCGGGCGACTAAAGTGTGATTCTATATCTATCCAATATATTGAAACTTCGAATATCCGTTAATTACTTATATATTCGAAATCTTTATATACTCGATTGTCCACATAAAAATATAATAATATACTCAAATACGTATTTTAAGATAAAACTTTCAAAACTAAATTATTATTATTATTATTATTAATTAGAGAAAATAATACTCTTCACACTCATTCTAGGATACTACTGATCCTATCTCTAACGAGTTATTCTCATTGGATATTACTAATCCAATCTATGATGAATTCTTTCGTTCGATTCTAATGTGCCTTGTTCTCGAGCTCTGTAAACCAAATCTCTGATACCAAATGAAACGACCCAAACTTCCCCGTAAAGTAAAGCCTGGATTGCTTTGAGAACAATACACATCAGAGTACAAGCATATAACAGAGTATGAATACTTATTTCACAATAGAAATTCAATAATATCAGAGATTTAAATTACATTTTAAATAGCAATGGAAAATAATACAAATATACAACCGAAAGGAATACACGGATACAGAGCTTTCCGAATATCGCTTCAGCTATAAACCAGCACCCCGTAAATATCTACAAAAAGCTACTCGACTGCCCGTGTGGAAAATATGGGCACCCGAGTTTGCCAGTGAAACAAACTACAGGTCAGTCATGAGACTGGTATGAGAAATCTTAACTTAACCTATATAATAATAATAAAAATAAGGCTAATCATAGGACCACGCCGCTAACGCGGAACGGGTTTACTCCATTGGATTGTCAGTGCATAAAATAAGGTAAATCGTTAAACAACGCAATGCTTTTTAGAAAAATGAAACCATTATAAAACTCAAGTCCCATCACACAATGCAACGCAAACCGGAGGATAGAGTTTTACCTTATAATGGTCAAAAGATGCTTGATACGATAAAAACGGATTTAATATTAGTGTGTATATATATGGGTATATATATTTCAAAAATATTTCAATCATAATGTATCAATCATAGACGGCATAGTACCCCATCCTACTATGTCGCCATACTATTTCTACAATCAAAACCACAAGATCGTATTGGAAATTGGATTTCCATCATGAGTCGAGCTTAGGGATCGTCCCCTCCGATTCAAGGCACTCTAGCAAATGCCTCAGGATCCCTCGCAGTGAACCCTTGGAGCGGTAGGGCCGGTCCACACCTGTCGAAAGTGGATTGGCAATTCCTGAACACACGCTTCTCGGTCCTTTTAGACCTCCATATGACCACTAATGACCTATAAATCCGAGGTGCCTCAAAATCCATCATCCACATAAGTAAAATGTCAGCGCTGGTAGGTCCCTGACACCACTCTAGCTAGAAAGAAACGTGTGCACTCCCTACGGTCCATATCCCCTTTTTGACTCATACCGGGGTGTGAGGCTCGCGAAGTCACGCTATACACAAAGTTATGCCGTAATAGGCTATACCTTGATCATCCCACAAGGTCCTTCTTTTCAGCAAAAGCCTTGATCAATTACATCTTGGCGTGCCACATTGACAATTCACGCCATGCGATCAATCACTATCAATATATACCAGGATGTAAAGCAGAGAATAAATTCTCCACCACTAATCGGATATACATTAATAAAAATCAATTTAATTCACATGGAATGAAATCCAATGTCAGACACGCATCCATTTACAAGTCCGTTTTGGGTTTGAACGAAACCGAAGACACTTGAGAGGTCCTCACATATCGTACAATCAACAATACGTCCGGACAGCTACCACTGTAGCCCCTTCAAGGTAGCTACTCCAATCATGGGCATCAGTAGCAACACATCCATTCGATGTGAAGATCGTCGGTCTTCAACCACAGTCTTCATCTTTGACTCTTCATCGTCTTAGTAGTTATTCGGAATGGGTTAAACCCAGTCTTTCCGAATAACTCGCGTATTTTTATTAAAAAAAACAAGTGCTATAAAAACACATCCAACGCCTCATTCCAATTCAGAATATTCTTTTAAATAAAGTATTCACATTATTCAATCAAAGATAGATTCTTTAAATTATCCTTAAATCTTTCTTTTAAAGATTTTATTAAAACTCAAATTTGGTTTTAAATATCAAAAATCATTCTTTAATGATTATTTAAATTTAAGAAATTAATCTTATCTTTGACTGGGTTAAAGAACTAGTGTTATTTTAAAACACCGTTCACGATAAACCCAAAATCGTCTTCCATTAAATATGGAATTTTTACAGAAATCAAATAAATATATAATCGTTATAAATTTCTGTATCCGACCAATAATATAAATGGAATAACGGCAAAGCCTCTTAAATTCCATATAAAGTATCGGTCTTCTTCTACAGACTCTCATCTCGATTATTATTAAATTGAATTCCATTCAATTCCAATTTAATATCTTAAATTGGAAAACTTTACTTTGGAAAAATTTCCATTAAATCTTAATAAAAGATTTATAAATGCCAAATCATATTTTCACTGTCAGTTGGGTTAAAGAACAAATGTCGCTTAAAAACATAGTTCACAATAAACGCAACTCACATTTCATCTTATTCCAATTACTAAATATAATTGAAAATTTTAATAATCTTAATTAAAAGATTTATTCTTTTCTCAACTGGGTTTAAGAAAAGTGTTATTGAAGACACCATTCACGACAAACCCAAAATCCAATTTATTCAAATTTAATTTTCAATTAAATATTAACAAATTGGAAATCTTCATTAAATCTAAATTTAATGATTTATTCTAGTTAATAACTAGTTCATTTCAATAAAAATATATTTTCTAAAATATAGTCTTTATCTAGAATATTCTTTTTCTAAGATATTTTCTAAAATATTCTTTACTGGAATGTGACTCAATCAACAACCATATATTGCATGAAATCAACCATCATGATAAATAATTATCAAACATCCAAATAACAACCAGAGTGGATTCTACAACTAAATATTGGGATTAGTGTCTGTCAAATATCATCCCAATGCCCGTGTGGGGTTTCATCCAACAAACAAATAATAAATTATTTGTGCACTTGGGCGATGTGTAAAAATTATCGTCCCAATCACATAAACAAGTCGGATGACTTGTAGATGGAAGTGTAATATTCAGTTTGAATACACTAACATTATATTTAACACATCAAACATTTCAACATTACAGACATATATTTCAATTCTTTTTATTTTGAACAAATGACAATAAAAATCTAGTCCTTTATTTCCATTCTTTTTATTGTTGACAAATGACAATAAAAATCTAGTCTTTTATTTCCATTCTTTTTATTGTTGACAAATGACAATAAAAATCTAGTCTTTTAATTCAATTCTTTTTATTGTAAAAAATGTTACAAGAAAATGTAATCCTTTAATTCTATGCTTTCTAATGAAAACAACATTACATAAAAATGTAATCTTTTTATTCTTTTGATAAAACATTCCATATCAAAAGATGTTATTTCTTTTCTAAGGCAACATTTTATAACCAAAATGTCATTTTATTCTAATGACACAATTTACAACAAAGTGTTATTTTAATCTAATGTCATATTTATAATTAATAATTAACACAAATGGCATCTTATAATTAACATATATGTCATTGTTGGTTTGCATACAAGTTCTAATGTATGCATTTACGTTAGAATGATGGGTTCATTTTGAATATAATCCTAATGTGTACATTTACATTAAAAGGTATTTTCATTATGCATACTAATCCTAATGTATGCATTTGCATTAAAATGATATTTCCTCTTTTATATATAAATTCTGATGTATACATTTACATTAAAATGACATTTTTGTTAAATCCTTTTAAACTAACAAAAATGTAAATTTTTGTCTAATCCTTTTGAATAAACAAAAATGATAATCTTGTCTAATTCTTTTAATATACAAAATTGACTATTTTTGTTTAACTTTTCTTAATACACAAAAATGTTTATTTCGGTTTAACTCTTCTTAATGACCAAAATGTTTATTTTAGTTAAACTCTTTAATGACCAAAATGATTATTTTGGTTAAACTCTTTTTAATGACCAAAATGGAAGTGTTTATTTCATCCTTTTACAATTGACAAAGATGAATGTTTTTGTTTCAATAATCATGTTTTGACAAAATCTATATTTTTATTTTGACTAACATGTTTAACAAAAATGTTTATTTTTATTTCAACAAATATGACACATTTATTTTCATACCTTTTCTCTATGTACTCTAATGACAAATAAAAGAATATTTTATTTGTTTAGCTTCTTCTATATGTTCTAATAACATATAAAAGTATATTTCATATATTCACATTTTTCTATGAATCTTAATGACATATAAAAGTGATATGTTTATTTTTCCATTCTAACATAACATCATGATTTGGTTTCACTATTTGGTTACAACAAAAATGATATATTTTTGTTTTCAATCTTTTTGTCACTACAAAGTGATATATTTGTTTTCATCCATTTTATAATAACAAATTGACATATTTCTAATTCAACTAATTTAATGAACAAAAATGTAACTTTTGTTTAACCATAATCTAATTAACAAAAAATGTTAATTTTGTTTACCCATAGTCTAATTAACAAAAAAATGTTAATTTTAACACAACGTATACTGACAAAATGGCAGTTTTATTTTATCAATTTGATTTAACATAAATGACATGATCCAACTAGAATATCTAACATGATCTAACAAGAATGATATTTTAAATGTTAATATAACATGATCCAACAAGAATATCTAACATGGTCTAACCAGAAAGATATTTTAAATGTTAATATAACATGATCTAACAAGATATGAGCATCGAAAATCAATCATAACAACAAACAAACTTCAATCTACAAATCACAGATCTGATTTCATCACATACATATATCGATTTCAAATGGCAAGAAAATAATTAAATTTTAATTAATTATTAAAAGAGAAATCTCACATCGATATGGCTGAATTTCTGTTCGCGTTCAAATTGGCTGAATTTTCAAATTGCTCGGTTTCATCTCTAGTCAGTTCCATCGTCTAGATCTCAATTTTACGGTTCCAACGCAATCAGTTTCGTTGAATTCTGTCGAGTATTGGACAAGTTATGGTGTTTTGAATATTAATTACTTTAATAAATAACTAATTAATTAATTAATAAATTAATTTCTTAATCAAAATGAAACGACCTGAAATCCCCCTTACGGGAAATCCCGGATTGAGTTGAGACCAAGCCACATCGGGACGCAAACAAAAGAACATTTCATTGTTAATTACAACAATTTCATCAGAATATAAGAATTTACAGAGTATGAATAAATATTACATAGAAAATATCAGAGATTTAAATTACATTTAAATACATCGCAGGGGAAAAATAATGCAATACACAACTGAAAGAGATATATGGATACAGAACTTTCCAGATATCATTCCAGCTGTAAACCAGGATCCTGTGAATATAAATCTGCAAAACCAAAACTACTAGCTGCCCGTGCGGAAAATAGGGGCACCCAGAGTTTAGGTTAAAACAATAAACTCCAGGTCAGTCATGTGACTGGTGTGAGAACTAAAACAGTTATTAATCTTTATTTTAAAGTTAGGTAAATCAAGGGACCACGCCGTATAACACGGAACGGGTTTCCTCCCAAGAATACCAGTATATAAAACAAACAGCGCAATGCTAAATAAAGAAAAATGAAGCTATTATAAGACCCAGGTCCCATCACACAATGCAAAGCAAGCCGGAGGATAGGGTTTTACCTTATAATAGCCAAAGGATGCTTGATACGTTTAAAAACAGATTATTTGATACTATTATAAGTGTATAGTGTCAAAACAATTTCAAATCATAAGTATTAATCATAGACGGCATGGGTACCATATATCATGTCGCCAATACTAAGCCCTACAATCAAAACCGCAAAGTCACGTATTTGGAAGTTGGGTTTCCATCTGTGAACCGAGGCAAAAGATTGTCCTCTACCGATTCGAGACTGTCTAGCCCGAGTCTGAGGAACAGCCGCAACTGCCCCTTGGATCGTCAGGGCCGGTCCACCGATGTGGATTATTATGCCTGAACACTACGTTTTCCCGCCCTTTGGGGGCGTAAATGAGCCAACAAATTACTCCATCGGCTTCATATAGTCACCGATATATCCGAGGCGCCTCGCAACAGCAACAACCACATAAGTCAAACTCGTCAGGGCGTGTAAAATCACTGACGCCACTTCTAGCTAGAAGGAAACGCATGTCCTCCCTGATGTCCTCTCCCGTTTCTGGTTCACAACCGGGGTGTGAGGCTTGCGAATCAACGCTACACAAAGCTATGCCACAAAGGCCGTGCTTTGATCATCACCCACAAGACTTTGCTTTTCAACAGAAGCCTTGATCATTTGCCACTTAGGCACGCCACACAGGCAATTCACTCCATGCGTTTGATATCCATCAATATATAACCCCTGAGCTCGTACGTCTCAGAGAAGGGCGTTAAGCAAGAGAATAAATTCTCCGCCGCCAAACAGATATATATTTAATAGAAATCAATCACACAGAATAAAATCCAATGTCAGACACACAGTCCATTCACAAGTTCGTTATGGGTCTGAACGAAACCAGAGGCACCTAGTACCCCTCATATCCATCGTTCTCCAAGTACGTCTGGACGATCACTAACTGATTCCCTCCTCTTGGGTGTACGGCCCAATCAAGATCATCAGTAATTATCCAAACGACGTGAAGACCTCCGGTCTTAAACCACCGTCTTCATCTTCGACACCACGTCGAATCAGTTATTCAGAATGGGATAAACCCGGTCTTTCTGAATAACTCACGTATATAATAAACAAGTGTTACACAAACACAACATACGCCTCATTCCAATTCATCAGTCACTAACCGTAAATCAACAAGAGAATAATTCCCCAAATATTAACCCCGAAGGTCGAAACCAACATCAGATCAATACCCAGGAAACCGTTCTGCTTAGCTAATCTACAGTTAGATTCTAAATTTCACATTCTTAGGGAAAGGTTCCCATTAATTTTATCAAAGATAAATTCTTTAAATTTATTCTTTAATCCTTCTTTGAATATCACTTCAAACTAGTCGGGATTAGCGAACCACACCGAAGTAATCATTTATTTTATTTCCCAATCCCAACCTATTCATCCCATGAAGTAAAACTGGTCATACTTCATATCTAACACCATGGTGTTATTGGTAAATTCAATTACCATTTCACGTTCAAATCTAATTAAAGATTTAACTATAGCCTGGAGCAAAATTGGTGATACTCCATTCTCGATCATTTCAATCTAATTAAAGATTCATTTAAACTCCACTTAGTTTTAATCTTTAACTAGGTTAAAGAATCTGTGTCATTTAAAATACGGTTCACAATAAACCCCAAAATCACATAACATTTCAATTAGTCCCTAACCGTAAATTAGCAAGTGAGCAATTCCCTAAGTATTAACCCCGAAGGCCGAAACCAACATCAGATCAATACCCCAGAAACCACTCAACTTAACTAATCTCCAGTTAGTTTCTGATTTTCTAAACTCCTTTTGGGTCTAAGAACAGTATTATTGAAGATACCGTTCACGGCAACCCAAAACCACATTCCATTAATTATCGGGTTAAAGAACAAGTGTTATTTAAAACACTGTTCACGATAAACCCAAAAATCAATACCAATTCAATTCCAATTAAATATTATTTAATTGGTACACTTCATTAAATCTAAATAAAAAGATTTAATCTTTTTCTCAACTGGGCTTTAGAACAGTGTTAATGAAGACACCATTCACGACAAACCCAAATCACATTTGATATTAAATACAAGGCTCTGAATAGAAAATATATCGGCTTATATTCAATATCAATTTCTACGACCAACAAATATCGTATTGGAAATACCGATATATATATATATATATATATATCTTCCAAATTTCCATAACAACATCTGTATAATCACGAAATCCAACATCGAACCATTCCGAAAATGATTTCGATTCAAATCCATTCCAATTCAATCACTGGAAATCCTGATTATTTTCAAAACCATTTCAAATCCAATTTATTTATTTTAAAAATAAACAAATTATTATTCTAGTTCAAAACTAGTTCATTTCGATAAAAATCTATTTTTATCTTTTCAAATATGGAATTTTTCATCCTAATTCTTCACAAATCATTTCTTATGATTTTACACAAATTATTACTACTTTTAATAATTTTATCAAGGCCCGTACAGTCGATTTCCCTCAACGGCCATCAAACTGCACTTACAGCGACCTTTTCCAAATTTGATTTGAACATAATTCCAAATCCAACTGTTAGATTTCAAACTTCTAATATTCGTTAGAAAGCTCTTTTCGATACGAATCCAACGGTTCCGGTTTTAGGAGAATCCGACAGTCGGATCTTCCGCAATATTCATTCGAAGTCAATGGTCGAAATTCGCGAACTGCCGCAGCGCGGCGCGTTCTATTCAGGCCATTATATATATATAATATATATATATTATATATTTCGTCAATTTCCTTTCAAAACGCATTTTATAAATCGTTTTAAATTCGTTTTCAAAACGGTTTCAACTTCATAATCAACTTCTAATCAAAATTGAATATTCCAATATAAATTCTTTTTAATTTCATTTCAAATCGATTTCAATTCAATTTCAATTTAATTCGAATTTCCATTCATTTCAATTTAATTCGAATTCATTTCTATTCAATTTCAATTCGAATTCAATTCTATTCAATTTCAATTCGAATTCATTTCTATTCAATTTCAATTCGAATTCATTTCTATTCAATTTCGATTCGAATTCATTTCTATTCAATTTCAATTCGAATTCAATTCTATTCAATTTCAATTCGAATTCATTTCTATTCAATTTCAATTCGAATTCAATTCAATTCAATTTCAATTCGAATTCAATTCTATTCAATTTATCAGATTTTGAAATCACTTTCGATATTCATTGAAAAATGAATAAAATCGATATAAATATCATTCGCATCAAAATGGCATCAATCTAATCAACACGGCTTCATATATTTCTATTTTCAAATATTCTATTTCAAATATTTCTTTTTCAAATATTTCTATTTCAAATATTTCTTTTTCAAATATTTCTATTCAAATATTTCTATTCAAATATTTCTTTTTCAAATATTTCTATTCAAATATTTCTTTTTTAAATATTTCTATTCAAATATTTCTGTTTTAAATATTTCTATTCAAATATTTCTATTCAAATATTTCTTTTCAAAACTGGAATGAGGCCCAATCAATTACCATATAATGTTGATTATATGGGTTTTCTACAACACATGTATATATCAACAATGACAAATAATCAACCATCATCCAAAGTGCATTCTACACTGTATAAGCATCAATTATAAATATTTAACACTTATAACAGTCTGTCAATCAATCGATCGACATACAACTAATTATTGGGTTTAGTGTATGTCATATATCATCCCAATACCCGTGTGGGGTTTCAAACAATCAAACACAGATTTTATTTGTGCAGTTGGGTGATGTGTAAAATTTATCGTCCCAATCAATATCAGTAAAATGTGTGTATATAAACAAATCGTCCGATTTGTTTATATTTGTTTATTCACATTCATGTTAAAAATTATATTTTCAACTATAAAATATTTTTAACTATATAAATATTTTATTTCTTTTCACATCACATCACACAATCAACTACACATCAAAATCAAACAAACAAGCATACAAGCCGTCCATGGTCTGTGGACGACGGGTGTCGGGTGCTACTAAACACCGTCTGCATCCTAGTATATATTTTTAACTAGAAATTTAAATTAAAAGTGAGGAGTTCTCACCGACTAGCTAATCCAAACGCCACGACTCTTCATATGTAGAAAATCTTGTCGTTCCTGCCTTTTGTCACTTTCATTGCCCGTATTCACTACATATATAACAATCACATTTTTATCACTTCGCTATTTTTATAAAGATCAAATCTTTTCACTACACCATATATAAAAATCATATTTTTATATTCTCTATCTTATAAAAATCATATTTTCATAATCTCCGCTTTATAAAAATTATATTTTTGTTATCGGCACTATATAAAAATCATATTTTTATTCTTTCACATTATATAAAAATTATATTTTTCATTCGCCTTCATGATAATAAAATCTCATTTTTATATGCTAGTCATATAAATAAAAATCAAACTTTTCTTTCTAATAAAAATATACAATCTTTATATTTATAAAAATATGTAATCTTTTTAATCCTTTAAAAAAAATCAAATCTTTTATGTTGATAAAAATCAGATTTTTAAAAACCTATTCACATTAAATAGAATAAAGTAAATAAATTAAAGAAACTTACATTGTTTTAAGGAGGAGAGGTAGGTCAGGGAAGAAGGGAAAGCGCCGGAGCGGGCGGAGGGGTGGCGTAGGCGGTGGTGACGGAAGCAAGGGGTGGCGGCTCTGATTTGGGGCGCGGTTTCTGATTCGAGGGGGAGGAGGGTTGGGCGACGCGAGAGACTGAAGGGAAGGGGGTTGGCTTGGACGGAGGTGGGCGGAGGCCGGTATGGGGAGGGCGACGGCGCCTAGTGCCGGCGGTGGTGGGACATCGAGGGGGGGTCTCGCTCGTCGGCTTCTTCTTTCTTTCTTTTTTTGATTTAGGTTTGAAAGTCAACGAAGAGAGGAAAGGATATAGGGGGGTTTATTATAATTAATTTATATATTTTATTGTTTTTAAATTTCAAAAAGCAACTTTTTGTTTCGAACTCGAAATCGAACCCTCCGACTGTCGCCCTTAGGGTAATACCCCCATTCCGAACACAATGGGATATGTTTCGCAAGCTAATTCGGCTGTTACGATCAGTTTCTGTCAAAATCTATATATTGAATTTGAACACGTATTTCAATTTATCGGGGCCACATACGGACCCTAAAATTCCCGAAAAATATTTTCTAGCATCGTATTGACGATACGGTCCTAACAAAACTAATTTCGTCAAATTCCGAGACCGTTTGAAGAATGGCCATTTTCCAGTCGATTAAAATCAACTGAAACTGGTCAAACGCGTTTTACTTCGCCACGCTCACATATTGATTCAGAAAATTACGAATTTTGAAACCTAGCAATCACTTGACATCACAGATCCAACAAAAGTGGTTTCGTCGAAAACCGAGGTCGTTTGCAAAATTTCCATTTTTAAGGGCCAGAATTCCATAGCGACTTTTCTGAATTTTCATCTGGGCATAACTTTTGATCCCCGCTATGAAATTTCGATTTTTCAGATTCATTGGAAAGATATTCTCAATTAGATACTAATATTTTCGGTTTCACTAAAATCCGGTTTATTTTGCACCCTGTACATTCATTTGAACTTTGAAATCGAATTATCGAACTACCGCGCCATTTTCAATTCCTTCTATAATTAAAATAAAATATTATATTCTATCGACGACGTATATAAATATATACGTTCGAATTCTATTCAAAATGAATTTCTAGTCGTTATTATTTAAAATAATTCATTTTAAATATTCAAAATTCATCAAAATAGCCAAAATAAAAATTTTAAATTGGCTCAGATTTCCAGGTTATTACAATCTCCCCCACTTAAAACTTTTCATCCCCGAAAAGGAACGAAGCCAAAAGTTGTTTAACTAATCAACTCAAATTTCCATATTTTCACTACGGCTTAAGTTCTTCAACTTTTCAGTTTCTAAGAACTTTTCAAATTTTTCAAAAAATTTGGCTAACACCCTAAATTTTCGAAAAATTTCGCCATAACCTCTCCTGCACCGGGGACTTCGGGATATTTCATATAGCCTCCCATGGCCTTCTTCAATCCAAAAGAAAAAGAAAGAGCCAAGCGGCTAGCCAATCGGCTCACAAAATCATCATCACCCAAACAAAACAGTAAATTATGGTAAACATGTACCTATTTGTCGGGCAAACAATTTTATTCTTCTGCTCTAGCCTCCTTGATATGACCTGTTCAATGTAAGTATATGTATATGCAAGCAAATGCGATAAATTTCCAATACATTTCACTATTTGATTCAATTTGGTTATAGGTTCTACATTTTAATTAATCAAACTATAATCAAACAACACAATCAACAATCAATTAGTTGATTTGCTTTTCAAATTCATAATTTTGATACATAGTCAAAAATCACATTTTTGATGTCAAATCACAACAATAAGCCCTATCTAGCTTTAGTTCTCACACCAGTCTAATCGAAATATATAGATATCACACCTTCGAAACTCGAACCCAAATGACTGATGCTGTACAGTCGTCAATAGTTTCTTCTCCGGGCGACTAGAGTGTGATTCTATATCTACCCAATATATTAAAACTTCGCATACACGCTACATAGGCATATATGCAAAATCTTCATATACTAGATTGTCCAAATTCAACATAATTAAATATTCAAATACGTTGAATAAAGTTTAAATTTTCAAAACAAAATTCGTTTTCATTTTAAAAAATACTCTTCACACTCGTTCTAGGATACTACTGATCCCATCTCTAACGAGTCATTCCTGTTGGATATTACTAATCCAATTTCTGATGAATTCTTTCGTTCGGTTCTAACGTGCCTTGTTCTCTGAGCTTTGTAAACCAAAGCTCTGATACCACGATGAAACGACCTGAAATCCCCCTTACGGGAAATCCCAGATTGAGTTGAGAAAAAGCCACATCGGGACGCAAATAGAAGAACATTTCATTGTTAATTACAACAATTTCATCAGAATACAAGAATTTACAGAGTATGAATAAATATTACACAGAAAATATCAGAGATTTAAATTACATTTAAATACATCGCAGCGGAAAAATAATACAATACACAACTGAAAGAGATATACGGATACAGAGCTTTCCGGATATTGTTCCAGCTGTAAACCAGGATCCTGTGAATATAAATCTGCAAAACCAAAACTACTAGCTGCCCGTGCGGAAAATAGGGGCACCCAGAGTTTAGGTTAAAACAATAAACTCCAGGTCAGTCATGTGACTGGTGTGAGAACTAAAACAGTTATTAATCTTTATTTTAAAGTTAGGTAAATCAAGGGACCACGCCGTATAACACGGAACAGGTTTCCTCCCAAGAATACCGGTGCATAAAACAAACAGCGCAATGCTAAATAAAGAAAAATGAAGCTACTATAAGACCCAGGTCCCATCACACAATGCAACGCAAGCCGGAGGATAGGGTTTTACCTTATAATAGCCAAAGGATGCTTGGTACATTTAAAAACAGATTATTTGATACTATTATAAGTGTATAGTGTCAAAACAATTTCAAATCATAAGTATCAATCATAGACGGCATGGGTACCATATATCATGTCGCCAATACTAGGCTCTACAATCAAAACCGCAAAGTCACGTATTTGGAAGTTGGGTTTCCATCTGTGAACCGAGGCAAAAGATAGTCCTCTACTGATTCGAGACTATTTAGCCCGAGTCTCAGGAACAGCCGCAACTGCCCCTTGGATCGTCAGGGCCGGTCCACCGATGTGGATTATTATGCCTGAACACTACATTCCCCCACCCTTTGGGGCGTAAATGAGCCAACAAATGACTCCATCGGCTTCACATAGTCACCGATATATCCGAGGCACCTCGCAACAGCAACAACCACATAAGTCAAACTCGTCAGGGCGTGTAAAACCACTGACGCCACTTCTAGCTAGAAGGAAACGCATGTCCTCCCTGATGTCCTCTCCCGTTTTTACTTCACAATCGGGGTGTGAGGTTCGCGAATCAACGCTACACAAAGCTATGCCACAAAGGCTGTGCTTTGATCATCACCCACAAGACTTTGGTTTTCAACAGAAGCCTTGATCATTTGCCACTTAGGCATGCCACACAGGCAATTCACTCCATGCTTTTCATATCCATCAATATATAACCCCTGAGCTCGTACGTCTCAGAGAAGGGATTTAAGCAAGAGAATAAATTCTCCACCGCCAAATAGATATATATTTAATAGAAATCAATCACACAGAATAAAATCAGACACACAGTCCATTCACAAGTTCGTTCTGGGTCTGAACGAAACCGGAGACACCTAGTACCCCGTATATCCATCGATCTCCAAGTACGTCTGGACGATCACAAACTGATTCCCTCCTCTTGGGTGCAAGGCCCAATCAAGATCATCAGTAATTATCCAAACGATGTAAAGACCTCCGGTCTTCAACCACCATCTTCATCTTTGACACCACGTCGAATCAGTTATTCAGAATGGGATAAACCCTGTCTTTCTGAATAACTCGCGTATATAATAAACAAGCGTTACACAAACACAACATATGCCTCATTCCAATTCATCAGTCATTAACCATAAATCAACAAGAGAATAATTACCCAAATATTAACCCCGAAGGCCGAAACCAACATCAGATCAATACCCAGGAAACCGTTCTACTTAGCTAACCTACAGTTAGTTTCTAAATTTCACATTCTTAGGGAAAGGTTCCCATTAATTTTATCAAAGATAAATTCTTTAAATTTATTCATTAATCCTTCTTTGAATATCACTTCAAACTAGTCGGGATTAGCGAACCACACCGAAGTAATCATTTATTTTATTTCCCAATCCCAACCTATTCGTCCCATGAAGTAAAACTGGTCATACTTCATATCTAACACCACGGTGTTATCGGTAAATTCAATTACCATTTCACGTTCAAATCTAATTAAAGATTTAACTATCGCCTGGAGCAAAACTGGTGATACTCCATTCTCGATCATTTCAATCTAATTAAAGATTCATTAAAACTCCACTTAGTTTTAATTTTTAACTAGGTTAAAGAATCTGTGTCATTTAAAACACGGTTCACGATAAACCCCAAAATCACATAACATTTCAATTAGTCCCTAACCGTAAATTAGCAAGTGAGCAATTCCCTACGTATTAACCCCGAAGGCCGAAACCAACATCAGATCAATACCACAGAAACCACTCAACTTAACTAATCCCCAGTTAGTTTTTGATTTTCTAAACTCCTTTTGGGTCTAAGAACAGTATTATTGAAGATACCGTTCATGACAACCCAAAACCACATTCCAGTAATTATCGGGTTAAAGAACAAGTGTTATTTAAATACTGTTCACGATAAACCCAAAAATCAATACCAATTCAATTCCAATTAAATATTATTTAATTGGTACACTTCATTAAATCTAAATAAAAAGATTTAATCTTTTTCTCAACTGGGCTTAAGAACAGTGTTAATGAAGACACCATTCACGACAAACCCAAATCACATTTGATATTAAATACAAGGCTCTGAATAGAAAATATATCGTCTTATATTCAATATCAATTTCTACGACCAACAAATATCGTATTGGAAATAACGATATATATATATATATATATATATATATATCTTTCAAATTTCCATAACAACATCTGTATAATAACGAAATCCAACATCGAATCATTCAAAAGATGATTTCGATTCAAATCCATTCCAATTCAATCATTGGAAATCCTGATTATTTTCAAAACCATTTCAAATCCAATTTATTTATTTTAAAAATAAACAAATTATTATTCTAGATCAAAACTAGTTCATTTCCATAAAAATCTATTTTTATCTTTTCAAATATGGAATTTTTCATCCCAATTCTTCACAAATCATTTCTTATGATTCTACACAAATTATTACTATTTTTAATAATTTTATCAAGGCCCGTACAGTCGATTTCCCTCAACGGCCATCGAACTGCACTTACAACGACCTTTTCCAAATTTGATTTGGACATAATTCCAAATCCAACCGTTAGATTTCAAACTTCTAATATTCGTTAGAAAGCTCTTTTCGATACGAACCCAACGGTTCCAGTTTTAGGAGAATCCGACGGTCGGATCTCCCGCAATATTCATTCGAAGTCAATGGTCGAAATTCGCGAACTGCCGCGGCGCGGCGCGTTCTATTCAGGCCATTATATATATATATATATAATATATATATATTATATATTATATATTTCATCGATTTCCTTTCAAAACGTATTTTATAAATCGTTTTAAATTCGTTTTCAAAACGGTTTCAATTTCATAATCAACTTCTAATCAAAATTGAATATTCCAATATAAATTCGTTTTAATTTCATTTCAAGTCGATTTCAATTCAATTTCAATTTAATTCGAATTTCAGTTCATTTCAATTTAATTCGAATTCATTTCTATTCAATTTCAATTCGAATTCAATTCTATTCAATTTCAATTCGAATTCATTTCTATTCAATTTCAATTCGAATTCAATTCTATACAATTTCAATTTGAATTCATTTCTATTCAATTTCAATTCGAATTCAATTCTATTCAATTTCAATTCGAATTCAATTCTATTCAATTTACCAGATTTTGAAATCTCTTTCGATTTTCACTGAAAAATGAATAAAATCGATATAAATATCGTTCGCGTCAAAATGGCGTCAATCTAATCAACACGGCTTCATATATTTCTATTTTCAAATATTCTATTTTCAAATATTTCTTTTTCAAATATTTCTATTTCAAATATTTCTTTTTCAAATATTTCTATTCAAATATTTCTATTCAAATATTTCTTTTTCAAATATTTCTATTCAAATATTTCTTTTTCAAATATTTCTATTCAAATATTTCTGTTTCAAATATTTCTATTCAAATATTTCTATCCAAATATTTCTTTTCAAAACTGGAATGAGGCAAAATCAATTACCATATAATGTTGATTATATGGGTTTACAACACATGTATATATCAACAATGACAAATAATCAACCATCATCCAAAGTGCATTATACACTGTATAAGCATCAAATATAAATATTTTGACGCTTATAACAGTCTGTTAATCAATCGATTGACATACAACTAATTATTGGGATTAGTGTATGTCATATATCATCCCTATACCTGTGTGGGGTTTCAAACAATCAAACACAGATATTATTTGTGCAGTTGGGCGATGTGTAAAATTTATCGTCCCAATCAATATCAGTTAAATGTGTGTATATAAACAAATCATCCGATTTGTTTATATTTATTTATTCACATTAACGTTAAAAATTATATTTTCAACTATAAAATATTTTTAACTATATAAATATTTTATTTCTTTTCACATCACATCACACAATCAACTACACATCAAAATCAAACAAACAAGCATACAAGCCGTCCATGGTCTGTGGACGACGGGTGTCGGGTGCTACTAAATACCGTCTGCATCCTAATATATATGTTTAACTAGAAATTTAAATTAAAAGTGAGGAGTTCTGACCGATTAGCTAATCCAAATGCCACGACTCTTCATATGTAGAAAATCTTGTCGTTCCCGCCTTTTGTCACTTTCGTTGCCTGTATTCACTACATATATAATAATCACATTTTTATCACATCGCTATTTTTATAAAGATCAAATCTTTTCGCTACACCATATATAAAAATCATATTTTTATATTCTCTATCTTATAAAAATCATATTTTTATAATCTCCGCTTTATAAAAATTATATTTTTGTTATCGGCACTATATAAAAATCATATTTTTATTCTTTTACATCATATAAAAATTATATTTTTCATTCGCCTTCATGATAATAAAATCTCATTTTTATATGCTAGTCATATAAATAAAAATCAAACTTTTCTTACTAATAAAAATATACGATCTTCATATTTATAAAAATATATAATCTTTTTAATTCTTTAAAAAAAATCAAATCTTTTATGTTGATAAAAATCAGATTTTTAAAAACCTATTCACATTAAATAGAATAAAGTAAATAAATTAAAGAAACTTACATTGTTTTAAGGAGGAGAGGGAGGTCGGGGAAGAAGGGGAAGCGCCAGAGCGGGCGGAGGGGTGTAGGCGGTGGTGGCGAAAGCAAGGGGCGGAGGCTCTGATTTGGGGCGCGGTTTCTGATTCGAGGGGGAGGAGGGTTGCGCAACGCGAGAGGCTGAAGGGAAGGGGCTTGGACGGAGGTGGGCGAAGGCCGATCTGGGGAGGGCGACGGCGCCTAGCGCCGGCGGTGGTGGGACATCGGAGGGGGGGCTCGATCGTCGGCTTTTTTTTTTCGATTTAGGTTTGAAAGTCAACGAAGAGAGGAAAGGATATGGGGGGGTTTATTATAATTAGTTTATATATTTAATTGTTTTTAAATTTCAAAAAGCAACTTTTTATTTCGAACTCGAAATCGAACCCTCCGACTGTCGCACCTAGGGTAATACCCCCATTCCGAACACAATGGGATATGTTTCGCAAGCCAATTCGGTTGTTACGATTAGTTTCTGTCAAAATCAAAATATAAATCTGTATATTGAATTTGAACGCGTATTTCAATTTACCGGGGCCACATACGGACCCAAAAAATTCCCGAAAAATATTTTCTAGCATCGTATTGACGATACGGTTCTAACAAAACTAATTTCGTCAAATTCCGAGACCGTTTGAAAAATGGCCATTTTCCAGTCAATTAAAATCAACTAAAACTGGTCAAACGCGTTTTACTTCGCCACGCTCACATATTGATTCAGAAAATTATGAATTTTGAAACTTAGCAATAACTTGACATCACAGATCCAATGTAACAACCCGTATTTTTAATAACATGTTATAATGTAAATCAAGGCAGAATTAAATTCTAAAATCTCAATCAAGGGAAATGGGTTGTGCCGTTGCGTTCATCTCGGAAAAATATGCGAAATAGAGTCCAAGTTTTCGAAAAACGGAGTCCGTATGACCATGTTATGGCCCAATGAAGTTTTCCGAAAATTCCAAGCCCGAAAACAGTTCAAATTCGAATTCAGATTCGAATTGCAACCAAGGCAGAATGGGCAGGAATTTTCCCGCCCCAGGTAGGGTCGACACAGGGGTCGACACCAGTGTCGACACCCCCATGGGTCGACACCCATGTCGACCCATGGGTCGACACCCACGTCGACCTAGGGGTCGACCCCCCGGGTCGGACCAATTTTTCTGGCGCACCATTTTGACATGTTGGGTCTTGCTCTGGAAGTTTCTGACAGGAGTGGATGGCTCAGATTCGATTTAGGGTTAATCCTATGGTCTAAACTACACCTAATCTCTATAAAAAGACCCCTAGACCTAGCCTAAACCCTTATTAATCATTCCTACAACTAAATGCTGTCCAAATGTTCACCAATCATGGCCTCCATCTTCTTCATGAAAGCATGAGTGTCTCAAATCAATCTATGTCATAAAAGAGCCATCTTTCTTAAGTAAAAGAGCCTTCTTTCTTTGTCTTTGGGGTTATTCCTTCTTGTTCTCAAGTCTTGAAGTGGAGTTTATCGTCTTTGGTTGCGGATTTGCTAGAGTGGCTTCGTCTCAATCTTATTTTATATATTAATTCTAGTCTTCATATCATTGTAAGCCCTATACTACTCTTAGATTCTAACTATGAAGTTAAATATGACATGTTGCAAGTTGAGTTTGGGCCTAAGTATGATATGTGCTTTGATCCTATCATGTTATGCATAAGTTTAATTCTATGCATGTTTGTAAACTATCACCTTGACCTTGTGGGCTAAAAGCTATAAGCTTTATGTTAAAATGTTGCATTATGCAACATGAGAACCCTCATAACCTTTATGATAACTTGCATATAATGTTATATGCGAACTTCTAGCCACCATCCTATGTCATTTATGATCATGTTTCACCTATTTGCTTAAGTTGATATTATGCATGTTTTGAGGCCCATGATGTAATATGCAAGCTTATGAACATATTTATGCCTCATATGTCACCATGTTTAACTTGTGGCCAACCTTATTACCTTATGCCCTTTTGTCATGCTTTTGCCAAGTTCCCTCTTTTGATCTATATTATGTTATGCGAAACGTACATGCGATGGGAATGCGTTGGGTTGGGTAATATTAATGACATAAAACATGATTTTAAAATATGACACGAACATTGACTTGTGATTATGTTTGTAAATATAATGTTGGACATGACACTTAGAAAACATGAAATGGCCAACTCGAGGTTGTGTTGAGTTTGCAACATAAAACTACCCGGAACCGCCCGGCTTAACTAGTAGTTGCAAACAATAGGACCCAATGTGAGTAGTTGGTCATGTAGCACCCAAAACCCGTGGTTAGACTCAGTTTGCGGCGGAAACCTGCATGGAACCAACCGGCCTAACCAGTGGCCGCAAACTGTCAGTCTAATGTGAGAGGTTGGGTGCATTAAGATGCCACATGATAGGGTTAAGTCATGGACCACTTGAATATACTTAACCACACGAACATGATGGGTTGATAGGGTTAAGTCAACATGGACACACTTAACCAACCCAATGCTTAGTTGGATAGGGTTAAGTCGTGAACCTTTTTAGGAACACTTAACCAACTTGATACATGGTTTGGATGGGGTTAACCACACTTAACCCACTAGAAAACCCTAGTTACGCGGTCCTTCTCAGCAGTAACCCACTAGGGAGTATCGGATACCCTAGGGACAAGGCTAGGGTGGGGCACGATTACTGGGCTGGAGTGTAAGCAACCAAAAATACGGCAAAAGTAGGTGCGCCATAGTAGATTCTGACGGACCATGGTCGTGCACATTGTCCGGGGATGAAAAACAGACTTGGGCACTAGTAGGTTTTGACTGTGCGTGCTTGTTTCGTGTCAGTGGTTGACACCCTAGGGTGGACCTAGCACAGTCGACTACATTTCATGGTTGGACCGTATGACACCGATACACGACGAGTTAGGCTTATAGGGAGCCAATCGACTAGACCGAGTAGTTGGACCTCGATTTAGGTCATCTCATGATGTGGGCCAGCTTTGGATTGGAATACTAGTACACACCGGGTGCAACTTAACCTTGTATATGCGATGCCACACTTGATCTATCTTGTTAACTTTTCACCATGCCAGTTATCACCCTACAGCTCATCCCTGTTTTACATGTTCAGTTAACTTTATTAGTTTTTATACTAATAGTAGATAGGACTTACCAGTCTTTTTGACTAACCCGTTTTCTTTCGCCTCTTTTCTTCTGTTTCCCCCCTCCCCCCCCCCAGGTTTGCAGGGTTGGAACACTGTTAACTAGCTGGATCTTTAGCTGCTTTTCTGGATAGCTCACGTATGGTTTGAGCATGCTATGGCCTTATGCTACTTTGGGGATAGTTACTTTATGTTTCTTTTTCAGTTTTCAGTTTATGTTCTAGACTTTGTTTTATGGGAAAATAATGACCAAGTACTTTGATGTAACTTGACTATGGTTTTGAAATACTAGTTTTATCCGCTGCTTTACTACTCTGTTTTACTTATATGTTCTGTCTTGTGATATCTGCATGCATGTTTACCTCGTTTAACGCCCCTCCAAAGCTAGTGTCCTTGCAAGAGTGGCATTGGCGGAGGTGGGGTGTTACATTTGGTATCAGAGCATAAGGTTTACAAGATTTGAGAAAAAGTGTTTTTAAAACTTACCTTTTGAAAAACTATTTTCAAAACCAATTAAGTATTTTCCAAGAAAAGTCTAGTTATTTTAAAAGGCTATTCCCCAAAAGCCATTAGCACTATCCTTCGTTTCCTTGTTCTAAATCTATCTTTTCCTCTTTCAGTATGGCCGATCTTAACCTTCCCGAGGGAGTGACCATTCCCGGATGGTTCCGGAGGTACTTGGAAGCTAGGGCCAGCAATGTGGGCCCAGCAAACACCCCCACCGTAACTGAGGTCCCTCCTCCTCCTCCTCCTCAGAATCCACAAGCAGATTTCGCTAAGGTTTGCAAAGACTTTAAGGCGATGGGTGGCAAGAATTTTATTGGGACGGAGACTTTTGTGGAGGCACGAAATTGGTTGAAAGAAACTGAGGATCTTTTCGCTATCTTTGATGTGGAAGATCATAGAAAGGTTTTATTGGCAGCATGGTTATTAAAAGAAGAAGCTGCTTATTAGTGGGAGGTCACCAATGCTACTAGACCTGTAGAGACTTGGGCCGACTTTAGGACAAGATTTGGGCTTAAGTTTCTATCATCAGCTGAGGCGAATCTGCAATTGGAGAAGTTTATATCTTTAAAGCAAGGGGACATGACAGTGAGGGAGTATGTGAATAAGTTTAACCAGCTCGCTCGATTCGGTTTGGACATGGTTAATACCCCCCAGAAGAAGGCTTTACGCTTTGCACGAGGATTGAATTAGCCATTACAAGGTTTAGCCCTATCTCATATACCCATGGGGGCCACTTTTGAAGGACTAGTAGACATGGCATTGCTTCAAGGAGACGATAAGAATGGCAAGAAGGAAGTCAAGGCTAATGAGACTCAAGCCAAGAAGACAGACTCCAAGTAGGGAGGAAATCAGAGCAATCAGAACAACAAGAACAACAAGGGCAACAAGGCCAAGGCAAAGGACCCAAGAAAATGCAACTTCTGTGGGATTGTTGGGCACATAGCCAAGGATTGCAGGAAGAAGAAGAGGAAGCGGGGCGAATTCTTTCATTGTGGAGAGACTGGACACTTTAGCAAGGATTGCCCCAAAAAGCAAGGACAAGGGCAAGGGCAGAATCAGCATGCAGAACCTTCTGGAGGGCAAGTGCATGCCCTCAACACTGCTCCAGTTCAGGACCGAGGTAGTATTTCTGTAGAAAGTCTTGTTTATATTTCTGATTATCCTGTTCGCACCTTATTTGATTCTGGCGCTTCGCATAGTTTTATTTCTTCTGACATTGTTGAAAGTTTGCACCTAAGTACTAGTCTAGTTGAGGATCCCGTTTGTGTTTCAAATCCAATTGGGGGTTCCGCCCATCTATCTATGATTTGTGTGGATTTGAAGATTTCTATCTTGACCGTAGAATTCACGTGTAATGCTTATGTTCTCGGGTTCACGGGATACGGGTTGATTTTGGGCATGGATTGGTTGTCCAGTTATGGAGCCATTCTTGATTGTGAACATAGGGTGGTGAGGCTCATGACTCGCCTCGGTAATACCCTAGAAATTTCTTATAACCCTAGAGGTCCGATCATGTTATGTTATCTTGAATCTCTTGACTCGTCCATTGATGATCTACAATCTGTAAGGGTGGTCTGAGACTATCCTGATGTCTTTGAAGAAGTTAAGGGGTTACCCCCTAAACGAGAGATAGATTTCTGCATTTATCTAGTCGATAATGCCAAGCCAGTATCATTGCCCGTTAGGCACATGGCCCTACGAGAAAGAAGAGAGCTCAGTAAGCAAATCAAGGAGCTGCTTGAGAAAATTTTTATTAGGCGAAGCATTTCTGAATGGGGTGCTCCGGTGGTATTCGCTACTAAGGCGGATGGTTCGCTTCGTCTATGTGTTGATTATCGAGAGTTGAACAAGCTGACAAAGAAGAATAGGCACCCGTTACCGAGGATTGATGATCTCTTTGACCAGCTTGTTGGTGCTTCTGTTTTCTTTCAGCTCGATCTAGCCACCGGATTCCATCAGCTTAGAGTAGCCGAGGATAGTATTGATAAAACTGCGTTTAGGACTCCAGATGGATTCTTTGAATGGCTTGTCATGCCATTCGGTTTGACTAATGCACCCGCCTACTTTGTAGATTTGATGAGTAGGGTGTTCAGGGAGTTCCTTAACAAGTTTGTTGTTGTCTTCGTGGATGATATTCTGATCTTCTCAAAGGATGAGGAAGAGCATGCTAGGCATCTCAAGGAAGTGATGGATACGCTTAGAGCGCATCAGTTGAAAGTCAAGTTCTCCAAATGTCATTTTTGGAGAAGGGAAGTTCGGTTTCTTGGACATATAGTTTCTAAGCAAGGCATAGCGGTGGATCCCGCGAAAGTGGTTGTGGTTCAAGACTGGAAGACTCCTAGGAATGCAACTGAAGTAAGAAGCTTTCTCGGTCTGGCGGGCTACTATAGGAAGTTCATCTGGGACTTCACTAAGATTTCGGCCCCTCTTACTAGGTTGACGAAAAAGAACTTAGTCTTTGCATGGGACTTGGAGTGTGAGCTTGCTTTTCAAAGGCTCAAGAGAGCCCTTACCACAGCACCAGTTTTGGCATTACCCGATGGCGGTAAGATGTTTACCGTGTACACCGATGCATGTGGCACGGGGTTAGGTGCTGTTCTAATGCAAGAGGGTAGAGTGATATGTTATGGGGGTAGGCAACTTAAAGTTCATGAGAAGAACTATCCCACTCATGATTTGGAGTTGGCGGCGATCGTCTTTGCACTCAAATCATGGCGCCACTATCTTCTAGGCGAAAGGTTTGAGTTGTATACTGATCACAAGTCACTCAAGTACCTCTTCTCGCAGAAAGATCTGAATCTAAGGCAGCAAAGGTGGATGGAATTCTTGGCATCATATGACTTCGAGATAGCTTACACCCCTGGCAAGGGTAATGTGGTGGCAGATGCACTAATCAGAAGGAGGTTAACTTTGAGTCCCTTGTTTATTGAGATGAAGAACTTAGAGTTCTTGGCAACCTTTGATTTCACGACGACTGTTGAGTCGATGACGGGTTCATTAGCATCCCTTGAGCTTAGACCCACACTTCTTGATCAAGTTGGGGCTTCGCAGAAGGAAGATCCACAGATAGTCGAAGTCATGAACAAGTTGATTCGTGGTGAGACGTCTAGTCACCTTGCTAGATATACTATTGATGATAAAGGTTGGCTAAGACGTGATGGAAGGCAATGCGTTCCACAAGTAGGAGACTTGGTGCATAAAGTTCTCGAAGAAGCACATCACTCGAAGATGACTATACATCCGGGAGGATATAAGATGTATAGAGATATGAAGCGCATTTTCTTTTGGGCCGGAATGAAGAAAGATGTGGCAGAGTATGTTTCAAAGTGCATGGTGTGCCAACAAGTGAAAGCCGAGTCAAAGAAACCAGGTGGGCTATTACATCCATTGGAGGTCCCGCAATGGAAGTGGGAGAGTATTTCTATGGATTTTGTGGATGGATTGCCTGGGTCAAGGAAAGGGAACACGAGCATATGGGTCGTAGTTGATAGACTTACGAAGAGTGCTCATTTCATTCCTGTAAAGAGCAAGAGGACCGCATCATGGCTAGAATCTATTTATCTTCGGGGGATAGTGCGGTTGCATGGAGTTCCTTCTAGCATAGTTAGCGATCATGACCCAATTTTCACTAGCCAGTTCTGGAATAGTTTGCAAGAAGCGATGGATACGCGATTGAATCTGAGTACAGCCTATCACCCCTAGACGGATGGCCAAACCGAAAGGGTGAATAGAGTGTTAGAAGATCTTTTGAGGCTTTGTGTTCTTGACTTTGGTGGTACTTGGGAAGACCACCTTCCTCTTGTAGAGTTTGCTTATAATAATAGCTATCAAGCCAGCATAGGGATGCCACCATTTGAAGCTTTGTATGGGAGGCCGTGTAGGTCACCATCTTGTTGGTGGGAGACAACAGATAGGCTTATACATGGGCTCGATATGATATGGGACACATCCGAGAAAGTTGAATTGGTGAGAAGACGGATAAAAACGGCCCAAGATAGACAGAAATCCTATGCTGACAAGCGAAGGGCAGATTTGGAATTCGAAGTGGGAGACATGGTTTTCGTGAAGGTTTCTCCTTTGCGTAATGTGGTACGTTTTGGAGCAGTTGGGAAGCTGGCACCAAGGTTCGTAGGACCCTTCCCTATCACAGAGAGAATTGGAAAGATGGCCTATAAGGTGGAATTGCCCGAGAAGCTAGCCGGAGTGCATAATGTCTTTCATGTCTCGCATCTCTGAAAGTGCCTACATGAGTCCGCTGAGGTGGTTGAACCAAGCATTCTTGAAGACGTGGAAGTAGAGAAAGAGGCAACCTTGAGGAGAGCTCTGATTCGTATCTTGGGAACAGAGATCAAGAAGTTAAGAAATCGAGAAGTCAAGTTGGTGAAAGTTCAGCGGAGTGAAGCCGAAGAAGATGCAACTTGGGAAACCGAGGAGAAGATGCGTGGGCTTTATCCATTCCTTTTTTAGGGTACATTCTCAATCTCCTTTCCTAATTAGCATATCTTTCTTTTGCTATCCATGTTTACCTTGTTTATCTTGTTTATCTTGTTATCTCGTTAACCTTGTCATGAGAACCTTAAGTAGAAACCCTTTGGATGAAACATGTATTTGAAACATGTTATGTTTGATGGTTGCAAGTGTTTGCAAGTGGATACTCGTGGATGCATGATACACATTAGGCACTAAGATCGGCTCACACACTTTCATGTTGCATATGCATGAGTGCTTATACTTATTCATGGATGAAACTTGTTATGCTATCACGTGGATGTTGCATATGGATGAATGTTATGTGCACTCATGTAGAGATTATAAATTATGTTAGGATTTTGCATTCATATGGATTCATTTCACAAACATACTTTGCATTAAGGAGGTTTACTGAATCAGTAACCGCCTGATTTTCATATTAGATAAGTACATATACACACATCTTTGGATATAATCATATAACATTTAGAAGTTGTTAAGGACATTGACTACACATGGATGATGTTTTGAGTAGATGGATGATGGATGGTAGGATACGTTCTTCCTAACTTAGAGATTTTGGGGACGAAATCGTTTAAGGAGGGGAGAATGTAACAACCCGTATTTTTAATAACATGTTATAATGTAAATCAAGGCAGAATTAAATTCTAAAATCTGAATCAATGGAAACGGGCTGTGCCATTGCTTTCGTCTCGGAAAAATACGCGAAATAGAGTCCGAGTTTTCGAAAAACGGAGTCCGTATGACCAAGTTATGGCCCAATGAAGTTTTCAGAAAATTCCAAGCCCGAAAACAGTTCAAATTCGAATTCAGATTCGAATTGCAACCAAGGCAGAATGGGCGGGAATTTTCCCGCCCCAGGTAGGGTCGACACAGGGGTCGACACCAGTGTCGACACCCCCATGGGTCGACACCCATGTCGACCCATGGGTCGACACCCACGTCGACCCAGGGGTCGACCCCCCGGGTCGGACCAATTTTTCTGGCGCACCATTTTGACATGTTGGGTCTTGCTCTGGAAGTTTCTGAAAGGACTGGATGGCTCAGATTCGATTTAGGGTTAATCCTATGGTCTAAACTACACCTAATCTCTATAAAAAAAGACCCCTAGACCTAGCCTAAACCCTCATTAATCATTCCTACAACTAAATGCTGTCCAAATGTTCACCAATCATGGCCTCCATCTTCTTCATGAAAGCATGAGTGTCTCAAATCAATCTATGTCATAAAAGAGCCATCTTTCTTAAGTAAAAGAGCCTTCTTTCTTTGTCTTTGGGGTTATTCCTTCTTGTTCTCAAGTCTTGAAGTGGAGTTTATCGTCTTTGGTTGCGGATTTGCTAGAGTGGCTTCGTCTCAATCTTATTTTATATATTAATTCTAGTCTTCATAGCATTGTAAGCCCTATACTACTCTTAGATTCTAACTATGAAGTTAAATATGACATGTTGCAAGTTGAGTTTGGGCCTAAGTATGATATGTGCTTTGATCCTATCATGTTATGCATAAGTTTAATTCTATGCATGTTTGTAAAGCTATCACCTTGACCTTGTGGGCTAAAAGCTATAAGCTTTATGTTAAAATGTTGCATTATGCAACATGAGAACCCTCATAACCTTTATGATAACTTGCATATAATGTTATATGCGAACTTCTAGCCACCATCCTATGTCATTTATGATCATGTTTCACCTATTTGCTTAAGTTGATATTATGCATGTTTTGAGGCCCATGATGTAATATGCAAGCTTATGAACATATTTATGCCTCATATGTCACCATGTTTAACTTGTGGCCAACCTTATTACCTTATGCCCTTTTGTCATGCTTTTGCCAAGTTCCCTCTTTTGATCTATGTTATATTATGCGAAACGTACATGCGATGGGAATGCGTTGGGTTGGGTAATATTAATGACATGAAACATGATTTTAAAATATGACACGAACATTGACTTGTGATTATGTTTGTAAATATAATGTTGGACATGACACTTAGAAAACATGAAATGGCCAACTCGAGGTTGGGTTGAGTTTGCAACATAAAACTACCCGGAACCGCCCGGCTTAACTAGTAGTTGCAAACAATAGGACCCAATGTGAGTAGTTGGTCATGTAGCACCCAAAACCCGAGGTTAGACTCAGTTTGCGGCGGAAACCTGCCCGGAACCAACCGGCCGAACCAGTGGCCGCAAACTGTCAGTCTAATGTGAGAGGTTGGGTGCATTAAGATGCCACATGATAGGGTTAAGTCATGGACCACTTGAATATACTTAACCACATGAACATGATGGGTTGATAGGGTTAAGTCAACATGGACACACTTAACCAACCCAATGCTTAGTTGGATAGGGTTAAGTCGTGAACCTTTTTAGGAACACTTAACCAACTTGATACATGGTTTGGATGGGGTTAACCACACTTAACCCACTAGAAAACCCTAGTTACGCGGTCCTTCTCAGCAGTAACCCACTAGGGAGTATCGGATACCCTAGGGACTAGGCTAGGGTGGGGCACGATTACTGGGCTCGAGTGTAAGCGACCAAAAAGACGGCAAAAGTAGGTGCGTCATAGTAGATTCAGACGGACCATGGTCGTGCACATTGTCCGGGGATGAAAAACAGACTTGGGCACCAGTAGGTTTTGACTGTGCGTGCTTGTTTCGTGTCAGTGGTTGACACCCTAGGACCGGATACACCCTAGGGTGGACCTAGCACAGTCGACTACATTTCATGGTTGGACCGTATGACACCGATACACGACGAGTTCGGCTTATAGGGAGCCGATCGACTAGACCGAGTAGTTGGACCTCGATTTAGGTCATCTCATGATGTGGGCCAGCTTTGGGCCAAGGGATCATTTCTTGACTATACTTGACATGGATTGGAATACTAGTACACACCGGGTGCAACTTAACCTTGTATATGCGATGCCACACTTGATCTATCTTGTTAACTTTTCACCATGCCAGTTATCACCCTACAGCTCATCCCTGTTTTACATGTTCAGTTAACTTTATTAGTTTTTATACTAATAGTAGATAGGACTTACCAGTCTTTTTGACTGACCCGTTTTCTTTCACCTCTTTTCTTCTGTTTCCCCCCCAGGTTTGCAGGGTGGGAACACTGTTACCTAGCTGGATCTTTAGCTGCTTTTCTGGATAGCTCACGTATGGTTTGAGCATGCTATGGCCTTATGCTACTTTGGGGATAGTTACTTTATGTTTCTTTTTCAGTTTTCAGTTTATGTTCTAGACTTTGTTTTATGGGAAAATAATGACCAAGTACTTTGATGTAACTTGACTATGGTTTTGAAATACTAGTTTTATCCGCTGCTTTACTACTCTGTTTTACTTATATGTTCTTTCTGGTGATATCTGCATGCATGTTTACCTCGTTTAACGCCCCTCCAAAGCTAGTGTCCTTGCAAGAGTGGCATTGGCGGAGGTGGGGTGTTACATCCAACAAAAGTGATTTCGTCGAAAACCGAGGTCGTTTGCAAAATTTCCATTTTTAAGGGCCAGAATTCCATAGCGACTATTCTGAATTTTCATCTGGGCATAACTTTTGATCCCCGCTATGAAATTTCGATTTTTCGGATTCGTTGGAAAGATATTCTCAATTAGATTCTAATATTTTTGGTTTCACTAAAATCCGGTTTATTTTGCACCAGGTACATTCATTTGAACTTTGAAATCGAATTATCAAACTACCGCGCCATTTTCAATTCCTTTTATTATTAAAATAAAATAATATATTCTAACGACGACGTATATAAACATATTACGTTCGAATTCTATTCAAAATGAATTTCTCGTCGTTATTATTTAAAATAATTCATTTTAAATATTCAAAATTCATCAAAATAGCCAAAATAAAAATTTTAAATTGGCTCAGATTTCTGGGTTATTACACAAAATAATCAAGGCCGCTTAACCTTTCTTCTTCGTTGCCTGTTGTTCACGGGTTACAGGAACCCACTCACCAAATCAAATCCGCCAAATCGCACGCGCCCCCTTCCACCTGTGACCGATCTGAGTTCACCCCGCCAATCGCCTTGCTCCCCTCCACGGTCGACCTCCACGCTGGCCAACTCGGTGGACCCACGCCGCCAGGAAATCGTCACAAAGGTGGCAACTTTGAACTCCAAATACGAGCAGAATACCATAGGGTTTGCAATCATGACCGTTGAACTTCGAGTGCCTGTTGAGATGATCAATTTTGCTTTGGAAATCTTCGGAACCGTTGTTTGGATAAAGAGAGAATTGGGTGCAAAAATGGAGTAACGTTGGCCATTGGGGAAAGCTTGTGGCGGCTGCGTTCATTTGGCATCAGGATTCTGTTAAATTGGGTTTTTATAATAAAATATTGATTTAATTCATTAATTCAAAGTTAAAGCATGTTAGTCCTCTTCAGTTTTGATTTCAGCCCCATAAAAGATGTCCCTAGGCAAATACCCACGCTCCGGAAGCAATGGGCTAGGTCCCGTCAGCCAAAATGAACGTCTTCAACCTGTTTTATTTAATTTAATAAATAAATCATTTATTTAATCAATCCAATCTTACATTTAAATTCACCGAGGCTATATACGATCTCTAAAAATTCCAGAAAAATTATTTTTGGTTATGTTTTGATGATACGATCCTAACAAAACTAATTACTTCGAATTCCGAGACCGTTTGAAAAATGACCATTTTCAAGTCGATTAAAATTGACTGAAACCGACAAAGCACGTTTTCCTTTGCCACGCTGATATATTAATTCGAAAAATTATGGGAAGTCAAAATTAACAATAATTTGACATTTCGGTCCCAACAAAAGTGGTTTCATTGAAAACAGAGGTCGTTTGCAAAATGACTATTTTTAAGGCCAATATATTATATTAAAATATATATAAATTCTACAGCGACTTTTCTAATTTTTAAACTGGACATAACTTTCAATTTTTACAGTGAAATCTCAGATTCTTATATTTGTTAGAAAGATATGATTAAACAGATTTAAATATTTCTTGCATCGCTAAATTCTGATTTAAAATGAATCCTGTATATTAAATAAAATTTAGAAATCGAATTTTCGAACTGTCGCGCCATTTCAAACTCCTTTTATAATTAAATTAAATTTATTCATTTTACTTCAGTTAAAATAATTTTTTATTCATTATAATTTAAAATAAATTATTTTAAACATTTAAAATCCATTAAAATTTCTAAAATAAAATTTTTAAATTGGCCCCAAAATTCCGGTTTGTTACAATTGACATACCACTAAATATTGGGACTAGTGTATGTCAGATATCATCCCAATTCCCGTGTGGGGTTTTCAAACAACAATAGTTTATTTAAATAAATTGTTGGTTAATAAATTTAACCAGTTCTAATTTCAGTTTGAATTATTTTTCTATTTAACCAATTTTTTCACAGTTTGAATTATAAATAAATATTTATAATTTAATTTCAGCTACCATCTTAGTAATAACATTATTTTTAATATTTTAACATTTCAGCATCACTTTCAACACACAATACAGTCAATTCAATCCAAACAAACAATCATGGTTTGTATAATAAATAGTGTCGGGTGCTACTAAGCACCGTTTGCATCCTAATATATATTTAACTGTAAAGAAATTTGAGTGAGAAAGAGTTCTCACCTTTGGGTTTCCACTCCGTCATTCTTTTGAGGACGATGGTTTGGATTCCGTTTTCCTTCCAATCGGTTCCATCGCAATCTGTTTCACGCAGTTTATGTTAAAAATCACATTTTAGTACGATGCTATTTAAAAAAAAGAATTACATTTTTATACCGCTATATACATACATATATATATATATATCACATTTTTTTATATTCCTAAAACTATTCTATTTATATTTTATAAAAACAATATTTTGAAAACCATGATATTCTATATTTTATAAAAACAATATTTTGAAAACAATGTTATTCTATATTTTATAAAAATAATATTTTGAAAACAATGCTATTCTATATTTTATAAAAACAATATTTTGAAAACAATGCTATTCTATATTTTATAAAAACAATATTTTGAAAACAATGCTATTCTATATTTTATAAAAACAATATTTTGAAAACAATGCTATTATATATTTTGTAAAAACAATATTTTGAAAACAATGTTGTTCTATATTTTATAAAATAAATTTTAAAACAATGCTATATATTTTTCAGTTATGAAAATAAATAAATAACTGTGCAGAATTTTTAGTGAGGAGTTCTCACCTTGACTGGTTCTGGAATCGTTAAATATAACGATTGTTTTTTATTTTTGTTAAAATTAAACAAGGGTTTAATTTTAACGAAAATCCCAACTGCATCAGTTTTTTTTTCCAGACTGTCCTGAAATTATGTACTTCTCAAGACGATTCAACTGTGCCCAGAATCATTGAATTTTGCGTCTGTTTGACAAAGTTATGAGCAATTAAAGTTTTAACATACATTAATTACATGAATAATTAATTAAATATTTAATAATTACCCTAATTGCATTAATTATCCATCTGACCCCTTTCTTCTTAAACTCCTGCTTCCTATATACACAAGCGAACCCATTTTCACTGTGAAACCCCCATGCTACACACACTTCCACGCAACTAGACTACCATCTGAATGTTCGTCGTCGAACGCCATCACCAGGGCTTCGGTCGCCCACAACCCCTCGCTACTCGCACGCCCTAAGGACCACCAAGAACACTGCGAACGCCGACGGTTTAGGCCCAAAATTCGAGCTATCCTCTTCAACAAATCAGATCATCACTGGTAGGTATGTTGGTCTCGGTTAGCTGAACGATTTTGCTGGAGGAAGTTTCAAAAATCATCACTACTACAAAAGTGGGCATATTCGACACTAATTTGTGTGCGTTGCATGAAAAGTGTGGCGAAAGCTTTCTTTGAGCTTCTGCAACAGCATTCATATGTTGTTGCATTATAAGTGGACGCACTTTTGCGGTGGGAATTTTAGTGTTTGATGTGCAACACCAGTTAAAAGCGTATCATTACGTATATATAATCCAGTTCAGTGATCCGCGTTATCAACATATAAAAACCCCAACTGTAGATGAAAAATTAATCCAACGGTTCAAACCATCTATGGATCTGATGATCTTAATGTTAGCCATCATCCAATCATTGACAGCCACGTCATTGCATTCTTTTGACGAAATTTTGGCGCGATCTTCTCCCTTCATGAAATCGTTTTCTTCTCTATCATCTAATCGTTTTTCCCCCTTTTTACTATTGACAAAAATTTAAATCTTAATTCACGTCATTATCGCTCCTCTCCTTGACAGCAAATTCTATTCCGAAAAGGATGAAGCTTTGAAACGCTTTCTAGCTTTGATTGCTCAGGGCGCTGACATCGCCAGTTTTTTCCCTCAGGTTCAGTTTGTATAGCACTGTGAATTAGTTGCGCTTATTATAGATTGGATTATGAGTAATTAGTAATTAGTTGATTTGTTACATTTTGGAAAACCCATTCGCTTATGAGTAATTAGCTGTGCTTATTATTGATTTGGGATTATGCTGAGGTTTATTCAAAAATTATGCCTAGCAATAAACCATGAGAACCAGGCTATTGGCATGAAAAAGACATTGGTTTATTATAGAGGTCGAGCTAGTTAAGGAATGGGGGCTGCGGTTAATTTGCACTGCTTGAGGTTCATACCTTACACTGAGGTTAATTTGTATGCTTGAGGTTAATTTGCACTGCGGTGTGTTTGCACTACGGTGTGTTTGCACTGAGGTTTTGTGATACACGCAGTGCATACACGCACAAGTATACACGATTTTTTATTACGGACGATGCTAGTATGCCCGGGTGTAAAGCCGGGTAAAATGTGCGATTCAGTGGGAACTGAGGAAATCTGGGGGGTATGATGGTAATTTTGTATCTGATGATGGTGGGGACATCCGAATTTTAAGCCTCTTACCGCAGATTTTTACAAAATCTGAAGCGGGCACTCAAGCATTTTCGTTTTATTACAATACACATCATACACGCAGTGCATACACGCACAAGTATACACGCACGCACAAGTATACACGCACACACAAGTATACATGCACAAGTATACACGCTCAAGTAGCATAAGTATACACGCACAAATATACACGCATAAGTATCATAAGTATACACGCTCAAGTATCATAAGTATACACGCACAAGTATCATAAGTATACACGCTCAAGTATCATAAGTATACACGCACGCACAAGTATACACGCATAACTATCATAAGGCAGCCATCTGAAGGCACACACAAGTATACACGCACAAGTATCACAAGTATACACGCTCAAGTATCATAAGTATACACACACAAGTATACACGCTCAAGTAGACACGCACGAGTATACACGCACACACAAGTATCATAAGGCAGCCATCTGAAGGCACGCACAAGTATACACGCACAAGTATCATAAGATTAAAAAAATCACCAGCATTCACAAACATTCACTACATACCATTCACAAACATTCACCAGCATCCATCATCAGTCATCACCAACAATCACAAACTTCCACAACCACACAAAGTTTCACAAATATTCACAAACTTTCAAGCCAAAAATCATTACCAGCAGAAAAAAACCAACATTCACAAACATCACTAGTCATCACCAGCATCCACACCAGCATCAGCACCAGCACCAACATCTTCTTCTTTTTCTTCGGAGTCAGTGTCCATGTCAGAGTCTTTGTCCATGTCAGAGTCATTGTCTATGTCAGAGTGACTGAATGGGGATTACATGATCATTGATATATTCCAATTAGCACCTCATATAAATGATCATAGTTAAAAGAAGAAACTTCTAGATATATAAGATAATCCACTAGTGATAATGTGTTGTTTTATGCTAATGTTGGTATAGCTACTTTCTAGTTGAATGTCGGTCATCTGGTTGTATCTCATTATAAGGCTGTTATAACCTTGTATGTATGTATGTGAGTGTGTGCATGTGTGGTTGTGTCTCATTATAAGGCTGTTAAGGATAGAGCATAGTCAGCGACGAAACCAGAATTTCTTGTTGTGGAGGGCAAAAAGTTACAAAGTGATCTTTGGATGATCAAACTTCAATAATATAACAGTAACGTACATTTGTAAAAGAGTTCGATGGGAATTAGTCATATCGATGCAGCTAACATTAACAGGTAAATTCTATTTCCATACACATTTTCGATCTCCTAATCCACCCTATAAAGTAAGATCTTTGACTTTTAACATGTAAAACTTAATTAGTTTATCCACCTAATATATTATATGATTCAATTCTCAAATAATGTGATCCACCTAAGAGTTTATATGCCTTAATTATCAAACAATTTGACATGTAACACACATTGAGTATGATGATTTTTTTTTTTACAATTTACCACTCTAGTTTTTTTTCAGTAATGTTAAAAATTGGAAGTGATCTCATAAAATTCCACTATATTTCAGAAGATAAAGCAGTTCCTGCATATAAAAAGAAAATTATACTCCATGATTTCTTTTTCTCTAACTTAATGACATTATTCTATGATAATTTATAAAGTGGCCACCCACAAAAGATCTATGCATTAGGGTGTTTGAAGAAAAATTAATAAACTCCTTAAATCATGGTAGCAGTGAACATGGTTGAAGTTATTATTCAATTTGTAAAATGATTTTTTTTCATGGTAGCAGTTTACCACATCTGAAGGAAATTCAAGCCATACATTAACATTGTCTCAAATTCAAGCCATACAACCACATCTATGTACAACTAACATAGCACCAGTTTGTATTATTATTTCAGAATCTTGGGTGGGGCATTATAACCTTGTATGCATGTATGTGAGTGTGTGCATGTGTGGTTGTGTCTCACTATAAGGCTGTTAAGGATAGAGCATTGTTGAATGAACACTTTGTAATTATGTTCTTTGGCAAATTTACCTCGATTGGCCAAACATATTGTGGATTAACTAAAAGAAACTGTGGATGGAAGTAAAATTTACTTATGATCACAAAAAAATGGTACCACCAGTTCCTCCCTATTGCTCACAAACAGAATTTCAGGTCTTGTCCCAGGATGAGCATGTGTGGTGCGCTGAACCCTAATGAGGTAAACCTTGTTGTCGAATCGAGCAGCAAAAGTATTCTCCAAGACAATGCCTTCATAAAATTCCATTTTCAGGTATAATGATCTATGGTCAATTCGAGACCAATGACAGTCATCAATTTCACACACATTTCCCATTGGCGTCATTAATTTTTTAATTGCAGGAACATTTTTGTTCAGGAACTCGGGAAAGCCAACAACTCTAGCCCATGATTCTGCCTCGAACGCTGGTTCAGGCTCAAATTCTTCACCAGACCATTGTTGCACATAAAAAGAACCTCCACATTTTGTAACAAGTTTCAACATTAGCGCATGATCACGCTTACTGTAAGATGGGCATGTTATTAGAAAAGAGTTTTTGGGTATAACCCATATAGTACACTCCTCATTATGCTTCAGAGTATGCTTAAGTGTAGGATGCACAAATTCGTAAGTCCAATGTCCTGAAAGAACAGTGGCAGTGATGCATAGTGAAGAGTCCTCCATTTTTTTTAACTTTTGACGATGGAGTTTTGTTTAGGAGTTGAAGATGTAGATGATGATATGCTTCTGAAGCTTGACAGGATATGAAGTGACACACTGTACGTGGCAGTAATATGCGAACTGAAAACTTTTTGCTCAGAAGACGAAGCATACTGAAATTGCTTATTTGTTGGGCTTGGCTGGCATGAGTGACCAATCGCCAATGGTCAGTAAGTCAATTGTAATAATTGTGTTTATAAAATTTTGTTAACAAGGCCAATGGCCATTCGATGCCACCACTTATCAAATAACTTGTTATCATTTGATCAGGTGCATATTTAATTCTGGAAGCTAGGCAGACAGATACATTTTGCAGATGTGACACACACACACACACACATATATATATATATATTCGATGCCACCCTCTTGTATAGGTACATACATATATATTTCCTATTGCAACCAGATTGCTGCATATATATGATTCACATATATAAATGTGTAATACATTTTCCAGATGTGGACACATGTGTACATGTTCAGAATGCGCTAAAGAATTGGCCAGGAATGGATCAGGATAATGTCCCTTGTGCCGTGCACCTATTCTTGAAGTAGTTCGAGCTTACTGTATACAATGAAGAAAACGGTGTAGCTGATTTTTGAGTTTTGATATTTGGATAATTAAAACAATTGCTTTGGATGAGTTTCTTGTACAAAACCTGTATTGCCAAATATTTAATTAAAGCATTGTATTTGCTATCAAATTAGTGTTGCATTTGCCTTCTTCTACTGTTGCGTTAGCTTTTATTGATATTGCATTTCATGATAATGGTGTTGCATTACATATTGCAGTGGTGTTGCATTACATTAAATATAATTGCTTACCCGTCGCACGTGGACCCCACAGCTGATGTGGATAGCTGGTGTGGCATGTGACACGTGGAGTGCTGACATGGAGAGATGACGTGTCATGTGACACGTAGACAGCTGACGTGGCCCCACTGGAAGCCAGGCCCTAACTAATGCTTAAGGCAACGCTGAATAGTGTTGCATTACGTGCAAATAGTGTTGCATTACGGCTATAATGCAACACTTTCTGTCTGTGGCCGAAGATGGGCAAAAGCGTTGCCTTAGATGGCTAATGCAACGGCCGCAGATGCCACGCCCCCCTGGTGTTGCCTATTTGAAAAAAGGGCCTACGGCAACGCTTTTTTGATCTACGGCCACAGCAAATTAGTGTCGAATATGCCCACTTTTGTAGTAGTGCATTGAGCGAATTTCATGTTTTTGGAAGAAGAAAATCAAAGCATTTATGTCGTTGGTTACATGAAAGGTGCCGGCTGTTGTGTTGAAGAATGAGCTATGGTATAAGAGATGTTATTTATATATATAGACCATATTATAATAATATTTAATTCAATCGTTACTTCGTTGTGGCTTCGAACTCCAAACAGACTCCAACAACTGTCGCTCCTAGCTAAATACCTCCATTTCGAACACAATGGAATATGTTTCATAAGCCAATTCGACTGTTTTGAACAGTTTTTATCAAAATTAAAATATAAATCAATATATATTGAATTTAAACGCACATTTTAATTTACCAGGGCCACATACAGACTCCAAAAATTCCAGAAAAATAAATCAAGCTATGTTTTGAGACGGTCCTGACAAAACTAATTTCGTCAAATTTGGAGACCGTTTGAAAAATGGTCATTTTCTGGTCGATCCAATTCAAACTAAAAATGTCAAAACACGTTTTCTTTTGCCATGCTCACATATTAATTCCAAAAATTATGAAAATTGGAATCTAGCAATAATTTGATATTTTGGATCCAACAAAAGTGGTTTCGTCGAAAACGGAGGTCGTTTGCAAAGTGGCTATTTTTAAGGGCTATATATTATATTAAATTCTATATCGGCTATTTTAAATTTTAAACTAGGTATAACTTTCAATTCCCGTTATGAAATCTAGATTTTTCACATTCGTTAGAAAGATATAATTAAACAGATTTAAATATTTCTAGTTTTACTGAAATTCGATTTATTTTGAATCCTGTGCATTTAATTGAAATTTAAAATCGAATTTTCAAACTGCTGCGCCATTTTAGGCTCGTTTTATAATTAAATTAAATTTATGCATTCTAACTTCGATTTAAATAAAATTTTAATTGTTATTATTTAAAATAAATAATTTTAAATATTGGAAGTACATTAAAATTGCTAAAATAAAAAATTTAAATTGGGTCTGAAAATCCGGGTTGTTACATATAAGTTGAAATTCGATTATATCAAATCTAGGAAAGTAATATTTACTTTCCCTTTTTTAGATGAAGATTAGTTAATTAATTAATTATTATTTATTTATTAAAATTAATGAATAAAAGTTATATTTTGAAGTTAAATGTTTTTGAAATAGAGACTATATCGTTATCGTTATAATCCATCGCTTACCGTTAAAGAAGTGGATTCGTAAACTGAATAGAGAGTTGTGTAAAAAGTTTTGTAAATAAGAAATTAAGAAATGAAGTTAAGAACATTAGAAACTAACTAGAAGTTAGTTATGTTGAATAGTTGTCTTAGTATCGATCTGATGTTGGTTTCGGCCTTCGGGATTTATACTTATGGAATTGTTCACTTACTAGTTTACAGTTAGGGACTGAAAGAATAGTGATGCAAGAATAAGAATGGAAACATTTTCTAGTGTTAATAATAATGTATATTTTCTAAATATAGAAAATAAGAGTTGTGGATATATGGAATTAATTCCCAATGTTAAAAAGAGATATTTTCTAAAATATAGAAAATACATAGTTTAAAATAGATGGAGACATTTTCCAAGAATTGGGAGAGGCTAAACGAGTTGAAATAATTCGGTAAAAACATTTAAAGGAAATCGAGAAATGAATTAATTATTGATAAATTAATTTACAAGGTTCAGTGTTGATTGATGTTGATCGATAAAATTTCCATTTGGAAATCGGATCATTGTTGTATGTATGTTTTCCTTTGATAATTAAATAACCGACTATCAAAGTATTTGACCATTTTTCTGCTGTCAATATGGAGAGACCTGGATCATATTTATTACCATAAAACCACGCCGTATGGCCATTAGCATTGCGAATCAAATATGATGAAGATAATTGAAGACGGAGTTGTGCAAGGGCTGTTCTGGCGATCCTAGGTAGAAATTTCCTAAGATGGAATTACAGAATAGTGCCTTTAGTTTGTCCAGTCCCAGGACAACGTGTATGGTTGAATGTCTGATAGAGTATATTTAATAGATCACGTAAGTTGATTGCTTCAAACGTATTTACGTTGGTGGCAAAGAAATTCGTTTCTCCTAGCTTTATACCCGTGGTATTTTTGGGGAAATCAAATTGGGTATTTGGCGGGTATAACGATGTGGCATTCAAAGTAAATACAGATGTGATCTGTATAATAGTACGGTATGACCTCAAGCCTCATCAATCGGGAAATAACGAAAATCGTGCATGCAGCATGGCTAATTGGGTCGCACCCAAAAAGGGTATATTGTCAGCATCTAGAGAATATTCATATTTGTTACTTCTTTCACTTCTATATTGTGACGACCCGAACTTCCGGTACCTTTTGAGCTGACCAAAACAACCCAAGTCCAACCCAAAATGCACTGGAAACTCAGATGCCAATAGAAAGAAGTTATAAGGTGAGATATGAAAGAAAGAAATATTAGAATAGAAGAAAGAGAAGAAGAACAATACAACATAGAGTTTCACATCGCAATGGAACAAAATATAATATAGAAATAAATCTTTACTGAGAGCTTTAAAAATACTTAATATCATCAGAGTACATCACACATCTGGACAGTTATAATGACTTGTCCTCATATGCAGCACACAGCAGAATAAATATCTATCATACGTCTAAACTTCTCTAGCTCGTCTCTTCACTGCATCCGATAACCTGAACCTGTACAACCCGGTTTAACCCGAGCATTACAAACGCATGGATCAGTCTGGTGAACAAGAGTGAGAAAACACACTAAGTTTATGGGTATCATCCAACTTGATTTTAAAGTTAAAATCTTTTTGAAAGAAAAGATAATAGTAAGACCAAATCCACACAAAAATATGGACGGTTTTTACCTTACTATAACCCAAATTATTTTTGAAATCAATATTTTTCTGATATTATAATAATGTCTAATATCAAGTAAATAACAATTTAGCAGAACGCTTGCATCTCACACTCTACATACATTGTATACAATCAAAACCGCGGGCTCTTATTAGAAAATGGATTTCCAACTATGGCAAGGTACGGGACCACCTTCCAACAATGTACCTCTGGAGATGAATACATTGGGGATTCAACAAGTACATCTTGCAACCCCGGCTAAACATCATCGGCCCCTCACTTCACTTAAGAGTACCGAATATATCATTACCACGGTTGAGGGCCAGCCAACTGAACCGATAGCATACAAATAAAATAAAGGGACAATTGAAGGCATTTAACTTCACCAGATCAGGTAATGAATGTACCCTTTTGATGGGTGCGACCCACATAGCCATGCGACCTACCTGATTTTATCATTTCCCGGTTGATCAGGCTTGAAGTCATAAATAATTAATTACTACCTTGATTTTCGTTTTAATTTAAGAACATCTGATTTCCATTAAATTTGAATGCCACATTGTCAGATCCGCTGGATATCACTTATTGATTGAGCATTAAGCTAAAAGAATGGCCATTCTCCGCCATTAACTTGGTACATTTGAAGAAATCAACATACATGACACTTTTGGAAATACTCTGTCAGACATCCGTCCATATAAGTTGTCCTGGGGCTGGACAAACCGAAGGCACTCTCCTACCGCATCCTCGAATTACCATATGGATTAGTAGCGAGTTGTCCTTGCAATCCATAAAACCTCACTTACGACTGAATCACGTCAGAATACCTCTGGTTGCAATCCAGAGAATATTCGACAAGCAATCCTTCCACTTATGAAGATCCCTGGTCTTCAATTGCTCCATCTTTAATCCTCACGTATTTGCTGGTTCGTAATGGTTTTCAAATATAAAAATCGATCCCGGTCTTTCCGTACTAGCAATCGTATTGGCCAGAATTGATAGTCGGTGATTTAACTATCAAACAACAATATAAAATAAAATGAATTGACTGATTCAGTATTTGGCATTAATTGGCCTCTTTAATTAAAACAATTAACGAATGTTAATTTCAAATTCATTAAATATTTCGATATTACGAATATAGCTTTTATTTCTTATTTAACACTAGATTATTTCAAACTCTTTTCTTTACTTAGAATTAAATCATATACATATGTTCCTACTTTGGTTTGATCAATTTACAAATAAAACATAGTTACTTGAAACAATATCAATTTCCTATCCTAAGAGAATAAGCTCATTCCAAAACTTTACTTATTTTATTTCCTTTTACTTTTGCAATCATTATATATATATATATATATCTTCAAATCTTTCCATTTCCATTACTCTAGAAATCTCATTCAAATCTTTCAATTAACGTCGCGTTAGTATTTCTGATATGGAAATAATAAATTATTCTTAACCTCTTTCCCATTATAACTAATATCATCCTCAGATAATCCTGAAGTCATTCAAGTTGGGTATTTATTTACCTCTCAGATCTTGATCAACAACTTTCTCATATTAAGATAGATATGCATTGTAACTCAAAAACTCATATTTATTCTGGTATCAACAAACTTCATTAAATTATTTTATTTACAATATGGTTTATAAAACCTTCTCATTTCTGAAAATATCTCTTTTAAATCATAACTTATTATTACTCAATACATTGATTAAGTAATTTATTTACAAAGATCACCTCTTAACCTTAACTTCTTTCCAAAGAATTTATATTATAACTAGAATTTATTATTACAAAACCTTATCTTTAAATCCTTTACCAAATCCAATTACAAATCTTTTTCCATTATCATTCTTTTTTTGGAAATCTCCTTTCGATCCTAACCGCTTTACTTAATTCCATTATTAAGTATCGCCAATTCAAATCATGCTTTGACTTCTCATCTCCTTTCATAAATCTTGTTTATAAAATCTCAGGTTTAAGATAAACCCTTTTTTCTCTCGTTCCTTTTACTTAATTCAATATTAAGTAACATTTACTTTACATTATCATATTCATTTCAATTTCTTTTATAACTACGTTATAAACTTGGATTGAAAATCTCTTTTCAAAACTCAACCATATTCCTTTTCAATATCGGTTACTTACTTAAATGAACTACATTTAAGAAGTAATTACTTATATTATTATAAATTAAAATAATACTTTACTTCATTATTAACTAGAATTAGTACTAAATTTCTTTTTAAAGTCTTATTTAAGTTAACCAACTATATTCTAAATTATTTCATTTCTAGTTGGTACAAACTGATTTAATTAAATAATCAAATTTAATATAAACGTTTGACTGGGTCAAATTTAAAATATGATTAACTCGATGATCGACTTTAACTCGTCTCTTCGTTTAAATTAATTAATTAATAAATTAATTTAAATAAACTCATTTACTTCGATTAATACTAAATAAATAATAATATAATCCCATTTTAATTGTTTATTAAAATAACTAATCTCAGTTATAAATTGTTTAACAATTAAGATGAGGCACGTGCTCCACACACAGCTGATTTCCCTTTTTATAAACTTAATTTTTAAATAATATATTTAAAAATCTATATTCAGTTATAAAATAAATTTCATAATTTCATTTTTATATCGATTTACCTGATGGTGAATTAATATTTCAAAACGATTGATTTGTTGGCCAACTTCTGCCAATTACTCAACCAACACTGCCCATTGGTTTAAAATAAAACAATTGTTAAATTTCAGGTCAATGGTCAACAATCAAATCATCATCCAAACAGAAGGGTTTAAACAGTTCATATAATGATAATATGAAAATAAATGACATCTAATATATTTTAGGAATCCGGTTGGATTCCTCCAACCTGTTCTTCTTTGCATCTAAATGGTTAATTCACATGATATCATTCAATTCAATTTTACTGATTATTTATAAAACAGTAAAATAACGGCAATCTAATATCAATCAATTTATTTAACACCAACAACCAATTCAAGCCATTCGTTAAATTAAACACGGTTATTTTATAATCGTGACCAACAAGGTAAGTTACCTTGTTTGGAGAAATAATTGTTAAAAATAACGATTATTTTTCATTTAAATTAACTAACATGCAATTCAATCAATTTAGTCAACATATATGTAAACAGTCAACACACAACAAACAATCAGATATTTTAGCACACAAAATAAAAAGAAAACCAATAAATATAAAATATAAGTGGGAATAATTGAGTGAGTAAACTCACCTTTGATTTGATTCGGTGTTCGGTTACAGTCAAATTAAACAATAGTTTAATTCAACTGTAAACTCTCACTATATCCAGTGCTGTCTAGATTATTTCCATAACGTTCTGTTCATCAATATGATCTCATTGCAATTTATTTCGTTGAACGGTTCGATTCCAATAAAATTAAATGGTCATTTAATTTTACTAAAATATCCCGCTGCTTCCAATCCTATACAGGCTAATTCCATAATGTCTGACTCGAAAATACGATCCCATTGGTCTGTGGTTTGTTGAATTCTAATAACAGGATAACAAGTTATTAACATTTTAAATATAAACGATTTAATTAATCAGTCAATTATTATTAACCTTAATTATCTCCAAATTAATAATTAAAATCTAATTACATTTAATTAAGGAATTTGACCAATTATTTCCTTTACTAGTTCGGTCTTTCATGGTGCCCAACCTCATACTTGGAAATCATTTTGCCTATTAAGTTAATACAATTTTAATTAATTATCAAATTCCTAATTATAGCTTAATCCTTAGCTAATTTAATTAACTCTAATTAAAACAAAATTAATTACGTTTTAAACCCTGGATTATCGGCCGAAATGATTTTCTCCCTCCCGCTTTGTTTTCTGCTTCCATCGAACTCGTGAAACCAGACATCACTCTCACACATCTCCATGCTGCCGCCTCACCCACCGTCGACCTGACACCCATCCAACCTCGCCAGAACCCGCGGCCCACCGCCACCAGTCTTGCGAAACCAGGTCTCCCCTTCAGCTCAGAAAAACCCAATAACTGTAGCTCCTTTGATGACCAATTCACGCCATGATGACGCCTCAAACCCCATCTCCACCGCTCAGAATCTCGAGCTCGGCACAACGATCAATTTCGTAATTGATAATTTTGGAATAGGTCATTAGATTTCGGGATTTATGGAGAATTTCTTGCGTGGTTTTCTGCCGTCGATTTTAAGTACGATGGCAGCACAAATGTTGTTGACCGCTGCGTGAAATAATTTATGGTTTGACCCTTTTTTAAGCTGCCGTGAATTCTATTTATAGGGGTGGGGTTCAATATTATATTACTTATTTTATTTGTGAAACTTGGGCATGAAGTATCATATTAAAATAATCCATACAATCCCTGTTTATGATAAAATAAGGTAATCCTAGCATAAAAAAATATTTCAGACCCAATGGGACAGGTTTCATCGAATTCCGAGGTCATTTGTGAAAAGCCCTTTATAATTATCTATGAAAAATCAAGCATTTAAAATTCCTATAATTACAGAAAAAATCCAATAAATATGACGCCTTGGCATTTTACTAGACCTCTTCCTAACCGATCCAATGAATCTTGTTTCGTTGAATTTGGAGTTTGTTTGACTAGTCGTTTATTTGTTAAAAGTTACCCCTGTCTAAATAATCCAAACAATATAACAGAAACAGAGGCGGTTTTTGCCACCGAAGTCACATACGATATCGGTTTGCCATGATGTTTAATTTTTTTAAAATAATTTAACGATACGGTTCCAATGAAACTAATTTCATCGAAAACTGAGACCATTTGCAAAAATGGCTATTTTCAACGCTTATTTAATATCAAATAAAATATTATTAAAATTCCATATTAATTCAAATAATTCATAATAAATTATTTTTATCGAATATATTCGAACAATATATATATATAACTCCAAATATAATTTACATAACTCACTATCATCAGTTTCGAGTTAAAACTGTATCGAAATTATATTAAAACCCTTTTTAACCGTTATATTTTAATAACGATTTCCATAGCGACTATTTTAAAATTTGAATTGGACATAACTAACAATCTATAACATGAAATCTTGATTTTTCTCTTTCATATGAAAATTATTACGAACTAGATTTTAACATTTCTTGTTTCACAGAATTCTGACTTATATCTGATCCTGTATATCCAGTTAAAGTTCAAATCGTAAATTTTGAATTATCGCACCATTTCAAGCTCGTTTATAATTTAAATATAAATTATCTTTCAAACTTCGGTTTAATAAACGAATTATATATTAAAATCGATTAATATTCATATATAATATTTAAAATAATAAAATATATTAAATATTTGACTACCAAAAATACGGGACATTATAATCTTCCCCCTTAATAGAATTTCGTCCCCGAAATTATAGTTAAGAAAAATGTTACGAACCCGTTTGATTTCTAAAATCCAATTTAATTTAAACCGAAAACCACTTCATTATTGTTAATCGAAATCTCAAAAAATATTGAAAATTTTCCAAAACTTTAAATTCCTAGACAAATTCGGCAGAGTCTCCCCTGTACGGAGTGACATTTGCGATATCGCAGGAACAAATAATATATGTACATCGACCCACACGGTCGGAAAACAGAATTTCAAAACCCAAAAATTTATATCTTCACGTAGGCGTACCTTATGTGAGAGCAATTAAGCATACTACTCATTTTTTTGCAAATAAAACCTATCCCCATAGCTTTCAGCTACTTGTACTCCACTCAGTATGTCATGTACACAACAATTACATGAATAATTTAAATACCATTTCATTAATCAACTAGTTAACTACACCAATACCCAAACTAAACATATAACCTCATTTACTTGCAAATACAAGGTTAAGCCATTAATTTCAATTCATATGTGATTCCATTCAAAGTTTATTCTATCGGAATTCATTACTTTAATTTCCAAATCATTAACTCTTAACCACACCACTAATGAATTATACTCATTCCACCTAACATACAATCAATTAACCAAGCACACCAACTCAATCAAATCATTCAATTGAATTTATATCCAACATCAATAATTACTTTGGTTCAACATCCTTTAGTTGAACATATTTTAATATCAATCGATTAAATATCCGATTGATTTCCTTCTATTTAATTTCCCAATTTCTGATTTTTATTTCAAAAATCATTTATCTCCCTTTAAATTTCATTTCACTTATTTAATTACAAAATTCATTCTTAAGTTCACTTAACATAGTTAAGTTCCAATTTCATTTATGAAATTCATTTTGAAATTCTCTTTTGGCCATATTACCATTTTAAATTTTAATCCAATTTGAGTTTCATATAAATCAAACAAACACACAATAAAACCAATATTAATAATTTGATAAAATTGTTTCTTTTCTATATAAAAATATATTTTGGGCAAAATTATTTCATTTACCCTATTTACAAAACAATATTGTATCAATTTCCAGTTCAATGCTTCTCAACACTTGAACCGATCATCCAACACAATACAAAACATTTATAGATAAAATTTACAAATACGCTCTCTCATATACATAGACTCAACTCAATCTAGAGTATTTCTAACACCATCTCGATCAAGTTATGCCATAGAGCCTAGGTTATTACTAAACCAATAGCTTTGATACCAACTGTGACGACCCGAACTTCCGCTACATTTTGAGCAGACCAAAACAACTCAAGTCCAACCCAAAATGGACTGGAAACTCAGATGCCAATAGAAAGAAGTTAGAGGGTGAGATAAGAAAGAAAGAAATATTAGAATAAAAGAAAGAGAAGAAGAGAAACACAGCACAAAGTCTCACATCGCAACGAAACAAACTATGATATAGAAATAAATCTTTACTAAGAGCTTTAAAAATACTTACAATCATCGGAGTACATCACACATCTGGACAGTTATAAGGACTTGTCCTCATATGCAACACAGAGCTGAATAAATATTTATCATACTTCTAGACTTCTCCAGCTCGTGTCTTCACTTCATCTGTAACGACCCATCTTTTTGCCCAATTCTTACCGGCAATTAAACCGACTCAAACTGTTCATAAAGACGAATTGTTATGGATACATACATATATTGAACAAAATAACAGAACTCTTTATTTCAAAATACAATGTTACATCAGAGTTACATGGAATAATCAAGGTTACAACACATACAGCGGAAGAAAAGAAAGTATACTCTCAACGGAAAAACCGTATGATATAGCGGAAGCTCCAAACTCTAGCGTGGACTCCAACTCTAAAAGCGCTCCGAATCTTGCTCCAAAGAACAAAAACTGCAGAACTAAACTACTGGCTTCCCGTGTGGAAATTAATGGGCACCCAGAGTTTAGAAAGGAACAATAAACTCTAGGTCGGTCGTGGGACTGGTGTGAGAACTCAAAACATTTATTTTTAAGATTTATTTTAAGTTGGGAAATTCACCGGACCACGCCGTTAACGCGGAACGGTTTTACTCCATATGAATTCCCGTGCATAGAAATTCGCTATGACTTTTGAAAATGAAGCTATCATAAGCTCGTCCCACATCACACAATGCAAGCGCACACCAGATGGGCGAGTTTTATCTTATGATAACCTAACGTGCTATTATACGTGAAAATCCTATTCTAATACTATCATATAATGTGGAAAAACAATTCGCAAGTAAATGTATTAATCCTAGACGACATAATACCATCAATATTATCTCGCCATATATATGCAAACCAAAACCGTATGGCTCGTATTGGAGATTTGGATTTCCAACTTGATGATTCCTGGCACGAAAGATCAATCAGGGATACAAAACGAAGTGCCTCAACGGCTTTTTCATCCATCATGCGGACACCGACTACACATCGTCAGGGGAGATCAATGGTTTTCGATCAGACACGACCCCCCGAACATACCGAACTTCCCCAGGTTCATAAGTGGTTTCCCACTGCTGCACAGCTTCATCATCAATTCATATATAAGTATAAAACCTAACCGCCAGTTTCTCATTAATCCGGGGTGTGAGGTTTGTCGATGTCACGTGATACACAAAGTGATGCTTCGATAAGCCATTCTTTGATCATCACTAGCTCATTTCATAACTCGGGTATGCCACATTGACAATTCACGACATATCACTGATTTCAATCAATGCATACCCTCTAAGTTCATACGACTTAGAGACGAGGATAATATATTACCACAAGTCTGATATTCATTAACGAAAATCAGTGCTATGCGGTCAATTTCAATGTCGAACACACCATCCATACAAGTCCGTTCTGGGTCTGAACGGAACAACAACCCGAAAATACTTAAATATGTTCCAGACTCATGCAACTCATACCTCGCATTGGGTGGCCTACCCAACCGAGACATCAGTCAACAATCAATCTAAACAATTCAAATATTCTCGGTCTTCATTTGTCGTTTACCAAGTCTTGAACTGCTTCATAACGTCGTATTATTACTTGGAATGGTTTTCGAGCGTATACTCAATCCCGGTCTTTCCAAGTAATAAGCGCACTTAAAACAATAGCTATGGTTTATACAGGCTTTTCAATTCAAATCTCCTTCCAAATGGTTATCAATTCATTTATTACTCAAGATTTGAATTACTTTAATTTCATACATCTCATGTTCATAGTAGACTCTTCTTTGAAATCAAAGATTATTCCTTTGCTTCAATTTCTTACCTTTAATTCCCTCGACTCAAAGATTTGATTAAATCCCCAATTACGAAATGAATTTCCACCATTCAATTTCATCGGGTTTCAAGAATGATATTATTGAAGATACGATTCACGACAAAACCCAAATCAATCGATATTGAATCATAAATTACACAGAAATTTTATCCACTTATATTCGATATAAATTCTCATAATCAACGAATACCATAAGTGGAATAACGATATAATAATATCTTCCAAATCCCCAGATAGTATTCATTTACACCATGAAATTTTTATACCAAATATCGAAGATTATTTCTATCTAACTTATTTCAATCGGGTGGAAGCCCATCTCTTAATTAAAAGAATTATTCAATTCTTCGACATTAGATCTGGATAGAAATATCATCAACTTATCTTCAATATTAATCTCTATATCCAACTCATATCATAAGAGGAATAACGGTGAATTACCTTTTTAAATTCCCTAGATAATATGAATTTTCATCCACCGAGTTAATATCAAACATCCGAAGATTTATCTCCAACCATATCCAAACTTAAAATTTGAAAACCCATTTCAACCCATATAAATATTCTCGATACTTTAAAATCTTCGAACTATATTATAAATTATTCTTATAGTCAAATAATAGTTTCTTAAAATTTCAAAATATAACATTTTGGAAATGTTACCAAAGTACTGCAAATAAAATAGCCTTTTAAATCAAGTAGATTTAAAATTACTCGAAATGCAAGTATTCCAATTCAAATCATCTTTAGGAATTATCATAAATTCTCTAATTTAATGAACTTGAGTTATGATCGCATAGCGATCTTCTAAATTTGTTATACTTGAAATCATTCGTTGAAATTTTGAAAATTTCCTCTGTTATTCAAAACTGTTATCATTTACAATTCAACGCTTCTTATTTCAAGTCAAATTAATTTAAAATAGTCAAGTTAATACCATTCAAAAACTTGAAATCGATATTTTCGAATTGTCGCATCATAGTGCGTTCTATTCATATCCTTTTCAAATTTAATTTATATTTCCAAATCATTTGGAATAGTTTCAAATTATATCTCAATTAGACTTCGAATTTACCATCCCGTTGTCGGACCAATTAGGGATAGCCAAGGAGAGCAAGAAACTGAATTTCCAAACCCAAGCCTAGACACCATCCTCTCTGTCATCCTAGAACGTTCTGGTGTATATTATATTATTATTATAATATATATAAAACCATACTCAAATTTTAAAAATCTCATTTCGAATTGAAGAAACAAAAATCAATACATAGTCCATATCCTTTTCAAATCCTAATTCAATATTTAAAAGTTGATATTTAATTCAAAATTAGCATTTTAAATATTATTTAATAATTAAATAAAATCGTATATAGGAAGGAGATTCTAAATCGATCACCCATATATTCCACAACCACGGTGTGTTTGTGTGTGTGTGTGTGATATCATACAATGCAATCCTATTTATCCAAATGAACCATATGATCAGATGGATACGAATTCATTCATCACAACAAACATTTTAACTGTGCACAAGTGATACATTCAATAACGCTTATCAGTGTTCAGTGTATTATCTAATTTCATGAACAACCATCCAAACATCAACATCCATCACACAATCATCATTAACTAATTAAAGTTAATCTCATCTAATCATAATTAACTAATTTAAATAAATATTTAAATTAGAAGTTATCACCAGTCGAGCTTAAAAGTCTTCATTACTAAAGCAAACAGTTCAACGAATACCGTCACTGCTACTCGTACTGTTCTCAGTTCATGTCCATTAGCAGCTGGAGATTTTACTGCTAATTATTATATATCGAAATTAAATTAATATAAATGTTCATTCTTTTTTTCTTTTTATAAGGATATTCCATTTTATATAAATCAATACATAACGAAAATTATCAATACTATGTATCATTGGGTTCTATTTTCAGATACGATCCTAACGGACCCAACGACGTGTAAATCCGGTTTAAATTGAGTGAGATATTGTTTTCTAAAGTTTTTAAACAAATTTAAACTAAAAGTAAATAACCATACCCATACTAAGGAAGGCCCGGCCCAAAGCCCAATTGCTCCAATCCAACCCGCGCTCCTCTCTTCTCCTTCTTCTTTCCTCCTTGCGTTAATTCCCTGAACCCAACTCAGCCGTGCAAACTCGTGCACATGCACGAGCCAAGTACTCCACCATTCTTCGATCCGAGACCACCAACCAATTTCTCTTCACCTCCTCGTCTCAATACACCACCCCTCCGTAACTCCGGTCCTTGATATCAAAAACAGAACTTCTGATCAAAATCCCTGGAACCCAAAAACGTGTGTTCACCAATATGTCGCACCCTCCAAATCTCCTCAGGAATTCGCCGAACTTTGCCAAATCAACGCCTGCTCCATCCTCATCGCAATTCCACAATCCGTTTCGCCCATCGTTACTTCTATCGCCGTCAAACTCCAACCCTAGTTTTGAACAATTCCAAACATCGACACAGAATCAAACCGATTTCGCACCAAAAATACTACCTTCCTTACTGATCGCAATGGTGGTGACGGCATCGATTGATTTGAAGTGGACTGAGAGATTTTATTTTCTAAAGTTTTCAACACAAATTTTCATTTTTCTGTAAATCCGCGATTACTCTTTCGTTATGTGATGAAATTTCGATCTATCAGTTTGTAAAATCGTAAACGATTATCTGAACATTTTCTGCACAGATCATACTTGCTAAAACTGAACGGATTGAGGGATTTTGATTTTTGAATGAAGAGAAATGTAAATTCCATGTACAGGAAATTTTAAAAATAAGGAGCAAGAAGAAGAACGACGAGAGGGTTTTCATCACAAGTGGTTAATGGATGAAGTGTAGGAGAAATGGGGTTTAGCCTTCCTTATATAGAGATGTTCAAGGGTGTTATAGGAATTTGATAAGGGACACATGGCTCATGGAATGAAACCTTCCCATGCATGATGACACTTAAAGGGACACTTGGTATTACAACATGAACTCTTTCATGCATGATGACAAGTAGGAGGACACACCATTCATATGTATTTAAATTAATATATTTGATTTACTAACATAAGTTGTAACACTTATTAATTTAGCTAAATAAATATAACACCTTATCACTTAAGATTTATAAAATATATACATGTATATAACTTATTTATAATTAGTTGATGATTTTATAAATTATCTTACCTATTGATATTCAAAAATAAAAAATCATTCTTGTAAAAATCATAAAATAAATTATCCTTTTCAAAAATCATTTACAAATTATTATTATCAAAATTAGAAAATATAATTACTTAAACATGAAATCTTATAAATTAAGTATGAATAATTTTTTTAAAAAAATAAATTTTCCTTATACAAAATCATAATTTATAAAATAAAACAAGATACTTTATTCAAAATTAAAAATTTATATATTCAAACCTTATAAAAACAAAAATATATTCAGAAAATCCAACATTATATAATAAAAATCCAAATCAAACTTAGAAAAATTTATAGGATGTTACATTCACTCCCACCTTAGGAACTTTTCATCCTCGAAAAGGAAGTCAAGTAAATTTAACTCCTACTAAATTTTAAATTCGAATTTCTTCCTCAACCTATCAGGAAGAACAAGCCAATGATCACTGACTCCGCTACTTGAACTATTTTCTTCCTCCAATCCCATTTCTCTCTTAACATATCGGAAATGTAATGATCACAATCACGGCTCATATCATACTCAAGGCACTCTATCTAATTCTTACTAAAGGTAGAGTCCAAGGAAACTTCTTATAATCTCGTGCTTACTAGGGTCGTCACCGGTCATTATTGCAATCGAATATTTTTTCGAGTTAGATTCCTAGCTGCTACCACTACCACTGGGAGAAACTGGGATAGATACATTCTAGTACTTAGAGGTCTATGACCCTAAGAAAATTCTAAAAGTTTGGAAATTATCTTTCTAACTTACTCATACTGAACCCATGATTTTCCTTATAAATTCTAAGGCCAAGTGTTTAAATTAGAAATTTAAATCTAAATTCTCAAATAAATATTTTCCCAAATCATTCAATTAAAATATCATCTTGGCTAAATTTAATATTTGAAATTCTATTGCTCTTAATACAAACTCAAGTTCAATTTAAGAGATAGTCCAAAATACTGGTTTCTAATCCAAATTAATTCACTTGTCCATGGCTTTATCAGAGCAGGGCAAAAGGAAGAATTCAGAAATAAAGTTGGACAGTTAAATTCCAAGCACGACAATTTGGGGTGATATTCAAAGGATTATAATCGGTCGAGCAAAACTCAGCGCGACAAGGGAAGGAATAGAATTATATTTCGTTCTATTTCAAATTTTTATTCCAATTATTTCCAATTCATATTAACCCATTTATAAGTTAAATTCATACTCATTTAATATTCATAATTTAGTTGTCATATTCACCTAATCGAATAACAATTTTCTAAATCCACTTTAAAATTCATAATTATATATAACTCTTTTCATTATTGTTTAAATATCAAAATTTTGTTTAGAAATTTTCTAGCTGGAAAAATCTCTTAAAAACAGTTTTATTTAAAAATACCATCATGCTTCCTCTGCGCACTCTGATCATGCGTACACAGGTTCAGGCTAGGGTTGTTTCAAATATTTATCTTAACATTTTCAGAACTCACTTCTTCACATTTAATATTTCAAAGATCCAAAATTTTCCTACTTTGATGTTTGTCACAATTTAAATTAACTTAAGTCAAAATCATCTCTTTTTTTTAAAAAAAAAATTCTTAACTTAAGTCTAAATCGTCTTCGGATTCCTTAAGGGGTGGTATTGGTATGATCTCTTAATGAATTTTCACACTTACGTGTTCTTTCTAATTCTTAAGTATAGTTTACTTCTACAATATCCCACTCTTGTTGTTATCAAAATAGTTTGTTTTGCATCTATAACATATTTTCCTTTCATTATATTCTTTTAATATTTCTAACATATCGAAATGGTTTAAGTATTCCTCGACGTCTTAATCGAAACCATATAGTCATCCCACTTTCAAAACTCGAAAATAAAAATCTGTGATGTCGCGATCATCAACAGAATTATCCTCAAGCGACTAGAGTGTGACCCTAAATCTACCAAGTATATATTGGATTTCGTATATACGTTAGCTAGGCGTATATTCCAAATCCCCATATACTCGATAGTCCAATTGTGACGTCGAATAAAACACTTGAAATCCTTATTTCCAATTATATTTCAAAAATATATTTAGAACAATCATCGTTTCAAAATGATTTACTTGCTCAAAAATACCTTATATAGTTTCAAAAAAAATACGCTCTCTCGTCGTAATATTCCAAAATCTCATTCTAGGGTATTTCTAACCCTATCTCTAATGAGATAATATAACTCTGAGGAGTCCTATTCTTTTGTCCAAATATGTACGTACCCGATGGCTTTGTATAACCAAAGCTCTGATACCAACTGTAACGACCCATCTTTTTGCCCAGTTCTTAACGGGAATTAAACCGACTCAAACTGTTCATAAAGACGAATTGTTATGGGTACATCCATATATTGAACAAAATAACAGAACTTTTTATTTCAAAATACAATGTCACATCAGAGTTACATGGAATAATCAAAGTTACAACACATACAACGGAAGAAAAGAAAGTATACTCTCAGCGGAAGAACCGTATGATATAGCGGAAGCTACAAACTCTAGCGTGGACTCCAGCTCTAAAAGCGCTCCGAATCTTGCTCCAAAGAACAAAAAATGCAGAACTAAACTACTGGCTGCCCGTGTGGAAATTAATGGGCACCCAGAGTTTAGAAAGGAACAATAAACTCCAGGTCAGTCGTGGGACTAGTGTGAGAACTCAAAACAATTATTTTTAAGATTTATTTTAAGTTGGGAAATTCACCAGACCACGCTGCTAACGCGGAACGGGTTTACTCCATATGAATTCCTGTGCATAGAAATTCGCTATGACTTTTGAAAATGAAGCTATCATAAGCTCGTCCCACATCACACAATGCAAGCGCACACCAGATGGGCGAGTTTTATCTTATGATAACCTAACGTGCTTTCATACGTGAAAATCCTCTTCTAATACTATCATATAATGTGGAAAAACAATTCGCAAGTAAATGTATTAATCCTAGACGACATAATACCATCAGTATTATCTCGCCATATATATACAAACCAAAACCGTATGGCTCATATTGGAGATTTGGATTTCCAACTTGATGATTCCTGGCACGAAAGATCAATCAGGGATACAAAACGAAGTGCCTCAACGGCTTTTTCATCCATCATGCGGACACCGACTACACATCGTCAGGGGAGATCAATGGTTTTCGATCAGACACGACCCCCCGAACATACCGAACTTCCCCAGGTTCATAAGTGGTTTCCCACTGCTGCACAGCTTCATCATCAATTCATATATAAGTATAAAACCTAACCGCCAGTTTCTCATTAATCCGGGGTGTGAGGTTTGTCGATGTCACGTGATACACAAATTGATGCTTCGATAAGCCATTCTTTGATCATCACTAGCTCATTTCATAACTCGGGTATGCCACATTGACAATTCACGACATATCACTGATTTCAATCAATGCATACCCTCTAAGTTCATATGACTTAGAGACGAGGATAATATATTACCACAAGTTTGATATTCATTAACGAAAATCAGTGCTATGCGGTCAATTTCAATGTCGGACACACCATCCATACAAGTCCGTTCTGGGTCTGAACGGAACAACAACCCGAAAATACTTAAATATGTTCCAGACTCATGCAACTCATACCTCGCATTGGGTGACCTACCCAACCGAGACATCAGTCAACAATCAATCTAAACAATTCAAATATTCTCGGTCTTCATTTGTCGTTTACCAAGTCTTGAACTGCTTCATAACGTCGTATTATTACTTGGAATGGTTTTCGAGCGTATACTCAATCCCGGTCTTTCCAAGTAATAAGCGCACTTAAAACAATAGCTATGGTTTATACAGGCTTTTCAATTCAAATCTCCTTCCAAATGGTTATCAATTCATTTATTACTCAAGATTTGAATTACTTTAATTTCATACATCTCATGTTCATAGTAGACTCTTCTTTGAAATCAAAGATTATTCCTTCGCTTCAATTTCTTACCTTTAATTCCCTCGACTCAAAGATTTGATTAAATCCCCAATTACGATATGAATTTCCACCATTCAATTTCATCGGGTTTCAAGAATGATATTATTGAAGATACGATTCACGACAAAACCCAAATCAATCGATATTGAATCATAAATTACACAGAAATTTTATCCACTTATATTCGATATAAATTCTCATAATCAACGAATACCATAAGTGGAATAACGATATAATAATATCTTCCAAATCCCCAGATAGTATTCATTTACACCATGAAATTTTTATACCAAATATCGAAGATTATTTCTATCTAACTTATTTCAATCAGGTGGAAGCCCATCTCTTAATTAAAAGAATTATTCAATTCTTCGACATTAGATCTGGATAGAAATATCATCAACTTATCTTCAATATTAATCTCTATATCCAACTCATATCATAAGAGGAATAACGGTGAATTACCTTTTTAAATTCCCTAGATAATATGAATTTTCATCCACCGAGTTAATATCAAACATCCGAAGATTTATCTCCAACCATATCCAAACTTAAAATTTGAAAACCCATTTCAACCCATATAAATATTCTCGATACTTTAAAATCTTCGAACTATATTATAAATTATTCTTATAGTCAAATAATAGTTTCTTAAAATTTCAAAATATAACATTTTGGAAATGTTACCAAAGTACTGCAAATAAAATAGCCTTTTAAATCAAGTAGATTTAAAATTACTCGAAATGCAAGTATTCCAATTCAAATCATCTTTAGGAATTTTCATAAATTCTCTAATTTAATGAACTTGAGTTATGATCGCATAGCGATCTTCTAAATTTGTTATACTTGAAATCATTCGTTGAAATTTTGAAAATTTCCTCTGTTATTCAAAACTGTTATCATTTACAATTCAACGCTTCTTATTTCAAGTCAAATTAATTTAAAATAGTCAAGTTAATACCATTCAAAAACTTGAAATCGATATTTTCGAATTGTCGCATCATAGTGCGTTCTATTCATATCCTTTTCAAATTTAATTTATATTTCCAAATCATTTGGAATAGTTTCAAATTATATCTCAATTAGACTTCGAATTTACCATCCCGTTGTCGGACCAATTAGGGATAGCCAAGGAGAGCAAGAAACTGAATTTCCAAACCCAAGCCTAGACACCATCCTCTCTGTCATCCTAGAACGTTCTGGTGTATATTATATTATTATTATAATATATATAAAACCATACTCAAATTTTAAAAATCTCATTTCGAATTGAAGAAACAAAAATCAATACATAGTCCATATCCTTTTCAAATCCTAATCAATATTTAAAAGTTGATATTTAATTCAAAATTAGCATTTTAAATATTATTTAATAATTAAATAAAATCGTATATAGGAAGGAGATTCTAAATCGATTACCCATATATTCCACAACCACGGTGTGTTTGTGTGTGTGTGTGTGATATCATACAATGCAATCCTATTTATCCAAATGAACCATATGATCAGATGGATACGAATTCATTCATCACAACAAACATTTTAACTGTGCACAAGTGATACATTCAATAACGCTTATCAGTGTTCAGTGTATTATCTAATTTCATGAACAACCATCCAAACATCAACATCCATCACACAATCATCATTAACTAATTAAAGTTAATCTCATCTAATCATAATTAACTAATTTAAATAAATATTTAAATTAGAAGTTATCACCAGTCGAGCTTAAAAGTCTTCATTACTAAAGCAAACAGTTCAACGAATACCGTCACTGCTACTCGTACTGTTCTCAGTTCATGTCCATTAGCAGCTGGAGATTTTACTGCTAATTATTATATATCGAAATTAAATTAATATAAATGTTCATTCTTTTTTTCTTTTTATAAGGATATTCCATTTTATATAAATCAATACATAACCAAAATTATCAATACTATGTATCATTGGGTTCTATTTTCAGATACGATCCTAACGGACCCAACGGCGTGTAAATCCGGTTTAAATTGAGTGAGATATTGTTTTCTAAAGTTTTTAAACAAATTTAAACTAAAAGTAAATAACCATACCCATACTAAGGTAGGCCCGTGTGAAGACCCGTAACTTCCCCGTAAAGGAAAGCGTCGGATAGTTCGAGAACAAGCCACAACAGAACGCATATAAAAGAACATTTCACTGCTTATTACAACAGTGCATCAGATTACAAGAATATACAGAGTATAAACGAATAAATAAAACGAATAAATACTACACAGAAATATCAGAGATTTAAATTACATTTAAATACATAGCAGCGGAAAATAATACAATACACAACTAGAAGTAGATATACGGATACAAAGCTTTCCGGATTTCGTTCCAGCTGTAAACCAGGATCCTGTGAATATAAATCTGCAAAACCAAAACTACTAGCTGCCCGTGTCAAAATAAGGGCACCCAGAGTTTAGGTTAAAACAATAAACTCCAGGTCAGTCATGTGACTGGTGTGAGAACTAAAACAGTTATTAATCTTTATTTTAAAGCTAGGTAAAACAAGGGACCACGCCGCATAACACGGAACGGGTTTCCTCCCAAGAATACCAGTGCATAAAACAAACAGCGCAATGCTAAATAAAGAAAAATGAAGCTGTTATAAGACCCAGGTCCCATCACACAATGCAACGCAGCCGAGGATAGGGTTTTCCCTTATAACAGCCAAAGAATGCTTGATACGTTTAAAACAAATCATTTGATACTATTATAAGTGCATAGTGTATAAAACAACTTCAAATCATAAGTATCAATCATAGGCGGCATGGGTACCATATATCATGTCGCCATATATAGGTTTACAAATAAAACCGCAAATGTCACGTATTTGGAAATTGGATTTCCATCTATGAACCGAGGCAAAAGATAGTCCTCTACCGATTCGTGACTCTCTAGCCCGAGCCACAGGCAAGTACTCAGTCAAGCCTTGGAGCGACAGGGCCGGTCCACCGATGTGGATTAAAATGCCTGAACACTACGTTTCCCCGCCCTTTGGGGCGTAAATGAGCCAACTAAATGACTCCATCGGTTCGAGAACGACCGATCAATCCGAGGCGCCTCGCAACAGCAACAACCACATAAGTCAAACTCGTCAGGGCGTGTAAAACCACTGACGCCACTTCTAGCTAGAAAGAAACGCAAGTCCTCCCTGAGGTCCGTCTCCCGTTTTTGGTTCATACCGGGTGTGAAACACGCGAGGTAAACGTTACACAAAGCTATGCCACAAAGGCCGTGCTTTGATCATCACCACAAGACTTTGCTTTTCAACAGAAGCCTCGATCAATTGCCACTTAGGCATGCCACACAGGCAATTCACTCCATGCGTTTGATATCCATCAATATATAACCCCTGAGCTCGTACGTCTCAGAGAAGGGCGTTAAGCAAAAGAAGAAATTCTCCGCCGCCAAACAGATATATATTTAATAGAAATCAATCACACAGACTAAAATCCAATGTCAGACACACAGTCCATTTACAAGTCCGTTCTGGGTCTGAACGAAACCGGAGGCACCTAGTACCCCGCATATCCATCGATCTCCAAGTACGTCTGGACGATCACTAACTGTTTCCATCTTCTTGGGTGTACAGCCCAATCAAGATCATCTGTTATCACCCAAACGACGTGAAGACCTCCGGCCTTCGACCATCGTCTTCATCTTCGACTTATCGTCGTATCAGTTATTCAGAATGGGATAAACCCGGTCTTTCCGAATAACTCGCGTATATTTTAAATAAGTGTTACACAAACACAACATAAGCCTCATTCCAATTCATTAGTCACTAACCGTAAATTAATCAAGAGAATAATTCCCCAAATATTAACCCCGAAGGCCAAAACCAACATCAGATCAATATCCAGAAAACCATTCTGCTTGGCCAACCGACAGCTAGTTTCTAAATTTCACATTCATAGGGAAATGTTCCCATTAATTTTATCCAAGATAAATTTCTTGAATTTATTCTTCTTTTGAATTTCGATTCAACTAGTCGAGATTAACGAACCTTACCGAAGTAATCATTGGTTTTAATTTCCCAATCCCAACCTATTTATCCCATGAAGTAAAACTGGTAATACTTCATATCTAACACCACAGTGTTATCGGTAAATTCAATTACCATTTCACGTTCAAATCTAATTAAAGATTTAACTATCGCCTGGAGCAAAACTGGTGATACTCCATTTCGATTATTTCAATCTAATTAAAGATTCATTAAAACTCCACTTAGTTTTAATCTGTGACTGGGTTAAAGAATCAGTGTCATTTAAAACACGGTTCACGATAAACCCAAAATCACATCACATTTCAATCAGTCCCTAATTGTAAATTAGCAAGTGAGCAATTTCCTAAGTATTAATCCCGAAGGCCGAAACCAACATCAGATCAATACCTCGGAAGCTATTCACCTTAACTAATCTCCAGTTAGTTTCTAATTTTCTTAACTCCTTTAGGTCTAAGAACGGTATTATTGAAGATACCGTTCACGACAACCCAAAATCACACTTCATTAATGATCGGGTTAAAGAACGAGTGTTATTTAAAACACTGTTCACGATAAACCCAAAAATCAATATCAATTCAATTCCAATTAAATATTATTTAATTGGTACACTTCATTAAATCTAAATAAAAAGATTTAATCTTTTCTCAACTGGGTTCAAGAACAGTGTTAGTGAAGACACCATTCACGACAAACCCAAATCACATTTGATATTCAATATAAGGCTCTGAATAGAAAATATATCGGCTTATATTCAATATCAAATTCTACGATTAACAAATGTCGTATTGGAAATAACGATACAAATATATCTTTCAAATTTCCATAACAACACCTGTATAATCACGAATTCCAACATCGAAATATTCCGAAGACAATTTCGATTCAAATCCACTCCAATGCAATCATTGGATATTCTGGTTATTTTTAAAACCCTTTTTAAATTCAACTTATTTATTTAAAAATAAATAGAATTATAATTCTAGTTCAAAACTAGTTCACTTCGATAAAAATCTATTTTTATCTTTTCAAATATGGAGTTTTTCATCCCAAATCTTCACAAATCATTTCTTATGATTTTACACAAATTATAACTATTTTTAATAATTTTATCAAGGCCCGTACAGTCGATTTCCATCAATGGCCATCGAACTGCACTTACAACGACCTTTTTCGAATTTGATTTGGACATAATTCCAAATCCAACCGTTAGATTTCAAATTTCTAATATTCGTTAGAAAGCTCTTTTCGATACGAACCCAACGGTTCCGGTTTTAGGAGAATCCGACGGTCGGATCTCCCGTAATGTCCGTTTGAAATAAATGGTCGAAATTCACGAACTGCCGCGGCGCGGCGCGTTCTATTCAGGCCATTATATTATATATATAATATATATATAATATATTTCGTCGATTTCTATTTAAAACGAATTATATAAATAGTTTTAAATTCGTTTCAAAAGCAACTTCAACTTCCATTTCAATTCAAATCAAAATTGAATTCTTCTTTATAAATTCGTTTTAAAATTCATTTCTATTCAATTTGAATTCGTTTTCAATTCATTTCATTTCGAAATGGTTTTCAATTCATTTCGAAATCGTTATATATTCAATTCATTTCGAAATCGTTATATATTCAATTCATTTCGAAATCGTTATATATTCAATTCATTTCGAAATCGTTATATATTCAATTCATTTCGAAATCGTTATATATTCAATTCATTTCGAAATCGTTATATATTCAATTCATTTCGAAATCGTTATATATTCAATTCATTTCGAAATCGTTATGTATTCAATTCATTTCGAAATCGTTATATATTCAATTCATTTCGAAATCGTTATATATTCAATTCATTTCGAAATCGTTATATATTCAATTCATTTCGAAATCGTTATATATTCAATTCATTTCGAAATCGTTATATATTCAATTCATTTCGAAATCGTTATATATTCAATTCATTTCGAAATCGTTATATATTCAATTCATTTCGAAATCGTTATATATTCAATTCATTTCGAAATCGTTATATATTCAATTCATTTCGAAATCGTTATATATTCAATTCATTTCGAAATCGTTATATATTCAATTCATTTCGAAATCGTTATATATTCAATTCATTTCGAAATCGTTATATATTCAATTCATTTCGAAATCGTTATCAATTCAATTCATTTCGAAATCGTTTTCAATTCAATTCATTTCGAAATCGTTTTCAATTCATTTCATTTCGAAATCGTTTTCAATCCATTTCATTTCGAAATCGTTATATATCGATATAAATATCGTTCACGTCAAAATGGCGTCAATCTAATCAACACGGCTTCATAAATTTCTATTTTCAAATATTCTATTTCAAATATTTCTTTTTCAAAATAGTTGTTATTATCAAAAAAATTCGTTCAACACATGACCAATCTCAATGAATGAGTACTGTCAACACATGAACGTTTATTTTAAATTGATAAAGATGTAAATTTTATTACTAAAATATTTCGTTCAACACATGACCAATCTCAATGAATGAGTACTGTCAACACATGAACGTTTATTTTAAATGATATAAAGATGTAAAATTTATTTCTAAAATATTTCGTTCAACACATGACCAATCTCAATGGATGAGTACTGTCAACACATGAACTTTAATTTTATAATATTCTTTATTTTTCAAATTGGAATGAGGCCCAATCAATTTCCATATAAAATTAATTATAAGGATTTTCATACAACACATGTATATAATAGCATTGAAAAATAATCAACCATCAACCAAAGTGCACTACACTGTATAAGCATCAAATATAGATATCTAACGCTTATAACAGCCTGTCAATCAATCGATCGACATATTTAATCAATCAGGATGAGTGAACTGCATATTTCATCCTAACACCCGTGTAGGGTTTCAAACAATCAAACAAATATTTTATTTGTGCAGTTGGGCGATGTGTAAAATTAATCGACCCAATCAATGTCAGTCAAATCAGTGTACATAAACAAACCGTCTGGTTTGTAAATGAATATTTTATTTATTCGCATTCACGTTAAAAATTATATTTTTAACGATAAAACATTTTATTTCAACATATGAATTTCTATCCAGTTCATTCTTTAAATAAAATGATATTTTATTTTTCTAACTTATTTTAGAAAATTTCGGCGGCATAACGGCACGATACTAGAAACAGGACGAGGCCTAGCCTTATCCCCGGTCTAGTGAAGGCCCACGCCATTCACACATCAATCAAATCAATTTCATCTCACCAAACAATTCAATTCAAACAAATCATATGACTAATCTATGCAACCAAACAAACAAGTCCATGGTCTGTGGACGATTGTGTCGGGTGCTACTAAACACCGTCTGCATCCTAGTATATATATATAACTAGAAAAATAAATTGAAAGGTGAGAAATTCTCACTTATAGCTATCCTAGCTCCACGGCTCTTCATTGATAGAAATCTTCATCGCTATCGCATCCTCGTCGTCTTCGTTGCCCGTAGCCACTACATATGTAAAAGTCGAATTTTTACTTCGCTATTCAATATATAAAAATCGAATTTTTACTTCGTTATTCAACATATAGAAATCATATTTTTCTTTCGAAGTTCAATATATAAAAATCACATTTTTAATTCGATGTTCAATATATAAAAATCACATTTTTATTTCGATTTCTTATATAAAAATCGTGCTTTTATACTTTTTTTTAAAAAACACTACCTCCTGTAAATCAAAATCACTCCTTTACCTTTCATACATATAAAAGACCTCATTTTTAATCCGCTACGACATTATAAAAATTCCATTCGAACTATATAAAAAAAAATCAAATTTTTATTTTTAAACAACACTAATTTTTATTTTCAGAAATAAAGACATTTTTATTTTGAAAACAATATTTTTAAGCAAAGTTCAAAATCGGATTTTTAAATAATGTATATATAAAGAAAAACTGATTTTAAATAAGCTATAAAATTGATTTTGAATAATCTATAAAACTGATTTTAAAACTGATTTTACTAATGATTTTAAACTGAATTTAAATATGGTTTTAAACGGAATTTAAATACGGTTTTAAACTGAATTTAAACATGAAAAATAAACTGAATTTAAACTTGAAAAATAAACTGAATACCTAAATCAAAACTTACCTTTCCTATCGGTAGGGGGGATCTGGGCGTTCGCTGGCGTCGGATGTCGGAGGGGCTCGCTGGGGGTGGCAGGGCGGCGGTCGGAGGAAGCTCTGGCGGTCAGGTGGGGGGGGGCGCGTGGCGTTTTGGACGTGGGGGTTTAGGGCGGCTCGAGGAGAAGAGAGCGGAGAGAAGGGGGTGGAGGCGCTGGGGAGGGTGGGGTCTCGCCTGGTGGCGGTGGTCCCGGAGCGTCGACGACGTGTGCTGGGAGGGAGGCGCGATCCCCTTCTGCCTTCGTTTTTTTTTTCTTTGATCGGATTCGAAATGATTTGGGGGGGGCAGAACATATAAGGGAAGAAAGTTTTTATTTATTTATTTATTTATTTATTTAATTATTAAATTTATATACTCATAAAGTAACCTTTTCTGACGACCTCAGAATCGAACCCACCGCCTGTCGTCTATAGCGTTTTACCCCCATTCCGAACACAATGGGATATGTATCGTAAGCTGATTCGATCGTTACAATCAGTTTCCTTTGAATTTACATTTAAATCACTATATTGAATTTTAAACGTACATTTCAAATTACCGGGGCCACATACGAACTCTAAAAATTCTAGAAAAATATTTTCTAGCTTCGTATTGACGATACAGTCCTAACAAAACTAGTTTCGTCGAATTCTGAGACCGTTAGAAAAATGGCCAATTTCCAGTCGATTAAAATCAACTGAAACCGGTCAAACGCGTTTTCCTTTGCCACGCTCCCATATTGATTCGAAAAATTATGAAATTTGGAATCTAGCAATAACTTGACACTGCGGATCCAACAAAACTAGTTTCGTCGAAATCCGAGGTCGTTTGCAAAATTTCCATTTTTAAGGGCCTGAATTCCATAGCGACTATTCAGAATTTTCAACTGGACATATCTTTTGATTCCCGCTATGAAATCTTGATTTTTCGGATTCGATAGAAAGATATTATCAATTAGATCCTATCATTTTTGATTTCACTAAAATCCGGATTGTTTTGCACCCGGTACATTCAATTGAAGTTTGAAATCGAATTATCGAACTACCGCGCCATTTTCAATTCTATTTATAATTATATATAAATATTTATATTCTAACGACGGCGCGTATAATATATACGTTCTAATTATATTCAAAATAAATTTCTCGTCGATATTATTTAAAATAATTCATTTTAAATAATCAAAATTCGCTAAAATTGCCGAAATAAAAATTTTAAACTGGCCCAGATTTTCGGGTTGTTACAATCTCCCCCACTTAAAACTTTTCGTCCCCGAAAAGGAACAAAGTCGAAAGTGGTTTGATTAATTAACTCCACGTTCGATCTGGCTTTCATTCTCCAACTCTTTAGTTTCTGAGAATTTTCAAAACTTCAAAAATTTGGCTAACACCCTAAATTTTTGAAAAATTTCGCCATAACCTCCCCTGCAATGGGAGCATCAGGGAATTTCAAATAGCTTCCCCGGTCCTTCAGATCTCAAAAAGAAAAAGAAAAAGCCAAGCGGCTAGCCAATAGGCTCACAAAATCATCATCACCCAAACAAAACAGGAAATTATGTAGTAAACATGTACCTATTTGTCGGGCAAACAAATTTTATTCTCTGGCTCTAGCCTCCTTGCTATGACCTGTTCAATGATATATATGTATATGCAAGCAAATGCGACCAATTTTCAATATAGTTCAATATTCGATCTAATTAGGCATAATGGTTCAAAATTATCAAACAAATGAACAAACAACGCAAACATCAATCAATTAGTGAATTAGAGTTTGAAATTCATAACTTTGATATTTAGTCAAAAATCAGATTTTTGATGCCAAATCATAACAATAAGCCCTATCTAGTTTTGGTTCTCACACCAGTCAATAGGAAATATATAGAAAGCTCACTTTCGTCACTCGAACATAAATTCTAATGATGGAGCTCCATCATCAAAATCATCTCCGGGCGATTAGAGTGTAATTCTATATCTATCCAGTATATTAAAATTTCGAATACACGCGGATCAGACGTATACGTAAAATCTATATATACTGGATTGTCCACATCAATATAAATAAATAATCAAATACGAATAATTGATTTAAATTTTCAAAACAAAAATTTGTTTTCATTTGAAAAATATACTCTTCACACTCGTTCTAGGATACTACTGATCCTATCTCTAACGAGTCATTCTAATTGGATATTACTAATCCAATATCTGATGAATTCTTTCGTACGGTTCTAATGTGCCTTGTTCTCTGAGCTTTGTAAACCAAAGCTCTGATACCAACTGTGAAGACCCGTAACTTCCCCGTAAAGGAAAGCGTCGGATAGTTCGAGAACAAGCCACAACAGAACGCATATAAAAGAACATTTCACTGCTTATTACAACAGTGCATCAGATTACAAGAATATACAGAGTATAAACGAATAAATAAAACGAATAAATACTACACAGAAATATCAGAGATTTAAATTACATTTAAATACATAGCAGCGGAAAATAATACAATACACAACTAGAAGTAGATATACGGATACAAAGCTTTCCGGATATCGTTCCAGCTGTAAACCAGGATCCTGTGAATATAAATCTGCAAAACCAAAACTACTAGCTGCCCGTGTCAAAATAAGGGCACCCAGAGTTTAGGTTAAAACAATAAACTCCAGGTCAGTCATGTGACTGGTGTGAGAACTAAAACAGTTATTAATCTTTATTTTAAAGCTAGGTAAAACAAGGGACCACGCCGCATAACACGGAACGGGTTTCCTCCCAAGAATACCAGTGCATAAAACAAACAGCGCAATGCTAAATAAAGAAAAATGAAGCTGTTATAAGACCCAGGTCCCATCACACAATGCAACGCAGCCGAGGATAGGGTTTTCCCTTATAACAGCCAAAGAATGCTTGATACGTTTAAAACAAATCATTTGATACTATTATAAGTGCATAGTGTATAAAACAACTTCAAATCATAAGTATCAATCATAGGCGGCATGGGTACCATATATCATGTCGCCATATATAGGTTTACAAATAAAACCGCAAATGTCACGTATTTGGAAATTGGATTTCCATCTATGAACCGAGGCAAAAGATAGTCCTCTACCGATTCGTGACTCTCTAGCCCGAGCCACAGGCAAGTACTCAGTCAAGCCTTGGAGCGACAGGGCCGGTCCACCGATGTGGATTAAAATGCCTGAACACTACGTTTCCCCGCCCTTTGGGGCGTAAATGAGCCAACTAAATGACTCCATCGGTTCGAGAACGACCGATCAATCCGAGGTGCCTCGCAACAGCAACAACCACATAAGTCAAACTCGTCAGGGCGTGTAAAACCACTGACGCCACTTCTAGCTAGAAAGAAACGCAAGTCCTCCCTGAGGTCCGTCTCCCGTTTTTGGTTCATACCGGGTGTGAAACACGCGAAGTAAACGTTACACAAAGCTATGCCACAAAGGCCGTGCTTTGATCATCACCACAAGACTTTGCTTTTCAACAGAAGCCTCGATCAATTGCCACTTAGGCATGCCACACAGGCAATTCACTCCATGCGTTTGATATCCATCAATATATAACCCCTGAGCTCGTACGTCTCAGAGAAGGGCGTTAAGCAAAAGAAGAAATTCTCCGCCGCCAAACAGATATATATTTAATAGAAATCAATCACACAGACTAAAATCCAATGTCAGACACACAGTCCATTTACAAGTCCGTTCTGGGTCTGAACGAAACCGGAGGCACCTAGTACCCCGCATATCCATCGATCTCCAAGTACGTCTGGACGATCACTAACTGTTTCCATCTTCTTGGGTGTACAGCCCAATCAAGATCATCAGTTATCACCCAAACGACGTGAAGACCTCCGGCCTTCGACCATCGTCTTCATCTTCGACTTATCGTCGTATCAGTTATTCAGAATGGGATAAACCCGGTCTTTCCGAATAACTCGCGTATATTTTAAATAAGTGTTACACAAACACAACATACGCCTCATTCCAATTCATTAGTCACTAACCGTAAATTAATCAAGAGAATAATTCCCCAAATATTAACCCCGAAGGCCGAAACCAACATCAGATCAATATCCAGAAAACCATTCTGCTTGGCCAACCGACAGCTAGTTTCTAAATTTCACATTCATAGGGAAATGTTCCCATTAATTTTATCCAAGATAAATTTCTTGAATTTATTCTTCTTTTGAATTTCGATTCAACTAGTCGAGATTAACGAACCTTACCGAAGTAATCATTGGTTTTAATTTCCCAATCCCAACCTATTTATCCCATGAAGTAAAACTGGTAATACTTCATATCTAACACCATAGTGTTATCGGTAAATTCAATTACCATTTCACGTTCAAATCTAATTAAAGATTTAACTATCGCCTGGAGCAAAACTGGTGATACTCCATTTCGATTATTTCAATCTAATTAAAGATTCATTAAAACTCCACTTAGTTTTAATCTGTGACTGGGTTAAAGAATCAGTGTCATTTAAAACACGGTTCACGATAAACCCAAAATCACATCACATTTCAATCAGTCCCTAATTGTAAATTAGCAAGTGAGCAATTTCCTAAGTATTAATCCCGAAGGCCGAAACCAACATCAGATCAATACCTCGGAAGCTATTCACCTTAACTAATCTCCAGTTAGTTTCTAATTTTCTTAACTCCTTTAGGTCTAAGAACGGTATTATTGAAGATACCGTTCACGACAACCCAAAATCACACTTCATTAATGATCGGGTTAAAGAACGAGTGTTATTTAAAACACTGTTCACGATAAACCCAAAAATCAATATCAATTCAATTCCAATTAAATATTATTTAATTGGTACACTTCATTAAATCTAAATAAAAAGATTTAATCTTTTCTCAACTGGGTTCAAGAACAGTGTTAGTGAAGACACCATTCACGACAAACCCAAATCACATTTGATATTCAATATAAGGCTCTGAATAGAAAATATATCGGCTTATATTCAATATCAAATTCTACGATTAACAAATGTCGTATTGGAAATAACGATACAAATATATCTTTCAAATTTCCATAACAACACCTGTATAATCACGAATTCCAACATCGAAATATTCCGAAGACAATTTCGATTCAAATCCACTCCAATGCAATCATTGGATATTCTGGTTATTTTTAAAACCCTTTTTAAATTCAACTTATTTATTTAAAAATAAATAGAATTATAATTCTAGTTCAAAACTAGTTCACTTCGATAAAAATCTATTTTTATCTTTTCAAATATGGAGTTTTTCATCCTAAATCTTCACAAATCATTTCTTATGATTTTACTCAAATTATAACTATTTTTAATAATTTTATCAAGGCCCGTACAGTCGATTTCCATCAATGGCCATCGAACTGCACTTACAGCGACCTTTTTCGAATTTGATTTGGACATAATTCCAAATCCAAACGTTAGATTTCAAATTTCTAATATTCGTTAGAAAGCTCTTTTCGATACGAACCCAATGGTTCCGGTTTTAGGAGAATCCGACGGTCGGATCTCCCGTAATGTCCGTTTGAAATAAATGGTCGAAATTCACGAACTGCCGCGGCGCGGCGCGTTCTATTCAGGCCATTATATTATATATATAATATATATATAATATATTTCGTCGATTTCTATTTAAAACGAATTATATAAATAGTTTTAAATTCGTTTCAAAAGCAACTTCAACTTCCATTTCAATTCAAATCAAAATTGAATTCTTCTTTATAAATTCGTTTTAAAATTCATTTCTATTCAATTTGAATTCGTTTTCAATTCATTTCATTTCGAAATGGTTTTCAATTCATTTCGAAATCGTTATATATTCAATTCATTTCGAAATCGTTATATATTCAATTCATTTCGAAATCGTTATATATTCAATTCATTTCGAAATCGTTATATATTCAATTCATTTCGAAATCGTTATATATTCAATTCATTTCGAAATCGTTATATATTCAATTCATTTCGAAATCGTTATATATTCAATTCATTTCGAAATCGTTATATATTCAATTCATTTCGAAATCGTTATATATTCAATTCATTTCGAAATCGTTATATATTCAATTCATTTCGAAATCGTTATATATTCAATTCATTTCGAAATCGTTATATATTCAATTCATTTCGAAATCGTTATATATTCAATTCATTTCGAAATCGTTATATATTCAATTCATTTCGAAATCGTTATATATTCAATTCATTTCGAAATCGTTATATATTCAATTCATTTCGAAATCGTTATATATTCAATTCATTTCGAAATCTTTATATATTCAATTCATTTCGAAATCGTTATATATTCAATTCATTTCGAAATCGTTATATATTCAATTCATTTCGAAATCGTTATATATTCAATTCATTTCGAAATCGTTATATATTCAATTCATTTCGAAATCGTTATATATTCAATTCATTTCGAAATCGTTATATATTCAATTCATTTCGAAATCGTTATATATTCAATTCATTTCGAAATCGTTATCAATTCAATTCATTTCGAAATCGTTTTCAATTCAATTCATTTCGAAATCGTTTTCAATTCATTTCATTTCGAAATCGTTTTCAATTCATTTCATTTCGAAATCGTTTTCAATCCATTTCATTTCGAAATCGTTATATATCGATATAAATATCGTTCACGTCAAAATGGCGTCAATCTAATCAACACGGCTTCATAAATTTCTATTTTCAAATATTCTATTTCAAATATTTCTTTTTCAAAATAGTTGTTATTATCAAAAAAATTCGTTCAACACATGACCAATCTCAATGAATGAGTACTGTCAACACATGAACGTTTATTTTAAATTGATAAAGATGTAAATTTTATTACTAAAATATTTCGTTCAACACATGACCAATCTCAATGAATGAGTACTGTCAACACATGAACGTTTATTTTAAATGATATAAAGATGTAAAATTTATTTCTAAAATATTTCGTTCAACACATGACCAATCTCAATGGATGAGTACTGTCAACACATGAACTTTAATTTTATAATATTCTTTATTTTTCAAATTGGAATGAGGCCCAATCAATTTCCATATAAAATTAATTATATGGATTTTCATACAACACATGTATATAATAGCATTGAAAAATAATCAACCATCAACCAAAGTGCACTACACTGTATAAGCATCAAATATAGATATCTAACGCTTATAACAGCCTGTCAATCAATCGATCGACATATTTAATCAATCAGGATGAGTGAACTGCATATTTCATCCTAACACCCGTGTAGGGTTTCAAACAATCAAACAAATATTTTATTTGTGCAGTTGGGCGATGTGTAAAATTAATCGACCCAATCAATGTCAGTCAAATCAGTGTACATAAACAAACCGTCTGGTTTGTAAATGAATATTTTATTTATTCGCATTCACGTTAAAAATTATATTTTTAACGATAAAACATTTTATTTCAACATATGAATTTCTATCCAGTTCATTCTTTAAATAAAATGATATTTTATTTTTCTAACTTATTTTAGAAAATTTCGGCGGCATAACGGCACGATACTAGAAACAGGACGAGGCCTAGCCTTATCCCCGGTCTAGTGAAGGCCCACGCCATTCACACATCAATCAAATCAATTTCATCTCACCAAACAATTCAATTCAAACAAATCATATGACTAATCTATGCAACCAAACAAACAAGTCCATGGTCTGTGGACGATTGTGTCGGGTGCTACTAAACACCGTCTGCATCCTAGTATATATATATAACTAGAAAAATAAATTGAAAGGTGAGAAATTCTCACTTATAGCTATCCTAGCTCCACGGCTCTTCATTGATAGAAATCTTCATCGCTATCGCATCCTCGTCGTCTTCGTTGCCCGTAGCCACTACATATGTAAAAGTCGAATTTTTACTTCGCTATTCAATATATAAAAATCAAATTTTTACTTCGTTATTCAACATATAGAAATCATATTTTTCTTTCGAAGTTCAATATATAAAAATCACATTTTTAATTCGATGTTCAATATATAAAAATCACATTTTTATTTCGATTTCTTATATAAAAATCGTGCTTTTATACTTTTTTTTAAAAAACACTACCTCCTGTAAATCAAAATCACTCCTTTACCTTTCATACATATAAAAGACCTCATTTTTAATCCGCTACGACATTATAAAAATTCCATTCGAACTATATAAAAAAAAATCAAATTTTTATTTTTAAACAACACTAATTTTTATTTTCAGAAATAAAGACATTTTTATTTTGAAAACAATATTTTTAAGCAAAGTTCAAAATCGGATTTTTAAATAATGTATATATAAAGAAAAACTGATTTTAAATAAGCTATAAAATTGATTTTGAATAATCTATAAAACTGATTTTAAAACTGATTTTACTAATGATTTTAAACTGAATTTAAATATGGTTTTAAACGGAATTTAAATACGGTTTTAAACTGAATTTAAACATGAAAAATAAACTGAATTTAAACTTGAAAAATAAACTGAATACCTAAATCAAAACTTACCTTTCCTATCGGTAGGGGGGATCTGGGCGTTCGCTGGCGTCGGATGTCGGAGGGGCTCGCTGGGGGTGGCAGGGCGGCGGTCGGAGGAAGCTCTGGCGGTCAGGTGGGGGGGGGGGGGCGCGTGGCGTTTTGGACGTGGGGGTTTAGGGCGGCTCGAGGAGAAGAGAGCGGAGAGAAGGGGGTGGAGGCGCTGGGGAGGGTGGGGTCTCGCCTGGTGGCGGTGGTCCCGGAGCGTCGACGACGTGTGCTGGGAGGGAGGCGCGATCCCCTTCTGCCTTCGTTTTTTTTTTCTTTGATCGGATTCGAAATGATTTGGGGGGGGGGCAGAACATATAAGGGAAGAAAGTTTTTATTTATTTATTTATTTATTTAATTATTAAATTTATATACTCATAAAGTAACCTTTTCTGACGACCTCAGAATCGAACCCACCGCCTGTCGTCTATAGCGTTTTACCCCCATTCCGAACACAATGGGATATGTATCGTAAGCTGATTCGATCGTTACAATCAGTTTCCTTTGAATTTACATTTAAATCACTATATTGAATTTTAAACGTACATTTCAAATTACCGGGGCCACATACGAACTCTAAAAATTCTAGAAAAATATTTTCTAGCTTCGTATTGACGATACGGTCCTAACAAAACTAGTTTCGTCGAATTCTGAGACCGTTAGAAAAATGGCCAATTTCCAGTCGATTAAAATCAACTGAAACCGGTCAAACGCGTTTTCCTTTTCCACGCTCACATATTGATTCGAAAAATTATGAAATTTGGAATCTAGCAATAACTTGACACTGCGGATCCAACAAAACTAGTTTCGTCGAAATCCGAGGTCGTTTGCAAAATTTCCATTTTTAAGGGCCTGAATTCCATAGCGACTATTCAGAATTTTCAACTGGACATATCTTTTGATTCCCGCTATGAAATCTTGATTTTTCGGATTCGATAGAAAGATATTATCAATTAGATCCTATCATTTTTGATTTCACTAAAATCCGGATTGTTTTGCACCCGGTACATTCAATTGAAGTTTGAAATCGAATTATCGAACTACCGCGCCATTTTCAATTCTATTTATAATTATATATAAATATTTATATTCTAACGACGGCGCGTATAATATATACGTTCTAATTATATTCAAAATAAATTTCTCGTCGATATTATTTAAAATAATTCATTTTAAATAATCAAAATTCGCTAAAATTGCCGAAATAAAAATTTTAAACTGGCCCAGATTTTCGGGTTGTTACAGCCCGGCCCAAAGCCCAATTGCTCCAATCCAACCCGCGCTCCTCTCTTCTCCTTCTTCTTTCCTCCTTGCGTTAATTCCCTGAACCCAACTCAGCCGTGCAAACTCGTGCACATGCACGAGCCAAGTACTCCACCATTCTTCGATCCGAGACCACCAACCAATTTCTCTTCACCTCCTCGTCTCAATACACCACCCCTCCGTAACTCCGGACCTTGATATCAAAAACAGAACTTCTGATCAAAATCCCTGGAACCCAAAAACGTGTGTTCACCAATATGTCGCACCCTCCAAATCTCCTCAGGAATTCGCCGAACTTTGCCAAATCAACGCCTGCTCCATCCTCATCGCAATTCCACAATCCGTTTCGCCCATCGTTACTTCTATCGCCGTCAAACTCCAACCCTAGTTTTGAACAATTCCAAACATCGACACAGAATCAAACCGATTTCGCACCAAAAATACTACCTTCCTTACTGATCGCAATGGTGGTGACGGCATCGATTGATTTGAAGTGGACTGAGAGATTTTATTTTCTAAAGTTTTCAACACAAATTTTCATTTTTCTGTAAATCCGCGATTACTCTTTCGTTATGTGATGAAATTTCGATCTGTCAGTTTGTAAAATCGTAAACGATTATCTGAACATTTTCTGCACAGATCATACTTGCTAAAACTGAACGGATTGAGGGATTTTGATTTTTGAATGAAGAGAAATGTAAATTCCATGTACAGGAAATTTTAAAAATAAGGAGCAAGAAGAAGAACGACGAGAGGGTTTTCATCACAAGTGGTTAATGGATGAAGTGTAGGAGAAATGGGGTTTAGCCTTCCTTATATAGAGATGTTCAAGGGTGTTATAGGAATTTGATAAGGGACACATGGCTCATGGAATGAAACCTTCCCATGCATGATGACACTTAAGGGGACACTTGGTATTACAACATGAACTCTTTCATGCATGATGACAAGTAGGAGGACACACCATTCATATGTATTTAAATTAATATATTTGATTTACTAACATAAGTTGTAACACTTATTAATTTAGCTAAATAAATATAACACCTTATCACTTAAGATTTATAAAATATATACATGTATATAACTTATTTATAATTAGTTGATGATTTTATAAATTACCTTACCTATTGATATTCAAAAATAAAAAATCATTCTTGTAAAAATCATAAAATAAATTATCCTTTTCAAAAATCATTTACAAATTATTATTATCAAAATTAGAAAATATAATTACTTAAACATGAAATCTTATAAATTAAGTATGAATAATTTTTTTAAAAAAATAAATTTTCCTTATACAAAATCATAATTTATAAAATAAAACAAGATACTTTATTCAAAATTAAAAATTTATATATTCAAACCTTATAAAAACAAAAATATATTCAGAAAATCCAACATTATATAATAAAAATCCAAATCAAACTTAGAAAAATTTATAGGATGTTACATTCACTCCCACCTTAGGAACTTTTCATCCTCGAAAAGGAAGTCAAGTAAATTTAACTCCTACTAAATTTTAAATTCGAATTTCTTCCTCAACCTATCAGGAAGAACAAGCCAATGATCACTGACTCCGCTACTTGAACTATTTTCTTCCTCCAATCCCATTTCTCTCTTAACATATCGGAAATGTAATGATCACAACCACGGCTCATATCATACTCAAGGTACTCTATCTAATTCTTACTAAAGGTAGAGTCCAAGGAAACTTCTTATAATCTCGTGCTTACTAGGGTCGTCACCGGTCATTATTGCAATCGAATATTTTTTCGAGTTAGATTCCTAGCTGCTACCACTACCACTGGGAGAAACTGGGATAGATACATTCTAGTACTTAGAGGTCTATGACCCTAAGAAAATTCTAAAAGTTTGGAAATTATCTTTCTAACTTACTCATACTGAACCCATGATTTTCCTTATAAATTCTAAGGCCAAGTGTTTAAATTAGAAATTTAAATCTAAATTCTCAAATAAATATTTTCCCAAATCATTCAATTAAAATATCATCTTGGCTAAATTTAATATTTGAAATTCTATTGCTCTTAATACAAACTCAAGTTCAATTTAAGAGATAGTCCAAAATACTGGTTTCTAATCCAAATTAATTCACTTGTCCATGGCTTTATCAGAGCAGGGCAAAAGGAAGAATTCAGAAATAAAGTTGGACAGTTAAATTCCAAGCACGACAATTTGGGGTGATATTCAAAGGATTATAATCGGTCGAGCAAAACTCAGCGCGACAAGGGAAGGAATAGAATTATATTTCGTTCTATTTCAAATTTTTATTCCAATTATTTCCAATTCATATTAACCCATTTATAAGTTAAATTCATACTCATTTAATATTCATAATTTAGTTGTCATATTCACCTAATCGAATAACAATTTTCTAAATCCACTTTAAAATTCATAATTATATATAACTCTTTTCATTATTGTTTAAATATCAAAATTTTGTTTAGAAATTTTCTAGCTGGAAAAATCTCTTAAAAACAGTTTTATTTAAAAATACCATCACGCTTCCTCTGCGCACTCTGATCATGCGTACACAGGTTCAGGCTAGGGTTGTTTCAAATATTTATCTTAACATTTTCAGAACTCACTTCTTCACATTTAATATTTCAAAGATCCAAAATTTTCCTACTTTGATGTTTGTCACAATTTAAATTAACTTAAGTCAAAATCATCTCTTTTTTTTAAAAAAAAATTCTTAACTTAAGTCTAAATCGTCTTCGGATTCCTTAAGGGGTGGTATTGGTATGATCTCTTAATGAATTTTCACACTTACGTGTTCTTTCTAATTCTTAAGTATAGTTTACTTCTACAATATCCCACTCTTGTTGTTATCAAAATAGTTTGTTTTGCATCTATAACATATTTTCCTTTCATTATATTCTTTTAATATTTCTAACATATCGAAATGGTTTAAGTATTCCTCGACGTCTTAATCGAAACCATATAGTCATCCCACTTTCAAAACTCGAAAATAAAAATCTGTGATGTCGCGATCATCAACAGAATTATCCTCAAGCGACTAGAGTGTGACCCTAAATCTACCAAGTATATATTGGATTTCGTATATACGTTAGCTAGGCGTATATTCCAAATCCCCATATACTCGATAGTCCAATTGTGACGTCGAATAAAACACTTGAAATCCTTATTTCCAATTATATTTCAAAATATATTTAGAACAATCATCGTTTCAAAATGATTTACTTGCTCAAAAATACCTTATATAGTTTCAAAAAAAATACGCTCTCTCGTCGTAATATTCCAAAATCTCATTCTAGGGTATTTCTAACCCTATCTCTAATAAGATAATATAACTCTGAGGAGTCCTATTCTTTTGTCCAAATATGTACGTACCCGATGGCTTTGTATAACCAAAGCTCTGATACCAACTGTAACGACCCATCTTTTTGCCCAGTTCTTACCGGGAATTAAACCGACTCAAACTGTTCATAAAGACGAATTGTTATGGGTACATCCATATATTGAACAAAATAACAGAACTTTTTATTTCAAAATACAATGTTACATCAGAGTTACATGGAATAATCAAAGTTACAACACATACAACGGAAGAAAAGAAAGTATACTCTCAGCGGAAGAACCGTATGATATAGCGGAAGCTACAAACTCTAGCGTGGACTCCAGCTCTAAAAGCGCTCCGAATCTTGCTCCAAAGAACAAAAAATGCAGAACTAAACTACTGGCTGCCCGTGTGGAAATTAATGGGCACCCAGAGTTTAGAAAGGAACAATAAACTCCAGGTCAGTCGTGGGACTAGTGTGAGAACTCAAAACAATTATTTTTAAGATTTATTTTAAGTTGGGAAATTCACCAGACCACGCTGCTAACGCGGAACGGGTTTACTCCATATGAATTCCTGTGCATAGAAATTCGCTATGACTTTTGAAAATGAAGCTATCATAAGCTCGTCCCACATCACACAATGCAAGCGCACACCAGATGGGCGAGTTTTATCTTATGATAACCTAACGTGCTTTCATACGTGAAAATCCTCTTCTAATACTATCATATAATGTGGAAAAACAATTCGCAAGTAAATGTATTAATCCTAGACGACATAATACCATCAGTATTATCTCGCCATATATATACAAACCAAAACCGTATGGCTTATATTGGAGATTTGGATTTCCAACTTGATGATTCCTGGCACGAAAGATCAATCAGGGATACAAAACGAAGTGCCTCAACGGCTTTTTCATCCATCATGCGGACACCGACTACACATCGTCAGGGCAGATCAACGGTTTTCGATCAGACACAACCCCCCGAACATACCCAACTTCCCCAGGTTCATAAGTGGTTTCCCATTTCTGCACAGCTTCATCATCAATTCATATATAAGTATAAAACCTAACCGCCAGTTTATCATCAATCCGGGGTGTGAGGTTTGTCGATGTCACGTGATATACAAAGCGATGCTTCGATAAGCCATTCTTTGATAATCACTAGCTCGTTTCATAACTCGGGTATGCCACATTGACAATTCACGACATATCACTGATTTCAATCAATGCATACCCTCTAAGTTCATATGACTTAGAGACGAGGATAATATATTACCACAAGTCTGATATTCATTAATGGAAATCAGTGCTATGCGGTCAATTTCAATGTCAGACACACCATCCATACAAGTCCGTTCTGGGTCTGAACGGAACAACAACCCGAAAATACTTAAATATGTTCCGGACTCATGCAACTCATACCTCGCATTGGGTGGCCTACCCAACCGAGACATCAATCAACAATCAATCTAAACAATTCAAATATTCTCGGTCTTCATTTGTTGTTTACCAAGTCTTGAACTGCTTCATAACGTCGTATTATTAATTGGAATGGTTTTCAAGTGTTACACTATCTTTTGGCAAAGATCGTCTCAACAGAAATTTCTATCATCTGGAACGACTCAGGACTTGGGTGTAGACCGACGAACACTTGGATGAAGTGACGAAGCATCATTGGCTCGGATCGTGGGACCAGCTCGTGGGGCCCACCTTGGATCGTGGATCAACAACTCCTCCTGTCTCGTGAAGCACCGAAGCATCGCCCCCTGGTCGGATCGCCCCCTTTGGACTCGCCCCCTGAACCACGACCCGATCGTGGTAGGCACCTGGACCACGATCCGTTCGTGGTCTCACCACTCCAGCTCGTCACCCTATTCGTGGTGCATAGGGGGACCACGATCCGATCGCCGCACCTGCTCCTGCGCAGCTTGTTCTGACCTATTCTCAAGGCTATTTTCACTCCAACTTGCACGGATCTTATTACACATGTCATATGACGATTTGGAGATGATTTCTGGATGTTTTCCACCGCTTTTCGAGATTTTTGGGATGCGTGCCACATGTCCCGCGATCCGCCTGCTGTAAACGGCTATAAATACACCATTCGGAGGGTTTTTCAAGGATCTTTTGGGCCATTCTTCTTCACTGCTTCCACCATTACTGAAGTGCAAGGACTTTGCACTTTCCTACAGTCAAATTCTTCTCTTTTCTACACAATTAACACATGGATTATGTGTATAAACCCTTGCAATCTCAATTAACACATGGATTGTGTGCCTGCATGTAACTGATTCTTGTAATCTATCAGTATAACAATAAGATTATAAAGTGGACGTAGGCTACATCTACAGCCGAACCACTATAAAAACCTCGTGTGTCCCCTCTTTTTTTACTCTTTTCTGCATTCTGTGATCTGTGATCTGCATTTGGGTGTTAGTGCCAATTTTTGGTCTAACATTTTTGGCACGCCAGGAAGGGGGGCACACGACAACTTCAACTTCTGCTTGGATTTTTTGGCTATTGGATCAATGGCGAACAAAAGGAAGAAGACTGGAACTTCCGCGCATGCTGATGATGCTGACGCTGAAGACACAAGGAACGAGGCAAGCCAGGAAGCTTCCTCTCATGGAGATCCTTCTGCATACTTGACCAGAGATGAGATGGACAGAGTTCTCACTGAACTGAGAGATCAGATGGCCAGGCAAGATGATCTCCTCCAGAAACAACAGGAAATGATTAACCAATTCTTCGCTCGGATGGATGGAAGGCCGAGCAATGCTCAAGTCATTGAGGACGGAGCCACTGAAGCGGCTCGCACAGGCCACCAAAATCAGATCGGGTCGGGCCCAGCGACCTGCGACCCACCAGCACCAGTGCTCGGGGGCATCCCTCTCCATGTTGGAAATGCACAACGATCGACTCCAGCTCCAGATCGAACGAACACTGGACCGCAAACTGCCACGCATCAGCAGCAGTCAGCTCGTGATGGGGCACCAGATCCCGTTCGGATCGCACCCCTGTCCATGATCTGAATTCACGACCCGAACTCCACACAAATACTGGTCGGCTCCCCCATCACGATCCGCGATCCGCGACCCGCGATCCACTTCTCGCAGTTCACCGACAGCTTCCAACCTCTCCTGCATTCAACGCTGGGGGCACCAGCACTGATTTTGGCAATTTGCAACAACTTTTTGAAGGAATTCGGCTAGCAGATCTCACTCAACGCCTCTCAAGAGGCCGCACTTATGAGAATGACATGGACGACGTCAATCACAACCCATTCACTCATGAAATCAGGAATTCTCGCAATCCCCCGGATTTCAAACTTCCCCAATTGGATTCGTCCAATATAAATAAATCATCATGTGCTTTTACTTGGTCGTCTTATTCCGGTAAGGCCATCTTGGAACTTTCATGTGCTTTTCCTAGGTCATCTTACTCCGGTAAGGCCGTCTTGGAACTTTCATGGCATTTCCTTGGTCGTCTTACTCCGGTAAGGCCGTCTTGGAACCCCTCTAGCATCTCCTCGGATGGTTTACTCCGGTAAAGCCATCTAGGAAATATTTTTGCATTGTTTGTTTATCTTATTGCAGATACAAACTCCTGGTCTTCTTGGATTCCTCTGGCCTTAATACGATCCCGTGTGATCGTCGGTTTTCTGGCCATAATACGATTCGGCGTGATCGTCGCATTCTGAATTTGGATTTCTCAAATTATCCAGAACACGTCTTCCTTCAATCAACAAGATATGTTCTGAGGGACAACTTGTTACACTATCTTTTGGCAAAGATCGTCTCAACACGAATTTCTATCATCTGGAACGACTCAGGACTTGGGTGTAGACCGACGAACACTTGGATGAAGTAACGAAGCATCATTGGCTCGGATCGTGGGACCGGCTCGTGGGGCCCACCTTGGATCGTGGATCGCCAACTCCTCCTGTCTCATGAAGCACCGAAGCATCGCCCCCTGGTCGGATCGCCCCCTTTGGACTCGCCCCCTGAACCACGACCCGATCGTGGTAGGCACCTGGACCACGATCCATTCGTGGTCTCACCACCCTAGCTCGTCACCCTATTCGTGGTGCATAGGGGGACCATGATCCAATCCCCGCACTTGCTCGTGCGCAGCTTGTTCTGACTTATTCTCAAGGCTATTTTCACTCCAACTTGCATGGATCTTATTACACATGTCATATGACGATTTGGAGATGATTTCTGGACGTTTTCCACCGCTTTTCGAGATTTTTGGTATGCGTGCCATGTGTCCCGCGATCCGCCTGCTGTAAACGGCTATAAATACACCATTCGGAGGGTTTTTCAAGGATCTTTTGGGCCATTCTTCTTCACTGCTTCCACCATTACTGAAGTGCAAGGACTTTGCACTTTCCTACAGTCAAATTCTTCTCTTTTCTACACAATTAACACGTGGATTACGTGTATAAACCCTTGCAATCTCAATTAACACACGGATTGTGTGCCTGCATGTAACTGATTCTTGTAATCTGTCAGTATAATAATAAGATTATAAAGTGGACGTAGGCTACATCAACAGCCGAACCACTATTAAAACCTCGTGTGTCCCCTCTTTATTTACTCTTTTCTGCATTCTGTGATTTGTGATCTGCATTTGGGTGTTAGTGCCATTTTTTGGTATAACATCGAGCGTATACTCGATCCCGGTCTTTCCAAGTAATAAGCGCACTTAAAACAGTAGCTATGGTTTATACAGGCTTTTCAATTCAATTCTCCTTCCAAATGGTTATCAATTCATTTATAACTCAAGATTTGAATTACTTTAATTTCATACATCTCATTTTCATCTTAGACTCTTCTTTGAAATCAAAGATTATTCCTTCGCTTTAATTTCTTACCTTTAATTCCCGCAACTCAAAGATTTGATTAAATCCCCAATTACGATATGAATTTCCACCATTCAATTTCATCGGGTTTCAAGAATGATATTATTGAAGATACGATTCACGACAAAACCCAAATCAATCGATATTGAATCATAAATTACACAGAAATTTTATCCACTTATATTCGATATAAATTCTCATAATCAACGAATACCATAAGTGGAATAACGATATAATAATATCTTCCAAATCCCCAGATAGTATTCATTTACACCATGAAATTTTATACCAAATATCGAAGATTATTTTTATCTAACTTATTTCAATCAAGTGGAAGCCCATCTCTTAATTAAAAGAATTATTCAATTCTTCGACATTAGATCTGGATAGAAATATCATCAACTTATCTTCAATATTAATCTCTGTATCCAACTCATATCATAAGCGGAATAATGGTGAATTACCTTTTTAAATTCCCCATATAATATGAATTTTCATCCACCGAGTTAATATCAAACATCCGAAGATTTATCTCCAACCATATCCGAACTTAAAATTTGAAAAACCATTTCAACCCATATAAATATTCCAACTATTTTATAAATTATTCTTATAGTCAAATAATAGTTCCTTCTTAAAATTTCAAAAAATAACATTTTGGAAATGTTACCAAAGTACTGCAAATAAAATAGCCTTTTAAATCAAGTAGATTTAAAATTACTCGAAATGCAAGTATTCCAATTCAAATCATCTTTAGGAATTATCATAAATTTCTCCAATTTAATGAACTTGAGTTATGATCGCATAGCGATCTTCTAAATTTGTTATACTTGAAATCATTCGTTGAAATTTTGAAAATTTCCTTTGTTATTCAAAACTGTTATCATTTGCAATTCAACGCTACTTATTTCAAGTCAAACTAATTTAAAATAGTCAAGTTAATACCATTCAAAAACTTGAAATCGATATTTTCGAATTGTCGCATCATACTGCGTTCTATTCATATCCTTTTCAAATTTAATTTATATTTCCAAATCATTTGGAACAGATTCAAATTATATCTCAACTAGACTTCGAATTTACAATCCCGTTGTCGGACCAGTTAGGGAGAGCAGGAAACTGAATTTCCAAACCCAAGCCTAGATACCATCCTCTCTGTCATCCTAGAACGTTCGGGTGTATATTATATTATTATTATAATACATATAAAACCATATTCAAATTTTAAAAATCTCATTTCGAATTGAAGAAACAAAAATCAATACATAGTCCATATCCTTTTCAAATCCTAATTCAATATTTAAAAGTTGATATTTAATTCAAAACTAGCATTTTAAATATTATTTAATAATTAAATAAAATCGTATATAGGAAGGAGATTCTAAATCGATCACCCATATATTCCACAACCACGGTGTGTTTGTGTGTGTGTGTGTGTGGTATCATACAATGCTATCCTATTTATCCCAATGAACCATATGATCAGATGGATACGAATTCATTCATCACAACAAACATTTTAACTGTGCATAAGCGTTACATTCAATAACGCTTATCAGTGTTCAGTGGATTATCTAATTTCATGAACAACCATCCAAACATCAACATCCATCACACAATCATCATTAACTAATTAAAGTTAATCTCATCTAATCATAATTAACTAATTTAAATAAATATTTAAATTAGAAGTTCTCACCAGTCGAGCTTAAAAGTCTTCATTACTAGAGCAAACAGATCAACGAATACCGTCACTGCTACTCGTACTGTTCTCAGTTCACGTCCATTAGCAGCTGGAGATTTTTCTACTAATTATTATATATCGAAATTAAATTAATATAAATGTTCATTCTTTTTTTCTTTTTATAAGGATATTCCATTTTATATAAATCTGTACTTAACCAAAATTATCAAAACTATGTATCATTGGATTCTATTTTCAGATACGATCCTAACGGACCCAGCGACGTGTAAATCTGGTTTAAATTGAGTGAGATATTTTTTTCTAAAGTTTTTAAACAAATTTAAACTAAAAGTAAATAACCATACCCATACTAAGGAAGGCCCGGCCCAAAGCCCAATTGCTCCAATCCAACCCGCGCTCCTCTCTTCTCCTTCTTATTTCCTCCTTGCGTTAATTCCCTGAACCCAACTCAGCCGTGCAAACTCGTGCACATGCACGAGCCAAGTACTCCACCATTCTTCGATCCGAGACCACCAACCAATTTCTCTTCACCTCCTCGTCTCAATACACCGCCCCTCCGCAACTCCGGTCCTTGATAGCAAAAACCGAACTTCCGATCAAAATCCCTGGAACCCAAAAACGTGTGTTCCCCAATATGTCGCACCCTCCAAATCTCCTCAGGAATTCGCTGAACTTTGCCAAATCAAAGCCTGCTCCATCCTCATCTCAATTCCACAATCCGTTTCGCCCATCGTTGCTTCTATCGCCGTCAAACTCCAACCCTAGTTTTGAACAATTCCAAACATCGACATAGAATCGAACCGATTTCGCACCAAAAATACTATCTTCCTTGCTGATCGCAATGGTGGTGACGGCATCTATTGATTTCAAGTGGATTGAGAGATTTTATTTTCTGAAGTTTTCAAAAAAAAATTTCATTTTTCTGTAAATCCGCGATTACTCTTTCGTTATGCGATGAAATTTCGATCTGTCGGTTTGTAAAATCGTAAACGATTATCTGAACTTTTTTTGCACAGATCATACTTGCTAAAACTGAACGGATTGAGGGATTTTGATTTTTGAATGAAGAGAAATGTAAATTCCATGTACAGGAAATTTTAAAAACAAGGAGCAAGAAGAAGAATGACGAGAGGGTTTTCATCACAAGTGGTTAATGGATGAAGTGTAGGAGAAATGGGGTTTAGCCTTCCTTATATAGAGATGTTCAAGGGTGTTATAGGAATTTGATAAGGGACACATGGCTCATGGCATGAAACCTTCCCATGCATGATGACACTTAAGGGGACACTTGGTATTACAACATGAACTCTTTCATGCATGATGACAAGTAGGAGGACACATCATTCACATGTATTTAAATTAATATATTTGATTTACTAACATAAGTTGTAACACTTATTAATTTAGCTAAATAAATATAACACCTTATCACTTAAGATTTATAAAATATATACATGTATATAACTTATTTATAATTAGTTGATGATTTTATAAATTATCTTACCTATTGATATTCAAAAATAAAAAATCATTCTTGTAAAAATCATAAAATAAATTATCCTTTTCAAAAATCATTTACAAATTATTATTATCAAAATTAGAAAATATTATTACTTAAACATGAAATCTTATAAATTAAGTATGAATAAATTTTTTAAAAAAATAAATTTTCCTTATACAAAATCATAATTTATAAAATAAAACAAGATACTTTATTCAAAATTAACAATATATATATTCAAACCTTATAAAAGCAAATATATATTCAGAAAATCCAACATTATATAATAAAAATCCAAATCAAACTTAGAAAAATTTATGGGATGTTACAGCATCTAATAACCTAAACCTGTACAACCCGGTCTAACCCGAGCATTACAAACGCATGGATCAGTCTGGTGAACTAGAGTGGGAAAACACACTAAGTTTATGGGTATCACTCAACTTGATTTTAAAGTTTAAATCTTTTCGAAAGAAAAGATAATAGTAAGACCAAATCCACACATAAATACGGACGATTTTTACCTTACTATAACCCAAATCATTTTTGAATCTTCTGATATTATTGTAATGTCTAATATCACGTTAAAAGCAATCTAGCAGGACGCTTGCATCTCACGCTCTACATACATAGTATACATTCAAAACCATGGGCACTTATTGGAGAATGGATTCCCAACTATGGCAAGGTATGCGATCACCTTTCGATAATGTACCTCTGGAGATGAATACATTTGGGATTCAACAAGAACATCTTGCAACCCCGGCTAAACATTACCGACCCCTAACTTCGCTTGAGAGTACTGAATATATCATTACCACGGTTGGGGGCCAACCAACCGAACCGATAGCATACAAATAAAATAAAGGGACAACCGAAGGCATTTAATTTCACTAGATCAGGTAATGAATATACCCTTTTGATGGGTGTGACCCACATAGCCATGCGACCTACCTGATTTTATACCATTTCCCGGTTGATGAGGCTTGAGGTCATAAATAATTAATTAATTATTAATTTACCTTGATTTTCATTTTAGTTTAAGAACATCTGATCACCATTCACATTAAACGCCACATTGTCAGATACGTTGGATATCACTAATGATTTCCACAAAAAATACTCTGAGCGATAAGCTAAGAGAACAGCCATTCTCCGCCATCAACTTGGTACATTTGAAGAAATCAACGTACGTGACTCTTTTGGAAATACTGTGTCAAACATTCGTCCATATAAGTTGTCCTGTGACTGGACAAACCGAAGGCACTCTCCTACCACATTCTCGAATTACCCTATGGATTAGTAGCGAGTAGTCCTTGCAATCCATAAAACCTCAATTACGAATGAATCATGTCAGAATACCTCTGGTTGCAACCCAGAGAATATTCGACAAGCAATCCTTCTGCTTATGAAGATCCACGGTCTTTAATTGGTCCATCTTCAATCTTCACGTATTTGCTGGTTCAGAATGGTTTTCAAATATAAAATTCGATCTCGGTCTTTCCATACTAGCAATCGTATTGGCCAGATTTGATAATCGATGAGTTAACTATCAAATAATAGTATAAAATAAAATAAATTCGCCGATTCAGTACTTGGCATTACTTGGCCTCTTTAATTAAAAAAATTAACGAATGTTAATTTCAAATTCTTTAAATATTTTGATCTTACGAATATAGCTTTTATTTCTTATTTAACATAAGGTTATTTCAAACTCTTTTCTTTACTTATATGTTCCCACTTTGGTTTGATTAAATTACACATAAAACATCGTTACTTGAAACAATATTAATTTCCTATCCTTTCAGAATAAGCTCATTCCAAAACTTAACTTATTTTATTTCCTTTTACTTTTTGTGATCATTATATATATATATATATATATATCTTCAAATCTTTCCATTTCCATTACTTTCGAAATCTCATTCAAATCTTTCAATTAACATTGCGTTAGTATTTCTGATATGGAAATAATAAATTATTCTTAACCTCTTTCCCATTATAACTAATATCATCCTCAGATAATCCTGAAGTTATTCAAGTTGTGGTATTTATTTACCTCTCAGACCTTGATCAACAACTTTCTCATCTTATGATAGATATGCATTGTAACTCAAAAACTCATATTTGTTCTGGTATCAATAAACTGCATTAAATTAATTTATTTCCAATATGGTTTATAAAACCTTCTCACTTTTGAAAATATCTCTTTTAAAACATAACTTATTATTACTCAGTTGGTTGATTAAGTAATTTTTTCACAAAGATCACCTCTTAACCTTAACTACTTTTCAAAGAATTTATCCTATAACTAGAATTTATTACTACAAAACCCTATCTTTAAATCCTTTACCAAATCCAATTACAAATCCTTTTCCATTATCATTCTTTTTTTCGAAATCTCCTTTCGATCCTAACAGTTTTACTTTATTCCATTGCTAAGTATCGCCAATTCAGATCACGCTTGGACTTCTCATCTCCTTTCATAAATTTTGTTTGTAAAATCTTAGGTTTAAGATAAACCCGTTTTTTCTCTCGTTTCTTTTACTTAATTCAATATTAAGTAACATTTACTTTACGTTATCATATTCGTTTCAATTTCTGTTATAACTTCGTTATAAACTTGGATTCAAAGTCTCTTTTCAAAACTCAACCATATTCCTTTTCAATATCGGTTACTTACTTAAATGAATTACATTTAAGAAGTAATTTCTTATATTATTATAAATTAAAATAATACTTTACTTCATTATTAACTAGAATTAGTATTAAATTTCTTTTTAAAATCTTATTTAAGTGAACAACCTATATTCTAAATTATTTCATTTCTAATTGGCACAAACTAATTTAATTAAATAATCAAATTTAACATAAACGGTTGACTGGGTCAAATTTAAAATATGATTAACTCGATGATCAATTTTAACTCGTGTCTTCATTTGATTTTATTAACTAATACATTAATTTAAATAATCTCATATGCTTCGATTAATATTAAATAAATAATAATATAATCCCATTTTAATTGTTTATTAAAACAACTAATCTCAGTTATAAATTGTTTAATAATTAAAATGAGACACGTGCTCCGCACACGGCTGATTTCCCCTTTTATAAACTTCATTTTAAAATAATATATTTAAAAATCTATATTCAGTTATAAAATAAATTTCATAACTTCATTTTTTTATTGATTTACCTGACGGTAAATTAATATTTCAAAACGATTGATTTATCGGCCAGCTGCTGCCAATTACTCAACCAATACTGCCAATTGGTTTAAAATAATATGATTTTTTAATTTTAGGTCAATGGTCAATAATGAAATCAATCATCCAAATAGAAGGATTTATACAGTTCGTATAATGATAATATGAAAATAAATGACATCTAATATATTTGAGGAATCCGGTTGGATTCCTCCAACCTATTCTTCTCTGCATCCAAATGGTTACTTCACATGATATCAGTCAATTCACTTTTACTGATTATTTATAAAACAGTGAAATAACAACAATCTAATATCAATCAATTTATTTAACATCAACAACCAATTCAAAAAATTCAAGCCATTCATTGAATTAAACAAAGCTATTTTAAAACCATGACCAACAAGTTAATTTACCTCGTTTGGAGAAATAATCGTTAAAAATAACAATTGGTTTTCATTTAAATTAACTAACATGCAATTCAATCAATTCAGTCAACATATATGCAAACAGTCCACACACAAAAAACAATCAGAAATTTTAGCACACAAAATAAAAAGAAACCCAACTTATATAAAATATAAGTGGGAATAACTGAGTGAGTAAACTCGCCTTTGATTTGATTCGGTTCGGTTACAGTCAAATTAAACAGTAGTTTAATTCTACTGTAAACTCTCACTGTATCCAGCGTTGTCTAGATTAATTCCATAATGTTTTATTCGTCAATATGATCTCATTGCGATTTAATTTATTGAACGGTTCAATTCCAATAAAATTCAATGGTCATTTAATTTTACTGAATATCCTACTGCTTCCAATCGTGTCCAGGATAGTTCCATAATGTCCGACTCAGAAATACAATCCCAACGGTATGTGTTTTGCTGAATTCTGATAACCGGATAACAAGTTATTAACATTTTAAATATAAACGATTTAATTAATCAACTAATTATTATTAACCTTAATTATCTCTAAATTAATAATTAAAGTCTAATTACATTTAATTAAGGAATTCAACCAATTATTTCCTTTACTGGTTCGGTCTTCCGTGGTGCCCGACCTCATACATGGAAATCATTCACATATTAAGTTAATACAATCTAAATTAATTATTAAATTCCTAATTATAGTTTAACCCTTAACTAATTAAATTTAATTAAAACAAAACTAATTACGTTTTAAACCCTAGATTATCAGCCGAAATGATTTTCTCCATCCCACTTTGTTTTTTGCTTCCATCGAACTCATGAAACCAGACATCATGGTCACCCATCTCCATGCTGCCGCCTCACCCACGGTCGACCTGACACCCATCTGACCTCGCTAGAATCCGTGGCCCACCGCCACCAAGCCACGCCGGAGTCTTACGAAACCCAGTCTCTCCTTCAGCTCAGCAAAACCCAATAATCTCAGCTCCTTTCATCACCGATTCCGGCCACGACGACGCCTCAAACCCCATCTCCACCGCTCAAAATCTCGAGCTCGGCACAACGATCAATTTCGTAGTTGATAATTTTTGGAATAGGTCATTATATTTCGGGATTTAGGGAGAATTTCTTGCGTGATTTTCTGCCGTCGGTTTTAAGTATGATGGCGGCACAAATGTTGTTGATCGCTGCATGAAACAATTTAGGGTTTGACCCTTTTTTAAGCTTCCCTAAATTCTATTTATAGGGGTGGGGTTCAATGTTATATTATTTATTTTATTTGTGAAACTTGGTTACGAAGTATCATATTAGAATAATCCATACGATCTCTGTTTTTGACAAAATATGGTAATCCTGGCATAAAAAAATATTCCGGACCCGATGGGACTGGTTTCGTCGAATTTCGAGGTCGTTTGTGAAAAGTCCTTTATAATTATCGATGAAAAATCAAGCATTAAAAATTCCTATAATTACAGAAAAAATCCAATAAATATGAGGCTTTGACATTTTACTAGACCTCTTCCTAATGGATCCAATAAATCTTGTTTCGTTGAATTTGGAGTTTGTTTGACCGGTCATTTATTCGTTAAAAGTAACCCTTGTCTAAATAATCCAAACAATTTAATAGAAACAGAGTCGATTTTGGTCACCAAACTCACATACGATTTTGGTTTTCCATGAAGTTTGATTTTCTTAAAATAATTTAACGATACGGTTCCAATAAAACTAATTTCATCGAGAACTGAGACCATTTGCAAAAATGGCTATTTTTAACGCTTATTTAATATCGAATAAAATATTATTTAAATTCCAAATTAATTCAAATAAATTATTTTTATCAAATTTATTCAAACAGAATATATATACATCTTCGAATATAATTTACACAACTCAATATCATCTGTTTCGAGTTAAAAGTGTATCAAAATTATATTAAAACCCCTTTAACCGTTATATTTTAATAACGATTTCCATAGCGACTATTTTAAAATTTGAATTGGACATAACTAACAATCTATTACACGAAATATGGATTTTTCTCTTTCATATGAAAATTATTATCAATTAGATTATAACGTTTCTTGTTTCACAGAATTCTGACTTATAACGGATCTTGTATATCCAGTTAAAGTTCAAAACGTAAATTTCGAATTACCGTGCCATTTCAAGCTCGTTTATAATTTAAATATATATTAACGTTTGAACTTCGGTTTAATAAACGAATTATATATTAAAATCGATTATTCCAATATAATATTTAAAATAATATAATATATTAAATATATGACTACCAAAAATACGGGACATTAGATGTATCTCCCGTGAACGGTTATGTTGGTATACCAACCGTAAGGTGACAATGTATTCGGAACATTCAAGAAAAATGAATGGTCGGTCATGTGTGGCTGAGTTACTAGATGTTCTTGTTAAACTCCAGTGTATCGCTTCTAGAGTACACTTATCGGAAGGTGGTTCCATACCTTATCATACTTGGAAATCCGTTACCCAATAAAAGCCCATGGTTTTTGATTGTAATATATGTAGAGTGTGAGATGAAAGCGTTCTGCTAGATTGCTATTTAATTGATTTAGACATTATTATAATATCAGATAATATTGATCTTAAGAAATATTTTGGGTTATCGTAAGGTAAAAATCGTTTGTGTTTATGTATGGATCGGTCTTATGATTATCATTTCTTTTAAAAAGGATTTTAAAAGTTAAACCAAGTGATTAGAATTTACTCACACCAATCCAATGACTGACCTAGCGTTTATTTTGTTTTCCCTAAGCTCTTGGGTGCCTAAATTTGTACGGGAAGTCAAGTAATCGGGATTTTACAGATACTTGGAATAGCTTGGAGCAGGAGGCTTCAACATTTGTCATATATGTTGAGTATAATTCCGCTGATGTTATGTGTTATACCGGTATGTATATACAGATATAATTTTGCATTTCAAAAGCTGTTATATAATATATTTGTTCGTTATGCTGTGAGATTCGTGTTTACTGTGATTCTATTTTGTTGTGATCTTCTTCTTCTTCTATTATAACTTTCTTCCTTTCTATTTCTCACCCTCTAACTTCTATCTATTAATGGTCTGGTATTTTCGATACTTTAATAGTCGACATGGTATGTTGTGTCGATTTTCTGGGCCGAAAATTCCCGGGTCGTTACAATCACTTGTGTGTTAGCGGATAGACCTTTGTTTATAAAAAGTCATATAGGAAGTTTGTAACAACCCGAATTCCAACAGACCGAATTTTTTTTCAAAATTCTAATATATCGAAACTAGTTATAACAAGACCGAAAATCCAACAGACCAAAATTCTAATTTTTTTTTCAAAATTCCAACAGACCGAAAATCCCCGGGTCTTGATTTCCCCACCAAATCAAAATTAAAGCTTCATTAAGTGGCATGCTTAATGGGTTAAAATTGAAGCTAGTTATAACAAGAAATAGAGGAAATAACACACTTTATTTAGACAACGTATTCAAATTAACACTACTCAACATCCAGACCCACTAAACAAAATAATATTTTTTTCAAACTTTTTAAAAGGAGACTAAAACTATACGACTTACTTCCACTTGCATTTCTGAACCTTCTTTACTTCCCTTCCACTCAAAGAAAACTCTTTAACTTTATAAATATGTTTTTAGAATACTAACGGAACATGATAATATATAGATAAAAGCAGGATATGTGTTACCAAGATGGGAGAAGATCACCTATTATTTTAGAACATATAGGCAAGGGGTCAAGTGCTATTACAATTTGCAGCAATGTGGGAAATCCAGAAAAACAACTACCTTGTTAAACCAAAGGGTGCAAACTATACTTTTGTAGTTTCCTTGTTATTTCAATATACATTTCTTCCTGTACTAAGTTGCAGAATCAAAAACTCATGGTAAGTATAAGACACTACAGTTGTAATTTAAATATATGTATAAGGAAATAAAGGAAAGCTTACTTCTATTTAAATATTGCATACAGGATTACAATTAAATGATTGCGGCAGTTAAAGATTAGCAGTATGAATACTTTAGGTCCTAATCCTTAGCAAATTTTGGTGGACTATTGAAAATCAATAACTTAAGCAAACCAAGACCTGCATGGAACATACAGCACGTATGACATATGTATCACTACGCGACTTGAGTGATGATCGTGGCTATAACCAAGGCGAAGACGGTTTCAAGACCCAAAGTATAAACACATAAGAAGATATTCAACACGAAAGCAACACACACTAGTGTGCATGAGCGGATTAGTAAGCCAAGGTGAAAATAAGCAACATGCGTATAATGGTAGCTTAAGCATGTACCAAAGGGAAAACAAAACTCAAGTCTGAAGTAGATAACAAGGAATAACAAGGTAGTTCTGTTAGTTTTACTAACTACTGCATAGAACATAAGCGGAAGCAATAATGGAATCAATAGAGTACCTCTAGCCATTGCTATGCGAAATCAGATGAGTTTGTATGCTCTTCTTCTTCCAATTTGATTTGATATGCTCTGATTTTTGTTTACAAACCCTTCTTCTCAATTTTAGATGGTGTTTTTCGATTTTGAGAATAGGTTTAGTGAACCCGTAATCAGAAAGATGAATCACGTTTTAGTTATACCGCTTTTGCCATCATGGAGCGGTTACAAAAGTGAAACGAAAATTAGTGGGTGGTTAAGGGGAAATATAGGCTGTTACTAAATGATGGGTTTATAGCCAAAACAAATGGGCCACAAATCCGACATTCTCCCACTTGGCCCATTTGAGATGACATATGATATACGAATCATAGCGACGAAATCTCTTAGTACGAGAATTAATCTTTCATGTATCATAATATATCAAATTCTCAACAACCACACGCACACTTAACTTAATGAGTAAACCTCATGTTTACTCTAGGTTCAAACGAATGATATTTATCAACATAATAACATAAATATGCGCATAAATCCATAAGGAGAAAATATCTAACATAATAAAGTTCAATAACAACATAATGAATGTACTACATAATGGGTGCAAGTCCCATTTTCACTACATGATCCCTAAAAGTCTTAATTGGCATGCCTTTAGTCAAGGGATCAGCAATCATTAAACCAGTGCTAATGTGCTCGATGATCAATTTTCTTTCTTGAACACGTTCCTTCACAACTAGATACTTTATGTCAATGTGTTTATTTTGGCTTACACTCCTATTATTCTTAGTCATGAAGACAGCAGCTGAATTGTCACAATATATTCTTATCGACCGATTAATAGAGTCAACAACTCTAAGTCCAGATATGAAACTTTTCAACCAAACACCATGCGAGGTAGCCTCAAAGCAAGAATTGAACTCTGCAACCATAGTGGAACTAGCCGTCAAAGTTTGCTTTGCACTTCTCCATGATACGGCACCTTCAGCTAGCATGAACACATATCCTAATGTGGATTTAAGTGAATCACTACAGCCACCGTAATCAGATTCCGAATAGCCTACCACTTCCAGATTATCAGTTCTTCTATACATAAGCATGTAATCCTTAGTACCCTTAAGATACCTCATCACTTTATTTGCAGCCTTCCAATGATCGATCCCTGGATTACTCTGATATCTTTCTAATACCCCAACTGTATATGTAATATTAGGTCTGGCACAGACCTAGGCATACATTATGCTACAACAACTGAAGCATATGGAATATTTTTCATCTGTTCTCTTTCAAAGTCATTCCTACGGCACTGGTCCAAACTGAACCGGTCTCCCTTCACAATGGGTGCTGCACTTGGTGAACAATCTTTCATTCTAAATCTTTCAAGTACTTTGTTGATATAGGCCTATTGAGACAATCCCAAAATGCCTCGAGATCTATCCCTATGGATCTTAATTCCAATGACATAAGATGCATCTCCTATATCTTTCATATCAAAGTTTCTTGAAAGGAACTGTTTTACCACATGTAGCAACCCTTTATTATTAGTTGCAAGCAAAATATCATCCACATATAATACAAGAAAACAAATTTTACTCCCACTGACCTTAAGATATATACATTGATCCATGATATTTTCTTCGAAACCAAATGAAGTTATTATTTCATGGAATTTCTTATACCACTGGAGGGAGGCTTGTTTTAACCCATATATGGATTTATTTAGCTTACAAACCAAATGTTCAATATCCTTAGAGGAAAATCCTTCAGGTTGTTTCATATAAACCTCTTCCTCTAAATCACCATTAAGGAATGCCGTTTTCACATCCATTTGATGTAGCTCGAAATCAAAATGAGCTACTAATGCCATAATTACAAGAAGCGAATCTTTCTTTGATACAGGAGAAAATGTCTCCATGTAGTTGATTCCTTCTCTTTGAGTGAACCCTTTAGCAATGAGTCTCGCTTTATATCTTTCGATGTTGCCTAGTGAGTCTCTTGTTGTCTTAAAAACCCACTTGCATCCAATGATTTTTACACCATCAGGCAACTCAACAAGATTCCAAACTCGATTAGAAATCATTGAATTCATCTCTTCTTTCATAGCATTCATCCATAAATTTGAATCTGTAGAACTTATGGCTTGTGAAAATGACAAAGGATAATTATCGTCTCCAATATTATAATCTGATTCTTGTAGATACACTTCATAATCATCAGGAACAGCTGATCTCCTTTCACGAATAGATCTTCTTAATGGGACTTGTTCATTCTCATTATGAACCAAATCTTGTTCATTCTCATTATGAACCAAATCCTCATTTACAACATGATCTATCGGATTTTGATCAATAATTTGTGGAATTTCTATATTTGGTTGTCTAACACTCGGCATAGCTTGAGGAGCGTGAATGACAATCAATCTATCACTTGAATCAGAGGGTGGAACCTCATAGTGGTCTTTTTCAGGAATAATATTCTGAAATTGTTCACACCCATGGATCAAATCATTCTCAAGAAATTTAGCATTTCTTGATTCCACAATCCTGGTATAATGGAACGGACAATAGAATCTATAACCCTTTGACTTCTCGGCATATCCAATGAAATACCCACTAATAGTCATGGGGTCAAGTTTCTTCTCTTGTGGATTGTAGATTCTCACTTCAGACGGACATCCCAAATGCGTATTTGTCGCAAACTCGGTTTCCAACCTTTGAATAGCTCAAAGGGCGTTTTAGAGACAACCTTGGATGGAACCCGGTTTAATATATATGATGTTGTCTTTAGAGCATCAGTCCACAAAAATGATGGAAGTTTAACATTACTTCTCATGCTACGCACCATATCAATTAATGTCCGATTTCTTCTTTCAGCTACACCTTTCTGGTCAGGAGAACCAGGCATGGTGTACTGGGGAACAATCTCATGCTCTTGAAGAAATTTAGCAAATGGACCAGGTGCTTGTCCATTCTCAGTGTATCTACCATAATACTCTCCACCTCGATCTGATCTCACGTTCTTAATGTGCTTACCACATTGATTCTCTACTTCAACCTTAAATAATTTAAAGGCATTTAAAGCTTCGTCTTTGGAACGAAGTAAGTAGAGATACATATATCGCGAATAATCATCTATGAAGGTGATAAAGTATTTTGGATCATCAGCATTCATGTTCGGGCAACAAATGTCCGTATGTATGATTTCTAATAAGTCAGAACACCTCTTGGCACCAATTTTGTGTTTATTTGTTTGCTTTCCTTTAATGCAACTAACAAAAATGTCGAAATCAGTAATGTCTAGAGTACCAAGTACCCCTTCCTTTACTAACCTCTTGATTCTTTCAATGGAGATGTGTCCTAATCTCTGATGCCATAACATAGAAGAATTCTCGTTCATAATACATCTTTTCAAACCAACATTAACATGCATAGAATTATGAGTGGTATCATTTTGCAAGTCAAGATGAAATAAATTATCAGACAATGTACCATAGCCAATAACTTCAGAATTTTTGATAATACTAAAATCAGAGTCTGGAAAATTAAAGGAAAATCCAAAAGGTAAAAGTCTAGATACAGAAATCAAATTCCTTGCAAAAATAGGAACATAGAATGTTTTTTCTAAACATAAAGTAAAACCACTACTTAAGACCAAACTGCATGTCCCAACGGTTTCCACACGTGAAGCTATCTTGTTGCCTGAATAGATAAGTCTTTCACTGTCCACTGGTTTCCTTAGGTTTGTCATACCCTACAAAGTATTCGAAACATGGATTGTAGTCCCAGTATCAATCCACCATGTATCATGATTAACATTAAACATATTAGATTCATAAAAAACAAATGCTGGAAAATTACCTTTCTTCTCAAGCCAAGCTTTAAACTTAATGCAGTCCTTCTTAATGTGTCCCTTCTTTTTACAAAAGTAACACTTTGACTCCTTCTTCATGACTTGATTCACATGAATCTTTCCTATTTCCTTTTTCTTCTTTGAATAAGAAGTCATAGCAAGTTTCACCTTTTTGCCCTCTTCCATCAACAATCTACTCTCCTCTTGAGCACACATGGTCATAAGCTCATTAATTGAACATTTGTCCTTATGTGTGTTGTAAGAGATCTTAAATGGGGCATATTGTTGAGGTAGAGTGCACAAAATGTACTGGACGAAGAAAGATTTAGACATGGTAACTTCGAATGCCTTTAGTTGAGACGCTATATCCCTCATGCGCATGATATAATCACGCACTCCTTTAACCCCAGTGTGCCTTATGGATAAGAACTTCATAATCAAGGTGCTGGCGAGATGTAATAATCTGGAAATCCGAGCCAATTTAAATTTTTTATTTTGGCAATTTTAGTGAATTTTGAATATTTAAAATGATTTATTTTAAATAATAATGACGAGAAATTTATTTTGAATATAATTAGAATGAATATATTTATTTGAATCGACGTTAGAATATAAATATTTTATTTTAATTATAAAAGGAAATGAAAATGGCGCGGTAGTTTGAAATTTCGATTTCAAATTTCAAATGAATGTACAGGATTCAAAATAAACCGGACTTTAGCGAAACCAAAAATATTAGAATCTATTATAGAATATCTTTCCAGCGAATCCGAAAAATTGAAATTTCATAGCGGGGATAAAAAGTTATGCTCAGATGAAAACTCAGAATAGTCGCTACGGAAAATATAGCCCTTAAAAATGGAAAATTTTGTAAACGACCTCTAATGTCGACGAAACCACTTTTGTTGGATCTGGGATGTCGAATTATTGCTAGATTCCAAAATTCATAATTTTCTGAATCAATATGCGAGCACGGCGAAGGAAAACGTGTTTTGATAGTTTTAGTCAATTTCGATCGACCAGAAAATGGCCATTTTTCAAATGGTCTCAGAATTTGACGAAATTAATTTTGTTAGGACCATATCATTAATACGAAGCAAGAAAATATTTTTTGGAAATTTTTAGAGTTAATATGTGGCCCCGGTAAATTGAAATGTACGTTCAAATTCAATATATTGATTTATATTTTTATTTTAACGAAAACTGATCGTAACAGCCGAATTAGGTTACGAAACATATCCCATTGTGTTCGGAATGGGGGTATTTAGCTAGGGCCGACAGTCGTTGGGTTTGAATTGAAGTTCGAACGAAAAATTAACTTTATGGAGAATAATTAAATTAATATTTAAATTTAAAACCCTCACCCCACTTGCTATAATCGGTCAACCCCCCTTCCCCTTCCCTCCAAACCCGATTCAATAAGAAGAAAAAAACGGTCGTCCACATACCCCTCGCATAAATCGATCGACGGAACCGCCTCCTCCCCCGTCACCGCGACCGTCGGACCCCCTGTTCCGCACCTCCAAGCTGAAGCGTCGCGCCTCCTTCCGTCTCTTCCCCCTCCAGTTCGCAACCCCAAACCCACCTCCACTGCGAGAACCGACGGCCTCCCTCTTTCCGATGCCCCAAAAACTCGACGCCCTCTCTTCTGAACCCGCCGTCGTGCCATAAAGCCTACCGCCTGACCTCGAACTGACCACCCATGGCCTGCTGCGCAGCTACCTGGCCCCATTGAAGTCCTCCAGTCGAGCCACCACATCTCAGACCACTCGAGACCCTAAGAATGTGAGTTTTCTTCTCCGATTTAATCTCTTTGATTTTATTTTTGATTAAAGATGAGATCTTCAGATTATAAAGCATATAATTTTCAGTTTATAAAGATAATATATTTTTATACGAACGTAATGAATATAAAAACATGATTTATATATAAGTGGCGTTATAAAAGAAATGATTTTGTATTTGTAAAGGTATGGTTTTTACTTGAGAAAAGATAGGATTTTTATTCGTATAAAGATATGATTTTTAGTTTATAAAAATAATATTTTTATATAAAAAAAGCTACGATTTTTATATGAATAACTTTGAAATAAAAATACTATTTTTATATGTATAACTTTGCAGTAAAAATTTGATTTTTAGTATATGAACATCGATAAAAAGATTTGATTTTTAATAAATAAAGACGGGATTTTTATAAAAAGACGATATTTTTATCATAGAAAGGCGATGTTTTTATATATAGAAAGGCGGGATTTTTATATATGAAGCGATATAAAAATTCGAACTTTATATAAGAAGTAGAAATGTAAAAATATAATTTTTATATAGAAAGAAACATTGTAAAATATAAGAAATTAAAATAAAAATATGATTTTTATTTATTGGGATAAAGCGATAAAAATATGATTTTTACAGTGAACAGCGGGAAAAGATGGCGATGGTATCGATTGAAATCAAAACGAAACCCGAACAGTTCAGAAGGAAAGCATGGAGGAGGGGAACCCTCGGTGAGAACTCCTCACTTTTATTTTAGTTTCAAGTTTGCGGTATATACTAGGATGCAGACTGTGCTTAGTAGCACCCAACACCAGTCGTCCACAGACCACGGATGACTTGTTTGTTTGATTGATGTGTTGTGAAATTTAATTGTGTGATGTGGAATGAATGAATATTTTATAGTTAAAAATATAATTTTTAACATGAATATAAAATAAATATTTATAAACAAATCGGACTATTTGTTTATGGACACCGATTTGACAGATATTGATTGGGACGATAAATTTTACAAATCGCCCAATTTCACAAATAAAAATCTGTGTTTGTTGATTTGAAACCCCACACGGATGTTGGGATGATATTTGGCTTACACTAATCCCAATTATTTAGCTGTATGTCGATCGATTGGTTGACAAACTGTGTAAGCGTATATTATTTATATTTAATGCTTATGCAGTTATGTGGTGCACTCTGGATGATGGTTGATTATTTATCGTTGCTATTATATACATGTGTTGTAGGGAATCTATATAATTAACATTATATAGTAATTGATTGGGCCTCATTCCAATTTGGAAAATAAAGAATATTATAAAATGAAAATTCATGTGTTGAATAAATGAAAATTCATGTGTTGAATAAAAATGAAAATTCATGTGTTGAATAAAAGAAAATTCATGTGTTGAATAAAAATATATATTCATGTGTTGAATAAAAGAAAATTCATGTGTTGAATAAAATATATATTCATGTGTTGAATAAAAGAAAATTCATGTGTTGAATAAAATATATATTCATGTGTTGAATAAAAGAAAATTCATGTGTAGAATAAAATATATATTCATGTGTTGAATAAAATAGATATTCATGTGTTGAACAAAATATATATTCATGTGTTGAAGAAAATATTCATTTGTTGAATAGAATAACGAAGTTATTGAAATATATAAAACCGTGTTGATTAGATATGCGCCATTTGAACGTGAACGATATTTATATCTATTTTATTCATTTTTATAATGAATAACGAAAAAGAAGTGATTTCAAAATATAACGTTTTGAAAATATTATCATTCGTATATTAATGATATGAAATATTCAATTTTGATCTGAAATTGAATATGAAGTTGAAATCATTTTGAAACGAATTTAAAACGATTTATAAAATACGTTTTGAAAGGAAATCGGCGTAATACATATAATATTATATATATATATATATATAATGGCCTGAATAGAACGTGCCGCGCTGCGGCAGTTCGCGAATTTCGACCATTGACTTCGAATGGACATTTCCGGAGATCCGACCGTCGGATTCTCTTAAAATCGGAACCGTTGTGTTCGTATCGAAAAGAGCTTTCTAACGAATATTAGATATTTGAAATCTAATTGTTGGATTTGGAATTAGGTCCAAATCAAATTTGGAAAAGGTCGTTGTAAGTGCAGCTCGATGGCCGTTGATGGAAATCGACTGTACGGGCCTTGATAAAATTATTAAAAATAGCAATAATTTGTGTAAAATCATAAGAAATGATTTGGAAAGAATTATGATGAAAAATTCCATATTTACAAAGATAAAAATAGATTTTTATCGAAATGAACTGGTTTTAAATTAGAATTATAATCCCATTTATTTTTAAAATAAATAAAGTGGATTTGAAATGGTTTTGAAAATAACCAGAATTTCCAATATATAAATTGGAAATGGATTTGAATCGAAATTATCTTCGGAATATTTCGATATTGAATTTCGTGATTATACAGATATTGTTATGGAAATTTAAAAGATAAATTTATATCGTTATTTCCAATACGATATTTGTTGGTTGTAGTATTTGATATTGAATATAAGCCGATATATTTTCTATTCAGAGCCTTGTATTTAATATCAAATGGGATTTGGGTTTATCGTGAATGGTGTCTTCATTAACACTGTTCTTAAACCCAGTTGAGAAAAAGATTAAATCTTTTTTTAGATTTAATGAAGTGTACCAATTAAATAATATTTAATTGGAATTGAATTGGAATTGATTTTTGGGTTTATCGTGAACTGTGTTTTAACGACATTCGTTCTTTAACCTGATTTACAATGAAATGGGATTTGGAATTTATAAATCTTTTTGATAAGATTTAAAGGAAATTTCCCAAAGTAAAGTTTTCCAATTTAATGAAATAAATTGGAATGGAATTCGATTTAGTAATAATCGAAGTGAATTTCTGTGGAGGAAGACTGCTAATATATCTGGAATTTAAAAGGCATTGCCGTTATTCCATTTATATTATTAGTCGGATATGGAAGTTTATATCGATTATATATATTGATTTGTTTTCCATGAAGATTCCATCGTTAATGGAACGTGATTTCGGGTTTATCATGAACCGTGTTTTAAATGACATTGGTTCTTTAACCCAGTTAGAGACAGGATATGATTTGCCAAGTTAAATAATCATTGATAGTGATTATTGGGAAGATTAAAACCAAGTGGAGTTTTAATGAATCTTTAATTAGATTGAAATAATCGAGAATGGAGTATCACCAGTTTTGCTCCAGGCGATAGTTAAATCTTTAATTAGATTTGAACGTGAAATGGTAATTGAATTTACCGATAACACCGTGGTGTTAGTGTAACACCCCACGTCCATTAATGTCACTCACAAAGGGAATGCATTAACTTCCATGGAGGTTATAAGTGAATATTGAACAGAAAAATTACGACAAGACAGATAATAAATAGTACTTGGAAATCTAAACTTCATTTTATTGCAGCGGAAATTAAACATGTTTGTTACATCATAAAACCATAGATCATAACCAAGTACAATATCCATCTTCATAAAAACAAAATACATAATCCCATTACATAAATAGCCATTAAAAAGATAACAAGCTAGACTTTACTTCAACGGTCCAAGCTTTCTAAAGAGAGATGAAGCAATTCAATCAAACTCCACTAGAGCTGGGCCCAACCTGAGGACCTGGAGGGGGAAAAAGGATAGAAATAGAGGGGGTCAGACATAAAGTCTGGCGAGTATGATAATTCTAACAATACTATTAATAACTAGACTAAGGCATAAGCTGGAAGACAAGTAAATGTCTATGAACTCTTAGGAATATAAAGATAGCGTTTAAGATAACGTTAAAGATAACGGTAAAGGCACACCTAATTACTAACGAATGATTACTACACTACACCGCACATTACTACACTGCACCACACCAGTCACCCTATTGTTTGATCCCACTTGCTTCACACGGAAACTTTATAAATAGCCTTACGTACCCCTAGCTGACTACATAGGTGCCGTCTGCCCCTATCTCCACTAGGTGTACCCCACTACCCACTTTCGTTCGGCTCCCTACTCGTAGATACCCGTGCTGGCCCCACAGTGGGGTGTATCACTCCCATAAAGTGGCAACCCGATACAACTTGAGAATGCACGGCTTATACCTACACGATGCAACAACGTCTTACCTACTAGCCCGGGTCCACACACGCATATGAAACCCGTTGGACTTGCGTTGCCACCGCTCCCCGTTTTGGCCTCTTATAGTCAAGCCCAGTATGCGTGTCCCGTCCTCGACTTGGGTCGAGCCCACAAAGATACGTTTGGGATACTGGTCGAAATGGGCCCCCACAAGCTACCCACCTAAGCTTGTCACTAGTATATCCCACTTAACCCTCTTAGTCATGTTCATTTACATGTGTGTTTGGTTAAGTCTTACTAATCGTATTTTACATGCCACTAAGGGCACCCCCTAGATTCCTTATGCCACCCAAGGCACATACTTAACCCCCATGTCCCACCTTACATGTTTATCTGGTTAAGTATTTCTTAATTCATTCAGGCCATAACCTCATAAAGACCTCTCACATTAAACTGGCATTTATGGCAGCTGGATTTGCCGGGCGGGTCCGGGCAGTCTTACACCATAAAAGAGTCTAACCTCGTGTCTTTACAACCGTTATGCTTTAGTTTAGACCTAGGACCTCTCACATTGGGCTGACATTTGTGACCACTGGATTTTCCGGGCGGTTCCGGGCAGGTTTACGTCACAAACGAGTCCAACCTCGTGTCCTAAGCATTGATTGACAACTTTCAATCTTTTACCCCAGTTTTAATAATTCCCTATCCAAATTATTAATTAAGTCCACTTTTATTGATGTCCATAATTGACTCAATTATGGCCTTTCACTTATGGCATGCAAAATCATATCAATTGCACCCCCAACTTCTTAATATTAAATCCTTAATATTACCCCTACCCTACGTTTATACGTTCGCTTATTCAATGCAGAATATACGTTAGACTCGAATAGTCTAACTCATAGCACAAAGATAAATTATCACAACATATAGACAATTAAAATGAATCTAATCATAATAGGGGTGAAACTTGCATAAACTACACATGTTAAGGATCCAAAAGGTGTCAACTTGTTAAATGTCACAATTTACATGATATTATCATAACCCAAATTTATGTATAAACTTGCATATGGGTTTTAGGCAACATAATGATGGTGTGAACTAGCATAGAATTTCACATATGTCATAGCATAATTCTAGATGTCATAAGGGATGTCATGGCATATGTTCATACTAATCAACCTAAACTTGCATATGTGACTTGTCATATAGATCAACATAACCCAAATAATATCAACATCATGATTTTATTAACATGAACTAATTAGCATAGATAGTAATATCATGGCTTTTTAACATGTATGATTCATCACAACTTAGCATCGTAACTATCAACATACATAACATCATCATAGCATGATTTACAACATACATAGCATAGGATTAATAACATACATGATAGCATATGACAATTCACATCATCTACTCACAATCCATTCATGACTTAACCTAATTAAAATGATAATAATCTTGTTAAGACTATCGTACTCACAATTTAGAGAAGAAAAGAGAGAGTTTTGCTTTGCTTTAGGGTTGAGAGAATTAGAATTGAATTTTCTTTTCTTCTTTCTTAGTTGGCGGCGGCTCCATTGATTTCCATGGCGATGGTATGACGGTAACTATTCTATTTTAATTAGGTATAGGGTTAGCATTAGGATGTATATATAGGTGTAGGAAGTTATTTAGGACCATTAGATTAACCCTGAACCATGAGAACCAATCAAATGCAAAATCTGCATTTGAGCGAATCGGCCCACATGTTGATAGCCAAACACCCTGGATTAACCCCTAGTCGACCCAGCGGGGCTTGGGTCGACCTCAAAAATGGGCCAGTTCGGTTATTCACCCTCCCAATTCGCTGTTTTGAACTTTTTCGCATATTTATTTATTTAATTTTTAATATATATATATATCAATATATATATTCCTATGCGCAACCCATTTCACTTAATTCTTTTCTAAAAATTAAGTATACTTCAATTTGTGAATTTTAATGTTATAAAATTACGGGGTGTTACATTCTCCCCTCCTTAAAGGATTTCGTCCCCGAAATCTCCCAGTCAAGAAGAATGTATATCCTACCATCTAATCGTCCATCTACTCAACCATCAAACACCAGCATCCATTGTCCTTAAAAGACTTCTAATGCTTTAATGTTTATATGCACAGTGTGTGTGTATGTCCATATCTAATGCAAAATTAGGCGGTCTACTGATTCAGTCGACCTCCTTAGTGCAATTCATGATAGTGCCATGCGTCCAATATGTATGCAAAAGATTCCTAATGATACATATTAATTCTATATGCGTGCACAACCATCCACCCGAATGCAGCAACTATATTTACTAAATACATCCATATATATGCAATATGCAATATGAAGTGACTGAGCCGATCTGGTGCCTAATAGTGTGTGTATATGCATCCACGAGCAACCACTAGCAAACACTTGCATCCACTTTGCATCCACCATACATAACATGTCTCAAACACATGTTTCAACCATAGGATTATCCTAACTAAAGGTCAAATATACTAGCGAGAGGATATAGTAAAGATAAGATAAGTACAAGCTAAGCGATAAAGGAGAAATTAAAAGACATACCCTCAAAAAGAAAAGGGTATCGTGAACGCATCTTCTCTTCTGTCTCCCAAGTAGCGTTGCTCTCATCATCTCCCCATTGCACTTTGACTAGTCTGACCTCTCGATTCCTCAACCTCTTGATCTCCGACCCAAGAATGCGCGTAGGAGCTCGTCGAATTGTCGCATCACGCTCTATCTCCACCTCTCTAAGAAAGCTCGGCTCTACCACTTCCGCGGTCTCGTGCAAGCACTTCCTCAAATGTGACACATGGAATACGTCGTGTACACCACTAAGTCTCTCGGGCAACTCCACTCTATACGCCATCTGTCCAATTTTCTCCTTAATAGGAAACGTCCCTACGAACCTTGGTGTTAATTTCCCAACGGACCCAAAGCGAACAACGTTCCGTAATGGAGACACTTTGACAAAGACCATGTCCCTAACTTCAAACTCGAGATCTGTCATCCTCTTATCCGCATAAGATTTCTGCCTATCCTGTGCTGCTTTCATCCTCCTTCGAATCAAGTCGATCTTCTCCGAAGTCTCCCTAATCATATCGGGCCCAAGTAAGATCTTATCCGTAGATTCCCACCAATATGTAGGTGAACGACAAGGTCGTCCATAAAGATCTTCGAATGGTGCCATACCAATGCTGGACTGAAAGCTGTTATTATATGCGAACTCCACCAATGGAAGATGCTCTTCCCACGTACCCCCAAAGTCTAGGATACACAGCCTCAAAAGATCCTCTGGAATGCGATTCACCCTCTCGGTCTGGCCGTCCGTCTGAGGATGATATGCGGTGCTCAAGCATAACTGAGTCCCTACCGCCTCTTGCAAGCTTCTCCAAAATTTGCTAGTGAAAATAGGATCGCGGTCGCTCACTATGCTAGAAGGAACACCGTGCAAACGAACTATTTCTCGAACGTATACGGAGGCTAACCATGGAGCAGTCCTTTTACTCTTTACGGGAATGAAATGGGCGCTTTTAGTAAGTCTATCTACTATAACCCAAATTCCCGTATTACCCTTCCTTGATCGCGGTAATCCACAAAATCCATCGAGACACTTTCCCACTTCCATAGTGGAACCTCAAATGGGTGAAGCAACCCACCGGGTTTCTTTTGCTGTGCTTTTACTTGTTGGCACACCAAGCATCTAGCGACATACTCGGCCACATCTTTCTTCATGTCGGCCCAAAAGTAAACTCTCTTCATGTCTTTGTACATCTTGTCCCCGCCGGGATGAATGGTCATCTTCGAATGATGTGCTTCGTCAAGAATAGTCTTCCTTAGGTCATCGTCTTTTGGTACACAAAGTCTACCGTCCCTACATAACGAACCCTTATCGTCTAGGGTATACCTACGGAGATGGCTTGATGACTCCCCTTCTTTGATTTTTTCTACTAACTCAACCAACTGCGGGTTGTCTCGATGTGCCTCGCCAATCCGTCCCAAAAGCGTAGTTCTGACCTCCAAGGATGCTAGCAAACCGGGTACGAAGTCAGCGGAAGGTCTAAAGTCAAACATCGAAATGAATTCTAAACTTCGCCTCTCAACAAACAAAGGACCTAAGGATAAATTTTTTCTACTTAAGGCGTCTGCCACCACGTTACCCTTGCCAGAGGTATAGGCTATTTCGAAGTCGTAGGACGCTAAGAACTCCATCCACCTTTGCTACCTTAAGTTCAAGTCCTTTTGAGAGAATAGGTATTTTAAAGACTTGTGGTCAGTGAATAATTCGAATTTCTCGCCAAGAAGATAATGACGCCAAGACTTAAGCACGAAAATAATAGCGGCCAATTCTAGGTCATGTGTAGGATAATTTTTCTCATGCGCTCACAACTGCCTTCCACCATAGGCTATTACCCTACCCTCTTGCATTAAGACTGCGCCTAGTCCTGTCCCACAAGCATCAGTATAAACGGTAAACGGCTTACTCCCTTCTGGTAATACTAAGACTGGGGCTGAAGTCAAAGCTCTCTTCAAACGTTGGAACGCATCATCACAATCTACGTCCCATGTGAAAACTAGGTTCTTCTTCGTCAAGCGTGTCAATGGAGCTGATATCTTTGCAAAGTCTTTGATAAACTTCCTATAGTAGCCAGCCAACCCCAAGAAACTTCTCACTTCGGTAGCATTTTTAGGGACCTTCCAATCTTGGATGGCCACCACCTTCGCGGGATCCACGGCTATCCCTTCTTTGGAAACCACGTGCCCCAAGAACCGTACTTCCTTCCTCCAGAAGTGACACTTAGAAAATTTAGCCTTAAGGCTATGCACTCGTAGGGTCTCCAACACTTCCCTAAGATGTAGGGCATGCTCTTCTTCATCCTTAGAAAAGATCAAGATGTCATCTACAAAGACTACCACGAATTTGTTAAGGTACTCCCTAAACACCCTACTCATCAAATCAACAAAATATGCTGGGGCGTTTGTCAAACCGAAGGGCATCACTAGCCATTCATAGAAACCGTCCAGAGTCCTAAAGGCAGTCTTGTCTATGCTATCCTCAACCACTCTCAACTGATGGAACCCAGTGGCTAAGTCCAACTGCGAAAACACTGAGGCGCCAACTAACTGATCGAAGAGATCGTCAATCCTCGGTAGTGGGTGTCTGTTCTTCTTAGTAAGTTTATTAAGTTCTCTATAGTCCACACACAATCTAAGGGACCCACCCGCCTTCGTGGCAAATACTACTAGAGCACCCCACTCCGATATACTTCGTCTTATGAACCCCTTCTCAAGCAACTCCTTCACTTGCTTATCGAGTTCCCTCCTTTCACGTGGAGCCATGTGGCATACTGGCAAAGATACTGCTTTCGCATTATCCACAAGATATATTCGAAAATCTATCTCCTGCTTCGGAGGCAAGCCCTTCACCTCCTCAAACACATCCGAATATTCTCGGACCACTCTAACAGATCATAGATTTTCCTCAGACGAGTCAAGCGATTCTAGATAACTTAGCATAACCGAATTTATGGGATTACAGAAGATTTCGAGAGTGTTGCCAAGGTGAGTCACGAGCCTAACTACTCTCCTTTCACAATCAAGAACGGCCCCATTTCTGGATAACCAATCCATTGCTAAAATTAGCCCATAGCCCGTGAAGCCCAACACATAAGCATCACATCTAAATTCAATGCTAAGTATGGAAATTTTCAAATCCAAACACATCATGGACAAATAAGCTGAGCCCCCTATTGGATTCGAAACAACTAAGGGATCCTCTACTAAACTGGTGTTTAAGTGCAGTGATTCAACTAATGATGTAGAGATAAACGAATGTGATGCGCCCGAATCGAATAGGGTACGGACAGGATGACCAAATAGAAAAACAAAGCTTTCAACAGAAATGGTTCTACCTCGTTCTTGCAGTGGTGGGACCGCGAGAGCCTGAACTTGTCCCCTTGCCTGCCCTGGAGCTATAAGAGCCTGCACTTGTCCTCCCAAGGTAGCTCCTGCCCTCTGCCCCTTCTTTGGGCAGTCCTTCACTAAATGTCCCACATTGCCATAATGAAAACAGCCTGTCTTCTTTTTCTTTCGGCAATCCTTGCTGAGATGGCCTGGGGTTCCACAGTTAAAGCACTTCTTATTTCCCTTGCCATTATTGTCTTTTCCACCCTTCTTGTTTTGCTGTTGTGGTTTCTTCTGATCCCCCTTCTTCTCGGTTGCCTTATCAGCTTTAGCGCTTTTCTCCTCATGCATGAGCGCCATTTCTACTAACTTCTCAAAGGTGGCCCCCATTGGGATGTGGGTCATAGCCAACCCTTGCAATGGTTCACTCAAGCCATTCACGAACCTTAGAGCCTTCTTCTCCGGCGTGTTTACTAAGTCCAAGCCAAACCATGTTAACTGATTAAATTTATTGACATATTCTTTCACTGATGAGCTTCCTTGCTTCAATGTCAAGAACCTTTCCATATATAGATTTTCTTTCGCCCTTGAGAGAAACTTCGCCTCGAACTTACATCTGAAATCCGCCCAAGAGTCAACAGGACGCTCCCCATTAGTGACCTCCCACCAAAACGAGGCCTCTCCCTTCATCAACCAAGCTGCTAAACGAATTCTCCTCCCTTCTTCTACTTCAAAGATTTCTAGCAATTCTTCCACCTCCTTAAGCCAATCTCTAGCTTCCACAAACGTTTCTGACCCTTGAAATGGTTTTCCACCCATAGCCTTGAATTCCTTGCACGTCTTTGCAAAAGTATCTATGCGAGGAGGAGGAGGAGGAACGGGTGCAACTTGTAACACCCCACGTCCATTAATGTCACTCACAAAGGGAATGCATTAACTTCCATGGAGGTTTTAAGTGAATATAGAACAGTAAAATTACAACAAGACAGATATAAAATAGTACTTGGAAATTCAAAAACTTTATTTCATTGTAGCAGAAGTCAAAACATGTTTGATTACATCATAACACCATATTCAATGTCAAGTACAATATCTATCTTGATAAAACAAGTACATAATCCCATTACATGAATAGCCATTAAAAAGAAAGATAACAAGCTGGACTTTACTTCAGCAGTCCAAGCTTTCCAGAAGATAAGCGATCCAACTAGACTCCACTAGAACTTGGCCCAACCTGCGGACCTGAAGGGAGAAAAAGGATGGAAAAGAGGGGGTCAGACATAAAGTCTGGTGAATATGATAATTCTACAATACTATTACCAAAATAACTGGACTAAGGCATAAGCTGGAAAACAAGAAAATGTCTATGAAGAGCAGATTAAGGACATAGACAATCGCTGAAGGCAACGTTATAGGCGCTCCTAAATACTAAATGATAAACACTATACTGCACCACACCAGTCACCCTAAAGATTCATCCCACTTAGCTTCACTTAGAAACTTTCCCAATGGCTTTACGTACCCCTAGCTGACTACATAGGTGCCGCCTGCCCCTATCTCCACTAGGTGTACCCTACTTCCCATTATTCGATCGGCTCCCTAACTCGTAGATACCCGTGCTGGCCCCACAGTGGGGTGTATCACTCCCCTAAAGTGGCAACCTGATACAACGGACATGCACGGCTTATACCTACACGATGCAACAACGTCTTACCTACCAGCCCGGGTCCACACACGCATATGAAACCCGTTGGACTTGCGTTGCCACCGCTCCCTGTTTTGGCCTCTTATAGTCAAACCCAGTATGCGTGTCCCTTCCTCGACTTGGGTCGAGCCCACAAAGATACGTTTTGGGATACTGGTTGAAATGGGCCCCCACTATTTACCACAAGCATTCCACCTAAGCTTGTCCCCATTAGTCCATCCCACTTAACCCACTTAGTCATGTTCATTTACATGTGTGTTTGGTTAAGTCTAATCGTATTTCAAATGCCTCTAAAGGCAACCACCAGATTCCTCATGCCACCCAAGGCACCTACTTAACCCCCATGTCCCCCCTTACATGATTATCTGGTTAAGTATTTCTTAGTTCATTAAGGCCATAACCTCATAAAGACCTCTCACATTAGACTGGCATTTATGGCAGCTGGATTTGCCGGGCGGGTCCGGGCAGTCTTACACCATAAAAGAGTCTAACCTCGTGTCTTTACAACTGTTATGCTTTAGTTTGGGCCTAGGACCTCTCACATTGGGCCGACATTTGTGACTACTGGATTTGCCGGGCGGGTCCGGGCAGGTTTACATCACAAACGGGTCCAACCTCGTGTCCTAAGCATTGATTATTAATAATAATCCACTTTCCCCCAATTTTAATAATTCCCTACTTGAATTATTAATTACTTCCAATTTTTAACAATGTCCATAATTGACTCAATTATGGACATCCATTCATGGTATGCAAAATCTTACAAAATTGCACCCAATTTATTAATTCCTAATATTACCCCTACCCCATGTTTGAACGTTTATTCGCAAAAATATATGTTAGACTCGAATAGCCTAACTCATAGCATAAAAGAGATTATCATAATAACAACATGTATATGTGACCAAATGAATCATAATAAGGGGTGAAACTTGCATATGTCCAACTTGCATAGATTATACATGTCATGGATCTAAAGGTGTCAACTTGTTCAAAATTCACCTAATATGATCTCAATCAATTTTCATAAACTTACATATGAACATGTGTGAATCAACATCATCTAATTTTTTAACAACATGGTTTTATATGGGTACACCTAACTCAATAGGCAAATTCCCATAATCAAGTTTTATTTAATTATAGTTTCAAGTTTATGGGTACACCTAACCTAATAGGCAAATTCCCATAAACAAGATCCATTTAAATAAAAAAAACATAACTTTAAGCATGTTCCAACAACATCATGATTTTACAACATAATATAGCATGATTTATAACATGGCATAGTATGATAGTATAACATAGCTTGACATGATTCTCAACATAGCACGGCATAGCATAAGAGAATTTACAACATAGCATGACATAGCATATATAATTTACATCATACGACAATATAATAACATAATAAGAGATCCACAATATATAGAATTTACAATTACAAATCACATCACTTTCTTGTGATCCATTCATAACTGAGTCAAATTAGTTTGTAATAGTCTTGTGAGAATCATCATACTCACCAACAAAAGAAAAGAATTAGAGAAAGAGAGATCTTTTGATTTGATTTGTGTAGATTTAGTTGTAGATGATTAGGCTTCCTCTTCTTAGTTTGTGACGGCTATGCTGAACTCCATGGCAGCAGCATGACGGTAGCTTCTCTAATTTTACAAGTGATTTAGGTCTAGGGTCTACCCACTTATTTATAGATTTTTAGAATTCATTTAGGCCATTAGATTTAACCTAGAAATAACCGCAGCCGTTCAGACAAGATGGGGTTTATCTTGTTGACTCAGCAATGAGTCAGAAGTGACTCAGCAAACACTCAGCAATATATATATATATATTCTACAATGTACACATTAGATACATCCCCCCCTTTCTACACACTTATTATTGTTTTTATATACATATTAGATACATCCCCTCTCTTACACACTTATTAATATTTTTATATTCATATTAGATACATCCCCTCTTCTACATGCTTATTAATATTTTAGCAACTTTAGTGTTAATAGAAAATTCGGGGTGTTACATTCTCCCTTCCTTTTAGGATTTCGTCCCCGAAATCTTCAAGTCTGGAAGAATGTATCCTACCATCCAAACGTCCATCTACTCATCCATCATACACAGGCATCCATTGTCCTTAAAAGACTTCTAATGCTTTATGATCATATGCAAAGTGTGTGTACATGTCCTTACCTAATGCAAAATCAGGCGGTCTACTGATTCAGTTGACCTCCTTAATGCAAATTATGTAAGTGTCATGAATCCATTATGTATGCAAAAGATCCTAATTGCTTACATACTACTTCTATATGCGTGCACACACATTGCAGCATCCATATGATGGTACAACCATTATACATCCATTATACTAAATACATCCATATATATGCAATATGCAATATGAAGTGACTGAGCCGATCTAGTGCCTAAAGTGTGTGTATATATGCATCCACGAGCAACCACTAGCAAACACTTGCATCCATTTTGCATCCATCATACATAACATGTCTCAAACACATGTTTCAACCATAGGATTATCCTAACTAAAGGTCAAAGATACTAATGAGAGGACATACTAAAGATAAGATAAGATAAGCTAAGCGATAAAGGAGAAATTAAAAGACATACCCTCAAAAAGGAAAGGGTACAACGAACGCATCTTCTCTTCTGTCTCCCAAGTTGCGTTGCTCTCATCATCTCCCCATTGCACTTTAACCAGTCTGACCTCTCGATTCCTCAACTTTTTGATCTCCGACCCAAGAATGCATGTAGGAGCTCGTCTAATTGTTGCATCACGCTCTATTTCCACCTCTTTAAGCAAGCTCGGCTCTACCACCTCCGCGGTCTTATGCAAACACTTCCTCAAATGTGATACATGGAATACGTTGTGTACTCCACTAAGTTTCTCAGGCAACTCCACCCTATATGCCATCTTCCCAATCCTGTTTTTTTTACAGGAAACGGCCCTACAAACCTTGGTGCTAATTTCCCCACGGACCCAAAGCGAACAACATTCTGTAACGGAGATACTTTGATAAAAACCATGTCCCCAATGTCAAACTCAAGATCTGTCCTCCTCTTATCAGCATACGATTTTTGCCTATCTTGTGCTGCTTTCATCCTCCTTCGAATCAACTCAATCTTCTCCGAGGTTTCCCTAACCATATCGGGCCCAAGTAGGATTTTATCGGTAGATTCCCACCAACATGTAGGCGAACGGCAAGGCCTTCCATAAAGAGCTTCGAAAGGTGCCATGCCAATACTAGACTGAAAGCTATTATTATATGCGAATTCTACTAACGGAAGGTGCTCTTCCCATGTACCCCCAAAGTCTAGGATACAAAGCCTTAAAAGATCCTCTAGAATGCGATTCACCCTCTCGGTCTGGCCGTCTGTCTGAGGATGATATGCGGTGCTCAAACATAGCTGAGTCCCTACCACCTCTTGTAAACTCTTCCAAAATTCGCTAGTAAAGATGGGGTCACGGTCGCTTACTATACTAGAAGGAATACCGTGCAAACGAACTATCTCCTTAATGTATACAGAAGCCAACCACGGAGCAGTCCTCTTACTTTTTACGGGAATAAAATGGGCGCTTTTAGTAAGTCTATCTACTATAACCCAAATCCCCGTGTTACCCTTCCTTGATCTTGGTAATCCATCCACAAAATCCATTGAGATGCTTTCCCATTTCCATAGTGGAACTTCTAATGGGTGAAGCAACCCACCGGGTTTCTTTTGTTCTGCTTTAACTCGTTGGCACACCAAGCATCTAGCGACGTACTCGGCCACGTCCTTTTTCATACCGGCCCAAAAGAAAACCCGCTTCATATCTTTGTACATCTTATCCCCGCCGGGATGAATGGTCATTTTTGAGCGATGAGCATCATCAAGAATGGCCTTCCTTAAGTCTTCGTCTTGTGGTACACAAAGTCTATTATCCCTTCGTAACCAACCCTTATCGTCTAGGGTATACCTACGAAGATGGCTTGACGACTCCCCCCCTTTGAGCTTTTCTACTATCTCAACCAACTGTGGGTCGTCTCGCTGTGCCTCACCAACCCGTCCTAGAAGTGTAGGTCTAACCTCCAAGGATGCTAACAGACCGGGTACTAAGTCAACGGAGGGTCTAAAGTCAAACATAGAGATGAATTCTAAGCTTTGTCGTTCTACAAACAACGGACTCAAGGACAACCTTTTCCTACTTAAGGCGTCTGCCACCACGTTACCCTTGCCCGGGGTATATGCTATTTCAAAATCGTAGGAGGCTAAGAATTCCATCCACCGTTGCTGCCTTAAATTCAAATCCTTCTGAGAGAATAAGTATTTTAATGATTTGTGGTCAGTGAACAGTTCGAATTTCTCACCAAGAAGATAGTGACGCCAAGACTTAAGCGCGAAAACAATTGCGGCTAGCTCTAAGTCATGCGTGGGGTAATTCTTTTCATGAACCCTCAACTGCCTTCCACCATAGGCTATTACTCTTCCCTCTTGCATGAGGACCGCGCCAAGTCCCGTCCCACAAGCATCAGTATAGATGGTAAACGGTTTATTCCCGTCTGGCAGCACTAAGACTGGGGCTGAAGTTAAGGCTCTCTTTAAACGTTGGAACGCATCATCGCAATCTTTGTCCCACGTAAAAACCAGGTTCTTCTTCGTTAACCGTGTTAATGGAGCTGATATTTTTGCGAAGTCTTTGATAAACTTCCTATAATAGCCAGCCAACCCCAAGAAACTTCTTACTTCGGTTGCATTTTTAGGGACCTTCCAATCTTAGATGGCCACCACCTTTGCGGGATCCACTGCTATCCCTTCTTTGGAAACCACGTGCCCTAAGAACCGTACTTCCTTCCTCCAGAAGTGACACTTAGAAAATTTTGCCTTAAGGTTATGCGCTCGAAGGGTTTCCAACACTTCCCTAAGATGTAGGGAGTGCTCTTCTTTATTCTTAGAAAAGACTAAGATGTCATCCACAAAGACTACCACGAATTTGTTAAGGTATTCCCTAAACACCCTACTCATCAAATCAACAAAATATGCAGGGGCGTTTGTCAAACCAAAGGGCATCACTAGCCATTCATAGAATCCGTCAGGAGTCCTAAAAGCAGTCTTATCTATACTATCCTCAGCCACTCTCAGTTGATGAAAGCCAGTGGCTAAGTCCAACTGCGAAAACACTGAGGCGCCAACTAACTGATCAAAGAGATCATCAATCCTCGGCAGTGGGTGTCGGTTCTTTTTAGTAAGCTTGTTTAGTTCTCTATAGTCCATGCAAAGTCTAAGAGACCCATCCGCCTTTGTGGCAAAAACTACTGGAGCACCCCACTCTGATATACTACGTCTTATGAACCCCTTCTCAAGCAACTCCTTTACTTGCTTATTGAGTTCTCTCCTTTCACGAGGAGCCATGTGGCGCACTGGCAAAGATACGGGTTTAGCATTATCCACAAGATAAATTCGAAAGTCTATCTCCCGCTTTGGAGGTAAGCCCTTCACCTCCTCAAACACATCCGGATATTCCCGGACCACTTCTACCGATCGCAGGTTCTCTACAGACGCGTCAAGCGATTCGAGATAACTTAGCATAACGGAATTTATGGGATTACAAAAGATGTCGAGAGCATTACCAAGGCGAGTCACAAGCCTAACTACTCTCCTTTCACAATCAAGAATGGCCCTATTTCTAGATAACCAATCCATTCCTAAAATTAGCCCATAGCCCGTGAAGCCCAATACATAAGCATCACATCTAAATTCAACGCTAAGTATAGAGATTTTCAAATCCAAACATATCATGGTCAAATGAGCCGAACCCCCAATTGGATTTGAAACGACCAGGGGATCCTCTACTAAACTGGTGTTCAAGTGCAGTGATTCAACTAATGATGCAGAGATAAACGAATGAGATGCGCCAGAATCGAATAAGGTACGGACAGGATGATCAAACAGAAAAACTAAGCTTTCAACAGAAATTGTTCTACCTCTTTCTTGCAGCGGTGGGGCCGCAATAGCCTGAACTTGCCCCCTTGCCTGCCCTGGTGCCATAAGAGCCTGCACCTGTCCTCCCGAGGTAGACCCTGCCCTCTGCCCCTTCTTTGGACAGTCCTTCACTAAATGTCCCGCATCTCCACAATGAAAACAACCAGTCTTCTTTTTCTTTCTACAATCTTTGCTGAGATGGCCAGGCGTCCCACAATTGAAGCATTTCTTCTTCCCTTTGCCATTATTGTTTTTACCACCCTTCTTATTTTGCTGTTGGGGTTTCTTCTGATCCCCTTTCTTTTCAACTGCCTTATCCTCATGCATAAGTGCCATTTCTACTAGCTTTTCAAAGGTGGCTCCCATAGGGATGTGGGTCATAGCCAATCCTTGCAACGGTTCATTCAAGCCTCTAACGAACCTCAAAGCTTTCTTCTCTGGCGTGTTCACCAACTCCAAGCCAAACCTTGCTAACTGATTAAATTTATTGACATATTCCTTTACTGATGAGCTCCCTTGCTTTAGTGCCAGGAATTTCTCCATATTTAAGTTCTCCTCTGCCCTTGAAAGAAACTTTGCCTCAAACCTTCGTCTGAAATCCGCCCATGAATCAACTGGACGTTCCCCGTTAGTGACCTCCCACCAAAACGAGGCCTCTCCCTTCATTAACCAAGCAGCTAAACGGACTTTCCTCCCATCTTCCACTTCAAAGATATCCAACAATTCCTCAGTCCCCTTAAGCCAATCTCTGGCCTCCACAAACGTCTCAGTCCCTTGAAAAGTTTTTCCTCCCATAGCCTTGAATTCCTTGCACGTCTTTGCAAAAATGTCAACACGAGGAGGAGGAGGAGGAGGAGGAGGAGGAATGGGTGCAACTAGGGGTGGAGGAGCATCCGCTGGGCCTGCAGTGGTGGCCCTAGCCTCCAAGTATCTCCTAAACCACCCTGGAATCGTCACACCTTCTGGGAGATTAAGATCTTCAGCCATGCTGAAACGAAAAAGGAAAGATTCAAAATGGAGAATTCGAAAGATAAAGATAAGGATGTGGCTATTTGGGATTATGTTTTTCATAAAAACTCTCTTTAAATAACATGTTTTTTTTTTTGAAAGCACTTCTTCCAAAAATACTTTAGAAAAAAAAATATTTTTCTAAAAAAATTTTTTTTTATCTGTTCTGGTAACCTTATGCTCTGATACCACGTGTAACACCCCACGTCCATTAATGTCACTCACAAAGGGAATGCATTAACTTCCATGGAGGTTTTAAGTGAATATAGAACAGTAAAATTACAACAAGACAGATATAAAATAGTACTTGGAAATTCAAAAACTTTATTTCATTGTAGTAGAAGTCAAAACATGTTTGATTACATCATAACACCATATTCAATGTCAAGTACAATATCTATCTTGATAAAACAAGTACATAATCCCATTACATGAATAGCCATTAAAAAGAAAGATAACAAGCTGGACTTTACTTCAGCAGTCCAAGCTTTCCAGAAGATAAGCGATCCAACTAGACTCCACTAGAACTTGGCCCAACCTGCGGACCTGAAGGGAGAAAAAGGATGGAAAAGAGGGGGTCAGACATAAAGTCTGGTGAATATGATAATTCTACAATACTATTACCAAAATAACTGGACTAAGGCATAAGCTGGAAAACAAGAAAACGTCTATGAAGAGCAGATTAAGGACATAGACAATCGCTAAAGGCAACGTTATAGGCGCTCCTAAATACTAAATGATAAACACTATACTGCACCACACCAGTCACCCTAAAGATTCATCCCACTTAGCTTCACTTAAAAACTTTCCCAATGGCTTTACGTACCCCTAGCTGACTACATAGGTGCCGCCTGCCCCTATCTCCACTAGGTGTACCCTACTTCCCATTATTCGATCGGCTCCCTAACTCGTAGATACCCGTGCTGGCCCCACAGTGGGGTGTATCACTCCCCTAAAGTGGCAACCTGATACAACGGACATGCACGGCTTATACCTACACGATGCAACAACGTCTTACCTACCAGCCCGGGTCCACACACGCATATGAAACCCGTTGGACTTGCGTTGCCACCGCTCCCTGTTTTGGCCTCTTATAGTCAAACCAGTATGTGTGTCCCGTCCTCGACTTGGGTCGAGCCCACAAAGATACGTTTTGGGATACTGGTTGAAATGGGCCCCCACTATTTACCACAAGCATTCCACCTAAGCTTGTCCCCATTAGTCCATCCCACTTAACCCACTTAGTCATGTTCATTTACATGTGTGTTTGGTTAAGTCTAATCGTATTTCAAATGCCTCTAAAGGCAACCACCAGATTCCTCATGCCACCCAAGGCACCTACTTAACCCCCATGTCCCCCCTTACATGATTATCTGGTTAAGTATTTCTTAGTTCATTAAGGCCATAACCTCATAAAGACCTCTCACATTAGACTGGCATTTATGGCAGCTGGATTTGCCGGGCGGGTCCGGGCAGTCTTACACCATAAAAGAGTCTAACCTCGTGTCTTTACAACTGTTATGCTTTAGTTTGGGCCTAGGACCTCTCACATTGGGCCGACATTTGTGACTACTGGATTTGCCGGGCGGGTCCGGGCAGGTTTACATCACAAACGGGTCCAACCTCGTGTCCTAAGCATTGATTATTAATAATAATCCACTTTCCCCCAATTTTAATAATTCCCTACTTGAATTATTAATTACTTCCAATTTTTAACAATGTCCATAATTGACTCAATTATGGACATCCATTCATGGTATGCAAAATCTTACAAAATTGCACCCAATTTATTAATTCCTAATATTACCCCTACCCCATGTTTGAACGTTTATTCGCAAAAATATATGTTAGACTCGAATAGCCTAACTCATAGCATAAAAGAGATTATCATAATAACAACATGTATATGTGACCAAATGAATCATAATAAGGGGTGAAACTTGCATATGTCCAACTTGCATAGATTATACATGTCATGGATCTAAAGGTGTCAACTTGTTCAAAATTCACCTAATATGATCTCAATCAATTTTCATAAACTTACATATGAACATGTGTGAATCAACATCATCTAATTTTTTAACAACATGGTTTTATATGGGTACACCTAACTCAATAGGCAAATTCCCATAATCAAGTTTTATTTAATTATAGTTTCAAGTTTATGGGTACACCTAACCTAATAGGCAAATTCCCATAAACAAGATCCATTTAAATAAAAAAAACATAACTTTAAGCATGTTCCAACAACATCATGATTTTACAACATAATATAGCATGATTTATAACATGGCATAGTATGATAGTATAACATAGCTTGACATGATTCTCAACATAGCACGGCATAGCATAAGAGAATTTACAACATAGCATGACATAGCATATATAATTTACATCATACGACAATATAATAACATAATAAGAGATCCACAATATATAGAATTTACAATTACAAATCACATCACTTTCTTGTGATCCATTCATAACTGAGTCAAATTAGTTTGTAATAGTCTTGTGAGAATCATCATACTCACCAACAAAAGAAAAGAATTAGAGAAAGAGAGATCTTTTGATTTGATTTGTGTAGATTTAGTTGTAGATGATTAGGCTTCCTCTTCTTAGTTTGTGACGGCTATGCTGAACTCCATGGCAGCAGCATGATGGTAGCTTCTCTAATTTTACAAGTGATTTAGGTCTAGGGTCTACCCACTTATTTATAGATTTTTAGAATTCATTTAGGCCATTAGATTTAACCTAGAAATAACCGCAGCCGTTCAGACAAGATGGGGTTTATCTTGTTGACTCAGCAATGAGTCAGAAGTGACTCAGCAAACACTCAGCAATATATATATATATATATTCTACAATGTACACATTAGATACATCCCCCCCTTTCTACACACTTATTATTGTTTTTATATACATATTAGATACATCCCCTCTCTTACACACTTATTAATATTTTTATATTCATATTAGATACATCCCCTCTTCTACATGCTTATTAATATTTTAGCAACTTTAGTGTTAATAGAAAATTCGGGGTGTTACACAACTGGTGGTGGAGGAACATTGGCTGGACCTGCAGCGGCCCTAGCCTCCAATAGCCTCCTATACCATCCTGGTATCGTTACACCGTCGGGTAGATTAAGATCTTCAGCCATGTTGAAACGAAAAAGTAAAGATTCAAAATGGAGAATTCAAAAGATAAAGATATGTGGCTATTAGGGATTATGTTTTTCTTAAAAAAAATTCTCTTTAAATTTCTCATTAAAACATGTTTTTGAAAACACTTCCAAAAATAACTATTTCTCTAAAGTATTTTTATCTGTTCTGGTAACCTTAAGCTCTGATACCAAGTGTACCACCCCACATCCATTAATGTCACTCACAAAGGGAATGCATTAACTTCCATGGAGGTTATAAGTGAATATAGAATAGAAAAATTACAACAAGACAGATAATAAATAGTACTTGGAAATCTAAAACTTCATTTTATTGCAGCGGAAATTAAACATGTTTGTTACATCATAAAACCATAGATCATAACCAAGTACAATATCCATCTTCATAAAAACAAAATACATAATCCCATTACATAAATAGCCATTAAAAAGATGACAAGCTGGACTTTACTTCAACAGTCCAAGATTTCCAAAGAGAGATGAAGCAATTCAATCAAACTCCACTAGAGCTGGGCCCAACCTGAGGACCTGGAGGGGGAAAAAGGATAGAAATAGAGGGGTTCAGACATAAAGTCTGGCGAGTATGATAATTCTAACAATACTATTATCAAAATAACTAGACTAAGGCATAAGCGGGAAGACAAGTAAATGTCTATGAACTCTTAGGAAGATAAAGATAGCGTTTAAGATAACGTTAAAGATAACGGTAAAGGCACACCTAATTACTAACGAATGATTACTACACTGCACCGCACATTACTACACTGCACCACACCAGTCACCCTATTGTTTGATCCCACTTGCTTCACACAGAAACTTTATAAATAGCCTTACGTACCCCTAGCTGACTACATAGGTGCCGTCTGCCCCTATCTCCACTAGGTGTACCCCACTACCCACTTTCGATCGGCTCCCTACTCGTAGATACCCGTGCTGGCCCCACAGTGGGGTGTATCACTCCCCTAAAGTGGCAACCCGATACAACTTGAGAATGCACAGCTTATACCTACATGATGCAACAACGTCTTACCTACCAGCCCGGGTCCACACACGCATATGAAACCCGTTGGACTTGCGTTGCCACCGCTCCCCGTTTTGGCCTCTTATAGTCAAGCCCAGTATGCGTGTCCCGTCCTCGACTTGGGTCGAGCCCACAAAGATACATTTGGGATACTGGTCGAAATGGGCCCCCACAAGTTACCCACCTAAGCTTGTCACTAGTATATCCCACTTAACCCTCTTAGTCATGTTCATTTACATGTGTGTTTGGTTAAGTCTTACTAATCGTATTTTACATGCCACTAAGGGCACCCCCTAGATTCCTTATGCCACCCAAGGCACCTACTTAACCACCATGTCCCACCTTACATGTTTATCTGGTTAAGTATTTCTTAATTCATTCTGGCCATAACCTCATAAAGACCTCTCACATTAGACTGGCATTTATGGCAGCTGGATTTGCCAGGCGGGTCCGGGCAGTCTTACACCATAAAAGAGTCTAACCTTGTGTCTTTACAACCGTTATGCTTTAGTTTAGGCCTAGGACCTCTCACATTGGGCTGACATTTGTGACCACTGGATTTACCGGGCGGTTCCGGGCAGGTTTACGTCACAAACGAGTCCAACCTCGTGTCCTAAGCATTGATTGACAACTTTCAATCTTTTACCCCAGTTTTAATAATTCCCTATCCAAATTATTAATTAAGTCCACTTTTATTGATGTCCATAATTGACTCAATTATGGCCATCCACTTATGGCATGCAAAATCATATCAATTGCACCCCAACTTCTTAATATTAAATCCTTAATATTACCCCTACCCCACGTTTATACGTTCGCTTATTCAACGCAGAATATACGTTAGACTCGAATAGTCTAACTCATAGCACAAAGATAAATTATCACAACATATAGACAATTAAAATGAGTCTAATCATAATAGGGGTGAAACTTGCATAAACTACACATGTTAAGGATCCAAAAGGTGTCAACTTGTTAAATGTCACAATTTACATGATATGATCATAACCCAAATTTATGTATAAACTTGCATATGGGTTTTAGGCAACATAATGATGGTGTGAACTAGCATAGAATTTCACATATGTCATAGCATAATTCTAGATGTCATAAGGGATGTCATGGCATGTGTTCATACTAATCAACCTAAACTTGCATATGTGATTTGTCATATAGATCAACATAACCCAAATAATATCAACATCATGATTTGATTAACATGAACTAGTTAGCATAGATAGTAACATCATGGCTTTTTAACATGTATGATTCATCACAACTTAGCATAGAAACTATCAACATACATAACATCATCATAGCATGATTTACAACATACATAGCATAGGATTAATAACATACATGATAGCATATGACAATTCACATCATCTACTCACAATCCATTCATGACTTAACCTAAATAAAATGATAATAACCTTGTTAAGACTATCATACTCACAATTTAGAGAAGAAAAGAGAGAGTTTTGCTTTGCTTTAGGGTTGAGAGAATTAGAATTGAATTTGCTTTTCTTCTTTCTTAGTTGGCGGCGGCTCCATTGATTTCCATGGCGATGGTATGACGGTAAATATTCTATTTTAATTAGGTTTAGGGTTAGCATTAGGATGTATTTATAGGTGTAGGAAGTTATTTAGGACCATTAGATTAACCCTGAACCATGAGAACCAATCAAATGCAAAATCTGCATTTGAGCGAATCGGCCCACAGGTTGACAGCCAAACACCCTGGATTAACCCCTAGTCGACCCAGCGAGGCTTGGGTCGACCTCAAAAATGGGTCGGTTCGGTTATTCCCCCTCCCAATTCGCTGTTTTGAGCTTTTTCGCATATTTATTTTTTTAATTTTTTATTTTATATATATATATCAATATATATATTTCTCTGCGCAACCCATTTCACTTAATTCTTTTCTATAAATTAAGTATACTTTAATTTGTGAATTTTAATGTTATAAAATTACGGGGTGTTACAGTTAGATATGAAGTATGACCAGTTTTACTTCATGGGATGAATAGGTTGGGGTTTTTAAATTTAACAAGTGATTACTTCAGTAAGGTTCGCTAATCCCGACTAGTTTGGATAAACCATAATTTGGTTTGAATTGATATTTGAAAGAAGATTAAAGAATAAATTTAAAGAATTTATCTTTGATAAGATTAATGGGAAACTTTCCCAAAGTATAAGAATATTTGAATAAAAGAATGTTCTGAATTGGAATGAGGCATATACTGTGCTTGTTTAACACTTGTTTATTATATACGCGAGTTATTCAGAAAGACCGGGTTTATCCCATTTTGAATAACTGATTCAACGATGTGTCGAGGATGAAGACGGTGGTCGAAGACCGGAGGTCCTCACATCGTTTGGATAATTACTGATGATCTTGATTGGGATGTACACCCAAGAGGAGGGAATCAGTTGGTGATCGTCCAGACGTACTTGGAGATCGATGGATATGCGAGGTACACGGTGCCTCCGGTTTCGTTCAGACCCGGAACTGACTTGTAAATGAACTGTGTGTCTGACACTAGATTTCATTCTGTGTGATTGATATCGGTTGCATAGCGTGAATTGCCTGTGTGGCATGCTGAGATGGAAATGATCAAGGCTTCTGTTGAAAAGCAAAGTCTTGTGGTTGATGATCAAAGCACCGCCTGTGTGGCATAGCTTTATGTAGCGTTAATTCGCGAGCCTCACACCCCGGTGTGAACCAAAAACGGGAGAGGACCTCAGAGAGGGCATGCGTTTCCTTTTAGCTAGGGTGGTGTCAGTGACCTACCGGCCCTGACATTTATATTATTTTCACCTGTGTGGTTGTTGGATTGCGAGGCGCCTCGGATATATCGGTGACTATGTGGAGCCGATGGAATCATTTGGCTCATTTACGCCCCAAAGGGCGAGGAAACGCAGTGTACAGGAATTATAATCCACATGGTGGAACGACCCTGACGATCCATGGGGCAGTTGCGCTGTTCCTGAGACATGGGCTAATTGTCTCGAATTCGGTGAGGACGATCCCTTGCCTCGGTTCACAGATGGAAGTCCAACTTCCAATACGCAACTTTGCGGATTTAGTTGTAAACCTATATATGGCGACATAGTGGTATGGAGCACTTATGTCGTCTATGATTGATACTTATGATTGAAATTGTTTTGACATTATACACTTATAGTAATAATAAAACATGAAATTTAGCGTATCAAGCATTCTTTGGCTATTATAAGGTAAAACCCTATCCTCCGGCTTGTGTTGCATTGTGTGATGGGACCTGGGTCATATAATAGCTTCATTGTTCTTTATTTAGCATTGCGTTGTTGTTTTATGCACTGGTATTCTTGGGAGGAAACCCGTTCCGTGTTATACGGCGTGGTCCCTTGATTTACATAACTTTAAAATAAAGATTAATAACTGTTTTAGTTCTCACACCAGTCACATGACTGACCTGGAGTTTATTGTTTTAACCTAAACTCTGGGTGCCCCTATTTTCGACATGGGCAGCTAGTAGTTTTGGTTCTCATATTTATATTCACATGATCCTGGTTTACAGCTGGAATGATATTCAAAAAGTTTCGTATCCGTATATCTCCTTCAGTTGTGTTTTGTATTATTTTGCGCTACAGTAATGTAATTTAAATCTCTGATATTTATCGAATGTGTAATATTTATTCATTCTCTGTAATATTCTTGTATTCTGATGGAATTGTTGTAATAAGCAATGAAGTGTTCTTCTGTTTGTGTCCCGATGTGGCTTGTTCTCAATTCAATCCGGGCTTCCCGTTAGGGGGATTTCGGGTCGTTTCATTTTGGTATCAGAGCTTTGGTTTACAGAGCTCGGAGAACAAGACATGTTAGAACCGAACAAAAGAATTCATCAGAGATTGGATTAGTAATATCCAATGATAATGACTCGTTAGAGATAGGATCAGTAGTATCCTAGAACGAGTGTGAAGAGTGATGTTTTTTTAAATATAATTGAAAACAATTTTTGTTTTGAAAATTTAAAACAATTATTCGTATTTGAATATTATTTTTATATTGATTTGGACAATCGAGTATATAGAGATTTTAATGTACGTTTGATCCACGTGTATTGAAGCCTCAAATATACTGGATGGATATAGAATCACACACTAGTCGCCCGGGCATGATTAAACTGATGACGTACGGCATCAGTAGTCTGTTTTCGAGTTTTGAAAGTGGGATATCTATATATTTCCATTTGACTGGTGTGAGAACCAAAATTAGATAGGGCTTATTGTTGTGAATTAGCATCAAAAATCTGATTTTTGGACTATGTATCAAAGTTATGAATTTGAAAAGCTAATCAACTAATTGATTACTGGTTGTGTTGTTTGATTATTGGTTGATTAATTTAAATTCGAACCATCTAGCCAAATTATATCAAAAGTTAAACTGAACTGAAATTTATTGGAAATTGCATGCATATACATGTACATACATTGAACAGGTCATAGCAAGGAGGCTAGAGAAGAGGAATAAAATAGTTTGCCCGACAAATAGGTACATGTTTATTGCATTTCGTGGGGTTTTTGATGATTCCATGAGCCGATTGGCCGTTTCTTTTTCTTTTTGGATTGGAGAGGCCTGTATGGCAATTTCGGGATTTTCCCGGTGCTCCCGTGCAAGGGAGGTTATGGCGAAATTTTTCGAAAATTTAGGGTGTTAGCCAAATTTTTGAAGAATTTGAAAAGTTCTTAGAAACTGAAAAGTTGAAGAACTTAAGCCGTAATGAAAATAATGAAAGTTGAGTTGGTTTGTAAAACAACTTTCAGCTTCGTTCCTTTTCGAGGACGAAAAGTTTTAAGTGGGGGAGACTGTAATAACCCGGAAATCGGAGCCAATTTAAAATTTTTATTTTGGCAATTTTAGTGAATTTTGAATATTTAAAATGATTTATTTTAAATAATAACGACGAGAAAGTTATTTTGAATAGAATTAGAATGAATATATTTATTTGAATCGACGTTTGAATATAAATATTTTATTTTAATTATAAAAGGAATTGAAAATGGCGCAGTAGTTTGAATATTCGATTTCAAATTTCAAATGAATGTACAGGATTCAAAATAAACCGGATTTTGGCAAAACCAAAAATATTAGAATTTATTGTAGAATATCTTTCCAGCGAATCCGAAAAATTGAAATTTCATAGCGGGGATAAAAAGTTATGCCCAGATGAAAATTCAGAATAGTCGCTATGGAAAATATAGCCCTTAAAAATGGAAATTTTGCAAATGACCTCTATTGTCGACAAAACCACTTTTGTTGGATCCGGGATGTCGAATTATTGCTAGATTCCAAAATTCATAATTTTCTGAATCAATATGTGAGCATGGCGAAGGAAAACGTGTTTTGACAGTTTCAGTCAATTTCGATCGACCAGAAAATGACCATTTTTCAAATGGTCTCAGAATTTGACGAAAGTAGTTTTGTTAGGACCGTATCGTCAATTCGAAGCTAGAAAATATTTTTCGGGAATTTTTAGAGTTAATATGTGGTCCCGGTAAATTGAAATGTGCATTCAAATTCAATATATAGATTTATAATTTGATTTTAACGAAAACTGATCGTAACAGCCAAATTGAGTTATGAAACATATCCATTGTGTTCGTAATGGTGGTATTTGGCCAGGGGCGACAGTCTTTGGGTTTGAATTGAAGTTCGAACGAAAAATTAACTTTATGGAGAATAATTATATAATTAAATTAATATTTAAATTTAAAACCCTCATCCCTATTGTTATAATCGGTCAACCCCCTTCCCTTTCCCTCCAGACCCGATTCAATAAGAAAAAGAAAAAAAACGTCGTCCACAGACCCTCCCCCCCCATAAATTGATTGACGGAACCGCCTCCTCCCCCATCACCGCGACCGCCGGACCCCCTCTTCCCCCCTCCAAGCTGAAGCGCCGCGCCTCCTTCTGTCTCTTACCCCTCCAGTTCGCAACCCCAAACCCACCTCCACCGCGAGAACCGACGGCCTCCCTCTTTCTCCGATGCCCCAAAAACTCGACGCCCCCTCTTCTGAACCCGTCGCCGTGCCATTAGCCCCACTACCTGACCACCCATGGCTTCCTCCACAGCTTCCTGGCTCCACCGCAGTCCTTCAGTTGAGCCACCACATCTCAGACCACTCGAGGCCCTAAGAATGTGAGTTTTCTTCTCCAATTTAATCTTTTTGATTTTATTTTTGATTAAAGATGAGATCTTTAGATTATAAAGCATATAATTTTCAGTTTATAAAGATTATATATTTTTATACGAACGTAATGAATATAAAAATATGATTTATATATAAGTGGCGTTATAAAAGAAGTGATTTTTTATTTGCAAAGGTATGGTTTTTACTTGAGAAAAGATTGGATTTTTATTCGTATAAAGATAGGATTTTTAGTTTATAATAATAATATATTTATATAAAGAAAGCTATGATTTTTATATGAATAACTTTGAATAAAAATACTATTTTTATATGTATATCTTTGCAGTAAAAATTTGATTTTTATTATATGAACAATGATAAAAAGATGTGATTTTTAATAAGTAAAGACGAGATTTTTATCATAGTAAAGACGATATTTTTATCATAGAAAGGTGATCTTTTTATATATAGAAAGGCGGGATTTTTATATATGAAGCGAAATAAAAATTTGATCTTTATATAAGAAGTAGAAATGTAAAAATATAATTTTTATATAGAAATAAGCGTTGTAAAATATAAGAAATTGAAATAAAAATATGATTTTTATTTATCGGGATAAAGCGATAAAAATATCATTTTTACTGTGAACAGCGGGAAAAGATGGCGATGGTATCGATTGAAATCAAAACGAAACCCGAACAGTTCAGAAGGAAAGCACGGAGGAGTGGAACCCTCGGTGAGAACTCCTCACTTTTATTTTAATTTCTAGTTTGAAGTATATACTAGAATGCAGACTGTGCTTAGGAGCACCCAACACCCGTCGTCCGCAGACCATGGATGACTTATTTGTTTGATTGATGTGTTGTGAAATTTAATTGTATGATGTGGAATGATTGAATATTTTATAGTTAAAAATATAATTTTTAACATGTATATAAAATAAATATTTATAAACAAATCGGATGATTTGTTTATGTACACCCATTTGACTGATATTGATTGGGACGATAAATTTTACACATTGTCCAATTTCACAAATAAAAATCTGTGTTTGTTGATTTGAAACCCCACACGGGTGTTGGGGATGATATTTGGCTTACACTAATCCCAATTATTTAGCTATATGTCGATCGATTGGTTGACAGACAGTGTAAGCGTTAATTATTTATATTTAATGCTCATGCAGTTGTGTCGTGCACTCTGGATGATGGTTGATTATTTATCGTTGCTATTATATACATGTGCTTTAGGGAATCCATATAATTAACATTATATGGTAATTGATTGGGCCTCATTCCAATTTGGAAAATAAAGAATATTATAAAATGAAATTTCATGTGTTGAATAAATGAAAATTCATGTGTTGAATAAAAATGAAAATTCATGTGTTGAATAAATGAAAATTCATGTGTTGAATAAAAATGAAAATTCATGTGTTGAATAAATGAAAATTCATGTGTTGAATAAAAATATATATTCATGTGTTGAATAAAAGAAAATTCATGTGTTGAATAAAATATATATTCATGTGTTGAATAAAAGAAAATTCATGTGTTGAATAAAATATATATTCATGTGTTGAATTAAAGAAAATTCATGTGTTGAATAAAATATATATTTATGTGTTGAATAAAATATATATTCATGTGTTGAATAAAATATATATTCGTATGCTGAAGAAAATATTCATTTGTTGAATAGAATAACAAAGTTATTGAAATATATAAAGCCGTGCTGATTAGATATGCGCCATTTGAACGAGAATGATATTTATATCGATTTTATTCATTTTTGTAATGAATATCGAAAAGGAAGTGATTTCAAAATATAACATTTTGAAAATATTATCATTCATATACTAATGATATGGAATGTTCAATTTTGATCTGAAATTGAATATGAAGTTAAAATCGTTTTGAAATGAATTTAAAACGATTTATAAAATACGTTTTGAAAGGAAATCGACGTAATATATATAATATATATTATATATATAATGGCCTGAATAGAACGCGCTGCGCTGCGGCAGTTCGCGAATTTCGACCATTGACTTCGAATGGACATTTCTGGAGATCCGACCATCGGATTCTCCTAAAATCGGAATTGGGTTCGTATCAAAAAGAGCTTTCTAACGAATATTAGAGATTTGAAATCTAATGGTTGGATTTGGAATTAGGTCCAAATCAAATTTGGAAAATGTTGCTGTAAGTGCAGTTCGATGATCGTTGATGGAAATCGACTGTACGAGCCTTGATAAAATTATTAAAAATAGCAATAATTTGTGTAAAATCATAAGAAATGATTTGGATAGAATTGGGGTGAAAAATTCCATATTTGAAAAGATAAAAATAGATTTTTATCGAAATGAACTGGTTTTGAACTAGAATTATAATCCCATTTATTTTTAAAATAAATAAAGTGGATTTGAAATGGTTTTTAAAATAACTAGAATTTCCAATATATAAATTGGAAATGGATTTGAATCGAAATTATCTTTGGAATATTTTGATATTGAATTTCGTGATTATACAGATATTGTAATGGAAATTTGAAAGATATATTTATATCGTTATTTCCAATACGATATTTGTTGGTTGTAGTATTTGATATTGAATATAAGCCAATATATTTTCTATTCAGAGCCTTGTATTTAATATCAAATGGGATTTGGGTTTGTGTCAATGTTGTCTTCATTAACACTGTTCTTAAACCCAGTTGAGAAAAAGATTAATTTTTTTTTATAGATTTAATGAAGTGTACCAATTTAATAATATTTAATTGTAATTGAATTGGAATTGATTTTTGGGTTTATCGTGAACTGTGTTTTAACGACATTCGTTCTTTAATCCGATTTACAGTGAAATGAGATTTGGAATTTATAAATATTTTTGATAAGATTTAAAGGAAATTTTCCAAAGTAAAGTTTTCCAATTTAATAAAATAAATTGGAATGGAATGGAATTCAATTTAGTAATAATCGAAGTGATATTCCGTGGAGGAAGACTGCTAATATATCTGGAATTTAAAAGGCATTGCCGTTATTCCATTTATATTAATTGGAAGTTTATATCGATTATATATATCAATTTGTTTTCCATGAAGATTCCATCGTTAATGGAATGTGATTTCGGGTTTATCGTGAACCGTGTTTTAAATGACATTGGTTCTTTAACCCTGTTAAAGACAGGTTATGATTTCCCAAGTTAAATAATCATTGATAGTGATTAATAGGAAGATTAAAACCAAGTGGAGTTTTAATGAATCTTTAATTAGATTGAAATAATCGAGAATGGAGTATCACCAGTTTTTCTCCAGGCGATAGTTATATCTTTAATTAGATTTGAACGTGAAATGGTAATTGAATTTACCGATAACACCATTGTGTAAGATATGAAGTATGACCAGTTTTACTTCATGGGATGAATAGGTTGGGTTGGGAAATTTAACAAGTGATTACTTCGGTAAGGTTCGCTAATCCCGACTAGTTTGGATAAACCATAATTTGGTTTGAATTGATATTCAAAAGAAGATTAAAGAATAAATTTAAAGAATTTATCTTTGATAAAATTAATGGGAACCTTTCCCAAAGTATAAGAATATTTGAACAAAAGAATATTCTGAATTGGAATGAGGCGTATGTTGTGTTTGTGTAACACTTGTTTATTATATACGCAAGTTATTCAGAAAGACCGGGTTTATCCCATTCTGAATAACTGATTCGACGATGTGTCGAGATTGAAGACGGTGGTCGAAGATCGGAGGTCTTCACATCGTTTGATTAATTGCTGATGATCTTGATTGGGCTGTACACCTAAGAGGAGGGAATCAGTTGGTGATCGTTCAGACGTACTTGGAGATCGATCGATATGCGAGGTACAAGGTGCCTCCGATTTCGTACAGACCCAGAACGGACTTGTAAATGGACTGTGTGTCTGACATTGGATTTCATTCTGTGTGATTGATATCGGTTGTATAGCATGAATTGCCTGTATGGCATGCTGAGATGCAAATGATCAAGGGTTCTGTTGAAAAGCAAAGTCTTGTGGTTGATGATCAAAGCACCGCCTGTGTGGCATAGCTTTATGTAGCGTTAATTCGCGAGCCTCACACCCCGGTGTGAACCAGAAAAGAGAGAGTACCTCAGGGATGGCATGCGTTTCCTTCTACCTAGGGTGGTGTCAGGGACCTACCAGCCCTGGCATTTATATTATTTTCACCTGTGTGGTCATTGGATTGCGAGGCGCCTCGGATATATCGATGACTATGTGGAGCCGATGGAGTCATTTGGCTCATTTACGCCCCAAAGGGCGAGGAAACGCAGTGTTCATGCATTATAATCCACATGTTGGACCGGCCCTGACGATCCACGGGGCAGTTGCGGTTGTTCCTGAGACATGGGACAATTGTCTCGAATTCGGTGAGGACGATACCTTGCCTCAGTTCACAGATGGAAGTCCAACTTCCAATACACGACTTTGCGGTTTTAGTTGTAAACCTGTATATGGCGACATAGTGGTATGGGGCACTTAGGCCGTCTATGATTGATACTTATGATTGAAATTATTTTGATACTATACACGTATAGTAATAATAAAACATGAAATTTAGCGTATCAAGCATTCTTTGGCTATTATAAGGTAAAACCCTATCCTCCGGCTTGTGTTGCATTGTGTGATGTGACCTGGGTCTTATAATAGCTTCATTGCTCTTTATTTAGCATTGCGCTGTTGTTTCATGCACTGGTATTCTTGGGAGGAAACCCGTTCCGTGTTATACGGCGTGGTCCCTTGATTTACCTAACTTTAAAATAAATATTAATAACTGTTTTAGTTCTCACGCCAGTTACATGACTGACTTGGAGTTTATTGTTTTAACCTAAACTCTGGGTGCCCCTATTTTCGACACGGGCAGCTAGTAGTTTTGGTTTTGCAGATTTGTATTCACATGATCCTGGTTTACTGTTGGAATGATATTCAGAAAGCTTCGTATCTGTATATCTCCTTCAGTTGTGTTTTGTATTATTTTCTAATGTAGTAATGTAATATAAATCTCTGATATTTATCGAATGTGTAATATTTATTCATTCTCTGTAATATTCTTGTTTTCTGATGGAATTGTTGTAATAAGCAATGAAATGTTCTTCTGTTTGTGTCCCGATGTGGCTTGTTCTCAATTCAATCCGGACTTCCCGTTAGGGGGATTTCGGGTCATTTCATTTTGGTATCAGAGCTTTGGTTTACAGGGCTCAGAGAATAAGACACGTTAGAACCGAACGAAAGAATTCATCAGAGATTGGATTAGTAATATCCAATAAGAATGACTCGTTAGAGATAGGATCAGTAGTATCCTAGAACGAGTGTGAAGAGTGATGTTTTTTAAAATATAATTGAAATCAATTTTTGTTTTGAAAATTTAAAACAATTATTCGTATTTGAATATTATTTTTATATTGATTTGGACAATCGAGTATATAGAGATTTTAATGTACGATTGATCCACGTGTATTGAAGCCTCAAATATACTGGATGGATATAGAATCACACTTTAGTCGCCCGGGCATGATTCTACTGATGGCGTACGACATCAATAGTCTGTTTTCGAGTTTCGAAAGTGGGATATCTATATATTTCCATTTGACTGGTGTGAGAACGCAATTAGATAGGGCTTATTGTTGTGAATTAGCATCAAAAATCTGATTTTTGGACTATGTATCAAAGTTATGAATTTGAACAGCTAATCAACTAATTGATTGCTGGTTGTGTTGTTTGATCATTGGTTGATTAATTAAAATTTGAACCATCTAGCCAAATTGTATCAAATGTTGAACTGAATTGAAATTTATTGGAAATTGCATGCATATACATGTACATACATTGAACAGGTCATAGCAAGGAGGCTAGAGAAGAGGAATAAAATTGTTTGCCCGACAAATAGGTACATGTTTATTGTATTTCGTGGGGTTTTTGATGATTCTATGAGCCGATTGGCTAGCCGCTTGGTTGTTTCTTTTTCTTTTTGGATTGAAGAGGCCTGTATGGCAATTTCAGGATTTTCCCGGTGCTCCCTTGCAGGGGAGGTTATGGCGAAATTTTAGGTGTTAGCCAAATTTTTGAAGAATTTGAAAAGTTCTTAGAAACTGAAAAGTTGAAGAACTTAAGCCGTAAAGAAAATAATGAAAGTTGAGTTGGTTTGTAAAACAACTTTCAGCTTCGTTCGTTTTCAGGGACAAAATGTTTTAAGTGGGGGAGATTGTAATAACCCGGAAATCCGACCCAATTTAAAATTTTTATTCTTGCAATTTTAGTGAATTTTGAATATTTAAAATGATTTATTTTAAATAATAACGACGAGAAATTTATTTTGAATAGAATTAGAATGATTATATTTATTTGAATCGATGTTAGAACATAAATATTTTATTTTAATTCTAAAAGGAATTGAAAATGGCGCGGAAGTTTGAAAGTTCGATTTCAAATTTCAAATGAATGTACAGGATTCAAAATAAACTGAATTTGGCGAAACCAAAAATATTAGAATCTATTGCAGAATATATTTCCAGAGAATCCGAAAAATTGAAATTTCATAGCGTGGATAAAAAGTTATGCCCAGATGAAAATTCAGAATAGTCGTTATGGAAAATATAGCCCTTAAAAATGGAAATTTTGCAAATGACCTCTATTGTCGACAAAACCACTTTTGTTGGATCCAAGATGTCGAATTATTGCTAGATTCCAAAATTCATAATTTTCTGAATCAATATGTGAGTGTGGCGAAGGAAAACGTGTTTTGACAGTTTTAGTCAATTTCGATCGACCAGAAAATGACCATTTTTCAAATGATCTCAGAATTTGACAAAGTTAGTTTTGTTAGGACCATATCATCAATACGAAGCTAGAAAATATTTTTCGGGAATTTTTAGAGTTAATATGTGGCCTCGATAAATTGAAATGTGCGTTCAAATTCAATATATTGATTTATATTTTGATTTTAACGAAAACTGGTCATAACAGCCGAATTGGGTGACGAAACATATCCCATTGTGTTTAGAATGGGCGTATTTGGCTAGGGGCGACAGTCGTTAGGTTTGAATTGAAGTTCAAACGAAAAATTAACTTTATGGAGAATAATTAGATAATTAAATTAATATTTAAATTTAAAACACTCACCCCTCTTGCTATAATCGGTCAACCCTCCTTCCCCTTACCTCCAGAACCGAATCAATAAGAAAAAGAAAAGAAAAACGTCGTCCACAGACCCCACCCCATAAATCGATCGACGGAACCGCCTCCTCCCCCGCGACCGCCGGACCCCCTCTTCCCCCCCCCCCTTACAAGTCGAAGAGCCGCGCCTCCTTCTGTGAAACACCCCACCTCCGTTAGGGTCACTCTCAAAGGGAATGCCCTAATTTTGGTGGAGGTTTATAAGTACAAGTCACAGATATACAAGACAGATATAAGAACACATATTTGTAAACAGCGGAAGAACAACAAACTTTTATTTCATAAAGTCAAATACGTGTTACAACAACATCCTTTCCAAAAACATAACGTAACACTTTCATAATCTGTCTTGAGTACATTATTTAAAGAAGCATAAATAAAACGTAGATAAACTGCAAAAGCCCCATAGTGGATTGTCCAAAGCCATAGTTCAAAATAGGAAAGTCCAAGCAATACATTTCTCTACTTCAAGCTGGATGTCCAGGCTGATCAAGCTGCTGTGTTCCCTCCCTGAGGACCTGGGGGGGAAACGGAAGAAAGAAGACGAAAGAAAAATAGAGTCAGACATAAAGCCTGAGTAAGTCTAGTACTATTTTGTCTATGAATAAAGAACTGGGTATGACAAGTAAAACAGGAAGTGGGCAACATTATAAACTTGGTTAAGTTATCTAGGGTCGAATATACTATCGTACCCCATGTTAATCTCTGAACCCATATAAACTAGTTTCCAATTTGCACCCCAAAATCAGGGTGATGTGATCCATTCTACGATGATCGGCTCCTACTCGCAAAGTTACATGTGTCTTACGGCCCCCGATGTCTGTAGTTACCTATGCTGGTCCCACCATGGGGTGTATCTAGTCCCATAGTGGCAACCCGACACAACCTTAGAGTGTAAAGGTATGCTACTGGTGTCCAGTGCTTTATTTTTCTGCGCCGGAGTGCGTGCACGCCCGCACACCGTTAGAACCTACACTGCTACACCACCGCCGTCGATTTGACCTCTTACAATCAGCCCAGTAATCGTGCCCCACCCTGCCTAGTTTCAGGGTATCCTGATACACCTTCTAGGGTTACTGCTGAAAAGGGTCCCCCGTTACTAGGTTTTCTATCTCTAGCCAACATGCTAAGTTGGTTAAGTGTTACCTAACCTAACCCCACCAGTCCGCTTAGTTTAGCATGTTCCATTTTGATTAAGTCTTTAGTTCACTTAATCCTATCAATCCTGACTCAGCCTTAATTGTCTTATTAAGGCCCTGACCTCTCACATTAGACAGGTATTGTTGTGGCTGCCTGTTGCCGGTTGGTTCCGGGCAGTCTTACGCCACAACTCAGTCTAACCTCGGGTCCTTATTGGGCTCCATGTTTAACCTCCCACATTGGATAGGTATTGTTGTGACTACTGGACAGCCGGGCGGTTCCGGGCAGGTTTACATCATAACTCAATCCAACCTCGGGTTAAACACATCGTCTTTTCTACATTTACATATCTTGTCATTCTTCTTTATTTATATGTAAATATTTGCGGCCCATTATTAAGTTAATGGTGTAAAGGTTACACCAATCATGGGCCCAACCCATACTTGACTTTGGGCCCTTCTATTTCATATTTTCATTCATTAATTAATTTTTAACCCAACGTTATTTTCCCCCGTTTTACACGTCCGTTTATATATATTGGGCTTAGCCTTTTAAAGCCCAATTTAGCCATGCGAAAAGGGGAGGCTTATGGCGTATACACAAAGAGGGGAAAGTGAGCGCATGAACTTGCATATGACGTTGGAAAATACATAATAGAAATTGGTGTACTTGCATAGTGGTGACATGTATTTTGGTCATAAAACATAGGTGACATAAATCAAGGCATGTAAACTTGCATAGGTTTAACTACAACATGAACCTATATTCTTATTTGGGCATAATGTCAAACATAAGCATGGCATAAATATTTTCTAGCATAAGCATAGCATAATGTCAAACATGAGCATGGCATAAATACTTCTAGCCTAAACATGGCATAATGTCGAACATAAGCATGGCATAAATACTTTTGGCATAAACACAAACATGTTATGCTCATAAGGTTTCTACATGTTTTCAAGGGGATACTTTGTTACCAACACAAAAGCATAGTTCAACTTAATCATGGTTTAAGTCTAATCACATAACGATGGTACAAACATACTTATGCCTAAATATTCCTAATCATGGTGTTTGCTTTAAACTTGCAAAAAGGGATTTTTGAGTCTAACCTAGCCATGTTTCACATATGTCATCATATAATTCTTTTAAACAAGATAAACTTAATCATGGATTTCAATTATGCCAAATATCACTCATAGCCTAGCCATATTCATAAGTTTGCAAAAGCATGACTTAATACATGGATTATGGTGTCAAAATTCCAACATAGTTTCAATTACTTGCAAAATGATTTATGCACCAAAAATATTCATCATGACGACATAATAACAAAGCCCCAAACTTGCATAAATTTCACTCAACTACATACATGTAGCTTCAACATAGACTACATACTTTGCGCAATATTCCAAACGTATATTTGCATAGAACTACCGCATGTAGTTCTTTATAACCTAATCCATAAATATCCAAACGTACATAAATTGATAAGAACGCATAAATATGAATTACTTCCATTGCCACAATTCAAGCATACACATCAACACAGTTGTTTATTATACCAAAGTAATACTCTACTTACAATGGTTTAATGAATTCTCTAGTTTAGGGATTGAAGACGCAAATTCCTTTGTTGAATTGATTAGCTTTAGGTTGCTTTGAATTGCTTTAGGCCTAGAACTTTCTTCCTAACTCTCTCTTTAGTCGGCGGCTACTCTTTGTCGTTCCTCAGCAACATGGCGGCTATAATCTTATTTTGAATGAATAGATTAGGGTTTAGTCTAGGGTTGTTTATATAGAGGTTAGGAATTGATTAGGACCCTTGATGTTGCTAGGTTAGATCATAGCCATTCATTAGGAAGAGAGACCAATAAAAACCCGCCACCTAGCCCTAATGACAAAGCAGACCACAGAAATTCGACCACACACCGACCTGGCCAGCCAGGTTGACTGGGCTCTACCAGGGCGATACCCCTGTCGACAGGGCTGTCGACAGCCCTGTCGACATGGGTAGCCCAGGTCGACAGCCCAGTCGACCTGGGTGGCTAGGCGGGTGTTTTATCCGCCTGGCCCATTGGGCCCCATTTCAAATTATTATTTTATTCTGTTTGAATTTTAAATTTAATTCAAAACTTCCGAAGGCCATATCTTCTTCATACGGACTCCGTTTTTCGAAAACTCGGACTCTATTTCGCGTATTTTTCCGAGACGAACGTAATGGCGTATCCCGTTTCCCTTAGTTCTTTGATTTGAATTTGATTATACTTTAATTCATGAATTTCACAGTTATAGAATTTTCGGGGTGTTACATTCTCCCCCACTTAAAAGGATTTCGTCCCCGAAATCTTCAAGTTAGGAGGAATGTAAATCCTAACATCCAATAATCCATCTACTCATCCATCAAACACGAGCATCCATTATCCTTAAAAGACTTCTAATGCTTCATGATCATATGCGAAGTGTGTGTGTACATGTACTTATCTAATGCAAAATCAGGCGGTCTACTGATTCAGTTGACCTCCTTAATGCGAATCATGTAAGTGCCATGAATCCATTATGTATGCAAATTTTCCTATTCTTGATTCTACATGAGTGCACAATCATTCAATACAAATGCAACATCCACATGTCAACATATTAATGCTCAACCATAGACGAAAGCAAACATATATGCATATGCAATATGAAGTGATTGAGCCGATCTAAAACCTAGATTGTGTGTGTATATGCAACCACGAGCAACCACTAGCAATCACTTGCAACCACTTGTAACCATCATCCATAACATGTTTCAACTACATGTTTCCATCCAAAGGGTTTCTACCTAAAAGATACGGTCGAGGAAATATACCTAAAAAGATAGATAAAAGCGCAACTTAAGGAAAAAGAAAGATCAAGGATGTACCCTCGAAAAGAAAAGGGTAAGCAGTGCGTATTCTAGCTTCAATTTCCCAAGTCGCGTCTCCCTCGGCGTCGCTCCACTGAACTTTGACGAGCTTGACTTCGCGGTTGCGTAGCTTATTTACTTCCGTCCCTAAGATGCGGGTTGGAACTCTTCTTATGGTTGCTTCGCGTTCCACTTCGGCCTCTTCAAGGATATTTGGCTCTACCACTTCAGCAGACTCATGTAGACACTTTCGGAGATGTGAAACGTGAAAAACGTTGTGGACTCCAGCCAACTTCTCGGGTAGCTCTAATCTATAGGCCATTTTCCCAATCTTCTCGATGATAGGGAATGGCCCTACGAATCTTGGCGCTAGCTTTCCTGTGGTTCCAAAACGAACAACGTTCCTTAGCGGTGATACCTTGAGAAAAACTCTGTCTCCAACCTCAAATTCAAGGTCGGTCCTCCTCTTGTCGGCATAGGACTTTTGTCTGTCTTGGGCCGTCTTCATCCTTCTTCGTATTAAGTCCACTTTCTCTGAAGTCTCTCGGATCATGTCTGGTCCAAGTATGAGCTTATCAGTAGACTCCCACCAACAAGTGGGCGATCGACACGGTCTTCCGTATAAAGCTTCGAAGGGCGCCATTCCGATGGTTGCTTGATAGCTGTTGTTGTAGGCAAATTCCACCAAAGGAAGGTGGTCTTCCCATGTCCCTCCGAAGTCAAGGACGCAAAGTCTTAAAAGGTCTTCCAAAACTCTGTTTACTCTCTCTGTTTGGCCGTCGGTTTGCGGATGATAGGCTGTGCTTAAGCATAACTGCGTTCCTACTGCTTCTTGTAGACTCCGCCAAAACTCGCTGGTGAAGATGGGGTCTCGGTCACTAACAATGCTAGATGGTATTCCATGGAGTCGAACGATTTCCTTAAGGTAAAGTGATGCTAGGGATGAGGCAGTTCTCTTACTTTTGACAGGTAAAAAGTGGGCGCTTTTAGTAAGCCTATCCACTATTACCCAAATACTAGTGTTGCCTCTCCTAGACCTAGGCAGCCCATCGATGAAGTCCATTGAGATGCTATCCCACTTCCACTGTGGGACCTCCAGAGGATGTAGCAGTCCGCCAGGCTTTTTCTGTTCCGCCTTAACCTGTTGGCACACCATACACTTAGAAACGAATTCTGCCACGTCCTTTTTCATGCCGTTCCAAAAGAAAGTCCTTTTTATGTCTTTGTACATTTTATCTCCGCCTGGGTGTATCGTCATCTTGGAGTGATGTGCTTCCTCGAGAACCTTCTTTATTAAATTGTTTGTCTGTGGGACGCATAGTCTTCCATCTCGCCTTAGTACACCCTTATCGTCAATGGAGTATCTGTTGAGGTGACTGGAAGTCTCACCCCTAATTAGCCTATCAATTATTTCTACAAGCTGAGGGTCATTGCGTTGTGCGGCCCCTACTGAATCCACTAAAGTTGGGCGTACTTCGAGAGATGCTAGCAAGCCCGGTACGAAATCGGAGGAGGGCCTAAAGTCGAAACTGGCTATAAACTCTAGGCTTTGTCTTTCAACAAACAACGGGCTTAGGGTCAATTTCTTTCGGCTCAACGCGTCTGCCACTACGTTGCCTTTGCCCGGAGTGTAGGAGATTTCGAAATCGTACGAGGCAAGAAACTCCATCCATCTTTGTTGCCTCAAGTTAAGATCCTTCTGCGAGAAAAGATATTTCAACGATTTATGGTCAGTGTAAAGTTCGAACTTCTCACCTAGGAGATAGTGTCGCCAAGACTTGAGTGCAAAGATGATGGCGGCTAACTCAAGATCGTGGGTTGGGTAGTTCTTTTCGTGCACCTTCAACTGCCTCCCGCCATACGCTACTACCCTTCCTTCTTGCATTAAGACGGCGCCTAGCCCTGTCCCACATGCGTCCGTATAAATAGTGAACATCTTGCTCCCATCTGGCAGCGTCAAAACTGGGGCTGTTGTAAGAGCCCTTTTGAGTCGTTGGAAAGCAAACTCGCAATCCAAATCCCAATGGAACACTAGATTCTTCTTAGTCAATTTCGTGAGCGGAGCTGAGATTTTCGCAAAATCCCTTATAAACTTTCGATAGAAACCTGCTAGTCCTAGGAAGCTTCGGACCTCAGTTGCATTCCTTGGTGTCTTCCAATCCTGTACCGCCACTACCTTAGCAGGGTCCACCGCTAACCCATGTTTGGATACTATGTGCCCAAGGAACCTCACTTCTTCCCTCCAAAAGTGGCATTTGGAGAATTTGGCTTTTAGTTGATGGACTCGCAACGTTTCCATGATTGCCCTTAAGTGCTGAGCATGTTCCTCTTCACTCTTTGAAAAGATAAGGATATCATCTACAAAGACCACTACGAATTTGTTGAGGAAATCTCTAAATACCCTACTCATCAGGTCCACGAAGTACGCAGGTGCATTTGTCAAGCCGAAAGGCATGACAAGCCATTCAAAGAAGCCGTCTGGGGTTCTGAAAGCCGTTTTATCGATGCTATCTTCGGCCACCCTTAGCTGATGAAAACCGGTTGCTAAATCGAGTTGGGAGAAAACAGACGCTCCTACAAGCTGGTCAAATAAATCGTCAATTCTAGGGAGAGGGTGCCTATTCTTTTTCGTTAGCTTGTTGAGCTCCCTATAGTCAACACATAGACGGAGTGAACCATCCGCCTTTGTAGCGAACACCACTGGAGCGCCCCATTCTGAAATGCTCCTCCTAATGAACGCCTTTTCTAGAAGCTCTTTAATCTGTTTACTGAGCTCTTTCCTTTCTCGTGGAGCCATATGTCTAACGGGCAACGCAACGGGCTTTGCATTATCTACAAGATATATGCGGAAGTCTATTTCCCGCTTCGGAGGCAAGCCCTTCACCTCTTCGAAGACATCCGGATATTCCCGGACCACTCTAACTGATTTCAAATTTTCAACAGAGGCATCTAGCGATTCAAGATAACTAAGCATAACCGCATACGAGGGATTACAAGAAATTTCCAAAGTATTACCGAGCTGGGTTAGGAGCCTAACAACCCTTTTCTCACAATCAAGGATGGCCCCATTACTGGATAGCCAATCCATACCCAAAATCAAACCATACCCCGAAAAGCCCAAAACAAAGGCACTACATTGAAATTCAACACTTAGGATAGAAATTTTCAAATCCAAACAGATCATAGACAAATGAGCTGGGCCCCCAATTGGGTTTGAAACAATTAAGGGGTCCTCTACCATACTAGTTTTTAGGTGCAGAGATTCTACTAAAGCAGACGAGATAAAGGAGTGTGATGCGCCAGAATCAAATAAAGTGTGAACGGGGTGATCATAAAGATAAACTACACTTTCTACAGAAGTATTTATACCTCGCTGTTGCAATGGTGGCGCTTCTAGCACATGAACCTGTGCCCCTGGGGTGGATCCAGCCCCCTGCCCCTGCCCTCGTTTCCTTGGGCAGTCCTTAGCCCTGTGGCCTGTCTGACCGCACGAAAAGCACCCACCATTCTCCTTGGCCTTCTTCTTCCGGCAGTCCTTTACTAAGTGCCCCACTTTGCCACAGAAATTACACTTCCTCTTCTCCTTATTGCCTTTTCCGCCCTTCTTAAAGTCTGTCTTCTTAGGCTGCAAACCCTCTTTCTTCCCTTGAGAGCTTTCTGCCTTTGTCTCCTTCTTGCCCTTATCCTCTTCATTCAGCAATGCCATTTGCACCAATCTTTCATACGTGGCTCCCATGGGTATATGGGTCATGGCCAAACTGTGTAATGGCTCATTCAACCCTTTGACGAAACGGAGAGCCTTCTTGTGCGGGGTGTTGACTAGGTCAAGCCCAAACCTAGCCAGCTCATCGAACTGATTCACATATTCTCTGACAGTCTTGTCCCCTTGTTTAAGAAATAAGAATTTTTCCAACTGCAAACTTCTTTCCGCATCTGAGAGAAATTTGGTCTCAAACCTTGCCCTAAAGTCCTCCCATGTCTCCACTGGTCTTTCAGCATTAGTGACTTCCCACCAGTAGGAAGCCTCGCCCTTCAATAGCCACACTGCCAATTGTACCTTTTGTCTATCTTCTACCTCAAAGATGATGAATAGGTCCTCCGTTTCTTTCAGCCAATTTCTAGCTGCCACGAAGGACTCAGTTCCATGGAAATCCCTTCCTCCCATAGCTTTAAAATCTTTACATATCTTAGCGAATGTGTTTCCCCGAGGAGGAGGTGGAGGAGGAGGTGATGCTGCAGCTGGATGATTCCCTTCCGCTGGGGGAGGAGGAATGGCAGGACCTGGCTGAGTTGCCCTAGCTTCTAAGAACCGTCTAAACCAACCGGGTATTGGCACTCCTTCAGGCAAGTTAAGATCTTGGGACATGCTGAAACAAAAAGGATAGATTCAAAACGAAGGATAAGAGATAGTTCCTATGGCTTTGGGGGGTGGACTTTGCCTTTTAAAATAAAATAATATTTTTCTTTTAAAAATGCTTCTTTAAATTTCCTTTTTGAAAATAATTTTTCAAAACTTTTTATCTTATCTGGTAAACCTATGCTCTGATACCAAGTGAAACACCCCACCTCCGTTAGGGTCACTCTCAAAGGGAATGCCCTAATTTTGGTGGAGGTTTATAAGTACAAGTCACAGATATACAAGACAGATATAAGAACACATATTTGTAAACAGCGGAAGAACAACAAACTTTTATTTCATAAAGTCAAATACGTGTTACAACAACATCCTTTCCAAAAACATAACGTAACACTTTCATAATCTGTCTTGAGTACATTATTTAAAGAAGCATAAATAAAACGTAGATAAACTGCAAAAGCCCCATAGTGGATTGTCCAAAGCCATAGTTCAAAATAGGAAAGTCCAAGCAATACATTTCTCTACTTCAAGCTGGATGTCAAGGCTGATCAAGCTGCTGTGTTCCCTCCCTGAGGACCTGGGGGGGAAACGGAAGAAAGAAGACGAAAGAAAAATAGAGTCAGACATAAAGCCTGAGTAAGTCTAGTACTATTTTGTCTATGAATAAAGAACTGGGTATGATAAGTAAAACAGGAAGTGGGCAACATTATAAACTTGGTTAAGTTATCTAGGGTCGAATATACTATCGTACCCCATGTTAATCTCTGAACCCATATAAACTAGTTTCCAATTTGCACCCCAAAATCAGGGTGATGTGATCCATTCTACGATGATCGGCTCCTACTCGCAAAGTTACATGTGTCTTACGGCCCCCGATGTCTGTAGTTACCTATGCTGGTCCCACCATGGGGTGTATCTAGTCCCATAGTGGCAACCCGACACAACCTTAGAGTGTAAAGGTATGCTACTGGTGTCCAGTGCTTTATTTTTCTGCGCCGGAGTGCGTGCACGCCCGCACACCGTTAGAACCTACACTGCTACACCACCGCCGTCGATTTGACCTCTTACAATCAGCCCAGTAATCGTGCCCCACCCTGCCTAGTTTCAGGGTATCCTGATACACCTTCTAGGGTTACTGCTGAAAAGGGTCCCCCGTTACTAGGTTTTCTATCTCTAGCCAACATGCTAAGTTGGTTAAGTGTTACCTAACCTAACCCCACCAGTCCGCTTAGTTTAGCATGTTCCATTTTGATTAAGTCTTTAGTTCACTTAATCCTATCAATCCTGACTCAGCCTTAATTGTCTTATTAAGGCCCTGACCTCTCACATTAGACAGGTATTGTTGTGGCTGCCTGTTGCCGGTTGGTTCCGGGCAGTCTTACGCCATAACTCAGTCTAACCTCGGGTCCTTATTGGGCTCCATGTTTAACCTCCCACATTGGATAGGTATTGTTGTGACTACTGGACAGCCGGGCGGTTCCGGGCAGGTTTACATCACAACTCAATCCAACCTCGGGTTAAACACATCGTCTTTTCTACATTTACATATCTTGTCATTCTTCTTTATTTATATGTAAATATTTGCGGCCCATTATTAAGTTAATGGTGTAAAGGTTACACCAATCATGGGCCCAACCCATACTTGACTTTGGGCCCTTCTATTTCATATTTTCATTCATTAATTAATTTTTAACCCAACGTTATTTTCCCCCGTTTTACACGTCCGTTTATATATATTGGGCTTAGCCTTTTAAAGCCCAATTTAGCCATGCGAAAAGGGGAGGCTTATGGCGTATACACAAAGAGGGGAAAGTGAGCGCATGAACTTGCATATGACGTTGGAAAATACATAATAGAAATTGGTGTACTTGCATAGTGGTGACATGTATTTTGGTCATAAAACATAGGTGACATAAATCAAGGCATGTAAACTTGCATAGGTTTAACTACAACATGAACCTATATTCTTATTTGGGCATAATGTCAAACATAAGCATGGCATAAATATTTTCTAGCATAAGCATAGCATAATGTCAAACATGAGCATGGCATAAATACTTCTAGCCTAAACATGGCATAATGTCGAACATAAGCATGGCATAAATACTTTTGGCATAAACACAAACATGTTATGCTCATAAGGTTTCTACATGTTTTCAAGGGGATACTTTGTTACCAACACAAAAGCATAGTTCAACTTAATCATGGTTTAAGTCTAATCACATAACGATGGTACAAACATACTTATGCCTAAATATTCCTAATCATGGTGTTTGCTTTAAACTTGCAAAAAGGGATTTTTGAGTCTAACCTAGCCATGTTTCACATATGTCATCATATAATTCTTTTAAACAAGATAAACTTAATCATGGATTTCAATTATGCCAAATATCACTCATAGCCTAGCCATATTCATAAGTTTGCAAAAGCATGACTTAATACATGGATTATGGTGTCAAAATTCCAACATAGTTTCAATTACTTGCAAAATGATTTATGCACCAAAAATATTCATCATGACGACATAATAACAAAGCCCCAAACTTGCATAAATTTCACTCAACTACATACATGTAGCTTCAACATAGACTACATACTTTGCGCAATATTCCAAACGTGTATTTGCATAGAACTACCGCATGTAGTTCTTTATAACCTAATCCATAAATATCCAAACGTACATAAATTGATAAGAACGCATAAATATGAATTACTTCCATTGCCACAATTCAAGCATACACATCAACACAGTTGTTTATTATACCAAAGTAATACTCTACTTACAATGGTTTAATGAATTCTCTAGTTTAGGGATTGAAGACGCAAATTCCTTTGTTGAATTGATTAGCTTTAGGTTGCTTTGAATTGCTTTAGGCCTAGAACTTTCTTCCTAACTCTCTCTTTAGTCGGCGGCTACTCTTTGTCGTTCCTCAGCAACATGGCGGCTATAATCTTATTTTGAATGAATAGATTAGGGTTTAGTCTAGGGTTGTTTATATAGAGGTTAGGAATTGATTAGGACCCTTGATGTTGCTAGGTTAGATCATAGCCATTCATTAGGAAGAGAGACCAATAAAAACCCGCCACCTAGCCCTAATGACAAAGCAGACCACAGAAATTCGACCACACACCGACCTGGCCAGCCAGGTTGACTGGGCTCGACCAGGTCGATACCCCTGTCGACAGGGCTGTCGACAGCCCTGTCGACATGGGTAGCCCAGGTCGACAGCCCAGTCGACCTGGGTGGCTAGGCGGGTGTTTTATCCGCCTGGCCCATTGGGCCCCATTTCAAATTATTATTTTATTCTGTTTGAATTTTAAATTTAATTCAAAACTTCCGAAGGCCATATCTTCTTCATACGGACTCCGTTTTTCGAAAACTCGGACTCTATTTCGCGTAGGGGTGGGCGCGGTTCGGTATAAAGGTCTGCGGTTCAGTCCAATTCAATACGATTTGATCAACATTTAAGCCGCAACCGAACCATATCATTGCGAGTCGGTTTGGTTTGGATGTTTTTATTAGAGAGAGCATCCAAACCGGTTTTTCGCACTGTTTTTGAGGTGCGGTTTGGGCGGTTTACTCACCGCGGTTCGGTTAATGCCCACCCCTAATTTCGCGTATTTTTCCGAGACGAACGTAATGGCGTATCCCGTTTCCCTTAGTTCTTTGATTTGAATTTGATTATACTTTAATTCATGAATTTCACAGTTATAGAATTTTCGGGGTGTTACATTCTGTCTCTTCCCCCTCCAGTTCGCAACCCCAAACCCACCTCCACTGCGAGAACTGACTGCCTCCCTCTTTCTCTGATGCCCCAAAAACTCGACGACCCCTCTTCTAAACCCGTCGCCGTGCCATTAGCCCCACCATCTGACCTCGAACTGACCACCCATGGCCTGCTGCGCAGCTTCCTGTCCCCCACCGCAGTCCTCTAGTCGAGCCACCACATCTCAGACCACTCGAGACCCTAAGAATGTGAGTTTTCTTCTCCAATTTAATCTCTTTGATTTTATTTTTAATTAAAGATGAGATCTTTAAATTATAAAGCATATAAATTCCAGTTTATAAAGATTATATATTTTTATACAAACGTAATGAATATAAAAATATGATTTATATATAAGTGGCGTTATAAAAGAAGTGATTTTGTATTTGCAAAGGTATGGTTTTTTACTTGAGAAAAGATACGATTTTTATTAGTATAAAGATAGGAATTTTAGTTTATAAAAATAATATTTCTATATAAAGAAAGCATCAATTTTTATATGAATAACTTTGAAATAAAAATACTATTTTTATTTGTATAACTTTGCAGTAAAAAATTGATTTTTATTATATGAACATTGATAAAAAGATGTGATCTTTAATAAGTAAAGACGAGATTTTTATCATAGTAAAGACAATATGTTTATCATAGAAAGGCGATGTTTTTATGTATAGAAAGGCGGGATTTTTATATATGAAGCGAAATAAAAATTAAATCTTTATATAAGAAGTAGAAATGTAAAAATATATTTTTTACATAGAAAGAAGCGTTGTAAAATATAAGAAATTGAAATAAAAATATGATTTTTATTTATTGGGATAAAGCGATAAAAATATGATTTTTACTGTGAACAGCGGGAAAAGATGGCGATGATATCGATTGAAATCAAAACGAAACCCGAACAGTTCAGAAAGAAAGCACGGAGGAGTGGAACCCTCGGTGAGAACTCCTCACTTTTATTTTAATTTCTAGTTTGAAGTATATATTAGGATGCAGACGGTGCTTAGTAGCACCCGACACCCGTCGTCCAAAGACCATGGATGACTTGTTTGTTTGATTGATGTGTTGTGAAATTTTATTGTGTGATGTGGAATGAATGAATATTTTATAGTTAAAAATATGATTTTAACGTGTATATAAAATAAATATTTATAAACAAATCGGACGATTTGTTTATGTACAACCATTTGACTGATATTGATTGGGACAATAAATTTTACACATCGCCCCATTTCACAAATAAAAATCTGTGTTTGTTGATTTGAAACCCCACACAGGTGTTGGAATGATATTTGGCGTACACTAATCCCAATTATTTAGCGGTATGTCGATCGATTGGTTGACAGACTGTGTAAGCATTAATTATTTATATTTAATGCTTATGCAGTTGTGTGGTGCACTCTGGACGATGGTTGATTATTTATCGTTGCTATTATATACATGTGTTGTAGGGAATCCATATAATTAACATTATATGGTAATTGATTGGGCCTCATTCCAATTTGGAAAATAAATAATATTATAAAATGAAAATTCATGTGTTGAATAAAAATGGAAATTCATGTGTTGAATAAAAAAAAATATTCATGTGTTGAATAAAAGAAAATTCATGTGTTGAATAAAATATATATTCATGTGTTGAATAAAATAAATATTCATGTGTTGAATAAAATATATATTCATGTGTTGAAGAAAATAACCATTTGTTGAATAGAATAACGAAGTTATTGAAATATATAAAGCCTTGTTGATTAGATATGCGCCATTTGAACGTGAACGATATTTATATCGATTTTATTCATTTTTATAATGAATATCGAAAAGGAAGTGATTTCAAAATATTATGTTTTGAAAATATTATCATTCATATATTAATGATATGGAATATTCAATATTGATCTGAAATTGAATATGAAGTTGAAATCGTTTTGAAACGAATTTAAAACAATTTATAAAATATGTTTTGAAAGGAAATCGACGTAATATATATAATATATATTATATGTATAATGGCCTGAATAGAACGCGCTGCGCTGCGGCATTTCACGAATTTCGACCATTGACTTCGAATGGACATTTCGGGAGATCCGACCATCAGATTCTAGTAAAATCGGAACCGTTGGGTTCGTATCGAAAAGAGCTTTCTAACAAATATTAGAGATTTGAAATCAAACGGTTGGGTTTGGAATTAGGTCAAATCAAATTTGGAAAAGGCCGTTGTAAGTGAAGTTCGATGGCCGTTGATGGAAATCGACTGTACGGGTCTTGATAAAATTATTAAAAATAGCAATAATTTGTGTAATATCATAAGAAATGATTTGGAAAGAATTAGGATGAAAAATTTCATAATTGTAAAGATAAAAATAGATTTTTATCGAAATAAACTGGTTTTGAACTAGAATTATAATCCCATTTATTTTTAAAATAAATAAAGTGGATTTAAAATGGTTTTGAAAATAACCAGAATTTCCAATATATAAATTGGAAATGGATTTGAATCGAAATTATCTTCGGAATATTTCGATACTGAATTTTGTGATTATACAGATATTTTTATGGAAATTTGAAAGATATATTTATATCGTTATTTCCAATACGATATTTGTTGGTTGTAGTATTTGATATTGAATATAAGCCGATATATTTTCTAATCAGAGCCTTGTATTTATTATCAAATGGGATTTGGGTTTGTCGTGAATGGAGTCTTCATTAACACTGTTCTTAAAACCAGTTAAGAAAAAGATTAAATCTTTTTATTTAGATTTAATGAAGTGGACCAATTAAATAATATTTAATTAGAAAAGAATCGGAATTGATTCTTGGGTTTATCGTGAACTGTGTTTTAACGACATTCGTTCTTTAACCCGATTTACAATGAAATGGGATTTGGAATTTATAAATCTTTTTGATAAGATTTAAAGGAAATTTTCCAAAGTAAAGTTTTCCAATTTAATAAAATAAATTGGAATGGAATGGAATTCGATTTAGTAATAATCGAAGTGAATTTCTGTAGAGGAAGACTGCTAATATATATGGAATTTAAAAGCCATTGGCGTTATTCCATTTATATTATTAGTCGGATGTGGAGGTTTATATCGATTATACATATTGATTTGTTTTCCATGAAGATTCCATCGTTAATAGAATGTGATTTCGGTTTTATCGTGAACCTTGTTTTAAATGACATTGGTTCTTTAACCCAGTTAAAGACAGGATATGATTTGCCAAGTTAAATAATCATTGATAGTGATTATTGGGAAGATTAAAACCAAGTGGAGTTTTAATGAATCTTTAATTAGATTGAAATAATCTAGAATGGAGTATCACCAGTTTTGCTCCAGGCGATAGTTAAATCTTTAATTAGATTTGAACGTGAAATGGTAATTGAATTTACTGATAACATCGTGGTGTTAGATATGAAGTATGACCAGTTTTACTTCATGGGATGAATAGGTTGGGGTTGGGAAATTTAACAAGTGATTACTTCGGTAAGGTTCGCTAATCTCGACTAGTTTGGATAAACCATAATTTGGTTTGAATTGATATTCAAAAGAAGATTAAAAAATAAATTTAAAGAATATATCTTTGATAAAATTAATGGGAACCTTTCCCAAAGTTTAAGAATATTTGAATAAAAGAATATTCTGAATTGGAATGAGGCGTATGTTGTGTTTGTGTAACACTTGTTTATTATATACGCGAGTTATTCAAAAAGACCGGGTTTATCCCATTCTGAATAAATGATTCGACGATGTGTCGAGGATGAAGACGGTGGTCGAAGACCGGAGGTCTTCACATCGTTTGGATAATTACTGATGATGTTGATTGGGTTGTACACCCAAGAGGAGGGAATCTGTTGGTGATCGTCCAGACGTACTGGGAGATCGATGGATTTGCGAGGTACAAGGTGCCTCCGGTTTCGTTCAGACCCAGAACGAACTTGTAAATGGACTGTGTGTCTGACATTGGATTTCATTCTGTGTAATTGATATCGGTTGCATAGCGTGAATAGCCTATGTGGCATGCTGAGATACAAATGATCAAGGCTTCTGTTGAAAAGCAAAGTCTTGTGGTTGATGATCAAAGCACCGCCTGTGTGGTATAGCTTTGTGTAGCATTAATTCGCGAGCCTCACACCCCGGTGTGAACCATAAATGGGAGAGGACCTAAGGGAGGGCATGCGTTTCCTTCTAGCTAGGGTGGTGTCAGAGACCTACCAGCCCTGACATTTATATTATTTTCACCTGTGTGGTTGTTAGATTGCGAGGCGCCTCAGATATAACGGTGACTATGTGGAGCCGATGGAGTCATTTGGCTCATTTACGCCCCCAAAGGGCAGGGAAACGCAGTGTTCAGGCATTATAATCCACATGGTGGACCGGCCCTGACGATCCATGGGGCAGTTGCAGCTGTTCTTGAGACATAGGCTAGATTGTCTCGAATTCGGTGAGGACGATCCCTTGCCATGGTTCACAGATGGAAGTCCAACTTCAAATACGCGACTTTGTGGTTTTAGTTGTAAACCTATATATGGCGACATAGTGGTATGGGGCACTTATGCCGTCTATGATTGATACTTATGATTTAAATTGTTTTGACACTATACACTTATAGTAATAATAAAACATGAAATTTAGCGTATCAAGCATTCTTTGGCTATTATAAGGTAAAACCCTATCCTCCGGCTTCTGTTGCATTATGTGATGGGACCTGGGTCTTATAATAGCTTCATATCTTTATTTAGCATTGCGTTGTTGATTTATGCACTGGTATTCTTGGGAGGAAACTCATTCCGTGTTATACGGCGTAGCCCCTTAATTTACCTAACTTTAAAATAAAGATTAATAACTGTTTTAGTTCTCACACCAATCACATGACTGACCTGTAGTTTATTGTTTTAACCTAAACTCTGGGTGCCCCTATTTTCAACACGGGCAGCTAGTAGTTTTGGTTTTGCAGATTTATATTCACAGGATACCGGTTTACAGCTGGAATGATATTCGGAAAGCTTTTTATCCGTATATCTCCTTCAGTTGTGTTTTGTATTATTTTCCGCTGCAGTAATGTAATTTAAATCTCTGATATTTATCGAATGTGTAATATTTATTCATACTCTGTAATATTCTTGTATTATGATGGAATTGTTGTAATAAGCAATGAAATGTTCTTCTGTTTGTGTCCCGATGTGGCTTGTTCTCAATTCAATCCGGGCTTCCCGTTAGGGGGATTTCGGGTTGTTTCATTTTGGTATCAGAACTTTGGTTTACAGAGCTTGGAGAACAAGACACGTTAGAACCGAATGAAAGAATTCATCAGAGATTGGATTAGTAATATCCAATGAGAATGACTCGTTAGAGATAGGATCAGTAGTATCCTAGAACGAGTGTGAAGAGTGATGTTTTTTAAAATATAATAGAAAACAATTTTTGTTTTGAAAATTTAAAACAATTATTCGTATTTCAATATTATTTTTATCTTGATTTGGACAATCGAGTATATAGAGATTTTAATATACGTTTGATCCACGTGTATTAAAGCCTCAAATATACTGGATGGATATAGAATCACACTCTAGTTGCCCGGGCATGATTCTACTGATGACGTACGACATCAGTAGTCTGTTTTCGAGTTTCGAAAGTGGGATATCTATATATTTCCATTTGACTGGTGTGAGAACCAAAATTAGATAGGGCTTATTATTGTGAATTAGCATCAAAAATCTGATTTTTGGACTATGTATCAAAGTTATGAATTTGAAAAGCTAATCAACTAATTGATTACTGGTTGTGTTGTTTGATTATTGGTTGATTAACTAAAATTTGAACCATCTAGCCAAATTTTATCAAATGTTGAACTAAATTGAAATTTATTGGAAATTGCATGCATATACATGTACATACATTGAACAGGTCATAGCAAGGAGGCTAGAAAAGAGGAATAAAATTGTTTGCCCGACAAATAGGTACATGTTTATTGTATTTCGTGGGATTTTTGATGATTCTATGAGCCGATTGGCTAGCCGCTTAGCTGTTTATTTTTTTTTTGGATTGGAGAGGCCTGTATGGCAATTTCGGGATTTTCCCGGTGCTCCCGTGCAGGGGAGGTTATGGCGAAATTTTTCGAAAATTTAGAGTGTTAGCCAAATTTTTGAAGAATTTGAAAAGTTCTTAGAAACTGAAAAGTTGAAGAACTTAAGATGTAATGAAGATAATGAAAGTTGAGTTGGTTTATAAAACAACTTTCAGCTTCGTTCCTTTTCGGGGACGAAAAGTTTTAAGGGGGGAGATTGTAATAACCCGGAAATCCGAGCCAATTTAAAATTTTTATTTTGGCAATTTTAGTGAATTTTGAATATTTAAAATGATTTATTTTAAATAATAACGACGAGAAATTTATTTTGAATAGAATTAGAATGAATATATTTATTTGAATCGACGTTAGAATATAAATATTTTATTTTAATTATAAAAGGAATTGAAAATGGCGCGGTAGTTTGGAAGTTCGATTTCAAATTTCAAATGAATGTACAGGATTCAAAATAAACCGGATTTTGGCGAAACCAAAAATATTAGAAACTATTGTAGAATATCTTTCCAGCGAATCCGAAAAACTGAAATTTCATAGTGGGGATAAAAAGTTATGCCCATATGAAAATTCAGAATAGTCGCTATGGAAAATATAGCCCTTAAAAATGGAAATTTTGCAAACGACCTCTATTGTCGATGAAACCACTTTTGTTGGATCTGGGATGTCGAATTATTGCTAGATTCCAAAATTCATAATTTTCTGAATCAATATGTGAGTGTGGAGAAGGAAAACGTGTTTTGACCGTTTCAGTCAATTTCGATCGACCAGAAAATGGCCATTTTTCAAATAGTCTCAGAATTTGACGAAATTAGTTTTGTTAAGACCGTATCGTCAATACGAAGCTAGAAAATATTTTTTGGGAATTTTTAGAGTTAATATGTGGCCCCGGTAAATTGAAATGTGCGTTCAAATTCAATATATTGATTTATATTTTGATTTTAATGAAAACTGATCATAAAAGCCGAATTAGATTACGAAACATATCCCATTGTGTTCGGAATGGGGGTATTTGGCTAGGGGCGACTGTCGTTGGGTTTGAATTGAAGTTCGAACGAAAAATTAACTTTATGGAGAATAATTAAATTTAAAACCCTCACCCCTCTTGCTATAATCGGTCAACCCCCCTTCCCCTTCCCTCCAGACCCGATTCAATAAGAAAAAGAAAAAGAAAAAAAACCGTCGTCCATAGACCCCCCCCCCATAAATCGATCGACGGAACCGCCTCCTCCCCCGTCACCGCGACTGTCGGACCCCCTCTTCCCCCCCCCCCAAGATGAAGCGCCGCGCCTCCTTCCGTCTCTTCCCCCTCCAGTTCGCAACCCCAAACCCACCTCCATTGCGAGAACCGATGGCCTCCCTCTTTCTCCGAAGCCCTAAAAACTCGACGCCCCCTCTTCTGAACCTGCCGCCGTGCCATTAGCCCTACCACCTGACCTCGAACTGACCACCCATGGCCTGCTGCGCAGCTTCGTGGCCCCACCGCAGTCCTCTAGTCGAGCCACCACATCTCAGACCACTCGAGACCCTAAGAATGTGAGTTTTCTTCTCCGATTTAATCTCTTTGATTTTATTTTTGATTAAAGATGAGATCTTTAGATTATAAAGCGTATAATTTTCAGTTTATAAAGATTATATATTTTATTACGAACGTAATGAATTTAAAAATATTATTTATATATACGTGGCATTATAAAAGAAGTGATTTTGTATTTGCAAAGGTATGGTTTTTACTTGAGAAAAGATAGGATTTTTATTCGTATAAAGATAGGATTTTTAGTTTATAAAAATAATATTTTATATAAAGATAGCTACGATTTTTATATGAATAACTTTGAAATAAAAATACTATTTTTATGTGTTTAACTTTGCAGTAAAAATTTGATTTTTATTATATGAACATCGATAAAAAGATGTGACTTTTAATAAGTAAAGACGAAATTTTTATCATAGTAAAAGCAATATTTTTATCATAGAAAGGCGATGTTTTTATATATAGAAAGGCGGGATTTTTATATATGAAGCGAAATAAAAATTCGATCTTTATATAAGAAGTAGAAATGTAAAAATATAATTTTTATGTAGAAAGAAGCGTTGTAAAATATAAGAAATTTAAATAAAAATATGATTTTTATTTATTGGGATAAAGCGATAAAAATATGATTTTAACTGTGAACCGCGGAAAGAGATGGCGATGGTATCGTTTGAAATCAAAACGAAACCCGAACAGTTCAGAAGGAAAGCACGGAGGAGTGGAACCCTCGGTGAGAACTCCTCACTTCTATTTTAATTTCTAGTTTGAAGTATATACTAGGATGCAGACGGTGCTTAGTAGCACCCGACACCCGTCGTCCACAGACCATGGATGACTTGTTTGTTTGATTGATGTGTTGTGAAATTTTATTGTGTGATGTGGAATGAATGAATATTTTATAGTTAAAAATATAATTTTTAACGTGTATATAAAATAAATATTTATAAACAAATCAGACGATTTGTTTATGTACACCCATTTGACTGATATTGATTGGGACGATAAATTTTACACATCACCTAATTTCACAAATAAAAATCTGTGTTTGTTGGTTTGAAACCCCGCACGGGTGTTGGGATTATATTTGGCGTACACCAATCCTAATTATTTAGCTGTATCTCGATCGATTGGTTGACGGACTGTGTAAGCATTAATTATTTATATTTAATGCCTATGCAGTTGTGTGGTGCACTCTGAATGATGGTTGATTATTTATCGTTGCTATTATATACATGTGTTGTAGGGAATCCATATAATTAACATTATATGGTAATTGATTGGGCCTCATTTTAATTTGGAAAATAAAGAATATTATTAAATGAAAATTCATGTGTTGAATAAATGAAAATTCTTGTGTTGAATAAAAATGAAAATTCATGTGTGGAATAAATAAAAATTCATGTGTTGAATAAAAATGAAAATTCATGTGTTGAATAAATGAAAATTCATGTGTTGAATAAAAATATATATTCATGTGTTGAATAAAAGAAAATTCATGTGTTGAATAAAATATATATTCATGTGTTGAATAAAAGAAAATTCATCTGTTGAATAAAAAATATATTCATGTGTTGAATAAAATAAATATTCATGTGTTGAATAAAATACATATTCATGTGCTGAAGAAAATATTCATTTGTTAAATGGAATAACGAAGTTATTGAAATATATAAAGCCGTGTTGATTAGATATGCGCCATTTGAACAAGAACGATATTTATATCGATTTTATTCATATTGAAAGGAAATCGACGTAATATATATAATATATATTATATATATAATGGCCTGAATAGAACGCGCCGCGCTGCGGCAGTTCGTGAATTTCGACCATTGACTTCGAATGAACATTTCTGGAGATCCGACCATCGGATTCTCCTAAAATCGGAACCGTTGGGTTCGTATCGAAAAGAGCTTTCTAAAGAATATTAGAGATTTGAAATCTAATGGTTGGATTTGGAATTAGGTCCAAATCAAATTTGGAAAAGGTCGTTGTAAGTGCAGTTCGATGGTCGTTGATGGAAATCGACTGTAAGGGCCTTGATAAAATTATTAAAAATAGCAATAATTTGTGTAAAATCATAAGAAATGATTTGGATAGAATTGGGATGAAAAATTCCATATTAGAGAAGATAAAAGAAGATTTTTATCGAAATGAACTGGTTTTGAACTAGAATTATAATCCCATTTATTTTTAAAATAAATTAAGTGGATTTAAAATGGTTTTGCAAATAACTAGAATTTCCAATATATAAATTGGAAATGGATTTGAATCGAAATTGTCTTCGGAATATTTCGATATTGAATTTCGTGATTATACAGATATTGTTATGGAAATTTGAAAGATATATTTATATCGTTATTTCCGATACGATATTTGTTGGTTGTAGTATTTGATATTGAATATAAGCCAATATATTTTCTATTCAGAGCCTTGTATTTAATATCAAATGGGATTTGGGTTTGTCGTCAATGGTGTCTTCATTAACACTGTTCTTAAACCCAGTTGAGAAAAAGATTAAATATTTTTTTTAAGATTTAATGAAGTGTACCAATTTAATAATATTTAAATGGAATATAATTGGAATTGATTTTTGGGTTTATCGTGAACTGTGTTTTAACGACATTCGTTCTTTAACCCGATTTATAGTGAAACGGGATTTGGAATTTATAAATCTTTTTGATAAGATTTAAAGGAAATTTTCCAAAGTAAAGTTTTCCAATTTAATAAAATAAATTGGAATGGAATGGAATTCGATTTAGTAATAATCGAAGTGAATTTCTGTGGAGGAAGACTGCTAGTATATCTGGAATTTAAAAGGCATTGCCGTTATTCCATTTATATTAATATGGAAGTTTATATCGATTATATATATCGATTTATTTTCCATGAAGATTCCATCGTTAATGGAATGTGATTTCGGGTTTATCGTGATCCGTGTTTTAAATGACATTGGTTCTTTAACCCAGTTAAAGACAGGATATGATTTACCAAGTTAAATAATCATTGATAGTGATTATTGGGAAGATTAAAACCAAGTGGAGTTTTAATGAATCTTTAATTAGATTGAAATAATCAAGAATGGAGTATCACCAGTTTTGCTCCAGGCGATAGTTAAATCTTTAATTAGATTTGAACGTGAAATGGTAATTGAATTTACCGATAACACTGTGGTGTTAGATATGAAGTATGACCAGTTTTACTTCATGGAATGAATAGGTTGGGGTTGGGAAATTTAACAAGTGATTACTTCGGTAAGGTTCGCTAATCCCGACTGGTTTGGATAAACCATAATTTGGTTTGAATTGATATTCAAAAGAAGATTAAAGAATAAATTTAAAGAATTTATCTTTGATAAAATTAATGGGAACCTTTCCCAAAGTATAAGAATATTTGAATAAAAGAATATTCTGAATTGAAATGAGGCGTATGTTGTGTTTGTGTAACACTTGTCTATTATATACGCAAGTTATTCAGAAAGACTAGGTTTATCCCATTCTGAATAACTGATTCGACGATGTGTCGAGGTTCACTACAAGAAATTTGACCTTTTGCCTACCAATATTTTACCTACCAATAAACATGGGTAGGTAAAGAGAACCTTTATCTATCAATATCCAAAGGTAAAATTTATTGGTAGGTAAATATTGTCAATGTTATAAAATTGTTGAAGGATGATTATCTACCAATAATTATAGGTAGGTGAAATGTATTATCTACACATATATAGAAGGGAAAGTTTTATTGCGATTAGCCTCTACATTTTTTTCATATCATTTTAACATTTCGTTAAAAATAATGCTGAGTTGTGTGATGATGTGTCAAAAACATATATTCTAGCAATTTTTTTGAATTGAAGATTTCATTAACAGATCCTAGCAATGTTTTTTGTATAATCATTTCTTTATTAATTATTAATAATTATTTTGGAATATGAAATAATTAACAGTTAATGAAATGATAAACAATAATTAAATTGTAAATAATTAATGTTAAATAATCATTTATTAATAACTTACCGTACATTATTTTTTTTCCAAACAATTGACTATAAAAGTTTTAACTTTAATTATTTTTTAAATGATTCACAATTTCACACTAATATGTCATCATCTGAAATGACTAAAACGTATTTTCTCTAGTTTATTGTAGATTCGCAATTCATACCATCATCTCAGCTTATTTTAAATCAAATCTAACGGTACAAATCTCAATCCACATGATCACTTTTGTGATCTCAATCCACGTAATCTCTTTTGATTGACCACAATATAAACCACAAAAACTGCCACTACAAATAAATACCAAATATCTTGATGACAACTATTTATTATAATTTCTACGTCTACATATCTTAATAGGAAAATTCTATTTGTACACCTTAAATTGCTTTAGATACACCATGCTTTTTTTTAAATCATACACACCACTTTTTGCTTAGTATACACCATGCATATTACTAAACTATCCTTAAGCCTGAATAGAACAAAATAAGTTTCTCATTTAGTATCTTTCTGACATGCATTGATCGAACTAAGGAATATTGATTTCTAAAAATAATGAATTCACTTTTGCTACTCAAATTCAAATCCTTAATTGGATTTATATTTATTTAATTATTCATATATTAGAATTTAACTTTAAATTTTGAATAATAAAATATTAATCTACTTAAATTTTGACTTTAAATTAAAAACCAATTTAAATATAATAAAAAATTGAGAACTTAATACACAATGAACCATACTAATTTTAGTACTTCATTTGTAAATTTATTTTCGTGACTAATTTGGAATGCATAATGTTAGAACTAATTATACATGAATATAACAAGAAAGAATATGAATAAAATATAATGCTTAAATAGAAGTTAAATTAAATTCACTTGATAACACATAGAAATTTTAATTATTTTATAAAAGAATTTTAGCGCTTGTGTGTGATGTGGCCATATGAATTTTTTTATTTAATTTTATTTTGATTATTTTTTAATAAGGAAATTTTTGTCTTTAATTTAATTAATTTTTTTAATGGTGTAGGTAATGTAATTTACGGTGTATAAATTGAACTTGTCATCTTAATATTACAAAGGTTAAATATGGCAAAAATATATAAACTCCGTAAAATTTAAAAATATCAAAAGCTTGTGTAGACATAAATTATTGCAACTTATGTATAACACAAATTGTTATTATTGTTTATATTTAAAAATTTATTGTGTGATATTTTTCCTTAACATATGCAGGTTTCCATTCTAGCTACATCCAAAAAATCTCTTTTGATTGGCTGTAAGTTGGGACCAAATCTTGCATCAATATCTCCACAATTCAAAATGGCTCCTATTACGCATGTTCTCCTTTTTTTCATTTATTTTATCCCAAAACCGTTCCCCCCCAAGCATGTTTCACCGTTACCTCATCTTCTCCATTTATTTCTTCCCCAAATATTATCCCCTTCTCCTTTCCATCATTGTTCCTATTCCACTATTCCTTCTCAAATTCTTCCCTTCTCATAGAATCTGCTACAACTTCCTTTTAATTCCCCATTTCTTCAATCCTAATATTTATCCCTTCAAAAACTATCTATCATCCATCATTCAAGGTAGAGCCATTCTTCTTTCCTCCATGAAACCAGATAGCCCTTACTTACTGTTTATGATTTCCCTGTGTTGCGGGCGACAACTTTCTTCTTGCCTTCATCGTATGTTCCTCTACCTCTCAAACCTCTGCTACCACTAACTACCTTTGAGGTAATCTTCTGCTTTCGAATGTTTGTTGCTTAGTATATGATTTGTCACTTTTTTTAATGATTTTATTTTCTATGTGTTTCGAAGTTTGATATTTGTTTGTTTTCATCTTGATTACTGTGTTTTTATTTTGATAAAATGTTGATTAATGAGACATAATTTCATTTTAACCATTATTTGGTGTATATGTATCACCATGATACTTTTACCTTTTCTTTTTTTTTCTTTTTTGTTTACGTCTACCTACCATCATCTCTTGACTTTCTGTTCCGAATAATGCATACATGCTGCATGGCATATTACTGAATTTAGGCTCAAGTTGTTTTAAAAAAATTGTCCTTCTTTCCTTTGATTTTTAGCACAAATACTTTCTTTTGTTTATTTAGAAACATACAAATCCAATGCTGATGATATGTTTACCATTTGGAAAAACATGGTTCTATTTTTAGATACAAATATATTGGACCTATATTTTTGTTTTTATACGTGTGTCAACCTATTGCTGTTGGTATAGAATCAAAATAACAAAATGAAATGAAGTGTCAACTTTGACTGAAAACTGTATTTACTTTACTTTTTGCCCTTTTATATTTTTTGATACTAATATATACTATTGTTGACTGAAAATTGTATTTACTTTACTTTTTGTCCTTTTATATTTTTTGACACTAATACATACTATTGTATTTACTTTTTGCTTATTTCTACTTATTTTGTCCCATTTATGTTTGTTATTAAGGTACTAACATCCAATTTCTGTGTAGTACAAGCAAACACAGGAGTTATTTTATACCATTTATGTTTGTTATTTTATACCATTTATGTTTGTTGTTTCTACTTATTTTATACCATTTATGTTTGTTATTTCTACTTATTTGGAGTTATTTTATATCATTTGTTTGTTATTAAAGTACCGACATCCAATTTCCATGTAGTACAAGAAAACGGAGGAGTTATTTTACACCATTTGTGTTTGCATTTATGTTTGTTATTTCTACTAATTTTATACCATTTATGTTTGTTAATTCTACCTTTTTGGAGATATTTTATACCATTTATGTTAGTTATTAAGGTACTGACATCAAATTTTCATGTAGTACAAGCAAACACAAGAGTTATTTTATACTATTTATGTTTGTTATTTTATACCATTTATGTTTGTTATTTCTACTTGTTTGGAGTTATTTTATACCATTTGTTTGTTATTAAAGTACTGACATCGAATTTCCATGTAGTACAAGAAAACAGATGAGTTATTTAATACCATTTAGGTTTGTTATTTTGTACCATTTATGTTTGTTATTTCTAATTATTTTATATCATTTATGTTTGTAAATTCTACTTATTTGGAGTTATTTTATACCATTTATGTTTATTATTAAGGCACTGACATCCAATTTATATGTAGTACAAGCAAACACATGAATTATTTTATACTATTTATGTTTGTTATTTTATACCATTTATGTTTGTTATTTTTACTTATTTTATACCATTTTTGCTAATTCATAATTGATTGTCTTTTAACTTATCGAACTTAAATATATCTTATTCCTTCCCTTTTCCTCCAAGTTGAGACATGACGTCTAAAGCATTATGGAACATCCTCTCACAGAATCTGGATGGGTCTCCATTTAACGTTTGTAAATGTAAGCATTTGTGAAATTTCACTAGTTTTAGGAGTTTCCTTCTTCTATATTTGGTTATTTTCATACTTTTGTGTATTCAATCCATTTTATTTTCAGAAACATGACCTGAAGTAGTGATTCATCAAGTACATGTACCTCTCCAAGGGAAGGTACAATTTTAGGAGAATCGCATAAGAGTTTTAGATTGAATATGATGCTGGTATCATTTATAATATAAAAATGGAATAATTGGTTACTTCCTTATTTGTTTATTGGTCTTTTGTAGACGAGTTCAAGCTGATATTATTACAAATTAGTCAATGGTAGCAAAAAAAAAAAAAAAATTAAATTGTTTCTTTTCTAATTTACTATGCTATTTTACTATGACAGGTATGACAAACGACTGGACAAATTCTGGAGCAAGAAGCCAATGACTAAAACTAGAGTGATAGCATGAGTGACTATGTACATGTATATGAGTGAATGAGTATCTAGTAAGGAGTCAATGTATACGAGCGAAATGTTGAGAGGAAGTGTATGTATAAGTGATTGTGTAATAGTGGGGAAACAATATGTGTACTATTTAAAAATGTAATAAATATTTATTTGTATAAATATTTGTTATTTGTTTAAAAATAAATTCATTATTAAATATTAAATTCTTGTAAATATTTATTTATATTAAATAATGTCATATGGTCTAAAATATGATGTCATATGCACTAATCAAATGGTGACACATGGACAAATTATTGTTTGACACATGAACCACCATTAAATGCCGAGTGTCAGACTTAATATATGTCATGTGTATACTACTACGACAACCATGTCAGCAGCCATGTAAGATGACACATCATCAGCCATGTTAGTAGCCATGTAGGATGACACATCATCAAACACATCAGCTGATGACTCATCATTTGAGTCATAACAAAGTGGGGTCCATTGATTCTTTTACCTACCAATAACAATAAGTGTAGGTAAAAGCTCTTTCTCTACTAAGCTTTACCTACCAAGCTCTACCAATTCAATATTGGTAGCTAAAATATATTACCCACCATTATGTTAGTTTTACCTACGCTTACAATTGGTAGGTAAAGGCCCCATTTTCTTGTAGTGGTTGAAGACGGTGGTCGAAGACCGTAGGTCTTCGCATCGTTTGGATAATTGCTGATGATCTTGATTGGGCTGTACACCCAAGAGGAGGGAATCAGTTGGTGATCGTCCAGACGTACTTGGAGATCGATCGATATGCGAGGTACAAGGTGCCTCCGGTTTCGTTCAGACCCAGAACGGACTTGTAAATAGACTGTGTGTCTGACATTGGATTTCATTCTGTATGACTGATATCGGTTGCATAGCGTGAATTGCATGTGTGGTATGCTGAGATGCAAATGATCAAGGCTTCTGTTGAAAAGTAAAGTCTTGTGGTTGATGATCAAAGCACCGCCTGTGTGGCATAGCTTTGTGTAGCGTTAATTCGCGAGCCTCACACCCCGGTGTGAACCAGAAATGGGAGAGGACCTAAGGGAGGGCATGCGTTTCCTTCTAGCTAGGGTGGTGTCAGAGACCTACCAGCCCTGACATTTATATTATTTACACCTGTGTGGTTGTAGGATTGCGAGGCGCCTCAGATATATCGGTGACTATGTGGAGCCGATGGAGTCATTTGGCTCATTTATGCCCCAAAGGGCAGGGAAACGCAGTGTTCAGGCATTATGATACACATGGTGGACCGGCCTTGACGATCCATGGGGCAGTTGTGGCTGTTCCTGAGACATAGGCTAGATTGTCTCGAATTCGGTGAGGACGATCCCTTGCCTCGGTTCACAGATGGAAGTCCAACTTCAAATACGCGACTTTGCGGTTTTAGTTGTAAACCTATATATGGCGACATAGTGGTATGGGGCACTTATGCCGTCTATGATTGATACTTATGATTTAAATTTTTTTGACACTATACACTTATAGTAATAATAAAACATGAAATTTAGCGTATCAAGCATTCTTTGGCTATTATAAGGTAAAACCCTATCCTCCGGCTTGTGTTGCATTGTGTGATGGGACCTGGGTCTTATAATAGATTCATTGTTCTTTCTTTAGCATTGCGTTGTTGTTTTATGCACTGGTATTCTTGGGAGGAAACCGGTTCCGTGTTATACGGCGTAGTCCCTTAATTTACCTAACTTTAAAATAAAGATTAATAACTGTTTAGTTCTCACACCAGTCACATGACTGACCTGGAGTTTATTGTTTTAACCTAAACTCTGGGTGCCCCTATTTTCGACACGGACAGCTAGTATTTTTGGTTTTGCAGATTTATATTCACAGGATCCCGGTTTACAGCTGGAATGATATTCGAAAAGCTTTGTATCTGTATATCTCCTTCAGTTGTGTTTTGTATTATTTTCCGCTGCAGTAATGTAATTTAAATCTCTGATATTTATCGAATGTGTAATATTTATTCATACTCTGTAATATTCTTGTATTCTGATGGAATTGTTGTAATAAGTAATGAAATGTTCTTCTGTTTGTGTCCCGATGTGGCTTGTTCTCAATTCAATCCGGGCTTCCCGTTAGGGGGATTTCGGGTCGTTTCATTTTGGTATCAGAGCTTTGGTTTACAGAGCTCGGAGAACAAGACACGTTAGAACCGAGTGAAAGAATTCATCAGAGATTGGGTTAGTAATATCCAATGAGAATGACTCGTTAGAGATAGGATCAGTAGTATCCTAGAACGAGTGTGAAGAGTGATGTTTTTTAAAATATAATTGAAAACAATTTTTGTTTTGAAAATTTAAAACAATTATTCGTATTTGAATATTATTTTTATCTTGATTTGGACAATCGAGTATATAGAGATTTTAATGTACGTCTGATCCACGTGTATTGAAGCCTCAAATATACTGGATGGATATAGAATCACACTCTAGTCGCCCGGGCATGATTCTACTGATGACGTACGACATCAGTATTCTGTTTTCGAGTTTCGAAAGTGGGATATCTATATATTTCCATTTGACTGGTGTGAGAACCAAAATTAGATAAGGCTTATTGTTGTGAATTAGCATCAAAAAACTGATTTTTGGACTATGTATCAAAGTTATGAATTTGAAAAGCTAATCAACTAATTGATTACTGGTTGTGTTGTTTGATTATTGGTTGATTAATTAAAATTTGAACCATCTAGCCAAATTGTATTAAATGTTGAACTGAATTAAAATTTATTGGAAATTGCATGCATATACATGTACATACATTGAACAGGTCATAGCAAGGAGGCTAGAGAAGAGGAATAAAATTGTTTGCCCGACAAATAGGTACATGTTTATTGTATTTCGTGGGGTTTTTGATGATTCTATGAGCCGATTGGCTAGCCGCTAGGCTATTTTTTTTTTTTGGGATTGGAGAGGCCTATATGGCAATTTTGGGATTTTCCCGGTGCCCCCGTGCAGGGGAGGTTATGGCGAAATTTTTCGAAAATTTAGAGTGTTAGCCAAATTTTTGAAGAATTTGAAAAGTTCTTGGAAACTGAAAAGTTGAAGAACTTAAGCCGTAATGAAAATAATGAAAGTTGAGTTGGTTTGTAAAACAACTTTCAGCTTCGTTCCTTTTCGGGGACGAAAAGTTTTAAGGGGGGAGATTGTAATAACCCGGAAATCCAAGCCAATTTAAAATTTTTATTTTGGCAATTTTAGTGAATTTTGAATATTTAAAATGATTTATTTTAAATAATAACGACGAGAAATTTATTTTGAATAGAATTGGAATGTATATATTTATTTGAATCGACGTTATAATATAAATATTTTATTTTAATTATAAAAGGAATTGAAAATGGTGCGGTAGTTTGAATGTTCGATTTCAAATTTCAAATGAATGTACAGGATTCAAAATAAACCGGATTTTGGCGAAATCAAAAATATTAGAATCTATTGTAGAATATCTTTCCAGCGAATCTGAAAAATTGAAATTTCATAGCGGGGATCAAAAGTTATGCCCAGATGAAAATTCAGAATAGTCGCTATGGAAAATATAGCCCTTAAAAATGGAAATTTTGCAAACAACCTCTATTGTCGACGAAACCACTTTTGTTGGATCCGGAATGTCGAATTATTGCTAGATTCCAAAATTCATAATTTTCTGAATCAATATGTGAGTGTGGCGAAGGAAAACGTGTTTTGACAGTTTCAGTCAATTTCGATCGACCAGAAAATGGCCATTTATCAAATAGTCTCAGAATTTGACGAAATTAGTTTTGTTAAGACCGTATCGTCTATACGAAGCTAGAAAATATTTTTTGGGAATTTTTAGAGTTAATATGTGGCCTTGGTAAATTGAAATGTGCGTTCATATTCAATATATTGATTTATATTTTGATTTTAACGGAAACTGATCGTAACAGCCGAATTGGGTTACGAAACATATCCCATTGTGTTCGGAATGGGGGTATTTGGCGAGGGGCGACAATCGTTGGGTTTGAATTGAAGTTCGAACTAAAAATTAACTTTATGGAGAATAATTAAATAATTAAATTAATATTTAAATTTAAAACCCTCACCCATCTTGCTATAATCGGTCAACCCCCCTTCCCCTTCCCCTTCCCCTTCCCTCTAGACCCGATTCAATAAGAAAAAGAAAAAAAAAACCTGTCGTCCACAGACCCCCCCATAAATCGATCGACGGAACCGCCTCCTCCCCCGTCACCACGACCGCCAGACCCCCTCCCCCTCCAAGATGAAGCGTCGCGCCTCCTTCTGTCTCTTCCCTCTCCAGTTCGCAACCCCAAACCCACCTCCATTGCGAGAACCGACGACCTCTCTCTTTCTCTGATGCCCCAAAAACTCGACGCCCCCTCTTCTGAACCCCCCGCCGTGCCATTAGCCCCACCACCTGACCTCGAACTGACCACCCATAACCTGCTGCGCAGCTTCCTGGCCCCACCGCAATCCTCCAGTCGAGCCACCACATCTCAGACCACTCGAGACCCTAAGAATGTGAGTTTTCTTCTCCGATTTAATCTCTTTGATTTTATTTTTGATTAAAGATGAGATCTTTAGATTATAAAGCATATAATTTTCAGTTTATAAAGATTATATATTTTTATACAAACGTAATGAATATAAAAATATGATTTATACATAAGTGGCGTTATAAAAGAAGTGATTTTGTATTTGCAAAGGTATGGTTTTTACTTGAGAAAAGATAGGATTTTTATTCGTATAAAGATAGGATTTTTAGTTTATAAAAATAATATTTTTATATAAAGAAAGCTACGATTTTTATATGAATAACTTTGAAATAAAAATACTATTTTTATATGTATAACTTTGCAGTAAAAATTTGATTTTTATTATATGAACATCGATAAGAAGATGTGATTTTTAATAAGTAAAGAAGAGATTTTTATCATAGTAAAGACAATATTTTTATCATAGAAAGGCGATGTTTTTATATATAGAAAGGCGGGATTTTTATATATGAAGCGAAATAAAAATTCGATCTTTGTATAAGAAATAGAAATGTAAAAATATAATTTTTATATAGAAAGAAGCGTTGTAAAATATAAGAAATTGAAATAAAAATATATTTTTATTTATTGGGATAAAGCGATAAAAATATGGTTTTTACTGTGAACAGCGGGAAAAGATGGCGATGGTATCGATCGAAATCAAAACGAAACCCAAACAGTTCGGAAGGAAAGCACGGAGGAGTGGAACCCTCGGTGAGAACTCCTTACTTTTATTTTAATTTCTAGTTTGAAGTATATACTAGGATGCAGATGGTGCTTAGTAGCACCCGACACCCGTCGTCCACAGACCATGGATGACTTGTTCGTTTGATTGATGTGTTGTGAAATTTTATTGTCTGATGTGGAATGAATGAATATTTTATAGTTAAAAATATAATTTTTAACGTGTATATAAAATAAATATTTATAAACAAATCGGAAAATTTGTTTATGTACACCCATTTGACTTATATTGATTGGGACCATAAATTTTACACAACGCCTAATTTCACAAATAAAAATCTGTGTTTGTCGGTTTGAAACCCCACACGGGTGTTGGGATTATATTTGGCGTACACCAATCCCAATTATTTTGCTGTATCTCGATCGATTGGTTGACAGACTGTGTAAGCGTTAATTATTTATATTTAATGCTTATACAGTTGTGTGGTGCACTCTGAATGATGGTTGATTATTTATCGTTGCTATTATATACATGTGTTGTTGGGAATCCATATAATTAACATTATATGGTAATTGATTGGGCCACATTCCGATTTGAAAAATAAAGAATATTATAAAATGAAAATCATGTGTTGAATAAATGAAAATTCATGTGTTGAATAAAAATGAAAATTCATGTGTTGAATAAATGAAAATTCATGTGTTGAATAAAAATATATATTCATGTGTTGAATAAAAGAAAATTCATATGTTGAATAAAAGAAAATTCAAGTGTTGAAAAAAAAAGTATTCATGTGCTGAATAAAAGAAAATTTATGTGTTGAATAAAATATATATTAAATTTATGTGTTGAATAAAATATATATTCATATGTTGAAAAAAATAAATATTCATGTGTTGAATAAAATATATATTCACGTGTTGACGAAAATATTCATTTGTTGAATAGAATAACGAAGTTATTGAAATATACAAAGCCGTGTTGATTATATATGCGCCATTTGAACGTGAATGATATTTGTATCGATTTTATTCATTTTTATAATGAATATCGAAAAGGAAGTGATTTCAAAATATAACGTTTTGAAAATATTATCATTCATATATTAATGATATGGAATATTCAATTTTGATCTGAAATTGCATATGAAGTTGAAATCGTTTTGAAATGAATTTAAAACGATTTATAAAATACGTTTTGAAAGGAAATCAACGTAATATATATAATATATATTATATATATAATGGCCTGAATAGAACGCGCCGCGCTGCGGCAGTTAGCGAATTTCGACCATTGACTTTCAACGGACATTTCGGGAGATCCGACCGTCGGATTCTCCTAAAATCGGAACCGTTCGGTTCGTATCGAAAAGAGATTTCTAACGAATATTAGAGATTTGAAATCTAACGGTTGAATTTGGAATTAGGTCTAAATCAAATTTGGAAAAGGTCGCTGTAAGTGCAGTTCGATGGCCGTTGATGGAAATCAACTGTACAGGCCTTGATAAAATTATTAAAAATAGCAATAATTTGTGTAAAATCATAAGAAATGATTTGAAAAGAATTAGGATGAAAAATTCCATATTTGAAAAGATAAAAATAGTTTTTTATCGAAATGAACTGGTTTTGAACTAGAATTATAATCCCATTTATTTTTAAAATAAATAAAGTGGATTTGAAAATAACCAGAATTTCCAATATATAAATTGGAAATGGATTTGAATCGAAATTATCTTCGGAATATTTCGATATTGAATTTCGTGATTATACAGATATTGTTATGGAAATTTGAAAGATATATTTATATCGTTATTTCCAATACGATATTTGTTGGTTGTAGTATTTGATATTGAATATAAGCCGATATATTTTCTATTCAGAGCCTTGTATTTAATATCAAATGGGATTTGGGTTTGTTGTGAATGGTGTCTTCATTAACAGTGTTCTTAAACCCAGTTGAGAAAAAGATTAAATCTTATTATTTAGATTTAATGAAGTGTACCAATTAAATAATATTTAATTGGAATTGATTTTTGGGTTTATCGTGAACTGTGTTTTAACGACATTTGTTCTTTAACCCGATTTACAGTGAAATGGGATTTGGAATTTATAAATCTTTTCGATAATATTTAAAGGTAAATTTCCAAAGTAAAGTTTTCCAATTTAATATAATAAATTGGAATGGAATGGAATTCAATTTAGTAATAATCGAAGTGAATTTCTGTGGAGGAAGACTGCTAATATATCTGGAATTTAAAAGGCATTGTCGTTATTCCATTTATATTATTAGTCCGATATGGAAGTTTATATCGATTATATATATCGATTTGTTTTCCATGAAGATTCCATCGTTAATGGAATGTGATTTCGGGTTTATGGTGAACCGTGTTTTAAATGACATTGGTTATTTAACCCAGATAAAGACAGGATATGATTTCCCAAGTTAAATAATCATTGATAGTGATTATTGGGAAGATTAAAACCAAGTGGAGTTTTAATGAATCTTTAATTAGATTGAAATAATCAAGAATGGAGTATCACCAGTTTTGCTGCAGGCGATAGTTAAATCTTTAATTTGATTTGAACGTGAAATGGTAATTGAATTTACCAATAACACCGTGGTGTAAGATATGAAGTATGACCAGTTTTACTTCATGGGATGAATAGCTTGGGGTTGGAAAATTTAACAAGTGATTACTTCGGTAATGTTCGCTAATCCCGACTAGTTTGGATAAACCATAATTTGGTTTGAATTGATATTCAAAAGAAGATTAAAGAATAAATTTAAAGAATTTATCTTTGATAAAATTAATGGGAACCTTTCCCAAAGTATAAGAATATTTGAATAAAAGAATATTCTGAATTGGAATGAGGCATATGTTTTGTTTGTGTAACACTTGTTTATTATATACGCGAGTTATTCAGAAAGACCGGGTTTATCCCATTCTGAATAACTGATTCGACGATGTGTCGAGGATGAAGACGGTGGTTGAAGACCGGAGGTCTTCACATCGTTTGGATAATTACTGATGATCTTGATTGGGTTGTACACCCAAGAGGAGGGAATCAGTTGGTGATCGTCCAGACGTACTTGGAGATCGATGGATATGCGAGGTACAAGGAGCCTCCGGTTCGTTCAGACCCAGAACGAACTTGTAAATGGACTGTGTGTCTGACATTGGATTTCATTCTGTGTGATTGATATCAGTTGCATAGCGTGAATTGCATGTGCGGCATGCTGAGATGCAAATGATCAAGGCTTCTGTTGAAAAGCAAAGTCTTGTGGTTGATGATCAAAGCACCGCCTGTGTGGCATAGCTTTGTGTAGCGTTAATTCGCGAGCCTCACACCCCGGTGTGAACCAGAAATGGGAGAGGACCTCAGGGAGAGCATGCGTTTCCTTCTAGCTAGGGTGGTGTCAGTGACCTACCAGCCCTGATATTTTTATTATTTTCACCTATGTGGTTGTCGGATTGCAAGGCGCCTCGGATATATTGGTGACTATGTGGAGCCAATGGAGTCATTTGGCTCATTTACGCCCCAAAGGGCGGGGAAACGCAGTGTTCAGGCATTATAATCCACATGGTGGACCAGCCCTGACGATCCATGGGGCAGTTGCGACTGTTCCTGAGACATGGGCTAGATTGTCTCGAATTCGGTGAGGACGATCCCTTGCCTCGGTTCACAGATGGAAGTCCAACTTCCAATACGCGACTTTGCGGTTTTAGTTGTAAACCTATATATGGCGACATAGTGGTATGGGGCACTCACGTCGTCTATGATTGATACTTATGATTGAAATTGTTTTGACACTATACACTTATAGTAATAATAAATCATGAAATTTAGCGTATCAAGCATTCTTTGGCTATTATAAGGTAAAACCCTATCCTCCGGCTTGTGTTGCATTGTGTGATGTGACCTGGGTCTTATAATAGCTTCATTGCTCTTTATTTAGCATTGCGCTGTTGTTTCATGCACTGGAATTCTTGGGAGGAAACCCGTTCCGTGTTATACGGCGTGGTCCCTTGATTTACCTAACTTTAAAATAAATATTAATAACTGTTTTAGTTCTCACGCCAGTTACATGACTGACTTGGAGTTTATTGTTTTAACCTAAACTCTAGGTGCCCCTATTTTCGACACGGGCAGCTAGTAGTTTTGGTTTTGCAGATTTATATTCACAGGATCCTGGTTTACAACTGGAATGATATTCGGAAAGCTTCGTATTCGTATGTCTCATTCAGTTGTGTTTTGTATTATTTTCCGCTGCAGTAATGTAATTTAAATCTCTGATATTTATCGAATGTGTAATATTTATTCATTCTCTGTAATATTCTTGTATTCTGATGGAATTGTTGTAACAAGCAATGAAATGTTCTTCTGTTTGTGTCCCGATGTGGCTTGTTCTCAATTCAATCCGGGCTTCCCGTTAGGGGGATTTCGGGTCATTTCATTTTGGTATCAGAGCTTTGGTCTACAGAGCTCGGAGAACAAGACACGTTAGAACCGAACGAAAGAATTCATCAGAGATTGGATTAGTAATATCCAAACAGAATGACTCGTTAGTGATAGGATCAGTAGTATCCTAGAACGAGTGTGAAGAGTGATGTTTTTTAAAATATAATTGAAAGCAAATTTTGTTTTGAAAATTTAAAACAATTATTCATATTTGAATTTTATTTTAATATTGATTTGGACAATCGAATATATAGAGATTTTAATGTACGTTTGATCCACGTGTATTGAAGCCTCAAATATACTGGATGGATATAGAGTCACACTCTAGTCGCCCGGGCATGATTCTACTGATGACGTACGGCATCAATAGTCTGTTTTCGAGTTTCGAAAGTGGGATATCTATATATTTCCATTTAATTGGTGTGAGAACCAAAATTAGATAGGGCTTATTGTTGTGAATTAGCATCAAAAATCAGATTTTTGGACTATGTATCAATGTTATGAATTTGATAACCTAATCAACTAATTGATTGCTGGTTGTGTTGTTTGATTATTGGTTGATTAATTAAAATTTGAACCATCTAGCCAAATTGTATCAAATGTTGAACTGAATTTAAATTTATTGGAAATTTCATGCATATACATGTACATACATTGAACAGGTCATAACAAGGAGGCTAGAGAAGAGGAATAAAATTGTTTGCCCGACAAATAGGTACATGTTTATTGTATTTCGTGGGGTTTTTGATGTATCTATGAGCCGATTGGCTAGCCGTTTGGCTGTTTCTTTTTCTTTTTGGATTGGAGAGGCCTGTATGCCAATTTTGGGATTTTCCCGGTGCTCCCGTGCAGGGGAGGTTATGGCGAAATTTTTCGAAAATTAGGGTGTAAGCCAAATTCTTGAAGAATTTGAAAAGTTCTTAGAAACTGAAAAGTTGAAGAACTTAAGCCGTAATGAAAATAGTGAAAGTTGAGTTGGTTTGTAAAACAACTTTCAGCTTCGTTCCTTTTCGGGGATGAAAAGTTTTAAGTGAGGGAGATTGTAATAACCCGGAAATCTGAGCCAATTTAAAAAATTTATTTTGGCAATTTTAGTGAATTTTGTATATTTAAAATGATTATTTTAAATAATAACGATGAGAAATTTATTTTGAATAGAATTAGAATGAATATATTTATTTGAATCGACGTTAGAATATAAATATTTTATTTTAATTATAAAAGGTATTGAAAATGGAGCAGTAGTTTGAAAGTTCAATTTCAAATTTCAAATGAATGTACAGGATTCAAAATAAACCGGATTTTGGCGAAACCAAAAATATTAGAATCTATTGTAGAAAATCTTTCCAGCGAATCCGAAAAATTGAAATTTCATAGCGGAGATAAAATGTTATGCCCAGATTAAAATTCAGAATAGTCGCTATGGAAAATATAGCCCTTAAAAATGGAAATTTTGCAAATGATCTCTGTTGTCGACGAAACCACTTTTGTTGGATCTGGGATGTCGAATTATTTCTAGATTCCAAAATTCATAATTTTCTGAACCAATATGTGAGCATGGCGAAGGAAAACGTGTTTTAACAGTTTCGGTCAATTTCGATCGACCAGAAAATGGCCATTTTTCAAACAGTCTCAGAATTTGACGAAATTAGTTTTTTTTAGGATCGTATCGTCAATACGAAGCTAGAAAATATTTTTCGGAAATTTTTAGAGTTAATATATGGCCCCGGTAAATTGAAATGTGCGTTCAAATTCAATATATTGATTTATATTTTGATTTTAATGAAAACTGATCATAACAGACGAATTAGGTTACGAAACATATCCCATTGTGTTCGGAATGGGGGTATTTGGCTAGGGGCGACTGTCGTTGGGTTTGAATTGAAGTTCGAACGAAAAATTAACTTTATGGAGAATAATTAAATTAATATTTAAATTTAAAACCATCACCCCTCTTACTATAATCGGTAAACCCCTCTTCCCCTTCCCTCCAGACCCGATTCAATAAGAAAAAGAAAAAGAAAAAAACCGTCGTCCATAGACCCCCCCCCCCATAAATCGATTGACGGAACCGCCTCCTCCCCCGTCACCGCGACCGCCGGACCCCCTCTTCCCCCCTCCAAGCTGAAGCGTCGTGCCTCCTTCTGTCTCTTCCCCCTCCAGTTCGCAACCGCAAACCCACCTCCACTGCGAGAACCGACGGCCTCCCTCTTTCTCTGATGCCCCAAAAACTCGACTCCCCCTCTTCTGAACCCGCCGCCATGCATTAGCCCCACCACCTGACCTAGAACTGACCACCCATGGCTTGCTGCACAGTTTCCTGGCCCCACCGCAGTCCTCCAGTCGAGCCACCACATCTCAGACCACTCGAGACCCTAAGAATGAGAGTTTTCTTCTCCGATTTAATCTCTTTGATTTTATTTTTGATTAAATATGAGATCTTTAGATTATAAAGCATATAATTTTTAGTTTATAAAGATTAAATATTTTTATACGAACGTAATGAATATAAAAACATGATTTATATATAAGTGGCGTTATAAAAGAAGTGATTTTGTATTTGCAAAGGTATGGTTTTTACTTAAGAAAAGACAGGATTTTTAGTCGTATAAAGATAGGATTTTTAGTTTATAAAACTAATATTTTTATATAAAGAAAGCTTCGATTTTTATATGAATAACTTTTAAAGAAAAATACTATTTTTGTATGTATAACTTTGCAGTAAAAATTTGATTTTTATTATATCAACATCGATAAAAAGATGTGATTTTTAATAAGTAAAGACGAGATTTTTATCATAGTAAAGACGATATTTTTATCATAGAAAGGCGATGTTTTTATATATAGAAACGCGGGATTTTTATATATGAAGCGAAATAAAAATTCGATCTTTATATAAGAAGTAGAAATGTAAAAATATAATTTTTATATAGAAAGAAGCGTTGTAAAATATAAGAAATTGAAATAAAAATATGATTTTTATTTATTGGGATAAAGCGATAAAAATATGATTTTTACTGCGAACAGCGGGAAAAGATGGCGATGGTATCGATTGAAATCAAAACGAAACCCGAACCGTTCAGAAGGAAAGCACGGAGGAGTGGAACCCTCGGTGAGAACTCCTCACTGTTATTTTAATTTCTAGTTTGAAGTATATACTAGGATGCAGACGGTGCTTAGTAGCACCCGACACCCGTCGTCCACAGACCATGGATGACTTGTTCGTTTGATTGATGTGTTGTGAAATTTTATTGTGTGATGTGGAATGAATGAATATTTTATAGTTAAAAATATAATTTTTAACATGTATATAAAATAAATATTTATAAACAAATCGGAAAATTTGTTTATGTACACCCATTTGACTTATATTGATTGGGACCATAAATTTTACACAACGCCTAATTTCACAAATAAAAATCTGTGTTTGTCGGTTTGAAACCCCACACGGATGTTGGGATTATATTTGGCGTACACCAATCCCAATTATTTAGCTGTATGTCGATCGATTGGTTGACAGACAGTGTAAGCGTTGATTATTTATATTTAATGCTTATGCAGTTGTGTGGTGCACTCTGAATGATGGTTGATTATTTATCGTTGCTATTATATACATGTGTTGTAGGGAATCCATATAATTAACATTATATGGTAATTGATTGGGCCTCATTCCAATTTGGAAAATAAAGAATATTATAAAATGAAAATTCATGTGTTGAATAAATGAAAATTCATGTGTTGAATAAAAATGAAAATTCATATGTTGAATAAATGAAAATTCATGTGTTGAATAAAAATATATATTCATGTGTTGAATAAAAGAAAATTCATGTGTTGAATAAAATATATATTTGAATAAATGAAAATTCATGTGTTGAATAAAAATATATATTCATGTGTTGAATAAAAGAAAATTCATGTGTTGAATAAAATATATATTCATGTGTTGAATAAAAGAAAATTCATGTGTTAAAAAAAATATTCATGTGCTGAATAAAAGAAAATTCATGTGTTGAATAAATAAAAATTCATGTGTTGAATAAAAATGAAAATTCATGTGTTGAATAAATGAAAATTCATGTGTTGAATAAAAATATATATTCATGTGTTGAATAAAAGAAAATTCATGTGTTGAATAAAATATATATTCATGTGTTGAATAAAAGAAAATTCATGTGTTGAAAAAAAAATATTCATGTGCTGAATAAAAGAAAATTCTTGTGTTGAATAAAATAAATATTCATGTGTTGAATAAAATAAATATTCATGTGTTGAATAAAATAAATATTCATGTGTTGAATAAAATATATATTCATGTGTTGAAGATAATATTCATTTGTTGAATAGAATAACGAAGTTATTGAAATATATAAGGCCGTGTTGATTATATATGCGCCATTTGAACGTGAATGATAATTATATCGATTTTATTCATTTTTATAATGAATATCAAAAAGGAAGTGATTTCAAAATATAACATTTTGAAAATATTATCATTCATATATTAGTGATATGGAATATTCAATTTTGATCTGAAATTGAATATGAAGTTGAAATCGTTTTGAAACGAATTTAAAACGATTTATAAAATACGTTTTGAAAGGAAATCGATGTAATATATATAATATTATATATATAATATTATATATAATGGCCTGAATAGAACGCGCCGCGCTGCGACAGTTAGCGAATTTCGACCATTGACTTTGAATGGACATTTTGAGAGATCCAACCATCGGATTCTCCTAAAATCGGAACCGTTGGGTTCGTATCGAAAAGTGCTTTCTAACGAATATTAGATATTTGAAATCTAACGGTTGGATTTGGAATTAGGTCCAAATCAAATTTGGAAAAGGTCGCTGTAAGTGCAGTTCGATGGCCGTTGATGGAAATCGAATGTACGGGCCTTGATAAAATTATTAAAAATAGCAATAATTCGTGTAAAATCATAAGAAATGATTTGGAAAGAATTGGGATGAAAAATTCCATATTTGAAAAGATAAAAATAGATTTTTATCGAAATGAACTGGTTTTGAACTAGAATTATAATCCCATTTATTTTTAAAACGAATAAAGTGGATTTGAAATGGTTTTGAAAATAACCAGAATTTCCAATATTTAAATTGGAAATGGATTGAATCGAAATTATCTTCGAAATATTTCGATATTGAATTTCGTGATTATACAGATATTGTTATGGAAATTTGAAAGATATATTTACATCGTTATTTCAAATACGATATTTGTTGTTTGTAGTATTTGAAATTGAATATAAGCCGATATACTTTCTATTCAGAGCCTTGTATTTAATATCAAATGGGATTTGGGTTTGTCGTGATTGGTGTCTTCATTAACACTGTTCTTAAACCCAGTTGAGAAAAAGATTAAATCATTTTATTTAGATTTAATGAAGTGTACCAATTAAATAATATTGAATTGGAATTGATTTTTTGGTTTATCGTGAACAGTGTCTTAACGACGCTCGTTCTTTAACCCGATTTACAGTGAAATGGGATTTGGAATTTATAAATCTTTTTGATAAGATTTAAAGGAAATTTTCCAAAGTAAAGTTTTCCAATTTAATAAAATAAATTGGAATGGAATGGAATTCAATTTGGTAATAATCGAAGTGAATTTCTGTGGAGGAAGACTGCTAATATATCTGGAATTTAAAAGGCATTGCCATTATTCCATTTATATTATTAGTCGGATATGGAAGTTTATATCGATTATATATATCGATTTGTTTTCCATGAAGATTCCATCGTTAATGGAATGTGATTTCGGGTTTATCATGAACTGTGTTTTAAATGACATTGGTTCTTTAACCCAGTTAAAGACAGGATATGATTTCCCAAGTTAAATAATCATTGATAGTGATTATTGAGAAGATTAAAACCAAGTGGAGTTCTAATGAATCTTTAATTAGATTGAAATAATCTAGAATGGAGTATCACCAGTTTTTCTCTAGGCGATAGTTAAATCTTTAATTAGATTTGAACGTGAAATGGTAATTGAATTTACCGATAACACCGTGTTGTTAGAAATGAAGTATAACCGGTTTTACTTCATGGGATGAATAGGTTGGGGTTGGGAAATTTAACAAGTGATTACTTCGATAAGGTTCGCTAATCCCAACTAGTTTGGATAAATCATAATTTGGTTTGAATTGATATTCAAAAGAAGATTAAAGAATAAATTTAAAGAATTTATCTTTGATAAAATTAATGGGAATTTTTTCTAAAGTATAAGAATATTCTGAATTGGAATGAGGCGTATGTTGTGTTGGTGTAACACTTGTTTATTATATACGCGAGTTATTCAGAAAGACCGGGTTTATCCCATTCTGAATAACTGATTCGACGATGTGTCGAGGATGAAGACGGTGGTCGAAGACCGGAGGTCTTCACATCGTTTGGATAATTACTGATGATCTTAATTGGGCTGTATACCCAAGAGAAAGGAATCGGTTGGTGATCGTCCAGACGTACTTGGAGATCGATGGATATGCGAGGTACAAGGTGCCTCCGGTTTCGTTCAGACCAAGAACGGACTTGTAAATGGACTGTGTGTCTAACATTAGATTCCACTCTGTGTGATTGATATCGGTTGCATAGCGTGAATTGCATGTGTGGCATGCTGAGATGCAAATGATCAAGGATTATGTTGAAAAGCAAAGTCTTGTGGTTGATGATCAAAGCACCGCCTGTGTAGCGGTAATTCACGAGCCTCACACCCCGGTGACCAGAAACAGGAGAGGACCTCAGGGAGGGCATGTGTTTCCTTCTAGCTAGGGTGGTGTCAGTGACCTACCAGCCCTGACATTTATATTATTTTCACCTGTGTGGTTGTTAGATTGCGAGGCGCCTCGGATATATCGGTGATTATGTGGAGCCAATGGAGTCATTTGGCTCATTTACGCCCAAAAGGCGGGGAAACACAGTGTTCAGGCATTATAATCCACATGGTGGACCGGCCCTCACGATCCATGGGGTAGTTGCGGCTGTTCCTGAGACATGGGCTAGTTTGTCTCGAATTCGGTGAGGACGATCCCTTGCCTCGGTTCACAGATGGAAGTCGAACTTCCAATACGTGACTTTGCGGTTTTAGTTATAAACCTATATATGGCGACATAGTGGTATGGGGCACTTGTGTCGTCTATGATTGATACTTATGATTGAAATTATTTTGATATTGTACATTTATAGTATTAATAAAACATGAAATTTAGCGTATCAAGCATTCTTTGGCTATTATAAGGTAAAACTCTTTCCTCTGGCTTGTGTTGCATTGTGTGATGGGACCTGGGTCTTATAATAGCTTCATTGTTCTTTATTTAGTATTGCGTTGTTGTTTTATGCACTGGTATTCTTGGGAGGAAACCCGTTCCGTGTTATACGGCATGGTCCCTTGATTTACCTAACTTTAAAATAAAGATTAATAACTGTTTTAGTTCTCACACCAGTCACATGACTGACCTGGAGTTTATTGTTCTAACCAAAACTCTGGGTGCCCCTATTTTCGACACGGGCAGCTAGTAGTTTTGGTTTTGCAGATTTATATTCATAGGATCCTGGTTTACAGCTGGAATGACATTCAGAAAGCTTTGTATCCCTATATGTCCTTCAGTTGTGTTTTGTACTATTTTCCGCTGCAGTAATGTAACTTAAATCTCTGATATTTATTGAATGTGTGATATTTATTCATACTCTGTAATATTCTTGTATTCTGATGGAATTGTTGTAATAAGCAATGAAACATTCTTCTGTTTGTGTCCCGATGTGGCTTGTTCTCAATTCAATCTGGGATTCCCGTTAGGGGGATTTCGGGTCGTTTCATGAGAGCCTTATCAGAGGATGCAAACTGCTCATCGATGGCTTCAAGAAGATCCTTGACTTTAACATGCTGATCGACTGAACCCCTAATGCTAGCACAAATCTTGGTCTTTATGAACATAACTGAAAGATGATTAGATCGCTCCCACTTTTCATAAAGATCAATAGCTTCAGGAGTACTATCCTCCGTTATGCTAGGTGGTTCGTCTTTCCGAATAGCATCATCAATATCCATCCATCTTAAATGCAGTAACACTCTCTCCTTCCATACCTTGTAGTTATCACCTCTTAATTCAGGAATGTCACATTTAACATCAGAAATATTTCCTGGTAAAATTACTGCAAATAAAAATATATGCTTATTAACAGAATGAACCGAGACAGTAATTTTATCCCAATTTACCAATGTAAATTATGCACATCTGAATCCAGTGACATAAAGTTTGCCTGTGGGCTAAAGTCTACTCAAATCAGATTCATAAATTAAATCTTATAGTGAAACTATCAAATCATTATCTCTTAACTCCTGTGGGTAGATTAAGAAACACAGTATGATACATCACCCTAATTAATCATGCAAAACAATAAAATTTCCTGTGGGCAAATCTTATTATGTTACATATGGTTAATTACAATCAATGTCTAGTATCCACATGCGATTTCAATTTATCAAATTTTTAAATAATTAGAGATGCTGTGGCTACTCCCTAACTAATAAATTTTGGTCAATCACTTGACATTTCACATTGTTTTATACACATATACCTAGCTTGCAATTATAAAGGACAAAGACTTTTTTTATATATTCAGTACAAACAAAAAAACTGTAGGTAAACTAAAAAGGAAGATTAAGTCTACAGGTCAGGTTATAATATGCAAGCCTATGTATATTAGGTCCACATAAAACAATACACATATGAGTACAAACTACAAACCATAAAGCAACGTCTGCTTCAATAAATAAACTATGAGGAGTACTCTAGTCAACAAATGAGCAAGTGGTTCATTATTATATGATTATCAACAAAAGACAACCAAGGAAACCGTGCCATCCAACCAATATTATACCAACTAAAGTAAAAAATTAAATGGACCAACAAATCTTCTTTCTTCGCAGCATATGAACAAGTCTTCCATATTATTTGCTTCACAAATCTCAATTTCAAACAAAATTTAATTCATGTCAAATCTTACATAGCCGAAAGCAAATTGGATTCATTATGAAGACACAGTCGAAAGCAAATTGGTTCCAAATGAAGACTTATACACTCATGAAGAAAGAGGATTCATTTTTTTTTTCTTTTCAGCAAAAACAAAAACGGCTAGGGGATTAAAACAATTCGATGGCAGCCTAATTTATAACAAGGAAGAGGCGATTTAGGCTTTGATACCAAATGTTAGTTTTACTAACTACTGCATAAAACATAAGCGAAAGCAATAATGGAATCAATAAAGTACCTCCAGCCATTGCTAGGCGAAATCAGATGAGTTTGTATGCTCTTCTTCTTCCAATTTGATTTGATATGCTCTAATTTTTGTTTCCAAACCCTCCTTCTCAATTTTAGATGGTGTTTTGTGATTTTGAGAATAGGTTAAGTGAACCCGTAATCAGAAAGATGAATCACGTTTTAGTTATACCGCTTTTGCCATCATAGAACGGTTACAAAAGTGAAACAAAAATTAGTGGGTGGTTAAGGGGAAATATGGGTTGTTACTAAATGATGGTTTATGGCCAAAACAAATGGGCCACAAATCTGACAAGTTCATGTGTGAATATGTGTCAAGTAAGCATGTATCAGTAGTTAAAATAAAATGCATGCTTCAAACAATCCAAATGAAAAAATAGTAACAAACTAACCCCAACAGTTATACTGAGTAAATTCATGAAGTAACGAAGTTGATACAAGTTTAATCGTAAGTGAAACTTACGTTAACTTGTGATGAAAAGCGGATTCCGGCACTGCTTCCTTTGTTATTTTCATGCGTAATTCTGGCTACAGCGAGATGCAAGTGGCCATTAGCGGTGCTCAAGGTGCAGCATTAATCAATGATGGAACATGCGGAAGGCAGCGGTGGTCGAACGGATAAGACGGAGGCTGCCAGCACATATTTTTCCACAAGCTTGGACCTGACTTTCTGACTACAAGAAAGACGCTCTCGGCTTAAGGAGGCGGAGCACGTTCTGTCGGCGTAGTGAGTGCGTGGCTCCAGGCAACAATCGCGATGGTTCTCGAGTTCTTCTGCGTGTGGAGGAGTTCACGCTTGGAAGATTCCAAGGTTTAAGAGAACGATGAACCATGGGGTTGTCGATGTAGCGACCACGTGGACGAGGAGTGACGCCGATAAGGAGAGTTTGATCGGTTGTGGTGGTCCCTGCGATGAGCATGGACAATGGAAATGGAACACAATCGACCGGTGGCCATTACCATGAATTAGGGAAATATCGATTTGATTTGAGGATCTAAATTCGGAATTGGGGAAAACAGCAAGAGTGAAAATTAAAGGAAGGAAAAAAGAATCATTCCCCAGGAGAAGTAAAGTATAAAGGAAAGAAAATTTCTCCTCTCTCGAAAACAGAAGGGTCCATCCCTTTTTCAAAGTTCGAGCGAAGGATACAGACAATTATAGAAAATAAAACACGTGGTACCCAAATCAGATGGTAACAGACAAGTGGCAATAAATTTCAGTGTAATGAAGACAAATGGTACAAATAAATTTCTCAATTGTATACATACCCGAACACTAGTATGTGCAATACACTCCATATTTAACTTAATAATCAAATTCATATCTAAGCTAAATTTTTAAAACTAAATTCAACTAAACAAAATCATTTAACTAAAATTTTCAAACGATGTATAGCCATTAGTCTAAAATGTATCAATGTTTCCTTTGATTAATTCGGAATATGGATCTTGTAATTTAAAAATTATATATTCAATTTAAATATTTCGTTAAATTTAAAAATCAAATGTAACAACCCTGCACTGTGTCAGATGAGCTTTAAATTTTCAATAAAAACACCTAGCTAAAATTTTCAAATTTGTTTAGGTCCAGCTCTGACTTGTTAGTACTAGCTTCCCTTTCATTAAGATAATCTAAATGTTTTACGGGCTATTGTAGTTTGTATTCGAGTGACCAAGTTATTTTAGTGGAAATGGCTAATGCATTTTCTATCCCTCAAACATTCATCTTAGTGTACATTCCCATGGTTCTACGCACATCCACATGTGTGTGTTTGTTTATACGCACATAAACATATGTGTGTATATCGATGTATTTGTATCATTTACTCATCATATAAAGATATCCAACATCAAATAAATTTGTTGTGCCAAATATGAGACACAGGGTGTTGTTAAGTACTTACACAACATATAAGACTCCAATATGCATGTTGCTATTAGATGAAAAGGTTGTCAGATAGTATACATGTTACTTATAGAGGTTCCAAGTATGAATCTAATATTTACTAATATATTAGTCTTTCTTTCAAACATGGACGCTAGGAAAACATTATGGCAAACATACAGTCCTGACAGAAGAATTTAATTGTCAACATGATACACGCGCGAGGTTGACCAACGATTTCATATCGCAGTAACCAAATTTAACAGAAATTATCAAAAATTTCATTTTTGAGAATGTGACAGAAAAATATTCTCTGTGTATTATACATTAATCGAAATTTCTACTGAAAACAATGCCTTATATTTGCACAGCAAATGTCCATGAAATCTTAAATGCTCTATTTATTTATTTATTCTTTTTTTTTTTTTCCTTTCCATGTTTAACATGGAAAAAGGTAACTACATTAAATACACCCTAACAAAGTAGCAAACCAATTCTGACCGTCAACTGTATACATACATATGATTTTTACTGCAAAATAAAAAATTGTACTTTAAAACGGCGTTTTCAGTAACAGACGAGATAATTTGGTTTATTAGTTTCATCCATAAGAGTGAAAAGAAATTGCACGCTACAGCAAAAGAGGTAATTTATATCTTTGTAGACTAATTATTTTAAACTGTTCTTCCAAAACCCAGCAACGCTTGATAGAGAAAAGCCTTCAGCCTAGTTTCATCTTAAAAATCAAAGATTTATTTGTACATTTACATGAATGATGAAAAGGACGCAATTTCACTTGATACATGTCTCACATAAATAATCATTTTTGAAGCCAAAATGTGTAGCAACACCATTCACGCCAAAATAAAGGTGCAACATGTTATCAGATCAACCATGTATTTCAGACCAGTAAATGAATTACTACAAGCTTAACATGTTACAACAACCAAGAATGCAACCATGTCATTCAAGCACTTAAACACAGTGACAAGGTATGCAAATCTCCATCTACAGGCCATACCAAACAAGTGAAGTACTTGAACAATAATAATCATGAGAAACTCACCTTGATGCCGAGTCGGAGGATGCAAGAAACGGCACCGGCGGTCAGATGCGTCGCTTCACAGTTTCAAGATCAGCGATGGTCAGCGGCAACGTAGGGAGGACAAGCAGTGTTCGTCGCACGATGGTAAGGCTAGGTTGCGCAGATGATATAGCGATGCGGTTCCAGAAGCTGTCAGCCTCACTTGTGACGAGAAGGAAGAGAAAGACAGTAGGTGTGCTACCACTGTGCTGGTAGGAGTTGAGAATTTGGGATACGTTGAAAGCTTTAATTTTTGGTGAGTGTTTTACTTCCGAATCTATATCTAATTTACGGTATCTGATGCCTCGTTCCCTATATTATGACTTATTTTGGGTTAATGGACTGAATTATTGCATGTATAAAAGATTTGGATGTCCGTTAATGATTGTTTAGATATTTGACCAAATTGAGTGATATTGTTTAAAATTGGATTGTTGAGTGATGTTTAACTTTTCACGGTTTTAATACTGCATTTTGTGGTTGCCTTCCTTAATATGGTATTGGGTCGGTGAAAGTAAATTCTAATTGGTTACTAAGTTGAGGCATGTGCAGTTCGAATAATACATAGGGTGAGATGACACTAAATGGGTGAGATGACACTAAATTACTTTTTTGTTCAAACTTATCAGAGTTTACAATATTTTTTTTTCAGGAAGGACCCTTCGCTGAGATAATATCAGGAGCGTCCCCCCTACAAAAGGGTTACGATCATTTTTATATAATTCAGCCAACAGATCACGGAATAGACTTGATGTTTCCAGATCCAGACAACACGTGTTAGAGAAACAGGTTGGGGGAATCCAACTAGATTCCACAACATTTATATTATTTTGTTTACTTTGGTTGTGACATATACTGTGATATATTAACTATGCTTGATCTTGTTGGGTTGTTGAATATATATTGCAGCTGACGCCTATAGGTGCACAGACTCTGAGAATAAAACACATACACCAATATAATTTCACACATATAAATATATACAGTCTTAATAGCCGAAACGCATGTGACAGGGTGGTTTCCTCAGCAGATGATTGTATACAAGGTACCGTTCCTCAAGACATGCATGTATCAACAAAACCGTACACAATAAAGACCAATTAACATGTATGAATCATTTAATTAAGTGTATGCAGTAAGTTATACCGCTGCTTCTAAACCCAGAATTCTAATAAGAACCATGCTTACATAAAAAAGAAAAGAAAAGAAAGGTATATGGCAACCGCCGGCTTGTTAAAACATTATTCCTCAAACAATACTTTAGCAATAATACGGTTTCAAACTTTGATACCAACACACATGCTTGCATGGTATCATTAGGATCAAAATACTCAAAAGCCATTAACTGAGTTTTATTTTACTTTTGATAAAATAAAAGTACATAAATCAGATGAGAGTTTAATGCGAAGAAAACCAAGCAAATCCACGACTCCCAACTTGCAATGGTAGTGCACAGTGTGTGTCAACACTAGAACTGCAAGGTGCCAAAAAAGTATTCATATAATTCAAGTGCAAATGAATCAATAATCTCATCACACATGGTAACCCAGTAACAAAAGTATATTCATTTCAGTGCCAACTTAAAAGGATTCTTTCAAGAAGAAGTTTATTAACTCAAACAGATAAACCAAAAAGGTCAAATAGTTTAATTAGTCCAGTATTACCATAGAAGAACTGAGGAAGGTAACTTGACCTTTATCTGATGTAAAAATTAAGAGGACAACTGCTTTTATATTAATGGTTAGATCATACACATTAGCAGCTATATGCACAAGACAGTCAACTCATTCATTTGTACACATGCAGCCGAAAACCAATAACACATAGTGCATACAACATCTATCAGGTAACTAAATCAAACAAGTGCAACACCATCATTACACAGTCAGCTTAAACAACAACTTATTATGTTTCAGCGACATTCCTATTGTTGCTAATAGGTTGATAAAATTAGGCACACTCTGGTTATCCTTGCATTCAAAGTTTTTGTTCATAGCATGATAAAAAAAATTGTCTAATATGCAATAAAAATCAGCCACTCATTAAGGAAAACAGCGGCATTTGACACTCCATAATTTTATGATGATTTACTTGTTGGTCGGTACTAGCTACGCAGTTTAATATTATTATAATGGGTGTGCTAAGAGGAACAAGGTCATGGCATATATGGTAAGTCCGGATGGTGCAGACCCATGTATAACCAGAAAATACTGAGGAATCATATGTAAGAAAAAAAAAAGCAAAGTGGAAGGATTGCAATAAGTTTAATCGTAAGGAGCACTTACCAGCGGCGAGGATGGATGGGCGGAGATGAAGCTGTTGAAGTATATGATACTATATGTTGGATTGAAGAGGTCGAAGATAGCTTCGAGTTGGAGGTGACCGTTCGCAAATCGGAGCTCATATGTAGAAGTTATGAGCTGGAAGGTGTTTGCTGTCAGCTGGAAACAGGGACAGACGTCTGTCATCGGGAGTGACAGACGTCTGACTGCAGGATGGTGATTTTCCGAGAGCTCAGACAGACGTCTGACACATAACGGACATATGTCTGTGCTGAGTGTATATGCCCAGTTAATCTCTGGAAGATGACAGACGTCCGTCAGGTGATGCGGCAGACGTCTGATCGGGTCCTTAGGCTATTTCGGGCTGGAAATTAGCAAGCAGATTTGTGACTAATTCAGGGGCAATTTGGGTAGTTAGCCAAACCTCTATATAAGCTATTTTATGATGTAAATTAGGTAAGAGCTTGGATACTTGATTTGCGATTAAGGGTTTATTCTCAAGGGTGAATTAGGGTTTATAACCTAATTCCAAATTCTTCAATTCTATTCTCCTCAAACTCTTTCTATATCGAAATATAGTGATCATTGGATCAATCTCTTGTATTCCTTTCATCGTGGTAATAAAATACTCTCTCCAAGGTGGATGTACACTAACAAGGTGCTAGTGGAACCACTATAAATACTTGTGTGATTTATTTTTGCTACTTTGTCATTAGTTTCTTGCTTGTGATTGAGATTTGGATTGTTCATGATTGGTTAATCTTGGTTTTGTGACTAGAGTTATTACTTTGTTTGTTTTTGCAAGTCTAACAAAGATTTAGTCTTCCGCTAGCGCTTTGTGGTTTAGATATCGGATTCGAGTGGTCTTGAATCGGATTAATCACAACGGTTACAACAGTTGGTATCAGAGTTGTTTGGTGCTTGTTAGGTATTTGTGAAAATGCCGGAGACGGATAGTAGCTCGGTAAGTCCTTCAACCGGAAGTCTGAATAGTGTGGCGCCTTATGTACGGGGTTCGTATGCGGCATCGGGTTCTCAATTGGTTATTGACAAGTGGAATGGTGATAATGACTTTGAGAAGTGGCAATGGAAAATGAAAGCGGTTCTTAGGCGGAATCAGGTGCACCGAGTAGTATTTGATACTCACTTATTGCCAAGTGATATCTCGGATGTTGAGAGAGAAGAGATGGAGGAATGGGCTTACACTACTCTTCAACTTGCTATGGGGGAGAATGTGATCTCCAAAATTAGTGGTGACACTACCGCTAAAGGTATATGGGACAAGTTGGAAGAACTTTATATGAAGAAGTCACTCACTAACCGTTTGATCTTGCTGCGAACATTTTTCACCTTCAAGATGGAGAAGGGTAATTCTCTTAAGGCACATTTGAATTCTTTTGATGACTTTCTCATGAAGATGAAGGTCGTTGATTTGAAAATTGAGAAAGAGCAAAAGGCGATGATATTATTGTGTTCGTTGCCGGACCGCTATACGGGTTTCTCAAATAGTTTAATTCATGGCCGGGATACCTTGACTCTAGATAATATCAAGACGGGTCTTATTAGTGAGGAATTGAGAGATCAAATGAAGGAGATGAGTGAGGGTAGTAGTGGTCACGGGTTGTTTGTGGAGAAAGAAAAGAATGTGAAGAAAGGAAACCGGGGGCGTTCTAAATCAAGAAAACCCGGTGGAAGAGGTAAATCGAAAGAGAGAAATGGCAAGTGTTTTATTTGTAAGAAACCGGAACATTGGAAGAATGAATGTCCGGACAAAGATAAGAAGTAAGTAGCGTCTTCATCTGTGGCGATTGAGAGTAGGGATGGTGAGATAGATGAGAATGTGCTAACGGCGGTAGCAACGGGTGTTACGGGTAACGAATGGGTACTCGATTCGGGTGCGTCGTATCATATGATGCCAAATAGAAATTGTTTTTCATCCTTTGAGGTCAAAGAGGGAAACGCAATTGCTATGGAAAATGGTTCTATTTGCAAGTCGGTGGGTAGTGGCTCCGTGCAAATAAGGATGTTTGATGGAGTTGTTCGCACGCTCACCAATGTTAGCTATGTTCCGGGACTTAGGAAGTCGCTTATATCTTTGGGGCAATTGGATTCTCTAGGATGCAAGATCACTATCGAGAAGGATTTCTTGAGGGTTTCGAAGGGGGAGCTTGTGGTTATGAAGGCTGCTAGGACTCATGGTATATATTTGCTTCAAGGTGTGACCGTAGGAGGTGAGACTTATGTGGGTGTTGATAGTTCTCGTGACTTGGATGCGACACGGTTGTGGCATTTGAGATTGGGTCATGTCTCGGAGAGGAGTTTGGATATTCTTCGGAAGCGGGAGATGATCGAGGGTGAGAGTTTCAAAAAACTAGAGTTTTGCGAGGAATGTGTCATGGGGAAGCAAACAAGGGTATCATTCGATGAAGGCAAGCATGACTCAAAGGAGGTTCTTGAGTATGTTCATTCGGATGTTTGGGGACCGACACCGGTCGCTTCTTTGGAAGGAGCAAGGTATTACATTTCTTTCATTGATGATTTGTCTCGAAAAGTATGGGTGTATGTAATGGGGGCCAAATCGGAGGCATTTTCTAAGTTTAAAGTGTGGAAGGCTCTTATTGAGAATGAGAGCGGTAAGACTTTGAAGGTGTTAATGACCGACAATGGCGGTGAATATGTCTCGCGTGAATTCTTGGAGTATTGTAAGCATCATGGAATCCGGAGACATTTTACTACACCGGGAGATCTGCAATCTAATGGAGTAGTGGAGAGAATGAACCGAACTCTACTTGAGAAAGCTCGATGCTTGAGATTGGCATCGGGTTTGTCTAAGGAATTTTGGGCCTAAGCTTCGTCAACCACGGTGCATATTGTGAATCGAATTCCATGCTTGGCCATTGGTAACAAAATTCCGGAGGAAGTGTGGAAAGGGAAGAGTGTTGACTTGAGATATCTTCGTGTATTTGGTAGCCCGACTTATGTGCATGATCTAGGGAATGATAAGCTTGGAGCTAGAGCATTCAAAGGGGTTTTGCTTGGTTTCACGGATGGCGTGAAAGGCTATCGGATTTGGAATCCGGAAATGAAGAAGGTTGTTAATTCTCGTCATGTCACTTTTGATGAGTCGACTTTATTCAAGGTGAATGAGAGCTCATCAGACGTTCCGAATTTGGTTCATGGTGAATCAAAGGAGAAGGAAGTCATTCCCACATTCCTTACAAGTGGTAATATAGTTGAAGAAGCTCGTGGGGCAGAAGCGGTTGATGAAACATCACATAGTCCACAAGGTTCCTCTAGTGATGTTGGAGATGTACATGATACTAGAGAAGTTTCACCTTAAGGTGGAGCCGAAAGGGGTTTGGGTAATAGTATTGCTACTCGGGTTGGTCGACGTGCAATAAGGCCTCCTGAAAGATATGGTGATTGGAACTACCTTAGTTTTTGTGATCATCTGGACTATGCTCTCAATGTAGTCCAAGATGAGCCGATGGACCTTGATGACGTCATGGAGTCGAGAGAGAGCTCGAAGTGGCTTTGCACCATAGAGGAAGAGATGCAATCGCTTATGAAGAACCGAACCTGGGAGTTGGTTCCACTTCCTCAAGGAAACCGTGTTATAGAGTGCAAATGGATTTACAAGGTGAAGGATGATGGAAGGTACAAAGCAAGGTTAGTGGCAAAGGGGTTCTCACAAAGGAAAGGAAAGGAGTATGATGAAATTTTTGCACCGGTGGTTCGTCATACATCTATCCGGGTTTTACTAGCCATAGTTGCTATCCATGACTTGGAGTTGGAGAAACTTGATGTGAAAACCGCCTTCTTGCATGGAGACTTGGATGAAGACATCTACATGGAGCAACCGGAAGGGTTTGTTGTAGATGGTAAGTCGAATATGGTTTGCAAGTTGAAGAAATCACTATATGGGTTAAAGCAATCGCCTAGACAATGGTACAAGAGATTCGATCATTTCATGCTTGAAAGTGGCTTCCATCGAAGCATCAAGGATGCTTGTGTATATTTCAAGAGGTTAGGAAATGATTGTTGGGTGTATTTACTCTTGTATGTGGATGATATGCTCATTGCTTCCAAGGACCAAAATGAAATCAACAAGTTGAAGATGCTTTTGAAATCGGAATTCAAGAGGAAGGATCTTGGAGAAGCAAGAAAAATCTTGGGTATGGAAATTGGAAGGGACCGAAAGCGTTTTGAGTTAAGATTGACTCAAAAGGAATACATAAAAAAAGCGCTTTGTCGGTTTAGCATGGAGGATGCAAAGGCGTTAAATACACATTTACCTTTGCATATGAAGCTTTCGAATAAGGGATCACCTATCGGGGATAAAGATAAGGCATATATGGCAAAGGTGTCATATGCAAGTGTGGTTGGTAGTTTGATGTACACAATGGTGTGTACAAGGCCCGATATTGCAAATGCCGTCGGGGTGGTTAGTCGGTATATGGCTAATCCGGGGAAATCGCATTGGGAAGTCGTGAAGGCTATTATGAGATACTTGAAAGGCGCAGCATCTCATGGACTTGTCTTTGGTGGTAGTGATGATAGGAGTTGCAAGTTGGTTGGTTATTATGACTCGGACTATGCCGATGATAGGGATCGGAGGAAATCAACTTCCGGGTATGTCTTCACACTTGGCGGGACAGCCATTAGTTGGAGATCACGATTGCAAACTGTAGTTGCTTTATCCACTATGGAGGCGGAGTTGATTGTCGCTATGGAAGCGGACAAGGAGGCACTCTACTTGAAGCGATTGTTGTGTGACTTGGGTTTCGAACATGAAAGTGTTGATGTTTGATGTGATAGCCAAAGTGCTACCCATTTGGTGGAGAATTTGGCGTTTAGCTCATGGACCAAGCGTATTGAGGTGAGGGAGTCATTTCTTATAGCCATGGATGAGGGTAAGCTAGTATACCTTTGAAAAGTGCACACAAAGGACAATGCGGCGGACATGTTTACGAAGGCATTGCCGTATGGGAAGTTCAAGCATTGCTCGAACTTAATTCGCTTGTTGAGTTGCTAGATGCCACAGGGTGGCACGAGGAGGAGAGAGTGATTTTGTTTGTGGTGATGGAAAGGAATAGCGGTGAGAGATTGGAAATCTATCTTCATGGTAAGTACTCGTTACACTCTTGAGTACATTGTCTTTTGGTGAGACGGTTTTGGTTTGAATGTTTCCAACACTACTTTGGCGGATGGGGGCATTGCCTGAACTCGTTGGTGTAGTGCAATGGGCGGTGGCCATGCCGGAGCTCATTGGGGAAACATTCAAATTTGCTTGGTCGAAGGTAGAAGGAAATGCTTGGGTGCATTGGAGTTTGGAGTTGAGATGGTTGTAGTATTGAGGTGGAGTGTTGAAATATACGATACTATATGTTGAATTGAAGAGGTCGAAGATAGCTTCAAGTCAAAGCTGACAGTTCGCAAATCGGAGCTCGTATGTAGGAGTTATGAGTTGGAAGGTGTTTGCTATCAGCTGGAAACAGGGACAGACGTCTGTCATAGGGAGTGACAGACGTCTGACTACAGGGTGGTGATTTCCCGAGAGCTCAGACGGACGTCTGACACATAAGGGACAGACGTCTGTGCTGAGTGCATATGCCCAATTAATCTCTGGAAGATGACAGACGTCTGTCAGGCGATGCGACAGAGTCTGATCGGGTCTTTGGGCTATTTTGGGCTGGAAATTAGCAAGCAGATTTGTGACTAATTCGGGGCCAATTTGGGTAATTGGCCAAACCTCTATATAAGCTATTTTCAAATGTGAATTAGGTAAGAGCTTGGAAACTTGATTTGGGATCAAGGGTTTATTCTCAAGGGTGAATTAGGGCTTATAACCTAATTCCAAATTCTTCAATTCTATTCTCCTCAAACTCTTTTTATATGAAATATAGTGATCATTGGATCAATCTCTTGTATTCCTTTCATCGTGTTAATAAAATACTCTCTCCAAAGTGGATGTACACTAACAAATTGTTAGTGGAACCACTATAAATCCTTGTGTGATTTATTTTTTCTACTTTGTCATTAGTTTCTTGCTTATGATTGGGATTTGGGTTGTTCGTGATTGATTGGTCTTGGTTTTGTGACTAGAGTTATTGCTTTGGTTGTTTTTGCAAGTCTAACAACAATCTAGTCTTCTGCTAGCGCTTTGTGGTTTAGATATCGGATTCGAGTGGTCTTGAATCAGATTAATCGCAATGGTTACAACAGAAGCATTGCACGCTGGTTGATGGGAGCAGGCGGCTTTAGCGTGCGTCCAGATATGGTGTGTACTGCTACTGTGCATCACTACTTATTCTCCATTTAAACTCGATAGTGAAAAGAGAATTCAGCACGTGAAGGCTTACGGTGACAGCAGCACCTCGACACGTGCCAAGCAGGCGCAACTCAGATAAGCGAAAAGAGGAGCAACGTCTCTCTTCGCAACGACACAGCGATGAGTCGAAAACGGCTCGGTCTTGGACGGTGAAGTGACTTTAGTAGTGGGGAGGCAAACCATGCAGGCTAGTAAAACAAGCGATGGTTTGGATATAGCTTCGAGTGCTTATGAACGGAGGGGGGATTGATTTGGTCGGAGCATGAGGCTATGGCGGAGAAGCGATTTTGGTAAAAAAATGCATATTGGGGAAAAAGAATTTGTCAGCTCTGTGTAAATAAAAGTGGAAGGGAAAAATGGTTTTTTTTTAGGAAAAGAGATTTTTGATTTGGGAAATTTTTTATTTTTATTTTTTATTTTTCATATCAAAATAAATTACCAAAGCCAAATTCAAATCTAAATAAATTATAAATAAATCTCACTTTGACAACCGTTCGTGTTGAATTTAAATTTGCAGAAGGAACTCCCCTTATAAATATATTCAAACTATGTCCAAAATAAATTAAATTTCAAATTTCTATGTCTAAAACCAATTAACACGCATGTCGACCCAAAAAAACCACGAATTTATTTGTTAAGGTTTTTGAAACAAAGTAAGAATACCGGTGATAATAAATAAATATTACATTTGGTATCAGAGCTAAGGTTTCTATAAACTAGGCTTATTGGGTTTAAAACTCATTAGAGATTGGGTGAAAATACCCTAGGATGAGCGGAATTGACACTTGAATCGCTCTAGAGAGAGAGCATATTTGGAAGAATAAAATATTTTGATGTAATTTTAGAATAAAAGTGATGAACGAAATATAATAAGTATTTTGAAAGAAATATTTTCGAAAGACAAGTTTCCTTATTGGAAATTCCATCTGAAAGCCTTTGCGACGAGAATTTCCAAGGTTTATCATGAAGGAAAATATATAAATGATTTTAAAAAGGAGATTCTTGATTAAAACTCAAGAGGGATAATAAGTATGGGTTTTCGAAAATACTTAGAAACTTGACAAAGTGGAACTCGAACGATGTCCAATTTGAAAATGGTTGTTAAATAAGAAATGTTACAGTGGCATCAGAGCCAATACCCAGCCGGAATTGTGGCTCATGTGTGGACCACAGCGCCTGCGTGAGGTGTTTGTGAGCCAACGGGGACGTTGGGCTCTGTAGAAGGGGAGAATGTAGCACCCCTAAGTCCCACATCGTGGAAGCCTGTGTGAAGTGGGCACTTATATAGTAGAGCCCATCTCTTACAATGCCAAGGACTTTTGAGGAACAAAACCCCACACCTATACGGTGGCTAAGTTGGGGACAATATCTTGCATGAACGGAGGTGCCGGTTGTTACACTCCCTCAACTTGTAAAGTCTACAAGAGCTAAGCGACATGCCCCTAACAACAAACAATCTAAACATCCAGTTGGCGTCTTCCTTCAACCATCGTACCTCGATAGTGAAAGGTGAATGGTCTATTGGGTTTGGCTCTAGCCTTTTCGCATTCCACTGGCTGTCGATGATGGGTATCTGACAATCTACTATCCTTATTGGTCGTGACCCTCTACCTCCCCGTTGAGGCGACCACCAAATCACCCAGGTGTCATCTCGTCATAGCATTCTGACTGCAAAGCTACTTTTGTAATCAAGGCCCACCCAGCTAGTAGTTACGCGCAGACCCAACCTCTGAGAGCACAGCCTAAACATCTGCCACTGCATAGAGGACTACCTGGAGCATCTTACGTTTCTCAAGAAGCCGTGTGCTTCCTCTTCCAGTCCTTCGAAGCTGACTGAATAATCATATGAACGTGCGCTCCCCTCGTACCTTATAACACCACGATGATCTATCCCGTTGGGTTACTTACCCTCAAACGTGCGGACTGGTCCAAGCACCTCACTTTAATATGTTATTACACCTATGTCTAAACATTCTTTTACGCTCTTTCTTTACCTTATCAGGTTTCCACTTATTCAGGTTACCAAGTTCTTCCTATCCCCTTATATCTATAAGGAATGGACCTCTCTTGCTTATTAATTTCAGTTATACAACTTAACTAATTTAAGTTTATTAATAAGCCCACAACATGTTATTCTCTATATTGTGATCCAAGGTCTGTAATCCACAATCCCTTTATATTCTTATTTGATTGAAGGTTACAATAACATGTTCTACATAATATGTAATTAAATGTATCTTAATTCACATGTTTTCTATTAAAAATGTCACTTAACATTTACGATTGAATATAATTTACCTCATTTCTTAAGTTGCCTCATTCTTTCTTATTTAATCATAATTCCCTCTTATGTTGTCATTACAATCTTATGCTGTCATTACAACTTAATGTAGTTTACTTATTAACTTAGTTCTTTTAATTAAGGTTCACTAATAAGTCTCCTCTTCCCATAAATATAACTTATGTTGTCCTTATCCATAGATTTTAGATTCTTGTTCTCATAAAAAACTTAATTTATAATTAAGTACAATTTATCCCTAACATAAGTTATTCCAATTTCCTTATTGTTTTATTATAACCTAAGTTATAATTTCCACTTGTCCCTAGGACAAGCCTAAACATGTTATTCTTATCAGCAAATTTCATATTTCCAAGTTTACAGATTACTTAATTTATAATTAAGTACGACTTTTTACATTTCATAAACTTTCCCCCTTTTCTCTACTTATTACAAACAACTGGTTTAAGGTTTTCCCCATTTACTGATTACTTAATTTACAATTAGTTGTCACTTATTTCATTTTACTAGTTTTCTCATTTCCTTACTAGTTTATTATAACCTAAGTTATAATCTTTACTTGTCCCTAGGACAAGCCTACCTATTATACAACCTTCTCATTAATGTAATTTATTTATAATAGGTTATTATCATTCCCCGTTCATTCCCATTTTCTTTTACTATTGTATCTTTCTTTCAATTCCATTTATTCCCATTAATTACAATTAATGCTACTTATCATTTCTTCTATTTACATATATTTATATATGTATTTATTTATGCACTAGACTTCTCGCATTAAGCCTACACTTGTGGATGCTGGATTTACCAGGCAGTTACGGGCAGACTTCTACCACAAGTCGACTTAACCTCGTGTCTTAGCACCATTACATGTTTTAGTTATGCACATAGACCCCTCATAATAGATTTACCACTTGTGGATGCTGGATATGCCGGGCGGTTCCGGGAAGACTTCTACCACAAGTGTAATCTAACCTCGTGTCTAAGTGCGGTTATAGTTTCCTATTTACTGTAAAATTTAGGCATGTTATCCTTTTCACATGTTACTATAATCTAATTTACATGTCATCAAATTATGCCTATATTATGTCACATGTCCTTTTTAACACGTATTAAATTCTATCTTGACATGTATTTTTTTTAATTGGGTAATTGTTCAAATCCAACAAGTTAACATGTCATTTTCTCAATTCTACATCTAATAATTCAAATACATAATATGCCACAAGTGAATCGTGTAATTATAACAACAGTAGTCGCTACCCATATTCTAACAAGTTTGTTTTTCAACATGTTTACATTCAACACTTTAACCGATTCAACATATGAATGTTCCAACCTATTCATATTAATATCTCAACTTGTTATAACAACATCTTACTCTTAATTATTCTGGAAAATTAACATTTCACGATAATGGGGAATGCTAAACGATAATATATCATTGTCTAAAATGATATAACTTAAATCCACTCACCTCATATGTTTTCCCAATCCTGGATCTGGTCCAGATCTAGCATTCCATGGTTTTTCCCTTAATTGGATTCAGAATATAACAACCGTGGATCTACAATTTTTACTATAAGAAAAAGGAAAGAAAGAGAAGAGAATTGAAATAGACCAGATCTAGAAAATTATCTCACTTCGATAAGAGATCTGAACACCTTCTCATTAATTCTCATCTTTTTCCTACATATCTAAATTCAGAAATTTCCTAAACTAATAATCTAAATTTTCTAAAGAGATTTGAGGAGGAAGAGGAATGGCAGAGCTTCTACGTTGTCTCAGAAATATGGGACTTAGGGTAGACTCTACCGGCTTATTTATAGGTGTTCAGCAACGTATTTGGTCAAGAAACGAGTCCACGTTCAAAAATAGAATTCTCTCCAGATATATATGTGGGTCGATCCCCATTTGGGTGTTGACCCTGGGGTCAACCCTGAAGAGCTTGGGTTGACCCATCAGGGTCTCGGGTCGAACCCCAGAAACGGTCAGTTCCGCTTAACTGGTTTGAATTTATATATATATATATATATATATATATTTGTATATATATAATTCTCTTGCGCTTATACAAACTTCTAGGCTTAATAACTTCTTCATACAATGTACGTTTTTCGCAAACCAGGTGTCTATCTTGACCAGAATTCCAAGACAGACACAATGGCACAGTCCATTTTACATAATTCTCATTATTTGATTAAGTTACTTATATTTTATTATGTTAAAAATGCAGGGTGTTACATTCTCCCACCCTTAGGAAATTTCATCCACGAAATTTGATAAGGATAAAACCAAATAACCACTCGCATTATATACATCCATCATGTGTGCATCCAATTTTTGCAACCATTGTGCACTTGTGCAAAGTGAAATACAACACAATAATGCATGTATGCCTAAGCGGTACCTTCTGTCTGTATGAAAGTTTTTCAAAAATCCTTTTAAAACATGATGCTCACATCCTATATATACTGGCAATTCTACATGAATGCAATATTTTGAAAATCAAAATGCTTTTTCATCCAAATTTTTCCACACTCTTACTGAGTAAGAGTGCATTTCATCCAATTATTGCATCCATAATCCTACTAACCAACTTTATTTTCGAATTTCAGAAAAATATAATTTTCTAAATTCGATTTCTTATGTTACAAAAAGGTGGAGAACGGAAAATTTCACATCTTCCATTTTTCTTTTATGTACCCTTTCCCAATTGTACTTGGATTTTATGTAACTATTTATAAAGATTCCCTATTTTCCTATCCAAGCACAGCCTACATAAGAAAATTTCTTTTGTTACTGATTTTCTTTTTCATCTTATCTTGGAAATTTTTGTCTTTATCCATCTTTTCTCATAACTTATCATGTTTGTTGCTTTACTGAATTTGTTGTTTCCTTTTTAGTTGCACCACTTCTCTTTTCTTAGCTTATTTAATCATCTGATCTAGGTTTGAATTTAAATAAGCCTTCTAGTCTTTCAACAAAAACAGGAGAACAAACACCCTACACAGCTACTACTAAGGGCCAAGAATCTCGGGACTAAGTCCCCCTTAGACAGAAAAATCCAAACCATGGGATCAACAACATGTTTTGGTGCTATCCTAACTACCCAACAAGAACAAAATAACAGAATGAACCCAACAGAAATGCAGTAACGGGTTTTAACCCTAACATGAAAATTAACAACAGGATCTAAACACTTACTTGCACTTTATACTATCTAGTAGTCACCACTAGTCCTAGCTGTATACCAACAATTATTTCAAGCAACACCCTTGGCTTTCCAATGCTTACGCATTTTACGGGAACTTACCATTTTTCCAAGATAATTCTCGCCATTTACTTCATAGCCGCAAAACTTTTACCGTCTTCCCTAGGCTCTAATCCTTACCTACTCCATCCTTTTAAAACATGGTTTGGCCTTTTTATTTAATTTTTCTTCCAAAAATTAAAAGTGTCAAAATTTTATTTTCCTCTTCGAAACTTGCTTTTGCCAAACCATAAAACATGTCATCTTTAAGAAAATGCAAGTCATTTTTTTCCAAACCACGAAAAATGGAGTAGATAAGGACAACTATTTCTCAATCTGTAACATCCAGTATTTTTAAGGTATAATAATTAATTAATTTAGTTATTTAAATAGTGATTTAGAGATTTAAATGGTTGTTTAACTAAATAATATGAATATTTAATTAATATAAATAATAGAATAATATATTTAAATTCTGAAATAGTCGAAAATAGTAGAATTGGTAATATTGTGTGAATTAAATAGTGTAAGAGATTTGGTTGAGTTTAGATTTGAATTATAATAACGAATCTATTTTATAAACGACTTTAGAACGTATAAATTATATTATAATTATAATCGAGCTCGAAATGGGGCGGTAGTTCGTAAATTGGCTATTCGAACTTTAAATGAAAATACATAATCCGTTTTAAGTCGAATTTCTGTGAAACAAGAAATGTTCGGATATGGTAAACTATATTTTTCTAATGAAAGAGAAAAATCAAGATTTCGTTGTGTAGATTGTGAGTTATGTCCAAATCAAATTTCCAAAAAGTCGCTATGGAATTCATTTATAATTTATAACGATTTATTTATATTTTAAAAGAATTTATATATATAAATTGAATATCGATTAACTTGGATTTTGAGATGCCGAGTTATATATCCAGATATATTTATTTTGGAGCTAGATAATATTCTATATGAATATATACGATAATATTAATTTATTTATATTAAATTAAATTGTTTTTAAATATATTAATATTTAATTGGTTTATTTAGAGCCTTAAAAATAATTATTTTTGCAAACAACCTTGGTTTCTGATGAAATTAATTTTGTTGGATCTGAAATATTAAATTATTGTTGGATTTCAATTTTCGTGATTTTTGGAGTAAGTATGTGGCCGTACGAGATTTTAATGTGAAAAACAGTCAATAATATGACTTTAAAAATATACTACGTAAGCAAACGGACACAGAATTTGACAAAACAAGTTTTGCTGGATCTGTAATGTCGAACTATAATTGTCTGTCCATTTTCATTAGATTTGGATATGTTATGTGACTGTACAAATTTTTAAACGATGGATACACATAATGATTGAATTAAAATTTAAAAAAATAATCAATTAAAAATAAAATTAAATATTATACACTTCCTATAAATACACATACTAACTTCCCAAAACCTAAAACTCATTTCTTTGGTCAACGCATTTGTAGCCGATAGGAATTTCTTCCTCATAGCAAAACGACAACCTGTAAATTCTCAAACAAATGGAATAAAATTCCATAAATGATAAAACTCATATATTTTGATTCGTGAAGGCTCCTTCTTTCTTTCTATATGGTTTTTGTTTGGTACGATCAAGTTCACAGGACTCGATTTTGGGTGTTGTTACGGCTAGGGTTACGGTTTGCCATCGTTAGGGGCATCGGTGTAGGTTGGAGTCTGAAGTGAAGTGGAGCGGGGATGGGAGGCGCAACCAATAGCGGTGTCGCCGTCATTCCGATGGTTGTTGTTGGTCGGTGTTTGGGTCAAAACATGGCTCATTAGTTGTTTGTATTTGGAACTCATAAGGCAACTACATGGTACTAAAGGCTGTGAGGTAAATCAAGGGTTGTAGTTGAGTCAACAGCGGTCAGTTGGCCAAGGTTTGGTGAACTCCGATCACCATGGGAGGCGCTGGTGATAAGATGAATGGAGTGTGTTTTATTTTGGCGATGCGGCTGGTCTTGAAAGAGTTTTCAAGCAATCTGGTTGTGTTGGGTGGTCAGCTTGAGTAATAAGTGATTGGGGCCAGTATGGGTGACGAAGGCCTGGCTTCTGGTGATCCTAGGTGGTCTGGATGACTGAAACGAGTGAATGGATTTAGGAAGCAGTTGTCTAATGGGCAAGAAGGGACGGTAATTATCGCATGATGTTTAAAGTGATTAACATTCTATTTTAATTAATAATTTAGCTAATAAGTAATAACGATTTCGGTTGGAATGGGTTAAGGCTTATTGTGTTATAGTTATTGGGAAGGGGGAAACTAAAACTGTATCATATAAAAATGGGGAGGCAATTCTGATTCAAGAAGTACTGGAGCTGGTATTTGTAATACAAACTATTAGTTTGTATAGGAAGTTGACGTCTTTATTTACTGGCACAAAGTGGAAGACAGTCTGCTGATGAGTTTGGAGCTAGGGGTTTGAAACAGTGAAGTTATTTTGCTTGGAAGCAGATGGGAGAAATACTACGATGGAAAGAAATATCTGTGGTGTTATACTTAACGTAAGTAAGGTTAAACAATAAATAAAAAATTCATTTATATGGTTAATAAGGATATTATTTAAGTTAAAAATGGTAATGTTTATAACTTGTTCATTCGTAAACAGAAGTGAAAGTGACAGGACACGCTGGAATCCTAGCAACAAGATCACCATTTTGAAACTAGTTTCACTGAGAATTAAGCTACTAGGATTTCAGGGAAAAATCAAACGCTTGTTTGATTTTAATGAAATAAAAGCAGAATAGTCAACCGCGAACCAATGTGAGTAAAACTCACTAACTCTATCAAGATTATACTTTTATAAATGTAGTTTAGTATTGATAAATGATAATTGATTGTCGTGTGATGATTGTTTGGTCGAACTGCTAATTAATTGGTTGAAATTATAGATCTGGTTATATATATATATCGTTAATCGAATATTGATTCTGTTTATCAGAATATTTTATATTGAAATGAAATTGAGGTTATTTATATTATTTAACATCTGTGGATGTAGGGAAACAGGTTGTAGGGATCCAACTGGATTCCTCAGTATTTATAGTATTGTTTTTCATATATTGTGATATATGATGTGATATATAATCTGTGATTGAGTATGATGACACTGGTCGTGTTATTTGGTATTATAATACCATAGGTGATAATGAAATGTAAAATGTAAATTTTCGAAGTATATATTGAAATAAAAATATTTATATAAAATCAGAGGATTATTATAAAAAGGAATTATTTGGAAAATAAATAGAATTATAAAAAGGAATTATTTGGAAAATAAATAGGATTATAAAAAGGAATTTATTTGGAAAATAAATAGAATTATAAAAAGGATATGGTAAGATATAAAAGAATTATGAGATATGGATTTAACGTTGATTTTGAATAGTATCTGTATTAACAGATAGTTTTAGAAGATAAATTTATAAATAATTTTTTATAAATTAAGTAAAATATTTATCATATGATAAATGGAATGTATAAATCAGAATTTATGGAGAGAAGTAAAAATCGGTTTCAATACCGATATTTGAAATAGAATGTGAAGGTAGCAGTTATAAAGGGATTTTTCAATGAGATTATAAGTGTTGAAAATAAAATGAGACGTTGTACAAATAATTCTGTAAATAAAAGTATAAATAGAGTTTGGATCAGAGATCATTTTTAAAAATGTGGAATCAAACTATTTGATTGTATATAAGGAATGTCATTCACATTCGATGTGAAAAATGGATTAAAATAAATATTTTGCAAATAAGAATATTTATAAAGGAATTTGGGGTTTGAAACAAGAATTTAAATGGAATTACTGAAATTAGAAACTGACTGGAAATTAGTTGAGTTGAATGGCTTTTTGAGTATCGATCTGATGTTGGTTTCGGTCTTCTAGGTTTATACTTAGGAAGTTATTCTCTTACTAGTTTACATTTAGAGACTGATAGATGTTGGAGGATAGTGATGCATGAATCAGAAATGGAAATGTTTTCCAAAGTTAATAACATATATTTTCTAAAATTAGAAAATAAGGATTAATGAATATTTGGAAACGGGAAATGGGGAAATGAATAGATTAATGGTAAATTAATTTAAAGGGAAAAATGTTGAGTAATGATTGATTGGTGAAATTTCCATTTGGAATAGGATCATTGTGTGTATGGATGTTTTCCTTTGATAGTTAAACAACCGATTATCAAAGTTTTGACCATTTTTCCGTCATCAATACGGAGAGACTGGGATCAGATTTATTATCTAAAAACCACTCCGTATGGGCATTAGCGTGGCGAATCGAATATGATGAAGATAATTAAGGATGGAGCTTATGCAAGGGCTGTTATGGAAAATCCTAGGTAGAAATTGCCTAAGATGGGTTTACAGAATAGTGCCTTCGGTTTGTCCAGTCCCAGGATAACCTGTATGGAAGAATCTCTACAGAGTATATTTAATAGATTGAGTAAGTTGATCTCTTCAAACGTATTTACGTTTCGTGGTGGAGCAATTCGTTTCTCTTAGCTGTATACCCGTGGTATATTTTGGAGAAATCAGTTTGTTATTTGATGGGTATGACGATGTGGCATTCAAAGTAAATAAAAGGGGTGATCTATAGGTTATGACCTCAAGCCTCACAACCAGGAAATGGTATAAATCGGTTTAGTCGCATGGCTAAGTGGGTAGCTCCCAATTAGGGTGTATTGTCACCTGATCTAGAGAAATTTCATTTAATTCTTTAACCTATTTCGATGCTGACCCTTTCGGGTAACGATTGCTAATCCCGACCGTTGGTGGTAATACATTCGGTACACTCAAGCGAAATGAGTGACTGGTCATGTTTAGCCTGGGTTACAAGATGTTCTTGGTGAACTCGGTGTATTCCTCTCTAGAGATACACTGTCGAAAGGTGGTCCCATACCTTACCAGTTGGAATCCATTACCCAATAAGCGCCTGCGGTTTTTGATTACTTATTATATATGTGGAACGTGAGATGAAAGCGTTCCACTAAATTGCTATTTGTTTGATTTAGACATTATTATAATATCAGAAGGGCATGGATTTTTAAAAGAATGTTTTGGGTTATCGTAAGGTAAAAACCATCCATGTTTATGTGTGGATTGGTCTTATGATTATTCTTTCTTTTAAAAGGATTTTAAAAGTTAAACAAATGGTTGGAGTTTACTCACACCAGTCACATGACTGACCCAATGTTTATTTTGTTTTGTTTTCCCTAAAATCTTGGGTGCCCAATTTTGTACGGGCAGTCAAGTTGTCAGGATTTACAGATAAACTATATGGAGCTTGGAGCAGGAGGCTTTAGCATCATTTTCTAGCTATTGTTTATTTCCGCTGTGATGTAAGTTTTATACTCTAGTGATGATATGTATATAGAAATGACCGATTTGTATTTCAAAGTTATGTTGTATACTATATTTTATTCGTTCCGCTATGAGGTTCGTGTTACTCTGATTCAGTTGTTATGTTCTTCTCCTTCTTTTGTTCTAATTTTCTATCTTATACATTCTCAACCTCTAACTTCTTTCTATTAATGATCTGTTATGTTCGATTCTGTAATAGTTGACATGGTTTAAATATCGATTTTCTGGGTTGAAAATCCAAGTTCGTTACAGTGGTATCAGAGCTGAAGGTCAAATTAATTATCTTGGCTCTGTGGCGTAACTAAATAGAGATGGGGTTAGTAGTACCCTAGATTGAGTTGAGTGAATGTATACGAGTGAACATATTTGTAGATTTTATAAAAATTGTTTTATATTCTGGAAATTTATTGGTTGAATAGTTTATGAGTTCTGTTCGATCAGTTTGATCCACTGTATTGGTAGGAGTTTCTAAACACTTGATTACGATGAACCGACATAATATGTTTTGAAAAGAGGGTAAATATAATGATTTTACCCCAAAAAAATATTTTGATATAAAGAAAATATTTATCTTGGAATTATTATTGTATATTGGATGTGTTGGTTATTATTATAATCAAATAAGATTATAATTGAGATGGTTATAGAAAAACTAATTAGAATTCATATAAGTGCGATATATGAAACAGATGAATTAAATCCTAAAAATAGAATTGGAATTAAAATTCATAAAAGTTGGAAAAGTTTTTATATATGGATTTGGATTAAATATATGAGAATTTTAAAATCCTGGGAGATTTTAAATTGTTTTACAAGCATTGTGAATGGTATTTTGAAATTAATTTCAAAATGGAGGTATATAAGAATATGAGTTTTGAAAAGTTATATAGTATTGAACTTAGTTCGGTCACTAGAAAATAATTCTGATGATGATCCGGACATCATCGGTGTTCATTTTCGAGTTCCAAGTGATGGATTACTACCAAAGATATTGTTTTTGAATTGTCTTGAGAAGAACAAGTCGTTTTGAATATTGAAAAGGCATATTTGATTTTAGAAAAGCTAAGTTATTTAAAATTCCCAAGAAGAGATTGTTTGGATTAAAAACAAATCAAAATAGAAATTTGTGAAAGCAAGTTGAAATTGAATTGAAATCATTTAAGAGAAAATTAAATTGAATTAGAGTAATATCGAGTAAAAATCAGATTTGAATTATGAAATGAAGACAATTAATTAGATAAATTAATTAGTTAGTAAATTTTGTGGTATGTAACTTAACATGGTTAAGTAATTAAATTGTGAGATATATAAGAATTTGGGATGGAACCGGATTAGTAAATTTTGAGTTTGTAATCAAGAATGAAACTTGAATTTGAAATTGAATTCGACTTGGATATAAGCGAATGAGTGGATTTGAAGATAAAATTGATTGGAGTTTGATTGGGTTGGCCTTGGTATTTGCTGAATTGGTAACAGATGGAAAGGATATAATGATATGCTCGACAAAAAGGTACAAGTTTAAATTTTATATTGGGTATGAGATTTATGAGCCGATTTGGCAAGCCGCTTGGCTGTTTGATTTTCTTTTGGGTTGGAGAAGGCCTAGAGAGGCGAGTTGTAGTTGTACCGATTATGTCATAAAAAGGAGACATTGGCGAAATTTTTTGAAAACTTAGGGTGTTAGAAAAGTTAGGGTGTTAGAAAATTTTCAGATTTTTTGAAAATTCTTGTTAATAGAAACGAATTAATATTTTAATTGAAATAAATTGGTTCAGTTAAAACTGTAGTGAAGAAGTAAACAGATAATTTTTAACTCATTTGATAGGGTTTGTTTTCAACCTTAGCAATTTCGAGGACAAAATTATTTTAATGGGGAAGAATGTAACGACCCATATTTTTACAGTATAATAATTAATTAATTTAATTACTTCAACAGTTATTCAGAGATTTAAATGGTTGTATAATTAAATAATAGTGAATATTTATTTAATATAAATAATAGAATAATATATTAAAATTCTGAAATAGTCGAAAATAGTAGAATTGGCAATATTGTGTGAATTGGATAGTGTAAGAGATTTGGTTGAGGTTAGATTCGAATTATAATAACGAATCTATTTAATACACGATGTTAGAATGTATATATTATATTATAATAATAATCGAGCTCGAAATGGCGCGCGTAGTTCGTAAATTGGCGATTCGAACTTTAAAAGAATATACAAAATCCGTTCTAAGTCGAATTTCTATGAAACAAGAAACGTTCGGATCTAGTAAACTATATTTTTCTAATTAAAGAGAAAAATCAAGATCTCGTCATGTAGATTGTGAGTTATGTCCAAATCAAATTTCCAAAAAGTCGCTATGGAATTCATTTATAATTTATAACGATTTATTTATATTTTAAAAGGATTTTTATATATAAATCGAATATCGATTAACTCAGATTTTGAGATGTCGAGTTACATATCCAGATATATTTATTTTGAGCTAGATAATATTCTATGTGAATATTTACGATAATATTAATTTACTTATATTACATTAAATTGTTTTTAAAAATATTAATATTTAATTAGTTTATTTAGAGCCTTAAAATAACCATTTTTGCAAACAACCTCCGTTTCCGACGAAATTAATTTTATTGGATCCGTAATATTAAATTATTGTTAGATTTCAATTTTTGTGATTTTTGGAGTCAGTATGTGGCCGTACGAGATTTTAACGTGAAAACCAGTAAATAATGTGACTTTAAAAATATGTTGTGTGAGAAAACGGACTCGGAATTCGACGAAACAAGTTTTGTTAGGTCCGCAATGTCGAACTATAGCTTTCTGTCCATTTTCATTAGAATTAGATATGTTATGTGACTGTACAAATTTTTAAACGATGGATACACATAACGATTGATTTAAAATTTAATAAAATAATCGATTAAAAATAAAATTAAATATTATACACTTCCTATAAATACACATACAAACTTCCCTAAACCTAAAACTCATTTCTCTGGTCAACGCATTTGTAACCGACAGGAATTTCTTCTTCATAGCAAAATGGCAACTTGTAAATTCTCAAATAAATGGAATAAAATTCCATAAATTGTAAAACTCATGTATTTTGATTCGTGAAGGCTCCCTCTTTCTTTTTGTATGGTTTTTGTTTGGTACGATCAAGTTCACACGACTCGATTTTGGGTGTTGTTACAGCTAGGGTTACGGTTTGCCATCGTTAGGGGCATCGGTGTAGGTTAGAGCCTGAAGTGAAGTGTAGCGGGGATGGGAGGCACAACCAATAGCGGTGGTTACCGTTGTTGTGATGGGTGTTGTTTGTCAGTTTTTGGGTCAAAACATGGCTCTATAGTTGTTCATATTTGGAGCTCGTAAGACAACTACAGGGTACGAAAGGCTGTAAGGTAAATCAAGGGTTATAGCTGAGTCAATGGTGGTCAGTTGGCCAAGGTACGGTGAACTCCGGTCATCAAGGGAGGCGCTGGCGATAAGATGAATAGAGTGTGTTTTATTTTTGGTGAGCTATTCAATGTGGTTGGTCTTGAAAGAGTTTTCAGGCAATCTGGTTGTGCTGGGTGGTCAGCGTGAGTAGTAAGTGATTGGCGCCAGTATGTGTGACGAAGGCCTGGCTTCTGGTGATCCACGATGGTCTGGATGACTGAAATGAGTTATTGGATTTAGGAAGCAACTATCTAACAGGGAAGAAGGCCCGGTAATTATCACGTGATTTTTAAAGTGATCAACGTTCTATTTTAATTAATAATTTAGGTAATAAGTAATAATGGTTTCGGCGGGAATAGGTTAAGGCTGATTGTGTTGTAGTTATTGGGAAGGGGGAAACTAAAACTGTGTTGTATAAAAATGGTGAGGCAGTTCTGATTCAAGAAGTATTGGAGTTGGTATTTGTAATACAAACTATTCGTTTGTAGAGGAAGTTGCCATTTTTATTTACTGGCATAATGTGGAAGACAATATATTAATGAGTTTGGAGCTAGGGGTTTGAAACACTGAAATTTATTTTTCCTGGAAGCAGATGGGAGAAATACTAAGATGGAAAGAAATATCTGTGTTATTATACTTAACGTAAGTAAGATTAAACAATAAATAAAAAAATTCATTTACGTGGTTAATAAGGATATTATTTAAGCTAAAAATGGTAACATTTATAACATGTTCATTCGTAAACAGAAGTGAAAGCGACAGGACACACTAGAATCGTAGCAACAAGATCTCCATTTTGAAACTAGTTTCACTGAGAATTAAGCTACTAGGATTTCAAGGAAAAATCAAACGCTTGTTTGATTTTAACGAAATAAAAGTAGAATAGTCAACTGCGAACCAATGTGAGTAAAACTCACTAACTCTATCTAGTTTATATTTTTATAAATGTAATTTAGTATTGATAAATGATGATTGATTGTTGTGTGATGATTGTTTGGTCGAACTGCTAACTAATTGGTTGAAATTATAGATCTGGTTATACATATATATATATCCTTAATAGAATATTTATTCTGTTTATCAGAATATTTCATATTGAAATGAAATTGAGGTTATTTATATTGTTTAACACATGTGGATGCAGGGAAATAGGTAATAGCAATCTAGCTGGTTTCCTCAATATTTATAATACTATTTTCATATATTGTGATGTATGTGATATATAATCTGTGATTGATTATGATGACAATGGTCGTGTTATTTGGTATTTTAAATACCATAAGTGATACTGAAATGTAAAATGGAAATTTTCAAAGTATATATTGAAATAAAAATATTTATATAAAATCATAGGATTATTATAAAAAGGAATTATTTGGAAAATAAATAGAATTATAAAAAGGAATTATTTGGAAAATAAATAGAATTACAAAAAGGAATTTATTCGGAAAATAAATAGAATTATAAAAAGGAAATGGCAAGATATAAAAGAATTATGAGATTTGGTTTAAAGTTAGATTTTAAATAGAATCTGTTTTAACAGATAATTTGAGAAGATAAATTTATAAATAATGTTTTATAAATTAAGTAAAATATTTATCATTTGATAAATGGAATATATAAATCAAAATTTATATAGAGAAGTAAAATCGGTTTCAACACCGATATTTGAAATAGAATGTGAAGGTACCAGTTATAAAGGAATTTTTCAATGAGATTATAAGTGTTGAAAATAAAATGACATCTTGTACGAATAATTCTGTAAATAGAAGTATAAGTAGAGTTCGGATCGGAGATATTGTTTTAAAATGTGGAACCAAATTGTTTGATTGTATAGAAGTAATGTTATTCACATTCAATGTGAAAAATGGATTAAAATAAATATTTTGCAGATAAGAATATTTATAAAGAATTTGGGGTTTGAAATTGTAATTTAAGTGGAATTACTGACATTAGAAACTGACTGGAAATCACTTGAGTTGAATGGCTTTCTGAGTATCGATCTGATGTTGGTTTCGGCCTTCGGGGTTTATAGTTAGGAAGTTGTTTTCTTACTAGTTTACAATTATACACTAATAGATGTTGGAGGATAATGAATCGTGAATCAGAAACGGAAATGTTTTCCAAAGTTACTAACGTATATTTTCTAAAATTAGAAAATAAGGATTAATGAATATATGGAAATGGGAAGTGGGGAAATGAATAAATTAATGGTAAATTAATTTAAAGAGAAAAATATTGAGTGATGTTTGATTGATGAAATTTCCATTAGGAATAGGATTGTTGTGTATATGGATGTTTTCCTTTGATAGTTAACAACCGAGTATCAAAGTTTTGACCATTTTTCCATCGTCAGTACGGAGAGACCGGCATCAGATTTATTATTTGAAAACCACTCCGTATGGGCATTAGCGTGGCGAATCGAATATGATGAAGATAATTTAATACAGAGTTTATGCAAGGGCTATTATGGAAAATCCTAGGTAGAAATTTCGTAGATGGGTTTACATAATAGTGCCTTCAGTTTGTACAGTCCCAGGACAACCTGTATGGAAGAATGTCTGACAGAGCATATTTAATAGATTGCGTAAGTTGATCTCTTCAAACATATTTACGTTTGGTGGCGGAGGAATTCCCTTCTCTTAGCTATATACCCATGGAATTATTTAGAGAAATAAATTTGTGATTTGGCGGGTATGAAGATGTGGCATTCAAAGTAAATTAAAGGGGTGATCTGCATGTTATGACCTCAAGCCTCACAACCAGAAAATGGTATAAATAGGATAGTAAATAAAATGGGTGATCTGTATGTTATAACCTCACTCATTTACTTCTTTAACCTATTTCAATGCTGACCCTTCCGGCTAACGGTTGTTGATCCCAATCGTTGGTGATAATACATTCGGTACACCCAAGCGAAACGAGTGACTGGTAATCTTTAGCCTGGGTTAAAAGATTATCTTGTTGAACCCGGTGTATTCCTCTCTAGAGATACACTGTCGGAATGGGTCCCATACCTTGCCAGTTGGAATCCATTACCCAATAAGCGCCTGCGGCTTTTTATTATATATTATATATGTGGAACGTCAGATGAAAGCGTTCCACTAGATTGCTATTTATTTGATTTAGACATTATTATAATATCAGAAGACTATGGATTATGTAATGTCCCTTGTTTTTGGCCATTTATTTGAAATATTTTATTTATTTAAAATATTGATTTGAGTTTAAATAATCGATTTTGAACATTTTTAATTTGAATATTTTTAATTTGAATATTTTTAATTATATTAATAATATAATAATATTTTATTTTCGAAATATATGGGGAAAATGTTGAATTTGCAGTTTAAAGTGATTGGGCAATTTAAATTGGTTTAATATCGTTCGTATTGAAATTTTAATATCAATTTCGTTTATAAAACGATGTTATAATGTTTAATTTATAATTTAATTATAAAACGAGCTGCAGCAGCGCGGCAGTTCGTAATTTGGCGTTTAGAACTTTAAACGGCTGCACAGGGCCCAATATGAGTCGGATTTTCTCAAAACAAGAAACATCCGAATCTGTTGGATAATATTTTTCTAATGGAGGAGAAAAATCGAGTTTTCATGTTGTAGATTTTATTTTATGTCCAAATCAAATTTTGAAAAGGTCGCTGTGGAATTTCGTTATATATTATAACATTATTTATATTAAATAAAGGGGTTTTTAAATATTTATAATATCGATTTGGCTTCAAACTCAACCCGGGATATTTTATTATGGTAATATACGATATTCTAGTCGTGTACGGCCAATTTCAATATTTTAATATTATTATACTGAGGTACTTTAAAATTGGGTTATTTTATTTGAATTGGGCAGTTATAAGAGGGACTTTATACAAACGACCTTCGTTTTCGACGAAACAAATTTTATTGGGACAGTAACAGTAATTATTTCTAGGTTTCAAGTTGCGCATCAATCGGGGTTAATTTGTGAGCGTGGCAAAATGCAAATAAAAATGACCATTTGAACGTGAACGAGGGCCATTTGAGCAAACGGACTCGGAATTCGACGAAACAAGTTTCATTGAGACCGTATCATCAAATTATACTATGCCGTCCATTCGCATCTCGAACGAGGTTTGTATGTGAGCACAGGAGCGAATAAACAACGTTCGAAATAGCGATAAGTACGAAATAAATATCGTTAGTCGTCGTCACTAAAATATCTTCAGTCAAATCAAATTAAACTAATATATTTTCTCATCTATATATACCCATAGCACAAACCCTAAAGCCCCAAATTAGAATTCGTCCATCATATTTGCAGAAAAGCCCCTCTTTACAAAATAACTTATTCCCACAAATCTGTAAGGAATTTGCAGAGGTAATCCAAAGGGAAGTTGTAGATCTAATGGCCAGCTACCTCCAGTAAAAATTGCACGACCAACGGTGACCTATGTTGGCCGGAATTTCGCCAAAACCGAGAAAAACATTTTTCGTTCTTGGCCAAAATTACAACGATTGGATCGATTTTAGATGTCGAGACCTGGGGGAAATGGAAGAGAAGAGTTCAGGCTTTGATTTGGTACCGGTCCCGGGTTCTCTGGTGGTCAGGGGTGACGGTGGTGGCGAGATGAACGGAGGGGATTGTTTTGGGTTGATTTTCGAAAGCTGTGAAGGGAAACGTGGTTTTTCTGGTGGCTGTGGTCAACGATGGGTTCGGGGGTCTGCAGGGGGAAGTTGTTGGTGGCGAGCCGGTCACATTGGCCGAGGTGCGGTCGTTGATGGTGGTCTGATGGTGGAGGAATTGAGCCCGAAGGCATTTCGGTTCATGGCGGGTTTGCGATGGCCTGAGGGACTTCTAGGGCGAGGCATTTCAGGCGTGTGGGGCCCTCGGTCCGGCGGTGCTGTTGAAGGGTCGGAGGTGGTACCAGGTTGAACGGCGGTGACACGGGGGGAGGTAGTTGATGTCATGTTTTTCTAAAAGGAAGGGGATCGGGAATGAAGAAGGTGTTTGGGAAGAAAGCGCGTTCACAAATCTGACATGGCTAATCACGGTTATTAAAGGTAATTAGCAGTTTACTATTTATTTAATTAATTAATTAATAGTTAGTTAAATAAGCATATATATAACCTAGTATTGGCGATAACTTTATCATACATTAACGGATTTCAGTGAAACTGGATCCGTTGGGATCGCAGGGGCGAGGCCTAGGTGATGGCACTGACTAGGCACTGATCTGACGCAATTGAAATTGAACGTCCGCTTCAAATTAAATGCAACAAACGCGTCAACCGTCAACCGAATAACCTGGTGAGTTAATTCTCACACCTTCTGCAATCTTGTGATGTGATAAATTCATATAAAAATATAATTTACCGTTAAAATTATAAATCCGTTAATTGGTTGCTATTGGTTGTTACTGTTTGATTGGTTGCTGTTATTTATATTTCATCGTTTTAAATTAGTAGATCATATAAATTTTATTTCATATATTGTTATGAAATGTTATAACGAGCTGTGGTGCAGGGAAGAACAGGTTGGAGGGATCCGACTGGATTCCTCAAATATTATATTTGTTGTTTATTTTATCTTATTTATGTTTGAATTGATTGAACCCCATATGGTAGAAAAACCTGTTTGAGCGTGATGGTTAAATAAACATTCACCTGTGTTGTGTTTAAATCAATCGACTATGTTGATTGAGTAGTTGGCAGTGAATGGCCTAAAATGTATAGTTTTAAACGTCGTTCTACCGTTCGGTGAATTGACGCAGCTTTGAAGATATAAATTATTTTATAACTGAACAGAAGTTTTTTAGTTATTTTATGTAAGTAATAAAATTAGAAATTTATAAGCATATATTTTAAATCAAGTTTATGTAAGAAATTATATAAGTGGTTTATATAGGTTTAAAAAGTAGAAAGCCAAAGAAATCACCTGTGTGGTGGTAAAGTAGAATAATTGTTATTTTATACAATCAAATAGTGATTTTAAATTAATTAAGTTATTTTATGAATTTAAAAGGGGAAATGACAAGTGAAATTCAGTTAACTGCTAACTAACATGTACGGTTGGCAGAATCAACCGTTTTTAGTTTGAATTGATAAATTTGATGAATATTCGTTAGGTTTAACGAATAGTGTAAAATAATAGTTAATCTTTGATTAACTATAAATTTAAGAAAAATTATTGAATAGTTAGTGTTTATAAAATTAATTATTATTTAATAAGATCTTTCCTAAATTGCTAAACTAAGCAAAAGAGAATTCAATTGAAATGAAATAAGTAAGAGAGAAGATGAGCATATTAGGAGTAGACTAGAATATGGTAATGGAAATGGTTTTAAAATAAAATGTAAGAAGTTGTTTAATTTTTCTTAGGGAATTTTTATAAGCATTTAGGAAGAAATCCAAGCAGGGTTTAAAAAGGGTCTTTAAACCAAAATGAAGACTTGAAATGTTTAAGAAATGGATTAAGAGAAAGGGGAATACATACATATGCTATGTGTTAAATATCGATAAAAGGATTTGTGGAAATGTAATCCAAGTAAAAAGGTTTTATGTTAAAGTAAGTGGTTAAGCGGATTTTAAATTATAAAATCCAAGATAGAGTATATTATAACAATGCCGAATAATTGGAAGCAGATTATTCGACGTGAGATTTTTATAAAAAAATACAAGGGTTAGAAGCAAGATATTGGTTTAAGTTAGAAGTGGCGTTTATTGGACCTTTACTTAATCAAATCAATTAAGTAAATAGATTATATTGAAGGAAGATTTTAAATGTATGAAATGGTTTATAAAACCAGATTTGAAATCAAGGTGATAAATGAGATTTTGATATCAAAGGTTAAGTGACGAACTGGTATTATTCTGAGATAAAAACGTCGTCGATCAAGGTCTGAGAGGTAAATAAAATACCCCAACTTGAACGGCTTCATTATTATCGAGGAATGATATTAGTTTGAAACGAGTGAAAGGTGTTGTAATTGGTAAATTATTCCATACGAGAAATATTGAAATGAGTACGAGGTTTTTGAATATAAATGTTGGTTACAAGATAAATAAGAATATTTGGTTTTAAATTATATAAATTTGACATTTGATTTGTCATATCAAAATTGGTAATTTTGTTAATACCATTAAGTAAAATGTGTATGTGTATTGAGGTGCCAAACTTAAGGGAAGATGGGAAAAGGTTTTTGAAAATATGGTTTTGAAAATATGTCGATGTTTCCAATAGAAATGGAAATGGAAAATTGGGTATATAGCCATACTCTAAAACATATAAAACGGATTTTTGTTATAATAAACTAAGACTAAATATAATGTTTCGAATATATAGGAAAATTAGAAGTTGACTAACCATTTTGTTAAATATATTTTTAGAGGCCAAGTAGTGCCAAGTACCGAATCAGCAAACTCCTGTTATTCACACATTTGTTATTTGATAGTTAAATCACCGACTATCAAACCCGACCAATACGATTGTTGGTACGGAACGACCGGGATCGAATTTATGTTCGAAAACCATTCCGAACCAACAAATACGTGAAAATGGTAATTGGAGATAGGGAAATTGACGATCATGGATCTTCACAAGCGGAAGGACTACTTGTCGAATTTCTCTGGCTTGCAACCAGAGTTATTTGGTTTGTGATTCTGTCGTGGTTGAAATCTACGGATTTGCAAGGACAACTCGCTGCTGATCCAAGGGGTGATTCCTATATTGGATGCAAGAGGAGGGTGCCTTCGGTTCTTCCTGTTCCTGTATGACTTGTATGGACGAATGTCTGACAGAGTATTTCTTAAGGATCACGTACGTTGATTTTTACAAACGTATTCCTGTTAGTGGCGGAGAGGGGCACCTCTCTTAGCTTAACGAGCAGAGTATATTTGTGGACGTCAATTAGTGATTTGGTGGATCTGACAATGTGGCATTCAAAGTGCATGATGACTAGATGTGTTCTGACCTCAAGCCTCGTCAACCGGGAAATGACAAAAATCGGGCAGACAGCATGGCTATGTGGGTCGCTCCCATTAGGGTGTATAATCACCTATCAAGAGAAATTCCATTTGCTTCTTTAATCTATATTCGATGCTGTCCCTTTTTCGGGAGGCGGTTGTTGATCCCAACCGTTGGTGATATACATTCGATACACTCAAGCGAAATGAGTGGTCAGTCATGTGTGGGCCGGGTTACAAGATGTTCTTGTTGAACCAAGTGTATTCGCCTCTAGAGATACACTATCGGCAGGTGGTCCCATATCTTGTCATAGTTGGAACCCAATCTCCAATAAGCGCCCGCAGTTTTTTAGTGTATACTATATATGTGGAGCATGAGATGCAAGCGTTCCACTAGATTGGTATTTATTTGTATTTAGACATTATGATAATACCAGAATAAGTTATGATTTCAAAAACGTTTTGGGTTATAGTAAGGTAAAAACCGTCCATGTTTATGTGTGGGCTGGTCTTACTATTATCCTTTGATTTCATAAAGGATTTTTCCAAAGTTAAATAAGTCGTTTGTGCTGTGAACTTATCACTGAAAGTATTCCAGACTGATCTGGTGTATTTTTCTTTGCTTCAAATGTGCTCGGGTCAGACCGAGTGTATTTCCAGGTTAGGTTTCGCTTGGAGTTTCAGGAGCTAGAAGCATGAGGCTTCACCGTTAGATATATAAAGTTATTATTCCGCTGTGTCTTATATATGTTGTACTCTGATGATTGATATGTATATACATTTCTTTGTATAAAGATATTTGATATTATATTTTATTCGTTCCACTGTGAGATTATGATGTGTTACTCTTCTTCTTTCTTCTATTCTAATATTTCTTTCTTTCTTTTCTCACACTCTAAATTCTTTCTAATAACAATCTGGGATTCGATACTTGGGATTTTGGCAAGTAATACGAGTTTATGTGTTATTGTCGAAAATTCGAGCGTCGAAGCTTTTCCCCGGGTCATTGCAGTGATATCAAAGCTATTGGTTTAGTGATAACCTTGGCTCTGTGGCGTGACTCGATAGAGATGGGGTTAGTAATACCCTAGATTGAGTTTGATTATATATATGAGGGCGCGTATTTGTAATTTGATATAAAATTATTTTTGAAATTGTTTTTGCCCAATATATTTTATAAAATAATAAAAGTAATAATTTTCATGAATTATTATAATATGGACAATCGATTGATTTGTTTGTATGATATGTTTGGATTGTGTTGTTGGTTGCTTGAATATGAACCTAAACATGAATCGATTTGGTTAAAACCAATATGAAATAAATAAGCCGAATAAATCAATCCAAATTTAATAAAATCCGAATGGATAAATAAAGAGATAAATGAATTACTAAAGACGTGGTTATAATCTCGTGTAGGTTGAATTGTGTGTATGATATGAATGATATGGATGTTTGAACCTAATTGACATTTGTTTGGAGACAAATGAAATTCATTTGAGTTGAGAACAGGTGCTGAAGAGCCAATTCAGTTTTAAAATCCATCCAAGAGAGAAATTCTGGAGTTAATAGAATCCAGTTGAATAAAGCTGCATTATAATTAAGCAAGCTCGAATATAAAATATTGCTTATCGCATAATGATGCTCGCAAAAAGGTACGCCTACGCAAATTTGAAATTTTGGTTTTTGTTTGGGTTTTAAGTTTGGATTTTGAATTTTTCCGACCATGAGAGTCGATGTATATATTTTTCTTGAATCTGCAATATTGCAGATGTCCCTCCGTACAGGGGAGACTCTGCCAAAATTATTCCAAAATTTAAGGTGTTAGAATTTTTTTTGAAGACTTTTGGAAATTTCTTTTATTTGAAATAAATCGGTTTTAAAACTAATCAGATTAGTTTTGGAAATAAAAACCGAGTTTTAAATTTTATGATAATGGGTAGTAACGTTTTTTCTACCTTAGCAATTTCGAGGACGAAATTATTTTAAGGGGGAAGGAATGTAATGTCTCAAGTTTTTGGCCATTTATTTGAAATATTTTATTTATTTAAAATATTGATTTGAGTTTAAATAATCGATTTTGACCATTTTTAATTTGAATATTTAAATTATATTAATAATATAATAATATTTTATTTTCGAAATATATGGGGAAAATGTTGAATTTGCAGTTTAAAGTGATCGGGCAATTTAAATTGGTTTAATATCATTCGTATTGAAATTTTAATATCGATTTCGTTTATAAAACGCTGTTATAACGTTTAATATATAATTTAATTATAAAACGAGCTGCAGTGGCGCGGCAGTTCGTAATTTGGCGTTTTGAACTACAAACAGCTGTACAGGGCCCAATATGAGTCGGATTTTCTCGAAACAAGAAAGTCCGAATCTGTTGGATAATATTTTTCTAATGGAGGAGAAAATTCGAGTTTTTGTGTTATAGATTTTATTTTATGTCCAAATCAAATTTTGAAAAGGTCGCTGTGGAATTTCGTTATATATTATAAGGTTATTTATATTAAATAAAGGGGTTTTTAAATATTTATAATATCGATTTGGCTTCAAACTCAACCCGAGATATTTTATTATGGTAATATACGATATTCTGGTCGTGTATGGCCAATTTCAATATTTGAATATTATTATATTGAGGTATTTTAAAATTGGGTTATTTTATTTGAATTGGGAAGTTATAAATGGGTCTTTATTCAAACGACCTTCGTTTTCGACGAAACAATTTTTATTGGGACCGTAAAAGTAAATTATTACTAGGTTTTAAGTTGCGCGTCAATCGGGGTTAATTTGTGAGCATGGCAAAATAAAATGCAAATAAAAATGACCATTTGAACGTGAACGAGGGCCATTTGAGCAAACGGACTCGGAATTCGACGAAACAAGTTTCATTGAGACCGTATCGTCAAATTATACTATGCCGTCCATTCGCATCTTGAACAGGGTTTGTATGTGAGCACAGGAGCAAATAAACAACGTTCGAAATAGCAATAGGTACGAAATAAATATCGTTAGTCGTCGTCACTAAAATATCTTCTGTCAAATCAAATTAAACTAATATATTTTCTCATCTATATATACCCATAGCACAAACCCTAAAGCTCCAAATCAGAATTCATCCATCATATTTGCAGAAAAGCCCCTCTTTACAAAATAACTTATTCCCACAAATCTGTAAGGAATTTGCAGAGGTAATCCAAAGGGAAGTTGTAGATCTAGTGGCCAGCTACCTCCAGTAAAAATTGCACGACCAACGGTGACATATGTTGGCTGGAATTTCGCCAAAACCGAGAAAAACAGTTTTCGTTCCTGGCCAAAATTACAACGATTGGATCGATTTCAGATGTCGAGACCTAGGGGAAATGGAATAGGAGAGTTCAGGCTTCGATTTGGTACCGGTCTCGGGTTCTCTGGTGGTCCGGGGTGACGGTGGTGGCGAGATGAACGGAGAGGACTGTTTTGGGTTGATTTTCGAAAGCTGTGAAGGGAAACGTGGTTTTTCTGGTGGTTGTTGTCAACGATGGGTTCGGGGGTCTGCAGGGGGAAGTTGCTGGTGGCGAGCCGGTCACATTGGCGGAGGTGCGGTCATTGATGGTGGAGGAATCTAGCCCGAAGGCATTTCCGTTCATGGCGGGTTTGCGATGGCCTGAGGGACTTCTGGGGCGAGGCGTTTCAGGTGTGTGGGCCCTTGGTCTGGCAGTGCTGATGACGGGTCGAAGGTGGTACCAGGTTGAACGGTGGCGACCCGGTGGGAGGAAGTTGATGTCGTGTTTTTCTAAAAGGAAGAGGATCGGGAATGAAGAAGGTATTTGGGAAGAAAGGGCGTTCACTAATCTGACATGGCTAATCACGGTTATTAAAGGTAATTAGCAGTTTAATATTTAATTAATTAATTAATTAATTAATAGTTAGTTAAATAAGCATATATATAACCTTGTATTGGCGATAAATTTATCATACATTAACGGATTTCAGTAAAATGGATCCATTGGGATCGCAGGGGCGAGGCCTAGGTGATGGCACTGACTAGGCACTGATCTGACGCAATTGAAATTTCAGCTAATTTTGAACGTTCGCTTCAAATTAAATGCAACAAACGTGTCAACCGTCAACCGAATAACCTGGTGAGTTAATTATCACACCTTCTGGAATCCTGTGATGTGGTAAATTCATATAAAAATATAATTTACTGTTAAAAGTATAAATTTGTTGATTGGTTGCTATTGGCTGTTACTGTTTGATTGGTTGCTGTTATTTATATTTCATCGTTTTAAATTAGTAGATCATATAAATTTTATTTCATATATTGTTATGAAATGTTATAACGAGCTGTGGTGCAGGGAAGTACAGGTTGGGGGGATCCGACCGGATTCCTCAAATATTATATTTGTTGTTTGTTTTATCTTGTTTATATTTGAACTGATTGAACCCCATATGGTAGAAAAACATGTTTGAGCGTGATGGTTGAATAAACATTCACCTGTGTTGTGTTTAAATCAATCGACTGTGTTGATTGAGTAGTTGGCAGTGAATGGCCTAAAATGTATAGTTTTAAACGTCATTCTACCGTTCGGTGAATTGACGCAGTTTTGAAGATATAAATTATTTTATAACTAAACTGAAGTTTTTCAGTTAGTTTATATAAGTAATAAAATTAGAAATTTATAAACATATATTTTAAATCAAGTTTATATAAGAAATTATATAAGTGGTTTATACAGGTTTTAAAAGCTAGAAAGCCAAAGAAATCACCTGTGTGGTGGTAAAGTAGAATAATTGTATTTTTATACAATTAAATAGTGATTTTAAATTAATTAAGTTATTTTATGAATTTAAAAGGGGAAATGACAAGTGAAATTCAGTTAACTGCTAACTAACATGTACGGCTGGCAGAATCAACCGTTTTTAGCTTGAATTGATAAATTTGATTAATTTGATGAATATTCGTTAGGTTTAACGAATAGTGTAAAATAATAGTTAATCTTTGATTAACTATAAATTTAAGAAAAATTATTGAATAGTTAGTGTTAATAAAATTAATTATTATTTAATAAGATCTTTCCTAAATTGTTAAACTAAGCAAAAGAGAATTCAGTTGAAATGAAATAAGTAAGAGAGATGATGAGTATATTAGGTGTAGACTAGAATATGGTAATGGAAATGGTTTTAAAATAAAATGTAAGAAGTCGTTTAATTTTACTTAGGGAATTTTTATAAGCATTTAGGAAGAAATCCAAGCGAGGTTTAAAAATGGTCTTTAAACCAAAATGAAGACTTGAAATGTTTAAGACATGGATTAAGAGAAAGGGGAAAACATACATATGGTATGTATTGAATATCGATAAAGGGATTTGTGGAAATGTAATCCAAGTAAAAAGCTTTTATGTTAAAGTAAGTGGTTAAGCGGATTTTAAATTATAAAATCCAAGATAGAGTATATTATAACAATGCCGAATAATTGGAAGCAGATTATTCGACGTGAGATTTTTATAAAAAATCCAAGGGTTAGAAGCAAGATATTGGTTTAAGTTAAAAGTGGCGTTTATTGGACCTTTACTTAATCAAACCAATTAAGTAAATAGATTTTATTGAAGGAAGATTTCAAATGTATGAAATGGTATATAAAACCAGATTTGAAATCAAGGTGATAAATGAAATTTTGATATCAGAGGTTAAGTGACGAACTGATATTATTCTGAGATAAAAACGTCATCGATCAAGGTCTAAGAGGTAAATAAAATACCCCAACTTGAACGACTTCATTATTATCGAGGAATGATATTAGTTTGAAACGAGTGAAAGGTGTTGTAATTGGTAAATTATTCCATAGGAGAAATATTGAAATGAGTACGAGGTTTTTGAATATAAATGTTAGTTACAAGATAAATAAGAATATTTGGTTTTAAATTATATAAATTTGACATTTGATTTGTCATATCATAATTGGTAATTTTTTTAATACCATTAAGTAAAGTATATATGTGTATTGAGATGCCAAACTTAAGGGAAGATGGGAAAAGGTTTTTGAAAATATGTCGATGTTTCCAATAGAAATGGAAATGGAAAATTGGGTATATACCCATACTCATATAAAACGGATTTTTGTTATAATAAACTAAGAATAAATATAATGTTTCGAATATATAGGAAAATTAGAAGTTGATTAACCATTTTGTTAAATATATTTTAAGAGGCCAAGTAGTGCCAAGTACCGAATCAGCAAACTCGTGTTATTCACACATTTGTTATTTGATAGTTGAATCACCGACAAATATGTGAAAATGGTAAGGATTTATGTTCGAAAACCATTATGAACCAACAAATATGTGAAAATGGTAATTGGAGATGGGGAAATTGACGACCGTGGATCTTCACAAGCGGAAGGACTACTTGTCGAATTTCTCTGGCTTGCAACCAAAGTTATTTGGTTTGTGATTCTGTCATGGTTAAAATCTATGGATTTACAAGGACTTCTCGCTACTGATCCATGGGGTGATTCCTATATTGGATGCAGTAGGAGGGTGCATTCGGTTTATCCTGTTCCTGAATGACTTGTACAGACGAATTTCTGACAGAGTATTTCTTAAGGATCACGTACGTTGATTTTTACAAACGTATTCCTGTTAGTGGCGGAGAGGGGCACCTCTCTTAGCTTAACGAGTACAGTATTTTTATGGATGTCAACTAGTGATTTGGCGGATCTAACAATGTGGCATTCAAAGTGCATGATGACCAGATGTGTTCTGACCTCAAGCCTCATCAACCGGGAAATGACAAAAATCGGGCAGGCAGCATGGCTATGTGGGTCGCCTCCATCAGGGTGTATAATCACCTATCTAGAGAAATTCCATTTGCTTCTTTAATCGATATTCGATGTTGTCCCTTTTTAGGGAGGCGGTTGCTGATCCCAACCGTCGGTGATATACATTCGATACACTCAAGCGAAATGAGTGGTCGGTCATGTGTGGGCCGGGTTGCAAGACGTTCTTGTTGAACCCAGTGTATTCGCCTCTAGAGATACACTATCGGCAGGTGGTCCCATACCTTGTCATAGTTGGAACCCAATCTCCAATAAGCGCCCGCGGTTTTTGAGTGTATACTATATATGTGGAGCGTGAGATGCAAGCGTTCCGGTAGATTGGTATTTATTTGTATTTAGACATTATGATAGTACCTGAATAAGTTATGATTTCAAAAACGTTTTGGGTTATAGTAAGGTAAAAACCGTTTGTGTTTATGTGTGGGATGGTCTTACTATTATCCTTTGATTTCATAAAGGATTTTTCCAAAGTTAAACAAGTTGTTTGTGCTGTGAATTTATCACTAAAAGTATTGCAGACTGACCCGGTGTATTTTGCTTTGCTTCAAATGTGCTCGGGTCAGACCGAGTGTATTTCCAGGTTGGGTTTCTCTTGGAGTTTCAGGAGCTGGAAGCATGAGGCTTCACCATTAGATATGTAAAGTTATTGTTCCGCTGTGTCTGATATATGTTGTACACTGATGATTGATATGTATATACAGTTCTTTGTATAAAGATATTTGATATTATATTTTATTCGTTCCGCTGTGAGATTCTGATGTGTTGTTCTTCTTCTTTCTTCCATTCTAATATTTCTTTCTTTCTTTTCTCACCCTCTAAATTCTTTCTAATAACAATCTGGGATTCGATACTTGGGCTTTTGGCAAGTAATACGGGTTTATGTGTTATTGTCAAAAATTCGAGCGTAGAAGCTTTTCCCCTGGTCGTTACAGATTATTAAAAGAATGTTTTGGGTTATCGTAAGGTAAAAACCGTCCATGTTTATGTGTGGATTAGTCTTATGATTATTCTTTCTTTCAAAAGGAATTTAAAAGTCAAACAAATGTTTGCAGTTTACTCGCACCTGTCACATGACTGACCCAGAGTTTATTTTGTTTTTCTTTCCCTAAACTTTTGGGTGCCCAATTTTGTACGGGCAGTCAAGTAATCAGGATTTATAGATACACTAGACGGAGCTTGGAGCAGAAGGCTTTAGCTGTATTTTCTAGCTATTGTTTAATTCCTCTGTGATGTAAGTTTTATACTCTAATGATGATAAGTATATACAAATGATCGATTTGTATTTCACAGTTATGTTGTATACTATATTTTGTTCGTTCCGCTATGAGATTCGTGTTACTCTGATTCTGTTGTTATGTTCTTCTCCTTCTTCTATTCTAATTTTCTATCTTATCTATTCTCACCTTCTAACTTCTTTCTATTAATGATCTGGTATGTTCGATTCTGGAATAGTTGACATGGTTTAAATGTCGATTATCCGGGTGGAAAATCCCAGTTTGTTACACAATCGGGTTTATAACTTGTTCTTTTGCCTATAAGGTCAGTTTAATCTCTTACTACAAGGTGCAACCATCTACTCTATTCTTAATTTCTACAACTTATTTTGTCCACCCAACAAAATTTTTACTTTTAAACAATTTATCAAAAATGATTGTCAAAAGAATAGAGACTTCAAAACTTTCTTTATTAAAAATTCTTGTATGAGATATAACTAGAAAACTAGCGAGCTATACATGCTCTATAATAAGCACATTTTACAGAGAGAATTTTACTCTAGACAAAGTATTCGCAAGATATCACTATTTACAAAATATACCCCATTTTACTTTAAAACTTAATATGCATACTTTACATATTTAAAACTATAACTTTTAAGATAAAAACTTAAAAACACCATAAACTATTTTTCCAAAACTTTTACCATTTCAAGTTCTTAAAAGTTAACACTGGGGTTAGACTCAAAGCGGGTTTCCAATTTTCTAGGCTTTCCTAGACACTCCTACAAAGTTAATTCTCTCAACTATATATATTTCTAATCCATTTTTCTATTTTTAACCTTTTCCCATTTATAAGGTTTTACTGCTAAGCCTACTAATCTGAAGTACTAACATATGGGATCCTCCTTTCTTTATTTCAAAATATATTGTACACTTTCCTACCCAAATTTCCTAAGGGTCTCAAATTTCCGCATTCATTCCATTAGTGTACAAAATAGTCATCCCAATTCTTGCCAATTTGTACTCTTTCTACTTAGTGGGTTACTCTATGGATCTACATATATATATATATATACACACAATATATTAATATATATTTTTAAATACAAATACGTTCAGTCACTATTTATATAGGAATCCTAAACCTAAGCTCTGATACCAGATGTAACAACCTGAATTCCGACAGACAGAATTTTTTTCAAAATTCTAATCTTTCGAAACTCGTGTTGGTTTGCTCTGGTATCCAGCAGAAAAGACAGAGACATAAAATATTTCAGAACTCAGAAAATATCCCATAGTGGAATGGATAAAATATAATATAATCAAAGTATAGCCTTACCATATTAATGAAACTGCCTAACCAGTACCCAAAGCTATCATGTCTCTACCACAAATCTAAACTACGAGTTTGTTATGGGGAGTGAGTCGGAACACAAGTTCTGGTGATTGGATTCAAACTATACAATTTGGATAATCCTACATATACCCTTCAATCATATTTTCTAATTTATTAGGTTACTTGGGTTAACAGCACTCAAGGCTTACACACACGTCGTACCCATTTACTTCCCAGTGGATTAACCTAATACAGTATATATGTAGCTATCCCTAGTATTAAGGTACACCCCATAGTACCCTACTGCATGGTCTCCACCGTAATACAACCGAAATATACGCAGTCCCTCATCCTACGCAGGAGTGACGTGCGGATCTCTATATAACAATGTTATGTTCCACATATATCTGTCAATTCTATGTTATGTAAGCATACGGACTGCCACCTTCGATCAAATCAGATTCCATACCAGAGTAATGCCCTCAAGTCTATGATACACCACTCAGATCAGACATGCATGTATCTAAACTTTCCCATGTACGCATTGTCAATTATAGCTCGATGCCTTAACCACACGTCCTCTAATGTGCACCAAGTTCTGTGGTAGGGCGATACAAGAAACACGGAACTCGGTCGGGAGGTTTTCCACATCTATACAGGCCCGCCTTTACCTCAAAATACAAATATTCCTAGGGTCTGTTTTTCATGGTGTATATGACCCCACCTCGGCCCCTCTCTCAACTAGTAAAGACTACAAGATCTAAGCGACATGCCCCTACAACAAACAATCTAAACATCCAGTTGGTGTCTCCCCTCAACTATCGTACCTCGTTAGTGAAAGGTGAATGGTCTATTGGGTTTACCTCTAGTCTTTTTGCATCCCACTGGCTGCCGATGACGGGAATCCGACGATCTACTATCCTTGTTGGTCATGACCCTCTACCTCCCCGTTGAGGCGATAACCGAATCACCCTAGTGTCACCTCGTCACATCATTCTGATTACAAAGCTACTTTTGCAGTCAAGGCCCACCTACCTAGTAGTTACGCGCTGACCCAACCTCTACGAGCATAGCCTATACATCTGCCACCGCACATAGGAATACCAGGAGCACCTTACGTATCTTAAAAAGCCATGTGCTTCCCCTTCCTTCGGAGCCGACAGAATAATCAGATGAACGTGTGCTCCCCTCGTGCCTTATAACACCACGATGATCTACACCGTTGGGTTATTCACCCTCAAACATGTGGACTGGTCCAAATGCCTCAATTTAATATGTTATTAGACCCTATGTCTAAACATTCTTTTACGCGCTTGCTTTACCTTATCAGGATTCCATTTATTCAGGTTACCAAGTTCTTCCTAGCCCCTATATCTTTGAGGAATGGGCCCTTCTTGCTTATTAATTTCAGTTATACAATTTAACCCATTTAAGTTTATTTATAATCCCACAACATGTTATTCTCTAGATTGTGATCCAAGGTTTGTAATCCTCAATCCCTTTATATTCTTGTTTGATTCAAGGTTACACTAACATGTTCTACTTAATATGTAATTAAGTGTATCCTAATTCACATGTTTTCTATTTAACATGTCACTTAACATTTATGATTAAATATAGCTTACTCATTTCTTGAGTTGCCTCAACCTTTCTTATTTAATCGTGATTCCCTCTTATGTTGTCCTTACAACATAACGTTTTTTACTTATTAACTTAGTTCTTTTAACTAAAGTTCACTAATAAGTCTCCTCTTCCCAGAAATATAACTTATGTTGTCCTCATCCGTAGATTTTAGATTCTCATTCTCACAAATAACTTAATTTACAAATAAGTACAATTTATCGCATTACATAAGTTATTCCAATTTCCATATTGTTTTATTATAACCTAAGTTATAATTTCCACTTGTCCTTGGGACAAGCCTAAACATGTTATTCTTATCAGCATATTTCATACTTCCAAGTTTACAGATTACTTAACTTATAATTAAGTACAACTTCTTACATTTCATAAACTTTCCCCTTTTCTCTACTTATTAGAAACAACTGGTTTCAGGTTTTCCCCATTTACTGGTTACTTAATTTACAATTAAGTGTCACTTGTCTCATTTCACTAGTTATCTCATTTCCTTACTAGTTTATTATAACCTAAGTTATAATCTTCACTTGTCCCTCGGACAAGTCTACCACAAGTCGACTTAATGTAATAACCTTCTCATTAAGTTATAACCTTCTCATTAAGTTATAACCTTCTCATTAATGTAATTTATTTATAATAGGTTATTATCATTCCCCGTTCATTCCCATTTTCTTTTACTGTTGTATCTTTCTTTTAATTCCATGTATTCCCATTAATTACAATTAATGTTGTTTATCATTCCTTCTGTTTACATATATTTATATATGTATTTATTTATGCACTAGACCCTCACATTAAGCCTACATTGGATTTGCCAGGCGGTTCCGGGCAGACTTCTACCACAAGTCGACTTAACCTCATGTCTTAGCACCATTACATATTTTAATTATCCACTTAGACCCATCACATTAGATTTACCACTTGTGGATGCCGAATATGCCGGGCGGTTCCGGGCAGACTTCTACCAAAAGTGTAATCTAACCTCGCGTTTAAGTGCGGTTACAGTTTCCTATTTACTGTAACATTTAGGCTTATTGTCCTTTTCACATGTTACTATAATATAATTTACATATCACCAAATTATGCGTATATTATGTCGCATGTCCTTTTTAACACGTAATTAATTCTATCCTAACATGCAATTTTTTTTAGTCGAGTAATTATTCAAATCCAACAAGTTAACTGACATTTTCTCAATTCTACATCTTATAATTCAAATGCATAATATCCCACAAGTGAATCATGTAATTATAACAATAATAGTCGCTACCCATATTCTAACAAATTTGTTTTTCAACATGTAAACATTCAACACTTTAACCGATTCAACATATGAATGTTCCAACATATTCATATTAATATCTCAACTTGCTATAACAGCATCTTAACACTTTCAATTATTCTGGAAAATTCACATTTCACAATAATGGGAAATGCTAAATGTTAATATATTATTGTCTAAAATGATATAACTTAAATCCACTCACCTCATATGCTTTCCCAATCCTGGATCTGGTCCAGATGTAGTATTCCATGGTTTTTCCCTTAATTGGATTTAGAACCTGACAACCGTGGATCTACAATTTTTACTATAAGAAAAAAGAAAGAAAGAGAAGAGAATTGAAATAGACAAGATTTAGAAAATTACCTCACTTCGATAAGAGATCCGAATACCTTCTAATTGATTTTCATCCTTTTCTCCCGATCTAAATTCGGAATTTTCCTAAACTAATAATCTAAATTTTCTGAAGAGATTTGAGAAGGAAGAGGAATGGTTGAGCTTCTGCATTGTCTCAGAAATATGAGACTTAGGGTAGGCTCTACAGGCTTATTTATAGGTGTTTAGCAACGTATTTGGTCAAGAAACGAGTCCACGTTCAAAAACTGAATTCTGCCCAGATCTGTATGGGTTCGACCCCCCTTTGGGCGTCGACCCCGGGGTCGACCCATGGGTCGACCCCAAAGAGCCTGGGTCGACCCCTGGGTCGACCCAGTGTGGTCGGTCGACCGACCGGGGTCTCAAGCCAACCCACGGAAACGGTCGGTTCTGCTTCTGAGGCTTCCACTTCTCTAGTTTGAATTATATATATATTTGTTTGTATATATATAATTCTCTTGCACTTATACAAACTTCTAGGCTTGATAACTTCTTCATACGATGTCCGTTTTACTCAAACCTGGTGTCTGTCTTGACCAGAATTCCGAGATGGACGCAAGGGCGTAGTCCATTTTACTTAATTCTCATTATTTAATTAAGTTACTTATATTTTATTATCTTAAAAATGCGGGCATTACAAAGTTCATGTGTATTGGGGATGAAATGTTTATATGTAATATAGGAACACATATATTTATATCATATTTGCATGTATTAAACTACTCTGACATTGGAATAATTTTGGGTATGGATTAATTGCAAATGTATAAGGTTATCATAAGTTTAGAGAAATCCACCATTTCTTTAAGAAATGCGGATAACAAAAGAGTAACAGTAATGTGTGAAATGGCGAAGGAAAATTGCACTGGAAATATTTAGGGTATAGATGAAGAGGAAAGGGTACCCAAATTAGAAGACAAGCATGCAGTAAATCAATACCTAGACATATTTGAAGAATTTAGTGGAATTCCTCATGACAGAACAATTGAATTTCAAGTTAGACTTATACCAAGTGTCGGTCCAATGTTAAAAAGCCAATTAGGATAGGGCCAAAATAATTGGTTGAATTGAAAAGGCAACTTGAAGAATTAGGCCAAAAGGGGTTCATAAGACCTAGTAGTTCATGCTAGGGTTCTCCAGTAGTCTTTATTAAGAAGTAGGATGGATCCCTAAGAATGTGTATAGAGTATAGGTAATTAAACAAGGTTACAATCAAAAATAAATAATCACTGCCAAGAATTGATGATCTTTTTAATCAATTGAACGGAGAAAGAATCTTTTCAAGGCTAGATTTAGCCTTAGGATTTCATTAAATTGAAGTAAAAGAAGAGAACATAAAATACATAGCATTCAATACAATATATTATTTGTACGAATATCTTGTGATTCCTTTTGGTTTGACAATTGCCCCCTCTTATTTTGTTGATTTAATGAATGGAACATTTAGATATTATTTAGATAAATTTGTTCAAGTATTTATTGATGATATATTGATTTACTCAAAATCAGAAAAAAGCGTGAGGAGTACTTGCATTTAGTATAAACAAGGTTGACCAACACGATATAAAAGACCAGTTTTAAAGTGTACTTTTTGGCAGCATGAAGTAAAGTCTTAGGGCAATAATTTTTAAGAAGGGTATATCAGTAGATCCTAATAAAGTAATGGTTGTGCAAGCATGGCAAGGACCCAAGATAGTGACTGAGATAAGATCTTTTTTGGGGATGGCAGGCTACTATAGGAGGTTTATCAAAGATTTTGCAGGAATAGTTATTGTTAACCCTCTTTTTGGCAAAAGTCTCAACGAGCAGGACCAAAGTCCAAACGCGCAAATCATATGCAAGTCACGCTTCAGGAGGCCTAGTAGGGGCGCAACCTAAAGCAATGGCACATCGGCTCAAGTCCAACTCAGTCAGATTGACTGTGCATTACCGAAAGAATCGCTAACCAGGACGACTGAGTTTTTCGCCTCCAGAAAGAACTCGTCGACGGATTATCTCGGGCCAGCGTGGAAGATTTATGCGGAGTTAGTCCAAATAATATCCTGACTTTCAAGGCAATAAAGGCGGTCAAACCATATACGGATAAAGCTCTACTTTTAGTGAACCTTTCCGTGGATGCCACGTCAGCCACAACTTCCGAGGGTACTATTTATGAACAGTGGAATCATTCCTTCAGCCACAATTCAAGCCAATAGATGGATTCCACGTATCTAGCCATCTATAAATACCCCTAAGCTTAAAGAGGAAAGGGGACTTTTGGGGACTTTTGGCCAGACGGCTTTCTTCAAGCTTTTCATCTCTACGCTTCTCCATTACTTCAATCTCTCTAAAAGAAAGAAGAAGGGAAGACAGTCATTTTCTTTCTCTTCTTCAAACGGAAATAACATTGTACTTGTAACTAAAAAAAGAGAAATAATATATAAAGTGGACGTAGGCATCGTCTTTGCCGAACCACTATAAAAAATCTGCGTGTACTCCCCGTTCTTTTACTTTTTATTGCCTTTTTAATCTTTATTCGTGTGTTGATCACGCGATTGGGGGTTGATGGTCACTAGTAACCAACTTTTGATGTCATCAGTTATCATATTGACAAAGTTAACAAAGAAAGAAAAATATTTCATATGGATATAAAAGTGTGAACATGCTTTTGAAAGATCAAAGAAAGCATTGGCAGAGGCTCCTATATTGCAAGTACCAAAGGGAAATGAAGGACTAATGGTGTGTACAAATGCTAATGGATCAGGTTTGGGGCTGGCTCATGCAACATGGACAGGTGATAGCATATGCATCAAGACAACTCAAGCCAAGTGAGATTAGATGTGCTACACATGACTTGGGGCTTTCTGTGGTAGTTTATACATTAACGATATGAAGACATTACTTGCTTGGAGCAAATTTTGAACTGTATAGTGATCATAAATCCCTAAAATACTTGTTTTCACAAAAAGACTTGAACATAAGGCAGCATAGGTTGGTGGAATTCCTAGCTACGTATGATTTGGACATATTATACACACTAGGAAAAGCAAACAAGGAAGTTGATGCATTGAGTAGGCATCAGGTTAAATTGGTTGGGCTAATGATAGAAGAGTTTAAGAATTTAACAATCCTGGGTGGAATAGAATTGACAACCATGGGAGAAGGGGCGGTAGAAAAGTATAGCGATATGCTTGAATATGGAAAGTTGAGCATGGTTTCTATGAAATCATTTTTTTCATATAACGTTGGTGTTTTAAAAGGACTAAGACTCTTTTAAAAAAAAATCTTTGTTATTGAATAATGAAAGGATAGAAAATTATGAATTGGATGGCAAAGGATGTTTGAGGCATAAGGGGAGAATCTACATACCATATTTGAAAGATTTGAAAAAGGGAGTTATCAATGAACATCATAAGACAATTCATCCACAAGGTTCAAAAATGCATAATGATTCAAAAAGAAGCTACTGTTGGAAGGTAATAAAAGGGGATATGGCTAGATATGTAGCTAAATGCCCAACTTGTCGACAAGTCAACGTAGATTATCAAAGGCCATCAAGCATACTACAACCCCTAGGAGTGACTAAGTGGAAATGGGAAAGCATTTCCATAGACTTTATAGAGGGTCTTCCAAGAACCAAGGGGGGAAATGATAGCATTTTGGTGGTGGTTGATGGGCTAACTAAGACAGCTCACTTTATTCCAGTCGGGTCGAATAGGAATGCAAGCAAATTAGCCCAGTTGTTTGTGACAGAAGTAGTTAGGCTACATGGAATACCAAGAACTATCATTAGCGATAGACACACTTTGTTTACATTAAGATTTTAAAGCAACTTTCAAGAAACAATGTAGACTGAATTTAGCGAATAAAATTTTCGAAGATTTATTCAGGGCACGTGTACTTGATTTTGGAGGGAGTTGGGAAGACTACTTGCATTTATCCGTATTTGCCTATAATAAAGTTATCAATCAAGCATAGCGATGGCACCACTTGAAGACTTATATGGTAGGACATACTTGTCTCCAACATGTTAGATGGAAGTAGGTGAAAGGGTGTTGCTTAGGCCTGAATAAGTTAAAGAAACTTTAGCAAATATTGAATTTGTGAGGCATGGAATGAGGGTTGCAAAAGAAAGGCAATAAGTATATGATGCCAAGGTCCGGAGGCAAGTGGAATTTAGGTGGGGAACTTTGTATTTATTAAAGTTTCTCCGATGAGCAAAGTACTAAGGTTGGAAAGCAGCGGAAACTATCTCCAAGATATGTAGGACCTTATTTAATTTTTGAGAGAATTAGTGCATTGGCATACAAATTGAGGTTACCTGAAGAGCTAAATGGAATACACATGTATTAGAAGATGGGTGCATGATAAGGAAAAAATTAGGAATCTCCAACCCAAGTAAAAATCGGACCTAACTTGAGTTATGAAAAAGAACCAGTAGGAATTGTTGCAAGGGAAGAAAAGAAATTGTGAAACAAATCTATAAAGTTAGTGAAGGTGCAATAGAGTAGTATTGCACATAGGAAATAGAGGATAAAGTTAAAGCTAAATATCCTCGGATATTTCAGTTTGAAGCTTAATTTGCGAGAATCTGAAATGGTTCTTTGTAAGTGTTTTAGTGTTAAATACATTGTTTGCTTTCAATGAATCTGTTTGATAATGTTTGAATTTGTGTTAAATTTTGTACACATTTACACATAAGTCTTGTGGTTGAATTGAAAGGGTATGGGTTAGTTTTATATTGATTGGTTTTGATTAATTGCTTGGTGCAAGTATGAGGGACAATTATGGGACACAATTTCTAAAAGGAGGGGTGTATGTGATGACCATGGATTTATAGCACTAGGTCATATAGATTTGTAACTCAAAAAAAATCCCTTTTGATAACTTATAAGATAAATAAATAGGTAATTACATTGTGTGTATACATGATACATGGATACATTATGCACAAGTTAGCTTAGAAATAAAAGTTTGAATGGGTATTAGGTACGAATTATATTTTGTATGAACTAGTCTGCATATGATTAATAATTTAAACATGTTTTGGGCTAGGGTAAAATATTAAGGCAATTTAATATGCATATATATGATCTGAATTGCAACTAGGAAATGGCTACAAACCTTTTTGAATTCAAATTAGGCCATACTAAAATAATTGTCATATATACATTTTTCTTAAGTAAAAAAGAAAGGGGCCACTTGTAACAACTTAGTAATGCAAATAATATGATATGTTTATTTCCAAAAATAGTAAGTAGCATGTTGGGTAAATAAAAGGAGACATAGCCAGGATCACTAGAAATATAGAATAAAAAGAAATGATTATTTACAATTATAACAAGGATAAATAGGCATTTTATAAAAGCGTAAATCCCTAGTTTGCTAATATATAAAACTAGTGTTGTATAACCTTGGGGAAGAGATAACATCCTCATTTTCCATAAAGCACAAAATATTAATGGAGCAGTGGCAATAATTAAGGAATAAACTGGAAAATCTAAGATCAAGAGGAGAAAGATTTTGGTGAGTATACTTCATTATATGTAAGGCATTAAGACCTAAATGAGGCGGCTTATTTATTATATTTTTATGAATGCTACAAAGTTGAGTTAATAAAATATAAGAATGATTAATCTAATAAGTATACATTTGTGATTGAGATGAATGTGTATGGCTGATTTTTGCATGAATGTTTAAATAGATCTGATGAAAATGATAAATAGTTCTAAGTGACATTGTTGTGTGGTAGGGTTGAATGAATGGGATAAACAGCTTAGACAAGATCGGTTTATGTTCATGTTTATCCCTATATATAAAGATAAGTGGAGCAATGAAAGATTCATGTGCTGATCCATTTGTTCTTATTTATTTTTTTGAGCTAAATTCCTATACTAATATGGAGAAGCTTAGTAAGGGGAAATAAAGGGTTAGGAGCGATCCCAACACCTCTGGCCATATGCACACAGAAATATATGAACTTATATGTACGAACTATGATCAGTGAAATATTTTGTATGCATAAATAAAATTTAGGCCAGTAAATAAGAGATTAATATGATACTGATATGTGCTAGTTTAAAGTATGGATGCTTAACTCATTTTATTTAAATAGTAGTATGGATGTGCTTTTGTGTTTATTGGTTGAATGTGGATGTCTTGCCTAATGTTTGCATTAACTTATATGCTAAGATTATTGCATAAAATTACATCACTTATGATAGAAAATCTAGAGTCATTTGATAGGAAATACCAAAGGAAAATGGGAGTTTCATGCACATAATTGGGTGCATGGGAAAAAGGGTTAGAATATAGAGTCTTAAAACCTAATTTATAACCAAAGTAAGGGTCAGTGAAGGTGCTTGTCACGTGGTTACATTGAACTATTTGGCATCTGATATGATGCCAAGTATACACATGGCATGTTATGTTTTATAGGCCTTTGTGTGCTGAGATAACCGAGTTGATGACCTAGGCAATGTGCACTTATGTGTTCAATGTATGGACGTATATTATCATTTAAAGTATGATAAGTCAGGTCCTAATTGACGAGGTACACATAGAAATGATATAAATCTTGAAACAAATAATTAGGGGATGGACTGAGGGATGCATATTTAGAAGAAATGCATGAGTCTACTTGGATGTTTTATCTCAAATTTATGCTATAAACTGTTGTTTATACCTGTTTAATTCTAAAGTAAAATTTAGCATGTTGATAGTTGAAAATATACCAGGGAAAGAAATGACTGATAAGTATGATTGTATATGCCTGACAAACATGATTTAAGTCTTATATGTTTAATATCTCATATTCACACCAGACTAGCCAGTCTGACCTTGTTTGATTATGTTTTCAATCTCTTGGGGTGTCTCGTTAGAATGAGGCAGTTCAAGGATTGGTTATAGGGTAGGAAGTATGAGAAAGTTGATTGGAGTAGTTGGGGAGTTTGCAATTTTAAAGTGTTTAAAGTGACTAAAAGAATTGTTGCAGTATTAAATGGTTCTAAGGAGTTTATATTTAGTTGAAATGTATGATGTATGCGTATTAGTTATCTTTAGTAACCAATGTTAATGCTTTGAAGTAATATGGAGTTAGGTATGAACGGAAAAACTTAGTATCTTTGATATAGTTTGTAAAATCTAGGTTATGTGTATTATTGATCCAAAGGAACGAGTCATGCCATTTAGATGATAAATGAAGGTGACTAGAACAGGTTATTATATTTTGATTAATATATGTGAATATGAGTAAGAGTTTAAGTATTCAGTAAGAGGTACACGTATTCTTGAGTTATAACATATTCTTGAGTTATATCGAATGAAAGTCTCTTGTAAAGTGGCTATTTGTATGTTGTATTGCAAAATAAAGCATAGCATATAAATTGTTATGTGCATATGCTCTCTTATTTACTTAATATGCTATAAAATATACAGGCATGAACCATGTAGGACATATGTTGTAAGTAACTGGTTACATACACATTTAAATGCAATAATAGGGAAAGAGCATACCTGGTAGTAAATATGAATTTGAGTTGTTTTATTAATATACTGTATCAGTAAGTTATACTTAAGGAAAAGTAGTATTCATGGGTGATGATCAAAATGAATGTGCATGTGCACAGGTAGTGTCACTGTGCATGTTCATTTAGCAATCTCAATCAGCCCCAAGTTCTATTTATTCCTCATAATGATTCTACGAATTTGACTCGAGACAAGGCCTGATATTGCGTACATAAACATACACTTTAATATCTAGTAACAAATCAAAGTGTAATGGATTAAATGGTTGAATTACCCAGATTTATAAGATTTAAAATCTATAGGTTTTATTCTTGATAAATTTGTATAAAATTAAACAGGCATGTTTTGTACAAGATATTACTTGAAATCAAATCATCTTGCAAATTTCAATTTTGCTAGTAATTCTGCAGTAGCAAAATGTGTATATATGTCATCATATATATAAATTATAAATTTCTGGAAAAACTAATATTTTTATATTGGTTTAGCAAGGTTTTTTAGGGTTAGTTATGGTAATTCCTATTGTGTAGGTGACCCAAGGATCATTGATATAAAATAATTATAAAATTAATACATGTTTTAATGTAAAAACTTTGGGGGTCACTTCATTGTTGAGACCAAGCGTCTCAGACAAGAGGGCATCCCTACCCCTTAATCAAGATTAAAACTCTTTGAGGGGTAGACCTAGTGTCCACAAAGTAAGGGCTTCCTTGTCCATAATTTGAAAATGATTCCTCTAATAGTAAGGTCAACCATTCCTAATGAACCGACATTCCTCCGCTAGAAGGTAGAATGTAACACCCCATGTCCATTTATGTCACTCACAAAGGGAATGCATCAATGTCCATGAAGCGTTATTGTTGTATAGAATAGATAAATTACAAGAATAAATAAATAAAACAACACAGCGGAAGTTAAAAATTATTTCATAGCATCATAACTCAAAACGAGTTTACATAAGTAGTCTCCAAAACCATTACATCAGGATCAATAGTCTTTCCCAAAAACTTCAAAGTACATAAAGAAGCAAATAATTAAATAACATAAATGCATAAATCCCCACTGAGCATAAGCAAAGCCATAAAGATGAGAGAGTCCAAAGCGATACATCTACTCTCTTCAAGCAACTGAAAGAAATCGGCACTAAGCTGTAGTATTCCCTCCTTGCAAACCTGAGGGGGAGGAAAGGGAAGAAAAGAGGTGGAAAGAAAAGGGGGTCAGACATAAAGTCTGGAGAGTGCGATAACTTTAACAATATAATTATCAAAATAACTAGGATAAGGCATAAGCTGGAAAATAAGGAAATGACTGTGAACAATTGGGTATGACAGAGAAAACAAGGAAATAAGATGAACAAAGATAACGTTAAAGGCACCCCTAATCACTATAGGATAATCACTACAAGTCACCCTAAAAGTTGATCCCGCCTACAGAACTTAATAATGATAATGGTAGTTTAGTATACCCCTAGCTACCTCCATAGGTGCCGTCTGCCCCTATCTCCACTAGGTGTACCTAATACCCCCATTTGATCGGCTCCTTAACTCGTAGATACCCGTGCTGGCCCCACAGTGGGGTGTATCACTCCCCAAAGTGGCAACCCGATACAACCAAAAATGCACGGCTTATATCTACACGATGCAACAACGTCTTACCTACCAGCCCGGGCCCACACACGTATATGAACCCGTTGGACTTGTGTTGCCACCACTGACCCGTTTTTACCTCTAACAATCAAATCCAATACGCGTGTCACGTCCTCGACTTGGGTCGAGCCCACAAAGATACTTAATGGGTTACTGGTTTGAAAAGGGCCCCATGCATGACACAAGCTTTCCAACTATGCTTGGTCCCCTTTAGGGTTTTTCCCCACTTAACCCCATTTTTATTCATGCTTTCTTACATGTTTCAAATCTTGGTTAAGTGCATCTAATCGTATTTCAAATGCCACCCAAGGCACCCACTAAATTCCACATGCCACCCAAGGCACCCACTTAACCCCCTCATGTCCCACTACATGTTTATCTGGTTAAGTGTTTCTTAATTCATTAAGACCGTAACCTTGTAAAGAACTCCCACATTAGACTGGCATTTGTGGCAGCTGGATTTGCCGGGCGGATCCGGGCAGTCTTACACCACAAACGAGCCTAACCTCGTGTCTTTACAACTGTTATGCATTTAATTTATGCCTAAGACCTCCCACATTAGACTGGCATTTGTGGCAGCTGGATTTGCCGGGCGGATCCGGGCAGTCTTACACCACAAACGAGTCTAACCTCGTGTCTTAGGCGGTTTATTATTACACATAATTAATTATCCCCAATTTGAATTAATTTCCCTATTCAAATTGTTAATCAATTACAAATTTAACTATGTCCACAATTAACACCTTAATTATGTCCATATATTTATGGTATATAAAATTATACCAATTAACATCACATTTAAGGCATTTATGACAATTCTCAATATTAAATCTTTTAATACTATCCCATTGCCCCACGTTGTACCTTCGTTCGTTTAAGTGAAATATACGTTAGACTCAAATAGTCTAACTTATGGAATAAAGAGGAAACATCACAACATGCATAGAATAAAAACTAGATCTAAACATAAGGGGTGAACTTGCATGTGTGAATAAGGTTTTTCATTTAAAACTTGCATAGGCCAAAGTCACAAACTTGAATAAACTATGGATGTCATAGATCTAATCATAAGGTGTAGACTTGCATAGGCAGTAGTCACAAACTTACATTACATGATTCATACTCCAAATATATATATATATATATACTTACATATGTGATTTATGCAACATAAACTATGGTGTAAACTTGCATCTGACTCACACATGTCATAGCCTAACTTTAGATCCAATTTACACATAAAATAGATGTCATGAAACATGTAAGGTTGTATATGATTCTCACTAACTTGCATATGATTCATATCTAAATTAACATCTAAACTTGCATACATACATATGATTTAACATATGAATTAGTTCCAACAACATAACCAAACTAACATATGAAGCATCATTATGAATTTATTGTACATAAGCCAATAATTAACATAGATTTACAACATAGATAATAACATCACAGCTTTACAACATAGATAATAACATCATAGATTTACAACATAGATAATAACATAACGGTCAATGATTCACAACATAACCATATAACCCAAATCATAACTCAACCTAATTAAATTGTTAATTATCATATTAAAGAAATCGAACTCACAACTCAAAGAAGGTCTTGAGTTCTGAAATTGATTTAGCTCTCCTTTGAAGAAGACAAATTCGTTGTTGTTTAGATTTGAGTTGAAGTTGAATACTTGAGATTTGATTTAGAGGCGGCGGCTAGGGTTTTAGAGAGAGTTTGTCAGCATAACGGTGTCATAGATAATATTTATGAATTAGGGTTAGGTCTTAGGGTGTATATATAGGTGTAGGAAGTTATTTAGGCCTTAGGATTAACCCTAAAACTGATCTGGACCATCAAAAATCATCCCAGCCCAAAGAATCGCACCATCCAGCAACCTGGCCGAACTAGGTTCGACCCCTAGGTCGACCTGGGAGTACCCAGGTCGACACTATGGTCGACCTCCCCCCTTGGGAGGTCGACCTCCCTGGTCGGCCTGCTCAAATTTTTTTCCTTATCTTCCGAGGGCCATATCTCCTTCGTCCGGACTCCGTTTTTCGAAAACTTAGACTCTATTCCATGCAGAATTCCGAGACGAACGCAACGGTGCAATCCGTTTCCCTTCATTCCTCTTTTAAAAATTAAGTGTTCTTAAATTTAGTTAATCCAATCATTCAAAATTCGGGGTGTTACATAGAAAGCCTTGATCATTATAGCGCACATCTCGATTGTCCCGATGGCCCACTACCTCAGAAAATTCGGATAAGAAATGCTCAAAAGAAGATTACAGAAACATAATGTAATTCGAAACCAATGAAGCTTGTGCAAACCCCTAAAAATTAAGGTTGGGAAATACCTATGGTGGCCATTTAAGACTTAAAGACGCCAAGGAAGTTGATGAAATCGAGTAGTTATTGTAAACTGGGTGCAAGGGGTGACATAAAAGAAATACAATTTCAACCCAGTCATGAAACCCATGGTATGGGGGATACACCGCCCGGGATGGCTTCAAATTACATTGGGGTTAAACATACCATAAGTCTATCACTGCACTACAGCAAACATGAAGCGCAATAATAGAGATTAAAAGTGCTATGATGGAGTTGAATACTTAAAAATACAAAATAAAATGCCGAAAAATATCAAAACATAGATGATAAAAAAGCGTACAATAAGCAAAAGAGAACTTACTACCATATAGCATTTTGTTATAAAGGTTCAATCAACCTAAAAGGCGTGGAATGATACCCGCACAACTCCAACCAAGGAGAATTACAAAAATAGCACTATACAAGATACAAATTCCAAGACTCTAATCCTTTTTTCTTTCCACCCTTAGAAGTATTGCTTGACTTAATTGTTAACTTTGTAGGCCTACTCGATTAAGCAGTGGTCGAAGCCGGATATGCAAGTATTGTTGGGGATTCCTAAGTGATTATTGGTTAGGCAACCGTGGCCTTTGATCTCTTACATGCATCATGCTTTCCTTTACGCCTACCCTTGGGCTTCATTCCACATCCATAAGAAGGTTCCTTATGTTCAACGGCCTCCCAAACTCATTCCCTTCAAGATCGAGATCTTTCTCTCCAATATTCTCCCCTCCTCCTTCAAAGGAGCCACTGATTCATCCAACTCCTGCAAAGCCATAATCAAGTCGGAATGTGTCCCCGGTTGAGAGGCAAAGGTGGAGGCCAGAACATGATCTAAAGGAGCAGCATTCGTCCGAGGAGCAATGGTTCTTGCAAAGGACCCATATAGATAAGTGATAAAGATTTAAAAATTATTGTTGTCCCCATAGCATAAGTGGCAGAAGGAAAATAATCTTCCAATTCCAAGCCTACAACAAATAAAAAATGAGCGAGAAAGTCATTAAATTCGAATGGAGAAAATAAGAAGTCCTCTAACAGTATTGATGTTACTTATATCAAGAGAACCTCGGGTGGAAATTCCAAAATGATGTTACCTATATCAAGAGAACTCAGGTGGAAATTCCAAAATCTTGTGCATCGTTGTCATTGCCTTCATCGCTCGACAGGGTCACCTAAGCAGCAACCTCAGCAACTATAGCAGTAAGGGCAATATCAACTTCAATTGAAGTAGTGATAATGGCCACGATGGCAGAAGCGACTTCAATAGAAATAGCAATAACAGCGACGGTAATGAGGGAAGCCTCGCTAAAGGTGGCTTTAGCATTGGAAGGATCCACGGGGGGAGTAATTGCATCATAAGAAACCTGGTCGTGATGGGTCTTGCCCAAAGTTCTAGCTCCATCTGCAACATTACACTCCCATACAAGCCTAAGATCTTCTTGTCCTTAAGTAAGACCAGTCTGAGAGTCATCATTCAAATAAAAGGCCGTGAGCTCCTCCCTAGTATATTTGTTGTCACCCACCCCTAAGAATCTCCTCCCATACTTCAGCTAATGTGCCAGGTAATTCTCATCCAAAAAAATTCAACTTCCCTTCCCCATGACGATGTAGAATTCAAACATTGTTGAGTCAATGCCACGCATTGTTTTATTGTGAGTTTGTTCAATTGCTTCCTTCTCAGAAATTGCCTAGTCTTGTTCACACTATAGTTGTTATTTATCTTAATATGCCTAGGCGAGTCGCTCCTTCAGTAAAATAATCTTGAGAGTTGAGTGTTTGATTGAGGCGGAGAAATTATTACGATAGCTTTCCATGATTTTCCTTTCAATGTCAAACTGGTCCTCAAAAAGCTTTTAAGTGGCATAGGCATCTCGAAGCTGGGACCCTAACAAGGCCTCCTTTAGCTTATGGAATTTGGTTGCCTCAGCCAAATCACTCTAAGCCTTTTTCTTAGTAGCCTCAGCCTCTTCATTAGCCTGAATGAGCTGCTCAATCTCTATTTCATGCTCCTTGAGGGGTTTTTACCATTCAGTGTGGTCGCTCTTCACGGCCAGCAGTGCCTCATAATTAAGTTTTTTAATCCTCTGGAGATCGGGCGACAGATTCTACCAATTTGAAAGCTTCTCACATCATTATTAAAGACTTCAATATTCTTTAATTTTTCATCTTTACCTAAAAGGCGAGATATCTAAGTTGAAGCGCACTCCGATCATTAACCACCTTGGAAATCTTTCCGAGAGATGAGCAGGCTCGGGAATGAGCGAGTAAGAGCTATTTTAACAATCTGATAAATGTCGAAGGCAGACTAATTTATGACATAAGGGATAAAGACCGAAGGGCCGACAATAGCATGATCGACAGATGGCATGGCAGTTGAATTTAGACCCTGATCTGCTTTGGCGTAACTCGATGGCTCTTCTCTACTAATAGCACTCTCCCTCTCGTCTCTTTGTCTCTTATTTCGCTTATCCTCCTCTTGACTGCAATTTATATCATGGAGAGCATGCCCTCGTTGGTCTCACCCATGTAGATCACCTCGTTTTACCTTTTCCTAATCCTTTCACTTTGTCCGATCATGCTCTCCTCACAAGCTTTCCTCTCGCTTTTATCCTCCTTGGCCCCTAGTGTAGCTTAATTGGAAGTGCCTCGAACTGTGAGAATCCCTTGCAGTACGATACTTGAAATCATCGTAATATTGGCCACTCATGATGAGACTTGAAATAAAAGGAAAGCTTAGTTAGCTTTAGAGCTAATCATAAGTATAGGAAAGTGAAGAAAGTGCGCATGTCAAATATCAATGATCCTAAGTGCATGTCGAGTGTCATCTAAAACTCAATTTCCAATGTTTGTACCAAAATTAGTTGAAACATCCAAAAAGTCTAAGGAAGAGAATAAAATTGAAGAAACAATGAATAAAAACAAGGAAAAATCACATATAGAATTTTATAGTTGTTTGGCTATTGTTGCCTATGTCCACTTTATGACTTCTCTTGATTTTTTACTAGAGATTGAGACTACCAAGGTTGGGAATTATGAAATCCTAAGTACAATCCAATTATAGTAAATAACTTGAATAGGAGAATTCAAAAGAAATTTCTAAATGTCCTAGGATGCTATTTATAGATGAGACATGAATTCGGCTCGACATGAGATGTGCATAAGAAAATATGAGTGGTGGAGCGAGTGAAGTGAGTGAGACACATCACCAATAACTTCCATTCTCGTTCAACCTGTGTCCAGTTCGGTATAGACGAACCGGATGTTAGTCGAACAAGAAAAACTACTTATTCCTCTTAGCTGATTCGGATGATGATTGAACCGAACTTGTCTTCAAGTTGCTTTGCCGATCCACATCGTAATAGAACCGAATTTGAATGCAAGTTAAATTGCTTTTAAGTCATGAGTGCTTTGATTATGGATCTCTATGAATTTGATGCCTTGTCAAAAGGTAGGTCAACATTTTCCCCCCAAAAGTACATCGCACTAAGAACAGGTCATGCTTTGAATTAGTTAAGCTGTGTCTCCTTTGGATCTCATTTGCCTCTAGAAAAGCGACGAATAATCCTACCCTTTAAAGTAGTTGTGGCAAGTTGAGACTTAGTTATGTATGTCTAATTGTTGGTTCCCACTTGTGTTCAAACACATGCAAGTCATACCAAATGATGTTGTTTGTCATGTTTCATGATCAGGCTAGTTACGATATGCACAAAGTCACATGCTTATGCATTTGTGAATTGAGAATTTTTATCAACTTCGTTGCCAATTTCGTAGTTTCTTCTTCCTTTCTCTTTTTTGTTTTCGGTTTAGTGTTCCAACCAGATTACAGATCGACATAGCTAATTTGGATTGTCAGCTTGTCTTTTCAGGAAGAAGTGGAATCGTCACCTAATTTTCTATTGTCTGCGCCCAACCAAGAAATTTTATCTCTAATAAACCCCTATTTTTAGCTGATTTCGATTCTGTTAACTATTAAGATCTTCTTCTACTAACTTTCCAAATCCTGACCTCGAATTGTTTTATGGGTTCAACTCAATCTGTTTTGTGCTTTATTATTTTGAGTTTTTACTTTTTTGACCGCCATGGAGTTTGGTGTCGCCTGCGATTGAGGCTATGATGGATTTGAAATCGGTGAGGGAAAGAAGGAGGCATGACGGTGTTGTGAAGAAATTGAAAGTGAGGGGAAAACCAATAGAAGAGAAGAAGATATTAGGTGCCTATTCGTGGAGGCTTCGAGAAGATAGCACATTCTTTTCGAAGGCAGTGGGAGACTTAAAGAGGAGTTAGAGTGAAAGAATACTCAATTATTCTCAGATTAACATTTTCACTAGCCGATCTGAAGGAAGGTCGAACCGGGGAGGTCTACCCGGAAAGGTCGATCCAGAAGTGCCAACCGAAATTGATTGATCCAGAAAAGTTGATTTGGAAAGATCGATCTAGAATTGACTGATCCTATTTTTTCTCTAAACTAAAACTTCAATTCCCCAATTACGCCGGATAACCATGTCAGATCTCAAATGGCCTAAAACTGGACGACTTTGCGCGGAATGATAATGAAAAACCCTAAAATTGAACTCATATGCTTGGACTTCTAGACAATTAGGATAAAGCATATCACGACTTTCACACTTGCATATGAATAAAGTTTGACTTGCCTATGACTTTGAACTTCCTCAATAACAGAATATCATTCCTCGTATGGTGAACAGTCTGGAGTTGTCCATGATTATGATTTCATAGGACAGATAGATAGGATGGTCTATTGAATCGTCTTTCATCGCTCAATTTTATACTTTGCTTCTGTTGATACCACTGCACAATCTCTTTATCACACTGCACACACTTCACTAGTTCACTCATATGGGATATAGGTTAATTACTATAACTACTAACATTTTTCGGGCAGTGCAACTATCATGTCAAGAAGATGTTCCACTATAGCCTCTGAAGCCGAGAAAAGAGATGTGTTCTACCAAGATACCCGCTCAAACTATAACTCTAGGAATGAGTCTAGATTCACAGTTTGAAGTTAAACCTCACAATGAACGACCAACTTCTTCAACATTTATGGAAAACTCTGTTTGGAGAAGAAGTGGTTGTGAGCAATAGAGCTGAAGTTGGTCCAACTCTTGTTACCTTGCCAAGAACTATCTTTATAAATTATCCAACTAAATCTTTGCCTTCATCAATATATCAACCAAAATTGAGAAGATTATGCACAAAACACAGGATTCCTTTTGAATAGTCAAGGGTGTTGGTCCTGGGCAAGACTATAACCACTTAGAGGGTTGTATGACATGCAACAACTAAATGTGCAAAGTGGGATGTGTTCCTCGTTTTAGCCTATTTATTCGAAAATTCCTTTGTCGCGTGAGACTGGCGCCCATGCAACTGCACCCAAATCATATACTTTTCTCCACACAATATATATACCACATGGATAACATTTGCATCGGGAACCTACTTTCGAAGACATCATCTTCTTTTACTACCTTAAGCATCGATGAGAAGCCTCATGCTTCACTTACTTCGAAGCCACTTCGGGTAACCATGCCATAATGGATGGTTATAGCAAATTAGGGAATATCAAACAAGACCGGTTTTATGTTCTGCAGCCAGGAGGCTATGCCTAGAGGTAGATCCGATGAGTAAGTGTTTCATTATCATTTACTTCTTCCAAACTTTGTTGAGCGTTTCTAACAATCTATGTCTTTGTGTAGTCGAGAGTTCGGCCAAGCCTACAGGCAAAATTATTGCACGACTTTGGCTATTCTAGGGAATGTCCCAGTGGATCATCGGAGCATAAAGAGATACACTAGTGATGAGCTCCAACATGGTTTCATTTTCCTTAGGTAAATAAAAGTCTAGGAATAGGCGGTGCCTCGGCCAGAGGAGCAGGGAGGGGTGGTGTTAGGACCTAATAGTTCTGCTCTTGGTAGTTGTGCCCTTAATCAGGGGGCAATAGTAGTTGAACCTCTGGTCCAGGCCCAGTCGAGGGCATCATAAGGAAGTAGCTTCCCCTGGATCTAATCGGAAATCTATAGGAGAAGTGAGTAAGTGGGAGAGCATGAAAAGTCTCCTGAGAAAGAGGTCGAGGAAGGGCACAAGAGTCCCACTCGAAAGCTAGTTGTCTAAGAGTCTCCTGCATAGATTCCAATTCATGGCTAGTCCTTGGTTCGTGGAAGTGGATCGAGAAGTAATGAATCACTATTCAGGAGTCTAAACGATATACCACTGCGATACGTGCAGTATTCTGCTAAGAATCTGGATTCTGCTTCATTCTTCCCAGGCTTTGAAGAAGAGACCACTCCAGTTAAAGCTGGGAAGACCACTCCAACAAGCCTAACTCTGGGCTCGGGTCCGTTCAGAAGATCACTACGACACACACAACATGTGCATTGCACGTTACAACACTGTTTCATTGCGTGATTGCCAAATTATGACTTGAATTTTTCTTGAATTACTTGATCGATGAATAAGGGAGGAAAATATCACAAGCACTTTAGCACTAGCCTTTCCAGGAGCGGGCCCCCTAATAGAAGTTCCTCTGAACGTGAACGCCATGGGAGGAGTGATAGTGAAAAGATGGAACATGTGCGAGAAAAAGAAGGGAGCACGAAAGAAAGGAGAGGGAACACAAATGAGAAAGGGAGAGGGAGCGTGAAAGAGAAAGACACCATAGAGAACACTCTTCTTTCTCTCATGATAAAACCTTTCTCTCTTATGACAAGGCTTCCAGTGAGCACTCCTTAGTAAAGAGTTCGTAAGATCCAAAGCATCCAATTGATCCAACGTGCAATCTAAACCGGTATCATCCAAAGAAACAAAGGGCCATCTTGTTTGGTAGACGAAAAGAGAAGGTATCCCAGGCTGTAGTTACCAAAGAACAAGAACTTACCATCAAGTAGCGCAAGAAGGAGTTGAAAAGGTCATTTCTTTAGTATTACATATCTTGAATTCATTTCTTGCCTCAAATTCACCCGGTGCCCAAATCCTTTGATAAAGAGTTACGATCGAGAGTTGATGACTTGATTTCTCAATATTGGGTAATGATTAGGTTTTCGAGGAGATTACCCAAGTCATTAAAAGTCTTGACCTTGAGATCGACAACTTGAACTAGCTATGGGATTGCGACAACAAGTTGCTGGAGCATACCAGGAAAGACTCGGCAGAGTGTGAGGCCAAACTCACAGCATCAAAAAAGTCCAAAGAAAAGAGGGCCAAATTTCTAAGGGGTGATGAGACTGAAATCCTGACGGAGAGTTGGCAGCAATAGAAGGAAGAAGTCGATGAAGAGCGCCTCTAGATCAAAAGAAAAGTTGTAATAGAGGAGAGTTTCAGCATGGCTAAGGATGATACTACATCTGTTTAATTGACCAACCAACCCATTCATGTTGTGGATTCGCTCGCAGTGCAAGTCATTGTCTCGCCTACCTTATCTCAGAGCTCCGAGAGAGTAGAAGAGTACAATCTAGATGAGCTAGGCTTCGATTTACATAAACCTCTAACTCTGATTCCTGAGATGAAAACTCCAGTTACTCTTGGCAATAGTTCTTTAAAAGGTATTTCTTTACTCTCTCTGCAGTTTGATAAAGTAATCATGGCATGCGTCAGGCGATGGGATTACCAATTGAGAGTCATGTTATCCCGCAAGGACTAACAGTTGTTGCTCTTCCTTCTTTAGATACAACGCAAGTTAGGAAATCTCCTAAGATGGAAGAAAAGGCGGCAAATGAGATTCAAGTTCTCCTAGTGACGATGCAACTAAGAAGGAATGGATGATAGACGTCTGAAAGAAGCTAGATGGCAAAAAGGCCCATGCCGAAAGTGATGATGGCGTTCTCTACACCGGGGAGTCTGGAAAATTTGTTGCTTTGAGCATTATGAAACTGGAGGCACTGCAAAAAGCGATGTTTCTCAAGACTACGGTTGAATAGGGGCCTATCTCGACTGATCCCTTATAGATTATCCTTCCTCCTGATGCAAGTGGGCCGACCAAAGAAGTCGAATCTCCGAGGAGGCAGAGGCGATCCAAGAAGAAACGTGATCAAACAGCATAAGGGGCTGAAGATTCTTCTAGTGAGAAATCCCGAAAGCGCTTACTGAAAGAGTCTGAGTCGGAGAAGAATAAGATAAAGCAAAAAAAATTAGTGGTTTGTTATTCTATTAATTCTTGTTTTGTTGGTTTACGGTGATTTGTGCGAGTGGGGCTCTTGCTTTTTGACTTTGTTCCTGTATAAATCTAAACTACGAATAAAATACTCTTTTTGTTTGAAAATTATTTCCCTTTCCATTCATGTATTGGTCGTTTTACTAAATCTCACTTAACTTGTATGTCGTTTTGCTTAAAATGAGCAAGTGTTTTGCCCTAAAGGCAGTGTATATGCCTCCATTTAACTTTGGATTACATGTCATGGAAGGAGGTTGTTCGAAGTTAATTTTAAAGTTTGTGCTCATGCCCTCAACGTCGAAGGGTTGAGCTAAGTCTTGTACATCTAGTACTTTAGTTTTATAATCTTTCTGCAATCAATGGGAATTACAGTTTATCATGCGAATGGTTGTATCACATTTGCTTTTGACGTCGTTCCTTCACTTTAGTTGTGAGGTGAGGATCGTCGACCAAATATTTGAGTCGTATTCGGATTTAGTCATCTCTTACCTAACCTGTCATGAGACCATGTGTGCTTGTCAGATTGCGAGCCAATGAACATCGTTAGGTAGTCAATCACACCTATCACTCAAACATTGGTATGTGCTGGTCATATCACAACATCTAACTATATAGTCATAAATAGTAGCAGAGCATGGAAAGAGCTTTTATTTATAAAGCAGAGGCTATCAGCGAGTCTTGCCTAACTACATATCCTGGAATTAACATATTACTTACAAATATAACTGAAAAGTAAAGTTTTAAGTGAAATAATGTCGTAGATGCTCAATATTTCATTCTCTCGGTAGCCGTCTGTCATCAACAGTCGTTAACCTAAGAGCCTCGTATTCAAGTTTCTGTTTGATGACATAAGATCCTTCCCACTTCATGCCCAAATGGATAGGGCCAGGAAAGACATGCTTCAGAATGAGGTCGCTAGGTTCAAAGGTTCTAGGTCGAACCTTTGCGTTGAGATATCAGGCGATCGGATGTCTATACGCTGCGCCACGCAAGTGATCCTCTTCTCTTTTCTCGCCGATTATGTCAAGTGATTCCAAGATAAGTTCCTTATTGGTCAAAGGATCATAATAGGCCGTTTGGTGACAGGGGATTCCTAGCTCTACTGGTATGACAGCTTTGGAGCCGTAAGACAGTGCAAAAGTGGTGTCATCGGTCATTGACTTATGGGTCGTTCGATATGCCCAAAGGGCTAATAGTTGTTCATCAACCCATTTGCCTCTAGTCTTCTCCAATCGCTTCTTCAAGATGGACTTTATGTTCTTGTTTACAGCTTCAACCAGTCCACTTGATTGCAGGTGAGCGACAACAATATACCTCTTATCAATGCAGTAACGTCGAAAGAAATCTTTGAATCCAAAGTTATCGAATTGATTCCTATTATCATTGATAATGGTCCTGGGGAGTCCAAATTGACATATGATGTTTCTAACATTGAAGTCTATCAACCTTTTTATCGAGATTAGGGTCAGTGGTTCAGCTTCTTCCCACTTCATAAAGTATTTGACCGTCACAATCGTATACTTCACTCTGCCTTTGGATACCGGAAGGCTACCGATGATGCCTAAGGGTTTACGATTTGATCTAGTTAGGTTGGTAGAGCCCTTGAGATTCTGGCAAACCTATGGCACATGTCACAACGTCGTGCGTAATCAAACACATCTCGATTTATGATAGCCCAGAAATACTCGTGCCAGAGTATCTCTGTTGCCAAAAATTTCCCCTGGTTTAATCGTCCCACTCGCTTTTATGTACTTCTCACAGCACCCGCTTGGCATCGTCATGAGCTACACACTGAAGCAAGGGGGACTGAGAGCCCTTTTCTATACAATATGCCTCATTAGATGACATTTTTGAAACTTGACATAAGAGAGCATGCTTCTCTCTCTTTTTTTTTGCTTAGGCGGGTTCCATGCAGGAGGAAGTTCTTGATGGGAGTCATCCATAAATCTCTTGAGCATGGCATCGAATGGCCAATCGACATCCATTTGGTATATGCTTATGGTACTCAATGTATCTATTTAGACTAACCTTGTCTATTCTGGACTCTCCGAGCTGGCTGGCTTGTCCAATGAGTCAGTTTTCTCATTTTGTTCCCATGGGCTATATGAGATGCAATAGTATTCAAGCCCAACTAATTGCTCTTCAACCCAATCAAGATAGGTTGCAGCCCGCAAATCGTGCCCTTTAGTCTGGAACTCCTTCCTAGCATGAATTATAATGATCTGGGAGTTGCAGAAGTTATCAATCGCCTATACTCTCAACTCCTTAGTGAGCATCAGCCTGGAAATTAGGGCTACTCAGTCTTATTGTTAGTCGCTAGGACGTCCAACTTTAATGTGTTACAGATTTATTATTCCTTATAAGTTAATAACTCAACTCCAGTGCCAGAACTTCGTTCGTTACGAGCTCGGTCGATGAATAGCTTTCGTATGGCAGTTGACGGATCTATTTCTCTAACATTGTCCTCTAGAGCTATGAATTCCGCTATGACATTTGCAGTGTCAACCCCTGGATTTCCTTCTGTGGAATAAATGCAATATATAACTGGCTTAGTTCAATATTCCACTTAAGAAATCTTCCAGACACCTCAAGTCGCTTAAAGACCTATCATAATGGATGGCTAGTGTACACCTTGATGAGATGAGCCTGAAAGTAGAGACGTAGTTTCCATGAGGATTTTAGATAACTGAAAGCGTGCTTTTTGATCTTTGGGTTACTACGATGTGCTTCCGTCAATCTCTTGCTTACATAATACACTGGCCATTTAATATGGTTGTCCTCACAAACAAGTGCTGAGCTAATGGAATGCAAATATAGCACCATACATATAAATATGTCCTCGTGAAAAATTGGCTTTGACAATATAAGAGGTCTCTTCAGGTGATTCAACAAGTTATGGAAAGCTTCAACGCAATCTGGAGTTCAAACAAAGTTGCGCTTCCCTCGCTTTATCAGGTCAAAAAAGAGAATGCACTAGTCAGTGGATCTGGATATAAATCTGCTTAAGGCTGCCACATTACCAATCAGGCTTTGAACAACTCTAATCTTCTTAGGCTCCTGAATGCTTCGTATGGATTTTGTTTGTTCGAGGTTGACTTCAATCCCCCAAAAGTTGGCGATGGAACCCCAAAAATTTCTTGATGCAACACCGAAAGAGCATTTCGAAGGGTTGAATTTCATCTCGTATTGGTGAAGAATAATGAACATTTCTGATAAATCATCAACATAGGAGCTTGTCGTCTACGTAAACTTAAATCGACCTCCCAATGGCTCTAGAACATGCGGCTAACCAACCGTTGATATGTTGCTCTAGTGTTCTTTAATCCAAACGGCATGACCATGTAACAATACAACCCAAGGTCTGTTATAAAGCTGGCGTGTTCCTGATTAGCCATATGCACCTAGAGTACGTGTCTATGAAGAAGAGAAGCTCATGCCCAATTGTCGAATCCACGAGTAGGTCAATTATGGAAATGGGAAACTATCTTTAGGACAAACCTTGTCTAATTTGGAGAAATCAATGCATGTTTGCTACTTTTGGTTAGATTTCTTCACGAGGACTGGGTTTGATACCCAGTCATGGTGTAGTAAATCTTGATAAACCGGTTGCTCTTAAGCTTCTCTACTTCATCCTTCAATGTTGTCGATCATTCGAGATCGAGTATACATATCTTTTGCTTCACCAGGACGTATTTAGAATAGATATTAAGCGAGTGGCTCATGATGATTGGCAGTATCCCATACATGTCAGCATGGGTCCAAGTTAATGCATCAAGGTTTATGCAAAGAAAGTTTGTCAATTATCTTGTTCGGAGGGGTCCAGAATGGGATTCCATTTTCAAGACTTTAGAAAGGTCATCGTTATCAGTCGAGATCACCATTGTTCTTTCATTGGGGATGCCCTTTGGTTTCATGACCCCTCGTCTTTTCTTGAATCAATATCCTTGAACTGACGGCTATGCTGTCGGGGATAAGATTTTCCCTGTGCTTGATATGTAGTGGCTCCCTTGATTCAAAGGGAATTATCTATAACCTTTCCCTTCTCCTTGCAACGGGCTTCCGTCCATTAAGCTAAGTAGTGTTCCCGTCCTGTTCTTTAATCTCCTCACACAACTCTGACTTCATTCTCACTCGGAAACTTCAAGAGCAAGCACTAAGGAGCTATGTATGTCCTGAATTCAACAAAGGTCGGTCAACCTAGAAAAGCATTGTATGCAGAGTTAATGTCCGAAACAAGAAATGGGAGGATCTAAACTCCCCTACGGTCTCCCTCACCCAACGCTACCAGTAATTCATCTATTCCTTCTAGCTCGTTTGTAGATCCAATTAAGCCATTTATTATAGCCTTGCAAGGCTTCAAGTCTTTCACCAGCAACATCATCTGGTCGTAGGCTTTTTTAAAAAGAATATGTAGGGAACTCCCGTGGTCAACAAGGATCTTCTGTACCAAAACAGAGCCAATCATGGCTGAAATCACCAAGGGATTAATACTTGGATCCTCCACCCTTTCTGCATCTTTTTTCTGAAGATGACATCATCCATCATCGTCCTCCTTTTGCTTTACGGGAGCTGTTTCCTCTATAGCATTGCATTCTTCCGCTTCAACATGCTTCACTCTATTAACAAACTACTCCATAATCTGGAGACTAAAACCAACTGGATATAGTCCTCCGATAACGGTGTTGATAATAATACCTTTGTTCTTTTGCTGGGCGACAGCTTTCGGAGCTGCCTAACCTTGATGATTGGGGTCTGAAGTCCCATGCCCCTGTCCTACAGTGCCACTCGATGCTCATCCAATTTTCCATCTTCTATCAATTTTACCATGATGTCCCGGAGATGATGGCACTCATTAGTCATATGGCTGTAAATCTCATGGAAAAGACAAAACATCCTGAAAAGATCTAGTAGTATCAGTCAATATAGAAGTATGTGTACTATACTAAATGCAGAAATTCTAATAGATTATTTACAAATTTGTTATATGCAAGTACATATTTAATGAGATAAATATCTTGAAACGATATCATAAGTAAAAGTATAAAAATAGTACGTAAAAGTAAAGACACCAGGAATTTTGATACTGGTTCGGAGCACTGTCCTACACCCAGTCCCTAAAATACACTTAGGCCTTTAACTATAAACTCTCATTTCACCCGGATTAACATGTCTCTACCGTCTTTATAGGACTTCTTTCCACCTAGACTCTATTAGCTAGGATTTTCCGCCTGGACTCACTTATAAGACTTCACCATCTGAATTGCCTTCAGGATTTTCTAAGGCCTTTGCAGGACTTTGTTACAAGAGTATGAATGACTTTCTTGTGTTCTAGTACAATAATGATTTGTCCCAATTGAAGTAATATAACCTATAATCTTCTCCCTAAGTTTATAGTGCAAGAAATAAGAGAAAATGGAGATATAATAGGAATTGATTTCCTTTTGAATTCAAAAGAAGTATGAAATGTAACTTGAAGAATCCAGAGAGATCTTGAATGCAAGAATAGAATGCTAGAATGAATAAGAATATGAATTCAGCAGAATAAAGAGTAATAGAATTGATTAAGTTTTTTGTGACGTTAATCTTGAATGTATATATAGTGAATGAAAAGTTACAACTGTTGATAAAGATTTATGACCGAAATGAAAGAGTTGCAACCATTAAGGATCAAAGAAACTTTTCATAAAAAGTCATGTCTCTTCAAGATATAATAGTTGAACTCAGTTCAGTTGACTGAATAAGCATAGTTTGTCGACTAAATTTGAGTGCAAACATAAGTTTAACAACAAACTGTGTTTAGTCGACCGAATGAGAATATTGAGTCGACTGAACTGGTTTAGTCGACTGAAAGAAAATATTTAGTTGACTGAATGAAAATATTTAGCCGATTAAACTTGGTTCAGTCAACTGAATGAAAGTATTTAGTCGACTAAACTAGGACATATACAAAAATTTTGCGTGCACACAGTTTTTACTATATATATATATATATACATATATGAAATTTAAAACAATATAGAGGAAGATGATAACAAGAGGAAAGATTTTAACAAGGGTGCGTTTTTTACAGGTCCTTGTTAACGTTTTAAATTAGGCTTAGGTTTGGTCATAAACTTATTGTAAATTTAGTCCCTATTTTTCGAAAGTACACTAAAAAAATCACGTAAATTCATAATTAATTAAAATAATTAATCGTGAAAAAATTCAGGTGAAAAAACATCAAAAATAATGTCAACATCCAAAATTACACAAAAATAATGAAATGTAGTAAAATGCATCAAAAAATGCATTTAATTCAATTAGTTGCATACGTGTATGCATTTATTTCAATTATGCGTCAAAACTGTAGTACAAATGCATACATGTATGCGCATATTGTAGATACATGCATCTTCCGATGCATTTATTTGAAAACATCTCACGTACGTGCAACTTTTTCACTTTTACATATATTTTCACAAATATGCACACATGTATGCAGATATGCAGAAAAACTGCATATATGTATGCAGTTATTCAAGAGGCATGCGAACATATGTGCATGAGTATTCAAAAAGTTGCACATATGTATGCAACTATAGGCAATAGTTGCATACATATATGCAACTATTTTTTTTCTTTGCGTGGACTTCTGGGATTATTTTCATATTTTAGATTTTTTTTTTGTACTTGGGGGCACAAAATTTTTTGGCAAAAATACGTAGAAGGCGTAATGTTTGAAGTGGGAAGGCGGATGTCCCTGGAAAGGAGGAGGCACAAGTGAAAATAGGGGGCGGGATTGAAAATGAAACATAACAGGGATGTGGCGTGTATTTCAATAAGTTTTAGGGAACTGAGCCTTATTTTCAAATTTTTTTAACAATACAGTCTAAGTCCTGGACTCTAAAAATAACTGAAACGAAGATCATACAGATGAGTTCCAGGATCCAATGTCGCGGTCCTTCCAAGTCGACTGTATTTGCAAGACTTGTTGTTGTGATCTAGCAATTTGGTCTTTCATCATGTCACCAATCAAAATTTCATGATTCAACATTCTCCCCCTTTTTGATTGATGACAACACTTGAACAGGATGCGAGTATAAGCCGATAATCTCCCGATGAGTTTATGCTTTCTCCCCTGAATCTTTGTTATATTCTGCACTCATTTGTTTGCACACATATGATTTATACCCCTTTATCATTGACAAAAAGGAGATACTTATGTATATATGAAATATATTTCAATATGTTCATTAGATAGCATGTACACATAAAGAAGTAGAATATATTTCTACTTATGCTCCCCCAATGTATATTTCTCCCCCTATATATATATGACATATATACAAACATACATATTGATTTTTCTCCCTTTTTTTCAAAAAAGAGATGAATATCAATAGGAGTAATATAAGGTTTTAATCTGTAGAGAATGCAGTTGGATTAAAATGAGATAAAAATATAAGTTTACCAAATTCTCGTGATAATTTCTTCATTTTTAGATTTGTTTCCGAACATTTCAGAAATATATTGAAATAACCTTTCCTTTGTTTGTGTTGTACCTGCAAAAAATATATATACTTTGGTACCCAATTTTTACGTTAGGGTCCAACAATTAGATGAAGGTTAACCATACTCAAGAGGTTTTAATGGATCCTTTAGAAATATAATTTCCATTATTAACTACCAAATCAAAATAATCATTGATATGTTTTTCTCTGTTTTTCCAATATATAGGAACCTAAATACCTGAATAATTTTAATTGGTATTTCCTTTTGTCTAGATTTATTATAAATATTTCTATTCATAAAAGTATTCAAATTTGTATAAAAATTGGATCTTGGATTTACTCATGCTTTAGTACTTGTAGTGATATTTTTATTATACTTAAAAGCATATTTGGTACTCTTTCTATAATTAGTTTTATTATATCCTAAGCCGCTTTTATCTTGTAAAGGTCTAAAACTACATAAAATCACATTTAAATCATTTTGACCTTCAGTCAATTTTGCGAACTTAATTGAACATTTTTCACATTTGATTCCAAAGTCCCTATTGACATTTTCAGAAGAAATTTTGCTATTTTTAAATCTTCAACTTCCTTATTTAATTGAGAATTCTTTCTTTTTAAAGTATCGTTCTCAATTTCAAGACGACAAATTTAGGATTCCAAATTATCTAAAGATGATTGTAATTTTTCAAAAAAAAAATTGAGTCAAAATTTTCTTTTTGTAAAATACTATTTTTAACTTTTAAAATCTCATATTCTTTAGATAATTCTAAATTCTTTCTCTATAAAGCTTTATTCTTTTTTTCAAGAGACAAAATTAAAGAACTAGAATTATTTAATGAATTTTGTAAAGTTGTATTCTTATTTTGTAACATGTCGATTTCCTTTAAAAGATCATTATTTTTACCTTCTGGACGCTCATTTTCTTTTAGAAGGAAATCCTTTTTTAAAACAATCTCGTCTAAAAAAATTCAAAACATTTAGTTTTTTTTATTAAAAACTTATTTTCCCCCTTTAATATGGAATTTTCTCGCTTACAATCTTTTAACTTAGATAGAGCAATTGTATTAAGTTTATTTGAAGTTTAAATCTTTAATAATTTTTCTTGGTCTAACAAAAGATTTTTATATAATGAATCTACACAAACCGATTGTGATTTGACTTTAGCCATAAGACATTTGCTTGCTTGATCCTTTGGTTTTTCTTTATTGCTCTTCCACTTTCTAACGATTTGACTAGATTTCTTTATCGCCATTTATTCTAGGTTGTTATCATGATCTCTAGAATCCCAGGCTCTAATACCAAATGAAAATACCTAGTAGAATCGATTAATCTGGAAGTATGTGTATTATACTAAATGTGAAAAATTCTAATAGATGATTTAGTAACTTGTTTTATGCAACGAAATATTTACTGAGATAATTATCCAGAAATGATATCACAGATAAGCAGTATAAAAACAGTAAGTAAAAGTAAAGACAGAAGGAATTTTTATACTGGTTCATAGCATTATCCTATGTCCAGTCCCTAAGATACCCTTAGGACTTTCACTATAAACTCTCACTTCACCCAGAGGAATAGGTCTCTACGCCGTTACAGGACTTCTTTCCACTTAGACTCTACCAGCTAGGGTTTTCCGCCTCGACTCACTTACTAGGCTTCACCATCTGAATTACCTTCAGGATTTTCTACCACCTTTGCAGGACTTTGTTACAAGAATATGAACGACTTGTTTGTGTTCTAATACAACACTGATATGTCACAATTGAATTACAATATCCTATAATCTTGTCCTTTAGTTTATAATGTCAAAAACTAGATAAAATGGAGATATAATAGGAACCGATTTTTTTTGAATTAAAAAGAAGTTTGAATGTAACTTGAAGAATCCAAAGAGATATTAAATGCGAGAATAGAATAGTAGAATGAATAAGAATATGAATTCAATAGAATAGAGAGTAATATAATCAATTAAGTTGTTTGTGATGTTAATCTTGTATGTATATATAGTGAATGAAAAGCTATAATTGATGGAAAAGGTTTCTAATCAAAATCAAAGAGTTGCAACCATTAAGGATCAAAGAAACATTTCAGGAAAAGTCATGTCTCTTCAAAATATGACAGCATAACTCAGTTTAGTCGACTTAGTAACATCTAAATCTGAGTGTGAACATAATTTTTATACCGAACTGGGTTTAGTCGACTAAATGAGAATATTGAGTCGATTGAATTGGGTTTAGTCGACTAAGTGAAAATATTTAGTTGATTGAACTGGGTTTATTCGACTGAATGAGAATATTTAGTCGACTAAACTGGGTTCAGTCAACTGGATGAAAGTATTTAGTCGACTAAACTTGGACATGTACAAAACTTTTGTGTGCACACAGTTTTGTACTGTCTGTGTGTATATATATATATATACATGAATTTTAAAACAATATAGCAGAAGATGATAACTTGAGGAGAGATTTGAACAATATAATCTAAGTCCTGGACTCAAAAAATAACTGAAATGAAGATCATACATAGGAGTTCTAGGATCCAATGTCGTAGTGCTTCCAAGTCGATTGTATTTGCGAGACTTGTTGTTGTGATATAGTAATTTGGTCTTTCATCTTGTCGTTAATCTAAATCTCATGATTCAACACTTCCCTGTATATTTTTTCTTCGCCGTGGACTCCCATGGAGAGTATATCTTATACTACATCACATAACACGAATCTAGGCATAGATTTTCCAATATGTCATTTAGTTGCATATAATTATCAAAAGTCTGGAATTAAGGTTGCTTCTAAGCGTCCCCTTTCTGATTATAACCTCCTCCATTGTCCTTTATATGTTGGTTGTCATTCGTCTTGTTCCTTGAATGTTAACCTGAACTTTACTCAAATTCCTTCCATATTGTTTCACAGTCACGTTACTCTAGATGCCTTCATTCACCATGTCGTTAATCCTTCTCTTTCGAGTTCTTTTTCCTCCTTAATTAGGAAGAACTAGTAGGCATTCTCATAGAATTGATCTAAATAAAGGGATGCAAGTTAACCATTTTCAAACTCGGTATCGTGATCGATCCCATCAATAAATAGCTTTAATATGGTTCCGTCGTTAAGGTTACTAACTTCGATGACAACAATATTAAAGTGCTCAAGATAATCCTTAAGTAACTCCTTGTGAGCTTGATTTACACAAGAGAAAGTTATAACTTTTTTGACTAGGCTGCGTTGAGGCAGAACTAATTCATGAACTTCCTACTCAAATCCTCGAATGTGGGTACTGACCTAAAAGGCAGTCTGGTAAAACCATAAGTGCCACTCCATCTAAATAGATAAGAATTTCCTTGCATTTGATAGTATCTAGAGCCGTTACTGAATCTATAAACTACGTGTACCTCATTAAATCAAGATGAAGATCAATCTTGCCTGAATAGTGATTCATTGGCAAATTAAACCTTCGGAGGAACTCCACTTGCAAGATCTCATCGATGAACGATGTATGACTACGATATATCCTTTAGCCTTCTTCATTGTAGCCTCTACTGTAACACCCCGTATTTTCTATGAATATTAAATTTGGCAAAATGAAGAATACTTAATTTTTATAAGAAGAATTAAGTAAAACATACTATACCATTGCATTCGTCTCAAAATTCTGGTTAAGATGGGCCTAAAGTTTGCGTTAAACAGATAATGTATAAGAAAGTTATGGACCTTGGAAGTTAGTATACATATAAAGGAAATGTATGTATATATATATAAACTAATAAAATAAAATCAACCTAAAATTCAAGAAAAAATTCAAAACAACGGAAGCGGGAAGGCAAAACGCCAAACTGACCTATTTTCTGGGTCGACCCGAGACCCACTGGCTCGACCCGGGGTCGACTCATGGTGTTTGGAGTCGGTCCCATCGGCCCAGAATGACCTGGGAGCTTTAAATTAAAGTAAAGGTTTTCTGCTCTAATCAACAAAGAGAGATCAGAATCGCAACAACGTCAAATAATTCTCTTTTTCTAATCCTATCGCTGTAAGCTCAGTTATTATTCAGATTTGAACACATAATAGGAATCACGACTGTAATGAATCGAATCTAGATCTATGCCTAATTTTAATGATAACCAATTCTGATTCATTCTTATTCTTTTGTCAAATCTGAGATTACCTATGGCTGTGAGACTGTTACTAGTGATATAATTGAATCTATCTTGTTGTACATCAAATTGGTGATTCTTTTATGTTCAGTTCTATTGAATCTTTGTGCCTATGATGTAACTTGCTCAGTTTGCTTATGTTTATTGTTAATGTACAACAAATCTATTGGAACCATGATTCTTGTGTTTGGTACACCTTTACATGGTTATTCTCTTATGTCAATTCTTGTGTTTCTTCTCTATTCCCTTTTTTGTATTATTTTATGATTACTAGGTTCAATTCGAAACCTAGTTTGAATCTTGTACGTACAATTGTAACGCGGGGAATTGGGTATAACTTATTCGAGTAATTTTGGACATAGCAAGTAAATGAGACATAACTTGAATTGACTACAATTGTGGATAATTGGCATACAAAAATCTAGACTTGGACATGCATGGTAAATATGTAAATTGGCTAAAAGATGAACATGCCTAATCCGAGGTTAGATTGCGTTGCGATGTAAGGTTGACCAGAACCGCCCGACACATCCAGCGATCGCAACAATAGATCTAACATGAGAGGTTAGCGCATTAAGCCCAAAACCCAAGGTTATAATGAGTTTGCGGTAGAAGTCTGCCGGGAACCACCCGACACATCCAGCAACCGTAAATAAAAGTTCTAATGTGAGAGGTTGTTACATTAATGAATGAATTAATGCTAATGAATAGACATGCTAAGAATGATAAGGTTAAGTAACATATGAATAGGCGACACTTAACAAATACAACACGTTAATTCAACAAATGGGTGGGGTTAGGTTAAATTGAGAACACTTAACCGTTATAACATGTTGATTAGGAAACCCTAGTAACGAGGACCCATTGCAGTAGTAACCCATATAGATGTATCATGGTACCCTGAACTAGGCAGGGTGGGACACGATTACTGGGCTGATTATAAGCAGTCAAAATAGCGGCAGGTGGTGCGTTGGTGTAGGTTCTGACGGAGTACGTGCGTGCACGTACTCCGGAGTGGAAAATCAGGCACTTGGCATCATTAGTTATACACTATGCATCTTGAATTGTGTCGGATTGCCATCATAGGGATTGATACACCCTATGGTAGGACCAGCACATGTATCTACAAACAAGCGGGGACAAATGACACAAGTAATAAATACATGCGAGTAGAAGCCAATCGATAAAGGGATCATTTTATTATGAACACATGAGGCTAGTTGAAATAATTGTTAATAGGTGCAGAGAAATAGAAATGAGTGCGATAACATATTCAGTTTATCTTGCCTTACCTTGTCTCATGTTATCTTGTTACTACGGTATTGTCTTATATTCAGTTTATTCATGTCATGATCCTTTTTCTTGTTTACATGCTGAAAATCACTGGGCTTACCAGGCTTATGTCTGACTCGTTTTCTTTCGTCTTCTTTTCTTCCGTCCCCTCCCCCTTCCCTCAGGTCCGCAGGGAGGGAATACTTCAGCTTAGTTCAGACCTTTTCCAGCTTGAAGAGAGTAGATGTATTGCTTGGATTCTCTTTTCTTGGGCTATGGCTGTGGTTACACTTTTATTGGTGATTTATGCCGCTTACTACTATTTTATGCTTCTTTATGTATTTGGAGTTTTTAATCAAGACCGTGGTTGACTTGGAAGTTGGGTTTTGAGACAAAGGTTGTAATGATTTGACTAAACCATGTTGCTTATGAAATAATTCCAGTTTTTCCTGCTGTTTGTATATCTGTCTTGTAAATTATCTATATCTTTTACCTATAATGCTTCACCGAAGTTAATGCATTCCCTTTGTGAGTGACCTTAACGGAGGTGGGGTGTTTCAGTTGGTATCAGAGCTGATGGTTACCAGATCAGATAAAAGTTTTTGAAAACTATTTTTCAAAAAGAAGTTTTAAAGAAACATTTTCCAGAAAAGTGTTGTTTTATTTTAAAGGCATATTCCCCAAAGCCATATGCACTATCTTTCTATCCTTTGTTTTGAATCTTTTCGTTTCAGCATGTTTGGGATCTTAATCTTCTAGAGGGAGTCACAATACTCGGATGGTTCCGTAGGTATTTGGAGGCCACGGCACCCGCCGAAGGCCAAGGAGACGTCCCTCTAGCTGTACCCATCATTCCTCCTCCTCCTCCACATGTGAATGCTTTCTCTAAGATATGTAAAGACTTTCGAGCTAAGGGCGGAAAGAACTTTAATGGGATTGAATCATTCGTGGAAGCAAGAAACTGGCTCAAGGAAACAGAAGATTTGTTTGTTATCTTCGAAGTGGACAATGGGCAGAAGATACAGTTGGTTGTATGGTTACTTAAGGATGAAGCCTCTTTCTGGTGGGAAGTAACTAATGTTGAGAGACCAGTTGAGACTTTGGAGGATTTCAGAATGAGGTTTGAAATGAAGTTCCTCTCGCAAGCTGAACAAAGCCTATAGATGCAGAAGTTCTTAGCACTCAAAACGGGAAGCCTATCGATTAAGGAATACGTCAACAAGTTCAACCAGCTGGTTAGATTCGGACTGGAGTTGGTAAACATTCCACATAAAAAGGCTCCCCGTTTCTCTAAAGGGTTAGATGAGCCACTGCACGACCTAGCTATGTCCCATATACCTTTGGGCGCGACCTATGAGAGATTGGTGGACATGGCACTGTTACAGGAGGAAGACAAGGATGGGAAGAAAGAGGCAAAGATGGAAGGAGCTCTAGATAAGAAAGTGGAGGGATCGCAGAATAAGAAGATGGATTCCAAGAAGGGCGGGAAGAATAACAAACCCTGTGACAAGAGGAAGTGTAATTTTTGTGGCATACCTGGACATCTGGTTAAGGATTGCAGGAAGAAGAAGAGGAAGATGGGTGGTTGTTTTCAATGCGGCGAGATAGGACATATGGCTAAGGACTGCCCAAGAAGGCAAGGGCAAGGGCAAGGGCAGAGGACTGGATCTACTTCTGGAGGGAAGATTCACGCTCTCACAGCACCTACGCAAGAAAGAGGTAGAAACATTTCTGTTGAGAGTTTAGTTTATCTTTTTGATCATCCTGTTCATACTCTTTTTGATTGTGGCGCTTCATACTCTTTTATATCTACTGCTTTAGTTGAATCTCTGCACGTAGATACCAGTATAGTAGAGGATCCCATTGTTGTTTCAAATCCAATTAGGGGTTCGTCTTATTTATCGATGATTTGTTTGGATTTGGAAATTTCTATACTAAGCGTTGGGTTTAGATGTAATGCTTATGTTTTGGGTTTCATGGGCTATAGGTTGATTCTAGGCATGGATTGTTTATCCAGTAATGGTGTCATCCTTGATTGTGAAAAGATAGTGGTTAGACTTATAACTCGCCTCGGTAATACTCTCGAAATCTCTTGTAATCCTATAAACTCTGTTATGCTTAACTACCTAGAATCTGTTGATGCGTCTGTTGAAAATTTGCAATTTGTTAGAGTAGTCTGTGAGTACTCGGATGTCTTTGAAGAAGTGAAGGGTTTACCTCCAAAGCGAGAGATAGATTTCTGCATATACCTAGTTGATAATGCAAAACCAGTTGATTTACCTGTTAGACATATGGCTCCAAGGGAAAGGAAGGAGCTCAGCAAGCAAGTTGAAGAGTTGTTCAAAACGGGGTTCATAAGGCGGAGTATTTCTGAATGGGGTGCTCCAGTAGTGTTCGCAACCAAAGCGGATGGTTCACTTCGCCTATGCGTGGATTATAAGGAGCTAAACAAGCTGACCAAGACAAATAAGCACCCACTTCCAAGAATAGACGACTTGTTCGACCAGCTCGTAGGTGCATCAGTTTTCTCCCAACTAGATCTGGCCACTGGATTTCATCAGCTAAGAGTGGCTGAAGACAACATAGATAAGACCGCGTTCAGGACCCCGGATGGTTTCTTCGAATGGCTTGTCATGCCTTTCGGCTTGACAAATGCACCCGCCTTTTTCGTAGACTTGATGAGTAGGGTGTTTAGGGAGTTCCTTAATAAGTTTGTAGTGGTCTTCGTGGATGACATTTTTATTATTTTCAAAAAGTGAGGAAGAACATGATTTGCATTTAAGGGAAGTTATGGATACTCTTCCAGCACATCGGCTGAAAGAAAAATTATCCAAATGCCATTTTTGGAGAGAAGAAGTAAGATTTCTTGGACATGTGGTGTCCAAAGAGGGAATAGCTGTGGATCCCGCAAAAGTAGTTGCGGTGCAAGATTGGAAGATTCCATGGAATGCAACCGAAGTACGAAGTTTTCTCGGACTAACGGGCTATTATAGAAAGTTCATTAAAGACTTTGCGAAGATATCATCCCCACTTACAAGATTGACGAAGAAGAAATAACTTTCGCGTGGGATTTGGATTGTGATGTTTCTTTCCAACGATTGAAAAGGGTCTAACAACACCCCCAGTCCTGACATTGCCTGATTGGAGTAAGATGTTTACAGTATAAACAGACGCATGCGATACAGGATTAGGCGCTGTCTTAATGCAAGAAGGCAAGGTAGTTTGTTATGGGGGAAGGCAGTTGAAGGTACATGAGAAGAACTACCCAATTCATGATTTAGAACTAGCTGCCATTGTTTTCGATCTTAAGTCATGGCGTCATTACCTACTAGGAGAAAGGTTTGAATTGTTTACTGACCATAAATTATTAAAGCACCTTTCCCACAAAAAGATCTTAACTTAAGAAAACAAAGGTGGATGGAATTTCTTGCCTCATACGATTTTGAGATTGCTTATACCCTTGGCAAGGGCAATGTGGTAGCAGATGCCTTAAGTAGGAAAAAGTTGACCCTAAGTCCTCTCTTTGTGGAAAGGCAAAACTTGGAGTACATAGAATCCCTTGACTTTACACCCTCTTTTGAGTTTGTACCTGGTTTGTTAGCAACGCTAGAGGTGCAGCCTACGCTTTTGGACTCAATAGGAACCGTGCAACGTGAAGACCCTCAGATAGTTGATATGATGGATAAGTTAATTAGAGGTGAGACTTCTAGTCACATCAATAGATATCCATAGATGACAAGGATTGGTTGAGATGGGATGGAAGACTATGTGTCCCACAAGCAAGGGATTTGGTGAAGACAGTTCTTGAAGAAGCACACCATTCTAAGTTGACCATACACCCAGGTGGAGACAAGGAGTATAAAGACATAAAAAGGGTTTTCTTTTGGAATGGCATGAAGAAGGATGTAGCTGAATTCGTCTCGAAATGCTTGATATGCCAGCAAGTCAATGCGGAGCAGAAGAAGCCTGGTGGTCTGCTTCATCCTCTAGAGGTCCCACAGTGGAAATGGGATAACATTTCGATGTACTTTATAGATGGGTTGCCTAGGTCAAGAAGGGCAATACCAGTATTTGGGTAATAGTTGACATGCTCACTAAAAGCGCTCACTTTATACCTGTTAAGAGTAGGAGGACTGCCTCATCATTAGCATCCATTTATCTTAAAGAGGTAGTTCGACTGCATGGGATACCCTCTAGCATAGTAAGTGATCGAGATCCTATCTTTATGAGTGAGTTTTGGAAGAGTTTGCAAGAGGCGTTAGGCACACAGCTATGCTTAAGCACTGCCTATCACCCTCAAACCGATGGTCAGACTGGAAGGGTGAACAGAGTATTAGAAGATCTTCTGAGATTGTGCATTCTTGATTTTGGAGGAACGTGGGAAGATCGCCTTCCTTTGGTGGAGTTCGCCTACAACAATAGCTACCAAGCCACCATAGGCATGGCACCCTTTGAGGCTTTATATGAAAGACCATGCCGATCACCAACTTGTTGGTGGGAATCTACAGACAAGCTCGTACTTGGGCCCGACATGATCAGAGAAACTTCAGAGAAGGTGGACTTGATACGAAGACGAATGAAGACCGCACAAGATAGATAGAAGTCCTACGCGGATAAAAGAAGGACCGACCTTGAGTTTGAGGTTGGAGACAGGGTTTTCCTTAAAGTATCCCCTTTGAGGAATGTCATTCGCTTTGGATCTGTAGGAAAATTAGCACCAAAATTTGTAGGGCCATTCCCTATCATTGAAAGGATTGGGACGATGTCTTATAGAGTAGAGCTGCCTGAAAGATTGGTTGGATTTCATAATGTTTTTCATGTTTCTCATCTACGAATGTTCTTACATGAGTCTGCAGAAGTTGTGGAGCCGAGCATACTAGAGGAAGTGGAACGAGAAACGACGGTGAGAAGAGTTCCAACTCGTATCTTGGGAACATAAGTTAAAAAGCTATTCAATCGTGAGGTCAAGCTAGTTAAAGTACAATGGAGTGACGCTGAAGGAGACGTGACTTGGTAGACTGAAGACAAGATACACGCAGCCTACCCTTTTCTTTTTTAGGGTATTTCTTTTTGTGGGTACATCCTTGATCTCTTTTTCCACAAGTTTATGCATGCTTGTATCTATCTTTTAAGTATGTCTCCTCGATCCTATTCTTGATCCTTAAGTAGAAACCAATGAATGTAAACATGTATTTGAAACATGATATGATTGTTGGTTGCAAGTGGTTGCTAGTGTTTGCTCGTGGATGCATACACACACACATTAGGTACTAGATCGGCTCAGTCACTTTCATATTGCATATGCATATATGATTTGTATATGGATTGAAACTTGATGTGTTATCATATGTATGTTGCATTTGTATAAATAATTGTGCACTTATGTAGAAGTTATAAAGTACAATTAGGAATAACTGAATACATGATGGACTCATGGCACTGACATAATTCGCATTAAGGAGGTCAACTGATTTAGTAGACCGCCTGATTTTGCATTAGATAAGGACATATACACACACTATGCATATAATCATGAAAGCATTAGAAATCTTTTTAAGGACAATGGATGCCTATGATTGATGTTTGAGTAGATGGATGTTGGATGTTAGGATACGTTCTTCTTAACTCAAAGATTTCGGGGATGAAATCCTTTAAGGAGGTGAGAATGTAACACCCCGTATTTTCTTTGAATATTAAATTTGGCAAAATGAAGAATACTTAATTTTTAGAAGAAGAATTAAGTAAAACAGACTATACCAATGCGTCATCTCAAAATTCTGGTCAAGATGTGCCTAAAGTTTGCGTTAAACCGATAATGTATGAGAAAGTTATGGACCTTGGAAGTTTGTGTACATATAAGGGAAATGTATTTATATATAAACAAATGAAATAAAATCAACCTAAAATTCAAGAAAAAATTCAAAACAGTGGAAGCGGGAAGGCAAAACGCCGAACCAACCTATTTTTTGGGTCGACCCGGGGTCGACTCAGGGTGTTTGGAGTCCGTCCCATTGGCCCAGAATGGCCTGTCACGAATTCTTGGGTTTTAGGGCATACGTGGCGTTCTCTGATTGGCCTGATGACGCATTTTCTTGGACAAGATGATTTGGATGGATCCTATATTGATCTAAAGGCTCTAATTAATCCTACACATCTATAAATACATATCTAAACTTAACCCTAACCTCATAACCCTATTCTATGATGCCACCATGCTGTCCATCTCTAAACTAGCCTAGTTTCTTTCTTCTTCTCCATACTAGAAATCAAATTGGAGAGCTTCAAATTAAAGTAAAGATTTTCCGCTCTAATCAACAAAGAGAGATTAGAATCGCTACAACATCAAATAATTCTCTTTTTCTAATCCTATCGTTGTAAGTTCAATTATTATTCAGATTTGAACACATAATAGGAATCACGACTGTAATGAATCGAATCTAGAACTATGCCTAATTGTAATGATAACCAATTCTGATTCGTTCTTATTCTTTTGTCAAATCTGAGATAACCTATGCCTATGAGACTGTTACTAGTGATATAATTGAATCTATCTTGTTGTACATCAAATTGGTGAATCTTTTATGTTCAGTTCTATCGAATCTTTGTTCCTATGATGTAACTTGCTCAGTTTGCTCATGTTTATTATTAATGTACAACAAATCTATTGGAACCATGATTCTTGTGTTTGGTACAACTTTACATGGTTATTCTCTTATGTCAATTCTTGCGTTTCTTCTCTATTCCGCTTTTTGTATTATTTTATGAATACTAGGTTCAATTGGAAACCTAGTTTGAATCTTGTTGTACGTACGATTGTAACGCAGGGAATTGGGTATAACTTATTGGAGTAATTTTGGACATAACAAGTAAATGAGACATAATTTGAATTGACTACAATTGTGGATAATTGGCATACAAAAATCTAGACTTGGACATGTATGGTAAATAGGCAAATTGGCTAAAAGATGAACATGCCTAACCCGAGTTTAGATTGAGTTGCGGTGTAAGGATGCCCGGAACCGCCCGGCACATCCAGCGACCGCGACAACAGATCTAATGTGAGAGGTTAGCGCATTAAGCCCAAAACCCGAGGTTAGAATGAGTTTGTGGTAGAAGTCTGCGCGGAACCGCCCGGCACATCCAGCAACCGCAAACAACAGTTCTAATGTGAGAGGTTGTTGCATTAACGAATGAATTAATGCTAATGAACAGACATGCTAAGAATGGTAAGGTTAAGTAACATATGAATAGGCGACACTTAACCAATACAACATGTTAATTAAACAAATGGGTGGGGTTAGGTTAAATTGAGAACACTTAACCGCTATAACATGTTGATTAGGAAACCCTAGTAATGGGGACCCATTTCAGCAGTAACCCACATAGATGTATCATGGTACCCTGAACTAGGCAGTGTGGGGGCATGATTACTGGGATGATTATAAGCGGTCAAAATAGCGGCAGGTGGTGCGTTAGTGTAGGTTCCGATGGAGTACAAGCGTGCACGTACTCCGGAGTGGAAAAATCAGGCATTGGGCATCAGTAGTTATACACTATGCATCTTGAATTGTGTCAGGTTACCATCATAATGATTGATACACCCCATGGTGGGACCAGCACGAGTATCTACAAACAAGTGGGGCCGAATGACACAAATAATAAATACATGCAAGTAGAAGCTGATCGATAAAGGGATCATTTTATTATTAACACATGAGGCTAGTTGAAACAATTGTTAGTAGGTGTAGAGAAATTAAAGTGAGTATGATAACATATTCAGTTTATCTTGCCTTACCTTGTCTTATGTTATCTTGTTACTATGGTATTGTCTTATATTCAGTTTATTCATGCCATGATCCTTCTTCTTGTTTACATGCTGAAATCACTGGGCTTACCAGGCTTATGTCTGACCCATTTTCTTTCGTCTTTTTTCTTCCGTTTCCCCCCCAAGTCCGCAGGGAGGGAATACTTCAGCTTAGTTTAGAACTTTTCTCGCTTGAAGAGAGTACATATATTGCTTGGATTCTCTTTTCTTGGGCTATGGCTGTGGTTACACTTTTATTGGGGATTTATGCCGCTGACTACTGTTTTATGCTACTTCATGTATTTGGAGGTTTTAATCAAGACAAAGGTTTTATTGTAATGACTTGGAAGTTGGGTTTTGAGACAATGGTTGTAATGTTTTGACTAAACCACGCTGCTTATGAAATAATTCTAGTTTTCCCACTGTTTGTATGTCTGTCTTGTAAATTATTTGTATCTTTTACCTATAATGCTTTACCGAGGTTAATGCTTTCCCTTTGTGAGTGACCTTAACGGAGGTGGGGTGTTTCGCCTACGATCTTGCATAATGTGCCTAACCATGGCAGTTAGATATAGGGTGTTAAGGATAATCTCGGGCTCAGAATTTTCAATGCTTCCACTATAAACAACGTCGCCTAAGCCATCATTCGGGTGGTACTTCCTTGACCAATGTCGTCACTATCAATCACAATATGCGAAGAGGAAGCATGGATCATGAGAGTTCCCTAAAGCATTTCTATCTCATAAGACAACCTAGAGAAGTAGTATTCATTTTGGCATTACTCGGTTCAACATGGCTGAGCCATGCTGATTCGACATGCTGAAGCGGGAGATTACCGAATCGAATTTCTTGAGCATTTTTAAGACTGGTGAATTGCTATTGTAGTCCTTCTCCCCCGCTTCTACTTGATGTGGATGACTCTTCTATCTGATGGCATGGTGGGTAGAAGCTCTCTGACTACTGAAATCATTCTTTTGTGTTATCATTCTATTCGTGTATTGTCGTAGAGGTATGTTCTTATGCGTTTGTTCGTTCAGCGCGTTAGCCAACTTGTTCAACTTCATCATGAGTTCCATGAAGTCATCAAGGGTCATGAATGCTGAAGTCGGTGCTTGGGTAGTTGGTGCGATAGTTGTTGTAGGAGCAATTTTAGTCTTGTTCGGCATGGTGGAACCGAATGCTAGATTAGTGCTTTGTTAGGTAGTTTCTTTCTAGGAACGGTTGCTGAAATGTTTGTATGAGGTAGTTTCACTTTTGGATACAATTTTCATACAAATCAAATGAAGGAGGGAATCTTCTCAATGAACCTAGAATTTTCTAGTAAATTAAAAGATCTGAAAGCATGAGAATTCAAATTTCTTGGTGAAAGAACCAAAATGTTTGCACTAAAATCGGTTCAAACACCCAAAAAGTCTAACGAGGGAAAAAATGAATGAAAACGAGAAATTTATAGTGGTTCAGCTATTGATTATCTGTGTCCACTTTATAACTTCTCAATGAACCTAGAAATTTATAGTGGTTCAGCTATTGATTATCTGTGTCCACTTTATAACTTCTCTTGATTTTTCACTAGAGATGGAGATTACAAAGGTTGTGAATTATGAAATCCTGACTATAATGCAATTACAGTAAATAACTTGCGTAGGAGAAGTCAGAAAAAGTTCCCGATGTCCCAGGATGCCATTTATAGATGAGGTACGAACCTAGTTCAGCATGAGACGTGCGTGGGAAAGTAGAAGTGATGGAGCGAGTGAGCCATGTCGCCTATAACTTCCATTTTAGTTCGACTTGAGTCATGTTCGGTATGGATGAACTGGATGCTAGCTGAACTAGAAAAACTTCTTATTCCTCTTGGCCAATCCGGATGATGACCGAACTGGACTTGTCTTCAAGTTGCTTTCCTAATCCGGATGGTGACCAAACTGGACTGTACGGAGTTGAAGTTGCTTCTAATACATGAATGCTTCGATTATGAATCTCTAGGAACTTGACTGCCTTGTCAAAAGGCTAGTCAATATCCAACGAACGATTCTCCGTTGAAAGAATAATAGGAATTATACTAGATATGGAAGTGATGTATTGGGCACGGAAAGCAAAAGGAGTAGTAGGTGTGCCCGAACTTGACGCTACAAGAGTAACAAGTGTGGTAGCATCTTTAAGCAGCTCGCTAGGCATCATGTACATATCACTTAAATCCATGAATACTTTAAGGTCATCCCCACCTAAAGGTGTTGAGGGGAGGGAAACAATCAGGCTAAGAGGGCCACTGCCAATGGAAACATGGGTTAGACTGGTGTTAGATCCGTTATGTGACTTCTGGTCAGAGGAGTTCATAAACTCGTAATCGGGATCACTCTCCTCGACACTAGAGTTGCCACACCTCAGAAACTCTCTTTCTTCTGTCCCCCCTTCGAGGTCAGCATGGGCCTTCCCTTCACGCTGAATAAATCCTCCTTAGTCTCCCTTATGAATAGGAGACTCGCTAAGTTGGATATTGGCTTCCACCTCAATAGGTTAAATCGAACTCCCATCTAGGTGCATTTCTCTATAAGAAACCTCAACAGGAGTATCCCTTCCGATATTTCGAGCAAGATGAGTTTCCACTAGGTATGCGTAGAAGTCAAAACCTCTCGAGGGACTACAGATCAGGATGCATCGAGAAGTCCAAATTAGTGGAGGAACTTGTCCTAATGTAGAATGTCCCTTCTCTTCTCCTCCGCCTCGACCACCTTCATATCCTCAAATGTTGCTAGATTCTTAGGATCTTTAACAGGAACAGGCAAATCTATGAGAAAGAGAAAGAGTATAATTAGTTGGGTATTATGAAGTCTTGAGGGTAAACGAGGCGGAACCGAATTCAAGTGCTCACCTCTACCTGTCCAAAACATGTTAAACCTATCCAGGCATCGAACGAAAAAGAACAAGTTCATAAATGGTGAAATTTTGTGTTAGAGACTAAGAATAAGCTTTAGATTCCAAGCAGCTTTGAAAGAGATGAAGAATGGATGATCTTTTCTCCTCTTAAATTTGCAAAGATATCAAACCTTGACAAACATGGGAATACGCTGTGTAGTTCGTATGAAAAGCGCATACACACCCCTCAGTACGACGTTACCATTCAAATGTAGCTGACAGGGCGCAGCTCCTAGTTACTGAAGAACAGTTCACATGAAATGATTAAAAGGAGGATCAACTCCATTCAGACACGTATAACAGTGGCAAGCCGTGAATTTGGAAGGTGGTCGGTCAGCAACTTCATCCTTCCCAAGAAACTAAAACTCATCCTCCAAGATGCCAAACTAGATGCTAGCATGCTAGAGCATTTTTTGAGTTACTACAGAAGGGCATCTCTCCAGTGGATTGGAGATAAGTTTAAGCACAGGATTTGACAAAGTCATCCACAAGCCCCATCACAATAATAGCTCTCTCGATCGAAACATGTGTGAAGGCTCCTATTTGGAAAACGTGAATGCATAGCCGATGTCGATTATGCCATAGCTTGAGAAGAGTCATCCCCTCCAAAATGTAAGCGTTCGGAGTCTCGTGACTCCACCCTACATAAGGAATCTCACATTCAGAACAGTCAGGTGCATGCACTAAGTGTTAAGTGTTTTGTAGTGTTAATTCAAAAGGATGACGTTTCAAATTTGAGATCGGCGTGTGTCGATAAAGGAATCCCAAGTGCCAGCCAAGGATAGCTGCAAAGCTTTATATATGTGAGTTGTGTCCAACGGGCCTTGAGCCTTTAAGAGGAACCATTCCATGTAGATAGCCCACTCAGCCTAGAAAATAACTATTCATACTTTCCTTGTTAACTAGCATAACTCATTGTCGACTTGAGAAATCGATAATAAATCTATTGTTTGAGTTCGCAGGAAAGCTTTCGACTGCAGGATCGTTAAATGTACAAGTGTCATAAAAGGAGTGACTTTGGAAATAAAGCTCAACTTTGCATCATACGGCTATACAGTCTTGATCAAAAAATGCTAAAGAGTTTAAAAGAACTACAAACGAAAAATCATGAAAGTCCTGGTTATTAAAGTCAATTCAAATTGTAGGGTCCACTTGTTTGCTGTGAAAAAGTGATGTTGGGACATGAGTACCATTTTCTCAGATGAAATTGTTCCGGTTAAAATCATAAGTCTAGTATAGCCAAGGTATGAATTAATTTATTGAAATACGGATGTCCAAGTCCAATTTCGTCAAGAAGTGTAATTACAAGTCCAGATTCAATTCCAGATCATTCCTATGCATGATTTGAAGCTTTAAAGCAACCTAAAGTTTAGTTTAGAGTTCAGAAGCAAGTTTTCAATTGTACTAATTCTAAATTAGAGTTCGAAATTGAGGCTCATATTCGACCAAATTCAATGCCATTTCGCAAAGTCAAGTTTGAAAACCCAAATCTATATCCTACATGAATGTCCCCAAGATACTAGACTAACCCCCAGGAAAAATTCAAAGTAACAAGCCAAAACCCTAACTATAAAATTCTCAAATGCGCAAAAGGGAAAAGCTATAAGGGTGCGGCAAAAGTTTTACAAAGTGGGCCATTGGCAATCTAAAGCAACTGTAGCGGCGGGTGGATGATTGGAAATGGGTGGATGAAGGATTCAAAGAAAAATCGAGAGGTATAGGTCAAATGTGAGGCAATAATTGACCAAGGAGAAATGACGGCTTGTCAGGTTCCTCCAGTGGTTGACGTTGGTTTGAACGAGTGAAGATGGTCGAAAAATAAGCTAGTGAAGTCAAGGATTGGAAGCAAACTCTCATGCACTGGAACCCTAGAGGAAAACAAAGCAGAAAGTAATGAAATAAAGTGGACTGGACCCCCTTATATTCACTTAGGAAATTTCGTTCGAAACTTCTCTAAGTATGAGGACCAGTATTGGTCCATGCCTTATGGACCGGTACCGATCCATCATACTTAGTCGAATCTTCGAATTTTTTTAACAAACGACAAGTACATGTGTTTTCAACGCCATTATGAGAAACTGAAGCGAAAACTCGAAAGTTAGATGGTGGATACAAACTTGGACTTAAAGATGTAGGATTCTCACTCTTCAGCTGATGGTGAATACTCAGGAAAAGCTCGCACCATTACTTCAGACAGTTTCATCGTAAAATACTTCAAATTATCATTCCAGAGCACATCATGTTTTCAACAAAATGTACTCGGTAGTGGGATGGGTAAATGTTAACCAGGTTCTAAATCTAGAAGAACAAGATGCTCAAGTAAAATCAGGATGGCATAATCTTAGAACTAACTCAAAATTGGCAAAGAGAACCTAAGTAGTGATATGAAGTGGCCGCAGAAGTTTCGCAGCTAAACACTCTAAGTCTATGGACCGGTATCAGCTCATTCCCTATGGACTGGTACCAATCCATAGGATTAGTGTATTTAGGCACATGGCTTGCACCAATGTTATCCTATGCCTTCATGAAGCCTATTGTTTTATAAGTCAATCAGATCAATTTAGCAAATGTCGCTCAATAGACTGAAGAGAAAGCATGTGCAACAAGGCGAAGAATCCTCAAACACTGTCAAACGTAGTTTGATCAATGCCAAGTTCTGCACATACACTAAATAAAACAAAAGAAAGCCAAATATGAAGTCCAAAGCGCAGTATGGCACAACCACATGAACCAATACCCATCCATATCCCATGGACCGGTGCTGATCCATAGTATCAAGTTATATAAGGATGAGATTATAATAACCCGCATTCTACGTATCGGAGGATCGTAGAATATTTATTTTATTTTCATATGAAGTAGTATGGTCGTGTAACATTGGGGAACGACTATTAGGGTCATTTCCCATATTCGCGATTTTTGCTGAATTTTAAATGACTGTTTTGCCCCTTGCGAATCTTGTTTCGTCTATAACTTTTGATAGGTAAGGAGTTTTGACTGAAACCACTTCTGTTGGATTCAGATGATGGTTTACCTTTCCGTACAGTGGTCATATTTGTCAAATGGACATACTGTTTGGGAGATATGGCTGAAATAAGGTTTGGAATGTGAAAACAGCATAATTGGGCTTAACCGGGTGATTAATAGCTAAGCCCATAACCCATTTCGGGATTAGGGTTATGGGAGGGCTGATAGGGTTTGGGAAATCAATTTTTTTCATTTTTCTAGCCGCCATTTACTTCCCTCTAACCCTAGTAATAATGGCCTTCACCTTCTAAATCTCACCCTAATTGCTTTCTAATCACAAATTAAGCAAAACTACATCAAATCAAGAGAAATTAGCATGAAATCAGAGTTAGGGCTTTTGTGTTGTATAGGAATTCGACCCAAATTAGTGGAGTTTCAGATCTAAAAATTTATTTGTGGCTAAGGCGAGTGATTAGCACTTTTATTCACTAATTACGGCTAATTAAGGGTGATAAGTGATAATTAGCGAAATAATAACTTAGAAAAATTTGGAAAAATAAAAATTAAATATCATTTTATGGCTCTAATAAAAATTTGGGTCAATTTGGATTAAGTTTGCTAATCATATGGTTAAACATGCTTAAGGGGATTAAGGGGGAAATCATGCTTTTTGGGTATGTTTGATCTAAAATGACCTATATGCTTGATGTTTTGATCTTTTTAGTTGAACCCATATGTTTTTACTGTTGTTTGTGATGTTTTGTGATTATTTAGTAAAGTTAGAATGGTTGAAAAAGCCATCGTATGGCGAGAATGGACTAAACAAGCTCATTGGAAATGGTGTAAAGATCTGAATCGGATTGGTTAAGGGGGATCGGATCGGATCGGATAACCGAACCGAACCAGAGTGGTGGCATCTTCAGCAGCGCACAAAGGCAAGGGCAACAAGGAAGGCCAACTGGATCAAATTGGGGCAGGGGATCAGAGATGAAAGGAGAACCGGTTCGGAATATGGAGGTGAGAAGGAAGCATAAAGGGGACCTGAACTAAACCAAATGAGAGACCCGAACCGAACCGATGATGACTAGAGCACTACGCATATTCGAATCGAACCAATGTGTGGGCTACGAGCACCGAATCAAACCGGGTATGGAGTACCGAACTGAACCGGATGTATACTTTTACTTCTACTCGACGACTCTTTGGAAGACCAACTCCAATTCGACCAAAACCCAAAATGCAAAGGGAGTCCAAATAGGAAGTTATTACTCAGGATCCAAATGGGAACCAATGAGTTAACTTCAAGAATTGGGCTTTGCTGCGGGACGTGTGCAAAGGGTTTATTGATATCTATAGCTTTAGTTCACCACTGAGAGACGGATTAGTGGTTATGGATCAACGCAATGGGATCATTAAGACTCCCAAGGGCAAGTGATCGTAGCAGGGCTATGAGCCAGTGCAGTGGAGTCATCATGACTCTATGGGGCAAAGTGGACATAGCAAAGGATTAGTGGCTATGGATCAGTGCAATAGGGTCATTATGACCCCAAGGGCAAAGTGATTGTAGCAAAGGATTTGTTTATCAAAGCGGTGGAAGTAGTATGCTTTACGCACTGAGTGAGAGATGTGAGGTTGATTGCTATGTTTGATGTTTGTTATCACCATGACATGCACACCCCCATTTTACACTTTAAGTTAGTGTTACCTCAGAGTACTGTATATCCTGTTGTGCTAACTCTTTGGTTGCAGGTCCAGCTTCAGGTATGATCATGTATACCTGTTATTGTTTTGTTTTGTTGCTATCACTTATACCAGACTTTTGTCTGGCCCAGAGTTTTATGTCTCTTCTTATACTCTGGGTGCTCTTAAACGAGCAGATTAGAGACAGGTCAGGTGACTATGCACGAGCATATGTCCGGAGACGAGTAGGTGGCTTCCACGTACTATTTACATATATTCTCCCTGTGTTTTTGCTTGTCACTACTTTGGGCATTAGTAGTGTACCTTTTCTATTTTTATTTAGAGACAGTATTTGAAGTTGTAATAATGGTTTGGATCATAAGCTGTATTTTGGATTCCGCTGCTATGATCATCTAGTTCTTAGCTTATGCACTGTCTCGCCTGTTTTATGTCAAGTTAAGTTGTTATTATATTTTATTCCATGCGTTGTGAGATATACTACAAGTTCTTTGGTGATTCATAGTCCTAACCCTTTTCCTTTGACGACCGTCCTATGCTAGTCGGGCATTAGCACAACAGACTGTGGCGAAATGTCGGCTGGTCCGGGGCAGGCCATCACACTTGGTATCAGAGCATAGGTTGCGTAGTTAACTTAGGGAAAGACACCAGGGAGAGATAGTATACGTATATGAGAGCGCGTATTTGTGATATTTTTGTTTTCAAAAACTATATATATATACAATTAGTATATCTAAGGAAGAAGTCGCACTGCAATGGCACCACTGATGTAACAACCCGGATTTTCATAACCAATTTAAAATTTTTATTTTAGCAATTTTGAAGAATTTTGAATATTTAAAATGATTTATTTTAAATAATAACGACTATAAATTTATTTTGAATAGAATTAGAACATATAAATTTATTTAAATCGAAGTTAGAACGAAATTTTTTATTTTAATTATAAAAGGAATTGGAAATGGCGTGGTAATTTGAAAATTCGATTTCAAATTTCAAATGAATGTATAGGATTCAAAACAAATCGGATTTTAGTGAAATAAAAATATTTGAATCTGTGTAAAAATATCTTTCCAACGAATGTGAAAAATCTAGATTTCATAGCAGGAATAAAAAGTTATGTCCAGTTTAAAATTTAAAATAGTCGCTATGGAATTTAATATAATATAATATATAGCCATTTTGCAAACGACCTCCATTTTCGACGAAACAACTTTTGTTGGATCCAGAATGTCAAATTATTGCTAGGTTACAAATTTCATAATTTTTGGATTTAATATGTGAGCGCAGTAAATTTAATTGTGTTTGGTAATTTAAATTTGAATTAGATTGACCAGAAAATGGCCATTTTTCAAAGGGTCTCCAAATTCAATGAAATTAGTTTTGCTAGGAGCGTACCGTCAAAACAAAGCTAGATTTAATTTTTTGGAATTTTTAGAGTCGGTATGTGGCCCCGATAAATTAAAATGTACGTTTGAATTCAATATATATTGATTTATATTTTAATTTGTATGAAAACTGACTAAAACAGTCGAATTGGCTTACGACACATATCCCATTGTGTCCGGAATAGGGGTAATTGGCTAGGGGCGATAGTCTTCGGGTCTCATTTGGAGTTCAGTGCCGGATTGGAGAATTTTTGGAATAAATATTAATTTAATTAAATATATATATGAAATAACTAAACCCTAGCTCCTCACTAGTTCAGCCGCCGCCATCAAATAACGAACGCCCAAAATCGCTCCTCATTTCTCCAAATTAAAACTTCAAATCCATTCAGTAAATTTCAAGGCTTCTAAAGCGGAAATCGAAGAGTTTTTCTTCACCATTAAATCCATACGGTAAAGATGGATTAATATAAACCGTATGAGCTGATTTTCCTTCTAGAAGTCACAGCCTTCGAGGCGCTTTCTAGAGATGATCTGAGCACCGAACTGACGGTCGTTGGGCATGTGGGTGGAGCGAGCGAAGGCGTTTCAGGTAGTCACCACCGATGGTGGTCTGGCGGTTCGTAGTGGCAACGGGGTTAAGCCCTAGGTCAAGGCTGATGGGTTCGAGCGGGTTCGTATACGATGGAGAGGGATTAAGGCGACAACGATTTTAATAAACGTTGTTATGAGGTAGATTAAGTTAATTACTTTAATTAGTTATCCATTTAATTATTAAATGCGTTAACACTCATATCTTCTTCATACGAGGTTAGAATCCGATGATTTTTGTTGTGTTGGAATTCTTTCGATGAACACTACGCGATGGAACTAACCAGGACAAAAACGGAGCATATCAGAATATGAAGCGAATTTAAATTCAAACAATACAGAAATTCAGAAATAAAAGAATGGCGGAGCGGAAACGAATCTGAGATCTCTCTCACACTCAAATTATTTTCCAGTTAATATATACTAGGATGCAGACGGGGATTAGAAGCCCCCGACACTATTTTTTGTACAGACCAGCTGATTGTTTGTTTGTATTGTGATTGGATTGTCATGTATTGAGATTGTTGTATAAAAAAATTATTTGTATAAAATATATATACAAATTATTATGAAATGAAAATAAAATAAAATAAATTTACAAACTGGACGGTTTTTTTATGTACACTCATTTATCTGATATTGATTGGGACGATAAATTTTACACATCGCCCAACTGCACATACAATAAACAGTATTTGTTGTTTGAAAATCCCACACGGGTATTGGGATAATATTTGACATACACTGGTCTCAATAATTAGTGGTATGTCAATCGATAGGTTGACATACTGTGTAAGCTTTATTTATTTATTTTAATGCTTATACAGTTGTAGAATGCATTTTGGATGTTGTATGAATTTTTAATGATTGTTTATCATTATTGTTGTATACATGCGATGTATGAAATCCATATAACTGAAATTATATGGTAATTGATTGAGTCTGATTCCAGTTCAGAATTAATGACAATTTTAAAATAATATTCAGAAAATATTGAAGCCATGTTAAGTAGTTAAACGCCATTTTAACACGAACGGGAATTTTGTTGATTTTATTCATTTTATAATGAATATCGAAAAGTGATTTCAAAATCTGATATTTTTAAAATATTATCATTTTAATATTATAATGAAATGAAATATTCGATTTTGATTTAAAATTGAAATGGATTTGAAATCGATTTGAAATGAATTTATAAACGAATTCATAAGGAATATTCAAATTTGATTTAAATTTGAAAATGAAATAGAAATCGATTTGAAATGAATTTATAAATGAATTTATAAAGAATATTCAATTTTGATTTGAAATTCGAAATGAAATTGAAATCATTTTAAAATGAATTTAAAACGAATTTATAATGGAACATTCAATTTTGATTTAAAATTGAAATGGAAGGGGAAATCATTTTTGAAACGAATTTAAAACGATTTATAAAACTCGTTTTAAAAGGAAATCGATGAAATATATATAATATATATATTATCACGGCCTGAATAGAACGCGCCGCACAGCGACCGATCATGAATTTCGACCATTAACTTCAAATTGATATTAGGGGAGATCCAACGGTCGGATTCTCCTAAAACCAGAACCGTTGCGTTCGTATCGAAAAGAGCTTTCCAATGAATATAAGAGATTTAAAATATAACGGTTAGATTTGGAGATATATCCAAATCAATTTCAGAAAAGGTCGCTATGGATGCAGTTCGGTGGCCGTTATTGGAAACCGACAGTATGGACGATAACAAAATTATTAAAAATACGGAAAAATTATGTAAAATGATAATAAATGATTTGGAAAGATTTTGGATGAAAATTTCCAGTTTTGAAAAGATAAAAATATATTTTTATCGAAATGAACTAGTTATTAACTAGAATAATAATTTATTTATTTTCAGAAATAAATAAATTGGATTGGAAATGGTTTTAAAATAACCAAAATTTTCCACTGATTAAATTGGAATGGATTTGGAATGGAAATAATCTTCAAAGTATTTCGATATTGGATTCCGTGATTATACGGATATTGTTGAGGAATTTGGAAGATATATATATATATATCGTTATTCCCAATACAATATTGGTTGGTTTCAGAATTTGATATTGAATATAAGCCAATATAATTTCTATTCAGAGCCTTGTATTTGATATCAAATTGGATTTTAGGTTTGTCATGAACGGTGTCTTCATTAACATTGTTCTTAAACCTGGTTTAGAAAAGAATAAATCTTTAAATTAAGATTTAGCGAAGTTTTCCAATTAAATAATATTTAATTGGAATTAAATAAAAGAATTGGATTTTTGGGTTTATCATGAATGGTGTTTTAAATAACACTTGTTCTATAACCCAATTAACAGTGAAGAATATGATTTGGAATTTATAATCTTTTAATTAAGATTAAAGGAATTTTCCAAAGTAAAGATTTCCAATTTAATATATTAAATTGGAACTGAAAGGAATTCGATTTGGTAATAATCGAAGTGAGTTTTTGTGGAAGAAGACTGTTAATACATATGGAATTTAAAAGGCTTTGTCGTTATTCCATTTGTATTATTAGTCGGATACGGAAATTGATATCGATTATATATTGATCTGTTTCATGTGAAGATTCCATGGTTAATAGAATTTGATTTTGGGTTTATCGTGAACTGTGTTTTAAAATGACATTGGTTCTTTAACCCAGTTAAATACAATATTACATGTTTAACATTGTATTTCGATACTGTATTCGTTGATCTATGCTAAATATATATCTATTTGGTAGCGAAGAATTTATTCTCTTGCCTAACACCCTTCTGTAAGATGTACGAGCTTAGAGGTTATACATCGGCATAAATCAATGGTACGGTGTAGATTGTCGATGCGGCATGTTTGATTTCCCAAAGTTAAATAATCATTAATATTAATTTTTGGGAAGATTAAAACTAAGTGGAGTTTTAATGAACCTTTAATTAGATTGAAAAGGGAATGTGATAATTAAAATTATCAAATTTGGGAAAATGATCGATAATGGAGTATCACCAGTTTTTGCTCCAAACGATAGTTAAATCTTTAATTAGATTTGAACTTGAAATGGTAATTAATTTTTACCGATAACACTGTGGTGTTAGATATGGAGTATTACCAGTTTTGCTCCATGGGATGAATAGGTCGGATTGGGAAATAAAATGAATGATTACTCCGATAAGGTGCGCTAATCCCGACTAGTTTGGAAAACCTTAATTTAGTTTGAATTGTGAAAAGAATATTTGAATAAAAGAATATTCTGGATTGGAATATGGCGTATGATGTGTTGTTATAACACTTGATTATAAGATAAGCGAGTTATTCGGAAAGACCTGGTTTATCTCATTCTGAATAACTGATACGACGAAAAGTCGAAGAAATTGAAGACGGTGCAAGACTGACGATCTTCACACCGAATGGATGTATTGCTACTGTTACTCATGATTGGAGTAGCTACCTTGAAGGGGCTATAGTGGTAGCCATCCAGACGTACTTGTTGATTGTACGGATATGTGAGGGCCTCTCTCATGTATTAGATATACGGGACGAGGAATAAGGTGCCTCCAGTTCCGTTCAGACCTAGAACGGACTTGTAAATGGATGGTGTGTCTGACATTGTATTCCTTTATATTGTATTCGTTGATCTGTGCTAAATATATATCTGTTTGGTGGAGGAGAATTTATTCTCTTGCTTAATACCCTTCTCTGAGGCGTACGAGCTCAGAGGTTATATATCAGCAGAAATCAGTGGTACAGTATGGACTGATAGTGTGGCATGCTGAGATGTAGTGATCCAAGCTGTTGTTGAAAAGCAAAGCTTGGTGGATGATGATCAAAGCACGGCTTTGTGTAGCATTAATATCAAGCCTCACACACCGATATGGTGGCAAACTGTGCTTTAGAGATGAGGATAGGAATCCTACGAGTTGTCATGGATTCGGTCGACCGAGGTGCTACTGGGTGTGGTCGCCCCACATCAGTAGGGATAGGGCACACCCCCCGATTCCCAGATGGATAGAGTTGTCGGTGTTTTCCAATGCTTGGACCTAAGCCGCGGTAACTTGTTTCCTGTATAGTGCGGATGTGCATTACGGCGTTTTCGCATGCCGCGACGTAAGCCGTTGGGACATGTACTACAAGATAGATCTTTCGAATCAGGAGCCACCAGTATGGAAATCCAAACTTCCAATATGACATTTTTCGGTTTTAGTTGTATACTATATATGGCGACATAGTGGGATGGGGCGCTCATGTCGTCAATGATTGATACATTTATATTTGAAGTTGATTTCTTCACTTATAGTAATAATAAAAGATTTATTTTAAAACTTACCAAGCATATTTGGCTATTATAAGGTAAAACTCTATCCTCGACTGCGTTCATTGTGTGACGGGACCTAATTCTTATAATAGCTTCATTTTTCTTTATTTAGCATTGTGTTGTTTGTGTTCGGCACTGGTATTCTTAGGGGTAATGTGACGGCCCGCCCCGCACCAGCCTGCATTTCCTCCGAAAGTGCGTTGTACACATGCCCGACTAGCACGGGACGGTCATCAGAAGAAAGGAAAGAAGGGAATTAACTAATGAGGAACCTGTAGAATGTCTCATAGCGCATGGAATAAAATATAATAATAACATACTTGACATAAAACAGGTGAGACAGTACATAAGCTGATAACTAAAATCAACATCAACATCAGAGCAGCGGAAATCCAAGTACAGCTTATTACAACTTTTCCAAATTTACTGTCTCTAAAACAAAAGAAAGCTTAAAGTAGAAGATGCACTACTAATGCTCAAGCAGTGATCTTCAACAACACAGGGAGAATACTATATATACATTACGTGGAAGCCTCCTGCTCGTCTCCAGATCAGCTACTCGCGCACCACCAGCTAACATGTCTCTAGTCTGCTCGTGTGAGCACCCAGAGTAATAAGAGGAGACATAAAACTCTGGGTCAGACATAAAGCCTGGTATGAGCGATAAGCATCTAAACAGAATAATAACAATAACAGGTATAATCCAATCATACCTGAACCTGGACCTGCAACCAAAGAGTTAGCACTACATACTGTACAACACTCTAAGGTGTCATTTCAAATGGTGTAAAGGTAACGGGGTTGGGGGTGTGCATGTCATAGTGGTGTCAAACAATCAAGCATAGCAATCATCCGCACATCCCTCACTCAGTGCGTAAAGCATACGATATCCACTACTTTGGTCACCTAATACTTTGGGCCATGACGGAATCCAATCCCGTGTAACTATCACTACAAGCCCACCATCCATCTCTCAGTGGTGAACCAAAGTTATGAATACCGACAACCCCTTTGCACACGTCCCGCAGCAAAGCCCAACCATGAAGTGAACTCATTGGTTCCCAACTGGATCCTGAGCTCTAACTTCCATTTGGACTACCTTTGCATCTCAGGTTATTGGTCAATACTGGGTCGGGTCGGATTCCCCTTCAAGTCATCGGTTCGGGTCGGGTTCACTCTGTTGCGTCAGTTCATGGTCCTCCTCTGGTACGGTTCAGTTCGGGTCCACTCCATCGCGTCGGTTCGGGTGTCTCACTTCGGGTCGGGTCGAGTGTCTCGCTTCGGATCGGGTCGGGTGCCATCTCCCGTCTAGCTCATGCTTCCGCTCTGATCAGCTCCCTCGCCCTTCATTTGTTCTGATCCGATCCTCCTCCTTTAGCCGATCTGATCCTCCTCCTTTAGCCGATCCGATCCCCCTCCTTTAGCTGATCCGATCCCCCTCCTTTAGCCAATCCGATCCCAATATTGCTAGCATAGCCTTCCTTTCTGCCAGATTTCTCAAGTTTCAAGTTCCGATCCGATCGAGTCCCTTGCCCAGTTCACTTATCCGATCCGAGCCCCCATATCCGATCCGATCCGAAAAGCTGCACAACTTTCTGCAACTTTTTCCAGCAACTTGTTTATGTCATTCGACGACGTTTTCGACCAATCTAACTATACTAATCAACCACAAATCATTCCAAACAGTCATAACAACATAGTAAACTAACCACAAACACCAAAACAATGAATTTACATGTCAAAGTGGATCAAATATACCCAAAACCCTATATTTTCCCTTAAGCGTGTTTAAGCAAAACTAATCATAGGGTTAACAAAACTTAATCAAATTAAACCAAATTTCTACCAGAGGCATAAAATATTATTTTCGAATTTATGGATATTTTTCCAGAATTTATTAGTGTATAAATTCGCTAATCTTCACTAATTACCCTTAATTAACTGTAATTAGTGTCAAAACAATGCTAATCACTCACCTTGGCCACAAATAAGATTCTTAGAACTGAAACCTCGCTGATTTGGGTGAATACTGATGTCTAACAGCAGCTCTAACCTTGCTTTCGTGTTTTCTCTCCTTAATTTGATGTAGATTAAGACAAAACTTGATTAAAAAGTGATTAGAAGGTGATTTGGGTGTTGGAGGCCATTGCTAGAGTTCCAAGAATGAAAGTGGCGGTTGAAAGAAATGTTTTCTAACCCTAATCAGCTCCTATACATCTCCAATCCCGAAATCCCCTTTGGGCCTAGCTGCTAATTACCCGATTAAGCCCAATTAAGCTGTTTTTCACCTTCCAAACCTTATTTCAGCCATATCTCCCGAACGGTAAGTCCGTTTGGCTATTATGACCACTCTACGGAAAGATAAACCATCAAACGAATCTAATGGAAGTGGTTTCAGGTCAAAATTCCTTTCCAATCAAAAGTTATGGCCAAAACAAGATCAGCTAGGGGAAAATGGTCATTTAAAAATCGACAAAAATCATGAACATGGGAAATGACCCCAATAGTCGTCTCCCAAAGTTACATGACCATACGACTTCGTATGTGAAAGAAATAAATATTCTACGATCCTATGATACGTAGAATGCGGGTCGTTACACTCTCCCCCCTTAAGAAATTTCGCCCCCGAAATTCCCTAACCAAAACACACAAAGGGTTCCGCATGCCTATCAACCATAAAACAACAATCAACATGCAAAACAAGTCTATCCTAGCATGCGGTTTACTAACAAGGGAAGAAAAATAGGAACAACATAGCAACCATAACATCCATCAAACAAGTCCTACCTATCACCTGCTAAATTCATAAACACATCGACACCTACATGATTGGTCTAACGAATCCCAATATGTCGATTCTAGTATGTCTGGTCCAACCAACATCAATAACTAATGGAAGCCCAGCCTCCATACATACACCGATGCCTACTTGACTGGTCCAACCAATCCCAGGCCAATGGAAGCCCCGCCTCTCTATGGACTACCGTATGTCCAACGTACGTTTATCCTCCAAGGATAACTAGATCACGTCCAACGGATCCAGGGTAACGGGCATCCCCAGATACCCCTGCTTTTAGTCCTCCTAAAATACTTGAGTCCAACCCAAGTCTATCCATTGTCTTGCTGCCCTCTCGAGTCCAACCCGAGCCGAATCCAATTCCTTGCAGCCTTCTCGAGTCCAACTCGAGTCAATCTATAACTCAGACCCAGTCTTGAGTATCCATTAGTGACAAACTCTAGTCCAACGTGAGTCGTCTCCCCATTCGTTGCATCTCCAAGATCAACGAACACCCATTTTCTTTTACGAGTTCAAGTCCAACTTGAATCGCCCTAATCTTCGTTGTATCTTCCATGATCAGCGAACACATCCTATTTCTTCAAAGTCCAACTATCCAAAAAGAACATCAACATAGGGTTCTAAACAATCCATTACTTTGCATCTCTCTCGAGTCCCATTCGAGTCATCTCATAACCCTATCGGGTCTAACTCTGGGCAGTCTATACCATTGAACAGTCTCATCATGTTCCGTCTGCCCATCACTCCTCGAGTAAACCAAGATATCATCCAATGAAAAATCACAACAACTATTTACCCCTCACGCAAACCATCCTAGTCGAAATCGACATTCCTCAAGCACAAGCCCCAAAGGCCTAAACCAATATCAGACAAGCACCCAAGGAATATCTCCTCCGAGTTCGGACAATCACATGAGGTGATACTAGCAAAACAATCTAGCACTGGAGTACTCATTTTCCTCCCAGAGGCAACTAGAACTTGTTACAACGATAACCTCTTAGCTTCCTTAACTCCAGTTACTATCGCCATCACTAGGTAGGTACCTAATACCACCCTATTCCTTTGGAGTAGATCGACTCCCCAAAATAATGCTAAACCTAGTAAAGCCCAAAACAAAGCAATCACAAGGAAACATACATCCATGACTCGATAAGACCAACCACAACAAATCATACTAAGATCAATCGAACCACCTGTCGGGTTCGTCACAATTAGAGGTCTATCGACTATCTCGGGTTTGTCAAACAAAACCCGATCAAAACATCTTAAATAGAAAGCATACCTCGAATAACGACACCTTTTTCCTTCTGCACCGCAGTTGGGGCATTTGACGAAGAAGGAACAGCGTTGATAGCATACACTTTCACAATCTGCTTCTCACTAGGAGGTTGTGGGCAATCATCCTTGTGATGTCCCACCTGGCCGCAGTTAAAGCACTTCCTTTCCCCAGGCTTTTCTCGACAATCTCTGGCATAGTGGCCCTTCTTGCCACAACTAAAGCATTCGCCATCTTTCTTATTTTTCTTATTCTGACCATCCTTGGTCGGGTTCTGCTTCCTCTTGCTCTAAGAGTTCTTCTTGCCTTCACCGCCTGCTTGCGGCTTTGGCTCCTCTGCAGATGCAATAGCAACTTCGGTCTTCGACTTAGGGAAAAGGATCTCTGACCTTAATGCCTTTCCTACAATAGACTCGAACGTCTCATCGATATGGTTTATAAGTCTTTCCCCCAAGTACCCATCCAAGCCAGTTATGAACTTCTCGTTCTTCTTTTCGACTGTATCGATAAGGGACCATCCATATTTCGATAGAGTGTCGAATTCAGCGATATATTCCGAGACTGCTCTACCGTTCTGCTTAAGATCCAAGAACTTCCGGAACAGTTCTGATTTATGAGCAGCTGGAATAAACTTATCACAAAAGCGAGTCTTAAACTGATTCCAAGTAACTTGATCTTCTGGAGTAGCTGTTCTAATGGCATTCCACCAATTCATCGCTCGCCCTTGCAGCTGATGAGATGCTAGCCTTCTCTTCATCGCATCCTCAAGACCCAAGTCATCGAAGATACGATCACAGCTATCCAACCAATCCTGAACATCTGTGGCCGACTCCGTTCTGTGGGACGGCTTCCCACCAAGGTTAGTGTAATCCTTGCACAACTTGGCGAAATCGACCCTAGGCGCCTGCACTACTGGACCACCACTATTTCCGGGATTGGGAACTGCTCCCCGAACTTCCCTAAGCATCTCCCTCATGAAGTTGGTGAACATTGTCCTCATGTCAGGAGCATTCCCATGGTTGGTCCCTCTACCAGCACCCCTGGTGTCTCTACTCGTCGTTCAATCTGTAAAGAGAAAACGATTAACGACCCCATAGTGGTACTAGTGCAGTACGACTTCATTCTTATACTACTAATAGTATATACATATATAGCTTTTGAAAACCAAAGTAATCACAAATACGCGCTCTCATATACGTACTATCTCGCCCTAGTGTCTTTCCCTAGGTTAACTACGCAACCTAGAGCTCTGATACCAAGTGTGACGGCCCGCCCCGCTCCAGCCTGCATTTCCTCCGAAAGTGCGCTGTACACATGCCCGACTAGCACGGGACGGTCGTCAGAAGAAAGGAAAGAAGGGAATTAACTAACGAGGAACCTGTAGAATGTCTCACAATGCATGGAATAAAATATAATAATAACATACTTGACATAAAACAGGTGAGACAGTGCATAAGCTGATAACTAAAATCAACATCAACATCAGAGCAGCGGAAATCCAAGTACAGCTTATTACAACTTTTCCAAATTTACTGTCTCTAAAACAAAAGAAAGCTTAAAGTAGAAGATGCACTACTATTGCCCAAGCAGTGATCTTCAACAACACAGGAAGAATACTATATATACATTACGTGGAAGCCTCCTGCTCGTCTCCAGATCAGCTACTCGCGCACCACCAGCTAACCTGTCTCTAGTCTGCTCGTGTGAGCACCCAGAGTAATAAGAGGAGACATAAAACTCTGGGTCAGACATAAAGCCTGGTATGAGCGATAAGCATCTAAACAGAATAATAACAATAACAGGTATAATCCAATCATACCTGAACCTGGACCTGCAACCAAAGAGTTAGCACTACATACTGTACAACACTCTAAGGTGTCATTTCAAATGGTGTAAAGGTAACGGGGGTGGGGTGTGCATGTCATAGTGGTGTCAAACAATCAAGCATAGCAATCATCCTCACATCCCTCACTCAGTGCGTAAAGCATACGATATCCACTACTTTGGTCACCTAATACTTTGGGCCATGACGGAATCCAATCCCGTGTAACTATCACTACAAGCCCACCATCTATCTCTCAGTGGTGAACCAAAGTTATGAATACCGACAACCCCTTTGCACACGTCCCGCAGCAAAGCCCAACCATGAAGTGAACTCATTGGTTCCCAACTAGATCCTGAGCTCTAACTTCCATTTGGACTACCTTTGCATCTCAGGTTATTGGTCAATACTGGGTCGGGTTGGATTCCCCTTCAAGTCATCGGTTTGGGTCGGGTTCACTCTGTTGCGTCAGTTCATGGTCCTCCTCTGGTACGGTTCGGTTCGGGTCCACTCCATCGCGTCGGTTCGGGTCCGGTGTCTCACTTCGTGTCGGGTCGGGTGTCTCGCTTCGGGTCGGGTGCCATCTCCCATCCAGCTCATGCTTCCGCTCCGATCAGCTCTCTCGCCCTTCATTTGTTCCGATCCGATCCTCCTCCTTTAGCCGATCCGATCCTCCTCCTTTAGTCGATCCGATCCCCCTCCTTTAGCCGATCCGATCCACCTCCGTTATCCGATCCGATCCCAATATTGCTAGCATGGCCTTCCTTTCTGCCAGATTTCTCAAGTGTCAAGTTCCGATCCGATCGAGTCCCTTGCCCAGTTCACTTATCCGATCCGAGCCCCCATATCCGATCCGATCCGAAAACCTGCACAACTTTCTGCAACTTTTTCCAGCAACTTGTTTACGTCATTCGACGACTTTTTCGACCAATCTAACTATACTAATCAACCACAAATCATTCCAAACAGTCATAGCAACATAGTAAACTAACCACAAACACCAAAACAATGAATTTACACGTCAAAGTGGATCAAATATACCCAAAACCCTATATTTTCCCTTAAGCGAGTTTAAGCAAAACTAATCATAGGGTTAACAAAACTTAATTAAATTATACCAAATTTCTACCAGAGGCATAAAATATTATTTTCGAGTTTATGGATATTTTTTCCAGAATTTATTAGTGTATAAATTCGCTAATCTTCACTAATTACCCTTAATTAACTGTAACTAGTGTCAAAACAATGCTAATCACTCACCTTGGCCACAAATAAGATTCTCAGAACTGAAACCTCGCTGATTTGGGTGAATACTGATGTCTAATAGCAGCTCTAACCTTTCTTTCATGTTTTCTCTCCTTAATTTGATGTAGATTAAGCCAAAACTTGATTAGAAAGTGATTAGAAGGTGATTTGGGTGTTGGAGGCCATTGCTAGAGTTCCAAGAATGAAAGTGGCGGCTGAAAGAAATGTTTTCTAACCCTAATCAGCCCCTATACATCTCCAATCCCGAAATCCCCTTTGGGCCTAGCTGCTAATTACCCGATTAAGCCCAATTAAGCTGTTTTTCACCTTCCAAACCTTATTTCAGCCATATCTCCCGAACGGTAAGTCCGTTTGGCTATTATGACCACTCTACGGAAAGGTAAACCATCAAACGAATCTAATGGAAGTGGTTTCAGGTCAAAATTCCTTTCCAATCAAAAGTTATGGCCAAAACAAGATCAGCTAGGGGAAAAATGGTCATTTAAAAATCGACAAAAATCATGAACATGGGAAATGACGCCATTAGTCGTCTCCCAAAGTTACATGACCATACGACTTCGTATGTGAAAGAAAGAAATATTCTACGATCCTATGATACGTAGAATGCGGGTCGTTATAGGTAAACCCGTTCCGTGTTATACGGCGTGGTCCCTTGATTTACCTTATTTGAAAAGTAAAGTACTAAATAACCATTTTAGTTCTCACACCAATCCCATGACTTAAGGGGATTAAGGGGGAAATCATGCTTTTTGGGTATGTTTGATCTAAAATGACCTATATGCTTGATGTTTTGATCTTTTTAGTTGAACCCATATGTTTTTACTGTTATTTGTGATGTTTTGTGATTATTTAGTAAAGTTAGAATGGTTGAAAAAGCCATCGTATTGCGAGAATGGACGAAACAAGCTCGCTGGAAATGGTGTAGAGATCCGGATCGGATTGGTTAAGGGGGATCGGATCAGATCGGATAACCGAACTGAACCTTAGTGGTGGCATCTTTAGTAGTGCACAAAGGAAAGGGCAATAAGGAAGGCCAACCGGATCGAATTGGGGCAAGGGATCGGATCGGAGATGAAGGGAGAACCAGATCGGAATCTGGAGGTGAGAAGGAAGCATAAAGGGGACCCGAACCGAACCAAATGAGAGACCCGAACCGAACTAATGATGACTGGAGCACTATGCATATTCGAATCGAACCAAGGTGTGGGCTATGAGCACCAAATCGAACTGGGTATGGAGTACCAAACCGAACCGGATGTATACTTTTACTTCTACGCGACGACTCTTCAGAAGGCCAACTCCAATTCGACCAAAACCCGAGATGCAAAGGGAGTCCAAATAGGAAGTTATTACTTAGGATCTAGATGGGAACCGACGAGTTAACTCCAAGAGTTGGGCTTTGCTACGGGACATGTGCAAAGGGGTTTTCGATAACTATAGCTTTAGTTCACCACTGAGAGACGGATTAGTCTCTATGGATCAGCGCAATGGGATCATTAAGACTCCTAAGGGCAAGTGATCGTAGCAGGGCTATGAGCCAGTGCAGTGGAGCCATCATAACTCCATGGGGCAAAGTGGACATAGCAAAGGATTAGTGGCTATGGATCAGTGCAATGAGGTCATTATGACCCCAAGGGCAAAGTGATCGTAGCAAAGGATTTGGTGATCAAAACACTTGGAAATCGTATGCTTTACGCACTGAGTGAGAGATGTGAGGTTAATTGCTATGTTTGATGTTTGCTATCACCGTGACATGCAGACCCACATTTTACACTTTATGTTAGTGTTACCTTGGAGTATTGTACATCCTGTTGTGCTAACTCTTTGGTTGCAGGTCCAGGTTCAGGTATGATCATTTATACCTGTTATTGTTTTGTTTTGCTGCTATCGCTCATACCAGACTTTTGTCTGACCCAGAGTTTTATGTCTCTTCTTATTACTCTGGGTGCTCCTAAACGAGCGGACTAGAGACAAGACAGGTGATTATGCACGAGTAGATGTCCGGAGACGAGCAGAAGGCTTCCACGTGCTATTTACATATATTCTCCCTGTGTTGTTGATGGTCACTACTTTGGGCATTAGTAGTGTACCTTTTCTATTTTGCTTTAGAGACAGTATTTGAAGTTGTAATAATGGTTTGGATCATAAGCTGTATTTTGGATTCCGCTGCTATGATCATTTAGTTCTCAGCTTATGCATTGTCTCGCCTGTTTTATGTCAAGTTATGTTGTTATTATATTTTATTCCATGCGCTGTGAGATATACTACAGGTTCTTTGGTGATTCATAGTTCTAGACCCTTTTCCTTTGACGATCGTCCCGTGCTAGCACAGCGCATTTTGGTGAAATGTCGGCTGGTCCGGGGCGGGCTGTCACAGAGATTTTGGTCATGGTCTCCCAATGCTATTCGATCCTATGAACAAGCGGGCTTGACCCATTTCCTTCTGCAACTCCTATAAATAACCTACCTGCTTCTATAAGAAAAGGGCTGATCTTTTGCCTATCAGAACTGTGCTAGATTTCATCCATTGCCATCTCTCAGCTCGAAGAACAACAAACTCTTGTCATCTAAACTGGTTATCGAGACTTACTTCGATAACTGGTAGTACTTGTGATACTTGTCTGTTTACTTACTTTGGAATTGGTTGTATTCAAATCAATATTCATTGTAAAATGACATGTCAAAGAAAAAAAAATATTCTGAGTGGATGTAGGCCTTATCAATGACTGAATCACAATTAAATTGTCTCTCTCTCTTTACTTTTTATTTTCTTAAATTTTCAATTTATTTTTATATATTCTATATTGTTTTCCCCAAAAAAGAGTGGTGTTTTCGCTAGAGTCTGGTGCTAGAGCCATTTTCGGCATTAACAGGGTTGTATTCCACGTACATGCATGGATTTGCCCCAGTACATTCAAAATGCCTCATTCATTTGAAGCGCACTCTTAAATCGCTCTAAATCTAATAGTATAATTGGGAAACTAGCCGTAGGGCAGCTCCCTCGTTCAACAAATTACATTTGAACTTGTTTCATTTATCCGTCTTAGGTAATACGAAATTTTGTGGTTAATCAGGAAATTAAGTGATGATTTTGTGCCGTAGTAATTCCTGCTTTCGCTAATTCCTTTCACTCTTTCAATTTACATACAATTCCTCAACTTTTTCTCAAATTTACTTCATCGACTATGGACTGCGAAATGCATTCCTGGTTGTCTATATTTCTTTTTTCATCTTTGGCCTCGTTTTCAAATGTATTCAGTGCATTAGTGTAATTTTTTTTCTATTCACACTGACATATGTTGAAATGGTGCCAGCAAAAACATTTGTTTTCCTCATTTACACTTGCGCCATTTGAAATGATGCCAGTGTAATCATGTTTTCCAAAAGACAATGGCAACATTTCAAATATTACCAATGCGTGACATTTCAAATAGCATTGAAAAGCCTAAGCAACTGAACAATATCTTACTGAAATTATCTTTCCCAATTTCTAACAAAAAACTCGAAACTTTCTTCATTTTCTCTTTCTAATTTTTTTTTTTGTTATGAAATTGAAGAGCACCATTGGAGGGAACGACGACTAATTCGATATGGCTGAGAAGAGGTTCAAATTTTTTCCACCTTCGAAATTCAAAGAGTTCAATGTGATATTTAAAGGCTTCATTGGAAATTCCTCCTACCGGTTCCTATTTTGAAGGCTCCTACTTCCGAACTTCGGTTCGATATGAATGTATGCAGATTTCAAGGTAGATGCTAGGGAGATGAGTGTGCATACTTCCCGAGCTCTTTCATAATCACATCACATTGCTACTACTTTTTCTTCTTATATGCATCAACCGAGAGAGACTTCTTTACATGACATTGATATGACCCAAGCCAATGTTAAATGTATGGTTATGAGGTAGAAGAATAATCTATTTTTTGAATGAAAAATCATGCATCGCTTGAATGCTATGGAAGTAGACTAGAGATCCATCAGTTGTCCAATGGATCGGACAAGCCAGATGAGATTAAATGACTTTTGGTATAGCTATTAAGAAACGTAGTATTGTATTTGTATTGTGAACTACTAGTACATTAAAAAAATGTTTTTATTGCATTTTTCTAGAATTTTACATTTTATAATAATATAAATTCATTAACAATATTATTTAAAAATAATTAAAACAAACAAAAATTATTGCTCGTAACAAAACAAATGGAATGCCTATTTTACAACATAAGGATGCATTATTTTTGGATCTTCTTTCACACTCCTTTAGAACGCTTATTTCATTTAACAAAAGGACGTAGCTTGTATACTTACGGTGATGCATATATCAATATTATTGCACATTCTATTCAATATTAGTTATGGAGTTGAGCAAAAGTATAATGCAAGTTACTACTACTTTATAATTGTAGAAAGATAATTGTGTTGCTAATTGTGATTCTTGTTCTTTTATGCTTCTTTATACGAGGAATGTTCAAAAGCACTTCAAATAGTGCAGTGCTCCTAAGTGCGCTTTGATTTCCATTACAATTTCAAATTTAAATGATAACGGTAGTGTAAAGATAGGATGAACTATTATTTAAATCAGAATTTGTGGTGGAAATCATGGGGTCTTTAGGTGTTACATAGTTAGAGTGCTATTAAGCGTGTGTATTTGGAATCTTTAGGTGTTGCCCTAGTATTTAAACCTATCTATTTAACGCCATTTCATAACCCCTTAATGTGACGACCGCCCACAACCCCAGGTCTAAACAAGAGGATAACGTGTTGAAAGGTGTGTCAGGTAGCTATGGACGATCATCAAGGTAAGGTAACAATCGTAGAACATGTCGTAAACTCACAGCGCAAGGATAAAACATAATAGAACATATAAAACATATAGTGTTAGTGAAGCAGAAAAACACTAAACGTTCATGACAATTAAAAAGTAATTTCCATACACGTTATAACAATAATAGTGTTTGTACAATTTGCCTCACTACAGCACTTAGAGAAATAGCAAACAATGGAAATACAAATACTAGATAGTAGGAAAAATAATACGCCAGCCTCCTGCTCGCCTCTAAACAACAACATCGTCCTCACTAAGCTATCACTAGTCACCTGCCACCTAGTATGCCCATCCAAACAATCGGATGAACAACCCAAGGTAGTAAGAGGGAAACATAAAACCTTGAGTCAGACAATAGTCTTAGTGAGTGATGAAACAGCTAACAAACATCATCAATAAAGTATATGAGAATGGGTAAACAAACGAACTAATCTACCCAACTCCAAAGAAGAACCAACAACTGCCTTCCCACACCTAACAGTGATAGTCTTTATGATCTATACATCCAAAGGAACAACAACTCAGCCATGACAATAAGAACAACCATTCATACATGGCAAAAGCAATTCACACAATATCTAGTTATGTCTCACAGAAGCTACCCTCATCGAATTTAGCATCCCTCAAGCACATGCCCCAAAGGTCGAAACCAATATCAGACAAGCACCCAAAGAGCACCTCATACGAAGTCAGATAATCTCCGTGAGATGGTACAATCAATACAACCAAGCATTCAAACGTCCATGACTGACTCTGGCTATCACCGCCAACCTTGCTTTGAAGCCGTCGTTAATCGTATGACTGGCTAAATAATTTGCCATCAACTGTCAAGGACCATACTCGATGCCCCGGTTCTAGCAAAAAGCCACACGCTATACACAAGACGTGTCTAGGCCATACACAACACCCAGGGTACTCGACCTATAACCGATCTTCCCATCATACCCATGCTTTGAGACCGCTAGAACCTATGACAATGATAATTCCTCGGCCTTCTCATCTCTACTTGTTATCAATTACGACTATTCATAAGCTCAGAACACTTTAAAGCGATCCCTTTACACGAACTCAATACATCCTTGAGTCGTCCCCACATTCATCACATCCGACGAACAAATCACCTCTCTTCGTTATTCCCCATTGAATTCACTATGAAGTCACCACCGCACTAAGCCGAGTTACACCACTGCGTTGCGGGTAGGGTTCGAGGGGTTGGCCCCAAAAAAAATATTTCTAGACTTTTTTGTTCAAATCTGAGTCGTACCCGAAAACAAAATTTTCAGAATTGGCCCTGAGAGACTGACCCCTGGTGCGACTCCTCCTTGTGACCGACCTACAGAGACCGACTCCATCTGAGATGCACGTCCGACCCATACTTTGAGTCATTGGCCGACCCATGCATCCAATATCATAACCGACCGACCAGGACCCTGCTCGAACCCTTCTGGTTCGCTTAACCTTTCGCACGACCGACCTAGTGTTTCCATGCCCACTCAAGTTTTGCGCGCGACCAACCCTTACTGTAATCTGTGCTTGCTTGACCGAACCCTCTTCCCTAGGCTCACTCGACCAACCATTCTTCTCCGGGCCCGCTCGACTAACCATTCTTCTCCAGGCCCGCTAGACCGAAACAACCATCCAGGAACGCATGACTGACCCCTTCTTTTCTCCAGGCTCGCTCGTCCGACCCTCTCTCTGGCTCGCTCGATCCTACTTCCTATCTTGTTTCCCAAGAAACCCACACCGTGGTGCGATCGACCCACCATGAACGACCCGAAACTTGCATACTCCAATGCAACTCCAATTTCGACCAAAACTTTGCCAAATGATAGATTCATCGAAACCAACTTGTCCAATTCATCAAATATGATAAAAAACACGGTATGAATCCGCGAACAACATGAAAACAATAGTTTTCACCAAATCATATACATTACTCAAAAAATCATAATGAATGATCATATGAACAAAACTATAGATCTAACCTACCTAAACATATGAAATAACATAGAATCATTGATTTAAACTTACTAAGTGAGATCATAGGGTGATTCATATGAAAATGGACTTATAATGATACATATCTATGGTAAAACGCTTGAATTTGATGAAAATCATTATCAAACATTCATATACTTCATTGAATCCATGTGAGAGATGCAAATCACTCGCCGATTCTCCAAAATAAGCTAAAATCAAAGTAATAAGATTCCGGACAGCAAGCACTTTGCACTAAACCCCTTGATCCAATGAACCGCCACTTCAATTGATGTAGATCTAGCCTCCAATGATGTAGATCTATGATTTCCCTTCTTGGATTTTGATTTTTAATGGTGGAAAGGTGTTAGAGGAAGGAGGAACACAAGTCCACCAAATGAGGAAATGGGATAAGTCACCTCTTCTCCGTATCCCTTACACCCTTTTTATAGTTTCCACCATCCCACTAATGGGCCTTCCCAATTCAGCCCATTGTGGCTCAAAATCTTGAACAGCCAACTGAAAAACCTTAAAACAGTGATTCCTCCCAAATTATTGAGCAAATTCCTTAATGTAACCACTCTACGGAAAGGCAATCATCATTTCCTTTCCAATGGCACAGGTCCCACCCTATGATTTGACCTGAGTCAAAATTTATGCCCTGTACAGGACTGATAGGGACAAAATGGTCACACAAAAAATTGGTAAAAATTATGGACATGTCTCACATCCCCATAAGCAACATACTAAAAGATGAGAATGATCCAGCCCTCAAGAAATAAAATAAAAATATTTTACGATCTTTCGATACGTAAAATGCGGGATGTTACACTTAATATCAATCATAAGTCATATGGATCAAATATTTGATTATAAAATTATCGTTAATTTAAGGGAGTTATAAGTGTTGCTAAACAAATGGGCTACTGATCATAGCGCGCGCGCACTGACATATACATAATGTTGACACACCTTTTTGCAAGGTCATCACAACTAGAATTCTATCAAGAGAACTACGCAGGACTTGAGTATAAACTTGCATTGATTGTTATTCACTTGGATGAAGTGATATAGTATAAGAAAGCTTACACTTTGCATTGATGAAGCTTTGGATTTCTCCAACCCATCGGGTCTGGTCGAATAATTTGGTTTGAATTATTTGGACCGAACTCGACCCGATAACATGCACACAAGAACCAAACGCATGAACTCTGGCAAACACTTCATCGCGGCGAACAACATACATTAGACCTGATCTCACCTGAAGTAACCGCACTCCAACGTTGCCCTATTCTTTAGGCACGTCTACCTACTACAAAATCGGGTCAAACTCCACCTGTCCACGCAGACATTTTCTCCACTTCGCCCACTACTTCTCTGAGCCCTCTTGGATGCTCGACATGTGCCATTCGACCCGAGCTACCTCAAAGCCTATAAATACGTGACTTCATGGATTATGAAGGGATCTATTAGCTCTTCTTCAATACAACTTCCCTCATTACTCTCTGCATACATCTAAGCTGTATTCACCAAAAAAAGAACATGAGGATTTCGTGTATAAACTTTCAATTTCTCATTTCTTTTTATTGTAAAACACGAGGATTTCATGTATAATCTTGAGTGAATTATACAAGTATAAACAAGTTCTTACGGATAGCAATACTTGTGCTTGTGAATTTTTAGGATTTAAGAAGCTATAAAGTGGACATAGGCAAGGATTTTGCCAAACAACTATATAAAAATCGTGTTTCCCCTGTTATTTACAATTTTCTGCATTCTGTGATCTGTGATCTGTATTTGTGAGGATTTCACACCGCATTGGGTGTTAGGACCAAATTTGAAACACTCCACCTCCGTTAAGGTCACTCACAAAGAGAATGCATTAACTTTGGTGAAGCATTTTAGGTAAAAGTCACAGACAATTTACAAGACAGACATATAAATAGTGGAAAATGGAAATTATTTCATAAATAGTGTGGTTCAGTCAAAACATTACAAGCATTGTCTCAAAACCGAAATTCTAAATTATTACAATAAAACATCTGTCTTGATTTAGAACTCCAAGTATATAAAGAAGCATAAAACAGTGTAAAGCAGCATAAATCCCCATTAAAAGTGTAACCACAGCCATAGCCCAAGAAAAGAGAATCCAAGCAATACATCTACTCTCTTCAAGCAGGAAAAGGTCTGCACTAAGCTGAAGTATTCCCTCCCTGCGGACCTAGGGGGAAACGGAAGAAAAGAAGGCGAAAGAAAATGGGTCAGACATAAGTCTGGTAAGTCCAGTGATTATTCAACATGTAAACAGGTAAAAGAATCATGACATGTATAAACTGAACATAGGACAATACCATAAGATAACATATGATAAGGCAAGATAAACTGAATATACTATCGCACTCATTTCCATTTCTCTGCACCTACTAACGAATGTTTCAACTACCATCATGTGTTCATAACAATGTGATCCATTTTCCAGTCGGCTTATACTCGCATGCATTTCTTACTTATGTCATTCGGCCCCGCTTGATTGTAGATACCTGTGCTGGTCCCGCCATAGGGTGTATCAATTCCTATGGTGGCAACCCGACACAAATTCTAGATGTATAGTGTATACTACTGATGCCCAGTGCCTTCTTTATCCACTCCGGAGTAGGGTGTATCAATTCCTATGGTGGCAACCCGACACAAATTCTAGATGTGTAGTGTATACTACTGATGCCCAGTGCCTGCTTTATCCACTCCGGAGTATGTGCACGCCCATACTCTGCCGGAACCTACACTGTTGCACCACCCGCAGCTATTTTGACCGCTTATAATCAGCCCAGTAATCGTGCCCCACCCTGCCTAGTTCAGGATACCGTGATACATCTATGTGGGTTACTGCTGAAATGGGTCCCCGTTACTAGGGTTTCCTAGTCAACATGTTATAATGGTTAAGTGTTCTCAAATTAACCTAACCCCACCCATCAGTTTAATTAACATGTTGTATTGGTTAAGTGTTGCCTTAATTAACTTAACCCTACCATTCTTAACATGTCCGTTCCTTAGCTTTAATTCATTCATTAAAGCACCAACCTCTCACATTAGATCTATATTGTTGCGGTTGCTGGATGTGCCGGGCGGTTCCGGACAGTCTTACACCGCAACACAATCTAACATCGGGTTTTTGGGCTTAATGCGCTAACCTCTCACATTAGATCTATATTGTTGCGGTCGCTGGATGTGCCGGGCGGTTCCGGGCAGTCTTACACTGCAACTCAATCTAACCTCGGGTTAGGCATGTTCATCTTTAGCCAATTTACATATTTGTCATATGTTCATCTTTTTTTTCTCAATATTTCCCAGTGTAGTCAATACAAGTTTTATGCCACATTCACATGCTATACCCAAAATTTACTCAATTAAATTGTACCCAATTTTCTCGCGTTATAATCGCATGTTCAACGAGATTCAATCTAAGTTCCAAATGAACTTAGTATTCATAAAAGAAAATAAAAAGGGGGAAAATAGTGAAGGAGCATAAGAATTGACATAAGGGAAAATAGGCATGTAAAGGTATACCTAATTCAAGAATCATGTTTCAATAGGCATGTTATACATTAATAATAAGTGTAGGCAAACTAAGCAATTTACACCATAGGTACAACGATTAGATAGAATTGGACTTAAGAAATCACTAATTTTGATGGACCACATGATATGTCCCATTATATCAATCACAATAGTCTCATAGGCATAGGATGTACAACATGGTAAGTTCCATCACATCAATCACAACAGTCTCATAGGAATGATAGGTTCCATTATGTTAATCGCAACAGTCTCATATGCATGATAAGTTTGACGATATCAATCACAATAGTCTCATAGGCGTAGGCAACTCAGATTTGACAAAAGGATAAGCATGAATTAGAATTAGGCATAGTTCTAAATCCGATTATTACAGTCATGAATTCTATTAGGTGTTTAAATCGGAATAATAACTGAACTTACAGAAAAAGGACGGATCTTGTATTCTGGGATCTGATTTCTGAAATTGTTAAGCTAATCCTTTGATGTACACGTTTGATTCTCTAGTTTGGATTTGGTTTGGAGCTTTCTAACTTGATTTCTAGTTTGGAGAAGATGGAGGCTAGGCTAGCTTAGGGATGAACAACATGACGGCTTCGTAGAATGAGATTGTGAGGTTTAGGGTTAAGGTTTGAGGTGATTATATAGAAGTCTAGGATTAATTCTAGCCTTTAGATTAGTCTAGGAGTAATCAGAGACATCCAAACCAAATAAATGTGTCATCCAGCCAACCATAGCACGACACATAAGCCCTAATACCTCAGAAATTAGTCATCAGGCCAATCAGAGAGGGCCACATCAGCTCAGGGTTATAAAAATTCGTCACAGGAATTGGATCTAAAAGGGGTCGACTCCCTACGGGGGGGGGGTCGACACCTATATCGACACCCCTATAGGGGGGTCGACACCTCTGAGCGGGAAATTTCCCGCTCAGCCCGTTCTGACTGAAATTCGAATTTTAAAAAGTTTTGACCTTTAATTATTATTTTAATTTAATTTCTGTTTAAAGTTGAAATCTTCTGAAGTCCATAACTTCTTCATACGGAGTCCGATTCACGCAAACTTGGACTCTATCTCAAGCAGAATTCCGAGACGAACGCAATGGCGTAACCCGTTTTACCTAATTCTTCTTCTAAAAATTAAGTGTTCTTAGATTTGTTAATTTAATATTCATAGAAAATACGGGGTGTTACAAAATTTCAATCAAACATTTTGGCGCGTAGGTAAAGGGCACGCAATCACTTTGACTTCTTGTCTGAAAAGAAGCAGATTGCTTGGAATTATGATTCAATGTTTAAAAGGAAGAAAGATGGAACCTTCTCCAGTGCTAAGGATGTTGGCACACTAGGCGCTAGGAATGAGGGTAGTCAGGAGGCTTCCTTTCGCGGAGATCCATTAGCATACTTGACTAAAGATGAAACGGATGACGTTCTTATTGGATTGAGAACCCAGGTGGCTTGACAAGATGATCTTCCGAAATAACAGGAAATGATGAACGTGGATGGATGGAAGGCCGAGCAACAACCATCAACTCGCTGGAAATAACGCCATTACAGAGCAAATGGCAACCGATGCAGCTCGAACGACAAATGCCCCTCGAATTGGGTTGAAAATGAACCCAAGGAAAGCAAACATGCTGGGATTTAGTCGCCTTCAACTTAATGACATACATCATGCTGCATACACTCACAACGTTCAATTCGAGAATGGAAGAGCCTCCGGAAACCTTAGCTCTAATCGGCCCATATAAGCCCTGGGTCGAATTCATGCTAATGCACATGTAGTACCTCAGGTCAAAACTCAAGGACCAGCTCGGGTCGAGCCATTCGACCTGCGAGTCGGGGACACCTTCAAACCGATTTCCGATGCTGAGCATAGGCTCTATCATTCTCATGAACCCAACGCTGGGGGAACCAATGCAGGATTGGACGACTAGCGACAGTTGTTGGCTAATGGAAATCACATTGCTAACATGATTCGATGCTTCACAAGAGGCAACAATTCTCAAGAAGACGTGGATAACGTCAACCGCATTCCATTCTCATGGGAAATCAGGAATTCCCACAACCCTCTAAGCTTCAAACTTCCATCTTTAAAGCCTTACAACGGCATGGCGGATCCTATAGTGCATCTGATGTGCTATTTTCACCGCATGGAAGTTTTGTTGGTGTCAAGTAACGTCGTGGCCAAATGCTTCCCCTTCTACTTAACTGATAAAGTTGTTATGTGGTTTCGGCAGCTGGAATATGAATCAATCAATAGTTGGAACGTGTTGATTGCCCACTTCATTAAGCAGTTTTGTGTCCACATTTATAGACACAAAAACCTCATGTCGCTCACTTCAATCAAACAGAGGTCCGGCGAGACACTACGTTTATTCCTGGAAAGATTCAACGCCACAATTGGGTCAGTAGATTGACTTAAACCATCCATGGTATTAATGGCAGTTGTATCTGGTATCCTAGACAAGTCGGACTTCAAAGATTCACTGCACTGAGATACACCTAGAGATCTTAATGAATTCTATTTCGAGGCAGACAGATTTCGATAGGAAGAAGATGCAAATTCTGAGAAGGATATTCTCGATGTTAACATGGTCAAAGATGAAGGACCGTCTGGCTCTGTAAAAGATTGTGATAGGGGTAAAGGAAAGGCTACTACTAAGAATGGTCATAGCGCTCAGCCCTAGAGAGGGCCCAGATTCGATAAATACATTGAACTCAGTGCCACACCAATTGACATCAACATGGATACGAGAAATGTTATCTCCTACCCAAAACCTCCCAAGAAGGAGCAACACTTAGAGAGCACTATTCTGACAGACACTGCATATTTCACGAGATAGACGGTCATAACACCAATGACTGCAGGCATTTGCAACATTTGATTGAGGAACGGGTTAGACGCGGAGATCTTCCTGAGCATGTCAAACCACCAACAGTGCCCGCACCTGCTCCGCCACTTCCTGCTCCCCAAAGAGGGAACGAACCTAGATCGAGTTCTCGTAGGATTGTCATCGGCTAATTTGGATTAGATCACCCTACATTTTCTACATTTCTTAGGACTTAATATATGTTTTTGTTTACTTTTCTATTTAGTCATCCGAATTGCTAAGTTGAAGTACACACGTACGAGATTAGGATGTAATCCTTAGGTGTGCTCTGGATTTAACAATAAACCAAAGAGGATTTGTTTGTAATCGTTTCTGAATTGAATAACATGAACTTTTCGAGCATGGATTATGTTTGGAAACCTTAAGTTTCTTGTCAGGATGTGGCAAGATTCTCAATATCAATGTAAGTATGGCTTATACTTATCAGGAACCCTTAGTATGTATTATGCCAAGAGACGAACTATCTTGTCAGGATGTGGCGAGTATAGTTTATATTGAAATGAGTATGGTTTGTACTCAATTATATTCCTTTGTATGGATTATACATTGGAACGTCGAATTATCCTGTTAGGATCTAACGGATGAACTCGATAAAACTCGAGTATGGATTATGCTCAGTTTGAACTCCCAGATATGGACTATGCCTGAGAGGTTGAGTCCTTTTGCTAGGGTTTGGCGGGATGGTTTGAACATCACATGAGTATTTTTTATACTCAAAATTGACGTCCAAGCATGGTTTATGCCCGAAAAGGTTAAGCGGTATAGTCAGGATTTGACACATTTGTTTGCCTTCTTTTCTTTGCAGGTAAGGATTATACTTGCAACCGGCGGGCCCAACATAGCCCTTGTTTTCTTATATTTCTGGCCTTAATACGATCTTGAGTGATCGTTGGTTTTCTGGCCCTAATAAGATCCCAAGCGATCGTCAGTTTTCTCGCATTTTTATAATACGATCCGGAGCGATAGTAGCATTCCGGACTATGGATTATGGATTTCTCAGAATATCCAGAACACATCTTCCTTTCTCTAGAAAGATATGTTCTGAGGGTCAAAATGTTGACACACTTTTTTGCAAGGTCGTCACAACTCGAATTCTATCAAGAGAACTACTCAGGACTTAATTATACGCTTGCATTGAACGGCATTCACTTGGATGAAGTGATATAGTATCCGAAAGCTTACACTTTACATTGATGAAGCTTTGTATTTCTCCAACCGACCGGATCCGATTGAATCATTCGATTCGAATGATTCGGATCGAACTGGACCGATCACATGCACACAAGAACCTGACACATGAACTCTGGCAAACACTTCATCGGGTCAAACAGCATACATCCGACCTGATCTCACCTAAAGCAATTGCACTTCAATGTGGCCCTATTCTTTAGGCACGTCTACCTCCTTCAAAATCGGGTCAAATTCCACCTGGCCACACAGACATTTTCTCCACTTTGCCCACTACTTCTTCGAGCCCCTCTGGAAGTTTGACATGTGTCATTCGACCTGAGCTACCTCAAAGCCTATAAATACATGACTCCATGGATTGTGAATGGATCTTTTGGCTCTTCTTCAATACGGCTTCCCTCATTACTCTTTGCACACATCAAAGTTGTATTCACCACAAAAGGAATACGAGGATTTCGTGCATAAACTTTATATTTCTCACTTCTTTTCGTTGTAAAACACAAGGATTTCGTGTATAATCTTGAGTGAATTGTACTTGTATAACAAGTTCTTACAGATTGTAAGGCTTGTGATTATAAATTCTTAGGATTTAAGAAGCTATAAAGTGGACGTCGGCAAGGATTTTGCTGAACCACTATAAAATATCGTGCGCCTCCTGTTATTTACTGTTTTTTGCATTCTGTGATCTGTGTTTGTGAGGATTTCACACCGCATTAGGTGTTAGGACCAAATTTCGGTCTAACACATACATATGTGTACACACACATACACACACATAAAAAAAATATACATACACACTTACACACACATATAAAAACATTCATATACACACATACACACACAAATATATATATATATATATGTACATATATATATATGCACATATATATAAGTATATACACAAGTATACACAAACACATAATACACACATATACACATACACATATAAATATAAATATATATACATACACACACATATACATACAAACACCCCCATATACATATATATAGACACACACACACACACACACACATATATATATATATATATATATATATATTTAATAGTAATTGTAATACCTTTGGTATCACACTTTTTTGTCGTAAGCGTGGACTATCAAAAAATACCTCCATATATATTATTAAATCTTAGTCTTGCTAAAAGTAGGATTTGGTCAATATCAATTACCAATTTAGAAATGACTCTCTAATATTGCCTAAAAGTTGGATCTAACACAAACTTTATTTTCCAATTCAGAACAACCATATATAAATAGTAATAAATTTTAGTACCGCTTAAAAGTAGGACCTGACAAGTAAACTTTATTTATATATTTGTTAAAAGCTAAAAAAACATTAGATATTAGAACAATAAAATAAGAATAAAAATCATATGAGTTCAACACAAAAAGGGTGTTTATATAGATCATTTTAATTTGAACGTACTAACTTATAAGATTTATAGAAGGAAAAAAATTCATGCTTAAAGACCATGCCGTAATCCTCATATATAAAATTATGGTGTTCCATCAAGTATACAAACGTTAAGGCTTTTGGGTTTTTTTTATTTGATCTATTGATTATGGATTAAAGGAACTGCAAATAACATCCTTATGAATTTCTACCATATGAAATTCCTAGGATATTCTTCTCTTCACCACGAACCAATGTTTTAAAGGCACAACCTTTGACCCAATCGCGATTAATTTTAAACCCTGATTCTTTATGGTCTCTAAAATAAAATAATCCTCCGTGCGCGGACCTATGGTTTAACCTTATAACCTTGAGAAAAAAAACCTTTGAACTATACCCTTAAAAACTACATCTTTCAAAATGCGTATAACACTCACCAAACTTTCCTTATCCTCACTACCTAGTTCAGTTGTAATTGATATAGTTAATATTATTATGGTTAATTGATATAGTTGTAATTATAATTGATATAGTTAATATTATAATTAATATAGGTAATATTACTATACTCATGAAATCTAAATGATCCATATAATACTAAGTTTATGATTGAGGATTAATATTTTTAATTGTAAGTTTGTATTTCTTGTTAAAAAAGTAGGATCAGTTGATTTGGTATAAAAGGAATCAAATATTGGAAACTATTCAAATAATATTGAAAAATATTCAAATAATAATATTGGAAACAATTACCAACACGTAAACACACTAAAGTGGAATATAAAATCTCATAGGTTCACATGCCAGTTTCATATTTTTAATTTTAGAATTTGACACAAAAGGTTTTTGGTTCGGCAAAAAAATTGTTAATGACGATAGGAATTCTTTTCTTTCTTCTTTTTCTTCGTGTTTTACAATCATTCGCTGCCTCTTCACCTCAAATATCCTCACTTCCTTTCACTCTCTACTAACCTGTTTTCGTCTGCATGATGCTTTGTTGAACCAAGGTTTTCCTTTTTATGATCTAACCCTAGTTTTTTTCCCCCATCTCTCAAATTCAAATCCATGCCCTGGATGATAATATTTGACCACCTGCCACCTGTTTTCCCTTCACAGTTTTGTGTGGTGGCTTCTCCAAAGTTTCAATTTCTGTTGGTTATGCCTCACTTCGATGTTTTTCCTCCCTCGCATATAATTTTCTGTAATGTGTTGCTTCTGGTACCTAGGCGAATTTATGCCCTTCATTGCCTAGTGACCTAACGACCAATGCTAGTATAACTATGTCAAAAGAAATGGCGATGTTGTGGGAGTTCACTCAGCGGTCTGGATACTGGCTTTTGGCAGGAGTTACTTTGGAGAAGTTTCGACTTGTTGGATTGTGGTGGTTCATCAATGTCGAGGTATGACCTAGGTTCGCAGATACTACCTTATTTTCCATAGTTTTCGCGTTTCACCATTTGGTTGTGAAGGGACTGTGGGGAACTGTTTATTCAATATGGATTGGTAAGATCTTGATGGTGAGGAGTAGTTGATAGTACGTGGATGATCTGTGTACTTTTTTCCTCAGTTCATGGCTATTGTTTTTCGAGTTTGGTTTGGGTGACCTTATGTGCAGATTCTTGCATTTAGAGCTTGACACTCTAATCACAGAGACATGGTGAAGCCTAGCTCTCGACATGTTGTTGGTCCGCAGTGTCCTTTTTCTATGAAGTGAGTCTCTTACTATGTGCCTACGGTATGATATATGTCAATTTTTCATGTCAAATCTATTACGGTATAACGAAGACAATAGAGTCGTTACAATAGAGCCGTTAGAGTGTGAACACGTTTTTATCATATTTAGCATGCTTTGTCATTATCTACTAGCCGTTAGGCTCATGCATACTTGGTATATTTAATACTAGCCGTTAGGCTCATACATATTTGGTATATTTTGTACTAGCCATTTGGCTCATAACACTATATATATGTGCTCTTTGTATCATGTTTTGCATCAATAAAAATTGCAATTGTTCCTCTCCAATAACTCTCCTCCTCATCCCTTAATATGGTATCGGAGCCAAATTGCCGAAAGGCTTAATCATCAAGCAGAAAATTGTTTTTGCTTTATGGCCAACAACAATGAAGTATCCTCCGCTATTTCAGGAAGTATGGGGTACAGCGCTCCATCTAACCATCATGACTTGATTAAACCAAAAAGCCAAATTATCACCACATCTCTAGACGAAGACAATTACATTCTGTGGAAATATCAAGTAGAGATCGCTTTAAGAGGGTATGATTTACTGCAGTACATTAATGGGACAATAACAGTCCCACCAGTGACGATAACCAATTCGGAAGGAGAAATTGTGTCTAACACAGACTACACAAAGTTTCAAAAACAAGACAGCCTCCTCTCCTCATGGCTCCTATCGTCAGTAAGTTCGAATTTATTATCACAAATAGTTGGATGTAGCACGTCTTATGAAATATGGAAAACAGTTGAACAAATTTTCAGTTCACAATCAGCTGCTAGAATCATGCAATATAGAAGGGAATTACAAAATTCTAGAAAAAGGAGGCAAGCATGAAAGAATACTTAGGAAAAATTAAAAATCTGTGTGACAAACTAAATGTTGTTGGCCATAAGATCAGCGACAATGAGCAAATCCTATTTATTATTGGTGGATTAGATGAAGAATACGAATCTCTAGTAACTGTGCTAGCCACACAACAAACCTTACCTAATTTACAGTTCGTTCGATCAGCACTCCTTGCTCATGAAGGCAGAATCGACAAAAGAAAAACAGCACAAAATAAGTTCTCTGCCAATTATACCACAGTCAGAAATAAGCAGATACAAGGAGATAACAACAACTATCGTGTGAAATGTCAAATATGCCAAAAGTTTGGTCACATGGCGAACAAATGTTACTTCAGGTATAATTCAGACACAGGTAGACAACAGGCAGGCCAAAATTACTCTTCACAAAGAAGAGCACAAGCAAATATGGCAACAACAGGGAATTCAACTCAAAATAATAATAACGCAAACCGAAGACACAATGCTGCAGATAATGATGAAGTGAAAAATGAAGACAATGGCTTCGAAGAATGGTACCCTGACTCAGAGCGACTCACCACATAACTAGCAATCTTCAAAATTTAAACATTGGGAGCAGAAATTACTCAGGTATGAGAAATTTGCATATGGGTATTGGTAGTACTGCTTGTATCACACACATAGGCAAAGCGACTATCTTTGGGAAAAGACAACTCAAATTAAACAATCTTCTTAGGGTACCTACGATTAATAAAAAATTGTTAAGTGTATCAAAATTTGCCAATGACAATAATGTTTACTTTGAATTTCATCCTAAGTTTTGTTTAGTTAAAGATTCCCTAAATCATGAAATATTACTTCGAGGTAACCTATACAATGGTTTATACAAATTCAAGACTGCAAACTCAAGTAGAGAATTCTGGTACAATAATGCAGATGCTAGTAGTGACAATGACTATATTAGGAATAGTTGCAATAACTTTGATTATGACAATAATAGCAGTGAATGTAACGTGATTAATTCTTGGCATGTAAAATTAGGACATCCTAATCTAGAAATTGTTAAGACTGTTCTGCGTAGTAATAAAATTCATTATAAAAATGTACCTATCAAACACACATGCACGCACTGCCAACTCGGCAAGAGCCACAAGCTCCATTTTAGTGATTCTGAAACCAGCTATAATGAGCCACTGGAACTTATAGCCGCTGACTTGTGGGGACCCGCGCCTCTAAATTCATATCAGGGACACAGGTATTATCTTTCTTTTGTAGATGCTTATTCTAGATATACTTGGATATACATGCTGAAAACTAAATCAGAAGTTTGCAATACAGTTATGCAATTTATAACACATGTCGAAAAACAAATGAACAGTACTGTTAAGGTTGTTCAGACAGATGGGGGAGCTGAGTTTAAACCTCTAACTAATTACTTTCTCAAAAGAGGAATCAATCATAGATTAACTTGCCCGCATACGTCCGAACAAAATGGTTTAGTCGAAAGAAAACATCGACACATAGTAGAGACTGGTCTAACTTTGTTATCACAAAGCTCATTACCCATGAAATATTGGAATGAAGCTTTCTACACATCTGTATTCCTCATTAACAAGTTGCCAACCAAAGTCTTAAACAATAAAAGCCCTCATGAAATGATATACAGTGTTAGACCAGAATATGGTTTTCTGAAAGCCTATGGGTGTCTATGTTTTCCATGTTTGAGAGACTATAACAATCATAAACTAAGTATGAGATCAAGCCCATGCACATTCATTGGGTATGCACAAAACCAAAAAGGTTATAAGTGCATGGACAAAAATGGAAAAATATACGTTTCTAGACATGTGATATTTGATAAAAACAAGTTTCCTTATGCAGAAAAGCAAATCGGCAAAAAGGATGGGGAACAAAACATAAACAATAACATACGGTTCGAGCCATTCATTACTGAACCACCTTCAATTGATAGAAATGAAGAGCAACAACGCACAAGCAATTTAAACACCCAGGAAGAAACTATGGATCGAACAAATGAGCAAACCAGTGAGACACACAATGACTCAGAAGATACAAACATACATCAAAACATGCAGTATAGTGAAGATACAGAAAACAACAACCATGTTGACACTACCAGCAACAATGATACACAGCAGCAAACACCACCACAATCAACTGGACATCACATGATCACCAGGTCAAAGAGAGGCATCTTCAAACCCAAAGTATATAATATTTCTGCCAGTGAGATCGAACCATTGAATTTCACTCAGGCTACAAGATCAAATAAATGGAAGGAGGCAATGGACACTGAATATAAAGCTCTTATAAAAAACAACACTTGGAGCTTAGTGACTCAACCAAAACACAAAAATGTGATTGGTTGTAGGTGGACATACAAAATAAAAAGAAAAGAAGATGGATCTATTGACAAATACAAGGCCAGATTGGTTGCAAAAGGTTACGCGCAACAATTTGATTTTGATTTCAATGAAACTTTTTCCCCAGTCATAAAACCCACAACCATCAGAATTATACTGACCATTGCTCTAAACAAAGGATGGAATGTGAGGCAACTGGATGTCAACAATGCTTTTTTGAATAGGGAATTGACTGAAGAGGTATACATGCAACAACCTGAAGGATATGGTACTGGTGATAAAGTATGCAAACTACACAAAGCAATATATAGCTTAAAACAAGCTTCGAGAGCTTGGTATGAAAAGCTAAAGTCAACTTTGTCTAACATGGGTTTCTCACAAGTTAAATTGGACAATTCTCTATATATGAAGAAGGGCATACATGGAACTGTGTTCATTCTAGTATACGTTGACGACATGCTAATAACAGGAGACAACAGCAAAGAAATAAACAGAATCGTACACAAGCTGGATCAAAATTTCACCATTAAAGACTTGGGGGAACTAAAAAAATTTCTTGGAATACAAGTGATTAGGAAAAAACAATGGTGAATTAATATTATCCCAACAAAATTATATCACTGAAATACTGCAAAGGGCAAATATGCACAAGGCAAACCCATTACCTATGCCTATGATTAGTAACCTAAGACATCTAAGCATAAAGGAGAAGCTATCGACAATGCCAAACAATATAGAAGCATAATAGGAGCGTTACAATACGCAACTATTACTCGACCAGACATATGCTACAGCGTCAATAAACTCAGTCAATACATGCAGAACCCTTTATCAGAACATTGGATGGCATTAAAGAGAGTGTTACGATACTTACAAGGCACAAAACATTACGGCATACGCCTAAATTCAGAAAAGGAACTTAACTTGCAGTGCTTTAGCGATGCCGATTGGGCCAACGATATTGACGATCGAAAGTTTGTCTCAGGATACTGCGTTTACCTCGGTTCCAATATCATTTCCTGGTGTACGAAGAAACAACAGACCACATCAAGATCTAGCACAGAGGCTGAGTACCGAGCGCTACAGCCGAAGTCATGTGGATAGAGTCACTGATGGAGGAGCTTGATTTCACTCCAAGACGAAAGCCGGTCATTTGGTGCGATAATAAGAGCACAGTATCTTTATCTCTAAACCCTATTCAACATTCAAGGACGAAACATCTTGGAATTGATCTCCACTTTGTGAGAGAAAGAACGCATCAGGAAGACTTGCAATATGTCATGTGCCCGCATACTATCAGAGAGCAGATGCTCTCACAAAGGCTTCATCAGAATGAGAGAGGAACTTCGCGTTATCAGTGCAGGCGGAAGCCAGAATGATCAAGGAAACCCTAGTTCGAACTGAGGGGGCATAACGAAGACAATAGAGCCGTTAGAGTGTGAACACGTTTTTATCATATTTAGCATGCTTTGTCATTATCTACTAGCCGTTAGGCTCATGCATACTTGGTATATTTAATACTAGCCGTTAGGCTCATACATATTTGGTATATTTTGTACTAGCCGTTTGGCTCATAGCACTATATATATGTGCTCTTTGTATCATGTTTTGCATCAATAAAAATTGCAATTGTTCCTCTCCAATAACTCTCCTCCTCATCCCTTAACAGTATTTCCATTCGTGGATTAAACTATGTCATTTTATTATATGCTTCTAGTTGCTAAAAGAACTGCTCTGCTATTTGGAAAACATGTGAAGCTCAACCGTGCTAATTAGCTAAGCTACTTTCCTTTTACTGCCAATTTTCCCATACCTCTCATGTGATGTTTGATGGCTACCTTCTGTTTTGTAGCTGTATGGTCACTTCAAGAGAGCTTCCTAGGCTACCTATCGTGTACTCTGTGCCTTGTTTCACTTTCGATGGTACCATGTACCTTTATGTACTACGTATTTGGTGTATTGTGTTTTGTTTTTATACGAATGTAATTGCTCTTCTTCATGAATATTGTAATGTAGTATTGCTCCCTGCGTGGAGACATGGTAGTCTAGATAAAATGTCTAGCTCTTGTGTCCTAACCTAGATAGGATGACGGTGGACGGTCCACATTAAAAACCAAATTTATAGTAGGTTGGTAACCACAAACCTTATCTCTTACTTGTACTTTTTATTGGTTATAATAAAAGTGTTTGCGGTCACCTCAAAAATCGGTCGGTTTTGCCCAAAAAAAATTAGAATTTAAAATATTTGAAATTTGCAAATTTAGACTTTTAATATTCGAACTTCAAAAATGTAAAATTTATTTATTTCAAACTTTGAAATTCAAAATTTAATAAGTTGAAATTTTTGAATTTTGAGATGATGCAATCTAGTAATGAATGAATTATGTTATCTGGATCATGATGTAATGGCTGGACAAACAAGACTAGCTTTGGGCTGCGAAATATTTTTGTAAGGCACAATACATGTATTTTCTTAATTGACATGAGTTCCATTTTAAGAAATACATAATTTTAAATATTCATGAAACAAAATGTCAGAATTTTATGTTAGGAATATATTTGCATCCATTAGTTTATTATATGTTTCCCAGTATAGAAGATTATATTTGTTTCCATTAGTTTATTATATGTTTCCCAGTATAGAAGATTATATTTGTTTCCATTTGTCTAAGCTATGTTTACTGGGAAACATAAACTCATTTTTCTATAAATTTGTATCATTTGCACAGTTTTGAATAAGAAGAATTATTTTCCTACATGGTATCAGAGCCTAAAAACCCTAGCCTCCTCTATCTTTGAACCTTGCGCCGTCAATCATAGCCAATGAACATAGTTCTGATGGATCTGCCAATAGTGGAACCTCTCTAAACCCCTTGACCTCTTCACGTTATGACCCAAACAAAGATCCCACTTCCCCGTATTATCTATCTTCCCATGATAACACAGGGAATATCATTACCCCTATCGTACTTCGTGGTGGACCGCCGTCTAGTAGCGGATAGCAGCGCATTTCAACAGCAGGTTGTCGCACCAGTCCAAGTTCAGCAGCAGGGGCATTGAACGATGCTTTCTCCGGACAGCCGTCGATCCTTGGTACTCCGACAGGTGCGGCAAGTTCCAATGGGACAGACCCCCCATTGACTGCTTCACAGTATCAGCGTCTCATGAGTTTGATTTGTAATTATGATGCTCCTCCCATGTCTGATCGTTTGATGGGTAAGTTTTCCGGTATCCCATGGATTGTTGATATAGGTGCTATCGTAAATGTGACGGGTTGTTTAGACTGTTTGGTTGATCGGTTTGAGTGTTCTTCTTTTCCTGTGACCTTACCGGATGGTGCAGTGATTACATCTAATTTGTATGGCCAAGTTGTTTTGTCTACTGAGTCGGCGATCAACAATGTTCTTTATGTTCCAAATTTACATTGCAAATTAATTTCTGTGTCGCGTTTAATTGATGATACCTAATGTGATGTACTCTTTACTCATGCATTGTGTATTATTCAGGACCAAAGTACGAGGATAGTGATTGGAGCGGGTGAACGGTGGGGTGGACTTTACTATTTTTGTGATGCTTCAAAGGTTACATATTCCGCTATATTGGCAGTACAAATTGGAGATTTGGAGTTATGGCATAGTAGACTTGGCCACCCGGCTGAGAAAGTGATGAAGCATTTACCTTTTATTAGTAGTTCTTTCCATTTAAATAAAACATGTGATGTTTGCCACAAAACCAAATAAACAAGGGATAGTTTTTCAGATAGTAATACTAGATCTTTTAAGTGCTTTGAACTCATTCATTGTGATTTGTGGGGACCATATAATTGTGTTTCTTCATGTGGTGCTAAATATTTTTCGACTACAGTGGATGATTTTTCTAGAGAAGTATGGGTGATTTTGTTAATAGATAAAACTGAGGTATATTCGATGCTTATGAAATTCATTGCAATGGTTAAACGTCAGTTTGATTGTAGTATTTGTCATGTTCGTAATGATAATGGTACTGAGTTTAATTGCTTGAAAGATTATTTTTCAAGCCAGGGTATTCTGTTTCAAACCTCTTGCGTCGGAACCCCCCAGCAGAATGGGAGAGTGGAAAGAAAACATTGACATATTCTCAATGTAGCTCGAGCTTTGAGATTTCAGGGGTCTTTAACTATTGAGTTTGGGGTGAGTGCGTTCTTGCTGTTAGTTATTTAATTAATCGAACTCCCTCTCGATTGTTAAATTATAAGTCCCCTTATGAGATTTTATATGGCACACCTCCTTTGTATGAGAATATTTGAGTGTTTGGGTGTCATTGTTTTGCTTATGATATACAGTCTAAAAAAGACAAGTTTTCTAGTCGTAGTCGTAGATAGGGCTGTAACGGTAACGGTTACCGTTACCAATTCAGTGTTTTTTTTTACCGTACCAACACTATCGGTAAGCCTAAAATAAGAATCGTTACCATTACCAAAATTGTCGGTATACCAATACATCGGTATACCAATAGTCGGTAACGGTAAATTTACCGTTGAAAAAGAGCATAACAAAAATTCAGGCTATGACACAAGAATAATTTTCTGAAACTTAGTCTCAGATTCTAGGCAAAAACAAAATTTTGAACGAAATATCAAATCATGTCAATATATACAACTATTGCCATCACTCAATAAACCAGTTTCACTAACTAAAACCTCCAATTCTCGGTAAGTTTTGCCATTCCACCACAGTTTTATCTCATTCATGCTTTGATTTTTTTCAACTTTTGAATCAAAATTGGACTGACGTTGATTGACAGAGCTGTTTAACCGACTGTTTGGGGAGAAGAAGCTCGATTTCAATGGCCTCACCGCTGTTGCAGAAGGAGCACTGAAGTAATTGCCTCTCTCACTGACTACTTGGCTGGAATAGCTTTGTCGACTTCTCTTACCCGTTGTTCCTACTCCTCATGGTCATGTCTATGTCTCTCTTTGCACTCGTTTTTTTTAAGTATTGAAGAGTTCTCTGAAAAGTAAGACGATGGAGAATGTAAAGAAAAGAGGAAGCCAGCAAGCAGCGGCTGCTTTTGATAGGCAAGTAAAGGAGGAAACCTAATAATAGAAGGCCAAGATCTAATATAACAAAATCCAATGGCTACTGTCAATGCCTGTAGTTTAATTATAGATATAGATTCATCGTTTAATAAGTTTAGCGACCGTTTAATTAAGCACAAATTAAAGGTCCTGCTTTTATTTATCAGTAGTTTGTCAGATTATATGCCTAATTAATTGTTTTGTAACTTGTCGGTAAATTTACCGTTACCAACGGTTTTCAGTTTTCCTTACCGACGTATTTACCATAAATAACGGTAATTTTACCGTTACCGTACCAACAGATTTGGTAATCTAATATTACAAATTCTCGGTAACTTTTAGTCTGGTAACGGTACGGTAACGGTAAAATTACCGTTACCATAACAGCCCTAGTCGTAGATGCATATTTGTTGGGTATCTCGCTGATAAGAAAGGGTGGAAATTACTATATTTGTCTTCACATCAGTATTTTATTTCTCATGATGTTGTTTTCTATGAGACGGAATTCCCTTATGCTTCTCCTATTATTGAGAATAAAAATAGTACAGGGTCTGACTTTGAGGGAGGGTGTTGTCCCTCGGTTTGTGGAGATGAAGTTGCCCTAACAGGGATTCCTGTTGTAGTTCAATACATAATGCCATCCACTGTTGTGGTCTCGAATGAAGGAAAGGGAAAAGAGGTAGGAGCGGCGCCTGCTTCAGATTCGGCGCCTGCTTCAGCCTTGGATGTTGTCTCGATGCAACCTAAGTCCCAGTTGTTGAATTTAGTAGCGAGCTTAGTCGTGGTAAGCGTCTAAAGTCTCGTCCTTCTCATCTTCAGGAATATGTGACAAGTCTCATTAGTCCACCCCCTTATTGTTTCACCTAGCACCCATCCTTCCTCATGTACTTCGTATCCCCTTGCATATTACATGAGCTATAAAATATTTTCTACGCGATACGGAGATTTTCTTGCAGCGATTACTGCATGTGTTGAGCCTACCTCTTATCGTCAGGCCTTGAGGGATGCTAGATGGAGATCTGCTATGCAGAATGAGATACAAGCGTTAGAAAATAATGGGACATGGAGTTTGGTGGATTTGCCTCCTGGTAAGAAGGCGTTGGGAAGTCGCTAGATGTACAAGATTAAGTACAATTCTGATGGTTATATTGAGCGGTTGAAGGCCAGACTAGTTGTTTTTGGCAATCACTAGGTGGAGGGATTTGACAACTCAGAGACATTTGCACCAGTGGCCAAGATGTCTACGGTTCGCACATTTCTGGCTGTAGTAGTAGTCAAAGGTTGGATCTTGCACCAGATGGATGTTCATTCTGCTTTCCTTCATGATGATTTGCACGAGGAGGTGTATATGAAGCTTCCCCCAGGTTTTGAGCATAGCGAACCCAACAAAGTATGTCATTTGCATAAGTCTCTCTATGGTATGAAACAAGCACCACGTTGTTGCTTTGCTAAACTTGCTACTTCTTTGACTGCTTATGGTTTCTCCCAGTCTCTTTCCAATTATTCTTTGTTTTCCTACTGGAGTGGAGATATACGGATTCATGTTCTTGTTTATGTTGATGATTTGATCATTTTTTGTAGTGATTCAGAGGTAGTTGACAAATTTAAGAAATATCTTAGTTCTTGTTTTCATATGAAGGACTTGGGAGTCTTAAAATATTTTCTGGGTTGAGGTAGCTCGCAGTGTAGTTGGCATTTCCTTATGTCAGAGGAAGTATGCATTGGATATTATTGCAGAGTGCAGACTCTTAGGTAGTAGACCAGCGATTTTTCCTGTGGAGCCGAACCACAAGCTTGGGTCCTCTACTAGCCCACCTCTTGAGGTGGGGAGCAATATCGATGTCTGGTTGGTAAATTGATCTATCTCTCTTTTACTCGTCCTGATCTAGCATATGCAGTACATGTTTTGTCCTAGTTCTTACAGAAGCCAAGACAGGATCATTGGGATGCATCATTATGGGTTGTGCACTATCTCAAGAATTCCCCGAGCCAGGGAATCCTCTTGAGAGCTGATTCCGAATTGACTCTATCTGGCTGGTGTGATTCTGATTGGGAAAGCTTCCCCCTTACATGGCGTTTTATTACAGGATGGTTAGTATTTCTTGGTAGTTCCCCTATCTCTTGGAAAACCAAGAAACAGAAGACATTATCATAATATTTTGCTAAGGCTAAGTATCGTTCACTGACAGCCTTGACATGTGAGTTGAAGTGGCTGAAAGAATTGCTAACATGTTTGGGTGTTCAACATATTTCTTCTATTCCGGTTTACTATGATAGTCAGTCTGCGTTGCATCTAGCATAGAATCCCGTGTTTCATGAATGCTTCAAACACATTGAGGTAGATATGCACTTCATTCATGATGCTATTCAGGATGGGACGATCATTACGTCATATGTACCTACTTCTTCGCAGCTTGCTGATATCTTCACCAAACCACTCGGGAAGCATAAGTTTGTTTCTTTGTTGCGCAAGTTGGGTATTTGTGATCTGCATGCTCCAACTTGAGGGAGGGTGTTAGGAATATATTTGTATCCATTATTTTATTATATGTTTCCCGGTATAGAAGATTATATTTGTTTCCATTAGTTTATTATATGTTTCCCAGTATAGAAGATTATATATGTTTTCGCTTGTCTAAGATATGTTTACGGGGAAACATAAACTCATTTTTCTCATTTTTCTATAAATTTGTATCATCTGCACAGTTTTGAATAAGAAGAATTTTTTTCCCAGTATAAGAAGTATTTGCTTAATTGACATGAGTTCTATTTTAAGAAGTACATAATTTTAAATATTCATGACACAAAATGTCAATATTTTAAAATAGCCAATTCTAAAGTTATTCTTTTTTATGATATCTAGTTTTAAGTGTATAAGAAATTGAACTTTTAGGAAATTCAGGCTCAACAACGTAGATTGTAAAATGTCATGTTTGAATAACTTGATTTTTGTTTTTCCTTCCTCAAAATAGTTTACAATTAATCCTCTTGGCAGTAAAAGAATATTTATTGATTTTATCCTTTCTACCAGTATGAGTTTTTTGCAAGAAATCGCTTACTGTTTTCTATAACAGACTCACTCTTACTTACAGAATGAATACAACATTTTTTGTATGTTTTAGCACTGTGTTATTAGTTCAAATTTTATGATCATTACAAGCTATAGATTTTGTCAATTGGTTCATATAGATTCTTTATGTATAACTCACTTTTTCCAAGTTCAAACAGTTGTTTTTGTAAAGTTTTAATGTCACTTTAATTTGTATATATGACATACTCATCTGTTATGCAAATTGCGCCTTTGCGGAAGAACAATAAGCAAGATCTAGATTTGTCAATTGAACACCAATCTAATCTGATAACAATTATTCTATTACATCAACAAAATAGTAAATAACTATAGCAGTGAAACAAAGAGACACAATATTTATACTGGTTCCACTATCATCATAGTGTACGTCCAGTCCAACAGAGAGAGATTTTATTCCACATGAGAGAATTACAAGAGATTACAAAATAAGAGTTTACATATCCAAACCTCATTCAGGTTTAACAAGAAGAGACACCATTGGGGATCACTGGCTCCAAGCCAGGATAGGTTTACACTAAAGTCTACCCCTCAATATATAGCCAGTGCAAATCTATGTGAGTCATCAATTAAATTACCAACATATGGTAATAATATAATGGAGGTAAATTACCATAACAACAAATGTGCAAACATAGTAAGTAAATCAATCCGTTTCTTTAGCATAGATGGAAGAAATTAATCTCTTCATTTATTTCTCTACCACCTCATCAAATGTAATCAATGCATTCCCATTATAAAAATATTTACTTTCCATTCTTTGCAAATTTGTTCCAATCAAACTGTGATTTTGTATCACCAAATTTAACACTCCACCTTGATGCAAAATCACATATCAGCAACACCCCATCTCGAATCAAATTCTCTTCACATCATAAAACTCTTCAACAGAACTCCACCTTCAATCAAAGTCTCACCATGAGATAGAAACCAAAAATGAATATTTGCCTAATGGGTTCCAGCAAAGCTACCCCCCATCACACCATTGTTAACGAGCTCAGACTACGTCCCCGTCCACCAACAAAATGTTGCAAATATCCAAAATAACAAAGAAGGCAGACACCAAAGTAATCTCAACACCACCAAGACCAAAAAATAATTCTCTCAATCGCCAAAAATATCTCTCTCCTGCCACTTAATCAAAACCATTACAAGCTTCACCCACCGCCTGCAAAAGATGCATCTACCACCATGAGCTGCACCACGCATAACCAACGATCTAAAAGTGCTTGCAATACACATCGACACCCGTCTAACACTTGACCTGAGCTCCTTCCTCGATCACCCCGGATCCCTCGAGCATCATCAACGTGAAGACCCCTGTCTAAACCACAATGATCTCTGTCTCGACACCCGTCTATCACTTGACCTGAGCTCCTTTCCTGATCATCTTGGATCCTTCGAGCATCATCAACATGAAGACCCCTGTCAGAAACATGATCAAAACTTCCCAAATCCAATAGTCCCTTCAACACATTAAACTCCATATCACGTCAAAGTTCCCAGATTGGAACGCTCTTTTCTCTCAGCATAATCTCCTCCACTGAAGTCTCCTTTTCTCCAAAATAGTAATAGCATAATCACCACTGAATCTACCAACCTTTGTAGAAATAATTGATGCACAATTTAAAACAAATCGCCTCGCTCTGATACCAATCTGTTATGCAAATTGCGCCTTTGCAGAAGAACAATAAGCAAGATCTAGATTTGTCAATTGAACACCAATCTAATCTGATAACAATTATTCTATTACATCAACGAAATAGTAAATAACTATAGCAGAGAAACAAAGAGACACAATATTTATACTGGTTCCACTATCATCATAGTGTACGTCCAGTCCAACAGAGAGAGATTTTATTCCACATGAGAGAATTACAAGAGATTATAAAATAAGAGTTTACATATCCAAACCTCATTCAGGTTTAACAAGAAGAGACACCATTGGGGATCACTGGCTCCAAGCCAGGATAGGTTTACACTAAAGTCTACCCCTCAATATATAGCCAGTGCAAATCTATGTGAGTCATCAATTAAATTACCAACATATGGTAATAATATAATGGAGGTAAATTACCATAACAACAAATGTGCAAACATAGGAAGTAAATCAATCCGTTTCTTTAGCATAGATGGAAGAAATTAATCTCTTCATTTATTTCTCTACCACCTCATCAAATTCAATCAATGCATTCCCATTATAAAAATATTTACTTTCCATTCTTTGCAAATTTGTTCCAATCAAATTGTGATTTTGTATCACCAAATTTAACATCATCTTCCTTGTTTACTAAAATCATTGACCTAGCACCTACATAGGCACATATTTTTTTTTGAAATTGCAATATATACACACTTGGAACTTGAGATAACTGTATGCACAGCAGAATACTCATTTGATGCGAGTTAGGAGCCTTCTTCGCTCTTTATTACTGCTCCTAAAATAAGTCCAACTTGATATTTAGGTAAAATCATTTACGTATGATAGCTGGCAAGAAGCCTTTGATTGAGTGCATATGTTTTAGGTACTTCACCTTTTTGTTTCTAGTCTTTATGCTTAGTTCATATTGGAGCTCCTTGTTGAAAACATAGTTCGTTATCTATCATTATCCTTGTATATATAATTTCATAAATAAATTGGTGGCATTAGAAGGGGATACATATGCTCGTGTGAACACAATCATATCTTAGCTTCAGATATATATGATTCATTATAAAAGTACTCAGTCGGTATAATCATATAATTAGGACTGTGTTCACTAGAAACTGTACTAATATATCTATAAGCTCAATTATATAAATGTTCCTTTCTCAGATATTTATTCATCAAACTCACATTATACAAACCAGATATATACACTGTTGTGAACGTGCACATATGCATTAGAATGCAATAGCAGTATCAATATATTACCTCCTTAGTATATATTGGCACTTATGTGTTCACATTACTTTGGTATTAATCTCTCGTCTGTAGTAGTAGAGGATTTTTTGTGTGCAGCAGGTTTATGTATCTCCATTCCACTCTGATTTTCTATAGTATGAGGTAGTAGCACTCCGTGAAATGCATAAACAACATTGCACCATCTTCAATACCCCCATTTCAGTGAAACGCTTTTCCATGATATGAGGTAGTCGGAATTCATGCATCGCATCGACAACTCTGCACCATCTTCCCATTTTCTGTCCTAGGTGACTTTTGTTTTGGGAAAATTGCGCATTTGCGGAAACGACCAGGATCTTATTCACCCAATTACTTAAAGACGATTCAATGAAAATAATAACACAGATATGAAATTACACGTACAAACACAAAATATTCCATCCAACCACCTTCTTTATTGATTCACGAAACCAAGTTTTATTTACACTAAATGGATCAAAAACCAAAAGTAAACATATTACAATTGAATCAATAACCTTATTGAAAATGAGAAAGAATATCTAGATGACTACAACTTTGTTGGAGAAGGAGAACAATGAAGAACGACAGCAAACCCTTGGATCAACTATTTCGGTCTTAATTCCATGATATAATCCATACCTAGATGTTGATTTTATAGGAGAATAGAAGGCCTAGGCCAAATATCCAATTTGCCCCTCAAAAGGAATATATTCCTAAAATAACCGGTCAAAAATAGGAAACTTGCATCTTCCTCCGAACTTCAGTTCACACACCTTCTTGTCCACTACAAAGCACTCATCAAAACATATCGTCTTTAAAATACATGTGATTGAATATCACAAATCACAACGCTCCTTCTTGATATGAAATCACATCATCAAGCAAGATTCCAACAATCAACAAATAAGTTGCCTAGCTCTTTTAATGACACCTACTCTCAATTAAACCATTACAAACGCAACCCACCGCCTACGAAAAATGCATCTTCCCCCTGAAATGCACCATGCAACACTAACGATCTGAAAGTGCTTATAATACCACAAGGATCTCTATCTTGTGGATTTTCCAAATCGACACATGTCTTTCACTTGGTTAAAGCTCCTTCCTCAATCTCTACCGATCCTTCGAGCACCATCAACGTGAAGACACTTGTCTAAAACATCAGCAGTGGCCAAATTAACCTCCCCACCTTGTTGTGGACTAGGTTCTTCAACTGTCACTTGCCTTCCACAGTCAACCACAAAAGTAACCAATCTATATAGGTTTCCCTCCTCCAAGACACCCCTAATCATAACACGACCACCCTTCTTCACACTAAAACTCTACATTGAGTATCATCGGTGCAACCACGACGATCCAACTGACAAAGAAATGAAGTTATGCGAACTATCGCGTCTAACTCTGGAGACTTCCCTCACCACACCATCATGCATTAGAAACCGGATAGATCCAATATCACAAACTGATAACTCTATTCCATTGGTCATTCTAATTATGTCAACATTCTTCTCATAAGAAGAAAAATACTTCACATCCTTACAAATGTGAAACCTGCCTATTGAATCCATCTTCCAAGGATTAACTTCGCTAAAAAGGACATCACAAGAAGCATCACTAATGGAACTTGTAGCAAGACCTATATGTGCCTTATCACTACTATCACCATCCACAGCCTTCTTCTTATTCTTCTGATAAGCATTACAATTTCTACATATGTCTCCTTCCTTACCACAATGATGGAAAATTATATCACCTTTACCATTAGCTCATTTCTTCTTCCATCTTGTATCTTTCCTCGAGTCCCTTGCTACTATAGCCTCACCTTTAACTGGTTTCAAATCCGACCCTTTTCTCCTTAGTTTCTCATTCAAAAGTCTGCTTCGTACCGTGTCCAAAGAGATACATCCATAAGCGTTGGAATTACTCAATGAAACAACAAAAGTCTCCCAACTTTCTGAAAGCGAACTCATTAACAAAAGAGTAAGCATATCATCATCAAAATTGACCTTCATATTTTCCAATTGATTGATCGTATCTTGAAATTCATTCAGGTACTCTGCGACAGACTTCTCCTCATCCAATCTCAGTTGAACAAGCTTTTGAACCAGAAAAGCCATACTGGTAGCACTCATTGACTCATACAAAGATACCAACATTTCCCACAAATCCTTCGCGAATTCATAACTAGCCATATAATGGAATACTGAATCATCAAGGTACTTCCGAATCAAGGCATTTGCCTTCTTATCCATCTTTTCCCACTTTCCCTCATCCACATTCGAGGGCTTCTTCCCATGTCCGTCAATCAAATCATGAAGATCGTTAAGATAAAGCACATCCTCCATCTTAGGCTTCCAAATCCGCTTATTTCTTCTGTCAAGATAGTCATCTTCGGAAATGCCATCATATCTGACATAAAAAAAAATCAATTTTTCCAATCCAAAATCACTCTAAGCTTTGTGATGATCTAGCTCTGGTACCAGCTGTTTGAAAAAATGCGCCTTTGCGGAAGCGACCAGGATCTTATTCACCCAATTACTTAAAGATGATTCAATGGAAAAACAACACAGATATGAAGTTACACGCACGAACACAAGACATTCAACCCAACCACCCTCTTTATTGATTCACAAAACCTAGTTTTGTTTACTATGAATGAATCAAAAACCAAAAGTAAAAAAAATTACAATTGAATTAATAACTTTATTGAGAAAGGGGAAAAATATCTAGATGACTATAAATTTTGTTGAAGAAGGAGAGCAATGAAGAACGACACCAAACCCTTGGATCAACTATTTCGATCTTAATCCCATGATATAATCCAAACCTAGATGCTTCTTTTATAGGAGAATAGAAGGCCTGAGAAAAATATCCAATTTGTTCCTCGGAATATATTTTAGGAATATATTTCTAAAATAACCGGTTAAAAACAGGAAACCTACCTTTTCCTCTGAACTCCATTTCACACACCGTCTTCTCCACTACAAAGCACTCATCAAAACGCATCATTTTCAAAATACATGTGATTAAATATCACAAATCACAACATTTTGCAACCGTTTATAATTCCCCTTAGGATAGTTTCCCACTCTAGCATCGCTCTTTTGCTTCATATGCTGTTTTTTTGCATGTCAACTCCTGCATCACACTCTCTGCTTCTGAACCCATCGTGAAGCTTCTCATGTTTCTTTCCTGCATAATCTCATGCATGCATTGCTATGTTCTTCTTAGAACTGTACTGCTCAGCAGTAGTGCTCATCATTTAGGAGATCTCACAACTTTTAGTCATACAGCTTCTCCCATTAGATTTTGCCTTTCCATTATTTTATATATATTAAGTTACATACTTCTAAATAATCTTTGTACAATAGCTTTTATTGGCTTGTTATTCAACCTTTCAGTTCTTTATTTTTCTGAATATTATTTATCAGGCTATATTCCTACAGAAATTGGTAAATGCATATCATTAACTGGTCTACAAATTTATACAATCATGAAAAACTCTGTTTATATTTAGCAATTAGTTGAGTGGTGAGATTCCTTTAATTACGTGGAGAATATAGAACTTTGAAAATATTTTGATTTACAACTGTTCAGGGGATGCTACCTATGCAAATTACCGAGCTAAGGAATTTAAAGAATATATCTATATAAAACAATCTATTCGGTGGAGTTATTCCTCGAGATGTGGGGTTAAAGTGCAGCCTCATCCAGGTTCATTTAAGTTCATGGACAATTGAAGTTCACGTAGAGTCCAAGAAAGGTAAAAAGAGTGATAAATGTTACTTGCTATTTGGGATATAAGTATGGTTGCTATTTGTTTTAGAAGTTAAGGGATTCTAGTTTCCGTATGAACTTTATTTTCTTTTTTGTTATCAATTGGTCATCACGCGAACTAATTAATTTTCGAGCAGTTTGGACTAATTTTTTTATTTTTTATTTGCAATGTTTTTTTTAAAGAAAGTTTCCTGTCTTTTTTAAATATCCACACCTTGTAACTTATATAGATAATTTTAGTTATATTGAGTTATTCAAAATAGACTATGGTATTAAGACAGGGGCACATGACATTTTAGGCTAATGGTATATGATGTTTCATTGATATGGCCATGATAAAATATGTGTACTTCCCCTCTAGTTTCGTACAACGATAAGACATCTTGGTCAAAATTGGTGGAACATTTCAATTAATCGTTTGTTCATTGACAAGACTGAAAATACTTGGATGCTACGACCTAGATCGAATCGGTGTAGGTGCTTCACAATTCGGATGAGGCCATCACTAAGAGGTCGAATCACTATATTTTGCTAACATCGAATATCCCTATTTGTGTATATAATATCGAGGTATAACATGGCACACAATAATGTTTATTTTATTTTAATTCACATACACATGCTATATCCAACAATGTACTTTTTTCTTCTTTTCTCTTTCAATTTACACCAAATGTATATTTGGTTTCATTATTCCTTTTTAATGAAAACTCATTCCTTAAAATGTAAATTTCTAATCCTTTTATTTACACAAAAAAAAAATGTAAATTTCTATTCCTATTTTATTTACATTAAGAAATGTAAACTTATATTTCAATATATTATTATATTGAAAATGTAACTTTTATTTCATATTCTATTTACATTGGAAAATGTAAATTCCAAATCATTCTTTTATTTCTTTTGTTTACATTAAAAAAATGTAAATTCTTTTATTTACATAAATATATATATATATATATATATGATTTCTATTAATATATAATTGTTTGGTGGCGGAGAATTTATTCTCTTACTTAACACCCTCTTATATATTGATAGTTGTCGATCGCATGGCGTGAATTGTCAATGGGGCACGCCAAGATGCAAATGATCAAGACTTTTGTTGAAAAGCATGCCTTGTGGATGATGATCAAAGCACGGCCTGTTTAGGCGTAGTTTTGTGTATAACGTAGCTTTACGAGCCGTTACATGTCGGGTCGGTATGAACAACACACTTTAGATCAGTGCATAAACTATTGAAATCAACTTGGAAAACTTGGATTAACTTAGGGCCCGTTTAGATAGCAAAGAATAAGCGCTTTTTGATTTTAAAAAACAAAAGTAATTAAGTCTGTATGACCCTCTAAATAACTGGGCTTTTGCAAGTTGCTTTTCATCTTATTTCAGAAGAATAATTCTATTTTAACCCCATTTTTTAGTTTGTAGCCCCCCCTTAAATTAAAAAATGTCGTATACCCAAAAAAACACTTAGTAGCCCCCCGTTCTTTCCACGAATACCCTTCCAGCACAAACCCTAAAAAAACACCGCTTTTTTCCATTCACTCATACGTCGATCGAATCATTCTCCGTGGTACTACAAAGCATCTTCTTCCTCATCTTGGCATCCAACAGGAAAGTTTGTTTCGAATTCAAATTAAATATTGTTTGCGGTGGTGATTACGCGTGTATTGCGGTGGTGAAATCAAAATCATCGATTGAGTTTGTGGAGATCTAACCGTTTGAGCTTGTGCTTATGAAATCGGAATTGAGCCATGCAAAATCATCGACATGGAAATGAATAGCAATTCATGGCGAAATCATCCAAATCGGTTGTTGCTGGTTTCTGCAACAACAGACTACCAAATGTGTGGAAAAATAGGTTTCCACGAAAGAGCACTACGTGGGAACAATTTTTCCCACGCAGCGATAATGCGTGGATACCCTTTTTCCCACGCGGTGCCCCTGCATTGAAACATGTTTTTCCACGCAGGTCTAGATGTGAAATACCACCTGTACAGGTCTGCATGATACATTAAATTCAGACATTGATTTTGCTATTTTAGAAATTTGATGTTTTAGGAGTGGGAAAATATGCCAAGGGTAATTTCATCTTTAAAATTTTAAAGTTGTTAGGAGGTTCAAAGTCCGAAATATTATTTCAACTTTTTGGCTGTGTTTCCTGAAATTAGGGTCGCGGCTTGAAATGTGATTTTTTCTTTGTTTCCTCGTTCATCAAAAATCTGGAAGTTCTCTTTAATACTTTCGACAAAGGTATGATTTTTCTCCATTAATTCGTTCTTATTGTTTCCAATTTTCGATTATTCATTCTCTAGTTTAGGTTTTTTCTTTCTGACCCTAAAGCACATAAGCAAATTAATAACAAAAGATGCGCTCATGAAAACGAAGCTAGGGGTAACTGGGCGAGACTCTGGATGCCGAGGGGAAACAGGGCGACATGGGAAGGAAGCTAGGAGATTTTTGATTTGGGCAATGTCGAGGCGGGTGATAGGAGCTGACGACACCTGATGTAGAACAATCGAGGCACTCAGACGCGAGACTTCTGTATGGCACGACGGAAGTTGGCAACGTGAAAGTGAGATCCTGAGTTTATGCTTTTATCAGAAGTTGTGAAAACTATATTGTAAGTAGTAATTCGCTCCCTTCCTATCTCGGCTCATGTTATTGTTCATAAGTTGTTCGCGAAATTGCTCTATATGTTTTTCTTCACATTACCCTCTCATTTTAAATCCAGCTTGCAACAATGGGGTACTTTATAGGATCATCATCGTATAAAAATGTTTGAGTTGCATTTGTTGTAATGCTCAGTAGAACAACAACAAAATGAGATCTTAAAATATATACGGCCTAAAGATAACACACTGAATATGATTGAATATTTTTGTTGATTATCCACATTTTTGCGTTACCATCAGCATGTTATTCATCGTTCAACATGCAGACTTTCATACAGTTTATCACTTATACATGTTTGCTCCTCTTTTTTTGTTTTATTTCTTTGTCTTTGTCATCTTCACTTCATTGTAATTTTCTGTATGGAGATGTTTTACTGATCTAGTTCAAGTCTAAAACAAAAATAAAACATGCGATGTAAAAAGCTTTTTGATGATTTAAGTGAACCCTTGTGCTATGTGTTAGATTTGCAACAGATTAAAGTTTACGTTTTCAAGGTGAATTTTTTCAAGCTGAATTTAAGCAATTTTTGTGTATTTACATTTCAACCTTGCACTTTGTTAGACAACATTTTTTCTATTTAAGACTGCCATGATTCATGATGTTATTACAGAATTTTCTTTGACTTTTTTTTTTTTTTTTTTTTTTTTGAAACTACAAAAGTTTATTTGTTTAGTATTTCTCATATTTTTGTAAAGTAGGTATTATTTGAGCATCTAGAAGGAGTTTACGCCGACCATATTTGCATTTTTTTTGCTTATTTATAAGAACAGAGATTATTCTTTTAGATTAACTTTATGTTTGCAAAGTTTTGCTGTTGTCAATTTATTGGTATTGTTTTATACTAATGGTAAATTCATTGTTATCATAATAGGCTTAACTTTAGTAGTCGTTTTTGTGATGATCAATACACTGCGACTACTGTAGGTTTCTATCTATAGCAGCAAAATTATTTTCAAGACACTGTCATATAGCTGTTACTTTAGTCCTTCTCTTTTTACCGTTATTTTTTATATAAAATAATTTTCTCTAATAGGGTATGAATATTAAAAAAAAAAGGGATAATGATATCAAGACTTTATGGATCTGGGTATTGCTTATTTGCTTGGTCGAACATTCCTCCATGGCATGTTTACGCTTTTAAATTAAATTATGTATTTCAAAAAAGTTTCATTATAACTTGATAAGCACTTTTCTTAGAAATAATAAAAAATGGCTGAGTTTTATGAGAGCTAATCCTCTGTACCCAAAATTCTCTATCCTCTGTACCTAACCAATCAGAATCTCTGATTTTTATCTTTTTGCAATTAAGTCAAAGAAAAATAGAGGGATTAATTGCAAAAAGGTGGAATCCAATGGGTGCTGATTGGTTGGGTAGAGAGGGACAGAGAATTTTGGGTACAGGTGATTTTATTTGGAGTTTAACTTACCTAAACTCATGCGATTATTTCTTAATATTGATTATTTATGACATACTCTTACCATTGCATCATGAATTAGTGAGTTATTCAAATAAGTTGAAGCTATAAACTATTTTTCCTCTCACCGTATAGCATAAAAGGCTTTTTTCCTTTCTTTGCTGAATCATTTTCAGCTTTTGTCACATATCATGGAGCTGTCAAACTATGTATGTTTAAAATCGGATGAGAAAGCATTATAAAATGAACATTTAATTTCATTTTATACACCCGTTTCCGAATTGCAGCTCCAGACTAATATCCGACTAACTTAAGTTGGGTATGTACATATTCTTAATTATCCAGAAGCATTAATAATCTTAATTTTCTGATCATGTATTTCAGTTCCCAGTTTCTTGACTACAAAGATGAAATACCAAACTTTTATGGTCTATGAACTAATATGGTGTTAAACATTGGTGCCTGTGTATATGGAGTAATATTTTTTAGGGTAGTGCCATTAATTCTTATTTTAGTTCTGTCTCATTTATAATTAGTATGAAATGGTGAAAGTCATAATGCTGAAGTTATTAAGTAAAACTATCAATACTGGTATTAAAAAATTAGTTGATTTGTCATCAACTGAATATTATACAGGGTCCATCGACTAAATATGTATCCTCTTTTGATGGTGGTGAACATGACCTCATCCAAACCATATGCATAAATATATGTGGATCTTCTTTTCTAGTTTTGCACATTTCACGGTTATCTTTTTTTGTTCAGTAATCTGATTGACATTAATAACATTTTATCCTATATTTTCATGCACTTATTGTTGGGATGATTAGAAGTATAAATATCTTCATTTCTGTGTACGAATGATTGTGCACTACCTGTTTTCATATCTATTGTATAATAAGAGTAAGAGTAAAAGCCACCATTTAGATTATATTTGATGATCATTGAACTTTGTACATATCATAAATTGATTTAGTTTGATAGTTATGCATTTATTGATATTGAAGTAATAATACTGATTATGTAGCAGGGGTTGGTTTGCTGATTGAGTGCAGCAAGTGTAGTTTTGTAAATTAGTAATGATGGAGGATGCTGCATGTGGTGAAGAAGGATACTGTTATAGCTCGTTCTGTGTCGTGGAAATGCAACAATGAAAACAGGAATGAACAAGAATGTAAACTAGTTCCTGATGATGGCTGTGAACAAGAACGTAGAAAACAGGAACAGAAATGTATTGTAATATTTTTATGATGAAGATTGTAAACAATAAAGGAGCAATGTAAGCTAGTTGCTAAAAAAAGTGAATGCAAATGAGAATGCCTGCAAACTGAAATTTAAATTGCAAATGAAGCATGATTACATTTTATCGTTTGTCGTCTTAGGTTCAATACGTTTGTGGAAGTTTCTAATATTTCTATTATAATGCTTGAAATTTGTTGAAACGATCAGCTTGTATATGTTATGGGCCTATTTTGTTGTTTGATTTTGTAATTTGAAATGGACTTGCCTGCTTTGTTTATTTGTAAGCCGCATGCAAGTATTTATGTTGTGTTTTGATTCATTTTCCATATATTTTGTGGTTTATGTTTTTAGGGTATTTATTGTTTTGTGATTTTTTGGTTAAATATTGTAATATGTACTAATAAATTTGAATTATATAACAAGTGTGAAGACGATGTCTGGAAACCATCATGACGATCTGCTTTGTCATTCTTATGGGTGATTTACCCTTTCCGTCCGCCATTTTTTGTTTTTCTGAGAGGCGGCTAGGGTTAGGGATTAGTGAGGAGGAGTGTTGTTCCTAGATTTATATTTCATTTCTTTCAATTGTTAACGTAAAGTTATTTGTTTGTGAAAATATAAATTGAAATATAATTCAGGTAACCTTTGGGGGATGAAAAACAAAAAATGGAATGAAATATTTTTTGTTTAAATAACGGGTATGAAAGGAAAAATGTGGAGTACAGATAGATTTGACCAAATACAAATACACGCATTACAATCCCAAACTTCTCTATCCACCAATCTAACCAGTCCTATCCAATTGCTGAAAACCTATTTTTTTAGCCTATAAAATATAATGAATATCAGTACATATCACAATTGTACTATTGTATATTTAAGCTTTTAAAACAGTGAAGAATATTGTGCTGCATACTGTCACATGTTTTGCCCAAACACATATATTTATGTTATTCCCCTTATTTTTGAAAACTTGAAACACGTGAAGTCTTTCCCATTGCAGTCGGTTACTGAAATCTGCTTTTTCCCACTTGAATGTGTTATTGAAACATGAGGTCTTTCCCATTACAATTTGTTATCTGAAACAGAATTAAACTGTCCGGTTATCATGTTTGGATAAGATGAGAGAATTTATTAACATGTCACATGAACATCAAAATTCTCTGCTAGATGGGTGTGCATTGAACATAACAGAATTTGTTTTTGATTTCATACCTCGTTGTTTAAACAAAAAATATTTCATTCCATTTTTTTTTTTTATCCCCCAAAGGTTACCTGAATTATATTTCAATTTATATTTTCACAAACAAATAACCTTACATTAACAATGAAAAGAAATGAAATATAAATCCAGGAACAAAAAAGCAGTAATTCATATTTATTTAGTTTTATTCGTTTTGCAATTTTAAAAAAGTTACAGTTCGGTTCGATTTAAAAATAATTGAAATATATATTACACTAGAAATCATAAAATCAAACAACGTTAAGAAAAAAGACATAATAGTTGAAAAAAGAGTAAATTTAAAATAAAACATCATCTTCTTGGAAAAAAAACATTTTGTTGTCATCGAAATCACTTGTCTTTCAAAATATAGTAGTATCAGTGTATTTTTTCATAATTCAAGTAACAGAATGGAAAAGTAAATAAGATAATTGAATAATATGGAAGGGTACATTTGCCATTTTATTTTTTATTTTCCAACGGGGTGGAAAAAGAAAAATAGGGGTGTCGATATAATTTGCCTTTGTATTTTTAGTTATCAATAAAGGGATTTTTTTTTATAAAAAAATTACATATACATTTATATATAGAGAGAGAAGGAGAGTGTAGTGTTTTGTGAACAAGGATTCATATCTTGAATTTCATTCTCTTTTCGTCTTAGGCATTTTAAGGAATTTAACTCATATCAAATGAGATCTCCAGCAAAACAAATGCATATCAAATGTTCATCACGACCTCGATAGTACATTTCGGAACAATCGTGAAATATTTGGAGTTTTTATATTGACTTATATTCATATACACAATTAAAATTATAAATACTAATTACAAGAATGATTTTTTTTTATTTTTTTTTGGAAACAGACATATATAAAACATCAAAAAGGAGAAAAAACTTCTTTTTCCGATGGCTCACAAAAACAGAACTTCAACACAAAATTTGCAACCGAATCTATGACGCAACACAATAACCACACACAAAACACCAAAAAGCCTAAACAATCATAACGAATACGGAAAATAAAACCAAAACCACACTACTCGAGAAATCGCAAAGCTGGCTCCTACCCGGTCCCCATCAAAAAAGGGGGAACCAGACATAAGGTCTCGGGAAGAAATACAAAACAAGAAGAACTAGAGCCAGTCCCAACCAACCAAGGAGAGACAAAGAAACGAGCAAGATAAATCCTACATAGACTTGCAACCCGGGGATCATCCAAAGAGTGCTCCAACCTCATAACAACCAGTTGTTTCAGCTGCACTAATACAGGCAACCGACAAGAGGACCGTCACAGTAGCAAGTGCTCCACAAGAAAAACCGCTCTAATCAATATAACCCACCAGCAAGGCAAAGAAACCATCCTCTCCATCCACAACCTAAATTATATATATATATATATATATATATATATATATATATATATATATATATATATATATATATATATATATATATATATATATATATATATATATATATTTGTACATTTTTTGCAGGCTTAAATGTGAACGCATCTATAAAAAGTAAAGTGTTTTAAAGCACTTCTACCTTTAATGCTCAGCAAATTTCAGACATTTTGGGTCCTATTACTTATGTCGTAGTCCCTTTGTCTAGCAACTACTTGCATTATTCTGAATGTCAATCACAAAAACACAAAGTTTAATCGAAGATTCAAGGTCGGAAGACAAAGCTACTTTTGTAGGTCGAGAATAATTAATTAATAATGTGATAAACCTTACAATTCTTTACTAGCTTTTTGCATACCAAATCCCAGAGTTTACACTTGATAAGCTACAAGCTACATGTGCGGACTTCTTCTAGGGTGGCTCTAAACATAAAGTAGTGTGGAACAAATTATGTAGACAAAAAAAAGAAGGGGGATTGGTCTAAAGCTTTTATCTGATCTAAAAAAAAAAAATCTTGTATCAAACTTCTTTCGAATGTTCTCATGAAAAATAATCTATGGTGTAGACGGATGAAATGAAAATATTGTAACAGCAAGCAATTTTGGTCCACGCATATTGATAACAAAGCTTCTTCTATGTGGAAATTGATTTTGTGTCTAAGAACAACTAGCGAGCAATTTTTTAATAAAAGAATAGCAACTGGACTTCATACATCACCGTGGTTTGAACATTAGGTTAATTGCAAATGTCTGGTTGATCTTCTTGGTTTCAACAGATTTCAGACAATTAGTGACTCCTCCGACACAGTTCAGTTGATAATGTAAGGCTAGTGAGCATTCTTCTTTAACCAAACACGGACAAGCAAGAATGAATTCTATGGAGCATCAATGCCTCGGCAATCTCTTATTTGTTCGATGTAATAAAAAGCTCCAACAAACGTACAATGTGCTCACTATACTGACACAAGTATTTATTTACAATTCATCTTGGGTCAAATACTTTATATAAGCTACTCAAAAAAATTATTAAGCTAACTAGTTATCTTTCAGACTAACATATTAAAATATGGAAGTTTCAATTGAAACGTGGTTATCTTTTAACTAACTATTAAATTGCTATTCCATTATCTAAAGTAGTTACATATTTGGCTTTTGGTTCATCCGTATTTGTCTTGTAAGTTCTCCCTGATTCTCGTTTACAGGTTTTCAAATAGACCAAGGCAACAGATAGGTTGGCTTTTTTTGGGTCCTTCTTTCTTTGTCAAGTATTAGGATTATCAAAAATTAAACAGAATTTTTAACATTTAATTTAAGAATTTACAAATCTAGTTGCTGCCTATGAACATTGTGATAATGATATAAAATATAATTCAATGATATATCAAATTAAATTATTATGTGGCCAATTCAACTCAATTACAAAAAATTAACTTAAAGTTCAAAAAAATACATACTATCTTTTCTTTAGCTAGTGCATGAGTTTTTGGACTCATGGTATGCGCCTCGCTTAATGAATTACGATGCACTGAATTAGTCTCAGCTAGGGCCTCCAAGGGTCGTGCTTTTGTATTTAAGACCCACTTGTGTCCTTCATCCGGAATGACATAGCTGGCTTATAATATATCGAACACAAATTTAAAGAAACAACTAATTAATTGAAACCATACATTTTGGAAGTCAGTTGAACTATAGTTCTGATAGATTTTACTAGAGTATATTCCAACATTTACTGCTTTAACTGATCAGGAGCAACATGCCAATTGATGTAAGTAAGAGACACATTATCCTTTGCTAGTGTCCCCATAAAATTACTTAACTTCGTAATATTATCAGAATCTGGCTGACCATCCTCATTCAAAGCAATGACTACTTTATCATCGGGGATTCTAGCATGCACCTTGATCATTTTTGACTTCCCTCTAAGTTTTTTCAAGCTCATACTTTATATATCGGGTTCCAAAAAAATGAATAGAAATAATGCAGGTTTTTCTGCAAAACTTATAATAGGCACACTCAATATTGCAGTACAGTGCACAGATATAGAAATAGTTTACCTGTTTCAACTTCCATTGCAATCCATTCTTGGTCTAACTTATCAGTAAGATTTTTCATTGTTGGAGTTGCAACATTTTGCTTTTGACATTCCTGCATCGCTAAATAAGCAGCGAATGAACCAGCAGCTTCACAGTTGCTTGATTGTTTGAACATTTTGCTACATATAGGCTTTAAAACTGGTGGATGAGACGTTGTAGGTTTTACAACTGTTGGATGAGACATTATAGGTTTCATCAATTTCCTCACTTTTTCTGCAGTTTTATTCATGTTACTGGTTTTCTTTAGAGTGGGAGTGTGTGTCATCACTTCCTTGCAGAGCCGGCTCCAGCTGTACGGTTGCCCTAGGCAATACGGTGGCCTAAAAGCAGAAAAATGTAACCAAAAAAAAATGGTTGTCCTGCCAGCAGTTGCAAGAAGTTAAAGGGGAATAGAAAATCAGGCTAAAGTACAAAACTGCACATAGCTGTTGCAAGGAATCAAACCCCAAACCTCTAGCAACTTTGCAAGCTGAAGGGCAACCAACCACACTATAAACATTTTTAGTTTAAGTATGCATCAGAAATTTTATCTTCGGTAAAGGTCAGTATTCACCACCACCAGCAAATTTTCTGATGGTGGTTGCTCTTTTCCGGGGGGTTGCTCCAGGCGGCCGCCTGGCGCGCCTAGCCCTGGAGCCGGCTCTGCTTCCTTGTTAGAGCCAGCTTTCTTTGAAGGGGGAGTGCATGTCATTTCTTCCTTCTCAATTTCAAGGGCTGCATTGGCTCGCGAACGAGTTCTCGGTCGAGGTAAAGATTCCTTTGACTTAACAACTTTGATTCTCTATACTTAAGTCAAAGTTCAAGATTATTAATTTGAGAATTTCTACGTTTATAAAGGCAAAGACAATAGTAGTAAAAAAATAATTTTATTATCTTTGATGAATCATCACTATCATCTTTACCATCATTTTATGGGATGTATTCACCACATCCCTCAATATTTTTACCTTTTCCTTCCCTATTTCGTACTACAGCCTCTCTCATACTAGTAACTAATGAAGGCACCCCAAGTGATCTAGTAACTGCATCCACTATAAGAAAATTGATTTTTGTTGAGAAAATCAGTGGCGTTTTTTCTTAAATGCAAGCAAAGGCGTTTTCATTCACAATATAAACGCGGCAAAAAATATTTCACTTTCCCGCCTAAGAAAATACAGTCCGTATAGTAAAAAAATAAACGTAACCACCTATTTTTTATTCCTCTTACATAGAATTTTTTAACCTTCGATCCCTTTCCTTCAAATCGCTCTACCGAATAAATTTCATCGCACCATCGCCAAATCCGTTGTACTCTCCACTCAACAACAAAGTGGAAGCAAACATTAAATACTATCTTCTTTCCCCTCGTCATCTCCTCGAGAAAGCAATCCAAATCCGTAACTACAACGCAACATACATACCAAAGTTTACTTTATATTTTTTGAAAATTTTATATGGCTTCAGCCTCTAAGAGGAGATGCAATTGTTGTATACAGCTCTTATACTCTTGAATAACTTTCGTACCATTGGATTTAGAAAAAAGTTGTTAACATAAAGAGTTAGAGTACTCTCTGAGACTATTGCATTGTTGTTTAATACTGCAGCCTGCAGAGTATAAATCTCAACTTGGTATTTTTATCAGCGGCAAGTTTTACGTAACATGAACCTGAACACCTCCAAGTGGTCAATGGAGCAGACAACCTTATCTAATGGCATTATGAATCTCAATGCGAATGGAAATGGTTTTCAAGCTAATAATCATAGTGTACAAGGAGGGTTGAGTTCTATGCCTACGATTTCTGATTCCTCAGTTCGGCCAGTCAGCAGACCAGTTAACCATTCGCCATTGATTTCAAAAATGACTTCTAGCAGCATGGCTCTGCCAAATTCACCTTTGAAAGTGCCTACCAGCAAACTTACCAGGCATCTGGGTCCGCCTCCTGGATTTACAAACATTCCTTCTAAGCAGCCTAAACATTTTACGCTAGAATCTACGACAAACGGAAATGCATATATAACTTTGATCGATGACTATCGGTGGCTAGACGAGTATCAGCCTTCTCCCATTATGTCTTAAGGGTTGGTTAACATTGTTTCTCTTGATGATACTACCGTCTAGTATAACGTTGCAATGGATTTCCCGTTCCCTTGGAAGCAAATTCCCAATATGCCATCCTAAATGACTGGTGATAAGTGGATGGATTTCAAGCGATATGAGCATGCTCGATTGAATCAGAGCAACAAAAGCCTACCATGATTCCAGATCAATTTCAAGCTAAAACACTGTGGCCACCTTTGTGTGTTACTTCATTTTAACCTATAAATTTTTCTGCTTACATCAACTGGGTAACGATTTAAATGATATGGAAATATTCCGCATGTAAATGATGTTTTTTTCTTCTGTAATCATTCATTAGGTTGAGAGCAATTCTGAAGTGATTGGTCAGCAATCGGTGTTGTCAAATTTGGTCCCATCCTTTCAATCATTAAATTTCTATTGGACGTGGATAACATTGGGACATAGTTGGTGATAGGTCTTGAAACTAGTAAGTTGCTATGGTAGTCAGATTAAACCTTTAGTATTCAAATGCTACAAGTCTATAACCAGTGCAATCACCTCTATTGTAGATTTCTTGTTCATAGTCAACTAAATTATTCATGCACAATTATTGGTGCATTAATGATCTGTTTGAACTTTTTATTTTGCGTATCGATTAAGTTCACTGGAAGATGGTACCTACCATTATGAGTAAGGAGTACTTTAGCTTTCTTACATGTTATTTACTACTTTGGGCTATCTATTGGTAGATAATAAAGTGTTGTTTCAAAATTTCCTGACCTTCGCTGATAGTCAAATAATACAATATGTATGTTAATTTGTGTATTTCTACATTGTATGTAGGGTGTGGAGAACCTCTAGGTCATATGGTGTGGATGGTGGGAACCTCAATGCTAATAACAAAAACACTATATTTCTAATCTCCATCTATATTTCCAATCTCCATCTATATATTATCAAGGGGATTCGTAGAAAAAGACTTTACAAAAGTGGCAGATATTTTTGATGGTGTTGTTAAACTAGCTATGAAGGTCAAAGCTGAAACCAAAAGCAGTTCTTAGTGCATCCCCAACGGGAGGGGGGGGGGTTGGGTTTGCTCGTGGTCATTCGAGGGGGTTGACACGAGCAAACCCCCCCCCCCCCAAACGCGGCCAAGGGGTAAAACCCTCGGCCGGCGTTGAGAAAGCCGGTTAATGTTAACCCGACTCTCTCAACACCGGTTAAGGGTTTTACCCCTTAACCGTGTCGGGTCCCCCCTCTCCCCTATTTCTTTCTTGCACCCGTATTCGCTCTGAAACCCTTCCCAGCCGCCACTCCTTTCTTCCTTCTTCCTCCGCCGAAAGCTCCAATCCTCTTAAAAAAAAAACAATGAGAACATTGGGTAAAGCTATATTTGGTTCTGGAAGCCGTAATGCCTCCAACAACAATGCACAAGGGGAGAATGAACCGGTTGAAGACTCTAGTCCGTCCGACGCTCGTCGTTCAAAACCTGTTCGGAGAAGACGGGTTGCTAAAGCCGGTGTTTATGCTGCATTGGATCCACATATCGATGTTAATTTGTCTGCAGAGAAAAAGTTGGCTGATTTTCGCGAACTGCCTGAAGGGGAAAGACACCTTACCGATAACTTGAAGTCGTATTTTGAGGTATAACTTCTTAAACTGGTTAGTGTATTAGTCGGTATTTGATCAAGAAGTGTGTCGTACAAACATTAGTTATTTTTTTGTATGTTTTAGGCTCGTAATGATCGTACACGAGGATCGTGGGTTAGTATCGTCTGTTTGTATAAGACGATTCGTGCGTATGACACAGACAGAATTATTGCAGGATATCTTAGAAGTATTGGTTTTGGAGATTTCTTGAGTACGTATTTTTGATGAACCCACTTACATATTACGTATGTTAGAAAATGAAATATATTTTCTTGATTTTAATATTTTTAATTTGCATCCTTAGGTATTGAAAACCTGTACAATAACGATGTTCAATTATGTGGTGCTTTAGCCATGTGTTGGTGGAAACGACACATAGATTTCACTTTAGTTTTGGATAGATGGGTATTACGCCACTGGATTTTACCATGCTTACTTGCATACCAATTGGTCAGGGTGCCACTTTACCATATGATGAGATATATCAACAGTATGATTTATTGGTTAGTATATTTCCACATTCGAACTTACGAGGGGGAGGCTTAACAAACAATCATCATATCAGAACCTCTTTCATGAAGCAAGCCGTAATGGACTTAGTGGAACGTCAGCCTACAGATCACCACTTAGAGATTCTTGATTGTTTGTATTATATATGATGGGTAATTTATTCTTCACGAATTCATCAAACACATTGCCATGTGGATATGTAGCTGTTGTTGTCGGCATGTCGTTCGACAGTACTCCTATTTCATGTGACTGGGGTACGCCGATTTTAGCTCATTTGTATAGGGGTTTGGACCAGCAGTGCACTATTAGGACTCGTGGGTCGTCGATTACAGGTTTTTGGGAGGTTCTGCAGTATTGGTATTTTGAGTACTTTCATAACATGACATTTTCGATATTGGATCCTACACTATCACTTTTTTACCCTCGTGTGAAAGCTTGGTCGCCCGATAACCGACGGGTTGTACCAGGAGGTGATTGCCGTCATGTATTTGCAGTGGCTCGTACTCAGATAGAGATGGGGACCACACGAGAGTCAGTTATGTGGCGTCCTTTTGTCGATTCCCCGTTCTTGCTAGGCCCAACACAGCAACACGCTCTATTTCTGTCTGGTAGACGATTTCCTCTGGTATCGGCCCCACCTGGTTTAGGATGTTACTGGTACTTGGGTGAGCGCTGTTGGCGACAGTTACGCGATGTCGACGTTGTTCCCGATGATCCCCACCCTGATACAGGTCATTTACGGGTTTATTCCAGTGCTGATTTACAGCAGTATGCCGGTGACTGGTGGCCAGCTGATAGATTTATCATTACCGATAGAGATTACATTACTTTTTGGGGATCTTTTTATGAGCCTACTAATATGGCAACGTTTGTACATGCCGCCGGAGTTGATTTTGTTTGTCCTTCCGCCTACACTCCTTTTGGTGATCTAGGTGTTTTACGCGACATGTCTCAGAGTACCCTTACTATGTATAGGCCTCCTCAGGCTCCTCGTCATCAGCCTCCTCAGCCCCCTCAGCCTCCTCGTCAACACCCTACTCAGCCACCTTACTCGACTACGCCGACGAGTTATGGTTGGACCGTGGGCATTCCTGGGACATCTGGTCCAGACACATATGTTGATATTTCACGGCCTACTGTCACACAGTTTCCAGATCCCGCTGTTCTTCCCTACGAGGAACTATATCGTATGCATGTTGGTCTTCGAGATACGATGTATAGAAAGCATAAGCGCGCAGTTGATGAGTTGACGGCTCGCATTACCGAGCTAACTGCTGCGGATGACGAGCGATATCATCCTGTACGATGAGTAGATGACGATGATGATGATGACGATGACCATGGCTATAGTGGAGAAGCAGCACCTCTTGCGGATGATTCGTGGATATTTGGTGATATACCTTAGATTCAGTTTACGTGATATGTTAGTATTGCTATATGTACTCGTACCTTATCCTTTAGTGTGTTGTAGTTGTAATTTTATGTAGTATGTGCGATCTGGTTGTTATCTTATTTGTTAGACTGTGATGGTTGTATTGTAGTTGTATGTGTGTAAAAAGCATCTAGTTTGGGTTTAGTGATTGTATTGTATCGTTATCTTCATGTCTCTTTCTGTTGTACTTGGTAACGTATCCTGTTATTAAAATTACTCGTATTGGTTATTTTTAATAATAACACAAATAGATCAAACAATAAACTTAAGGATAGAACACCGATACATTCAACAATAAGCGTAAAGATACAAAAGCTTGTAAAGACACAACAGGTAACGGTGGTAGATTCAGTACGCAAACACATTAATTGTTACGCTCATTCAAAGCGGTTTGAAGTCGCCTATTCTCTTGCTCTAACTCGTTGACGTAAGAAATTGCCCTTTGAGGGAAACGCTCGTCTATCCACTCAAAATAATTGCATCCGTTAGGCCATAGGGAGCATTAATGGATCCTGCGACCTATATTCTCTCCATCCGTTCGGACTACCACCTCTACCGCGTAACCACAGTGGCAACAAACGGGATAGGAGTTAACTTCCTGCTCGTGAGGAGCCTGGTTAACTGAAACTCGTCTTACCTCTTGATGACCTACATCTGGTGCAGTCGTAGTACGAGGGACTGTAGACGCTTGTAAGCGTTCTTCAGTTATAGTTTGGACTACTTGATGACCTACCTCTGGAACAAGTGCAACTGGTGGACGAATCGTCATGCGGGTGAACTCCGGGTAGACTTGATGCAATTCCTCATAGTGCCGCTCTTGGTACTCGATATTCCAATCAATATCTGTTCTTGGACTTGAAGGAGGACGCTCTGGAAAGTTTTGATCATAGTTCGAATTCATTGACGATGGCCATGACCATGAAGACATTTTTTTTATTTTGATGAAAAGTTTGGTTCCAGCTAATAACAACGTAGTAACCGTATATATTTATAAGGACAACATGGGGAGTAAATATGAAATGTTGCAATTCCTAATACGGACTTGTCTACTATGGGAATCTGTTTACCATTCAACGTTGTAGGGTTAAATTTGTAAACTTTATCGTTTCAAATTCCAATACTGACTGGTCCATTCGCTGGACAAACATGATAAAGTGACAGAAAGGTGAAAGTGATAGAAACAAACTTTGTAATAAAGTGACATAAAGATAAAGTAACGCCAAATTCCAAGTAGAAGGAATCCACCCTATCCACAGAACACTATACACAGTACACTATGAAGTTGAAATCGTTTTGAAAACAAATTTGAAATGGTTTATAAAATACGTTTTAAATGGATATCGACGAAATATATATTATATATATAATATATATATTATATATATAATATATATATTATATATATAATATATATGTTATATATATAATGGCCTGAATAGAACGCGCCGTGCAGCGGCAGTTCGCGAATTTCGACCATTGACTTCAAACGGACATTACGGGAGATCCGACCGTTGGATTCTCCTAAAGCTGGAACCGTTGAGTTCGTATCGAAAAGAGATTTCTAACAATATTATAGATTTGAAATCTAACGGTTGGATTTGGAATTATGTCCAAATCAAATTTGGAAAAGGTCGATGTAAGTGCAGTTCGATGGCCGTTTATGGAAATTGACGTTACTGGCCTTGATAAAATTAATAAAAATATCAATAATTAGTGTAAAATCATAAGAAATGATTTTGGAAAGAATTGGGATGAAAAATTCCATACTTGAAAAGATAAAAATAGATTTTCATCGAAATGAACTAGTTTTGAATTAGAATAATAAATCCAATATTTTTAAAATAAATAAATTGGATTTGAAATGGTTTTAGAAATAACCAGGATTTCCAATATATGAATTGGAATGAATTTGAATCGAAATTATGCTCGGAATGTTTTGATATTGGATTTCGTGATTATACGGAGATTGTGGAGAAATTTCGAAGATATATATATCGTTATTACAATACGATATATGTTGGTTTCAGAATTTGATATTGAATATAAGCCGATATATTTTCTATTCAGAGCCTTGTATTTAATATCAAATTATATTTTGGGTTCGCCGTGAATGGTATCTTTAATAATACTGTTCTTGAACCGAATGGAGTTAAGAAAATTAGAAACTAACTGGAGATTAGTTAAGTTGAATGGTTTCCTGGGTATTGATCTGATGTTGGTTTCGGCCTTCAGGGTTAATACTTAGGGGATTGTTCTCTTACTAATTTACGGTTAGAGGCTAATGTGAATTGGGTTTATTGTGAGCTGTGTTTTTAACAACATTCGTTCTTTAACTGGATAACTTAGATTGTATGCATTGGACGTGGAATGATTGTTAAAAATGGGAGATCAACGTGGTTTCCCGTGTATGCTGGGCAGCTTAGATTGTATGCATTGGACGTGGAAAAACTGTCCAGTTGCACTACAAGGCCAATACAGAGGCCACACAAAAAAGGCAACGTTGGTGTTAGAAGCGGTCGCTTCTTTCGATTTGTACATATGGCACGCATTTTTTGGTGTTCCTGGATCATTAAACGATATTAATGTTCTTCGTCAATCATACTTGTTTAATGATTTGTACAACGATCTGTCATCGCCGTGCAACTATAAAATTGGTGATACAGACCATTCAGTGGGTTATTATTTGGTTGATGGTATTTACCCGAAATGGAAAACACTGGTGCAGGCATTTAAAAAGCCGAACAATGCCAAAGAGGCGAAATTTACGCAACAACAAGAGAGTCTAAGAAAGGACGTAGAACGAGCATTTGGAGTTCTACAGGGACGGTTTCATATTTTAAGAAATGAGGTGCACTATCACGAACAAGCAGTTATATCAGATATCATGTACTGTTGTATTATACTACATAATATGATAGTTGAAGAAGAAAGGGGGGATTCGAATTACAACTTAAAAACTACCCGGATATAGCAGTGGCGTTTAGAAGTAAGTCGTACAAGGACCCGAATACTTTTGCCGAGTACTTGCAGCGTATCCAGGACGTTAGAGATCCCCAAGCACATCTACAATTAAGGGACGAATTAGTCGAACACTATTGGGAGCATGCCGGCAATCATTAGGAAGTGGTGAACTCTATCTGGATGTTTAAGTTAAATTACGTTCGTTGTTTAGTTATATGTTTTCCTTAATGCTTTAATGTACCTTTGCTTGCTACAGTGATGAAATATTACGTTAATGTTCTAGTATTACAAGTTCATGCTTGCAAGATTGCTAGTGACAATTAAAAAAGGAATTTCACACACATTTAATAATCTTTTACTCCTACAACATTGGTACTTAGTAATTAAAAACTACATAATGACAAAGCAACAAACAACTACAAGGAAACGATCAAAACATAAATACGTCCTATCCCATGCGTCTTCTATGGCACACTTCTAGTTCTTGCTCCAGTAACAATCGTTGCATCGGATTTAATGTATCCATATTGACAGTCATTAGTGCCTTGTCATCAATTCGTTCTAGGCGAGCTAATTCACGCTCCCTAACATCCAGGTCACGCTCTCTTGATATTTGAAGTTCTTCGTGGCTACGCTGCTTCTTCTTGGATCTCTCATCTCTCTTAGCTTCCCTCGCTTTCGCCAAAAGTCGGTTTGATTCTTCTGAAGCTACCATTTGACTGTGTATTTGTTCGTAGTACGAACTGTAATCTGCAACTGTTTTTTCTTACCTTTGTATTTACCAGGAGGCCTACCACCAGAATTTGTAGAAAAAGGGTTGTTTTCTTGAGGATCTGGACTTCCCGGGCTTGATTCCGCCATTGGCCTTCTTGGCATAAATCGCGCTGCAGAATGTTCTTGGCGTATAGTGCTCCATTTTTCCTCTCTAGATAAGATGGCGTAGCAATTATGCAAATTGAATGGTTGATTTTTGTGTTCTGCCATATAAACTTCATTCGCACTCTTTAGCTGTATGTGTTGACGAAACGTAAGGTGGTAATATTATACAGTAAACCATATTAACCACTATTTAAGTAATCAAAAATTACCAAGTCCGTCTCGTTGGCACCGCTTTGCTGTCTACTTAGTAGTCCAGCCATAATCCGATTCCAACTTTCACAGTTAGCGTTGATTCTCTTCCACGACTGTTTCAAAGAGTCGACTGTTCTCGATGGGTTTTCGGGACTACGGCTGTTAAACAGTCTTGAAACAGAACTCCAAAATGAATTATCGGACTGACTAGTCCCTTTAAGATTGTCTTTGGAGAACTCCACCAAACAAAACGCAAGTTCTGCTTGTTCTTCTAGAGACCATTTCACTATTTTGTTTGATCTTCTCATTGGTTTGTTGGGGAAAACATCTGAATTTTCAGTATCATCGACTTCTGTTTCTTCATTCAAGCCACTGTTATCTCCAAACATACAATTCAAATTTCTTGACAGATTTGGAGAAGTTTCAGGCGGGACTAACCGTTGTTGGCTGCTTGGAGAAGCGTAGTGATGCTCACTACAGTTTTGCTGAAAATACGCGTTTTGACTGAATCCAGAATTTTGAGTACTATGATAATGATTGGAGTTTTGCTGGGATTGATAGAAATTCGGGCTCTGTTGAGGATAATTAGAGTTCGAAATATTCGGGAAGTTACCATAACTGGAGTGTTGATTCTGCTGGAACGACGGATGGATAGGAAACTGGTTGTTGTTGGATTGATTAGGGTGTTGCTTCTGTGCAGAATTGGAGACACCCTTCTTTCCTTTACCAATGTTTGACATTGCAAATAAGTTGAACAGAAATTGAATAAAGAATAGAGGTGTGGTTTGATGTAGAAATGTTGTGTGTTATAATGTACAAAGAAATGCTGTATATGTAGATTAAAATCAAACGGTAACATAAAACAACGGTAATATAAACAACGGTCAAAAAACAAGTAAAAAAATAAATTAAACCGGCTTCTATGAAGCCGGCTATGGGGGGAGATAAATTAACTCCCCCCCCCCATTGTCGGCTTCTTTGAAGCCGGCTATGGCCGGTTGCTGGAGCAACCGTTTGGTTGCTCCAGCAATCTCCAGGGTTGCCAAAGCAACCCTGCCCCCTCCCCCCTTTGATTCCTGCGTTGGGGGTCGGTCGGTTTTCAACCGACCCCGCGTTGGGATGCTCTTACAGATGATTGGTATTATTTTGTCTTCTTGTCAAATATAACATGAAAAGTTGGTTTAGAACACGTTTAATGCATATATACAGGTGGGTTAAAACTTAAAGACTTTGTAGCCACTCTTGCACCAGATGTTATGCAGTCAGAGACTACAAAACTTCGCTAGTACAAGAGTAGGCATTGGGTTTAATGCTATCCAATGTTACAACATAATGGTTGTAAGCACTTAAAATAGTTTTATGTTCCAACATAATGGTTGAAAGCACTTAAAATAGAATTATGTTATCTGTATGTACAAATATGTTAATGCCTTACATGCTGCCTGAAATTGAAATAGTTCAGGTAACTTCACATTTTATGAAAATCAACATTGATGCAGGGACGGACGTGTGTGTTTACTGCCCTGGGCTACAGCCCGGGTGCAGATTTTATAAAAAAAAAACAATAGCTATTAGTCAGCCCAATTAACCCACTACCCAAATAAATTAAAATCAGTTCCTTTTCTTACCGCAGAAGAATAACGGTGGCTTCATCTTTCTCTTACCGCTGGCTTCATCTTTCTCTTACCGCACCGAAGCCTTTATCGTTTTCTTCCCGTAACGCAATTATCATCTCGATTCTCTTGAATCTCTTCCATTCCATTGCTGCTCAAACCGATATCGACTGAAATAGGGGTAATTTCTAAACAAAAATTTCTTTTAATTTCATTCTAATTCCAATCAGTGATGTTCAATTTGAATCAATATGTTTCCGCTGATTTCTTTTAATTCAATTGCATTTATCATTGATTGCAACGCAGTATACAGTTATCATCTCTTCCATTGCTGTTCAAACCAATCTCAACTGAATTAGGGGTAATTTCTAAAGGAAAATTTATTTTAATTTCATTTTGATTGCAATCATTACTGTTCAAATTGATCAATCAATATGTTTCTCTTGATTTCTTTTAATTCCATTACAGTTATCATTGATTGCAAACTTCAAATTATTTGTTAAGTTGTATTTGATTGAAATCCTTAATTTGTTCATTAATCAGTATTGTTCAAATTGAATCAGTATGTTTAAAATTTTATTTTTAGAAAAATTATCTAATTGCAGTAAGTATTGTTAAAACATAAAGATGTGCTTAATTTTATTTTTAGAAAATTGATCTAATTTAATCAATTTTTTAGGTAAATGTCAAACTCAAAATCTAGCAAAACATTGTTTTCGTTTTACAAGTTGAAAGAAGATAACTCTTTGGATTCAAAAAATGAAACTTCTCCAAGCTCTACCGAACAACGTCCTTGCAAAATTCCAAGAATCATAGTCGATAATAGTTGAATCTCTTCAACTAAAAACACAAGACATTGTCAATGCTATGAATCTTGTTATCACTACAAAAACACTCCTTCAAAGGCTAAGAGACAAAGGTTGGCTTCCTTTCTTTGAGAAAGTAGAAGAATTTTGTAAGAAATGTTTCATTGACATACCCGATATGAATACATCGTACAAAGTGGGCACGTCTCGTTCTTGCCAACAACATGATGATATTAGTGTTCTTCATCATTATCATATTGATATCTTTAATGCTGCTATTGATTTTCAAATTGTTGAGTTGAACACTAGGTTCTCTGAAGGAGCAATGGAACTATTAATTCTCAGCACCGCTTTGGATCCAAGAAATACTTATAAATCGTTGAAAATTGATGATATTTGCACTCTAGCGGAGAAGTACTAACCGCAAGATTTCACACTCCAAGAAATACATATATTAAAGTGTCAACTACAACATTATGAACTTGATATTCCTTCTCATCCAAATTTCCAAAATCTATCAACCATCTCTGAGTTGTGTAAACAATTATTTGAGACAAGAAAGAAAGACATCTATTACTTGGTTGATCGACTGATTTGTCTTGTTTTAACTCTTCCAGTTTCAACGGCAACGACGGAGCGGGCTTTTTCAGCTATGAAACATGTTAAAACTACTCTACGGAATAAAATGGGTGATGATTTCCTTGAAGATTGCATGATTATCAACATTGAAAGGGAACTTGCTGAAGATGTTGACTTGGATTCGGTAGTTTGTGATTTCAACTTACGTAAAGAACGTAGAGTCCAACTTGTCTAGATTATTGTATCTACTTTTGTATTTATCAAAGCCGCACATGAGATGTACACCTATACCTCATGTTTTTGTAAGCTTTTATTGACATATAATTAAAAACTACTTTTTGCAACTTTTGATACCATACACCTCTATTTTTTTCAACTCTCTAACTTAGCCCAGGTCATATTGAAATCCTGGGTCCGTCCCTGCATTGATGGTTCCATAATTCATATTGAAGGCCAAATGCTTCATATTCATTTCAAGCATCCATCCATGATGAAGGACCATCATCAGTCAATGACGATAGCTCGGGGCATAAAATTCATCATATCCACATTCATCCATGCAAGACAAAGCATTACTCAAATTTGTCTGTTCAGCGATCTCTCCTGATTCGATTTCAGAACAACCAGTATTTTCTGAACTGTTCCTTTACATTGCAGCAGCTTTGGCCAGAGCTGCCTGGATGTGATGAAGAAACGATGAGGCAGCTTTTGGGTTTTAGCACACGAAATGCAGGAAGTTGAGCATGGCTCTGGTGCCCTTTCTAGTTAATGCAGCGACGTTATGTGCCCATGTAGCCATTTCACGTTTGTCGAATGTGCCTAGCCATATGCAATATTTCTTTCTTGGTTATCCGATTTTCGATAGCCATTTGCCCAAGGCATGTATTTAACTCCTTTTTATATTCGATGATTGCTCTCTTTCGCCCTCTCCTTCTTTTTCATGACAGTTTCTACTTGCTCTGAATTGGAAGATGGAGTTTGCAAAAATGTTTAGTTGAACGAATAGAAGGGAAGTATATGATCTGAAGTATGCAACGATAGGCATGTGAGTTATTTGACATATATATCACATCATATAACAAGTTTGACTTATGGGATAAAATATGCAAGGACTTTATATGTCAAGTCTGACTTATGTGATAAAATTCTGCCATATATCAAGTCTGACTTATAGGCAATCTTATTTCACAATTTTTTTTGGAAATTTTCAGGTCTCTTAACGGCTAATTATTTTTAAGTGCTAGTACATCATGGACTGTTGTTTGAATGTATAATTATTAAATGCTTAATTTGTTATGTGTGTTTCTTTAGTTGAATTAAATTATGTAATTGCTTCGATTGGTCATGTCTTTAGTTGCTGATCTAAGCATGTCTAAACTTATTTGTTAGCTTTATTATACCATCTGGACATACGTGTATGAGCTAGGTTGTAAATTTCAATCTCAGAATATGCCAATGCACATTTAAGAACACTTGGAACAATTTTAGCAGTCCCCATCATGTAGATGATACCCTTTGCATAGTTAAGAATACTTGTATAGTTATGATCATTAATAGTAACCTAAAATTTTATATATGTCATTCAAGACATTTTTGCATCTCTTATTATTTTAATATATGATTCTTTTGATCATTATAGTGCTGCTGACATTTTTTTTTTCAAAGTGAGACTAAAACGTTTCTCATTGTTACAGGTTTTTTATTGCAAACTCGTGCACTTGTTACATTATATAGTGTTCCGTTCAGGTTTTGACATGCTCTTTCTTTTCCTTAAGTTATGTTTTGTTATTTGTTAGTAGTTACTTTTCATTATTTTCTCAGTCTTTTGTTTGGTAATTTGTTTACAGATAGATCAACCTTTTTGAAGACATCAGCAATAGCAGCACTACTTAATGATGTTTGCTCGGTAACTTAGTTATTTCAGATGTTTATTTCAGTGTTTAATGTACTTTGGTTATGACATTGTTATTGGTAGTCTGGTTGTGTATTTTGTGGATGTTTGAATGTATGTCAAACTTTTTGTCTTGACACTTATGTATGTTGTGGATTTTTGAATGTGTATATGTATCTTGTGGATCTTTGAATGTGTACGTATTTTGCGGTTGTTTAGCATGTTATGTTCAAAAGTATATGTTTTTGTATATTACGTTGTCAAATAACTGGAGGCAAAATTATGGGTAGGTCTGGAATATTGTGATACGAATTGAGAAAAAATGGTGGCGGAAAAAAAATGATATGGAATATTATGTTTATTTGTAGCGTTTAAAAACCGCTACAAATAAATGGTTAAAGTAATCAGGAACCCTTGCGGTGGCGTTCACTAAACTCTACAAAAAAAGATACGTGAACGTCATTAAGACAATATCGTAGTAAAGAAACCTTTTCGGTGGAGTTTCATAGACACTACAAAAATAACATTCATATCGTTTAAAAAACGCTATTAAAAACAAATATTTAGTGGCATTTATAAAAGTGCGACTAATACTCAATGATTTTTAGTGACTGTTTTCTCGTAACAATTATCGAAACGCCACCAAAAATGGTTGATAGTATTTTTTAAGCGCTAAAAAAAATCATTTTTCTTATAATGATCATTTTCTTGCATACGCGCGATTATGTCTTGTTCATACTTCGTCAACACTGATGGTTGTCAGAACTGTAAGCATATTAGCATTATTATTCACCATCAATGATAAATTTAAGTTCGTTAACCAAATAGAGTCAACATATAAACATTTCTTGTATTTTTGACGGAATATGCATAGAATGTTATGACACTTGGAACCCTAGTACAACATAGAATGCAGGCACAAAGAACCATAGTTACTTGAATTAGCTGCATCCCCCATGGTCGGAATAGGAAGATACAGTAATAGAAAACAGTAAAACTAGTAGGACAAATTATGTACCATTTAGTATATAGTTTATATATATATATATATATATATATATATTTGCTTCTACGTGCAATTTTTTTAATAAAAAGTCGTTCGAAATACAAGATTTCAACCTGATTAATAAAATTGAAATGATAACCGAAAAGTACCTCAACATCAGCTTCATTTTCTCGGGTATCATCATCATTATCTGTTTCATTTTCTACATTTAATTTCCTCCTAGCTCCTTTGTCCGTCACACTGACATCTTCTTTACCATTATTCATATCAGGCACCAGTGAAAGTTTCTTCCTACCTACTTGTGGTGACTTGTTTTTCATCATTTTGTGTTGCTGCTGAAGTCTATGTGCGGTAGTATACTTGTGCTTTGTCGGTTTCTTAGCTGAACCTATAACAATAAAAATAATAACGGTGGCCTTCATAGTTCTTTGCACACACACACACACACACACACACACACACACATATATATATATATATATATATATATATACACACACGTAAATGGATCTATATTGCATATACATATATACCTTGAATTATGTTTTTCTTTGGCCGTATGATTACATATGGCTGCATTTGAATCAACGGCTCAATGTTTTGTCAACGGTGTTATCAATGTAAAAATCAACTTCTTCTTCCTTATTGCAGTCATCTACAAATTCATTTACGTCCTTGTCATTCAACATCAGTTGCCAACCACCCCTATTTCTTTTGCTGATATAGACTTCTCATATTTCAGTGTGATCAAGGCAATCCTTTACAACTCGATAATTACACTACATGAAAAGCAATCCACGTCCACGCGTTTCACTAAGAAAGATTTTCCACCCATGTAACATGTTCTTTAAAACTCTCCGTCATAATGCAACCGGATATTTATAAATTCATCCATCATGTACAAAATGAATACATTAGAACAAGGTACATGCATGTTAAAGTGAAAAAAAAAACAATTAACATTTTAGACTATAACAAATTTAATTGACAATAAAGAAAGCCATTAAATCATAAAACATGTGAATAGTATAAATTGCGTTATGAAAAAAGAGTGTCAAATACATTACTCAAACATAATAATTTACAGCTAAAACAAAAAGTGCCAAATACATCATAAATTAGACAACAAATTAGACCAAAATAATGCAATAATAAAGAGCAATTTTTTTGTCCTAAGAAGACGGAACAAGCAAACTTCTGTTTCTAGTTGTATTATGAGGACATCGTCCCTAATCCAACCCCCGTCAACAACTTTTGGTTCTAGTTCACCATCTATGCAAATATCATGTGAATACGGATTGTTCATGTATTCTTGCATTGCATTCTGATTTTCAGTATCACACCAATCTCTCGGCAATTTTTTAATAACGTAATGGTTGTTCTTTTCAGCTGCATCTTTCAAATAAAATACTTGCTGCACTTGCGAAAACAGGACATAAGGATCAGTTTTATGACACTTACTAAAATTTACTCGAGTAAGACCATATGAATCTTTTTCCTCTTGGTACCAGCAACACTTAAAAATGACCACTATGAAAGCTCCCCAATAATCAAGTTCAAAAATTTCTTCGGCTGATCCATAGTAATTGACATCACCAACTATTGGGTTTTGGTCTTTCGAACTGGCAAAGCTGGTGGTTTTAGCGGTCAAAAATATGCTACTATTTTGTGTGGTACATCGAGAATCTCTAAATTTTGTATGGAATTTATATCCATTTATTACATGACCGGTAAACTTCCTAGCTACTCGATTAGGACCTAATGCAAACACCTCTAAATCTCTTGAAATATTGTGCTTTTTCATAACATCTTCTTTTAACCAATTCCAAAACTTTTCGATATGTGCGCATTCCCTCTTGTATCTTCTTGGATTTTCAAGATCATCCACAAAAGCTCAATGCTCCCTAAATAATATTTAAGGTCAAAAACTATGAAATACATATATTAATTTATAGTTAAGGAAAATGAATTAGGAGCTTAAGCGATCAAACTCTCAATTTCCTTATTACCAGAATTGAACATGATATAGCGATGTGTTGCCTTCCAATCTGCATCTTTAAAATTGAATATTTTTCCTTCTTTATTCTTCTTTATTCCAATATGATATTCCAGATGTGTTGGACATCTTCCAAAATCAGTCGACAAATTTTCTATTCCTCCATCAACGCTTAAAAATCTTGAAAAGAAGGTCGCACACTCTTCTACCAAGTAAACTTCTGAAATGGAACTTCCGGTCTGTTTCTATTTCAAACATAAGATTTCAACTTTACTAGATATCGGTCAATTGGAAACATGCATCCAAGGTGTTCAGACCTTCCCTTTTCGATTTCTATGCATAAATGAACACGAAAGTGTACCGTTATATCAAAAAATCAAAAAATATGGAAAAATCATTTCAAAATGACAAAGTATCTCGACAAATTGTTTTCACTACAAGAAAAACCGAGATTAGCGACAGATTTTTAGCAGCGGAAAATTCCGTCGCTAATTAGCGGCGGATTTTCGAGGAATCTGTAAGGGATATTATTCAAGAATTTTATTTCAACTTATTTTAAAATATAGGGGTTTTTACCCTCAAGGACAAAAGGAACAATTTTTTTTCCATAAGGACAAGAGGGCAAAATTTTATCCACAAGGACAAAATTTAGTGTAAAGGGAGAAATTCATGGGCCCGCTATAATTCATCCCTTTATACTAAAACTTGTCCTTATGGACAAAAATTTTTCCCCTTGTCCTTATTGAACAATTTATTGTTCATTTTGTCCTTCAGGATATTTTCCTGTTAAAATATTACCGTCGATTTCTTTTTTCTGTCGCTAAACCATAGCAAATTGCAACGGTTTAGCATCGTCGTATTTTCATCGTAGAATTCCGTCGCAATTTGTGACAGTTTACCGTCATGTATTTTTTGACGCTATTTTGCAGCAGGTTTTCAAGGGATTGATATGCTTATTCTTTATAAAATGTTTTAATTTTATGTCTTAACTAAGTAATTGATAAGTAAAAATAAATTTTAAATAATTAATGTTAATAATTACTAAATAGTTAAGAAGTAATAATAATTAATAATATAGACTAATAAGTAATTTCTAATAATCAATGATTAATAAGTTTTGATAATTAACAAGTAAAATTTATTATCAAGTGTTTAAAATTCAATAATTATAATTGATAATTATGTTTAATAGTATTTATTCAAAAATTAAAACTTCCATTTTTTCTAAAATAAATATAAAGTATAAATATAAACTTTTGAAGTTTTCATAATTTTGAAATAAATATAAAGTTGTAACAAACACATTTTTAAGAACAAGGAGTTTCCTCTAGTTGCAATAAACAAACTTTTAACAGACTTCATTTTCTTACCAGTTGGAATAAAAATATTTTTTACAAATGATTATTAATATCAAAATCAAAATCTAATATAATATTGAAAAAAATCAAAGTTTTAGATAATTTTAAATTACATGTAATATTAAAATTTGTGTAGAATTCAAAAATGTTAGAAAAAAATGGAAATTTAAGTTTTGTAACTATATATTTTAGTATTTGTTGAAAAAACCACCTATTGCTAATCATAAATTCCTAAAACTTAATAAACACAGATCTACGTAAAAAGTATGAAAACCTTCCTATTACTAAAAAAAAGTGGCATCCTAAAATTTTAGATCCTGCTCTCATTTCATTTTCACCGCTCTCATTAATAAGTAAATATAAATTTTAAATATTTAATGTTAATAATATATTAATAATAAATAATCAAACCGACTTTGTCGGTTTTTCTTAATTCTACTGAGCGTTTGATAACTTCCGTCCGTCTCAAGCTTTTTTACAGTATCCATTTTGTCCTCCTTTGTATGATGCATTAATTACAATGTCTACTGAATAATCATGACAAGCCTTATATATCAATTGCTTGTATTTTCTTTCTTTATGTGCATTTATGACCAGTTTTAATTAGTGTGTAATTACAATAGTCTTTTTTGGCATTTTACGAATTCTCTTCCACAAATTTATCATTTGTTGCCCATTTGTAATTGCTTTAAATTAACTTACTAATTCTAGCGTCTGATTATTTTATATGACTATGAATTTAGTTTTAGTAAGTCATCGATTATAAAATTATTTTGATTTAGTTTATATTTGTAGAATAAGGAAAAATATAAGAATATTTGTAAATGCTATTAAACGCAATATTATTGATCCAACATTAGATGTTCCAATTTATTATGAGTTATATTTTCTATTTTTAACATTTTTCTCTTTGAACCGCTATAGTAATAGTATGAATAAATTACTATTAGTGTATAAATGTATCATAAAAACTTTCCAAACTCAAATATTGATCATATAAGTTAACTGTAGGAATTGTGCAAATGCTTGATTATTATCACATGTTTTAAGATTCATGAATGGTTGTCTTAGGAAACAGAAACCTCAAAATGGAAATAGAAAATGCTTTAATTTAGTATTGGTAGCCGAAACAAAAAAAAGAAGATTAAATACTCTACTAAATTTATTAGTACATAAATTTGGCATTTATTATAATAGCAAATGTGATACTTTATAGAAGTTGAGCATTCAATTGAAGCCTTAATAGTTCAAACTGATAATATCTAGAAGTCGGTTTTCCCACCGTTATGCTGTTATATTAGTAAATAATTACTATTAAAATTAAATAATATTAAATAGTTAGTATTGATTAATTATTAATTACTATAAAATATAAATAAAAGGTAATAATTAATAAATAGATTAATATTCAATGTTTAATTAAATTTATTTTGATAATCAATGACTTTCTGCTTGTTCATGATAACAAACTTTTTGATATAACAAACTAAAGCAGCAAGTTTTGACAACATTTATTCCTAATAATTACCTACTAACCTTGTAATCGCTATTCAAAAAGTTATAAAAAACATTGGTTCCAATTAAATAATAAGTTACCATGAATTGTTTAGAAGTAATTTTACTTTTTACATATGTTTGTGGTAAAACGATTAAAAATATTTATTATTTCTTATAGTAACAAACAATTTATAGTTAATAACAAATATTAAGTATACTGTTAATTAATTTATAAACGATAATTAATAATTTATAATTGAAAACTTAGAAGGGTTAATTATCCATAAATTATAATAAATGATTAAAAATAAATAATTTTTAATTCATAATTATTGTTTATAATCACTAACTAAATTTAAATTTAATATTTTATTATAGTTAGTTATGAATAGTTAGTAAATTAGACATAATAATAATCTATACTTTAATTTTTGTTTGATGCTAGTTAATGCTTTTGGCTCCAAGTTCAAATTTCAAATTTTTACATAAGTTTAGGCGGAAAGGGCCAAAAAAATTGGCTCCAGAAATGAAATAGTTTCACCTTCCACACTCAAAACTAACGCTGCATATCTTTTTTTTCCCCAAAATAAAAATTACCCCTTCGCATTTTAATGGCCTCGTCCTTCAAAAAAATAATACGTTGATTACTTTCCCCTTCTACCAAATCGCAAGCACCCTAATCTGCCTAAAAGTCATGGCCTCCTTCACCACAAAATCAAATCGCTCCTTCTTCAATAATCCAATTCAAACACAATTCCCATAACTGAATCTCCAGGTATTTCAAAATCGATTTATTCTAATATCTACAGAGGTTATTGGGGTTGTCGCTGAATTCTGGTATTCTTAGAATTGGAAGATTTTTTGGTAGTTTGAAGTGTGAGATCTGATTAAGTTGGTTATTTGGTTTGACAAAGATTCAAGTTTGAACCTTTTGGTCCCCCTTTTCAACTGTAAAATGATATGGTTGATTCAATCCTTACGTAAATAGGAGTTTTAATCTATTTCAGTTACGATTCTGTATTCATAAACTTGTACCTGGTCTTTTAGAGCCTATGGTCATTACGCAAAATCATAGTGCAGTAACAACTGAAGAAAAAACTGCCATGGTGTTCATGTTTTGATTCTAGACACCAGTAATTGTATGTTCATCAATACTGTGAAGTTACTGATGACTAGAAGACGTTGTTACCAATTGATGCGTTCTTTCAAGTGCTAGCAATTTACAGTTGTCTTCTCGATGATGCTGCAACAGTTTTCAATGAAACTTACATGCTTAACATGAAGGAGAAATTAGGATATATTATTTAATGTTGAAACCTGCATGCTGACTTAATCAAGTGCTCCTGTCATATTGAAACCTGTATGTTGTACATGATACATTTAAATATGAACATACTTTTAGCATATATTATTTAAGAAGGGTGCCCAGATTAATTTTTTAAAAAGGAAAGTGCTTGGCAAACAGGCCTGCAAAGGGAGCAGTCCATGAAGCAGCTTTAAGGGCAAGTATGAGGGTACAAGTTGGAGACAATGTGGCAGCATGGAAAGTATGGTAGCCTGCACCTTACTCTGCGTCGATAACCTGTATGCTGCTATATCCCTTTTTGCTTTCTTTGTCTCCATAAGTTAATGCTGGTTATATAAGAGTTATAGCGCATAGAAATATCAAGGGTATGAGGTTCATTTTCTGTTTTAATTTTTTGACTGCTTGTTTTGGATGACTTTTATAAGTGGGCGAGTTGAGTTGTGTTGGGAAAGTTGAGGCAGAATTTGGAAATATTTCGTGATGGTGATGATGTATGATTATTGTTTAATAAATAAGTGTGGGTAACTTTAGAGATGACCTGAAATGTATTATTACTTTATTAAGTCGGCATTTGCTGAAGTTTTAATCATCATTTGAATTTTGTATTGCATTGAGTATTATTTTATATTTTTGTTTATTTACATATGCTACTTTTACCATGTAGACTAGGAGACGTCTTGATGGAAGTGGATCTGGAAAAAGATTAACTGCGCCTGTATCTCAAGCTAGCCAGTTCCTGATCCTCATCAGCTCTTGGATGATTTGGAACAATCTCTTAAAGAAATAGCAGATGCTAATTTACGGTGAGTGAAGTATATCCCTGAAAAAAGCAAGTATATTCGTGGATGGTCGAAAAGAAATGGCAGGGATTGCAAGGAATGAGTTTGAGGTGAAGGAAGGTTGTGAATAGTGAAGCAATAGATTTGTTCTAATGAATTGATGATATTGATTTTCTTATTATAACATACGTAAATTAACGAGAGTAGAATAAGATTAGAAAATATTCTATTTGAAAAAAATGTAATATTGAATGTTGATTATGAGATGAGTGATTAATATAATACATTGATTATGAGATGTGTGTGTTGGTATTAATTGTGTTGTATTTACATTAGGAATTGTGTATTGAATGGAACACAAATTATGTGTGTGATGACTATGTGTGTATGTGTCTATATATATATATATATATATATATATTTATATAGACAGATCAGAAGGGGAATAACAGTGGATTACCAACAAAAAAAGGGAGGTTAAGTTTACCTATTTAATTTTCGTCGCTAATCCCTTGGTAATTAGTAAGGATTTACCAACGTTTTTTATAAATAATATTTTATTATAAATTAATTATCCGTCGGTAAATAGTCGGTATATAAATTAAAATTAAAATAATAAATAAAATTTTATTTTTATTCTAAAATTAGTAAAATGTCGGGAAACTCATGCTAAATTCCTAAATCTGACACAAATACCGTCATGGTTTTTAGTGACCACACCGTTATGTAGGAAATCCATCGCAAAGGCCTGTTTAGCGACGGATTAGAAGCGGATTCTGCCGCTGCTATATGCAGTTTTTCTTGTAGTGTTTGGCAGCCTCCTAATATCATCCAATTCGATAACCTTGCTCCATAGTCCTCTACGGAATGCACTAAATATGATCATTGATAACGTATCCTCAGGTTTTGACGCTTTCTTCATGGAAATTTGTAACAAAAAGTGGAGTATGAAATGTGCATCATGGCTTTTATATCGCATAATCGTTCTCTCTTTTATGTGCACGTACTGACTAACATTCGTGGCACAATCATGGGGAAGTTTGGCATTCTTTAATACAGAGCAAAAGATTTCTTTTTCCTTATTTGTCATATCAAATATTATAGCTCTAATTTCAACATGATTTCCATCACCACATTCAACAAGATGAAGGGCCTTCTTTATTCCCAACTTCTGTAAATCCTTCGAGCGTTTATGTGATTCTTCGACATGTGACCTATATTAAGTGAAGTACCTAATATTTTGTTGCATATGTTCTTCTCTATGTGCATGACATCCAGGTTATGTCGAAGCAGATTATGACACCCATATGGTAAGTCAAAAAGTATTGACATTTTTGCCATCACTTTTACCCATGTTCTTGGTCTTATCCCCAAACTGATTTTTGTACCCCTTACAATAACTCTTCAATATCTTTTTCTGATAATATTTCTGGACTGCTCCCTATTTCAATTTCACCATTAAATCTCCACTTATCCAGCCTCCACTTATGTATCTGATGAAGAAACTTTCTATGGTTCATATAACACATTTTTTTGCTGTGCTTCAAATAATCTGAAGAAGTTTTATAATGGCATACTGGACACGCTAGTTACCCCTTCATGCTTCAACCTGACAACATAGCATATCCCGAAAAATCACTATTGGTCCACAAGATGCTTGCACATAAATTAACATTCCCATCAGTCAAGGAATCATAAGTTTCGATGCCAACATTCCATAACGCTTTCGATTCCGCAATTAAAGGCTGCATATACAGTCAATACTTTTCTTGGGAAAATTTGGACCAAGTATTAATGTTGAAAGAATCAAATTCTCTTATTTTATACATAACCAAGGCAGAAGATTGTATTTTACCAACACAATTGGCCATGTACTATAATTTGAATTCATTGAATGATATGGTTTAAATCCATCAGCTGTTACACCCAATCTAACATTTCAATTTTCTGATGAAAAATCAGGATAATGAGCATCCATCGTCTTCCATGCCACACCATCAGCTGGATGTCTTATTTTTCCATCTTCATTTCATTCCACTACGTGCCATCTCATAAGTTTGGAAAATTATTTGCACATAAACATCCTTTCTAACCTTGGCCTTAGTGGAAAGTACCTCATAACATTTGTCGGCACTTAGGGAATCAACTTTGGTGGATCATTATTATCAGCGATATCTTTTTTTCTTTTAGAACCTACCTCGAGAAACCACAAGTGTCACAAACCTCTTTATCTTAATTCTACGCCCAATATACCATGCAATTGTTTGGGAAGGCATGTATTTTATGGTAATCAATACCTTAGTCCTTAATGACACTCTTTGCAACATTGGAAGATAAAGACAGCTGGGCATCTGGAAAGGCTTCTTTTATTAACTTTAGTAATTCCCCATTGTTGATTCACTAAGTTTTTGATTTACGACAACGGAAATGAAGTTCAATTGAAAAGTTAGTATATATATATATGTGCGTATGTGTGTGTGTGTGAATGACTGAAAAATAGCCATTACTGGACCAGTCAACTAGTCCATATCCAGCCAGTAGATTGATAAGGGAATCAATAAAAGAAAAACAGCAAATAGCAGCGGCAGAAAACGCTGCTAATCCGTCGCTAAATAGGCTTTAGCGACGGATTTCCAACATAAAGGCTCGGTCGGCAAAACCCTTGACGGTATTTGTGTCAGATTTTGCGACGGAATTTAGCATGAAATTTTCGATAATTTACCGTCATTTTACTAATTTTATAACAAAAATAAATATTATTTGTCAATTTACTTTTATTTTTGTTTTTATTTATATACCGACGATTTACTGACGGATTATTAATTTGGTATAAAATATTATTTATAAAATCTGTCGGTAAACCCTTACTAATTACCAAGGGATTAGCGATGGAAAATAAATTAATATTTATAATAAATTATTATTTATAAAAAGCGTCGGTAAACCCTTACTAATTTCCGAAGGATTAGCGACGGAAAATAAATTGAAGTAAACTTAACCTCACTTTTTTTGTTGGTAATCTGCCGCTATTCCCCTTCTGATATGCCAATATATATATATATATATATATATATATATATATATATATATATATATATACACAAAAAAAAAACATCATTCAACTGTGAACACTGAAATAAATAATATATTAAAAAAACAAAGATAAATTAGCCAATAATATTAATTTAGAACTAAAAAGAACATTCATAATCACATACAAAAAACCATAATATCTATAATCTTTCATCAATTCATACACCAAGCTAAATTATGAACAACAAAACTATTCAGTTGGTGCTAACATGATCCCAAATACAAGCATATATCATCCATAACCATACTAAAACCACATAACGTCATATTTACATCAAAATAGGTATAACTAACAAGATTGCTCAAACGGCGTAAATAGACTCGAACCATACCAGTCTGGCATTATCCCTAATCCATGTACATTTGTCCTGAAAGGTATCATCATCATATACACCTAACACATATTTCAACATTGGAAGCATCTGTCATATGCAACAAAGCTTTGAGCTGATCTTGAGCTAAAACCTGCATGTAAGCAAAAGTTGGAACCTTTTCCTCCCTCACATTACCAAAAACATAAGAAATGTAAATAGAAATGCCAAGATTACCATAAATTTAAATTACAAAAAAGTTTAGGCTTGAGGGAGATAACATATGGTAGCTACCTTGGTAGAGAATATATATATATAGTGCACAAGATACGTTATTTTGGGAAAGTGCCTCAAGAACAGGTACATTGTAGCACAATGATTTTCCACTGGAAGTCGGTGTTGCCACAACAGTATTTTTCCCAGAAAGAGAACCCTTTATAGCTTCAGCCTGCACAGTATGAAGTGCATGGAATTTTAAACCACTAAATATGGATAACATAATGTATGTAAAAGTTTAAACAAATTTATCTTCAGCCTGCATACATGTTGGAATTGTAATATTTGAACATGCATCTAAATATGGATTTTTTTAGCATAAGTTTTTAATATCATTTAGCTGGTGAGTAAATGTCGATTTAATGACTACAAGACATGAACTTGTCTCCTGTGTTTTTTATTAGTATTGAGATTCGAGAAAGGATCAATCCAAGTATCATCTTCTTCCACAGCTCTACCCTACCTCTTTTGAAAACTATCAAGCTCTGCTTTTGCCATTCTTCTAATATGTGAAGTTAGAAACAACTGTTTACCAAAACTAAAACAAAGAAATGGTATATTTAATATTTAATGATAGGAAAGCAAAGCTTTACCTCAGATAGTGAGTCAAATGCTCTGTTCCTTTGGTGTGTCTGCAAAACGCGAGCTATTAGAATGATATTATGCCAAAAGTCTAATGCATGTTTTTCTATAACTTCAACAGCATCTCCAATGATGGGTATATACTACAATTCTTCTTTAAACCTCAAAATTGCTTACAATACTATAATTATTTTATTTAACTTATACGTCAAATTACATTAAAAAAATAAATTAACATGAGGCTGGTAGCTACTAGTATCATCAGTATACATATCCGGGTAAGCGTAACAACTGAGCAAAAGCCCCAAGAAGACATAGTAATACAACTGAGAATCCAAAAGCGTTAAACAAACTTACAAAAGCCATAAACCGACAATAGTTTTGATATACCAGATCTAGTTAAAATCAGGTAAAAAACCCAAAAAATGCCAAATAAACTGAAAATGCCAAGCCTTATGATCAAAAGATACCAAAAACAATAACGACTACCAATCATGCTAGATTCAACTCCACTACCAGCAGAAACTCAGCCAAAACCAGCGCATAATTTCCATCTACCACAAGACGAAAACCCAAAAACCAAAGAAACCACCTGAAATCACCATTAGACGCAAACCCTGTCAGACTCCAAAGCTGCATCGAGCAGATCTCGTACCAAGAACCAAGACCAAACTAATTTTTTTGCTGTGAATATAGGAGTGGCATAAGGAACATCTAGGTTTGGTTAACCATAGCGAGCTAAAGGTCTAACAGACAAGGGAGAAATCAGCGACAGAGTTGGTAAGGGGAGCTTAGACTTGGTAGGGAGAAGGCAGTAGAGAAGCTTAGGTTAAACACTTAAACTAATAAACAGAGAGAAACACGATGGGAAAGCCAGGAGAAAAACTAAAATAGCGAATAAACATCCATAAAAATTAAATGAGAGCTGAAAAGGAAAGCAACATAGGGAAGGGAAGGTTTGGGGAGAACGGAGAAAGGAAACCGATACGAAACGAAAGATATGGGAAGACGTAAAAATGTAGATTTGGAGGGAAGAAATAGAGGCAGCTGTCCCCTTTAAAGCTCTACATCGTTTTTGTCATTAGATCCTCAAATTACATACTTATTAATTACTGTTCAACTAAAACTGCTCAAAGTTGGCCATTATAACGTTCCTTTTAAGAATTTTGGAACAAGAAATTGGCAAAGGGTTTTTCTCGTTCCAACGTAGACTAATTTGTTGATAAGACCAAACCTAGGTATAAGTTAGCATGTATACTCTAGGCGCATGTTACAAATCTAAAAATCTTGATGGAAAAAAGAGGAGTTATACAACAAGATGTAACCTATTCAATAGCTGATGCTCCCAATGTCTGAACACCTTGACGGAAGATGTATTCGCTATCAACAACTCCAATTTTCTGAGTTCGATCATCCGGAACACTATCCAAATTTCATATCCATTTCCCAACCATGAATTAGATCGTCCTGAATAAGATGCAAAACACAACGCTAAGCAGATCATGATAAAACTGGTGCCATGACTCCACCATTGAGGACATATGTGGCTGAGTTTTCATTTTACAACGCCAATTTCATTTTGAATCAAATGAATATATATATAATTATTCATTTGTGAAACTGTATGATTTAGTAAATTTTAACGTATATAAAATCATACAAAATATATTTGAAACATATATATTAAAACCACATTTCCCATTGATGATCAATTTCAAAATTAGTGTTTACAAAGGAAGGCATCTGAAAACTCATAAACCTGCTACTCATAATCACACAATTTCTACAACCTGAAATCTCACGAGTATGTTAGCTCCTGCTCCTTCAAATCCAAAACAATGTGAAATTCAATTAATTTCTAAAATCTTTGCATATACACAAAGATGGAATTAAGTATAACTTTTCATAAATTCATGCATATGTATTTGTTTCTCTTTTAAATGCCATTATGAATACCCTTTTTAAGTTTTTTTTTAAGCTAAAATGAGTTAAGAATTATATTGCAGTGGCAAAAATATTCACCTAATTTTTCATATATTTACGAATACAATAAAGATATGTAGCATATATCATGTATCATGTATGAAAGGTCAATACACACAGGTACTAATTGCCAATTTCTCATAAAAAATATAACATATATCACACCATTTGCGAAATGTCCATATACAACGTCAATATTTATAAGAAGTATAAGGTATTCTAGGATCTTACTTTAGCCAGTCGTGCTCTGATCTCATCCATTTCCCCATCATCATCAATGCCCTCTGTGAATGCTTTAGGCTGCATTGAAAATAGAGCAAAAAATGCAAAAATATTAAGTAAGGTTCAAAACGCAATAGCATTATATATATATACACACACACACACACACACACCATATTATAGAAAACTAACACGAAAATAGCTCTGATGAATTTCTTTGAGCAGCTAAAGGTTGTTTTATCCTCTTTCCTCCTTGCATCTGGAACTGTGAAGCAATTTCACCTGCAATGGCAGCGAGCAGTTTCTCAACTTCTTCTTCGGTTTCCACCTCAATGTCTTCGTTGTCGAGAGTTGTATCAACAACATCATTCACCATTTCTTCAATCAATCCTGCACGCGCGTGCATACACACTCACTCACATATATACATATATATATATATATATATATATATATATATATGTGTGTGTGTGTGTGTGTGTGTGTGTGTGTGAAGAATCTTCATTTGCTATAGTTTATGTACGTCACATACAAATTGGATGTTCATCATGCCGCTGCGTACCCAATTACAGATTAATATGTCAATTACTTTCATCGGCCATCCTTGTGGAATAGAATATTCACCAATACAGAAGTAATGCTTTGATATTGTCACATTTTAAAAGGGAATTTCTCTCATATTCCCTGGGTTTGGGAGTCTTTAGTCTACTAAGCCTTATACATTTACAACTATTATTGTTTATCACGTATGTTTTATTTTTACTATAACCTGACATTTAATATCCCTTGCAAGATATTACATATCATTCATTTTTATTGTGCAAATTACCACTTTTTAGGATTTATTAATAAACAATAGTATCTGTACCTAAGTGGAACATGAATAGAAGGCGGCCACATTCATTTACCCATGATATTAGCAAACGTAAGCCGGGATATATATGCAATTTTAGTCTAACACTTTCGTAGCGAAAAACAAGGTGAATAGTCTACAATCACGATCCTTAAATTTCTTCTCATTATGTTAAGTGCAGTTGAAATTGCTCATACTCATTATTGGAAAATCTTCTCATGATTATGTCATGACAAGTTATTGATTTGACTCTGAGAAGCATCACCATATTGATGGTTATTGTCATCTAAAGATATCGACATCTCATAATTATCCTTAAACGGAAACTTTTAGAATGCAACTGCTTAACTTGAAACAGTTTGTGTGATTCATGATTCATGAATTGTGCGAATCAGTTTTTGTGCATTTGTGAAAAACGAAAATGGTGCCCTAAGAATTTTTGGGCCCCAAGCGGCAGCTTTACCCGCTTTACCCAAGGGTCGGGCATGCTGTGAGATGAAGATGGAAATAAGAAATACACAGGTGAAGTGGTAGAGGGAAATTTTGAAGTGGTAGAGACAATTACCAAAATTTAAGCATAGTTGGTTCATTCCGTAAACCAAGTTATACAATTAGGCCTAATGGAGTACCAATCACACTGCATATCATGCTCGATGCTTCTGAGTCTCAATGCTCCATACTAGTAGCTCTTGAGCTTCTCCTTCATCAAATCCATGTCTACAAGGAATCAACAGAACAATTAGCAGATTAATCACAAAGCTATTATAGTTCCTGAATCATAAACTATATCAGAATGTTTATAGTTCTTGAATCACAAACTGAATAAACTGAAACATAAAATGACTTAAACCCTGTTACCATCAACCGAAGACATAGACTATCCAGTTATATCAGGATTTCAAGCTTTCAACTTAGTTTAACATCAGGTTACTCATCTTCCAGTGCTTAATTTCGATATGCCTAAAATCAATATATCTATAATCAAAAAACCAAAGTCAATCACTAAACCCTAAAATACAATATAACAAAATATGGAATCGTATATCTATATAAACACACACAATCGAAAACGAAAACAATTTCGTTATCAAAATCGAAATCGGAAACTGAAAACCGAAAACGATTTTGATATCAAAATCTATACCCAAAATCGGAAGAGTAGCGCAGCAATCGGTGAACATGTAGGATAGATTTCTACCATCGAAGTTCGCCATTCTTTGTTTGAAGCAAGAAGATTTGGAGTGAGGATGAAATGAAAAAAAAAGCCCTAATGAAAATGTTAGCAGGAATTAGGGGAAGATGGCAGATGACGCGGATTGATCAGTTTGGATTGACGGTAGTGATTTTTCTTCTATTAGGATGTGGATTGATGAGGTGTGAGTGGTACTGATTAATTTTATTAACTTTTTGGGGTATGGTAATAGCTGTTAATTAATTATTAATAATAATAATTGCTAGATCAATGATATTTCTTATTTATTAATTATTTCATATTATTATTAATTTTAATTGGTATAACAAATTAAATGTTAATAGTAATTTTTTTTATTTTCCACATTAGTATATTATTATTAAGATTAACTATCTAAAATTTATTTCTATTTATCAAATAATTATTAAAAACATAAAAGTAAAACATATTATGAAAATTAATCAGCATTAACTATTGAATTTTATTTACTTCTAATAGTTATTATTTATTTACTTCTAATTAGCATTAATTTTCAAAAAATAAAATTAATCAGCATTAAATATTGAATTTTATTTACTTCTAATAGTTATTATTTACTATTAATTACTAATGTATTATTAACATTAATTATTTAAAATTTAAATTTACTAGTTAATAACTAAGTAATAAAAACAAATTTAAAACATTTAATAAATAAAAAAATAAAAAAGTTCGTTTCAAATCTCTTGGAAAACTGCAGGAAAATAGCTTCAAAATTATGTCGACGGTAATCCGACTCTATTAGCAACGGAATTTAGCGTCAAATATTATATGACGATAAAGAGCTGCAATTTCCATTGATTTAGCGACAGAATTAGTATTCGACGGTAGTAATTTATAATAAGATGATGTATAAAATCCAAAATATTTTCTCTTACAAAGCCCACGGAAATCCGCCGCTAATTAGCGACAGAATTTTCCGCTGCTAAAAATCTGTCGCTAATCTCGGTTTTTCTTGTAGTGAATAAATTCCCGGTAACGGCTATTTTTCTGCCATTTTCAATTATATATACGATTTATATTTTTGACTAGTTGATTGGTGATTTTTATACCAGTCGACTTACCCGACAATAGCAGCCATATTTCTGAAGGGTCACCTTCTTTCATGAAGATTTCTCTTTTGATTTCTAGAAGAAATGGCTTCTTCTTTCCAATAAAACTCTTCATGAACTTTGACTACTTTTCAACCACTATAAATACATCATAAATTTGTTTTTCAAAATACCAATAATTACTAATTCTATTCTAATTCTTAATCTACATTTCTAAGCACTCTGGCATTCTAAAAAGCTCTCAAATATTCAAATTGTTTTTAAAATCGTTGAATTTATTTCAAATCTCTTAATTAAATAAGAAATATACTTCCTTCAATCTTCACATACACATTATACACTTGAGGATAAGATTATAGGAAGTGTGTACTCAAATGTTGGCTATTCAGTGTTGTTAACACAATCAGAACTCAAACTCTTATTGTTTGTTAAAGTCCTGTATCGGTGCTTAGGCGGGAAATCTTTGTTGGTGCTCGGGTTGTTATGAACCTATTCCTCCGGGTGAAGAGAGATCGTTGATAGTAGAATTCCAGAAGGAGTCTGGGACTGGACGTAGGATGGGAAGTCCGAACAAGTATAAAATCCATGGTGTCACTTTTCTTACTGCATTTACTTATTTGTGATATCTTATATTGCTAAATATTTACTTGCATAACTATTGTATTAGATAAGTTATTATATCATATCATATTCACTTCCGCATATTCCATATAGAAAGATCCTACTCTATGTCAATACACGACTTTTCGTTTGGTATCACAGCAGCATATCATTTAACTTTACAACCGTTATTAGATATTTCTTAATATGGAAAATAACACTAGTACTAGCACAAACATTGGTTTCACAGAAGGCCAATCTACCGCACGACCACCCTTTTTCAATGGCATAAATTATAGTTATTGGGCTATACGTATGAATATATATATATATATATATATATATGCAAGTTAATTGTTTGAATGCTTGGAATATCACACAAAAAGAATATACACAACCTACTACACCTTATACTGAATGGTGCACAAATGAAAAAGAAGAGGCTACCGCTAATGCTAAAGTTATGAATATGTTGCATTGTGCCTTAGATAGAAACAAGTTTAACCGAATTTGTAGGTGTAATACTATATATGAAATTTGGCGAACACTCAATGTAACTCACGAAGGAACTACATGCTTAAAAATCAATTTTAGAATGAATGAGAATGAGTCTATCAATGATATGTATTCATGATTTCAAAATATTTATCATTCATTATTGGGCTTAGGTGAAAAATATAGTGATTTTGATATAGTATCAGAGGTCTTAAACTCTATGATGGTTGAATGGGAAAGAAAGGTTTTAGCTATCGAAGAAGCTAATGATCTTTCAACAATAAAACCAGAAGAGTTGATTGGTAATCTTATGTCGCAAGAAGTCAATTTGCAGCCCAAAAAGATTCATGCTCAAGATAATAAAAATCTTGCTTTCCATGCTGAAAAAGATGAATCTGATTCTGATAAAGAAGACACAGCATTTGTTGCCAAAAATTTCAGAAAAAATATGAAATATAAGAAGGGATAGACTAAGAATGCAACGAAGAATTCTATGAAAGAAAATAAGATTGATCCATCCTTAGTTGAGTGCTTTAATTGCCACAAAACTGGACATTTTCAGAAAAATTGTCCAGAACTAAAGAAAAATCACAACAAAAAGGAGAAATCTAAAAGGTGAGCTTTCTCGGTCATATGGGATAATTCAGACACTTCTCCTTCGGAAAGTGATAGTGATAGCGACAATGAACAAGCTAATGTGTGTTTCATGGCCAAAGAGATTGAGGTTAGTGATTTCACTTATGAAGAAACGGTTGAAATTAATACGGAAATTCTAGAATCTAGAAATAATTATAAATGAAAGTTTAAACAAGCAAATGAAGATAAGGAAAAAGCAGAATTTGAGAGAGACATGTTAAAAGATGAAAAAAAAAGATTTTAGAGGATGAAATTAAAAATCTTCAAGAATTTCTAACCAATGTTAAATCTCAACTTTCCTTATTGAGTAAAGAAATTGAAACTCAAAAAGAAAACAACAATCTACTTGTTTCTGAAAATCTTGATTTAAACCCTAAGATTAAAGTTATTGAATTAGATAATTGTAGTCTTAAGTTAAAGTTAGATTATATTTCAAAAAAGGTTAATAATTTTAACAAAGGTAGAGAAAATTTATCTAGAATTTTAGAAAATTCTCAACCTACTTCTAGCAAAAAAGGATTAGGATATGTACAGAAGATTAGTGCTAAGAAAAATTCTAAATCTAGCAAACCTCTTATTCCTAGTATAAAGAAACAAGATTTTATTTCAAAGAAAAAGTTTTCAAAAAAAAATAGTATATGGGTTCCAAAAACAAATAATCATTTGATTAGGAATAAATATATTAAAAATTTCTTAGAAACTATGCATAATAATATTAATTATATTTTCAAATGGGACACTGAACCCTCTTAGATTTGGTTACCTAAGACCTAACTCTTAGGACCCTAACGGAGGAAGTGGGTACCAACGTCTTTTATATATTTTTTGTAGGTCCCACTCAAAAATAGAGGAAAATGGATACTCGACATTGGTTGCTCAAAACATATGATAAGAGACAAGGAAATGCTGACCAATATTATTTACTCTAAAGGAGGAACTGTCACATTTGGAGATAATTCCAAAAGATATATCATCGGCAAAGACGATGTGAGAAATAACAGTACATCTACCTCTTATTTCAAATGTTTATTGGTTAAAAAAAAACATAATTTGCTAAGTATTAGTCAACTTTGCGATAAAGGTATTAAAATATCTTTTTTCGAAAATAAATTAGATACTAATCAAAATCTTATTTTCGAGGGAAATAGGGATAAAAATATTTATATCTTGAATATGGCAGTTAATAATAATCCAAATATGTGTCAACTAGCCAAAGAAAATGATCCTTGGTTATGGCACAAAGGGTTCAGTCATGCGAATTTTGAAACCATAAACAAGATTTCTAAAAATGATCTAGTAAGAGGTTTACCCAAAATGAAATTTAAACCAGAAAATTTATGTGATGCATGTCAGTTTGGAAAATTAAAAAAATTTCTTTTAAATCTAAAACGGTTATTTCAACATTACAACCACTTAAATTACCACAGTAGATATGTGTTTGTAATAGTTGATGATTTCTCAAGATACACTTAGACGATATTTTAAAAAAATAAAAGTGATACATTTGAAAATTTTAAAATATTTGTAAAACAAATTCAAAACTTAACTAGTTTAAAAATTAAAAACACAAGAAGTGATCATGGAGGAGAATTTGAAAATGAAAAGTTCGATTTATATTGTAAAAAGAAAGGAACTTTTCACAATTTCTCGTTTCTTAGAACTCCACAACAAAATGGAGTCGTGGAAAGAAAAAATTGAACATTACAAGAATGCACTAGAATGTTGTTGAATGGGAGTTCGTTACCAAAACATTTCTGGGCAGAAGCAGTTGCAACGTTTTGCTATGTTTTGAATTGTGTCTCCATTTGACCACTTATGAAAAATACTCCATATGAACTTTTTACTAGAAGAAAATCAAATTTATCATATTGTAAGGTTTTTGGTTCAAAATGCTTTATTTTAAATACAAAAGATCAGCATGTAAAATTTGATTCGAAGTTCGATGAAGAAATATTTCTAGGATATTCGGAATGAAGTAAACCTTATCGTACTTATAATAAAAAAAACCAATAAAATAGAAGAATCTTTTCATGTTTCCTTTGATTAAAATTTTGTTCAAAATTCTGTTGACTCACATATCTTGAAAAATAGATCTTCTCAAGATGATGATATTATAATTTATCGAGAAAATGAAACATTATTCATAACCACATAAATGACAATATTACAGAAACTCATGACAATACCGATAATACCAATAAAACTATTCATACTAATGAAGTTAGATCCCCACCAAGAATATTACGAGATCATTTGACTCAAAATATTATTAATGAAATAACTTCAAATGTAAGAACAACAAGCCAGCTAAATTTAGTAAGTAATGTTGCATTTTTATCTAATATTGAACCCAAAAATCCAAAAGAAGCTTCTACAGACGAAAACTGGATAATTGCTATAAAAGTAGAATTAAATCAATTTGAATGCAATAAGATCTGGGAATTGGTTCCAAGACCAAGTAATCAAACTATAAATGGTACGAAATGGGTTTACAAAAATAAATCAGATGAATTAGGTAATATTACTAGAAACAAAGTTAGGCTTGTAGCACAAGGTTATAACCAAGAAGAAGGTATTGACTATGAAGAAACATTTTCTCCAGTCGCCAGACTAGAAGCAATTCGAATTTTATTAGCATATGCATGCTATCATAATTTTAAATTATATCAAATGGATGTTTAAAGTGCTTTTTTAAATGGTTATATTAAAGAAAGAGTATACGTTAAACAACCTCCACTATTCACCATGAAAAATATCCTGATCATGTTTTCAAATTTAAGAAGCGTTATATGGATTAAAGTAAGCACCTCATGCTTGATACGAATGTCTTAAAAATTATTAATTAATTTAGGATTCCTAATTGGAAAGGTTGTTCAAATGATATTTATAAAAAGAGACAATAAATATATTTTAATAGTTCAAATATATGTCGATGACATTATTTTTGGTTCGACTAATGGGAAATTATGTCAGGAATTCTCTAAAATAACGACTAGCGAATTTGAAATGTCTCATATGGGAGAACTATCGCATTTTCTTAGTTTACAAATTAAGCAACTTTCAAATGGAATCTTCATAAATCAAGAAAAATATTGCAATAATTTTATAAAATGTTTTGGGATGGAAAATATGTTAAGTAAACCGACGCCTAAGAGTACAACAACTCATCTCGAAAAGGATGAAAATGGTAAAAGTGTCGATCATAAATTATATCCCAGTATGATAGGTTCTCTTTTATACTTAACCGTTAATAGACCAAATATTATGATGAGTGTTTGTTTATGCGCTCGATTTCAATCCAATCCAAAAGAATCACATATACGAGCAGTAAAACATATATTGTGTTATCTTAGCAACACTAAAGATTTTGGACTTTTCTATCCGAAAGATTGTTCCTTTGAATTAGTATCATATAGTGACGCTGATTTCGGAGGATCATGGATGGATCTTAAAAGTACAAATGGTACTTGTCATTTCATTGGCAAATCTCTAATATTTTGGTTTAGAAGAAACGAAATTTCATTTCACTATCGACATGTAAAGCTGAATATATATCTGCAGCATTGGCGTGTGCTCGATAATATACGTGCAACAAACGCTTAATGATTTCAATGTCAACTTAAGTAATTCAACTATTTATTGCGATAACACGAGTGCAATAAACTTATCAAAAATCTGAAAAATCATTCTAGAAAGAAATATATTGATATTAGACGTTATTTTATGAGATAATATTGAAAAACAGATTATAAATTTAGAGTTTGTAAATTCTAAAAATCAGATTGCATATATCCTTACAAAACCCTTGTTAGAAAATACATTTATTAAACTTCACAGGGAACTAGGAATTATTTCATAATCAGACTTATAGAAATATCTGCTTGTATTCTCTTATTTCGACACGATTACTGCTTTAACATGTTACATATTCTTTAATCGATGTTAGAGGGGGAAAAATTATGAAATATATATGTATTATACGCTAACATTTTGTTACAGGGCAACAAATGGTAAGTATTTCTATATACACACTAACAAAATGTTGCAGAAATGTTGCAGAGAAGCTTTTCATTCAGGGGGAGATAAATATACGCAAGCATACATTCAGGGGGAGAAAATAAATAACTCTATACAATTACAAGAGGTTGTCATTATTGCAAGAGGTTGTCATCAATCAAAAAAGGGGGAGTATGTTGATTTATGAAGTTTTTGATTTACGACAATGGAAACGAAGATCATTTGAAAAGTTAGTATATATATATATATATATATTTAGCGTGTTAGATGATTATTAAATTATATCCTCATTTTATACAACACATACGCACGAAACTCGAGAATATATGTGTGTGTGTGTGTGTGTCTATATGTGTGTGTGTGAACAGTTGAAAACCAGCCATTACTGTGGTTTATACCCTGGACCAGTCGACTGGTATGGGAATAAATTCCCAGTAACAGATTTTTTTCTGCCATTTTTAAATATATACGATTTATATTTTCTACCAGTTGACTGGTGAGTTAGTTTTATACCAGTTGACTGACCCTATAATGACAGCCATATTTCTGAAGGGTCACCTTTTTTCATGAAGATTTCTCTTTTGATTTATAAAAGAAATGGTTTATTCTTTTTAATAAAACTCTTCATGAACCTTGACTACTTTTCAACCCACTATAAATACATCACAAACTTGTTTTTCAAAACGCCAGTTCTTACTAATTCTATTCTAATTCTTGATCTATATTTCTAAGCACTCTTGCATTCTAAAAAGCTCAAATATTCAAATTGCTTTTTGAGTCATCGAAATTATTTCAAATCTATTGATTCAATAAGCAATATACTTCCTTCAATCTTCACATACACGTTATATACTTGAGGATAAAATTATAGGAAGGGTGTACTCAATTGTTGGTTATTCAGTGTTGTTCAAGAACATAATTAGAAGTCAAATTCTTCTTGTTTGTTAAAGTCCTGTGTCGGTGCTCAGGCTGGAAATCCATACTGGTTCTCAGGTTGTTGTGAACCTATTCCTTCGGGTGAAGAGAGGGCGTTGATAGTTGAATTCCAGTAATGGTCTGGGATTGGACGTAGAACGGGAAGTTTGAACCAGTATAAAATCTCTGGTGTCACTTTTCTTACTGCGTTTACTTATTTGTTATATCTTATATTGCTGAATATTTACTTGCATAACTATTGTATTATATAAGTTATTATATCATATTCAGTTCTGCATATTCCATATAGAAAGATCATATTCTAAGTCAATTCACGACTTTTCACTCAGATGCAGACTCATTAATTCTAGAAGCACACTTTAAATGTTAAGCTTGATCAAGAAACTTAATCGAGAAAATTTAGTGTAGCCAGGATATAACGGTTGTTTTCCTTCTTTAACATGCCGATAAAATTTCTCAGCCTCTGTATTTGGTCCTACTTCAAAGTCCACTGAATTTTGAAATTTGTAACCTGCACATTTGTACATCACATCCAAATTATTCTCAAAATCTATATCCGTTTCACATTCATAAGATCATCAACACCTACGAATTTCGTCTGTAAAACCTCACAAATCCACCCGGCATGTAATGGAGAAGGGCCATTAAAAATAATATGATCGTATATGACATATTCATAATACCAATTACGTTCTATAAATTTTTTGTTGGGGCACTTCATCTCATCATCTGCTTTATAAATGGGAAATGCATTTCTTAGAAAAGCTTTTACCCCTCTTACATATTCTGCACTCGATTTCGAAAGTCCTATCCATATGTAATACTCATTATCCATTGCTACAATCTAACCACAACCTAGTAAGACTAAATTTGATATCACTAATAGTTTCAAGACACGAACATGGGGTACCCTGTAAAGTTTGATTAAATTAGAAAATAAAAACACAACAAGTTGCACATACACATGAAACAATCAAATTAATAGTTTATAAATATACATAATCAGTGTGGTAAAATCAGTGTGTGGCCGAATCAACGATTGATTTGATTTGAATTATCAATAACTTAATGAACTGGATTATCAGGAGAATGCATAAAACAAGCAATTAAGGATACTAAACACAAATTCATAACATTACATGGCTGCACCAAAACAAAACAGTACAGATACAAAGATGATATAGATGGATACAAAGACGATATAGTTGGATATATACAAAGAACGATATAATAAATTAATTTTTTTCTTCTAATGTTTAGCCCGTGAAGTCGGTCATTAAGTCTACTAATTTCATTTTGAAAACCAACAAATCGAGTTGCAGTGTTGTAAGTTGATGTTGTAATTCATTTGCATAGTCAGCGGCTCGACTTGGAAACGGATGGTCAATCTACTGCCAAAAGGTACACCCTATGGATCTAAAATAACAATGAAAAATTAACTCCAATCGAAATAACATCTTCTACAACGGCATACCCACACTCACATATTATTATTGGTGATTCAAATTATTATCCGTTTTTCCACTTGGGCATTTTGATGCTGACGATGCAAGGCAGCATGACTTTACCGTCGATGCTGCCTTTCTTCAAGTTGTCGTTGTTCTCGGTTTTATCTTCGGAGTTCTTCTTGCTCTAGTTCATAGTCATGCAAATCTTCGTAGTGCCTTTTTGCATCTCTATATAGAAATCAATAGGAATTCCTTATGATGGTGGGATTGATAGTCCTAGATCACCCATGACTAGGGTGTCTTCATAATCGTATGATGTAGGAAGAGAAATATGCATTGTTTTACTACAAGCTGAAATAGACAATTTTTTAAATTAGAAAAATTCTTTTTCTTTTAATAAGTTAATTTTTGAAGTTGTATTAGATTATATTTCTTTTTTCTTTTGTCCTCTATTTTTTTCCACTTTTCACAATTTGACATTTTAACATATTAAGTCAGTGTTAATTTATTTACCAACAGATCAATGGTTTGGCAAACATTAAAATACAAAAGTTGCACAATTTCAACACATGCAAACTTATAAATACAAAACTTCAATTATAGAAAACATGAAATATTCAAATAAAAAACCCCAAACATATCAACATTCAAATAAAAAATGAGCAAAAAAATCCCTAATTTAAGGAAATCGGTATACCCAAATAACACAGAGACTTTGAATGTAAATCAAAATAAGTTAGAGATGAAACCATCTAAATAAAATCGAAATGATGAGGCCCTAATTGCCTCTAATTTCCCTAATAGATTCAAATCAGTGGTGTAAAGTTTGTAAAATAGGAGTTATCGGAGGTACAGAAGCAATCAGAGGTGTTTTGGAGGTCTTTGTGGAGAGGTTTCATGGAGAGTGTTTGCAGTGTTTTTGGAGAGAGAGAGAGAGAGAGTAGAGTAAAGGGAGAGATTTGTTTTGCGGGGAGGTATTTCATGAAGGGGGAAATGTCATGCCAAAATTTCACATAACGAAAGCAAGGATTGTTTAAACCGTTGGATCACTCATTCATCTACGGTTGCAACTTTGTTTATGCTGATAACACAGATCGGTGAGTTGAATTGTATAGATGCATAGCTATGCTTTTAACTAGTATTGCATGTCACAACACTAGAATTCCCACTATAACGGTGCATTCATGTCTAATGCAACAACTTTTGATTCTTGTTGCAGAAGATCAAAGAAAGCACAGACTTTGCAATGCTTTTCTTGCAATGCCCACAAAAAGTGTCGAATATGCCCACTTATGGCATAGTGACTCTTCCCTATATCCAGCTACCAGAGAAATAACATCTGAATTCTCAAGCATATCTACCTTCCTAGATTGCTTGCAAGATGAATATGTGTGACAACCGCCCATAACCCCTGCACTAAACAAAAGGAATAATGAGCTGAAAGGTGTGCCAGGCAGCTATGGATGATCATCAGAGTACGTAAACACAAGCGAAACCTGTCGTAGAACTCACAGCGCAAGGATAAAATATAATAGAATTATACAACAGGCGGTAGTAATGAAGCATCATATAGCAAACTATCCAAACTTTCACCACATCGTGAAAGGTTTCCCAACGAATACCAAAGTTTGTACATAAGGCCCCACTACAACCCTCATGGAGCACTCAACAGCGGAAATAGAAATACTAGGTAGTAATAAAACTGGTACGCCAGCCTCATGCTCGCTTCCGCACAGCATCGTCGTCTTCACTAATAACCTGTAATCTGCTACTTAGTCTACCCATACACAACCGGATGAGCCCAAGGTAATAAGAGAAACATAAAACCTTGAGTCATACAACAGTCTTCGTGAGCGATAAAACAACTAACAAACTTCAACAATAAAGTATATGAGAATAGGTAGATTAACAAACCAATCTACCAAACACCAGAGAAGAACTCAAATCCCGTCTTCCCCACATTAGACAGTGATAGCCTTTACATTAAACAATTCAACCATTCATCCATGGAAACAAGAACACCCATTCAATCATGGTAAAGCACTCAAAACATCTAGATTATATATATATATCATGTAAACCATCCAAATCGAATTCAACATCCCTCAAGCACAAGCCCTGGAGACCTAAACCAATATCAGACAAGCACCCAAGGAACATCTCCTTCGATGTTGGACTACCTGCATGAGACAGTACAAACAGAACAACCAATCATCCATGACTGATTCTGGCTATCACCGCCAATCCTTCTTTGAAACCATCGTTAATCGTATGACAACCAACCTTGCCATATGCCAAAGGCTAATGGTAACCCTAGTTCTAACATAAACTCCATATGCCTTTCAACGATACGTATGCATGTCCAACCTTGATAGCTTGGCCTTTCAACGATACCAGGGATACTCGACATACAACCAGTCTTTTAGACGTCTCTAGTGTACCCCTGCTTCGAGCCTGCTAGAACTTACGACAAAGATAATCTCCCGGCCTTCGCATCTCTAGTCATCCAACCCGACGAATTTTCATAGCTCAAGCAATCTTCTCAAGAAACCATTATTCACCAACTCACGACCTTTGAGTGGTCACCTCATTCGTTGTTCTACACCGATCAACGAACACATTTAACACTTCGAACCTTCCTGCTTGAATTCACTTCGAAGTCACACCATCACCGAGCCAAATTACATCGCTGCGGGTAAGGTTTGGGGGGTTGCCCCCGAATTTTTTTCCAGGCCTTTTTATTTAAATTTGAGTCATACCCGAAAATATAATTTTTTAGAAAATGACTCTGTTCAACCGATCCCTCCCCTCCCCCTCCCCCCCTCCGTGCGACCGACCCCTTCTGCTCGACCCAACCATGCTTGAGCCAACACTGCTCGACCAGGAATGTGCACGACTGACCACCTACATGCACGACCCAAAGTAACGGGCTCAACTCATAGTGACCGACCCGGCCCAAACTTCTTCCAAAACCAGAACTCCCAGACTTGTTCGACCGACCCACACCAAGACCGACCCGACCCATCGTGACTGACCCGACCTAAGTGAGACCGACCAACTAGGCATGTCTTCTGGCTTGTTCTCCAAGACACATTTTTGGGGACCGACCGACCGACCCTGGCTCGCTCGACCGACCCACCCTGACTCGCTCGACCGACCCAAAATCTGCACTTCACCAATACCTCTCCGATTTCGGCCAAAACTTTCCAAACGATAGATTTGACGAAACCAACTCATCCAATATGACCACAACCATGATATGAAATCAACAACATCACCAATATGACAATTTCATCAATAATTATATAAAATTTCCCAAAATCACCTCAAATGAATATATAAGCAAAATCATGGATTTAACTTGCATATTCGCATGAAATATCATAAAAATTACCTATCTAAACTTGTTAAATCAGATCATAGGGTGATTAATATTAAAATGGACTTACCAATGCATAGATCTATGAGAAAGCACTTGAATTTAATGAAAAACATGATCAACTACTCATACACTTCATTGAATCCATGTGAGAGATGTAAACCACTCACCGATTCTCCAAAACAAGCTAAAATTGATGAAATAAGAATCCGGACAGCAAGCACCTCGCACCAAACACCTTGATCAGATGAATCCTTGCCTCAATTGATGTAGATCTAGCCTCCAATGGTGTAGATCTATGATTTCCCTCCTTGGATTATGATTTTTAATGGTGGAAAGGTGTTAGAGGAAGAAGGAGCTCAAGGCCACCTAATAAGAGAATGAGGAAGTAAAGCTATTTCCCATACCTCTCACCCTCTATTTATACCCTTCCAATAGCCCACCAATGGGCCTTCCCAAATCAGCCCATTATGGCTCTCCAAACCTGAGCAACCAACTAAAAAAACCTTAGAATAACGATTCCTCCTAAACCGCAGAGCCAAATCTTTAATGTAACCACTCTACGGAAAGGCAACCATCAATTCTTTTCCAGTGGCACAGGTCTAACCCTCTGATTCGACCTGAGTCAAAAGTTATTCCCTATACAAGAGACAGGGGAAAAATTATCACAAACAAAATTGGTAAAAATTATGGACATGTCTCACATCCCCATAAGTAACATATTAAAATATGAGAATGATCCAACCCTCAGGGTATAAAATAAAAATATTTTACGATCTCCCGATACATAAAATGCGGGCTGTTACAATATGAATGGTGTACGAGAGGATAATTTTCGTTTCATAAGGCTTGAGATCAAATCAAAGTTAAAGGGGAAACTAAGCCTATTTATACAACGATTTGGCATTCAACTAACAGCAAACGTATGACATTTTTCTCCTACCTAGCAGCTCAAGAAAGGGTGAATATTAAATTGCATTTAAGTCATTATGGCATTTTGTCAAACATCATATGCCTACTCTGTAGCAGCGAATCAGAAATTAGCCACCACCTTTTTTTTTTCAATGTGACTTTTTGGCCTACATATGGTATTCAATCAAATTGCACCTCAATTTATCCCCAAATCTACTTCCTAACATTGAAGATGAAGTAGATTTATTGTTAACTAATTTTCGAGAAAAGAATCAAATTCATGATTTGGCATGCAGAGCATTTTCAATTGTTATCTATTTTATATGGCATGAAAGGAATTTTCGGATATTTCAAAATCAAAGAACTCATTGCACTACAAAGTTTGAGCATATACGAAAGGAGGTAAAGTATCTGGTTCGAGAAAATGGAAGAAAATCAAGCAATTTGCTGCGGAATAGGGAAATCTTATATTATTGGCATATCGAGCTTAATGTTATTAGGTGGTTGGATAGCGAGATTTAGTAGAAGGCGAAGTTTGAACTATCGGCTTGGGTTGTGGGGCTTAAAGCTTGTATTTGTTGTACTCTTTTTTCTTGTATAATTGTTCCATGTTATGTGTTGTTAATATAGAACCTTTATATGTACTCTTTTCCCTTGTAAAGTACCAAGTAAGGGGGTTATAAGGTTTTGATGAGGCATATAAGAGAAGCATATGATTGGTTTTAATAAAGCATACCAATTTTAAAAAAAAAATGTGTACATAACAAAAAAAATTACAAAAAACAAACTCACCCAACACCCCTTCTGGGACGAACTCCCTGGGTAACAAGGAACGCACAGGCCAGAGAGACCGATAATGAATGAAGGTTTCCCAAGAAGGGCCTACCTCTGAAGGCTTAAAAAAAATCATCCCAACCTTACGAATGGTGGACTACAACATCATGAGTGCCTCATTGAAAACAACCATGTTTCGAGAACATCAAAGATGTCAGCAGATTAGACAAGGAATAATACGAAGCAGGATGGATCTAAGATCCTTCCGGACCCTCCCGGACCACCAGTCATGCAGCATGCCTAGAAAAGTGAGGCCCCCCAAGGCTAAACAAATGTCTGAAATAAGACCAGACAACGCTTGCAGACTCAAGAATAAGTATGCAATCTATTTCAATGCTCTGGTACTACAACGACGACAACATGACACAAGAGAGATCTGAATCCTCATGAGGTTATCATCAAGTGGAAGTCCCACGTGAAGGATTTTTAACATCTGAATAGAAATGTTAGGAGGGATGCGACCATCCAAAATAAAAGCGAAAATCAGCAATTTGGCACGAGAATTCTTGCTGAATTCCAAGCAGCCCTAAGGAAGAAAGGACCCTTATTCCAACCAAAACCTCTTTCGTGAGAATTGGAAAAGTTCTTAACTGACTGCATCCATTTCCATGTCTCACTAGCATAAAACGTGGGTTCCATGAAATCCGAAGTCAAAAGACATAAGTATTTAGCATGGAGAAACATCACCCAGAGAGAGTTGTTTGATCGATATGTAACCCACAACTTATAAGCATATGTCTTACACACATCGTGAGGACTCTGTAAACCGAGACATCCTTCTCGCTTGGGACTACAAATGTTATCCCAAGAAAGCCAGTGCTCTCTCTTAGCAATGTTCTTTTTTCCCTAGAAAAAAGATGAGGCTAAAGAACGAAAGGTACAGAAGCAAGAAGAAGTGGGCATCATAGCAACAAACACATGAGACCCAATAGAACCGAGGATCGATTTGATAATAATGAGTCTACTAACCTATAAAGGAGAGAATAACTACATCTAAAAATCTTTCCCCTAGTTTTGTCAGTCAAGGGATCAAAAATCGAGTTGAGCTTATGGCCTCGGTAAATAACTATACCGAGGTAAGTCAGTGGAAAGCGACAAGACAGTAACTAGAGAAGGACTCTATTGAAGATATCCATCTAGCGTCTATGGATTTGGAGGGAACAAAGAAGCTCTTCGAGACATTTACTAACTGACCCGAGCACCGTCCATAGAGATGAAGGAAAGCCATAAGACGACGTATGGAACGTCGATTCCCAATAGTGAAGATAATGATATCGTCAGCAAAAGACGGCGTGGGAATCACCGGGAAACCGCTAGGGATACAAAATGCTGAATCTGACCAGTTATCGTAAGAGAGTCACTAGTACAAAACAGGGTATTTGCATCCAATATTTCACACTATTTGCATCTGCTCCAATGTGAATGCAAATGCAATGGACGCAAATGTTAAAATATTTTTGCATCTGTTGCTCGGCAGACGCAAATTTGATATATTTGCGTCCGTTACAGCGTACATTGGATGCAAATACCAGTGTATTTGCATCTGTTTTACTACTAAAGCAGATGCAAATTGCTATGTATGATAGTTTACTCTTCAGTGCATCTGCCTTAATACTAAAATAGATGCAATTTAATTTTTAAAAAAAATGAGCCTTTATATTCTGTGTACATCTCTGTATTTATGTCATTAAAATACAGCACAATAGACTAAAATGTACAATTCATTTCCTGAATAATTTATATAAACTATTATAAAACTGAGATCAATATCAATCCATTACAGAGTGTCTTTTTACCTTCCCGTATGATTTGTGGAAATTCATGCATACAAATATTTGTACTTGAGCTAGAATTATTACCAAACTGTACATCCCTCATCACTGACTAAGTATACACTAAATTACCATTATGCAATTGGTTTTGACGAGGAACAGACTGAGCAGGAGGAGTTGATTTGAAAGTTTGAGCAGGCACGGTGTTGCTGCAATTGACAACGTCAGAGACACCAAGCTCGGTTGCCATGGCTGCAAGTAGATCCTTCCATTTATTTCCATTGTTCTCTGCATCAACACATACACCGAGAAAAAAACATGTAAAAGCAAGTTCATACAAGGAAAGAATAAATACCTACTCAAATGCTAAATAAAGTAAACAGTGAACATCTTTTTAAAACAAAAATAGGACAATGAAAGAAGATGAGCCTGCTTTAGGAACTTAAAAAGGAGCTAATACGGACCTAAGCAACAATGGAAAATTTAATATTTGGGTTATGACTTTCAAGAGATTTTAGTTTCAACAAAAAAAGGGGAGGGAGGGAGAAAATATATGTATAGCTTGCTGAAATAGATGAATTAAAGTTGTTTTACAATCATGTTTAAGTGACATCAATAAGTGGATGATCTTTCCTTCAATTGCATATCCATAACGTCCCTCCCCCTCCAACCCCCTCTTCAAAGTATCAAACGCTAGTATAATGACTCGTCCTTTTAAAAGAAATAGAAGTTGATCAAAACATGATCTAATTGGTAAAATAGTTTCAAGATGAACCGCAACTATCGTATTGCATTCACATTGAAGGAAAGCATTTGAGGAGAAAAAACATACACACACACTCTCTCTGATGTCCCTTGCTTTGATACACTGTTTGTACTCCTATTGAGCAGCTGTGATACAGTGAGTATAGTTTGTGGAATATGAATTGTTTAAAGCAAAAAACAAAATTGTTCTAGTATTTACTGACAAATATATAGAATGACTGGAAGAAAATTGAACATGTTTGCGCTTCTACAATAGCGCAATTATGAAATGCGCTAGCGAAAGATTACCAAATTTGTACTAGTGATAATTCTACGTAAATTAATTAAATAGAAAAAGGAAAGGTTAAAAAAAATAAAACATAAAAATGAGTACGTTAGATTTTGCATAGCCATCATCAATACATGATCACCTCACTACCACTTTGATATGAACTGTTTTTCCATTCAAAATTTTAAAATTTAAGATGTTTTTACCTTAGTTAAGAAAGTACCGATTTTGATACTTGTTCCTAGTCAACATCACTTCACCAAATTGGCATGCATAGGTAAAGTTACTAATCATGCAAATTTGAAGAAATGGGATATATGAAGCATCTTTTAATTTAAATTATAAGCAAAGAATTTAAGCATAGAATTTATGATTATGGTCGACTGCAGTAAATGTTAAGTTTGATCAAGGAATATTGCCTATCATGTCGTTAAAATAAGTCACTAAAAGATTGAAAATGAATTATCACATTACAGGGCTTATGGTTTTCAAAACTTAAGTTTATCATGATGCAAACCTGAAAGTGGCCAACCGACATTTCCAATAATAAGAGTAAAATAGGAAATGAATATAACATTAGCATTTATGATCATTAGTATAAATTTATAAACAACTGATCTTCAAAATAAATGAGAAATTCATCTTACTATTTTGGATCATCTTCTTACACCGACTTCAAGCACTCGTGCATCTCATCAATTGGTATAACCTGAAGAGTGACAGCCAAAACAAAAAACTATCCATTAAAGGCAAAAGAAATAGTTCCAAATGTCAATACAAGAAATGGGATATAAAAGTTTATGAAGTCCAAAGACTTTGACAGTGTTTTATATTTGTCATACGTGCTCTTTGCTTCATTCAATAGTGCTCTTTACCATAATTAAATCTACTAAAATTCATCATAGATTGAAATTCATAGATAATTCATCAAACAAACCAGATTCGCTGATGTTTCTCAAAGTTTATTTTAGGCCAGAGCGGGCATCCTATTTCATAGTCTGTGTACAACCACTTTTTAGTGTATTTCATCATGATTTTGCAACATAAGAAGGTCAAAAACATGTCTAATTCATCCAAAATTCATTGACTTCAACCAACAACACACTTCGGAAAAGCAGAATTTGCTAATTTGCATTTTCTATTTATCAAACGATCAAGATTTACTTATGTATTCCACCACTGGTTTCAAACCAGAGCATATGATACTATTAGTTAATATTAGTACTGACCTTCAACTTATCCATTGTAAAAGCCGGACTGACAATTCTTCGTTGTGTAGCCCAGAAGAGGAAAACTGTGCTGCAACCATTCAAATAGTTCTCTAAAATACATGAATTGCCAGAAATAACATAGTAAAGCAATACTGGTTTTATCTCAAGGTAAAAAAATTTATCCTTTTTAGTCTGAAATTCATTTTATTCTCAGAGTTGAGTTATCCAAAAAATGGAGTTGCCTTTTCCAACTAGTATATTAACTGCATATTAATTCACAAGACTTGCACTATTTTTAGAATAAACTGTCTTCTTATTATTTTGATGATCAAGCGTCCATCACATCAAATATGGGTGTAAATCAACAGGTGCCTGAAAAACATTATGTTGGGAAACAATGGCTGAGTCGCGGACTAGGTCGCTTTCTTGAAGACAATTCGGCGATCTGGTCGGAGGTGCAAACCAGTTCGTTCCTTCGCCGCCGCCTCTAGGATAAAACAGCCTCGAAAACAATAACCGATTTGCTTGCACAACAAATCGGTGCAGATTTGCACTTTCTGAACGAAAAAAAAATTGCTCGAAAAATTTCTGAGAAAAGAATTTTAATGGCGGCTGAGAGAACAGAGAATTTTCAATTCGGTAGGTATTCTCGTCTGAGGCTAATGACAATATATAGAACGAAAATTAAGGTTTGGGTTTACAGATTAGTGGGCCGCTAAAATTTGGGGGATATAATTTTTACCCTTGCAGAAGTCTTTTTCCATAAAAAAAACGGTTAGAAAAAGGCTGAGTTTTATGGTCCAAAAAATATAAGTGTCTACACCACAAAGCCCAAGCCCAAGCCCGAGCCGAGCCGGACTGGACCGGGTCGGGTCGAGTCGAGTCGGTCGGTCGCGCGCGCGTGTGTGGTGGTCATATGATGCATGGTCTCCCTCCTCACAACAATGCATGTATTGGGAGCCCAAGGCCCCAACATGATTTCTTAGAAACAAGTATAAAAGCTTGCATCTTCTATATAATCCCATGATGTGGGACTATTCCCATATAGGAGCCATTCTTACACTTATTCAAGATTTTTTAATAATTCACTTAATGTTTGTAAAACATTTCCAACAATCCCCCACTTGAATTTTTTAAAAAATATTTTCGAGCAGTTTCTTAAGAACATAAGATTGTGCATAAACAAAGGTGTCTTTCGACTTGAACCTTTGCATAGTGAATAAGATTCAGTTTTTACTAGAGTGACACGTAGTCTTGAACTCTATTCCTGACATCAAACCACACACAACCTTTTCTATAGTGCAATCAAATAAGCCCGTGCATTTATGGCCATGCACGTCTATCCTAGTTTAGTGAATGCTCTAGAAGTTTTGCCCGAAACTCCATAGGAAACGGCCACATTTCCACATTCACAAAGGTGAGTCTATCAAGAGCACTCCTGAAGGTAGGCACTCCACTCCACATAGAGTATAGATCTCATTAAGAGTTTCTATTAACTCATCCTCTAATCACTTCAGGAATACATGCTTCTTGGTTTATTAAATAGCATGTTCAACTCATATCACTACACAACTTGTTATTACCCATTGAACCTAGTTCTTGGGATCTCCAGTCATTTAGGTCGGGTTACCATTGTGCGTGACTCAACAATCTAAGGGCAATAGTCCCATTCTTTTAGAAGAGTTATGGACTTTCTCTCTGGACAGTCCTTTCGTCAAAGGATCTGCCAAATTTTCCGCACTACGTACGTAATCCACTCTAATGGTACCTGTGGAAAGTAGTTCTTTAACCGTACTGTGCTTACGACGTATTTGTCGTCTCTTACCGTTATAATATCGGTTCTGAACTTTTGCAATAGTCGTGGTACTATCGCAATGTATCAACACAGCCAGTATCGGTTTTTCCCATAAGGGAATCTCAGCTAGCAGATTTCTCAAGTACTCTGCCTCTTCACTAGCTGTAGTTAGTGCTATCATCTCAGACTCCATAGTAGACTGAGCCAAAATAGTCTGTTTCTTGGATTTCCAAGAAACAGCTCCTCCAGCGATGCTAAATATATAGCCACTGGTCGCTTTAGAATCATCAGATAAGGTATTCCAGTCTGCATCAGAATATCCTTCAAGTACAGCTGGAAACCTTTCATAATGTAATCCAAGGTTCATGGTTCGTTTAAGGTTTCTCATTACCCTTTCAATAGCTTGCCAGTGCTCTATACTAGGTCTACTGGTAAACCTGCACAATAATCCCACGACATAGGCAATGTCGGGTCTAGTACAATCAGTGGCATATCGAAGGCTGCCAATGATGCTCGCATAATCAGACTGTCTTACACCTTCACCAGTGTTCTTAAATAACTTTACACTGTGATCATATGGTGTACTTGCAGGTTTACAGTCAAAGTAATTATATTTCTTTAGTATCTTCTCAATGTAATGAGATTGATCCAAAGAAATTCCCTTTTCTGACCTAGTAATCTTAATACCAAGGATTACACTCGCTTCACCTAGATCTTTCATATCAATGACACTTAATAAGGATTTGACTGAGTTTATGGCATGAATATTTGACCCAAAAATGAGTAGGTCATCTACATAAAGGCATATAATAGTGCAAATGTTATTCTCAGATTTGTAATAAATGCATTTGTCACTTTCATTAACTTTAAAACCATTTGAAATGATTAAGTTATCAAATTTTTCATGCCATTGTTTAGGTGCTTGTTTTAAACCATATAATGATTTATCCAATTTACATACTTTATGTTCTTGACCATGTACTACAAATCCTTCAGGCTGGTCCATATAAATTTCTTCGTCTAATTCACCGTTCAAAAAGGCAGTTTTAACATCCATTTGGTGTATTAGTAAATTATGAATGGAAGCAAGTGAGATTAATACCCGAATGGATGTTATTCTAGTTACAGGCGAAAAAGTGTCAAAGAAGTCTATATTTTCCTTTTGTTTAAAACCTTTAGCTACTAGTCGTGCTTTATATTTATTTATAGTGCCATCAGGTTTTAATTTCTTTTTAAGTACCCATTTACAGCTAATAGACTTACAACCAGAGGGTAAATCTACCAAGTGCCAAGTCTTATTGGATTCTAAAGAATCCATCTCATCGTTTATAGCCTCTTGCCAGAAATCGGCATCTAAAGAGGATAAGGCTTCTTGGAGGTTTATAGGATCCTCCTCAATAGTAAAAGCACAAAAATCTGAACCAAAGTCTTTTATGGTTCTTGCTCTTTTACTTCTTCTAGGTTCAGCTTCAGAATTTTCATTAAGTTCTGTTCTAATAGGCATATTCGAAGTGCCCCCACTATTCCTTAATTTGAAAGGAAATTTAGTTTCATAAAAATCGGCATCATTTGATTCAACTATATTATGTGCATTAAGGTCATAAAATCTATATGCTTTGCTATTAATAGCATAGCCTATAAATGCACATTCATATGCTCTACTTGCCAATTTTATTCTCTTATTGTCTAGAATGCGAACATATGCTAAACAACCCCAAGTTCTAAAGTATGAGACATTGGGTTTATGATTCTTTAAAATTTCATAAGGTGAAATTTTATTCTTAGATTTAGGGATTCTATTCAGAACGTAGCATACAGTCAATAAAATATCCCCCCACCAATGTTTTGCTGCACCCGAATTTAATAATATGGCAACTATTAGCTCGGTAAAGGTCCTATTTTTCCTTTCTGCTTTACCGTTCATTTCAGGTGAGTAGGGTGCAGTTCTCTCATGTACTATACCATGTTGTTTATAGAAATCCAGAATAGAATTAGATTCATATTATGTTCCTCTATCATTACGAAGTCTCTTAATTTTTCTATTTGCTTGATTCTCAATCTCAGTTTTGAATGTTTTAAACATGTCAAAAGCATCACTTTTATTTTTCATAAGATATACATATGTGAAATCAGAGCAGTCATCAATAAAAGTGATAAAATAACGATGTCCCTGTCTAGTTAAAGTGCCATCAAGTTCACATATGTCAGAATGAATCAAGTCTAAGGGTTCAGAAACTCTATCAACAGATTTGTGAGGTTTCTTTGTGATTTTAGCTTGTGTACAGAATTCACATTTATCAGATTTAGATTCTGTCATTTTAGGTATCATATCTAGGGTGCTCATGTTACGAATAATTCGATTATTAAATGACATAATCTAGAATGCCAGATATTAAAATCACACAACATGTAAGCAGAAGTAGTCACTTTATTAGATTCAACATTCAGTTTAAACATACCCTCACAAGCATAACCCTTTCCCACAAAAGTTCCCTTATAAGTAAGAGTGTACAAATCAGCCCCAATAACTTGAGTGAAACCAGCCTTATTAAGGAGGAAGCCAGAGACCAGATTCTTTCTTATCTCTGGAGTGTGCATAACATCTTTCAGAATTACGGTTTTTCCAGAAGTGAACTTGAGTTCCACGTTTCCAATCCCCGCAACTGTAGTGGTGTGAGAGTCTCCTAACAACACTTTCTGATTTTCAGCAGCCGTGTATGTAGAGAACATGCCACGATCATAGCAGACATGGCGAGAAGCACCAGTGTCTACCCACCAACCCTCTGATCCACCAACAAGGTGAATCTCAGTAATCATAGCCGTAAGAGGCTCCTCAGTTAGGTTAGCCTGCGGTGCAGAGCTTGGCCTGTTCCGGCACTTTCGTGCCATATGCCCTGGTTTTCCACAGTAGTAACAAAGAAACAACTGTCCAGAGTCATTCTTTTGGGCTGGTTTCTGCTGTCCTTTTGGGTTTCCTTGCGGATTCCCATTCTGTTTGTTGCGCCGGTTCTGATTCTTAAAAGATTTCTGATTTGGTTTCAGAACAGCGGGAGTGGTCTTCTTAGTACTGTTGTTATTCACAATCAGCACCTCTTCTTTCTGGTCCTACTTGCGTGCCTCCTCCTCAATACGGAGGCGTGTAATCAAGCTTTCTAAGGAAAATTCCTTAGTCTTATGTCGCAAGACATTCTTAAAATCTTTCCAGCCTGGGGGTAATTTGTCAATGATAACAGCAATTTGAAATTGTTCGTCCAAGACCATACCTTCGGAGATGATCTCATGAGCTATTTTCTGCAGCTCATGAGACTGCATCTCTACCGATCTATCATCAGTCATCTGGTACTTTAGATAGCGGCTCACAGCATATTTCTTTGCCCCTGCCTCCTCTGTATCATATTTCTTCTTCAGTGCTTCCCAGATCTCCTTTGCTGTCTTTTCATCTGAATTATAATAATCATACAGATCATCGCTCAGTCCGTTCAGAATAAAGTTCTTGCATAGATAATCTTGTTCAGTCCAGGTCTGCAGTTGCTTTGACTGTTCGGTCCATGATGCCATGTTCGCTGCATCAGTCTCAGCAGGTTTATTTGGAAGCTGCGGTTTGTCAGTAGTCAGCGCAGCCACAACCTTTCTGATGGTGAGGAAGAACTCCATCTTCTGACGCCATCGTTTGAAATGCAAGCCTTCAAATCTGAAAGGAGCAGCCGTCATAAGAGGGTTCTGGAAAGCAGAGGGTGGAGCAGAATCGTCTAGGGTTGAATTGGAAGCCATTGTTTCAGTTCGTCTTCAAAGTGTTGGGAAACAATGGCTGAGTCGCGGACTAGGTCGCTTTCTTGAAGACAATTCGGCGATCTGGCCGGAGGTGCAAACCAGTTCGTTCCTTCGCCGCCGCCTCTAGGATAAAACAGCCTCGAAAACAATAACCGAATTGCTTGCACAACAAATCGGTGCAGATTTGCACTTTCTGAACAAAAAAAAAAATATTTCTGAGAAAAGAATTTTAATGGCGGCTGAGAGAACAGAGAATTTTCAATTCGGTAGGTATTCTCGTCTGAGGCTAATGACAATATATAGAACGAAATTAGGGTTTGGGTTTACAGATTAGTGGGCCACTAAAATTTGGGGGATATAATTTTTACCGTTGCAAAAATCTTTTTCCATAAAAAAAACGGTTAGAAAAAGGCTGAGTTTTATGGTCCAAAAAATATAAGTGTCTACACCACAAAGCCCAAGCCGAGCCGGGTCGAGTCGGTCGGGCGGGCGCGCGTGTGTGGTGGTCATATGATGCATGGTCTCCCTCCTCACAACAATGCATGTATTGGGAGCCCAAGGCCCCAACATGATTTCTTAGAAACAAGTATAAAAGCTTGCCTCTTCTATATAATCCCATGATGTGGGACTATTCCCATATAGGAGTCATTCTTACACTTATTCAAGATTTTTTAATAATTCACTTAATGTTTGTAAAACATTTCCAACACATTAATATGGAACAAATGAGATGAGAACTTTTTTTCCTTAAAAGGGTCTGTGTAACACAGTAACAGATTGGAAAATGTGGAAAGGAAGTGAAACTGCAGATTTCAAATAGCAAAATACTACCCACCTACGAAGATGAAATGTGCAAGGAGAAGCAAAATAATTATAATAAATAACTAATCATGATGCTATACTTGTCTGTTCACGAGTATGAGTATATAAAAAAATACATGTAGATGTTGTTGCTGTTGAGGATGGTTATCAATGAGAAAGAGGTGATGGTGTGTGAGCTGGATTGAGGTAGCCTGGTTGTAAAATGAAATGCAAGACAGGCTATAGGTTTTTTTTTTTTTTTTTGCTGATGGAGTTGTACGTAATCGAACAGGTAGTGATGAATAATGGACGCGGGTGCTGCGGTTGGCGTTGTAACGGGTATATGCTGGGTGTAGGATGTGTGCATGTATGTGAAGGTGGGGATGTTTCAGATTCATCATTTCATCACCTTTTTACTACAACCAATATCCACCAAACCACCGCTTCCAAACTTAAGTGCTCCTCCCCACTGCCTTATCTAACACAAAACAACCTCAATAATCCAAACATGTTCCCATCTCCTACAACTGCCACAACCATTCAACATTGCAACTTAACATCACCTGCCACACTTCACCACATCTTCTGCAAAGAGACAATTCCTACACTGTCTTTCCAAGCTGTTGCCTAACATACCAAGACAAGCACAACTCCTCCATTTCAAACTTCAAAACACCACTACTTTGTCACCTCAAGCCGCAAACAACCAATGCCACGATCATACATACATCCGTAATCAACCTACCACTTACAACCATATTACCATCATTCTCCATCCATCACCCCAATACACTCAGTACAATAGTGACGCCCATCCATCAATCTCCGTTACAACTTACAATCATCCATAACAGTTCACCCATCAATACACACAACATCCCCACCTTCACATACATGCACACAAATATTGGCTTGGTCGAGAATAAACTAAATGATGCTTATCTAAAGTTGTTTACACAAAAACTACCAAGAAATTGGGATGTTATTACAAATAACACATGTTGGATCAGAGGCGGAGTCCTCGTTATCTGGGATACTATAATGTGTATTTTATCAATATTTTCACCCTCGACTCAGCACTAAATGCTTGTTAAATTATGGTGGAATTGTACTGGCTTTCACTGCAGTTTATGCAAGCAACATATTTCGATCAGAAAAGACAAGAACTAAATAATATTGTACAGGAAGCTGTTAATATTTATGATGCTTGGGTGCTAATGGGTGATTTCAATAACGCTCTATCTGCTTTAGATAAATGGGGGCGTTTACCTATACCGCTCCAACAGCTAAGTGCCTTTAACAAATGTCTTATGCAATAAGGTTTTGTACAAATTAAATCCATGGAATATAATTACCCTTGGAGGAGGAGTGAAATTGTTAATATTGACAAGATGCTTGTCAATGGTATTTCCTTTAAAAAAATCACATCAAAGCACTTACCCTATCACAGCAATCAATTAATCATAACCCTTTACTTTTGCATCTAATAAAGATTCGCAGAGAAAAGGGTTATTCTACTAGATATTATGACGAATGGCACTTGAATGAGAGATATACACAATGTATTATTAAAGGGATTAGCACAAGTGCATGGTGATTTCCTAGCTACACAAAAAAGCAATCATTAAAAACAAGCTTAAAGTATGGAACAAAACACCAAAAAAAGATAAAACTTATCTTGAATAGGCCGAGCATATGAAGCTCTAAAACTTGCTGTAGATAAGGATCCAGAAACCTGACGTCTCCTCACTGTAAGGTGAAGTGAAGCTTTTAGTTGCAATTTTCACTCAAAAGGACCAGCTCAGAAATCTTGCATTCTCAGCTAGCTATAAATATATCAATCTATCACAACTATTTAGAAAAAATGGAAGCAAATCGAAAAACATTCCCAGGAATTCCACCATCTAGCGCCAGTGGGGACTCGATTTAGTTGATATAGGCTGAGGAATGTTTTCACCCGAATGTGGTGAAAGCGGACTATAAACATAATTTAAAAGACAGGTCTATTGTTGAACTGTATTGCTACTCTTAATGTCATGGAGCATAATTTTAAAGGTGTTTATTTTTCTTGGAGAGGAGGCCTAAACTTCAGCAAACATTTTCGAATTGATCGTATTTTCATTAATCAACTTGTGCTCCCATTTTTTCAATGTTAACAGTCCAGTACTAGAATCATTCAACAAGTGACCACACTCCCATTTTTTTAAATCTTGCCTGTAACAACTCTAATGTTTCTTATTGCAAAGGACCTTCTTTCAGATTTAAGAATTGTTAGTGTTGGCAGCAAGGATATTATGACATCACTACTCTTATTTTAAGAACAAAAGTTTCAGGTAATTTCCTATACCAAATCATTGTTAAAATAAAAATGATTAAAAAATGCCTGGAGAGGTGGAGCAATTCTATTCCCAGTATATTCAAGCAAGTTGATTTATTGAGAAAGGGAAATAATGATTTGTATACATCTCTTCTCTTATGTCATGATGATCAGAATATGCTACAGCAATATCAGAATGGTATTAAGGAATTGGAATTTCTTCTTTATAAGCAAAGTGCTGAAATTAGGCAGAGAGAAAAATTAAAAGGAATGTTAGAAGCAGATTTACCTACCAATTTTTTTTACTCCAAGCTATCTGCAAATAAAAAAAAGCTTCATATCAAATACTTGATAGATGCCAATGGTCAAATAAAGAAAAGCTATATGGAATGTATAATATGGTCTTATTTATGATTTTGTTTTTAAATATGTAGCCGGTAGAAAATATGCATGTAGATGAAAGGACATGAATAGTAAATAGGTGAAGTGTGAATTTACAAACTTCATAATCTCTGTTTTTGTGATGTTGCTCCCATAACCAATTGTCAAAAGCAATTTTGCGGTTTATATAACATGGATAGTATGTAATAGTGAGAACAACTGGCAAACTGAACAGACTAAGAACGAATGTAACCAAGGATAACAGAAATTTTGATCCATGAAAAAATTATTGAACGAAGTTTATAAGACACTACTATAACTTAAGAAAAGCCGATAATTAAAAAAAAAATCATTCCGACGACCAAAATAACTGGTCAATGCAGCAAGATGGTTTAGTTATTCAGTGAACATAATCTAATTCATGTATCAATATCGTCCTAATTTCTTTTCATACCTCAACATGTAATATGACCACTTCCTTAAACCACATACCCAAAAGAATTTGCTTTTGTGCACTTTTTAACCTGTCATTCCGTTGTAAATTATCACACCTCATTAACCCACGTCATACTATACTTACCGCAATCTTTTTCTTGTCGTAACTCGACATATGATGATCAGTGCCCAAAACAACATACACAGCGGAATGTTGCTTGTATGCACTTTGGAACCTGTTAATCCATCATAAATTAACACATTACAACGAAACCAAGATATTAGTTAAGAATGCTTTAAGTTTGCAATGTCATCTGAAAAAAATAACGTTTATCATTATAAATCTAGTCTGTAGAAAAAAAGCAAAATGATGCAGAATTAGGTTGTAATCTCCCCTACATGCAAGTATTTTTACAATGAAACAGGAACACAAAGTACTACTTTATGAAGGGGTAGCCATGGTCAATAGTAACGGCTACATTTGGTTAAGTTTAAAGGGGAGATACAGAGACAATGTTCCAAGCAAATTCATGGATACGATGTCGTATCAATGAAGGAGAAATGTATAAAATAAAAACAGATAATACATAAAATTTCGATGTGGGGAAAATTGAGTAAAATGTATTTAATTTCATACATAACCGTAAATTTGTGTATTAACGAACTCTGACATTTCCTAGTTATAGATAAGGATAGGTCAGGTATGATGACTGCCATAAAATATCAAATAAGTAAACCAACGTGAGTGATTATTAACAGGAAAAAAATAAGATATACTTCTTGTATGTAAGCATACGAGTGGTTGCTACTGATGCAAACTATGTTGGAGCGCTGCCTCTCTATACTTCGTTGCCCGCTAATGAATTAAGCTCCTGCCTCGTATTAACAGGAAAAAAATAAGATATACTTCTTGTATGTCTCATATACTTCTTGCATGTAAGCATACGAGTGGTTGCTCAATGTTGTGTTCATTATTTCCTCATTTTATGCTTATTGTTGTCCAAATTATGCCTCAATGAACCATTACATCTTATTTTATTTTCTTTTTAATGCTTTAGTCGTTCCCCATTTATACCGTACTCTATATCATTCCCTAGTTCCCAAGTAAATGCCCACCATTGGAAACAGAAATGATTATACGTTATCTCATCTCATTGTTGTATAAATTCCATTGGTTTTTTTACTGTATGTATGACTATACACATAATGAGTATAATAGTCAAATAAACTATAGTAGTGCTGGTATATAAAACCTGACCACACAACAACAAAAAATACCTGGTTTCCCATCATAAGAATACACTTTCTAATAATCCAAAAAATAACAAAAATACATGGATTCCCATTATATGGTAAGATTTTAAAAACGATCCATTATAATAAAAAATAAATCTTCCAACTAAAAATAGAGCAGGTAGTCAAATGTTGAAAATGGAACAACTTGAATACCAAATAACCCAAAATTGAAATTCTATCTAAGTAAGACTAAAGCCTAGTTTGTTCTGCATGTTCCTAAATATTTTATATGGATTGAAGATAATAAATGAAATTATGGACAAAAGCGACCTTTTTCAATAATCTAACCAACGAATGTCGGTCAGCAGAAAAGAGTGGACAATATGATCCAAAAAACCTACAGTATTGTGCTCTATGACTATATGTTTTTAATTAGACAATGTCTAACTAAAATGAAGAGGTAGTAATAAACAAAATACATGTCTGTCATTTAACTAAGATTGGTAAATAAATTAGGAATAATAACTGTTATGTCTCGTGTACTTTCAAACCAACCTGTCAAACTCTATCTATCATAATGCAATATTTTCTATAGTGAGATGAACTCAGTGGAACAACGTTTCTTACCTAATGAACTGCAAAATTCATGAATTGGAGAGGACTCAGATTATATTATGGTTGCTGCAAATTCGTGAACTGAAGAGGAATCAAAATTCGTGAGCGGGAGAGGAATCAAATTCATGAAATGGTTGCTACAAATTTGTGAACTGGAGAGGAATCAAAATTCGTGAACTGGACAAGAACCCCGTGAACTGCAATTCGATAAAAATAACGATAGCATTGAAATTAGGTTTTTGAAAAGTGAACTGGAGAAAAAACAACGATAGCATTGAAGGGAGTAAATTGGTCGTTCAACATTACTTGGATTCAGCAAACGCACGAATTGACGATAAAACGGAAATTGAATTCGAATTTAGGTTTTAAAATTTTCCCCCAATTGTCTCAGAGAAGCGCAAGAATAGATTTCAGATACACACGCACGTTATTTCGTTTCCCTCCATAATTTTATTTGTGAGTTAACTTGCGTCTGATTTTAATAGAGCAGACGCAAAAAATTATTTATTCCACCTGTTTGCGTCTAACCATGCAATAAACCAACGCAAATATCTATATTAAATTTTCAGCCCCACCCTACCGCATCCGTTCACAGATTACATTAGATGCAAAGGTTGAGGTAATATTTTATCCCCCTTATTTGCATCCGCTTTCAGTTAGGAACAGATGCAAATTGTACTATTTGCATTTGTTGTTTATTCAATAGATGCGAATGAAGAGACACAAAAAACAAGTTATGTACTAGTGAGTGCACTCCTTGAATTAGAGCCTCCACAACAATGAAAAACAACAAAGGAGAAAGGGGATCACCCCGGTGAAGGCCCCTCACTGATTTAAAATAACATTTGACAGCTTCGTTAATAAGAACAGAGAACCAGCAATTCGAGACGAGCCTCAAAATGATGTCAATTAGAGGCTTAGGAAAGCCGAAAAATCAAAAAACCCTGATAATGAAAAACCAAGTCATGAGATCATAAGCTTTCGCCATATCTAGTTTTATCACCACATTGGACCCCCACACATTTTGATCGATTTGATAGATAAATTCCTAAGCAAGAAGAACATTGTCGGTAATAAGATGACCTTTAACACAGCCAGCCTGAGATGATGAGATGATATGGTCTACAATGGGTATAAGCCTAGCAGATAAAATCTTGAATATGACTTTATTTGAGAAATTACACAGACCGTTTGGTCTGAAATCTGAACTAGAAAGTGGGTTCTCACAATTAGGGATGAGAACGAGAGTTGTGGGCGCCCACCCTTTAGGTGGCATACCAAACGAAAAGAAAGTTTGGATAGCTGAGAAGAAGTCAAGCTTAATGATAGGCCAAGAACTCTGGTAAAAAAACCTATTGAAACCATTTGGGCCGCTTGCACTATCGTTGCTCAGCGAAAAAAAAGGATCAATTCTCCTCAACCGAGAGGGGACAACAAAGAGATGTATCCAGTTGAACCAATTGAGGGATAAACAACAAGAGACCCAAGTCAGCCTACTCTATAGAGGAGCTCTATAAAAAGAACCAGAAGTGGGAAAGGATAGTGTCTTCGATCTTTGTAGGAGAAGAAGTCGTAGAAAGATCAACACGAAGAATATGACTGATAGAAAGGAGACGATTCTTTTTCCTAATAAAAGTATGAAAGATTTTCGAGTTGGTTGCCATCGACTACCCACCCGACCCTCGCTATTTTGACGAAGGAACTCATTTTTAATACGCAATTCCTCTGAGAAGACAGTTTAGGCCTAAGCCCATTCCGTCATATTAATAGGCAAAGGGTTTCCATCATAAGATGCTTCCACTAAGATAAGAGTTTCTTTTGCAGAACGAACTCTATCAAAAATATTCTTTAATACCTGATCATTCCAAACCCTCGGACATGATTTGAGTTGCTTGAGTTTAAGAGAAAAAACACTTATTGGACCACCAACATCAGGGTAGCCCAAGATTCCCCGACCGTAGGAAAGAAATAACGATAAGATCTCCACATGGATTGGAACCTGAACGAAGTATGCCCATATAATGCAAAAGGGTAACGCAACAGAACCCGAGAAGCGTGGTTCAGGTTGGTGCGGTGAAAGTGAGAGAATGTGAAAGAGAATAAAAGGCTAAACCAATCTTCCGATCCGAAAACCCAGTCCAGACGAAAGAGGATCCTATTGGGGCCATCTTGATTGTTGCACCAAGTAAAGGAAGACCCAATAAAAGACACCTCTGACAATCCCGCCTCGATAACAAAAGAGTTGAAATCCTTTATCGTCACTCGGTTAATAGAGGAACCAACTTCTCTTCCTGGCAAGACACAACATTGAAAGCTCCCCTGAAATAGAGGCACCAAACCCATACCTACAGAGTGACATAATGTATTACCACAGACCCAACCTTTCGAAATGGTCCCATCTGGCATAAACTGTGGAAAAATGGATTTGCAAAAGGAAAGGCCACCCAACAAATAGAAGTTGAGTCGAGTCGAAAATAAGATGCACTGAAATGTTTTTAATCTTGTTGGAAGCGTTAAGAAAGCCTCCCCAAAAATTTAGATAAAGGACCGTATCGAAAAGCACATCAGACCCATGAATGGTTTCTGAAGAGCCACTAATGAGATATATTGTTTCTTGATTATGCGTTTAAGGCGCACGAAGGAGACTTCGTTTCCGGCAAAAGAATGTTCCAGAATAAATAGTTAGCCACTCCGAGGAGAGTGATTCAATAAAAAAGGTGGAAAATGACAAAAACAACGATAAAGTTAAAAGAAAGCTCAGATCAGATAAGATAGAGCGTGCGGTGGGTAAACCTAACTATCTGCTCAGACGCAGCGATCGAGCAAGTATGAATGGTGCGAGCGGCACGCGGCTGAGCTCGAGTCCCTCTATGGGAAGATCAGATAGAAGAGCAGATAAGCAGGACAGAAAAAGGTCCCAATGGTGGCTCTACGGTGGCCGGCCTACTGGCAACGATGGTCGAGCAAGCAAAGGAAGATGTTGGAAGATAGGAAATATAAACGATCGTTTATTTTCCAGATCTCATCTCATGGTAGAAGAAGAATCGAATATTGAAACGAAGACGGAGAGCGAGAAGATGTAGAGACATCAAAGACCGACGTAGCCACTTGATGCATGGGCTACAAATCAGCAGAAGAGCAATCAACCTGGCAATCCTGCAGGACAACAGTAAACCAACCACCTACCGAACTCAAAAATAGGGGAGTCGAGATTCCCGATGGGGAATGCCGACATGAAGCGCACCGAAGAGACAGTGAATTAAAACACCCGAGACGCCCCGCCGTGAAAGAAGAACCACAAATGAGAATGCCCACAACAAACAAAAAAAAACATAAAAGCCCATAAAGTACCAAACCCATATAAGAAACCTCAACCAACCCATTAATTGAACCGGCGTGGTCAAAACCAAAGCAAAAGGAGGCGATAAATCCCCTTACCCAGAAAATGGCCAAAAAAGCCGATATGACAAAAACCAACGAACTGGTCCAGGATAAACCTAAATAACAATTACACTGAGAGGTATTGTCACTTAAGAGGAAGTTGGAAAAGTCTCCATCCAATACCAAAAAAAAGCAATGCAACACAACAACAAAAATAGAGGCCGATATAGGCTCCCGGCAAACCGACCAACAAGGTTCACTAATGTGAACCTGGGACTAACCGGGTAGAAGGAACACTCACTTCAAAATCCAGCTGAGACAAAGTCGTCACAACCCCATCAAAAAGAAAACCCATAAAACAACCAGAGACAAACAAACCATGTGGGCAACAACAACAAAGAGAGTCAATAAACACTCGTAAGTGCAACAAAGAGAGGGGACAACGGACAGCAACACAACGGAATTCTGAGCTCCTCCAAGAAACTCCTCGCAGCCATGGCTGCTAAAAAACCTCTCAAGAATCCTAACATCGAGGATAATCCCATCCTTAAAAAGGGATCTTCTTCTTCTGCCCCTCCTCCCACCTCCTCCTCCTCCAACACTATTCCCATTTCTGATCCTCCAAATGATGACATCGGTTTTACTAAAGTAGTTAATCGCAAAAAGAAGGCTAAACCGTTCATGAGTTTCAATTCCTCTTCTCATGTTAATAAAGAGAATGGAAATGCAAGGGATCATCTCCTTAAACCTCGTCAAAAACCATTTCCACCCTCAAATGGGGCCCGATTTCAAATCAGAAATCAAGAAAAACAACCTCAAGAACTTTTACAGCCAATGAGGCCTAATTCAGTTAAAGAAATAGGGGCATCGTCATGGGCAGAAATGGTTAAAAAAGGAGGCCAGGAATCGAATTATGATTTAGAGTACATCAAACCTGAGGAGACAATGGGTGAAGATAAGATTGTTGTTGTATCGGAAGAAGCAAGTGAAAGAACAGAGGTAAAATGGGGACGATCCATTGTAGCATATGTGTTTGGGAAAAGGCCAGCTTACCACTATTTTAAAGCTTTTGTGGTTCGGACATGGAACCCAACAGGTGATTTCGAAATCTTCACTCGAGAAAATGGATTCTTCATTATTCGTTTTACAAATGGGGAGGACTGTGAAAAGCTATTGAAAGGAGGGCCTTTCTTTATTAATGGGAACCTGATAGTACTAAAAAGATGGACCAAGAAAATCAATCTTGATAAAGATTTATTGTCTACTATGCCAATATGGATTAAACTTCCAAAGCTGAATTTGAGATTATGGGACAAAGAAATTTTTAGTGCAATTGCAAGTGTGGTAGGGGTTCCTATCAAAATGGATGACCAAACGTCCAGGGAAACACGACTGAGTTACACGAGAATATTAGTAGAAATCAAAGCAGATGCTGAACTACCTAACGAGGCCTCTATTTACCTGCCTGATGGGGAGCATATATCTCAGCAGATCATATACGAATCAATACCCAACCGATGTAAGATTTGCAATTGCTTCGGGCATTCACTCAAAGATTGTGTTCATAACACAGAAAAGGTTAATGATGCTGCAGATTTTCCCCAAAATTCGGATACTATCGATCAAGAAAACACTACTGATGTTAATATTCTCAATCAAGAAAATGTTCCCGTCGATGATTCTTTTCATACCCCCGAATCTGATATTCCCCCATCAAGCATAGCAGAGGACTTAATGAATTTAGACGAGCCAGCTGCTAGCCATACGGTAAATGATAATGCAACATTAAATCAGGCTACTTCCCCTCAATCGAGGTCTGCTGATCTTTCAAAGATTATGCAGACCAAAAACGTCTCTTCCAAAACTAATGGGTCTTCAACGCCATCAGTTCTGAAAGAGACACTCGTTACAAGCACCATCAATAATTCATCAACAGAGGTGGGTACAGGTACACAATTACATGAATCCCCCACCCACAATGAGGATTCAAGACAATTTACAGACATAGATTTTACAAATGACTTAAACAAAAAAATTGGGAAACTGTGCTGAACTTCTTGCTGCGGATCCTATCTTCACTGACGACTCGCTTGTGGCTAAAGGGCTTGCTCCAAAGAGGGCTTCATCTATCACTGAATCTGATATCCAAAAGGGCATCAGCAACATGATGGCAGCACCTAAACCTGCAGTATTAGTGGAAAAAAAGAAGAAAAACCAGAACTAGAAGCCTTTCAGACATATCTTTAGTAGAAGACACTGAAGACTTTACTGATAAGGAATTCAGAAAGAAATACATTGATAAAAACAGTAAATGGGAAAAGCAGCTAAAGGCTGCAGATAGTAAAAGCTTTAAGAGAAGTGGCAAACAATTAGACATTAAAGTGGATCGCAACAATGACAGAGGTGCATTGTAGCTGCAGCGTATCCTTGGTATCGTATCCTAACTTTTATTTAATTAATTATGGATATAATAGCTTGGAATATAAGGGGACTTAACTCCCCGGAGAGACAATTAGATCTTACTGATTTTCTGCTCAAGTATAAACCATCTATTATTGGTATACTTGAGCACAAGCTCAATGATCAAAAGCTTTCTGATATACATATCAGAAGGCTCTCTAACTGGAATATCATCAATAATAATTCAATGGGAGGAAATGGTAGGATTATGGTTTTACATAATCCTACTATTTGGTCTCTCATTAATTATTATATAGATTTTCAGTACATTCATTGCATCTTTAAAAATAAAGGTGGACTGTCCCTCAAAATCACTTTCATTTATGCTTCTAATTTTGAGGATGACAGGAACACTTTATGGAATTGCTTAGATAATTTCAATAGAGTTATAGATAGTCCATGGATTTTAATGGGGGATTTCAACTCTATTTTTCACTTTTCTGAAAAAAAAGGAGGGAATCCTATTCCTTTTAATAAGCTGGAAAAAGTACATAATTTTATTTTAAAAACTGGCCTAATAGAACCCCCAATCCATGGGAATAAATTCACATGGAAATCGGGGGCTTGCAGGAATATTCATTGCAAGCTGGATAGGGTTTTATTTAACCAGTATTTTATTAATCTTTTTCCTAAAGTACAGTGTAGCACTCTCCCTCAAAATTCTAGGTACCATACTCCTATTATTGTATCCTTCCCTTCTGCCTTGGGTTGTAAAATTAATAGACCCTTTAGATTTATTAATGGATGGGTTCAGGATGACAACTATAAGGATATTACCAGTAACTGTTTTATTAACAATTTGTATCGGACTGCTCAATACAAATTTAATAAAACATTACAGATTGTTAAAAGCAAGCTTAAATCCTGGAACATTAATAGAAATAAGAGTGATATTAATAATATTAGAAGTGAGTGTGAAAAGTTGCAGAATGACCTTGACATGAACTGCTCAGACTCACAATTAGCTGAATCATTTTATAATGCTCAGGCCAATCTAGTGAAAGCTCTGCACATAAACTCAATTAATCTTAAGCAAAAGGCCAAGGTTGATTGGTTAACAAATGGGGATGAAGCAAGTAATTTTTTTATGCTAAAATGACAAATAGGAGAAATAGGAATGACATTGGGAAAATTATTGATAATTGTGGTATTGTAATTAATGATGCCTACCTTATTGAAAAGGAGGCTATTAATTACTTTAATTCTCTATACAACACTTCACAATATCACAATAATTTCCCCAGTATTGACCTTAAGTATACTGTCAATCCCTGTAGTGCAGATATTTTACTTGCTCCCATCAAAATTGAAGATGTTAAAAATGTGGTTTTTAATGCTTGCAATGACCAAAGCCCTGGGCCTGATGGATTTGGGGCCAAGTTTTATAAAACCCATTGAAATGAGATGCACAAGTTGTTATATGACTCCATTGTTGAATTTTTCAATTCTGGTTCTCTACTGAAAAATACTAACCACACCTTTATCACTCTCATCCCTAAAGTGGATTCTCCACTGGGACTGGGGGATTACAGGCCTATTTCCTGTTGCAACTTCATTTACAAAATTATATCTTCTATTCTTTGTAATAGATTAAAGTGCTTTCTTAAATTTTTAATATCTGAAAATCAGAGTGCATTCATACCCGGGAGACTCATTTCTGAAAATACTTTACTTGCTCATGAGCTTATTAGAGATTTTAATAGGAAAAACAAAAACCAGATGTGTATAAAAATTGATCTACATAAGGCTTTCGATAAAATTAATAGAGATTTTATTATATACATGCTCATGCAAATGGGTTTTAATGAGAAATTCTGTGATTTAATTAAAGAGTGTATCACTAGTGTTACATTTTCTGTTATGATCAATGGCTCCCCAAAAGGTTTTATACATAGCAATAGAGGCATTAGACAAGGGGACCCATTGTCCCCTTATCTTTTCTCAATAGTTATGGAGTATTTTTCATTACAAATGGAAACTGAACTGATTAGGGGAAACATTAAGCCTATTAACAGAAATTTACCACACATTACTCATCTTCTATATGCAGATGATATGCTTCTTTTTTTAAAAGCTGACAGAATTAATGCAATTACTATGAAGAGAATCCTAAATAATATGGAGAACTTTGCTGGCCTCTCTGTTAATATAGAAAAAAGCAAGATTTATTTTAGCAAAGAGGCTAAGCATAAGAATGAAATTCTTAAAATTTTAAATTTTAAAGAAGGTTCTCTTCCTGTTAAATACCTTGGCCTCCCACTTAGTATAAATCAAGTTAAAGACAGGGATTGTACTAGACTGATAGACATTATACATAATAGATTAGAAGGTTGGTCTAGTAAATTCCTCTCTTTAGCTGGAAGAGTGGAACTTACTCATACTGTCATCACTGCAGTCATAATGTACTGGGTCCAGACACACAGTATTCCCATCAGTGTTATCCATAAAATTGAAAAGTTATGTGCTAACTTCATTTGGAGAGGTAAACATCATAAAATTGCATGGGATAAGGTGTGCAAACCCAAAATTTATGGTGGGTTAGGGCTCAGAAATATTAAAGACCTGACAGATACTTGTAAATTTAAACTTTTCTGGAAATTTTTAGAGTGTAAGTCTCTTTGGGCTAGGTGGATGAAAGCTAGATATCTTCAGAATAAAAATTTCTGGATATCTAGGAAGGAAAATCATCATTCACTAGTTTGGAAGAATATTTTAGATTGTAGAAGTAGAGGTAAATATTTTATTAAGAGAACATTGACTGATGGTAGTCAAACAAGTATGTGGTTTGACCCCTGGATTCATGGTAACTCGCTTGTTGACCTACTTGGCAGGAATAATTTATATTTATTAGGAGGTGTTACTGATAAAGTGCAAAATATTATCCTTAATAATAGATGGAACTTACATAACTATTCTGCTGCTGCTATATTTAAAAATGCTATTCAAGATATTAGGATTGATCAGAATGGCCATAGGGATGTCTGGGAGTGGAAATTCTGCTCAAAAGGCAAATTTTCTTTCAAAAAAACATGGGAATTCCTTAGAGGTGAGGAAACGGAAGTGGATTGGCACAAGGTGGTGTGGTGCAAATTTAATTGCCCCAAAATGGCTCATTGTACCTACTTTGCTTTGCAAAACAAACTTCCAACCAGAGACAGGTGTTGCAAATGGAACCCTAACTCTGACAAACATTGTTTATTTTGCAAATTTGAAACTGAAAGTGCTAATCATCTGTTTTTTGAATGCCCATTCTCTCAATTCATATGGTTTAATATTAAAAGTTCTTTAGGTTTTAATAATTATATTCCTACTCTAGACATTAGGAGTAGTATAGATTACATTTTAAAGTTCTTTAAACCTAAGTCTTATAGTTTTAGAAAAGCATGCAGAATGTTATCAGCTGTTGTATTTTATATATGGAAAGAAAGGAATCAGAGAATTCACACTAACAAAGTTTCTAGTGGTACTCAGCTTTTGAATTGTATAATAACTGATTGCCAGATTATTTTGAAAAAAGTTAACTTGCACAAGCAGGATAGTAATCATAATCAGCTTAATAAAGATGCTAGCTTAGATAATCAAGTTGAGGATTTCATACTCAATTGTAAGCTCAGCAATAAAAGACACTTCATACATGAAGATGGAAGAAACATGCAAGCTGGAACTAATGACTTTCCTTATGAAGACAGATCCACTCTTCTCTACAAAGAGAATAATTGCAAGGGGAGTAAACAGAATTACTGCTTCAATTCTAGTTTTTTTTAATTGCAATCTGAATAGTAATTTGGGTCACTTACCCATTGCAGAGAATAGGGATCAAGCTCCAAACAGCAATGATCCTATTAGCATGAACAGGAGGGATAGTAGTCTCACAGTTAGTTCTCATGGCTATATTAACACAAATCGAGACTATATTGAGACAGAAGATCTTTCTGGCGTCCTTCCTGGTGGTTGCTTTCCCAATACCTATAACAATCTGAATGCAAAGGGAAGTAAACAGGATAGCAATAATAACAGTGCGTGTTTTTTTAATAAAATGGATTATGATGTTAATTTCTTACATGCTACAGGGAAGGGGATACAAATCCAAACCAGTAGTGATCCAGATCGATCAAATCTTCTTCACAAGAAAGACGAGAATCAATCATATCAGTTCCTAACTAGAATAGACAGAAATCATTACAAAAGCGAACTTAACGGTCAGATTTATCACTTATCTTGCTGGAGTAATGGGGAAAGCAGTAGATCTAGAGACGGAAAGGAAGCTAGAAGCACAAAGAGTCAAAGAAGGATGAATGATAGCATTATCAGTACCAGAGACTCCAGATCTGTTGATAGGAAGAAGAGCGAAGCTGATAATAGGACTAGAGACGATTTTCTGGATCCTAGCATTACAGCGGAGAACAACAAGAGGGAGGAGGAAGTAAGGAAGCCACCATAAAGCTCGGTGTGCGACGATTTGAGATGTTTCTCTCTTGCCGTCTGCCATTGTTGAAGTAGTGATTTGTTGAGTGGCGGCTAGGGTTAGGTGAATGAGAGACGATGGGGTGTTATGTTTTTGTGTCGGGTTTTGTATGTGATTACCCGATTGGGCTTTGGGCCAAAATACTTTTTACCTTGTTCAAAAAAAAAGAGAGGGGACAACGTACCTCCAATAGGATACAACGCTACAACAGAGAGCCACAACCGATCGAATGAACATCAACAACAGTTAGCTTCTCCGGTGCCTTTCCAACTTTTGAAACAAGTGGGTTTTGCCAAAGAAGAGGAGTAACACCCGACTGGTCCTCGCCACTTGAACGAAGCAAAGCCAACCGACGCCAGTACTCGCATCCCCTTAGCCAACACTGCTCTTCAAATGGAAAAGATTGGGATACACTTAAACTTACCAAGGTAGTGTTCCCTTCCACTATTGAATCAAAAGAAAAAAACTTATTGGAAGTAGCAAGAGGGGGCTATGGCCTAGGACGAGCCACATAGGCCTTAGCAACCGACACGACAACTTTGGAGCATGAGTGCGAGAAGCATTCGCTGCTCTTCGCGCCTTAAAATGCGGAGGCCGAAGGACAACCGAAAGTATACCCTGCCTCCCCAACATAATAGAAACCCTTACATCCGGTCAAATATCAAGGTTAGGGAAATAACAAGATACAGAACGCAGTAGAAAGCAAACAACTGGCAAAGGAGCAATCACACCCTCCACACAATCACCAACCGCGACCTCATCACAAACAGACTGAAAACACACACAACAAATCAATCGTAGCCACCTGACGACCTCTTAAGAACTTGGCGTTCAAACTACTCTTCGGGAGAAGAATTTGCATGGCCGAAGCTCCAAGAACCAGTTGTCCACCACCACAAATTGAAGGCGATTAAGAGAAACAATGTCCAGCGCCCGACACAAAGCCCCAAAAATCGAACCTAGAGGAAGGCGAAAACCATCGAAGGACCCAACAACAAAAATTTCCAACCCGGCAAACATCAGGGTACAAAACCCTAGAATTCTGACAGATTGTTAGGCCTCAACCAACATCACAACCGATTTTGGTTCAGGATATGGAAAAACAGGTGGTTACAACAGCTGTTTGCATAAAGGAGAATGAATGGGGAATTTCCATAAACACTTTGCCTCAAAAACTTACTTATAAGACAGAGAATGCCGCGTCAGCACTGGATGCCAACTGTTGGGTCAACAAGGACGAGGGTGGATCCCTGAATGGTGCCATGCTGTTTGAATCCGGGATGTAAGTCGAGAGTGTATGTGCACGTGCACATATACACTGATGTTCATGCCTGCATAAGACATTCAATTATGTATTGGTTACTAGGCTTTAATAGATAGGCCTGTAATGAGACCAACTCAGTAGTACGCTTCTTGTATTGCACCAATACCGCTATATTATGGCAGTGAAGGCATGATGTAATATTATTTTGATAATTTTACTAGGAGAGTTGTCTTAAAAAATATTATTCAATTCTCAAGTAATTCTCAATGTTTATTGTTTTTCTATTAATTGCAAACTATAGTATATTGCTTCCAGAACCATACTCCCTCCCAATGTCCTTTCTTCCCTAATTTTCACTAACATTTTTCAAAGGAAACAACACCATGATGACACGAAGCAGCAAGATAAACTCAAGGCCTAACATAATGGTATCAAAGCAGGATGATTCAGAGCTGAATGATCAATCAGATGAGGAAAGAGGAGAAACAAGGAATATTGATGAAGAATACACGTTTGAGGGATCGAGATAGGATCGCATCAACATGCAGACCATTGTTCACATCAAGGAACCAGAATCTCATCAATATCTCAATACAAAGGTAGATCACACTACTGCAAATCTATTTTTTTCTGACACTCATTCGGGGTCGTTATGGCGTCACTAATATTTTTTAGTGATACCATTGTAACATCGAATGTGAGTCAGAAAAATGAGCATCACCAAATTGTATGGCATCGCTAAGACGACACAAAATTGATATCTCTATGACATCGCTAAACATTAGTGATACCTTTGTGATGCATGTTTATATCAGGAAAATAGTGTCATAATGGCATCACTAAATTTTGGTGATGCCAATGTGACCCACAGATTCTAAAGTAGAAAATTCCTTGTTGCATTAGCTAACTACAATTTCAAACAAAATAGAGTTATCATATAATACCAAACCGTCCATGACAAACATATCACATCATCAACATATATAATCACTAACAATCTATACATGCAAAACTTATATATTTAACCAACAAAGTAGAATAATCAAATACAATTCAAAGTCTTGAAAGAACTACGCTTACAACCTAAAATGTATGAATAACACTTAATAATATAGACACATAATAATACACAAATTATGTTGTGAGTAGGCTTCAAGCTGTTTGCAAATGAATATACTACTGTTGTGTTAAGTTTTGATTGTGGTATCACTCCATTGCCATCATCGTATCTTTGACCAAATGAGCTACCATTGGAGATCACTTTCTATTTTCTTTTGTGTCTTTGACTTGCTAATTCTCTCCTTTGCAACTTCTCACTCATTTTGATACAACCATGCCTGCAAGTAAAAGAAGAAGAAGAAAATGAAGTAACATATCTTACCTTAAATGTCAAGAAAATATGAGAGAAAAGTTTTGTGCTGAAGTGGCATACAAAACTTATAAACGTTGCTTTTAAAAATCTTATTTCAACTTTTAATATCCATTATCAATATAAAAATGTCATTATGCATTCCAACTTTTAATATCCATTATCAATATAAAAATGTCATTATGCATTCCATGCTGCAAAACTAAAGAACCACGAACTTGTAAATAGAGGCTGATGGTATTAATATAAATGTTGATTTAAATGAATAATTGATAAAGATGGAGTAGTCCAAATAATTTGAGCAAAACCAAAGCTACCATCCAAACATTTACGGATGACTTTTAGCTTTAGACTTTTTGAGCAAACTATTTACATGCTCAAAAAGTCTAATACAACTAATGTTCCAATGGTTCATTGATTTGCATACAATTGTAATTATATACGCTTGTACACTTTCTAATAAATTAATGCTTCGGAGTTAAACTAAGCCAACTATAAATATAATATAGTTGTATTCAATAATGAGGTAATGCATTTTCTTCAAGATAACCATACCCAAATATATGAAATACAGCCCGACAATATGTGAAACTTAGCCAGACAGCATTATCATAAAACATTCCATTTTGCTTAAAACTTAGGTAGGACGTTCTTTGCATTTGACAAGACAGTCAAACACCACACAAGCATTGCTCACTTAAACTGCTTATATGAAATACAAAGTTGATTTTATTTACACTATCTACACCCAACCATGAATTCTCTTTGAACAAAACAATATGAACTAAACATTTAGATGTGAAATAATTGGGGGACAAAATTGAAACACTTAACATCACTCTTAGTTTTTCTTGCCTTTGCCAATGTCTCAGTGTATATAATCCTTGATTTAGTGCAAAGAGATACAAAGAAAGGGATCAACTTAAGACTTTGGAAACAATGCCAATACCAAAAATGCTTCCTCTCTTCCCCAGTAGAAATCTTTACTCTGCCAAACAAATAAAAAATATATGCAAATATATGACATAATCATTTCTAAATAAAAGCAATAGTTGTAGATCCAGATTTGTTGAAACCAATGACATTAATCACCAAAAGTTTTAGTAGATGTTTTTATAGTAAACAATCATATGCTTAAAGCTTTAGATGTTTTTATGCACTTAAATTCTACACAGCAATATCAGATAGGCCAAAAGATTTAGGTCTAAAGCTGTAATAAAAAAATAGTAGATTATTGAGTTCAGATTTCGAAACATGATGATGGTCTACAATGCTACATAGTTCCTAACACTATAGAACTTTACAATCTTTGATTATTTATGAAGAATCCCAACTAGTAGAGAAACACATATTTTTGGTTTAATTAGTAAATTGTAATAAAACAATAATAATGGTTAAAATAAAGATCTAACGAACCTTGAACAACCTAGACCACCAATATCCAAATTCGCAAACTTTAAGCACCTAAACCGCTCCATCGCAATCTCCCTACAATCGGAGACCGGATCTTTAAGAAAAAACCTATATCCGAACTCGCTTCACCGCCTGTATACCCATTCCATCCTCCAAATCCGCTTCCCACTTTTTCCCACGAGCTGCAAAGCCCTTTTTCTGGATTGCACTGCATTCCCTCGTGCAAACCAACAATAAAGAACAAATTGTTTCCTGAAGAGGGTATAATGACGAAACTTTTTGAAGAATTCTAAAATTAGGGATTCGAAGTTTTTGTGGAATTTTTATATTACGAAGGGGATTAATTTGGTGAAGTGAGAATATGTAGAATGGGCAGTGGCTTGATTTGGTGAAGTATGAAGAGTGGTTTATTTGGAGAGCTATGTGAATCTATTAAATAATAGGAAAGCAGAAGCTTTTCAAGCTTTCTCCTTAATTCTCTCAATTCTCTCAATTCACCTTAATTCTCTCAATTCTCTATATTCACCTTAAAACTCTCTCAGGGTATTTTATTCAAAATTAAATTCTCTCTATTCACCTTAAAACTCTCCAATTTCAAATATTTTGTTTTTAAATTTCTAATCTATCTATATTATTTGAGTGAAGCTACGGTGACTCTAAAGCTATCCATGTAGATTTCAATATTAAACCGCCTCTTATTAAAAAATCGTCTTTTCTTCCGATCTTTTTCTCCCGTTTTGCTTTCCTTTTTTCCATTTTCTTCAGTTTTCGTCCTTAAACTACCTTCTAAATTTCCTCCGCTTTCTAGCTACATAATAAAGCCGCAATTCCCTTCCTTTAATTTCATCCGAAGGAAATCTAGCCGATTTGTGCATTCTCTGCCTTTTCGCTTTGTATTTCCCTCTTTAGGACTTTGCCAGCCCGATTGACTCGAGATCCATGCTTTCCAGATTCCTTTCCGTCCCTTCCAGCTCGCCTCAACGCTTTTGCGAGGTATGCCTATCAGTATTATTAGGAAACTGACGTTATTTCTCTATCAAATTCGTTTCACATTTGTTACTCTTCAGAATCAACGCTTTGATTCGTTGCTAGCGTTCAAGTACCGAATATTTTCACCGGCTGAATTTCAGGTTTCATTTTGATTAATATCTCTTTGGTCGTTCTGTTATCCGTGCTTTTAGGTGATCTTATTAAATTGGATTTGCAGCTTAATTGATTTGGATGGAATTGACGATGATTTGGGTTGGTTTGATTTTTAGGCTCTTTAATTGGTGGTTTGATTCATCCTCAAAATCGCATATAATTTCGCCACATATTCTTCCTTCGCATGTTTTTCTCAGAAAAAAAATCCCTTTGTCAGAGGAGGAGGGAAATAGAGAACCAGAAACTAAGAGGCTTCAATCCAACCAGCCTGAAATGAAGGTTCACATTTTTCTCCATTCACAAATTTTTTTAAATAAGCAGCTGTTAGTTTTAATTTACGTGTTTAACCATGATTGTGTGAGGTGTTTGTTGTTAATAACCCTTCTCTTAAATTTTCTAACTTCTTATATGATATCAGAAATTAATTCTGAAATATCAAAGGAGCAGCTTACATGAGACATAATCAACCTTTTTCTTTAATTATCAATCCTCTTACAGATAGCTATTTTGCTATAGATATTGTTAAATCCCCCTGACAGTGAAATACAATACAGGATATCCAGTCTTTAGTTTTGGTGTTTCTAACTATTTCAGTTTTTTCTTTCCTCGGTTTATTTAAGCATTGTGGCATGATAGTTTGACATATTTTGCATGGCAAATGGTTTTGTATTTTAAATACTTGGCATGGCAGAGGGTTTGTAGGCTAATACATCTACTTATTCATTACTAGAACTGCCCAGAAGGCAGTTTTAATGCTTGTGCCTGAAGTTGCCATAAAAAACAATGTGTAGAGCTATGGTAGTGGGAAGTTCGATGCTCATCTTTGTTCTTCATTTGATGTGGTCTTATTGTTTTCATCTTCCGCACTTGGAATTGGGATTTCTGGCGATGCTGGTATCAGGTCACATATTTTTACCTATCTCTATTTGAATTCACATTTAGGTTTGCTTTCTTTCATGCTGATTTGTTAGATTTAGGTGCTTTAAAATATTGAACCCATTTTGACTATTGTGGAGATAATAGTATATAAAGTTAGTGGTTGTAGATTTAGATTTAGATTTAGACGATAGAATGTACAGTTACTATTTGTATGATATTTTGAATTGTCATTGTTTGTTTGCACAGGTACACGTACTTTTGTTGCGAGCCACTAAGCACAAATGTCCTTATGCTTGAAATATGAACTTCTTAATTTAAGTAAACTGGGGTTCATATTAATGGAAAAATAGAAATGAATCACATGTCCTTATGTTTCATTGTAGAGGGAGTAGTCGGTACACTAGAAACTATAATGTCCACCTTCTACTGAAATTTTAATTTCTCGAAGATTGATCAATTTCCATTAGGAGTTCCCTTTGTTACTATTACCTTTTATCCAAGGTGTGTGGTTTCTACTGAAATGCTTAGATTCTTATTGCCTTATTTCGGTTTTAGTAGAGGTCGAAACAAGACCAGACTAAAATCACATTTCAATATAAAACATTATTGGAATTTAAATTTTATGGAAGGAACAAGTACAAAGTAAAAGTATTATTTTAGCTTCAAACATATGAATATACAAAATTTTAAACTTCAAATTTGAAAACATATAAAATCACAAAGAAAATCATATGAATAAACGACGAAATAAGAAATGTGAAATTCCCGAAATTTACAAACTAGATCAAATAAACCTACAGCCACAGAAGTTCAAAACCAACACCAAAATCTAGATCTCGATCCTTGCTCTAATCATATATTCATGTTGTATTTTTTTGCGTAATTGCATTGTTGTAACTGCTTTTTTTGTGCTATAATAGCTTGCAAAATAATATGTTTACATTGCCTCTTACATTAATTAAAATTTAGCTTGGCTTTAAACATCAGCCTTATTATAACTATTACTCATTTTAGCAAAAAGTTATAATACTAATAAGTCTTGGCTTTGCATATATTATATAGTTTATTGACTATTTTGCGTGCTATCTATAATTTTCATGGTATTAGTATCAGTATTCACTATAAAGCTGCAGGGACAACGCGTTCACCATTTTGAAATTATAAATTTAAGATATACTACAAATTTGTTACGATTAAATATGTATAATCGAACAGAAGTTACTACCTCATGAGGAATATAAGGAACTCTTACAACATGGAGTCATGTAAAATATATTATTGCTAATGTTGAGCGTGTCTTGGTGTAAATTGTGATATATTTGTCTAAGAGAATGAATGTTGTTAAATAAACAAAATACACTGTTAAAAGTCCATTTTGATTCCACATGTATTTTTTTTCTTTTTCTTTTTACATTGACATATATCAATTAAATCGTTCTCCTCCCATTGATATTGAAAAGTTCATTGGGCAGGCTTTAGTCAACGGATCAAATGCTCTAGCTCAATGGGAATCATAACCTTCCCAAAATGGGGATGTCTAAGGCATGTAGCAGTGTGGATTAAAGAAGCTCCAAGAGGACGTTGCTCCATCTATACAGTAAAATTACACTTGGTTTACCTTCCAACTAGGAGTAAAAAAATAAGATCTCAAACACTATTCCAGCAACATGGGAAGTTAATCAACTGCTACGGTATGCTACTTTTTAATACCCCATGCTTCCAAAGATGCTATTAGTTCTGATCACCGATTGAATATATTACTTTTCTTCAAATTTCATTCTCTTATCGCAAGTACAATCTTTTTAATTTTTACTTTATTTCAAAGGTTTAAGTGGCTAGAAACTAAGTTTTAAGTCAACAATTGAATGAATATTTTCAAAATTCACATTATGTTGTGTTAATGCAAAAACTAGAAGTCGAACAATTGAAGAAACCGTAAAGCTATGGTCTGTGAGTCGAAATGTGAGTCGAAACAACAAAATAAATTCTTTTATCCAAAGCTAAAATATGTCATACAATAAAGTTAAGAGGAGGCAGTCGATACAAATATATGAAAAAGATTGGTTATGCCTTTTAATTTATACTTAAATGTTTATGCAACAATTGAGTTAACCAGATTCAAGTTTAATTGTAACTCGCTGTAGGTTCACCTTCTCATATACCTTTATCCAAATAGATATCTGAAATCACTAATACTGAATTTTTGATGTGGATGTTTCCATCACGATAAATGGTGTTGTCATCATCCGCTTGATGCAAATATTCATATAAAAGGCATGTTATTTGTTCTGCTACCTTACATACTTTCCACTCATCAGAGACAAGTAAAAGTATTTGTCATATACCAAAGACAAAAAATTTAATATTAGATATTACTAGGAAACAATTGTTGCAGAGTAATTTCCAAATGGTAAAATATTCACTATTACATGAAGGTAACATGATTACTATGTCATGGCTTGCTTCAATTATTGTATTCACTGCTTTTTCCAGAAAAAAGTTATATCAGTTTATCATACGTTGACATATAAATGGACATATTATTGATAAAAAAATGATTCAGTATGCATGCTACTACAATTTATTTCGTGCAATGGTCTTCGATACCAAAAATGATTTAGTATGCATATTACTTATTGCAGTGTCTCCAAAATGAGCACTTTCTTACTTAAGCTTTTAAAAAGAAAATTTCAATTTCGTAAATATTTCATTATTCAAATTTCCCTTTTGCAAGCCTTCCGTACATGAGTTGTCTTTCATCGTCATTCATTTTTATATGGATCCCGAGATACATCCTCGCATAAACTCATTTAAATGTGTTGTGCTCCAAGTTGTTTGTTAATGCATTTTTATTCAATAGATCCATGTCTTCAGGACTACTTCATAATACTAGATATTCTGGTTTCAGTGATATTCAATTTTATATGGACTCTATAGTATCTGATAGGACATTACGCACAGGTATTTAAAAATTACTTTAGCCTTCATTGATAAACTTCTATGTTGTCCTCAACTATCTGTATTTGTAGACATATATTATTTTTCATCTGCCTTACATGTGAGTCTAAATCTGACATATGAAGACTTGAAGGTGCTTACCTTTGTTTGTATCGACCACCTTTCTGTTATTTTTTTCTTTCTAAATGCATGAAAATGTGACTGATGCCAGTACTTTGTGTACACACATTTTTTACACATATGAACCTTTCATTCTCTGCTTATCGCATTTCTGTCGCATTAGTAGTTTCTATAATTGTTCATGTTTTACAGTCTGAATTATTTAAAAAAAAAAATTGTCTATTAGAAGTTATGATAAGGGCTGAAATGATTTGAATGAAAATTTCATAAATAATGCTAAACATCAGCTAAGGACATGAGATAACTTTTATTTAATACATGTTGGTAAACCATAAACCCCTTGAAGAATTATCTATATAACAAAATAGCTTGTGTTCAACGGCAAGATAAAGAAAAGACAAAGAACGTTGGAGATTTAACAATGCAACAGACATCAGATGTCTATAGATTAACCACCTCATCACTGTTAAAATGTTGGTTAACGGTGTTATACATTCATCTATGTAAGGCTGTCTGCTACCAGTTGAAGTCATCAAGGTTAAAATTGAACGGCTGTTTGCCAGATAAGAACCATATAGAGTAATTCAACATGTAAAAAAATTCAAAATCTTCTACTGTAAATAATTAATGTTTTTTTTTTTTGAAATATTGTCACTACATACTTATTTAGCAGGGAACCTTTAAGGGCAGAAAGAACAGTTATTTTAACATCATGTAGTATACAAAGTCTTATTTAAACAATTATTCTTAACATGTGGTGGCGCATGAAATATATTCAAGAATATTATCAAACATATTCTTACGTGCTGCGACATTAGGGACAGTTAAAGAAAAAATTATTAATGTGTTAATAAACATGAGCTATTATGAAAAATAGTGAAAAGTTTAATCTTATCTTTAGCTTGATACAAATTGTAACTTTTTATTTTTATTGAGCTTCTTTATATTCTTTTTTATTTGAGTGTCATTATACATGAACAATGAATTGTTATAAGTTAATTCAAGGCATCTACGTAACTCTTTAAATTTATACCTTTTCTGTGGTTTGATACATTTAGGTGACTAAACCAAAAAAGACAGTTTATTTGAGCTGAACCGTTACACACTATACTTACTATACTATACATTTAGTACACTAAGATTCAAAAACAACCAATAATGTTAACCTCATTTGTTCATACACAATAATGATATAATATTAATAAACACATCATGTGTATTCAATTATAATTATAAATGTATAATATGTTTATATACAAAAAAAAAAGTGGGTTTAGATTTTAGGACATCTAGGCCTTTCCACTGTATTGAAGGTCTTGAAATATTATGTCGTTTCTGTTTTGAATAATAAACAGCGTGACTCCATAAAAAATTAGTATATATTCTTATTAGAAAGCAAACGAACTCAAACATACTTTCACATGTACCATTTTTTATAAATATTGTAACTATATATTTTTTATTTTCATCCATCTAAAGTAAATAATGTATCTGAATGATGCTCATGCTGTCTGCTGCAAGTTGAAGTCATCAGGGCTAAAATTAAATGGCTAGCTATATGACGGATATGAACTATATATAGTAATTCAACATGTAATAAATTTGAATTTTTCTACTATAAATAATTAATGTTTTTTTTTCTAAAAATACTGTTACTGCATACTTATTTAGAGGGAAATCTTTACTGGCTGAACGAACGATTATTATAACATCATGCATATGTATCAAGAACTTATTTGAACAACTATTCTTAACATGCGGTGGTTCATGAAATATATACTGGAAAAGTATTAAACATATTCTCAACATGCTGCGACTTTAGTGGCAGCTGATGTACATAATCTTAACATGTTAATAGATTTGAGTTATTATGAACAATAGTGACAAACTGAATCTTACCTTCAGTTTGATACAAATTACAACTTCATATTTTTGTTGAGTTCCTATATATTCTTGGTTATTTGACCATCATTGTATCGGAACAGTGAGTTGTTATAAGTTAATTCAAGGCATCTACCAGACAATTTAACTTGATATTTTTTCTGTTGTTTTACTACATTCAGTAGACTTAAAAAGACAGTTTATTTGAACATGTCATAGGTTAATGTGGAAAAAGCTTATTGTTTATCACTTCCATGTGTAATTTCATAATGTTTGTAGATTAAACTTCTGGTTTTGCTTATTTTCACAAGGCATTTTTTCGGTTATCAAATTTGAAATGCTTTTGGCTCACTTCATATGAGTTTAGTCCTCTACATAGTGCATGCATCCTGGAATCTAGACATGCATCAACATGTTTGGTATACATTTACCTTTTTATACCAACTTATTTAACTATTCATATACATATCCAATATGATATTTTCCTTTCATGTTGTAAGGCCATGTCAAATTACATGGTAAGCTTAAAAGGTACTTTAAAGTACAGTGTTTAAATCTCTGCACCATTAGATGTATAACATATCTACATGGGCTTTATCATTGTGTCCACTAATGGACAAGTAAATCAACACAATAAATTAATAACATAAAGCTATGGTGAACTACAACTTACTTTTCTATTATATACTAGAAAATGGTGAAATTTTAGCATAAAATGTTTATTATAAGAGTAAAGTTAAAAGATAACATATTTGGTATTTAACACAACATATTTAATATATTAATAGACTTTCTTCGGATAGAAAAACAAAATCTTATATGGAATCATATGGTTTATACATCTATTTCTATCATTTCAAGACTAAATTTTATATTATAAAGCAAATGATGTTGTATTAGGAAAGTTGGTGGTTGATGGCAGAGAATTCAAATCTTCTATGAAGTTTGTTTATGTGCCATCTTATTGTATGGTACAGTATCAGATTGTTCTTTTAATATTATACATATATTCTATTATTAAGATTCGAGAAGTAAACATTTATTTTTTGTTTTCTTTTGTTTTGTTTTGAATTTATCCATCTAAGACTGTTTTTCATCTTTTCTGTCTCTGATTAAGGTTTGAAATTTTGCAGAGGGTTGATGAATAACATTACATTAGCACAGCAGCTACATCAAATGGGATCGAAATGCTAAGCTGTAGAAGTAACATGTTGGTTTGAGTTTAATGTGATTTTTTTTGTAATGAGAAATTAGTTGATGGCAGTTTCATACACAGCTCCGTCCAGTGTGCAAAGTATACTATGTGACAAAATAAGGAAAATTATAGAGTGATATTTTTGTACATAATTTCTTTAAAATGCTTATTTTAATTTCAACTTTTGCACCTTACCAAAAACCGAAAATTTGATTTGTTAGCTTGCAGCTTGAGCTTGGTCAGGAATTGTATTCTACATTCTATACTTTCATGTTTTTCTTGATTAGGTTTAGTAGTTTTTATCTAGGTTAAGTAATAGACGATGTGCTTTACTCTATAGAAATGGAGATGCTTTATTCTATTTTTTTACATTGGAAAATTGCTTGAAATATATGGTTAAATATATGATATATATGTTGGCTATTTAGTAACTAATGATTAGTTTGGTGGCAGCTAGAAAATAGCCTTACTGTTTTGGCTACAGTAATTTCCTGCTGGTAAACAAACTTTTACTTTGGTCTGAATATTCTTTGTGCTTGCTTCGTATGGACGATAAATTAAATTTGTCATGTTAGTTTTCCCTTAAAGTTAGTAATGGCAAATCTTCAGGATGATTTCCTATACGTATACGACTTAAGGTTTATGTTATTGTTTATGATATCATGCTCTTTGTTTTTTTATAATTCATTTCATAAGCTTGCTTTAATTTTAGGCAGGCCAAGCATTTGTGGAAAGCTTTGAACTAATAGTTTATTCATTGTACTTGATATTTTTGCAGCAATACAATAGGAAGTACAAAACAACGATGAAACTCCTGTATTGTTTTTAGAATGATCAAAGACACTGCTCGACATGTGAATGTACATGGCATCAATTGACTAAGAGGACATCAATGAAAAATTCTCTTTGATATGGGTAATGTGTAAAGCTTACTGAATTAGTGAAAGCTTCCCGAGCACAAAATATGTTCCACCAGTCTGTTCTACATATCTAATTTGGTTACAGGTGACCATAAGTATGATGATTAACCAGAAAGATGTGGTGTACTTTTGTTTGTCTTCCAAATTTTTTAAATATAATTATTAATTTTAATTTTTTGTTGTAATGCTATGATTTTGCGAAATTATATTACCCCTGCATAATGATAACAAATAAAATTTATTATATGCATGAGTAATTAATTGAGTCAAACGATAGTGACAAAAAGAAATGAAGGAACAATATCCAGATGTGGTAAGTAGTAAGTGTTCCTTTTCAGCTGTTAAATTTTTAATTTTATACATTAATAGTGTAATGATATACATTTATCTTCAAAGAGGCTACTGAGTTTCTCATGTATATGACAAAAACGTTAATATTTTCATTTCAAAAATCATAGGTATCTCCTTATTAACAAATGAAATGTTGTTTCCAAAGAGGCTACGTAATGCAGTAAGCACAATAATAATTGAACTCATGAGAATACTACAATAGAGGTTTATTAAGTGTTGTTTCCAAAGTAATAGAACAATCATTTCAAATCATGTATTAGGTTTTTATTAAGTTGTGCATGCCATTTTCAGGTACCAATGCGTAACCTGAAGGCTCAATAAACAATATCCTAGATGGAGCATGTGAGAAAGTTGGACTGAGAGGGCAGATTGATGCTTATGTTTTACGAAAAATTGACATCAATTTTAATTAATTTGCAGCTTCGTAGTGTTTTTTGGCCGTTTGTTATGTACAGTAGAAAATGATATATGATTATGCTATTTGATCATAAGATTGTGAAAATTAGCATATATATTTCTACAGTTGCTGAACTTTGACTAATATTTGCTGTACGGAATAGATTACCGTGTTATTTATTGATGTAATAACCAAGGATGATACAAACTGTATATTATCAGTTCATGAGTGCTCATGTTCATTCTTTTTTTGTTATTTATCTAAATAAATTTTATTATCCATTTATTGAGAATTTGATCAAAGGCATCCTTAGTTAACCATACAATTCATAAGTCACGGTACATGTCATGGTTATACCTGACTGTTTAATAAAATGATGGCTCTTTATTACTTGCACAATAAATTAAATATAGGCATTCATATGACACCATTGATGCAATCCACCTTAAATTACTCCGTGTATTAAAAGTTAAATGAAATTTTCTACATAATAAAATCAAGTAACTATGTTTTTCCTTTTAGTAAGCAAGGTACTAGAAGAAATACTCTAGGAGAGTTGCATCGAAAATTAGACATATATAGAAGTATTCTAGAAGGACGAAGAAGCAAGATGTAGTCATTATCAACCTCTATAAGTCCTGTCTAAGGAGACCTAGGATATTGTAAATCCTTTGATACATTCCAAAAATAAAATATTAATATTGTGAGAGTATAATTGAATTCAGCAAAAAAGAATCGTGTATAAGAATCATATAGTTTAAATTATTTTGATATCTTTACAATTTCGTGTGCTACATAAACTATTATCGAAATTAGTTTTTTGGTGTTTGATGAGCTTTAAAAGGCGAAAAGATTAAAGGCTTAACGAAATCAATTCTCGCATGCGCGCGTGCACACATATATATATATGTATATATAGGAAAATTTATTTAGACACAACTTTTTGACATAATTGATCTCAACCATTGGATCGTCCATGAATTTCACCCTTTCACATAAGGACAAGAAGGTCCAATGATCGCGACAATGTGTCTTTCAATTTGTGTCAAATTTTATGTTTAAATAGTCCATCATATATATATATATGTGTGTGTGTGTGTGTGTGTGTGTGCATGCGTGTGTGTGCGCGCGCGCGCATCCTTTATATGTATGTCTGTATGCGGGTGTGCGTGTATGGTATAAAATTTCCAAGTTTATCACTAAAATAGAATCATGGTCAACATAAAAAAATTCTTCTAAAACAATTTTTTTCCGTCGTCGGTGTATTATTGATGTAGGTTTCAAGCCTGGAGAAAGGATAAGAGAAAACAATATCACCAACTTTGAAAAAGCATAGAAAACATGATTACATCAATTCAATTACTGTAAAATCTTATAACGATATTACCATAAATGGTAATTAAAAACGTATAACTAGCGCTAGATAATTTTGGACTTCCGCAAGTATCCAGGATTATGAGGAATAAGGTATGATGCTATTTTTTGTGATGGAAAGAAATTTTCCTTATATATTACTATGCTGATTTATGACCTATTATGCGAGCTTTTTAAGTTTCAAGCAGTTGAAAACTCTAATTTTAATATTTGTTATATTTCTTTAGATATTGATGTAATAGTTGATTACTTTATTTGCTAATTTACTTATTTTCTAGAATAGCTTGGTTGTGATGATCCCAAAATCCGAGTGGCGGTATTAAGGATAATCATTGGAATATAACACATTAATCATCATAGCAGAGAACAGATAATAGCAAAAACAATAAATAGAATAATTTTACATGCATATGACAGCGGAATCACAACATGTAATAACATCAGAATAGCATAGCATAGGATATAACTTAGTAAATAAAAAAGGAAAGTGATCAGTCATCATCGCCAGAGGCGGAATACATGCATGCAGTGAGACATAATAAGGGTATCAGTCTACATCGCCGAAGGCGGTATATATACATACAATAAGAAATACGGAAAGTAAATCAGTCTGCATCGCCCGTGGCGGAATCATAATATAAGTACAGTAATGGCGGAAAATGTCAAAGTCATCTCTGTGAAGTCAGCCTCGCCATGAGCCAAAAATGCACCCTATGCAGCAGTGCAGAGCCAAAAACAACCTATCACCTGTGTACTAGGCTGCCCGTGTGAAAATAAGGGCACCCGCGTTTGCAAAGTGAAACAAACAACGAGTCAGTCATGGGGACTGGTATGAGGAATCTATTTAACAGTTAAACAACAGTAATAGCAAATCATAGGACCATGCCACTTTCGCGGAATGGGTTTACTCCAGTGATTGCTAGTGCATTAAAACAAAATAAATTCTTTTAAAACAACGCAATGCTTTTAGAAAGAATGAAGCCATTATAAGACTCAGGTCCCATCACACAATGCAACGCAAGCCGGAGGATAGAGTTTTACCTTATAAGGGTCAAATATGCTTGATACGTATAAAGCAAAATCTTTTGATATTATTACTAGTGCATATATGTTTCAAAAATGAATAGCATCATAAATATCAATCATAGGCGACATGAGCGTCCCATGCCACTATGTCGCCATACTAGTTCTACAATCGAGTCCGTTGGTTCGTATTGGAAATTGGATTTCCGTCATGAGTCGAGGCAAGGGGCAAGCTCCTCTCCGCTTCGAGACACTCTAGCAAATGCCTCGGGACTACACACTCTGGGTAACCCCTGGATGCTTCAGGGCCGGTCCTCACTTACGTTAGAGGATTAATTATGCCTGAACACACGTTTCCCGGTCCTTACAGACCTATAATCGAGGCGCCTCGCATTCCAACAACCACAAAGGTGAAAAGTAGATATATATGTCAGGGCTGGTAAGTCACTGACACCACCATAGCTAGAAAGAAACGTCGTGCTCTCCCTGCAGTCCGTATCCCGTTTTTAACTCATACCGGGGTGTGAGGCTCGCGAATCTACGAAATACACAAAGCTAGGCCACATAGACCGGGCTTTGATCATCAACCACAAGACTTTGCTTTGCAACAGAAGCCTTGATCACAACATCTTGGCATGCCACATAGGCAGTCCACTCCATACGATTGATTTCCATCGATATATAAACCCTGAGCTCGTACGTCTCAGAGAAGGGCGTTAAGCAAAAGAATAAATCCTCCGCCGCCAAACAGATGTATATTTAACAGAGATCAATCAATATAGAACAAAATCCAATGTCAGACACACAGTCCATTTACAAGTCCGTTTTGGGTCTGAACGAAACCGGAGGCGTCAATTCCTCGCAAATCCGTACAATCAACACATACGTTCAGACGGCTACTACTTCCGTCCCCTTCCGGTAGCTACTCCGGTCAGGAACCTCAGTAGCGCCCATCCAACTGATACGAAGATCGTCGGTCTTGAATCGTCTTTGCATTTTCCAATTCGAATCGCTCGATAAATTATTTGAAATGAGGGTTAGCTCGGCCTTTTCAAATAATTCACGTCATTAGAATTTAAATCGATTCTTTTTTTTATATGGTTATATTATTCGACATCCATCTTTCAGTTCTTTAGTGTTATTTTCGCGTCAAACACATACAACCATCAAATATCAAACAATTCAAGCCCAATTGGTTTATTTGCAATCTATGTTGCTTATAATATTTTATAACGATTTTTCGCCATTTTTATTTATTTAAAAATGGCCATATTTAATTAAACGACGTTTCAGGTCATTCCGTGGCACTGGCGCTGTTTTTCTCCTAATTTGTTTTACACATATCGGAAAATCTAACCGTTGGATTTCTACAAAGTCTATATCGTGGGAAGATATTCCCAAAGCGAATCCAACGGTTCCAGTTTTGTGAGAATCCGACGGTCGGATCTTCCACACTAGTCGTTTGAAGTTACGGTTTCAAAATTCGAACTGCAGCGTCGTTATTCGATTTAATTTTAAATATATTTATATTTATATATAAATATAAACGATTCTGGCGCTGTTTTTCTTCAGATTTGAATTAAACATTCCGGACAATCCAACCGTTGGATTTTTACAAGGTTGGTGCCGTTGGAAAGATGTTTCCAAGGCGAACCCAGCGGTTGCGGTTTCGGGAAAATCCGATGGTCGGATTTCTCGCACTAATCGTTTCAAATTACGATTCCGAAACACGAACTGCATGGCCTCTATTCTCTTTAATTATATTTATATTTATATATATAAATATAGTTCATTCTATTATTTCAACTATAGTTCATTCTATATTTTCAACTTCGTTTTCACTTCAAATATTTCACTAACGCCTTAATATTTCGATAAATTTCGCCATAACCTCCTTTGTACGGGGAGGGGTTTGGAAATTTATTGGGCCGTGTTAGGTACCCAATAAATCCTAAAAAGCATTCACATATTTATAGTGATATATTCTGGTGTTTACGGGGGAGCATGTACTGGTAATCACTCCAGAGAATAAATTCCCGTCACCCCATTTCCGTGTGGAAATAAATAGTCCATGTGCCGTATCTAATAACTAGAGCGACGTGATTATTGTCAACTCCAGACCCGTGTAGGGTTTTTATTAATCCGGCAATTTATCGTTATAATTTATATTGTCCATATCAGTCATCAGTTCAACCTGTAGTATATAGTCATCGCCATACAAGCCTCTTGCTCGTATGGTAAATCTTCCACCTCGTCACACAAGCTCCAATTGCTTATGTGGAATATGATGAAGTATGCCTATCGTCATGAAGTATGTCATGTAGTGTAGTTCAAAATTAATTGTTACTATCCTATGGCTTTATTTATTATTTCACACAGAATAACCAGCACTCCGCATCCAATGGTATTCACAGGAGTTGATATATAAATAAAATTGCGCAGCCAACTCATCAAGGTTTACCTATTTGTCGGGCACGCAAATAATTTCTTTACTCTACAGCTAATCCATTTTTCCTGTTCAACACATGTATATATATGCAGAACAAAGCTAATAATAATATTTCTAGCAAACTATTATTTATTTCAACACGTGTGTATTTTTAACTAAGCGTATACATGATAAAAGAAATATTTTTATCATCAAAAATATTTATTCGACACGTGTGTATTTTTAACTAAGCGTATACATGATAAAAGAAATATTTTTATCATCAAAAATATTTATTCGACACGTGTGTATTTTTAACTAAGCGTATACATGATAAAAGAAATATTTTTATCATCAAAAATATTTATCCGACACATATGTATTTTTAACTAAGCGTATACATGATAAAAGAAACATTTTTATCATCAAAAATATTTATTCGACACGTGTGTATTTTTAACTAAGCGTATACATGATAAAAGAAATATTTTTATCATCAAAAATATTTATTCGACACGTGTGTATTTTTAACTGAGCGTATACATGATAAAAGAAATATTTTTATCATCAAAATTATTTATCCGACACGTGTGTATTTTTAACTAAGCGTATACATGATAAAAGAAATATTTTTATCATCAAAAATATTTATTCGACACGTGTGTATTTTTAACTATTCATGTTCACAATAAAGGTGCAGTTTTTATTGTCGATTCATTTTATTTTTAAAAGATGATAACATTCAACACATGAATTTCAATTCGACGAACGAATTGCAACTCAACAGATGAATATTCAATATAGTTTGTATATATATATAAATGTGATTTTTATCGCTAAAGCCATTTGTTTAAATTCAAATAATATTCAACACATGAATTTCAACCCAACGAATGAATTGCAACTCAACACATGAATATTCTATATAGTTTGTATATATATAAAAAAGTGATTTTTATCGCTAAAGCCATTTGTTTAAATTCAAATAATATTCAACACATGAATTTCAACCCAATGAATGAATTGCAACTCAACACATGAATATTCTATATAGTTTGTATATATATAAAAATGTGATTTTTATCGCTAAAGCCATTTGTTTAAATTCAAATAATATTCAACACATGAATTTCAACCCAACGAATGAATTGCAACTCAACACATGAATATTCTATATAGCATATGTAATTTATTTCGACGAATGAAAATTATTCTAACACATAAATATTTCAGAAAATTTCGGCAGCATAACGGCAGGGTAGTTAAAACCGGGACCGTCCCTAGTACGGCTCCTCGCTTTACCTTAAAACCTCGCGGTTTTTGACAATGGGGATCATGCATCTAGTTCGCACGCAGGCGGCATGTTTTATTTTTAATTCCACAATCCTATTCTATTTTGTTTCAACCACAAGAGGGTATTTTTCAACCACAAAGGTATTTTTCAACCATAAAGGTATTTTTCAACCATAATATCAACCACAAACAATTATTTCCAACCATTCGTCATACCATATAATATCACGTCAATCACAAGCAATAAATATCGTCCATGGTCTGTGGACGAGGGGAGTATATATATATATATAATATAATAATTCACTTGCATTTTATCACAACTCAAAGCATATATGTTTCAAACAACGCTTGTATAATTTATACATCGCTAATATAACTTATACAATACATGTACATGAGGTATACCATGCGTATATAATTTACACTTCGCTTATATAATTTATACAACACGATTTCATTCACAGAGATAGTTTAGATTCCTCACATTGGTTATTGCAGTGCTAAAAATCGTAGGAAGGTCAGAAAAGTCCGCGGCTTCTTCTAGAATGTAGAGAGCCTCCTTGCGGTCACGGTGTCTCCTGTTTCATCGAATTTCGTTAAAGAGCGAAAAAGATATTATTTTTCAAAGTTTTGCAACACTTAAAAGTGTTATTTTCATTTCAGAAATTCACATCAGAAAAGTTTTTAAAACTTCAAAACTAGGTCTCGATTTTTAAGCCAAACCGTACCTCGTTGCTTCGATCAGACCACACTGCGTCAGAGAGCTACGAATCACCTTCAGATCGGCGGTGGTGGCGATGGGTTCGGTGGCTCCTGTTGGTCGCGGCGGCGCTCTAAAAGGCGCGACTTCCTGGTCGAATTCCGACGTCTACAGTTGATGGATGGAGGCGTGGCTTGGTCGGATTGGTAGAGGAGGCGAAGGCGGTCAGAAGCTTCAACAGGCGGAGGCGGCGAAATCGACTGAGGCGGCGGCAAAGTCGACGAGAAGCTTCATGCTTCCTGAGTCGTCCAAATCGCGGCGGCTAGGGTTTCTTCGTATTTTTTTTTATAAAAGAAAAATTCTTATTGGCCAGAGCTTTATAGGAAGTTTTAAATAGTGTTTCTGCAAACGGACTCCTTTTTAAACCCAACGACTGTCGCCCGTAGCTAAATACCCCCATTCCGGACACAATGGGATATGTTTCGTTGGCCAATTCGACTGTTACAGTCAGTTATTTTTTAAATTAAAATATAATACATTCGATATTTAATTTAAACGTACATTTCAATTTGACAGGGCCACAAACTGAATCGAAAATTTCCAGAAAAATAAATCTAGCTTTGTTTTGACGATACGGTCCTAACAAAACCAGTTTCGTCGAATTCTGAGCTCGTTTGAAAAACGGCCATTTTTAGGTCGACCCATTTTAACAGAATTTGACCAATCACATTTTCTTTTGCCCCGCTCACATACTAGCTTCAAAAATTATGAAATTTGAAACTTAGCAATAATTTGACATCCCGAACCCAACAAAAGTGGTTTCGCCGAATTCCAAGGTCGTATGCAAAATATCAAATTTCAAGGGCTATATATGCTATATAGCGACCTTTCTGAAAATTCATTTGGCCATAACTTTTGATTTCCACTATGAAACTTCGATTTTTCAGATTCGTTAGAAAGGTATTCATAAACAGATTTAAATATTTTTAGTTTCGCTAAAATCCGTTATATTTTCCACCCGGTACAGTCAGACAAAGTTTGTATTCAAAATTTCAAACTGCCATACCATACCCAATTCTATATTTTATTGAAATAGGCTATTTCAATTATTCAAATTCTTTGGTAATAACCTAATTTAAAAAATTTAAACTGGTTCACTTTTTCCGGGTTATTACAATCTCCCCTACTTAAAACTTTTCGTCCTCGAAAAGGAAATAACAGCTAAGCAGGAAATAAAATGTAAATGCAAAGTATTGTGAAGGTACCTTGCACTGGAGTTAGTCAGAGATGTCCACTCTGCATTTGGGATAGGCTTGTTTAATGCTTTCCTCAGTCTCCCAAGTACAGTCTCTAGGATCACTACTCCACTGCACTTTGACTAAATGAATCTTTTTCCTCCTTAGCTCTCTAGTTTCTTTGCCAACTATCTTTAATGGCTCTCTTCTGAGTGCTAATTCTGGAGTTATGTCAATATCATGTTGCGCTGCTTCTTCCACAACAAGATCTGGATCATGAACATGTTTTCTGAGTTGAGATACGTGGAACACATCATGTATACCAGGCAACCAATTAGGTAATGAAACCCTATACGCAAGAGTTCCAATCCGTTCAAGTATAGGAAAAGGACCAATAAATCTCGGTGCCAACTTCCCAGTCTTGCCAAACCTGATTACTCCCCGCATTGGAGAAACTCTTAAATAAACATAATCGCCAACGGCAAACGATATATCCCTTCTTCTCGCATCGGCATAACTTTTCTGTCGGCTCTGTTCGGTTTTCAATCGCTTCTTAATGAAATCGACTTTATCCGATGCTTCTCGAATCATATCAGGCCCCAACACAAGTCTGTTGCCAGGTTCTACCCAGCATGGGAGATCTGCACGGTCTACCGTATAATGCTTCAAATGGAGACATTCCCAAACTTGCTTGATAGCTATTGTTGTAAGAGAATTCGGCTAAATGTAAGTGATCTTCCCATGAGCCTCCAAAATCAATAATGCAAGCCCGCAGTAAATCTTCTAGAATTCTATTCACCCGCTCAGTTTGGCCGTCTGTCTAAGGGTGATAAGCGGTGCTTAGATTTAATTTGGTTCCCAATTCTGTCTGGAATGCTTCCCAGAATTTGCTAGTAAACAGGGGATCTCTATCACTGACTATATTGAGCAACACCCCATGTAGTTTAACTATTTCTTTGAAGTAAATTTGTGCTAGACTTTGAGCCGTTCTGTTGGATCGGACAGGTATGAAATGGGCAGTCTTCGTGAAGCGATCTACGATTACCCATATACTGTCGTTTCCTTTTCTAGTTTGGGGCAAGCCATCAATGAATTCCATCGAGATTTGTTCCCACTTCCATCCTGGAATTTCTAATGGTTGCAATAGTCCAGCTAATTTCTGCTGATCACTCTTAACTAGCTGGCAAGTGGAGCATCTACTAACATATATTGAAATATCTCTTTTCATCGCCTTCCACCAGAATGTGCGTTTGATATCATTATACATTTTGCTCACACCGGGATGGATACTCAATTTGGATTTGTGGCACTCATCAAGTATTTCCCTCCTGAGCTATGGAATTCCAGGCACACAAATTCGCCCTTTTAATCTTAGGACCCCTTGGCTATCAAGGCTAAAATCTGAGGATTTTCCTTCTCGGATCCGCTGGCTAATCCTTTTAATGAATTCATCGTCCTTCTGTAGAATAGTAATCTTATCTTCTAAGGAAGAAGTGATGATAAAACTGGCAATGATTTCATTCTTTCTGCTGAGAGCATCTGCGACAACATTGGCTTTCCCCGGAGTGTATAGAATTTCAAAATCGTATGCTGCAAGGAATTCTAACCAACGCTGTTGTCTCAAGTTTAGATCTTTCTGGGTGAATAGATATTTCAAGGATTGATGATCGGTGTATAGTTCGAATTTCTCGCCCAATAAATAATGCCTCCAGATTCTTAAAGCAAACACGATAGCTAATAACTCAAGATCATGAGTTGCATAGTTCCTTTCATGCGGCTTTAGCTGACGGCTGGCATAAGCGATCACTTGGCCTTTTTGCATTAACACTGCGCCTATCCCTCTAATAGAAGCATCTGTCCATACCGTCAAGTCTTGGTTGCCTTCTATAATTGTCAATACTTTGTCAATTTCAGTTTCAGCTCCTGGAAAGCTTCTTCACATTCGGGAGTCCATTTGAATTTCTCATGCTTCTTTGTAAGCTTTGTCAATACTCCTGATATCTTTGAAAAATCCTGAACGAATTTCCGATAGTAACTAGCCAATCCAAGGAAACTTCGAACTTCTGTGGGGGTAGTAGGTTGTTTCCAGTTCTGAATCGCTGTGATTTTGCTTGGATCTATAGCAATCCCTTCTTTTGATACGACATGGCCTAGGAATTTAACTTCATCCTGCCAGAAGACACACTTAGAAAATTTAGCTTTCAAGACATTTCTCCTTAGAATTTTCAACACTTGCTCTAAATGTTTTGCATGTTCGTCTTCCGACTTGGAGTAGATTAAGATGTCATCGATGAAGACTAGAACAAATTTATTCAATACACCACGGAACACTCTATTCATAAGATCGACGAAGTATGCTGGAGCGTTACACAAGCCGAACGGCATTACTAACCATTCGTAGAATAAATCGGGACCCCTGAAGGCTGTTAAAGGAACACAGTCTTCGGCTATACGCAATTGGTGGAAACCTGTAGCTAGGTCCATTCTGGAGAATACTGTTGCTCCATTTAATTAATCTAACAGATCATCTATACGGGGCAAGGGATATTTGTTCTTCAGTGTCTGTTTATTGAGATCTCGATAATCAACACAAAGTCTTAGAGTACCTTCTGATTTCGGGACAAATACTACTGCTGCTCCCCACGCTGAAAAGCTCGGTCTGATCAGACCTTTCCAAAGTAATTCTCGGGTTTGACTACTTAACTCTTCTTTTTCTTTCGGGGCCATTCTTCTAATTGGATGTACTACTGGTCGAGCTTTAGGAATTAGATCTATTCTAAATTCAATTTCTCTTTGCGGCGGTAAGTTTTCTACTTCTTCAAACACATCCGCGTAGTTTTTAACGACCAGTATCTTTTCTAATGAAGGGGGAATAACTTCAAAAGAAGACCAAAATTCTGTTCTATTAATTTCTGCACCGAGACATGGTATATATATAGGCCCAAGCTTCGTTTCGACTTTAACGATTCTCTCGGCACATCTAACTTCGGCCTTATATTTGGTTAACCATTCCAAACCGAGAATAACATCGAATTCTGATAAATCCATGACAATTGAGTGGATGGGAAACTTGTAACATGAATAAGAGATAGGAACCCAACAGTATAAACTGAGACTAACGGAACTTCCTATTGGGTTTCGAACTTTAATTGGTTCTTTAAGTTTTCTTCGTTTCAATTTTAACTTGTGAACAGTGTTACCAGAAATGAAGCTACGTGATGCACCAGTATCAAAAAGTACAGAAACAGGAATATTTTTAATGGTAAGGGTACCTCCCAAGACGTCGGGTTTACCTGATCCATCGGTGGTAGCTGGCGGGGTCTTCCCGTCATACACATGAGCCACTTGTGCATTCTGCTTCAGAGGACAGTTCCTGCTATAGTGCCCCTTCTTATGGCAGTTGTAGCATTCGGCTGAGTCATTTGCCTTTGGCTTCCTCGGGGCTTTGCATACATTAGAAAAATGACCTGGCTTCCCGCAGTTGTAGCAATTTCCTTTCGGGATCTTTGCAGGTTTCTGAGTAGCGGTCGCGGTAATGCTAGACTCGGGTTGATCTGTTGAAGCCTTGCGCTTATTTCCAGCTTGGCTTTTGGCGCGGTCTTGGCTAGCGTGCCTTTCATCCATGTCTTCATAATTGCAAGCCATTTCTACTAATTCTGAAAAGGAGAGTTTGGTATTGCTCATAGCTCTGTCGTGGTACTTGCGCTTTAGCCCAAATATGAATCTCTTGTTCTTTGCTTTGTTGGTCAAAATCAGCTCTGGAGCATAGCGCGACAACTAGGTGAACTTATTTAGGTAATCCTGAATAGAGAGATCTCCTTGCTGGAGATTAGCAAACTGCTCTCGCATCCTCTCTAGAGCCTGTTCAGGTACAAACTTCTCATTGAACATAGTTTTGAATTGCTCCCAGCTTCTGACAGTACCAGCTGCATCCTCTGAGGTAATGGCATCCCACCACAGCTCTGCTTCCTCCTGAAGGAGCCAAATACCAAGTCGGGCTTTGTTGTTGGTTCCCATACCCATGCCTTCAAAGATTTTCTCACAGGTCTTCAACCAAGCTATAGCCTCGGTCACTGTACCAGTGCCAGTAAAAGGTTTTCCCCCAAGATTTCTATACCTCTTCGCTACTTTATCTAGCTCAAAGTCCTCAGGTGCTGGTGGCTGAACAATAGGGCCTTCTACAACTACGGGGATATTCCCCCTTCCTCCTGCTGCATCTCCTCGGCCTCCTCTAGCTGCTGCTGCTCGTGTAGCCATCTAAGAGAATACTGTATAAGCAAGAAAAGAGTCAAGCTCACAGATTTGATAATTTTCATAAATGATAAAACAGGGGAATATAAGGAAAGATAATGATGATGTACTGATCAAATTGTTTTGCTAATCTGCTTAGCTCATTCTAGGACATTGCTAATCCTATCTCTAACGAGCTACTCGCATTAGAACACTACTGATTCTATTCTGACGAGGTGTTTAATGTGTTAGATCCCGGAACTAAGGTTAACCAAAGCTCTGATACCAACTGTGACGATCCCAAAATCCGAGGGGCGGTATTATGGATAATCATTGGAATATAACACATTAATCTTCATAGCAGAGAACAGATAATAGCAAAAACAATAAATAGAATAATTTTACATGGATATGACAGCGGAATCACAACATGTAATAACATCAGAATAGCATAGCGTAGGATATAACTTAGTAAATAAAAAAGGAAAGTGATCAGTCATCATCGCCAGAGGCGGAATACATACATGCAGTGAGACATAATAAGGGTATCAGTCTACATCGCCGAAGGTGGTATATATACATACAATAAGAAATACGGAAAGTAAATCAGTCTGTATCGCCCGTGGCGGAATCATAATATAAGTACAGTAATGGCGGAAAATGTCAAAGTCATCTCTGTGAAGTCAGTCTTGCCATGAGCCAAAAATGCACCCTATGCAGTAGTGCAGAGCCAAAAACAACCTGTCACCTGTGTACTAGGCTGCCCGTGTGAAAATAAGGGCACCCGCGTTTGCAAAGTGAAACAAACAACGAGTCAGTCATGGGGACTGGTATGAGGAATCTATTTAACAGTTAAACAACAGTAATAGCAAATCATAGGACCACGCCACTTTCGCGGAACGGGTTTACTCCAGTGATTGCTAGTGCATTAAAACAAAATAAATTCTTTTAAAACAACACAATGCTTTTAGAAAGAATGAAGCCATTATAAGACTCAGGTCCCATCACACAATGCAACGCAAGCCGGAGGATAGAGTTTTACCTTATAAGGGTCAAATATGCTTGATACGTATAAAGCAAAATCTTTTGATATTATTACTAGTGCATATATGTTTCAAAAATGAATAGCATCATAAATATCAATCATAGGCGACATGAGCGTCCCATGCCACTATGTCGCCATACTAGTTCTACAATCGAGTCCGTTGGTTCGTATTGGAAATTGGATTTCCGTCATGAGTCAAGGCAAGGGGCAAGCTCCTCTCCGCTTCGAGACACTCTAGCAAATACCTCGGGACTACACACTCTGGGTAACCCCTGGATGCTTCAGAGCCGGTCCTCACTTACGTTAGAGGATTAATTATGCCTGAACACACGTTTCCCGGTCCTTACTGACCTATAATCGAGGCGCCTCGCATTCCAACAACCACAAAGGTGAAAAGTAGATATATATGTCAGGGCTGGTAAGTCACTGACACCACCATAGCTAGAAAGAAACGTCGTGCTCTCCCTGCAGTCCGTATCCCGTTTTTAACTCATACCGGGGTGTGAGGCTCGCGAATCTACGAAATACACAAAGCTAGGCCACGTAGACCGGGCTTTGATCATCATCCACAAGACTTTGCTTTGCAACAGAAGCCTTGATCACAGCATCTTGGCATGCCACATAGGCAGTCCACTCCATACGATTGATTTCCATCGATATATAACCCCTGAGCTCGTACGTCTCAGAGAAGGGCGTTAAGCAAAAGAATAAATCCTCCGCCGCCAAACAGATGTATATTTAACAGAGATCAATCAATATAGAACAAAATCCAATGTCAGACACACAGTCCATTTACAAGTCCGTTCTGGGTCTGAACGAAACCGGAGGCGTTAATTCCTCGCAAATCCGTACAATCAACACATACGTTCAGACGGCTACTACTTCCGTCCCCTTCCGGTAGCTACTCCGGTCAGGAACCTCAGTAGCGCCCATCCAACCGATACGAAGATCGTCGGTCTTGAATCGTCTTTGCATTTTCCAATTCGAATCGCTCGATAAATTATTTGAAATGAGGGTTAGCTCGGCCTTTTCAAATAATTCACGTCATTAGAATTTAAATCGATTCTTTTTTTTATATGGTTATATTATTCGACATCCATCTTTCAGTTCTTTAGTGTTATTTTCGCGTCAAACACATACAACCATCAAATATCAAACAATTCAAGCCCAATTGGTTTATTTGCAATCTATGTTGCTTATAAAATTTTATAACGATTTTTCGCCATTTTTATTTATTTAAAAATGGCCATATTTAATTAAACGACGTTTCAGGTCGTTCCGTGGCACTGGCGCTGTTTTTCTCCTAATTTGTTTTACACATATCGGAAAATCTAACCGTTGGATTTCTACAAAGTCTATATCGGTGGGAAGATATTCCCAAAGCGAATCCAACGGTTCCAGTTTCGTGAGAATCCGACGGTCGGATCTTCCACACTAGTCGTTTGAAGTTACGATTTCAAAATTCGAACTGCAGCGTCGTTATTCGATTTAATTTTAAATATATTTATATATAAATATAAATGATTCTGGCGCTGTTTTTCTTCTGATTTGAATTAAACATTCCGGACAATCCAGCCGTTGGATTTTTACAAGGTTGGTGCCGTTGGAAAGATGTTTCCAAGGCGAACCCAGCGGTTGCGGTTTCGGGAAAATCCGATGGTCGGATTTCTCGCACTAATCGTTCCAAATTACGATTCCGAAACACGAACTGCACGGCCTCTATTCCCTTTAATTATATTTATATTTATATATATAAATATAGTTCATTCTATTATTTCAACTATAGTTCATTCTATATTTTCAACTTCGTTTTCACTTCAAATATTTCACTAACGCCTTAATATTTCGAAAAATTTCGCGATAACCTCCTTTGTACGGGGAGGGGTTTGGAAATTAATTGGGCCGTGTTAGGTACCCAATAAATCCTAAAAAGCATTCACATATTTATAGTGATATATTCTGGTGTTTACGGGGGAGCATGTACTGATAATCACTCCAGAGAATAAATTCCCGTCACCCCGTTTCCGTGTGGAAATAAATAGTCCATGTGCCGTATCTAATAACTAGAGCGACGTGATTATTGTCAACTCCAGACCCGTGTGGGGTTTTTATTAATCCGGCAATTTATCGTTATAATTTATATTGTCCATATCAGTCATCAGTTCAACCTGTAGTATATAGTCATCGCCATACAAGCCTCTTGCTCGTATGGTAAATCTTCCACCTCGTCACACAAGCTCCAATTGCTTATGTGGAATATGATGAAGTATGCCTATCGTCATGAAGTATGCCATGTAGTGTAGTTCAAAATTAATTGTTACTATCCTATGGCGTTATTTATTATTTCACACAGAATAACCAGCACTCCGCATCCAATGGCATTCACAGGAGTTGATATATAAATAAAATTGCGCAGCCAACTCATCAAGGTTTACCTATTTGTCGGGCACGCAAATAATTTCTTTACTCTACAGCTAATCCATTTTTCATGTTCAACACATGTATATATATGCAGAACAAAGCTAATAATAATATTTCTAGCAAACTATTATTTATTTCAACACGTGTGTATTTTTAACTAAGCGTATACATGATAAAAGAAATATTTTTATCATCAAAAATATTTATTCGACACGTGTGTATTTTTAACTAAGCGTATACATGATAAAAGAAATATTTTTATCATCAAAAATATTTATTCGACAAGTGTGTATTTTTAACTAAGCGTATACATGATAAAAGAAATATTTTTATCATCAAAAATATTTATCCGACACGTGTGTATTTTTAACTAAGCGTATACATGATAAAAGAAATATTTTTATAATCAAAAATATTTATTCGACACGTGTGTATTTTTAACTAAGCGTATACATGATAAAAGAAATATTTTTATCATCAAAAATATTTATTCGACACGTGTGTATTTTTAACTAAGCGTATACATGATAAAAGAAATATTTTTATCATCAAAAATATTTATCCGACACGTATGTATTTTTAACTAAGCGTATACATGATAAAAGAACTATTTTTATCATCAAAAATATTTATTCGACACGTGTGTATTTTTAACTATTCATGTTCACAATAAAGGTGTAGTTTTTATTGTCGATTCATTTTATTTTTAAAAGATGATAACATTCAACACATGAATTTCAATTCGACGAACGAATTGCAACTCAACACATGAATATTCAATATAGTTTGTATATATATAAAAATGTGATTTTTATCGCTAAAGCCATTTGTTTAAATTCAAATAATATTCAACACATGAATTTCAACCCAACGAATGAATTGCAACTCAACACATGAATATTCTATATAGTTTGTATATATGTAAAAATGTGATTTTTATCGCTAAAGCCATTTGTTTAAATTCAAATAATATTCAACACATGAATTTCAACCCAACGAATGAATTGCAACTCAACACATGAATATTCTATATAGTTTGTATATATATAAAAATGTGATTTTTATCGCTAAAGCCATTTGTTTAAATTCAAATAATATTCAACACATGAATTTCAACCCAACGAATGAATTGCAACTCAACACATGAATATTCTATATAGTTTGTATATATATAAAAATGTGATTTTTATCGCTAAAGCCATTTGTTTAAATTCAAATAATATTCAACACATGAATTTCAACCCAACGAATGAATTGCAACTCAACACATGAATATTCTATAGCATATGTAATTTATTTCGACGAATGAAAATTATTCTAACACATAAATATTTCAGAAAATTTCGGCAGCATAACGGCAGGGTAGTTAAAACCGGGACCGTCCCTAGTACGGCTCCTCGCTCTACCTTAAAACCTCGCGGTTTTTGACAATGGGGATCATGCATCTAGTTCGCACGCAGGCGGCATGTTTTATTTTCAATTCCACAATTCTATTCTATTTTGTTTCAACCACAAGAGGGTATTTTTCAACCACAAAGGTATTTTTCAACCATAAAGGTATTTTTCAACCATAATATCAACCACAAACAATTATTTCCAACCATTCGTCATACCATATAATATCACGTCAATCACAAGCAATAAATATCGTCCATTGTCTGTGGACGAGGGGAGTATATATATATATATAATATAATAATTCACTTGCATTTTATCACAACTCAAAGCATATATGTTTCAAACAACGCTTGTATAATTTATACATCGCTAATATAACTTATACAACACATGTACATGAGGTATACCATGCGTATATAATTTACACTTCGCTTATATAATTTATACAACACGATTTCATTCACAGAGATAGTTTAGAGTCCTCACATTGGTTATTGTAGTGCTAAAAATCGTAGGAAGGTCAGAAAAATCCGCGGCTTCTTCTAGAATTTAGAGAGCCTCCTTGCGGTCACGGTGTCTCCTGTTTCATCGAATTTCGTTAAAGAACGAAAAAGATATTATTTTTCAAAGTTTTGCAACACTTAAAAGTGTTATTTTCATTTCAGAAATTCACATCAGAAAAGTTTTTAAAACTTCAAAACTAGGTCTTGATTTTTAAGCCAAACCGTACCTCGTTGCTTCGATCAGACCACACTGCGTCAGAGAGCTACGAATCACCTTCAGATCGGCGGTGGTGGCGATGGGTTCGGTGGCTCCTGTTGGTCGCGGCGGCGCTCTAAAAGGCGCGACTTCCTAGTCGAATTCCGACGTCTACAGTTGATGGATGGAGGCGTGGCTCGGACGGATTGGTAGAGGAGGCGAAGGCGGTCAGAAGCTTCAACAGGCGGAGGCGGCGAAATCGACTGAGGCGGCGGCAAAGTCGACGAGAAGCTTCGTGCTTCCTGAGTCGTCCAAATCGCGGCGGCTAGGGTTTCTTCGTATTTTTTTTTATAAAAGAAAAATTCCTATTGGCCAGAGCTTTATAGGAAGTTTTAAATAGTGTTTCTGCAAACGGACTCCTTTTTAAACCCAACGACTGTCGCCCCTAGCTAAATACCCCCATTCCGGACACAATGGGATATGTTTCGTTGGCCAATTCGACTGTTTTTTTCAAATTAAAATATAATACATTCGATATTTAATTTAAACGTACATTTCAATTTGCCAGGGCCACAAACTGAATCGAAAATTTCCAGAAAAATAAATCTTGCTTTGTTTTGACGATACGGTCCTAACAAAACCAGTTTCGTCGAATTCTGAGCTCGTTTGAAAAACGGCCATTTTTAGGTCGACCCATTTTAACAGAATTTGACCAATCACATTTTCTTTTGCCCCGCTCACATACTAGCTTCAAAAATTATGAAATTTGAAACTTAGCAATAATTTGACATCCCGAACCCAACAAAAGTGGTATCGTCGAATTCCGAGGTCGTATGCAAAATATCAAATTTCAAGGGCTATATATGCTATATAGCGACCTTTCTGAAAATTCATTTGGCCATAACTTTTGATTTCCGCTATGAAACTTCGATTTTTCAGATTCGTTAGAAAGGTATTCATAAACAAATTTAAATATTTTCAGTTTCGCTAAAATCCGTTATATTTTCCACCCGGTACAGTCAGACAAAGTTTGTATTCAAAATTTCAAACTGCCATACCATACCCAATTCTATATTTTATTGAAATAGGCTATTTCAATTATTCAAATTCTTTGGTAATAACCTAATTTAAAAATTTTAAACTGGTTCACTTTTTCCGGGTTATTACATTGGTCTTATTCATGTTTTGATAAATGGTTTATTTGTGCATGTGCACATTAAAAAATGCAACATTATGTACATGTTAAGATCACAAGGTTTAAAAAAAAAACCTAACAAACAGTGTTTTACAATAACATTTCCTCCTGCGCACATGCTGAAGTGCTTAAATAAAAAACTGTTTCACTTTTTGGTATAGAATCCCAAGCAAAATGCTCGGCTATTGAATATCTCATGTGTCTTTGTAATTTAACTAAGTATGATTCAGTGTGTCAAAGACTCAAAATGGTAAAACTAATTTTTATTTTAAGTTCGCATAGTTTAAAATTTCGACAATTTATAAATATTATTACAATGTTATCATTTTACCTTTAAATATCGATGTTGTCATTTTACCTTTAAATATCAACATTCAATAACTATGTCGACTTCTACTAAGTTTTATACTGTTTTGCATTCATGTTCATATACGAATTTATCAAGTGGTCTTAAATTTAAATATTTTAATAAATCAAATTAAAAAATATCTATTTTTTTGACTAATAAATCATAAAAATAAAATTCACTATGTTTACACCACATATGTATGGACAAAAATGGGTAAATCATTTTTTTCATTCAAGTTCGCATAACTAATATGAATAAAATATTGTTTTTAATTATCTTATATCGTTTTACGTTCAAGTTCATAAATTTTCTTCCTTATATTTAGGATTTAGTACAAAGAATTTTTTTCCATTCTAAAGTTTGAATTTCATTACATACAATTATATATGTAATATTTGCTTTCTAAAATGGTATATCACTGAAAACACAAAATGTTTTTGTAAAAAGGTGATATTCTAATTATTTATATCTGTAATTTCTGTTAACCAATGGGTAATTTTTTTACAACATTTCATTGGAAATATTCTTCATTTCTATTTCTTTGTCTTTTTGAGGCAAATGTTAGATATATTTAAAAGTTTCTATTACAAATTAAAATTACTAAGTTATGAAGAAATATATTAAAAGTACCTTTTTACGTGATTAAAATAACAACATAATCCATATTCTTTCATATCTTATTTTCGTTAAAATAATTTTTTATTTTTAAGCAAATATCTTTGATAATATCATATAATCATTTTGGTCATGTGTTGTAAAAAAATTTAATGCATAAAAAAATATCGATTCATTAATACTACACTCTAATTTTTTATGTATTTTCGCTATTATCTCAAGTAACATTTTAGATTTAATATGTACATGGTTTGCTTTTAGTAAAATATACCAAAAGCTAAATGGGAGCTTCAAATTGTTATACGTGAATATTTGTCTACAATTTTGTAAAATATTAATTTTAAAATTAATTAACGATACTAATACACATTTATTTTCTTAACAAATACTGAATCATGAAAAATAATAAATCGATATATTACCTCTTTTATCAAAAATCTAAAAAGTAATAAATCAATCTGAAACTCATTTTTATCAAAGAAACAATAATATAGTTTTATTCAAATGTAGAAATACACTATATAAAAATAAATTTAATCTATATTCAAATATAAAAATTATTTAGAAATATTGTAAATTCAGTTTATCTCATTATCCTAATAATTTACCACAAATTACATAATAAATTATATTCTAAATATACTTAACACATTATTTTTATACAATATATCGTGTGCAACGCACGGGTTACACACTAGTAAGAAGAGTAGGAGGTGGATTGGTGAGCTAGACGCTTCTAGTACGTTGGATTAGATTCAGATTGACGGAGGAAAATTATTTGTATTTGAGAGGTGGACTGAACCGATAATGCATTGGTAGGATAATGAAGTACAGCGTGGTAACTTTGAAATGTCAAAATGGTGTAATTAATTTTCTACGCCATTATGATAGCAAAAAGGTTTAGTACAGTGTCATAAAAGCATCAGTAATTACCACTCCTCGGTGATGCTTTGGAGATGCGCATAAATTTAACGATGCCACATCATCACAATGTCGCTATGGCGTCATCAGTTGACATGTCAAAAATCAACCATTTGTATAGTAGTGTAAGATGCAAGAAACACAGAATTCAATTGTGAAGGAGTTCAAGGAAATGAGGATTCAACAGCCTAACCCTAGAATATTCCACCTGCTCGGAGAAATTTATCAAAACGAAATCAAGAAACATCCACATCGGCATAACTAACACAGAGGCATCCTGAAAACAATCCTTCAAATCTCATCAGAAATCAATCAGGACAGTACCACGATACCATTATTTCTCTTGTTCATCATAAAGTCAATACTTCAACTCCAACCACGCATACGCCACGACAGCGGTAAATTCACAGAACCCTCCAAGATTACTCCAGAACGCCGTGATCAAATTGGATTTCCTTACTTATAATGGCGACAATGAAGTTGTTGAATGACTCAATCAAGTTGAGCATCTTTTTCAATATCATAACACCCCTGAACATGAGTGGGTGCCTACATGTCCTTTTCATCTCAAGGAAGATGTGTGCAAGTGGTTTAGTTGGATGATGAAGAAAGTTAAAGATTACGACAACTAGGGTGTTTTTAAGGATGAATGTTGGTGAGATTCACACCTGAGGTTCTTGAAGCCTTATAGTGTCATATCTAACCTTAAACAAACTACAACAGTAGTGGAATATATGTCTCAATATGAACATTTATAAGAAATGTATGAGGCTTAACCCGATCAGTTTATGCTAGAAAAATTTGTCGACGGCCTCATGGAAGAAATTAAATTTGACGTACTAACCAAATACGTCGTTGATTTCAAACAAGCAATAAGCCTGACCAAGGTTTTCGAGTGTAAAAGGACAAATAAAAGAAACTTAAGTTCGATACAACATTCAAGAACACTGGGGGAATGAAGATAATCAAGAAGGAAGGAAACAATAACTAATCCAATCTGAAAAGGAAGGGTCTGACTACACAGGAAATCCTTGAAAGAAGGAGAAAGAACTTGTGTTTCGGGTGTAATGAAAAGTGGAACCCTAGCCATGAATGTAAAAATAAGCAGGTCTACGTTATTGAGGGGGTCATGTCCTGACATAATGAAGAAGATGAGGAATTGAATGAAGAAATGAAAGATGTTAGCAATCAAGAAATTCTAGAACTGAATGTATATATTAGCAGCAAAGAAGAGGAAGATCAAACTTATGCCATAACCCTCACTGCCATGAGCAACATACCCGCACTGTTGACCATTGAAGTTCGAGGATACATTAACAAACAGTTGGCGGAATTGCTCATTGACTCAGGATCTGTGCATAGTTTTGTTAACACATCAATGTAAAGTAATTAAACCCGACTATACAAGATACACCTGAGTACACAGTTCAAGTAGCTAACGGGGAAAAGATTTTTGTAATTTGTAAAGAGGTAATATTCAATTGTCAAGGCTATATGATGCCTATAGATTTACTAACAGTACCCTTGGAAGGATGCCAAATCATTTTTGGGGGACAATGGATGAAGGCAGTAGGTGAAATATCCTATAATTTCTCTAAACTATAAATCAATTTCCTATGGAATGGTAATAATTATTCATGGCAAGGCATTATGGACAACAAAAAGATCGTTGATAGTAAAAGCATTTGCAAAGCAAGTTCATAATGCCAAGTCACCCTGCTAATTTATTCCAGAGAAGTGAAAAGCTACGCACTAGATAATAACAATCAATTTCCTTTTGAAGTACAACACATATTAACCCAATTCCCCACTCTTACACAACCCAACAACTGCTTGCCACCACCCATGGAATATGATAATAAAATACCACTCCTTCCATCATCCAAGCTCGTATGTCTAAGACCTTACAGACACTCCTACCATATCGAAAATGAGCTTGAAAAACTGGTAAAGGAAATGCTAGAAACATGGACCATCGGGCCTAGTACCAATGAATATTCATCACCCGTGGACATGGTGAGGAAGAATGATGACACTTGGAGGATGTATGTAGATTTTCGAGCACTCAATAATCAAACTATCAATGAAAAGTATCCTACCTTTACTTGATGATTTATTAGATGAATTACATGGCTTAGTTTATTTTCTAAATTAGATCTTAGATCAGGGTATCACCATATTAGAATGCACCAAAATGATATACACAAAATTGCATTTAAAACACATGAGGATCATTATGAATTCTTGGTTATATCGCTTGATCTTTCTAATTCACTTCTACTTTTCAAGCACTTATGAACAACATTTTAAAACTTACTTGCGAAAGTTCTTACTAGTCTTCTTCGGTGATATACTGATTTATAGTCAGGCTTGGTTTACGCATATGCAACATATATATTTAGCTCTACGGGTACTAGAGAAAAATCAACTGGTTATCAAATTATCCAAGTGTTACTTTGGCCAAATACAAACCAACTATCTCAAACATATTATAACAAAGAACGGAATTGTAGTGGATCCCCAGAAGGTTCAGGCTATCAAAGACCACGACCGAGTAATTTAAAGGGTTTGAGAGGATTCTTGGGATTATCGGGAACTATATAAAATTCATATGGCACTACGGACTGATTGCTAAGCCTCTTGCCTTGCTTCTACAGAAAAATTCTTTTAATTGGGATACAAACTCTACTGCAGCTTTTAATAAGATTAAGAATTGTCTGATTAATGCACCCGTGCTAACCATGCCAAACTTTGATAAAGAATTCGTGGTTGAATGTGATGCAAGTGGTATAGGGATTGGAGATTTTCTAAAACAAAATGGAAAACCCATAATCTATCTTAGTCAAGCTTTAAATGGAAAAAAAATGATGCTATTCCACATATGAAAAGGAGTTGTTGGTCGTCCTCCTTGCTATGAAAAATGGACTCAATATTTACTAGGTAGGAATTCATGATCAAAATCGATCATCATAGTTAAAGACACTTGCTTTCTCAAAGGCTAACTACCGACATTCAAGGGAAATGGCTAGCTAAATTGCATGGGTTCGATTATATGGTAAGGTACAAGAAAGGCAGAGAAAATACTACAGTAGACTCTTTATCTTGCTTACTCAAAGAACAAGAGAAAGGTAACAATTCAAGGATGTGCCAAGCTCTTTCAATAGTGGTTGGAAGTTGGATAGATGAATCAAAAGAAGCACTGGAAAAATCTGAATCATATCAGTCCATTACGACCAAGTTTCAAGAGGGTAAGTTAGGCAGCAAACACAGATTGATAAACCAAATATTGCATTATAAAAACAAGCCACTATTAACCAGTAATCGCGGGAACATCATGCAAACTGTGCTGAAGGAACATCATTCAACTCCATTAGGTGAACATGCGGGAACAAAGAAAACTCGATATAGAATCAAACAGGTGTTTGATTGGAAGGGGATGAAGATTGATATTGAGAAGTTTGTGAGAGAATGCGCTGTTTGTCAAAGAAAGAAACACGAAGATATATCATTCCCCGGATTACTACAGCCCTTATACCTGATGCCAATTAGAAAGACATTTCCATGGATTTTATAACCGGATGTAGTGAATTTTTTTTTAATTTGAGCGGAAGTGTATTTGATCTGGATCTAGTATTGTCTATTTAGATACCAATGAATCTCAAAACAAAAGAACAAGACTCAATTATGCAGCCTCACAAAAATAATAGTAGAAATAAGAGACACAGAAGATTTAACGTGGTTCGGATATGAATATTCTGCGTCCATGGAGACCCAACAACTTCTTTTATTCTTTCTTCAGTTCAAGAGGGAGTACAATAAGAGAAGAATACAAACACTTAATATATATTTCTCACCATATAATTAATACAAAAATAGGGATCTTATTAAGCATATGTAGAAGAGAGCACTATTGGCTTGTTGTAAAAAGGATGAGCAAATGCCTCCCTATTTATAAGTGTAAGGACGAACAGTTGCCTGAAGATAAACATGAAAAGTTTCCGGATTTCCTCGATTTGGTTTCAATGCAAATCTTGCATATTTATGATTGGTTCCCTATATAAACATATTAGATTGATTTAAATCAAATAATATAACTTCTCATTCCATCCAAATCTGTTGCCACATATATCAAGATTTGATTAATTTATCAAATCAAATAATCTCTCCCATATCTTTCCAATTTGTAGCCCATAATTAATTGATTACACGAATAAGTTAAAATCTTCTCCATAATAAAATTGGCATAGGTTTAAATCGTCCAATTTTAACAATCCACCTCGATTTAAATATATTCATCAATCAACGGAATTAGTTGTTGGGTTAGCGCCCCATGGCGCTCAAATAGCAGGAAGCAAACTGATCAAGTTTGAGCAATGCTCAAACTTGTCTTTTAGAAGTGACTTTGTCATCATATCTGAGGGATTATCCGAAGTACTCACATTCACCAATTTGATCTTGTTTCGTTCTTCTTCAAGCATAAGAAAGAAACCTCTGACATCAATGTACTTCGTCCATGAACTATAAGCTTGATGTTCTACAAGATGAATCACACTCTAGCTGTCTGAAAATAGCTCTATTTTCCGTTGCATCATTGAAAGATCATCCAACAACAAGTAAGTATAATCCATCCTTTGTTGCTTCTACAACGAAGCTAAGATAGATTGCAGCTTTGATCTCCATGAAATCGAGCCTTTTCCAAGTGTAAAAACATTGCCCGACGCTAACTTCCTAGCGTTTCTATACCGACCATAATCAGAGTCATAGTATCCTCTAAGAGAGATGTTATCACCTACTCCATCATATAACAATACCACCGAAGAAATGCCTCGAAGATATCTAATAATCCACTTCACTGTTTGCCAATGTTCTTTTCCTGGGTTAGACATATATCGACTCACAACACACACTGCATGGGCCAAATCTGGTCTTGTGCACACCATCGCATACATAAGACTACCAACGACACTAGAATAAGGTACATTAGTCGTATACCTCTTATCTTCTTCCGATGTAATAGACTGGTCTTTCGACAGCTTAAAATGAGAGCCTAATGGAGTGCCAACTGGTTTATCTTTCTCCATTCCAAATCGAGTGAGGACTTTGTCGATGTATTGGGCATAAGTGAGCCTTAACTCTCTCCGCTTCCTATCACCTCTTATCTCCATACCCTATATTCTTTGTGACTTTCCCAAATCCTTTATGTCAAACCCTCTACTGAGCTCCGCTTTCAACTCCTTAATTCTGACCATACTCCGAGATGCAATTAATATATCATCAACATATAACAATAAATAAATCATATCATCGTCACATCTCCAAAAGTAAATTAAAAACACTGGTCTTGAAACTTCTAGAGTATATATGTGAAAACATAAACTTATCAAACTTCTTATATCATATCCTAGGAGATTGCTTCAATCCATATAGAGACATGTTTAGTTTGCAAAAATAATCTGGTCTGCTACTATTAATGAATCCTTCCGGGTGCTTTAAATAAATTTCCCCATCCAGATCACCATGCAAAAATGCAGTTTTGACATCTAGTTGCTCTAATTCCATATCATAATGAGCAACTAATGCCAAGAGAATACGAATAGAAGAATGCCTAACAACTGGAGAAAAAATGCAATGATACTCTACCCTCTTATTCTGAACATACCCCTTTGCTACTAGTCTTGCTTTATATCTGAAATTCCCATTGTCACCATCTTTCGCTCTATAGATGCACTTACATCTAATAGCTCTTTTGTTGGTAGGAAGTGGCACCAAATCTCAAGTGTGATTCTCTGTAAAGATTAGATCTCCTCTGCCATAGCAACTAACCAACTGGAACTGTCAATTGATGCAATAGTGTCTCTATAATCTTTGGGATCATCATGAGCAACATTTAATGCGTATGTTGTCATATCATCAAATTCAATGTATTTGATGTTAAAGCCAACAAACTTATCAAGCCATCTAGGCTTTCTTTTTTCTCCAACAAACTTAGTCTCTATATGAGCTCCACCTTGAGTCTGATCTTCTGTTCCAATATCTGTACTATCCTCATCAACCACAGTGTCATCGAAAACACCATTTGAACATTTATGATAAGAATCAACAAATGACTTGCTTTGTGTTTGGTATTATTCACATGTCCTCTCATTGTTATCCGATGAGGAAAGCTCCACCTTCAACATAGCGTTCTCACCAAAAGTTACGCGCTTGCTTATAATAAGTTTCTTGCTAACCTATATCCTTTCACTCCTCTTCTATAACCTAGAAAGATACACTTACGAGCTCTAGGTTCCAGCTTTCCTCGACTTTCATGCACATAATCTGGACAACCAAACATCTTGGGGAATACATAGCTAACAGGCTCTCCTTTCCACACTTCTTTAGGGATCTTCGTGTCTATGGCAGTAGAAGGTGTACGGTTGATGAGGAAAGTCGTCATAGATAAAGCTTCAACTCAAAATCTCTTCTTCAACTTAATAGTAAATCTAAGGCATCTAGTTCTTTCCAATAATGTCTGATTCATCCTTTCTGCAACTCCATTGGATTGGGGGGTTGCCTGGTGTGGTGTAATGCCTCTTAATGCCTTTGGACTCACATTAATCGATGAACTCCTACGATACGAATTCACCGCCATTATCTAAATGGAGAACTTTCAAATTCTTTCCCGACTGCTTCTCCAATATGGATTTCCATTTACAAAATCTAGCAAAGGTTTCACTCTTGGAATTTAGAAAGTACAACCAAACTTTACGAGAGAAATCGTTTGAAATGAAACGAAATACCTGGCTCCAACCAAGAATGGGCAGAATGAAGGTCCCTAAGCATCTATGTGAACATAATCAAAAATAGCTTTTGCTTTATGCTCACCAACACCTAAAGAAATCTTCTTCTGCTTACCAAGAACACACTCTTCACAAAAACCAAGCTTTGAATATCGAACTTCGTCCATCAAACCTCGCTTTCTCATTTCATCCATGTTGCGCTTGCCAATGTGACCCATTCGCAAGAGCCATTATCTGGAATAATCTGATTCAACTGAAGCATATTCACCAACTATAGTAGTGTCCTTTAGTAAATAGAGATCTCCTACCCTTACTCCTTTCATAACAATCATGGAACCCTTGGATATTTTCATCTTCTCTTCTTCAACTACAATCTTTAGTCTAAGTCTACTCAACTATCCAACAGAAATCAAGCTTGCCCTTAAATCAAGTACGTGCCTAACATCAGTAATGGTTCAAATAACACCGTCAAGCATCCTGATCTTTACACTACTAACACCAACCATACGACAAGAAGCATCATTTCCCATTAGAACTTATCCTCCATCAATCTCACGGTAAGTGGAAAAAGAGTTCCTATCAGGTGTCATATGATAGGATACACCAGAATCAATCAAGTATAGGGTGGTCTTCTCAGAAGAGCCAGAAGTTGTAAACACGTCAGTGTCACTCTCTGTATCTGATTTCTCCGCTGTAAAGGATGAAGCTTGCATTTGGTCTTTTATTCTTCCTTGAAGCTTGTGACATTGTGCAATAAAGTGCCTAGGCTTCTAACAATAATGGCAAGTAAAATACTTAGGCTCTCTAGACTGAGATCTCGAAGGATTTTGTCCTCCGCCTTTTCTCTACTTGCTTTGGCTTCTACCTTTCTAAATAAATAAGCCTTCGGTATCACTATCAATGCTAGTGCTCGCTAATCTACCTCTTAACACTTCATTATGAAGACCGGACTTTACATTAGAAAGACTCATTTTAATACGGCCATACATCATGGAATTAACCAAAGCGGTATACTCCTTAGGTAAGGAACATAAGAGGATCACAGCTTGAGCCTCATCAATAATATCAGCATCTGTTGCCTTCAGGTTCATAAATAAAGTGGTCAAAGCATCTACATGCTCCATTAGATCGGCTCTAGGCTTCATGTTGAAGGAATAAAGTTGTTGTTGAAGAATAATCCGATTAGTGAGAGATTTGTCTTGATATGCATCTGGTAATGCATCCCATAGTTCCTTCGCCGTCTTCTTCTGAGAAAATTCTCTAAGAACTTCATCAGAAAGACTCAATAGAATTGTTGTGAGAGCTTCATCTTCCATCTCTTCCAAATCAGCTTCATTCATATCTTTCGATTTCTCAGGCGTAGAAACAACTTTATAAGTCTTCTCCTTCTTCAATACAACCTCCATCTTCATCTTCCAAGTACCAAAATCTCTCTTTCCATCAAAATGTGTTACTCCATAATTGACACCAGATCTACCAATAGACTTACTAGAAGTAGTTATTAATATCCAAATAGGAACAATAACACTAGCTTCGATACCAAACTGTAGTGAATTTTTTGTTAATTTGAGCGGAAGCATATTTGATTAGGATCTAGTATCATCTATTTAGATACCAATGGAACTCAAAACAAAATAACAAGAATCAATTATGCAGTCTCACAGAAACAATAGCAGAAATAAGAGACACAAAAGATTTAATGCGGTTCAGATCATATGAATATCCTATGTCCACTGAGACCCAACAACTTCTTTTATTCTTTCTTCAGTTCAAGAGAGAGTACAATAAGATAAGAGTACAAACACTCAATATATATTTCTCACCCTATAATTGATATATAAATAGGGATCTTCCTAAGGATATGTAAAAGAAAGCACTAATGGCTTCTTTTTAAAAAAATGATATATATATATAACAAAAGGGAGGATCTAGCCATTCTCCAACGGCTCACAAAAACGGTTTCCAAAAAGCAGAAACCATGCACACATAGACGGAAAAACAACAATAGAACAATAAAGGAGAAAAACAAAAGACTGTCTCATGACACCACCAAGTAAGCCCTCGGTAAAGGCAAATGAAGCCCCAATAGCTAGAAACCTCAACTCCTCGAGCTAGACCGTGGTGCTAGAAAGACGGACAAGGCCTCCAAATATAGGCTGCTGGTAATGGCTGGAGACAACGAGTCAGCCCTAAACCTCCGAGAACTCATGCTCCCTCTAGTCCTAGGTGGGTAGCGATAGCAACAAGACTCCACCTCTACTAATAATCTCAGTTGTACCTGCTCTAGGGCCCGTCACGAAAGCTCCTTCCAGCTCCAAGAAAACCAAAGGACAGCACTATTGGCTTATTGTAAAAAGGATGAGCAATAACAGTAAGGATGAACAGTCACCTGAAGATAAGCATGAAAAGTTTCTTGATTTCCTTGATTTGGTTTTAATGCAAATCTTGCATATTTGTGATTGTTTCCCCATACAAATATATTTGATTGATTTAAATCAAATAATATAACTTCACATTTTCAAATTTGTTGGCACATATATCAAGGTTTGATTGATTTATCAGATCAAACAATCTCTCCAATATCTTTCCAATTTATTGCTCATAATTAATTGATTACAGGAATTAATTAAAATCTTCTCCATAATAAATTTGGCATAGATTTAAATTGTCCAATTTTAACATCGAGCTCCCAAAAATTCATAAATATACAGCTATGTTTGTTGTAGTGGATTGATTGTCTAAATATGTACACTTCTTCCCTTTACTGCATCCTTATACAGCTCCACAGATTGCTCAGGTGTTTTTTGATGGTATGTTCAAACTACACGGCATGCCACGAAGCATTGTTTCTGAGTGCGATGCTATTTTCACTAGTATTTCCTGGCAAGAGTTAATGAAACTTCAAGGGTGTGTGCTTAAAATGAGTTTAGCGTACCATCCGTAGACCGATAGACAAAACGAACCAATCAATAAAATTTTGGAAGGTTATCTACATGTTTTGTATGTCACAAGCTACATGAGTGGACAAAGTGGCACACAGTAGCAGAATACTGGTACAATACTAGCTGGCAAAATTCTATCAACACGACACCATTCTTGGTTGTCTATAGCAGTCCACCTCCAACACTTCTAACATATGCGTCGAAGACTTCAGGGCTACCCCAAGTTGAATAGGAACGATACTCACGTGATATTGTATTGCAACTACTTAAGGACGGTTTAATGCTCACCCAAAATCGAATGAAGAAACATGCTAATGTAGGAAGAACCGAAAGATGATAAGGACTGACATATTCTTAGTCAATTCCTGCATATGGTATGCTATAATATGAGGAAATAGTATAAATATCATTAATGATAATATTCCATAATTGTAGAAGTACATATAAATTGTATGCCGTAATATGGGGGAATAATATAAATATCATTAATGATGTTATTCCATAACTGTAGCAGCACATATAAATGGTGTGTCATAATATGAGGAAATAATATAAATATCATTAATGATATAATTCCATAATTGTAGCAGTACGTATGACTGCATGTATCTTGTAACTTTGTATATTTGTGATTACTGAATGGAAAAGTATCATCCTCTTCAACTCTTCATCATGGTACTAGAGCTCCGATCCAAAACAGTTCAACTTCCTCTTCTTCAATGGCTCTCATTAACCAAACTTCATCCTATAAGATTCCTAATGGCGGTGATCCCACAAAGCCTTACACTTTTCTAGACAAATGTCAATGGTGCTGAGAACAAGGACATGTGATTGCTCATTGTCCTTTATTTAAGCAAAATTTTCCTAATGTCATTCCTCCTTCAAATTCTCAACCTCCGTCAAACCGATTCACACCAAAACCTCAAGCAAACATCACAAATCCCTCTGCCTCTTCATCCTCTTCAACATGGCTTCTCGATAGTGGTGCTTCTCACCACGTCACTACAGATCTGAACAATCTATCCCTCCATGCTTCTTATGATGGAACTGAAGAGTTGATCGTTGGTGATGGCAAAAGCCTTAAAATCACTCACGTCGGTTTTTGTTTTTTTTATCATCACTCAAACTAAATAATGCCTTAGTTGTTCCTACCATGTTTAAAAATATAATTTCTGTTTCTCAACTTTGTCATGATAACAATATATCTATTGTCCTTTCTTGCACCTCTTTTCATATGAAGGATCTCAAAACGGAGGAATCTAGGAGCTGGTTGTAGCAGGCATTTACCAGCTCAAATCCACAACCCCTACAGTCTACGCAAGCAAAATTAGTTCACTTGTGTGACATCATCGTTTCGGTCATCCGTCTTGTAGTGTTTTTAGGCAAATTGTTTCCAAAAATAAATTTCATGTTCCTATTATCTCCACTTTAGATTGTAATTCATGCGCTTGCAATAAAAGTCATAAACTTCCTTTTTCTACTTCCTCTATTTTGTCCACTTCCCCACTTGAGTATGTTTATTCTGATCTTTTGACATCACCAATTTACTCTCATGATGGCTTTAAATATTATCTTATTTTCGTTGATCATTTTTCTACATACATTTGGTTGTATAATTTGAAACGAAAATCAGATGCAAAACATGTATTCATTCGCTATAAAGCTTTAATTGAAAAATACTTTCAACTGCCCTCAAAAACTGTCTACTCGGACAACGGTGGCGAGTATGAATGCCTACGTAGCTACCTGTCCATCGATGGAATTTCGCATCTCACAACTCCACCCCCACACCCCTCAACACAATGGCTATTCGAAGCAACGACATCGACACATTATTGAGACATTTCTATCACTCTTAACTCATGCTAAAATGCCCCTTGAATATTGGGCAAATATTTGCTCAACAGCCGTTTACTTGATTAATCGACTTCCCACGCCAGCTCTAAACAATGTGTCATCGTACTTTAAATTATTCGGCCAACATCCTAATTATTCCAAGCTTCGAAGTTTTGAGTGTCTTTGCTACCCATGGCTTAAACCGTACAATTCTCACAAACTTGAACTCAAATTTCAACCACATATTTTTGTTGGATATTCACCTACTCAAAGTGCACATTATTGTCTCGAATTAAACACTAATTGTGTTTATGTTTCTCATCATGTTCACTTCAAATAGAACATTTTTTTCTTTTTCTGAACTTAATAATTCAACCACCTCCTTGTCTGACCTAGTGGAACAATGGACACCTCTCACATTATCTATATTATCAAATACTCAATCTTCCTCTTCTCATTTATTGCAAACTAACTCACCTTCCAGCACACCTCTAACCTTATTCCCCACTTCACCCCTTTCACCTCCTATATCCGCAACAAACACATCTCAACCTCCTAATATCACTGTTGAGCTTTCTTCTACTTCATCTCAGTCAAACCTTGATATATCCACATCTACAAATTCAACGCCCAACAATCATGTACATTCTCCTCAATTGACCACAAGACTACAACATGGCATTAGGAAACCAATCCGTAAACTGAATTTAAATGCAGAGGTCCATGAAATGAAGCCCCCAAAAAATATCACCCAAGCATTTAAAATCTCCATTTGGCGTAAAGCTATGGATGAAGCGACTAATGCATTGGTGAAAAATAGAACTTAGGATCTTTTACCTTCATCTATGTCACAACATGTAGTGGGATGCAAATGGATTTTTCGAATTAAAAAGAATAAGGATGATAACAATATTCAGTACAAGGCTCGCTATGTTGCAAGAGGTTTTAATCAGAGAGCTGACATCGACTACGGTGAGACTTTTAGCCCCGTAGTTAAACCCGCAATGGTTCGGCTTGTGCTCTCACTTGCGGTTAGTCAAGGTTGGTCATTGTGCCAATTTGACATAAACAATGCTTTTCTACAGGGCACACTCACTGATGATGTATACACCATATAACCTCCTGGCTACACAAATCCTATGCATCCAACACATATATGTAAACTAAACAAGGCGCTGTATGGGTTAAAACAAGCTCCAAGAGCTTGGTATAAAGAATTACGGCAATATTTAATTGAATTGGCTTCAAGATTACGGTCTCTGATTCATCCTTGTTCGCATTGCACAAAAATGGTGACATCATTTATTTGTTGGTTTGTGTGGATGATATTACTATTACAAGTAATGCAACTCATGTTATGGAAGCTTTTATAAAAAAATTGGTAGCACGTTTCTCACTTAGAGATCTTGCAGCATTGTCTTACTTCCTGAGAGTGGAAGTAGTGCCTCATCCAAATGGTATTTTCTTGAGTCAAAAGAGGTATATTGCTGATATTTTGTGCAAAGCTAATATGAACGATGCAAAACCAGCTGCAACACCATTAGCAACTCATCCTCCGTTAACAACACGTGGAAATATTCTCAACGATCCTACTAAGTATCATACTTTGATAGGTAGTTTACAATATTTAAGTCTCACAAGGCCTGATGTGGCATTCGCAGTGAACAAATTAGCTCAGTACATGCAGCGTCCAACTAAGCAACACATGCAATCTCTACATCGCCTTCTTCGGTATCTAAGTGGTACATCTAATATGAGTTTAATTATACATAAAGATTCACCTCTCAGTCTCCATGCTTACTCTGATGTGGATTGGGCTCGTGACATAGACGACTACATTTCTACAACAGCATATCTAGTTTATTTGGGCAAGAATCATATCGCTTGAACGTCAAAGAAGCAGCGTACAAGACTAGATCATCTACCGAGGCCGAGTACAGGGCAGTAACAAATGCTACTGCCGAAATTCTTTGGGTACGAAATTTATTCAAGGTGTTTGGTCATAACCTCACTCTCGCGTCAGTCGTCTATTGTGATAATGCTGGAGCTACATATGTGAGTGCTAATCTGGTTTTTCATTCTAAAATAAAGCATCTGGGATTGGATTACCATTTTGTCAGAGAGAATGTGCAAAATGAATACTTGGGGGCCTCTTACATCTCCACTAATGACCAGCTTTCAGATGCGCACACCAAGCCACTACCACGTACCTCCTTCACAACACTGGTTAGCAAAATCAGTATTTCATCTTGGCCGTCCGTTTTGAGGGGGAGTGATAAGGATTGACATATTCTAAGTCAATCCCTGCATATGGTATGCCATAATATGATAAAATTGTATAAATATCATTAATGATATTATTGCATAACTGTAGTAGTACATATAAATTGTATGTCATAATATGAGGGAATAATATAAATATCATTATTGATATTATTCCATATTTGTAGAAGTACGTATAAATGGCATGACATAATATAAGGAAAAAGTATAAATATCGTTAATGATATTATACCATAACTGTAGGAGTACGTATGACTGTATGTATCTTGTAACTTTATGTATTTGTGATTACCTAATGGAAAAGTACCATTCTCTTCAACTCTTCATCAAAAGACAATACCAGCACCAGGTGGCGAGTGGGTGTACCTTCGATTGCAACCCTATCAACAAATTACGCTGAGGGGATTTTTAGACACAAGGACAAAGTCAAACCAAAATTTATCCATAAGGACGGTCAACAAAAAATTTATCCTCAAGGACAATTTTACACTAGATGGTGGAATCCGAGGGTCCACTAGCATTTTTTAGTTTACTCTAAACTTTGTCCTTTTGGCTAATATTTTTGCCTCTTGTCCTTTTGACATAATTTTTTGTACTTTTTGTCCTTCATACTATTTTCCTGTTACGCTGAGCCATGTGAAAACCACTAGCTATCCCTAAGATATTACGGACCTTATAGGATCATTAGAAAAATCGGGGAAGTAGCGTATGAACTGGAACTTCCTTCTACGGCCAGGATACATCCAGTCTTTCATGTATCGCAATTAAAAAAGAAGCTAGGGCAAAGGACAATCATTCAACAGGGCAACCCTTCTTTTGTGGAGGAAATAATTGACGAGCCTGAACTAATAATTGACAGTGGGATATTTCCAAAAAACAACAGAGCAGTGTCTCAAGTACTCGTCAAGTGGAAACAAAGGAGTCAAGAAGAAGCAACATGGGAGGACTGGGCGTTGCTGAGGAGGTTCCGGCCTTTGGAAAACAGGTGGTTACAACAGTTGTTAGGCCTCAACCAACATCGCAACCGATTCTGGTTCAGGATGTTGCAAAACAGGTGGCTACAACAGTTGTTTGCATAAAGGAGAATGAAGGGGGCATTTCCACAAACACTTTGCCTCAAAAACTTACTAACAAGACAGATAACGCCATGTCAGCACTGGATGTCAACTGTGGGGTCAACAATGACGAGGGTGGATCCCTGAATGGTGTCGTGCTGTCTGAACTCGGGATGTAAGTCAAGAGTGTATGTGCACGTGCACATGCACGGCTGTGCATGCATGTATAAGATATTCGATTATGTATTGGTTACCAGCTTTAATAGATAGGCCTGTAACGAGTCCAATTCAGTAGTACACTTCCTGGATAGCGCCAATACCGCTATATATATGGCAGTGAAGGCGTGATGTAATGTTATGTTGAGAATTTCAGTAGGAGAGTTATCTCTTCAACAATCTTATTCAATTCTCAGGTGATTCTCAAGTTTTATTGTTTTTTTTGCTATTTGCAAACTATAGTATATTGCATCCAAAACCATACTCACCCTTTCTTCCCTAGTCTGCACAAACCTTTTTCAAAGGAAACAGCACTATGATGACACGAAGCAGCAAGAAAAACTCAGGGCCTAACACATAACAGCGACCAAGTAGCAGTGAACAACAAAAATGGGCTCAGAGGACGAAGACCCAAATCCAAAGCAAAAATCAGACGAGAGGAGATGATCGAAAATAATTTGGGGAAGAATCGCCTATTCAGCGAAAAGAAAGGAGGCCATTTTTATTTTACCGTTGATAAATTGATTGGAGGCAAAGATTGATTTATTTGCTTTTCGATCTCAGGCTATTTGATTTTTTTTTTTTTTTTTTTTTTTTAATAACAATGTACACTTTAGCAAGTAAGGAAGCATGCTCTTTTAAACAAAAATATGTAAAGCTGAATTCAATGAAGTAATCAAGTTATTTTAATAGAGAATATATAAATTAATTATATATTTTAACTAGACAACATATCATTCTTTTCCACAAGAGTGTACATGCACGCACGCACACACACATACATATGTACATATAAGAAGAAATACAATATATTGACCAACAAATTATGTTGAACAAGAGTGTAAGATAACCTAACAGCAAGATCTTTCAATGCCTCTTGAAAAAATATATTTGCAGAAAGCTTTGGCATTTCAACTTAATTGTGACATAAGCAAATGAATACTAAGAAAAATTAGATTGAGTAGAAAACGTACCAAGGTGCCATACAAAAAATCAGACTACATATATTTTTGAAATTTGCTACGAAATTGGAAGTTAGTAGTAGTGAATTCATTTTGAACGATTATATAAGAGAAAAACTGAATAAAACATGAGCTTTGGGCATTGCCACCAAGGCATATATTCCAAACCTAGCACATTTAAAAAATAAAATTTAAAACACATCATTTTGGCCGAGATCACGTAGATCGACCGAGATTTGAATATTTCATCCGAGATTCTGTTGCAGAAAGATGTTTCAATGTTTTGAATCTCTTGACCTTAAAAACGAAATTTTGGCCGATACTGCTGAGATTTAAAACATTGTAAGTGCAAATTGGAACGTTGTTAGCTATATTTAGTTGTTGATCTTCCTAATTAGCATGTTACATTTGCTTTGGTTCAACTTCAATATTTATGTTTCCTCTGTTTGTTTTGAACTAATTTTTCAACTGGAGTTCTCCATATTAGGAGAAATGATAAGAATTTGAAGGCTCTACACAGGAGATTAGCCATGCAGATTCAACATTGAGATGAAGATATAGAGTCGTACAATGCATTAAGTTAAATTGTAAATGACTTCGCAGTGGAACCACCGAATTTTGACATAATGACTAAAAGTCTCTAGTACTTGCATATAATCAAATGTCTGCTTGCGTCCGACTTGGAGGCAGCAGACCCATCATGTATCTATGTGCGATAATAAGTAATAGATAAACTACAACATATAAATTTTATGAGCTGCCTTGTTTGCTTATACAAATAGGAAGACAATCAATTATCTCAGGCTCATGCTGTTTGTGTTGTATCATTTGTTGTCTTGTTATTTCTCTGTAGATAACATGAATATAAATTTGTTTTATTTTAGTAGTAATTTAGAGCTAGGATGTAATTAAATCAACAAATCAAAATTAATAAATTGAAATACAAGTATCAGGATGCCCTTCATGTACAACATAAATTTTGATTTAATCACCCATTTGTTTGTGGTCATTCATTAGCATTTTTCCTGTCATACCGCATCCAAGTACATCGTTAGGTATATCCTTAATCCTACGAACCCCTTCCGAGAAAATTACACCCATGCCCATATGTAAATGTGCCTCGATATGACAATGGAAAGCCCACACTCCCGGGTTATCTGCCACAAACCTGATTGCCGTCCATCCAAATGGAAAAAGCACCACAGTATTCCTCAATGGTGGATTCTTCAAATTGAACTTCTTGATGTCCTTTTTCTTAAATTTTCCATCACCATAGCCTAGCACCCAAAAGTTGTGTCCATGCAAATGCCATGGGTGTATCTCACTAACATTGTCATGGAGCGCATTTGCATTCTGGAGAATCACGTCGACAGTCTTATTGAACTCAAGCCTGTACAAATTACTGCCTTGTGTTGAATTTGGATTTAATGGAGGTTTCGTTATATCATAGTCTCGATGAAAATCAACTGCTGGCTTTGTTGCATTGAAAGCATTCTTCAATCCGTATTTCAAAGAACCAATATAAGGCGTGGGTGGAAGGACTAGTGATATATTATTTACTGACCATTTAATATAGCCATTAATCTTGGTTTGGGTACCGAGAAGGATTATTTGTGAGTGATAACCTGTTGGGGGTGGTGGAGTGCCTTTCTTGGCAAAGATTTTATTGGTAAAAAATTTACTATGTGAGTAGTGGTTCCAAGTAGGAGTCGCAGGTGGAGGAGACGAAGGCATTTTTAACTTAGAATTGGGGTGGTAATTTAAAATTGCTAGAGCAGGGAGAGTTTTTGGAGGTCTACCTCTGACACCGACTGATATCCAATAGTTTGATGATGAATTCTGGTGAGTTGATATGAGGACGGAGTAGGTCTCGCCTGAATAAATGTCCATGTCATTCACAGTAAAGGGTTCGACGTAGTTTCCGTCCGCTTCTACCAATGTCATCTCGTGACTCTGTGGTCAAAATTAAGCTTAATATTTTGAGGATCAATGGCATGATGAAGGAAAGAACATAATGCATCATCAACAAATTTAGCTTCTGGAGGTTCTTTTCTACTAAATATAGAATATTTTCACATTTCATACGAAGTTAGCATGATTTAGGGTCGATGCACAGTGTGTGTGACTACTGACACATTTTACAATGAGAAGATGACTGTTGAAAGTTTTATTTTACTTTAGTACCATTTCAATACCATTTATTTTCTTAACTCATTACAAGTGTCAAAATAGACTTAGAGATAATTTGCTACACAAATAAATGTCCTACCATTGTTACCTGAATAGGATGTAGATATTTATTTATACCCTGTGTGTTTTTGTTAAAATTTTAAGCCATGTTTGATTTCCAGCTTTAGCTTTATGTTTTCGTCTAAACAGAAGTGTGCTTTTCACGTATTGTTGGAAAACAATCCATTTTAAGAACTGAAATTAACATAGAAAGTAGAAAATTGTTAATTTGATTTTTATTTTGTTTAGAAACATAACGAAAGGACAAAAATCAATTTATCTTCTCCATTGTCCGTTCAACTTCGCAATAACTAAGAATTAGCATGAATTTGGAATGATATAATATTTGGGTATTTGCAGGAGCTTGATTTGGTGAATAGATGCTTACCCCAATAGCCAAGTTGAGAGATGCCAATGAAGTGACGCTTGCAATCCTCACCCTATATGTTTTGTTTGGAAGTACATTGAGCACCAAAGGTGCACACTGTGTGTTATTTATATTGCATCTGCTTACTCCTTCACTGGGTGCAAGAGAACAGCTATACTGCCCTCTACCATTAATCAAAATTGTCTGGTCATAATTATATGACAATTAGTACTCAAAATCAAATTCAAAGTAGAATTAATGAAAAATTGAATGAATAAGAAAGGAAGCTACTAATATGCAAGCTACACAGCTTTATGCGTAATAACTATTAAAATCCAGATATATCAGCTCAGATGTACATGATCCCTAATGTATCCATTCGTCAACGTTTTCCTTTCCCGAAAATTAATCGATAAGGAACGAAGTTATCTGAAACAAAATTTGTGCTTTCAAGGATTATATGTGGATGGAAGAAAGAGTTTTGTTATTTACGCTATCATGTATACTGTATGACAGATTTTAGTTGCTGTTAATGTAAACTATATAACATACAAAGACAATAACGCTGATGCCCCGTTTGGATCGACTTATATAAGTTGTTTTTGGATTTACTTTTTAAGTGATCTTATCTTACGTCTGATTTTATAATTTGATCTTAAATCTGATTTTAGTGGCAGATAATATATATTAACTCATGCCAATTAAAATTTTGCTGTAGCTGATTTTGATATTGGCCAACTACTTGCTCATTTTTTTCAAGTCGTCACATTCTTCCACCCAACTAGAGGGTCGGTATCAGGTCTGTAATTATCCCCATAACTTCTTGTACTTAGAATTTAGTGCAATCGCACATTATGTCGATTATCTGCTACGATATAACTGGAAAAAAGTGTCATATAATAATCAAAATTATTAAATTATTTTGGAAAGGGCAGGTGAATATCTTCTATGTGTGCATGTTGATGTGAATTTTGAAAGGGACATTAATATGAAGTTTTACACAATTGTCGCTGATATGAAATTTCTGTTAAACTGTAATTTCCTTTTCTTTTCTTTTTTCTATATTTCTACCTTAAAATGTTTGGTTATTTTAATGGATTAATTGACAGGAATAATCCGAAGTTTGACATGTCTTCCTATATTAATCCGAAGTTTGGATTATTTTTAAATAATCCCAAGTTTAGGGGGTCTCTTCCCATATTGATCTCGATGACTTATTAACTTGTTGCAGCCGGTTATCAAACTCAAATTCGTCTTTCCCAAACGATTTTTCTGGATGGGAAGACGAATTTAAGTTTGATAACCGGCTACAACAAGTTAATAAGTCATCGGATCAATATGGGAAGGAACCCCAAACTTGAGATTAATTAAAAATAATACAAACTTCGGATTAATATGGGAAGACACGTCAAACTTCAGATTATTCCTGTCAATTTATCTTATTTTAATTCGCAAATTTTGCGCTTTAAAGACACCATTTTCAGTCCAACTTATCAAATATTTTTAACTGTGTTACTTTTTAGATCGAATTTTTTTCCTCTTCCAAATGATCATTTAAAGTTCGCCACACGATTAGAAATTTGATCAAAAACGAGGGCGGGGGACTAAAATGAGGGGGATTAAAGTGATGACCGCTCTAACCTAACCGTTGTTATTTTTATAATTTACCAGTGAAGATATGACTGTAAAATTTCTTACAATGATGGACGTGGCCAAACTGTATGCTGCTACTACATGTCAAACGTTGTTTCTGGTTATTAATTGTTTTCAGTGATACAATTGATTATCCCACTGCTAGAAAAGCTCTAAATGGAGGTTGACTCTATCAACAGTAATTAAATGCAGAAATTCTAACAGTTTTTCTGTCAATTAATGCGAAAAAAAACAAAAACATAGGGAGGACCCACAGTAAACAGCATTAAATTACCCTTATACCGTCCCTGAAGTAAATATTTGGTACCTGCCGCATTATTACACCGAATATTTTTCGGTCCATGTAGCAAAATTCAATTAAACGACCAACATTAACCGTCATTAAATTGGGTATTACCCGCGGATTCCAGAGACAAAAAATTCACTTTCGAAACATTTCAAACACACCAAAACCCCACCAACTTCAAAAACCCTAGCCCTCCATCGATCATTGCCTCCAACGCCGTCGTCTACCACCTACGTCGATCGTCGCCGCCTCCACCCCTGCGTCCTTCAACCTTTGTTCTCTTTCAGTTTGCTATTTTAGGTATAAATTTTAAATTTTGATGTTTGTATCTATAAATATATCAATTTACTATTACTAGACGATAATACTAGATTATTAGATAATGTAGGAATATGATTAAAATCATATATATGTTATGAAATTAGTTGATTATCAATTGGAAACCGATGAATATTGTGTATTAGTTGATATTTGTGTGTATGTGTAGATAATAATCATGGATTAGTACTTGATTTTGGAATATGGTTAAACCTTAATTTTGGAATTTAGTTAATTATCGATTAGAAATCGATTAATATATATCGTGAATTAGTCGATGATAATATTGTGTGTGAGTTAATTTGAGGATGATAATTAGTAGTTTGATTTTTATTTAATATGTTTAATAAAAAATTATCCATATAAATATCAAATATTAGAGTACAATTATTGATTAATGTACGTATTGATAAGTTCACACGAATGTTACACATTAAGTAATGTTTGTTATAGTTTACACGAAAAAGATAACAATTATATGAATTTTAAAATACGTTTTAAAGTTTAGTTAAAAAGAAGTTAAAATATATTATACTTAAATCGATTTTGTTAAAAAGTTAAAAATGAAAAACTAAACAATTGAAAATACTATACTAAAATTGATTTTTTTTTTAATATTTAGAAATGAATTCAGTTAAAGCAAATATCCTACTAAAATTATTTTCTTAAAAAACATTGAAACGATGATAACAGAAACTGATTTCGAAAACAGTTCAAAACTAAACATAATAACAACAAATATTCTAAAAAAATCGATTTTCTAAGAAATTAAAAAATAAATATACAGGATCAAATATTTTTCTAAAATCGAATTTTTAAAAAATTAAGCAATGAATTATCGTAACAACAAATATTGATCTATAAAAAACAATTTTCGAAAATAATAATTAAGAAATGAATATTAGAAGAACAAATATTCTAGTCAAACAGTTTTTAAAAAAATCAAGAAATGAAAATAGAAGAACAAATATTCTTCTAAAATCGATTAGACTGAAGGTGGTGTGTAGAAGAGATAAGTAAAGTATTGTCGAGATATGAAGGTGTGTGCGTAAAACTTTTGGTCTCAAAAACTTTATTTTATTTTTAGAACACAACAACAAAAATATACACCTTGAATACAACAAATATGTTGAAGAAAAGTATAGCGAAACATTGTCGAAATTTGACAAAAGTGTGTTGTGTGAAACCTTTAGTTTTACTAACACACACACACACACACACACACACACACATATATATATATATATATGTGTGTGTGTGTGTGTTATAGAAATCATTAACATATATTTTTAAATCAAAAACGATTTCCAATTATTATGTCGAACTGGAGTTAGAACTAGAATGAAGGGTTCAATGAAAGCACATTTATATAATGGTGTAAACAAATTTATTAGATTCGCAGTATCTAATAATCGAAATTATTGAGAACTTTATTGTCCATGTAGTCAACCAAACTGATGAGGTTTTGAAAACCAGACACAACTAAAATACATTTGGATAAATTTGGGACTGAGACCGAGATTAAATCAAAAAACGATGAAGGCTGATAATATTTATATCATTTGTTGCATAAATATATTCTGATTTTTAACTGTGTTGTGAGCTATGCTGTATAATGATATGATTTCTATTGACGAAGTCACATGATGTACTGAGCGTATGAATTGATGTAGTAAACCTATATAAGGTATGTTTTGAGTTTGTGGACTGATATACTGTATGATGTTAGTTTTATATATGTAATAATAAATATGCTTATGAGTATGTTATGATAATGTTTATGATTATGCTCTGAGTTTGTCAACTGATATATATGTGTTATCATTATACAAAATAGTATGTTTGTGACAGATATACCTTTGGAGACATCCTGCCCATTCTTCTTTTGTAGGTGTGAGTGACACAACACCAGAATTAAATCCGGTCGGAGAGCTCGTACTCAAGAGTGCGGAGTAAGTATCTAATTTAGTAAATGTTTATTATTCAAAATTTATTAAATTCTTACATCGTATTTTTTGCAGGAGCTTTGAAATCCAAGCTGTATATTTTATTTTATCTATTTCTAAAACGGCCTATATTAGTAGATTGACAGGCTCTTGGCTCCACTGGATGACATTCCTGCTCATATCAAGAATGTCATCCTCGTCGAGGTACTAGTAAGTATCAATTTATATTACATTTGAAAATTTGTATAATGTATGTAATACAATTTTTTAGTACGTAGGCTAAGGTTCAACCTAAAGATATGGATGTGTTTCTCACCTATTGGAATAAGAAGATGCTTAAGAACTACAAAAACGCCTTATACAACGCAAAAGGTGCAGAAAAGATGACAATCTGGACAAGCAGGGAGGTATGGGCATGGTTTCTTCGATTGTTGGAGATTCCTACGGTGATGGTAAGTTATATAAACTAATTTTTAATTTATGTTTTATTTCAGTTTCGAATATCAATTAAGTTAACCGTATAATTAAATTTATAGGAAGTTTCAGAGCGAAACCGGACAAACATAAATAAAAATTCTGCTTTGCACTGTGGTAGCTCTAAGTCCTTCTCGCAGCATCGGCAGAAACTTGTAAGTATCATAAATTCCATGTATAAGTAGTTGTAACATTGTTTAATTATACTTAATCATATTGGTAAGATTTTTCATTTGTACAACTTTATATGTCGAGTCTATAGTGAGAGCCTACATTTTCTGAGGTGTTTACCCGGACTCATGTGATCGAGCAGACCGACGAGGGGGGTAATACCTCTTATACCTGGTCGGACGCTAAGTTCAAGTGTGCGATAGTAAACATTCTCAATATTTTCTATTTCAAATTCGATAAAATTTGAAATTAAATATTTAATGTGTGAATTCGCTATCCTAGGAGGAATATCAGGCTGGGATCGCTTGAGTGATGCAATCCTCAGGTTATGAACCGACCCTAGAGGAGTGCAACCACATTTGAGACGTCATCATTAATCCGCCTACTCAGAATAGATGGCATGGCTTCGGCAATATAGTGGTAAAGTGTTTTACTAGCTAAATTATCAATTATATTTAATCTTGAATTCTAAATTAAAACTTGTAATAAAATAAATAATAAGTAACGACGACCCAACCCACTTACAGAAGATCCCAGGAGGAGAAGGAGATTGTCATGCTCTCTCAACAGGTAGTCGAGCTTCAGGACTGGTGAAAGATTGGACTAATGACCATGCTTGATGAGTGAATCATTGCATATCTTTCTAAGCAGGAGAGGATGTCTGGGGATCAGGATGGGTCGGATGATGAGGATGTTGAGGAGGAGGAGGATAATGATGGAGACGAGTATGCACTTGTCTTTTTTGTTATTTGTAAATATAAACATGTGTTGTTGGAATATTGATATATGGATGTTTTTTAGAATGTACGAGTTATGGATATTTTAATTTGGTATGTGAAAATTTGATATTTGTATTTGTAGTATATATGTTATCTTATGGTATATGTGCTTGTTTTTTAAGATTTATATGGATATCGGTGTGTGTGTGTGTGTGTTGTGAAATTGAGTACATATGTTATGTTGGATTATTAGATATGGAAATGGGGTGTAGAATTAAGGGTATATGAGTTGTGGAATAAATGGATATGAATACTGCGAGTATGTGTGACTGGAAGGTAGAATGGTAGCTAAAATGCAGTAAGCATGTTTCGGGTTTGCATTAGTTAGCGACGCCTTATTGGACATGCTGGTTTGCGATGGCTAGTTGCAGGTCATATTTTAAGATTTGCTACAGATCGTATTTTTAAGCTTGCTACGGTTGGCGACGGTAAGTGACACAAATTAAAGAGCTCATAATTTACACGTGTTCCTCTTAGCTATCGCCAACCGTAGCTAATCTGGCAATGGAAGCCGATGCTACATGGGTCACTAATTTATTAGCGTCGGGTTATTTAGCGTTGGCTTTTGACTATGGTTGACGACGACTAGCTTCGATGGTCGACCATAGCTAACCAAAGTTATTCTTGTAGTGTCCTTTTCTTCAAAACAAATGTTATTTAAACTATCTTCTTGTGTACTTTTATTGTGTCCTAATTAAGTTATATTTATATTAACTGAAAGCATTGCTTGCTTGTGGTTGCAAGGGTTACTCTTAAGCCTTTACTGTGAAAAAATTTGGTTTTGTTGCCAAGAAATATAGGCTTTGGTAAGGTAAAATCACCTGGGGTTCACCAATCCACCTAAAAGGTATGGAGGAGAGGCCTGCTGCTTGAACATACACATTCTGATGGTACCAATCACTCAATAATAGGTTGAACTCTTTATCATAATGGAATGGTTCCTTTTTGCCTTCGGGTAAATTTACTACAAGAGACCCATACAATCCTGCTGCCCTCTGCATACCATAGTGCCCATGGTAGAAATATGTACCTACCTACTCATTTCAGTGAAAATTCATTAAACAACGATGTATCAAATAACTATATATTTTCAGGTTTCCCTTGGAAGCAAACTGGGAAGTATCTAGCAGGCTTGCAAAGGTAAAAGAGAAAGTGCAATTTTTTTTAACTTCCAGTTTCTTACATCCTTAGTAAATCTGGTTCATTGTTTATCATTGACCCAAACAAATACTAGTATAATAAACAAAATTGGATATCTAACAAACACCCTTCACTTCTGCATGTGTGTATTTCAACCAAATCCAAGTGAATATTTTAGGGAATAATAGCAATGAAATAATATCATACTACAATTACCTACCTTATCAACTACAAACCTATAATTAAAAGACTCTCCCGGATTGATTGCACACTGAGAGATAGAGGCCGTTCCATCGGCCCATGGAGTCCCAAACTGCCATCAATAATTTAGAACGCATGTTAGCTAGTGCATGTATTGTAGTATTATATATGATCATATTTTGAACTAATATATGAAGACAAACCTGTCTAATACCATGCCAATGGATCACAACTCCTTCTGTATGGAGACTGTTTTTAAGTTCCACCACAATAGTATCACCGACCGTAACCTGTATCGTGGGACCTGGGAACTTCCCGTTGATCCCGATCATAATGCTCTCTTCACAATCTGGTGACCAAAAGATGTGCCCAATCTCCCATTTGAAGTGCTTCACTTTTGATGCTAACAAAAATTCTGCCGTAGATAATAACGGTAATAAAAGAAACAGAAGAAACTTTGTTGCCATATTGTTTAGGAACTAGTTAGGGAGAATATTGATTAGGTGAAGAGGAAGAGATGTGTGTGTGTATAGTGGAGATATTTAACATGGTGTATAGTCATTAGTCAATCACTTTGTACATTGAGTTTGTGGACAGTTGCATATGTTCTTTATTCCAGGCCAATTTAATAAGCATTTCTTTTCTTTTTTATTATTGGAAAATACCTTTTGGAAGTTTATTTTGAAAGCTATTCATTGCAATATTGCAATTTTGTAAATAGTTCCAATTTTGTGAATTTATTAAACCATTTTAAATATCATTTATTGATATTTTTTATCATTATACTTTCAGGAAAATCAGTGTAATTTTTAACTAATAAACCTTTGATCCCCTGGTTTGGGTTACCAGCATTGCTGCAGCTCTACTTGTACGCTTGTAGCTTTGGGAGTAGTATGACGTCATATAATTTGACAGAATTCAAAATTTATTTTGCTGAGCTAAACATTGCAGTTAATCAGGTTTGTAATTTTCGCAGCAAGTAAGCTATAGTTAATTCTACTCAAGTTCAAAGTTTGAAAATTCACGTTAGCTAAATCAATGCTTTGTTCTTATATGAGTTAAGGCATATGTTTTTCATTCTACCTAATTAATTAGAGCATCCCCTGATTGTTGCTAGAGATGCAAAAGAGGGAGGGATTTATTTCTTTTATCCATTTATTCACCGTTTAGAGATTTATTCGAACCGTTAAATTTAAACATTAAATATATTATTCTACAAATGTCGGAACCAGCTCAAAATTTAAATATATAATAATATATATATGGATTGAACATTTACAAAATTTTGTTATAATTGAATTAATGCGGCTTACGATAGGGCATGAATGTTAAAGGGATATTGCAAAACATGAATGCCTTGGAACATTGTTTATATATTCAATAGCAACCCAAACGGTGCAGCACCCCAAAAGCCTCTAAACAACAACCAAATATTCCGTATTTTCTCTTCTTCCACTCATTCTCTCTCGTTCCACTAATATATTTGAACATAAATATGTGGCTATGGTTCGAGTGCAAATGGGGGTTGAAATTCAGGGGGCTCCTTGATATATATATATATATATATATATATATATATATATATATATATATATATATATATATATATATATAGACACACACATACACACACCGGTGCAACATTCGTAAATGCCCCCGATTTCAACATGTTTCTCTTCTTCCGTTCATTTTCTCTTCCCCCTCAATTCATTATTTAAATAGAAGCCTGGGGTTATGATTGAGCTGTTTTTGAAGTGCTGCAAAGCAGAGTATATATACCCACAACAATAGCTGGAGCAATTGGAGTTCTTCCACAGCTTTTTTGCTCACTATGCCAAAAAAATTGGCACTCTAGTAGGATGCTCTAACTACATTTCTACTCACACTTACCTGAATGTTCACACCTAATTAAGATATAACTCAGGATAAAACTTTACTTGTCCTTTGAATTGATTAGCAAAGCCTGTTGCAATTACGTTCAATATCTTCAGGCATTTAATTATCTTGCTTCCTTTTTAAATGTCTATTGAAGTCTATATTCTCGTCATCTAAATTTCTCTATGCTAACCAAATTTGGTTTGACATCACAAACACTTATCAATTAACATACAGATTGAAATATTATGAAGTTGAAATCTATGTGAACTGAATGAATGTTTCTTTTGTCTTCTCTTTGTTACAAGTGGAAATCACATAGGATGGTTGGTAAATCATGCAAGCAGAAATAAATTTGGTGGTTAATGGTTATTTTATTGTTTTCAACTAACCATTTTCAGCATATGTTTTATCTGAAGATGATGCGAAAAGCAATAAACATTACAGGCCAACCGTAAACTCCGATTAGCGTAGAGTTTGCACTAACGTTGAGCATGCTACTTTTACTGGGATTCGAGTTCAAAGTCTCGGGTGCACCATTTTGTGGGTCTGAGGCTGGGTTTAAGGTCTTATTTTCAATACAAGAACGCTGATAAGAAAACTTGTGCCAAAATGAGCCACCTGCGGCCACATAAGCATCTACCGAGCTTTCACATCGTTTGTAATGTTGGTGCATTGATGATTTCTTGAATATGTAGTTCAAAATTGAGATTATTGAAACAAATTATTAAATCCAATCGTAATTGTATTAGTTCATAGTGCTGTACTGTAATAATAAATAATTCGAGTGATGATGTTATCTTTGCATAGTCAAAAATGAGGACTAATGAGAGAGACTTGAAAGTGAATGCAAGTGAGATAGCAAGACTTAGGAGGGGCGGAAAGAACATCAGGTCCGGTTCAGAGGACACACTACCAAACCCTTGTGCTATGGCAGTTCCCTAGCTTGGGACAACAAATTAGTATTTTTTTTGTTTTGAACTAATATATAATTTGTAAACTACAAGATCAATACTGGTATGTGTGGCTTAGTGGGTCAGGGACTCTTGATGTTTAAGATGGTGTAGGTTCGAAGCTCGCATTAAACTCCAGTGTATTTCTTCAATATTTATTGTATTTTGTCCTGACTACGTCCCTAAATTTTGCTGTCCCCCTGTGCCCAACCAATAAGAATCCATGATTTTCATCTTTTTACAATTAAATCTAAAAACAAAGGAGGTTTTAATTGTAAAAAGGTGGAATTTAGGAGGTGCTGATTGGTTGGATATAGCGAGTTTGAAAATTTTGGAGATAGGTGATTTTATTTGGAGGATTCTAAGGAGAAGCACAAACTTTGCATATTTTTTGGCCAAAAGTATGCAAAGTTTGTTATTTAACCAAAAGTCCACTTTTCAGTGCAAAGGTGGATTTCAGGGGGCCCCACTGCATTATCCATTTTACACTAAAAAGTGGACTTTTGGCCAAATAACAAACTTTGCATAATTTTGACCAAAAAATATGCTAAGTTTGTCCTTCTTCCTATTTTCCACTTTTATTTGGGTGCATGAAGATGTTATGCCGAAGATGGTGGAGTTGATTTTGTATGGTGTCATTTTCAAAATTTTAATTCTGCATGGTGGTACTATGAATATTTATTTTTTCATAGTTCATGCGGAAACTGTATAGTGCTGTAATAATAAATAATTCGACTGACGATGCTATCTTTGCATAGTCAAAAACGAGGACTAATGAGAGAGAATTGAAACTGGATGCGAGTGAGATAGCAACACTAGGAGGGGTGGAAAGAAGATCAGGTCCGGTTCAAACACACCACCAAACTCTTGGAAGAGAATTCACAATCTAGCTCAATTTTATTTGTTAAGGGGGGAGGTTTGGTTTATTTTTTTTTAAAAAAAAAAAAAAAAAAACTTAACTATCCCTGACTGATGACTTATGTTAAACCCTAATTTACTAAATTCAACACAACAAACAAATGTATGAATTGCTAAACATCTCCATTACACAAATTCAAGATATCATATTAGATCAAAATTTTCATTTTTTTCATTTATTTTAAATTAAATATGCCAATTCCAATATGAAATTACAATTAATTACTTGATCTAATGCCTTCTGATCACCCATGAAACTTTATTCTGTTTCCATTATATTAAATATATCCATTTTTTATTTTTATGTACAACATTAAATCGTAAACATTAATTAAGATTTGGGTTTTATGGTTTATATTAATGAGGATTATAAGGGATTAATATCTGAATTTTAATTTATATGTTTAAAGGGAGACTAATTTATTTTGTCTTTCCTATAACAATTATATACAATAAAAAAATTGGTTATTCCCTTAAGCAAATGTGGAGACCCTTTAACAATCCCCTATATAAATTGTAAATTACAAAATTTACAATGGTATGTGTGGCTTAGTGGGTCACGGGCTCTTGATGTTCAAGATCACTGGCGGAAATATTAAGGGACCAGTGGGGGTAGTGGACCCCACTGAGATTATAAAATTACAAAAGCAGGACAACTTTTTGCTTTATGTAATATGTTTACCCCCACTCATAACATACCCCCAACGCATTGTTTCTTTTCATTTTTGCTCCCCAAAAGCAAAAAACAACAAGTCCAACTCCAACAGTAAGCAGCAGCAATAGTCCACCACTATAAAAATACGTATTTTCTAATTTTTATGATCTTTTTTTTATTGATACGTTTTTTTTTTTGCTTTATTCTTGGTTATAGCTGAGGTGATACTATGAAGTTTTCCCCAATTTTTATCAATTTATAGTGCATACTATATGTTTGTGAAAATTCTCTAACTATGTAGCGTAACTTAATTTGTTTTTTATGTGAAAATAAATAATATGTGTATGATAGTGTGAATGTATCATTGTCAATTTAATATAAGTAGGCATGGAAAACTATTTCAAAAGAGCATCATCTGCTAGAATCTAAAGCTATAGATCATGATAATTCAAAAAGAAGTTGTCTTGATGTTAATATGGAAGACCTCCCTTCTAATCTTGGATTAAAAACTCGTATATTAGACTATCATCCAAATATTCAAGATGAAGTTCGAAGACATTATTCACAACAAGGCCCTTGTCAACCGAGACATCACGATTTTCCATTTAGTAATTTTGGAAAATCTAAACATCATTTTGTATCCGAATGGTTTGATTTTCCTAATTGGTTGGAATATATCAAAGAAACAGATCATGCATTTTGTTTAGGTTGTTATCTTTACAAACCGGTTGCCAGAAAACAAGCCGATAGAGAATCATTTGTTGGGGAATGATTTAAGACATGGAAGAAAAAAGAAAGATTTTTATGTCATGTAGGCGATCAAATTAGTGCTCACAATGATGCATATAGAAAATGTCTAGCTTTGATGAATGAAAAACAACATATTCAAAACGTAGTGCATAAGCATTGTGATGAAGAACGAGTGCTAAATAGGTACTTTCTTCACTATTGTATCCAGTTTGGTAATATTGTGATACGGTACATTAAGGTGATACAGGCTGCTTGTCTACACCTTAGGCTACAACAATTTACTTAGATAATTAGAATGGGTATTGTTAGAGAGAATATGTTGCTTTTCCTTTAGTTCATGCATCTTTTCCTTTTTCTGTTACTACAAAACGACCATCACATGCATTGGTGGATTCAGTGCCACCTGGCAGGAATTGATTACAAGAGAACGTGATGTATGCTTATATAATTAGCTATAGCGTAATGGAAAAGATAACTTGGAAACTATTTCTTTCAAATTCTTCTCTGTGTTTCTCTTTTTTTGCCATTTATAATCTTCTTCAACCTCTCCTCCTTCGTTAATCCATTTTATGTCTTAACAACACCGTAACATTGGTTCTCTCACTCTTGTTCTCACCTCCTTCGTTTATCTCTCGTCTCTTTTTCGTCATTTCCCTAGTGCTGAACCATGGCTGAATCCTCTATCATTAAACCAAAATTATCCTCGTCATACCCCATTAAACGCCTTACCTACTCGGAGATGCAGCAACTCCGTGATCAAGAATTATGCCTCAGTTGCAACAACATAGACACTGTTAGTCATCGCTGTTTGGTTAAGAGAATTGTTCTGGTGCTGCCTAATGAAGATCCATATACCGAGCAACAACCTTTGGAGTCATTCTACCAACCACCACCATTGCCACGACTCAGACCTTCTACATCAGCATCAACGCCAGCTGGATCTCCTCCTCCGATTCCTCCAACGACTACTACTGCAGTTAGAACAATTTCTACTGCTGCCTTGCCTCAGCCTAGATCTGATATGCCAACACAATTTTATGTTGCTTTACCCCCAAAACATGTTGCACCACTACAAACATCAGTATCAACTCCATCCCATTTCACTACTGCTACATCTATACCTCTTTCACCACCAACAAATTCATCCCCACCATTACGTTTTATTTTTGCACCGACAAAAAATAGTATACATTACCAGTCTGATGCGTACTACTCGACAGCTGCACTTTATAAGGATTTGTGTGCCACACTAGAACAGAGCTCTATGTGGCATATTGAGCAAAAATGGATTAACGCACAAAACATGTTTGCTGAAATGAACAGACTAGAGTGGGAATGGACTGCTGCACCCACTGGGTTTGTTGAAATGTACATACTAAAATGTGAAAGCAAAGTTTTCATCTTCGATCCTAGTGGTATGTTCAACTTTGAGTGCACATTCGACCTTGAGGACAAGGTCGTTTTCAAGCGGTCGGTAATGATACGGTACATTAAGGTGCTATAGGTTGCTTGTCTACACCTTAGGCTACAGCAATTTACTTAGATAATTAGAATGGATATTGCTAGTGAGAATATGTTGCTTTTCCTTTAGTTCATGCATGTTTTCTTTTTTCTGTTACTATGAAACGACCATCACATGCATTGATGGATTCAGTGCCACCTGGCAGGAATTGGTTACAAGAGAATGTGATGTTTGCATATATAATTAGCTATAGTGTAATGGAAAAGATAAGCTAGAAATTGTTTCTTTCAAATACTTCTCTGTGTTTCTCTTCTTCTGTCATTTATAATCTTCTTCAACCTCTCCTCCTTCATTAATCCCTTTTATGTCTTGATAACACTGTAACATTAGGTAGAACTCACCCCCAAAAGCTAGCTTGTAAGGGGAGGGTGCCTAATGACCTATATATTAGGCAATATTTCCCATATTTATGGTATAGGACATATCATTTCACCGCTCTACGAAAGTCCGACGTTCGTGTCGGCTTACTCTATCGACACTGACCCGATGGTACCCTTTTTCTCTTTGGACGGCTTCACTCACATATCAATATTTTAATCCAGCCTATAAGTCACCCCTTCTCACGGCTCGAACTTCCATTGAGCAGTTCTCAGTGAAAGCACCAAATGATATAGCTCATTAGGTAGAACTCACCCCCAAAAGCTAGCTTGTAAGGGGAGGTTGCCTAATGGCTATATACTAGGCAATATTTCCCATATTTATGGTATGAGACATATCATATTGTTGGAGCTTCATCTAAACGTCGTGACATACTTCGAGAAATACATGCTCGCAAGGTCATCGAAGCTTTAAATGATGGAGTACTTTCGTGTGGGAAAGACTTAAATCAAGAAATTGGTATACGTCCATGTGACACACGTTGGGATATGCACTTTAATACTTTGCTGAGTATTATTGCAATGTTTTCATCTTTAATTGATATGCTTGAGGAAATAGCGAATGATAGAACAAATAGTGACAAAAAATATGAAGCATCTATTATGTTAGGATTGGTACAAACGTATGACTTTGTATTTAGTTTGCATTTTATGAAGACCATGTTTGGATTACAAATGAGTTATCACAAGTCTTACAAAGAGATGACCAAGACTTAGTGAATGCCATGGATTTAGTTAAAGTATGCAACGAACAATTACAAAAAATGAGGGATAACGGATGTGACTCTTTAATGGAGAGGGTTGTTGATTTTTGTGGTCAACAAAAAATTAATGTCTTGGTTTTGGATAATATGTATCACCATCAAGGAAGATCATGCCGCAAGGTTCAGAAAATTACAAATATGCATTATTATCGATTTGATATTTTTCAACACGGTAATTGATATGCAACTACAAGAGTTGAACAACCGTTTCAATGAGGTTAACACAGAGTTGCTACTTTGTTTGGAATGTTTGTCTCTTAATAATTCATTTGAAGCTTTTGATAAAGGAAAACTGATTTGTCTTGCCCAACTTTACCAATATGATTTTTCCACTATAGAACTAATGATGCTGGAAAGTCAGCTTCACACTTATGTTTGTGATATGTGATCTAATCTTATGTTCTCAGACTTGAAAGGAATTTTGAATCTTGCAAAAATACTTGTGGCGACAAAAAACATGAGGTATATCAACTAGTGTATTTGCTAATCAAGTTGGCACTAACATTGTTGGTTACCGCTGCTTCTGTCGAAAGAGCTTTCTCTGCTATGAACATTGTGAAGAATCATACGTGAAATAGGATTGGCGATCAATGGTTAAATTACTATTTGACTGTGTATCTTGAAAAAGATATATTCAGTAGCATTTCAAATGAACCAATTCTTCAACGTTTTCAGAACATGAAGTCTCGTCGATGACAACTTTAAATATATGAACTAGTTTATGTATAAACTAATTTGTGTATGAACTAATTCTTGTATGGACAAGTTTTTGTATTATCTTTGTTATTAGTTTTTGTATGAATTTTTTTTTTTTGCCCCACTGGAATTACCTTCTGTATCCGCCACTGCTCAAGATGGTGTAGGTTCAAAGCTGGCATTAGAGTCCAATGTATTTCTTCAATATTTATTGTGTGGGCTTAGGCAACAAATTTTCTAAGTCGGCTCTAGAGAAGATCGTGGGTGGGATGAATATTAGGAAGAAGCCAAAATTAATATTAGCAAGTAGTAAATTTGTCACTATGACTAGTGTAAATGCTATCCTTGAAGTTATATTTTATTATCTGAGCATCATAATTAAGTCTTTGCTTTTCTAAGTTAGAAAACGCAAACTATTTTACAGTTTTCTATAAAAGGTGCAAGTTAACTTGTATTCTTTTTAAATTTGAAACATCAAACTTTTTTTTATAAATAACTGTAATTGGTAATTAATTATAATTTTAGTAAATAAACGTAGTTTTTCAGCGTTGTCGAGCTTCATAAAATTTGTTTTTTTTCCTAAAAATAAAATAAAATTGCAGGTTCTCTTGCATTTTCTATTGTTTTAAAAATATGAACTTAATTTGTAAAATCATTTACGTAGAGGCTTTTCTTACAATAACATAAAAAATTAAGGATCCGTCTTCTTTTCTTATTATTTAAATTATTTAAATTTGAACTATCAACCTTTAGTTTTAGTTTGTTTAGGTATTTCTTTGAATTCACACCTTTGCATAGCTGATATATTAATTTGTCATGGAAAGTGTTGGATTTTTATCCCTTTGCACAATATAGATGGTGGTGGTTCCAAATTAAATGCAGGAAAATAAGGAATTTAGTTTTGTCTGTTCTCTTTTCAATAATTGCTTTTTGACACCAAAATTTCAAAAAGTAAAATCTCCAATCTACCTTTTACTTTAACTACTCAATTTATTTGAGTTTTGTCGTTACCCTTTCTAATAGTTACATTTTAGCTTTTTTCTGTTTTATTTTACTACTTCATTCTTTTTGCAAAACTTAGCAGTAATGTCACGAGGTCAATTTGGAGGAAAATAACGAGAATGAAGATAAAAGTAGCGTCATAATTATCAAATTAAAATTGTCGATCTCTTTTCTTTGCCTTCTCGTCGTTTATTTGCAAGTAGGGATGGATGTAAATCAAAGCGTACAATAGCGTTGATTTACGATCATCAATGCCAATATATGCTTTCTCCGTGAAATTGTAGGTATCTATTTTTCAGTTTCAATCAAGAAAATGTTGCGATTAAAGAAACAAATTTGAAAGAAATATTTAATTAATTTGAAAAGGGAAAATTAAAATAAATTAATTAATATTATAATGAGGGATGAAAATCAAATAAGGAATGACAATAGGCGAAGACTGAGAATTTTGTTTTTGTTACATTACAAAATTATTTTAGAATGCTTGGATGAAAGATTTCTTGTTTAAACCAATAATTCAAAATTAAAGCAAAAGGAGAAGGGAAAAATGAGAATAGTTTTTTTTTCTTCAGTTTTCTTTGAATATTTTGTAGTGAATTTTTTTTGTGTTTTTATTGATGTTGGGTGCTCCACTTATTATATTTGTATGTAAGTAATGATAGTGTGACGTTAAGGGCACCTCCATTTCCTCTTTCTATTACCATAACTAAAAAATACCACAAAAATTACCCTTATACTCTTCCAAATACCTCATATTAAAAAATAGGGGCTGCCACCATTTATGTCTATTTCTCCCTCTCAACTTAAATTCAACCGTTCTCTTTTTCGAAAACCCTAGATTTAACTTCGATCGTCGTGAAATCGTTCGATGCCGTTAATGCCGAGAAAGAAGAAAGCTATAGATGCATCATCGTTCAATCCGAGTTAGCTCAATCAAGTAATTTATTAACCCTAATTTCAGTTTGGTTGAAGATTGCATTGAGTGTTATTTGACGTTAATGAAATTGATGGAACGACGTTTTCTTGCCGCGTGCAGTATTTTCGAATGGTGGTTAATCGTCGTACGTATATTGTTTTGGCGGCGGTTGATCGCCATTCGTTCGGTTGACTTTATTTGTTCTAAGATCAATGTGGTATTAGGAAGCATAAAGAGTTTGATGTGTTTTGATTTTTTAGTCGCAGTAATAGAAAGAGGAAATTGGGTGCCCTTAATTAGTACCACACATGATGATAATGCAACCACCATGATAGATTGATTTTTCAAAATGACAGCGGAGTGATGGCGCCAAACTACTGTGTAATAGTATATGGCAATTTAGTCATTATGTGAGACACATTTTTTTATATGATCAATGCACTCTTCCTTTCAGGGCCGGCCCTGAGTATTTATGGCCCTAGTGCGGACCCAAAATTTTGGGCCTTTAAATTATTATTTTTATGAAGTTGAACTTTAGTGAAAATGTGATTTTTCTACTGTGCATCTCCATTGAGAAAATTGCGTGTTTCAGCAAATTCGTAAAGTTTTTACCCACATTTTCAATCTGTCAACTAGAGGTCCACACAAGCCACATCTCCATTTTAATATATTGATTGATGTCAACAAAGCATACAATCATATCTACTTTTGCATAGATAAATTACTATCAAGTACACGCAAACTGACAAGAAAAAGCAGCTCTAGTAAAGGTAATACAGTTTTTTTTTTGGCCCCCTGACCTAATGGGCCCTGTGCGGTCGCACGGCTCGCACTAGGCCAGGACCGGCCCTGCTTCCTTTTAGTGAATATATATGCGTCAAATGTAATTCATATAACATAATATAGGGGTGGACGCGAAGTGATAAGAGATTCAAGAGAGAAAACCCTTAAGGAGGTCTGTCTGAATTTCGTTGATGTTTAACAAAATTTACACAAGGAACTATATATCTAAAATAAGATGAATAATTCATTTAACATTTAATTGACTTGGATTTCATTACGAAAATGATCAGTAGTTGATCTTCTAAATAATTTAATCATGACATACATATTTAAATGTTTCTTCACAATTTGTATATTTTGAAAACGATCGACAGTGAAATCATTGTCAGTGGGATCAAAGTCCTTATCTTCAGTATAACTGACATAAATATAATTTAGCCATCCATCTCCATTCGATTTCAAAAAAGCCTTTCAAATATATGCATAGTTGAAAAAAATCTTTTCAATATTAGCAATTGGAACTGGTTCAATTAAGAACATGATGAGATTTTGAACTAAATTATAGATAATACGCTTTCGTGCAAAGGTTATTTTCTTAGCCAAATCACTAATATATTTTGCTTGTATGATTTCATTATTAAATGTCATGTATAAACGAATAATTTTGAGTACATCAAATCCAAAATTATCAAATTATAAATTATACTCATGACAAAAAAAAGTCACGTTAGTGAGCAATCTTTATAGTTGATGTTTACTTATGTTTTAATTTATTGAAGAAGGAAGCCATTTTTCGCTCGATGAAGAGCGAAGAGGAAAAAAATCAACGATAATTGAAGGAAATATTTTTAGAGGAACTATTTTAAATGAGATAATATGGCCTCTACCATCAATTTACTTAAAACATCCATAATTAGTGATGTATATTTCTCTCACTTCATCATTCTCTCTTTTTATTTACCACATATATAGTTTAAAATTACCAAAACCTCTTTAAAGAAACTGATTTAAACACATTTAATAATATAACAATATTGTATATTCGTGATGGATGGTTCACCTTAAAAACCGAATGTAGTAGATTGACAATCTATCAATTTCCTATACCCATTTGTAATTATTATTTGTTATAATATAAAGTGTTACAGATCATTATTAAAGAGGGTCGGCCTTGCCAAAAAAAACAATATTTTATATTGATGCATGAAATTATAACTTACAAACAATTCTATAACATCAAAATATTTATAATAATTAATATTTCTCAAATATTGATTAACTTAATTAATTTGTGAAATTTTACAAACTAAGTAAATCATGGGTCTTTTGAAGAATTCAAAAATAAAGTTATGAGACTCAAATGTTTGAACTAAGTTAGTGATTAATCTTCAAAAATTCAACTATCAACAATCGCACGTCACATCGGCTATCAATGTGAAAATTTGGCTAAATTCATCACTTACATATCTTCTTGGTGAAATCCTATTTCACATTTTTTTTAGTATGACGAAATACCTTTTTCATAATGAAAAACGATACTTAGTATATCCTCGGTATTCATGTACCAGCCATTTAAGTGTCCAAAAGACAAGTCATGTGGCAAAGAATGTAGAAGACAATGGATGCAAAATACATATTTTCTCACAATGAAAAATCTGCATATATTCATCAAATAATGCGGCATGTAGTTACTCCAGAATGTTATACTAAGTTAAAATAAGTACCACTCGAATGAGGATGGCAATATAAACATGCCCAACTAATACATAATATTTAAACACAACGAAAATATTGATAACTTGTTGGTAATGATAGAAGCCCCTATTCCAACACAGCTTCCCAAAATGCTCCAAAGAAACCTGGCTACTCAAAAATTTAAGTACCTAAGAGTTTAATGGAAGGAAATAAACTCTAGGTCAGATATGCTGTGAGTAAAATACAAGCTTAATCTTACAAAATAAAATCTTCAACTCAGTGGTATCTCATAAAACAGCGTCACATATAAACACTAATAGATTTTTTCCCTAACGATATATAAAACATTATATATATATATATATATAATCTGTTGATATTATATCATTTCTAGCATACAAGTACTTGTGAATTTAGGTGAAATGTGTAACAATCCGAATTTTGAACATACCGATTTTGTTTTAAAAAAATCCCAATCTATCAAAACTCGAGTTGGCTTTTTTGTTATCCTGCAGAAAAGACAGAAATATAAAATGTATCAGAGCTTAGAAAACATATCATAGTGGAATGCATAAAATATAATATAACCAAATATAGCCTTATCGTAGCAATAATACTGCCAAACCAATATCCAAAGCTATCATATTACAACCATAAACATAACCTGCGAGTGTTTTATGAGGAGGGGGTCAAATAACATGTTCTGGTGACTGAACTAAATTACACAATCTGAAATAACCCTACATATTCTATTCATTTATGTTGCTTAGTTATTAGGTTGCTTGGGTTAATAGCACTGAAGGTGTTACACACACGCCATACCCATCTACCTCACAGTAGATCAACCTAATATAACATATATTTAGCTACCTCCAATATCAAGGTACTTCCCATGGTACCCTCCATGCATGGTCTCCACCGTCACGCCTCGAAAGCGTATGCAACTCTCATCCTATGCCGGAGCGACGTACGGATCTCTATAAAACTACGCCACTTCCGTATGGAACTATCATCGCAATGCTACGCAAGTATACGAACCGCCATTTCCACATTTCTTGTCCAATCTCGGTCTTAACACAGAGTAATGCCCTAGCGACTACGATATACCACCCGGTGCGGCGTGCATGCATCTAGACCCTCACACATATGTACTGTCTACTGAACCTCGAGTTCCATAATAGGGCCGCATCTGAATGCACGAAAAACGATCGGGAGCCTTTCCCATATCTGTATAGGTATGCTAAAGAGGCCTAAAGTACAGATTTCTAAACTATGGTCTGTATTTCTACGGTGGCTATGGTCCGACCTCGACCCATCCCTCAACTAGTGAAAGAATACATCAAGAGCTAATTAACGTGCCCCTAACAAACAATCTACATTCAAATTGGCGTGTCCCACAACCAAAGTCTCGATAGTGAAAGATCGATGGTTTGTAGGTTTAGCTCTAGTCTTTCCGCGTCACACTGACTGCTGATGACAGGTATTCGATGATTATTATTCTGTGTTGGTCATGACCCAACCCGTCTGTAAGTAAAATCGTCGCATCACCAACGCCACCTAATAGCCTTTTAACGACCAAACTACCTTTGCAGTCAAGGTATACCCACTGGGCGGTTTCACGCAGTCCTAACCTCTGCGAGTACAACCTGAGTACTGCCACGACACAGTGGACCACCACGGAGTACCCTACCACGTCACTCGGAAGCCGCGTGCTTCATTTTAGTCCCGTAGAGTCAGTTAGCAGTATATCGGCAGAATAATCATATGGACGTGCTCCTTTCATGCCCTCAAGTAACTCGATGATCTAACCCGTTGGGTTCTTCACCTTCAGATGTGCGGACTGGTCCAAGCGCATCACACTGTTGCGTTATTAGATCCTATGTCTAGTCTTTCAATTGTGCGTCTGTCTTATCTTATCAGATTTCCAATTAACTTGATTGTTCACATTCTACCTTATACTCAAGTTATCAGGTTTTCTCCGAGCCCCTTATATCTCTAAGGAATGGGCCCCTCTCACTTATTAATTTAGTGGTATAACTTAGCCCATTTGAGACGTCATCATTAATCCGCCTACTCAGAATAGATGGCATGGCTTCGGCAATATAGTGGTAAAGTGTTTTACTAGCTAAATTATCAATTATATTTAATCTTGAATTCTAAATTAAAACTTGTAATAAAATAAATAATAAGTAACGACGACCCAACCCACTTACAGAAGATCCCAGGAGGAGAAGGAGATTGTCATGCTCTCTCAACAGGTAGTCGAGCTTCAGGACTGGTGAAAGATTGGACTAATGACCATGCTTGATGAGTGAATCATTGCATATCTTTCTAAGCAGGAGAGGATGTCTGGGGATCAGGATGGGTCGGATGATGAGGATGTTGAGGAGGAGGAGGATAATGATGGAGACGAGTATGCACTTGTCTTTTTTGTTATTTGTAAATATAAACATGTGTTGTTGGAATATTGATATATGGATGTTTTTTAGAATGTACGAGTTATGGATATTTTAATTTGGTATGTGAAAATTTGATATTTGTATTTGTAGTATATATGTTATCTTATGGTATATGTGCTTGTTTTTTAAGATTTATATGGATATCGGTGTGTGTGTGTGTGTGTGTGTGTGTGTGTGTGTGTGTGTGTGTGTGTGTGTGTGTGTGTGTGTGTGTTGTGAAATTGAGTACATATGTTATGTTGGATTATTAGATATGGAAATGGGGTGTAGAATTAAGGGTATATGAGTTGTGGAATAAATGGATATGAATACTGCGAGTATGTGTGACTGGAAGGTAGAATGGTAGCTAAAATGCAGTAAGCATGTTTCGGGTTTGCATTAGTTAGCGACGCCTTATTGGACATGCTGGTTTGCGATGGCTAGTTGCAGGTCATATTTTAAGATTTGCTACAGATCGTATTTTTAAGCTTGCTACGGTTGGCGACGGTAAGTGACACAAATTAAAGAGCTCATAATTTACACGTGTTCCTCTTAGCTATCGCCAACCGTAGCTAATCTGGCAATGGAAGCCGATGCTACATGGGTCACTAATTTATTAGCGTCGGGTTATTTAGCGTTGGCTTTTGACTATGGTTGACGACGACTAGCTTCGATGGTCGACCATAGCTAACCAAAGTTATTCTTGTAGTGTCCTTTTCTTCAAAACAAATGTTATTTAAACTATCTTCTTGTGTACTTTTATTGTGTCCTAATTAAGTTATATTTATATTAACTGAAAGCATTGCTTGCTTGTGGTTGCAAGGGTTACTCTTAAGCCTTTACTGTGAAAAAATTTGGTTTTGTTGCCAAGAAATATAGGCTTTGGTAAGGTAAAATCACCTGGGGTTCACCAATCCACCTAAAAGGTATGGAGGAGAGGCCTGCTGCTTGAACATACACATTCTGATGGTACCAATCACTCAATAATAGGTTGAACTCTTTATCATAATGGAATGGTTCCTTTTTGCCTTCGGGTAAATTTACTACAAGAGACCCATACAATCCTGCTGCCCTCTGCATACCATAGTGCCCATGGTAGAAATATGTACCTACCTACTCATTTCAGTGAAAATTCATTAAACAACGATGTATCAAATAACTATATATTTTCAGGTTTCCCTTGGAAGCAAACTGGGAAGTATCTAGCAGGCTTGCAAAGGTAAAAGAGAAAGTGCAATTTTTTTTAACTTCCAGTTTCTTACATCCTTAGTAAATCTGGTTCATTGTTTATCATTGACCCAAACAAATACTAGTATAATAAACAAAATTGGATATCTAACAAACACCCTTCACTTCTGCATGTGTGTATTTCAACCAAATCCAAGTGAATATTTTAGGGAATAATAGCAATGAAATAATATCATACTACAATTACCTACCTTATCAACTACAAACCTATAATTAAAAGACTCTCCCGGATTGATTGCACACTGAGAGATAGAGGCCGTTCCATCGGCCCATGGAGTCCCAAACTGCCATCAATAATTTAGAACGCATGTTAGCTAGTGCATGTATTGTAGTATTATATATGATCATATTTTGAACTAATATATGAAGACAAACCTGTCTAATACCATGCCAATGGATCACAACTCCTTCTGTATGGAGACTGTTTTTAAGTTCCACCACAATAGTATCACCGACCGTAACCTGTATCGTGGGACCTGGGAACTTCCCGTTGATCCCGATCATAATGCTCTCTTCACAATCTGGTGACCAAAAGATGTGCCCAATCTCCCATTTGAAGTGCTTCACTTTTGATGCTAACAAAAATTCTGCCGTAGATAATAACGGTAATAAAAGAAACAGAAGAAACTTTGTTGCCATATTGTTTAGGAACTAGTTAGGGAGAATATTGATTAGGTGAAGAGGAAGAGATGTGTGTGTGTATAGTGGAGATATTTAACATGGTGTATAGTCATTAGTCAATCACTTTGTACATTGAGTTTGTGGACAGTTGCATATGTTCTTTATTCCAGGCCAATTTAATAAGCATTTCTTTTCTTTTTTATTATTGGAAAATACCTTTTGGAAGTTTATTTTGAAAGCTATTCATTGCAATATTGCAATTTTGTAAATAGTTCCAATTTTGTGAATTTATTAAACCATTTTAAATATCATTTATTGATATTTTTTATCATTATACTTTCAGGAAAATCAGTGTAATTTTTAACTAATAAACCTTTGATCCCCTGGTTTGGGTTACCAGCATTGCTGCAGCTCTACTTGTACGCTTGTAGCTTTGGGAGTAGTATGACGTCATATAATTTGACAGAATTCAAAATTTATTTTGCTGAGCTAAACATTGCAGTTAATCAGGTTTGTAATTTTCGCAGCAAGTAAGCTATAGTTAATTCTACTCAAGTTCAAAGTTTGAAAATTCACGTTAGCTAAATCAATGCTTTGTTCTTATATGAGTTAAGGCATATGTTTTTCATTCTACCTAATTAATTAGAGCATCCCCTGATTGTTGCTAGAGATGCAAAAGAGGGAGGGATTTATTTCTTTTATCCATTTATTCACCGTTTAGAGATTTATTCGAACCGTTAAATTTAAACATTAAATATATTATTCTACAAATGTCGGAACCAGCTCAAAATTTAAATATATAATAATATATATATGGATTGAACATTTACAAAATTTTGTTATAATTGAATTAATGCGGCTTACGATAGGGCATGAATGTTAAAGGGATATTGCAAAACATGAATGCCTTGGAACATTGTTTATATATTCAATAGCAACCCAAACGGTGCAGCACCCCAAAAGCCTCTAAACAACAACCAAATATTCCGTATTTTCTCTTCTTCCACTCATTCTCTCTCGTTCCACTAATATATTTGAACATAAATATGTGGCTATGGTTCGAGTGCAAATGGGGGTTGAAATTCAGGGGGCTCCTTGATATATATATATATATATATATATATATATATATATATATATATATATATATATATATATATATATATATATAGACACACACATACACACACCGGTGCAACATTCGTAAATGCCCCCGATTTCAACATGTTTCTCTTCTTCCGTTCATTTTCTCTTCCCCCTCAATTCATTATTTAAATAGAAGCCTGGGGTTATGATTGAGCTGTTTTTGAAGTGCTGCAAAGCAGAGTATATATACCCACAACAATAGCTGGAGCAATTGGAGTTCTTCCACAGCTTTTTTGCTCACTATGCCAAAAAAATTGGCACTCTAGTAGGATGCTCTAACTACATTTCTACTCACACTTACCTGAATGTTCACACCTAATTAAGATATAACTCAGGATAAAACTTTACTTGTCCTTTGAATTGATTAGCAAAGCCTGTTGCAATTACGTTCAATATCTTCAGGCATTTAATTATCTTGCTTCCTTTTTAAATGTCTATTGAAGTCTATATTCTCGTCATCTAAATTTCTCTATGCTAACCAAATTTGGTTTGACATCACAAACACTTATCAATTAACATACAGATTGAAATATTATGAAGTTGAAATCTATGTGAACTGAATGAATGTTTCTTTTGTCTTCTCTTTGTTACAAGTGGAAATCACATAGGATGGTTGGTAAATCATGCAAGCAGAAATAAATTTGGTGGTTAATGGTTATTTTATTGTTTTCAACTAACCATTTTCAGCATATGTTTTATCTGAAGATGATGCGAAAAGCAATAAACATTACAGGCCAACCGTAAACTCCGATTAGCGTAGAGTTTGCACTAACGTTGAGCATGCTACTTTTACTGGGATTCGAGTTCAAAGTCTCGGGTGCACCATTTTGTGGGTCTGAGGCTGGGTTTAAGGTCTTATTTTCAATACAAGAACGCTGATAAGAAAACTTGTGCCAAAATGAGCCACCTGCGGCCACATAAGCATCTACCGAGCTTTCACATCGTTTGTAATGTTGGTGCATTGATGATTTCTTGAATATGTAGTTCAAAATTGAGATTATTGAAACAAATTATTAAATCCAATCGTAATTGTATTAGTTCATAGTGCTGTACTGTAATAATAAATAATTCGAGTGATGATGTTATCTTTGCATAGTCAAAAATGAGGACTAATGAGAGAGACTTGAAAGTGAATGCAAGTGAGATAGCAAGACTTAGGAGGGGCGGAAAGAACATCAGGTCCGGTTCAGAGGACACACTACCAAACCCTTGTGCTATGGCAGTTCCCTAGCTTGGGACAACAAATTAGTATTTTTTTTGTTTTGAACTAATATATAATTTGTAAACTACAAGATCAATACTGGTATGTGTGGCTTAGTGGGTCAGGGACTCTTGATGTTTAAGATGGTGTAGGTTCGAAGCTCGCATTAAACTCCAGTGTATTTCTTCAATATTTATTGTATTTTGTCCTGACTACGTCCCTAAATTTTGCTGTCCCCCTGTGCTCAACCAATAAGAATGCATGATTTTCATCTTTTTACAATTAAATCTAAAAACAAAGGAGGTTTTAATTGTAAAAAGGTGGAATTTAGGAGGTGCTGATTGGTTGGATATAGCGAGTTTGAAAATTTTGGAGATAGGTGATTTTATTTGGAGGATTCTAAGGAGAAGCACAAACTTTGCATATTTTTTGGCCAAAAGTATGCAAAGTTTGTTATTTAACCAAAAGTCCACTTTTCAGTGCAAAGGTGGATTTCAGGGGGCCCCACTGCATTATCCATTTTACACTAAAAAGTGGACTTTTGGCCAAATAACAAACTTTGCATAATTTTGACCAAAAAATATGCTAAGTTTGTCCTTCTTCCTATTTTCCACTTTTATTTGGGTGCATGAAGATGTTATGCCGAAGATGGTGGAGTTGATTTTGTATGGTGTCATTTTCAAAATTTTAATTCTGCATGGTGGTACTATGAATATTTATTTTTTCATAGTTCATGCGGAAACTGTATAGTGCTGTAATAATAAATAATTCGACTGACGATGCTATCTTTGCATAGTCAAAAACGAGGACTAATGAGAGAGAATTGAAACTGGATGCGAGTGAGATAGCAACACTAGGAGGGGTGGAAAGAAGATCAGGTCCGGTTCAAACACACCACCAAACTCTTGGAAGAGAATTCACAATCTAGCTCAATTTTATTTGTTAAGGGGGGAGGTTTGGTTTATTTTTTTTTTAAAAAAAAAAAAAAAAACTTAACTATCCCTGACTGATGACTTATGTTAAACCCTAATTTACTAAATTCAACACAACAAACAAATGTATGAATTGCTAAACATCTCCATTACACAAATTCAAGATATCATATTAGATCAAAATTTTCATTTTTTTCATTTATTTTAAATTAAATATGCCAATTCCAATATGAAATTACAATTAATTACTTGATCTAATGCCTTCTGATCACCCATGAAACTTTATTCTGTTTCCATTATATTAAATATATCCATTTTTTATTTTTATGTACAACATTAAATCGTAAACATTAATTAAGATTTGGGTTTTATGGTTTATATTAATGAGGATTATAAGGGATTAATATCTGAATTTTAATTTATATGTTTAAAGGGAGACTAATTTATTTTGTCTTTCCTATAACAATTATATACAATAAAAAAATTGGTTATTCCCTTAAGCAAATGTGGAGACCCTTTAACAATCCCCTATATAAATTGTAAATTACAAAATTTACAATGGTATGTGTGGCTTAGTGGGTCACGGGCTCTTGATGTTCAAGATCACTGGCGGAAATATTAAGGGACCAGTGGGGGTAGTGGACCCCACTGAGATTATAAAATTACAAAAGCAGGACAACTTTTTGCTTTATGTAATATGTTTACCCCCACTCATAACATACCCCCAACGCATTGTTTCTTTTCATTTTTGCTCCCCAAAAGCAAAAAACAACAAGTCCAACTCCAACAGTAAGCAGCAGCAATAGTCCACCACTATAAAAATACGTATTTTCTAATTTTTATGATCTTTTTTTTATTGATACGTTTTTTTTTTGCTTTATTCTTGGTTATAGCTGAGGTGATACTATGAAGTTTTCCCCAATTTTTATCAATTTATAGTGCATACTATATGTTTGTGAAAATTCTCTAACTATGTAGCGTAACTTAATTTGTTTTTTATGTGAAAATAAATAATATGTGTATGATAGTGTGAATGTATCATTGTCAATTTAATATAAGTAGGCATGGAAAACTATTTCAAAAGAGCATCATCTGCTAGAATCTAAAGCTATAGATCATGATAATTCAAAAAGAAGTTGTCTTGATGTTAATATGGAAGACCTCCCTTCTAATCTTGGATTAAAAACTCGTATATTAGACTATCATCCAAATATTCAAGATGAAGTTCGAAGACATTATTCACAACAAGGCCCTTGTCAACCGAGACATCACGATTTTCCATTTAGTAATTTTGGAAAATCTAAACATCATTTTGTATCCGAATGGTTTGATTTTCCTAATTGGTTGGAATATATCAAAGAAACAGATCATGCATTTTGTTTAGGTTGTTATCTTTACAAACCGGTTGCCAGAAAACAAGCCGATAGAGAATCATTTGTTGGGGAATGATTTAAGACATGGAAGAAAAAAGAAAGATTTTTATGTCATGTAGGCGATCAAATTAGTGCTCACAATGATGCATATAGAAAATGTCTAGCTTTGATGAATGAAAAACAACATATTCAAAACGTAGTGCATAAGCATTGTGATGAAGAACGAGTGCTAAATAGGTACTTTCTTCACTATTGTATCCAGTTTGGTAATATTGTGATACGGTACATTAAGGTGATACAGGCTGCTTGTCTACACCTTAGGCTACAACAATTTACTTAGATAATTAGAATGCGTATTGTTAGAGAGAATATGTTGCTTTTCCTTTAGTTCATGCATCTTTTCCTTTTTCTGTTACTACAAAACGACCATCACATGCATTGGTGGATTCAGTGCCACCTGGCAGGAATTGATTACAAGAGAACGTGATGTATGCTTATATAATTAGCTATAGCGTAATGGAAAAGATAACTTGGAAACTATTTCTTTCAAATTCTTCTCTGTGTTTCTCTTTTTTTGCCATTTATAATCTTCTTCAACCTCTCCTCCTTCGTTAATCCATTTTATGTCTTAACAACACCGTAACATTGGTTCTCTCACTCTTGTTCTCACCTCCTTCGTTTATCTCTCGTCTCTTTTTCGTCATTTCCCTAGTGCTGAACCATGGCTGAATCCTCTATCATTAAACCAAAATTATCCTCGTCATACCCCATTAAACGCCTTACCTACTCGGAGATGCAGCAACTCCGTGATCAAGAATTATGCCTCAGTTGCAACAACATAGACACTGTTAGTCATCGCTGTTTGGTTAAGAGAATTGTTCTGGTGCTGCCTAATGAAGATCCATATACCGAGCAACAACCTTTGGAGTCATTCTACCAACCACCACCATTGCCACGACTCAGACCTTCTACATCAGCATCAACGCCAGCTGGATCTCCTCCTCCGATTCCTCCAACGACTACTACTGCAGTTAGAACAATTTCTACTGCTGCCTTGCCTCAGCCTAGATCTGATATGCCAACACAATTTTATGTTGCTTTACCCCCAAAACATGTTGCACCACTACAAACATCAGTATCAACTCCATCCCATTTCACTACTGCTACATCTATACCTCTTTCACCACCAACAAATTCATCCCCACCATTACGTTTTATTTTTGCACCGACAAAAAATAGTATACATTACCAGTCTGATGCGTACTACTCGACAGCTGCACTTTATAAGGATTTGTGTGCCACACTAGAACAGAGCTCTATGTGGCATATTGAGCAAAAATGGATTAACGCACAAAACATGTTTGCTGAAATGAACAGACTAGAGTGGGAATGGACTGCTGCACCCACTGGGTTTGTTGAAATGTACATACTAAAATGTGAAAGCAAAGTTTTCATCTTCGATCCTAGTGGTATGTTCAACTTTGAGTGCACATTCGACCTTGAGGACAAGGTCGTTTTCAAGCGGTCGGTAATGATACGGTACATTAAGGTGCTATAGGTTGCTTGTCTACACCTTAGGCTACAGCAATTTACTTAGATAATTAGAATGGATATTGCTAGTGAGAATATGTTGCTTTTCCTTTAGTTCATGCATGTTTTCTTTTTTCTGTTACTATGAAACGACCATCACATGCATTGATGGATTCAGTGCCACCTGGCAGGAATTGGTTACAAGAGAATGTGATGTTTGCATATATAATTAGCTATAGTGTAATGGAAAAGATAAGCTAGAAATTGTTTCTTTCAAATACTTCTCTGTGTTTCTCTTCTTCTGTCATTTATAATCTTCTTCAACCTCTCCTCCTTCATTAATCCCTTTTATGTCTTGATAACACTGTAACATTAGGTAGAACTCACCCCCAAAAGCTAGCTTGTAAGGGGAGGGTGCCTAATGACCTATATATTAGGCAATATTTCCCATATTTATGGTATAGGACATATCATTTCACCGCTCTACGAAAGTCCGACGTTCGTGTCGGCTTACTCTATCGACACTGACCCGATGGTACCCTTTTTCTCTTTGGACGGCTTCACTCACATATCAATATTTTAATCCAGCCTATAAGTCACCCCTTCTCACGGCTCGAACTTCCATTGAGCAGTTCTCAGTGAAAGCACCAAATGATATAGCTCATTAGGTAGAACTCACCCCCAAAAGCTAGCTTGTAAGGGGAGGTTGCCTAATGGCTATATACTAGGCAATATTTCCCATATTTATGGTATGAGACATATCATATTGTTGGAGCTTCATCTAAACGTCGTGACATACTTCGAGAAATACATGCTCGCAAGGTCATCGAAGCTTTAAATGATGGAGTACTTTCGTGTGGGAAAGACTTAAATCAAGAAATTGGTATACGTCCATGTGACACACGTTGGGATATGCACTTTAATACTTTGCTGAGTATTATTGCAATGTTTTCATCTTTAATTGATATGCTTGAGGAAATAGCGAATGATAGAACAAATAGTGACAAAAAATATGAAGCATCTATTATGTTAGGATTGGTACAAACGTATGACTTTGTATTTAGTTTGCATTTTATGAAGACCATGTTTGGATTACAAATGAGTTATCACAAGTCTTACAAAGAGATGACCAAGACTTAGTGAATGCCATGGATTTAGTTAAAGTATGCAACGAACAATTACAAAAAATGAGGGATAACGGATGTGACTCTTTAATGGAGAGGGTTGTTGATTTTTGTGGTCAACAAAAAATTAATGTCTTGGTTTTGGATAATATGTATCACCATCAAGGAAGATCATGCCGCAAGGTTCAGAAAATTACAAATATGCATTATTATCGATTTGATATTTTTCAACACGGTAATTGATATGCAACTACAAGAGTTGAACAACCGTTTCAATGAGGTTAACACAGAGTTGCTACTTTGTTTGGAATGTTTGTCTCTTAATAATTCATTTGAAGCTTTTGATAAAGGAAAACTGATTTGTCTTGCCCAACTTTACCAATATGATTTTTCCACTATAGAACTAATGATGCTGGAAAGTCAGCTTCACACTTATGTTTGTGATATGCGATCTAATCTTATGTTCTCAGACTTGAAAGGAATTTTGAATCTTGCAAAAATACTTGTGGCGACAAAAAACATGAGGTATATCAACTAGTGTATTTGCTAATCAAGTTGGCACTAACATTGTTGGTTACCGCTGCTTCTGTCGAAAGAGCTTTCTCTGCTATGAACATTGTGAAGAATCATACGTGAAATAGGATTGGCGATCAATGGTTAAATTACTATTTGACTGTGTATCTTGAAAAAGATATATTCAGTAGCATTTCAAATGAACCAATTCTTCAACGTTTTCAGAACATGAAGTCTCGTCGATGACAACTTTAAATATATGAACTAGTTTATGTATAAACTAATTTGTGTATGAACTAATTCTTGTATGGACAAGTTTTTGTATTATCTTTGTTATTAGTTTTTGTATGAATTTTTTTTTTTGCCCCACTGGAATTACCTTCTGTATCCGCCACTGCTCAAGATGGTGTAGGTTCAAAGCTGGCATTAGAGTCCAATGTATTTCTTCAATATTTATTGTGTGGGCTTAGGCAACAAATTTTCTAAGTCGGCTCTAGAGAAGATCGTGGGTGGGATGAATATTAGGAAGAAGCCAAAATTAATATTAGCAAGTAGTAAATTTGTCACTATGACTAGTGTAAATGCTATCCTTGAAGTTATATTTTATTATCTGAGCATCATAATTAAGTCTTTGCTTTTCTAAGTTAGAAAACGCAAACTATTTTACAGTTTTCTATAAAAGGTGCAAGTTAACTTGTATTCTTTTTAAATTTGAAACATCAAACTTTTTTTTATAAATAACTGTAATTGGTAATTAATTATAATTTTAGTAAATAAACGTAGTTTTTCAGCGTTGTCGAGCTTCATAAAATTTGTTTTTTTTCCTAAAAATAAAATAAAATTGCAGGTTCTCTTGCATTTTCTATTGTTTTAAAAATATGAACTTAATTTGTAAAATCATTTACGTAGAGGCTTTTCTTACAATAACATAAAAAATTAAGGATCCGTCTTCTTTTCTTATTATTTAAATTATTTAAATTTGAACTATCAACCTTTAGTTTTAGTTTGTTTAGGTATTTCTTTGAATTCACACCTTTGCATAGCTGATATATTAATTTGTCATGGAAAGTGTTGGATTTTTATCCCTTTGCACAATATAGATGGTGGTGGTTCCAAATTAAATGCAGGAAAATAAGGAATTTAGTTTTGTCTGTTCTCTTTTCAATAATTGCTTTTCGACACCAAAATTTCAAAAAGTAAAATCTCCAATCTACCTTTTACTTTAACTACTCAATTTATTTGAGTTTTGTCGTTACCCTTTCTAATAGTTACATTTTAGCTTTTTTCTGTTTTATTTTACTACTTCATTCTTTCTGCAAAACTTAGCAGTAATGTCACGAGGTCAATTTGGAGGAAAATAATGAGAATGAAGATAAAAGTAGCGTCATAATTATCAAATTAAAATTGTCGATCTCTTTTCTTTGCCTTCTCGTCGTTTATTTGCAAGTAGGGATGGATGTAAATCAAAGCGTACAATAGCGTTGATTTACGATCATCAATGCCAATATATGCTTTCTCCGTGAAATTGTAGGTATCTATTTTTCAGTTTCAATCAAGAAAATGTTGCGATTAAAGAAACAAATTTGAAAGAAATATTTAATTAATTTGAAAAGGGAAAATTAAAATAAATTAATTAATATTATAATGAGGGATGAAAATCAAATAAGGAATGACAATAGGCGAAGACTGAGAATTTTGTTTTTGTTACATTACAAAATTATTTTAGAATGCTTGGATGAAAGATTTCTTGTTTAAACCAATAATTCAAAATTAAAGCAAAAGGAGAAGGGAAAAATGAGAATAGTTTTTTTTTCTTCAGTTTTCTTTGAATATTTTGTAGTGAATTTTTTTTGTGTTTTTATTGATGTTGGGTGCTCCACTTATTATATTTGTATGTAAGTAATGATAGTGTGACGTTAAGGGCACCTCCATTTCCTCTTTCTATTACCATAACTAAAAAATACCACAAAAATTACCCTTATACTCTTCCAAATACCTCATATTAAAAAATAGGGGCTGCCACCATTTATGTCTATTTCTCCCTCTCAACTTAAATTCAACCGTTCTCTTTTTCGAAAACCCTAGATTTAACTTCGATCGTCGTGAAATCGTTCGATGCCGTTAATGCCGAGAAAGAAGAAAGCTATAGATGCATCATCGTTCAATCCGAGTTAGCTCAATCAAGTAATTTATTAACCCTAATTTCAGTTTGGTTGAAGATTGCATTGAGTGTTATTTGACGTTAATGAAATTGATGGAACGACGTTTTCTTGCCGCGTGCAGTATTTTCGAATGGTGGTTAATCGTCGTACGTATATTGTTTTGGCGGCGGTTGATCGCCATTCGTTCGGTTGACTTTATTTGTTCTAAGATCAATGTGGTATTAGGAAGCATAAAGAGTTTGATGTGTTTTGATTTTTTAGTCGCAGTAATAGAAAGAGGAAATTGGGTGCCCTTAATTAGTACCACACATGATGATAATGCAACCACCATGATAGATTGATTTTTCAAAATGACAGCGGAGTGATGGCGCCAAACTACTGTGTAATAGTATATGGCAATTTAGTCATTATGTGAGACACATTTTTTTATATGATCAATGCACTCTTCCTTTCAGGGCCGGCCCTGAGTATTTATGGCCCTAGTGCGGACCCAAAATTTTGGGCCTTTAAATTATTATTTTTATGAAGTTGAACTTTAGTGAAAATGTGATTTTTCTACTGTGCATCTCCATTGAGAAAATTGCGTGTTTCAGCAAATTCGTAAAGTTTTTACCCACATTTTCAATCTGTCAACTAGAGGTCCACACAAGCCACATCTCCATTTTAATATATTGATTGATGTCAACAAAGCATACAATCATATCTACTTTTGCATAGATAAATTACTATCAAGTACACGCAAACTGACAAGAAAAAGCAGCTCTAGTAAAGGTAATACAGTTTTTTTTTTGGCCCCCTGACCTAATGGGCCCTGTGCGGTCGCACGGCTCGCACTAGGCCAGGACCGGCCCTGCTTCCTTTTAGTGAATATATATGCGTCAAATGTAATTCATATAACATAATATAGGGGTGGACGCGAAGTGATAAGAGATTCAAGAGAGAAAACCCTTAAGGAGGTCTGTCTGAATTTCGTTGATGTTTAACAAAATTTACACAAGGAACTATATATCTAAAATAAGATGAATAATTCATTTAACATTTAATTGACTTGGATTTCATTACGAAAATGATCAGTAGTTGATCTTCTAAATAATTTAATCATGACATACATATTTAAATGTTTCTTCACAATTTGTATATTTTGAAAACGATCGACAGTGAAATCATTGTCAGTGGGATCAAAGTCCTTATCTTCAGTATAACTGACATAAATATAATTTAGCCATCCATCTCCATTCGATTTCAAAAAAGCCTTTCAAATATATGCATAGTTGAAAAAAATCTTTTCAATATTAGCAATTGGAACTGGTTCAATTAAGAACATGATGAGATTTTGAACTAAATTATAGATAATACGCTTTCGTGCAAAGGTTATTTTCTTAGCCAAATCACTAATATATTTTGCTTGTATGATTTCATTATTAAATGTCATGTATAAACGAATAATTTTGAGTACATCAAATCCAAAATTATCAAATTATAAATTATACTCATGACAAAAAAAAGTCACGTTAGTGAGCAATCTTTATAGTTGATGTTTACTTATGTTTTAATTTATTGAAGAAGGAAGCCATTTTTCGCTCGATGAAGAGCGAAGAGGAAAAAAATCAACGATAATTGAAGGAAATATTTTTAGAGGAACTATTTTAAATGAGATAATATGGCCTCTACCATCAATTTACTTAAAACATCCATAATTAGTGATGTATATTTCTCTCACTTCATCATTCTCTCTTTTTATTTACCACATATATAGTTTAAAATTACCAAAACCTCTTTAAAGAAACTGATTTAAACACATTTAATAATATAACAATATTGTATATTCGTGATGGATGGTTCACCTTAAAAACCGAATGTAGTAGATTGACAATCTATCAATTTCCTATACCCATTTGTAATTATTATTTGTTATAATATAAAGTGTTACAGATCATTATTAAAGAGGGTCGGCCTTGCCAAAAAAAACAATATTTTATATTGATGCATGAAATTATAACTTACAAACAATTCTATAACATCAAAATATTTATAATAATTAATATTTCTCAAATATTGATTAACTTAATTAATTTGTGAAATTTTACAAACTAAGTAAATCATGGGTCTTTTGAAGAATTCAAAAATAAAGTTATGAGACTCAAATGTTTGAACTAAGTTAGTGATTAATCTTCAAAAATTCAACTATCAACAATCGCACGTCACATCGGCTATCAATGTGAAAATTTGGCTAAATTCATCACTTACATATCTTCTTGGTGAAATCCTATTTCACATTTTTTTTAGTATGACGAAATACCTTTTTCATAATGAAAAACGATACTTAGTATATCCTCGGTATTCATGTACCAGCCATTTAAGTGTCCAAAAGACAAGTCATGTGGCAAAGAATGTAGAAGACAATGGATGCAAAATACATATTTTCTCACAATGAAAAATCTGCATATATTCATCAAATAATGCGGCATGTAGTTACTCCAGAATGTTATACTAAGTTAAAATAAGTACCACTCGAATGAGGATGGCAATATAAACATGCCCAACTAATACATAATATTTAAACACAACGAAAATATTGATAACTTGTTGGTAATGATAGAAGCCCCTATTCCAACACAGCTTCCCAAAATGCTCCAAAGAAACCTGGCTACTCAAAAATTTAAGTACCTAAGAGTTTAATGGAAGGAAATAAACTCTAGGTCAGATATGCTGTGAGTAAAATACAAGCTTAATCTTACAAAATAAAATCTTCAACTCAGTGGTATCTCATAAAACAGCGTCACATATAAACACTAATAGATTTTTTCCCTAACGATATATAAAACATTATATATATATATATATAATCTGTTGATATTATATCATTTCTAGCATACAAGTACTTGTGAATTTAGGTGAAATGTGTAACAATCCGAATTTTGAACATACCGATTTTGTTTTAAAAAAATCCCAATCTATCAAAACTCGAGTTGGCTTTTTTGTTATCCTGCAGAAAAGACAGAAATATAAAATGTATCAGAGCTTAGAAAACATATCATAGTGGAATGCATAAAATATAATATAACCAAATATAGCCTTATCGTAGCAATAATACTGCCAAACCAATATCCAAAGCTATCATATCACAACCATAAACATAACCTGCGAGTGTTTTATGAGGAGGGGGTCAAATAACATGTTCTGGTGACTGAACTAAATTACACAATCTGAAATAACCCTACATATTCTATTCATTTATGTTGCTTAGTTATTAGGTTGCTTGGGTTAATAGCACTGAAGGTGTTACACACACGCCATACCCATCTACCTCACAGTAGATCAACCTAATATAACATATATTTAGCTACCTCCAATATCAAGGTACTTCCCATGGTACCCTCCATGCATGGTCTCCACCGTCACGCCTCGAAAGCGTATGCAACTCTCATCCTATGCCGGAGCGACGTACGGATCTCTATAAAACTACGCCACTTCCGTATGGAACTATCATCGCAATGCTACGCAAGTATACGAACCGCCATTTCCACATTTCTTGTCCAATCTCGGTCTTAACACAGAGTAATGCCCTAGCGACTACGATATACCACCCGGTGCGGCGTGCATGCATCTAGACCCTCACACATATGTACTGTCTACTGAACCTCGAGTTCCATAATAGGGCCGCATCTGAATGCACGAAAAACGGTCGGGAGCCTTTCCCATATCTGTATAGGTATGCTAAAGAGGCCTAAAGTACAGATTTCTAAACTATGGTCTGTATTTCTACGGTGGCTATGGTCCGACCTCGACCCATCCCTCAACTAGTGAAAGAATACATCAAGAGCTAATTAACGTGCCCCTAACAAACAATCTACATTCAAATTGGCGTGTCCCACAACCAAAGTCTCGATAGTGAAAGATCGATGGTTTGTAGGTTTAGCTCTAGTCTTTCCGCGTCACACTGACTGCTGATGACAGGTATTCGATGATTATTATTCTGTGTTGGTCATGACCCAACCCGTCTGTAAGTAAAATCGTCGCATCACCAACGCCACCTAATAGCCTTTTAACGACCAAACTACCTTTGCAGTCAAGGTATACCCACTGGGCGGTTTCACGCAGTCCTAACCTCTGCGAGTACAACCTGAGTACTGCCACGACACAGTGGACCACCACGGAGTACCCTACCACGTCACTCGGAAGCCGCGTGCTTCATTTTAGTCCCGTAGAGTCAGTTAGCAGTATATCGGCAGAATAATCATATGGACGTGCTCCTTTCATGCCCTCAAGTAACTCGATGATCTAACCCGTTGGGTTCTTCACCTTCAGATGTGCGGACTGGTCCAAGCGCATCACACTGTTGCGTTATTAGATCCTATGTCTAGTCTTTCAATTGTGCGTCTGTCTTATCTTATCAGATTTCCAATTAACTTGATTGTTCACATTCTACCTTATACTCAAGTTATCAGGTTTTCTCCGAGCCCCTTATATCTCTAAGGAATGGGCCCCTCTCACTTATTAATTTAGTGGTATAACTTAGCCCATTTAAATTCATTAATAAGCCTACAAAATGTTATTCCCTTGATTGTAATTAACGATAGTAATCTACAATCCCTTTATATTATTACCATGTAATTCATTATCTGATTTCATAGTTACAATAATGTGTTCTACTTAATATATAATTACGTATATTTTATCTTAATCCACATGTTTTCTGTTAACATGTCACTTACGATATATGATTAAATATAACCTATTTCTTTATATAAGTTTACCTCATTCTTCCTTATTTAATCATAACCTCATCTTACATTGTCATTCCATCTAGTTGTTGTTTACTTATTAACTTAGTTCTCTTACCTAAGGTTTATTAATAAGTTTCCCTTTTTATTAATTACCACACATGTCATAATTCCAGTTGTCCCTAGGACAAGCCTACCTATTATATAACATTCTCATTAATGTAATTAATTATAATAGATTTATTCCCCGTCTATCACATTTTTCTTTGGTTCTTTACTTTAATCAAACTTCTACTGTTGTGACAATTTATCTCTTTACTGTCTTGTGAACTTTCCACACATTCCATTTATGTACACGCATACACACAAACACACACACACACACATACACACACACACACACACATATATATATATATATATGTTTAGGCACCACACCCCTCACATTAAATTGACCAATTGTGGATGTTGGATTTGTCGGACGGTTCCGGGTAGGCTTCTATCACAAGTTGAATTTAATCTTTTGTCTCTGTGCGGTTACAATTTCCTAATTACTGTAAATTTTTCATACAATTTAGGCATATCTATTCTTCCAAATTTTACTGCAATTCTAGTTACAACCTTTTGGCATCATAATAATCTTAAGCGTTATTCATGTTTATCGTAAATTCCATTATTACAGCAGTTACAGTAATTTCATATTTTGATAGGTGATTAATCGAAACAGGCTTATACAACAGAAATGTTCTCAGCAGTTTAATCTCAATTACCACAGTTATTCGCAATTTCACTGTAACTTGATTCAAAATGTCTAATTAACAGGTTCTTAAAATAGATCTATAGACAACAATAATCCTTTCAACCTATCCTAAACAGGTTTAATAGCCAATTTCCGCAATTATCAATTGTTCAGCAGATTAAATATAATGAGGAACACAAACAATAGATATACCGTTATTTAAAATGGTATAATTTAGATCCACTTACCGAACAGCTTTCCAATCCATGAAATCTGATCCAGATATGTTGTCCTGTGGCATTCCTAACTACATCTATTATCAAAACAACCACGGATTAAAAAAATCTGATACTAAAAGAAGAGGAAAAAGAGAAAGAAACCTATATAAACTAGATTCAAGGACTTACCTCAAGCTAATCAGAATTCTGAACACCTATTTGTAGATTTATACTCTTTCATCATCAAATCTTGAATAAGAATTACCCAAAACTAATTTTCTGAAAAGTTTTGGGGAGAAAAAAGAATGGCAGAACCTGGGAAACATCTCAGAAAATATGAGATTTAGGCTAGGCCCTGCTAGTCTATTTATAGGTGTACGAGAAAGTCTAAACCGTCAAATTCAATTCATAGAAATCTAAACTGCACACATCAAAAACACACCTGGACCACGCTCGGGTCGACCCATGCGCAAGCGGACGACCCACCTTGGTCTAGGCGTGTGCTGTTTTGACGTTGTAATTACTGTATTTAACGTTTTTTAATTAAATGTTGATTACTTGTCCATTTTACTTCCTTTGATTTATTTTACACCTCTTATATATCATCACTAAGTTTGAATTTCAAATATATGCGTGTATATACGCATAAAATCTTTTTGTTCCTTGGCCAATAATTAATGCAATTAATACTTTCATTAGTTAGTTGTTTTATTCCTTTTAATGCACTCTAATTTCAAAGGCAGTTAATTTCTTCATTCATTTTCTATTTATTATGCATTAACTATATTCTGCTCTTAACTTGCACATTTTGTCTCAGCGTTTGAATTTATGTGTGTGTGTGTGTGTATGTGTGTGTGTGTGTATATATATATATATATGCGCAACTTTTATTTTTGTTTGAAAATTCAAATGATGTTATACCATCATTTATTTTTTTTACCTATTTTCACTGATTGTAGGTTTATTTTGGATTTCTCTTTCATATGTATATATTATTACACACACATACGCATATATTTACATATGCATGTATACATATATTTTTATACTCACCTTTATGTATAAATTTTCATATGCATTTATACATATTTTCCTCTTAGAATATGTATTATTTTAGCTGTTCCTCTAAAATAAAAATATGGCGCCTGCGGGACTCGAACCTACACCATTCACATGGGAGAGACATGCCTTTACCAACTGAGCTACATAGGCTTTTGTTAATAAGACTAAAAATAATGATGGTCATTGTTCTGTTCTTATACCTTCTTTTCATATTTGTTTTAATATTATATTTTAAAGATATCTTTTTAATTTTAAATCCATTTCCTGCAAACCATAGGTCCAAATAGATCATAAAATTGCCACGGACGCTATAAAGCTAATTCCATGATCAAATTCTTAAAGCTTTTCACATTTTATTTTATAATTTAAATATAAATGTGGGGTATTACATTCTCCCACCCTTAGGAAATTTTGTTCCCGAAATTTGGTAAGGGTAAAATTAAGTAATTCCTCGCATAATTCACAACCATCATGTGTACATCCAATTTTGCCACCATTTGTGCACTTGTGCAAAGTGTAATTCAAAACAATAATACATGAATGAAATGAATGCCTAAGCGGTACTTCTTACATGAATGCAAATTTTTCATGAAAATCTTTTTGAAAATATTATGCACACATCCTAAATATACTGGTAACTTCTATATCAATGCAATATTTGAAAATCAAAATACTTTTCCATCCAATTTTTCCTACACTCTTACAGAGCAAAAATGTAGTTCATCCAATTTTTGCATCCAAACCCTACCAAACAACTTTATATTTGCGAATTACTGAAAAAATCTATTTTTTTGAATTCGATTTCTTATGTTATAAAAGGGTGGAAAACGGAAAGCTTCACATCTTCCTTTTTCTTTTATGTACCATTTCCAACTGTACCAAGATTTTTAAGCAACTATCATAGAAAGATTCCCTATCTTCCTATCCAAGCACAAGCCCACATAAGATTTTTTTTCTTTGTCATTGATTTTCTTTTCCAACATACTTTGGAAGAATCCAAAAAAAAAAAAAAAAAACTATCGCGCTTGTTGCTTTACTGGATTTGTTGTTTTCTTTTTAGTTATGTCATTACTCCTTTCTTAGCTTATTTAACTTAATCCACCAATCTAAGTTCAATTTTTAAATAAGCCTTCTAATCATTCAACTAAAACAGGAAAACACACACTTCACACAGTTACTATCAAGGGCTTAGAATCCTAGGACCATGTCCCCTCTGACAAAGAAAAGTCCAAACCAAAGGATCAAAATGCTTACTTGCCCTTTACCATCTAGTAATCACTACTAGTCCTTGTTGTGTACTAATAGTCTTTTCCAAGTAACAACCTAGGCTCTATAATGCTTACGCATTCTACGGGAACTTACTATTATTCCAAAACATTCCTTGCTATTCACTTCATAGCCACAAAATATTTCCTATCTTCCCTAGGTATTAATCCTTACCTACTCCATGATTTAAAAAAAAAACATGATTTGCCTTATCATTTGTCCCTTCAAAAATTTTAAAATCTTTTTTTCATTAAAACTTATTTTTGCCAAATCAAAAAATATGTCATCCAAAAAAATGCAAACAATTTTTTTTCTCAAATCACAAAAACTGGAGTAGACAAGAACAACTAATTCTCTATCAGTTTCACAACCGTTCATATTTACAATGTCTGTTCAATGTAACGACCCGCATTCTACGCATCGGAAGATCACAGAATATTTATTTCATTTTCTTATGAGGTCATGTAACTTTGGGAAACGGCTATTGGGGTCATTTCCCTTGTTCACGGTTTTTGCCGATTTTTAAATGACCGTTTTGCCCCTGACGAAACTTGTTTCGCCTATAACTTTTGATTGGTAAGGAGTTTTGACCTGAAACCACTTCCACTGCATTCGGATGATGGTTTACCTTTCCGTAGAATGGTCACATTAGCCAAACGGACTTTTCATTTGGGAGATATGGCTGAAATAAGGTTTGGAAGGTGAAAAACAGCCTAACCGGGCTTAATTAGGGTGATTAGCAGCTAGGCCCATAACCCATTTTGGGATTAGGGTTATGGGGAGGCTGAAATTAGTTAGGAAATGATTTATTTTTCATTTTCTCAGCCGCCACTTACCTCTCTTCAACCCTAACAATGGCCTCCACCTTCTAAATCACCCCCAAATCACCGTTTAAGCATATATTAGCCTAATCAACATCAAATCAAGGCAAATCAAAACCAAATCAGAGTTGGAGCTGCTGTGTTGCATAAGGATTCGAGCCACAATAGTAGAGTTTCAGATCTAAAGTTTTATTTGTGGCTAAGGTGATTGATTTGCAATGTTTTCACTAATTACGGCTAATTAGGGGTGATTAGTGTTAATTAGCGAAATTATGCATGTTAAAATTCTCGAAAAATACGTACAAATTCTTAAATATTATTTTAGGGCTCTGATAGAAATTTGGGTTAATTTGGATATGTTTTGCTAATCATATGGTTAAGTCATGATTAAGGGGATTAAGGGAAAAATATGGGTTTTGGGTATGTTTGATCCATATTGACATGTTAAATTGTTGTTTGGTGTTTATGGTCGATTATACATGTTGCTATGACTGTTTGGAATGTTTTATGATTGCATATAAAAGTTAGATTGGTCGAAAATGTTGTCGTATGGCGTAAATAGCTTGTTGGGAAAGTTGCAGGAATTTGACCCGAACCGGATCGGATCGGAGGAAGGAGGCACGAACCGACCCACTCGTGAAGCACCCCCTTCCCATTAACCGCTTCTAAGAAATGTTGCACCACAAGCCAGTGCATCATCCATAATCCCGAACCGAAGACCACGACCGACCCAGAGCTTGAACCCGAACCGATGAAGGCTCGACCCACGAGCCAATGGAGGACCCTGACCCGGTGGGGGAGTGCAACCCGATCTGATCTGGAGAATAACTCACGAACCGACCCGGTGCTTGGAAGAGACCACGACCCAAACCAGCTTGGTAGTTACAAACTGAACCGAGAGTGCACCGATCTGAACCGATGATGACTGGAGCATTAAGCACACCCGAACCGATTGGAGATCACGACCAGGAGGATGATGACCAAAACCCGAGATGCAAAGGTAGTCCAAATAGGAAGTAGAACTCAGGATCCAAATGGGAACCAATGAGTTAACTTCATGAGTTGGACTTTGCTGCGGGACGTGCGCAAAGGGGTTATCGATGTCTATATCTTTGACTCACCACTGAGGAACAGATTATTGGCTATGGATCAGTGCAGTGGGGTCATCGTGACTCCATGGGGGCAAAGTGATCGTAGCAGGGCTATGAGCCAGTGTAGTGGAGTTGTTAAGACACCGTTGGGCAGATTGGACATAGCAAAGTATTAGTGGTTACGGATCAGTGCAGTGGAGCCGTCGTGACTCCATGGGGCAGAGTGATCGTAACAAAGAATTGGGTGATCAAAGTGGTGGATATCATATACTTTACGCACTGAGTGAGAGATGTGAGGATGATTGTTATGTTTGATGTTTTCTATCACCATGACATGCACACCTCCTCCCCATTATTTTCACACCATGTGTTAGTGTCACCCTAGTGATCAAAGTGCTGCTTATTGCTCATACCAGACTTTTGTCTGACCCAGAGTTTTATGTCTCTTCTTATTAATCTGGGTGCTCTTAAACGAGCAGACTAGAGACAGGTTAGCTGGTTATGCACTAGTAGCTGTCCAGAGATGAGCAGGAGGCTTACACGTATATTTCCATATATTCTCCCTGTGTTGTTGCTGGTCACTACTTTGGGCATTAGTAGTGTACCTTCCTATTTTTCTTTAGAGACAGTTTTTAAAAGTTGTAATAAAGATGCTTTGGACCATAAGCTGTATTTTGAATTTTCCGTTGCTATGATAATTTAGTTTTCAGCTTATGCACTGTCTCGCCTATTTTATATCAAGTTATGTTATTATTATTATTTTCCATGCGCTGTGAGATATACTACAGGTTCTTTGATGATTCATAGTTTCAAATCCTTCCCTTTTCCTTTCATTTGACGACCGTCCCGTGCTGGTTGGACATCGGTACAACGCGTTTCATTGGAAATGTCGTCTGGTGCGGGGCGGGCCGCCACACTTGGTTTCAGAGCTCTAGGTTGCGTAGTTAGCCTAGGGAAAGTCACCAGGGAGAGATAGTACGTATATGAGAGCGCTTATTTGTGATATTTTGGTTTTCAAAAGCTATATATATGAACTATTAGTATATCTATGGATGGAGTCGCATTGCACTGGCACCACTGAAGAGATGGTTAATCATTTTCTCTTTACAGATTGAACGATGAGCCAATATACGAGGAATACTGGTTCAGGAGCCAATAATAGAAATTCTCCTGATATGAGGACAATGTTCACTGACTTTATGAGAGAGATGCTTAGGGATGTTCATAGGGCAGCTCCTAATGCTGCAAATGGTGGTGGTGCAGCGATGCAGACGCCTAGGGCCGATTTCACCAAGCTCTGTAAGGACTACACTAGTCTTGGTGGGAAGTCGTTCCACGGAACGGAATTGGCTACAGAAGTTCAGGATTGGCTTGATAGTTGTGAACGCATCTTCGAGGACTTAGGGATCGACGAAGCGATGAAGAGGAAGCTAGCATCCCGTCAGCTACAACTACAAGGACGGGCTATGAATTGGTGGAATGCTATTAAGGCAGCTACCCCCGAGGATCAAGTTACTTGGGATCAGTTCAAGGCCCGATTCAGTGATAATTATCCCAGCTGCTCAGAAATCAGAATTGTTTAGGAAGTTCTTGGTGCTTAAGCAGAATGGTAGTGCAGTCTTGGAGTATATTGCTGAGTTTGATACTTTATCGAAGTATGGATTATCCCTTATTAACACTCCCGAGAAGAAGTTCGAGAAGTTCATAACAGGCTTAGATCAGTACTTGGGGGAAAGGCTTATAAACCATATTGATGAGACTTTTGAATCGGTTGTTGGGAAAGCATTGAGATCAGAGAGCCTTTATCTTAAGCCCAAGGCTGAAGTTGTTGTTGCATCTGCAGAGGGGCCAAAGCCGCAGGCAAGCGGTGGAAGCAAGAATAATTCTCAGAATAAAAGGAAGCAGAGTCAGACCAAGAATGGTCAGAAAAAGGAAGATAAGAAAGATGTTGAGTGCTTTAGCTATGGCAAGAAGGGCCACTATGCCAAAGAATGTCGAGCAAAGCCAGTGGATAGGAAGTGCTCCAACTGGGGCTAAGTGGGACATCACAAGGATAAATGTCTGCAACCTCCTAAAGAGAAGCAGATTGTGAAAGCATATGCTATTAATATTGTTCCTTCTTCGTCGAGTGCCCCAACTACGGTGGAGAAAGGAAAGAATGTCGTCATTCAAGGTATGCTTTCTTTTCATGATGTTCCTGCTCGAGTACTGTTTGATACTGGGGCTTCCCGTTCCTTCATATCTAGTGACCTGGTAGATAGGTTGGAATTGGAACCCGAGATAGTCGATAGACCTTTAGTGGTGACGAACTCGATTGGTGGTTCGAATAGCCTTAGTATGATTTGTCGAAATTTAGTCTTATCGAGTCATGGATGTATGTTTTCTTGTGATTTCTTTGTTTTGGGCTTTACTAAGTTTGGCATTATTTTGGGAGTCGATTGGCTCCAAAGATATAGGATAGTGGTAGACTGTGAGGGATTTTCGGTGACTATTAGGGCGGATGATGGGCGGAGGGTAGTGTTTGGTGGTCTACCTAGTGATGAGGTGATGGCTAGGTTTCTAAATTCCCTCGACATCCCATTGGACGAGTTATCAGGGGTTCTCGTTGCTGGCCAGTATCCGGATATCTTCGAGGAAGTGACCGGACTTCCACCACACCGAGAGATTGAGTTCCGTATTGATTTAGTGAAAGATGCCAGACTTATAGTAATGCCACTTCGTCGTGTGGCACTAAGGGAGCAGCGAGAGCTCGGGGTGCAAGTAAGCGATCTTTTGAAGAAGGGATTTATCCGAAGGAGTGTCTCCGAGTGGGGAGCATAAGTTGTATTTTCTACCAAGGCAGATGGTTCCCTTCGTTTATGTGTGAACTATCGCGAGTTGAATAAAGTGACTAGGAAGAATAAGTATCCTCTTCCGTGGATAGATGATTTGTTTGATCAACTAGAGGGAGCAAGAGTGTTCTCCCAATTGGAACCCGCGACAGGATTTCATTAGCTCCGAATAGCAGCTGAGAGTATTCCTAAAAAGACATTTCGGACACCGTCTGGATTCTATGAGTGGTTGGTCATGTCATTTGGGTTGACCAATGCACCAACATATTTTGTGGATCTTATGAGTAGAGTATTCCGAGATCAATTGAATAAGTTTGTTCTTGTGTTCATGGACGATATACTTGTTTATTTGAGGACAGAGGAGGAACACAAGGAACATTTACGGATAGTGATGGAGGTGTTGAGAAAACACCAATTGAAAGCGAAATTTTCTAAGTGTCACTTCTGAAGAAGGGAAGTGAGATTCTTGGGCCATGTTGTTTCAGAGAATGGTATTGCCGTGGACCCTGCGAAGTTGGCTACGGTACAGGATTGGTCTATGCCGAAGAATGCAACAGACGTAAGAAGTTTCTTGGGATTAACTGGATATTATCGTAAGTTTATCCCAGACTTCTCCAAGATAGCGGCACCGCAGTTGACTAAGAAGAATCAAGCTTTCATTTGGGACGAAAGGTGTGAAAATGCATTCAAGAGTCTAAAGGAAAAGTTGACGCGTGAGCCAGTGTTAGTCATTCCTGAAAAGAATGAAGAGATGACAGTATACATGGATGCCTGTGGTACTGGACTAGGTGTTGTATTGATGCAAGTAGGAAGAGTCGTAGCTTACGCTAGTCGACAACTGAAACCGCATGAGAAAAGATATCTTACCCATGATTTGGAATTGGCAGCGATCGTATTCGCGTTGAAGATGTGGAGACATTATCTCTTGGGAGAAAGATTCGAGTTGTTTACCGATCATAAGTCATTAAAGTATCTCTTCTCTCAGAAGGATCTAAATCTCCGACAGCAAAGAAGGTTAGAATTCTTGGCTTCCTATGATTTCGATATCGCATATACACCAGGAAAGGGCAATGCGGTAGCCGATGCATTGAGTAGGAGACATGCCAGTTTAGGGGCTATTTTTCTAGAATGGAAGCAACTGGAGTATATCGCTGGGTATGATTTCAGACCAAAGTGTGAATTGGATCCAGAAATGCTAGCAAGTTTGACGACCAGACCCACTTTGATTGTGCGGATTTGCTCCAGTCATAGGGACGATCCTAATCTATTAGAAATCATCTCCAAGTTAGAAATGGGAATCGACGAGGAGATGAACAAGTATAGGCTTGATCGAGATGGATGGCTTAGAAAGAATGGGAGACTAGTTGTGCCCAATGTCAATGGATTGAAATATGAAGTGCTTAGAGAATGTCACCACTCAAAACTGACTACACATCCCGGTGGTAATAAAATGTATCGAGAAATGAAGCAGACCTACTACTGGAAAGGGATGAAAAGAGACATTGGGAAGTTTATATCCAAATGCATGGATTGCCAGCTAGTTAAAGCCGAGCAAAAGAAGCCTAGTGGTTTGTTGCAACCATTAGAAATTCCAGAATGGAAATGGGAACAAGTCTCAATGGATTTCATTGATGCATTACCAAGGACTAGATCGGGCCATGATAGTATTTGGGTGATTATGGACCAGTTGACCAAGAGTGCAAGGTTTATACCTGTCAAGTCGAATAGAACAGCAGCTAAGTTAGCAGAACTGTATATGAAGTGGGTATTGAGATTTTATGGAATACCCAAAGGCATTGTGAGCAACCAAGATCCGTTGTTTACTAGTGGATTTTGGAAGAGCTTACAAGAGGCTTTAGGGTCAGAATTACATCTCACTACCGCGTACCATCCTCAAACCGACGGTCAAACAGAGAGGGTGAATCGAGTATTAGAAGATCTCTTGAGAGCTTGCATATTAGATTTTGGAGGGTCATGAGATGACCATTTACATCTGGTTGAATTCGCATATAATAATAGTTATCAGTCCAGTATTGGTATGGCTCCATTTTGAAGCTTTGTACAGAAGACCGTGCAACTCACCATCATGTTGGTTGGAAACCGGTGAGAAATTCATGCTTGGGCCAGATGTAGTAAGAGAAACTTCAGACAAGATCAAGGTTATCCAACAGCAAATGAAGGCTGCCCAAGATAGGAAGAAGAGTTATGCTGATAAGAGATGAAGATAATTGAAATTCTCCATTGGCGACTTGGTGATTGTCAAGATTTCTCCATTAAAAAGCGTGATTCGATTTAGTAGGAGAGGCAAGTTAGCACCAAGATTTGTTGGTCCATTCCCAGTTCTCGAACAAGTTGGGAATTTAGCATATAAAGTTGAATTACCTAACAAGATGGCGGGAGTTCACAACGTATTTCATGTTTCCTAGTTAAGGAAGTTCGTGCACGACCCCGATATGACTATTTCACCAGATCAGTTGGATGACATTGAAGTAGAACCCAAGGTGGTTGGGAACCGTAGGACGAACCGTATTGTCGAGTACGACACGAAGCAACTTCGAAGGAAGGCGGTGAAACTGGTCAAGGTTCAGTGGGGCGAGAATGAGAATGACTGTACTTGGGAAACAGAGGAGAGCATAAGGAAGACGTATCCATAACTCTTTGCCTGGTAAGATTTTAACAACCATTTAGTTATCCTCTTGTTAGTAAACTGCTTGCTAGGATAGGCTTGCTATGTTGCTATGCATGTTTGATTGTTGCAAATGATTGATAAGCATGCGGGACCCATTGTTGTTTCTTAGTTAAGGAATTTCGGGGGCGAAATTTCTTAAGGGGGAGAGAATGTAACGACCCGCATTCTACGCATCGGAAGATCATAGAATATTTATTTCATTTTCATATGAGGTCGTGTAGTCGTGTAACTTTGGGGAACGACTATTGGGGTCATTTCCCATGTTCACGATTTTTGCTGATTTTAAATGATCGTTTTGCCCCTGGCGAATCTTGTTTTGCCTATAACTTTTGATTGGTAAGGAGTTTTGACCTTAGATCACTTCAATTGGATTCAGATGATGGTTTACCTTTTCGTAGAGTGGTCACATTAGCCAAACAGACTTTCCGTTTGGGAGATTTGGCTGAAATAAGGTTTGGAAGGTGAAAACAGCTTAACTGGGCCTAATTAGGGTGATTAACAGCTAGGCCCATAACCCATTTCGGGATTAGGGTTATGGGGAGGCTGAAATCAGTTGGAAAACGATTTATTTTTCATTTTCTCAGCCATCACTTACCTCTCTTCAACCCTAACAATGGCCTCCACCTTCTAAATCACCCCCAAATCACCGTTTAAGCATATATTAGCCTAATCAACATCAAATCAAGGCAAATCAAGGAAAATCAACACCAAATCAGAGTGGTAGCTGCTGTGTTACATAGGGATTCGACCCACAACAGTAGAGTTTTAGATCTAAAGTTTTATTTGTGGCTAAGGTGAGTGATTTGCGTTGTTTTTCACTAATTACGGCTGATTAGTGTTAATTAGCAAAATTATGCATGTTAAAATTCTTAAAAAAATTGTAAAAATTCTTAAATATTATTTTAGGGCTCTGATAGAAATTTGGGTTAATTTGGATATGTTTTGCTAATCATATGGTAAAGTCATGATTAAGGGGATTAAGGGGAAAACATGGGTTTTGGGTATGTTTGATCCATATTGACATGTAAATTGTTGTTTGGTGTTTATGGTCGATTTTACATATTGCTATGACTGTTTCGAAATGTTTTATGATTGCATAGAAAATTTATATTGGTCGAAAACGCCGTCATATGGCGTAAATAGCTTGTTGGGAAACTTGTAGGAATTTGACCCGAACCGGATCGGATCGGAGGAAGGAGGCACGAACCAACCCGCTCGTGAAGCACATCCTTCCCACGAACCGCTTCTCCGAACTGGTGCACCACGAGCTAGTGCATCATCCACGAGCCCAAACCGAAGACCACGACCGACCTAGAGCTCGAACCCGAACTGATGAAGGCTCGACCCACGAGCCAATGGAGGACCCCGACCCGGTGGAGGAGTGCAACCCGACCCGATCTAAAGAAGAACTCACGAACCGACCCGGTGCTTGGAAGATACCACGACCTGAACCAGCTTGGTAGTGACGAACCGAACCGAGAGTGCACCGATCCGAACCGATGATGACTGGAGCATTAAGCACACCCGAACCGATTGGAGATCACGACCAGGAGGATGATGACCAAAACCCGAGATGCAAAGGTAGTCCAAATAGGAAGTAGAACTCAGGATCCAGATGGGAACCAATGAGTTAACTTCATGAGTTGGACTTTGCTGCGGGACGTGTTCAAAGGGGTTATCGATGTCTATAGCTTTGACTCACCACTGAGGAACGGATTATTGGCTATGGATCAGTGCAGTGGGGTGATCGTGACTCCATGGGGCAGAGTGATCGTAGAAGGGCTATGAGCTAGTGCAGTGGAGTTGTCATGACTCCATGGGGCAGAGTGGACATAGCAAAGTACTAGTGGTTACGGAACAGTGCAGTGGAGCCGTCATGACTCCATGGAGCAGAGTGATCGTAACAGAGAATTGGGTGATCAAAGTGGTGGATATCGTATGCTTTACGCACTGAGTGAGAGATGTGAGGATGATTGCTATTTTTGATGTTTTCTATCACCATGACATGCATACCCCCTCCCCATTATTTTCACACCATGTGTTAGTGTCACCCTAGAGTATTGTACATCCTGTTATGCTAACTCTTTGGTTGCAGGTCCAGGTTCAGGTATGGTTATGTATACCTATTATTGTTCTGTTTTTGCTGCTCATCACTCATACCAAACTTTTGTCTGACCTAGAGTTTTATGTCTCTTCTTATTACTTTGGATGCTCCTGAGTGAGCAGACTAGAGACAGGTTAGATGGTTATGCACTAGTAGCTGTCCGGAGACGAGCAGGAGGCTTACACGTATCATTTCCATATATTCTCTCTATGTTGTCGTTGGTCACTACTTTGGGCATTAGTAGTGCACCTTCCTATTCTGCTTTAGAGACAGTTCTTAAAAGTTGCAATAAAGATGGTTTGGACCATAATCTGTATTTTGAATTTTCCACTGCTATGATAATTTAGTTTTCAACTTATGCACTATCTCGCATGTTTTATATCAAGTTATGTTATTATTATATTTTGTTCCATGCGCTATGAGATATACTACAGGTTCTTTGATGATTCATAGTTTCAAATCCTTCCCTTTTCCTTTCATTTGACGACCGTCCCGTGTTGGTTGGACATCGGTACAGCGCGTTTCATTGGAAATGTCGGCTGTTGCGGGGCAGGCCGTCACATTCAATAACTTACATCTAGATGCACACATCTACTCTATTCTTAATTCTTACTACTTATATTTTCCACCCAACAAAATCTTATGTCAAAACAATTATAAAAAATTATTATCAAGAGAATAGAGTTTTTCAAAACTTTCTTTATCGAAAATTTTAGTTTTTAACAAAAATGCAGTCTTTTCTTTGCTTTGTTTTTTTAACTCTTTCATACATTATAGTTCAAAACCAATGAGTTATACATGCTCTATAATATGCACATTTTCTGAAAGAATTTATTTTAGTCAAAAATTCCACAAGAAATCAACATTTCCAAAATATACCCCATTTTATTTTATTTTTCTTCAAAACTTAATATGTACTTTTCAAATACGTTCCTCACGTACCTTTTTTCAAACTTAAAAAATACTCCCTTTTTGTTTCAAAAATTGTTTCCACATAATTTAGCTAGTACACATTTTAGAGTTGTAACTTTTAACGTCAAAACTTAAAAAAAATACCATAAACAAACACTTATAAACTTTTAATTTTTCTAGTTCTCAAAAGTTAACAATAGGGCTAGAGTCAAAGTGAGTTTCTAACTTATTTAGATTTCTCTAAATGTTAACTCAAAGTCATTTTTCTCAAATATATGTATATTCCTAATCCATTTTCCCAATTTCTAACGCTTAATTGTCAAACCCACTAATCTAAAGCGCTAACAAATGGGATACATCTTTCTTCATTACCAAATACATTGTACACATTTTGCCTAAACCACCTAAGGGTTTAAACTTGCATAATCATTCCTTTAGTGTACATAACTGATATCCCAATTATATCCATAAATCTCTCTTCCTATTTAGTGGGTTTCTTTATGGATCTAGGTGTATACATGTAACATATTTATATTTCTTAAAAATACAAATGCGTTCACTCACTATTTATACTGGAATCCTGAACCTAAGCTCTGATACCAGATGTAACAACCCGAATTATGACAGATCGATTTTTTTTAATCCCAGTCTATCAACACTCGAGTTGGCTTGTCTGGTATCCTGCTGAAAAGACATAAATATAAAATGTATTAGAGCTTAGAAAACATCTCATGGTGGAATGCATAAAATATAATATAACCAAATATAGCCTTACCGTAGTAATAATACTGCCTAACCAGTATCCAAAGCTATCATGTCTCTGCCATAAACCTAACATGTGAGTGTGTTATAAGGAGGGGGTCAGAACACAAGTTCTGGTGACTGAACTAAATTACACAATCTGAAATAACCCTACATAAACCATTCAGTTATGTTACTTAGTTATTAGATTGTTTGGGTTAATAGTACTCAAGGCTTTACACACATGTTGTGCCCATCTATCTCCCGGTAGATTAAAATATTATAACATATATTTAGCTACTATCAATATCAAGGTACTTCCCATGGTACCCTTCTCGCACAGTCTCCACTATCACGCCATAGAAGCGTATGCAACTCTCATCCTACGACGGAGCGACGTACGGATCTTTATAAAACTACTCCACGTTCTGCACGGAAGTACCATGGCCATGCTACGCAAGCGTACAGACTGCCATATCCACATTTCTTGGCCATTCTCGGTCTTAACACGGAGTAATGCCCTAGCGATTACGATAAACCACCTGGTGCAATGTGCGCGTATCTAGACTCTTACACGTACGTACTGTCTACTGTACCCTGAGTTCCATAACAGGGCCACATCTGAACGCATGGAACTCGGTCGGGAGCCTTTTCCATATTTGTATAGGTATGCTAAAGAGGCTTAAAGTACAAATATCTAAACTATGGTATGCATTTCTACGGTGGCTATGGTCCCACCTCGACTCCTTCCTCAACTAGTGAAAGACTACATAAAGAGCTAAATGATGTGCTCCTAGCAAACAATCTACATCGAAATTAGCGTGTTCCGCAAACAAAGTCTCAATAGTGAAAGATCAATGGTCTATAGGTTTAGCTCTAGTCTTTCCGAGTCACACTGACTGCCGATGAAAGGTTTTCGACGATTACTATCATGTATTGGTCATGACCCAGCCTGTCTGTAGGTAAAATCGTCGAATCACCCAATGCCACCCAATAGTCTTTTGACTGCCAAACTACCGTTGCAGTCAAGGTATACCCACCGGGTGATTTTTCGCAGACCTAACCTCTGCGAGTACAGCCTGAGCGCTACCGTCGCACAAAGGACTACCACAGAGTACTTTACCACGTCCCTCAGAAGTCGCGTGCTTCCTTCCAATTCTGCAAAGCCAGCTAGCAGTATATCGGCAAAATAATCATACGGACGTGCTCCTTTCATTCCCCCAGGTAACTCGATTATCTACCCTGTTAGCTTCTTCACTTTTAGACGTGCGGACTGGCCCAACCGCATCACACCGTCGCATTATTAGATCCTATGTCTAATCTTCCAATTGTTTTCTTGTCTTATCTTACTAGATTACCAGTTAACTTGATTGTTCACATTATATCTTATACTCAACTTATCAGGCTTTCTCCGAGCCCCTTATATCTCTAAGGAATGGGCCCCTCCCGCTTATTAATTTAGTGATATAACTTATCCCATTTAAGTTCATTAATAAGCCTACAACATGTTATTCCCTTGATTATAATTAACGACTGTAATTTATAATCGCTTTATATTATTATCATGTAATTCATTGTCTGATTTCATAGTTACAATAACATGTTCTACTTAATATATAATTAAGTATATTTTATCTCAGTCCACATGTTTTCTGTTGTTAGCATGTCACTTATTATAGATGATTAAATATAACATATTTCTTTCTATAACTTCACCTCATTCTTCCTTATTTAATCATAACCTCATATTTCATTGTAATTCCAACTAGTTGTTGTTTACCTATTAACTTAGTTCTCTTAACTAAGGTTTATTAATAAGTTTCCCTTTTTATGTATTACCACACATGTCATAATTCCAGTTGTCCCTAGGACAAGCCTACCTATTATATAACATTCTCATTAATGTAATTAATTATAATAGGTTTTATTCCCCGTTTATCACATTTTTCTTTGGTTCTTTACTTTAACCAAACTTTTACTATTATAACAGTTTATCTCTTTACTGTCTTGTGAATTTTCCACACATTCCATTTATATATGTATGTATGTATATACATACATATATATATATATATATATATGTGTGTGTGTGTGTGTGTTTAGGCACCATACCTCTCACACAAAATTGACAACTTGTGGATGCAGGATTTGCTGGGCGGTTCCGGGCAGGGTTCCACCACAAGTTGAATTTAACCTCGTGTCTCAGTGCGGTTACAATTTCCTAAATTACTGTAAATTTTTCATACAATTTAGGCATATCTATTCTTCCAAGTTTTACTGTAATTCTATTTACAACCTTTTGGCATAATAATATTTTTAAGCAATTATTCATGTTTATCGAAAATTCCATAATTTCAGCAATTATAGTAATTTCCAATTATAACAGATGATTAATGGAAACAAGCTTATACAACAAAAATGTTCTCAGCAGATTTAATCTCAGTTACCACAATTATTCGCAATTTCACTATAACTTGATTCACAATGTCCAATTAACAGGTTCTTAGAATAGATCTATATACAACAACAATCCTTTCAACCTATCCTAAACTGGTTTAATAGCCAATTTCCACAATTAGCAGTTGTTCAGCAGATTAAACATAACGGGAAACACAAACGATAGATATACAGTTATTTAAAATGGTATAATTTAGATCCACTCACCTAACAGCTTTCCAATCCATGAATCTGATCCAGATATGTTGTTCTATACATTCCTAACTGAATCTATTATCAAAACAACAAAGAATTCACAAATTTGATGCTAAAAGAAGAGGAAAAAGAGAAAGAAACCTATTTAAACCATATTCAAGGACTTACCTCACGTTGATCAGAATTCTAAACACCTATTTGTAGATTTATACTCTTTCTACTTCAAATCTTGAATCCGAATTACCTAAAACTAATATTCTAATTTTTTGAAAAGATTTAGGGTGAAAAGAGAATGGCAGAGCTGGGCAGCATCTATGAAAATATGAGATTTAGGCTAGGCCCTACTAGTCTTTATAGGTGTACGAGAAAGCCTGAACCATTGGATTCAATTCATAAAAATCCAAACAACACACGTCAGAAAACACACCTGGATCACGCTCGGGTTGACCCGTAGGTCGACCCATGCGCAAGCGGGTCGGCCCATCTAGGTCCAGGTTTGCGCAGTTTTGACATTGTAATTGTTGTATTTAACATTTTTTAATTAAACATTGATTACTTGCCTATTTTACTTCCTTTGATTATTTTATACCAGTTATACATCATCACTAAGTTCGAATTTCAAATCTATGCGTGTATATACATATGAAATCTTTCAGTTGCTTGCCCGATAATTAATGCAATTAATACCGCCATCCGTTAGTTGTTTTATTCCTTTTAACGCACTCTAATTTCAAAGGAAGTTAATTTCTTCGTTCATTTTCCATTTATTATGCATTAATTATATTCTGCTGTTAACTTGCACATTTTGTCTCAACATTTGAATTTATACACACACACACTCTCTCTCACATGGAACTTTTATTTCTATTTCAAAATTCAAATGGCGTTATACCATCATTTATTTCTTACCTATTTTGGTTGATTGTAGGTTTATTTTGGATTTCTCTTTCATATGTGTATATTTGCGCATACATACGCATATATTTACATATGCACGTATACATATATTTTATACTCACCTTTATGTATAATTTTCCTTATATGTGCATTTATACATATTTTCCTCTTAGTATATGTATTATTTTAGTCGTTCCTCTAAAATAAAAATATGGCGCCAACGGGACTCAAACCTATGCCACTCACTTGGGAGAGACATGTACCAAATGAGCTACATAGGCTTCTGTTAACAAGGCTAAAAACAATAGTGGTCATTGTCCTTTTCTTCTACCTTCTTTTCATATTTATTGTAAAATTTTATTTTAAAGATGTCTTTTTCATCTTAATTCTGTTTCCTGCAAACCATATGTCTAAATTGATCGGAAAATTGCTAAGGCCATTATGACGCTAATTCCATGACCAAATTCTGAAAGCGTTTCAAATTTTATTTATAATTTAATTCAATTCAGGCTTAATTATTAATAGGGGGAAAGCCTACTAACTAGAGTGATTGCATAAATTTTCATATGGATAACCATATACTTAATTAACATGACCCAATGATAGAAATTGACGATCCCATATTTATCATGTTCCTAATATTTCAATCTTACTTTATCATTCACCTAGAATAAATTCTAGATCTCACATATAGAGAATCGTCATACTCATCGATTTTTAGTGATATATATGAGATGACTTACTTTCAATACAAGAGTCATCATATTAGCATTAATTTTCATATTTATTTGAGGTAGCTTAAAAGTAATATCAAGAGATTCTTCGGTTATAATATGTTCTAATGGTGTTCTTTTCCTCTTTGCTTTCACCTGTGCAGAAGATAAAACTAAAATTCTACAAGCAGATCCGATAATAATGAATAACAAGTTGTTCACTATCAAACACTATGACCCTTTATGGAAATGTCAAGTTTGTTCCTGTTTGGGTTAGGTTGTACAATATCCCTATTTTCGCCTGGTCTAACTTTGGAATCAATTGGATAAGTTGTATGTTGGGTAGGCTATTATGCATGGATGAAATGATCGAAAGTAGAAGAATATTATAGCATGCAAAGTGTCTAATTGAGATCAAACTGAATAAGGAACTTCTGAATGATTTTATGGTAAAAACTCCTGAATTTGGGGGGGGGGGGCTTACAGAGGATTTGTGTCGAATACTTGTGGAAACCAGACATTTGCCTTAAAGGTAACTCATTTGGGCACATTGATGAAAAATGCGATACCACTGAAGGCAAAAAGAATGAAGAAAAGGTTGTTGAATTGAGAAATACAATTAGCAGAGAAAAAGAGCAAGTAAGGGAACAAGTAGTAAGAAAACCACTTATGCGGTATAAAAGCACCAATCAGAAGTTGGAGAAAATGACACACAAGAAAACCAATAATATAGATAACACAAGTAATCCAATACATGCTAAGAGTAACAATGATTCAAGGAAGAATAATGTGAATGTGTTAGCAATATAAATGTTGAAAAGAAATAGCTTTGGAGTACTTGAAGAAATAGAGGTCAATGAAAAGGAAGAAGGTGAAATGGATCAAGAAATAACATTAAGGCAAAGCGAGGAAACCGAAGTGGAGGAAATTGAAATCATTGATATGAAAGGAAATGGAAAGTATGTTATGCCTTCTTTAGAAGAATGCATTGAGCAGGGGAAAGACTGGGATATAGGAGCATCATAGGTGAAGATAAATTCTACACTAGAGGTGACAGAAGAAGTTGATGAAACAAGTGAGGAAATAAAATTATATGAAATGATCAAAGATATAATCAAAAAAGGAAGGGATAATGAAAACAAAGACAAAAACATAGAAAGAAACAATAATAAAGTAGTGAATTTGATAGAAGTGGTTGGGAAAGACACTGTAGTACATTAGATCATAAATGTGAATGAAAATTAAAGTGAGATTGCAACAAATAAAGATGCAGAAAGTATTAAAGTGACAAAAGTGCAACAACCCACTGAGAGACAATACAAAACAACCATGCAAGGCTCCATGTCCAATTCCTTTTATATTGAAGTAAACATAGACTTGCACACCTTATCTCCTCAAACCACCCTCTCAAAAAGCAAGCAATACTGCCACCTCCAACCACTACCTTCCTACAAGCCACCCCCTATTGACTCTTTCTCTTTACCCCCATGCAACTCCAACAATGACAAGATCTTTTCAACTCTTGTATCCATACCTCACCAGTACCCACTAAGGAGTAAGAGACATTGTATCTCCATACCTCTAATTGTCTAATCAATGATGAAAACAGTTGGAGCTTGGAATGTTAGAGGATGTCATAATGACATAAAGTTAGACCAGTGCAAATAGTTAATTGCATAACATAAGCTTTGTATGCTTGCAATATTAGAAACCAAGCTCAACCTTGTTTTGTCAATAAGAGTCTCTAAATATGTAAACCTACTTGGCACTACCTCCATAAACTGACAGATGCTCTTTATGGTAGAATCCTATTTCTATATAACCCTGCTATCGTCAAACTTACCATGCTCCAAGCAACTTCACACTTGAGACATTATTATGCCACTGACCTATCCGACCAAAAAAACTTCCTCATCACCTTTGTTTATGCAGCAAATTCCTTACCTGTAAGACAAACAATGCTTGATCTTCTTCCCACCCACAATCAGTCCAACTTGCCGTGGCTTGTCTTGGGTGATTTCAAATGTTGCTTTGATGTCTCTCAAAGAATGGGAGGTAACCCACTTTCCTTTACTGAAACCTTGCCTCTTAAAAAAGAAATGCATGACGTTAACTTTACTGATATAAAAAGATCTGGTATGCCGTACTCATGGAATAATAGTAGTCGTGAAGGACCTAGAATCTACACTCTTCTTGACTGTACTTTTTGCCATACACCATCCTTCAATCTTGGGCCAGCCATATCTGTTAACCTACCTCCTCCCCTACTCTTTGAACACTCTCCTATAATTCTCCTCCTTAGTGGTATGGACATGAAAATTTTTTCAAGTTTCAAATTTTTTAACATATGGGTCAGTGAACCAGACTTCAATGATGTAGCCAAAGAAGTGTGGGAGTGACCTGTTTTAGGAAATCCTTTATTTATTTTGCAGGAAAAACTTAAAGCAGTTAAAGTAAAGTTGAGAGACTGGGAAAAAAAAGTTTTGGAGTGGATCAAAGCAAAGTACAAATTGGAGAAACAAACTACAAGAGATTCAAACCTTAATGATGATGGACCCTCTACGATGGAAAAAGAATCTACTAAACATTATCTGGAAGCTCTAACTACTGAAGAGGCAATGCTAAAGCAAAAAGCAAGAATAACGTGGAAGCTTGAAGGAGACAATGACAGTGCATACTTCCATGCTTCCCTAAAGGACAAGAAATACAAGGAAAATATGGTTAAAATAATTGACAAGAATGGTATCATGGAAAATTCTCAAAAATTGGTAGAAGCTTCTTTCCTCTCAAATTTCTCTGAACTGCTTGGCAATAAGAGTAACTTCTCTCCTGATCTTCAAATAATTGAACCCTATTTGATTCCAAAAATATTTGATAATGACTACCCATGTAACACCCCGTATTTCTGTTAACGGTACAGTAACGAATTAAATAATACTTAATTTAAAATGAGAGAATTAAGGGAAACGGTTACGCCATTGTGTTCGTCTCGGAATTCTGGTTGAGATAGAGTCCGAGTTTGCGTAAATTGGACTTCGTATGAAGAAGTTATGACTGTCGGAAGTTTCCAGAAAATTCAAATAAATTCAAACAGCTCGAAAACAATTCAAATTCAAATTAGAAGTCAGAAGCGGACTGGGCGGGAAAATTCCCGCCCAGGACCCAAGTCGACCAGTGGGTCGACCCTAGTGTCGACCTTCCCCCCTACAGGTCGACCTGGGGGTCGACCTACCCCCTGACCAGATCAAATTTTGATGATTGATGACTTGCTGCTGAGTCACTAGGGTTTCTGGATAGTTCTGATCTGGTCTGAATGGTTGCGATTAACCCTAGGATCATCCGACGGCTCAAATTAAATTAAAATTCTATATAAACAACCCAATGCTCAAACCTAAAAATCACTCAAAAATAATCCTAGAACTATCATGCTGTCAATTGAGAACTTGGAGTAGCCGTGACCAATTCAAAGACAAGATAAGAACCTGAATCAAAAATCAAATTAAAAGATTATCAAATTCAACGATCTACTTCAAAGGCGAGCTTACCAATTTCAGAATTCAGATTTCAGAACGCAAGAATTCCTTTTTAGTTTGTAAGTCGGTTATTACGCAGATTTAAACGTTTCAAATGAATCATGACATGTTGTAATTTGAATATAGAGTGATGCTTACGTATAAGATTTGATTCTCGTTTATCTTAAAGTATCGTTGAAATTAATCATGTCTATGTGCTTGTGGTGACGAACATGTTATATATTAATCATGTCTATATGCTTGTGGTGATGAACATATTATATATTAATCATGTCTATATGCTTGTGGTGATGAACATATTGTATGTTATTGGAATCTATTATAATTGGGTAATGAATTTATTTTGCCAATTAAATGGTGAAACATGTCATGTTATAAATTGGTGGTTATTTGTAAGTTTATGATCTAAAACACATGCTTATATGTTAGATCAACACTCATGTATATCCATATTAGGTTGAATCTATTTATCTTGTAAAAATTTGGAATTGTAGCCCTCTTATGTTTTAACACAAAAGTATCATGCTAAATTGTGATTCGAATATGTTTATGACAGCCCTCTTATGTTTTGACACACATAAGTTATCATGCTAAGTTGCAATTTAAAAATGATTATAGTAGCTTTCTTATGTTTTGACATACATAAGTTAATATGCTTAGTTGTGGGTTGAAACTGTGATTATATGTTAAACCTCCATGCTAGACCTTTGTCAAGTTTACATGACAATTAGACCCAACTTAGTCACAAGTTCACCTTTACCCATTTAATTAAAGTTAATGATACTTCTATGCCAAGTAACACATGACAAGGTTGAAGTGTATGCTATTTTATGTTTATTTCATGTCCCTTGTTTATTACCCTTTTTGTTTATGGGTTTGGGCTAATTTACTAGCCCAACATTTTATGTGATTCATGCGTACGTTCCACGGGGGTAGCGATGGGAAAATATGAAAATTCATGGCATAGATTTGTTCATTAAATGATATATTTGATATACCATTTATGGTGAGCATAATCAAAGGATAATTATGGCATGATTAAATTAAATTAAATTTACATAAATTAAGCATATATAGAAAATTGTGAATTTAGAAAAAGACGAATATGCCTAACCTGAGGTTAGACTGAGTTGTGGTGTAAATCTGCCCGGAACCGACCGGCATATCCAGTGACCACAACAATACCTGTCTAATGTGGGTGGTTAGTGCATCAAGCCCAAAAAGAACCCGAGGTTAGACTGAGTTGTGGTGTAAATCTGCCCGGAACCGACCGGCACATCCAGTGATCACAACAAGACATGTCTAATGTGAGTGGTTGGTGCTTTAAAAAATTAAATCTAAGTCAGGATTGGTAGGGTTAAGTCAATTAGGGAAACACTTAACTGATTCAACATGTTAACTAAACGAATGGTGGGGTTAGGTAAACTTGGACACTTAACCAAATAAACATGTTGATTAGAAAACCCTAGTAACGGGGACCCATTTCAGCAGTAACCCACATAGATGTATCATGGTACCCTGAAACTAGGCAGGGTGGGGCACGATTACTGGGCTAAGTATAAGCAGTCAAAACGTCGGCGGTTGGTGGGCCAGTGTAGGTTCCGACGAAGTATGGGTGTGCACGTACTCCGGAGTGGAAAAATCAGGCACTGGGCATTAGTAGTATACACTGTGCATCCTGAATCGTGTCGGGTTGCCACCAGAGGGACTGATACACCCCATGGTGGGACCAGCACATGTATCTACAGACAAGCGGGGCCGAATGACACAGGATATGAATGCATGCGAGTAGGAGCCGATCATTAAGGGGATCGTTTGTTATGAACACGTAGAGCTGGTTGAACCAATGGTTAAGTAGGTGTAGAGACTATAGTAATGGGTGCGATCACATGTTCCTCTTATCTTATATTAGGTATTGTCCTATGTTCTGTTATTACTGTCATAATCCCTTTCCTTGTTTAAATACTAGTAATCACCGAACTTACCAGACTTATTGTCTGACCCGTTTTCTTTCGTCCTCTTTTCTTCCGTTCCCCCCCAAGGTCCACAGGGAGGGAATACTGCAACTTAGTCAGAGTCTTTGCAAGCTTCAAGAAAGTAGATGTATGATTTGCACTCTCTCTCACCTTGGCTATGCCTCTTGGACATTATGCTTGGGGATTTATGAAGTTTTATTTTGGTTTATGTTTCTTTATTGAATAATCAAGACAGAAATCAAGTTGTAATGTTTTGAAGTTAATTTTGAGACAAATTGATGTAACGCTTTTGTATTGAACCACGTATGCAATAAATATTTAAATTTCGCTGCTTATATTTACCTGTCTTGTAAAATTTGCTGTGTCTTGTACCTATAACCCTCCACCAAAGTTAATGCATTCCCTATGTGAGTGACCTTAACGGAGGTGGGGTGTTTCACTTGGTATCAGAGTGAGGTTTACCAGATCAGATAAGAGTTTTTGAAAATTATTTTCAAAAAGAAATATATAGAAGCATTTTACAAGAAAGAGTGTTGTTTTAAAATTTAAAAAGGCATAATCCCCAAAGCCATATGCACTATCTTTCTATCCTTCGTTTGAATCTTTTCTTTTTCGTTTCAGCATGTCTAGGAATTTTAACCTTCCAGAAGGTGTACCGATACCTGGCTGGTTCAGGAGGTATTTAGAGGCTAGGGCCAACGACGCAGGCCCAGCAGATATTCCTCCTCCTCCTGCTGCAGCGGTTCCTCCTCCTCCTCGTGCAAATGCTTTCTCAAAGATTTGTAGAGACTTTAGAGCCATGGGTGGAAATGATTTCAAGGGAACTGAATCATTCGTAGAAGCAAGGAACTGGCTCAAAAAAACTGAGGATCTGTTCGTTATCTTCGAGGTAGACGATAGGCAAAAGATACAGTTGGCGGTATGGTTGCTCAAAGATGAAGCTTTCTATTGGTGGGAAGTCACTAACGCCGAAGGACCAGTTGAAACATGAATGGATTTCAGAATAAGGTTTGAGATGAAATTCCTCTCACAAGCTGAACGAAGTCTACAGTTGGAAAATTTCTTATCTCTTATGCAAGGAAGTATGACGGTCAAGGAGTACGTCAACCAATTCAATCAGCTGGCCCGATTTGGACTGGACTTAGTGAATACTCCTCATAAGAAGGCTCTCCGTTTTGTCAAGGTATTGAATGAGCCACTTCACAGCTTGGCTATGACCCATATACCTATGGGGGCTACTTATGAGAGGTTTGTGGACATGGCACTCTTACATGAGGAAGACAAAGGCAAGAAAAAGGCTAAAGCGGAAGTGCCTCAATATAAGAAGGGGGAGGGGTCGCAGAACAAGAAGGCTGATTCAAAGAAAGGCGGGAAGAACAACCAACTCCATGAAAAGAGAAAGCGTAATTTCTGTGGCATTCCCGGACATCTAATCAAAGACTGCAAGAAGAAGAAAACGAAGATGGGTGGCTGTTTCCACTATGGTGAGACAGGACACATGGCTAGGGCCTGCCCAAGGAAGCAAGGGCAGGGAGATGGACCTTCTTTTGGAGGACAAGTTCACGCTCTCATAGCACCTCCGTAAGAACGAGGTAGAAAAATTTCTGTCGAAAGTTTAGTCTATCTTTTTGATCATCCAGTACGTACACTATTTGATTCTGGCACATCACACTCTTTTATATCAACTGCTTTAGTGGAATCTCTGCACCAAGACACCAGAATAGTAGAGGATTCCTTGGTTGTTTCAAATCCAATTGGGGGCTCAGCTTATTTGTCAATGGTTTGTTTGGATTTGAAAATATCTATACTAAGCGTTGGGTTTAGATGTAATGCCTTTGTTTTGGGCTTCACATGCTATTGGTTGATTCTAGGCATGGACTAGCTATCCAGAAATGGTGCCATCCTCGATTGCGAAAAGAGAGTGGTTAGACTCATGACTCGCCTCAGTAACACTCTCGAAATTTCTTGTAATCCTATGAACTCTGTTATGCTTAGTTATCTAGAATCTCTTGATGCGTCTGTTGAGAACTTGCAGTCTGTAAGGGTAGTCCGTGAATACTCGGATGTGTTTGAAGAGGTAAAGGGCTTACCTCCGAAGCGAGAGATAGATTTTTGCATATACCTCGTGGATAACGCAAAACCCATTGCTTTACCCGTTAGACACATGGCTCCAAGGGAAAGGAAAGAACTCAGCAAGCAAGTTAAAGAATTGCTTCAGAAGGGGTTTATAAGGCGGAGTATTTATGAATGGGGTGCTCCAGTAGTTTTTGCAACTAAGGCGGATGGTTCGCTTCGCCTGTGTGTTGATTATAGGGAGCTAAACAAGCTGACCAAGAAGAATAGGTACCCACTCCCAAGAATAGATGATTTGTTCGATCAGCTTGTAGGTGCATCGGTTTTCTCCCAATTAGATTTAGCTACCGGGTTTCATCAGCTAAGAGTGGCTGAAGACAGCATTGACAAGACCGCGTTCAGAACTCCAGATGGTTTCTTCGAGTGGCTTGTCATGCCCTTCGGCCTGACAAATGCACCCGCTTACTTCATTGATTTAATGAGCAGGGTGTTCCGAGAGTTCCTCAATAAGTTTGTGGTGGTCTTCGTAGACGATATTTTGATCTTCTCAAAGGATGAGGAAGAGCATGCTCAACATCTAAAAGAAGTCATGGATACTCTCCGTGCACATCAGTTGAAGGCGAAATTCTCCAAATGCCATTTCTGGAGAGAAGAAGTTAGGTTCCTTGGACACGTGGTGTCAAAAGAGGGGATAGTTGTGGACCCCGCGAAAGTGGTTGCTGTGCAAGATTGGAAGGTTCCTCAAAATGCAACCGAAGTCTGAAGCTTTCTCGGGCTAGCAGGCTTTTATCGAAAGTTTATCAAAGATTTTGCAAAAATCTCAGCTCCACTGACAAGGTTGACAAAGAAGAACCTAGATTTCAATTGGGATTTGGATTACGATATTGCTTTCCAACGTTTGAAAAGGGCTCTTACAACAGCCCCAGTTCTGACATTGCCTGATGGAAGCAAGATGTTTACAGTATACACAGATGCTTGCGGAACGGGACTAGGCGTTGTTCTGATGCAAGAGGGGAAGGTAGTGGCTTATGGTGGAAGACAGTTGAAAGTACATGAGAAAAACTACCCAACCCACGACCTAGAGTTGGCAGCCATCGTTTTTGCGCTTAAGTCTTGGCTCCATTATCTCCTAGGTGAGAAATTTGAATTGTGTACTGACCATAAATCGTTGAAATACCTTTTCTCGCAGAAAGACTCAACTTGTGGCAGCAAAGATAGATGGAGTTTCTTGCCTCGTACGATTTTGAGATTTTTTACACTCCTGGCAAGGGCAATGCAGTAGCAGACGCCTTAAGTAGAAAGAAATTGACCTTAATCCCTCTCTTTGTAGAAAGGCAAAGCTTGGAATTCATAGCAAGCTTTAACTTCAGACCCTCCTCTTTGTACCTGGCTTGCTAGCAACATTGGAAGTGCGAACAACTCTATTAGACTTAATCGGAGCCGCGCAAATAGAAGACCCTCAGCTAGCCGTTTTGATGGACAAGTTAATTAGGGGTGAGACTTCCAGTCACTTCAATAGATACTCCATTGATGCCAAGGGATGGTTGAGACGAGATGGAAGACTATGCATCCCACAAGCAAGGGATTTGGTAAAGGCGGTTCTAGAAGAGGCACACCATTCCAAGCTGACCATACACCGAGGCGGAGACAAAATGTATAAAGACATCAAAAGAGTTTTCTTTGGGAATGGCATGAAGCAAGACGTAGCTGAATTTGTTTCTAAGTGTTTAATATGCCAACAAGTCAAGGCGGAGCAGAAGAAGCCTGGTGGTCTGCTCCATCCTCTAGAGGTCCCACAGTGGAAATATGATAACATCTCGATGGAATTTATAGATGGGTTGCCTAGGTCAAGAAGGGGCAATACCAGCATTTGGGTAATAGTGGACAGGCTCACAAAAAGCGCCCACTTTATACTCGTCAAGAGTAGACGGACTGCCTCATCTCTAGCATCCATACATCTTAAGGAGATAGTTCGACTACATGGGATACCCTCTAGCATAGTGAGTGATCGAGACCCTATCTTCACGAGCGAGTTTTGGAGGAGTTTACAAGAAGTTGTAGACACACAGTTATGCTTAAGCACGGCCTATCACCCTCAAACCGATGGCTAAACGGAAAGAGTCAATAGAGTATTAGAAGACCTCTTGAGATTATGCATTATTGACTTCGGAGGTACATGGGAGGAACATCTACCTTTGGTGGAATTCGCTTACAACAATAGCTACCAAGCCACCATAGGCATGGCGCCTTTCGAAGCTTTATATGGAAGACCGTGCAGGTCACCAACTTGCTGGTGGGAGTCCACAGGCAAGCTCATACTTGGACCAGACATGATTAGAGAAACTTCAGAGAAAGTAGACTTGATACGAAGAAGAATGAAGACTGCCCAAGATAGACAGAAGTCCTACGTAGACAAAAGAAGAACTGACCTTGAGTTCGAAGTTGGAGACAAGGTGTTCCTTAAAGTATCTCCTTTGAGGAACGTCGTTCGCTTTAGATCCACAGGAAAGTTAGCACCATGATTTGTAGGGTCGTTCCCTATCATCAAGAAGATTGGGAAGATGGCTTATAGGGTACAACCGCTTGAAAGATTGACCGGGGTTCATAATGTCTTTCATGTCTCTCACCTTCGAAAGTGCTTACACGAGTCTGCGGAAGTGGTAGAACCAAGCGTGCTAGAGGAAGTAGAAGTTGAACGAGAAGCAACCGTGAGGAGAGTTCCAACCCGTATCTTGGGAACAGAAGTCAAAAAGCTACGCAACTGTGAAGTTAAGCTCGTCAAAGTTCAATGGAGCGACGCTGAGGAAGACGCGACTTGGGAAACTGAGGACAGAATACGTGCAACCTACCCTTTTCTTTTTGAGGGTACGTCCTTAATCTCTTTTTCCTTAAGTTTATGCTCGTATCTATATTTTTAGGTATATCTCCTCGATCCTATCCTTTATCCTTAGGTAGGAACCCATTTGGATGTAAACATGTAATTGAAACATGTTATGATTGATGGTTGCAAGTGGTTGCAAGTAGTTGCTAGTGGTTGCTAGTGGATGCATATACACACACATTAGGTATTAGATCGGCTCAGTCACTTCCATATTGCATATGCGTTGGTTTATGGATTAAAACTTGAGGTGTTATCATATGGACGTTGCATTTGTATGAATGATTGTGCACTCATGTAGGAAATTTTGAATAGGAAAAATTACATTCATAATGGACTAATGACACTGACATAATTTGCATTAAGGAGGTCAACTGAATCAGTAGACCGCCTGATTTTGCATTAGATAAGGACATGTACACACACAATGCATATGATCATGAAGCATTAGAAAATCTTTTAAGGACAATGGACGTCTGTGTTTGATGGTTGAGTAGAGGGTGATTGGATGGTAGGATATAAGTTCTTCTCGACTTGAAGATTTCGGGGACGAAATCCTAAAAGGAGGGGAGAATGTAACACCCCGTATTTTCTGTTAACGGTATAGTAACGAATTAAACAATACTTAATTTGAAATGTGATAATTAAGGGAAACGGGTTACGCCATTGTGTTCATCTCGGAATTCTGGTTGAGATAGAGTCTGAGTTTGCGTAAATTGGACTTCGTATGAAGAAGTTATGGCTGTCGGAAGTTTCCAGAAAATTCAAATAAATTCAAACAGCTCAAAAACAATTCAAATCAGAAGTCAGAAGGGGGCTGGGAGGGAAAATTCCCGCCCAGGACCCAGGTCGACCAAGGGGTCGACCCTAGTGTTGACCTCCCCCCTTACAGGTCGACCTGGGGGTCGACCTACCCCCCCAACCAGATCTGAATTTTGATGACTGATGACTTGCTGCTGAGTCACTAGGGTTTCTGGATAGTTCTGATCTGGTCTGAATGGTTTCGATTAACCCTAGGATCATCCGATGGCTCAAATTGAATTGAAATTCTATATGAACAACCCAATGCTCAAACCTAAAAATCACTCTAAAATAATCCTAGAACTATCATGCTGTCAATTGAGAACTTGGAGTAGCCGTCACCAATTCAAAGACAAGATAAGAACCTGAATCAAAAATCAAATTAAAAGATTATCAAATTCAACGATCTACATCAAAGGCGAGCTTACCAATTTCAGAATTCAGAATTCAGAACGCAAGAATTCCTTTTTAGTTTGTAAGTCGGTTATTAAGCAGATTTAAACGTTTCAAATGAATCATGACATGCTGTAATTTGAATATAGAGTGATGCTTATGTATAAGATTTGATTCTCGTTTATTTTAAAGTATCGTTGAAATTAATCATGTCTATGTGCTTGTGGTGACGAACATGTTATATATTAATCATGTCTATATGCTTGTGGTGATGAACATATTATATATTAATCATGTCTATATGCTTATGGTGATGAACATATTGTATGTTATTGGAATCTATTATGATTGGGTAATGGAATTATTTTGCCAATTAAATGGTGAAACATGTCATGCTATAAATTGGTGGTTATTTGCAAGTTTATGATCTAAAACACATGCTTATATGTTAGATCAACACTCATGTATATCCATGTTAAGTTGAATATATTTATGTTGTAAGAATTTGGAATTGTAGCCCTCTTATGTTTTAACACAAAAGTATCATGCTAAATTGTGATTCGAATATGTTTATAACAACCCTCTTATGTTTTGACACACATAAGTTATCATGCTAAGTTGCAATTTAAAAATGATTATAGTAGCTTTCTTATGTTTTAACATACATAAGTTAATATGCTAAGTTGTGGGTTGAAACTGTGATTATATGTTAAACCTCCATGCTAGACCTTTGTCAAGTTTACATGACAATTAGACCCAACTTAGTCACAAGTTCACCTTTACCCATTTAATTAAAGTTAATGATACTTCTATGCCAAGTAACACATGACAAGGTTGAAGTGTATGCTATTTTATGTTTATTTCATGTCCCCTGTTTATTACCCTTTTTGTTTATGGGTTTGGGCTAATTTACTAACCCAACATTTTATGTGATTCATGTGTACGTTCCACGGGGGTAGCGATGGGAAAATATGAAAATTCATGGCATAGATTTGTTCGATAAATGGTATATTTGATATACCATTTATGGTAAGCATAACAAAAGGATAATTATGGCATAATTAAATTAAATTAATTTTACATAAATTAGGCATATATAGAAAAATGTGAATTTAGAAAAAGACGAATATGCCTAACCCGAGGTTAGACTGAGTTGTGGTGTTAATCTGCCCGGAACCGACCGACATATCCAGTGACCACAACAAGACCTGTCTAATGTGGGTGGTTAGTGCATCAAGCCCAAAAAGAACCCGAGGTTAGACTGAGTTGTGGTGTAAATCTGCCCGGAACCGACCGGCACATCCAGTGACCACAACAAGACTTGTTTAATGTGAGTGGTTGGTGCTTTAATAAATTAAAGCTAAGTCAGTATTGGTAGGGTTAAGTCAATTAGGGAAACACTTAACCGATTCAACATGTTAACTAAACGAATGGGTGGGGTTAGGTAAACTTGGACACTTAACCAAATAAACATGTTGATTAGAAAACCCTAGTAACGGGGACCCATTTCAGCAGTAACCCACATAGATGTATCATGGTACCCTGAAACTAGGCAGGGTGGGGCACGATTGCTGGGCTGAGTATAAGCGGTCAAAACGTTGGTGGTTGGTGGGCCAGTGTATGTTCCGACGAAGTATGGGCGTGCACGTACTCCGGAGTGGAAAAATCAGGCACTGGGCATTAGTAGTATACATTGTGCATCCTAAATCGTGTCGGGTTGCCACCAGAGGGACTGATACACCCCATGGTGGGACCAGCACATGTATCTACAGACAAGCGGGGCCGAATGACACAGGATATGTATGCATGCGAGTAGGAGCCGATCATTAAGGGGATCGTTTGTTATGAACACGTAGAGCTGGTTGAACCAATGGTTAAGTAGGTGCAGAGACTATAGTAATGGGTGCGATCACATGTTCCTCTTATCTTATATTAGGGTATTGTCCTATGTTCTGTTATTACTGTCATAATCCCTTTCCTTGTTTAAATACTAGTAATCACCGAACTTACCAGACTTATTGTCTGACCCGTTTTCTTTCGTCCTCCTTTCTTCCGTTCCCCCCCAAGTCCATAGGGAGTGAATACTACAGCTTAGTCAAACTCTTTGCAAGCTTCAAGAAAGTAGATGTATGATTTGGACTCTCTCTCACCTTGGCTATGGCTCTTGGACATTATCCTTGGGAATTTATGCAGTTTTATTTTTGGTTTATGCTTCTTTATTGAATAATCAAGACAGAAATCAAGTTGTAATGTTTTGGAAGTTATTTTGAGACAAATTGATGTAACGCTTTTGTATTGAACCATGTATGCAATAAATATTTAAATTTCGCTGCTTATATTTATCTGTCTTGTAAAATTTTCTGTGTCTTGTACCTATAACCCTCCACCAAAGTTAAGGCATTCCCTATGTGAGTGACATTAACGGAGGTGGGATGTTTCAACCAAACACTTGAAGAAGAAGTTACTGATGGTGAAATCAAAGTTGCAATGTTCTCTCTGAACAGGAATTCATTTAGTGGTCTAGATGATTTTAACGCTCAATTCTACTATTCATGCTGGCCAACAATTCGAAATGAGGTATGTGGTGCAATTAAACACTTCTTTAGAAAATCCAAGATGAACATCAGTTTCAATTGTACTAACATTGTACTCATTCTTAAAGTTAAGAATGCCACTAAAGTTACTGATTATAAGCTTATATCCTGTTGTAATTCCACATATAAATGTATCTCCAAGATAATTGCTTCTAGAATGAAAAAGGTTCTGCCTTCTACCATTTCTCCCAATCATGCTGCATTTCTTCCTAGTAGAAACATTCTGGATAATGTGTTGTTGTCACAAGAGTTACTAAATAGTTATTCTAAACAGTGCATATCACCGACAACCATGTTTAAACTGGATATTATGAAAGCATTTAACCTTATGCAATGGGATACAGCAGTGAGAATTATGGGTTATATGAACTTTCCTCCTCACTTTATTTTCTGGATTCACACTTGCATCTCAACTGCTAACTTTTCTATAATTGTTAATGGGTCTGCAATTGGTTATTTTAGTAGTAGGCAAGGAATAAAGCAGGGTGATCCCTTAACTACATATATATTTATAATCGTCATGAAAGTGTTAACCCGAATGTTTAATTACAAAACCGATAATGGGCACTGCAAGCTTCATCCTAAATGCAGTGAACCTAGAATCTCTTCTCTGATGTTTGCAGATGACCTTGTTATTTTCTTGCACATTAGATTTTGAAACTATTGATACCATATTTGAAACTTTACATAGCTTCTACAAAATGACCGACTTAAAAGTGAACGTGGAGAAATCTGATATGAAAATTGCTGGCCTCGGTGAAAGCTTAATGCAGGCCATTTGTGTTAAAATTGGTTTGTTGAACAACGCTGGAACAATTTCTTACCTTGGGTTACCGCTAACCACTGCCAAAATAACTATCAACCAGTGTATGCCTCTCTTTAGCAAAATTACCTTTAGACTGAACTATTGGACTATAAGAATTCTGAGCCAAGCTGGTAGGCTAACCCTGATCAAATCAGTTGCCTTCTCAATGTAAGTTTATTGGGCTGGAACCTTTGTTCTACCAATCAAACTGATAAAAATGATACGTACAACTTTCATGAGATTTCTATAGAGAGGCAAAAGTGAAGGTAGATATCTCGCTTCTATTGCATTTAAGGAGGCGGAAAAACCAATTAGCAAAGGGTGTCTTGGGATAACAAATATGGTGACATGGAACATTGCTGCTTTCTTAAAACATATGGATAATTTCTTAAATGGAAAAGAAAGTTTATGTGTTGATTGGTCCAAAAAATACATTGTGAAAAACAAGGATTTCTGGGAAATGCAGCAACCTCAAAATATCAGTTGGACGTGGAGGTGTATATTCAAAATGAGAGCCATCTACTTGTCTATTATGAAGTACAAATTAAAGCATAACTCTGATGTGAAGATATGGACTGACCCCTGGTTAGATCAAGGACTAATTCTGTGCAGAGCATTATCTAATATATAGATTGAGATGATGGGGATAGGCAGGAATGCTAAAGTTCGTGACTACATACATAATAATGTTCTCAATTTACCAGGTACTTCTATCCCTAACATCAATCCGTTGTGGAATAGAGCCAGAACTCTTAGTATTGATACAATGAATGGAGACATGACTCAATGGGGAACTAAAGGCAACTTCTACTGAATCACGAATATTTATAATGACATGGCAGGAGTAACTGATGTGATCAATTGTAGATGGAGCAAGAAAATACGGAGCAAAGATAATCATGCAAGAGAAAACATGCTACTTTGGAAAGTGACCAAAAGGGCTTTTTCCACTAAAGAAAGGCTGCATGATAAAGGAATGCAGAATGATATGTTGTGTGTTATGTGTGGCACACAACCTGAATCGCTTGATCACATATTCTTTCAATGTGGCATGACATTTCCAGTCTAGAATGAAACGATGAGCTTAATTGAAAATAGAGGAGTTAGTCAGGTTAGTGACAATGAATAGAGAAGATTGAGGAATCAAACAAGCTAGAAAAGAGATAAAGGGAGGTTACTTTGTTATGTGCTGAAGAATATATTTATACAACATGGAGAGAAAGAAATTCTAGAATCTTTAATTCTGCAAATGCAAAGTCAAGTTTACAGTTCAGGAACACCTTCCGGATGGAACTCAGAAATGGTTTAATGCTTTTGAACTTCACATTTGATCCAGGAATTATGTTGAAGATTCAACGAATCTGAAGATTTTCTCTTATAAATATGTATTATTCTTTTTCTTCTTTGTTTCCTAGTGATTAGTGTACCGTGTTACTATGTTATCTTGTTGGTATTTAAACCAACTTAAACCGTTCACAAAGATGGATTGTTATGGGTACTTACATATTTGCACAAAAATAACATAATTTTTTATTCCATAACATCGATTACATCAGAGATTACAGGGAATATCAGAGTACTATATGCTCAGCGGAAATAACTCTCCAGCAGAATAAGAGACATCCAATCATAACTCTAGCTTCCAGTCTGAAACCAACTCTAAAATCTAAACCTGCAAACCAAACTTCTGACTGCCCGTGCAAAAATATGGGCACCCAGAGTTTAGGTGTGGGAAACAATAAACTCTAGGTCAGTCGTGGGACTGGTGTGAGATTCGAAAACATTTTCTTATTTAGGATTCATTTTAAAGTTGGATGATTCAATGGACCACGCCGCTAACGCGGAATGGGTTTACTCCATGTGAATTATCGTGCATAGAAATTCTCTATGACTTTTGAAAAATGCTTGATACGTAAAAATCCTCTTTTATTATTACTAGTGCATAGTGTGAAAACAATTTCGCAAATAAATGTGTTATTCATAGCCAGCATAATGCCTCATTCCATTATACCGACGTAATTCTGTTGTAGCAGGCTATACAACTAAAATCGTATGGGCTCATAGTGGAAATTGGATTTCCAACAAATGACCAGACAAAGGAACTTCTTTACCAAATCGATGGGTACGCCTCCAGAGGGACGCCCCGAGGACCAAATCGGGCTCTCTGCCAACACGAGGTCGGGTTGCCCCTTAACTGGGTAACTTAGAGCATGTATGAGTATATCACTTCCTGGTCATTACCAACCTTTAAACCAAGGCCTTGCAACATCAACATCCATATAAAATAGAAGTTATCCACATAGGTTAATACCTGGGCTCCATACCATATTACACCTTTTATCTAGAAGGAAATGACTACCCTTAACCTCACTGCATCTTTCTTGTTTTAGCCATTTACCGGGGTGTGAGGCTTGCCGAGGTCACGATATACACAAAGCTACGCTTAAATAAGCCATGCTTTGATCATTTATAGCTCACCACATACCTTAAGTATGCCACACTATCCATTAACAACGCATCACTGATTTCAAATATATAACCTCTAAGCTCATATGTCTTAGAGAAGGGTGTTAAGCAAGAGAATAATTCTCCGCCACCAAACAAATATATATTGATAAAATAGTGCTATGCAGTTAATAACAATGTCAGATACACAATCCATAAATGTCTGTTCTAGGTCTGAATGAAACATCATCCAAAAATCTCCAAATACACTCAGGTATCATGCCACTTATAACCTCGTTTGGTTGTACGGACCAATCTGAGACATCGACATTCAACCCAATTGATTCAGAAATTCCCAGGCTTCACTCGTTGGTATTCAAGTCTTTAATTTTTTTATAACGTCGTATTATCACTTGGAATGGTTTTCAGACTTAGACCCGATCCCGGACTTTCCAAGTAATAAGCGTACTTTAAAATCAGTAGCTATGGTCTATACAGATTTCGAATTCAAAACTCCTTCCCAACATTTATCATTTTACTTTCAATTATGGTTGGATTCATTCCCTTAAACCCCGTTTTCATCTTAACCCTTTTCTTGAATATTCAATATTCATTCCAAAAACAAAATTCATTAAATCATCATTATCCCTTTCGTTAGGTATTCAAAACCTTAATTTGGATTTAAATCCCCATTCAAATGATTGATATTTCAAATATAAGTTTAAAACAGAATTTAATCGACTTATATTTGACATCGATTCCCCAATACGGGCAAACACCATTAGAATTTGGGTATGAATATGGTTTGCTATTTCTGATAGTATTCTTCCAAACCTGGGATTGAATATCTTACGATAATTTCTATCCTAACTCGTTTCCTTTTAAATTCAACTTATCATATCTTACTTATAATTTAAATAAACTTCATACCATTCATTTTAACCTCTTTTAAAATCTCCCAACACATTTAACAAATCCTTTTTCATAATGGATCATGGTTTCTAATTTTCAAATTCCAATCATTTTCAAAGAAATAGTTTAATAACGTTAAAAACATTACTAAATGGTGCTGCGAAATGGTTATTTAACCAACTAGATCCAGAATCATTCCAAATTCACATAATTTAACTCAAATCACTTTTAAATAATAAAATATGATTTATCATATTTTTCTGGATTTTTAAATAATTTTTATAAGTCCATTTTATTCGATTTTCCATAATGGTCGTCGAACTGCGCATATAGCGACCTTTTCAAATTTTATTTTAACCATAACTTGAAAACCATACTATGGAATTTGAAAATTCCTCTTTTATTCAAAAACCATTATCAATAGAAATCCGTCTTTTTTCGTTTCACGTCAATTTGCTTTAAAGCGTTCAAGTTACAACCATTTGAAATTTGAAATCAATACTATCGAGCTGTCGTTACGCAACGCGTTCAATTCATATAACATTTAAATAAAATCGTTCCATTCCTTTTCCAAAATAAATTCCATTTTCATAACTTAACATAAAACCATATTTGAAATTATACTTTTATATTTAAATTTACTTCTAAATTTAAACAGTTTCAAATTTAAATTTCAAATACTATTTTGAATTAGCCATCCCGTTCGTCGGATCAGTTAGGGATAGTCAGGGAGAGCAGGAATCTATATTTTCCAAACTCAAGCCTAGACACCATCCTCTCTGTCATCCTGGAACGTTCTGTTATATATTATTATTATTATCACCATTGAAAAAGACGTTATCAATAGTCGATATTAATTTAAAAGAATAAATCGTCCATTCCTTTTTAAATGAAATTAAAATTTCATACTTTAATTATTTCACTTTTTCAAAATAATACATTTTCCCGCATTATCAATAGTCATTATATAATAATGAAATCAATTATTTGTATAAAACAATATTTAAATTTATATCCTTTTCTGATCTAATCTTCAAAACCCTATTCAATAACGCATTATCGTTCTTTAATCAATTTGATTTGAAAAATAATTTTAAACTCAACTTTAAAACAATCTTATTTTAATAAATAAATCCTCACTTATATGGAAGGAGAGTTTAAATCGATTAACCGTATAATCACATAGCTACGGTGTATATGTGAATTCATGCAATCTGAATTAACCGAATAATTTAACCAAATAGACAAGCACAACTTCATCCATTGCAACCACAATAATTAAAATAATTAATTAACTGTGCGCAGAGTGTTACCATCAATAACGCTCAGTGTTTACGGTGTTTTTCTAACTACATGAACATCCATTGTACAAACAATAACAACCATTCATAACAATTCATTATCATTAGCTAATTAAAATTAACGACTAATTATATATAACCATAATAACTAATTTAAAATGAACTTAAATTAGAATCTCACCTTCATGCTTTCCAATTTAACCGTAACATCATTCTTAACTGCGAATAGAGCCTATAATGATCACATAGACTATGTACACTCTTTGCAGACGTTGTGCACACTTCTTTTCCACTAGTGTACACCTTAAACACTTGAATTAATTACTGAAAGAAAGAGGTAGGTTGTTTGGTTGGAGTGTGTTTGGACCTTGCGTATGGTTTTATGAGGTCCTGCAACAACTTTTGGTGTTTGGGAAAAGGAGCTTACTGCGGAGAGTGGGGAGAACAGAACGTGAAGTGTCGGACTGGGCGATGGAGTGGATGGCTTGCAGGCTATATTAAAAGAGGAAGTGTGCTGCTCTTGGAAGAGCGACGCATCTACTATAGGAGAGTGACGGTGCAGAAGTAGTATTGAAAGGGAAGGCTGAGAGTAGTGGGGAAGAAGGAGGGTACGACTGTTGCGGAATGGAGTGATGTGCGGATGGGTAGTGGAGAGTTGAACTGTGGGTGTAAAGGTGGAGGCGGCTGAGTGAGAAGTGGACTGGAGTGGTTGCAGTTGGGGATGGAAGTGGCGGTTTTGGGTGACTGGAACTGACGTGAGTGTTGGAGCAAGGAACAAGGTGGAGCGTATGGCACAGGAAGTAGTTGATGGAGAGGGAGGAGCTACAGACTAGAGGAGTATGTTCTGGAGGTGGTGATGTTGTCTTAGTAGTGGATAGGTGTGGAACTGTTGTGGGAGAAAGAATAATGGAGCAAATCAACGTATGAAAGAAAAAGAACACGGTGGAGCAAGAAGAAATGAAACAGTGGAAAAGGAAATGCGGTGGAGTGAATACGGTGTGGTGCTGAAAAATGGTTGTGTGCAAACTAAGGGTGTGTGCGTTCTTTTAAACGTGAACATAAGGGTTAATTTGTACAATTAACCAAGGACACTTGTCCTCTTATAATATTCTCCTTCATGCACTGTTACACTTATGAAGACACATGGTGTCATATAAATACTTCTTAAATGCATGATAGACAAATAATAGTGTATTTATTTAATTATAAGAATTTTAATTTTAGTAACATTCTACTAACAATTATAAGTGTGATTCCTTTTAACACTTATTACAATATAAAGTAACACTATACTTTATTTAACACATATAACAATATAATTATGAATTTTACTCAAAATAAATCTTATAAAATACATAAACACTATACGTTATTGAATATAATTTATCTTTATAAAAATCATTACATCTTCATAAATCATCAATATTAGATAATAGTATTATGATAAAATCTTATAAATTAAAAATATCCTTAAAATAAGTTTCCAATTACAAAATAACACTTATTAAAATAGAAAAATTATTTATTCAAACTAATAAAAAGAATTATTATATCAACATTTATATTTAAACCTTATTAAATCCAAAATATATTCATAAAAATCCCAAAATTAAATTTTAAACTTATCTAAAAATTCTGGGATATCACATTCTGTGTCTCCGGTACATTAATAAAGTGGTCGGGGTCCACTCATCCCTGTCGGACTTGCCAAAAAAAAGAGATTCTTTGATTTAAAATCAATTTATTAAATACTGACATAAAAATACAACTAATAGGGTTTAAGATAGACTTATAGTAAATAACATTTCAAACTATAAACTAAACTCAATTGAAAATTTATGATTATTAAACCATAATCTATTGAAAGCAAATAATAATTAATCTTAGTTTAATCTTAATTAAAGCAATTAACCAAAAACCTATTCAATTAGTGATTAATAAATAATAAATCTTAATTAATTAATAACTGATTAAATAGTTAAAATTGATTAAATAAATTTTATTTAGTAAGACTTGATTAAATAAAATTAATCATAATTAAAGCTTAATAAGTAATTGAAAATTATTTAATTGCATTAATCATAATTAACTTACTAATTGGTCGTTTAAGTACTAATTACTTTCTTAATTGATAATTAACTATTAATTAAATAATCATCTCCAACTACTATTAAAAGATAATTGATTAGCAATTAATATTTTGTCAGATTAAATTAATAAGCCTTTACTGCTTACCTAGTTAATTATTAATTAACATACTAATTATTACAATTAAATATTTAAAACTTAATTACCTCTCGTTAGTCATCATTATTAAGTTAAAGCATCAATATTAAGTTTATTAGTCATTTTTTCCCTAAAAAGTGAGTATAAAATTTTGATTCTACCAAAATGCGGTTTTGAAGTAAAACTGCATTCATGGGGACTATTGCTATGGATGCAGTTTTAGAGTTTAGTAACTAATAAACATTTCAAAACCATTTCTTATTGACTTAACTAATTTTGTTATAAAAAAATAGAAAATGAGAGAAAAATCAAACAATTTTAAACTTTTATAACTTCTTTACTTTATACTAAAACAAATAATTAGTTTTAAACCAAAAGATCTTAACTTCTTAAATATAGTCAAGTTGTTAATCTCAATATACAACGTTACATTCACGATGTACTCATGCTACAACATATAACATCATATCATAATATAATTAAGGCAATATCTTTACACTAGCTTTTCATTTAGACTCAAATTCAAGTATAATTTCCAAGCATACCAACAACCTTGACATACAAAGTATACAACCATAATAACTAAGCAATAGTGCACAAGCATATAAGAAAAATTTACGCAACAACATGATTAAACTTTGAAATTTAAATCAAATATTTTACTCATTGAACTTACTGAAATCCAAGCTAATTGAAGAAGACCTTGAAAGTAAACTTGCATTTTCTTTGGCTTTGGTAAAAATTGGATTTTTGAGTGTTTTGTGTGAATGGATTTGAGTAGGGCGAAGTTTGGTTTGTCCTTTGGTGGAGAGGGGTTAGTCTTTGATGTTTTATAGAGAAGGGTGCTTGAAAGCAAAGAAACAAGGAAGTAATGTAAGTGAATAAAACAAGATTTGGTAAAGGTTTTTATGTGGAAACTTAAAATTTTAAAATTTTAGAAAGTTAACACTAAAATGTTTTGAAATTCAAAAAGAGATGTTAAAGTTTATAAAAAAGAATGGAAGTTAAATGAGAAATAACTAGAAAGTGGAAATTTGTATTTAAAAAAACACTAATAAATTGAAATTACTATAATGCCCAAGGTACATACCATTCTTTAATTAAGTGAAAACTCACTACTACTTAGAATTATCTTTTCAACATCACTTTACACCTTATTTTATTTAATTTTACACCTAAGATATTATTTTACATCTAATGTACTTATGCTTTCTCTTATTTTATTGAAACAGAAGTAAATGGAACGTGTTGCATAAATCTTAATTTAAACTTAATTAAACCTAACTAGTTATGTTCTAGTCTTGATTAAGTTGATATGTGTATGCGTGTGTGTATCTGCGCATGGGCGCATATTAGTATCAAAAGGGTTAACAACCTTTTCGACAAGTTTTTGACGTTTGAATGTTGAAATTTTTGAAAACTTTTCCAAACACATTTTGCGTTTTCCTTTGACATAAATATTCCTGTACGCTAATTTTAAGAATCAATTTACCATCATTCATTATAAATAAGGATGGTTGTTTTGAGTTGTAAATACATTAAATAAATAAAGGTATAATTAAATACCTATATTCGATGGGGTCAAATTCTGGGTTGTTACACTCACCTCCCATTAAGATAATTTCATCCCGAGAATAGAAAACAAGGAGATAATCCAATATACATACATATATATATATATATATATATATGTATATGTTTGTATGTATGTATATCATGGAAACCATAAAAAAGGTATAACATCCGATACACGCTAGTGAAAATAACTAACTCGGCTAACATTAACTCAGAATAGGTTTCGCTCACATGATCCACAGTCTCCCAAGTACAATATATGGGATCTTCACTCCACTGGATTTTAACTATCTTCAATATCTTATTTCTTATCCTCTTTCATCCTGATCTACAATATGAATTGGATTTTTGACCACGGTAGAGGCTGGTTCAATCTACAAATCATCTTGAATCGAAGGTTCCATAATGAACAATGGATCATGAACATACTTCCTCAAATGAAACACGTGAAATACATTATGGATGTCTGATGTTATTTCAGGTAATTCAACTCTATAAGCGAGCAATTTGATCCTTTTAACAATCTTAAAAGGTCTACTTAATTTGTTGCTAATTTTTCAGTCTAAATCTAAGAACCCATATAATCGGTGAAATCTTCACAAATACAGTCTTTAACTTAAAATTTGAAATCCCTTCATATTTTATTATTATAACTCTTTTGTCAATCCCGGGCTTCCTTCATCCATCTCTTTATCACCTTCAGCTTCTCTGTATCTTCTCGAATCACATCTGATCCAAGCATTAGTCGATCACCAGTCTAAACCCAACATATCTATGACTTACATGGATGTCGTGACACCCCACGTCCGTTAATGTCACTCACCAAGGGAATGCATAAGTTTTGTGAAGCGTTATAGGTAAACAGACACAGAATAATTACAAGAAAGATATAAATAAGATAGCAGCGGAAATTTAAATTTTTATTTCAAACATAAATCATAATACCGTGGTCTACAATACCATAAGTCATAAAAACCATTACAATAAAATAACTTCTGTCTTGCACCATCAGAGTACATAGATATATAAAAAGCATAATTCCCCAATTGAAAGAGTTAAGCCATAGTAGAGACAAAAACTTGAGCTATACTTCAGAAGTAGCTCCTACCAAGATGATATCTGAGTCCTGACTAAGCCTGAGTGTTTCCTCCCTGAGAACCTGGAGGGGGGGATGGAAGAAAGAAGGAGAAACAAAAGGGTCAGACATAAAGTCTGGCGAGTCTAGTTACTTTTAGCCAGTAAATAAATAAAAGTAACATGATAAGCATATAAACTGGATAAGAGAGATCACTACACAAATGGCAGGTGTGACAAGGCAGACAAAGTAAGTTGTATACACTTCTCTATTGATTACTCTGCACTATTACTAGTATAATTAAAATGAGATGATCCCTTCCACTATAAATGGGTAGACTTAGGGCATACGTCTGAGTGTACCCTAACCACTACCCTAGTCGATCAGCTCCCTACTCTGTAGATATCCTGTGTTGGCCCCACAGTAAGAGGTATCACTTCCTAAAGTGGCAACCCTTCATTTCCCAAGATGTGCACAACCATATCTACTGGTGTTATGGTCGTCTTATCCCCCTCTGCTCGGCTCATGCACGCACATGGCCCGATCGGTTTGCGCCGCCCACACCGTCCGTTTCATTTGGATCTCTTATAATCAATTAGTAAGCATGCCCTTTCTCTGCCTAGCACGGAGTACTTTATTTGATACCTTCTCCGGGTTACTGACTGAAATGGGTCCCACACAATCTAATACAAGCTCTCCCCTTTGTCCACTAGGTTTTTCACTGACTATGTATACCCTTAGGTGTCTTTAATTACATAGCCCTATGTCAGTTATGCTTACCCTAAAGGGTGTCCTTAATTACATAACCTTATTGGGTTAAGTTCGTGGGCCTATATGTAAATATTACCCACCCCCTCTATTTTACTTAACCCACCCACTACCCATCCAATTTTACTTAACCCTAACTTAAGTTCATAATCATACAATCCATATGGATTAAATTAGGTTAAGCAGTCCAATTCATTACCATGTCCAATTATGGTTGTAATGGGCTAGACCTCCCACATTAGGCCTACAATGTGTGGATGTTGGATATATCGGTCAGGTCCGGGCAGCCTTATTCCACAGTTGGGTCTAACCTCGTGTCTTAGCCCGATTTATATTTGCACACTTAGGCCTCTCGCATTAGGTTCTACATTAGTGGCTGCTGGATATGCCGGTCGGGTCCGGGCAGACTTCCACCACTAATGCAACCTAACCTCGTGTCATAAGTGCAATTTCTCTTTTTATTCCCATTTGAATTATATGTCCAATAATGTTAATATTCTAATTATGCCAATATTAACCCTTCTCCCCGTTCCCAAACTAGCGTACTCATAAACTGGCGGCATCCTGGCGGCATCCCTAGGCTAAACAATAGCGTAGTCACAAATGATAATAGGGAAAATAATGTGAATATAACTAAAGTGATCATCTTGGCGTAAACATAAACTAGCATGATAATAGGGTGAATGGACATGTAATTAACATCATAATAAGATGGACATAAAACTGATGAACTGGTGGCTGTCAATTGATTCTAACATAACTATGATATCATAATAAGCATAGTAAGATCTAAATTAGCAATTTAGATGTCCAATTGGATTAGATCTAACATGATAACACAAGGTGATAAATTAGATCACATAATTCTGATCTAGAGGTTAAAGTAGATCTAACACCATTAGAATGACATAATAGCATGTTTAGATCTAAATATAGGTTCTCATGTCCAATTTACAAATTATCTAAGTTGATCGCAATATGACAGGTGAAAGGTGATTTTCATAAAGAATTGGATCTAACCAATGTTAAAACTGTCCAAAATAACAGTTTTACATTCACCATAATATAGTTACAAGTCAAGATCCACACAGGTAACACAATGGAATAATCGCAATTGCATTAGATCCAAAAGTGTAGATCTATTATAACATAGTATAAGAGTTAACAGTAGCATAGATCCACAGTTTACAACATATCCAATTCACAGTCTTTCACAATTTACTTTTATTTATCTAAACCTAAAAGCAACTAGAAACTCACAGCGTTAGGTTTAGAGAATTGAGAAAGAACGGATCTTGAATTTCTGAATTTGATTTGAAAAGTATGTTGTTGAAGAAAACGGTTCCGTCTTAGTTCGTATCCCGGCAGCGTATGGTCTCCATGATTTCCGATGAAGAAAATAGGAGAATAGGGCACATATATATAGCTGCTAGACCCCCTGAAACCGAGTGCCACGTCAGCCCTAGGGGTGTCGACACCCCTGTGGGTGGGTCGACCCATAGGTCGACACCCCTCTAGGGGTTGACCCCCTAGAGCGGGATTTTTGCCGCCTTGACGAATTTTTCAAATTCGAACTGGTCTGGATAAAATTCTGACTCATCTCTAACTCATGCGTATATATAATCTTTCTACACATATACAAACTTAAAACCCTCATAACTTCTTCATACGTTGTCTGTTTTATGCAAACCAAATTTCTATCCTAACCAGAATTTCGAGACGAACGCAATGGTGCAGTCCCTTTCCTCTAACTCTGAAAATTGAATTAATTATTATTTATTTATCATCTTTAACATTGTTAAAAATTCGGGGTGTTATAGATGTCTATAGAGAGATCGTCATAGAACCAAGCCAGTGCTTACTTTATAACTATTGTTGTAGGAGAAATCCACCAAGTGAAAATGATTTTTCATGATCCCCCAAAATCCAGGATAATGCTTTCAAAAGACTTTCTAGAATCTGATTTACCCTTTCGGTTTGTTTAGCCATTTGGGGATGGTATGCCATGCTCAACCTTAGCTTTTATCCTAAAGCTACTTGTAATGCCTCCAAAATTAAGGAGTTAATAAAAGATCTTGATTGCTCACTGTACTTATTAGAACTCTATGCAATCTAATAATTATCCTCATATAAATGTCTACCAATGAAGCTGCACCTCTTGTTGGCTTACCAGAGTAAAATGAGTACTCTTTGGTAATTGATCAATAATGACACACACACCCCCCTTCATTCCCTTTTCTAGTTTTGGATATCCTTCTAATATCATTTCCCATTTCCAAATTTGGATTTCCAAAGGTTGAATTAACCAGCTTCCTTTTGGTGAGCGCCATTTGTCTATTGATAGATCAAACATCTACTGACAAAGATTAAGATATCCTTCTTCATCCATAGTCACCAAAATACTCGTTTCATATCCGTACACCTTACTTACTCCAACATGAATTCTCAACTTAGATTTATGGCATTCCGTTAAAACTTCTTTTCTAAGATTATTCAATTTAGGAACACATAAACTTCCATTAATCCTCAAAATACTATGGTCAGCCAACTTAAAACTCTAACTCCGACCTTCTTCGGTTCCATGAATAATTTCTGCTAGAAGACTATCTTCCCTTTTCTTGCTTAGTGTCCTCTTGAAATGATTTGGATTAACTTCCAAGAGAGACAAAACCGCATTCCTTCTTAGAGCGTATGCCACTACATTTGCTTTTCATGGTGTGTAAATGATATCCAAGTCATAAGCCGCTAGAAACTCTAACCATCGTAGTTGTCTCAAGTTTAGAACCTTTTAAGTGAAATGATATTTAAAGACTTATGATTTGTGAAGAGCTCGAACTTTACACCTGTTTAAAACAGGAAATCTTACTTACTATAATCCTTAAAGGTTTAAGAAATATATCTATATGGAATAAAAGAATTCTTACCCAACAAATAATGCCTCCACATCTTCACTGCTAACAATATAGCTAACAGTATGGCTATCAATGAATACCCTAAAAATCTGATATCCATCTGAATCCATATCAGAAAATATGAAAAATATCTGTTATCCGACATTATTTGAAAAACGGATACAGATATCCAATATCCGAAAAGCTTTTCGGATACGAATATGGCTTATCCGCAAATTATCCTTACGACTAATTGATGTAATATATATATAACTCAAAACCGAAAATTAGAGTTAATAATTATTCTGTAATTATTAGATGTAAATTTTTGTCCATTTTTAGTGAAAAATGATAGTTTTAGTGTTAAATTTTGGAATATTTTGGATATGCTTGTGGATATTAGTATAAAACAATGTTTCATTGTTGCTTTTCTTTATTTTCTGGTTTTTTTACAAACATTAGTATAAAAATTATTCCATGTTGATCTAACCTATTCATTTATACTCTTAAATTTATTAATTCCAGGCGAAGCGGATAAATATCTGATATCCGTCTATATCCGAAGATTAAGTGGATACGGATATCCAATTTTCGAAAATTAAACAGATACGGATATTTGATATTTGAAAATAATTTTGGATATAGATACGGATATGGCACTATCCGTATCCGGAAGCATCCATTGACAGCCCTAGCTAACAGCTCCAAATCAAGCATTACATAATTATTCTCATGAGGCTTTAACTGTCTACTTGCATAACCTTTAACTTCCCATGATGCATCAACACTACATCCAAACTTACTATACAAGCATTATCTAAAATACTTCTAGAAGCAGAGGTTCTGCTGGAATAAGAAAGGCCATGGAGGAAGCCCTTCGTAAAATTTGTGATTTTTTATGTTATTTCTAGATTAGTAATTATGTAGGGAAGTTTAGACAGTTAAATAGATTTAATTTGCAAGTTTAAATTTTTATAGTTATTTACAATATATATGCATTAAGATTTTCTGTAAAGTTACTGTAATTTATTTACTGTCTATGCCTATTTCTCTCTAGATATTTGCTATTTATAAGTAATTCTCCTTCTCCGACCCCCTTCTCTATTGTGCTTTATTTACAATACGGGCTATGCCCTATTTTATTTGTTTTGTTTATTTTTGAGTCTTGGCCTTGTGAGTAGCCTAGAACATTTCCCTTTTTCTTTTAGCGTTGAGCCTAGGCCTTTATTGCTATTTTGCGTTAAAATTGGAATAATGTTGAAATTGAATATGTTAATGATATTTTTCATCAACACCGGAGATAGGCCAATAAGAATGGACCTAAGGGAAATATGGGTTGTTTAGCCTTTGCAAGTTTTGGTCAGACTACTGCTCCTAGATGTCAAGGCCTTGAGGAGAAGGATCGCTAGACGCCGCTCTCAACAAAGGACTCAACGGATGTTAGAAAGAGATTTCCATCCCAAGCTCGTGGAAAGATCTTAACCTATAAGGAGGACCTAGGATTGTATGATGGGTTTAAACCTATGGAAAGAGGTGTTTCATCCAATCTGCGGAAAGGTTTGGACAAGAATCCAAGCATATGTAGGAAGCAAACAGTAAATCATAGCAATGATAACTAAGAAATAAAATGATAAACCCAAAGGAAAATACTCTAAGTATAGATGCAGTCTTTATTAGTTTTTGATTTAGAATACATGAACAGAATAGAAGAAATCCTCCAATTGATTATGTCTTAGGGTTTAGAGAGAGGGAGTACAAGAATTAGAATGAGAGGATCCCCCTAAAATGTGACCCATGGGTTCTTATTTATAGAGAATTCAAGGCCCCTTCCGCTATTGGGCTATTGGTCCTACAAGTGACTTTGTCGACCGCTTTTCTCCTTGGTCTTAGATGTTTGGCTTCCTGCCACTTTTGTGACGCTGGTTATGGCCTCTGAAACGAGGATTCTGGTCGATCAGGGCTTCTTTGGGATTGAGATGAGCTTGTTGATGTGGCGACTTTTGGACAACATTTGAACTTCCGGTAGTGGCTCCCGAGTGTAGGCTCTCGGACGTAAGTTTCCAGCTGTAGGCTTTCGGCTTTCTCGTATATACTTAGAGGAGCTTGTCCTCTTGATGTATGTGGATAGTTGCCAGTTGGCCTTCCGATGGAGCTTGTCCTCTTTATGTATCTCCGCTAGGTTCCGGTTGGCCTTCCGATGGAGTTTTTGGGGTGATCTGGTCTTCCGAAAGGTAGCTCTTAGTGACGTGTTGTTGTCTATCAATGTGGCCTTTCGGCGGCAGATGTTTCGGAAGCTGGTTCTAGATAATCTCTTATGTACTTATGGCTTGATTCTTTTGATGCCTTCGCCTCCTAATATATTGGTATTAAGCAAGTTGATATCGATAGCCCATCCGGACTTCGATGAGCGGAGCTTCTGTCTTGCTCTTTCTTAATTTCTGACTTAGATGACCTTATGCTATAGAACTCCATGCCGAATAGGCCCTATCGGATGAACCCTACCGGATGAACTTTGTTGGCATTCTGTACACTTTGAGCTTCTTCCTTCCGGGAAGGTGCCAGTTTATGCTGTTCTCGGATCGTTCTTTCCATCTTTCGGTTCTTTCTATTATTTAGCTTATTGTTTTCGAAAGGTTCCTCCGTATTGTATTCCTCCGATACCCCTTCACCGCCAGCTGGTTTCAGAGTTAATTTTGGTAGTAACATTTGCACCCCTAATGAAGGGGTGTTTTCGACTTTTCAAGTCAATCTTTTTGTCTTTTCCGAAGCGTCACTTCAGAGTCTTTTGATCTCCCTTGATCGGAGGCGTTAATTTATCTTTGTATGTACAGTTCAGATCGGTCTAGGAATTTGAACATTAATTCTTCTTTTCTTCTCGTTTTCGCCTTTCACCTGCAAATCAAATCCTCAAACAAGATTACTGTTTCTCTAAGAAGCTGCTCAAACTTATCTTTTTGAAAACCCAAGCTCGATTCTTTGTGAGTATTTTACTTCTCATATAAGTCGTAATCTTAGTTACGTGCCAAAATTACCGGGGGAGTCGACTAGGATTATGTTAATAATAAAATAGGTTTAGGCAATAAAATTTCTCTTTTCATCATGATTAATGTCCGGCATTAGCGGCCATCTGTTTCGTATGTTACTTTGTTTAGGAAAATACAATACACAACACAAGATACACAAGAAAGAAAACGATTTTCCCACAAATTAAGGTCCTATGCCATTGATACGAAATGAAATGACTCTAATATAATTGGAGCAAATTTTCCTTCATTGTTTGTATTTTGCTTAAGTTTTCGATGATAATGCTGAATATCTAATTCCGACGAAATCCCACTATGGTGCTAATGGTGGTAGGGTATGCGTTTTCCTTGCTATTAAAAACCTAAATGTCTACTAACAAAAGTACATTATGCATGATCCTTTTTGCATTCAATATCTGAGTTTGGTTCATCTTATGACAAATCGAGCCTTTTGTGAGCAATATATAGTAATACTCTACTCATTCATAAATGTTATTCATGCAATTGTGCAAGAAGTATATATGTACTAATGGTACTGTGATGGAATGATATAACCTGGCAGAATCATGTCTAGCAAAAGTCCTATTAAGGCGAAGGCCAAAGATTCCAAGGTCTCACGTCCTAAGAAAGAATTTGCTCCAAAGCCATCCTTAATTACTTCCCAACGTTCCGTGAAGGTCATATTGGATAGTTTCGGCATATCAGGTATTGATGCCATCATAGCTTCTTCTCCAAATTCCCTCAAGAACCCTCCAGAAGGGTATTTCGCGTATTCAGCAATTCACATCTGGCATGGAGGCTTTCTTCCCTTCCCACCTTTTCAACACAAGCTCTTAATTGATTTGAAAGTTGCTCCCATTCAACTCTCACCCAATACGTATACAACTCTCTTGTGCTTGGAGGCCGTGGCACTTGTATCCAGTCAGAATTCTTTAAGCCCCAAACTCGTTCGTCATATGGTCCGATTTTGTAAAAGTTCAAAATCGCCGATATGGAGGGAGGATCCCGTAAGGAAACTGGTTACCGATAGCATTCGCAAAACTAGGCCGTGGGAAGACCAATTTTTTCTTGTCAAATGCCCTCTCGGCATATCAGGACAATTTGTTTATGATGGTAGGCTTTATGTTTTGGAAAGTAAATGTTTTGTATTTGTGGATTTCGTTTATCTTTATCTTCCTCTTATCGCAGAACCCCCTCTAAAGATATGATTTTAACACCGGAGGAAGCTCAAGTTGTAGAGACTATCTTCACGGCACCAGTGGAGCACATGTATCGGTCATTCCTCTTAACCACCAACAGGATTTGTCAATATGGTTTGATTCCCCCTAGACAGGAGATACTGGGGCAACCTCCCATCCAATTTTCTGGTCCTAAAGGACTATTGTTTAATTCTAGCTCATTCAATGTGGGCTCCCCCATCCATCGAGGTGATTCGGATGAAACTGTATTTTTGATCAGACAACGTTTGCCATTCTTTCTCTTGCTCCCTTGTTATTGTCATTTTACTAATTTAATTCCTCTTTGTCTAGGATCTTCAACTTCTCAGGATACGTCTGCCCTTGCAGCTTACAACCGATCTAGTGCCCAAGCCGTAAAGAGGCTCGCCCATACCGATATTGAATCACCGTCAAAGAAACCCAGATATGATAAGTCAGTTAGCTTTACAGAAGACATCGTTGTTGTCCACGAAAATACGGTAGACCTTTGATCCTTCCACTATTGATGATGACCAGGTGGTCAATGTGGATGCTTTCCCCGATATTTCACTGAAAGGTAAGTCCGTAAGCAGCCCTGTTCTTCCCAATACTTTCAGCGAGTTAGGCGGAAAAGGGCCTAGTCTTCCGATGTATTCCTTTTCTCAGCCTTCTATCTCTCCTTCACCTCCTTTGCCAGTCTTTGATTTCGATAGGATTGTGGGTCTTGCTCTCTCATCTCTCGAAGTTGCTAATATCAAGCCGACTTCTTTACCTTTAGGTTCAAAATATTTTCACCTACAGTAAATCAGGGACCAACTTTTGGTATTGAATATTGTTTTTTTAGAAGCTTAATTCATTTTCTTTCCTTAGATAATGAAGACTTGGTATCTACCCCGAGGGATGGCTTCTGCTTCAGCGGCGGAGGTCAATGCCCTTAAGGAGGAGAACAGGGCGTTGACGGATAGGGTCAATATTTTGTTGCGGGAAAAGGCCGAGAGTGACATGAAATATAATGAGTTAGCGAGCTTGCTGGAAGAGGAGAGAAAGGCCAATATTTTTTTGGTAGGGCAAGTCGAAGATCTTAAGAAAGAAAAGTCAGAAATGGAAATTGATCATGCCGCTGAGTTGTATAGGATGAACACCAAGCTTTCTACTGCGAAGAGAATAATTTATGAGGCTAATGACAGAGTTACCAAATTCCTAGACATTCATCTTAATAACCTAGTCATGGAATATTATCAGGACGCCCTCATCCTTGCCTTTTCAGATAATTATAAGAGGCTTCCGAAGTTTGATTTTTCTTTAATTGAACCCTCTCTCCAAGATAGGGTTTTTGAAAAGATTGAGCAAGTGAGGCGGAAGCATAAGGTCCCTTCGATGGATAAGATAAATCTCGCATCTCTTTTATTTATTGAAGAGTTTTCCGAGGACTACGAGGAAGAGGTAGAGGAGGAAATTGTAGCGGAAGAGGAAACAAAGGAGGATATGTGTCGGTGAGGTGGAAACGAAAAGGGTGACGGAATGTCTTCTTCAGCAATAGAGGGGTTACCTGATGATGGAAGGAACATTTCTGGTTCCGCTAGCATTTCACTTTCCTACGGTCCGGCAGAACCACCCTCCAAGGCTCATGGATCTTTGAATTCTAGTAGCAGAGAAACTTCTAACCGATCTGATATTGATGTTACTCAGGTATGGTTTTCGCTCTCGGAATGTTTTTCTTCTTCTTGAGCTTTTGTAAATGACTGGTCTTTTCATGTTGCGGCAGTTATCTTCTTCCCCCAAGATGTAAGCTATACTATTGCTTTAGTCCCTTTGTTTGAAAATGTGGAGAGGGATTTGTTCTGCAATCAAAACAATTCTAGCAGAGAGTTTCAAGAATTATTATATGAAGTGTTTTTAACTTATTCGCGAGTGGCATTGATTTTCTGAAACTTGGTGGTTTGTGATGTTGTATTGGTATGTTATGCGGGCATTATACGTATGTATATATGAATGTATACAGACCGTGTTGTTATGCGGGCATTATACGTATGTGTGTATGAATGTATACAGATCATGCAGTTGTCTTTCTTTGGAATATATTATGTTACCAATACATACTTGATGTCTGTGTTTTTTAATATATTTTACAATATTTCATCCTATTTGTGACTAAGAGGATCAATTCCAGACCCCCTCTTCACAATTTAGAGGGGAAACTTCGAACATCGTTGGTCTTAGAATATTTTTGAGAGCCTTTCGGGTTATAAAAAGATGTATTATCTTCAAAAGATAATCACCACGAATCTTCGGGAACAAATGTCCTATTTGGAAAAACAACTAATGGAGAAAGACGAGATTATCTATAATTTGAGCATAGGCTAGCAACAAAATCCCCCACTAATTCTGATGCAGAGGTGGGCAGGCTATACTAACAGATTGACAAGTTAGAAAACGAACTAAGGAAAATTATGATTCCTTGGAATTCGCCTTAGAAAACCCAGATTCAGAATGATATATTTTTCTTGTATGTTTCTAATATATATCCCTCTAAGACAGTGACTGTGTTTATGTAACGGTTTATGTTGGGACTTCTAATGGGCATGCCTGTGTGTTGTGTGATGTGTATGATGTACTTCTTTTTGTTGGAAACAAGGCCATCATGCCATAGGGTGTTGTAATCGGTAGGAGACCTACTTGTGATTGATGTTAGTAAAAAGACTTTTCTTACATAGCAGGCATTTTTGGGAAAATACTCATCGTAAGGCTTTCTAGAAAAGGTGTAGCCTTAGTTATGGAACTTTATCAGAAATATTTGGGATCTTTTCCCTAGTTCCTTCTCGAACTTATGTTTTAATGTGCCATTATTTCTTGGGTTGTGTAAGCAGCGGGTATATAAAAGAAATAAACTGATATACCTAGGAATTAAAGACACTTCCCTGAGCAAATGGGAGGATCGTAAGCTTATCCTTAGTGATAGCGGAAGTGTAATCATGAACCATATTCAAATTGCTGAGATGGCCAAATGACTCCTTTTTGTTTGGATTTGAGCTCATTCTGGCTTGGGTATCTGTGGCGGGATCCGAATCTCCTTCCTGGTTGTAGTTTCTCCTAGATCATCCCAGGTTTGGGTATCGAGGTAAGACCTGGACCACTTTTGGTACGCGTGTGCGTATTTGATTCGACCCAAATTCTAGTTATTTAAGGTAAGTGACTGGAAATACGCTTCTGATATTCGTTAGGAACTAAATCAACCCAGATTCGGGTATCAGTATAGAAGATCTGAACTAACCTTGGTTCAGGTAATTAAAGATTGAAGACCGGGAATCCCCTTCCGATACTTAAATAGAAGTCCAGAAATAACCCTTATTCGGGTAGTTAAAGATTGAAGACTAGGAACCTCCTTCCGGTATTAATGTTTTGGTATCTTGCTTGGATTTGATAAGTGAAGCAAAGGTTGTGCGTGCTTCCTGAGCCACCTTCTGGGCTCTTGATGTCAAAGCAGAGGATGTACGTGCTTTGTTGGCCACTCCCTGGGCCTATGCGTCCGTGTGCGCTTGGCTAGGTTATCCACAAGCAAGGCCCAGGGACTTACCCGACCTCCCTCCAGGAGGCGCCTTATCTGCGCCGCCACGACCATTTCTGGTGTAAAACGGAGGCTTACGCTTTTGATGCTTTAACCTATCCCCTTCTGATTTAGGCATGGAGAAAGACTAACACATCGTCCCCCTCCGGTGGATGCCTCGTCCTGACCAATTTTGGTGATGATAAGGGTTTTATCTTTTTTTCCAACTTGACCCTTTTTGGGTTTCTTTTGAGCTACTAGAAGGAGGGTCTTCCATACCCTTGGACATGTTTAATAATCCTTTTCCTAAGGATTTTAGTTGAACTTAATCTGATCTTTTCATAAATTCTCGTAATTGTCCTTGATTGATGAATTTGACAACTGTTTCCTCAAGGAATCTGCAGTGATTAATTTCATGTCCATTCGTCATGTGGTAATGGAAACAGGATCTTCCTGTTTTCCTTTCGTATTTGGGCTTTTTCTTTGTGAGTAGCCAATAGTTGAGTTCGCGTTTGGTCAGGAAGTAAATGCTTTCTATTGAAGTGGTGAGGTAGTATCCTTTGGGTGATCCTGGCATATACCCCTCTTCTCGCCACTAGGGTTTAATCCATTTGTGACCCAACTTTTTTGTTGTACCTATACCTTTGTTCCTTCTTCCCAAAGTATATTGAGGTTGGGGTGTCAACCTTTCAAACCATTTGTCGGTGAAGCGGTTAATATCATTCATTATCTCTTACTCAAATATCATTCCTTTGACTTGCTTGTGAAGAGTTCTTCTTAGATTAGAGAAAACATTAGCATCCTTTGATGTAGATCCATTTGGAGGAGGTGCTGACACTTGCCTTATGTGGGAAAGGTTATAATCCTTGGTGTCGGAGGCATTGTTCTATTTCTTTTTTCCGCTTTATTATCCGTAAAGCTTCCGCTCTCAACCTTCGCTCTTTTATCACTCCAAGGTCAGTGATTCCCAACTTATCTATTTGAGATCCCGAAGACTTTTGTCAGGACCTTTTACGCATAACTTTGCTTCTTCAAAGCCTTAGTCAATCCGGGATGGAACAACACAGGTAGATATGTGGAAGTTAACCACAAGGTTGGAGGTTCAATCCCTCCTTCTAGCACCAAAATGTTAACGATATTTTTCTTTAACACCGGAGATAGGCCAACGGGAATGGAACTAAGGGGAAAATGGGTTGTTTATCCTTTGCGTGTTTTGGTCAGATTACTGCTCCTAGGTGTCAAGGCCTTGAGGAGAAGGATCGCTAAACGCCGCTCTCGACAAAGGACTCAATGGATGTTAGAAAGGGATTTCCACCACAAGCCCGTGGAAAGATCTAAACCCATAAGGAGGACTTAGGCTTGCAGGATGGGTTTAAACCAATGGAAAGAGGTGTTTCATCCAATCTGTGAAAAGGTTTGGATAAGAATCCACGCATATAAAGGAAACAAATAGTAAATCGTAGCAACGATAACTAAGAAATAGTATGATAAACTCACAGGAAAATACTCTAAGTATAGATGCGGTCTTTATTAATCTTTTATTTAGAATACATGAATAAAATAGAAGAAATCCTCCAATTGATCCCTGTCTTAGGGTTTAGAGAGAGGGAGTACAAGAATTAGATTGAGAGGATCCCCCAGAAAGGTGATCCATGGGGTCTTATTTATAGAGATTTCAGGACCCCTTCCGTTGTTGGGCTATTGGGCTTGTAGGTGCCTTTGTCGACTGCTTTTCTTCTTGGTCTTGGATGTTTGGATTTCGGCCACTTTTGTGATGCTGGTTATGGCCTCTGAAGCGAGGGTCCCGGTCGATTGGGGCTTCTTTGAGATTGAGATGAGCTTATTGATGTGGTGACTTTCGGACAACATTTGAACTTCCGGTAGTGACTCCCGTGTGTAGGCTCTCGGACGTAAGTTTCCAGATGTAGGCTTCCGGCTTTCTCGTGTATACTTAGAGGAGCTTTTCCTCCTAATGTATGTGGATAGTTGCCGTTCGAAACCGCTATCAGTGTTCGTACTAAGTAGATTAGTATGGACAGCCTGTATCTCTGTTAGGGTTCCGGTTGGCCTTCCGGTGGAGTTTTTAGGGGTGATATGGTCTTCCGAAAGGTAGCTCCTAGTGACATGTTGTTATCTATCAATGTGGCCTTTCGGCATTGATGCAACAGATGTTTCGGAAGCGGGTTCCGGATAATCTCTTATGTACTTTGGCTTGATGCTTTTGTTGCCTTCGCTTTCTGATGTATTGGTATTAAGAAAGTTGATATCGATAGCCCTTACGGACTTCGGTGAGCGGAGCTTCTGTCTTGCTCTTTCTTAATTTCTGACTTAGACAACCTTTTGCTACAGAACTCCATACCGAATAGGCCCTGTCTGATGAACCCTATCGGATGTACTTTGTTGGGATTCTATAAACTTTGAGCTTATTCCTTCCGGGAAGGTGCCGGTTTATGCTGCTCTTAGATCATTCTTTCCGGATTTTGATTCTTTCTATTATTTGGCTTTTTGTTTTCGAAAGGTTCCTCCGTACTTGTATTCATCTGATACCCCTTCACTGCCAGCTGGTTTCGGAGTTAATTTTGGTAGTAACAGAATATAAAGGGATTGTTGGGGATGTTAGAAATGATTAAATATTATAATCAATGCTGGATTGTAAATTGGGGATAAAACTTAATATGTAATTGGAGGAACATGTAAAAACATAAACTGGAATAGGATTAACTTAGTTGACGTTGAGTAACATGGGTTTAGGTTGTATAAAAGGAAAAACGTTAATTAGGAATGTTCAATACAACCTACGAATATAACATTAGGTTATATTAGGCTTATTAGTAAATTAAATTGTGTAAAGTTAAATTAAAGATAAAATTAATAAGCAAAGATAGTGGAGTCCGTTTCGGCAACATGGGGATGATTGGGAAAAATAAGAGGACTAATAAAGTGGGAGTCTATTCCGACAACGTGGGAATGATTGGGGAAAATAAGTGGCCCATAGTTTAGGTCTGTCCGGCAGCGTGGGGCTGTTTGGAGAAAATAAATGGTCTAATTGAAATTAAATGGGGACCAAGTCCAGGGGAGACTTGTGTAATTGCATATTTGGTTGGAGACCCTTATCAGGTAGTATCCCTACTATCATCTATGGATCTGTAACGTCCCAGAAATTGTCGACAAATGGAATATGGAATTAATTAAAGATTTAATTATGAATGATCGATTTTATATTGATACATGGGTCAGAAAATTGAATATATGGTTTTGTATATGAATTTAATTCATAATAGTTGATTGAGAATTGAATATTTAGTATCGAATATTCAAATGGAATTTGGTTGAATTGGATTTGAAATTCGATTGAAGATTTTAAATGGTTGAATTAATAATAATAATAATAATAAATGTTGTTAACATCAAATAAATGGGAGAATTTTATTTGCTAAAATATATGGAAATTGATCTGGATATGTGTGTATTCGTATATATAAATAAATTGAAACTTAACGTTTCAAATTTAGAATTAAAAGGAGTTGTTTTGTGAACAATCAGTCAACCGATAAATAATTTAAAATTTTAAAATATGTTGTACACAAATGGAGTCGAATTACAACCAAACTAATTTTATTGAATTCAGAACGCGAAGACGTAGCTACACGTCCATTTCCGTTATGATTAGAGTTCATGTAGACAATGCGAAATAGAGCGTTCAATGGTAACTCACAGTAGAAATTAATATTTAATTAATTCAAATATCACCATCCTTAGTATAATTTACACTAGCCTACATCTGAACTTGCAGACCTACCTAATACCTATCGATTTAACGTTGTTCTTATCCCCCTTATTTTCTTCTATAAAAAATCACGCAAGTTCCCCATATTATTCAGCAACATCGAAGCTTTCCTTTCTAATTTTAATGGAAGCAAATAACTATTTCCCTAAATCGAAACCCTAAATTTGCGGTTGCTACCTTGTCTTCATCAAAACCACGGTCGCACCTCAACCCTACTTATAACCGCTGTGTGCGCCACTGTCCAAGCCCTCGTTTCACCGCCTCTCGCAAATTGGAGCTCCAATGTCGAAGCCATCGCCCCCTCCTCGTTCCAGCTTTTTCATTGATTTTAATGTGAGTTATTAGCTTAACTCACAATTAATTTTAGTTCAAATAATTCGATTTCAATTTAAGCTAAAATTATAATAGTTAGTTTGGGTTGTGTTGGCTGCCTTGTGTTATTGATTTACCTCGAATTGTTCATACTGTTTTACTGTCGCCATGTTGTCCTGTTTCACTACTTTTCCTCGTTGTTTTGCTGGTCGGTAGAATTGTTGGCTAGTGGTAATGTTGGTGTATGTATGTTGTCCCACCTCGTCTCAAAATCAGATGACTCGTTTTTCAGCTCGCATTATTTACCTGAAATATTCCTCATTTTAAAACATGGAAATGCACATGCATACGATTCATATATATATATATATGAATAATAGCTGGACTATTACTTTGTTTCCTATTTTAAAAATAATGGCCGAAAATTGAAATTTCATATTTATTATCTGGAAATGCATATATGTTTTAAACGAATCATTGAATGTGAAATTTATATTTGGTAAAAATATCGTATAGGTTTCCCAGTTGGATTTAATGATTATACAACTTACCTGAAATAAATGTGACGAATAAGTAGGAATAATAAATATAATCGCGTGTATTAATATATTACTATTTACATATAGCAACAATATAGTTTCCAGTTGGAATAATGATTAACAAACAGGAACGATAAATATAACCTTCATTTTTAAGATAAGAGAAAACTAGAGGAAAGAGATGAACAAAATTAATAATGCAATTTTTGTATGCATAATTTTACAGCTGTGATTTGCATATATGGCATATATGGTGTGTCTCATTCTTGTTGCAAAATCTGTGCATTCATTCTCCTGTTAATGAACCTGCTTGCAAACTCGGTACCATGGCTTTTTAAGAGCTGAACGAAATTTTTTTTGACTTGAATAAACTATTACTTACTGAACAGTTTCCAGGCGTATAAAATATTTATATAATTACCTATTTCATTCTCATGTATATGTATTTTTTTATGAAGAATGATGTTGCCTCGAAATACTTTGGCCCTCATAATATGTTACACTATTTGTTTGGTTATAAACATACAATACTGGAGTGCATTAGATTTATGCAACACTATCTATGGTGTAAAAATTTCAAATCTGAAATCATTTTTATAAGCAAGCTTAAGTGTCTAATACATTAGTTAAAGACCAGGTTTTCTTCATTTTATTTTCCAATTATCTTGATGGTTATCTAGATGCATTATTTGTTGTATGACTTAAAACCATGCTTGTAGTCAAGTCCATCCAATTATTTCAGGTGGTAGTGTTGTAGAGTTTAAGTAAAATACTGATTTTTATCCGCTTCTCCCTCTTTCGTAAAATAACCAGTGTTAATTAGTCGTATGTATATGCCTGTATGTATGTGATGAGGGTATTGGTTTACTTCCACTTGCCACTTTGCTACATATTATAATGTAACACACATTAGCCCATCATAAATTTTTGGTATCTCTAACAGTATATGTCCATATTATGTTGTAGCACGCACTGTCCCCTCTACCATGTATTCATACTGTCCACTTTCTTGCCTTATAAATGTATCAAAGGTCGGGTTTTTCCTTCTGATATCTCTTCAAAGATTTATTTTAAATTTTTTGAATGGTTACGCAAAAATTGGTGTAGCGAGTAAAGTATTTATGAACATTTTATTTACTGAACTGAATTTGTTGAACATTTTATGCTACGGTTTGTCCTTGCGGCACCTTTTACTTCTCATATACATGTATGTTAACCACACACGTTGTGAGTAGTTGCTATACAGGATTGCAGTGGGGTTTACTTTGAATACATTCCATTTGTTTAATTACCTTGCTAGTACAGACATATATATTGGATGAGGTTGACATGAGTCTAACCGTCCCTGTTGACTCTTATAAATATATTCCTATTTTTGGGCTTGAGTCCCTTGTTTCTTTGCATGCTTCAGGCATGTAGTCCAAAGATACGCTTACTGGGTTTTTGAGTTAGCTACTAAAGCCACATCATGCCATGTATTTATTTCACTCGGCCACATCTTGTTGCTACAACGTATTAATTTCACTTGGCTACATTTTATTTATTGAAATGAATTTGCTAGAACATTTTATTTATTGGAATGAGTTTGATCACTTGGCCTCATTTGTTTAGACTGCATGCATTAGTCATGCCTTCTGGTCAAGTCACATAAATCGTCTCATAGCCCCTTATGCATTTCCTATTTATTCAAAGCATGGTTATAGTATAAATATATGGTGGCCAATGTACACATATGTATATATATACCACTTTATGGGTATATATAACTTGTTGGCATACATATATGTATATATAAATCCATATGCTGACCTGCCTTGGTTAGTCCCAAGTCGCTATGCTACATCTTAGCAGTTTTTCCTGGGATTAGCTATTATATTTCGGTTTATATTGAAATTAATTTACTTAAACTATGATTTAATCCTGACTCGAGTGTTTTATGTTTTGGCATGAAACACTCGGGTCAGACCTGAGCAGTACAGATTCAAATATTACAGCTTAGGATTCGAAGATTTGCAATGTTGGGGATTTTAGGAGACGCACACTTTAAAGATTTTAAAAATAGTAAATATTTATTTTGTATTCAAACTTTATTTTCATTCCGCTATATAAAGAAAAATTATTGTATTAAATTTTTTTGATTAATATATAAAAGTTTATTTCACTGTTCAATACTCTGTTATTTATTTATTCGGTGTTTTTGTGTTGATTCTATTTTTAAACTCTATAAGCTAAATAACGATCCATTAATTTGAATGTTTTAACTTGGTTTAATTACCAATTTGAAGCAGTCAAAAAGGCGAGACGTTACAAGTGATATCAGAGCTTTGGTTTATTCAAAGCATAGCTTATTCGGTTTAAAACAGATCTTGAAAAAAATAAGGGTTTGAAATAAAAAAATTTGAAAGTATAAATAATTTTAAAATAGATTTTCAAAGATGAATTATTTTAAAATTATTGTATATTTTGAAAATTAGTATTTTGAACTCATACAACGGAAATAAAAATGTATTTTGAGATTTAATTTTTTTGGAATCCCCAGTCTTCGAATCCAGATTTGCGAGAGCTGTTCTTCGATAAGTTCCCCTAGGTTTGAATTTTGGATCCGTCAACGAATGGTATCAAAGTAAGATAAATATATGAGAATTGATGAATAAATTTCTCTAGTCATGTATTTTAGCAATCAAAGATAACTGGAGTTTACTGGAAATAAGAATCTAGGTGCGAATTCGAATGAGAAAGGGAAAATTTGAAATCGGTACAAAGATGAAATGATAAATTTTATTTCGATATTCAGAATATAAATTAATGGAAATAAAATCAAAAAGGTTGTAAATGAATTCGATGGTGTCAAACTGTATTACTAATTTATTTAAATTATTCAGAACGTGGCAAGATAAATTATAATTAGTTTGAAACCAATAATGTATAGTCGAATATATGAATTCGATTGTAAGTATAAACTTGTTTATTAATTAACAAGGAGGAAATTGTAAACGAGAGTTGTAAATGAAGCGAAATATGAATGAAGATTTTCAAGAGATTTGAACTAGACTAAATGAAAACCAATTTGATGTGACGAATCCAGATTCCTATAGAAGGAATTATATTTACTTTTTAGAAGTAAATAACGTTGAAAGCAGATATGTGCAAATGAAATTGATAATAGAGGAAATGAAGTTGACCAGTATTGTGAAATTATTCTAAAGTTCAGAATATAAATAAAATGAAATCTTCCCGTAGTTCGGGATATATATTATCGAATAAGAGATTATTTGAGAAGAAAGTTATTCATGAGTGAGTTATGTCGAATTTTAGGGAATATTTCTTACTTTTCATTTTAATAAATATTTAATAAATTATTTTTTTCATGTATTCAGACTAATGAATAGAGTATAATTTAAAGTTAAATATTTTGAAGACGTATATTATTGTTATAGTCAACAATTTCCGTAAAAGAAGTATATTCTTAACTTGAATACGAAAGTTACGAAATGAATGTTTTGATGGTATTCGAAGTTGTGAACTTGATCAATTTCAAAGTTAATAAAGTTGTTCAGTTAAGTTGTAAAAATGTAATGATACCCCAACTTGACTGACTTCATTGTTGACTAGGAAATGGTTATGGTTCAATATCAAGAGTGGGTTCAGTATAGTAAGTTAACGAGTGTCAACAATTAAGTGGGAATAGCAATGTTTTATTTAACATCTGTTTAGAAATGTTTCTCATGAAAATAAAGTATATTTTCTATAGAAGATAAAGATTGCGAATATATATGGAAATGTTTTCCAATGGTGGCAAGAGATTTTCCAGAATTTCAGAAAATAAATGTGATAATTGGAAATGTTTTCAAAAAGACCGTGGGAGGCTAACGGGTTTTGATAAATCAGAATGGCAAGTATTGAAGAATATAAAGCCACACGACGAGAATGAAGAGCGGCAGAACGTAAGAGGTAGATCTATAAATTGAATTTAGGAATTACGTAAGCAATAATTTGATAAGAAATAGAGTTAAGGAAATTGTAAAATGATTGGAGATTAGTCAAGTTGGATGAATTTCTGAGTGTTGATCTGATGTTGGTTTTGGTCTTAGGGATTGACACTTAGAGAGTCATTCACTCACTAATTTACAGTTAGGGACCGATGAATATGGAAGGATAGAAATGTGTGATAATACGTATAACCATTTAGTTAAGTATATATAGTAATATTTTCAAGAAATGAAAATAATATAAAGAGAATTGAGGAAAAGATAATGGTATGAGAAGATTTGTTGAAGGTCATAAAATTTAAGAAATTACGATAAATGAGGATGATGAATACCATGGAGACGATTATGCCAGAAGATAATCATCGATGATTGTAGACCCCAACTAATTAAAAAAAATGGAATCTCTAGTTTTAGAAGTGCAAATGATTTATGGAAGGGTTGTTGGAATTTTAAGCGATAATATAGTGGAAATCGCATTAATGATATCAACTTATGAATTGGTAAAGAAACGATGGTTTGAAACTGTATAGGTCCATCCTCGTCTTCCTTGCGAATGGAATAAGAAATAATGAATGTGAAGGTGTTGAGTCGCTAAAAGAGAAGAAAAGGAACGTATTCAACCAAGTAAATGACTGATATAATTGAGGAAGTCATTGAAGGAGACGAAAAGGCGTATTCGAAATGAAGCCAGAGTGTGAAATAAAATGCATATCAATCTAAACTGCAATTAAGGAGATTGGTTGATTTGATTAAAGAATTCGATTCCGAAATAGTTTGAAATTGATTTCTATTGTTTTGAAAATCAATATTAGTGGTATATACAAATATTTTCAAATAGAAATTATGGAGAAAATCCATTTTAATAGCTTTGCTACTTATTTGTTTTGGATAAAACAAATTGATTTCAGAAGCATGGATTGATATAGAAATATGTACAAATAGTTTCAAATATTTGAAACAAAATCCAGAATTGATTATCAAGTTGGGTTGAATGGTAATCCAATATATCGAAATAATGAATTTGTACATCTTAAGAGATGTGTAACACCCCATAATTTTAAAGAACACTATAATAATAAACTTAAGAATACTTAATTAAATATTGGGAATTAAGTAAAATGGACTGTGCCATTCCGTTCATCTTGGAATTTTTCTTAAGATAGACTCTGAGTTTGCATAAAACGAATATCGTACGAAGAAGATATAAAGGATTGAAGTTTGTATACATATAAGCAAAATAAATATAAATAAACTATTCCAGAAATAAAAATCGAAGAGCGGGAAAAAGGAGGGAATTAGGTCGGTTAGGGGTTGACCCCATGCCCCATGGGTGGTCGACCACGGGGCGACACCACCTAGATCTGGGGTAGATCCATTTCTATGAATGTCAAATCGTTTCTTGACCAGTTTCGTTGACATTAATCTATAAATAGGACCTCATTTCTATTGTTTTATTCATCAAAAACAATGGAGACAACGAGGTATTGCCTCAACTCAGATTGAATTAGCCTATTCTTCTGCAACAACAACTTATAAGCATACAAGAATCTCTGCTACAACATCAACAGTCAATTCTCTGTTCTTTAGATCCACTCACAGTGAGTTCATGTTATTTTTATATATAAACATTTAGCTATTTATAAAACGCAAGATGAAATAGGTGAAATCATTGATTTTCCGTTACTTGCCCAAACAACCCCAAATTCTGTTATTTCAACTACATTAAACGATCTTTCGAATTGGGCAAGACTCTCCTGTTTATGGCCTCTTCTCTATGGTATCTGTTGTTATTTCATTGAATTTGCTTCATTAATAGGCTCGCGTAATCTTGACATGTTTATAAATTTGGATCTAAACCTATGCCTGTTAATAACTTGAATCATAACTAAACTGATCTGCCACTACTTGTACACCAAATCTACTATTTAGTTCTCATACGCTCACTCCGGATATGCCTATTCTGTTATTATGGCTAATCATGTCATGCCTATTCTATTAGTATTCCTATTTCTGTCATCATATTCCCGTTTTGATTTTATGCCTAATTCTGTCCTCTTCTCTCCCTCCTTCCCTTTTTATTTTATAGCCAGGCTACCTTCGAGCTTAGGCCTATTGCTGAAATAAGCCAGCGCACGAAATTGGGAACAATTGGAAATGATAAATTGGGGAATAACTTATATTGTAAAATGTGATTGGGATTTGGGGCATAACTTGTATCGTGAATCAGACGAGGACTTGGGGAATAACTTGTATCATGAATCAGACTAGGATTTGGGTCATAACCTTGGATAAACATGTAAAATTGTTTATCCGTGAACATGCCTAGATCTACAGTAATTAGAAACTGTAACCGCACTTAGACATGAGGTTAGATTACACTTGTGGTAGAAGTCTTCCCGGAACCGCCCGGCAAATCCAGGGTCCACAAATGGTTAATCTAATGTGAGGGTTCGAGTGCTTAAATGTACACGTAGTGGTGCTAAGACATGAGGCTAAGTCTGACTTGTGGTAGAAGTTTGCCCGGAATCAGCAGGCATATCCAGCATCCACAAGTGCTAGACTTAATGTCAGAGGTCTAGTGCATTAACAGCCATAAATGAAAAAAAAATGATAATAATTTGTTAACCTGTAATACTTAACCTGTTTAAATCTATGGGGGTTACATGAACCTGTCAAATTAAGTATGGGTTAAGTAAACTTGCTTGAATTAGTAGGGGTTAAGTTAATCTTGTTAAATTTTGTGGGGGTGGGTTATATATACATTTATCCGACAAACTTAACCTGCTTTATATGTTGGGGTTATGCAACCTTGTTAAACTGTTAGACATAACCTGTCAAAATCCTAGTAGTGGGATGCAGGCCTAGGGGAAGCTTTTATCATCTGTTGTGTGGGACCCAATCAAATAGTAACCCATCTTGTTATCGAACGGGGAACCCCGAACTAGGCCGGGGTCTGGGCTCACTTACTGAGTTGATTGTAAGAGGTTCATTTAAGTGGGGATGTGACGGCGCACTCTATTGGATTCATGTGCATGTATGAATCCTCTTGCGCTGGGATAATAAGACGTTGTGGCATCATTAGATGGTTGTGTGTCTCTTTAATAAAGGGGTTATCACTTTAGGAAGTGATACATCCTACAGTGGGGCCAGCACAGGGTGTCTACGGAATACGGAGCCGATCGATTGTGGTAGTAATTAAGGTACATCTTGTCTTGCTTGTTTAGGAGCCCGTTATTATCATTGGGGGTAACATTTTTCATTTCTGTGGGGTTACCTGTTATTATTGTATGGGGTGAAACTCCTCACCAGAATTATACCTAAGTCTACCATTCTGTTTCTGTTGGGATCATCTTGTTTCTGTTATACTAGTACTGGTGCAGAGAAAAGTACTTGAGAAGCGCGATATATTCTGTTATGTTTATTTTGTTTATCCTGCTCAGTTTGCTATACCTGCCTTATGGTACTGTCACTACAAGAAAAATGATTTTTTGTAGTGCCCAAAAAACGTTACCAACCATTTTGGTGGCGTTTCGATAATCGTTACGAGAAAACATGCAACTAAAAATCATTGCAAATTGGTTGCACTTTTTTAACGCCATTGTAATTTATTTTTTTGTAACGTTTATTAAACGCCACAAAAAAAATTCATAGCATTTTTTATAAGCCATAAAAAATCCTTTAATGATACTAATAAAATTTCCAATTGTACCCCTGGTTTTCGGTTGCGTTTATTCAACGCCACTAAATGTATTTCTGTAGCGTTTTTAAAACGCTAATAAAAATTATTAATTAATTTGCTTTTTCCCCTGCAATTATTTCCTGTTAATAGTCTATTTTGTATCTACAATATCATCCTATATATACATTCACATACTCATCATGTTCAAAAAATCAGAAAAATAATTAACCATATAATTAAGTAAAATATGCATAACCACTTCAGTACAATAGTTTTCTGTACAAATGACCAAACTCACATACAATAACCACTCTGATATACAAATTTACACAATTTATACCAAAAAAATGTTATACCCGTAATTTACACATCTAGTACAATAATCACTTAGCTCTTTGAAGTGATGCAACATATAGTCAGACAGCTCCTCCCTGATTTCACAACAGGATACACAAATGTTAACAAGCCGTGTTTAACAAAATTATCTCAGACAAGAGATTGAAACCCAGCTTGCAAATGTATAACAGTACAACTTCAAAGTATGGTCTGTGCAAAGACACAACGACAATAAACAGAGGTCAAATGAACATGATCAACTAGAATAAGGGTGAAATCAAGTGTACAAGTTATGGACCAGCACCGTAGTATAGTGCAAATGCAAATAAGTTAGCAAACAAAATGGAGCAATGAACAATGAGCATGGAAGATCAAGGTAAGAAAATGCAGCATGCCAGGAACCGCATTACAAGGCCAGCGAATGATCAATGCTGCCAAGCATAACATGGCCACCATATTATGAGTCGTTGCAAAACTTGACTGCATATACCAGGTAATGCAAGTACAAACAAAAATAGCATAAATCATTTGGCTAAAGTTCAAAACTGTAAAAATGTAAAGGATAACAAACCAGGAAAATTTTGCAAGTAGCAAAAATCCTTAATTTTGTTTACTTCAGATTCGATGTCATGATTCGTACATCGATCTTCGAATCAGTGTGTAGCTTTAGCAGTAGCTGAACACAAGTAACAATACAAAATACTAATCTCGGCTAAATCCAACTTCTATGTGTTTCTTTCGTGTAAATAGTAAAGTAATGTAAATTAACCTGGATCGATAATGCTAAGGCAGCATACCCGAATGTACATCCACATGAAGTTCCTAGATCAACATTATCTAACACACGGACAAATTAAATGACCTATTAGTCAAACTGCATAAAACAAAATGAGCATTAGATTACGCATAGGCTACCAAATGTTTATGTGATAACTTACTTCCATTGAAATGGTGAACTCAGCCATGTTTCCTAATATTCACAAATCGTTAAAGTACAACATCACTCAACCATGTTTTTTGATCAATTTCAGCATGTCATCTGTACACGGGACACATAAATAGCCATATTATTTCTCTCCATGATCAACAATCTTAGCTAAAACATATGCATACATACACACACATTTGCACACACACATACACACATGTATGTATATGTATATGTATATATATATGGGATTTGAATTAGCCTAAATGTACCTAAGGTTTACCTATTTTCCCACCTCCTACTATTTACATTGATGGCCTAACATGCACATGCAATCATGCTCTCGCAGATATTCTTGGCTTTACTAATCTGCATAATATATCAGAACGCAAACCAGTTTAAAAGCAGTAACTTAGGATTAGTTTTAGGATAAAATGTGCTAGCATGCAACAATATGAAATCTTACCAAATTAGTTTGTGTCATAGAAAATCCAATAGCACTATAAGCAATCAAAATTTGTTACGACATATAACAATGGTAAATTAACAAAATAGATGAAGTTTTCATAAGTACTAGGCATGCCTGTAGAGTTCCCAACGATGCGACAAACTTGAAGAGCCTTTTGAACTGCAGGCATATTCAGATAAGCAGAAACATAATTGTCCGAACAAATGTAAGACCAGATCTCAAACTCCCCGTGTACGACATAATCATTTCTTCTATAACACCAATTCAGGTTGATCAGATCTCTGTTCAATTTCCCACATCAATTCAGGTTCCTCTAGCCTCAACAATATTAATAATCGAGATTGCAAATACGGTTCAGGTTCAACTTGATCGTTGATGGCCTAACATGGAAATTTGCAATCTTGATTATTAATATTGATGGGGGAAGAGCTTAAAACTAATTATCTTCGTCCCCTACGTAACATAATGCTTCTCCAGAGCATATATGGAAATTTTGTATGAAATGTATTGGAATGTTACATAATCCTTGTACCGTTACATAATCCTTGAGTGATCTGCCTATGCTTAGAAAATAAGTATGTTAACCAATGTAACATTCATTAGCAAACACAAACTTTTGAAGATCCTGACGTTGTTAAGTAGTACTGCCAGAAAGTAAATTTCAGAACTATGACGACGGGATGTTCAGTAATCTTAAGATACTGCGACCAAAATCCATAAAGATGGAACATTCACGTTTTATTAAGTGCTAAATCATGAGTTATATGCATACACCTGAAGATAAAAGAGGTATTGAACAAGCATTCTATGGGCTGGTTGAGGAAATGCTCCGAAATTATAAGTTGATCATATGGACAAATATTTTTACCACTTAACGTTTAATAATTTGGTTTGGTTAACAAACCAACTAAACTCGACTTATCATGGGAGTTACTAAATTGATCCATTGAAACTTATCGATTTTCTGAAATTGATTTACTGAATTTTGAAGCTGTTTAATCATTGAAAACTTTTTAAAAAAAATTTCATCATTTCGGAGTGTTTCCTCAACCATACCACAGAAAGCTAGATCAACACCTCTCTTACCTCCAAGTATACGCCTAGAACTCGTGATTTGTGTCTTAATAACACGTGAATGTTCCACCTTCACGGAAATAAACCGTAGTATCCTAAAAATACAAAACACCTGCCGGCATGGATCTGAAATATACCTCCTGACAACACTACTGTACACTAACAATGAATTTTGATATGAGATCCTACCATGTTAGTGTTTCGTTTAAAATTAATTGTCAATTCAATGATAGGAGATCAATACCTCTTTTACCTCCAAGATAAACTGAATGTACATAGTCACTTAACTTAATATAGTAACTCCCAAATCAAATTAACTTAATTTAGTAACTCCCAAGTCAAATTAACTTAATTTAGTAACTCCCAAGTAAAATTAACTTAATTTAGTAATTCCCAAGACGGATTCATTGTCAGTTCATATAAATTAGACCTCTTGATCACAAAATTAACTTGCTCATATTTCTGAGATTTCTTGAAATGTTCACACACACTTGATATATACACCGCTCATAAACATATGTGTTCATGCTTCACAGATACAAAACATAGTTTCACTTGCACTATCTATGTCTGTATGCTCATAATCATTATATGTTATATATATATATATATATATATACATGTACTGATGTGCATGCATAAGTCGTATATTAAACATATATTTACCATAATGTCATATACAAGGTAAGCAGGTATATATATAGCTATATTTAAAAGTAGTAATCTTTCATGTATATCATTATGTGTGTGTATGTATACACACAGACACACGTTGTTGTCAAAAATCCTAAAATCTTGCGATTCGAATCCCGATCCAACTTGAATCTCTCCTTTTACGATTCAATTTTTACATTAAGATTCAAACTTAGTTATAAAAAAAACACATTCAACTTAAACTACCATGTGTAATATGCTTATTTAGATTCACAATCACTTGATAATGCTTTTGAAACAAAATAAAAATGAAATTGGGGGGAAAAGTTTTGAGTTTTAAATTTAATTATAGAAATTCAAACATCTAAATCAAATTCAAAGTGCATATGAAACCCATAAGTAATGATATTCGGAAACTATGACTTACGATTTAAAATCTGTTTCGATTTGAAATATAAACTTCACGATTTAAATCTCATTTTGAAGACCTTGCATATATATATATATATATATATATATATGTGTGTGTGTGTGTGTGTGTGTGTGTGTGGAGGGGGGGGGGGCAACCTGGATTCACATATTCAATCACAGCAGATATATGGCATATTTCATTGTTCACATATATATATACTCCTATAAACGCAAATCAGATGGAATAAAATAAATTAAATTAACATACATAAACACATTCTGATTGCAATGTAGGTGTACCTATTTTGAGCATGTTTCTCTGTTTCGTTTCCCACATCAATTTACGTTTCTCTGGCCTCATAAATATCAATATCGGGACTGCAAATACGGTTCAGGTTCAACTTGATCGTTGATGGCCTAACACAAATTTTGCAATCTCGATTACTGATATTAATAGGACGAGAGCCTAAAATAAATTGTCTTTGTCCCTTTGGGTTCTCCTAAGCCTACACAGAAATTTTGTATGAAATGTATCAGTAAAGTGTCACTCTTTTATACTGCACAATTTGAGTATTTATGTATACTCTTATACATGCAAATCAGATGGAAGAAAATAAATTAAATTAACATACATAAACACATTCTGATATACTTGCATAATATCACATATTGCAAAATTCATAAACTCCCAAGTCATAAGCTGCACAATTTTGTATACTGAGTAACTCACATATATAATTCATGCATTGCAAGGTTCCTATATATATACATATACATACACACACACACACACACACACACATATATATATATATATATATGTATATCAATGTAATGTGTTTGTTTCAAGTACTCAATCAAGCAATTTAAATGAACATGTTAACATTTAAAATCAATGTCCATATTAAATTCCAATCAGTATAAACTATAGTTTAGGCAATCAACATATATGTACAAAATAGGTTCAAAACCCATTCGATTCATATGCAAAACTAGAAATCAACACTATTTGGTAATTTTTTCTGGTATACTGTCAAAACCTAGAGTTAAAATCGCATTTGATTCAGAAGTAAATTTAATCAGGTAAACTGTCAAAACCCAAAGCTTAAAAGTAACTTAAAAACCCAGATATAAAACCCATTTACAAACACTATTTGCAGAAATCAACTATTTTGGTTTGTGGTTGCAGAAATCAACACTCAGCAGATTTTAACTGTTCAAAACCCTAAAAGATAGGATCTAAACAAAATTAGATAAATCAAGTTTGGTTTTATACCTTTTTAGCTTTACCAATTTCACGATCTTGAATATGATTAGGAATTAAATCAAATCGCTTTGTAGCGTCGCTGAGATGAACCGCCTCTACTGGTAACCATACCAACATTGAACGAGATAGTCTTTACAAATTAAATTAAATTAAACTGAGAAATAACAAGCGAGAGATTGAAAGGGGCAAAAAGCTAGGGTTTATTTTTCCAGAAAAAGAAAGAAAAGTGAACGAGGGTTAAAAGATGTTAAGTATGAAGGAATAGGAAAAGAGAATAGGTCGGTTACGTTTCCCTTGGACACGCGGACTAATGTTTATGAAGACGCGGGAATGTGGAATTTTTTTTATCACGCTTACTTTGCTCCTAAAAACACTTTTGCTTGCATTTGATAATAAATGCTACTGATTTTTGCAAAAAAATCGTTTTTCTTATAGTGTGTTATCTCTCTCATCCAGTTTATATACCTGTCATGATGCTTTTACTTATTTATATGCTAAAAGTAACTGGACTAGCCAGACTTTATGTCTGACCTATTTTGTTTCCTTTTCTCTCTCTTTCATCCCCCCCACCAAGGTTCTTAGGGTGGGAATACTCAGGCTCGATTACGATTCTCTCTTTCATTCTGCTTGGAGCTGCTTAGACGTACTGCTTTGATTTCCTATCTTCTCTGATATGGCTATATTTTGGGAACTATGCTTTTATATTACTGTACTCTTATGATTTTAGTGCAAGAAAGAAATTTCAAATTGATGTAATGGGTTTTCTGTATTCCAAACTAAGATGTAACTGGGTTTTGGGCCACGATGTTTTCTGTTTAACAAACTTTTAAAATTCCGTTGTTATTTTATATCTATCTTGTGATGTTTCTATTTCTGTTTACCTATAACGCTTCACGAAACTTAATGCAATCTGATAAACAGTGACATTAACAAACTTGAGGTGTCACATTTGGTATCAAAGCTGAAGTTTACCGGATCGGATAAAAGATTTTGAAAATTGTTTTCAAAAAGGTTCTAAAAGAATGCATTTTCAAAAGAAAAAGGTCTATTTTGAAAAACATATTCCCCAAAGCCATATGAACTATCTCTCGATTCTCTGCTCGAGTCCCTTTTCAATTTTCTTTTCAACATGTCTGGGGAACCGATTCTTCCCGAAGGGTGTCCCCATTGCGACAAGGTTCCATAGGCATGTTAAAATGACGACATATGTTGAAGGGCAAGGAAGTGCCTAACCTCCATCTGTAGCCGCAGTAGTTTCACCTACGGCTAATTTTCTCTCAAGCTTCATAAGGATTTTTGTGCGGTGGAGGTAGTTTTCGAGAGACTTGTTAGCATGTTAAACAAGAATGCAGAAAAAGGGAGAATGCTTATTTCCATTTTGGAAAGGTCGGACATCTTATTAAGGATTGGCTAAAGAAGCAAGGACAAGACCAAATAGCAGGATCTTCTGGAGGGCAGGTGCATGCCCTCGTGGCCGGTGTACCGGATAGAGGTAGGAAAGTTTCTATTGAAGGTTTGATTTCTCTTTTCAATCATCTTGTCAGGACTCTTTTTGATTCTGGCGCTTCGCATTCTTTTATATTTGATTCTATGATTGAGTCTCTACACCTTAGTAGTAGTATGGTGTTGGATCCCTTTGTTGCCTCAAACCCCATTGGAAGTACGACTCATTTTTCTATGATTTGTTGGGGTTTGAGAATATTTGTGTTGGGTGTCGAGATTGAGTGCGACGCATATGTGCTTGGTTCATGGGCTATGGTTTGATTCTAGCGATGGATTGGCTAGCCATGTATGGTGCCATTCTGGATTGTGAGAGGAGGGTCCTAGACTTTTGACTTGTTATGGGAGGACCCTCGATATTTCTTGTGACCCTAAGGGGTCTGTCATGCTTAGTTTCCTAGAGACGCTTGATGCATCTATCGATGATTTACGATATGTACCAGTAATTTGTGAATATCCTGATGTTTTTAAGGAGGTTCGGGGCTTACCTTAGAGGCGAGAGATTGATTTCCGCATACACTTGGTGGACAATGCAAGCCAGTTGCATTGCATGAGCACCATATAGCTCCAAGAGAAAGGAGGGAGCTCAGCAAGCAAGTAGGGGAGCTACTTGAGAAGGGATTTATTAGGCGAAGCATATCTGAATAGGGTGCTCCAGTAGTATTCATCACTAAGGCCGATGGTTCGCTTCGCTTTTGCGTGGATTACAGGGAGTTGAATAAGCTCACTAAGAAAAATAGGCACCCACTTCCAAGGATAGATGATCTCTTTGACCAGCTTGTTGGTGCATCTGTTTTCTCTCTGTTAGACTTGGCCACAGGATTTCATTAGTTGAGGGTGGCCGAGGATAGTATAGACAAGGCTGCATTTAGAACTCCAGATGGTTTCTTCGAATGGCTCATCATGCCTTTTTGGGTTGACGAAAGAACCTGCCTATTTTGTGGATTTGATGAGTACGGTGTTTCAGGAGTTTCTAAATAAGTTCGTGACGGTCTTTGTTGATGACAACGTGATTTTCACGAAGAGCGAGGAAGAGCATGCCCTACATTTAAGGGAGGTTTTGAAGATTCTCCAAGCACATTAGCTTAAGGCGAAATTCTCTAAATGTCATTTTTGGAGAAAGGAAGTGAGATTTCTAGGGCAAGTGGTCTCTAAGGATAGGATAATGGTAGATCCTATGAAAGTAGTTGCAGTTCAAGATTGGAAAATTCCAAAGAATGCAATGGAGGTGAGGAGTTTTCTGGGGTTAGCGAGCTATTATAGGAAGTTCATTAAGGAGTTTGCAAAGATATCGACCCTACTCACCAGACTGACGAAGAAGAGTCTGACGTTTTCTTGGGGGTATAGACTGTGAGGATGCTTTTCAGCGATTAAAGAGGGATCTGACAACATCCCCAGTCTTGACTTTGCCTGATGGGAACAAAGTTTTCATAGTATACACTGATGCATGTGATACAGGGATTGGTGTGGTCCTGATGCAAGAGGAAAGGGTAGTATGTTATGGAGGTAGACAGTTAAGAGTTCATGAGAAGAACTACCCTACTCATGACTTAGAGTTAGCTTCCATAGTATTCGCGCTTAAGACTTGGCTTCATTATCTACTTGGAGAGAAGATTGAGGTGTATACGATCATAAATCTCTCAAGTACTTATTCTCGCAGAAGGTTCTCAATTTAAGACAACAGAGATGGATGGAGTTCCTAGCGTCTTATGACTTTGAGATTGCTTATACCCCTGGCAAGGGTAATGTGGTGGCGGACTCACTGAGTAGGCAGAGGATGACTTTGAGTCCTCTATTTGTAGAAAGGCAAAGCTTGGTGTATATATCGACTTTTGATTGCAGGCCCTCTACCGAGTTCACACCTGGTTTATTGGCATCGTTAGAGGTGCACCTACTCTTTTGAATAAGATAGGAACTTCGCAGTGAGGGGACCCACAGATAGCAGATATCTTGGGTAGGCTCAGTAGAGGGGAGACTTCCAGTCACCTCAGTAAATGTTCCACGGATGATAGACGGTGGTTGCGACGAGATGGAAGGCTTTGTGTTCTCTGAGTTGGTAGTTTGTTGAAGACAGTCCTTGAGGAAGCCCATCATTCTAGGATGACTATTCATCCAAGCGGTGATAAGATGTATAGAGATATGAAAAGGGTTTTCTTTTGGGCAGGAATGAAGAAAGATGTAGCGGAGTTTGTTTCTCTATGTTTGATTTGCCAGCAAGTCAAAGCTAAGCAAAGGAAGCCCGGTGGTTTACTTCATCCTTTGGAGATCCCACAATGGAAGTGAGAGAGCATCTCTAAGGATTTCATTGATGGTTTGCGTAGGTCGAGGAAAGGCAACACCAGTATTTGGGTTATAGTTGACTGGCTTACTAAGAGCGCTCATTTCGTTCCTATTAAGAGTAAGAGGATGGCAACATGGTTGGCAGCAGTTTATCTTCATGAGATTGTCTGTCTACATAGAGTACCTTCCAGTATTGTGAGTGATCATGACACCATAATCACCAGTGAGATTTGGAGGAGCTTGCAAGAGGCATTAGGTATGCAGTTGTGTTTGAGCACCGCTTATCACCCTCAGACCGATGGATAGACGAAAAGGGTGAATAGAGTTCTTGAGGACCTTTTAAGACTGTGTATCCTAGACTTCGGAGGGACTTGGGAAGAGCATCTTCCATTGGTAGAGTTCTCCTACAACAACCGTTATCAGGTTAGTATTGGCATGGAACCCTTCGAGGCATTGTACGGACGACCCTGTAGATCACCGACTTGTTAGTGGGAGTCTACAGAAAGGCTTCTACTTGGACTTGAGATGATTAGGGAAACTTCAGAGAAGATTGATCTTATCACCAGACGCATGAAGGACAGGCAGAATTCCTACGTAGGCAAGAAAAGGACCGATATTGAGTTTGAAGTAGGAGACATGGTTTTCCTCAAAGTATCACCTTTGAGAAATGTGGTTCATTTCGGATCTGTAGGGAAATAGGTGCCAAGATTTGTTGGACTATTTCCCATAACTGAAAGGATTGATCAAAGGGCTTAAAGAGTGAAGTTACCAGAAAGATTTGTCGGTTTTCATGATGTTTTCCATGTTTCTCATTTATGGAAGTGCTTGCATGATACTGCAGAAGTAGTTGAGTCGAGTATGCTTGAGGAAGTAGAGGTGGAACAGGAGGTGACAGTTAGACAAGTTCCTGCCCGTATTCTTGGATCAAAGGTTAAGAAGCTACGCAACTAACATGTCAAGCTGATAAAAGTTCAATGGGGAGAAGACCCCGAGAATGCAACTTGGGAGACTAAAGACAAGATTCGAGCTTCGTACCTTTTTCTTTTCAAGGGTATGCTCTTAACTTCTTTTTTTCAAAGCTTTTATTCGTACTTGTTTCTATCATTAGGTATATCCTATCGATCAAATTTTCGACCTTTAGGTAGAAATCCAATGGATGTAAACATGTGTTTGAGACATGTTATGTTTGATGGATGCAAGTGTTTGCTAGTGGTTGCTCGTGGATGCATGTACACACACTAGGCACTAGATCGGCTCAATCATTCTCATACTACATATGGTTGTGTGTGCGTTTTTCTTCTTTTACGGATGGAAATGGGTGTATCACCATATAGATGTTTCATTTGGATGGATGATTGTGCACGCATATAGCATTTACATAATATATTAGGATTATTCACATACATGTGGGATTCATGGCACTGACATATATTGCATTAAGGAGGTCAACTGAATCAGTAGATCGCCTGATTTTTTTTCATTAGTATAGGGACATATACACAAACCTTCACATATGTTCATATATGCATAGAAATCTTTTAAGGACAATGGATGACTGTGACTGGTGGATGAGTAGATGGATGATGGATGTTAGGATACACATTCTTCTTAGCTTAGAGATTTCGGGGATGAAATTTTTAAGTAGGGGAAAATGTAACACCTCGTAATTTTAAAGAACACTATAATAACAAACTTAATAATACTTAATTAAATATTGGGAATTAAGTAAAATGGACTACGCCATTGCGTTCATCTCGGAATTTTGGTTAGGATAGACTCCAAGTTTGAGTAAAAAGGACATCGTATGAAGAAGATATTAAGGTTTGAAGTTTGTATACATATAAGAAAAATAAATATAAATAAACTAGTCCAGAAATCAAAATTGAAGAGCGGGTAAAAGGGAGTTAATTCGGCCCGTTAGGGGTCGACCCCATGTCCTATGGGTGTCGACCCTTGGGTGACCCCGGGGTCGACCCCACTCAGATCTGGGGCAGATCCATTTCTGTGAACGTGGACTCGTTTCTTGACCAGGTTCATTGACATTAGGCAATAAATAGGACCTCATTTCTGTTATTTTATTCATTAAAAACAATGGAGACAATGAGGTGCTGCCCCAACTCAGATTGAATTAGCCTATTTTTCTGCAACAACAATTTATAAGAATACAAGAATCTCTGCTACAACATCAACAGTCAATTCTTTATTCTTTAGATCCAGTCACAGTGAGTTCATGTTATTTTTAGATATAAACATTTAATAGTAATCTTGACATGTTTATAAGTTTGGATTTAAACCTATGCCTGTTAATTACTTGAATCATAACTAAAAAGATCTGCTACTACTTGTACACCTAATCTACTATTTAGTTCTCATATGCTCACTCCTGATATGCCTCTTCTGTTATTATGCCTAATCATGTCACCATATGCCTATTCTGTTAGTATGCCTATTTCTGTCATCATATGCCTGTTTTGATTTTATGCCTGATTCTATTCTCTTCTCTCCGTCCTTCCCTTTTTATTTTTATAGTCAGGCTACCTTCGAGTCTAGGCCTATCACTAAAATATGCGAGCGCACGAAATTGGTAATGGCTGGAAATGATAAATTGGGGCATAACTTATACTGTAAACATGATTGGGATTCGAGGAATAACTTGTATCATGAATCAGACTGGGATTTGGGGGTATAACTTGTATTGTGAATCAAACTAGAATTTGGGTCATAACCTTGGATAAACATGAAAATTTGTTTAATAATGAACATGCCTAGATCTACAGTAATTGGAAACTGTAACTGCACTTAGACACGAGATTAGATTACATTTATGGTAGAAGTATGCCTGAAATCGCCCAGAAAATCCAGCGTTCGCAAATGGTTAATCTAATGTGAGGGGTCGAGTGCATAAACGTACACGTACCGGTGCTAAGGCACGAGGTTAAGTCCGACTTGTGGTAGAAGTCTGCCCAGAACCACCCGGCATATCCAGCATCCACAAGTGGTATACATAATGTGTGAGGTCTAGTGCATTAACAACCATAAATGAAAAAAAATGATAATAATTTGTTAACCTGTAATACTTAACCTGTTTAAATCTGTGGAGGTTACATAAACCTATCAAATCGAGTATGGGTTAAGTATACTTGCTTGAATCGGTAGGGGTTAAGTTAATCTTGTTAAATCTGTGGGGGTGAGTTATATATATGTATGTATGTATGTATGTATGTATATACCCAACAAACTGAACTTGTTTTATATGTTGGGGTTATGTAACCTTGTTAAACTGTTAGGCATAACCTATCAAAATCGTAGTAGTGGAAATGCAAGCTTAGGGGAAGCTTGTATCATTTGTTGTGTGGTACCCATATCAGTCAATAACCCATCTTGGTATCAAACGGGGAACCCTGAACTAGGTCGTGGTCTGGGCACACTTACTGAGTTGATTGTAAGAGGTTCATTTAAGTGGGGATGTTGACGGCGCACTCTTTCGGATTCATGTGCATGTATGAATCTTCTTGCATTGGGATAATAAGGCGTTGTGGCATCAGTAGATAGTTGTGCATCTCGTTAATAAAGGGGTTACCACTTTAGAAAGTGATGCATCCTACTATGGGTCCAGCACAGGGTGTCTACGAGATAGAGAGTCGATCAAGTGGGTAGTAATTAGGGTACATCTAGTCTTGCTTGTTTAGGAACCCGTTATTATTGTTGGGGGTAACACCTGTCATTTCTGTAGGGCTACCTGTTATTATCGTATGGGGTAAAATCCCTCGCTAGAAGTACACCTAAGTCTACCATTCTGTTTCTGTTGGGATCATCTTGTTTCTGTTACACTATTATTGGTGCAGAGAAAAGTACTTTAGAAGTGCGATATATTTTGTTCTCTTTATTCTGTTTATCCTTCTCAGTCTGTTATACCTTCCTTATGATACTGTTATCTCTCTCATCCGATTTATATACCTATCACGATTCTTTTACTTATTTATATGCTAAAAGTAACTGGATTCGCCATATTTTATGTCTAACCCGTTTTTTTTTTCTCTCTTCCCTCCCTCCAAGGTTATCAGGGTGGGAATACTCTAGCTTGATTAGGATTCTCTCTTTCATTCTGCTTGGAGCTACTTAGATGTACTGCTTCGATTTCCTATCTTCTCTGATATGGCTATATTTTAGGGACTATGCTTTTATATTACTGTACTCTAATGATTTAGTACAAGACAGAAATTTCAAACAGATGTATTGGGTTTTCTGTATTCCAGACTTATGATGTAATTGGGTTTTGTACCACGATGTTTTATGTTTAATAAAGTTTTAAAATTCCGCTGTTATTTTATATCTACCTTGTGATGTTTCTGTTTCTGTTTACCTATAACACTTCACGAAACTTAATGCATTCTGACAAAGAGTGACATTAACAGACGTGGGGTGTCACAAAATGTTTTGTAGGAATAATTAAATTCATGATTTCCAATTACTGAATTAAAAAGTAAAGTGCCAATTACTGAATAATTAAATCTTTATCAATAAAGATTTTAATTTTTAGTTGAAATGAATTGGTCGACTATTTTAAAAAAAACCCAAAGAATAAGAGGAAGATTTAAATAGTAATTGAATTTGAATTCGAGTTTATTAATACAAGGATGTCTAAAATCTAATAGTTAATAGATTTGAATGGAAATGTTTAAATCAACGAGGTTGGAATTAGCTAATGAGCTTAGTAATTGGAATTTGGAAGAGAATTTGGTTTGTAACAAATAAATTCATAAATTTGAGTTTGGAAAGATAGCTGAATTGATTAAGAGATCAAAACAGAAAATTTGAAATTCGAATGGAATTTGAGAATATTCCATTTTAAATATTGGATATAAGAGTTTCCGAAAATTATATGAAAATATATAAGAATATAGCGAATCTGAAAACCACTAATTTTGGAGGTAATGAATTGAGATAAATCTTATATAGCATAATTTATATAAGAATGAGGTGTTTGATTTTGATAAAAAATCTTATGTAAGTTGACATAAGTATGATATATAAGAAGCATGAAATAAAGTACTATATGTTTTCAAGTCCAGGAAAGTACCTTCCTTCTCCTTTGAATTTCGAGCTTGGTTGAGATGTGTTGCTAGTGGTAGTTGGTTGTCCGGACGTAAAACTCGAGTTGTCATTGTTCCTAGAAGAATACGACCAAGTAGCGTAACTTGCAATGTTGTGTATGGCCTACGGCTGACGGATATTTCTTGGGGGAACCAAGTGTAACCATTTTGTCTGCTGCGATCTACAATCGTGATAATGGCATAGTTCGCAGAGGTGTGAAAGCTTACGATTATGGACGTTTCCTGAGGGAATCAGGCGTAACCATTGTATACTTGCGGTCCACATGGCATATCTGCACGTGAAAGAGATGTAACCACTAGAGTTACTAAAGGTAGGATGGAGCCATGCAATGTTGAGACATCTTAGTGATGTGGAGCCACGTTTTTGATGCAGCACTGTGTCTTCGTGAAATGATTTATCATTGTGACTTGATTTGTCCTTGTGACTTGATTGGTCCTTATGACCTGATTCATCCTCATAATTTCATGATTTGTTTTTTTGACCCTAAGATAAAGCAGTCAACGCTTAGAGACCTAAGATTTTTTTTTGATTCTCAAATATCTTCCGTTGATCTGTCCATGACGAAATTCGCAGGGAAGTGATTTCCTACGGATAAAGATGTTTTCTGGGGGATCCAGACGAAACCATTGTGTATCTGAGATTCATGAACAATCAACATATCAATATCACATTGGTACTTTCCGTATTTGTTTCTTTAGAAAGAATTTTTGAAATATTTTCACTTGTGAGTTGAAGAAAGAATATCTAGTACTTGGAGATTTTAGTCGTGTGTCTAGCGTATGTCTAGCATCTATGAGAACGACAATAGACTTGTCAAAATTCGAGTGATCAAAAAAAATAATTTGAAATTAAAATATACCTAATTTAATAAGTTAATGAAGAGAATTTTGAAATATTTTCAAATCCATAGCTTTGTAATAATAATACATATATATTTGCATGAATTCGGTGTTATGTATAAAGATTATGAAAGATTTCAAATTTTGGTAAAATTTCAAGTCGATAATTTGTGTCTTGAAAATAAAATGATAATCACACTCTTCAATCAGTGTTGGGGAAGATTAGATGGGTTGAATATATGGAGGTGTGGTTGAACTCGTGAAACATTGGATAAGTAAATATTGACAGAAGAGATTAATTTTGAAAAGGAATGCAATTTTTTGAATAAATTAATATAATGGTAAACAAAGAAGATCAGTGACTTAAATATCAATATTTAAATCAGCAATGGAAAATTTTCACACAAAGATGAAAATTTGAAGTACACATTGATACAAATCTTACGATCTCTCCTTTTCAGGGACATAAAGTGTTAAAGGGGGAGATTATAATGTCCTAGAAATTTCGACAACTGGAATATGGAATTAATTAAAGATTTAATTGTGATTGATCGATTTTATATTGATACGTGGGTCAGAAAATCGAATATATAGTTTTGTATATGAATTTAATTCAGAATAGTTGATTGAGAATTGAATATTTAGTATTGAATATTCGAATGGAATTTGGTTGAATTGAATTTGAAATTCGATTGAAGAATTTAAATGGTTGAATTAAAATTAATAATAATAATAATAATAAAATTTATTAATGTCAAATAAATAAGAGAATATATGGAAATTGATCTGGATATGTGTGTATTCGTATATATAAAGAAATTGAAACTTAACGTTTCAAATTTAGAATTAAAAGGAGTTGTTTTGTGAACAATCAGTCAACCGATAAATAATTTAAAATTTTAAAATACGTTTTACACAAACAGAGTCGAATTACAACCAAACTAATTTTATTGAATTCAGAACGCGAAGACGTAGCTACACGTCCATTTTCGTTACGATTAGAGTTCATGTGGACAAAGCGAAATAGAGCATTCAATGGTAATTCATAGTAGAAATTAATATTTAATTAAATCAAATATCACTGTCCTTAGTATAATTTACACCAACCTACATCTAAACGCGCAGACCTACCTAAAACCTATTGATTTAACATTGTTCTTATCCCCCATATTTTCTTCTATAAAAAAATCACGCAAGTTCCCCAAATTATTCAGCAACATCAAAGCTTTCCTTTCTAATTTTAATGGAAGCAAAGAACTACTGCCCTAGATCGAAACCCTAAATTTGCGGTCGCTACCTTGTCTTCATCAAAACCACAGCCGCACCTCAACCCTAATTAAAGCCGTTGCGTGTGCCACTGGTCAAGCCCTCGTTTCACTGCCTCTCTCAAATCGGAACTCCAACGTCGAAGCCATCGCCTCTGCCTCTTTCCATATTTTTCGTTGATTTTAAGGTGAGTAATTAGCTTGACTCATGATTAATTTTTAATTTGATTTCAATTTAAGCTAAAATTATAATAGTTAGTTTGGGTTGTGTTGGCTGCCTTGTGTTGTTGATTTACCCTGAATTGTTCATACTGTTTTACTATCGCCATGCGGTCATGTTTCACTACTTTGCCTCGTTGTTTTGCTGGCCGGTTGAATTGCTGACCGGTGGTAATGTTGGCATATGTATGTTGTCCCACCTCATCTCAAAATCCTGTGACTCGTTTTTCAGCTCACATTGTTTACCTGAAATATGCATCATTTTAAAACATGGAAATGCACATGCATTCGATACATATATGTATGTATAATAATAGGACTATTCCTTTTGTTTCCTACTTTAAAAATAATGGCCGAAAATTGAAATTTCATATTTGTTATCTAGAAATGCATATATGTTTTTAACGAATCATTGAATGTGAATTTTGCATTTGGTAACAATATCCTATAGGTTTGCCCAGTTGGATTTGATGGTCATACAACTTACCTGAAAGAAATGTAACGAATAAGTAGGAACTAAATATAATCTCATGTATTAATATACTACTTTTTACATATAGGAACAATATAGTTTCCAGTTGGAATATTGATTGACAAACAGGAAAAATAAACATAACCTTCATTTTTAAGATAAGAGAAAACTAGAGGAAAGAAATAAATTAATAATGCATTTTTTGTATGCATAATTTTACTGCTGTGATTTGCATATATAGCATATATGGTGTGTCTCATTCTTGTTACAAACTCCGTGCATTCATTCTCCAGTTAATGAACCTTCTTGCAAACTCAGTACCATGGTTTTTAAAGAGCTGAACGAAACATTTTTTGACCTGAATAAACTATAACTTACTGAATAGTTTCTGGACGTATAAACTATTTATACAGTTACCTATTTCATTCTCGCGTATACATATTTTTTATGAAGAATGATGTTTCTTTGAAATACTTTGGCCCTCATAATATGTTACACTGTTTGTTTGGTTATATACATACAGTATTAATGCAACACTATCTATGATGTAAAATTTTCACATTTGAAATCATTTTTATAAGCGAGTTTTAGTGTCTAATACATTAGTCAAAGACCAGGTTTTGTTCATTTTCTTTTCCAGTTATCTTAATGGTTATCTAGAAGCATTATTTGTTGTATAACTTAAGACCATGCTTGTAGTCAAGTCCGTCCATTTATTTCAGGCGGTAGTGTTGTAGAGTTTAAGTAAAATACTGATTGTTATCTGCTTCACCCTCTTTCATAAAATGACCAGTGTTAACTAGTCGTATGTATATGCCTGTATGTATGTGATGAGGGTATTGGTTTACTTCCACTTGCCACTTTGTTACATATTATTATGTAACTCACATTAGCCCATCTTAAATGTTTGGTATCTCTAACAGTATATGTCCATATTTTGTTGTAGCACGCATTGTCCCCTCTACCCTGTATTCATACTGTCCACTTTCTTGCCTTATAAATGTAGCAAAGGTCGGATTTTTCCTTCCGATATCTCCTCAAAATTTATTTTAAAATGTCTAAATGGTTACATAGAAATTGGTGCAGCGAGTAAAGTATTTATGAACATTTTATTTACTGAACTGAATTTGCTGAACATTTTATGTTACGGTTTGTTCTTGCTGCACCTTTCACTTCCCATATACATGTATGTTAACCACACACATTGTATGTTATTGTCATACGGGATTGTAGTGGGGTTTACTTTGAATACATTCCATTTGTTTAATTACCTTGCTAATACAGACATATATATTAGATGAGGTTGACATGAGTCTAACCGTCCCTGTTGACTCTTATAAGTATATTCCTATTTTTAGGCTTGAGTCCCTTATTTCTTTGCATGCTTCATGCATGTAGTCCATATATATGCTTACTGTGTATTTGAGTTAGCTACTAAAGCTACATCATGCAAGGTATTTATTTCACTCAGTCATATCTTGTTGCTGCAACATATTTATATCACTTGGCTACATTTTATTTATTGAAATGAATTTGCTGGAATATTTTATTTATTGGAATGAATTTGATCACTTGGCCACATTTTTTTAGACTGCATGCATTAGTCATACCTTCTAGCCAAGTCACATAAACCGTCTGGTACCCCCTTGTGCATTTTCTGCTTATTCAAAGCATGGTTATATTATATATATGAGGTGGCTGATGTACACATATGTATATATACCACTATATGTGCATATATATGTCATCGGCATACGTATATGTGTATATAAATCCATATGCTGACCTGCCTTGGTTAGTCCCAAGTCGCTATGCTACATCTTAGCAGTTTTTCCTGGGATTAGCTATTATATTTCAGTTTATATTGAAATTAATTTACTTGAACTATGATTTAATCCTGACTCGAGTTTCTTATGTTTTTGCATGTAACGCTCGGGTCAGACCCGAGTAGTACAGATTCAAAGATTACAGCTTAGGATTCGAAGATTTGCAAAGGAGGGGATTCTAGGAGATGCGCACTCTGAAGATTTTAAAAACAGTAAATATATTTTTTGTATTCAAACTGTATTTTCATTTCGCTGTATAAAGAAAAATTATTGTATTCAAAAATTTTGATTAATATATAAAAGTTTATTCAATGTTCAATACTCTGTTATTTATTCATTCGGTGTTTTTGTGTTGATTCTGTTTTTAAACTCTATAAATTAAATAACGATCCGTCGATTTGAACGTTTTAAGTTGGTTTAATTACCAATTCGAAGCAGTCAAAAAGGAGGGATGTTATAGGATCCCTTACAATAGGTAAAGGAGAGGGCACACTTTACTGCTTTTGACAGTAAGAGGTCAAAACAAGGTAAGTACGGGCGTGTTTTGATGGGATGATGAGCGTGCATCATGCAAATTAAGGAAAATAAGCCGTTGTAAAGTCTGTGGTTAACGGCTATGTCCATTTAGTTGATGAGCTCGGGCTTGATAACCCCGAGTTCCATAGCTAGCATAGGTTATAGTTAGGGATTGCAAATCAAGGTTCTTAAGGAAAAACTAACACTAGAAGGAGTGAATAATTTTTTAAAGAGATTATGGAAAATTTAAACAATCTTGAATTACTATATGAATAATACAATGATTATCACACCAGAAATGATCACAAACATAGAAAAAATCACAGACATAGAAATAAGTAAATATAAAAGGCATGAAAGGAAAGAACACACCAGATTTTATACCGGTTCAGATTTCTCCTATGTCTAGTCCCATGCAATGCTGGATTGCGTAGAGTTTTATTAATACTGGTATCAACCTTATAACACCCCTGATTTCAGGGCTACAAGGTTAACATTGATTCCACCACCCTTGATTTCACGGCGACAAGGTTCACACCGTTCCCTTTCCTTGATATCAGGGCTACAAGGAACACACCCTTTCTCAAATAATTCCCAAATGAATACAACAGCCCTAGAACTCTTGAATAACACTTCCAAACAGATAGTATTGATAGAGATTGAGAAAAGAAGAATTTCAATATAATTTGAGTAGAAATTGGTAGAGTATAAGTGTAGAAATCAAGAAATTAATGTATATTAATGGTGGTTAGAGATAGGATGAAGATGGAGAAGAAGAACTTGTGAAAAATTCGAATTTAACCTCTATTTGTAGTGTTTGAAATGTTGCAACGTTTCTGAGACGTTTCAAACATGAAAAGACACTTCCTTTGAAAATTGTAAATATGACAGTTATACGTCAACATGTCCGTATATGTATGTTGACATACACATGTTTTTTTATTTTAAAAAATCATTTTCAAGTGTTAAAACCAATATATATTTTCTGGAAATTATTGAATCAAAACTAGTGTTTCAAATGAAGTTTCTAAAGTATAAAAACATAGTGATATATAATATAAATATATTTATAAAATTAAACAATATAAAACTATATATATTATAAACATATATATTATAAAACTTTATAAACTATAAGCATATATATATATATTTGAAATCATAAGTAAAATCTTAATAATATGAAATCATTTTAGAATACGAGTTTGAAATTATTTTGAAATTGATTTGAAAAGAAATTTGATTAGAGAAGAAGGAGAAAGTTTAAAATAAATATTTCTGGAAGAAAAGGGTATTTATATAGGTTGAAATACGTTAAAAATGAATAGATACTATTTGGTTGATTTAAAATTCAAATTTTGAACAAATTTGAATTTCTGGCAGTTATATGTCAACATGTCAATTAGCAAATGACGATATGCCCTAGTCAATTTTTGGTTATTTGAGTTTTCACACAATTTTAAGTTATATGTTATTATATTATTTTAATTTATTTAGTTCTAATGTGTTTTTAGAGTAAATTAAAGATTGATTTGATAGGAATAAATATCAATCATTACTACTAGAAAGCAAATACATTCAAACAATACAAGGTACTAAATACAAGATTCAGAAGCAAATACGAGATTCAGAAGCAAATACAAGCAAATACGAGAGATAACATAAACTAGATAAGTAAGATTTCAGTGGATGATGAGGAAGAATATGATATTCCAAGTTTTCTTCCTACTTTGCAAAGAACTTGTTCATTTAGAAGACATTTGGGTAAGAGTCTTCATGATCTTGTTTTGGTTTTTGGCTAATTTGACTTGGTTTTGAACAAGCGTTTCTTTGGTTATGGTCCTAGTATTTGTGGGACATTCTACACTTTCTAAAGAGGAATCATCTTCTTCGTCAATTTCCATTAGATTTTCCTCTTGTTGCATTCTAGCATGTTTATCCTTGAATGTTTAATAAGGCTTAAAATGATTGGAATTTGCATAAGGTTTATATTTCCCAAGTTAAAAACCTTTCTGGATACAAATTCTTCTCCTTTGAGATCCACTCCAAAGTATTTAAAGATAGGGGTAAGATAAACTCCATGGTAAAGAGTGTTTCCTTTGGTGGACATCACTTTAGGATTAAATTCTTTCGAAATCGCATTGGCCCAATTAATACTATAAACACCAAAAATAGTGAGACGACCCAAACTTCCTAGTAAAGGAAAGCCCGGATTGAATTTGAGAACACGACAAATCAGAACACAAACAGAAGAATATTTCATTGCTTATTACAACAATTTACATCAGAGTACAAGAATATATAGAGTATGAACAAATAATATACATTTGATAAATATAAGAGATTTACAAATTACAATGTAGCGGAAAATAATTCAAAACACAACCGGAAGGAATATACGGATACAGAGCTTTCCGAATATTATTCAGTTGTAAACCAGGATCATGTGAATATAAATCTGCAAAACCAAAACTACTAGCTGCCCGTGTGGAAAATAGGGGCACCCAGAGTTTAGGTTAAAACAATAAACTCCAGGTAAGTCATGTGACTGGTGTAAGAACTAAAACAGTTATTAAATCTTTACTTTAAAAATAAAGTAAATCGAGGGACCACGCCTTATAACACGGAACGGGTTTCCTCCCAAGAATACCAGTGCATAGAATAAACAGCGCAATGCTTTTTTGGAAAAATGAAGCTATTATAAGACCCAGGTCTCATCACACAATGCAATGCAAGCCGGAGGATAGGGTTTTCCCTTATAATAGCCAAATATGCTTGGTACGTGTAAAACAAATCATCTGATACTATTATAGTGTAAAGTGTATGAAAACAACTTCAAATATAAATGTATCAATCATAGACGGCATAGCATCCCATGCTACTATGTCGCCAATACTAGGCTTGTAACACCCCGTAATTCTGTTAATATTAATATTCACAAATTGAAGAATAACTGATCTCAGACGTGAGAATTGTGGGAAATGGGTTGCGCCATTGTGTTGGTCTCGGAATTCTGGTCGAAATAGAGTCCGAGTTTGCGTGAATTGGACTTCGTATGAAGAAGTTATGGCCATCGGAAGTTTCAGAAAATTCAAAATAGATTTCAGAAAATTTAAATTCAAAATTCGGAGTCAAACTGGCTAGGCGGGAAAATTCCGGCCCAGCACCCCAGCTCGACTGGGGAGTCGACTGGGTAGTCGACCCCCCCCCCAGGTCGACTGGGGAGTCGACCTGTCCAGGCGGCTAGGGTTTTGACTGAGCCCAATTTTGAGCTGCTGATGTGTCTTTAGGGCTGAGTTGGCAAATTAAACGGTTCAGTTTAGTTCTGAGTTGATCTGACGGTCTGAATAAACCCTAAACTCTATAAATACCTAGGTAGTCTCTCACTCTAACTCACATGAAAAATAGAATAGCTACCGTCATACCGCCTCCATGGAACTCAGTCTAGCCGCCGCCAACTAAGAAGGAAGAAAAGCTTATCAAAACCCTAATTCTACTCAACTCTAAAGCAAATCAAGACTCTCTTTTCTTCTCTAATTGTGAGTATGATGATCTTAACAAGATTATTGTTAAACTAATTAGATTAAGTTATGAATGGATTATAAGTGAATGATGTGGATTGTCATATATGTTGTTGTAAATCTTATGCTATCATGTATGTTGTAAATCCTATGTTATGTGATGATGATATCCTATATGTTGTAAATCATGTTATGATGATATTGTAGAGGTTGTAGTTTTCTATGCTAAATTGTGATGAATCATACATGTTATAAAGTCATGATGTTATTGTCTATGCTAGTTAGTTCATGTTAATCAAGTCATGATATTTATATTATTTGGGCTATGTTGATGACAAACCATGTATGCAAGTTTAGATTGATTAGTAAAGATTATGAACATATGCCATGACATCTATTTAGACCTAGAATTATGACATCTAGAATTATGCTATGACATATGTGAATTCTATGTATTAGATGCTAGTTCACACCATCATTATGTTGCATAAAAGCCCATATGCAAGTTCATACATAAATTTGGGTTATGATCATATCATGTAAATTGTGACATTTAACAGGTTGACACCTTTAAATCCTTAACATGTGTAGTTTATGCAAGTTTCACCCCTATATGATTAGATTTATTTTATTTGCCTATATGTTGTGATAATTTATCTTTGTGCTATGAGTTAGACTATTTGAGTCTAACGTATACTTTGCGTTGAATAAGCGAACGTATAAACGTGGGGTAGGGGTAATATTAAGGATTTAATATTAAGAAGTTGGGGTGCAATTGATATGATTTTGCATGCCATAAGTGGGTTGCCATAATCGAGTCAATTATGGACATCATTAAAATTGGAGTTAATTAATCATTTGAATAGGGAATTATTAAAACTGGGGTAAAAGATTGAAAGTGTCAATCAATGCTTAGGACACGAGGTTGGACTCGTTTATGACGTAAAACTGCCCGGACCCGCCCGGCAAATCCAGTGGTCACAAATGTCAGCCCAATGTGAGAGGACCTAGGCCTAAACTAAAGCATAACAGTTGTAAAGACACGAGGTTAGACTCTTTTATGGTGTAAGACTGCCCGGACCCGCCCGGCAAATCCAGCTGCCATAAATGCCAGTCTAATGTGAGAGGTCTTTATGAGGTTTTGGCCTAAATGAATTAAGAAATACTTAACCAGATAAACATGTAAGGTGGGACATGGGGGTTAAGTAGGTGCCTTGGGTGGCATGAGGAATATATTGGGTGCCCTTAGTGGCATGTGAAATACCATTAGTAAGACTTAACCAAACACACATGTAAATGAACATGACTAAGAGGGTTAAGTGGGATGTACTAGTGGACAAGCTTAGGTGGGTAGCTTGTGGGGGCCCATTTCAACCAGTAACCCAAACGTATCTTTGTGGGCTCGACCCAAGTCGAGGACGGTACACGCATACTGGGCTTGACTATAAGAGGCCAAAACGGGGTAGCGGTAGCAACGCAAGTCCAACAGGTTTCATATGCGTGTGTGGACCCAGGCTGGTTGGTAAGACGTTGTTGCATCGTGTAGGTATAAGCCGTGCATTCTCAAGTTGTATCGGGTTGCCACTTTAGGGGAGTGATACACCCCACTGTGGGGCCAGCACGGGTATCTACGAGTAGGGAGCCGATCGAAAATGGGTAGTGGGGTACACCTAGTGGAGATAAGGGCAGACGGCACCTATGTAGTCAGCTAGGGGTACGCAAGGCTATTTATATAGTTTTTGTGTGAAGCAAGTGGGATCAACCTTTAGGGTGACTGCTGTGGTGCAGTGTAGTAATTATTCGTTAGTAATTAGGTGTGTCTTTAACATTATCTTTAACGTTACCTTTAACGTTATCTTTATCTGCTCTTCCATACCTAATAGTTCATAGACATTTACTTGTCTTCCAGCTTATGCCTTTGTCTAGTTATTTTGATAATAGTAGTGTTAGAATTATCATACTCGCCAGACTTTACCCCCTCCATTTCTATCCTTTTTCCCCCTCCAGGTCCTCAGGTTGGGCCCAGCTCTAGTGGAGTTTGATTGGTTTGCTTCATCTCTCTTTGGAAAGCTTGGACCGTTGAAGTAAAGTCCAGCTTGTTATCTTCTTTAATGGCTATTTGTGTAATGGGATTATGTATTTTGTTTTATGAAGATGGATATTGTACTTGACTCTGATTTATGGTTTTATGATGTAATAAACATGTTTAAATTCCGCTGCAATAAAATGAAGTTTTAGATTTCCAAGTACTACTTATTATCTGTCTTGTTGTAATTTTTCTGTTCTATATTCACTCAAAACCTCCATGGAAGTTAATGCACTCCCATAGTGAGTGACATTAATGGACGTGGGGTGTTACACGTGGTATCAGAGCTTAAGGTTACCAGAACAGATAATTTTTTTTAGAAAAACTATTTTTCTAAAGTATTTTTGGAAGAAGTGTTTTTAAAAACATGTCTTAATGAGTAATTTAAAGAAGAAAGTTTTTAAGAAAAACATAATCCCCAATAGCCATATCTTTATCTTTCGAATTCTCCATTTTGAATCTTTCCTTTTTCGTTTCAGCATGGCTGAAGATCTTAACCTTCCGGACGGTGTAAGGATACCAGGATGGTATAGGAGGTTATTAGAGGCTAGGGCCGCTGCAGGTCCAGCAAATGTTCCTCCACCACCAGTTGCACCCGCTCCTCCTCCTCCTCCTCCTCGCGCTGATGCTTTTGCAAAGACGTGCAAGGAATTTAAGGCTATGGGTGGAAAACCTTTTCAAGTGTCAGAAACATTTGTGGAAGCTAGAGATTGGCTTAGGGAGGTGGAAGAATTGCTAGAAATCTTTGAAGTAGAAGAGGGGAGGAAAGCCAAATTAGTAGCTTGGTTAATGAAGGGAGAGGCCTCGTTTTGGTGGGAGGTCACTAATGGGGAGCGTCCTGTTGATTCTTGGGCAGATTTTAGGCGTAGGTTTGTGGCAAAATTTCTCTCAAGGGCGGAAGAGAATCTATATATGGAAAGGTTCTTGACATTGAAGCAAGGAAGCTCATCAGTGAAAGAATATGTCAACAAATTTAATCAGTTAGCAAGGTTTGGCTTGGACTTAGTGAACACGCCGGAGAAGAAGGCTCCGAGGTTCGTTAATGGATTGAATGAACCATTGCAAGGGTTGGCTATGACCGACATCCCTATGGGGGCCACCTTTGAGAAGCTAGTAGACATGGCACTCATGCACGAGGAGAAAGGTACTAAAGCTGATAAGGCACCCGAGAAGAAAGGGGATCAGAAGAAACCACAGCAACAAAACAAGAAGGGTGGTAAAGACAATAATGGCAAGGGAAAGAAGAAATGCTTTAACTGTGGGACACCAGGCCATCTCAGCAAGGATTGCCGAAAGAAAAAGAAGACTGGCTGTTTTCACTGTGGCGATGCGGGACATCTAGTGAAGGACTGCCCAAAGAAGGGGCAGAGGGCAGGGACTACCTCGGGAGGACAGGTGCAGGCTCTTATGGCACCAGGGCAGGTAAGGGGACAAGTTCAGGCTCTCGCGGTCCCACCGCTGCAAGAACGAGGTAGAACCATTTCTGTTGAAAGCTTAGTTTTTCTGTTTGATCATCTTGTCCGTACCTTATTCGATTCAGGCGCATCACATTCATTTATCTCTACATCATTAGTTGAATCACTGCACTTAAACACCAGTTTAGTAGAGGATCCCTTAGTTGTTTTGAATCCAATTGGGGGCTCAGCTTATTTGTCCATGATGTGTTTGGATTTGAAAATTTCTATACTTAGCGTTGAGTTTAGATGTGATGCTTATGTTTTGGGCTTCACGGGCTATGGGCTAATTTTAGGAATGGATTGGTTATCCAGAAATGGGGTCGTTCTTGATTGTGAAAGGAGAGTAGTTAGGCTCATGACTCGCCTTGGCAACACTCTCGAAATCTTTTGTAATCCCATAAATTCCGTTATGCTAAGTTATCTAGAATCGCTTGACGCGTCTATGGAAAATCTATGATCTGTTAGAGTGGTCTGAGAATATTCGGATGTGTTTGAGGAGGTGAAGGGCTTGCCTCCGAAGCGGGAGATAGATTTTCGAATATATCTTGTGGATAATGCGAAACCAGTATCTTTGCCAGTACGCCACATGGCTCTACGTGAAAGGAGGGAACTCGATAAGCAAGTGAAGGAGTTGCTTGAGAAGGGGTTCATAAGATGAAGTATATCGGAGTGGGGTGCTCCAGTAGTATTTGCCACGAAGGCGGATGGGTCCCTTAGACTTTGTGTGGACTATAGAGAACTTAATAAGCTTACTAAGAAAAACAGACACCCACTGTCGAGGATTAACGATCTCTTCGATCAGTTAGTTGGCGCCTCAGTGTTTTCGCAGTTGGACTTAGCCACTGGTTTTCATCAGTTGAGAGTGGCTGAGGATAGCATTGAAAAGACTGCCTTTAGGACTCCGGATGGTTTCTATGAATGGCTAGTGATGCCCTTCGGTTTGACAAACGCCCCCGCATACTTTGTTGATTTGATGAGTAGGGTGTTCAGGGAGTACCTTAACAAATTCGTGGTAGTCTTTGTAGACGACATCTTGATTTTTTTTAAGGATGAAGAAGAGCATGCCCTACATCTTAGGGAAGTGTTGGATACCCTACGAGCGCATAACCTTAAAGCTAAATTTTCTAAGTGTCACTTCTGGAGGAAGGAAGTACGGTTCTTAGGGCACGTGGTTTCCAAAGAAGAGATAGCGGTGGATCCCGCGAAGGTGGTGGCCATCCAAGATTGGAAGGTCCCTAAAAATGCTACCGAAGTGAGAAGTTTCTTGGGGTTGGCTGGCTACTAAAGGAAGTTTATCAAAGACTTCGCAAAGATATCAGCTCCATTGACACGCCTGACGAAGAAGAACCTAGTCTTCGCATGGGACGTAGATTGTGATGATGCGTTCCAACGTTTGAAGAGAGCTTTGACCTCAGCTCCAGTCTTAGTATTGCCAGATGGGAGTAAGCCATTTATTGTATATACCGACGCTTGTGAGACAGGACTAGGCGCAGTTTTAATGCAAGAGGGTAGGGTAATAGCCTATGGTGGAAGGCAGTTGAGAGCACATGAGAAGAATTACCTCACGCATGACCTAGAGTTGGCCGCTATTGTTTTCGCGCTTAAGTCTTGGCGTCATTATCTTCTTGGCGAGAAATTCGAATTGTTCACTGACCACAAATCGCTAAAATACTTATTCTCTCAGAAGGACTTGAATTTAAGGCAGCAAAGGTGGATGGAATTCTTAGCGTCCTACGACTTCGAAATAGCATATACCCCTGACAAGGGTAACGTAGTGGCCGATGCCTTAAGTAGAAAAAGATTATCCTTAAGTCCTTTGTTTGTTGAGCGACGAAGCTTAGAATTCATTTCGACGTTTGACTTTAGACCTTCTGTTGACTTTGTACCCGGTTTGCTAGCATCCTTGGAGGTCAGACCTACGCTTTTGGGACGGATTGGCGAGGCACAGTGAGACGACCCACAGTTGGTTGAGTTAGTAGAAAAGCTCAAAGGAGGGGAGTCATCAAGCCATCTCCGTAGGTATACCCTAGATGATAAGGGTTGGTTACGTAGGGACGGTAGACTTTGTGTACCAAAAGACGATGACCTAAGGAAGACTATTCTTGACGAAGCACATCGTTTGAAGATGACCATTCATCCCGGCGGGGACAAGATGTACATGGACATGAGACGAGTTTACTTTTGGGCCGGCATGAAGAAAGATGTGGCCGAGTATGTCGCTAGATGCTTGGTGTGCCAACAAGTAAAAGCGGAGCAAAAGAAACCCGGTGGGTTGCTTCACCCATTGGATGTTCCACTATGGAAATGGGAAAGTGTCTCGATGGATTTTGTGGACGGATTACCGCGATCAAGGAAGGGTAATACGGGGATTTGGTTTATAGTAGATAGACTTACTAAGAGCGCCCATTTTATTCCCATAAAGAGTAAGAGGACTGCTCCATGGTTAGCTTCTGTATACGTCCGAGAAATAGTTCGTTTCCACGGTGTTCCTTCTAGCATAGTGAGCGACCACGATCCTATTTTCACTAGCGAATTTTGGAGAAGCTTGCAAGAGGCGGTAGGGACTCAGTTATGTTTGAGCACCGTATATCATCCTCAGACAGACGGCCAAACCGAGAGGGTGAATCGTATTCTAGAGGACCTTTTGAGGCTATGTATCCTAGACTTTGGGGGTACGTGGGAAGAGCATCTTCCATTGGTGGAGTTCGCATATAATAACAGCTTTCAGTCCAGCATTGGCATGGCACCTTTTGAAGCTCTTTATGGACGACCTTGTCGTTCACCTACATGTTGGTGGGAATCTACGGATAAGATCTTACTTGGGCCCGATATGATTAGGGAGACTTCGGAGAAGATCGACTTGGTTCGAAGGAGGATGAAAGCAGCGCAAGATAGGCAGAAATCTTATGCGGACAAGAGGAGAACAGATCTTGAGTTTGAAGTTGGGGACATGGTCTTTATCAAAGTGTCTCCATTACGGAACGTTGTTCGCTTTGGGTCCGTTGGGAAGTTAGCACCAAGGTTCGTAGGGCCGTTTCCTATTAAGGAGAAGATTGGACAGATGGCGTATAGAGTGGAGTTGCCAGAGAGACTTAGTGGTATACACGACGTATTCCATGTGTCACATTTGAGGAAGTGCTTGCACGAGACCGCGGAGGTGGTAGAGCCGAACTTGCTTAGAGAGGTGGAGATAGAGCGTGATGCGACGATTCGATGAGCTCCTACGCGCATTCTTGGGTCGGAGATTAAGAAGCTGAGAAATCGAGAGGTCAGACTAGTCAAAGTGCAATGGGGAGATGATGAGAGCAACGCTACTTGGGAGACGGAAGAGAAGATGCGTTAGTTGTACCCTTTTCTTTTCGAGGGTATGTCTTTTAATTTCTCCTTTATCGCTTATCTTGTACTTATCTTAGCTTTAGAGTATCCTCTCGCTAGTATCTTTGACCTTTAGTTAGGATAATCCTATGGTTGAAACATGTGTTTGAGACATGTTATGTGTGATGGATGCAAAGTGGATGCAAGTGTTTGCTAGTGGTTGCTCGTGGACGCATATACACACACTATTAGGCACTAGATCGGCTCAGTCACTTCATACTACATATTGCATATAAATGGCTGTATTCAGTAAAATGGATGTATAATGGTTGTGCTATCATATGTATACCGCATTTTGGTGAATGGTTGTGCACGCATGTAGAAATAATATGTATTGATAGGGTTCTTTTGCATACATAATGGACGCATGGCACTATCATGATTTTCATTTAGGAGGTCAACTGAATCAGTGGACCGCCTGATTTTGCATTAGATATGGACATATACACACACTGTGCATTTAAGCATGAGAGCATTAGAAGTCTATAAGGACAATGGATGCCTGTGTTTGATGGTTGAGTACATGGACGATTGGATGTTAGGATACATTCATCTTGACTTGAAGATTTCGGGGACGAAATCCTTTAAGGAGGGGAGAATGTAACACCCCGTAATTCTGTTAATATTCACAAATTAAATAATAACTAATCTCAGACGTGAGAACTGTGGGAAACGGGTTGCGCCATTGTGTTCGTCTCGGAATTCTGGTCGAAATAGAGTCCGAGTTTGCGTGAATTGGACTTCGTATGAAGAAGTTATGGCCATCGGAAGTTTCAGAAAATTCAAAACAGATTTCAGAAAATTTAAAATTCAAAATTCGGAGTCAAACTGGCTAGGCGGAAAAATTCCCGCCCAGCACCCCAGGTCGACAGGGGAGTCGACTGGGTAGTCGACCCCCCCCTCCGGTCAACTGGGGAGTCGACCTGGGTGTCGACCTGTCCAGGCTGCTAGGGTTTTGACTGAGCCCAATTTTAAGCTACTGATGTGTCTTTAGGGCTGAGTTGGCAAATTAAACGGTTCAGTTTAGTTCTGAGTTGATCTGACGGTCTAAATAAACCCTAAACTCTACAAATACCTAGGTAGTCTCTCACTCTAACTCACATGAAAAATAGAATAGCTACCGTCATACCGTCGCCATGGAACTCAGTCTAGCCGCCGCCAACTAAGAAGGAAGAAAAGCTTATCAAAACCCTAATTCTACTCAACTCTAAAGCAAATCAAGACTCTCTTTTCTTCTCTAATTGTGAGTATGATGATCTTAACAAGATTATTGTTAAACTAATTAGATTAAGTTATGAATGGATTATAAGTGAATGATGTGGATTGTCATATATGTTGTTGTAAACCTTATGCTATCATGTATGTTGTAAATCCTACGTTATGTGATGATAATATCCTATATGTTGTAAATCATGCTATGATGATATTGTAGAGGTTGTAGTTTTCTATGCTAAATTGTGATGAATCATACATGTTATAAAGTCATGATGTTATTGTCTATGCTAGTTAGTTCATGTTAATCAAGTCATGATATTGATATTATTTGGGCTATGTTGATGACAAACCATGTATGCAAGTTTGGATTGATTAGTAAAGATTATGAACATATGCCATGACATCTATTTAGACCTAGAATTATGACATCTAGAATTATGCTATGACATATGTGAATTCTATGTATTAGATGCTAGTTCACACCATCATTATGTTGCATAAAACCCCATATGCAAGTTCATACATAAATTTGGGTTATGATCATATCATGTAAATTGTGACATTTAACAAGTTGACACCTTTAGATCCTTAACAGGTGTAGTTTATGCAAGTTTCACCCCTATATGATTAGATTTATTTTATTTGCCTATATGTTGTGATAATTTATCTTTGTGCTATGAGTTAGACTATTTGAGTCTAACGTATACTTTGCGTTGAATAAGCGAACGTATAAACGTGGGGTAGGGGTAATATTAAGGATTTAATATTAAGAAGTTGGGGTGCAATTGATATGATTTTGCATGCCATAAGTGGGTGGCCATAATTGAGTCAATTATGGACATCATTAAAATTGGAGTTAATTAATAATTTGAATAGGGAATTATTAAAACTGGGGTAAAAGATTGAAAGTGTCAATCAATGCTTAGGACACGAGGTTGGACTCATTTGTGACGTAAAACTGCCCGGACCCGCCCGAAAAATCCAGTGGTCACAAATGTCAGCCCAATGTGAGAGGACCTAGGCCTAAACTAAAGAATAACAGTTGTAAAGACACGAGGTTAGACTCTTTTATGGTGTAAGACTGCCCGGACCCGCCCGGCAAATCCAGCTGCCATAAATGCCAGTCTAATGTGAGAGGTCTTTATGAGGTTATGGCCTAAATGAATTAAGAAATACTTAACCAGATAAACATGTAAGGTGGGACATGGGGGTTAAGTAGGTGCCTTGGGTGGCATGAGGAATATAGTGGGTGCCCTTTGTGGCATGTGAAATACGATTAGTAAGACTTAACCAAACACACATGTAAATGAACATGACTAAGAGGGTTAAGTGGGATGTACTAGTGGACAAGCTTAGGTGGGTAGCTTGTGGGCCCATTTCAACCAGTAACCCAAACGTATCTTTATGGGCTCGACCCAAGTCGAGGACGGGACACGCATATTGGGCTTGACTATAAGAGGCCAAAACGGAGTAGCGGTGGCAACGCAAGTCCAACGGGTTTCATATGCGTGTGTGGACCCGGGCTGGTAGGTAAGACGTTGTTGCATCGTGTAGGTATAAGCCGTGCATTCTCAAGTTGTATCGGGTTGCCACTTTAGGGGAGTGATACACCCCACTGTGGGGCCAGCACGGGTATCTACGAGTAGGGAGCCGATCGAAAATGGGTAGTGGGGTACACCTAGTGGAGATAGGGGCAGACGACACCTATGTAGTCAGCTAGGGGTACGCAAGGCTATTTATATAGTTTCTGTGTGAAGCAAGTGGGATCAACCTTTAGGGTGACTGGTGTGGTGCAGTGTAGTAATTATTCGTTAGTAATTAGGTGTGTCTTTAACATTATCTTTAACGTTACCTTTAACGTTATCTTTATCTGCTCTTCCATACCTAATAGTTCATAGACATTTACTTGTCTTCCAGCTTATGCCTTAGTCTAGTTATTTTGATAATAGCAGTGTTAGAATTATCATACTCGCCAGACTTTATGTCTGACCCCCTCCATTTCTATCCCTTTTCCCCCTGCAGGTCCTCAGGTTAGGCCCAGCTCTAGTGGAGTTTGTTGGTTTGCTTCATCTCTCTTTGGAAAGCTTGGACGGTTGAAGTAAAGTCCAGCTTGTTATCTTCTTTAATGGCTATTTGTGTAATGGGATTATGTATTTTGTTTTATGAAGATGGATATTGTATTTGACTCTGATTTATGGTTTTATGATGTAATAAACATGTTTAAATTCCGCTGCAATAAAATGAAGTTTTAGATTTCCAAGTACTACTTATTATATGTCTTGTTGTAATTTTTCTGTTCTATATTCACTCAAAACCACCATGGAAGTTAATGCATTCCCATAGTGAGTGACATTAATGGACGTGGGGTGTTACAAGGCTCTACAATCAAAACCGAAGTGTCACGTATTAGAAGTTGGATTTCCGTCTGTGAACCAAGGCAAGGGATCGTCCTTACCGTTTCGAGACTCTCTAGCCCGAGCTTCAGGGACAGAACGCATTGTCCTTTAGGAGCCATAGGGCCGGTCCACACGAAGTGGATTAAAATGCCTGAACAATATGTTTCCCCGCCCTATGGGGCGTAAATGAGCCAGATGACTCCACCGGCTCCTGCAGTAGCCGATATATCCGAGGAGCCTCGCATTCCGACAATCACATAGGTAAAAATAATATCAATGTCAGGGCTTGCAAAACGCTGACACCACCTCCAGCTAGAAGGAAACACATGTCCTCACTGGATCCTCTCCCGTTTCTGGTTCACATTAGGGTGTGAAGCTCGCGAATTAACGTTATACACAAAGCGGCGCTATATTAAAGCTATGCTTTGATCACTAACCACAAGACTCTGCTTTTCAACAGAAGCCTTGATCATTTGCCACTCAGGCATGCCACACAGGCAATTTACGCCATGCAACTGATGTCTATCGATATACAACCTCTGATCCCGTACGTCTCAGAGAAGGGTGAAGTAAGAGAATAAATTCTCCTTCACCAGGAAGATGTATATTTAATAGAGATCAATCAACACAGAATAAAATCCAATGTCAGACACACAATCCATTTACAAGTCCGTTCTGGGTTTGAACGAAACCGGAGGCACCTTATTCCTTGTCCCGTATGTCCAATATAGGAGAGAGGCCCTCGCATATCTGTCGATCTCCAGGTACGTCTGGACGATCACCACTTATTACCTCGTCTTGGGTGTACAGCCCAATCAAGACATCAGTAATCATCCAAATGATGTAAAGACCTCCGGTCTTCAACCACCGTCTTCATCGTCGACTTATCGTCGAATCAGTTATTCAGAATGGGTATAAACCCGGCCTTTCCGAATAACTCGTGTATATAATAAACAAGTGCTATAATAACACAACATACGCCTCATTCCAATCCATAAAATTCCTTTATTCCAATATTCTTATTCTTTGGGAAGGTTCCTATTAATTTTATCAAAGATAAATTCTTTTAAGTTTATTCTTTACTCTTCCTTTGGATATCATTCCAAACCATATTAAGGTTTTCCAAACTAGTCGGGATTAGCGAACCACACCGAAGTAATCATTTATTTTATTTCCTAATCCCAACCTATTCATCCCATGGAGAAAAACTGGTAATACTCCATTTCTAACACCACAGTGTTATCGGTAAATATTAATTACCATTCCACGTTCAAATCTAATTGAAGATTTAACTATCGCTTTGGAGCAAAACTGGTGATACTCCGTTCTCGATCATTTCCTTAATTTGATAATTTAAATCATCACATTCCCATTTTAATCTAATTAAAGATTCATTAAAACTCCAATTCGGTTTTAATCTCGAAAATCATTACTTAATGATTTTCCAAGTTAAGAAATTAATCTTATCTTTAACTGGGTTAAAAAACTAATGTTTTAAAACACAGCTCACGATAAACCCAAAATCTCATTCCATTAACAATGGAATTTTCATGGAAAACAGATCGATATATATAATCGATATGAACTTCCATATCCAACCGATAGTATATATGGAATAACGGTAAAGCCTCTTAAATTCCATTTTAATAATAGTCTTCCTCCACAGAAGTTCACTTCGATTATTACCGAATCGAATTCCATTCCATTCCAATTTATTTTATTAAACTGGAAAACTTTACTTTGGAAAATCTACTTTAAATCTTAACAAAAGATTTATAAATTCCAAATCACATTTCATTGTAAATCGGGATAAAGAACGAATGCCGTTAAAACACAGTTCACGATAAAACCAATTCACATTCCATCAGTCTCTAACTGTAAATTAGTAAGAGAACAATTCCCTAAGTATTAATCCCTAAGGCCGAAACCAACATCAGATCAATACCCAGGAAACCATTCAACTTAGCTAATCTCTAGTTAGTTTCTAATTTTCTTAACTCTATTGGGTTTAAGAACAGCATTTTTAAAGACACCATTCACGACAAACCCAAAATTCAATTCAATTCAACTCCAATTAAATATTAATTGGTAAACTTCATTAAATCTTAATAAAAAGATTTAATCTTTTCTCAACTGGGTTTAAGAACGATGTTAGTGAAGACACCATTCACGATAAACCCAAAATCCCATTTGATATTAAATATAAGGCTCTGAATAGAAAATATATCGGCTTATATTCAATATCAAATTCTGAAACCGACAAATATTGCATTGGGAATAACGATATATATATCTTCTAAATTCCTCCACAATCTACGTATAATTACGATATCTAATATCGTAATTTTCTGAAGATAATTTGATTCAAATACATTCCAATTCATATATTGGAAATTCTGGTTATTTTCAAACCAATTTCAAATCCAATTTATTTATTTAAAAATATTGGATTATAATTCTAGTTCATAACTACTTCAATTCAATAAAAATATATTTTTATCTTTTCAAATATGGAATTTTTCATCTCAATTCTTTCCAAATCATTTATTATGATTTTACACAAATTATTGATATTTTTAATAATTTTATCAAGGCCCGTACAGTCGATTTCCATAAATGGCCATCGAACTGCACTTACAGCGACCTTTTCCAAATTTGATTTGGACATAATTCCAAATCCAATTGTTAGATTTCAAATCTCTTGTATTCGTTGGAAATCTCTTTTCAATACGAACCCAACAGTTCCAGTTTTGGGAGAATCCGATAATCGAATCTCCCGTAATGTCAATTTGAAGTCAATGGTCGAAATTCGCGATCTGCCGCGGCACGGTGCGTTCTATTCAGGCCATTATATATATATATAATATTATATATATTTCGTCGATTTCTATTTAAAACGTATTTTATAAATCGTTTTAAATTCGTTTTCAAAACGATTTCAACTTCATATTCAATTTTAAATCAAAATTGAATATTCCATATCATTAATATATAAATGATAATATTTTCAAAACATTAGATTTTGAATTCACTTTCATTTCGATATTCATTATAAAAATGAATAAAATCGATATAAATATCGTTCACGTCCAAATGGCGTTAATCTAATCAACACAGCTTTATATATATTTAAATATATTCGTGTTCATCCCAAATCGGAATCAAAATCAGATTTTGATCTTTTACTGAATATTATTTTAAAATATTCGTTTAATTAAAATATTCATTCTTCCTCAACTGGAATCAGACACAGTCAATTACCATATAATGTTATTTATATGGATTTCATACAACGCATGTATAGAACAACAATGATAAACAATCAACCATCATCCAGAGTGCATTCTACACTGCATAAGCATTAAATATAAATATTTAACACTTACAACAGTCTGTCAACCAATCGATTGACATACAACTAAACCACTGGGATTAGTGTCCGTCAAATATCATCCCAATACCCGTATGGGGTTTCTATCAAAAAATACAGATTTTACTTGTGTAGTTGGGCGATGTGTAAAATTTATCGTCCCAATCAATATCAGTCAAATTAGTATACATAAACAAATCCTCCGACTTGTAAGTGAATATTTATTTTCATTCATGTACACGTTAAAATTTATATTTTTAACGATAAAATATTTTATTTCAACACGTGAATATTTACATTCCATTACACATCACAATCAATTCAAACAAACAAATCAACCAAACCAAACAAGTCATCCATGGTCTGTGGAGGACGGGGAGCAGTTCATATATGCAGTTATAAAATAAATAACTGTACAAAGAAAATTATAGTGAGGAGTTCTCATTGTCGGTTTCCAATCCGTTGGTTTTATTTTTGAATTTCTAAACAGCTTGGATTTGAATTTGCATGAAATCCTGATTTGCTCCGTTTTGAATCTGGTCAGCTCTGAAATGTAGTGCTCGACGATACGAGTGCAACGCAACTCATTTCACCGAATTTCAATATCATATGAAAGAGTTATGATTATTTTTCCATTAAACATTTTTAATACATCATTAATTAATTCAAATTTTAACCTTCATCTTCTTCATCGTGACAGCCGCCATACAAAACCCTGGAGCCTCGCGCCGCCCATCAGAACCCCCCATGTTGTCGAGCTCTCCGTCGTGCACCACCCTGGCCTACTTGTGCCTCCCGATGACCCAGAAATCGCACTCAAACTTGCTGACTTCCTGGCGGAAATTCGAGCTAATCACCAAATGAAAATTTACCAAACCGCTGTGGATTGGAAAAGAGGAAAAATCTCTACATAATTTTCCTTTGGAGTTTCGAATTTTGGTTAGTGTATTGGGAGATAATCAAGCTCAAAAATTTGACCTTTTCCCGTCGTTCACGAGAGCAGCCGCCGCGTTTCAACGAATGGCAAAAATTAGGGTTTTAAAAATCTATTTATATATTTATATTATTATTTTATTTTCCAAAAAAACCCATGTGTTGATATAAACTCCAAATCGAACCTAACAACTGTCATCTCTAGCCAAATACCTCTATTATGGACATAATGGGATATGTTTCGTAACCCAATTCGGTTGTTACGATTAGTTTTCGTCAAAATTAAAATATAAATCAGTATATATTAAATTTGAACGTACATTTCAATTTACTGGGTTCACATACTGACTCCAAAAATTACAGAAAAATTATTTCCAGCTTTGTTTTGACGATACGGTCCTAATAAAACTAATTTCATCGAATTTGGAGACCGTTTGAAAAATGGCCATTTTCTGGTCGATCTAATTCAACTGAAATTGACAAAACATGTTTTCTTGTGCCATGTTCACATATTAATTCTAAAAATTATGAAAATTGGAACCTAGAAATGACTTAACATTCCGGATCCAACAAAAGTGGTTTCGTCAAAAATGGAGGTCGTTTGCAAAATGGCTATTTTTAAGGGCTATATTTCCATAGCGACTATTCTGAATTTTCGATTGGGCATAACTTTTTATTCCCGCTATGAAATTTTGATTTTTTCAGATTCGTTGGAAAGACATTTTCAAATAGATTATAATATTTTTGGTTTCACCAAAATCCAGTTTATTTTGAATCCAGTACATTCATTTGGAATTTGAAATCGAATTTTCAAACTACCGCGCCATTTTCAATTCCTTTTATAATTAAAATAAATATTTATATTCTAACGACGATTCAAATAAATATATACGTTCTAATTCTATTCAAAATAAATTTCTTGTCGTTATTATTTAAAATAAATCATTTTAAATATTCAAAATTCATTCAAATTGCTAAAATAATTTTTTTAAAATTGGTTCTGATTTTCTGGGTTGTTACAAATAGCAAAAAGGGCTTTCTGGACTTTGAGGGTAGGGTTGTTGAAATTTCCGGAACGAGGAGTGAGGGTATATTATAGAAGGAGGTTAACCATTCTTGCTTTTGGGCGGAAAAAGCGATTTTTGAAATCCATGTTTTCGACGCTATCAAAAATGTGATGATAAGTTTCCAAATCCGTTTCATCAATTTCGAATTCTGAAAAATCTGAGCCCGTACTCTTACAATTTAAAATGGTACCCAAAATTTCACAAATCAAAAATATTTGAGTGCCTTTTATGCTACTACATACTTAATTCTCATTTCCTTCATAAAAGCCACGATTCAAATTTGCATAAAACATTTTGACAAGATTTGGGTAACATACTTCGTCGTTATCCCGAGACCCAACTAAACTTAGAACTTTATTTTGATGAAAAAGAGAACGAGTATCATAAGAAGGGAAATTTCAAAGATAGCAAAGACTCCCGTATTGACCTTTCCATTTGAAATATAGTCAATACAGGCTTGAATAGCTTCCGGATCATTGTAGAGATGACCTTTGAGAGTTTTGGTCAATCTCATGGTCTTTGGTGTGCTTGAGGAAGCCATTAGAGATAAGTTTTGAAGAGAATAGAATGAAGATAGTTGTTTTGAATTTTGAATGAGAGATAGAGAGAATAGAATTGAATAGATGAATAAATAGAGAGTAAATGGACATAACTTTCTGAAAATAAGGACACCTTTTCAAACCTTGGGAGTTGGTGAAAAGATGGAGGGAAGTTTGAAAGTTCGAACTCTTGAAATTTAAAATTTGAGTTTCATTTACTGGCACATATGTCGGCATGTCAATTTAGGTATGTCGATATATATGTGTATTTTGAAAAGACAAGTATCTATTGGACTTTGTTTTTTATTTTAAAGTTTTTTATTTTCAAATTCATTAATTTCCTGAAATAATCTTAATCCTAACAAACATCTAAATTAATTTTTATTACATTATTATTTATTTATTTGGGATTTCAAAATTTGAATTTGAATTTTAAAGTTTAAGTTTGAATTTTTAATTTAAATTTTGAATGAGGCAAGCAATCAAAAATATCCAAAAGCATCGATTCAACCAATTCAATCAAAATTAATTAAGTCGTACCTGGTTTTTAGATCCATTTCTTTAATCTTTTCTAGAATTCTAAATCGCTGCGAAGCACATATTTGAATTTCTTGTTTCTCGCTCTACATCGCTTGATGATGAGTTTGAATCATCTAAAGTTGCTGCATATGCCTTTTTCCTCTTCTTTGATGAATTATTATTTTCTATCTGTTGATTTGATTTATTTGGATATGAACACATTCTCTTTATATTGCTTGGTTTGTTGCATTTGTAACGTCTGTCATCAATCTACCCGAACTTCCTTGATTATTTCTCCTTTTATACCTCATAATTTTTCTGAAATTCCTTGTCATTAAGGCAATTTCTTCATCATCCTCACTACCTGAATCAGAACCGTCAGTTGTTGCTTTGAATGCTATGGATTTCTTTCCTATTGACTTGTTCTCCTTTCTTTTCTATAACTGGACTTCGAACGACATCAAATTTCCTATTAACTCCTCAATCTTCATTCCACTAACATTATTTGACTCTTCTACTGCTAGTATTTTCTGATTCCATTCTGGAATTAGTGAACTGAGAATTTTTCTAACTTGATCATCCTCATAATAAGTTTTTCCCAAAGCCATTAATGAATGCATGATTTCCTGAAACCTATAGTATATATCGGAGATAGCTTAATTCTGATTCATTTTAAATAACTAAAACTGATTAGTTAACATAGATATCTTAGTCTGTTTAACTTTATTGGTTCCTTCATGAGTAACTTGCAATGTTCTCCATATTTCATAAGCAGATTTACAAACTGACACTTTATTAAATTCATTTATATATAATGAATAGAATAACATATTCATAGCCTTATAATTACTTTGTGCAGCAGCCTTTTGTTCATTAGTACATTGTGCAAAATTAGTAGTGGGTTCAACATACGTAGTTTGTGTACTGTTCCAAGTGTCTAATCCTTCGGATGCAAATATATTTTCATTTTACATGCCCAATATGAATAATTACTGCCACTGAATAATGGTGGTCTAACAGTGGACTGACCCTCTACAAATGAACTATTATTAATAGCAATTCTAGTGTTGGTTGCCATTTAATATTCCAAAATCCAGATGATGAACTTTTGAAAACATATGCTCTGATACCAATTGTTAGGGATTACGGATTAAGGATCTTAAGGAAAAACTAACACTAGAGGGGGGTGAATAGTGTTTTAAAAAGATTATGGAAAATTTAAACAATCTTGAATTACTATATGAATCACACAACGATTATCACACCAAAAGTGATTATAAACATAGAAACAATCATAGACACAAAAATAAGTAAAAAAAATAAAGAAAAGGAAAGAACACACTGAATTTTATACTAGTTTGGATTACTCCTACGTTCAGTCCTATGCAACACTGGATTACACAGAGCTTTATTGATGCTAGTATCAATCTTACAACACCCTTGATTTCACGGCTACAAGGTTAACACCAATTCCACCACCCTTAATTTCATGGCTACAAGGTACACACAGCTCCCTTTCCTTGATCTCAGGGCTACAAGGAACACAACCTTTCCCAAACAATTCTCAAATGATTACAACAACCCTAGAACTCTTGAATAGCACTTCCAAATAGATAGTAGTTGATAGAGATTGAGAAGAGAAGAAGTTTGATATAATTTGAGTAGAAATCGGCAAAGTATAAGTGTAGAAATCAAGAAATTAATGGTGGTTAGAGATAAGATGAAGATGAAGAATAAGAAGTTATGAAAAATTCATATTTAACCCCTATTTATAGTGTTTGAAAGGTTGCAACATTTTTGAAACATTTCAAATATGAAAAGACGCTTCCTTTGAAAATTGAAAATCTGACAGTTATATGTCGACATGTCCATATATGTATTTTGACATATACAAGTTATTTGTTTTTAAAAATCATTTTTCAAGTGTTAATACCAATATATATTTGCTAGAAATTCTTGACACAAAACTAATGTTTCAAATGAAGTTTCTAAAGTATAAAAACATAGTGATATATAATATAAATATATTTAAAATTATACAATATAAAACTATATATATTATAAACACATATAATATAAAACTTTATAAACTATAAGCATATATATATATATATATTTGAATTCATAAGTAAAATCTTAGTAATTTGAAATCATTTTAGAATAGGAGTTTGAAATTATTTTGAAATTGGTTTGAAAAGAAAGTTGAAAACATAATTTGAAAGTGCTAACCGGAGTTTTACATTCAAACTAGACTCTATTACTTGATAATCTTAAGCTCTTGAAATCTTGATATGCTTGATACTCATGAGTCTTGAATTCCTTGATATCTTGAATCTCTAATCTATATAATAAAATCCCTTGGTAGGACAAACCAAGAGACAAAGAGCGTTTCAAATCGTTTAATCCAGCAAACCATCTACCGTTCAATTTATTCCATACGGATCACCAACTTATGTGTCCCACGTCTGCTCACCACGTTTTCCCCCATTTCTTTCCCACTCCCTTCTAATATATCTTCCTTCGTCCTGCGCTCCAAACTTTATTTCCGCAGATAATAAAATTTCCATCTTCCTCCATTCTCACTCATCATCAGTATTCGATTCATTTCTTCTCATCCCTCCTTCAGTTCTACTCTACCGTCGATCTACCTCCTATCCTCAAAATTTCGTCAAACCCTAAATTAGGCCATCCTCTTCAACATAAAAACATAGAAGAATTTGAGATGTAATACGAAGAAGTGAGTACACAACGGAGGATTTGCAATAGTTTATATTAATCAGAGTAAGACATGTCTGAATTCAGGTTTGCCCCTTTTAAATAGATTTATAATTTAGTCAGATATAGCCCTTTGGATCAAATAGTTCTCATGTATTTTATTTTTCATCCACTGCAGGATATTACTGTTTTTATTTTCTGTTTAACATGCTCACTATTATTGGATATATGGATGTAAATAATCAGTTTTTGGTACCAGGTCCTCTACGGATTGATTTTGGAGAGCCAAATAGGTAGTTTAATTAATACATATTGCATTTACATGAACAACAAAAAGATGCAGTTTGGACATGGATTGTTGCATTCTTTTTTATTTCTGGGTCCAATCAAAAACCGTCTTTCTTAGTCTTTGGTATCCATTCATTAATAATGTGAGCATCAAATCGTCTAGGATCAAGTTTGTCGATGAATCGCTTGGTTTTACTAAAACATAAGACTATTGATTCCAAAACTATGTATTTACAGATTTTTCTAATCAAAAATCAATTTAAGTAGTTATGATGTAATATTATGATGTCTTTTATATAAAATTTGCTTTAGGTACCACAGTTGCACCTACTGCTCTGAACTATCAATTTTCTAATATCTTTCTCTTATACAACTTGGCTTTTTTTTGAAATACACATGCTCACTTTTCCAGAGCCATGTTACATTCTTATTCGAAGATAGATACTATATGATTTGTAATTAACTCAAGTATTTATCATTTCACTTAATTAAGTTGAACATGCTGCAATGGCTCGAACTCTAACAAAGTTCATCTTTGGTCTGCTCACTTTCATCACAATTGGCATGATAATTGGTTCATTACTACAGTTGGCATTTATTAATCGATTGGAGAAAACTTTTGACACTTCTAATTGGGGAGACAACAAGGAAGCAGCTAAACTTTGACTTGGATTTGTCAAGCCAAGTACTTAGCTGGGCATCATGAATTATTATTTTCCACAATTTCCTAAGTAAGGAGAAATGTGATTATCTACGTGTAATTGCCAAGCCTCGACTTCAAATTTCTACTGTCATGGATATCAAAAATGGAAATGTAATTAAGATCGAAGTTCAGACGAGTTCTGATATGTTTTTAAGTTCCTCGGACAGAAAATATCCATTAACACAGGCAATTGAAAAGAGAATTGTTGTTTTCTCCCAAGTTCCTTCTGAGAATGGCGAGCTTATTCAAATTCTACGCAATAAAGCCAATCAGTATTATAGACCGCATCATGACTATTTTTCTGACACGTTTGATTTGAAGCGAGGAGGGAAGAGAGTAGCAACAATATTTAAGTGATAATGTTGAAGGAGGTAAAAACACTTCTCAATTCCTGCGGATTAAGAATGTAGTTGTGAAGGGAAGATGGCAAAACGATTGTGTGTTAAGCCGAACAAAGGAGATGCGGTTCAGTTGTGGAGCATGGAACAAAATGGTCAGTCGGATCTAAATAGTCTACATGGAGGATGTGCAGTGCTTAAAGGGGAGAAATGGTCTGCAACAAAATGGATGAGACAGAGAGCTATCATCCCTCCTTTTCTGACACATTTAATTTGAAGCGAGGAGGGAAGAGAGTAGCACCAATATTTAAGTGATAATGTTGAAGGAGGTGAAAACTCTTCTCAATGCCTACAGATGAAGAGTGTAGTTGTGGAGGGAAAATGGCAAAACGATTGTGTGTTAAGCCAAACAAAGGAGATGCGGTTCAGTTATAGAGCATAGGACAAAATTGTCAGTCGGATCTAAAGATTCTACATGGAGGATGTGCAGTGCTTAAAGAGGAGAAATGGTCTGCAACAAAATGGATGAGACATAGAGCTATCATCCCTCCTTTTCTGACACATTTAATTTGAAGCGAGGAGGGCAGAGAGTAGCACCAATATTTAAGTGATAATGTTGAAGGAGGTGAAAACACTTCTCAATGCCTACAGATGAAGAGTGTAGTTGTGGAGGGAAAATGGCAAAACGATTGTGTGTTCAGCCAAACAAAGGAGATACGGTTCAGTTATAGAGCATGGGACAAAATTGTCAGTCGGATCTAAAGAGTCTACATGGAGGATGTGCAGTGCTTAAAGAGGAGAAATGGTCTGCAACAAAATGGATGACATAGAGAGCTACCGTCTTTCCTTTTACTACGATATAAATCGGCATTCGGCAAACAACCTATAATTGACAGGTTACGTAAAATCAAGATGAAAGCGCTCACTAAAATGGAGACCAAATAGTACAAACTTTCCGTTAAACACTAAAATACCAGCAAATTCATGTTTGCTATGTCGAACACAAGCTTGAGTGGTAATGTATATCTTAAAGTTCTAATGTATCCACGTCATAAATTTCTTGGGTGGTGAGAAAAAGTTGGACCTATATTATTGTATAAAGTGGCATTAATTTTTCTTTCGTATTTGTTGTTACATATTTGTTGTTACAACCAAACTACTAATTTGTTTTATTTCTATTGATAGGTAGCTTGGTACATAAACGATATGTTAAAGTTTCCTTTTTTGGTTCTTTTATTTTAAATATGAATAAACTTTGGTATATGCAACCAAGAAACAGCTTTATATACGATTACATGATTCATATTACTTTCAACCAAGGGCACCCCCGTTTTATGTATGCAACCAAAGATTATCATCCACTGCATGCCTTGAGTTTAAGACCATGCAACTGAACAATCAAAAACATGCAACTGCACACCAAAATATTTAGCAAAATTCCACGATGGAACATGTGAAGACATCGTTGCATCAACAATAAAACAATCAACATTTTGGCCTGTTATTTATGTTTTATCACTAAACAAAACATGGGACTAAACTCCGAAGAGGCCGAGAGCCATGCTTTTGCTGCATATTTAAATAAGGTACTACTTTTCTCTTTACCTATCATTATCGTCATATCAATCTAAATACGCAAATGTCTAACATTGTTCCATTTTCGCACGTTTTCTGCTATATAGATTGGATCAACGCCCAAACAAAACAATGGCCTGCCAATAAAAGCAGTAACTATAGTTATTTTGCGTATCCTCAACCAGTCTAATGAACTATGAAAAAACGACGATTGCAAAAAATATACATTTGCGTCTTCATACAAAATATTTTTGCAATGGAAAATAGTGCAAAAACTGAACTGTATATATAGTGTTTTTTTTTGGTGATTTTGTTGTGAGGCATTAAGGCTAAATTTCTATTTACTTAAGAATTTTGGTAAAGAGTTTAATCTTTCTGTCATGCATATTGACAATCACAATCTACAGCTGCTTTATGCATCCAACTTTACTGATTTGTTGTCACCATAGTTGAGCCTTCAGAGATAGTACATTTACTTATATATTGTTATCACCATGAGAAAATAAATGTTATATACATACTTGTAACATCCCACCTCCGCTAGGGTCACTCACAAAGGGAATGCCCTAGTTTTGGAGGGGTATTATCTAGTAAACAGGCACAGAAATATTACAAGACAGAACATAAATAAAACAGCGGAAGGAAAACCCAAATTTCATTGCTTTAAAATCTAGTAAGGTCTAAAGCCTTTTACATCAAAATGCTATTAAGTCAATTACATCGAAATCTGTCTTGCAATAGTAAAGAAGCATAAAACCATAGTTATAAATCATTCCCCAATAAAGCAAAGCAAGCCATAGCCAAGAGAAATCCAAGCCGTACATGAAAGAGCTTTGGAGCTTGGTAAGATCCGGACTAAGCTGTATTCCCACCCTGCGAACCTGGGGGGAAACGGAAGAAAAGGAGGCGAAACAAAACGGGTCAGTCATAAAGACTGAGTAAGTCCTAGTGACTTTAAGCATAAAAATAGGTAAAGATAACATGGAATGAATAAACTGAAAGTAAACATAAGCATGATAACAAGATAAGCTACAGGAAAGATAACTAAGAATAACCTCATATGGTTTTTGTCAAGTATAACATCGCCAGGTTTCCATTCAAGATAAACTAAGTAAAATTTTTGCAAGATTTCTATCAAGCATCGCAAGATTTCTCTGCTTTACCATTAAAATATTTCTATGATATCTATTTGCTCTGCACCAACCGTACTAGTATCCCAACCCGTGTCATGTGTTGACTATAAAATGATCCCTTGCCCAATGTCATGAAATGATCCATTCCTTGGTCTCACGAAACGATCTATTAATCGATCGGCTCCCTACAAGTCCTATCTCGTTCATGTGTCTGTGTCATACGGCCCTATCACGAATGTAGTCACCTGTGCTAGGTCCACCATAGGGTGTATCAAGCCCTAGGGTGCCAACTACCGACACGAATCAAGCACGCACAGTGTAAACCTACTGGTGCCCAATGCCTGCTTTTTCAACTCCGGACTACGTGCACGACCGTAGTCCGCCTGAACCTACAATGGCGCACCAACTCAGCCGTCGTTCCGGTCGCTTACAATCAGCCCAGTAATCGTGCCCCACCCTGCCTAGTTCCAGGGTACCATGATACATCTAGTGGGTTACTGCTGAAAAGGACCGCGTAACTAGGGTTTCCGTCCAGCAGGTTAAGTGTTGTCATTTAAATTCGAGACTTAACCCCATCAGTCTAGCATGTCAAGTTGGTTAAGTGTGGTCATTCAAGTTCGTGACTTAACCCGTCTACGTGTCATGTCAAATTGGCTAAGTGTTGTCGTTCAAGTTCATGACTTAGCCCTACGAATCATGTGTCAAGTTGGTTAAGTATGTTCAAGCGGTTCGTGACTTAACCCTACCAAACCATCGTGTCAAATTGGTTAAGTATATTCAAGCGGTTCATGACTTAACCCTATCAAGTCATCGTGTCAAATTGGTTAAGTATATTCAAGCGGTTCATGACTTAACCCTATCAAGTCATCGTGTCAAATTGGTTAAGTATATTCAAGCGGTTCATGACTTAACCCTATCAAGTCATCGTGTCAAATTGGTTAAGTATATTCAAGCGGTTCATGACTTAACCCTATCAAGTCATCGTGTCAAATTGGTTAAGTATATTCAAGCGGTTCATGACTTAACCCTATCAAGTCATTAATTCATTTATGCACCCCAACCTCTCACATCAGACCTGTTGTTGTGGTCACTGGATATGCCGGGCGGTTCCGGGCAGAATTACACCACAACTCAGTCAGACCTCGGGTTTTCAAGTGTGATATGACCAACTACCCACATTGGATCCTATTGTTTGCAGTAACTGGATTTGTCGGGCGGTTCCGGGCAGAATTACACTGCAAACTCAACCCAACCTCGAGTTGGCCATTTTCTAGTTCATTCTAAATGTCATGTCCATGTTCAAGTTATAATAATGTACGAATTTCTAAGCAAGTTTCATGTCAAGTTTCTAGTTTTCAACTTATGCCCATTATCAAGTTCATAACTCACGTTTTTGCCCCAAAACGTGTTCCCAAAGTATTACTAAAATTTGCTATAAAGTTATGCCAAGTTATAGCCTTTTTATTTACAATACAAGCCAACTACCCAAAACCCAACTTCACATATTAATATATATGCCCAAGTTCTAGCTTTTCATGTCGATATACATATGCCCAATTCTAGCCAATTTACATATGTTCAAGTTCCCCATCAAACTACATGTATTCCATGTTTACACCAATTTACCTATAACAAGTTCTAGCTTTTTACATATGTCACGATCCACGTCAAAATTACATATATCAATTTATATGTGTCCAATCCAAGCCAATTTAGATATATACCAAGTTGCATGCCTTTTTACATAGATCCTATTAATGCCAAATTCCATATATATATTATTTATGCAATTTCCCCATAACAAGATTATACCAAAATTTACAGATTAAGCCCCAAACTTGTAGATACAGTGATAATTTCCAATTTCATGTTGCCAATAATTCCAACATATTCATATAGGCAATAATCCCATAATTCCCCCGTATACATCTCGTATGCAAATCGCGATTTTAGGTAAAGGTCCGAAATTGACCAAGGTTCATCAAAAGAAAATAAATAGGGGAAAGGTAGAATTCGTAGTAAAAGCAAGATCAGAGGGAAAAACATCATCACAGGCATGAAGATTACAATTTGATAATAATATTAACATGAATCGAGAAAACTAATTTACAACAGGCTTAATAGATTATGAACTTGTCATGAGAATAAAGATAGACAAGTCCAAAACTCAAGATTCAAGAAACAACAGAAATAGATCTAGATCGATAAACATACTTAGATCCAATTTCACTTTAATTCAATGCCATATTATAATCAAATATTTAAATCGGAAAATAACTAGAACTTACAGAGCATGGCTAGTGAATTAAGAAGTGAATTTGTCGTAGAAAGTTGCAGAAGCTTTAATCTCTAGTTTGAATTGAGTTGCTTAGGTTGATGTTGATTAGTGTCTAGTTTTGATTCCAGCAGAGTAGCGACGCCATTTTTATTTTTTTATTTAGAACAGAGGCAGAGTAGAAGCAGAATAGAATTGTGTGTAGAGAAGGCTAGGTTTGGGGCTGTTTAAATAGGTTTAGGCAGATGAATCTGGATAGAAATTGGACTAGATACATCAGAACGAACACTGGCCCAAAAATGGGCTCGGGGACCAGGTCGACACCCAAGTCGACTGCGCAGTCGACCTGGTCCTGGGGGTGTCGACTGCCCAGTCGACTCCTTAGTCGACCTGGGTCTGGGCGGGAAATTTCCCGCCCAGTCTGTTCTGCGTTTGAAATTCGAATTTTTGAATTCGAATTCGAGCTGTTTTGAACTCTGAAAATTCCTGAAACTTCGGAGGGTCATATCTCCCTCATACGGACTCCGATTCCCGCAAACTCGGACTCGTTTCCAAGCAGAATTTCGAGACGGACGCAATGGCGCAACCCGTTTCCCTTGATTATGATCTTAAAATTTAATTCTGCCTTGATTTATGATTTTAACATGTTTTTAAAATTCGGGTTGTTACATTCTCTCCTCCTTAAAGGATTTCGTCCCCGAATTCTTCAAGTTAAGAAGAATGTGTCGTACCATCCTATCATCCAACTACTCAATCATCAATCACAGGCATCCATCATCCTCAATAGATTTCTAATGTTGTATGAACATATGCAGAAAGTGTGTGTATATGTTCCTTGTCTAATGCAAATGATCAGGCCTGATTGATCTTCTTAATGCAAAATACGTCTAGTGCCATGAGTCCAACATGTATGCAAATAGTCCTAGTCACAATAACACTACATGTGTGCACAAACATCCATCCATATGCAACATCCACATGATAACACATTCAAATTCATCCATAAACAAGTATAAACACTCATGCAAATGCAATATGAAAGGTGACTGAGCCGATCTAGTGCCTAATGTGTAAATGCATCCACGAGCAACCACTTGCAGCCACTTGCAACCATCAATCATAACATGTCTCAAACACATGTTTACACCCAATTGTTCCTACCTAAAGGTATAACCGAATGATAGAAGCAAGTAAAAACCTTGTGCCCATTAGGCCATGTAAAAACTGGAAATATATGTCACATATATACTGATCAGGAGAAGAACTCCCTAAGCACCAGCCCCGGAGACCGAAATCAACATCAGGCTGACACCCAAAGAATTACTCAATCAAACCAATATACGTTTCGAGGAAACTAAGCATGATGGACTCCTTTTAGGTCACAAGGGAATCCCTTCCTAAAACCAACCCGTATCCTATAAAACCCAAAGAGTTTAGTCAACCCAACGGACACCCTCAAGCCCCAAAATGTATTACTAACAGATGAGTCATACTCCCTATGGGGTTTGCAACAGAAATTTGATTGAGAATAGGACCGAGAGGAAAAAGATAACATGCAAGTAAGCTCTACCGGAAAAGAGGGACCAAGGATATACTCTTAAAAAGAGATATGATGCACGTATCTAGTCTTCAATCTTTTAAGTCGCGTTTCCTTGAGCTTAACTCCATTGTGCTTTGACCGTCTTTAACTTCACAGATTCTTAATTCTTGTTTCCAAAATATGAGTTGGAACTCATTTCATTGTTGCCTCTCGTTCCACTTTCACTTATCCTCCTTCTAGTATACTCGGCTCAAACTTAACTACGTACTCATGGTTTCATGCAAGCTCTCCAAAATTCACTAGTGAATCTTGGATCTCGTTCACTTACTAGGAGGTATTCCACGCAGAAGAACTATCTCTTGAAAATAACAAATATCAACCATGTTGCCAAATGTACTTACTAAGGTGACTTTCTACAACTCATGCATAAGTGAAATGAACCATCCGCCTTAGTGGTGAACACTACTCGAGCGGATCAATAAATGTATCAAGAGATTCTAGGTAACTAATCATGAGAGAACCCTAAAGGTTACATGCGACTTCGAGGGTATTACCGAGGCAAGTCAAGAGTCTAACTGCCCTCTTTTCAAAACCGAGAATGTCACCCTTACTGGATAACTACTCCATCGCTAGAATCAACCCATAGCCCAAAACATAAACATAAGCATTACTTCTAAACTCAACACTTAGCATAGACATTCTCAAATCCAAACAAGTCATGAATAAATGAGCCGATTTCCCAATAGGATTTGAGACAAAAATGGGATCCTCTACTACGCTAGTACTAAGGTGCAGAGACTCAACTATTGAGGCAGAATTAAAAGGATGTGATGTATAAAAACAAAGTTCCCATGGTATGATAGAAAAGAGAAGCTAAACTTTTAACAGAAACGTTACCACCTCTCTTAGGTATGCTAGTAGTGAGAGCATACAATTGCCCTCTCGACGATCTTGTTTTTTGCCCTTGTCCTTGTCCTATGATACTTAACTACATGTCCCTTTTTACCATACCAACGATGTTCTTTCTTGTCATGGGTTTTATTATTCTTTTACTTTGACCTCTTCCCTTTCACCTTTTCCTCCTTCGTGGATTACGCCTTATCAACAAGTTTCTCATCCTTAGGCTTGTGTTTTTTATCCTCGTTCTTACTATCCTTGTATAGCTTGTTGACAAGTTCCTCGAAAGCTACCTTCATCGCATGGCAACCCTACAAAGCTTGAAATAAGATTAGTCGCAGATGGAACTACTGCGGCTACAGATGGAGGTTGGGCACTACTTTGCCCTCCGACATGTGTTGTATGCCTACAAACTATGGTGAAAAAGAAAGAGAGAAGAGACTCAAGGAGAGAATCAAAAGATAGTGCATATGGCTTTGGGGAACATGCCTTTCGCAAAACAAAACTTTTCTTTAGAAAAATGCTTCTTTGTAAACGTTTTGAAAATAGTTTCAGAAGGTTTTTTTAAAAAGCTTTTGCCCAGTCTGGTAACCTTCTGCTCTGATACCAAATGTAACACCCAACCTCCGCTAGGGTCACTCACAAAGGGAATGCCCTAGTTTTGGAGGGGTATTATCTAGTAAACAGGCACAGAAATATTACAAGACAGAACATAAATAACAGCGGAAGGAAAACCCAAATTTCATTGCTTTAAAATCTAGTAAGGTCTAAAGCCTTTTACATCAAAATGCTATTAAGTCAATTACATCGAAATCTGTCTTGCAATAGTAAAGAAGCATAAAACCATAGTTATAAATCATTCCCCAATAAAGCATAAGCAAGCCATAGCCAAGAGAAATCCAAGCCGTACGTGAAAGAGCTTTGGAGCTTGGTAAGATCCGGACTAAGCTGTATTCCCACCGTGCGAACCTGGGGGAGGGGGGGAAACGGAAGAAAAAGAGGCGAAACAAAATGGGTCAGTCATAAAGACTGAGTAAGTCCTAGTGACTTTCAGCATAAAAACAGGTAAAGATAACATGGCATGAATAAACTGGAAGTAAACATAAGCATGATGACAAGATAAGCTACAGGAAAGATATCTAAGAATAACCTCATATGGTTTTTGTCAAGTATAACATCGCCAGGTTTCCATTCAAGATAAACTAAGTATAATTTTCGCAAGATTTCTATCAAGCATCGCAAGATTTCTCTGCTTTACCATTAAAATATTTCTATGATATCTATTTGCTCTACATCAACCGTACTAGTATCCCAACCCGTGTCATGTGTTGACTATAAAATGATCCCTTTCCCAATGTCATGAAATGATCCATTACTTGGTCTCATGAAACGATCTATTAATCGATCGGCTCCCTACAAGTCCTATCTCGTTCATGTGTCTGTGTCATACGGCCCTATCACGAATGTAGTCACCTGTGCTAGGTCCACCATAGGGTGTATCAAGCCCTAGGGTGCCAACCACCGACACGATTCAAGCACGCACAGTGTAAACCTACTGGTGCCCAATGCCTGCTTTTTCAACTGCGGACTACGTGCACGACCGTAATCCGCCTGAACCTACAATGGCGCACCAACTCAGCCGTCGTTCTGGTCGCTTACAATCAGCCCAGTAATCGTGCCCCACCCTGCCTAGTTCCAGGGTACCATGATACATCTAGTGGGTTACTGCTGAAAAGGACCGCGTAACTAGGGTTTCCGTCCAGCAGGTTAAGTGTTGTCATTTAAATTCGAGACTTAACCCCATCAGTCTAGCATGTCAAGTTTGTTAAGTGTGGTCATTCAAGTTCGTGACTTAACCCGTCTATGTGTCATGTTAAATTGGCTAAGTGTTGTCGTTCAAGTTCATGACTTAGCCCTACGAATCATGTGTCAAGTTGGTTAAGTATGTTCAAGCGGTTCGTGACTTAACCCTACCAAACCATCGTGTCAAATTGGTTAAGTATATTCAAGCGGTTCATGACTTAACCCTATCAAGTCATCGTGTCAAATTGGTTAAGTATATTCAAGCGGTTCATGACTTAACCCTATCAAGTCATCGTGTCAAATTGGTTAAGTATATTCAAGCGGTTCATGACTTAACCCTATCAAGTCATTAATTCATTTATGCACCCCAACCTCTCACATCAGACCTGTTGTTGTGGTCAATGGATATGCCGGGCAGTTCCCGGCAGAATTACACCACAACTCAGTCTGACCTCGGGTTTTCAAGTGCGATATGACCAACTACCCACATTGGATCCTATTGTTTGCAGTAACTGGATTTGCCGGGCGGTTTCGGGCAGAATTACACTGCAAACTCAACCCAACCTTGAGTTGGCCATTTTCTAGTTCATTCTAAATGTCATGTCCATGTTCAAGTTATAACAATGTTCAAATTTCTAAGCAAGTTTCATGTCAAGTTTCTAGTTTTCAACTTATGCCCATTATCAAGTTCATAACTCACGTTTTTGCCCCAAAACGTGTTCCCAAAGTATTACTAAAATTTGCTATAAAGTTATGCCAAGTTATAGCCTTTTTATTTACAATACAAGCCAACTACCCAAAACACAACTTTACATATTAATATATATGCCCAAGTTCTAGCTTTTCATGTCGATATACATATGCCCAATTCTAGTCAATTTACATATGTTCAAGTTCCACATCAAACTACATGTATTTCATGTTTACACCAATTTACCTATAACAAGTTCTAGCTTTTTACATATGTCACGATCCACGTCAAAATTACATATATCAATTTATATGTGTCCAATCCTAGCCAATTTAGATATATACAAAGTTTCATGCCTTTTTACATAGATCCTATTAATGCCAAATTCCATATATATATTATTTATGCAATTTCCCCATAACAAGATTATACCAATATTTACAGATCAAGCCCCAAACTTGCAGATACAATGATAATTTCCAATTTCATGTTGCCAATAATTCCAACATATTCATATAGGCAATAATCCCATAATTCCCCCGTATACATCTCGTATGCAAATCGCGATTTTAGGCCAAGGTCCGAAATTGACCAAGGTTCATCAAAAGAAAATAAATAGGGGAAAGGTAGAATTCGTAGTAAAAGCAAGATCAGAGGGAAAAACATCATCATAGGCATGAAGATTACAATTTGATAATAATATTAACATGAATCGAGAAAACTAATTTACAACAGGCTGAATAGATTATGAACTTGTCATGAGAATAAAGATGACAAGTCAAAAACTCAAGATTCAAGAAACAACAGAAATAGATCTGGATCGATAAACATACTTAGATCCAATTTCACTTTAATTCAATGCCATATTATAATCAAATATTTAAATCGGAAAATAACTAGAACTTACAGAGCATGGCTAGCGAATTAAGAAGTGAATTTGTCGTAGAAAGTTGCAGAAGCTTTAATCTCTAGTTTGAATTGAGTTGCTTAGGTTGATGTTGATTAGTGTCTAGTTTTGATTCCAGCAGAGTAGCGATGCCATTTTTATTTTTTTATTTAGAACAGAGGCAGAGTAGAAGCAGAATAGAATTGTGTGTAGAGAAGGCTAGGTTTGGGGCTGTTTAAATAGGTTTAGGCAGATGAATCTGGACAGAAATTGGACTAGATACATCAGAACGAACACTGGCCCAAAAATGGGCTCGGGGACCAGGTCGACACCCAAGTCGACTGCGCAGTCGACCTGGTCCTGGGGGTGTCGACTGCCCAGTCGACTCCCCAGTCGACCTGGGTCTGGGCGGGAAATTTCCCGCCCAGTCTGTTCTGCGTTTGAAATTCGAATTTTTGAATTCGAATTCGAGCTGTTTTGAACTCTGAAAATTCCTGAAACTTCGAAGGGTCGTATCTCCCTCATACGGACTCCGATTCTCGCAAACTCGGACTCGTTTCCAAGCAGAATTTCGAGATGGACGCAATGGCGCAACCCGTTTCCCTTGATTCTGATCTTAAAATTTAATTCTTCCTTGATTTATGATTTTAACATGTTGTTAAAATTCGGGTTGTTACAATACTTCTTGGTTAATATTTGAAGATTGTATTGACATAATAAAATAAGTGAGCATGTATTTTTATGACTATCAGAAAACAATTTGATGTATGGGATTAGTAATAATAAGTTATCTGCCTGTATAGAACTGAAATTTATTCTACTAACTGTTCAACTAAGAACAAAGTATTATAAAAGTTACAAATTGTAGTGATCACCCTTATATAAATAAATACAGTAACGTCTAGAAAAACTACTCGCTATGTTCTCTGGGACATGAACACATGAATTTATATTTTTTGTGGATCAAAACCACAAATTCATTTTCTAATAACCAATAAATGGAAGCTTAGGATAGGTAACTCACTTTTACCATATTAAACCAATTAAAATTTACATCGAACATAAACTTTAGCCCCTGATCATTCCAATGTCACATGAAATGGCTTTTTAGCAGAATTTCATTTCCATGTGAATTATTGTTTGCTGTAGCTATGAGCAACAATATAAGGGAAACTGGAAACTTTTGTAAAAATAGCATCTTTCATGTGATAAAAATACATGCCCGTTCCTTCTCAAATACAGCTTTAAAGTATTAAATACTTGGATATTTCCAAAGAACTCAATGGTTATTCGTACTCCATGCACGAAGCGCATGCCGCCATCACGCGCGAAGCATGTGCCGTTACGCTCGTACTATACAGTCTTCAATATTTTATATCCAGCATATACATATATATATTCTAGACAAAGATGTTGGTATATATTTTATAATTAATAATGTTATTAATTGAAGCAAGGTTTTTGTCATCAAAATTCCATTCTCCAATAGTTATCACTTTGGGGTTATAGGAGCCGATCAACGGGTAGAAATTAGGTAAGGCCTAATTATTATATCTTGGTAAGTTGGTGTAGCAATCTTGGATATGAATGAAAAGCCAATCTTTACTCGTGTTTAACTTTGTTTACTATTTTATACTTTTATGTCTTATGTCCTTAGAATTGTTCATTTATCTAATGTTTCCTTAACTTATGCTCATGCTAGAAATTACTGGAACTCACGAGACATATGTCCGACCTAGTTTGTTTTTTCCTCTCTTCCTTCCCCCCTCAAGTTCGCAGGGTGGAGGGTCTCAACAGTGATTTTTGATTTTTAAGTTTATCTTGGATTCAGACTCGTGTATTGATTCACTTCTCATTTCTGATTGTTGTATTGACATTGTGAGTGAAGATTTTACCTATGTACTATGATATTATGGTTTTTCATGAGGCAGTGTATTTGGTTTTATGTTGATGACTATTTAGTACTTAGTAAATGTAATAACCACTGTGATTTGACTTACTACTAAATTTTTGAAATCGTTTCTTGACCATTTCGACTCCGATTTCGATGAGCTCGAATAGATTTCTGAACTAAATGAACTTCTTGACTCGAAACCTTCATCACCTGAATCTAACCAAGAAATGTTGACCAATGTTAGCACATAAGGATATCCTAAGTTAGACTTCAAACCCTTGCCACAAGACCTTAGGTATGCATACTTGGACTCTACAAAAAAATTTCCCATAAGCTTGGCCTTTGATCTTATCGAAGACTAAGAAGATTTTTTTGAAAACTTGGCGGGAAAATAAAGAGGCGTTGGGATGAGAAATTAGTGATATCAAAGGAATTATCCCATTAGTTGTGGAACATCACATACATTTAGTTGATGATTCTAAGCCTACCTAGGAGGCTCAAAGACGATTGAACTCAAACATTAGAGAAGTCCTCAAGGAAGAAATAACCAAATGTCTAGAAAATAACATCATCTATCCCATCTTTGATAATACTTTGGTGAGTCCGGTACAAGTTGTACCAAAGAACTCGGGACTCACAGCGATCAAAAATGAAAGCAATGAACTTGTCCCAACAAAAATCAAAACAAAATGGCGCGTGTGTATAGACTGTCAAAACCTCAACTCAGCAACACGGAAAGACCATTTTCCCTTGCCTTTTATTTACCAAATGCTCGAACGCTTAGCGGGACATAAGTACTATTGTTTTCTCGATGGATATTCTGTCTATAACCAAATTCTTATTGCTTTAGAAGATCTACATAAGACCACCTTACATGTCCCTTTAGAGCCTTTGCTTATCATTACATGTCTTTTGGTCTTTATAATGCTCCTGTAACTTTCCAAATATGTATGATGAGTATTTTTCTGATATGGTGGAAAAATTCTTAGAAATATTCATGGATGGTTTTTCAATCTATAGATCACATATTTCCCAATTTTCACTCATTTGTAGCTTGTCCTAAAACGTTGTAAGGAGAAATCACTCGTACTTAATTGGGAAAAATGTCACTTCATGGTAAAAAGAGGCATAGTTCTAGGTCATGTCATTTCAAAAGATAGCCTTGAAGTCAATAAATCTAAAATCGGTTTGATTGCTAATCTACCTCCTTCTAAGTCCGTTAAAGATGTTCGTTCATTCCTTGGCTATACAGGATTATGTAGAAGATTCATTAAGGATTTCTCAAGAATCTCAAAACCCCTCTCGAACTTACTTGCCAAAGACGTCAATTTGAATTTTCCAATGATAACAAAACATCTTTTGAAACTCTTAAGTCAATCTTGACCATAACTCCCATTATTCAACCCCAGATTGGACTCAACCCTTCGAACTTATGTGTGACGCTTCTGATTTTGCATTTGGAGCCATCTTGGGTCAGCGAATCAATAAACTCTCTTGAGTCATTTATTATGCTAACAAAACCTTAAACGATGACCAATTGAGTTACTCAACTATTGAAAAGGAATTTTTGGCAGTTGTCTTCGCTCTTGATAAATTCATACTATATCTAATAGGATCCAAAGTCATAGTTTACACTGAGCATGCCACCTTACGATATTTGCTTTCTAAAAAGGATGCCAAGGCTCGCTCTGTCTGATGGATCCTTCTTCTTCTTCATGAATTCGATATATAAATATGAAACAAAAAGGGTTTTGAGAATGTTGTAGCGGATCACCTCTCTCGAATTGTGCACGAAAATGATGACGACACTCAAATAAAAAATTATTTTCCCGACGAACAAATTCTTTCGATCTCCAACACCCCTTGGTATGCTCAAATTGTGAACTATCTTGTCGCATATTAAACACCCGTTGAATGGCCGAAATAATACAGACAAAAATTTCTTTCTAATGTTCGAAACTTTAATTGGGACGGCCCATATCTTTTCAAATATTATATAGACCAGCTCATTCGAAGGTGTCTACCCAATCATGAACACCAAAGTTTCTCTCCTTCTCGCATGATCATGCTTGTGGCAGTCATTTTGGAGCAAGAAAAACTGCTTCAAAGGTATTTCCAAGCAATTTTTATTGGCCTACACTCTTCCGTGATGCTTACGAATTTTTCTCTAAATGTGATCAATGTCAAAGAATGGGTAAAATAAGTAAACGAAACAAGGTGCCTCTCAACCCCATTTTAGTAATTAATTTATTTGATGTTTGGGCATCGATTTCATGGGACCATTACCTTAATCATTTGGGAATCTTTAATTTTACTTGCAGTAGATTATGCCTCAAAATGGGTTGAAGCCATCACTACCAAAACTAACAATAACAAGGTTTTTATCAAATTTGTAACATCCCGTATTTTCTGAGAATATTAAAAGAACAAATTAAAGAATACTTAAATTTTAAAGTGAGAATTAAGGGAAATGGGTTATGCCATTGCGTTCGTCTCGAATTTCTACTTGGATAGAGTCCAAGTTTTCGTAAATCTGATTTTGTATGAGGAAGTTATGGCCCTCAGAAGCTTCAGGAATTTAAATAAATTGAAACGGCTCAGATTTAAATTCAAAATTCAAATGAAAACAAAGAAGCGGACTGGGCGGGATTTTTCCCGCCCCAGGACAGGTCGACCAGGAGGTCGACCTCCCCTATACAGGTCGACCTGGGGGTCGACCTACCACCTCGCCCAGATCCAAACAGTGACGATTTTCTGACCTGTTGCTAAGTCTTTTCTGACTTGCGGCTGAGTCACTAGGGCATAGGTGGCAATTCTGGATAATTCTATCTTGTCTGGACGGTTGTGATTGCTCCTAGGATGATCTAACGGCTCACATAAGTTTAAACCTCTATAAAAGCAACCCTAGTCCTCAACCCTAAATCACACAAATTCATTCCAAGGAGCCACCATACTGTCCATGATCGTCCTAACCTAGCCACCATTTCTTCTTCAACTAGAAAGCAAATTAGAAGCTACGAATCGAATCAAATCTAAATTAGAGAACTGATAGTCTACTTCAAGGGAGACCTATTCAGTTTTAGAAAACAGATTCCAGAAATACAATAATCATTCTCTTTTTGTAAGTTCAATTTACTTTCAGATGTGAATTTTTAATTGAAATTCTTGACATGTAATAATATGGATCCAAGCTATACTTGATTATGAGATAATCCTCTCAGATTTATCAAATCTAATATATTAGATTTATGCCTGCGATGTTATTCAAATCTAATCCATTAGATTTATGCCTGATGTAAGTAATCCTTTCATTTAAATCTGTGCTTGTATATGCCTTTGGGAATCATTATTGACTATGGAATTGGTCTAATCATATCCATCCTTGTTGTATATCGTAATCGTTATCATGTTTAAGTTCATGATATAACTCTTGTCAAACCTATATGTCTGTGACGGTTCACGATGATATTTATATCATATCTATATGCCTGCAATGTATTCAATGCAAAACTTGTTAATTTGGCATATCAAATTTATTGGACCAATAGTTGTTATCGTCATATGCCTATTCTTATGCCTCTTATGTTCCATAATGTTTCTCTGCTTATTACATGAATCTTGAGTTGAATCTCAAAGTACGTACGTTATGAATGCGAGGGTAATTGGGTATAACATAAAATTTACATTTTTTGGCATAATTTGGAACTTGTATTATGGCATGACTGTTAAGATGCAATTTAGGGTAATTTGACATGAATTATGGAATATGTAATTTGACATATTGAACCTAGAATTGGCATGAACGGCAAAGTATGTAATTTGGAGTGAAAAATCTAGTTTTGGGCATAATCCGTTAAATTGAATATTAAATCTAGATTGGGCATAACTGTTAGTTGGAACGCCAAGCATATTGTATATTGTGATTTTGGTGCATGACTATTATGGTAAATTTAGGGAAGATTGGGTATAGCCAATTTTGATTAATAACTTGAAATTGGAAATTTGTTGGGCATAACTTAGGAATTGGAACATGACTAGTTTTGGTGAATTTGGTAATTAGCATGTAAAATCTAGATTTGGGTATATACGGTAAATGTGTAAAATAAAGATGAACATGCCTAACCCGAGGTTAGATTGAGTTGTGGTGTAAAACTGCCCGGAACCGCCCGGCACATCTAGTAACCACAACAATACCTATCTAATGTGAGAGGTTAGTGCATCATGCCCAAGAAAAACCCGAGGTTAGATTGAGTTGTGGTGTAAAACTGCCCGGAACTGCCCGGCACATCCAGTAACCACAACAACACATATCTAATGTGAGAGGTTGGTGCATTAATAAATAAATTAATGCTAATGAACAAGACATGCTAAGAAATGACTAGGGTTAAGTTAATAGGAAACATTTAACCGGTATAGCATGATAAATGGGTAGGGTTAAGTTAACAAGAAACATTTAACCAATATAACAAGTTGAATGACTAGGGTTAAGTTAATAGGAAACACTTAACCAGTATAGCATGATAAATGGGTAGGGTTAAGTTAATAAGAAACACTTAACCAATATAACTTGATTTGTGGTAAGGTTAAGTTAAAACAAGAGGGCAATCACTTAACCAATCCAACATGATAAGTGAGGAGGGTTAAATTAATAAGAAACACTTAACCAACATGACACGATGAATGGGAAGGATTAAGTTAACACGAGAGGGCAACACTTAACCAATATAACTTGATTTGTGGTAGGGTTAAGTTAACACAAGAAGGCAATACTTAACCAAAGTAACATGACAAGTAGGTGGGTTAAGTTAACTTAAATTGATTGATGACACTTAACCAATGCAACATGATGAACACGTGGGGTTAAGTTGATAAGAAACACTTAACCAATCCAACACGATAAGTGAGGAGGGTTAAGTTAATAAGAAACACTTAACCAACATGACATGATAAATGGGTGGGTTAAGTTAACATGAAAGGACAACACTTAACCAATATGACATAATGAGTAGGAGGTTAAGTACATATCGGGTTGGTGGGTAATATGAGTAAATATAGGCCCACAAAACTTAACCATTAAATAAACATGCTTGAATCGGTAGGAGGGTTAAGTACATATCGGGTTGGTGGGTAATATTAGTAAATATAGGCCCACAAAAACTTAACCGTTAAATAAACATGCTTGAATCGGTGGGAGGGTTAAGTACATCTCATGTAGGTGGGTAATATTTGTATATATAGGCCCACAAACTTAACCAGCAGGAAACCCTAGTAACGGGGACCCATTTCAGCAGTAACCCACATAGATGTATCATGGTACCCTGAACTAGGCACGATTACTGGGCTGATAATAAGCGGTCAAATAGCGGCAGGGGGTACGTCAGTGTAGGTTCCGACAGTTTACGGGCGTGCACGTACTCCGGAGTGTGAAAAAGCAGGCACTGAGTACCAGTAGTTATACACTGTGCATCTTGAATTGTGTCGGGTCGCTATCATAAGGATTGATACACCTTATGGTCGGACCAGCACAGGGTATCTACACGCAAGAGAGGGCCGATTGACACAGACACAAGGAAAATTGACACGAGTAAGAAGCCGATCGATAGGGTAGTAAGGGTACATCTAACATGTTCATGGCAATTAGGCAGATTGAGGTGGAATCCTCACGATAGATGTACACTTGAAGGATACCACAATTTTGGGGATTAGGATCACATTACAATATGATCATTTTATATAGATTACTAGTTGGGACACTAGTTAGGTGGTGCAGAGATATAAAAATCAGAATAACAAGGTAGTACTGAAGCAGAGAAAGAGTAGAAGCTCATTCAGTTTATCTTGCCTTATCATATCTATGCTAATTGTATGTTATCTTGTTATCCTTGTCCTCACAGTATTGTCTTATATTCAGTTTATTCATGTCATGATGCTTTTGCCTGTTTATATGCTGAAAGTCACTGGACTTACTAGACTTATGTCTGACCTAGTTTTGTTTCGCCTCTTTTCTTCCGTCCCCCCCCCCCCCCCCCAAGGTTCACAGGGAGGAAATGTTACCACTTAGCTCAGTTTTTTTTCCAAGCTCGAAGACAGTCGATTATTGCTTTGGACTCTCTCTTCCACTTCTATGGCTGGTTGGTTCATGCTTTATTGGGGAATATCATTGTTATTTTTATGCTTCTTTATATTTGGAAGTTTTTAAATCAAGACAGAAGTTCTATGTATTACTTTTAAGTATGATTGAGACAACTATTGTAAAAGCTTGACTGAACCACATTGTTTATAAAATGAATTTATTTTTCGCTGTTTTATTTGTCTGTCTTGTAATTTATCTACATCTTTTACCTAAAATGCTCCACCGAAGTTAAGGCATTCCCTTTGTGAGTGGCCTTAACGGAGGTGGGGTGTTTCACTTGGTATCAGAGCTGAAGGTTACCAGATCAGATAAAAGATTTTAAAAAATATATTTTCAAAATAGTTTTAAAAGAAGCATTTTCAAAAGAAAGGTTTTGTTTAAAGGCATATTCCCCAATGCCATATGCATTATCTTTTGATCCTCTGTTTGAATCCTTGTTTCCTTCTTTCCTGAGTCTCCGGGGCTCCTGGATTTCTGGGATGTAATTTCATCGCGGCATGGTTCCATAGGCTCGATGAAACTACGACACCTATCAGAGGGCAAATAAGCGCCCAACTTCCATCTATAGCCGCAGTAGTTTCACCTTCCGCTAATTTTCTTTCGAGCTTTGTAGGATTTTCCATGCGATGGAGGAAGCTTTCGGGAGACTTGTCAACGTGTTACACAAGGATAGTAAAGATGAGAATGAGGGAGTTTGGTAAAAGAGCACAACCCAAAGATGAGAAACTCATGGATATGGACTTAGTTCACAAAGGGGGCAAAATAGAAGAGGTGTAAGTGGAAGAATGTAACACCCTGGATTTTTGAATAATCGAATTAACTAAAATAAAGAATAATTAATCTCAGACGTGAGAATTAAGGGAATGGGGTTGCGCCATTGTGTTCGTCTCGGAATTCTGATTGAAATAGAGTCCGAGTTTGCGGAAAACGGGTGCCGGATGAAGGAGTTATGGACGAAAGAAGTTTGGTGGCAAAACAAGAAAAAGAAATTGCACTGGCGCACTTGGGAAGTGCGCCAGTACAAATTTGCACTGGCGCACCTGCCAAGTGCGCCGAGGCCAAGGCAGCAGGCCTGCACAGCTTTCTGGTTCACACTGACCCATGTTTGCTGAGTCCTTTCTGACTCCTTGCTGAGTCATTAGGGCTGAGGTGTCACCCTATCCCGACTGAATGGTTTTGATTAACCCTAAGATCATCCGACGGCTTAAATTAATTCAAAACTCTACAAAAAGACCCACAGAATCAAACCCTAAATCAGAATTAAAACTGAAACTATGGCCGTCATGTTGTCACCTTGAACCCTAGAGTAGTTGCCACCAATTAGAGAGGAAGAACAGCAAATCAAATCAGTTCTATTCAACCCTAACAACGAATCTTCTTCAAAGGAGAGCTAATACAACTTCAGAAATCAGAATTCAGAACTCAAGACCGCTTTTGAGTTGTGAGTTCGATAGTTTTAATAAAATAATTAGTAAATTAATTGGATTGAGTTATGATGCGGATAATTTGGATATGATGTGAATTATTGACTGCATGTTGTAATTATGTTGTAGAATTGTGTTGTAATTTCTATGATGTTATGTTATGATGCTATCATTTATGATGTAAAGTTATGATGCTATCACCCATGTTGTAATTCTATGATTGGCTTATGTCTAGTTGAATCATCATGTTGTTCATATGCTAATTTGGTTATGTTAATTCACATGATAGATCACAAGTTTGTATGCAAGTTTAGATATTGATTTAGACAAGAATCATAGGCGAGTTAGTATAACCTTACATGTTTCGTGACATTAATTTTAGATCTAATGTTAGGCTATGACATGTGTGAGTTATATGATAAATTCTACATGATAATTTACATGTTAGATGCAAGTTTACACCATTGTTATGATGCATAAATCACATATGCAAGTTTATATAAATATATGAGTTTGGGATATGTTAGACCAAAAAATGGTTCTAACACCCAAATTGACTAAAATTCTAATAAAATAAGATTAAAAATAGAAAAGAGACACGAGATTTATAGTGGTTCGGCGTTAAAGAGCCTACGTCCACTTTATATCACTTTGCTTGATGATGTAGATGAAAGTACAACAAGATATTCACTCAATCTCACTCATTTTTCATATACATTCACTCGATTATATTTAAGATATCCTTTGAATGATGATTTGGATTGTTTGGGAGTACTGAAATTCGGTTCTCAAAGATACTCAAACTTTCAGAGTGTCAAAAATATCCCTTCAAGTGAGCCTTGGAGGTCTATTTATAGGTGCAAATTCTATAAGAAACAGGTTCGGTTCGGAGGCACGTGGCATCCATCCCTGAAGATGCTGGTTCGGAGCTCTCCAGATGGTGACAGCACACCAAGTGAGTGGGAGAACGTGGGTAATCATGTGTGTAACCACTCTGCATCTTTAGGAGTTATGGGCTGCAACCATTGGAGCTACAGGCATTCGGTTCGGAACGGGCACGTTGTACGAAGGCGGAGCGGAAGGACCGAACCAACCCAGTTCTGTTCCAGCTTCTTCGTTTTCTGCTTTGCCGTATTGTGATCTGGATAGTAATCTCCGATCCGGTTCAGCCTGTGATAGAGTGTTTCTTCTAATTTGGCATTCTCCATGAAACAGTCTTCTAACCTTGTGTAGCCTAGGTCATAAAGTAGGCTAACATTTTGCACCCTCGAAGTACACTTTTATCGAAGATAAAGTGTGCTTCGAACAATCCACGCCTTGACTTTTGGACTTGAATTGCTGAATAGTCGCTTCCATTCACTTGTAAAGTCGCGTTGATACGTTAAGTCACAACCTTTGTTGTCTATATATACACCGTAGAATGTGCAACTTACTTTCTTTGTTTCAAATAATTCAGAGAACTCTTCTTAATGTCCAGTAGCTTCTCCAGGTAAGCCTTTGTATACTTCTCTTTAACTCCACTATACGTGTTGAATTAATCTTCTTAGGCTTTTGGGTTGGTTCCGGTTCGAATGGCTTTTCCTATGTCTTAACGTTGTTAGGCTAACTTGCCCAATATCCATGGACCAGTTTTTCGGTCCGAACGGAAAGGAGTGCCACATTAATAGGAACACGAAGAGACTTCTTCACCCAAGTATATAAATCCATCCGCCTCCTTTCTTTCCTTTACTTTTACATTTTCAGCGATTTGCCCCAATTTCGAAGAGGGAAAAAAACCCTAATTCCAATTCTTGAATTCACGAAGGAAATTCTTCGATTTCCAAAAATAAATCCGTAGGTAGGGCTTCAAACAGCGACTTAATCCTCCTTTAATTAGTTCTGACTTGAATCCATGAATGTTTTAAGCGATTTTAATGTGAAAATTTGTTGACGTTTGCACCATGTCCTCCGCCTCTCCTCGTCGTCGTCGGCGACCTCGTCGCCACCTCGAGGCTGTTGCGGAGGAGGCCTGGAGTAGTTGCTGGTCATGCCAATTTACAAGCCCTAACTTTACACATATTTTTGGGTAAGATGCTTGGTAGGAGATGAAGGAGCAGAGAGGAAGAAGGAGATGGATTCGGTTCAGGTTGGATGCTTCAGAAGGATGGGAGGAAGGAGAAAAGTTGGTTCGGGTCGGAGGAGAAAGACGAGATAGGGGATTGAAATAAATGGACTAGTCAAGTGATGTTGGTACGGTTCGGGTCGGGGTCAACCGATCCGACCAGGTCAGCCTTTGCCCATACTCCTCCTATCTGAACCCGTCGTTTTCCTTGCTTCGATCTGAACTTGTTTAAATAAAGCACCCGAACCGATCCGATCATTGTGCTCGCAACGAACCGATTACCACATGCATATCCGAACCGATCTAAAGGCATCTAACTTAACACACAAAGACAGTCTGAATAATTAAACTAACGTTAACTTTGGTCTATGACTTCATGGATAGTTAGGATAGAGCCTTCTACACTGGATTTTGCGGACTCAACTAACATGCGATTTTATTTCACATCGCTTGTTTTTGTGTTGTTCTCGCATGTTTTGATTTTTTTCATCGCATATGCACTTGTACACTTTAGCTCACACACATGCACGGGGGAATACAGGATAATTTGCTCTAATTTCTGTTATTGCTTCTTCGATAGTTTTATTGACCATGGACGAAAGACGTTCATCTCGACTAGCAGAAAAGAAAGAGATCCCAGAGACATCCAAGAAAATCACTCTTGACGACATATCGTCTTCCTCAGACCCTGAATGGGACGACGAGAGATCAGATTATGAAGTAGGGGCGCATAACAGCGAAACGCCTTCTGACAGCGAAGTTTCTCTGGGCTATGAAGAGGAAGGAGGGGTTGGATATAATCGAGCTCCTGACGAATTTGAGTCTGCCATCATATTGGAATCACCTCAAGATTCTGTTGAATCGACAATTGACAACGACAGGCTCGTTCGAATTTTCTTAAAGTACGGGATACTGAAAAAGGATACCCTGGTGCCATCGAAAACTGACCGTCCTCACAACCCTCCAGAAGGATTTATGGAAATCACCCGATTGATGTGCATTGTTGGGGCTATTCTGCCGTTTTCTCCTTTTGTTATCGACTTTCTAAGACAGATGCGGATTGCCCCCATGCAGCTGCATCCCAACTCCTATGCTTACTTATATACCTTATATGTAGCATACCGCGAGATCTTAGGTATAGAGCTCACTTTCAATGACGTTCATTTCTTTTATAACTTCAAGCATCGGACTCGAGAAACTCCTTCTTTCTCTTACTTCGAATCAGTCCCAAAAAGGAAAATAATTTCAGCGTCGTTCAGCAGCAAGGTCGGCGATTCCAAGCTGGAATGGTTTTATATAAAGCAACAGCCGGGATGTGCCAGAAGGTGGACAAAATCAAGTAAAGCATTGGTTTTCTAAATCTCAACTCTGAATGTCCACGCCACCACATTAATACGTTTTCTTTTTGTTCACAGTTGATAATCCAAAACAAATATCAGGTCAAGTGTTCTTTGATCGGATGCACCGGCTCCTCAATGGCGACCAAAAATTTCTAACCGTCGATGGAGTCCTGAAGGATGAATATCTTCATCTTCACGGGTTGCTGTCCATTATCCGTAGCATAGGTCATGGGTCGGGTCCATATGTATACATCCCCCCAGTGGACGTAATTCCAGAAAAGGGTGAGAGCTCGAAAACTCCCACAATGCCACTTCGAACTTCACCTTCTCCATCTTCGACTCAAGACGATGAGCTGGCCAACATGGCCGAAAAGCACCGAGAAGGGTACATCGTCCCCGAGGATGCTATCTCTCCAGAGAAGTCGACGTCTTCCAAAGAACCGCCAACAGATGCTTCCCAGGGAGATGCCCCTAGTACCGATAATCCTATATTTCAGGGTTTAGGAGATCTCCCCTTACCTGAAACTATCTACACTTCAGAGGATTTTGGAACAAATCCTTTAGTTTTCACTTCTTCAGAAGAGACCACTCCCGCTAAGGCCAAAGAGCCCACTCGCACTAGTCTGGCTTCGGACTCGGGTTTGTCGGGGGGGAAAACACCACTTAGGATGCACTTAGCACAATAGCACCACATTTCACAGCACTTACTTTTTGTGAGAACATTGATTCTGAATTCCATTTGCATTGTTGCGCAGGTACAATGTCTCGCTCCCATTATGATATCAGGAAACTTCGTCGCAGCATGACTGGACCCCCTTCTGACGCTGAGCGCGATCGCCGCGAAGGCCGGGGAAGAGAAGATAGAAGGCCTCATGACTCTTATCAGTTGCGGACCTCGCGTTCTCGCTCCCCCGCCCGGTCGGATTCAGAACGATACAGAGGCTACCAAGGCCGTCGAGGAGAAGACATGTCGCAGTCAAAAGATCAAACCTCTTCTCAAGAAAAACGCCGTAGGGAAAGGAGCCCGTCGAAAGACACCGACTCGCGAGGCAAGCATAAGGTTTCCGATAAGCGGCCTAGGAAGGGTGATACGGCCGTCGTGCCCGCTCATCCTAAGGATACCGAGCTAACATATCGCGCACCTCCACCATTGGATGCTAAAGCTAAAGTCAAGCGGGCATATTTGGAGAAAGAATTCCCCGAGCACTACTTTGAAAACCTGACTTTCTTACCTGCTCTCGAGCCTATTTCCTCAAGGTGGGCAGACGAGGCCAAAGCGAAAATTGATGCAGTTGAAAAGCAATATTCGGAGATGTTCAAGTATTCACGTAACCTTTCCAGAATCATCTAAAATCTGATTACAGATACTGAGTCGATGAAAAATACTACAGCAGCTGACGCTAAAGCCTTGAAAAATTTAAGGAAAGATCTTGAGGACACACAGGCCCAACTTGCCATTGCTCAGCGGGATGCTACCAACTTCAAGCAGCAATTTGAAGAGCTACAAAAACGTTATCATGACTTGCTCGAGTCTCATAATCAAGAGCGCTCGGAGCTGAAAAATCAAGCAGAAGATGCAAAGTCGGATAATGCTAAAATGCAACTTGCCTACACCGCTCTGGAGCAAGAGAAAGCTGAGTTAGCGAGAAAGAATGCTGAATTGGAGAAGAGAAATGCTGACTTGGCTTCCAAGTTGGTGGAGGCTGAGAATAGGGCTGCCCTAGCGGAGGGTAATGTTGAAAGTGTTATTAAATCCGCCGAAGAGACCCGCAAGCAACTGTCAGAGGCTGAGGAGGAAGTGCATGGTTTCGGCGAATTAATGATCGAATTCTTTGCGCATATAATCCGCCGCCGAAACATCTCTTGGATTGAAGATTATCCGACTACCTTGGTTCACGTATGGAGTCAAATTGTTGAATTGGAGAAAGAGGAGCTCAAGGTAGATTCCATCGACGAAGGCAAGCTTATGGAAAAATATCTAAGAGACGATGAGCCAGCACATCTGGCCGAGGGGCGTCGCCTCATCGCTGCTGCTATGGAGGAGGAGAAGCGGATGGCCAAGCAAAAGAATGTCTCTGAGGCTGGTTCTTCTTCTACTGCCGCTGGAACTTCTGAAGTAGAGGGATATGACCCCGAAAACCCGGGGATTCCTCGGGCATCTCTTTTATCCCCCATACCTGAGACGGCGTCGGAGACGGCAGTTACTCCAATTGAGAAATCATCGGAAGATATTTCTACCTTTTTGCCTCAATTCGTTAAGACCGTCTCCATTTTTCATCACATAATCGGACAATCAACGGAGGACCCTTTATTTTCTCCTGAGTTGATAACTGTTACTTCTCATTCTGTAGGTGTTGAACTGACCGAGAAGATTGGTGGGCCTCAGGGAACCACCACTGGAGCAAAACCCGCGGAGAAGGCTAAAGGGGGAAAGGACAAGGCTGCCACTATTGATTCAGGAGAGGGAGCTGAATCGTCTAAGGCTGATGCTCCTCATGATGACGAGATGATAGACGCCTTGAAAGATGATGGCGGCAACGAGGGACATGAGGAAGACCCTGAGGTGGCTATAGTTGGGGAGTCAAAAAGCGCTGATGACATCACTTTGGCTGCACTGAAAGCTGAGCAAGAAAAACGTATGCAGCTTAAAGTTGAAGACCTGGACCCCGAAAGCCTTAAGCCTCTTGTAGTGGTGGATGCTGGATCAAGGTTAGTTGTTAAGCTTTCGACTAGGTCTATTACAGAAGAGCTTGCTAAAAAGTCTTCTCTTGATTCCAGTGTTCCAACTCCTGGGAAAAAATCAACCGATTCCAGCACTTCGGTCACTGGGAGGAAAAAACCAAGGCGCGTTCTAACCGATGCCGAAAGGGAGGCGAAGGATGCTCAGAAGGCTGCTAAAAAATCCAAGTCCACTCCAAGGTCTAAGTGATGAAGTTCTTTGTTTATGGCTTTTTGATTGGCCTGCAATTGTTGCAGCGAGCGCGGCCCTCGCATCTTCTTTTTGCTTGTTTTCCTTGTACAAACTCACATGTTTGTGAATAAAAATAGTTTATTTCCTGCAATGTCTGATAATTGTTAGTTCAGTACTTAAACGAAAATACACAAGTATGTCAAATTAAAGTCATATAATGAAGTCATTGCTGGAGGAAACATGTATACGTATACATGCCCCCAGTCAATCTTGAATGACTGAGGAAGAACTACTCAAGATTAAATTAAAGAGTTCAAATGTCCCCGATTCTCCGATGGGGACCATATTCCTTTCGTCATTGATGCCTGTTCTTTCTGGCATATTTATACTCTCCTGTCTCATATCCAGGTTAGAGTTTTCGCTGAGGCGGTCTCTCATCTGGGTGCACCTTCACGCCTCAGAGGACGTCGTCTTCCCGTCCTTTATACTCTCTCTCGATTCTTGAGAGTTAGAGTTAAGAATGTCGTCTTCCCATTCTTCTATGTCTTGTCGTACAAACAGTCATTGTGTTTGTTCTTGCATATAAACCATCTCCAACTTTCCAAATTTTAATTTAACATTTCGTATTCCACAATCATAATAGAATAATAGTTGAAGATATAAATAATGCAGGAAAGTAAATGGCACACGATATTTTTATAGTGGTTCGGCTAAGTCGTAGCCTACATCCACTTTATAGTCCTTTGTTCACATAAACAGATTTTTTTTAAGGCAAGTCGTGCCTTTTTACAGGGTTCATAAAAAAAACAAAAGAAAATACAACATCCCTAATTCAAATATCACATCAAGTGCTGGGCATTCCAAGCCCTAGGCACTTCTTCACCATCTACGGTCGTTAACTTGAAGGCTCCTGTCTCAAGTTTCCGTTGGACGGCGAATGGTCCTTCCCACTTTGGACCGAGATGAGGAAGGGATGGAAAAACTCGTTTTAGCACCAAATCCCCTGGCTCAAAGGTTCTAAAGCGAACTTTCTTGTCATAATAGCGTGACATCTGACGTCGATGTCTTGACGCACGCAAGTCTGCCTCGTCCCTTTTTTCTTCGACTTCATCAAGGGACTCGAGGAGGAGTGCCCGATTCGTCATCGGGTCATAATATGTCACCCTGTGAGAGGGAACTTCAAGCTCTACCGGGATTACCGCTTCTGAACCAAATGAGAGATAGAAAGGAGTATGGCCGGTAGCTATCTTAAACATTGTCCGATATGCCCACAAAGCCAAGGGCAATTCATCCACCCATTTTTCTTTTGCACGTTCCAACCGCTTCTTGAGGATGGATTTTATGACTTTATTTATTGCTTCTACTTGCCCATTCGACTGTGGAAGGGCGACTGCAGTGTACCGCTTGTCGATCTTGTATTTTTGGCAGAAATTTCTGAATTCGGCACCATCGAACTGGGTTCCATTATCAGTTATAATGGTCCTTGGAATCCCAAATCGGCATATGATATTTATAACCACGAAACTTATCACCTTTCTCGCTGTGATTTTGGTTAAGGGCTCAGCTTCCACCCACTTCGTAAAATAGTCTACGGCGACTATTGCATACTTCGCTCCTCCTTTGGCAATCGGTAGAACTCCGATGATGTCAATTCCCCACATGGCAAACGGCCACGGACTCACCATCGACTTGAGCTGGGTCGGTGGTGCTCTGGGGATCTTGGTGAACCTCTGCCATTTGTCGCAGCGTCGTGAGTAATCAGCTGCATCTTTATTAATAGTGGGCCAGAAATACCCATACCGCAACACCTTTTTTGATAAAGTCTGACCCCCCGTATGATCTCCACACTCACCTTCGTGTACTTCCCTTAGTACACGCTTGATGTCGTCGTGCGCTATACACCGTAACAGGGGCACAGAAAATCCTTGCTAATAAAGGGTATTATCTTGAAGGACGTATCTGGTAGCTTTGCGAACTATGGCTCGCCTCTCACTTTTCTTTGGCGGGAGTACTCCATTTCTAAGGAAATTCTTGATTGGGGTCATCCACGACTCCCTCTCCGGTTCTGCTTCGAAAGCTAATTCAATTTCCATTAACTCAAAACTTGGCGATCCCAACGTCTCAATTGGAACCATTTCGGTTTCCTCCGGATTGTCGGAACTTGCCAGCTTCGCTAGCCAGTCTGCCTTCTGGTTTTCAGCTCTTGGGATATGCGTTATGTTATACCGTTCCAAGTTGCTCAACAGCTCCTTCACCTTTCCAAGATAGGTAATAAGTCGAGGTCCCCGGGCCACAAACTCCTTTCGCACTTGGCAGACGACTATTTTGGAATCGCAGAATATATCTAATGCCTTTATTCTGAATTCCTTAGCAAGTTTCAGCCCGGCAATCAGGGCTTCATATTCAAAGTCATTATTGGTTGCTGAAAATTCTAGTCACAGAGCGTAATATAAAGATCGTCCTTCAGGAGTAACTAAGACGACTCCAGCTCCGGACCTTCGGTCGTTCTTGGCTCTGTCTGTGTATAATTTCCATGGATCTAATTCTAATTCTTCCTCTAATTTGACCACCTTATCATCGATCGTCTCTTCCTCCGGAATTGTGAACTCTGCTACAAAGTCAGCCAAAGCTTGCCCCCTGGCCGATCTCCGCGGCTAAAAGATCAAATCAAACCGACTTAATTCAATATTCCACTTGATCAACCGTCCTTATGCTTTAGGTCTTTGCAACACCTGTCTCAGAGGCTAATCAGTGTATATGATTATTGGGTGAGCTTGAAAATAATGGCGAAGTTTTCGGGAGGCGATCAGAAGGCTGTAAGCAAGCTTCTCAATCCTTGGGTAGTTACGTTCTGCAGCTGCCAATTTCTTACTTACGTAATATACCGGCCTTTGCACCTTGTCTTCTTCCCGGACCAAGGCGGTGCTAACGGCGTGAGCCGATACTGCTAGATAAACAAACAGCTCTTCATGATCCACTGGCTTCGACAAAATCGGTGGTCTCTCTAGTAAGTCCAATAGATTTTGAAAGGCCTCAACACAGTCTGAAGTCCATTCAAAAAATTTCTTTCCCTTTTTTATTAGGTCAAAAAAGGGGACACATTTGTCTGTTGCTTTGGAAATAAACCTACTCAACGCAACCACCTTCCCTGCAAGACTTTGGACGTCTTTGATTCTTCGTGGTTCCTCAATGTTCCTTATCGCTGCTATTTGACTGGGATTAATTTCAATTCCCCGAGAGCTCACGATGAAACCCAGAAACTTTCCAGATGCCACTCCAAACGAGCACTTCAAAGGATTTAGCTTCATTCGATACTTTCGCAGGATACCGAACATCTCTGCCAAGTCTTGCGTATGGCTAGAGGACTGCCTCGATTTGACAAGCATATCATCCACATAAACCTCCGTGGTTTTCCCTATTTGGTTATAAAACATCCTGTTCACCAAGCGTTGGTAGGTAGCTCCAGCATTTTTCAATCCGAAAGGCATGACCATGTAGCAGTACAACCCCAAATTTGTAATAAAGCTCGTGTGCTCTTGATCGGGCACATGCATGGGAATTTGGTTGTACCCGGAATATGCATCCATAAAAGAAAGAAGTTCATGTCCCTCCATCGAATCCACAAGCTGGTCTATTCTGGGGAGTGGGAAGCTATCTTTCGGGCATGCTCTGTTCAAGTCTGAAAAATCAATACACGTCCGCCACTTTCCGTTTGACTTTTTTACCAAAACAGGATTCGATATCCAGTCAGGATATGTCGAATCTCTAATAAATCCGTTCTCTTTCAGCTTCTCCACTTCTTCTTTCAGAGCTGCCGACCTCTCTGGGCCCAACATACGTCTCTTTTGCTTTACAGGTGGGTGTTTTGGGTTTATACTCAGCGAATGACTCATGATGGATGGTGATATCCCACACATGTCAGCGTGAGTCCAGGCAAACACATCCAGGTTTGCCTTCAGAAAGTTAGCTAGTTCTTTGGCTCGGTGCGGATCCAACTGGGATCCAATCTTCAAAACTTTTGCTGGATCAGCTTCATCAATGGGTATATCCACTGTCGTTTCGTTAGGAGTTGCCTTTCTATCCTCAGGTTCCTCATCTTCTCTGGGATCTAGGTCCTCAGGCATTCCCTTGGGCAACTCCTTCGGGGCTGATCCCTCTAATTGCTATGTCGAACCCTCCTTTGGAGGAGGTGAAGTACTTTTAGTATCGATGTTGAGTCCCTTCATCAGTATCTTTAATTCAGCAATATAACAAGCTCGCCCGGAGACTTGGTCTCCCCTCATTGCTCCTATTCCGGCTTCAGTTGGGAACTTTAGCAATAAGCACCATGGTGTGATACATGCCCTGAACTCTGCAAGGGCAGGCCTTCCTAAAAAATCGTTGTAGGGCGAATCGATATCTAGCACTACGAACTGAAGCATTCGTAATCTTCGACGATCCCCTTGTCCCAATGTTACGGGTAATTCTATATACCCCATTGGAGCTGTCGATGCCCCATTGAAGCCACGAATCCAACCTTCATAGGGCTTCAAATCTCCAGGCTCGAGTTTCATCTGATCAAATGACTTCTTAAACAGAATGTTGACAGAGCTTCCATTGTCTACTAGTACCTTATGAACCAGTGCCGGCCCAATAGTAGTGGTAATGACCAACGGATCTTCGGTAGGTGATTGGATTCTGGTATCGTCTCTGCTACGGAACACCACATCATCGAACATTGTCCTCTACTGTTTCACAGGGGTGATATCTTCCAAATCATTACACTCGTCCATATCTATGTGCTTAACTGCATTAACGTATTGGTCCATTACTCTGAAACTGTGGATGGTTGGATGGGGTCCACCTACTATGGTGTTAATGACAATCCCTTTGCCCTTTTGTTGCGCTGTAGGCTTAGGAGCAGACTGATTCTGGTTTGGGGCATGTCCTCCTTGCCCCCTGTCCCTTGGGGCCACCTTATACTCATCCAACTTCCCTTCACGCAACAACTTCTCAACCACATCTCTCAAGTGTCGACATTCGTTCGTTGAATGTCCGTGGGTTCCGTGAAATAAACAAAATTTTCCGGTAGCAATTTCTTTCTCTGTCGAATCTCGTGGCGGTGGTTTTTTGTATTGCAAAACATTATACGTGTCCAAATAAATGTTCTCCAACGTATCATTCAACGGTGAATAATATTCAAAAGTCTGAAACCGGGGTCTTTTGTCAGAATTACTTCCTCGGTTCTTGTTTCTCCTATTACCATTCCCATTACGGTTGTTGTTGCCCCCGTTTCCATTGTTATTGTTTCCATTCTTGTTTCCAACATTCACTTCGACTTTCCCAAAGCTTTCTCCAGACTGCTTTACAGCAACATTACTCCGAACAGCTTCTTTTGAGGCCGCTTCGGACTTCCTCTTTCTGTTTGTCCGTGCTTCCTCCCGTCTTAACCGAATATTGGCCTTCTCATAAAACAACTCTCTTATGGGAGGCGGCTTCCCAGAAAGATAATCTCCAAACTCTGAATCAGGATCAACTCCCTCCATTAAGGCCATCAAGATGGTAGGCTCATGAGGGTCGCTGACTTCTGTTACAGCTAAATTGAAACGGTCTAGATACGACTTCAAGGACTCACCCGGTGCTTGCTTAATTCTCGATAATTCGATAACAGTCTTAGACTTTCGGGCGTGAAGTCGGAATTGATTCATAAAACGTTCACTTAATTCTTTGAAATTCTATATTGATCGAGGAGGAAGTCGGGTAAACCATAGTAATGCTACGTCTTCTAAGTAAATCGGGAAAGCCTTACACTTCACAGTGTCAGGAGCAGCTGCAGCATTCATAAACCATGCGTATCGCATCAGATGTTCTCCCGGGTCAGTTCTCCCGTTATATTTGTCCATCTGCGGCAAATTAAATCATCGGGGGAACTGAAAGTTAAGAATGTCATCAGTAAAGGGAGTATGGCTTCGCTCAATACCATAATCTTCATTGGTGTAATTTCGACTCTCAGACATGATCTGGCGCACCATATCCCATACATCAACATTGGTCAAGGGCCGTTCAGGCTCCCTGGCCCTGATATTTGGGTTTTCTCTGGGCTCCTGATCAGGGGACACCCTCCTTCTTCTAGCGACTTCTGCTCTGCTTTGCTCCCTACGTTCCCGGTCGATCTCGGGAGGAAGGGGCTGAAGCATTTGTCCCTGAGTGGGGTTGGTAAGGTTAGGATCTCTAGGCAGAACATGAGATCCTCGCATTGGTAACAGCATAGGCTCTCTCAAGCTCGGGTCATCGGGTCCTAACACACGAGCAGCATCTTCGCGGGATCCCAGAGATCCGAAAGTCATTTGTTCCAAATTCTGAGGTCGTTCAAGCGGCCTTCTTTCACGAGGTCGCTCTTCCTCTGAGGAAGAAGACTGATCCACTACAGTGTGATGAACTGGGGAAGGGGTCCTTCGCCTGCGAAGCTCGCCTATCTCCCTACTCATGGTTCTCATATTCTCTTGCATCATAAGGTTGGTGCGCTCGTGGGTTCTCATAGCTTCCCTAGTGCTCTCAAGCATGTCGAGAAGGCGCGAAAAATCTCCTTGTGTGACAGGCGCAGATGGATTGATCTTGTTATTGGTCCTGGTGGCTGGAGTTGGAGCATTTGGAGGGGCTCGAGTAGAGGTTCCAGCATCACCTAGAGTCGGGTCGGATCGGAGCAAAGTGACCTGACCGGATCGGTTCGAGTTGGGGGAGCGCACCTCTTCAACATCTTCTACTCGGGTCGGATCGGAGATTCCCTCTGCGACCGGTTTGGATTTCCTGAGCCAGTCCGATCCGCTCCCGAGCTTTGCCCATGAGACCTCATCACGACCGCGTTTCGCTGATCTTCGCCAACTTCGTTCCCTCGACTGGTTTGAACTTCCTTGCTTTTTCCTTTGGCCATAATTCTTCAACAATCAACCAACAAGTACTTAAAAGCGTCAGAAATTGGGGATTAACTTCTTTGAACTCAATGGTCCAAAAAGTAGAACGATAATCCAGAAAAACAGAGAATTCAAATGGTTCTCAGTGAAAGCACCAAAATGTTAGACCAAAAAATGGTTCTAACACCAAAATTGACTAAAATTCTAATAAAATAAGATTAAAAACAGAAAAGAGACACGAGATTTATAGTGGTTCGGCGTTAAAGAGCCTACGTCCACTTTATATCACTTTGCTTGATGATGTAGATGAAAGTACAACAAGATATTCACTCAATCTCACTCATTTTTCGTATACATTCACTCGGTTATATTTAAGATATCCTTTGAATGATGATTTGGATTGTTTGGGAGTACTGAAATTCGGTTCTCAAAGATACACAAACTTTCAGAGTGTCAAAAAGATCCCTTCAAGTGAGCCTTGGAGGTCTATTTATAGGTGCAAATTCTCCCAGAAATAGGTTCGGTTCGGAGGCACGTGGCATCCATCCCTGAAGATGTTGGTTCGGAGCTCTCCAGATGGTGACAGCACACCAAGCGAGTGGGAGAATGTGGGTAATCATGTGTGTAACCGCTCCGCATCTTTAGGAGTTATGGGCTGCAACCGTTGGAGCTACAGGCATTCGGTTCGGAACGGGCACATTGTATGAAGGCGGAGCGGAAGGACCGAACCGACCCGGTTCTGTTCCAGCTTCTTCGTTTTCTACTTTGCCGTATTGTGATCTGGATAGTAATCTCCGATCCGGTTTGGCCTGTGATAAAGTGTTTCTTATAATTTGGCATTCTCCATGAAACAGTCTTCTAACCTTGTGTAGCCTAGGTCATAAAGTAGGCTAATAGGATATGAATCATGTTATGCAAGTTTAGGGTTATTGCCTATGCAAGTTTACACCTTTAGATGTAGATCTATGACATACATGATTCATGCAAGTTCACACCTTTAGATTTGGATCCATGACATATGTTGTTTATGCAAGTTGTAACTTTGGCCTATGCAAGTTTTAGATGTAGAACATCATTCACACATGCAAGTTCACCCCTATGTTTAGATCTATGTTTTAATTATGTGTATATTGTGATGTTTTCTCTTTATTCCATGAGTTAGACTATTCGAGTCTAACGTATATTTTAACGTTAAACGAACAAACGTACAACGTGGGGTAAAGGGATAATATTAAAAAGATTTAATTGGCATAAATGCCTTAAAAGGCATAAAATATAATTGTGGTGAAAATTGGTATGATTTTACATACCATAAATGGATGGACATAATTGAGTCAATTATGGACATCGTTAAATTTGGAATTGATTGATAATTTGAATAGGGAAAGTAATTCAAATTGGGGAATGATTAATTAGGAGTAATTAATCGTCTAAGACACGAGGTTAGGCTCTTTTGTGGTGTAAGACTGCCCGGACCCGCCCGGCAAATCCAGCTGCCACAAATGCCAGTCTAATGTGAGAGGTCTTAGGCATAAACTAAATACGTAACAATTGTAAAGACACGAGGTTAGGCTCTTTTGTGGTGTAAGACTGCCCGGACCCGCCCGGCAAATCCAGCTGCCACAAATGCTAGTCTAATGTGAGAGGTCTTTATGAGGTTACGGTCTTAATGAATTAAGAAACACTTAACCAGATAAACATGTAGTGGGACATGAGGGGGTTAAGTGGGTGCCTTGGGTGGCATGTGGAATCTAGTGGGTGCCTTGAGTGGCATTTGGAAATACAATTAGAAACACTTAACCAAAATTGAAACATGAATAAGAAGTGGGTTAAGTAGGATGTACTAGAGGGGACCAAGCTTAGGTGGATAGCTTGTGTCAAGTAATGGGGGCCCATTTCAACCAGTAACCCATACTTATCTTTGTGGGCTCGACCCAAGTCGAGGACGGGGCACGCGTACTGGGCTTGACTGTAAGAGGCCAAACCGGGTTAGCGGTGGCAATGCAAGTCCAACGGGTTCATATGCGTATGCGGACCCGGGCTGGTAGGTAAGACGTTGTTGCATCGTGTAGGTATAAGCCGTGCATTATTTGTGGTATCGGGTTGCCACTTTGGGGAGTGATACACCCCACTGTGAGGCCAGAACGGGTATCTACGAGTTAGGGAGCCGATCGCTTAGGTGTATTGGGTACACCTAGTGGAGATAGGGGCAGGCGGCACCTATGAAGCAGCAAGGGGTGCATGAAACTACCAATGTCATTATTAAGTCTGTAGGCGGGATCAACCTTAGGGTGACTAGTGGTGGTGCAGTATAGAAATTATCCTATAGTGTTGGTATAGTTTAGTAATTATCTTATAGTGGTTTAGGGGCGCTTTAACGATATCGTTGTTCATCTTATTTCCTTATTTACTCCGCCATACTCAATGGTTCATGGTCATTTCCTTATTTTCCAACTTATGCCTTAGCCTAGTTACTTTGTTAATTATATTGTTAAAGTTATCGCACTCGCCAGACTTTATGTCTGACCCCCTTTGTTTCCTCCTCTTTTCTTCCTCCCCCCCCCAGGTGCTCAGGTTGGAACTAGCACCAGTGGAGCTTGATTTTGGACTGCTTTTAGAAGATTGCTTGGATCGCTGAAGTATAGTTCAGCTTCTCTTTTATTTATGGCTATTTTGTATTGGGGATTATGTCTTTCAATTTATGTACTTTTGGTAGTCAAGATGGATATTATGTACTTTGACTCTGATTTTTGATGACGTAATCAAACATATGTGTTTATCCGCTGCAATGAAATAAATTTTTAATTTTCAAGTACTGTTTATATCTGTCTTGTTGTTAAGTTTCTGTTCTATACTAACTTAAAACGCTCCATAGAAGTTAATGCATTCCCTTTGTGAGTGACATTAATGGACGTGGGGTGTTACACGTGGTATCAGAGCTGAAGGTTACCAGAACAAATATGAATTTTGAAAAACTATTTTTTAAAACCACTTTTATAAAGAAGTACTTTCAAAAGTATGTTTTAAGGGAAGTATTTTCAGAGAAAAGTATATTTTAGAAAGCATAACCCGAAGAGCCATATATCTTTCCTTCAGTCCTTTTTGTGTTGAATCTTTACTTTTTCGTTTCAGCATGTCTGGAGCATCTGAGATACCAGAGGGTGTTCATGTACCCGGTTGGTTTCGTCAATATCTCGAGGCTAGGGCCGCCACCGCAGGTCCAGCAAATGCTCCTCCCCCTCCTCCTCGCGTTGATACTTTTGCTAAGATATGTAAGGACTTTAGAGCAATGGGTGGAAAACCTTTTCATGGGACGGAGCCATTTGTTGAAGCTCGTAACTGGCTAAAGGAGGTGGAAGAATTGTTTAGAATCTTTGAAGTGGATGATGAAAGAAAAGTCCAACTAGCTGCCTGGATAATGAAGGATGAGGCCTCGTTTTGGTGGGAGGTCACTAATGGGAGACGTCCAGTCGATACATGGCCAGATTTTAGGCAGAGGTTTGAGGCGAAGTTTCTCTCGCGAGCTGAAGAGAATCTATACATGGAAAGGTTTTTGGCGCTGAAGCAAGGGAATCTATCGGTAAAAAAGTACGTCAACAAATTCAACCAATTGGAAAGATTTGGCTTGGACTTGGTGAATACTCCTGAAAAGAAGGCTCTAAGATTTGTTAAGGGTTTAAACGAGTCGCTTCATGGGTTAGCTATGACCCACATTCCCATGGGGGCTACCTTCGAGAGACTAGTTGACATGGCGCTCATGCATGAAGAGGAGAAGGGCGCCAATGCTAATAAGGCACCCGAGAAGAAAGGGGATCAAAAGAAGCCGCAACAGCAAAAACAGAACAAGAAAGGTGGCAAAGGCAACAATGCTAAGGGAAAGAAAAGATGCTTTAACTGTGGGACACCCGGCCATCTAAGCAAAGATTGTAGGAAGAAAAAGAAGACTGGTTGTTTCCATTGTGGCGAGGCGGGACATCTTATTAAGGATTGCCCAAAGAAAGGGCAGAGGGCAGGGTCTACCTCGGGAGGACAGGTGCAGGCTCTTATGGCACCAGGGCAGGCAAGGGGACAAGTTCAGGCTCTCGTGGTCCCACCGCTGCAAGAACGAGGTAGAGCAATTTCCGTTGAAAGTTTAGTTTTTCTGTTTGATCATCCTGTCCGTACATTATTCGATTCTGGCGCATCACATTCGTTTATTTCTACATCATTAGTTGAAACACTGCACCTTGATACTAGTCTAGTTACTGATCCCTTAGTAGTCTCAAATCCTATCGGTGGTTCGGCTCATCTTTCTATGATTTGTCGGGATTTGAGGGTGTTTATCTTGGGCGTTGAGTTTGAGTGCAACGCTTTTGTTCTTGGCTTCATGGGCTACGGTTTGATTCTAGGTATGGATTGGCTCACTAGATATGGGGCCATCCTAGATTGTGAAAGAAGGGTAGTTAGATTGTTGACTCATTGTGGAAAGACCCTTGATATTTCTTGTGACCCTAGAGGTCCAGTAATGCTTAGTTACCTAGAGTCCCTTGACGCATCCGATGATGACTTACATTCTGTTCCCATAGTCCGTGAATATGCTGATATCTTCGATGAGGTGAAGGGTTTACCCCCAAAATGTGAGATAGACTTTCGAATATATCTAGTAGATAATGCAAAGCCAGTTGCATTACCAGTGCGCCACATGGCTCCAAGAGAGAGAAGAGAACTCAGTAAGCAAGTGAAAGAATTGCTTGAGAAGGGGTTCATCAGACGTAGTACATCAGAGTGGGGTGCTCCAGTAGTATTTTCCACGAAGGCAGATGGGTCCCTTAGACTTTGTGTGGACTATAAGGAGCTTAATAAACTTACTAAGAAGAATAGACACCCACTGCCAAGGATTGACGATCTCTTCGATCAGTTAGTTGGCGCCTCAGTGTTTTCGCAGTTGGCATAGCCACGGGTTTCCATCAGTTGAGAGTGGTTGAGGATAACATAGACAAGACTGCCTTTAGGACTCCAGACGGTTTCTTCGAGTGGCTTGTGATGCCCTTCGGTTTGACAAACGCCCCCGCATACTTTGTTGACTTGATGAGTAGGGTGTTTAGCGAGTACCTTAATAAATTCGTGGTAGTCTTTGTGGACGACATCTTGATCTTTTCTAAGAGCGAGGAAGAGCATGCCCTACATCTTAGGGAAGTGTTGGAGACTCTTCGAGCGCATAGCCTTAAAGCTAAATTTTTTAAATGTCACTTTTGGAGGAAGGAAGTGCGATTCTTAGGGCACGTAGTTTCCAAAGAAGGGATAGTTGTGGATCCCGCGAAGGTAGTCGCCATCCAAGATTGGAAGGTTCCTAAAAATGCTACCGAGGTGAGGATTTCTTAGGGTTGGCTGGCTACTATAGGAAGTTTATCAAAGACTTCACAAAAATATCAGCCCCGTTAACACGCTTGACGAAGAAGAATCTAGTTTTTACGTGGGACGTAGATTGTGATGATGCGTTCCAATGTTTGAAGAGAGCTTTGACCACAGCCCCAGTCTTAGTGTTGCCAGATGGGAGTAAGCCATTTACCGTTTATACCGACGCTTGTGGGACAGGACTAGGCACAGTCTTAATGCAAGAGGGAAGGGTAATAGCCTATGGTGGAAGGCAGTTGAGAGTGCATGAAAGAAATTACCCTACACATGACCTAGAGTTGGCCGCTATTGTTTTCGCGCTTAATCTTGGCGTCATTATCTTCTTGGCGAGAAATTCGAATTGTTCACTGACCACAAGTCGCTAAAATACTTGTTCTCTCAGAAGGACTTGAACTTAAGGCAGCAAAGGTGGATGGAATTCTTAGCGTCCTACGATTTCGAGATAGCATATACCCCTGGCAAGGGTAACATGGTGGCAGACGCCTTAAGTAGAAAAAGGTTGTCCTTGAGTCCATTGTTTGTTGAGCGGCAAAGCTTAGAGTTCATCTCTATGTTTGACTTTAGACCTTTCATTGACTTCGTACCCTGTTTGCTAGCATCCTCAGAGGTCAGACCTACGCTTTTAGGACGGATCGGCTAGGCACAACGAGATGACCTACAGTTGGTTGAGTTAGTAGAGAAGCTCAAAGGAGGGGAGTCATCGAGCCATCTCCGTAGGTATACCCTAGATGATAAGGGTTGGTTGTGTAGGGACGGTAGACTTTGTGTACCACGGGACGAGAGTTTGAGGAATACAATTCTTGATGATGACCATCTATCCCGGCGGGGACAAAATGTACATGGACATGAGACGAGTTTACTTTTGGGCCGGCATGAAGAAGGATGTGGCCGAGTATGTCGCTAGATGCTTGGTGTGCCAACAAGTAAAAGCAGAGCAAAAGAAGCCCGGTGGGTTGCTTCACCCATTGGAGGTCCCACAATGGAAGTGGGAAAGCGTCTCGATGGATTTTGTTGACGGATTACCAAGATCGAGGAAGGGTAATACGGGGATTTGGGTTGTGGTAGACAGACTTACTAAGAGCGCCCATTTCATTCCCGTGAAGAGTAAGAGGACTGCTCCATGGTTAGCCTCCGTATACATTCGAGAGATAGTTCGTTTGCACGGTGTTCCTTCTAGCATAGTGAGCGACCGCGATCCCATCTTCACTAGCGAATTTTGGAAAAGCTTGCAAGAGGCGGTAGGGACTCAGTTATGTTTGAGCACCGCATATCATCCTCAGACGGACGGCGAGACCGAGTGGGTGAACCGTATTCTAGAGGACCTATTGAGGTTATGTGTCTTAGACTTCGGAGGTACATGGGAGGAACATATTCCGTTGGTGGAGTTTGCATATAATAATAGCTTTCAGTCTAGCATTGGCATGGCACCGTTCGAGGCTCTTTATGGACGGCCGTGTCGATCGCCTACATGTTGGTGGGAGTCTACAGATAAGATCTTGCTTGGACTCGATATGATTAGAGAGACTTCGGAAAAGATTGATTTGATTCGAAGGAGGATGAAGACGGCGCAAGATAGACAGAAATCTTATGTGGACAAGAGGAGGTCAGATCTTGAGTTTGATATTGGGGACATGGTCTTTGTCAAAGTGTCTCCATTACGGAACGTCGTTCGCTTTGGGTCCGTTGGGAAGTTAGCACCAGGGTTTGTAGGGACGTTTCCTATTAAGGAAAGAATTGGACAGATGGCGTACAGAGTGGAGTTGCCCGAGAGACTTAGTGGTGTACACGACGTATTCAATGTATCACATTTGAGGAAGTGCTTGCACGAGACCGCAGAAGTGGTAGAGCTGAGCTTGCTTAGAGAGGTGGAGATTGAGCGTGATGTGACGATTCGACGAGCTCCTACGCGCATTCTTGGGTCGGAGATTAAGAAGTTGAGGAATCGAGAGGTCAAACTAGTCAAAGTGCAATGGGGAGATGATGAGAGCAACGCTACTTGGGAGACGGAAGCGAAGATGCGTTCATTATACCCTTTTCTTTTCGAGGGTATGTCTTTTAAATTTCTCCTTTATTGCTTACCTTGTGCTTATCTTATCTCTAGTATGTCCTCTCGCTAGTATCTTTGGCCTTTAGATAGGGTAGTCCTATGGTTGAAACATGTGTTTGAGACATGTTATGTATGATGGATGCATGTGGATGCAAGTGTTTGCTAGTCGTTGCTCGTGGATGCATATACACACACTTTAGGCACTAGATCGGCTCAGTCACTTCATATTGCATATTGCATATAAATGTGTGTACATATTTAAGTAATGGATTGTACCATCATATGGATGTTGCATTTTGGTGAATGGTTGTGCACACATGTAGAAATAATATGTATCGATAAGGTTCTTTCGCATACATAATGGACGCATGGCACTATCATTGTTTCATTAAGGAGGTCAACTGAATCAGTAGACCGCCTGATTTTGCATTAGATAAGGAACATATACACACACTTCTTGCATATGTTCATACAGGATTAGAAATTTTATAAGGACAATGGATGCCCATGTTTGATGGTTGAGTAAATGGTTGTTTGGATGGTAGGATATGCATTCTCCTTAACTTGGAGATTTCGGGGGCGAAATCCTTTAAGGAGGGGAGAATGTAAAACCCCGGATTTATGAATAATCGAATTAACTAAAATAAAGAATAATTAATCTCAGACGTGAGAATTAAGGGAATGGGGTTGTGCCATTGTGTTCATCTCGGAATTCTGGTTGAAATAGAGTCCGAGTTTGCGGGAAACGGGTACCGAATGAAGGAGTTATGGACGAACGTAGTTTGGTGGCAAAACAAGAAGAAAAAATTTGCACTGGCGCACTTGGGAAGTGCGCCAGTACAAATTTGCACTGGCGCACCTGCCAAGTGCGCCCAGGCCGAGGCAGCAGGCCTGTACAGCTTTCTGGTTCAGACTAACCCATGTTGCTGAGTCCTTTCTGACTCCTTGCTGAGTCATTAGGGCTGAGGTGTCACCCTATCCCGACTGAATGGTTTTGATTAACCCTAAGATCATCTGACGACTGAAATTAATTCAAAACTCTATAAAAAGACCTATAGACTCAAACCCTAAATCATAATTAAAATAGAAACTACGGCCGTCATGCTGTCACCTTGAACCCTAGAGTAGCCGCCACCAATAAGAGAGGAAGAACAACAAATCAAATCAGTTCTATTCAACCCTAACAACGAATCTTCTTCAAAGGAGAGCTAATACAACTTCAGAAATTAGAATTCAGAACTCAAGACCGCTTTTGAGTTGTGAGTTCAATAGTTTTAATAAAATAATTAGTAAATTAATTGGATTGAGTTATGATGCGGATAATTTGGATATGATGTGAATTATTGACTGCATGTTGTAATTATGTTGTAGAATTGTGTTGTAATTTCTATGATGTTATGTTATGATGCTATCATTTATGATGTAAAGTTATGATGCTATCACCCATGTTGTAATTCTATGATTGGCTTATGTCTAGTTGAATCATCATGTTGTTCATATGCTAGTTTGGTTATGTTAATTCACATGATAGATCACAAATTTGTATGCAAGTTTAGATATTGATTTAGACAAGAATCATAGGCGAGTTAGTATAACCTTACATGTTTCGTGACATCAATTTTAGATCTAAAGTTAGGCTATGACATGTGTGAGTTATATGATAAATTCTACATGATAATTTACATGTTAGATGCAAGTTTACACCATTGTTATGATGCATAAATCACATATGCAAGTTTATATAAATATATGAGTTTGGGATATGAATCATGTTATGCAAGTTATTGCCTATGCAAGTTTACACCTTTAGATGTAGATCTATGACATACATGATTCATGCAAGTTCACACCTTTAGATTTGGATCCATGACATATGTTGTTTATGCAAGTTGTAACTTTGGCCTATGCAAGTTTTAGACGTAGAACATCATTCACACATGCAAGTTCACCCCTATGTTTAGATCTATGTTTTAGTTATGTGTATATTGTGATGTTTCCTCTTTATTCCATGAGTTAGACTATTCGAGTCTAACGTATATTTTTACGTTAAACGAACAAACGTACAACGTGGGGTAAAGGGGATAATATTAAAAAGATTTAATTGGCATAAATGCCTTAAAAGGCATAAAATATAATTGTGGTGAAAATTGGTATGATTTTACATACCATAAATGGATGGACATAATTGAGTCAATTATAGACATCGTTAAATTTGGAATTGATTGATAATTTGAATAGGGAAAGTAATTCAAATTGGGGAATTATTAATTAGGAGTAATTAATCGTCTAAGACACGAGGTTAGGCTCTTTTGTGGTGTAAGACTGCCCGGACCCGCCCGGCAAATCCAGCTGCCACAAATGCCAGTCTAATGTGAGAGGTCTTAGGCATAAACTAAATATGTAACAATTGTAAAGACACGAGGTTAGGCTCTTTTGTGGTGTAAGACTGCCCGGACCCGCCCGGCAAATCCAGCTGCCACAAATTCCAGTCTAATGTGAGAGGTCTTTATGAGGTTACGGTCTTAATGAATTAAGAAACACTTAACCAGATAAACATGTAGTGGGACATGAGGGGGTTAAGTGGGTGCCTTGGGTGGCATTTGGAAATACGATTAGAAACACTTAACCAAAACTGAAACATAAATAAGAAGTGGGTTAAGTAGGATGTACTAGAGGGGACCAAGCTTAGGTGGATAGCTTGTGTCAAGTAATGGGGGCCCATTTCAACCAGTAACCCATACGTATCTTTGTGGGCTCGACCCAAGTCGAGGGCGGGATACGCGTACTGGGCTTGACTGTAAGAGGCCAAACCGGGTTAGCGGTGGAAACGCAAGTCCAACGGGTTCATATGCGTGTGTGGGCCCGGGCTGGTAGGTAAGACGTTGTTGCATCGTGTAGGTATAAGCCGTGCATTATTTATGGTATCGGGTTGCCACTTTGGGGAGTGATACACCCCACTGTGGGGCCAGCACGGGTATCTACGAGTTTTGGAGCCGATCGCTTGGGGGTAGTTGGTACACCTAGTGGAGATAGGGGCAGGCGGCACCTATGAAGGCAGCTAGGGGTGCACGAAACTACCAATATTATTATTAAGTATGTAGGCGGGATCAACCTTAGGGTGACTAGTGGTGGTGTAGTATAGAAATTATCCTATAGTGTTGGTATAGTTTAGTAATTATCTTATAGTGGTTTAGGGGCGCTTTAACGATATCGTTGTTCATCTTGTTTCCTTATTTACTCCGCCATACTCAATGGTTCATGGTCATTTCCTTATTTTCCAACGTATGCCTTAGCCTAGTTACTTTGTTAATTATATTGTTAAAGTTATCGCACTCGCCAGACTTTATGTCTAACCCCCTTTGTTTCCTCCTCATTTCTTCTTCCCCCCCAGGTGCTCAGGTTGGAACTAGCACCAGTGGAGCTTGATTTTGGACTGCTTTTAGAAGATTGCTTGGATCGCTGAAGTAAAGTTCAGCTTCTCTTTTATTTATGGCTATTTTGTATTGGGGATTATGTCTTTCAATTTATGTACTTTTGGTAGTCAAGATGGATATTATGTACTTTGACTCTGATTTTTGATGATGTAATCAAACATATGTGTTTATCCGCTGCAATGAAATAAAGTTTTAATTTTCAAGTACTGTTTATATCTGTCTTGTTGTTAAGTTTCTGTTGTATACTAACTTAAAACGCTCCATAGAAGTTAATGCATTCCCTTTGTGAGTGACATTAATGGACGTGGGGTGTTACAAAGAATCACATGACAAGAAGGGAGGAAAGAATAGTAAAACCTATGACAAGAGGAAGTGTCTTTACTATGGTATAACGGGTCATGTAATTAAGGACAAGGGCAAGAACAAAGAACAGGATTTTCAGGAGGGTAAGTGCATGCTCTCACCACCAGCATACCTGAGAGAGAGGTATTAAAGTTTTTGTTGAAAAAAGGGTTTAGCTTTTCTTTTTGATCCTCCTGTTAGTGCTCTTTTTTTTATTTTAGCGCTTCACATTCGATTGTATTTGCTTCCGTAGTTGAGTCTCTGCACCTTAGTACTAGTAAAATAGAAGATCCCATTATTGTCTCAAATCCGGTTTGTGGTTCGGCTCATTTATCTTTGGTTTGTAAGGATTTGAGAATAGCTATGTTAAGTATTGAGTTTAAGTGTAATGCTTATGTTTTTGGTTTCATGGGCTATAGGTTGATTCTAGGCATGGATTGGTTAGCTAGTAATTGTGAAAGGAGGGTAGTTTGACTTTTGACTTGCCCCGTGAATACCCTCGAGATTTCGTGCATTCCTAAGGGATCAGTTTGGCTTAGCTACCTAGAATCACTTGACGCATCTATCAACGATTTGCGATTCGTTAGAGTAGTCCATCAGTACGCAGATGTTTTTGATTAGGTTAGGGGTTTTCCCCCTAAAACTTGACATAGACTTCCGCATATATCTAGTTGGCAATGCAAAGCCAGTTATACGATCAACGATAGTTTTGGAGCTAGATTGGCGAGGATAGCCAGAGTCAGTTAAGTGCTCAATTGTTTGGTTGTTTTGCTAGTATCATCTCACATGGATCATCCAAATTCGGAGGAGGTATTCCTTGGGTGCTTGTCTGATATTGGTTTAGGCCTTTGGGGCTTGTACTTGAGGGATGTCGAGTTCGACTAGGATGGTTTGTGTGAGAAATAAATGGTTGTGGCAGGCGCCCTAAGTAAGACTGACCTTAAGAGAGGTAAAAAGTACATAGCAACCTTTATCTTTAGACCCTCAGACTTGTGACATGATGGATAAGCTAAGTAAAGGAGAGACCTCTAATCATCTTAGTATATACACTTGGTATTGTGGTTAACACCTGTTTATCTTGGAAAGATAGTTCGACTACATTGGATACCCTCTAGCATAGTAAGTGATCGAGGTCCTATCTTTACTAGTGGGTTTTGGAAATGGAGGTCAAGAAGCTTCGCAATCGTGAAGTTAAATTAGTTAAGGTACAGTGGAGTGAAGCTCAAGAAGATGCGACTTAGAAGACTAGATACGCGCAGCCTACCCTTTTCTTTTTGAGGGTACATCCTTGATTTCTCTTTCCTTAAGTTTATGCATGCTTGTATCTACCTTTTAAGTATATCTCCTCTATCTTATTCCTTATCCTTAGGTAGAAACCAATGGATGTAAACATGTATTTGAAACATGTTATGATTGATGGCTGCAAGTGGTTGCTCGTGGATACATATACACACACATTAGGTGTTAGACCGGCTCAGTCACTTTCATATTGCATATGCATGAGTGAATTTATATATATATGAACTGAAACTTGATGTGTTATCATATGGATGTTGCATTTGTATGAATGATTGTGCATACATGTAGAAGTTAAAAAGTACGATTAGAAATAATTGCATACATGATGGACTCATGGCACTGACATAATTCGCATTGAAGAGGTCAACTGAATTAGTAGACCGTCTGATTTTGCATTAGATAAGGACATATACACACACTATGCATATGATCATGAAATCATTAGAAATCTTTTTGAGGACAATGGATGCCTGAGATTGAATGGTTGAGTAGATGGATGTTGGATGTTAGGATATGCATTCTTCTTAACTTAGAGATTTCGAGGACAAAATCCTTTAAGGAGGAGAGAATGTAACACCCCGTATTTTCTGAGAATATTAAAAGAACGAATTAAAGAATATTTAAATTTTAAATTGATAATTAAGAGAAACAGGTTACGCCGTTGCGTTCGTCTCGAAATTCTGCTTGGGATAGAGTCCAAGTTTTCGTAAATCGGACTTTGTATGAGGAAGTTATGGCCCTCGGAAGTTTCAGGAATTTAAATAAATAAAAACAGCTCAGATTTAAATTCAAAATTCAAACGAAAACAAAGAAGCGGGCTGGGCGGGATTTTTCCCGCCCCAGGACAGGTCGACCAGGGGGTCGACCTCCCCTATACAGGTCGACCTGGGGGTCGACCTACCCCCTCGCCCAGATCCAAACAGTGATGATTTTCTGACCTATTGCTGAGTCTTTTCTGACTTGCTGCTGAGTCACTAGGGCTTAGCTGGCAATTCTGGATAATTCTATCTAGTCTAGACGGTTGTGATTGCTCCTAGGATGATCTAACGGCTCACATAAGTTTAAACCTCTATAAAAGCAACCCTAGTCCTCAACCCTAAATCACACAAATTCATTCCAAGGAGCCACCATGCTATCCATGATCGTCCTATCCTAGCTACAATTTCTTCTTCAACTAGAAAGCAAATTAGAAGCTACCAATCGAATCGAATCGAATCTAAATTAGAGAATCGATAGTCTACTTCAAGGGAGAGCTATTCAGTTTCAGAAACCAGATTCCATAAATACAAGAATCATTCTCTTTTTGTAAGTTCAAGTTACTTTCAGATGTGAATTCTTAATTGAAATTCTTGGCATGTAATAATCTGGATCCAAGCTATACTTGATTATGAGATAATCCTCTTGGATTTATCAAATCTAATCTATTAGATTTATGCCTGCGATGTTATTCAAATCTAATCCATTAGATTTGTGCCTGATGTAAGTAATCCTTTCATTTGAATTTGTGCTAGTATATGCCTTTGGGAATCATTATTGACTATGGAATTGGTCCAATCATATCTATCCTTGTTGTATATCGGAATCGTAATCCTGTTTAAGTTCATGATATAACTCTTGTCAAACCTATATGTCTGTGATGGTTCACGATGATATTAATATCATATCTATATGCCTGCAATGTATTCAATGCAAAATTTGACAATTTGGCATATCAAATTTATTGGACCAATAGTTCTTATCGTCATATGCCTATTCTTATGCCTCTTATGTTCCATATTGTTTCTCCGCTTATTTTATGAATCTTGAGTTGAATCTCAAAGTACGTATGTTATGAATGCGGAGGTAATTGGGTATAACATAAAATTTACATTATTTGGCATAATTTGGAACCTGTATTATGTCATGACTGTTAAGATGCAATTTGGGGTAATTTGACATGAATTATGGAATATGTAATTCGACATATTGAACCTAGAATTGGCATGAATGACAAAGTATGTAATTTGGCATGAAAAAACTAGTTTTGGGCATAAGTTGTAAAATAGAATATGAAATCTAGATTGGGCATAACTGTTAGTTGGAACGCCAAGCATAGTGTATATTGTGATTTTGGAGCATGACTATTATTGTAAATTTAGGGAAGATTAGGTATAGCCAATTTTGATTAATAACTTGAAATTGGAAGTTTGTTGGGCATAACTTGGGAATTGGAACATGACTAGTTTTGGTGAATTTGGTAATTAGCATGTAAAATCTAGATTTGGGTATATATGGTAAATGTGTAAAATAAAGATGAACATGCCTAACCCGAGGTTAGATTGAGTTGTGGTGTAAAACTGCCCGGAACTGGCCGGCACATCCAATAACCACAACAACACCTATCTAATGTGAGAGGTTAGTGCATCATGCCCAAGAAAAACACGAGGTTAGATTGAGTTGTGGTGTAAAACTGCCCGGAACCGCCCGGCACATCCAGTAACCGCAACAACACATATCAAATGTGAGAGGTTGGTGCATTAATAAATAAATTAATGCTAATGAACAAGACATGCTAAGAAATGACTAGGGTCAAGTTAATAGGAAACACTTAACCAGTATAGAATGATAAATGGGTAGGGTTAAGTTAACAAGAAACACTTAACCCATATAACAAGATGAATGACTAGGGTTAAGTTAATAGGAAATACTTAACTAGTATAGCATGGTAAATGGATAGGGTTAAGTTAATAAGAAACACTTAACCAATATAACTTGATTTGTGGTAAGGTTAAGTTAAAACAAGAGGGCAACACTTAACCAATCCAACATGATAAGTGAGGAGGGTTAAGTTAATAAGAAACACTTAACCAACATGACACGATGAATGGGAAGGGTTAAGTTAACACGGGAGGGCAACACTTAACCAATATAACTTGATTTGTGGTAGGGTTAAGTTAACACAAGAAGGCAACATTTAACCAACGTAACATGACAAGTAGGTGGGTTAAGTTAACTTGAATTGATTGATGACACTTAACCAATACAACATGATGAACACGTTTGGTTAAGTTGACAAGAAACACTTAACCAATCCAACATGATAAGTGAGGAGGGTTAAGTTAATAAGAAACACTTAACTAACATGACATGATGAATGGGTGGGTTAAGTTAACATGAAAGGACAAAACTTAACCAATATGACATAATGTGTAGGAGGGTTAAGTACATATCGGGTTGGTTGGTAATAATAGTAAATATAGGCCCACAAAACTTAACCATTAAATAAACATGCTTGAATCAGTTGGAGGGTTAAGTACATATCGGGTTGGTGGGTAATATTAGTAAATATAGGCCCACAAAAACTTAACTGTTAAATAAACATGCTTAAATCGGTGGGAGGGTTAAGTACATCTCGTGTAGGTGGGTAATATTTGTATATATAGGCCACAAACTTAACAGCAGGAAACCCTAGTAACGGGGACCCATTTCAGTAGTAACCCACATAGATGTATCATGGTACCCTGAACTAGACAGGGTGGGGCACGATTACTGGGCTGATTATAAGCGGTCAAATAGCGGCAGGGGGTACGTCAGTGTAGGTTCCGACGGTTTACGGGTGTGCACGTACTCCGGAGTGGGAAAAAGCAGGCACTGGGTACCAGTAGTTATACACTGTGCATCTTGAATCGTGTCGGGTCGCTATCATAAGGATTGATACACCTTATGGTAGGACCAGCACAGGGTATCTACACGCAAGAGAGGGCCGATTGACATAGACACAAGGAAAATTGACACGAGTAAGGAGTCGATCGATAGGGTAGTAAGGGTACATCTAACATGTTCATGGCAATTAGGCAGATTGAGGTGGAATCCTCACAATAGATGTACACCTGAAGGCTACCACAATTGCGGGGATTGGGATCACATTACAATATGATCATTTTATATAGATTACTAGTTGGGACACTAGTTAGGTGGTGCAAAGATATAAAAATCAGAATAACAAGGTAGTAGCGAAGCAGAGAAAGAGTAGAAGCGCATTCAGTTTATCTTGCCTTATCATATCTATACTAATCGTATGTTATCTTGTTATCCTTGTCCTCACGGTATTGTCTTATATTCAGTTTATTCATGTCATGATGCTTTTGCCTATTTATATGCTAAAAGTCACTGGACTTACCAGACTTATGTCTGACCTAGTTTTGTTTTGCCTCTTTTCTTCCGTTTCCCCCATCCCCCAGGTTCACAAGGAGGAAATGTTACCACTTAGCTCAGTTTTATTTCCAAGCTCAAAGATAGTCGATGTATTGCTTTGGACTCTCTCTTCCACTTCTATGGCTGGTTCATGCTTTATTGGGAATATCATTGTTATTTTTATGCTTCTTTTATATTTGGAAGTTTTTAAATCAAGACATAAGTTCTACGTATTACTTTTAAGTATGATTGAGACAACTACTGTAAAAGCTTGACTGAACCACATTGTTTATAAAATGACTTTATTTTCCACTGTTTTATTTTTCTTTCTTGTAATTTATCTGCATCTTTTACCTAAAATGCTCCACCGAACTTAAGGCATTCCCTTTGTGAGTGACCTTAACGGAGGTGGTGAAAAGACCCGAACTTCCCCGGTCTCCGAAGAGAAGAGAAAGAACGAATTGTTTTGAGAACACGACAAAATAGAACGCAGACGAGAGAACATTTCATTGTATATTACAACAATGCATCAGAATACAAGAATATACAGAGTATAAATGAATATTACACAGAAATATCAGAGATTTAAATTACATTTAAATACATAGCAGCGGAAAATAATACAATACACAACTAGAAGTAGATATACGGATACAAAGCTTTCCGGATATCGTTCCAGCTGTAAACCAGGATCCTGTGAATATAAATCTGCAAAACCAAAACTACTAGCTGCCCGTGTCAAAATAAGGGCACCCAGAGTTTAGGTTAAAACAATAAACTCCAGGTCAGTCATGTGACTGGTGTGAGAACTAAAACATTTATTAATCTTTATTTTAAAAGTTAGGTAAATCAAGGGACCACGCCGTATAACACGGAACGGGTTTCCTCCCAAGAATACCAGTGCATAAAACAAACAGCGCAATGCTAAATAAAGAAAAATGAAGCTATTATAAGACCCAGTTCCCATCACACAATGCAACGCAAGCCGGAGGATAGGGTTTTTACCTTATAAAAGCCAAGAATGCTTGATACGTTGAAAACAAATCATTTGATACTATTACAAGTGCATAGTGTATAAAAACAACTTCAAATCATAAGTATCAATCATAGGCGGCATGAATGCCCCATCCCACTATGTCGCCATACTAGGCTCTACAAATAAAACCGCAGAATCACGTATTTGGAAATTGGGTTTCCATCTATGAACCGAGGCAAAAGATAATCCTCAACCGATTCGAGACGCTCTAGCCCGCCCCTCAGGAACAGCCGCAACTGCCCCTTGGATCGTCAGGGCCGGTCCACCGATGTGGATTATTATGCCTGAACACTACGTTTCCCCACCCTATGGGGTGTAAGTCTGGTCCGTCCGCCGACCAGAATGCATCGGCCGAAACCGATATAACCGAGGCGCCTCGCAACAGCAACAACCACATAAGTCAAACTCGTCAGGGCGTGTAAAACCACTGACGCCACTTCTAGCTAGAAAGAAACGCAAGTCCTCCCTGAGGTCTGTCTCCCGTTTTTGGTTCATACCGGGTGTGAAACTCGCGAAGCAAACGTTACACAAAGCTACGCCACACAGGCTGTGCTTTGATCATCACCACGAGACTTTGCTTTTCAACAGAAGCCTCGATCAATTGCCACTTAGGCATGCCACACAGGCAATTCACTCCATGCGTTTGATATCCATCAATATATAACCCCTGAGCTCGTACGTCTCAGAGAAGGGCGTTAAGCAAGAGAATAAATTCTCCGCCGCCAAACAGATATATATTCAATAGAAATCAAACACACAGACTAAAATCCAATGTCAGACACACAGTCCATTTACAAGTCCGTTCTGGGTCTGAACGAAACCGGAGGCACCTAGTACCCCGCATATCCATCGATCTCCAAGTACGTCTGGACGACCACCAACTGTTTCCATCTTCTTGGGTGTACAGCCCAATCAAGATCATCAGTAATCACCCAAACGACGTGAAGACTTCTGGTCTTCGACCACCGTCTTCATCTTCGACACCACGTCGAATCAGTTATTCAGAATGGGATAAACCCGGTCTTTCTGAATAACTCGCGTATATATTATAAAAGTGTTACACAAACACAACATACGCCTCATTCCAATTCGGAATATTCTTTTATTCAAATATTCCTATACTTTGGGAAAAGTTCCCATTAATTTTATCCAAGATAAATTCTTTAAATTTATTCTTTAATCACCTTTGAATATCAATTCAAACTAGTCGGGATTAGCGAACCACACCGAAGTAATCATTTATTTTATTTTCCCCATCCCAACCTATTCATCCCATGAAGTAAAACTGGTAGTACTTCATATCTAACACCACAGTGTTATCGGTAACTCAATTACCATTTCACGTTCAAATCTAATTAAAGATTTAACTATCGCTTGGAGTAAAACTGGTGATACTCCATTCTCGATCTTTTCAATCTATTTAAAGATTCATTAAAACTCCACTTAGTTTTAATCGTTAATTGGGCTAAAGAATCCGTGTCATTTAAAACACGGTTCACGATAAACCCAAAATCACATTCCATTAATTATCGGGTTAAAGAACAAGTGTTATTTAAAACACTGTTCACGATAAACCCAAAAAATCAATATCAATTCAATTCCAATTAAATATCGTTTAATTGGTACACTTCATTAAATCTAAATAAAAAGATTTAATCTTTTCTCAACTGGGTTCAAGAACAGTGTTAGTGAAGACACCATTCACGACAAACCCAAATCACATTTGATATTCAATACAAGGCTCTGAATAGAAAATATATCGGCTTATATTCAATATCAAATCCTACGACTAACAAATGTCGTATTGGAAATAACGATATAAATATATATCTTTCAAATTTCCATAACAACACCTGTATAATCACGAATTCCAACATCGAAATATTCCGAAGACAATTTCGATTCAAATCCACTCCAATGCAATCATTGGATATTCTGGTTATTTTCAAAACCCTTTTTAAATTCAATTTATTTATTTAAAAATAAATAGAATTATATTTCTAGTTCAAAACTAGTTCATTTCGATAAAAATCTATTTTTGTCTTTTCAAATATGGAGTTTTTCATCCCAAACTTTCACAAATCATTTCTTATGATTTTACACAAATTATTACTATTTTTAATAATTTTATCAAGGCCCGTACAGTCGATTTCCATCAACGGTCATCGAACTGCACTTACAGTGACCTTTTTCAAATTTGATTTGGACATAATTCCAAATCCAACCGTTAGATTTCAAATTTCTAATATTCGTTAGAAAGCTCTTTTCGATACGAACCCAACGGTTCCGGTTTTAGGAGAATCCGACGGTCGGATCTCCCGTAATGTCCGTTTGAAATAAATGGTCGAAATTCACGAACTGCCGCGGCGCGGCGCGTTCTATTCAGGCCATTATATTATATATATAATATATATAATATACACTTCGTCGATTTCTATTTAAAACGAATTATATAAATAGTTTTAAAATTCGTTTCAAAAGCAATTTCAACTTTCATTTCAATTCAAATCAAAATTGAATTCTTCTTTATAAATTCGTTTTAAAATTCATTTCTATTCAATTCAAATTTCAATTCAATTTGAATTCATTTCAATTTTCTTTCAATTCAATTTGAATTCGTTTTCAATTCAATTCATTTCGAAATCGTTTTCAATTCAATTCATTTCGAAATCGTTTTCAATTCAATTAATTTCGAAATCGTTTTCAATTCAATTCATTACGAAATCGTTTTCAATTCAATTCATTTCGAAATCGTTTTCAATTCAATTCATTTCGAAATCGTTTTCAATTCAATTCATTTCGAAATCGTTTTCAATTCAATTCATTTCGAAATCGTTTTCAATTCAATTCATTTCGAAATCGTTTTCAATTCAATTCATTTCGAAATCGTTTTCAAATCGATTCATTTCGAAATCTTTTTCAAATCGATATAAATATCGTTCACGTCAAAATGGCGTCAATCTAATCATCACGGCTTCACATATTTCTATTTTCAAATATTCTATTTCAAATATTTCCTATTATCAAAATATTTGTTATTATCAAAATATTCTTTATTTTCACGATTGGAATGAGGCCCAATCAATTACCATATAAAGTTAATTATATGGATTTTCATACAACACATGTATATAATAGCAACGATAAATAATCAACCATCAACCAAAGTGCACTACACTGTATAAGCATCAAATATAGATATCTAATGCTTATAACAACCTGTCAATCAATCGATTGACATATTTAATCAATCAGGATGAGGGAACTTCAAATTTCATCCTAACACCCGTGTGGGGTTTCAAACAATCAAACACATATTTTATTTGTGCAGATGGGCGATGTGTAAAATTTATCGTCTCAATCAATGTCCTTCAAATAGGTGTACATAAACAAACCGTCTGGTTTGTAAATGAATATTTATTTTATTCACTTCACGTTAAAAATCATATTTTTAACGACAAAACATTTTATTCCAACATATGAATTTCTATTCAGTTCATTCTTTAAATAAAATGATATTTTTATTTTTCTAACTTATTTTAGAAAATTTCGGCGGCATAACGGCACGATACTAGAAACGGGACGAGGCCTAGCCTTATCCCCGGTCTAGTGAAGGCCCACGCCATTCACACATCAATCAAATTCACCAAACAACCAAATTCAAATCAAATCATATAACTAAGCTATGCAACCAAACAAACAAGTCCATGGTCTGTGGACGATTGTGTCGGGTGCTACTAAGCACCGTCTGCATCCTAGTATATATATAAATAGAAAATGAAATTGAAAGGTGAGAAATTCTCACCAATAGCTATCCAATTATCTTGAATCTTCTTTTGCAGAATTCTTCGTCGACCTCGCCTTTTTGTCGCTTTCGCCCGTATTCTCTACATATGTAAAAATCGAATTTTTACGATGCTATTCAATATATAAAAATATGATTTTTACTTCGCCTTTCAATATATAAAAATCTGATTTTTACTTCGACTTTCAATATATAAAAATCTGATTTTTACTTCGACTTTCAATATATAAAAATCTGATTTTTACTTCGACTTTCAATATATAAAAACCATATTTTTATTTTGAAGTTCAACATATAAAAATCCTATTTTTATTCTGAAGTTCAATATATAAAAACCATATTTTCCTTTCGTTGCTATGTATATAAAAATCACATTTTTACTATGCTATACATTATATAAAAATCACATTTTTACTTTCTCTACATTATAAAGATTATATTTTTAATACTTTAAAAATATAAAAATCATATTTTTAATACTTTAAAAATATAAAAATCATATTTTTTTTATTTCACTACTTCATGTTAAAAATCTCATTTATTAACTATCTTGATTTTCAACATAAAAATCTTATATATATTTTTTCTCCTTTAGTATAAAAATCATATCCCTTTAAAAAATCTGACCTTTTTATAATTAAAAGTCTAATCTTTTCGTCTTTGAAAATATAAACTTTTCTATTAAAAAAAAATCCTATCTTTATCTCTATAAAAATCTCGTCCTTATCATTTTAAAAACCTAAATCTTTTCATGCTTTCATATTTATAAAAATTCTATTTCAAAAACGAAGGCTTTTCTATAAACAAAATCAATCCTTTTATATGAACAAAATCAATTCTTTTATATGAACAACATAAATTCTTTCAGTTTTAAAATAAACTAACTTTCAATTTTAAAATAAACTAACTTATGAATAAAAAAAAAGGAATCTTACAGCGAGAGAGAGAGAGGGGAGGGGAACCCGCAGTTCGTCGGAGCAAGGGGGCCTGGGCGGATGTGTCATCGCCTGAGAAGGAGGAGAGAGGGAGTACGGAGGTGGTGTGGTAGCCTAGGGGGTGGCGGATCCGTCGTTTTGGGGCCTGAAATGGGGGCGACGCCTGCGAGTTGGAGAAGGGAAAGGGGGGGTTCAGCGCGAGCAGGCGGAGGAGGCGAGGGGGTTGGCGTCGGCGAGCGGCATCGATTGGAAGCGGCGTTTTTTTTTTCTGATGAATTCGAAGAATAAAAGGGGGGGCCAACGTATAAAGGAGGAAGGGTTTTATTTTATTTTTTTATTTTTAATTATTTTAATTTCTAAAAGTTGACTTTTGCATACGACCCCGAAACGAGGCCCACCGCCTGTCGTCCATAGCTAATTACCCCCATTCCGAACACAATGGGATATGTTTCGTAGGTTGATTCGATCGTTTGAATCAGTTTCCGTTGAATTTACATTTAAATCTTTATATTGAATTTTAAACGTACCTTTCAAATTAACGGGGCCACATACGAACACGAAAAATTCCAGAAAAATATTTTCTAGCATCGTATTGACGATACGGTCCTAACAAAACTAGTTTCGTCGAACTCTGAGATCGTTTGAAAAATGGCCATTTTCCAGTCGATTAAAATCAACTGAAACTGGTCAAACGCGTTTTCCTTCGCCACGCTCACATATTGATTCGAAAAATTATGAAATTTGGAATCTAGCAATAACTTAACATCACGGACCCAACAAAACTGGTTTCGTCGAAATCCGAGGTCGTTTGCAAAATTGCTATTTTTAAGGGCCTTATATATATAAAAATATATATAAATTCCACAGCGACTATTTCTAATTTTAAACTGGACATATCTTATCATTTCTAAGATGAAATCTCAGTTTGTTAATTTCGTTACAAAGATATAGTTATACAGATTCAAATATTTCTTGTTTCGTTCAATTCTGACTTATATTGAATTCTGTATATTCATTTGAAATTAGAAATCGAATTTTCGAACTACCGCGCCATTTTCAATTCCTTTTATAATTATATATAATTATTATATATTCTAACGACGACGTATATAATATATACGTTCTAATTATATTCAAAATAAATTTCTCGTCGATATTATTTAAAATAATTCATTTTAAATATTCAAAATTCGCTAAAATTGCCAAAATAAAATTTTTAAACTGGCTCAGAATTTCCGGGTTATTACAGGTGGGGTGTTTCAAAATTCCTCAAAGTAAACATCTTTTCACGCTTTGGCACACCTTAATCTATAATTGGCGATAATGGCACTCACTTATGTAATTATGTTTTTGAATCCTTGTTCAAGAAGTACTCAAACACACACAAGTTGTCTACCCCGTACCATCCATAAACTAGTGGGCAAGTAGAAGTTTCTAATAGACAAATCAAACAAATCCTTGAGAAAACAACGGTATTACAATGGAAAAGATTGGTCCATAAAATTGATTGATGCACTTTAGGCATTTCTCACTGCTTACGAAACCAATCTAGGGATGTCACCATATCGGATAGTCTTTGGAAAAGCCTGTCACTTACCTTTTGAATTTTAGCATCGTGCTCTTTAGGCTATAATGCTTTTGAATTTTGACTTAGAGAAAACCGTTCACATAGGAAGTTACAAATTTCAAAATTATAGGAGATAAGAAATGAAGCATATGAAAACACAAAAACCTATAAATAAAGGACCAAAGCTCGGCACGACAAGAACATACTTTGTAAGGAATTCAACGTATGTCAAAAAGTTCTTTTGTACGACTCTAGACTTCATTTCTTTCCAAGAAAACACAGATCTCGATGGATAGGACCTTATATTGTGAATACAGCATATCCTCTTGGAGCAGTTTCCTCATGGAGCAGTTGAAATTGAAAATCCTAAGGATGGAAATGTCTACAAAGTAAACGGTCAACGACTGAAACCAATTTTGTAATTCGAGCAATACTAAGATGATGACCTTATCAATCTTCGTGAGCCTGATCATACACCATGAAATCAGGTGGTACACTTTTTTCTTTTTCCTTTCTTTTATATATTTTTTCCTTCTATTTCGGTCTGCATACCTTAGACAGTTGGGACATTGTATCAATCTAGCATGAGGGAGTCAAGTCTGCATCACATCTCAATTTTTTTACCACATGTTTTGCTTTTATTCTCTAAAATAACAAAAATTTAGACACGACTCATCTTAGATTGGTACAACAAAGTAAGTTAACAATTTTATGAATCTGATTGAGAACCGACCAGATCTTATGAATCCGTATGGATATTTAAAGAAATAAATGGATCGTTAAGAAATGATTATAAACGAAATACGTGAGAATTGGATCAGATATAGAAATGATTGAGTTGTATGAGAAACTGTTTGAAATGAATAAGTTGGACTACTTGGGATGAATGCAAATGTGATCTGAGTGGAATATAGAAAGAAATCAATTTATAAAAGGATTGTTGGGAAATAATTCATATGAATTGAATGGTATGTGAAATTGTTTGGAACATAAGACTTGGATGTTTGAATCTATCTTGATGGTTATGAAACTAATGAAGCTTATTTAAGTTAAGAGCAGGTGCAAGGCCAAATATTGGTTGAGTTCTGGATCTGATTAAATCCAGTTTGGTTAGAGCTGCATTATAATCGAGCAGACTCAAGTATAATCTACTGCTCATCGTTTAATAATGCTCGCAAAAAGGTACACCTACGCAAAATATAATATTTTGGTGTTTATTTGGGATTTTGAGATTGGATTTTGAATTTTTGCGACCATATGAGTCGATGAATATATATTTGTTGAACTTGCAATATTGCAGAAGTCCCCCGTACAGGGGAGATGCTGCCAATTTTTTTCTAAAATATAAGGAGTTATAAAATTTATGAAGATTTTTGGAAAATTTGTTAGTAAAAATAAATTAGTTTCAAAACCAATCATATCAGTTTTGGAAATGAAACTAAAGTTTTATTTGTAAAGATAATGGGTCATAGCATTCTGCTTATCTTAGTAATTTCGAGGACGAAATTCTTTTAAGGGGGAAGGTATGCAACGTCCTGTGTTTTCTATAGTAAGATATTGAATTTATTTTATTAATTTAAATATTTATATGGAAATATAATAATGAATTCATTGATTAAAAACATCAGATGTTAATTGTGCGTTAAATAATATGAAGGTCACTTTCAGAAAGATAAATATAAATATGCGAACATATCTTATTCGTATCTTCACAAATCCTTAACTAAATTTTGAAAAGGATATGTCATGCCTTATGCTAAGTTTTGCACTGAGATTTAAAATTTATATCTTTTGTAATATATGCAATCACCATAGGTTTCCCTGTTAAGTCAATTTAGGCAAATATTTAGACCAGAAGAAAATCTCTATAAATCTTTGAATCATCGCCACCTCTTTCAAAGCGGTACAACGCAAATCCTGGAAAGAAATCTTGGTACGTGTTTTATTTGTTGTTGTCAAACCTTTTGTCTATATAACCAAATAAATTAGAATGAACATTAGCCTAAGTCTAAACCCATGCATTCAGAGTCCATGTGTTCACATGAAAAAATTGGCTATAACAGGGAAAAGATCCTCGATAAACGAGGCAGTATCATGTGAAAGCGAAATGGGAGAAAGTGATAACAATAATGCTTGAGAAAAATATATCTCTGCACTGTTTATCCTTGCCCTTTACCTCCATATATTCGTGACCTATAGAAAGTGACAGTGGACCTTAAAAATGCCCATTCATTCATATAGAAAGTAAATGCAAAGCATGTACATTCAGAAAAAAATCATATCCAAAAATATCTAAATTTAGACTTCTAGCTGCATTGCCTATCCTTTCTTTTCACTGGCTACTTGCACCATACTGTATTTACTTTGCTCTGTAACCTATTGTGCAACACTACGTTGAAAATAGAACCTACTGTTGTACCCATTTGACAAATGACCCATCCTTATCTTCAAACGTCCCCTGTATAAAACCGGGTTATCTATTTCGCCATCTCACTTAGATATCATTCCATCTGAAAGAATAAAAAGAAAGAAAATGCCCACTCCTTAGTTCACGACAGTGGAAGATTCGCACCAGGTATCAGTGCGATGAAGTTTTGACTAGGCACTTGATATCAGCGCATCGGCTACGGGAAGTCTTCAAGTACGAAGCGAAGTGTTGTCAGTCCAGAACGAAGTCAGGCGGTGGAGTTCATCGTTGGTGGAGCTGTTTTATGAGAAATGGCACTCGTGGAAGCGGAAGCCAGGATTATAAGAAAGCATACGAGCTTGCGCTAGTCGATAACAGGTGGTGAAGGGGATTGTTTTACGATTGAAAGATGAGCAGGCTTTATTTTAGAAAAAAGGATTAGGCATATTTGGATGGGAAGAATTGTTACGTGTAGAGGAGAAGGAGAAGTTTCTGGGGATGAAATAGGAAGGTGGATTGTTTTAAAGGGTTGATGTGGATATTGGAATGTGGTGGGAGCGAATACTGGCGGTGAAGGGTATGCATGGGAGGAAGAAGCGTGAATGATTTGCGGCGTACATTTTTGGAGCAGGCTTCTTCCATATTTACAGCATGAAAGGTTTACTAGAATTAAAGTAATTGGTTCTTAAATGGAAATTCGTTTAGGATGATATTGAGTTTGTAATGAAAGGTTTACTTGAATTGGCAATGATCATTCGAATGGAAAGTAAAATGTCAAAAGTCGAAGTAAGTGAATGATTTTTGAAAAAAGAAGTTATAAAGGGAACTGTATAAGGAAGATGAAGCGAAGCGTTAATGCTTAATATAAATGATTACAAACAACCGAGTTTTTAAAGTAAACATGTAGTGTCAATAAACCATATTTCAAATAAAGCAAGAAATACAGTTTAATGGGTAGTATACGTAATAAGGATTAGAGTTACGGACTTATATCTATTCTAAGATAAGAACGTTCTCAATCAAGGTCTGAGAGGTAAATAAAATACCCCAACTTGAACGATTTCACTATTATCGAGGGATGATATTAGTTTGTAACGGAAAGAGATGTTAAGGTTTGTTATAAAGGGGAATATTACAGCGTATTACAAGTTTTTGAACTATAACGATAAATTAACGTTGTTGACCAAACTTAAGCGCGATTAATATGTATATATATAGCACTATTCCCTAGGAAATGGAAACAGTTTAGTTGGAAATCTACTTATTTTGAGTAATAAGTAACGATGTCTTTCCAAAGAAATATAGGAGTGTTATGTTGGGTTAGGAACAAAGATGAATAATTGAGATTTAATATATTTCCCATATTAAATGGAAATCTTCAAGTTTGGAATTTGATAAAACATTTGGGTTTATATAATGATAAAATATGTCATTCGACATTGGCTTTAGGCCGTATAAGAAATGATAATTGAATATTGAATAGAATATATATATATATACATATATATATATATATATATATATATATATATATATATATATAACATTATTTCCGAAGAAAAGGAAGGCTAGAGGAGTTTCGTAGTACGATATAATATTTCCAAGAAAAGGAAATTAAAGGGGTTTTATATAAATATAGTGATATTGGTAAGGTGGAGATTTGGTGAATATAGTTGTTAATTCCAAGTGACGAAAGTAAAGAGTTCTGTCAAGATAAATAAACGAATCGAATTCTAAATCGATTAAGTGATTTTCAATAATTCGATGAAGAGATTTTAATGGTTTAAATAATAAGGGTCTGTGCTGCCAATATACTTAACGTACTGTTTGATATTGATAGCAAAAACCCGACTATCGATAGAATATAATGTTAGACCTTTTGTCGTGTTGTTTCGAAGAGACCGGAATGGGAACTAGACCTAAAACCACTTTGAATCAACGTCGCATACAAAACTAATGTGCAGCAAATGAAGATGCAGCAAATGAATATGGAGCAAATTGAAGACCATAGATCTTCATGAAACGGAAGAACTACTTATAATCTCGGATTCGCGCCCAAAGATAAATTGTGGTTCTGTCGTGGTTGAAATCTACGGGTTGCAAGGACTTATCGCTACTAATCCATGGGGCGATTCCTATATTGGATGCAGTAGGAGAGTACCTTTGGTTCGTCTTGTTCTTGGATGACTTACATGGACGATGTTAATGGTGGCCAGATGTTTCAAAAGTCGATTATAACCTCAAGCCTCATCAACCGGGAAATGACAAAAATCGGGCAGGTAGCATGGCTATGTGGGTTGCACCCATTAGGGTATATTGTCACCATCGAGAGAATATTCATATTTGTTACTTCTTTTCGTTTCTGTATCTCCCGGGAAAACGGTAGCTGCGCAACCGTAAGGTGACAATATATTCGATACACTCAAGAGAAATGAGTGGTCGGTCATGTGTGGCCAGCTTGCAAGACGTTCTTGTTGAACCCAGTGTATTCTTCTCTAGAGATACACTATCGGCAGGTGGATCCATACCTTGTCATAGTCGGAATCCAATCTCCAATAAGAGCCCGGGGTTTTGATTGTATACTATTTATGTAGAGCGTGAGATGCAAGCGTTCTGCTAGATTATTATTTATTTGTGATTTGATAGACACTATTATAATATCAGAAAAGATATTGATTTCAAAAATGTTTTGGGTTGTAGTAAGGTAAAAACCATCCATGTTTATGTGTGGACTGGTCTTGCTATTATTCTTTTCTTTCAAAAGGGTTTTCAAAGTTAAACAAAATTATCTGTTATGAATTTATCACTGAAGGTATTCCAGACTGATCCGGGTGTTTTTGCTTTGCTTCAAAATGTGCTCGGGCCAGACCGGGTATATTTACAGGTTAGATTCCGCTTGGAGCTCAGGAGCTGGAAGCAGGAGGCTTCACCGTTAATTATTTAGAGTTTATTTCTGCTGTGTCTGATATATGATGTCCTCTGAGGATTGGTATGTATACAGTTTCTTTTTGTATAAAGAGATTTGATATATTATATTTTTTTCGTTCCTCTGTGAGATTCTGATGTGTCCTTCTTCTTTCTTCTATTCTAATATTTTTTTCTTTCTTTTCTCATCCTCTAATTTCTTTCTATTAACGTTCTGGATTTTCAATACTTGAATTTTTGGCAGTAATACGGGATTATGTATTATTGTTGAAAATTTGAGCATCGAAATTTTTTTTTGGGGGTCGTTACAGCATGTGTGGTATACCTTGCTCTCATTTATGAGTTGGGCACCTAAGGATTACCGACATCTTGTTGACAAAGTCAATGTCGGTATGCACAATCCGCCAAGCTCTGTCCCAAACTCTCACGTCAGTCCATGAGGCAGTGCATGGGTGGTATACCTTGGTCTTCAAGTTAGGGGGTGTGTGTGTGTGTAATTGGTCATAAGTATAAATTTTTTTGGAGATAGAGAATAAGCAATGGATTCCCAAACACTTCTTGACCTATATATTTGACTAGTCATACACAAGGAAGTAATAATACCATTGTGCATATTGTGACAAGAAAACTAAGAATTTATTTCATGGTTGCACTATGTTTTCAACCGAACGAACTGGACAAACCAGAATTTAACGTATGAAAACTTGAATTATGTTGAGAATTTGTGACGGGTTGAGGAATCAAAAATTTCTATAAATTGATTTCAAATTATATACTGATGTGTTTCAACTTTTCTAAAACAAGTCGTGTTTTCATTGTCTTTTCACTTGTATATATCCATTAGATTCATACTGCATTCAGATTTTGTGGGTAGTATCCACTGAAAACCCTCACGAGACACCACTCGTCCTACTAGGGACACCTAGAGGTTTAACGCCTTGTTGAATATGCTCAATGCAATCGTGTTTCCTACGAAAGTGTGACCTACCTAGTTTGGTTTTTCATTTTTTGTTTTACTCTAGGATGGGTAAAGATAAGTGTGGGGGTATTTGATAAACATAAAAATATGTTTATTTTATACACTTATATTTCATCTTTTTGTATATAAATAATATTACATTGGGTATTACTTTATCATTTTTACAGATTTGCTAATCAATCCTCATGCACTCCTAAAAGAAAAGATATTGCAAAAGTAGAAGATCAATTTTCCATATTATAAAGAGTTGTAGATGAAGATTTCACTTTATGTTGCTTTTGGAGTCTAATTTGTGTTTATGTTTATTTGGAAGAATTAATGATATGCAATCTTATCTCCAATTAATTAACCACATGCTAGAAAAAGAAGATATGGGAAAATATTCTTAAGATATTCACTAGATATTCTCAGATATCCTCAAGATTATTTCCTAAAAACATAGTCAAGAAAAGGCATGAGATATGATAGAATAACTCTTGGGTAAAGAGGCCCATATATTCATAGGTTGATTAGGGTTGGCCAGTCTCACCTCTAAATACATGTTATATCCATTGTAAAAAAATTGTACCTTTTTCTATATTCCTTTCTTCTCCGTAATAAATTTTTTTTATTCTAGTTTATTGTTTTTCCTTCATAACAATTTGTGTTGTTTACCCAATTAATTTTGGTAGAATACAAATTGTTATTTTTCTTGTTGCATGTTAATGATTGACTGTTAGATTAGAATCAATAGTAAGCCTAGTTTTAATTTTATGTTTTTGTTTATGTTTGTTGTTTTCTTCTTTAAGTAATGTGTTCTCTTTGTCTTAGTTGTTGAATTTAGTATAATCCGATTAGATTTGAATCGATAGTAAATTCAATAGCATTATTTCAAATCCCATCTCCAAACATTGTGTAACTCGCCCACGAAATTACATAAATAATAAATTTAAAATTCCTCTTTGTGTTTGACCTGCATACTACACAATCTGTGCGCTTGCAATTTATAATAATTTGCACTTTTCTAATTCATAGGAAAGTGTTAAACAATGTATTAAGTTAAAATAAAATAGAAAGATTTAAGTTGTTAAAATAATTAAACTAGAATAATAATGGACTAATACAATTGAACATTCATCGGTTTAAGTTGGTGCCTCAGGAAAAATATGGCTGTTATGGTCATAAGTGGTAATAACCCTATTAAATAGAAATAAATAAAATAAAAAGGGGATTAATGGGTATTGGTTGTCGTTTAAAATACTAAATCCAATAAGGAAACAATTAAATAAATATTCAAGGACAGGAAAGGTATAGATTTTTCTTATCTTATACTAGTTAATTTAGAATTAATATAATTAGAAATTAGGATTGGACTTAGTAGTTTAATGATGCGGGGTCAATTGTCTTATTCGATAGAAATCTGCACTTTCCAATAACCGAATATATGTCCAACTGATGTGAGACATCATTGACCATAGGAACCCGTGACGATAGTTAGTTTGCGTACGTCGATTATTTCCAATTATAAGGTTTTCTTCATGAGTGAGGTCTCCACCTATCCGAATGAAGAAACCAAAAAGAAAATAACGCAATAGCTTGGCCTGCTTTGGGAATTAATGTCTTAAGTGGTTAGATCCACCTATAAAAAGGTATTAAGAGAGTCCACCTCCTATAAATGAAAGCATCAAAGGATTATTGGGTACGAGTATGGTAATCTCCATAATTAGTCCGCTTCCCCTGCAGTCTTAAGTGGTTGGGGTTTAAGGGTACACCCTGGGAATAGGTTTTAAATTACCACTATGGAGGTACCATAGGTCAACCTATCCTAAAGGGGAAGTATTAAATGATTAGAGGATTACCCTAATAAAGTCAGCCACATAGTAACGAAGGGGTCCGCCATAAGGGGGTCTTAAATGGCATGTTACTTCTAGTTATCTTATTGGTCTTAAGTGACTGCTTACTATCTCCCGCATTATGTGGGAAATGGGTTTATATGCATGATTAATCGAAGCCTTAAATTAGTACTACATGTCGCTATTGTCCTCTAATTTATATTAGTGTAGGGTAAACCATCGAAAAAGGTATTAAGTGACCTATAGGTCCGCCTAGGGTCTTAAGTGATAAAAAGGATCCACCCTTATATATCATTGATAGTGAGGCCTTTTTTTGACAAAGCTCACGCTGATAGTGAGGTCTTAAGTGGATATATATATATATATATATATATATATATATATATATATATATATATATATATATATATATATATATATGAATAACTAACCTCCGTATGACTAGTGAGTAGTTGAGAGCCCACCTCTTAGTTTTGGTATTGGTTGACTGATGGTAATTTAAAGGCTTCATAATTATGAGTAAAGGCTCCATTTTAGTATCGTTATCGATTGGGAATGTTACCTTGGGTATGGTAGTTAGAGTCGTGCATAAGTGTTTACAATGTTAGGTTAGAATTACTATCCTTGATAAACATATGTCTCTTGTTGAACCAAATGGGATAGATTTATGTATCATAGATTGTGTTATACTCTTTTTGCTCATCAGAACTTATTGTTCTGACCCCCTCCTCATTATAACTTGTAGGTTATCCCGAGAAGGTCGGGTTTCCACAGGTGTTTAAGTTTGGTTTTCGGTTCTCGTTCTCTCTCATGCTCGGTATTGACATGGTGACTCACTCTTATAAGGTAGTTACCGGAGTTGATATTAGTCTGCCCTATTTTGTTTCAACTGTGAGTTATTTTATCGTACTATGATAATGCTCATGCTCATTTATTTGCCGGTACCATATTTACATTGTCCATGCTTGGATGAGCTTGAGTTTCAATTTTGTCAAAATTTGGGCTTAGAAAAGTGTGGGGTGTAACATTTAGTATTAGAGCTTAGGTTAGACGATCAAAGGGATTAGTTAAATCAGGACTCGTGAGGGAACGAATTCAATTTTCTTCTCTATTTTCTTCATCTTTCTTACTCGACTTTAAAATTATTTCGATGATGAAATAGTCGTGGGCCTATTTATATAGAATTGGCTTTAAGTGACTAAGAGTTTGAAATATGTTGAGTTTGAGTTTCTAGCCAATTCTGTCTTACCCCACGGTACGTTGGCGATTTCATTGTGAAGAACATGAGGACGACATACGGTGAATCTCGTGGATTTGAGTTTGGAGATTAATCAAAAATCTAGTTACAACCGAGATAGTCATGATTTCTGATTTTGGTTTCATTGGTAGTTCCAATCAATGACTTTCCTTCGTTTGAAATGGGAAATTCACGTCAATATGTCGTATCCATCTAGAAATATAATTATGAGGTATTCCTATTTGATACTTCATTAAAATTCAGGATATTCTTTTGTTGAAAACATTCATTTGAGTCCTTGGTCTCGTATTCATGGGAATTTTCATTTAAAAAAACAGTTTTTGAAAAAAAATCGAACTTGAAAGTTTCAAAAACTATGGTTTCGGAAAATAATTTTATAAAAATATGGTTTTAAAATTTTAAATATGTTCGTGTTTCAGAATTGTTCGGTTATTATGTGATTTTAATAAATAATCTAGTTGGTAAAAAGAAGGAAATTGGAAGTGACAAGGAATGTGCCTCAAAAACCTAAAAATTATTAACACTCATTCCTTGTGATTTTTAGTATTCCTCTTTTTATATATATTGGATATTTATCGAAATTATCATAATAAATCTTCAAGATTTTTAAAATCTCGATGCTTTGAATGCGAAAAACTGAATCTATCGAAGCATTATTCGATATTTGCGGATTAACCTTTTCATTTAGAAATATAAATAATAATAAAATAGATTTATAATACAAAACATTTAGTTTATAATAAATAAATCATTTTCGAAAAAAATTATTTTTTCTTTCGAAGAGACTAAGGAAAATCTTTCGTTCAGATTGGGGTATTTAGTTTTGTGAATCGTTTGTTTGTTGTCAGCTGGGTGAGGGAAAATCCGATTTAATTTTATCATGAATTTCTAACTGGATTATTGTGGGAATTTGTTTGTTGTATGGTCGCAACATAGTTGTTGAGACTACTTTAAATCCTTAGAGTTGGTTCAGAGTTTGACTGCAGTCTTTGATACTGCGGTGATGAGGATAATTATTTTTGGGATAGTGTCAAATTTTAAAAGATGACGCAGGATGATTAATATTTTAATCTAGCCTAATAAGTTCAATATTTAACCTTTGCTCAAAGCCCATTTGACATTTGACCATTTAGCGTTATACCTAGAGTGGTCAACTACTTGATGAGTTTTGGCACAAGTTGGACCTAGGACTTAACCGTAAAAATTGCATCCAAATCACCCCCTTAACTCCTTTCGCTTCATCATTTCTTCCTTATCTAGTTGAACCATATTCTTATCCTTCTTCTCTTTCTTTGTCGTCGCCTCATCTCCTCCTTTTCCGTACTAGATTGCGCATTATATCTCGCCCATTATGGCTCCAGGATCAAAATTAAATTCGGTTTCTTCTCTCCGATCATTTCTTAGTCCATAATATCTAATTGCGCTATTCGATCTTACTCGCGCCATTTAAGTCTCATCCTTAGGGAGAGTGATCATTTGGTTGGATCGGAATGAGCATAAGGTCTCAACACCTTAGTGCTGAGAAAATTAGTCGTAGCAGTTGGACTTGCACCGGTCTTTTTCTTCGAGAACTTGTATAGGATTGTCAGTTGTGGTGCATCCTCCTCTGCTATATCTTGTTGGAATAGGTTTTTATGAAGGAGTTCATCATTATGGAGATGAAGATTAAGCTATATTTGGATGGTTTTTCTGAAGAGAATCTCGATGAGATTTTAGAGGGATCCGTGTTGTATGAGGAATTGAATGGTCTTTTGTTTGGCTGGCTTGGGAGATTTTATAGCATCTCCTTTTCCTTAATGTCGGTTTTTGAGTTTGGGAATCTATGTTTAAATTACCCATGTAGATGTGTGACTAATTCAGCACATTATTCTATAGATGGGAAGTTATGACCAGATTTGTCTCATAATGCGGAAATTAATCTTTTGCTTCATCAATAGTGTAACCACCATAGCTTGTTGTCCTTGTGTGTTGTTTCAAGGAGTTTATTTTTCTACATCTTCACCTATCCATGTTATCGTTAAATATTTTTAGGTGAATTGCCGTGAAGAGCAAGTTTGTGTGGTAGGTTTCTTTTGTCTTCCTTGTTCTCTTTTATAAGGGATGGTATGTGGAAACTTCCAACAACACCGGCAGTGTTTGTAACACAAGATTGAGAATTTTACTATCATGATATGATTAATCAAAGGTCATAAAAATGGTTTGAGCTCCAGTTGCGGAGCAAAACATCTAATTTTTTATCGGCATTGTTTTGGGAGGTTCGGTGCTGTTGTTTTGTTTTCATCTTTGTTATTTTCCCTTTCCAGTATTTGGTTCTTAGCTTTGTGGTGATTCATTCTTGTAACTATTTGCGTTTGTCATCTTTGAAATGACACAACTTTTTGATGAGATTTCTATGTACAGAAATATTTGTGTCATTCGTGCAAGTTTATTTGAATGAAATCTCATTTTTCTTATCTAACTAATAGTTGTCTTAGAGATAAAAAAATAAAATTCTGTGTTGAACAAATTTTAGCAAAGGACAGGTTTAGCGTTATTTTCGTAAACAGATATATTTATCACCTGTTCCTTATTAGGCTAACATTTATTTTGTTTGTGTGTGGTTTCAGTTTTCGCATTTTTTGCATGAACAACTTCTTTTTTCGCCGACATATGACTTGAATCGTTTAAGTTTCCGCAAAATACATTTTTGAAACTTTTTACAAATGTTGTTGAAAAAATATGTATCCTTTTTAAATTTTATATTTTACTGATTTAATTCCTTTTATTTCGATTTGTGCGAAAATGTGGATTTAGGTACGACAGTTTGCGCATATTTAAACATTTGTTTTGCATTAAAATAGATGGTTTGAATGACGCAAAGCGCACATTACCAAAATCTCTGTCTTTGTATAAATCCCATATGGAAAGTGAAACGGTATTGAAAAGAAATTTTCAAAATTTATAAAGAAGTTTTAAAATGGAAATTTGTTTTTGTGAAAAAAATCGATTTTTGGTCCCATGAAATGCGTAAGGAAGATTTTTGGATGGTTTGTGTGCGCGTTTTAGCCATGCATCAGGGCTGAGGATGCGATAAAAACGTTAAATGACAACAAGGGAAAAGACTATTTTAGCCTTGGAAATGTTGCTTCCATACCTTGTCAGCGATGCACACGAGTTGTTAATTAACTCTTTTTACGTTTTAGAGCTTGTTTTAAGCCTCCTATGCAGTCTATAGATGGGAATTTTTGAAGTATTTTGGGGAACTGAGGTTAAATTCCACTATAGGATGGAAACTGGAATATTTATAAGCGAAGGGAACGTTAAATTTTTTCGCTTTGATTTCCTTTTTTCGGTTTAGTAGAAAATAAATAAGAAACGATTAGATGCGTGATGCTTTGGATGGTAGGATTTGGATGCAAATTTGGTTGCTTCATACTTCTATTTGTAGCTGTGTGAGGGTCATGGACAAAAAAGGGTTTTCAAAATTTGCACTCATACAGAACTACCAGTATATTTTGGATGTTCTGCATCATGTTTTTGAAAGTGTTAAAAAAAATTGATGTATAAGTATAGGAGGATCCGATTTAGAATCACTGTGCATTCATGTTTTATTGTTGTTATGCATCATGTACACTGTGCACATGAGCACTTGGTTGCAAAGTGGATGTACACGAATTGGTTGTGTAGGATAGGACAAGTAGGTGTCAGGATTTTTGGACAAAATTCCTTTTAAGGGGGTAAGAATGTAACAAACCGGAATTTTGACAATAAATAAATTAGTTATTTAATTAGATTCTCAAAATAGGAATTTCTGCAAATGATGGAATTTGACCAAGAAATTTTCACCATTTCCTTCGTCATGGAATGCTGGTCAACTTTCATGTTTAAAGTTTCGCGAACGAAGACTAAATACAAAAAAACGGACAGAAATAATTAAAATAGTATAATTCATATATGGATATAATTATTTCACCGCCCCACCTACCAGGTCGACCCGAAGTGGTTGATCGCTATGTCGACCCTATAGGTCAATACAGCAGGTGGCGGCTAGGTATTATATTATATATAAAACGGATGGACGAATGTTTATTAAATTAAATCAAACGGTTCAGGGCATTCCTACTCCTATAAATAAAGGGTTAGACCCCCCATTCTTTTCCATATATTTCTGAGAGCAGCAATGAAGCTCTGCCACTTCTTTTCTCCTCAAACAAATTCTAAAACAAAATATATTCATATACAAATATAATAAAACATAAATAATATAGATTTAAGGAGATTAATCAGATTCAAGTGGAAAAAGGTATGGATTGGCGTTTTGGTTCTTCATCATCAAATTTCTCCACATTTTTCTTACTTTCTTGCAAACCTACAAATCTGAAAGTATCCACTTTTCAAAGTAATTGTAGATTTATAGGAATTTAGGAATTGTAGGCTTAAAGACTATTCAGATTCAAATTTGGATGCTTTCAAATGAATGGGAAATTTATATACATTGTGTACAATAATCTGATTATTTTGTTTGCATTAAATCTGAAATACATGCCTATGCATTCAACATATCTACTGTAGTTTTTGTCAGATCTGAAGAATACTTGTGGTTTAAATAATATTATTATTTTATAGACTTATTACATTGTTCATATAATTGCCTACAATTGTATTTAATAATATTGTGGTCATTGTAAATACAATAGGTCTAGAAATTCGTCCCATAAATCACTGTTAAGATGTAGTTTATTCCACATATGTAGTTTTGGTGTTGATTTGTAATTCATGTAATTTTTGTTAAAAAGATATAAACATGTTTGTGTTCAGTTCTATTTGGGTTTTAATTTGGTTATTGTAAATATGCCTTTTTGTTCTTCTTCAATAAAAAGACATGATCTGAAATCTATAAGAAATATGTACAAAAACAAAAAAGAAAGAGTTGTGTAAATTTATGTACAAATATATTTTATATATGTTTGTGCATAGTTTACCCCAACCATTTCAAAAGCATAAACATTATATATTTCTTACAATTTGAAATATTTTTCTTCCTCGTTTAAATATTTTAGGCATAATTTACAATAATTGCAGTTAATGGTTTTTTTGTAAGATTTGGAATCTTATTACAAGGTTGAACGCAAAAAGGTTGTTTTGGTTGTTAGCTTAAACCAAAACATTGAATTGAATAATAATAAAAATTAAAGAATAATAACTGTGTTAACTACGCGAAATATATATACATTATCCGTCCAAATCTATGTAAATAATGCAAAGTATATTATAATTAATGTTTGTTATATATGTGTGTTTGAATGGTTCCCATTTTATGGAATTATATATGGAAGTGTAACCCATATTGAATGGAAATATACATTATGACCGTTGTATCAATAAATGCGATTGATTTGCTACAAATAAGGTCATAAAGGAATAAAAACTGTTGTAACCATCGTTGATGAGGAAAATAAATTGAATTAGGTAGTTATGCCTAAACGGTTACAATTTGAAAACAATGACTGGGAATAGGAATTGTAAATCCAATTAATAAATAATTCTTATAACATATATATATACACACACAAGAATGAATCAATTTAAAATAAAATAGAAAGATTCAAGGAGTTATAATAATTTAACTAGAATAATAAGGGACTGATATAATAGGAACATTCATTAGTTTGAATTGGTTCCCTAGGAAAAATATGACCGTTATGGTTATAAATGGAAATAACACTATTAAATAGAAATAAATAAAATAAAAAGTGGATTAATGTATATTGGTTGTCGTTTAAAATACTAAGTCCAATTAGGAAACAATTAGATAAATATCCTACGACAGGAAAGGTGTAGAGTTTTCTTATCCTATAATAGTTAATTTAGAATTAATATAATTATAAATTAGGATTGGACTCAGTAGGTTAATGATGCAATGTCAATCGTCTTATTTGACAGAAGTCTGCACTTTCCAGCAGTCGAATATATATCTAGCTGATGTGAGATATCATTGACCATAGGAACCCGTGACGATAGTTGTTTGCATACGTGAATTATTTCCAATTTTAAGGTTTTTGTAATACCCCAAAATTTAATAAACAATAACTATATAAAGAAGATTAACAAATTGAATATTAAATTATATAATATTTGAAGCTAGATAAAATGGACTTTACTGTTGCGTTCGTTACGAAATTCTGAGTCAGACAGACTTTTGGTTTACTTAAATTGGACTAAGTGTAAGTAAGTTATGATTAAAAGAGGTTTGAATTAAAATAAATAATTTAAATAATTAAATCAGAAATGGTGCAATGGTAATTGGGTGACCCAGACCCTACATGGTTCGACCCCTATGTCGAACCATGTAAGAGGTTGATCAACCCACCCGAGACCAGGCAACGTGCCTGCACATGGTCGATTTTGTGTGTTATGTTCATTTTGCTGACTCATCATGATGCATCTTCTATGGTACGGATTAAAACCCTAAAATCATACGGTCTGAATTATCCTAATGCACCTATATATAGATTGGTAGCCCTCACTATTTTCCTATGCCAAACATTTCTTCGTCTTCTTCCTCCGCTAAGTTATGTTCTGAAATAAAATTAGGAAAAGGGTTAGGGTGCTGTCAAAATATAGATTGAAAGGATAATTCTTTTACTTCAATTTTAAAGACCTTTTCTGGATCTATTGCACATCACTGTGAGTCCTACGTCATTTTTAGATTTGCAATTCAAAAAGGAATTTAACAGTAAATATGTTGGATCTGAAAAGTATCAGTGTTTATAACTTTATTCTTACATGTCATTGTTCTTTTAATTACTGTCAATAACATATCCCTTCTTCGATTATTACTTGTTTATATATACATTCTTCTTTCTTATTATCTTTCTGTCATTGTTTATTTACAGTCTTATTATGCCTATTTTGTGAGTTTTCTTATTCCTAAGTTTGGATCTCTTTCTCCTTCTTCTTTTTGCGCTGAGCCTAGGTCTTTTCCGTTAGAATTCCATAAAATTGTAATAATCTATAATAATAATAAAGAGATTTTGGCATATTGGAATTTGAGAACCATTGATTGTATAATTGGGATAATTATAAAGGAAGAACATGTAAATATGAATAGGTTGGGCTTAATTTTATATTAAGTAAATATGTCATGGAAAAATATGAGAATCAGATGTATATTAAGTAAAACATGATACTATAATATGTAAACATCCAAGCAATGCTTGTTTCATTTGAAGAAGGGTTGTGTAAATAATTACATTTAATAAGAAATATCATTTACAACCTTGGAATATAACATAGGGTATATTAAGATTATTAATGAACTTAAACCTGCTAAGTTAAACATGTCTGATTAATAAGCTAAGATGTCCATTCTGCTGTTAAAATATTTGGGGGGACTCTTAAATCCTAGTTAGAGGACAAGCCTAGTGATGGCTTGTGTCAATTTGCTATTTGTTTTTCTGCTTGGAACCCGTGTCAATCAGTATCCTTCTTTTACCAAATGAGCCTCACACTAGGTAGGGTCTAGGGTAAGCTTTACTGATGGATGATTGTAAGAGTTTCAAATTCTGGAGATAAGTATGGGCGCTTTCCAGCAAAGTCATGAGTGTGCATGCATCCGATTGGGGAAGATAAGATGCCATAATACCGATGGATAGGGCTGTGTATTTTTTGTTGATGGGTTCAGGACTGATATACCCGAATACCATAGCTGGCACAAGTTATTCGTGTATGTTTAGGGAGCCGATCACTGGGATGTAATTAGGTAAAACCTAATCCTGATATTCTGATAATTGGTGCAAAAATTCTATTCTGAGACATGAATGAGAAGCATATCTGATCTTACCTTATTTCTTTATTCTGTACTTTATACTTAATTGTATTCTTATACCCAGTACTATTGGTCTGTCTTAATGCTTCTTTACCTAATGTTTATGCTAAAAATCACTGAAATTCACCAGACTTTATGTCTGACCTGTTTTATTTTCCCTTCTTTCTCTTCCTTTCCCTCCCTCAAGTTCTCAAGGTAGTGGATTGCAGCAGTGATCATGACTCTTTGTTTTAGCTTGGACTTGGAGTATTTCTTATTCCATGTATTGTTTCGATTTCTGTTTTATGATTATTGTTATAACTCATGAGGGGTATGATTTTATGGTTTTGCATTTGTACTCTGATTCCACGAGAGAGATGTTTATGACTTTATGGTATTTGAAACTGTAATGTTGTTTTAATAATAATAAAAGTTTCGAATGTTTTCCGCTGCATTTTATATTCTATCTTATAAACTTTGGCCTCTATATTTTTTCTTTATATCTATTACGCTTCACAGAACTTAATGCATCCTTATATGGTGACATTAAGGGATGTGGGGTGTCACAGTTTTCTTCATGAGTGATGTCTCATCCCGTCCGAAAGAAGAAGCCAAAACGGAAATAACTCAATAGCATGGCTTGCTTTTGGAATTAAGGTCTTAAATGGTTAAATCCACCTATAAAAAGGTATTAAGTGGTTGCGCAACCCACCTCCCATAAATGAAAGCATTAAAGGTTAACTGGGTATGAGTATGATAATCTCCATAATTAATCCACTTCCTTTGTGGTCTTAGTGGCTATGTTTCCTTGGAACAGGTTTTAAATGACCACGATGGAGGTACCATAGGTCAACTTGTCCTAAAAGGGAAGTATTAAGTGATTAGGGGGTTATCTGAGTAAGGTCAACCAGACAGTAACGAGGGGTCCACCATAAGGAGGTCTTAAATGGCATGCTATGTCTACTTATCCGATTGGTCTAAGTGACTACTTACTACCTCTCGCCTTATGAGGGGCATGGGTTTATATGCATGAATGACGAAAGCCTTAAATTAGTAGGACATGTAGCTAGTGTCCTCTAATTTATATTAGTATATATAAGGTAAATCATCGAAAAAAGTATTAAGTGACTGATAGGTTCGCCTAGGGTATTAAGTGACTGACAGGTTCGCATAGGGTATTAAGTGATCAAAAGAACCTACCCATATCTATCATTGACAGTGAGGTCTTTAGTGACTATATATATAAATGGTAACCTCCGTATGACTAGTGAGTAGTTGAGAGCCCACCTATTAGTTTTGGTATTGGTTGAATGATGGCTTAAAGGCTTCACAATTATGCGTAAACGTTCTATCTCAGTATTGTTATCGGTTGCGAATGCTACCTAGGGTATGGTAGTTAGAGTTGTGTGTAAGTGTTTACAAGGTTAGGTTAGAATTGCTATCCTTGATAGACATATGTCTCTGGTTGAACCAAATGGGATACATCTGTGTATCATAGACTATGTTATACTCTTTCTGCTCACCGGAACTTATTGGTCTGACCCCCTCCTCATTACAACTCCTATGTTATCTCGAGAAGGTCAGGCTTCCACAGGTATTTAAGTTTGGTTTTCGATTCTCATTCACTCTCATGCTCGGTATTGACATAATGACTCCCTCTTATAAGGCAGCTACCTGAGTTGATACTAGTCTATCCTATTTTGTTTCCGCTGTGAGTTATTTTATCGTACTCTGATTATTGTCAGGCTCGTTTATTTGCAGGTACTAGATTAACATGCTACATGCTTGAATGGGCTTGAGTTTTGATTTTTGTCAAAATTTAGGCTCAAAAAAGTGTGGGGTGTTACAATAGCAATTGAGAACTAAATAAATATTGTACCTAAAGCTAAATCCAAGAGTAGACCACCTAGAAAGATGACACCATTCGAGATGAAGGAGTTGAAGGTGTGACTAGTTGAGGGAAATAGTTTGATTAGACCAAGCACTTCATCTTCGAGAGTGACCACAATGTTCTTGACGAAGCTTGAGATCATGCACTGATTGTCGAAAGCTTAATTAGAAGAAGGTGAAGAATAGGCATTCTTCATCGAAGATCGATTACCTGCTTGATCAGCTAAGTGAATCCAAAGTATTTTCTCAATTGGATTTGGCTATATCATTCCATTAATTTCAGGTAGGATATATTCCATAGATGTCATTGTGAATGAAATATAGTTCATACAAGTGGTTAGTCGTTCCATTCAGTTTAACTAATGTGCATGTTCTTTTTGTGCATTCGGTGAACCAAAATTTCTAAGTGCATTTACATGGGTTCGTATTAGTTTTCATCGATGACATATTGGTGTATTATAATGATGAAAGAGATAAAGATATTCATCTTAGAAATGTGCTCCCGATATTATGGAAACATTAGTAGAAATCTAAATTTTCAGAATCTCACTTTTGGGGGACGAAGGTGAAATTTTTTGGTCATGTTGTTTCGGGTAAAGGTTTGTCAGTTAATCTAGATAATATTGAGTCTATGAATAATTTGAGGAGAACGGAGAGTGTACCTGAGATAAGGAGATTTCTTGGATTAGCTAGCTATTACCGAAGGTTTAGTAAGGATTTCTTGCAGATAGAAACATCATTGACTATATTGACCACAAAGGTTGTGGAGTCTGTTTGGTCATTAAAGTGCGAGGAAGCATTCCAAAAACTAAAATATTCGTTAATTAATGCACCTGTATTAGTGGTACTAAATGGTGATCAAGATCTAGCAGTGTATAGTGATGCTTGTGGAACTAAATTAGGAGTTGTTTTTATTTAAAGAGGCAAAGCTATTCCAGATACTTACACTACAACAAATTCACCCTATTACAACGGTGCAACACCGTTGTAATATCATTTTACAACGGTGCCCCCACCGTCGTGTATGCAGACGTGGTAATATATTATTTTTTATTACAACTTTTCTGCACCGTTGCAGCACCGTTGTAATAGGATTATTTAACAACAGTTATCAACCGTTGTAATAATTTTTTTTACAAGTTGTCGTATATACTATAGTACAGTTAGAGTATACGTATAACAACTTTTATCACCGTTGTAATAAACTATATTACAACTTTTATCCCCGTTGTTGTAGATTTTGTAATAATGTTGTGTTCATTTATATAACAACATGTCTGCACCGTTGTAATTTCATTGATATTACAACATTTTTCCACCGTTGTGAATTGATTTATATTACAACATTTTCACACCGTTGTAACATGACTTATTACAACTTTTTTTTCTGTTGTAATTTGCATGGACCTGACTAGTAAAACAAATTCATATATATTACTGATAATATGATTCACATTTCAATGCAACAAATATTAGTACACAGAATCATTTATATATATTACTTAACATAATATTCGATCAACATAACACGCAAGTACATAGTACATCACCAACTTAACCGTGTCACCAAAAACATAACCCAATATATACATAACATAACCGTGTCACCAAAAACATAACCGTTTCATAATACATGCATGATTTAACCCAATATGTACATAAGAAAGATGGAATGTCTACGAAAGCATACCCTACGAAAGCACTCTAGCTGAAGGCAACGTAATTTTTATTCCAGGCCACAGTTGATCCAACAGCTTCTCCAATAGTAGTCATTGCGGAATTCGGCTTCCACAAGAATGCTTCTGGATCCACCGCCACGTCAATCCAAACTTTCCAGCCTTGCGATCCAAGTTTTTTAAAGTGCACCAAAGCTTCTGGATCAGTGGATGCCACTCTTCCTTCCGCAACAACTTGTTTTTCCCAATTCAATATCTTACACTTTCTGCCCTCATTTCCATCAGCTTGCACTGCTGTTTTTCTGGCCGGATTTTTCTGCTTAGACTGTTTTTCTGTTTTGCTGCCGTCAGTTTCAGATGGATGCTTTTCATTTTCAGCTGATTGCTTTCCATTTTCAGGTGCCTGCTTTCCATTTTTAGGTGCATGCTTTCCATTTTGTTTAGACAGTTGAACTGCCAAGGTATTGCTTCCACGGTGTGACTGCAAACAAAAAAAATCTAGAAAATCTGAACTGGAAACTAAAAACAGAAAGTGAGGCAAATAAATACATGGAACTAAATACAAAAGACAGTAAGCACTTATGTATAATCCAAGGCTTATGCATCATAGACAGTAAGCACTTATGTATAATCAAAGGCTTATGTATAATCAAAGACAAGACACACGACTAAGTTTAAGTTAATTTGATGGCTGTTGAGTGGAGCAGTTTCAGTTACTGCCAGTTGTATTGTGAGAACAATGCAATAGATTTAACGACAGAACAACACCACCAGAAGCGTCTTTCTAAGCTGGGAACAAAGAGTGGATGAGTTGAATCTATGAAATTTATGTGTAATGGATTGTTATCTTTATTTATTTTACAAATAATTTCCTTATTTTTGTTTAATCTACGAATGTAATTATAAAACCTGAGAATGGTAAAGATAGTGAACACAATAGAAAAACACAGTAATACATCTGCAAACTCTTTCTTTTTAAACCCTTAGTGATTGAATATAGTATGATGCAGGCGCGCGCGCGCACACACACACATATATATATGCATATATGTTTGTGAATATGTATGTGTAACTAATTGTTCTTCATGTCAAAAACTGGACGAAATATGAAAACAGTGGATCTTTTGTGAATAAACTCTGTGCAAACTCTCTGAATTTAATCTAGTGTGGGTATAGATATGAGTACTTTGATAGATTATTAGTTGACTACACTTATATATGACTGGAAGTGATTAACTATGTGAAGTAAGATCTAGAAATGAGAAATTTCCTTTACTGTTGTATGAATACAATAATAATAAAAGATGAACACCTCACTTTCAAAAATAAAGTACCCCAATTTTAGCATGTTTTAGATAACAGTATAAACACAAAGGTTATTCCAAATTGAATTTAGTTTACGTTAAAAAGTTCTTCAGCTTCTAATGCGCGGTAATTTAGTTTAACAGTACCCAACCCCCCTCCATTTACTGTCCTTAAAATCACCCTAAAATTTCACAGTTCGGTAAAAGCATTTCAATGAAATGTTACATATTTTTATCAATTATACCAATAAAAAAGGGTACCTGAGGCGTATTAGGATCAGGATTTGCTGGATTTCCCGCATTAGCTTGCTTTTCTTTTAGATCCTGTAAAGATTGCATATACATAGGTCATATAAAATTAGCACAAAATATGATTTTGGTCATATAAAACTAGCACAATTGGGAAGCCGTAAATTTGAAACACATTATGAAAAAAAAAGGCATTTTGCTTTGCTCTTTTTTTTAATATTTTTTTTCAATTGTAGAGACATAATGGGTTATGTCCAAGAACAAACATTGTACAAACGGCCATGTCTTATTTCTTTAACCTGGGAGATTAAGAATTAAAAGAAAAAAGTGTTAAAATGTAACCAGATATCGTGGCAAAGGATCATGAGAATAATCCAAGGCATTCTACCTCTGGTGAAGTTTTTATTATTGGCTCCATGCTACGGCAGCAAAATGCCACAGCCCATAGGCGATTGCTGGTTCTTTTTAAAATTTTGGAGCCTATGTTTATTGATCAGCAACCCAGCACCAGCAGATCCCGAAAATCACAAATAGGAGTATTTGTTTAATACAACCATACTATGAAGAATTAAGGTATTAATTTGAAAACTCTCCGAAATAAGTTAAATAACACAAAGCAAATCGAAGGCAATCAGATTGAAGGCCAATGTAAGAATATATCCACACTGAATTCAGACTCATACCATCTTAGCATCGTCTTGCAATATAAAAAATTGAAATGATTCTTATTTCAATATAAAAAATCGAAGGCAAACAAAAATAACTTTATTTCATACATAATGCCGGAACTAATAGGAAATAGCCGACAGATCCCGAATCAAAGAGTAGGAATAAATTGATGAACGTTGAAAAAATTAAATAAACTTCAATTTAATTGATAGAAGAAATCAGTCGGACGTAGCTGGTTAAAATCTTATTTCCATTTGACAACAAACCAATGAGAATCCGAACGATTCTTCTCTACATAGCACAAATCACGCCAAAAACTAATTAACCAAGCTTGATGAATAATATAAATTTTGCTTACCATAATACCTAGAATTCTGCAGAGTGTTGAAAAATCGGATCTAAAGGCTTTTAGCCTAAATCCTAATGATAATAAACCTTGCGACAAACAGTTGCAATTTAAGATGAAAGCTGGAAGCAGATATTTGTTCCAAAAAACAATGCTAAAGGTTTAGAAACAGGACCATAAAGAGAGAGGAGGAAAATGTTCGAGTAGGCTCTGTAAACTGCTGGATAAATGGATTTCTGAGGAATATATATATACATGGCAGAAACCCCTAGATAAATAGTTTGGGTTAGAGTGGCACTGGGTCTGGTCACACTATTTTTTCCGAGTTGTTTTAAAACATTACCCACTACTGATTGGTACCGTTGGCTACGAAAAGAAAATGCAATTGGTCAAATAATCGACGTAACCGGAGCATTATAATGGAATAACATGGGTCAATCTGGAAAATCAGCATGAGAAAACCACACCGCAATTATCAAACCGGGAATTTACCGGAAATTCCGAAATATCCGGAACGGAACCGGAAACCGACAATAACTTGGTTTCTAATTAACAGGAAAACAGGAAAAATCGCCGTTAAAATAAATTTCTAATTAACACTTACCATCAACATCGTAGTGAGCTCCTGTACTTTGGTCTCCAATCCACTAACTTGGTTTCGCAATGCATGTACTTCACCTGATGAGCTACCCCGAATACGAAGCTGAGATGGTACAACCCCAAAACCAAGCCCTCTTACACGTCCTCCATGCTCCTGACCAAAAAGCTTCAACACGCCATCTTGAGTAACTGATGTTGCTCCATGAGAATCCTGACTTGCGGCATTATGATGCTCGTTTATCTTAGACTACAAATTAAAAAACAACCAAAATTCAGAAATTAAAATTAAAACTACGTTAACAATAGCAACAGTTTCTGATATTGTATATTTGAACTTATTCTTACTATGCATTCGGCAGCAATTGAATTCGGAGGTTTTCCATCTTTTCTAGTGTGGCCTTTGCACCACAATTCGTCTCTAGTGATAGTAGATGTTGACTTTTCCTTTTTCTGCAAAAATAGCTTAACAGCTTCAGAATTTTTCATGTGATAACATATAATAGTTGCTTTAACATATAATAGTTGCTTTAACAGCTATCAACCTTTTTTCCGAACCAAAAACTAAAAGTCTTCGATTGCAATTTTGACAGTTCCAAATCGTCTTGTGCAAGATGAGGATGCAAACATTTTAGCTCCTCTTTGTGCATTCTGCATACATAAATGTAATTAAGGATCTAATTTATTTTGTATGTCATAGTTAAGTTGGACTTATACTTACTCTATATACGGCTCTACTTCTTCCGTATTAAACAAAACGTATCGATGAGCAGCATTAATCACCTCCTCATCGACTGTAATAGGTTTTCCTTTGGAAATAGGACGCCCCTCAAGTATAAAATCATTTTGTTCCACTTCATTTCGGTTTTTCCTCTCTCCAATTTGTAATGCATCTTTAATATATCCAGAGTAATATTTCATACAATCTTCGGAAACATAGCGCTCAGCAATGCACCCTTCAGGCCGTGCTTGATTTTTAACGTACCCTTTTAATATTTTCATATATCTATAACCAAAATGAATAAACAAGTTACTTTCATAACTATAGATACTTTTAACCGTCAATTATATATAATAAATATTACCTCTCAAATGGATACATCCATCGATATTGGACCGGCCCACAAATTCTTGCTTCTCTCCCTAAATGTATTGTTAAGTGAATCATGATATCGAAAAAGGAAGGGGGAAAGAACCTCTCTAGATCACATAGTGTTAATGCAACTTGATAGTCCATTAATTCTAATTTATCCCTATCAAGCACTCTTTGGCATATGTCATTAAAAAATGAACATAGTCGTAGTAGTGCATTCCTTATCCCTGTAGGTAGAAGTCCTCTTAATGCAACGGACAATAGTTGTTGCATCAAAACATGATAATCATGAGACTTAAGGTTTGATATCTTGTCTTCTTTTGCAAAACATTTTCCAATATTTGAGCTATATCCATCAGGCACTTTCAAGTTCTTCATTCTACTATAAAAGATCTCTTTTTCTTGATCGGATAAGGTGCACGGTGCGGCTGGGAGCAATACTTTATTTCCAATGTCTATAGGATGCAATTTTTTTCTAATGCCCATTGCTTCTAGATCTTGGCGTGAATTGAGGCCATCTTTTGATTTTCCTTTGATATCAAGCAATGTACCAATAATACTTTCACCAATATTTTTCTCAATATGCATCACATCTAGATTATGCCGCAAAGGAAGTGCCTAAAAATTGACAAAACACAACTAATTAAGTACTAAGTAGCAAACATGAATAGAAAATGGAAAGCAATGTGTTTCTAGTTAAATTTCACCTTCCAATAAGGCAAGTCAAAGAAAATGGACCTCTTCTTCCACATTGTACATCCTTTTTTCATCATAGTTTTCCTTTTCCTTTTCCTTTCACCTTTCTCTTCCTTTTTTAATTTTTTCCCCCAATCATTAATAATATCTTGAACATCATCAAAGATTTGAACACCAGTTTGTATTTGAGGCCTTTCTCTATTCTCTATAGTTCCATCAAATAAGTTTTTCCGTTGACGATACTCATGGTTAGGTTCAAGGAATCGTCTATGACCCATGTATGCACACTTTTTACTAAATGGGAGCCATATTGAGCAGGTATTGACACCACAAACTGGACATGCTCTCTTACCTTTTACAGGGCAACCAGCTAAATTTCCGTAAGCTGGAAAATCATTGATTGTACACATAAGAATAGCATGTAATCTAAATTCACTACGACTGTAAGCGTCGTACGCTTTCACCCCTTTATCCCACAATTTTTTCAAATCTTCAATAAGTGGTTGCAAGTATACATCAATGTCATTTCCCGGTTGTCGTGGCCCAGGAATTAACAAAGATAGCATCATATTATCTTTGTGCATACAAAGCCACGGAGGAAAGTTGTAAGCAACAAGAAACACTGGCCAACAACTATATCCACAATTCCAATCACCGAAAGGATTAAAGCCATCAGATGCAATGCCAAGCCTTAAATTTCGTGGATCGGAAGCAAAAGAATGATACATTCTATCAATCGTAGCCCACTGAGTAGAATCCACTGGATGACGCAATTTACCATCATCACTCTTATGACTGCTATGCCATCTTAGTTGTTCTGATGTTTCTGGGGATGCAAACATTCTTTTCAGTCTTGGTATCAGTGGGAAGTATCTCAAAACCTTCATAGGTATTTTGGTTTGCTTCCCATCTTTAGTAGTCTTGTTTTTTTTCCAGCGAGACTTACCACACTTAGGACAGAAATCACTATTTGCAAGCTCTTTTCTAAATAAACAACAATCATTTACACATGCATGTATCTGCTTATAGCCTAAACCAAATGACTTAAGCAACTTCTTTGTTGCATATGTAGAATCAGGAAGCATGTTTTCTTTAGGCAACATATCCTTTAGAAGTTTAAGAAGCTCTGTAAAAGCCGTGTCCGATATACCATTTTGCTCTTTGTTATTGAAAAGAAGTACTGTAGCAGACAACTTTGTGTGGCTTGCACAACCGGGATACAAAGGAATTTCGGCATTCTCCATCATTTCCTCAATACCTTCCCCATGTCTTGCTTCAACATTGGCTTCTACCTCCTCATCATAGATTTGCGCATCAACATACATTCTATAAGTATCTGTCTCATTATTATTTTGTGATGGCCGTTTTTCTCCATGAAAAATCCATATATCATAGGTTGGGTCCATTCCAAAACAAATCAAGTGTGACACAACTTCCCTTGATGTTTGCCAAATTAGATTCCTACAATCACGACATGGGCATCTAATTTTTTCGGGATTCCCTTCACTCGCAACATGCCCATATACAAAATTTTCCACAGCTTGCCTATATTCGCTTATCATTCTACAAAACAAAAAATGTATTAATACTCCTTCTTAAATACTTATAGTGTGATGCTAGGGCACCTCGTTTTCTTCTTGCTAATACCAAAATTTTATACTACATTCTTCCTAACACCAAACTCATTCATAAATACTTATATTTGTTTATAATGGTATTAGGAAGTACATCAAATTTATTGTACTTATTATTTTTATTCGTGGTATTAGTAAGAGGAAAATGATGTGCCCTTAGCATCACACTACTTATAACTATGGAAGTAATAGCCAAAATGATGAAACCTTGGTAGATTGACCCATGCTTTGTCCATCTTGGTAAAACAACGCCTCTAATTTTCGGACCTACTATAAAGACTTATGCTCAACATTATTGTACAACTTGGTTATACGCACCCACCTTATCTACCCCTCTTATGCATCACCTATCATACTTCGACCCACCCTCTAAAACAACGTATTTGCATAATAATATATATATCATCAAAATAAACACAAATAAAAGACCATCACACATAGGGGTGAGCATACTTTGATTTGTGACATGGGCATCTAATTGCACTTAAACTGAATAGTTCTTCTGTAAGTCATATGACTCATATTATTCAAATTCTGAATTTCAATTAAACTGAATTGCACTAAAAATTATGCCTTGTACAGAACAAGAAAAATGATTGAACATGTTTCTATTTACTTTGATTTGTGACACAATGTTTGAATTTATATTTCAGGGTCTCTCAGCCATGAGGCAAGGGAGGTACTATCTGCTCTGGTCTTTGAAGGTTCGGTTTAATGTTAGTAATATATGTTAAAATGAAGTTAATTTTTTTATACTAGAAATGATACATGTTCTTCAGCTTTATAATTTTGCTTGGATGTTGTACATTTATTAATTTGAGATGTTAAGTTAGAGATTCAGATCTAAAACTTCATACCCTAATGACATCAGTTCAAGCAGAAAAACACTAATATGAGAAGAACTATTTAGTTTAGCTATTGTTAGTTTAGGATTTGCAGTTTTGGTTCAATTGTGAGAAGAACATGTACCAAAATTGACAGAACTTTTGAGAAGAACTATTCAATTTGGCTGTTGTGTTAGTTCAGGATTTTTTTTTCCAAATGAAACAGCTAATTTGTTTTCCAAATGAAACATCCAAATGAATTAGATTTTTTCTGAAATCATTGGAGTATTATCCAATGTTTTCTATCCAATGTTTTCTGAAACATCCAAATGAAACAACTAATTTGTTTTCCAATGTTTCATCCAAATGAAACATCCAAATAGATGTAAACTAAACTGAAACATCCAAATGAAACAGCCAAACAGAGTTTAGCGTTGGTTATGAAATATCATTTGATAATAATCCGATGTTTTCTGAAACAGTTAATTTGTTTTCCAAATGAAACATCCAAATGAAACATCTAATTAAAAGGATAAATGAAACATGAGATATTATAATTTAGTTATTGGAGTATTATCCAATGAGTTGAACTTGCATTTCATTAATTAGATGTAAATTATAAACTGCTGCACTTTTTAAGAGGTTTCACAAAAAAATTACTCATTTAATCCATTTTCTGAAGTTAACAGCGGACTAGGAGCTGTGTTTATGAAATGTATGCTCAACCTTTTTTATAGTTAAATTAAATATCTCATACTATGTTTGTTGTTCTTGCAGATCCTATGAATATGAATGGTAAAAGCTTCAGGATGACAAAGCTTCATCAAGACAGCAAATGATTTTTGCTGTTTATTTTGGTGTATTTTAGTGTGTTATTCTTGTTTCTATTGTAGGCTTGTATTTTAGTGTGTTATTCAGGATGACAAAGCTTCATCAAGACAGCAAATGGTATTAGACAGTATATGTGTTCCCAAATACACATCTCCACTTCAGATTTTAATAGTGTATACAAAGTCAGTACCGCAGTACAAAGTATGAAATGCAAGCGAACAAACTTTGGTCATTCTAACATACTGGTTGTTTATGACAAATACCCAAACCCGTAAAAATTCAAAAAGTCAATATCATAAACTAAATATACAAACTCAACTTATGACCAAATACATGTTTATACATATGCGCACGTGTATATGCATATATATGATCGAATTTCATATTTCAGGTCCAAAACGAGTGTGACTGCAAATTGACAGGAATTACAGTTAGACGAAGAAATATATAGATGTTTGAATACAAAGTTCAACCTAAAAGGAGCATTGTCACATGCAATTGAGGTTTGCCATGGTAATTTGTCACATGCAATTGAGGTTTGTCATCAAATTATATACAAAGTTCAACCTAAAAGGAGCATTGTTACAATCAGTATGACACAGTAGCGATTGTCACATGCAATTGAGACAACGAATAAAAATTGTACTGTGAACCGAATAAAAATTGTTACAATCAGTATGACACAGGAGCATTGTCACATGCAATTGAGACAACGAATAAAAATTTACCAGCGAGATACGTAGGCGATCGGGTAGTGGCGATTGAGTAGCGGCGATCGAGCAGTGGGGATTGAGCAGCGGCGATCGAGCAGTGGCGATGTGATGTGAAGCGGCGATGTGAAGTGGATCGAAAGGGGAATTAGGGTTTGCGGTGGAATACGATGGAAAAGGAAATTCGGAATACTATGGAACACGATGGAAGAACCGATGTCAAAAGGCACGTTTAATTGAAGAACCGACGGAAATTTTGTTAAGTATGTACTATGTACGCTGATATGTACGCTGTGTTTATGGAAATTTTGTTAAGTATGTACTATGTCAACTTAGGACCTTTTTACTTAATAATTAGACATGCTTGTTTTGATTGTATGCTTATTTTGAATTTATTTAGAACAAAATAGAGAACATGATAGATTGGAACATGCGGTATAGTTGACTCAATTGTCATTGATTACTTGAACAAAGCATAAGCAAACAGCATTGGAAGAACAACAATTATTGACATCTTATAATTTATTTCATACTTACATTGGATGTAAGAAGAAAAGCCAGTGTTTTTCTTTGCTGAACCGAAATACAGACATGTCGATCAATTACTTGTACAACCAACAAACTACAACCTTATATCAATAGTTTTTTTTAAAGGCATGTTGATAGTGTACAGAACAGGGACCATTCTTATGCAAAAAAAGTAGTCAATTATCATATGTTTGACTGTCTAAGATGCCATATTCTAGAAACTGAGTAAAATTAAAAAGTAATACATAGGTAATGTGTTTTCTATGGAATGGTACATGTGCGCCAAGGAATACATGCTTAAAGTAGGATGCATGTACCCATAAACTCATGGCTTGTGTACATACATCCAAAAACAGGTAGATAGGCACAGACCCAAAAAAATTTAAGTTAATTATAATCGAGAGGAATACTTATTACAAACTTATGTTACTATTAATTAATAAAGTAGCTAGTTAACATATATTAACTATTAAAAAAAATTACTACTTATTAACTATTAATTATTTAAAAATAATTGACAAATATTATTGATTCCCAAGTTTATTATTAATTATTATTATTAAGTTTCAATATAATTAGTTACTAAATATAGATATTATAAACATGAAGTATGCACTAGGCATCTCAATTACAACGAATAAAATGAAAAGTTGTGATATATATGTTTATTACAACAGTGAGTTTTGCAAGGTTGTAAAAAGGGGTCTATTACAACGGTGGACGCCACCGTTGTAAAATTAAAGTTGTAATATGGTAATATATATGCTCTTTACAACAGTGGTTAATGCACCGTTGTAAAAAAGAATCTATTACAACGGTGATTAATGCACCGTTGTAAAATTAAAGTTGTGATATGGTAATATATATGTTCTTTACAACAGTGATAATTTCACCGTTGTAAAAAACATTTATTACAACAGTGCGTTTTGCACCGTTGTAATAAATGCTCTATTACAACGGTGATTTATGCACCGTTGTAAAATTAAAGTTGTAATATGGTGTTTTTGTTGTAGTGTTATAGATATCCCAAACCAAATGATGTAAGACATCTGACTTAGAATTTTGAGTTGGCGGTGGTTATCTTCGCTTTGAAGATATTAAGACACTACCCCTTAGGAAAAAGATTTGGTTTATTAACGGATCATGAGTCTTTGAGATATTTATTCTCTTAGAAAGAGATGAATATGAGATAGCAGAGATAACTAGAGTTTTTAGCAGCTTATGACTTTGGTACAGTACACACCATGGAAAGGAAATAATGTTGATGCACTCTGTAGAAAGCACCAGAATGTAGTATGAGCTATGTTGTCAGAATGGAAGGAATTAGAAGCATCAACTACTTATGTTATGCAGTTGAGATCGATGGCTTGTTCGAGCCAGAGCTATGCTACTGTGTTTGGAAGTTCGACCAATTTTGATCGACATGATTGCTTATAAGCAAGAAGAAGACCCAGTGTCAGCCAACATGATTAGAAGGATTAGGGAGGAAACATAGACCGGTGACTTAAAAAAATTAGTCTTGAACATAAGGGATGGTTAAGGAAGAAGGAAAGGTTATGTGTCCTAGATGTCTAAAACTTAAGAAGGGAAGTTCTTGGAGAATGCCATCGATCGAAGTTCACAATTCATCGAGGAGAAAACAAGATATATCAAGACATGAAGATGAGCTTTTTCCAAAAAGGAATGAAGAAGGATGTAGGCTCATGGGTTAAAAAGTTCTTGACCTCTAAACAAGTAAAAGCCAAACATTAGAAGTTGAGTGGATGCTTCAGCCTTTAGATATTCTAGTTTGGAAAGAGGATTCAATATCCATGGATTTCGTTGACTAGTTACCAATATTAAAAAGGGTAAATGAAAGTATATGGGTTGTGTATAAAGATTAACTAATATTGCTTATTTCATTCCCTTGGTGTGAACCAGAATGATACCTGTATTGGCAGAATTATTCGTGAAGAACAAGTTAGACCACATAGAGTTCCCACTAGAACTATCAGCAATAGAGATGCTTGTTTACTAGCAAATTTTGGAAGATTTGCAGGAAGCACTAATCACCAAACTCAGGATGAGTACCGCACATCATGTTAGTAACATAAATGGAAGTTTTAACGATAACAACCTCAAGTAATTTTTTTTATATTTATACATATACTAATTATTATCTAGATATATAGTGCAAGATAGTATACAAGTATTAATAATCAAAATTGTACAATATCCGGATCCAAGATCCAGATTGATGATTCAAGAGTCAGAGAACGAAGTCATGAGTTTTAAAGAGTTTAAATTTTAAGATGATATCGACTCATAGATTTAATGTTTAAACTCAGGTTACACTTACATAATCTCTATCTATTTTACAAAATGATATTTCAAAATGATTTCAAAAGAACCCCAGTTTCCAAATCTCTTTACAATTTATTTGGATATCTTGTGTTTTCAAAATGATTTTCCAAGAATTTTTATAAAATAAAACCTTAAGGTTTTTTTTTAATTTTACTTTGAAATATTTTATTTAAAATATTTATATTTATCATTATAATTTGATATTACACTATGATTTTAATACTATATCTTCTCAAAATACTTTTGTTTTTATATGATAATTATATTTATACTTCTATATTAATAATACCTTGATTTCAAAATATTTACATTGGTTTTTAAACTTATATTTTGATTTTACTTATGCTTTGATCTTAATATTATACTTCACTCTATGATTTTAATTATACCTTGTTTTTTTATTCTAAAATTAATGATTATAATTTAATACTATTATAGTTTTGATATTTATGTTCTATGTTTAGAAAATTTGACTATGTATAGTTTTAATATATAAATACTATATTTTTATTTAAAATATTTTAATGATTTTTAACAAGTTTTCTTAAGCTCTCCTATGTTTAAAATATGCATTTACTATGTTTATATAGTTTTACAAAGTTTCAAATCATTATACATAAGTTCATATTTCAAAATAATTTCAAAATAAACTAGTTTTTATTTTGAACTAGGATACGTCGACATGGTGCTCCCATGTATGTCAGCATAGAACAGCATTTTAAAAAAAAAAACAAATTTGAATCAAGGTCTTTATTCGTCATAACCTTTCTTCAGTTGTCATTTATCTTTACCTCTATGTCTTTATTCTTCTTTCAAAAATAAATTTCCAGCTTTTCTCTCATAATTCTTCACTCCTTTCTCTTTTTTTAAAATTACAAAATACACTATCGATTTTCAAGCTGAATCAAGTTAATTCTTCTTCGATTTGATAATAATTAACTCTCCCCATTCTACCAAGACCAAATTACAATTCAGAGTTATATAACCAACTGTATCAAGGTTGAAAGATCCAATTCTTCATTCTTTATTCAAACAACTCAATAATCCATATATGTGTGACTAGGTAACCCTGAATATAGTTGGATCAGACTATGCTTAGTAAAAAGCAATTTAGAGCGACTTGTTTGCGCGAAAATCAAGTTGGATGTGGACTCATGACCCGTAAATTAGGTTGGCTTGCCCAGGGGTCTGATTTTCTAAGGTGTCTCCTTATGGCCTTGAAATCAAGTAGTGTAATTGTTATATTAATTAAAGGTCGTACACAGTGAGAAACTGGACATAGGGTAACTCTAAACTTGTATAAATATACTAACATTTTCTTTCCTTTACTGCATTTATTTTACTAGTTATTTATTTTATGATCATTATACATGTACACATAACCATATTCAAAAAGGTTCCTAAATATAAGTAAACACTATTCACCCCCACCGTATTATTAATCTAGCCTTGAGATCCTTATTCTGCATCACTTTTTATCTGGTATCATAGCATTGGTTTTCAAAAGTTTCATAATCCTATTTTGAAAAGTTTTAAACCACTACCAAAACCAGTAATGTCAACACTATCACTAGTTCATTTATAGAGAGTCAATCTACTGTCATAATATTACTTTTTAATGATAATAATTACACTAATGTACATCTGATATGAAAATTTATTTATAGTCAATAGAACCAGATAGTTGGAATGTTACACAAATTGAGTACACTGAATCCGAGACTAATAATGCACAGACCATTGATCAAAAGGCTGTTGTACAAAGTAATTCAAAGGAGAAGATTATATAATTCTATTTACTAGATAGGCATGAGTTTAATATAGTATCTTTTGATTGTTTGCATATAAAATTTGGAGAACTCTGAAAGTTACTCATGAAGGTATTAGTAGAGTTAGTAAAACTAAGATTTACATGTTAATTAGTTTCAATTAACTAAAATGAGTCCGAATGAATTGGTATCCAATATATATAGTATATTTCAAGATATAGTAAATTTTTTCATTGCATTAGACAAAATCTTTTGTGAAGAAAATCAAGTTAGAAAAAATTTAAATGTACTTACTCCTGATTGGGATCATAAGATTTTAGCAATTGAAGAGGCTAACGATATTAGTACTCTAAAACTTGAAGTAATAATTGTAAATTTAATGTCTTTCGAAGCTCAAATGTCGTGTAGGAAAGAAAGCAAAGAAGTGGAAAAGAATTCGATAAAATTCGATACAATTACTTAGGGCTATATATCGGACATGACAGTCTCCGGCTCGGTCCGAAGCTGTAAGGTGTCCGGTCTGCGTCCGTCCGATTCTCTTATAGGATAGAGCTTGGACACACTAGTGTTCGTTCCGATCTAAAATGTTCGATGTTTTTCTATTATCCAAGGCTATATCGGATAGGACAGTCCGTTGTCCGGCTCGGTCTGAGGCTATATGATGTTCGGTCTGTGTCCGTACGAATTCTTATAGGACAGAGCTTGGACACACCTCCGTCCGATCCGGTCTGACCCGTTTACACCCCTATAATTATTGAATGGGTTGCTCTGGAAACGATGACAAAAAGATAGCATTAATGACAAGGAACTTCATAAAATTCCTAAAATATAGAAAGATGAATAACTCTAAAAGAAACAACAATAAAAATCAAGGGAATGGAAACAATAGTCAAAAATTAAACTAGATGTTACAATTATGATAAGCCAGGATATGTACAACGATAATGTCCATATCTAAAAATTCAAAAGTCTACACCGTACACCGATTCGTCCAAAAAAATTCTAATACTACAACATTAGACGACTCGGATTTAGACACATCTTCAAGTAATAGCGATTTAGACATAGAAATGGCTAACATGTGCTTCACATTGATACACTATTCATACAAGATGGAAATTGGATCTAAAATAGATACACTTCACATTAATTTTAAGTTTCATGGTTTCCTTAATTGTTTGTTTTGGTTGCTTTGATTTTAATATAATAATAATTTTAGTTAGTTTAATTTAATTTTAAAATGATTCTAAAATTCCTAAAATATAGAAAGATGAATAACTCTAAAAGAAACAACAATAAAAATCAAGGGAATGGAAACAATAGTCAAAATGAAACTAGATATCACAATTATGATAAGCCAGGATATGTACAACGATAATATCCATATCTAAAAATTCAAAAGTCTACACCGTACACTGATTCGTCCAAAAAAAGGCTTATACTACAACATTAGACGACTCAGATTTAGACACATCTTCAAGTAATAGCGATTCAGACATAGAAATGGCTAACATGTGCCTCACATCGATACACTATTCATACAAGATGGAAATTGGATCTAAAATAGATACGCTTCACATTAATTTTAAGTTGCATGGTTTCCTTAATTGTTTGTTTTGGTTGCTTTGATTTTAATATAATAATATTTTTAGTTAAGTTAATTTAATTTTAAATTGATTCTAAAATTTTAAAGTTAATATTTCAGAATTTAATATAGGTACTTTTACAAAATAATAATATAAAAATGAATTCCAATTCTTGGGAAATCTATAATATATACACACACACACAGATATATATATATATATATATAGTCACAGAAACAAATAAAAGTTTGAAAATAAACAAATTATATAAAAGTACACAGGTATGTCAACATACCCCTGGCATGATTTCGACATACATGTCAAAATTTGAATTTCAAATTTCAAGTTTAAAATTTGAACTCTTCCTCCATCTTTCACCAATTCCCATGTCACTAAGAGGCAATTTTTTGACCAGACTATATGCATATTCAATCTCCATTTTATATCGTTTATATTCGTCCATTCATATCCTCATATTTCAAATTCAAACTTCCATTTTCAAAACTCTTATCTCTACACAACTCCAGTGGCTTCATCTTCAACTAATCCCACCATTATGAGACTCTCAAGAAATGTCAAAACTCATCTTTTCAATGATCAAGAGGCTATCAACGCCTACATCAAGTATATGAATAACGAAAAAGTCCATCCTAGTAGGTCTGTCATTTTTGGTGATTTTTCTTCTTATGAACTTGATTCTATTTTCTTTGATCTTTCTCTTGTTGACACAAGTCAAAATTATTTTGTTTGTTATCCTCATGTTGTAAAAATGTTTTATGCTAAATTTTGAATGAAAAGTTTTATGAAGGAAATGAAAACCAAGTCTGAAAAAGCGTTAAAGGAAGAGTAAATTAGTGCAAAGGAAAAACTTTAAAATAATTTTTAAATCGGGGACGCAACTTTTATAATTTAATCAGAAAGACAACACCGCGATTTTGCCTTTTTCCCTTATCCGTCTTCCTAAGTCATCGTATTCTGAAGTCAACGTCATCGTTTGAAGCTACTGTCGTCATCTGAAAGCAATCGAATCAACCGTCATTGTTTTTAAAGCAATTGTTTGAAGTAATGTAATTGTCTAAACAATCATCGTCCAAAGCCATCGTCATTCATGCCTTTGTATTTTCGGTATTTAAAACTAAACGAATCTTCCATTGTCGGCATAGACATTATTGCCAATTTCAAGTTCAACAAAACATAATTTGAAATATAGTACTTTTTTAATATGCTAAATGATAGACTAATATAGCGTTTGTATTTCCAAAAATGTAATATCATAATTTGAATACATAAAATGATAGTTGAATATAGCATTAGTATATATCAATTAAACTAATATGCAAATTGTAAAATATGCATACTGATACTTGAATTTTGCATCAGTATATTTAAAGTGAACTAATATAAAATATGATGTATATAATAATATAAGTATTTCTAAAGAGAACTACCATGAATAAAATATCCAAAATGATAATTATATATAGCATTTTTGTATAATGTAACATTTTGAATGCAAAGTCCAGTAGCATACTTGAATTTTGCACGAGTATATTTAAAGTGGACTTGCATAAGTAAAATACTCAAAATGATATAAATATTCCTAAAAAGAACTATCATGAATAGAATATGCAAAATGATAATTGCATATATCATTTGACCTTTTTAATGTAACATCTCAATACAATGTCGACTAACATATTTAAGGTATGCAAAATGATATTTTAACATAAAATTTGAGTTAGCCAACAATCGTGCTTAAAATATGAAAAACAATAGATTAATGTAGCATTTTAGTTACAAGGTTCAATAACATGATTACAATATGCAAAATAAGATTTAATGTCTAATTTTAATAACAAAGTTCACTAGCATGTTTAAAGTATGCAAAATGCTAGTTTATTGTAGCATATGAGTTACCAAATCCACTATCGTATATTTTTAAAATGCAAAATGATAGTTTAATATAACATTTTAGTTATAAAGCTCACTATTACGATTGAGTTGTGTTTAATATATCATATTTTATGTACATTAATTGACAGTTTAACATAGCATTTAAATTATAAAGTCCACCATTGTGTATAAAATATTCAAACTGAAAGTTTAATATAGCATTTTAGTTATGAAGTTCAATATCAAGATTACAATATGCAAAATGATATTTAATTTAGCATTTTAACAAAAATTCCACTTGCATGTTTTTGTATACAAAATGATTGTTTAATATAGCATTTGAGTAATGAAGTCTAATCCTATGTTTAAAGTATGCAAAATGATAGTTTAATGAATTATTTTACTTATGAACTCTAATGTAAAAAATACAGAATGCAAAATACATCTGAATGCTAAGCCTAGCTCGGATTTAAAACGTAATTGAGTACCTATGGATGTAAAAAACGGTCGGAATCCAAACCTAATCGGGTATCTTATGAAATCAATTTGTACAAAAGATGTATGGTTTAATCGAACAAACAAAAAACTGTAAAAACGGTCGCATTCAATCCTAATTTGGTACTTATGAGATGTAAAAATCGGTCGGCATCCAAACCTAATCGGGTACTTATGGAATTTGAAAGAAGGTCGACATCCAAGCCTAATCGGGTTTAGAAACCAATATGTACAAAAAAATATGTGGTGTAACTGAATAAACAAAAAGTGTAAAAGACGGTCGCATTTAAACATAATCGGGTGCTTATGGAATGTAAAAGACGGTCAAATTCAAATCTAATCGGGTACTTATAGGATGTAAAAGACGGGCGACATCCAAGCATAACCGGATATCTTTTGATACCAATCTATACCAAAGATATATGGTTTAACCGAATAAACCAAAAAGTGTGAAAGACGGTCGCATTCAAACCTGATCAAGTATTTATGGAATGTAAAAGACGGTCGCATTCAAACCAAATTGGGTACATATGTGATGTAAAAGAAGGTTGACATCCAAACCTAATTGGATACTTATGAGATCTAAAAGACGGTCACATTCAAACCTAGTCTAATACATTTAGTAATCAATCTATACAAAAGATATATGGTTTAACCGAATAAATAAAAAGGTGTAAAAGACGGTCGTATTCAAACCTAAGCAGGTACTTATGAAATGTAAAAGATGGGTGCATTCAAAATTTAATTGGGTACTTATGGGATGTAAAAGACGGTCGCATCCAAACCTAATTAGGTAATTATGAGATGTAAAAGACGGTCACATTCAAACCTAACCGGTTACCTTTAGAAACCAATCTATATCAAAGATATAAGTTTAACCAAATAAACAAAGAAGTGTAAAAGATGGCAACATTGAAACCTAAGTGGGCATTTAAGAGCTATAAAAGATGGTCACATTCAAGACCTAACCGGGTACCTAGAAGATGTAAAAGATGGCTGCATTAAAACATAATCGGGTTCCTTTAGAAACCAAATATATACCAGAGATATATGGCTTAGCCGAATAAACAAAAAAAAATGTAAAAGACGAACGCATTCAAACCCAACCAGGTACTTATGCGATGTAAAAGACGGTCGCATTCAAAACATACCTATGAGATGTAAAAGAGGTCGCATTCATAACCTAATCAGGTACCTATAGGATGTAAAGACGATCAGAATTCAAACTTAATCGGGTACCTTTAAAAACTAATATATACCAAAGATATATGATTTAGCCGAACAAACAAAAGAGTGTAAAAAATGGTCGCATTTAAGCCTAATCTAATACTTATGCGATGTAAAAAACGGTCACATTCAAACATAATCGGGTACTTATGTGATGTAAAAGATGGTTGGTATCCAAACCTAATTGGGTACCTTTAGAAACTAATATATAGCAGAGATATATAGCTTAACTGAATAAACAAAAAAATGTAAAAGACGACCACATTCAAACGTAAGAGGGTACTTATAGGATGTAAAAGATGGTTGCATTCAAAACCTAATAGGGTACTTATGAGATGTAAAAGACAGACGCATTCATAACTTAATCGGGTACATATGGGATGTAAAAGCCAATCAAAATCCAAACTTAAGCGGGTACCTTTAGTAACCAATCTATACCAAAAATATATGGTTTAACCAAACAAACAAAAGAGTGTAAAAGGCGGCCACATTTAGACCTAATCAGATACTAATTAGATGTAAAAGACAGTCATATTCAAACCTAATCGGGTACTTATGAGATGTAAAAGATGGCCGACGTCCAAATCTAATAGGGTACCTTTGGAAACCAATCTATACCAGAGATATACGGTTTAACCGAATAAACAAAAAAGTGTAAAAGATGTCCGCATTCAAACCTAAGTGGGTGCTTATGGGATGTAAAAGACGGTAGCATTCAGAACCTAATCGGGTACCTATGGATGTCAAAGACGTTCATATTCATAACCTAATTGGGTACCAATGGGATGTAAAAGACGGTCTGAATCCAAACTTGATCGAGTACTTTGGAAACCAATCTATACCAAAGATATATGTTTTAACCGAACAAACAAAAGAGTGTAAAAGACGGTCGCATTTAAACCTAATCGGATGCTTACAGGATGTAAAAGATGGTCACATTCAAACCTAATCGAGTACCTATGAGATATAAAACGCGGTCGACATCCAAACCTAATGGGTACTTATGTGATTTAAAAGAAGGTCGACATCCAAACCTAATCGGGTACCTTTAGAAATCAATTTATACCAGAGATATATGGTTTAACCGAATAAACAAAAAAGTGTAAAAGATGACCACATTCAAACCTAAGCGGGTGCTTATGGGATGTAAAAGATGGTCACATTCAAAACCTAATCGGGTACCTATGAGATATAAAAGGCGATCTTATTCATAACTTAATTGGGTACCTATAGGATGCAAAAGATGGTCGAAATCCAAACTTAACTGGGTATCTTTAGAAACCAATCTATACCAAAGATATATAGTTTTACTGAACAAACAAAAGAGTGTAAAAGGCGGTCGCATTTAAGCCTAATCGGGTACTTATGGGATGTAAAAAACGATCATATCCAAACCTAATCGGGTACTTATGAGATGTAAAAGACGGTCGACATCCAAATCAGTAAGAAAGAACAGATAAATATCTTGTCGAATATATCCAAATAACTTGCCGCATATCAGGATGATTTCTTTCTGCATATCAGGATGATATCTTTACCGGTATTTCACATTCCTATTTTCCCTTACATTCCTATTTTCCTTTGTTCTCTATCTGATGTCATAAATACAAGTCCATACCTATGTATTATGTATTCAACAATGTGTTCAAAGATCTGAATAAGGCACAATGTTGAAATAATAAAAACATTATCATCTTCATTTTCTGTTGCATCACTGCAAGATTTCAAACTTGGTATCAGAGATGTTGTGCTTTGCAGCATCCCATCAGATCTGCTTTCCTGTTTGCCTTTCGATTTTTTCTCTCTGTCCTTGTTTTCCTACTCGTTTGTATCAAGATGGGTAATGAAACCCTTTCTCTAAACTCCGCATCAAGGATCTCTCATAGTTTACCAGAATCAACCTTTGATCTGATCAAAGCCATCATCAAGCCTCAGACTAACTTGATTTCTGTGCAACTAGTTGATTCAAATTACCTGCTATAGAGGTTACAAATTAAAACCACTGTTAGAGGATACAGGTTAGAAGATTATGTGCTTGGAACAAAGCAAATTCCAACAAAGTTCATTAAGGACAACAACAAAAATTTGATATTAAATCAAGATTACACCATCCATCAATGACAAGACAACCTAATTTGCTCGTGGCTAATGTCATCGATCAGTCCTGCCTTGCTTCCACAGATTATTGGATGCAAGACAACTCACGATGTTTGGGAAACTGTGGAGAGAAACTTCACATCATAGTCTTCTGTAATAATTCTACACTTTGAAAGACAATTACAAAGCATGAGAAAAGATAACATGTCAATGAATGAGTATCTACTCAAGATTAAAGGTATCTGTGATCAACTTGCATCTACTGGACTCAAAGTAAGTGAGTCAGAACAAGTCCTTTCAATTATCAATGGCCTTGATGACAGCTATGAAGATGTGGTAGCAATTATTTCATTTATTGAGCCTACCCCAACCCTACAGTATGTATATTCCACACTCTTGACACACGAAGGTAGAACTGAACAAAACGCATTGTCAACCCATAACTCATTGTCAACCATACTACTAATTTAAAAGGAAAGCAATAGGAAATAAATTATGTGTCAAGGAAGCAGTTTTACAACAACCAAAGAGGTGGTCAAAGCAATAGGTCAAGAAAAAGGGGAGGCAGATTCAACAACAACAACCGAATATGCTGTCAGATATGTGAAAAGCATGGACACAGTGCCAATAAGTGCTACTTTAGGTTTAATGCCAACTATGTGCCAAGTCAAAACAATACAGGTACAGACATCAACAATGTCAGCATTCAAAAGGATAATTAGGGACAAGCAGAAGCACAAAATAATACTACAGCAAGGCTTGAAGATATAAATGATGAGTGTTGGTATCCTGACTTAGGAGTAATAAATCATGTGACAAACAACTTGAGCTACTTGAATCTTGGGAACAAATAGTATAAAGGCACACAAAACTTACTTGTTGGTAATGCCAAAAATGTTCATATCACACATACTGGAAATGCAAGCATAAATGGAACCAAACAATTACATTTAAAAAAAACTACTAAGGGTACCAGCTATTAAGAGAAATCTAATAAGTGTTTCTCAATTTGCCAAAGATAATCATGCATTTTTTTGAGTTTTACCCAAATGTATGTTTAATCAAAGATATTCTAACTATGTCAATTTGCAGGGAAAAGAATGTAATGGGCCATATGAATTTGACTCTGCAAAAGCTAGACGGTATGAGTTTAATAAAAGCAATTGTATTTTGAACATTGATAGTATTTTTGGTAACAGTAAAAAAATTCAATCTTTGGCATAATAGACTGGGATATCTTAGTGTGAAAATTGTTAAAACTGCTTGTAATGACAATAATGTTTCTACTGATAATTTCCCAACTAAATATGTGTAATTATGTCAAATGGGGAAAAGCCATAAACTTGCATTTCCAGATTCTGAAACTACTCACAACTCACCACTTGAATTAACTTCCACTGATGTTTGGGGTCCAACACCTAACTTCAGATTATGGGCATAGATATTATATCCCATTTGTTGATGTATATTCTAGATTCGTTCGGATGTATTTTCTAAATTCTAAAGCAGATGTTAGTAATGTCACAATACAACTCATCACAAATGTTGAAAATAAAAAAAATAGTTAGGTAAAAAAATCCAAACACATGGTGGATCTGAATTTTTTCCTTTAAAACAATTTTTTTCTAAGAAGGGAATTGAACACAGAATAATGTGTCCATATACCTCATAACAAAATGGTTTTATCGAATGTAAACACAGACACATCGTTTAGACTGGTCTAACCCTTCTTGCTAAGGCCTCTATGCAATTAAAATTTTGACCAGAGGCTTTTAACACTGTTGTGCACTTAATTAACATAATGGCAACAATGGTGCTTAATTTAAAGTGTCCACAGGAAGTGCTAAAAAGGATTAGACCAGACTATAATCATTTAAAGGTATTTGGGTGTCAGTTTTGTCTTGGATAAAACCATACAACACACACAAACTTGATTACAGGTCTACATCATGTACATTTTTGGGGTATCTCAATAATCAAAAGGGATATAAGTGCATAAACAGTAAAGGAAGAATCTATGTTTCCAGGCATGTAATATTCAATGAAGATGTTTTCCCATATAGTACCTCAGAAATTAAGGCAACAAACAAGGTGCAGAATGCAAGACAATATAAGATTGGTATGCAAGACGATGAAGTAATAATTCAGCCAGTACAACATGAACCATTTTGCACTAGTAATCTCACTCAACACAGTACCACAAGGGAAGAAACAAGTCAATGAGAGGCTCCTTACACTACTCACAATTGTGAAGAAAATGACAACACAAAAGAACAAGAACTTCAAAGCCAAAATCATACATCAGAGACTTAACCAGCAAATGATGCACACATTGGACAGATGTTGTCACACAGAAGCAATGAAAACCAACATCCAATGATGACAAGGGCCAAATGTGGCATATATAAACCCAAAGTGATCATCACAGTTATGGATTCAGCCGAGCCCATGTCATATCAGGAAGCAACTCAAAATGCAAAATGGAAGGCAATAATGCAAGAGGATTTCAATGCCCTCACCAGAAATAACACTTAGACTTTGGTTGAAATGCCCAATGATAAAAATATCATAGGGAGCAAATGGTTCTATAAACTCCAAAAAAGGCAGATGGTTCAATATCTAAATATAAAGCTAGGCTTGTAGCGAAGGGTTATTCACAATAGTGTGTGGATTTGATTTTACATAAACTTTTTCACCTGTTGTGAAACCAACATCAATTCGAATAAATTTAACCATAGCCTTATATAAAAATTGGACCATTAGATAGTTAGATGTTAATAATGCTTTTTTAAATGGTGTTTTATAGGAGGAAGTTTTTATGGAACAACCACAGGGGTTTGTTAGCAAAGGACAAGAGACATTGGTGTGCAAACTCAACAAATCAATTTATGGATTAAAGCAGGCACCCAGAGTGTGGTTTTACAAATTAAAGTCCACTCTTGTAAAGCATGGCTATCAGTCAACAAAATCAGACAACTCTATATTTACAAAATTCTCTGAAAATTTCATCACATATGTTTTAATCTATGTTTATGATTTCATTATAATTGGCAGCAGTAAAGAAGAAATCAAAGGAATTACTCATCTTTTGAACACTGAGTTCTCTATAAAGGATCTTGGAGAGTTGAATTACTTTCTAAGCATTGAAGTAAAAAAGAGCAAATGACACTGAAGTACAACTCAGCGAAAGAAAGTACATTCATGAGATACTATCCAGAGCAAAAATAGAAAAAGCTAGTTCTCTTCCAACACCTATGGTAACCAATGCACAGTTGTAACACAAAGGGCAAGCATTTCAAAACCCAAGACATTACATAAGCATAGTGGGAGCCCTGCAATATGTTACAACACTACAACAAAATGACCATATTACAAAGGTGGAAAACCATTGTAATATACATTTTACAACGGTGGGCTAACCGTCGTGTATTAAGAAGTTATAATAGACAAAAATCTATTACAACCTTTTTGCACTGTTGCAGCACCGTTGTAATATGTGTATTTTACAACTTTTTTCCACCGTTGTAATAAACTTTATTACAACAGTTATAGCACCGTTGTAATAATATCTACTACAACTGTTATGCACCGTCGTGATTGATACTTGGGTTTTAAAAAAATAGACATCTTTTGCAACTGAAAAAGAGCAATACACTAAATATAGCAATACTCCATAAGCAAATCAGACATTACAGTTATTTGCAAACTAATTTATTAAAATACTAAAATATTCAGTATTACAAACAGTAAATTTTAGACAACATTTTGTGCATTATTACATACTTGATCATTACAAAGCAACTTAGTACACGCATAAGTTATCCATAAAAAAATGCATATCCTACGGGAGTACACTAGTCGAAGACAATGAAATCTTTATTTCATTTATCTTTTTGGTGCAAGTTCACTGCAGTGATCAAACCTGTTGCATAAGAATATGTCTGTTGTTAGAAAAAGAACAAAAAGTGTTTTTTAATCCAACAATACCAAATCTTAATAGCATCAAACATAACTAGCATTCTATACACAAGCTACAAAACACACACACACACACACACACACACACACACACACACACACACATATATATATATAAGAATCGAACAAATTGTTCTCTATGATTTAAGAAGAAAATTAAACAATAACGCTTAATGTACCTGATAGCATGAACTGCATGTGGTCCAGTGCCCCTTTTTAAACAATTGAATGTTGCACAACTACTAAAAAAAGAGCATCTGCAGTTGGACTTTCAGAAAACAAATTAGCAGATGATAATATTGACATGGTAGCTAAATCCATTAATAAACAAAGTAGTCATTTAATCCAAACTTTCTAACTCTGAATGAAACATTGCCAAACTAAAACAGTAACATGTAAACTCCAAAATTTATCCTTCATTCTTCATGTTCATATTCCCCTACTATCAGTCGCCTTACTTATGTTCTTCTCAAAATGACTCCTTTACTTATTAATGGCTTTTGGAGCTTGTATCCCTTTATCTACAAAGGAGGTAAATTTTTGTAAATATCTAATTAACATCGGTTGTCCATATTTACTTGATTCCACAATTTTTTAATTTTTTTTTATAAATCCTAACATGAACATAAATTGAGTTTCTTCTACACAACCATTGAATATGAGACATGAAGACAATCTCCAAGTAAGGAAAATACCTTAGCCAAGTTTTAGAACTAAAGTTCTTAACCCATACCATATATACATGTCTCATACAGTGTATTTATAGGTCATATAGAAGGAAATATTCTACTTCACATTGTTTTAAACATTTTTCGAGCATGGTAGAACGACAAACACCAATTTAAACTATAAAAAAAAGCGAATAAACCTGCTCAAATCTAAATAATTTTAGCATCTCTAATTAAAGGATTTAAACATTGTTCAATATATATGTTTACTCTGGTAGCAGATTTTATATCGTTTGTAAAATGGTATCATGTGCTGATATCATATGAATCTATAAAGTAAACTATACAGATATGCTAATGTTGTTATTGTAATATTCACTGATGAGGTAAGAACTACTTTAGCTGAAATAGATATACCAAAATAGCAATATGTTAACGTCACTGGCTAATAATAAAAGACAACTGACACTGAAACGAAACTAAATCATACTGAACGAGAAATTTCAAACTATGCTAATTCTCAACAATTATCATTCAACGAGATGAAACCCCCATAAAATACCAAATTTCTGATAGAAACCAACCTCCCCACAACTTTAGATAGAGTCTGGACATGGCAATCAATCATCTGCTGCTTTGTGGCATCATCACCACCAGGTTTATCCATAACAATCAACCAATGCTCAAAATCGCAACTCGAAAAAAGAGGCGTCATCTCCATCGGTGGACGATCACCATCGCCTCCACCACCCGATCTCATCGGAGAGTAGGAAGAGTCACTAGATCGGTTCATTCTGAAACAGACTGGAGTGAAGCCGACAACACCGCAGATGATGGGGAAATGAAGCGGGTTAGGGATTGAGAACGACGATAAAGAGGAGAAAGAGTATACGACAAAAGGAAACGTCTGCTAATAGAGAGAAGAGTTTTCGAGGAGAGAAAGCGAAGAGAAGACCATCGACGTGGATTGAGATGATTTGGATTTTAGATGGAGAAACCGTAATTGAGATTAAGGTCCGACTTATTTGGTTTTTGGGAATAAGGAGTCCGCGGGAAATGAAAATGAGTGCGGGAAATGAAAATGAGAGGCGGCGAAATGAGTAGCTGATGTCAAATATCATGTATTATTTTTCAATTAGGATTATTTAATATTAATTACCAAATACTAATTATTATGTGTATATTAGTAATTATCATCAATGGTTATTGATTATTAATTATTAAACACAATATTAAAAGGTAAATCAAATATTGTTGTTAATTTTGAATTTTGAATTATTGATTATTAGTTATTTTTATTAGTTATTGCTACATAGTTATTAATTATTGTTATTACTATTAAAAATAATTCTTACGTATAAATTTATTATTAGTTATCGATTAATATTTATTAATTATTTATTAATCATTTGATAACAACAACTAATATTAATTATTTCTCACTTCAAACAAATTATTATTATTTAATAGTAATTACTACTTACCGATTTTTTGATTATTTATTACTAAGTGGTATTATTCAATTATAATTATTAAATTACTTACTCGATGGGCAAAAAATGATGTAATGGACATTGATTGAAACTGACCAAATGAAAAGTTGTTAGAAATATGCATCAATTTTAATTGACAAAAATAAAAATTTGTTACATGCATTTGATAAAATAGAAAAGTTGTTAAATATGGATATTTTTTACAAGTATCGAAAAAGAAAAGATGTAAAAGACATATATTACAACAAGCAAAGTAAAAGTGTTGTTGAAGATAAGTTTATTACAACGGTTAACATGCATTTGATAAGCAGTTAACATACATTAACTATTAAAAATAAATTACTACTTATTAAATATTAATTATTTAATAATAATTAATAAACATTATTGATTCGTAAGTTTATTATTAATTATTATTAAATATTAATATAATTAGTTATTAAACATAGATATTATAAACACGAAGTTTGTAATAGACATCTATTACAACTAACAAAATGAAAACTTGTTAAAAATACGTTTATTTACAACTTTAGGGAATTGACGGTTGTAAAAAACATTTATTACAACGGTGCTTTTACCACCGTTCTAAAATTAAAAGTTGTAATATGGTGTTTTTGTTGTAGTGCAATTTCAAGACAAGACATCTCTTACAGTGTTAATAAAATGAGTCAATACTGCAATGTCCTACAGATGATCAGTGGAAAGCAGTAAAAAAGATACTTTGATATTTAAGAGGAATTGTCAATCATGGACTGATAATTAAGACAAGCAACTCACTAAATATCAATGCATATATTGATGTTGACTAGGAAACCGAGCATGATGATCGAAAGTCAACATCAGGATACCGTATTCTCTTGGGAAAAAAATCCAATATTGTGGTGTGCAAAGAAACATAATACAGTATCTCATTCGAGCACAGTAGCTGAGTTTAGAAGTGTAGCAAGTTGTGCAGCAGAAATTTTGTGGGTGCAATCACTATTAGATGAACTACAAATCAAAACCGAAAAGAAAGCTAGCATATGGTGTGACAATGTAAGTACGATTGCCCTCACAACCGATCCAATTCTACACTCCAAAACTAAACATATCGAGTTTGATTTGTACTTCCTCGAACAAGTCATCAAAGAGAAAAAATGAGAATAGGATACATACCATCTACACACCAAAAGGCGAATATACTCACTAAGCCGCTTTCAAAATCAAGCTTTACCAAGATCAGACATGAGCTAAACGTGGATGAGGAGAAAGAACTTGAGATCCCTTATTCTTGCCTATCTTCTAGAACAAAATCTCTGTTTCCTTTCTCTCACTTAAAGTTTGTTGTTAGCTTGGCATCTCGAGCTCAAATCTTGTGGAAATCGCTTTCATTCAACGATTATTGATGGTGTCGGTTGCAACCCTAATTTTGGTAATTAGATTTGAGGGGGGGGGGAGTAAGAAATAACAGATAAATATCTTGCCGCATATCGGGATGATTTCTTTCCGCATATCAAGATGATTTCTTTACCGTTATTTCACATTCCTATTTTCCTTCGTTCTCTGTCTGATGTCATAAATACAAGTCCATACCTATGTATTATGTATTCAACAATGTATTAAAAGATTTGAATAAGACATAATGCCGAAATAATAAAAACATTACCAACTTCATTTTCTGTTGCATCACTGCAAGATTTCAAAATAAACCTAATCGGGTGCTTATGCGATGTAAAAGACGATCGACATCCAAACCTACTCGGGTACCTTTAAAAACCAATATATACCAAAGAAAAGTGGAGAAGTTAAGTTTGATATCAAGGTTACAATGTATAAAATGATATTTAATATAACACCATAATGATATCAAGATTACAACGTGCAAAATAATTATTGTGTATAACGGTTTAACTTTGAAATCCACTAGCGTGATTAAAAAATGTAAAATGATAATATAATCTAGCAATTTTGTACAAGATCCAATAGCATGTTTGTGATATATAAGAAATTTAGTTTTATATGACATTTTAATTATGAAATCCACTTTAACATTTATAATGTAACATCCCGCATTTTTATCGGTTTGTATTTGAATATTTAAACCAGTTAAATATTGAATTCGTAATATAAGTGGAATTATATATAGATTAAAACGAAGCTAAACGTATAAAAATATATATTAAATATAACCGAGCCCGTAATATCGCGGCAGTTCGTAATTTAACGTTCTGAACTTCAACTGAGCGTATAGGATCCGTTATTAGTCGGATTTCATCGAAACAAGAAACGTTGGAATCTGTTAAACAGTATTTTTCTAATGGAAGTGAAAAATCGAAATTTCGGATTATATATTGTAAGTTATGTCCAAGTTAAATATTCAGAATAGCAGCGGCATATTCATTTATGGTCATAACGGTTATTTAAATATATTTAAATATCGGATTTGAATTTGGACAAGATTCTTTTGAGACGTAGTGATAATTTAAATTTTAGAATTTTACTGTAATTTTTAATTAATTAAATACGCAACTTTTTATTAGGAGTATTTTGCACTCTATATCAATATTTTGGGGTTTCACAATATAAGTTAACCTACCGATATTATTATATTTTTGGGATCGTGGCACCTCGCTGGACACAACCGTATTTTTATTTTTGTCATTAGCAGCTCGGTTGTAAATATAGTTTTGTGTAATGGGGCATACAAACTTTATAATCTAAAAACATATGACTGTCATATAACTATCCACACCCTTTCATTTCATTATTTCCCTAAATCTGACCCTCCCCGAGTACACTTTACCAATAAATCCTTAAGTATGAAGCCATATGTTGGAAAGAAAACATCACCATCAAGTCTAAGAATAGCTCAGAACCCAATATAATTATTTCGGCACCTCAGCTCATGTCCCTTCCTATGAACGACTGCCTGTACTATTTTATTTAGCAAAACAGTTAAAGCTAAATTCAATTCTTTTCTATTTTTCCTTGGCAACCAAGGAAAACAGTACGCTACCTACAAAAGAAATTACCTGTCTTGTACTCTTGAAGCTGACTTAAGAAGCTATCCAAGCATGCCTACATTAAAAATACCATTGCCTACCTATATTACCCTAATACTTAACGCCTAAGGTATGAAAAAGGTTTGAAAACTTAACAACTAAGTTTATAGTCTACATACCAACCTACCTCGCTATAGGAGAAACATCAGACTAAAGCATGAAGCCAGCCACCCATGCTTTCATTAATATGAACGTGCCTACCTATACCTACCATGTACAAATACCTTAACGATTAAGTCTCTTAACTTTATAAATACACAGTGACGCGGACGTGAATTGAAGGGTGATGAGATATTACGGGTTTGGCCATGAAAACAGTAGGAGTCGTGAGGTGCTGAAGTTGTTATTTGGAGAAGGACACAAACGTACGAGGTGGTGGATAGGCCGATATTTAAGGCCAAATAAATAGAAAAAGAGAAAAACGTAAAAGGGAAATGGTGTGTACAGGGGAAGTGGAACTTGTGCACGTATGTTTGTCAGCAGAGGAAGTATACAAAAATGGCATGAGAGTTTATGTCCATAAAGTAGAGATGAAGGCGCTTTTTGTTGTGAAGGCGGATGATGGTTTTAACGGTGGAGTTGGCTTTTGATTTAGCGAAGGAACTAAGGAGATGCAAACATTTTGAAGTGTTTAGTCGGGGATAAGGAAGAAAGGAGGGCAAACGTAAGGCGGTTGCATGGATGGGGAAGAACCGTGTATACGAGGGAAGCTTGTTGTTGGTACGCGCGTGAATTAACAGTGAATGGAGCAGCGGATTTATCAGTTCGTAAATGGAAGGAGATGTCACTGTGTAACACGGAGATTGGAGCGTTTCAGAGCACGTTGGAATGTGAGGCAGAATAAAACGCCTGGTTTAATTGACTGACGCAAATCGTTATTTAACGGTTAATGCACAAAGATGAGTAAATTCACTAACTCTAATCTATTTTAAAATATTGTAATTATATTTTGATATTGGTTGAATGCTGCGTAATGGTCATAGATTACAATTAAAGTGGTTGATATATATATATATATATATATATATATATATATATATATATCGTAGCATATGTACACATCATTGGTTGGATACTGATTCCATCAATTAAAATATTCCTGAGGATGGAATTAGTGTTAATTGTGTTGACTAACATCTGTGGATGCAGGAAACCGGTTGGAGGAATCCAACCGGATTCCTCAATATTTATATGTACTGTTTGTTTTATATAATTTATATATGCACTGTTTAAACCCAAACGACATTTAAACCCTGTGTGGATATTGATATTGAATGGAAATTCCACGTTATTTTGATTTAATCAATAGACGATATTGATTAAGGAAGTGGCAGCAGAAGACCGTGAATTCATCTTTTTGTTAAGACGTTGAATTGTTGCCAGACGAATCAACGAAGTTAAATTATAAAAATTATATTTTTATAATTAAAGCGAAGTTAAAAATTATAATAGAAGTTCTATTATAAACATTCTGTAGTTAGTTTTTATAAAGTAAATATAAACGATTGTTTGACATTTAAATATGTTTATAAAGTTGTAATTATCCTGCGAGTAAATATTTGATAATTATTTTAAGACAATCAGGTTAAAGAATATTATTGGATTAATTATATTAATCTAATGAAGAGAAGTAATTAAATCAGTTAACGATTTGACTGATGGTTTGAAGTTGATTAAGTCAACTGTTTTATTAGAAATTCATTATTAGATTAATTGGCCTTAAATTCATCCAATGAAAATAGCTTAGAAATAAATCGATCAAAATTAATAAGATTTCTTATTAATTATTATTAATTAACGAAGGATTATTGAACTAATATAATTAGTTATTTTAGATGAAGTAAACTGTTTTACTTCAGCAATGATGAAGTAAAATATTATTTAATTATTAAATAATTGTTTCTTAAATAGATCTCATTTAAGACATTATTGAGTTGGTGATAAGATGTTACATGCATTAAGAACAATGATTCAAATAAAAGTAAAGTGTGAGAAGACAAAGAACGTAAATGGATTTTAGTAAAAGAAGTTATAAATATAATTGTATAATGAAGACAAGCGAAGAGTTAATGTTTAATATAAATAATTGTAAACAACTGAGTTTTCTGAATAAGGATATGGCGTCGTAAAACCATATTCAAATTAAGCAAGAAACACGGGTGAATGAATATTATAGGTAATAAGGAGTTTAGAGTACGGGCTTATATCCATTCTAAGATGAGAACGTTGTCGATCAAGGTCTGAGAGGTAAATAAAATACCCTAACTTGAACGGCTTCAATATTATTGAGGGATGGTATTAGTTTGTAACGGACATAGACGTCGAGATTAATTATAAAGGGGAATATGGCAGCGTATGACATTAGTTATAAAAGGGGGAATATTACAGCGCATTGCATTAGTTATAAAAGGGGGAATATTACAGCGTATTGCAAGTTTTTAAAACTATAACGATAAATTAACGTTGTTAACCAAGCTTAAGCATGATTATTATATATAACACTATTCCCTAGAAAGGTTTGAAATTCACTTATCCCAAGTGATAAGAGAATAATTATGTTTTTCCCGAAGAAGTGTAAATGAATTATACGGAGTTGGAAGTAGAAGTAAATAATTGAGATATGATATATATTACCCGTACCGAAGGGAACTCTTTAAAATATGGGAATGTGATAAAAACATTTGAGTTTATATAACATGTCATTCGACATTGTTCTGGATCATATAAGAAATGGTAATTGAATATTGAACAAATAATATATATTGTTATATCCGAACTAAAGGAAGGCTAAACAAATTTTAATCAAACAGGAAGTCGACATTCAGTTATAATGGTATTTATTATCTAAATAAAGAATTATTTGATAAGCGAAATCAAATTTCTATAAGAAACAAATGTGCACATTTCAAAGTGAATAAGGTTTTAAAAAGCAAATGTTTGCAGATTAAGTAGTTAAAATGGAAATTGGAAATGTTTTCCAATATAAATAACGTATATCTTCTAATATACCGGAAATAAGAAATGTGAAAGGATGAGAATGTTTTTCGAACATTAACAATATATATATCTAGAATATGGGAGAATAAAGGTTTATAATAACTGGAAATGCTTTCCAAGAAATGTAAAGGGCTAAACGGGTTTTGGAAAATATCTGGGAAGATATGGAAAATTGGGAAAGTAATGTTAAATAAAATGGCCAGTGATTTGTTTGATGCTTAGTGTAATTTGAATGGATGATTCCTTTTACTTCGATAGTTAAATAACCGACTATCAAAGTGTTTTGACCATCATTGTCAATACGGAGAGACCGGTTGGATTTATTATCCGAAAACCACTCCGTATATGCATAAGCACTACGAATTAGATTATGCTGAAGATAATTGAAGACGGAGTAAAATACAAGGGTCATTTTGTTTCAGAAGGGTGTTTTCTGTTTGTCCAGTCCTAGGACAACTTGTATGGACGAATGTCTGACAGAGTATTCCTTACAGATCACATAAGACGATCTGTTCAAGTATTATGTCTGGTGGCGGAGGAATTCGTTTCTCTTAGCCTTTATACCCATAATATTTTTGGGAAGATCAACTAGTGATTTGACGGGTTTGACGATGTGGCATTCAAAGTGAACGGTGACCAGATGTTCTAAAAAGATTAACGTAGCCTCAAGCCTCACAACCAGGAAATGACAAAAATCGGGCAGGCAGCATGGCTAGGTGGGTCATTCCCAAGCAGGGTATATTTGTCACCAATCTTGAGAAAATTCATTATTTATTCTTCTTTCGATTCTGTATCTTACGGATTACGGTTAGAGGGCCAACAACCGTGGGTGACAATATATTCGATACACTCAAGCTAAATGAGTGGTCGGTCATGTGTGGGTCGGGTTGCAAGATGTTCTTTTTGAACCCAACGTATCCCCTCTAGAGTACACTGATCGGAAGGTGGTCCCATACCTTGTCATAGTTGGAATCCAATCTCCAATAAGCGCCCTGCGGTTTTTGATTTTATACTATGTATGTGGAGCGTGAGATGCAAGCGTTCTGCTATTTGGTTATTTATTTGATTAGACATTATTATAATATCACTGGATTTTGATATCAAAAATGGTTTGGTTATAGTATGGCAAAAACCATCCGTGTTTATGTGTGGGCTGGTCTTACTATTACCTTTTCTTTTAAAGGATTTTTTCAAAGTTAAACAATATGGTTGGAGTTTACTCACACCAGTCCCATGCTGACCCAGAGTTTATTTTGTTTGTGTTTTCCTAAACTCTTGGGTGCCCAAATTTGTACAGGCAGTCAAGTGTTTCAGGCTTTTATAGATACTCATGAAGGAGCTGAAGCAGGAGACCTCACCATTAGTTATTTACAGTTATTTCCGCTATGATGTATATATGTTGATCTCTGATAGTGGTATGTATATATGGTACAGAAATTTGTATTTCAAAAGTTATGTTATATAATATATGTTATTCGTTCCGCTGTGAGATTCGTGTTTACTCTGATTCTGATGTTCTTCTTAATCTTCTATTCTATTAGTTCCATCTTATCTTTCTCATCTTCTTATTTCTTTCTATTAAAGATCTGTATTTTCGTGCACTTTGAGTTGAATGTGTAGGATACTAGTCAGCGCAAATTGGTACGGATTTACGGACCTTTACATATAATATCAAAAATGACAGATCTACTAGCATATCTATGATATTTGAAATGATAATCACTTGTGACATTTTAGTTACAAAGTATATTCGATTGAACATATTCATGTACTATTTTGATCGAATATTACATTTGATAATCTATTTTTCATTTATATCGTTCGATATGATATTGCGTTTAGATATCTGATTCGATGCCTTTTGATCCAGGGCCGATCCTAGGCTTGGGCTAGCCAGACGACGGCCCCGGGGCCAATCCGTTGGAAGGGCTCAAATTCTTTATCTTTACTAATGTTCCATTGGCACTTATGAAATAAAAATTTGACGATTATATACTATCAAGCAAGTGGTTGAGTGGAAGCGTTGTTTCTCTTCCATCTAATCGGCCAGGATTTGACTCTTGCTAGCAACATCCTTGCATTTTGGAACCCGTTTGTCCTGGGCACTGAATACCAAATTTTTTCTTTTCAACTTATTTGCCTAAGGCCCAAAGTTGCATTGGGTTGGGCCTGTTTTGATCACCCATACAACTTTCCTGCGTCACGATTACGTTATCAAATTCCATTTTTAATTCATATTTAGCATTAAATTAAATTAGTATTCTCCATTAATAAAATAAGTTTTAAGGTTTAAATTAAGAAAGATTAGAATGTTAATCAAATCGACTGTTAGATAGTTTGCTTACTATCACTTGTCAAAATCAATTTTCCGAAGCCAAATAAACATGGAACATGTCTATAGTATATCTCCTTAAAACTCTTCAATCTAATTCACTTGATTCTCTGCATTTTATCTACTTAGACCTCTTTAATTTTAAATATCCTCTATCACATTATTTTTTGATGTTCAATAGGATTAATAATAAATTTTTTTTATTTTTTTTATTTGCATCTAGCAGTTCTCATTACTCTTCAATCTGATGGTAATGTTGCGTCTAGCAGTTCTCCTTATTTGCATGTAAGTCCCCCATCCCATATTATCTTGCCACCCCCGCCATTTCATCCTCTTTGGCACAAACTACTTCATCACTTAGTACTTCGGCTCAAACTACTTCTTCACCTAGTACTTTAGCGCAATCTAAAACAGCTTCTAAGAATGCCAAGACGCGTGCTCGGAAGAAAAAGGCTGTTGAAAGTGTAGATGATAATCTGGATGACGGTATTGATTACTCACTTGAGGATTTTTTTACCAAATTCCATGAAATTTCCTCCTCGTCATACAAGGAGTAACTCGATTTGAAATGATGTACATTCTAGTGTTTCTGTACAGTATTATGGAAGAATTTTGCAGCGGGATGTACGTTTTGATAGGTTGAGTGTTAGGGAGCTTTGTACAGATTTTAGTTACTTCTGATATATAGCAAATGGATACTTGCATTTTTGGCTGTTAATGGTTCTGTCCTTGACTTAAATCATCATTGGGGTTTTGGCAATTTGGTTGGTGTACAGGTGTTTGGCAAGTTGGTCAAGGAGCCTGTTCGTATGGAATCTTTGATGACATGCAGGGTTGAGTTTTTTCTGGTTTAATTGTATATATGTTGATGTTTTTTTTTCTCAATTCTGTTTGTTCAGTGTCACTGAGTGTGTTGTAATTTTGTCTGTGGAGGAATGTATATTTTGTAATTGAATTAGAGTGAATAAAGAATAAATTTACCTTTCAAAAAAAAAAAAAAGTTTTTTTTTTAATTTCTAAATTATGCAATTTAATGATTGGTTCCAAATCGTTGTGCAGTACTAATATTAGAATTTTTATTTATAGGTTTAAAAGAAGACTATTTATTTTGTTCTTCATAACAATTTTAAGATAAATTAAAATTGTAACTTCACTTAATTAAAATTGGAGTTTGGATAAATTTACCCTTTTAATTTAGCTTTTTGCTTTATACTAATTTACCCAGCGGCCAAACAATGACATGTCACGACTGTAATTATTATTTCAATCACCGCCGAATACGGTCACATATTTCGCCTTCTAGTTGATCAATCTATCTAGCCGAGTACCCACTCTAGAGGACGGAGGAAAAAAAAATGGAAGAGGGAAAAGGATCAGCTTCTATTATCGGTGGATGCGACGTCACAAATGATGACGACGTGTCTGAGAACATAGTCTCCGACATACTTCAGGTATGTGCCTTCTCCGTTTATCTTGCATGTCAAATGTTTGACTTAATGATCGCAGAGCGTGTTCCGTTTTGTAACGAAAGATCTGTTCATCTACCACTACTTTTGGTTTTAATAACTATGCGTTTATGATCAGTTCTAAGTTTTTTTCCACAGGGAGAATCACTAAATTGTTGCTTTGGCTTTTATTTTGAGAACCCTGTTTGATTTGGAGCTTCACAGCATTCCCCTAAAAATACACAACCTTGTTTTTTTTACCCAAGCTTCTAATCTGGTACCATGGATTGAATATCATACATTAATAATGTAAAACGATTTATTTAATCTATAACCGTACATTGATGATTTTGAGTGATGGAACTGCCAATTTTGATGTTGTATACATTGTTTGTCCATATTGTTGTGTTTCTTTTTTGTCATTTGAGTATCATAATGAATGTATATTCTTCATATAACTTTAGAATCTTGTCTGTTCATTGATTGGAATCTAAATTTGTTGAGTTAAATCAATTACTGATCGCTTTATTTTATGAGGCTCAATAAAGTGTCTTTTGAACAACGCTTCTGAAACTGAAGGATTTCAGAGAAAATTTCAAATTTTCGGGTAGCTTGTGTTAACATTGCAAAGAAATACTAATATATATCATATACTTGCTTAGTTATATAAGCTTACAGTTTACTATGCTAAACATTGGTTGCATAAACCAATAACCCCATACAACTAATTAATTGGCGCGTGTCCTTCGGATCACATTTGTTGCATTTTAAAGGAATACTGAAGCAATTTTGAAGAGAAGAAGAGGGGGAAGAAGTGAAAACAGCAAGGCAAGGAGTGGAGGTTAGAATAAAATGTAAGGAAAAAAAACTAAGAAATATAATGAGGGATAGACTTTTTTGTGAATGATTGCTTGAGTTTTTCGATTCATCAAGTAGTCTTATATACCAGCTAATTCAGTAGCAGGTCATAAGTTGTAACCAATACTGCACTCAAAAGAAAAACATACTTCTTATAACAAAACAAACAATAGAAGTGAAACTTCTTTGGCCATAAGTTGTAACCAATACTGCACGTCAATCCAAATATTGAGCTGGCGCCTTCAATACACATTTTGGCCTATGTGCTTCAACCATCACTTGTTATTGTGTGCGTGGACACCATTAGATTTGGGCACTTGTGTATGCATGTTGGGTGCATATTTATGTGTACCAGCAGATTGTGCAAGTTTATGCATATTACATTGCTCACTCCAATAGTTAAACATGGAAATGTTACAATTCACGGCTTCAGAAGAACTATGACTATAATGAGAAACAAACAAAACCAGCACCATATTTTACTTTCTTTGAAAATGTAATGAGCCTGGCCCTAACCGTTGTATTTACATTTTGTTTTGCCTGAGGCCTGTATACGAAAGTCTATAAATACATGCCGTGTGTACATTTCAGTATTATCAATAATACTCTTTCACTTTTCTCTCAGACTTCATCAAATACAAATCTATCTCAAATCTTTATATGGTATCAGAGCTTAGAATCGCTTAACAACAAACAAATTCCTGATTATCAACCGAGGTATTTCTGTCTATTGACAAAATATTCATCAGCGTATTATCATCATTTGGATTCCTCCCATCTGAGATAAGTTTTTTATCTCATCATTTGAGACTTGTGGCCTGATTTGTGAAGCTATGCCTCACCATGTCAGAAACGGGTTGCATTAAGCTTGGTGCATAAATTACTGAAATTCTTTGAATACCGATCAAGAAAATAAAGAAAAGCATCACAGCTGAAGTAAAGTGTCATATCAGGAGGCTTCTCAGAAAGGATATTAAAGAAAAAGATTCAAAAATCATCATAAAAGTCTCAAGATTGCATCAAAACTCACCTGAAACATCTTTTCAAGAAAATTCTCAATTCAAAGTACCAAATGCTCAGTATTTCATACCTTCTTTACTGCTAAGTGTTCATCATTGTTATCCTCATGGCCGAAGACAACAATTCCACCACTGCAGCACCCAATCCACCTGCAAATCAGAGTCGGACAACATAAAACAGTCAGACTACACCCAATGTCGAATCTCTGATTAAAACTCGTATTAACCCACAAATCCAATTGATCACAAATCATGTTGAAGAAAATAACTACTTGCTTTGGAAACTGCAAGTAGAGACTGCAATTTAGGGGTATGGGCTCGAAGAATACATTCTTGGAACCATTCATGTTCCTTCTAAATTCATAAGTGATGCAGATAACAGAGTTGTTAGTAATGAAGAATTTGTTAAATATCATATGCAAGACAGATTAATCTGTGCCTGACTGCTGTCATCAATTTGTGAAAAGATTCTATCACAAGTCATAGGGTGTAAAACAACTAATAAAATCTGGACAGCGATAGAAAAATCATTCAATGCCCAATCCTCAGCCAAAGTCATGTTCTATAGAAATCAGTTACAAACCTCAAGAAAAGACAATCTATTCATGAGAGAATATTTGGCTAAAGTAAAAAATACAAGTGATCATCTTGAGGCAGTAGAACAAAAAATTGGTGAATCTTAGCATATTCTTACAATTCTAAATGGTCTTAGTGAGGAATATGAATCTGTGGTGGCAGTCATCTTATCTCAAAAAGTTGTATGTTTTATGGAAGATGCATACTCTATCTTACTTGCTCATGCAGCAAGAATTGAAACTAGAAGGTCTTAGGTAAATAAACTGTCAACTTTGTTGAAATGAAGAACAAGAATCAAAATACAGATGGACAGTCTACTTAAAGAGGAGGTTACTCCAACAGAAGTAGAGGAAGAGGAATGTGGAGTAATAGCAATAACAAACCTAAGTGTCAGATATGTGAAAATGTGGGATACACTGCTGTGAAGTGTTACTTTAGATTTAACTCAAATTATGTTGCCGGTCAAAATCAGAACAATCAAAGAAAACCAAATCCTATCGCTAATATGGCACAAATAGAAACTGACAATCTGAACAACAATTCAAGAAACAGTCGGACATGCCAAAGTGATGAAACAGGTGATGACAACTGGAATCCTGATTCAAGTGAAACTATTCACATTACCAATAATCTCAACGATCTTAATCTTGGTCAAAGGGAATGTAAATGTATGAATACTTTGCACATGGGTAACGGTAGTAGTGTAAATATTACACATATTGGCTTTGGCAACATCAAAGGTAAAAAGCAATTATATCTCAACAATTTACTTATGCTACTCAAATAAAAAAGAATCTACTCGGTGTTTCACAGTTTGCTAAAGACAATAGTGTGTACTTTGAGTTTCATTCTCATCATTGCTTAGTTAAAGATTTATTAACTAATAAAATCATCTTGCGGGGTGAAACATACAAAAGACTGTATAAGTTTATTGTTGTCAACTTTGCAAGCAGTGAAAAGAGGAGCAACTCCTACTACCCATCTGAAATTAACGAAACCAGTGTGTTTGATCTATGACATGTAAAACTTGGATACCCTAATGTGAATGTTGTTAAGAAAGCATTATCTGCCAGTAATATCTCTTATGATAATAAATATTTCTATGCAATATGTTTGCACTTACTGTCAAATGGGTAAAAACCATAAATTACCCTTTTCTAACTCTCAAACCATTTATAAAAAACCTGAATTACTCGCTACTGACCTATGAGGTCCAACACCAATAAATTCTAATTATGGTTTTAATTATTATATATCTTTTGTTGATTCTTACACTAGATACAATTGGATATATTTCATGAAAACCAAATCTGAAACTGCAGGGCAGTTATTCATTCTACTAATCAAGCTGAAAAGCAAACAGGGGAACATTTGAAAATTCTACAAACTGATGGAGGTACTGAATTCAAACATCCGCATGATTTCTTTCAAAAGAAAGGCATCATTCACAGGTTAAGTTGTCCATATACTTCTGAGCAAAATGTATTAGTAGAGAGGAAACATAGACATATTGTTGAAAGTGAGCTTACACTATTAACATAGGGTCATTTATCTATGAAATTTTAGCCAGATACTTTCAGCACTTAGCATATTTGATAAACAGATTACCAACCAAAGTGCTGAATAATAATGGTCCTCTAGAAATGCTATACAATATGTCCAACCTGATTACAAACGGTTAAGAGTATATGGATGTCTATCTTATCCTTATTTATGGACCTACAATGCTCATAAATTAAGTTTAAGATCTTCACCATGTACTTTTATAAGGTATGCTAGTGATCGAAAAGGCTATAAGTGCCTTGATGAGAAAGATAAAGTATTTATCATTAGACATGTTGTATTTAATGAGAAAGTATTTCCATTTCACAGTGCAGAAATTACTACTACTCAAAAAATGTACACCATAAAAAATCCTATTCCAGGCATATCTCTATATTCTGATATACAAACTGAAGGTTCAGGCGATGGTTGCTCACACTCTCAACAAAGTTCTATGCCTGAATCAAACAATGAGCAGTCTGAACCATCCAATCAACCCATTGAAAGCCAAACACAACATGAAAACTTGTCATGTGACTCAAATCCAAAAGTCAGTAGTGATCAATTAAACATCCGACAAGACAACACAAGGAGTCATGAACAACAAATAGAACAACCACACACTGGTCATCCAATGATCACGAGATCAAAGAGGGGCATTTTAACTCAAAGCCTATACAACTACCAACAATTCTGATGAACCAGTTAACTACAAGCAAGCTATCAACAATAACAATTGGAAACAAGCCATGGATGAAGAGTATCAGACACTGATCAATAACAAAACCTGGACACTTCTTAATGCACCAAAGAACTAAAACATTGTTGACAGTAAATGGACATTCAGATTAAAAAGAAATGCAGATGGATCTATATGCAGATATAAGGCTAGACTGGTGGCAAAAGGATACACACAACAATATGCTTTTGACTTTGAAGAAATCTTTTCTCTAGTTGTCAAGCTAACTACAGTAAGAATAGTTCTTACCATAGCATTGCATAACAACTAGAGAATTCAACAACTAGATGTCAACAATGTCTTTCTGATTGGTGACATAAAAGAAGAAGTGTATATGAATCAGCCACAAGGATATCAGAAAGACAAAGAGCTTGTGTGCAAGCTAAACAAAGCAATATATGGACTCAAACAAGCTCTTAAAGTTTAGTTTGATAAATTGAAACTTACTTCAACAAAATTATAGTTTCAATCTACCAAATCAAACCACTCATTATTCATTAAAATTACCGAAACTGTAGTTATATATGTGCTGATATATGTTAATGATTTAATTATTACATGAAACAGTGAGGTAGAAATAAGAAAGCTCATCCAATTGTTAGATAAGCAATTCTCTGTCAAAGACTTGGGTGAACTCAATTATTTTCTGGGTACTGAAGTAACAAAGGCGTCTCAATCAGAAATATTTTTAAGCCAAAAGAAGTACATCAATGAAATATTGGCTGGGGAAACATAGATGCTGCTAATGCCTTGCCTACATCCAGGACTACAAGTCATCAATTATCAAAACATAGGAGGGGGATATAAACAATGTTAAACAATACAGAAGTCTAGTGTGAGCATTACAGTATGCTACTATTACTAGACTTGAAATTGCATACTGTTAACAAAATTTCTCAATTCATGCAGGAGCCTAAAGAAGAACACTGGAAGGCCATGAAGAGAATTATGAGATATCTAAAGGGAACAATTGACTTTGGCCTACATTTCAAGACATGCAAGCAATTAATTATAATTGGATACAGTGATGCAGACTGGGCTACATACCCTGATGACAAAAGATCAATCTCAGGATACTGCATTAACTTAGGAAATAATCATATTTCTTGGTGTGCAAAGAAACAACCTACTGTTTATAGAACTAATACTGAAGCAGAGTTCAGAAGTATTGCTAATGCTACTGCTGAAATCATGTGTGTGCAATCACTACTTAGTGAGCTAAAGATTACAATTCAAAGACCACCAACGGTCCAACACTATGGTGTGATAATTTAAGTGTAGTATCACTCTCATCAAATTTAGTATTTTATTTAAGGACAAAGCATATGGAAACTAACTTATACTTTGTTCGTGAGCAAGTTATCAAAGGAAAGCTACTTATAAATCATGTTCCAACAACACATCAAATTGCAGATATACTCACTAAGCCGCTATCAAGTAAGAGTTTTACCAGACTCATATCTGAGCTCAAAGTTATAAAAAGGTTAGACCTTGATGAAAGCACGAAGCAGTCAAGTCCAGATCTGAAGCTCAAAGCATTGGTTCCAATAGCTCCATAAACCCTAATGGGAAACCAAAAGCTGCTTCAATCTCAAGATCTAATGGAGCCAAGCCAAAGCACTACGATGACTTATCTTCATCCTCTTAGGGAGGACAAAGACAATCATCAGCAAATCTGAAGTGTAAAGATACTCATACTCGAGACAAGTATAAGTATTCGTATATGTATTCAAGTTCGAATCCTCGCCATCAATAACCACGAGAGATTAATTGAGGCTGATTCGAGCTGATTTCATGGAGTTTTAATCAATATTTTCTAAAGATTTTGTCATGATGGCTGAAGTTTGGAAACCTAGCTTTCGTTTATGTGGGAGTATAATGAGAAACAAACGAAACCAACACCATTTTTTACTTTCTTTGCAAATGTAATGGGCCTGACCCAAACCGTTGTATGTATATTTTGTTTTGCATGAGGCCTGTATACATAGTGTGGTGCTAAGAGTAGGGATGAGCAATATTCGGTTCAAACCGAATTAACCGACCAAACCGGTTCATTTCGGTCGGTTCGGTTCGGTTTTAAAACTAAATCGGTTTGGAAAATTAATTTTTTCTGGTTACCGGTTTAACCGAATTAACCGAACTTTTAATTTATTATTTAATTTTACAATATTGTAGTGCTTTATATAACTAGTTTAGCTATATAATACAAAGATATTTGTTGCAAATAGATTAAATCTTATCATAAAGATAAATTTTACTATGTAAAATTTCTCCAAACATGAATTTATGTTTTAGCTTGAGTGAATTCATCATTTGAAACTTAATACATTCTTCATGTTCGGTTCAATCGGCTACCGACCGAATTAATCGAAATTAATTCGGTTCGGACCGGTTCGGTTTGGAAAAAAATCGTTTTCAATTCGGTTTGAGTTTTTTTAGCTTCAAACAAACCGAACCGACCGAACGCTCACCCCTAGCTAAGAGCTCCTCAACATGTTCTTTCTAATACCACAGTTAAAAATGTAAAACTCATTAAATTTTGTGTGTTTTTTAATACCACGTACCTCTCCATTCTAATTTCTCACTCAACCATTATTCACCGAACTAATCACGTACTTAGCCCTAATCTGAAAACTCTAATCTCTCTTACGCAATTGAATCGTTGTCTTATTCACCATTCCCGCGGCAAATTCGAATACGGTAATCTCTCTTACGCAACAATTGTTTGGTAATCTGAAAACCCTAATAGTTATCCTTTGTGGTATCTTTGTGACTGAATTTCCATAGGGAGAAATACTGAAAACTGCGATGTGAAAATAAAAATAGTTATAGGTGAACTACTTATTTTAATAACATCACGATTAGATTAGCTAATATTGTATACATGCATGCATATTCAATCAAAGATTGCACAGTACTGTGGTAGGTGTGGTTAACAGTATGGACGACAAACAAGAACCGTGAACATAAATATATTGCGGTGTTTAAAGGCCGACCAGTGGAAAATTCTACAGTGATTAAGGACCGAACAGAGCACGAAAAGGCAGATGTTTTATTCACAGTTTGAACAACATATAATAACCAAACTAGGAGGCAACGTGCGGTATATAGTGACCGAACAGGGAGGCAAACAAATATTAGCTTTGTTATGACATCTCTTCGGTGGTTACGCTCCGTGTGACATTGAATAATTCGACGTACCACCACCGAGAGGAATAAAGAAAAGAGTCTGATGTTTTCAACAATGGTGATTTAAAGCCGAACAGATCAAACTACCATGGTTTATAATAACCGAACAGTGTACAATCTAGACAAAATGACTGGTGAAGTGAGGCACGATGTTCAACGACCGATCAGAACAAATACATACAATTATTGATAATAGAACAATTTTCTTTTGCTTTCTTCCTGCTCGATTGTGACTCAATTTTCTTGCCTCTTTTCGTCATCGTTTGAGTCGAACATTTTTTTGCAGATTGAGTTTAACTTAGGGTTTTCGAAGGCAATGACAACGAGATGGAGAAATATGAGAAATATGATGGTAGCCTCTATTTTTAATTGTTTGGTATTAGAAAAAGGAGAATATATTATTTTGTATTATTTTTTAGTTGTGGTATTAGGAAGAACATATTGGGGTGCTTTTAGCACCACACTATACAAAAGTATATAAAAACAGGTCTTGTGTACATTTCAAGGTTTGAAAGTTCGGTCGGCACGTCGGAATTCCGGCCAATCCGGTCCGGTTCTGGTCCGGTTCCGGCGTTGACCGAACCGGAATTCACTTCCAAACCCGGTTCCGTTTTGAGGCCTGAAATCAAAGTGTAAAAAATCGATTGGAAGTAGTTTTGGCGCAGAAAAAGAAGAGAGACTCGATTCAAGCACGAAATGGATATGAAAGTAGTTTGGAATTTGAATTGAAGCTTTAGTAGTTGGATCACGAACTTCAAACATTCTGGATTTAGAAGCGAAACACTCGGATCTAAGATGACGAAGATATATCTATAAGCAGACAACAACCTTTTTTTTTCTTTCAATTTAGGGTTTACTGTGAAAAAAGATGTGATTGGGTGCGTGATTTTGAACTTTAGTACTACAAATAAATTGGTTTGGGCTTCATTTTTAAGGAATCAAATTTCTTTATGGGCTTCTTGTCCGCTTATATATTTTTTCCGACTGCTTTACTGTTGTGCAATCCTAGTAAGTCACTGCAAATTGTTTCAGACATATTTAGAAGTGGAGTGTATGTGAAATATTTTTTGAACTTGTAATAAAATCCAAAACTGGAAATAGAACGGAACTTCCGGAATTTCCGGACCGGAACAGGAATTCAAAAAATATCATATGACCGAAACGGAACCGAAAACCGGAATTTCAAACCTTGGTACATTTCAGTATTATCAATAATACTCTCACTTTTCTCTTAAACTTCATCAAATATGAATCTATATCAAACATGTTATTAGAGAGATATATTTAGTTAATGTATTATATTCGGTTATATATATTTCCATTATTTCTTTGTTAGCGCATATTGGGCTTATTTCCAGGAAGCCCATACGAACTGTTTGCCCATTGTTATTTAAATGTACTTCCCTCCTTTGCTTTTAACCCTAATGAATAATAGAAAGAAAGATTAATGACGTCTGACATTTACATGTTTACTTAATCTTTGCTAATTACGTGGTATCAGAGCCATCAATCGTCGGTCGTGGTAATTAGAAAGATCTGTTTGCGTTTTTATCTCCACTACTTCAATCTTATCTTTGTTGGTTAAGTTCGTGAATCATGGCGGAATCAAAGGGGGTCGATGTAATGTCGATGATGCCAAAAATTACAGATTGGAAATTGAATAGCACAAACTATCATGATTGGAGTAAAATTATTCGCTTATACATTAGGAGTATGGATGAGAACGATCACTTAATCAGTGAGCCACCTAAATCAGATTCGAAGGATAAAGAGGTTCAAAACTGGCTTCGAGAGGATGCTAGACTATTTCTACAAATTAGAAACTCTGTTGAGAACGAAGTGATTGGGTTTATTAATCATTGTGAGACGGTAAAGGAGTTGATGGAGTATTTGGAGTTTTTATATTCAGGAAAGGGTAATTTGACTCGAATGTATGATGTTTGCCAAGAATTTTATAGAGCAGAAAAGGACACGAGTCTTATGAATTATTTCATGAAGTTTAAACAAACTTACGAAGAATTTAATTTGCTATTACCAATGAGCAATGACATCAAAGTTCAACAAAAGCAAAGAGAACAGATGACCATAACGAGTTTTTAGCAGGGTTACCACGTGAATTTGAAGGAGTTAAGTCACAAATACTTGCAAGTACTGATGCTACAAGTTTACATGAGGTTTATAGTCGATTACTCAGAGCCAAAAATGGATCAAACAGTGGGAATACTAGTCTGAATCCAGGAAGCGGTGCATTTATTGGAAACAGAGGGAGCTTGTATCAAAATAATCAAGCTGATATGGTAAGAGCATGTGCTCAACAACCTGCACAAACATGGAGATCATCAAGGCCACCTAATGCTCAAGGGTGGAGACCACCAAAGCAAACAGGTAGAGCTCAAATACCACCATGGAGACTGTTAACGACATTTTTCGTTAAAATCCGGATTACAATATATATGACATGTGTTCATGGGATTTGACACCGTCATGACTCAGGGTCATCGAAGTGCATTCTGAGGCCTGTAAATCTAAGCTAGGCTGCCTTCCCCTGGGCATTAAAATTTCGACTCTAATAATTAATTATCTTACTCCTGAAGGACGGATATCGCACATATTGCACGATGATAGTGCGAATTGACCCAAAGAAGGTTATCTAGCTTGATATTGCTAGGCTTTACGAAATTAATGGGTTCCTAAATCATGAAGGTGTCACTATGGACTATGATAAGAAGAAATCAGGCTAACGTTTCCCCCGATTTCGGGGAAGAAGGCATCATGATGTTCAATAACTCTGATGATCGCTCCGCGTCGGACCAGCACAAGAGAGGGATCCGAATCACGTAGGGGTCAGGTTATACACCCTCAGATGACCTCCTTTCTCAAGGATCAGGAAACGTTAGGCTCATCTTGAGAGTGTCAATCAATCATGGCGAACCCTCAAGGCGAGGGGAAGGAGACTTCGTATTTCTGCAAAGCCCCTTCTCCGTTGCTAGGGTGCCCCGATTGATCTTCTCATCAGAAAGGTTGGTGTTAACTCACTGTTTCATCATTATGGTACAACAAGATTATCAAATCGCAAGATGTTTAAGACCCAGAATTCTTCATTTACAAATTGTAGACGTATTACAAGAATTGATGATTTGCTCCTTTAGAAGAAAAAGAACTGAATTCAGAAATCAAAAGTCCATCCCTTTTTTATGTGACTCTTGGAGTCCTATTTATAGAGAATCCGGGGTCCTTTTGTTGCTAGGCTATTGGGCCTGCATAGGCTTCTGTCGGTCATTTTTTCTCTTAGTCTCAGGCGTTTGGCTCTCGGCTGCCCTTGTGGTGCCGATTACGGTCTTTGAAGTGAAGGTCCCAGACGACCTGGACTTCTCCGAGACTGGTACGGGTTTGTTGCCGTGGCGGTTTACAGATGGTATTTGAACTCCCGATAGCAGCTTCTGGGCGTTGGCTCTCAGACGTAAGCTTTCAAATGTAGGCTTTCGGCTTTATCGTGAGTACTTAGAGGAACCTGTCCTCATGATGTACGTAGATATCTACCGGTTCGAAACCGTTGCTGGTTTAGGTACTAGGTAGATTAGTACGGTAGCCTATATCCCTGCTTAGGTCTTGGTTTAGCCTTTCGGTGGAATTTTTGGGATGGTTTGGTTCTCCAGAAGGAGACTTCCGGTGATATCTCTGTTACTTGTAAAGGTAGTCCTTCGTCATTCATGAAGTCAATTCTCAGAAATTGGTCCTGGACAATTTTTATGTACTGGTCTGATACTCTTCTTCCTCTGGTGTGTCGGTGTTAAGCGGGTTAATCCCGATAGTCCTTCTGGGTTTCGATAAGCGGAATCTGTGCTCCCCTCTTTCCTGATCCTTGTCTTATGTTACTTTTCGTCACGGAGCTCTCTTTCGAGTAGTCCCCGTTGGATGGACCATGCCAGATGAACTTTGCCGTCGTTCTGTAGGTCTTTCTTTTTTAGGGTGCCGGTCTATGTTGCTCTCGGATTCTTCCTTCAGTGTTTAAATTCATTCAACATCCCTTCACCGTCAAATTACGCTAAGATAATTTTGGTAGTAACGTTTGCCTCCTAATGAAGTGGTGTCTTCGACTTTCCAAGTCAAGCTTCTCTTTCCAAGCTTTTTCCTATTTGTTTGCCAGTTGTCTCTCAATACTAGATTACGTCATGGATCCTGGTGAAGAGATCCACTTTCGGCGTTTATGGAGAAATGAACTGACCCAGATTCGGGCGTTGATATAAATGGAAGACCGGAAATTCCTTCTAGTAATAATAAAGAGTCGAATCCTATCCAAATTCGAGTATTTAAAGATTAAAGACCGCGAACGCTTCTGGTATCAATGACAAGTCGAATCCACCCAGATTCGGGGATTCAAAAATTAAAGACCTTGGAACCCTTCCGGTATTAATGAAGAGCCGAATCCATGTAGATTCAGGTATTTAAAGATTGAAGACCGGGATTGCTTCCAGTATCAATGACAAGTCGAATCCACCCAGACTCGGGGATTCAAAGATTGATGACCGGGAACCCTTTTGGTATTAATAAAGAGCTGAATCCACCTAGATTCAGGTATTTAAAGATTGAAGACCGGGAATCTCTTCTGGTATTATTGAAGAGCCGAATCCACCCAGATTCGGATATTTATAGATTGAAGACCGGGAATCCCTTCTGGTATTAATGAAGTGCCGAATCCATCCAGATTCGGGTATTTAGAGACTGAAGACGGGGAACCCCTTCCGGTATTAATGAAGAGCCGAATCCATCCAGATTCAGGTATTTAGATATTGAAGACCGGGAACCCCTTCCGGTATTAATGAAGAGCTGAATCCATCCAGATTCGGGTATTTAGAGACTGAAGACCGGGAACTCCTTCCGGTATTAATGAAGAGCCGAATCCACCCAGATTCAGATATTTAGATATTGAAGACCGGGAATCCCTTCCGGTATTAATGAAGAGCCGAATCCACCCAGATTTGGGTATTTAGAGACTGAAGACCGGGAACCCCTTCCGATATTAATGAAGAGCCGAATCCACCTAGATTCGGGTATTTAGAGATTGAAGACCGGGAACTCCTTCCGGTATTAATGAAGAGCCGAATCCACCCAGATTCAAGTATTTAGAGTCTGAAGACCGAGAACCCCTTCCGGTATTAATGAAGAGCCGAATCCATCCAGGTTCGGGTATTTAGAGATTGAAGGCTGGGAACCCCTTCCAGTATTAATGAAGAGCCGAATCCACCCAGATTCGGGTATTTAAAGACTGAAGACCGGGAACCCCTTTCAGTATTAATGAAGAGCCGAATCCACCCAGATTCGGGTATTTAAAGATTGAAGATCAGGAACCCCTTTCGGTATTTGTTGTTTTTGCATCCCTTTTGGATTCGATTGATGAAGCAAAGGTTGTACGTGTTTTTGAGCCTCTTCTTGGGCTTTTAACCTTAAAGCAGAGAATGTACGTGCTTTATTGGCCACTCTCTAGGCATGTGTGTCTGAAGCGCTTGGCTATCTTATCCAAGAGTAGGGCCCAAGGACTTACCTGACCTCCCTCCAGGAGGCACCTTATCCTGACCATCGTAGGCGATGATAAGGTCTTAGAAACTTAGACGGGGCCATCGTAGACACAGAACCAAGGTTTACTCTTTTGACGCTCTATACGGACCATCGTAGGTTCTGATAGAGGCTTATACGCTACCCCCTCCGAGGGGGTCCCTATTCTGACCATCGTAGGCGATTATAGGGGTTTGTGCTCCCTTCTGCGGGTAACGCGGAACATAAGCAGAGGTATGACGTACTCTTCTGCGAGTAGAGGCAGAGCGTGCTTAGTTCTAGCAGAGGCAGGGCGTACTCTTCTACGAGTAGAGACAGAGCGTGCTAATTTTAGATGCACCGCCACGACCATCTCTGGTGTGAAATGACGGCTTATGTTTTTGATGCTTTAACCCTGCCCCCTTTGGTTTGGGCATGGAGAAAGACTAACATACCATCCACCTCCAGGGGATGCCTCGCCCCGGCCAATTTGGCGATGACGAGGGATTTAATCCTTTTTTCAGCTCGACCCCTTTTGGGTCTCTCTTGAGCCACTGGAAGGGTTTCCATGCCCTTAGCTGTGTAATTATCTTTGGAGAAAAATCTTATTTCTCTTTCCTTTATCGTTGAGAAATATGGTCTTAAATGTTCCGAGTTTCATGTTCTCAGAGCAAGATCACCGTTGGGCCTGCATAGCCGATATGTTCCAGACATAACTTCTTGATGGATAATCAGGGGTCCCCAATTTGGACCGAGAGGGCCATCTGCTGGGTTCTTAGTGTTAGCCATCACTTTTCGTAGTACTAATTCACCTTTGGCGAAGGTTCTAACTCTGACCTTTAAATTGTAGTATTTCATAACCCTCCTTTGATATTCAGCGGTTCTGATTGCAGCCTCGTCTCTTAGTCCTTGTATTAAGTCTAGTGATTCCTTCCTTAACTCTTGGTTGAGGTCAAACGCATATGCTATCCTTCTATGTGACGGGGTTTCAACCTCAACCGGAAGCATAACTTCACATCCATATGTTAGGGAGAAGGGGGTGTGTCCCGTGGCTGTTTTGGTAGAGGTTCTGTACGCCCAAAGTATTAAAGGCAACTCCTCTGCCTAATTTTCTTTGGCTTAATTCAGGCGTTTTTTAAGGATTGTCTTAATGGTCTTGTTTGCGGCTTCTACAGCTCCGTTAGCTTTTGGATTGGCTATTGCGGAGAAACTTTTGATGATTCCATTTTTCTCACAGAATCGGGTGAACTCTTTGCTTTCGAATTGCGTTCCATTATCGGATATGATTTTGTGAGGAATTCCGAAGCGGGTAACGATATTTTTTATTACAATCCTAATACCTTTTTGGACGTGATCGTCAGAAGGGGTTCTGCCTCCACCCACTTGGTGAAGTAGTCGATAGCTACTACAACATATTTAGCTCCACCCTTGGTGAGTGGTAATGATCCAATTAAATCTATTCCCCATACATCGAATGGACAGGGGCTTGATATAGTGATTAGTTCGCTAGGAGGAAGCCGTGGCTCCTTAGAGTACTTCTGACATTTATCACATCTCTTGACGTACTCAACTGCTTAGCTAACCGTCCGCGGTCAATAATAACCTTGTCGCATGGTCATTTTGGCCAGCTTAACTCCACTGGAATGGTCCCGACACCATCCTTCATGAGCTTCCTTTAACAAGCTAAGTCCGTCTTCGGAATTTACACACCTCAAGTAAGGAAGCGAATATCTCTTTTTATAGAGTGTGTCGTTCACAATCATAAATGTAGGAGATTGGTGTTTTATCCTTCTCGCGTCTTGCTTAGTAAGGGGTAGAGTTCCTCTTAGGAGGTAATCTACTATGGGAGTCATCCATGTAATTTTCTGTTGGTAGTTTGTTTCTGCTATGGGAGGTTCCTTATTGGAGTTTTCTTCTTGGTTTTCTTCGTCTTCCCTTCTCAAGACTTGGGATCTAGTTAAGACCAATAACTCTTTCCCTATTTTCGATTCCTCTCGCTCGATGCTAGGCGTTTCCTGATATCCCACCGGAACTATTCGAGTTTCGGGAGCCCCGCGGGAGCTGGCTAACTTAGCTAGTGAATCCGCTTAGGCATTCTCCCCGCGGAGTATTTGATGAACTGAGAAGTCCTCAAATAGGGAAAGCATCTTCAGTACCCTCTTCATGTATAAGATCAGCCGCTTATTCTTGGTTTGATATGTCTGTTTTATTTGGTTTACCATTAATTGTGAATCACTAAAGATTTCTATCCGCAGTATCTTCAACTGTAGTGCCAGATTCAAACCAGCTACCATTGATTCATACTCGGCCACATTGTTGGTTGCTGGGAACCCTAACTTCATGGCATAGTGCAAGCGGTGTTCGTCAGGGGTAATTATAACATAACTTGCCCCTGCTCCCTACTCGTTAGAGGCTCCATCTACAAAGAGCTGTCATTTGGTCTTTAAGTCGTTTTCTTTAACTGATTGTTCTGAAATGAAGTTCGTGCACTCGTTCACGAATCTACGAGAGCTTGTGCTTTAATTGCTGCTCGAGGACGGAACTCGATCTCGTACTGGCTAAGCTCGACACCCCATTTGATTAGCCTCCTCGAGGTTTCCGGTTTGCTGAACACTTGTTGAGCGGAAAGCTAGTTAAACTCTAATAGGGTGAGCTTGGAAGTAACCTCTGAGCTTTCGTGCGATAAGAGTTAAGCAATACGCTAGTTTCTCTATAACAGGGTACCGAGTTTCTGCGTCTTTTAGACTTCGGCTAACGTAATAGATAAGATGTTGAGTCCCATTATTCTCTCTTATCAGGACCGAGCTTACTGCATGTTCTTAAACAGCCATATATAAGTATAGATCTTCTCCCTTCTCGGGACTGGACAAAATCGGAGGCATTCCCATATAAACTTTTAATTCCTGGAATGTCTTCCTACACTCTTCATTCCTTTCGAAATTCTTATTTTTCTTTATGACGTCGAAGAAATGAACACATTTGTCGGTGGCTTTGGAAATGAACTTATTGAGGGTTGTTACTTTACGGTTTAGGCTCATGACTTCCTTGCTTGTTTTAGGTTCTTCCGTATCTTTAATAGCTTGTATTTGGTCAGGTTTAGCTTCATTTCCTTGTTCGCTTACCACATACCCCAAAAACTTCCTAGATTGAACTCCAAAAGAACACTTTTGAAGTTTAGCTTCATTTGGTGACTTCATAGGACATCAGACATTTCCTCCAGATCCTTTAGATGATTCTCTGTTTTGGTGGACTTAACCAGCATGTCATCCACATATACTTCCATATTGCGTCCTATTTGCTCTCGAAACATCCTATTTACCAGTCTTTGGTATGTTGCCTCCGCATTTTTTAAACCAAAGGGCATCACTTTATAACAAAACGTTCCCCAGTCAGTGATAAAGCTTGTATGCTCCTCGTCGAGTTTGTGCATCGAAATTTGGTTGTATCCCGAGTAAGCGTCCATAAGGGATAGTACCTTGTGACCACTCATGGCATCAACCAATTGATCAATCCGCGGAAGGGGATAGCAATCTTCCGGACAAGCCTTGTTTAAATCCGTGTAATCAACACACGTCCTCCACTTCCCATTGGACTTATTCACTAGCACGGGATTGGCTAACCATTTCAGGTAAAGGACTTCTTGGATAAACCCGTTAATTTCCAACTTTTTGACTTTCTCTTTCAAGGCCTCTATCCGGTCTCTATTATATTGTCTCTTCTTTTGTCGGACCGGGGTTACCGAAGGGTCAATGTTTAAGGCATGACTCATGATAGAAGGGTTGATACCGATCATGACTAAATGAGTCCAAGCGAAAACATCTTTGTTGGGCTGTAGGAACCGGATTAGGTCGCTTCTGAGGGGCTTCGTTAGCCTTTTTCCTATGTTGACGACCTTCGATTTATCCTTCGAATCAACATTTACTTCTTCCACTTCTTCTATTGGTTTTATTCTTTCAATGTCTCCTTTAGAATCCAAATCTATGATGATTTCTCATCCCTCAGTCGAGTTCACCTCGTCGGACCTTTTCCTCTTTCTTTTCAAAGAAGCGTATCTACCATTAGTGTGTTTGTCAGTCTTATTCAATTTTACCTTAGCTTCGAATGAGGGATGTAAGGATCCTCTATCTGAAGGCATAAAAACAGTTGAAGAATCAAAGTACGAAGAACACTCTCTTTTGTATTTGTCAATCGTTGCGAAGTACAACTCGCGGGAACTAAACTGCTCTCCCCTGATGGTACCTCGTCCCTGTTTGGTTAGGAATTTTAACATAAGGCACTTGAAAGAAACGAAAGCGTCCATCTCTTCCAAAGTTGGTCGCCCGAAGAAGGCGTTGTAGTAGGACGGTTAATTGATCACAACAAAGAGAGTCTCAAAGGTTCTGTGAAGTGGGGATAGCCCAACTTGAACCAGAAGGTTGATCTGCCCACCGGAGCTGACCCCTTATTGTTGAAGCCGAAGATTGGTTCATTACTTGGTTCTAACTTCTTCTCAGAAATCCCCATCTGATCGAAAGCGTGCTTAAAGATGACATTGACGGCACTTCCTGTATCCACAAGAATCTTTGAAACAACCGAGAGCCCTATTTGTGCTGTTACCATAAGAGGGTCGTTATGAGGGTGGTGGACCCCTTTCTTCATTTCTTCTGAAGAAACGACTAGGTTGTGCATTTTGAGAGCGTAGCGCGCGTTCTTCAACGATGGTTCTTCTTAAATTGAGAAGATTTCCTCCATGGCTTCTTTCATGTACTGATTTCTGGCTTTCGGGCAGCTTCTGGTAGGGTGTGGCCCTCCGTGAATCACATTGATTCGATTTATGGGTGACCCCAAATCTAGGTTGTTCTCCTTCATAGCAACTCCTATCGCATTTACCGAAACCTTCTGCTGTCCACTTGCATGCTGAGTTGATGTTGCCTTGTTTAAAACAAATTCCTTCAGATGTCCCTCTCGGATCAGCTTCTGGATAATCCCGTCCAATACCTTGCACTCGTCAGTCTTGTGTCCGTTGGTTTTGTGGAATTCACAATACTTACCACCGAAATGAGGTTCGGGGCAGTTCTTGGCTTTGAACGAGACAGAGAAGTTATTGACCCTTTCTTTGGCGACAGCATACACATACGAGATGGGCTTGTTCAGGGCAACCGAGTTGGTATTAGAATCTTCCCACCTCGATCTCTTTTGATTTCCTTCAGGGAGCTTTCGTCCAAAGTTCGGCATTCCTCCTTCCCCTCGAGGCCCGAACTTCCTCTTCCTGAAATACAATTCATCCATGCGAATAAACTTGTTGGCTTGGAAATGAAAATCTTGCAAGTCTTTGCAGCCGTGAATATATAACTCCTTCCATAAGAGGGTGTTTTCAATTAACCCTGAGTGTACGACAATTAGCTTGTCACGGTCGTTCATATTCTTAGCTTTTAAGGCCTTGATGTTGAACCTTTTCAAATAATCCCCGAGAGACTCCCTTTGCCTCTGTTTGATGTTAGCAATGACTGTATAGTCCACGATTGGATCCTTGCAGATGCAGAACTACGCGGAAAATTCGTAAGAGAATTGTTTCTACGAGTAAATAGTGTTTTCCCTATACTTGCGATACCACTTCGCCGCTGCCCCTTGAAAGGTAACCGGAAAAAGGCGGCATCTGACGGCTCCGGAAGCGTTGTAAAGATCCATCTGGCTGTCGAAAGCCATCAGATGATCTTCGGGGTCAGTCGTCCCAAGATACTTTATGGTTGGAACTTTCACTCTCGATGGTATTATGGTATTCATAATTTCGTCGATAATAGAGCTACTCTTTCGTTGTCGTTTACCCTGTCATCTTGAGTCCTCTTCCCCTTGCTTCCCAACAAGTCCTTGACTGTCTTCTGAGTGAGATCTTTGATGTAAGCCTCCATGTTGTCATAATTCACTTTCTTGGGATCATAGCCTTTGGAGGTAGAGCTCCCATACTGTTCCTGCTCGCACTGATTCCCTTGATGATCTATTCCCGTCAGATGGGACTTCTTCTTCTTGGAAGAAGTTGCCTTAAGCTTGTCTTTTGCTTCTGAATGTTGAATGAGAGCTTTTCTTTTTGGTGATTCATTCGTCTATCTCTGACTAGATCTGGTGAGCCTCGAGGACTTATGTGCCTGGACAACGTTGGCTTGAGCCTGCATTTCTTGGAGTGGCTTTCCAAGACTGAGATTCTTGCGACATCATCCTCCATGGCGTTTGAGTCTGGTGGTTGTTGTGGATTGGATGTTGCTCATTTCTCGTTATTATTCGTGTTGAGCGCTGGACCCTCATTTCCTTCAAGGGTGGCGTTGGGATCCAGCTCTTTGTTTCGATCCTCCAATCTTTTCGATTTCATCTTTCCTGCCATGGAGCAATAAATTCACCAAATTAATTTTGACAAATTAACCATAAGGACGGAGATTTAAGCCCTCCTTCTAGCGCCAAACTGTTAACGACATTTTTCGTCAACATCCGGATTACAATATATAGGACATGTGTTCATGGGATTTGACACCGTCATGACTTAGAGTTAATGAAGTGCATTCTGAGGCCTGTAAATCTAAGCTAGGCTGCCTTCCCCTGGGCATCAGAAGTTCGACTCTAATGATTAATTATCTTACCCCTGAAGGACGGATATAGCACATATTGCACGATGGTAGTGCGAATTGACCCGGGGAAGGTTATCTAGCTTGAAATTGCAAGGCTTTATGAATTTATTGGGTTCCTAAATCATGAAAGTGTCACTATGGACTGTGATAAGAAGAAATCAGGCTAACATTTCCCTCGATTTCGGGGAAGAAGACATCATGATGTTCAATAACTCTGACGATCACTCCGCGTCGGACCAACACAAGAGAGGGATCCGAATCACGTAGGGGATCAGGTTATAAAACCCCGGATGACCTCCTTTCTCAAGGATTATGAAACGTTAAGCTCATCATGAGAGTGTCGATCAATCATGGTGAACCCTCAAGGCGAGGAGAAGGAGACTTCGTATTTCTGCAAAGCCCCTTCTCCATTGCTAGGGTGCCCTGATTGATCTTCTCATCAGAAAGATTAGTGTTAACTCCTTGTTTCATCATTATTTTACAACAAGGTTATCAAATCGCAAGATGTTTAAGACCCGGAATTCTCCATTTATAAATTGTAGATGCATTACAAGAATTGATGATTTGCTCCTTTTTTAGAAGAAAAAGAACCGAATTTAGGAATCAAAAGTCCGTCCTCTTTTTATGTGACTCTTGGATTCCTATTTATAGAGAATTCGGGGTCCTTTTGTTGCTAGGCTATTGGGTCTGCATAGGCTTCCGTCGGCCGCTTTTTCTCTTGGTCTCGGGCGTTTGGCTCCCGGCTGCCCTTGTGGTGCCGATTACGGTCTTCGAAGTGAAGGTCCCGGGCGACCTGGGCTTCCTCGAGACTGGTACGTGTTTGTTGTCGTGGCGGTTTGCAGACGGTATTTGAACTACCGGTAGCAGCTTCTGGGCATTGGCTCTCAGACGTAAGCTTTTGAATGTTGGCTTTCGGCTTTATCGTGAGCACTTAGAGGAGCTTGTCCTTATGATGTACGTAGATATCTGCCGGTTCGAAACCGTTGGTGGTTTAGGTACTGGGCAGATTAGTATGGGTAGCCTGTATCCCTGCTTGGGTCTTGATTTAGCCTTTCGGTTGAACTTTTGAGATGGTTTGTTTCTCCAAAAGGTGGCTTTCGGTGATACCTTTGTTACTTGTAAAGGTAGCCCTTCGTCATTCATGTAGTCGATTCTTAGAAGTCGGTCCTGGACAATCTTTATGTACCGGTCTGATACTCTTCTTCCTCTGGTGTGTCGGTGTTAAGCGGGTTAATCCCGATAGTCCTTCTGGGTTTCGATAAGCGGAGTCTATGCTCTCCTCTTTCCTGATCCTTGTCTTAGGTTATTTTTCATCACAGAGCTCTCTTTCGGGTAGTCCCCGTTGGATGGACCATGCCGGATGAACTTTTCCGTCGTTTTGTAGGTCTTTCTTTTTGAGGGGTGTCGGTCTATGTTGCTCTCGGATTCTTCCTTCCGTGTTTGTATTCATTCAACATTCCTTCACCGCCAGTTTATGCTGAGATAATTTTGGTAGTAACAGAGACCACCATTGAATCAACACAAATTCTGCAATTACTGCAAACACAGTGGCCATGTGATTTCAGAATGTCGAAATTTGCCATGGAATCAAAGGAACACAGATCAATCAAATGTCAAAACTGTGTTGATGTCTGCAGAGGAGTATGACAAATACTCAAAAATTCTAGAATTCAGTGCAAAGCAAGACGTCTAATGTTTTGCCTATCTCAACTGCAACTTCAGTGGCAAATATAAGCACTGGTTCAACATCATCCAAATGGATCATCGACTCAGGAGCTTCAGATCACATGACAGTAATCAAACTCTTTTTACAAGTTTGACTGCAAGTAATTCATATCATACAGTCACCTTAGCTGATGGATCACAAGCTGTAGTTAAGGGAACAGATGAAGTTCTTCCAGAATCTTCACTTCCTATAAAGTCTGTATTATACCTCCCATCACTATCATTTAATCTTCTATCTGTAAGCCAAATTACCCAGAGTCTGAATTGCAGTGTTATCTTCTTTCCTCATCATTGTGTGATCCAGGATCTAGTGACGAAGCAGACTATTGGTAGTGGATGTGAGTCTGGTGGGCTATACACACTTGATACACTCTCCAAACCAGCAGCATGTTCAACTATGGATTCAGCCTTTAAACTCCATTGTCAACTAGGTCATCCTTCTATCACCTTGTTCAAACAGCTATGTCCTCAGTTTAACAGTCTAACTACAGTCAACTGTGAAGCCTGTCAATATGCAAAACACCATAAAAGCAGTTTAATGCCTACAACTAATAAGCGTGCAAGTAGCCCATTTGCTTTAATTCATTCTGACATTTGAGGACCTTCCTCTGTTGTATCCAAAACTGGTTATAAATACTTTGTAACATTTGTTGATGATTACACTCGTATTACATGGTTGTTTTTGATGAAATCGCAAACTAAATTGTTTCCTATTTTCTGTAAATTCAATGCTGAGGTTAAGACACAGTTTAACACTTCCATTAAAACACCGCGTAGTGATAATGCAACGGAATATGTGTCCTCTGATTTTGGTAATTATTTGACTCAAAATGGCATTCTGCATGAAACTTCGTGTGTTGATACTCCATCTCGAAACGGTGTTGCTGAGAGGAAAAATCGACATTTATTGGAAACTGCTAGAGCATTACTTTTTCAGATGAATGTGCCAAAGGGGTACTGGGCTGATGCATTGGCAACTGCTTGCTTTCTTACTAATAGAATGCCTAACTGTGCTTAATAATGAAATCCCCTATCAGGTCTTACAACCAAATAATGCCCTGTTCCCCATTAAACCTAGAGTGTTTCGGTGTACTTGTTTTGTGAGAGATGTAAGTCAACAACTAGAAAACTTGATCATAAATCTCTGAAGTGCATTTTTGTGGGGGTATTCTAGAGTGCAAAAGGGATACAGATGTTATTGTCCAAGCTTGCAGAAATACGTTGTTTCAATAGACGTAACATTCGTGGAAGACATACCATTCTATCAAAATACTACATCACCAGTTCAAGAGGATAATGAAGAGTTTCTGGTTTACTCAACTATACCCAGTGAACATTTGAGTGTGGATGATTTGAATAATCTTCATAAAGAGGATAGTACTGCTAGAAGTACACAACAAATAGAGGATGATGATAACCTTGACTTACCAATTGCTCTGAGAAAAGGAAAGAGAACATATACATATCCTATCTCATCTTGTGTAACATATGATAAACTCCCACCTACTTCCCATGCTTTCATGTCAGCTTTGGAATCAATTTCTATACCAAAGACTATAGGTAAAGCAATTAATTCATTAAAGTGGCGTGAAGCTATGATAGAAGAGATGAATGCCTTATAACACAATAAAACTTGGACTTTAGTAGAACTACCACCAAACAAAAGGCCAATAGGGTGTAAATGGATCTTTTCAGTAAAGATGAATGCAAATGGAAGTGTAGCTCGGTACAAGGCACGTCTAGTGGCTAAGGGATAAGCACAAACATATGCGATTGACTATTCAGAAATGTTCTCTCCTGTAGCCAAAATGTCTTCTATCCGACTTTTCATTTCTATGACTGCGAGGTATAACCGGAAGCTCCATTAATTGGATATAAAAAATGCTTTTTTATTATGGTGATTTGTTTGAAGAGGTATATATGAAGCAACCTCCTGGATTTGTTGCTCGGGGGAGACAAGCTTGGTGTGCAAAGTAAGCAAATCGATGTATGGACTTAAGCAGAGTCCAAGAGTTTGGTTCGGCAAGTTTAGCATGGCTATAGAGAAATTTGGTAGAAGTAAATCTGACCATTCAGTATTTTATAAGAGATCTGATGAAGGGATAATACTTCTGGTAGTGTATGTAGATGACAGTTATCACAGACAGTGATGAGAGTGGCATTCACAGACTAAAGGAGTTTATACATACTCAATTTCAAACTGAAGACATAAGAGAACTAAAATACTTCTTGGGTGTCGAGATTACAAGGAACAAAGAAGGCATATATTTGTCACAAAGGAAACACACTTTGGATTTATTAAGGGAGACGGGAAAGCTTGCAGCAAAGCCAAGCAGTTCTCCAATGATACCAAACCTGAGTTTAAGCAAAGATGGTAAGTCTATGAGTGATCCAGAGAGATTCAGACATCTCGTAGGCAAGTTAAATTACTTATGTGTTACAAGGCTAGATATATCCTACTCTGTTAGTGTAGTGAGTCAGTTTATGATACAACCAACAGTGCACCATTGGGCTTTTCTCAATCAAATTTTATGTTATCTGAAATGTACAGCAGGACAGGGGCTCATGTACACGAATAATGGTCATTTTGATATAGAAAGCTTTAGTGACGCAGACTGGGCTGGATCAAAGGAAGATAGGAGGTCAACATTTGGATTTTGTGTGTTTATAGGTGGTAATCTGGTGTCATGGATGAGTAAAAAACAACCAGTGATGTCTTGTTCCAGTGCTAAATCAAAGTATCGTGCCATGGCGAATACTGTATGTGATGTTATGTGGATCATACATTTGATGAAGGAGTTTAGCTTAAATTCAGAGAAGCCTGCAAAATTATGGTGTGACAACCAACCCGCAATATATGTTGCATCAAATCCGGTATTCCATGAAAGAACAAAACATATAAAAGTGGACACTTTATTAGAGATAAAATTCAAGGTGTAATCGAAACAACGTTTGTGCGAACTGGAGAGCAAATTGCAGATTTATTCACTAAAGCTTTGAATGGTTCATGAGTGAAATATCTATGTAGCAAGTTGGGAATGAAGAACATATATTCTCCAACTTGAGGGGGAGTGTTATTAGAGAGAGATATTTAGTTAATGTAATGTATTTGATTATATTTCTGTTATTTCTTTATTAGCATATTGGGCTTATTTCTAGGAAGCCCACTTGCGTGGGTTCAGCCCATACGAACTGTTTGCCCATTGTTATTTAAATGTACTTCCCTCCTTTGCTTTTAACCCTAATGAATAATAGAAAGAAAGATTAATGGCGTCTGATATATACCTGTTTACTTAATCTTTGTTAATTACAAAACCTTTACAATGACTCAAACTCAGAGGATACATGGTTTATATTACAGATGATTTATGCAAAAGGTTTTTTGTTTGAAGTTGTGTATGTTTTATCACCATATTTGATCCTTACAGCTGACTGGTGTTAATTTTATCTGTGCTGGGAAAATGAAACTATTTGTTGTTTATTAGCTTGTAGGATGGACACCACTTATAGAACTCAAATGCATAGCAAAAAAGGAAGGGGTTGATGTTCGATTAGTTGCAAAATTGGAGTCTTACCAACCGCATTCTTCTATTAAAGACCGTATTGCTCTCAGGTTTTTCAGTTTTCGTTACTTTTATCATTTTTCACTTAAAGCTATATTAGTATGAAAAAAAGTATTGTTAATGTCATTCCAAAAACGATTGGGAGGAGGAGGGGTGGGGAGGGTCATTTTCCCTAATTATTTTTTTTACTAAGGGGGATCATTTGACATAGCCTCCCCATAACAATTTGGAAAATATAGACCAATATGCCCATATATTATTTTACCTTAATTACAATTTACTGTTTGTTAAACCCTAACCCTCTTCTTTTTCTCAAATTGAACAATTAAGCACTAATTTTATGGAGGAACAAAACTCCAACGAAATTTCTAACTTTGGAAAAGAAGAGAACATGAGTTTACTCAAGAAAGCGAACAACATGTTGAATTTGTTGAAGAATTCACCGAAAAAGTAAATATTTAAAGGAAAAAATGGAGGTACGAATTCAACAGTTTAACGATGATATCGTGCCGACTTATATAAAATACAATGTAAAGAATACGCCGAATATGTTGATTTTATCAGGTTTTGGCAACGTCATAAATTCGATGATATGTTTCTGAATTAAATTGGTATTATCGGCAGTGGATTGCCGAAAATGAAGGATTTTCCATGTATTTTTTTTCACCATGTGTTTTTTTCTTTGCATTTGACAAGGGTAAAATTGGAATGTTTATTTATTTTAACACTGTGTTTGTCCCCCTTTAACAATCAATGTTTTAATGGAGTGGAAATAAAATATGACCCTTCTTAATCGTTTTTGGAGTGCATTAACAATATACTCTATAAAAATAATAACTATTGCATAGACGTGTATCAATCTTGATTGGTTGCATATACAACTTAATTTTAGAATGATTGAAGATGCCGAGAAGAAGGGTTTTATTAAGCCTGGTATAACCACTATAACCCACAAGTGGAAACCTGGGAATTGGTTTGGCATACATAGCTAGGAGAAAAGGTTGCAAATTCACTGCAGTTGTAAGGTCTCATAACTCGAGTGATAAAAGGATGTTGTTAAGATATTTGGGTGCTGATGTGTCAGTAACTGGTGAGAGTGATAATGTTTCTTATTTATTTTTTAAAAAGAAAAGTATTAGTTTTGCATTCTAAATATGAATATTACGTCCTTGGGGAAAAACTAGAAGTTGGTGAAAATATAATAAGATTAGCTCAGTAGTCATATGAAATAGACTTTAACTCGTGGGATTATCGTTGAAAATCCCATTTGTTTCTTGAATCGGTAATCGAACTATGTAGCCTTGATTGTCTGTTGCTGCAGACTCTAAAGATGGATTTAAAGGAATCATGGATAGAGTAGAAGAGTTAAAGACCAAGGATCCAAATGCTTATGTTCTCGACCAGTTTAACAATCCATCTAATCCTGAAGAACATTTTACGAGCACTGGTAAACTTTTTATAAAATTTGTTACAACTTAACCGATGTATATGCAGTTTAGCACTGAATGTCATTGGCTAACGTCCCGAGTGGTGTATATGATTGAACTCCATTTTACATTAACTCAGTCTGCAGAAATATAACAATATGCTTGCTTAATTTCAAGCGAGCGAAATTGTGCCTTCCCATCTCCTGAATAATTCACGCATATTCGTGGACCAGTAGACATTCTAATATCCATTGAATTTCTAAACAGCAACTCCTTTTTGTAGGGATATATCATTTCTAATAAAATCTACTTAACAGTGCCTGATTGTCATTGCTTTCATTCAAGAATATTAATCGAAAATTAGCATATTGAACTACAGGACCAGAGATATGGAAAGATACAGGAGGCAAGGTAGATTTTCTTGTATGCAGCGCAGGATCAGGAGGTACAATTTCTGGTGCTGGAAAATATCTGAAAACAAGAAATCCTGCAGTAAAGGTCATCTGTGTTGAACCTGCTGAAAGCCCTGTTTTTTCAGGTACATATTCCATCAGATAAAATGTAAAGGCTTTTTGTAAGTTATTCGCTCACATTCAGTTTTAAATTAGCTTACTTTATCATATTATTACCTTCAGCAAGGTCAGCTAAAATGCTACAATAAGTTACTCATGTAAATTCACTCTTATCTCTTTTCACTTATTTGTATTTCTGGCTTACTATTACAAACTTAGTGAAAGTTAACATCAGTTCCAGGCGTCCATACATAAGGTTATAAGCTGTTTCTGAGCCAAACCTATTATAAAAAGTAGGTTTACAAATCTGTTAATGTCTTATCCGATTCATATGCAACCATTATGCAATATGTCGTATAATAGTTCATACAATTGTTTCAAAGAAATGTTCTTTTGTGTATATGTGTATCTTTCTAAAAGTACACATCTTGGGGCATGTAATTCATGTTATCACCTAAGCTTATCTGTTTCTTTGGTACGGAGAAGCATCATTTGCAATAATACATTCCAATTACTACCATTGCCTTTAATAACTCGAATATTCAAATTCAAATATGGTACATAGTTTTTGATGTATGTTTAAAAGAATAACACATTTAGCTGGGGAGAAAGAACAAATGTAAGGTCAGTAATTCTGTGCAGGTGGAAAGCCAGGTGCACACAATATCCAAGGCACCGGACCAGGTATCGTGCCTAAGAATTTGGATAAGTCTTGCATTGATGAAATATTGACCGTCACAACAAAACAAGCAATGATTTATGCAAGAAGGATTGCAAGAGAAGAGGGTTTAGTTGTTGGTATCTCTTCTGGTGCAAATTTAGCTGCATGCTTGCAGGTGGTAGCTTTATTTATGTTTTCTTTTATTAATGGTTAATCTGACAAAACATACAGAATTAAATTGATTGTATATGTTCAGGTAGCGGAGAGAGCTGGAAGCAAAGGTAAGATGATCGTTACAGTTTTTCCTAGTGGTGGAGAGAAGTATATGAGCACTGAGCTGTTTGACGAGGTGAGGAAAGAATGTGCTAGTATGAGTTTCTAATAGATTGTCAGCTTGTTTTGAACACATATGCAGCATGTAATATAGCTTCCATTGAGACTTGCAACATTATAGTGTTGTCGAGCAATCTATCTGCTCTATCTCAACGTTACTCGCCGTCCTAAGCTCTGAAACCGTCGCCACACACTCTTAATGACATGTTCAACCACTAAACCTCAAGAGCATTGCTAGTCATTGAGGAACAAGAGCCAGTGCCTGCAAGTTAGTTATTGTTATACAGCTAATTGTGCGTATTTTAAAGGGTTAAATTGTTAAATGGTTACCAACAAATTGAAGAATTAAACAGTTACCAACAAATTGAGTCATTAGCTCCTCACTAATTGATTCCCACGTCTGTAAGAGCACTGCTTACTGATCGTGAGCAACTCAGAGTATATCTTATCACTTATCATCCTTACTGGTCTCCTTATTCTTCTTTTCTTAAGCCTTAAGTAGTCATGCTTAAGTCACTCTCGCATCATCTAGTGGTCTCTCGAACCATTGGCTCCAGTACATGTTGAGCTCCGGCACTACAACGCATCCTTGTGTACGTGCGCTTCATTGTGTGATGGCAAGACCTAAAGAAGCTTCTAACGTGGCATCATTAGTTTAGCACTTACAAAGATATACCATCAAGCTACTAGAACCACTGTCTCAGTGGTCAAGTGCTTTGATTTTGTTGTGTGTTACCAACAAGTTGGTATGAATACGTATTTTCAAAATGGCAGTGTTAGACATTGCCATAACAATTTTATCTATCACTATCGAATCTTGAATAAAAACCAAAGTCAACACTTATGACATAACAAGTTGGTATGAATACGTATTTTTGTAGGTTGAGATTGTTGGATGTATATATGTAACAAAAACCGTTACACTTTTGATGTAGAAATATGCTTGCAAAACATTAGCAAAACTGTGTCTATTTGCACAAATGTTTGCTAAGACTTTAGAAAAAACTGTGCTTATGTAACAAGAAAAAAGAAAAAAAAAAGTAATCAAAATGAGATGGAGATTCTGAGATTTTGTCTTAGCAATCTCTTTAAAACTTTTATTTGTAAAGTTTCCCAAGATACAACAGAAAGTCTTTATGCTAAACTAAAATCTCTTATTTATATACCACGATTTTTCTATCAATGGTATTCGATATTCTTCTGTGTTCGCAGATGCGGATATTCGAAAATGATTTTGGATATAGAAGTGGATATGATATTATCCGCTTCTAAAAGCATCCGTTAACAGCCTTAATTTAAACAAACAGCTTTCTTGTTTTTTGAAAGTTGAAACCAATTCATTTTCACTTCTAAAATACAAAAGTAACTTATGTATATCCATCCAAATAGAAGATTGGCGATTTATGTCGTTTTTATTTTTCACAGTGATACCACAAGGTATGCTAATGTCCTCTATCTTTGTTTAGGACGGTTACGGAATGGCAATGCAGAAAATTATTACTGTAAGTACTTTTGATAAGTTAAAGGTGATTACCAATACTTACGTAGCGTTTGGTTTATTTCTTGTTTTGAGTTTTTAGATTTCAACGTTAATTATGAAAGTTGTGAAGATTTGAAGTATAATGGACGTGACGGATCAAAGATGGAGGAGTGACGAAAAGGACAGAAGAACGATGGTAGATGAATTTATTGTCGTTCTTCCGTTGTTTCCTAAAATATGAAAAATGATAAAAAATTGTTTTTGGTTTTGTGTGGTAATTTCGTTTTAGAACACGATCATTTTTCACGATATTTGTGCGTCATTCATATTTTTGTATATGCAAAAACTCAAAATTAAAAACTACAAAGCGAATGCACCGTTATTTTACTACTGGCCAGTGCCGGACCGGTTATGTTTGTTGCCTTAGTAAGCAAAATATTGAAGAGCTAAAGGGGACAGGACTAAAACAACTAAACTGTGGTGCTGGGAATTGGACCTGCGCAGAGAAATATTTGATAACGAAAACCAATCTGCAATACATGCATCTTTTACCTATTTTGTTTTCTCAAACATTACCAGCACAATTTTATATAAAGCACCTGTTAGTTTTGTTGCCCCTCTCCGGCATTTTGATCTTGTTGGCCTAGACCAGAGTTTTGCTCATCTATCCTTTGGATCAGGTCTGCTCAGAGTCGGCCCAAGCCCAACTGTTGCCCAAGGCAAGTGCAGTGAAAATAATTCTGAAATTGTTGACCCAAAAAAATCACCACAACACCCAGAATTATACTTACTTCTTAGCCTTTCGTTTACAACCTACTTTATTAATAGACAATAAAACATAACCATCATCACCACCCTACTCCCTCATGCTGCCCTTCTCCTTTGGGGTTACACTAGGTGGTCGCCTAGCTGATCTACCCCTAAGACTAGACCTGGGTCTGCTGCTGACAAAGTGATAGTTGATGTACTGATTCTTTGCTAAACTATCGATAAATAATTATAAATTTACCAAGATAAATGGCAATTAAAATTTTATTACATTAAAACAAAAGGATTAACATATTACCGCAATATAAAGTTGACTAGTACATATATTAACATTCTGATTCAGTTTAGTTGACATGGAAAACCTTCTTCATTCATTACAAACTACATACGATGAAATAGAAACGACTAATTCTAAAGGTACGATATCACGAATACCGTTAATATCGATGTAGCCGGGTTACCTTCGCATTGATTATCAATTGCTTCTAATGGTACATTAGTATGCTATTATTATTACTTTATATCAAGGTAAATTTTGTTATTGTGGGACTAAATTTGTGAAATCCATACTTAACCATGTGTTTTTAATTAAATGAATTCAAAATATGATTAAGGTAACCATTTATCCTGCTAAAACATTGCAAACTAAAATCACATGACTACAAAAAAGAATTTCCTGAATTAATCTGAATTAAAATACTGAACAATGTACATTTTCGGAAGCGTCACCAGTATGCGCAGCAATTGTGGAAGCAAGTTCTTGTTCTTTAGTATTCTACTCTCTCTTTTTCACTTTTTCTAGCTTGGTCTTCTTCTTTTTATTTATTCTTAACAAGGACAAATGCAAATAGACAAAAGGATTAAGCCCAGTTCTTTAACCCATGACCATTTCTTTTTGCTTAATTTTGATGTACCTTTGCTTCTTTGTCATGAATGTCGTTTTACATATACATAATAAAAGTAATTGGTTTTGATTGGCTAGCATGCATCATGTGGTTAACATTAATGTTTAGACAAAGTTAAAAACATCAGAAATGATTTTGAACAAATATGAGAAAATGATTGAACCAGATAAAAGGAACATTATCTGCAAAAACTTTGGATAAACAAGAGAAAATAAATTAACCAAGTAAACATTAGAAAGCAGTATTTTTCTAATTTTCCTACAGGTCGGAATCAGTTGAAATAATACCTTCCATCAAGTGATCAAGTTTTGAACTGTACTTATTTCTCGTTTGAATCGACTTATTTAAATTTATTTTTATTTTCTAAAAATAGAAATAAATTGATTTTGATTTTCGAAACGAAAAAAGCAACTTAAATAAGTTGATCCGTACGAAGCCTAATGTAAGCATAATATATTATTTATATTTTGCAATAGAAATGAATCCCAACGTATAATATATTTGCCCAAGCTAAATTTTCTCTGTTGGCTTTTGTGTGACCTTACCTAAATTGTATGCATATAGCCTGCCGTATTTGGCTCAGCACCCTACCTCCGTCAGTGTGTGAAAGCATGTATATAGTGCAAGTTGAAAGTGAATTTTCAATTCGTACTGGATGATTAGTCGAAACAATCTTTTTTTTTTAGTAACACGTGGAACCTTAAGATCACAGCATACATTGACGTTCACTTAAATAAACCCGTGCCGTGTGTCTACCCCGCTTTGTGTAGTCGTTGCACACGGATGCTTAACGTTTTAGCCTCTAAAGTGGTTTGCAGCGGGATTCGAACATGCCCGCACACACTCCTTTTGATGTAAAAGTGTAAAAGCGGGATTCGAAACAATCTTATAAGTGGAGAGGAAAATAAAACAGAGAAATGCTAGTAGAGATGTAAAAGTGGTGTATGAGTTTGTTTACCTTACTTTTAGTGAGGTGAACAAAACACCGATCCTGATTGGTGGAAATTAGGAAGGTTCCGTATGGGATTATGGGATCAACTGACTGCCACAACTTAGTTGGTAGTGTTTTGTTTACCTTGAACGGCACAAACTACCAGTGGTACAAATCACGCCAAAGGTTTCCGCCAAATCCCAAGTGCATCATGCCATCATCTCGTCTATATGCCTATGGTCGTTTCAGTGATTAATGTTAACGTAATAATCTCTTAAGGGCAATATTGTCTTTTGTGTTATGTTTAGCCTATATATAAAGGCCTCTTGTGTTGCTTTAGGGTTAACACTTTTTCTCTTCTGGTAGCAGCCATCTGCTTTGTACTGTAATGGTGCTGATGAATAAAATGAATTTCTTTAGTTATCTTTATTAGAATTATCATGGTATCAGAGCCTATTCTTCTCTGTTGGTTGATTTCTCTAATCCTTTTCCCTAGTCAAACCCTGCACTTAATCACCAAATCCCTAAACCGAGACCTAATCAGCCGATCCCTAAATCCAACAAGAAGTTGCTGACCAGATCCGACGATCGAAACCCAAATCCGAAACCTCACCAAATCCGACATTCGAAGCAAGCCAGAACCCCATAACCGAAACCGAATTCTCCACAGCAGACCCGAAACCCATACCCGAAACTTTGAAACCCATACCCGAAACCGACGATACCCGCAACCGAAGTAGAACCCAGACCATACCCGAAACCAACGATACCCGCAACCGACGTAGAACCCAGACCCGAACAGAAGACCCAGACCCGAAATCCCAAATCCGAATTTTCCTATACCCAGACTCAAAATCCCAAATCCGAATTCTCCTGCTACCAGAAGTGAATTCTCCCAAACCCGAAATTGAAAGTTGAGATCCCAGACCAGAATTCCTTTGCTTTGGGTTTCTCTTGTTTGCTTTGTTTCTTTTCAGAGCTGAGGTATTTTGGTTGTTCTATATATTATTAAGATGGATGAAGTTAGAGATGATTCACTCCAAGCTGTTAGTGTTCAGTTAGATGGTAAAAATTATGCTTATTGGAGTTATGTGATGAAATTTTTTTTGAAAGGTAAACAAAAATGGGGTTATGTTTCGGGTGCCATTGTTAAGCCTGTGGATAGAACAGCTGCTAATTATGTGTCTTTGTTTGACAAGTGGGAGATTGCAAATTCTAAAATTATTACTTGGATTAATAATTCAGTCAAGCACTCGATAGGTACTCAATTAGCAAAATATGAGACAGCTAAAGAGGTTTGGGATCATCTTGCTAGATTGTATACACAGTCTAATTTTGCAAAACAGTACCAATTGGAGTCTGATATTCGTGCTCTGCAGCAGAAAAGCATGAGTATTCAGGAGTTTTATGATGCTATGACAGACTTGTGGGATCAGTTGGCGCTCACAGAATCTGCTGAATTACGCGCCTTTGGACCTTATATTGCACGAAGAGAAGAACAAAGATTGGTACAGTTTTTGATGGCTCTTCGTGACGAGTTTGAAGGACTTCGTGGGTCTATTCTACATCGTCATCCGCTACCTTCTGTTGATTCTGTTGTTAGTGAACTTTTGGCAGAGGAAATTCGTCTTCAGTCTTTTGTTGCAAAGGAAGTCTCTACTCCATCAGTCTTTGCTATGCCTCCACGACCAAGTTCAAATTCGCAAGTTAGACCTTATGTTCCAGTTGCTCGTGATGAATGCAGTTTGTGTAGACAAAAAGGTCACTGGAAATCTCAATGTCCATTGAAAAGAAAGCAGCAGCAGCTCTATCAGCAACCTCAGCAATTGAAAAATTTTCGACCACCAATTCCTCATAATGGACCTCCTCTTCTTCCTCGCCCCCATAATGCTCTTACAGCCCCTACTTTAGATTCTTCAATGATTGAACAATTTCAGAAATTCCTTGAATCTCAGCCACATGCTATGTCAACTACATCTCAACAAGGTTTGTCATCTAATTCATCAAGTATATCTTCTTCTTCTGCCTGGATTTTAGATTCAGGCGCTTCAAATCATATGTCACCTAATTTATCCTCTTTCACTTCCTTGGATCATAAATTTTCTATGCCTGTCATGAGTGCTAGTGGTACATCTATGCCTGTGCAAGGTGTTGGTTCAATCATTACACCGTCTCTGTCCTTATCTAATGTCTATTACATTCCTAAACTTGCATTAAATCTTGCTTCTGTTGGTCAAATTTGTGATAATGGCTATTTGGTTTCTTTTTCTTCTTCTGCATGTTATGTTCAGGATCCAAAGTCACAGAAAGTGATTGGGACCGGCCATAGAGAAGGAGGACTTTATGTATTGGATCAGCTCAAAAATTCAGAGATTGCAGCTTCTGTTCCTGGTGTGGATGTTTCATCTTTTCGTTTGAGTCCGTCATCGTCTATGTTTTATTTGTGGCATTCTCGTTTGGGTCATGTTTCTAAGTCTCGATTACAATTCTTAGCATCTACCGGAGTTTTGGGAGAATTGAAAACTCATGACATTTCTGATTGTAGTGGTTGTAAACTTGCAAAATTTTCTGCTTTGCCTTTTCCCCAAAGTAATAATATTTCTATTGCACCTTTTGATCTTATTCATTCTGATGTTTGGGGACCCTCTCCTGTTTCTACAAAGGGAGGCTCTCGTTATTATGTCTCTTTTATTGATGACTGCACTCGTTATTGTTGGATTTATCTTATGAAATGTCGCTCAGAATTTTTTGGCATATATAATGAGTTTCGATCTCTTATTAAAACTCAGCATGGAGCTGTCATCAAATGTTTTAGATGTGACTTGGGGGGAGAATATACTTCTCATGCTTTTAAGGAAATTCTTGCTTTAGATGGTACAATTTATCAGACTTCTTGCACTGATACTCCTGAACAAAATGGGGTTGCTGAAAGAAAACATAGACATATTCTTGAAACTGCTAGATCTCTTTTATTGTCTGCGAGTGTTCCAAGTGAATTTTGGGGAGAGGCAGCTCTTACCTCTGTTTATTTGATTAATAGAATTCCTACTTCTCATAATTCTGGCTTGTCTCCCTATGAGAAATTGTATGGTTGTCCACCAGATTATTCCTCTCTTCGTGTTTTTGGTTCCACATGCTTTGTTCTTCTTCCTCATGTCCAACGAAGTAAACTAACTTCACGGTCTGCTATATGTGTTTTTCTTGGTTATGGTGCAGGACAAAAAGGATATCGTTGTTTTGATCCAGTCAGTCACAAGCTATATGTTTCTAGGCATGTTGTTTTTCTTGAACATATTCCTTATTTTACAATTCCTGATCGTACTCACAATATATCTATGTCTGATCTTGTTCATATTGATCCTTTCACTGCTGATGATGATGAGCAACCTCCTGCTGAAATTCCAGACACTTCCATTGACTCAACAACCAATCAATCACCTTCTGAGACAGTAGATGTTAGTGAACGTCGATATCCTATCAGAAACCGTCATTCTACTAGACGACCTGATTTTGAATACTCTTGTCTTTCCAGTTCATTTTCTTCATTTCTTGCTTCTATACATTGTCTCTCTGAGCCATCATCTTTCAAAGATGCTGTTCGTGATCCTCATTGGCAACGTGCTATGGCTGAGGAGCTGACTGCTCTTCATCAGACTCATACTTGGGATTTAGTACCTCTTCCTGCAGGAAAACGTGCTATTGGTTCTCGGTGGATCTATAAGATTAAAACTAAAGCTGATGGATCTATTGAAAGGTATAAAGCTCGTCTAGTTGCTAAAGGTTATTCTCAAGAATATGGTATGGATTATGAGGAGACTTTTGCTCCTGTTGCAAAAATGACTACAGTTCGAACTCTTATTGCGGTTGCTTCTGTTCGTCACTGGAATATTACTCAAATGGATGTTAAAAATGCCTTTTTGAATGGAGACCTTCATGAAGAAGTCTATATGATTCCTCCTCCTGGTGTTGATCATCAACCCGGTGAAGTCTGCAAACTTAGGAAAGCTCTTTATGGTCTCAAACAGGCTCCCCGTGCTTGGTTTGAGAAATTCTCTACTGTGATTACTTCTCTTGGTTTTTACTCAAGTAACCATGATTCCGCTTTGTTTGTCAAGTGTACCTCGTCTGGTCGAATTTTGCTTTCTCTTTATGTTGATGACATGATTATTACAGGCGATGATGTTGTTGGGATTAACTTGTTGAAGTCTGAATTGACTCGAAGTTTTGCTATGAAAGACTTGGGTCCCCTTCGTTACTTCTTGGGTATTGAAGTTGCTTCTTCTCCAAAAGGTTATCTTCTTTCTCAATCCAAGTATATTTCTGATATCTTTGAGCGTGCTCGTCTCTCAGATAATAAGACTGTTGACACTCCAATTGAGCTCAATGCCCGATACTCTATTTCAGATGGATCTCCATTGCCAGATCCTAATCTTTATAGAACGATTGTTGGAAGTTTGGTTTATCTTACTATCACTCGTCCTGACATTGCATATGCTGTTCACATAGTCAGTCAGTTTGTTACTTCTCCTACTACAGTTCATTGGGCTGCTGTTATTCGCATTTTGAGATATCTCCGTGGCACTCAGTTTCAGACTCTTTTGCTTTCTTCTACTTCATCTTTGGAGTTATGTGCTTACTCTGATGCAGATTGGGCTGGTGATCCTACTGATCGCAAATCCACTACTGGCTTTTGTATTTTTCTAGGAGATTCTCTAATTTCTTGGAAAAGTAAGAAGCAGGACGTTATATCTCGGTCTTCGACAGAGGCAGAATATCGTGCTATGGCTTCTACTACTTGTGAAATTGTTTGGCTACGATGGTTGCTTGCTGATATGGGTGTTTCCTTACAACGACCAACTCCTTTGTACTGTGATAATAAAAGTGCTATTCAAATTGCTCATAACTCCGTCTTTCACGAAAGGACCAAGCATATTGAGATTGACTGCCATATTACTCGCCATCACCTTCAGAATGGCACTTTGACATTGCCATTTGTCTCTTCCTCCTTGCAACTTGCAGATTTGTTCACTAAATCTCTGTCATCTTCACGTTTCCGGTTTCTGACTGTCAAACTCTCGATGCTCATTGCTGTCGCATCATGAGTTTGAGGGGGGATGTTAACGTAATAATCTCTTAAGGGCAATATTGTCTTTTGTGTTATGTTTAGCCTATATATAAAGGCCTCTTGTGTTGCTTTAGGGTTAACACTTTTTCTCTTCTGGTAGCAGCCATCTGCTTTGTACTGTAATGGTGCTGATGAATAAAATGAATTTCTTTAGTTATCTTTATTAGAATTATCAATTAATTCATTAGCGCAACTGTACTAAAAAAGTAGAGAGATGCTTGTCATTGTGAAGTTAACCAATATAATAGTAATAATAATTATAATACTTCAGAATCAGTTGTAATCATAGACCACTAAAATAACAATAATAATAATACTTCAAAGATAATCATAATCCTGATTTAGATTGTTATCGCTACATGTACCACACAAGAATTCATATATGGATATGTTGACGTATACCATAAATGAACGCAGATGAGATTTAACATGTGTCATAGAAGGTTGCGTGAATAATTTAAAATGCTAGAGTACAAATAAAGTCGACCGAATTTTTCTGTCCTTGTTTGCACTTTCTCGAAGTAATCCATATACTTTCATTCATACATCTAATTGTTTAGTAAGTCAAACTATGCTATTAAAGCAATACAATATATATATATATATATATATATATATATGGAAAAGTCTAAAGGAACACAAAACATAAACACAATTGGTGACACAATGCATCTCCACCATTGGATCTCCCCATGATTTGCACCTCTCCAGAAAAAGACAAAATGATCCAACGGCTAATACTCTGTGTCCCTTGATTTGTGTTCAATTTCGTGTCTCAATAGCCGCTCCCTATATATATATATATATATATATATATATAAACTCTAAGAACTTAACACAAAAAAGAACAAAATTAATGGCTAATGAATAAAACACCATAAAAAAGATAAATTAACATTATTTTAAGAGGTCGGCTTTTCGAACACAAAATTAGATACAAATTAAGAGATACAAAGCCTCGGCTGTTGATCTTTTTGTCCTTACATGAAAAGGTGGAATTCATGGGGCAATCTAACGGGGGATATAAATTGTGTCACCAATTGTGTCTAAATTTTGTGTTTAAGTAGTCTTTCCTTAATTTTAAACATAAAATAATTTATGTAATTTTCTACGTTAAATGTATCATTTCTTGAGAATGTTACTATTTATACCTTGCGAAACACTTACTAATGTTACCCAAACGTTGATTAAATTAAATCATGGAATTTACATCAAAAATCTACCTTAAGTTAAAAAAAATAAAATGATTTGAACATAAATAATAATAAGCAACAATGAAATGCTTGAAATAGATCATAAGTGTTGATTCTCTCTTTATTGCTCAATTTGTTAAGTACATAGAAGTTTCTAAGTAAAATTCCTAGATCGATTTACAAATTAGGGTTTACTTTCTAGAAAAATGAATACAAGATTTAAAAATGAGAAAAGTCCCTCAAAATGAATACAAATTAGGTTTTTTCCCTATTGTTCTCTAATGATTGATGAAGATTACTAAGATAAAGAAAATCTTCCATCTCTGCCTTCTCTAATCCCCAATTTCTCCCATTAAATTTTCAATAATTATTTTATCCATATTCAAACCCTCTTCAAAAAATTTATGTAAAAGGCTCTGATACCAATTGTTAGGGTTTTCTTAGTATCACTACACAATTATATTTTAAAAGTGGGAACAAAAAACAATAACAAATGAATTACTCCAAATAAATCTTTATTACTTCACAAATAATTGCAAAAAAAAAAAAAAAACGTAAAATTGAGAAGATATCTCAATCCTTACAAAACAAAAAGGTAATTTTTATTCTCATTAATAATTTTAATCGTTGACTTTTACTAAAATATGAATTTTAATCAGTGCATCCACCTAAAAAAACATACGTATCTTTCTTTTTTTTCTGTCTTCTTCTCTGCGTTTTGCGTCGTATCTGATAACCCAGCTTTCTGTATTCTTTCAACTCTCTTGTTATTCCATTAATGGCTTCACTTATGTTGTCCGTCTTTGCATTCATATCTTTAGCAGCGTCTTTGCAACTTCTGGTTGGATCCTTGAAGTGCTCTTATCATTAAAATAGTCTTGATGTTATTTGATCCTCCCTTGTTCCTTGCATATATCTCCTTCCATATTTGTTTCTTAAGTTATGTTTGTTTATCATCATCTGAGATTTCTGGTTTATCCGAGACATCTGGCTCCGACACGATTACTTATGTTTCTTGTCTCTGTGGAGGAGGGGATATGATTTGAAAGTTGTTTCTAAAGGACTAATTGTAGTTTATTGGATGACATAATAGAATAGTTCGGGTGCAAGAATTAAGCTTACTCAGATTGGATAAATATTAAACAGGAAGAAGAAGAATAAGTGCGGGAACAATATCAGATTTGAAAAAATTTAAAATAAAACTCATATTAGTTATGTCATCAACACAGTGTTACAAACTGAGTTCCATTGCTAATCGGTAATAATTTGAATGCAGCGTTGCGTGTAGAAGATGATAGGGTGAAATATTTAAGTTAATCCACTCGTGGATTAACTTACAAAATAGTTGTGGGTTAACTTATTGTAGTAAAGTGGTGGATTAACTTATTAAAAAATCTTAAAATAAATTTTCCACAAAAGCCGGTCAAAACAAAATATTTTCGATTCAGGAGTCTGAATTCAATTTCAAACGTCTGAAAATACTTCCTAGATAAAACTCTGAAATTGTTGAGATGTCTGAAAAACAATTTCAGACATCTGAAATTTCTTGCTGCCTCTTGCGACTCCTCCTCCGCTACAATGCACATATCATCGCCTTCAACATACATGTGATTTTATGTTACAAATAACAACATATAATTGTTTAATATTTGTTTCTCAATAATTCTTGTTATACCAGTTACAATTTCCTCCGTCCAAAGAAAGGTAAATGATTTGTTGAAGACCTCCGGTTAACACTTGACATAAGTTGGAAGCAAGTTCTATTTGATCGAGAGAGCTAGTTTGTTGAAATGGGCCAACAAACTCGAATTGGTGATCAGAAGGCACCAAAGCACAACTGTGTCGTACCGAGCCACATACGCTGTAGATCTAACTGTTCATGTATGATGTGTTGCCCCGTTAGTTAGTCGTAGAAAAGCATTTACTGCAGGGTCCCAAAATCATCAGTTTAACAGTTGGCATGTCCACGTGGGTACAGGCAATACATGTTAAAAAATAGTGCAAATGTACGTTAATGAGTTTGGCGACCGTTGACGGTGGATAGTTTCCGATTAAACGTGCATCCGCATATGAAGCAAGAATCAGATCAGATCGTATAATATAATTATTACATGAAGATAACATTATTTTACTTCATTGCGTGGATCACCTGCTGTGCATAAAGCATAATATATATACCTGTATGATTCGAAGCCGTTGACCTCCAGAAATAATAAAACGAGCATGGGTTTCAAAGAAACATCGTGATACAGTGTTGTTTGTTCATATGATAGAAACATCAAAGCAAAAATAACATGAAAACTGCAAGCTTGGTTGACTTAGATAGTTTAATTGATTAGACTATAAAATTATAGGTAATTATGAGTTGAATCATTGAGGTCGTGTAAAGTTTCTAATTATTTCTTAACGTTTTCGAGGAGGTTCAAGTATATAAACTAAAATAGAACAATGAAGGAGATAAAGAAAATATTTGACAATTAATTGAGTTGGATTTTAAGTATTCAATTAATCAAAATTGTTTTGAATGTAGAATATAATAATTAGCTAGATGGACAAAATGAGAATTGTGCTATATTTCATTTCCCAAGCTCTTCCTCTCTTATTTCCTTTTCTAAAATCCAAGCTAAATTTAGAGAAGATCTACTATTATTTCAGAAAAAGAAAGGAAAAAGAAAATCAAGGAATTAAAAGAAGAAGCTTAAAGAACCTAATCTACATTGAATTTCAATCTTGCTTATTCGGTCTAAGATGAATATATAATAGTTATCATTCTCATTTGTTTAAGGTTATTTTCGGGTCTTAGATTTTCGAATTTGTTATGATAGTATGTCATGGTTGGAAGGACTATATCACCGTTTGGTTAAAGTTAGAATTTTATAAAATTATTCTAATAGCTTCTAGATGTCAAAAACCTAATTTTGATGTAATATTGATTTGAAATTTGGATATATTGTTAAAACATTATTTTAAAGATGAATGTTTCCTAATTTTCCAAGTTCGAATGAATATTTTATCAAGTTTCTAAGGGGAAAACGATGTTCATTTCTAGTGTTAATAATTAAAATATTATTTTTGTTTTGAAATCTTTATATTTAAATGGAGAAGAAGTTCAAAATTTTTTTCTAATGATTTTTAGAGAATTTCACCATAGGGTTATGCTTTTCTATAAATTTATTATCCAAGAAAAGCTTCTAATTAATATTAACTAATGGTATTAATCGTAAATGTTGACAAATTACTTTAGGAAGGTAAAACAAGATCTACTTGTATTTTCTAAAAAAATACGAAAAGCATTTTATCTACCAATAAGAATTTGACAAGGTATAACTACTAGTGGAAAATATTATATTTAATAGAAAATAAAACAGTTTAACTTAATTACAAAGCAACCATTATAGGGAACTGATACCCTTGGTCTGTTGATACTCTATAACTATGGAAGTCGAATATGGAATATACAACATCCCAAAATTTACTAGACATTATTTGGAAGTTTTAATCGGTTAAGTTCAATTAAATAATGTAAATTAATGAGGAGAATGAGGTTTGACTAATTAAATGAATCAGAATCAAGCCATGTCTAATTAACTAATTAGATCAATTAAAACTGGCAAATAAAACGGAGGATTATGAGAAAGGCAAAAATAGAAAAAACTATTTTGTAACACCTAAACTCTCACCACCTCTTATACCATTCTTTGCTTTCATTTGCAAAACAAAACACGCATAAGATGTCAGCCATAACTCTTAGAAAGCGATGAGAAAGAAAAGGTAGATGAGGAAATCAATGCTTAGGAATTCAAACACATTCGAATCTTAAGTTTCATCATTTTCTAATCAAGGTGAATAATGGTATCCGCTCTTTGTTTTTGCTTGTTGATTCAATTCTAGGAAAAGACCCGATTTCATAAATGTTTAAATGTTTGCTTATGCTGAGTTTAGACGATGAAAGAGAATATATGCTTGTTGATAATTTAAACGCATTTCATGTAGGATTTGATTTGAAACCCCATTATATGTCATCCGATTGATTTGAGACTTAGTATGACGTGCGGACCATTATTTTAAATGTGTGTTTCAAGTCTCATATTTTTCCAAATGAGTATGAATATTTGACTTAGATGATCAGAAATCAAATGAGACTATTGTATGGTCACAACTTATTCTTCAGTTATCGCCTTTAGCTGAAATCATTCAACATTCCAATGCGTAGGGCCAGGCTAGCAAAAAACTGGGAGTATGGAACCCACAAAAAATGATGTAATGAGATCGGTTATCGGTGAACCTGCAAACCGATTAGGTTAACCTAACTAAAATAAGAGCTAGATAGATAGTCAGATAAGAGTTAAATTTAGACAGAACGTCTAACTTATTTCTAACAGTTAGTTAGATATTTTTTCCGAATCTAGTCAGGCATACAGATTTGTAGGTAACTCGGTAAAACTTTGATGTCGAGACAGATAGTCAAGACTACCCATGAGACAGATAGTCAGGATTACCTATGAGACATGCATGCATATAACTGAATATGATCGAGTAATGATTATTATGTTTAATAACCATTATGATTATGGGTGCAACATTGATTAATTGATTTGACTAAGGAGATAAGCAACAGAAAAATCGTTTCGCTCAACAGAGTGGTCTCACTAGATATCTATTTATTAAGATGTCACATGATTATTTATACTGGACTTTTTGTCTAACCCAAAGTTTACGTTTTTCCCCTAACTCTCGGTTGCTCAGTTGAGTTGTTCAGGAGTAAGATTTCAGGTTTTTAATTTTTGGCGAATAAAACTTGCGAGAAACGCAAGAGACTTGCGAGAAACGCAAGAGGCATCGCTATCTAACTAGGAGTATATTTGAGTAGTGTTGTTATTTATGTTGCAATACTTGTTGTATGTTAGTTATTGTTGGTACTTTGATTTACCAAGGGTGCATTTTCAAATGTCGCTCTTGAAGTATTTATGTATTTATATTTTTTATAATGTAGGAAATGCTGGATTAACTTTAGGAATTGCTAAAGGAGAAAATTCCGAGGTTCTGCTAATTATACAACTTTAAGTTGGGATTATGTCAAAATTGGAGGAAATTCGTTTATTGGAACTAAAGGCGTTATAGAAGAACATAATTGGCTGCTCCATCATAAAGGAATTTTGTTGTCTTAGCACCGAATTACAAACAGAAGAGTAGAATGGACTCTAGACAACTGTAACGAGCTCCTGTATATTGGTAGAATAATGTTATTGTTGGAGTGACAAAAGATACCATGTCTTAGCAAAATATCGAAGGAGATTCGCGGAAAGATTTACATCAAAGTTGCTAAGTCATTTTTTTTTTCTTATGAAATTTGCGAAAATGGAGTAGGAAGATATGTCTGTGCTTGAGTATGAAACAAGATTTGAAGAGTTATCTAGTTATGGGAATGCTATTGTGGATATAATGCTTAAGAGAAACGAGAATTTCATTCGTGGCTTGAGACTAGGGCTTACTAAGGTTAATTTGCAACACATCACGGATCGATGTGATATCGTGTTACAGATGGTGCTAAGGAACACGAATATGTTTTCTTTTCTTGATAACAAGGCTGGAGAAGTTCAGAGTGGGCAATGCTAAAAAAGGAAGTTCTGTTCGAAGATGGTATCTCAAAAGAGCAAAACTGCCTAAAAGAGAAAAGAAGTTTTTGTTCATTTAACTCCACCAAACAATGTCATTATGCAAATGAATGTCGTTCGGGAAATGGTAAGGATATCATTGGAATGAAGAACATTAAGTGTTTCAAATGTGACTAGATCTCATATTGCAAGAAAAATTATCTGAAGCTTGCTAAGGGGGAAGTATTTGCTTTGGATCCTTCTATCTTAAAGCTAATAGCAAAAAGGAGGGAAAGTCTATGATGGTAGATATGCTTTTGATTCACGTCTTGCCTGTCAAAGTGCTATTTGATGTTGGTTCCTCACGTTCTTTTATATCTCATTGTTAGGCAGATAAGCTTAATTTAGAATCATCATACATTATTACTACCTTATGAATAGCTAATTTTATGCGACTCTAGGAATGAGATGTGGCCATCTAAAATTTGATTTGCTAGGTTATGATTTTGCTTGCAAGATGTTTGTGTTTGATTTCATTGGATTTGGGATTATTTTGGGTACAGATTGGTTAGATAAGTATGATGCTAGGATATTTTGCTAAGGTAGAAAAATATAATTGAGAACACCTTAATTATAGTAACCAAATTGTATACTTAGTCGTAAATGCAAGTTCATAGATTTATGTATTATTGGGCGCAATAGAATTGGCTCCAGGATGAGTCAAATTCTTGCCGCAAAGGACTTTGTAGATGTCTTCGAACTAGTTACAGGATTAACATCAAAGAGAGCTATCGAGTTTAGAATTGATCTTTTTCTTAGAGCAGAACCTTTGAGTAGAGCACCAAGAAGGATGAAAAAAACCAAGATGAAGGATTTATAGATATAGCTGGTGGAATTGGAGGGAAAAGCCTTATTCAATCAAGCAATTCACCTTGGGGAGCCGCCATAGTATTGGTGAATAATTCTGATGGATTATTGAGGTTATGTATTGACTTTGGGAAGTTGAATGAGAAGACTACAAATAATAGACATCATTTACCAAGAATTGATGACTTATTTGATTTATTCAGTAGAGTAAAGTAATTTCTCAATTGGATTTGGCGATAAGGTTCCATCAATTGAGAAGATAGTACTCCGATTTCATCATTAAGGACTAGATATGCATCATACAAGGGGTTAGTCATCATATTTGGCTTCACTAATGCACCCTTTTTATTAGTAAACTTGATGACTTTTTGAGAGAACTTGGATAGGCTCGTTTTGGTTTTCATTGATGATAAACTGCTATATTCATAGAATGAGCGAGATCATGAAATTCATCTTAGGATAGTGTTGGAGACCCTGAGGCAACATCAGTTGAAGACTAAGTTCTAGAAGTGTCACTTTAACGAGAAGGAAGTAAAGTTTATCGGTCATGTAGTTTCAGAGTGAGGATTAGCAGTAGAAATAGTAAAGAACGAAGCTATTAATAACTGGAACAGACCAGAGAAGGCTACTGAGATCAGGATTTTTCTTTGACCAATGTAAATATATTGGTTGTACCTAAAGGGAATCAAGATATGGTTGTTTGTACAAGTGCTTGTGGCATTGAATTAGGAGCTATGTTGATCCAACATGGCACAATTTCTGCTTATGCTTCTCAACAGCTTAGACCTTACGAAGTCAAATATTTCACTCATGATTTAGAGTTAGTTTGTCTTTTCCTTGAATATTTGGTGGCACTATCTATTGGAATGAAGTTCCGACTTGTTTACAGATCATGAGTATTGGAAGTAAATTTTTTTATCAGAAAGAGATGAATATGAGACAACAATAATGGTTAGAGTTTATTGCTGCCTATGATTCTGAAATAAAGTATACATATGGAAAATGAAATAAAATTGTTGTTGCACCAAAATGTAGTATTAACCATGTAAAAAGAAGAGAAAGAATTGGTGGCATTGATGTGACAACCGCCATACCCCATCAGTTCTTATACAATTTAAGTGTATTGCACAAGCACTCGATCCATGTAAAATGGTTGTCATGGAAAGAAGTAGAAGAAAAGAAGAGAAATGGAGAAAAAAGAGAATGAAACAAAAGAGAATAGGAAGAAAGAAGCACAAACATAGTAATATAAACTTTCATATATCTCACAACGCAACAAATAACCTATAGAAGTAATCACATATATTAAAAATGCGAGACATTAATAACTATGTAAACTACATAATTAGAGTACACGGTTCATACAATTATACAGAACAGTAATAGAGTTCATACAAGAAGTAAATAAACCCACTAATAAACTGCCTCTAATAATATTAAATGACACTGTCAAGACTCAACAGTGTCAAACGGTAGAATAAACAATAATAATACAAGTATAATATAAGGGAACGTCACCTTTTTCTAATCTACCTTCGTAGCTCTAGATAATGCTTACACCCATTACCTAACCTACTCATCAGCACTGTCGATGAGTATCCAAGATAGTAAGAGGAAACGGTAAACCTTGGATTGGACAATAATCTAGAGTGAGCAATGAAAAATCTCAAAGTGCTATAAAAGTCATAATAATACATGGAATAAAAGGTATATATAATCATACCTTCCATGTTCCTGCATCCATAGAGTTAGCACATAATGATAAATATATGTTATTATATGCTAAACTTGAAAATCATAAAGGTGTGATAGATGTCTTAGTACTAAAGTTGAGAGAATAAGTAAATAACTATAACAATCATCATCCATCCTTGTCATCACTCATTCAATGCACTGGACATATTGTACTTGATACTCGCTAAGCCACTCGACTTATAAGGGTATGGAGAGTTCCTACATCATTTGGACTTTGCCCCTAATTAGCACATAGTATCTAAGTTCGCACATGATCTAAATACCAACAATCCCATGCACCTTTATTCTAAATAATAATTTTTTGACTGTTTATATAATGATACAGTTTAAATGTTTATTATAGATTTGAGTTCAAAATATATATTAGAAACCCTAATGGCTTCTTCCATTCCGTCGTCCTCCGAAACTGATCCACCACCTCCTTTTTCCGTCTACCCTTCCGCCACAACATCACCGGTAACCACTTCGGCGCCATCGCTAGACGCCAAGCTAGCAGCGGTGGACACAATGGTGGCAGAGGCTCTGATTTCCTCATGTCCACCTATCTCGTCTTCTCTACCGCCCCTTCTTCCTACCCCTCCTGCTTCGCAGTGTCTATCTTACACCGCCGTCGTAGCATCGTAACCCCATATTTGGCATTCTTCATCGTCGGTGAAGTCGTTTTCTTTTCCCGGAAAGGCTCTTCCTTCTCCATTCATCTCCATCGCTCGCACCATTGATTTTTTGAAATCAAACAACCGTTGTTTCCTCTGTGCCACTAAGGGACACCTGGCGAAAGATGGTAGGAACCCTTATATTTGTTACAATGATGATTCTTTTAGGCATGCAACGAAAATCTATTCGCTTCGGGGTAAACAACAAAAAGTACTTTCTACATCGAAAACACCCAATGCCACTACCCCTTCTTCTGTTGTTAATGATTCGACAGTCAAATCACATTCTCTGCCTATCCACGTGCCGACAATCAACAAATCATCCTCTCTTTCCCTCAAAAACAGTGCCCGCCCCTTTTCTTCTCATAATGATGTCAATTCTTCCTCGAATCAATTTACTTCTTCGTCCTCTTCCACATCAATGGCGCTTCCGTTGAATATTGCGCACCTTGTACGAGAATTGATCGTGGTCGGCAACTGGAACCTTCATACCATTGGATCGACGCTATCCGACACTTTCCACCACCATGACTGGTCAGTATACATCCTCACTGACCACCAATTTCTCATCCATTTCCCCTCAGCTGAACTTTACACCGCCGCTCTGAATCACCACTTCCTGTCCAAACCAGGCGGTCTGCTGGTTCTAGAACCCTGGACGCCAACATCGAAGATCTTTGTCAGAGAGTTATAGATTAACCCCTGGGTTAGGATTAGGGGTTTTCCCACCCACCTTTGCCATCGTTCAGACTCCCTCTCTGCTGCCATCTACCCCATCGGACTCTACCTAAGGTCGAACGACTTCAGTTGGGCTCAACGCGACTTCCTCTCCGTCTTCGCCAGAGTTGGGGTTTTGACGGTCGTTAACCTACCTTGTTCCTATTCCGTCTTCCTCGACAATACCCACTTCCTTGTTATCGTTGAACATTGGGATCATTTTCACCCTATCTTGGACAGTAACGACCTCCTCTTGGTAACCGCTTCGAGAATAATTGCGACTTTTTCATGGAACTTCTTCACCTTCTATCTCTAGACCTAGAATACCGATTTGATGCCGTGCTCATTGAATCAACCCTTCTTGAACCCCTGGGCCCTATACCATCCGTTGAACACATATCCATTGAACCCATAGCCGTTGAACCAGTCCTTGACACTTTCCTAGTGGTCATTGGTCCGTCAGGTTGGGACCTATGACCGTCCTCTGAACCCAGGTGGGACCCATTAACTGATTTGGATCTTTCCGATCCGGTGCCTTTGCCGAGAGTTACCCCACCGATTGACCCTTCTCCCTCCAATTTCCTTGAGACACCACCTCCAACGCCACCGACCAATGGCCAGATCCTAATACTGGCTCCATCATTTTCCTCCTCCGTTGTTCCCAGAAGTGCATGACTCAATGCTTCTTCATCAAGTAATTCTTCTCCTATTAAGGGTAGTTTCTTTCTATTTGTCATTTTTCTGATGAAAATTAGGCCCTAAAAAAGAAGTTAGCATGCTGCATGGGAGTTAATTTATTACACAAGCACTATTCTTCCATGCAATCATTGGAAAAGGAGAGATCCTCTTCTTAATGAAGATTCTTGTAACAACCCGGATTCCGACAGACCGATTTTTTTTCAAAAACCCAATCTATCGAAACCCGAGTTGGGCGCTCTGGTATCCTACAGAGAAAGACAGAGATAAAGAAAACATGTCAGAATTCGTAAGCATCTTACAGCGGAAGGAATTCAAAGTATAATATGCTTTAAATATAGCTTTACCTTATAAAATATACTGCCTAACCAGTATCCAAAGCTTATACCATCTCTGTTATGAACCTAACCTGGAAGTATGTAATGAGGAGGGGGTCAGAACATAAGTTCTCTGTGAGTGGACTTAGAATAAACTTCTGTATAATCCTACATATACCGTTTAGTTATATTTTCTTGCTTATTAGGTTATTCGTGATATTAGCTCTCTAGGCTATACTCATGTTCCACTAGTAGATTAACCTAATACAACGTATATGTAGATACCCCCAACTGTAGAATCCTTTCCATGTATATATACAATCCCTTGCCGTATGTCGTACGGGCTTCATCATGTAAATCTATACTACTTTAGTGTAGTGCCATCATTCTCTAAATCGTTTGGACTACCACTCTTGATCATGCTAGATTCCGTTTATTACCTAGATCTAATCTAGGGTTTTCTATCCAGCGCTTCCTAGATTCAACCAAGATTTACGCTACCTAGGGCCACTGGGGTTTATGCTACCTATTGAATGCTTTCTAGATCCGACCAGGGTTTATGCTACCTAGGGCCACTAGGGTTTATGCTACCTATCGAACAATGCCCCCGAGTCTAGGACACACTACCCAGAGCGATATATGTTCCTAGACTTTACATCCCAGTCGTGTCGTTAAACGTGCTAGATATTTAGTTGCACATGTCCTCTATATGTGCGGCCCGAGTCCCGTGGCAGGGCTAATCAAGAAGCATGGAACTCGGTCTGGAGCTTTAAGTTATCTGCCGATGCATATGCTAAGGTCTGTTTTATCTATATGTGGCTATGGTCCCACTTGACCCCTCCTTCAACTAATGAAAGACACCCAAGAAAATCAAGAATGATAACTGTACGCAGGCCTCTATGCCCCCACAAACCTATTGGCCACCCTCACCCATAACTAGATAGCAAAGTATATGGTCTTTTAGAGTTCTCCGCCTTTCCACTTGCGTATCACGATTGACTCAAGATGGTTGGTAGACGACGACGTGCTATCACAGGGCTAAACAAGATATCGCCACCTCACGCTGACCCATCCTAGTCTTTAAGTTGCTTATATTGCAACCAAGGCATACTCTTGGCTCTTCTAACGCAGACCTTAACCTCTGTGAGCCCAGGAGGATCATCTGCAACCTCACAGAGGGATACCAAGAGTACCCTCACGTCCCTTCGAAGCCGCGTGCTTCGTAACCCAGTTCGTTGGAGCCTTCTTCTTGATCAGATGGACGTTCGCTCCTCCTCGTGTTATACTTGGCTTTCTTGACTAAGGTTTACTACGTAGTTCTCTTAACTAAGGTTTACTACTTAGTTTCCTGAATCGTTAGCTTTCTTAACTAAGGTTCACTACTTAGTTTCCTGAATTGTTAGCTTTCTTAACTTAGGTTTACTACTTAGTCTTCTCAACTAAGGTTTACTACTTAGTTCTCTTAATCGTTCGTTTTCTTAGCTAAGGTTTACAACTTAGTCCTCTTAACTAAGGTTTATTACTTGGTTCTCTTAACCAAGGTTTGATACTTAGTTTCTATTACTTAGTTCTCTTTAACTAAGGTTTGTTACTTAGTTCCTTTTAACTAAGGTTTACCAATGAATTCAAGCATGACTTAAGTTCTCTTTATCAAATGATAGCGTATGGGTGTTTTCCTACATTTTCAGCTTAGATTAACTTATTTCATGGTATAAGTCGTCCCACCCTTCGATTCTTGTATTACATCTTAAGTCATATTCTTTTCTTATCCCTAGGATAAGTTTATCTATTATTTAATCTTATCATTCCCAACCTTTCCTTGCTTTGATACTGTTATATTGGTTAAGTTTTCCCATGTGTTCAAGTTGACTTAACCCCCAATCACGTATTTAATTCAACCCATGTACCATGCTAAACTGGTTAAGTGTTCTCTGTCAGTTCATGTTGACTTAACCCGCCCATATATCATGTCAAATTGGTTAAGTGTTATCTAGCGGTTCACGTTGACTTAACTCACCCATATATCATGTCAAATTGGTTAAGTGTTGTCTAGTGTTTCATGTTGACTTAACCTTACCATACTAGCATGTGTCATTAGCATTAATTAATTATTAATGCCCAACCTCTCACATTAGACCTATTGTTGCGGTCACTGGATGTGCCGGTTGGTTCCGGGCAGGATTACACCACAACTCAATCTAACATCGGGTTTCAAGCACGTTTTTACTAACTTCTCACATTAGAACCTATTGTTTGCGGTCAATGGATGTGCCGGGCGATTCCGGGCTGGATTACACTGCAAACTCATTCTAACCTTGAGTTAGCCATGTTTCATGTTTAGCCAATTAACAATTCATGTCTATTCTAGGTGTCATAGGCCAATTATAAATTTACAAGCATATTCATGTTCATTCTAGATATCAAATGTCAATTACCAATTCACAAGCATGTTCATGTTCAAGTTATGCCACTATTGTCAATTTCATGTTATGTGTCGAGTTCCATAATTACATAAAAACGTGGTTTGTCCAACATATTCCATTTTTAATTATGTTTCTAGGATCTTAACGATCCAATTTTCAAGTCTCAAATTCAAGCTTTACCCAAAAACCCCAATTTATGTTCATGCTTATAATCCCATTAATATGCTATACCTATTATTCCAGTTTCCCATACATGTGTTCCTAACAGGTTGCTATCATTCCTCATACGTTGGTTAAGCTTATTCATATGTCAAGTGCTACTTAACTCATTTCTACTTTGCTTACAAAACCATTCGTGTAATAATCTTTTTACCCAAATTGCCTAACTCATCGATTAAATCTCAAGCTCTTCCCAAATAACTATAATTTACGCGCTGTTGACCTTGGCTCAAAGGTAGCCAAAGTTTCAAAAATAAAAAGGAAGAATAGGGAAGAGGAATAGATTAAGCATACAAAGATTATTTTAAACTGCAACATGAATTTTAACTGAGGAATGACGAACGATAATAATACTATTATGCATAAAGTGTATTGTAATCCCACTCACTGATTTAAGAACGGATCTTGAATTCTGGGATCTGATTTCTGAAACTGAAAAGCTATCCCTTGACGTAGATTATCGATCCTCTAATTTAGATTTGATTCTCTACTTGAATTCTAACGAAGAACTTGAGCAGCATAACCCCGTCTTTGATCTATTTTGATATGAATTAGGGAAGAGTATAGGCATAATGAAGATGTGTAGAGAAAACTGTAGCCTTAGGGGTGTTTATATAGGTGCTCAAGACCTTATCGTACATGCAGCGCTGAGTCAGCATTGAATCGAGTTAAGAAAATAGTCCAGATTCGCAGATGAATCTAGCCAAATCTTATCGTACACGCAACCCTGAGTCAGCATTGGGTCTCGAAGCTGTTTTGGCGCAGAAATTCGAATTTCGAATGTTTGAATTGTTTTGGCGTAGAAATTTGGTTTTCGAACTTTTGAATTTCTGGAATTTATTTAACTGTTTTATCCACATGAAATATTCTTACATGTATACAATTACTCTACCGACCATTTTGCGCGCATATATATATACGCACAATTTTCGTTTTATTTTCAAAATTCAAACGATGTTGCACCGTTATGTGATTCTTGCCATATTTCATTGACTGTAGCCTTATCTTGAATTTTATCTTTTGTATACATATATTTATGCATATATGTATATATATATATATATTCTCATATATATAAATATATTTTCTTTATTTCCTTATATGTACGTTCTTATCCTTTCAAATTTTGAATTTGTATACGTATATATATTTGCATGTTCAGTTGGCTCTCTCTAAAACAAAGATAAAAATTATGCCGCCGCCGAGGTTCGAACCTCCAACCTCCATGTTGCAAATCCAATGTCTTAACCAACTGAGCTATGAAATCTTTTGTTAATAAGTCTTAGAACAATGATAATTATTGTTCTCTCCTTACTTCTCTTTTTCATGTTAGTTACAATACTTAAATTAAACCATTGCATGAATCTTTTTCTTTTAATGTTAATGCATTATGTTTGCAAATCAGTGCATGCAACATATTTACATTGCATGCAACCAATCCTTTCTTTCTTTTAATGCATGCATTACATTTTTTTTCCAGTGCATGTATTTATTACATGCAATCCTTATTTTATTCTTTATTTTATATTTTAATTTGTTTGTGTATATATATATATATACATATATATATATATACATATATATATATACATATATATATTTCTCTTGTGCGTATACAAACTTCTAGGCTTAATAACTTCTTCATATGATGTCCGTTTTACGCAAACCAGGTGTCTATCTTGACCAGAATTCCGAGACGGACGCAATGGTGATGTCCGTTTTACTTAATTCCTGATATTTAAATTAAGTATTTTTATTTTCTCATCTCTTCGATTACACACATTGTTATCGCATTAATTTCCTTACTCTTCGATGTATGAATTAATTTTTCAATATACATCACCATTATTTACCTATCTATGCATACAAACATATTTGTACATTTTTAATTATATTAAATATGTGGGGTGTTACAATTCTTCCGTGGAACATCAGGGGGTCCGGGGACCCTAGTAAATGGTTTGCAGTTAATTTCATTCTTTCTTATTAACACCTGGATATTCTTTTTCTCCAAGAATCCAAACTTAGCGACCCTACTTCCATTAATTTGTTTTTAGGATCATCTTTTTCGAATTGGGAATCTGTTGATGTTGTTGGTTCCAAAGGTGGTATTATCACTGCTTGGAACAATATTGTGTGGACCTCACTGCAGTGTTTTAAATCCACGTCAGCTCTTCACATCACCCTCCGTCATCTTTCGTATGGCATCATCTTTCTCTTCTCAAACATTTACAATCCGCCATGCAACCATGAAAAGAGATTCCTCTGGCTTGCATGTATGGATTTAGGGCTTTATCATCCTAATCCTTCGCTCGTTGGTGGCAACTTCAATGTCACTCGTAGGACCACCGGACGTAGCACCGCAAGCTCCTCCTCAGATAGGGCTGACTTCAATGATTTCATCAATCGATGTGCCCTTATCGACCCACCCATCACCAACAGGCGCTTCACATGGTCAAACCGCAATGATAACCCCACTCTGGCTAAACTTGATTGTTTTCTCTCAAATACTCATAGGGAAGATATCCATCGACTTTTTACCGTTTCGGGGCTATATTCGACACTTTCTGATCACTGCCTTATTCTCTTGACCATCGATAACCCTTGGCCACTCATCGTCCTTTTCGATTTGAACGTCCACGGCTATCCAAACTGGTTTTGCCAATTTCATTGGTACTGCATGGTCTTCTTTCCCTCACTTCACTTCAACATCGGCCACCTTTGTCACAAACTTTGTTGACTTTGTAAAATTATCAAATCATGAGCTAGCAACGTTTGGAGCACTCTCAGAAGACGCATCTACAACATCCAAAATGACATTCTAGATCTAAACATCAAAGAGGGAACTACATCGCTCAACTATGTGGATTCCAACAAACTTCTTAAGCTTGAATTGGAACTTCAACATCTCCTTAAACAAGAAGAAGTGGGCTGGAGACAACTCTCTAAAGCCTATTGGCTCGCTGAAGGTGATCAGAACACATCTTTTTCCCACTGATTCGCTAATGGTAGAAGATGGTTTAAGGACATTTCGGAGCTTTGCGCTTTTGATTTCTTCTCGACTGATCCCTTTTCCATTAATGCCCGCTTCATAATCTAATTTCGGAACCTTCTGGGTCAACGATCACCACCTCCCTCGCCCATTGACTGGTCCTTACTCTACCCCAACCAGGACAACATCCCCATTGACAACCCCTTCTCCGAGCTCGAGATTATAACAGCTTTAAAAGCAATGGACATCAACAAATCCTTTGGACCTAATGGTTTTGGTCCTTCGTTTTACGCCAACTTCTAGGAAGTCATCAAACCTGACATCTTGAACCTGTTCCATGATTCCCATTCTGATCCTACTTGTATTAACTGTTTGAACTACGCCAAGATCATGCTCCTCCCAAACATGAAGTAGCTAACCTTCCAAACAATTTCCGATTGATCAGCCTCCTTAGCTTCTCCTTTAAACTCATCACTAAGGTCCTTGCCAACCGCCTTCAGCCTTACATTCCCTCGCTGATTGGATCTGAACAACCCGCCTTCATTATGGGCAGGAATATATATGACTTCAATACGACCGCCCATGAAATCATATCATTTTGCCAATGCACGAAGACTGATGGCTTACTTCTTAAGATTGACTTTCATAGGCTTTTGATACTGTAAATTGGGACTTCATCATCCAAGTTCGCGTGCACAGGGGCTTTCTTCCACGTTTGTGCAACTGGATCTCTACCATCTTTAACTCCAGCTTCTCGTTTGTTCACTATAATGGCATCGATGGTGTTCTTATCAAATCCAAAAGTGGACTCCGCCCGGGTGACCCACTATCTCCTCTCCTTTTCATCCTCGTCGCTGATGCCCTGAACCAGATGATCAGACTTTCCATGAATAATCATATCCTTACCATCATCTAACACCTTCCTTTCGGCCTTGTATGCACCAACATCCAATATGCCGATGGCAATATTCTCTTCACCACACCAACATCGAGCAATATCCACTGCCTAAGAGTTCTTCTTTACTCTTTCGACCTTATCTCTGGTCTGTCCATTAACTTCTCGAAAAGCTCCATTATCATGTTAGGTGGTGCTGATCATCTCATCCCCACCATCACCCAAGTTCTTAACTGCCAAACTCAACACTTCTCTGTATCTTATCATGGTGTACCCATATGTCTGACTAAACTCACTCGCGATGATTGGTAACCCCTCATATCCAGAATCGAATCAAGACTTGCATGTTGGAAAGCCTCCTCTATTTCCATAGTCGGTCGTCTTACCCTCGTCAAATCTGTCCTCTATGCCCTCCCACTTTACTGCTTTTTTGTTCATCGTGCACCATTGTGGGTCATGAACAAGATCGATCATCTCGCCATTCATTTATTTGGCATAGTGGGCCTGCTAGGTCGCTAGTTAATTGGAGATCCGTTTGCATGGAATTTAGTGCTGGTAGGTTGGGTATTCTTGATCTCCGTCTTCTCAACCACGCCCTTCTCTCCAAGTGGTTATGGCGTTATATGGTCCCTGGGGCTTTTATCTGGAAATCATGGATCTTATCTCTTTATTACAACATCCAGCCTAATATCATTCTTCATGCACATCCCCGCACCCTCCCATCACCATTCTGGAGCGGAATTCTAAGCTCACTTCCCCGTATCAAGTATCTCTTTTCTATTCAGATCGATAATGGTGCCAATAGTCTCTTCTGGCTAGACACATGGTTGTACGAATGCCGCTTAGCTCATCTCTATCCATCCTTTTTTTCATATATCCCAACCCTCTATATCCATCCATAAAGTTATACAGTGTGGCACCTCTGCCATAACCCCCACTACCTGCTTCTGCCCAACTATTCTTGAGGAATTATATGAAGTATGTCGTATCATCCCCACTACACTCTACTTTAATCCTGATACCATCACCTGAAACCTCACATCCAATTTCTCATTTTTAGTCAGATCGTGTTATAATTTTCTCTCCTTCTCTGGTAGGTTGTTTAGCTACCCCAGACTTTGGAAGATTAAAGCACCACGGAGGGTTCGCTTTTTCCTGTGGTGTTTAGCGTACGGAAGCATTAACACTAAAGATAGATTGATCTGCAAGAGCACCATTGTGAATCCTATTTGTGTACTTTGCCACCTCGTAGATGAATTGATCATCGCCTTTTCCCTGATTGCGATCTTAGTTCCTTCCTTTGATCCTTAGTGGAAGCCCATTTATTGGGTTTTATCCCACCGTCGTTTCACCATTTTCATCATTGAAAATATTCCCCTTCCTCCACTTTACTTGATCCATTCATCGCCACCTTCACCTGGTTAGTTTGGCTTGAGCGCAACAAACATCGCTTCAATGGACGATTGGCAAGCGGGCTACATTTGTGCCACAAAATAACTCATTTTTTCTATATATGGACAGGTGTTGATGCTTGGTTACCTTTCCGGCTGAGGTTGATGCCTAAAGAGAATCACTCTAAAGAATATATGGGAAGCTCTGAGGCGGAGGTGCTGCGTCAGCGGAGGTCATTCCCCCAACTATGGCCACTACTTCGTCCTGTCCGTTTTGCAACTCATCCCGTGCATTAAAGTCGGTTCATTGGCTTCATTGTAGATCTGTCTTCATCATCTTGTTTTGGTGCTTGATACAGTGGATTTCGGGTTGTGTCAGGTGGTGTTATAAGTCTGTATCTGTACCTTCATGTTTGTACATTATGTTTTAACTGTTAAGCTTGGAAATCTAGTACTTGAACTTATTTAGCTATTGGTCAGGCTTGTTGATCGATTATTCTACGTATTTATTTATATTAACCGGCTGTGTAGAACTGCTTTACACAATCATCTTGATCTAAAAAATATATTCATTTATACTTCAATATTATTTATGTTTTGGTATTTAAATTTTAACTTCATAATATTTACTTATACTTTATAACTGTATTGAATTTGTATATATTTACATTACATTTAGGCTTTTATTTCAAAGTCTTTCAACCATTAATTTATAATGTTTTGAGTTTTGTTATGATTAAAATATGTATAAACTATATCTAAATAGTTTTACAAAGTTTTACATTATTTTACAAAGCAACGGATTTTCAAAATAATGTTTTTAATCTATTTTAAATTTTGTGAAGAGTTTGTCAACATACTATATATATATAATATGTCAACAAACTAGCTGACTTTTTGAAAATTCAAGGTCAGAAAGATATGTCTTTTCATCAATTCTCTTCGTATATGGACATGATTGTTGTTTCTTTATAAATACCGAACTTCTAAAACAAATTTTAACAACAACTTTCTTCTTTATCTCTCCTCTCTTTACTCTCTACTTATCTAAATCAAATTATAGTCAAATTCTAGTGACATTGAACTAGAATCAAATTCAATTACCACTGATTTGATTCTCTATAATTCACTCTCTAATCTCTTCATTATCCCTCGCTCAAACTAAAATCAAAATATTATTCAAGGGTTTCAAGATCAACTGTAATAAAAGACGGAAGATTTATTTATGTAGTACTTTATTATAATTATGAGTGCAGTCAAGCCCTGAAGTCAACTGGGCATGATAGTAGCTCGAAAATCTAGTGGGGGCAGCTAAGCCTAATAATCAATTGGTATACTTAGTAGTCCAGAAATCTAACCAACTCTACCTATAAGTCCAAACTTCTATAGGTTGTGCCTTGTAGGCTTGAAACCAAGATTGTACGACATTGAACTAATAAACTCCGCGTAAGGTTTGTGCAGGAAGAGATGTATTGTAACTCCATATCAATATAAAATCATAGCGTGTTCTTTCCTTTTACTTTAATGCATTTACTTTTCTCTATTCTTTAATATCGTGATTGTGTTTATGATTGTTAATTACATCATTTCAATTATGAAATTAAAAGGTTTCAAAAATATTCATACTAATTAGAAAACACAATTCACCTCCCTCCCTCTAGTGTTATTTTAGCCTTAAGAATCTTATTACACATTCCAACATCAAACACTAACCCATTTATATGAATTGAATCAAGATAGAGCAAATTCAGTTCGATTGAAACAATGGAATTAAGCAAGGGTTTAGAAGAAGGGGTGGCAATTCGAATTGTAGAAGGGAACGTTGTTCTGTGTGATTATAGATGGTAGATGGATTGCTTGTTCATTTCAAGTTTTAGAGCTCGGTAATGGTAGGTCAAGTATTTAGGGATTTGTTCAGCTGAAGGAATGAATATGAAGCAGGAGAAGGTGAAAAAATACTAGCTTATATATGAATTATTCCAATGTCTCAAGCATGAAAAGTCTATATGTCTCAATATAAATTGATTGGCACTGATCTTTACACTAATCGAACCGGTACCGGTCTCTTACACCTAAATATATTAAAATAAGTCAATGTATATGTATGCATGTGCATATATTCATGTAAGTCTGAGTACGTCTCAAGTTAGGAACGACCTGTTTACGTTTGAACATACTAAGGAGCTAGTAACTAAAGTGTATACATAAACGTATAGGGACATGTGTATACTCGACGTCCAATTTCTTCGCTTGAGGGGAATTAGGTGGATACATATGAATTCCAGAGAGAATTAGTTCAGATTGCTGAGGTCTACTAATTCGATTAATCAACTCAAAAGATCAAAGAAAGTTACTTATAGGCATATCGCAATCACATACTTATACTACTAAATATCATGTTGTAAATCGCGAGAAACAAGACGCTTCTTAAAGGTAGCGTACCAAAAGGATAGTAGCCATTTGTGAAGAAGTATGGAATCCTTCCTAAAAATACTGACAAGTCCCGATTCAAAAGCACGTCGTGTTTGCAATAAGGCCTACTTTGGAGGAAAAATGATATCCAGCCATTTGGCCTGGCTATTTCCAACTATCTGAGCATGCAAAATTTGACAATTATTAAGGCAAGTAACGTAAAGTGATGATCCAAGGATACATATATCAACTATAGATGGGACTACGCAGAAATGGTCAAGTGAACTCATCAAAGTAGCATCATAAAATTCTCTAAATATAAATTGATACTCACTTTAGTCAGCGGATCGATACCAGTTTGATACTCAATAAAATGAGTTCAAACTCAACAAAGATCACTCAGTATTCAATAAACATCAAGGTGACCATAGTAACAAACTTTGAAAACATGATGCTAGCACATACGGGGACTCACACTTCCCCCTTCTTTGGATCATATTCCCCAAATAGCATGTGTACAGGATCAATATCGATCAAGTATACTTAAGGATTGGTACTGATACAGTCACTTAAAGGGACAGAGGCCTAAATTTTTGTAGCAACTCTGTCTTTAGCCTGAAGTTCTCATAGTGAAATTTTAGTGTGATCCAAAGTTTTATTTGCCTTTAAAACTAGTAGCCTTGAAAAGAAATGGATCCTTTAGCACTTTCTTTCTCTAAGTAATTTGTACTTACCAGACCTGTATCGACCCGACTAGGGTAATCATCAAATTTAAAAATAAAGAGTTAAAATCTTTCGAGTGGACATAGAAAATTCAAGGTTGAACCACAAAAAATCCTTACATGATTTCTATTTGTTGTTTCTGATTTTATTCTTTGTTTTAAGTTTACTTCTTAATATTTCTCTTTATATGTTCTCTGTCTTGGGTTTTTGCACCAATTTGGTGGAAACAAGAACATACTTATCCGTAGCGGCTGATATGATAGATTCTGGCCGATTCCATCACCTTGTCATCTAGGCTTTGCTCCCGGTATCATGGATCTCGTTGTCTTTTAAATCTTGGACTTGTTCAAGATTGACTTCAATCCCTATAACATGTATGATGAATCCTAACATTTTCCTAGAAGAAACTGTTTAAGATCATTTTAATAGGTTCGGTTTCATCCCAAATTCCATCAAATATTAAACATCTCATACAAGTGTGAGATGAAATATTTTGTACTATTTGACTTTACTTGAATATCATCAACATATACTTTCATAATATTTCCAGTTTGAGCATCGAAAATCTTGTTGACGAGTTATTGTAATGATATCCTAACAATTTTAGGTCCAAAAGCCATAACTTTATATCTGTAGAATCCTACTCGATAATGAATTTAATGTGCTCCAAATATGATACTTGCATAAAAATGTGGCTTTATCTAAGGTAAGAAAGATAGAAATATATGTCTTGCAATTTCGTCCACTAACTGGTCGATTCTGGTGAGCGGAAAGCAATCCTTGAGGCAAGGATCATTAAGGTTGAAGAAATCAATGCACCTTCACCATTTTTAGTTCGTTTATCTAATCTAGAACGGATTGCAATCCATTTCGTGTACCAAGACACCAAAACAATTTTTTTTCTAGTATGATTTTTACTTCCTTATCCATTAATAGTAGACCGTTTTAGACCCATAGCACATTCTTTTGTTTCATCGGGGCATTCCTTGGATCAAATCAAGGCATGACACGTGATCAAAGGGGAAAATTGACATATGTCTACATGGGACAAGATAAATACATCCTTGTTGACCCATATGATTCCCCTAAATTATAACTTAAGATCATGTTCTTGTTAGAAGTTGTATTTGAATGTTTCTTGCTGAATAAGTGGAGATGGACGAGTTAGCGTCATTACATAATAGTTTTGGAACAAATCAAATATTCATAAGTATTGTTTAGTCACTGGTGTCTAATCCTACCTACTATCGCCACTCTTGGCTTAACTAATACCTCATTTATTCATCTCTTTGGTCAAGCTGATTGCAAGGGTCACATGTGAATCCAAGAAAGGGGATTTCCTTCAATTTCTATCTGATATATATATATATATATATATATATGCATAGAGGATGAACTCCCCACCTTTTCCTTTACCCCGTCATTTGTTTGCCTAAGACCTATCTTTTAACACTCCCAGGCTGTATTCTGATTTCCTTATACCGTTCCTACCCGTCGATTGTAAGGAATTTAATAGTCAAGAATCAGTGGCCATGAGTGTTTGAAAGTTAGCTAAAGCTTATTGTCCTAGGAAAGCACCATATGTCGAGGATATATCCACTTAGATGAAATTTTACTTTCATACGGATGATTTGAATCGGTTTCTTATCTCGAAGAATCTAGCTAACCTTCCTACTAGAACTGTTTGTTGGAACCTGCATGTGGACAGCCAAGCCGCCCATGTTTATTACATGGGTATGCCACCAACCACCACCAACCAAGCCCAACAACCAAGTCACCAACCCTCCCCCCACCAGCCATCTCCTGTCTATATATGCATCCTTCCTCCTCAAAACTTCCATCCCATTCCAAAATCCAAGAAGTAGAAAAGGAGAGCAAGCTTGAGAGTGAGATCGAGTGTTGAGTTGAAAGTGTTTTGTGTAATCACTTTGTAATATTCTCTGAAATAAAAGATCTGCAGCAGCCTGGAGACGTAGGCATAATTGGCCGAACTCCGTTATCAGATTTGTATGTCTCTTACCATTCTACATTTAATTTCTTTTCTCCACAAATATAATCATAAGGAAATTTGCGTAATTTCCCAACAATTGGTATCGGAGCCATAATTTGTTAGAAAGGAAATCAAATTCGAGTGGGAGCGATGGCGGTAGATGAAGAAAGGGTGAAAATCGAGAAGTTTGTTGGAGCTGACTTTGGCTTTTGGAAAATGCAAATTTAATATTATCTATATCAGAAAAAGCTTTATCAACCTCTCTCGGAAAAGAAGCCAGAGAATATGAAGGATGAAGACTGGGTTCTTCTTGATAGACAAGCTCTAGGAGTTATTCGATTGATGTTATCTCGCAATGTTGCTTTCAACATAGCAAAAGAAAAGACCACGGCGGGTCTTATGGCGGCTCTCTCCAGTATATACGAAAAGCCATCTGTCTCTAACAAAGTTCATTTAATGAGGCGATTGTTCAATTTGCGGATGACAGAAGATTTATCGGTAGCTCAACATCTCAATGAGCTGAATACAGTTACTTCTTAGCTAAGTTCAGTTGAAATTGAATTTGATGAAGATGTACGAGCGTTGATACTTTTGTCTTCCCTGCCAGAAAGTTGGAATGCTACTGTTACAGCAGTGAGTAGCTCATCGGGAAGCAATAAGTTAAAATTTGATGATATTCGTGATATGATTCTCAGGGAAGAGATCCGACGAAGAGATTCTGGTGAGTCGTCAAATTTTTCAATTTTGCATACACAATCAAGAGGAAGAAATTCAGCACGAGGAAATGGACATAGCAAGTCGAACTACCGAGGTAGGTCGAAGGACTGGAGATCAAAATCCAGAAATCCCAACAATTCCCATAGCTCAAAGACCGTTGAGTGTTGGAATTGTGGAAAGGCCGAGCACTACAAAAATCAATGCAGAAGTGCACCAAAGGATCAGGAGGCGAAGGCAGAGGCAAATGTTACTTCTACCACAGGAGGAGATGAAGCGTTGATATGATCTTTGGAGAGCAAGGAAGAGTCTTGGGTGCTAGACTCTGGAGCATCGTTTCATGCCACTTCGCAGAAAGATTTTTTTCGAAAGGTACGCTTCTGGAAATCTTAGAAAGGTATATCTTGGTGACGATCAACCTTGTGATATCGTCGGTAAATGTGCTGTGAAGATTAAGCTGAATGCGTCAGTTTGGGAGCTAAAGGATGTCAGGCACATACCGGACTTGGGAAAGAATTTTATCTCTGTAGGACAATTAGCTACTGAAAGCTATACTACAACTTTTCATGGTGATGATTGGAAAATTTCAAAGGGTGCAATGACGATTGCTCACGGTAAGAAGAATGGTACACTTTACATGACAGCAGGAGCACGATGTTCAATCACTGTTGCAGCTAGCAATGAAAATTCCAACATATGGCACCAGAGCCTAGGCCATATGAGTAAAAAGGGAATGAAGATTATGGACTCGAAGGGAAAACTTCCAGGTCTAAAGTCCGTGGAAATAGGCATGTGTGAAAATTGCATATTTGGAAAGTAGAAGAGAGTCAGCTTTAAAATAAATAGTAAAACCCCGAAGAAGGAAAAATTGGAGCTTGTTCATTCCGATGTTTGGGGGCCAATGACCATCTCATCCATCGGTGGAAAGCATTACTTCGTTACTTTCATCGACGATTACTCGCGAAAGGTATGGGTTTATTTTTTAAGGCATAAATCTGAAGTGTTCGAGGCTTTCAGGATATGGAAAGCTATAGTTGAAAATGAGACAAATCTAAAGATCAAAAAGCTTAGAACTGATAATGGAGATGAATATGAAGACACCAGATTCAAGCAGTTCTGTTATGAACACGGAATCAAAATGCAGAGAACCGTGCCGGATGTGCCTCAACACAATGGTATAGCTGACCGTATGTACCGAACGTTGACAGAAAGAGCCAGAAGCATTCGTATACAATCAGGTCTACCAAAGCAGTTCTGGGCAGAAGCAGTCAACACAGCAGCTTATTTGATCAACAGAGGTCCTTCGGTTCCATTAGAGCATAAAATACCAGAGGAGATATGGAGTGGAAAAGAGGTAAAATTATACCATTTAAAAGTTTTTGGTTGCATAACATATGTGCATATTAGTGATCAAGGCAGGAATAAACTTGATTCCAAATCCAAGAAATGCACTCTCATCGGCTAGGGCAAAAACGAGTTTGGCTATCGAATTTGGGATGATGAAAACAAGAAGGTGATCCGTAGCCGAGATATGATTTTTAATGAAAGAGTAATGTACAAAGACAGACACAAAACAGTAGTCAATGACTCAAAGTAGAGTGAGTCAGTATTTGCAGATACAAACGATATTCCAGATAGTCTTATCACAGAATCGACTATAGAAAGTGCTCAACCTGATGAAATAATTGATCTGAGTAGTGTGGACCAGTCTGACACACTACAACATCCTACTCCAGTTCCTATTTTGAGAAGATCTTCTCGACCTCGTGTACCTAACAAAAGATACATGAACTATTTGTTGCTGACTGATGCAGGGGAACCTGAGTGCTATGATGAAGCATCTCAGACTGAAGATGCTAGCAAGTGGGATCTTGCCATGAAAGATGAGATGAAGTCTCTTATGTCCAACCAGACATGGGAACTAGTTGAGTTACCCATAGGAAAGAAGGCACTTCACAATAAATGGGTGTATTGGGTGAAAGAGGAGCATGGTGGTTCCAAGAGATACAATGCTCGACTAGTTGTCAAAAGATTCCAACAGAAGGAAGGAGTGGACTACACTGACATTTTCTCTCCCGTTGTGAAGCTCCTATTAGGTCAGTATTAAGTATTGCTGCTATTGAAGACCGTCATCTTGAACAGTTAGATGTTGTAACGACCCGGATTTTGAGCGACTTTGGTTATCGACATAAACTCGATGTCGATAACCAAAACGTCGAAAAATCCTGGTAATTAGTGAAAGAAATTAGAGGGTGAGGAAAAATAAGATAGAAAATTAGAATAGAAGAAGAAGAAGAACACAACAACAGAGTAACACGAATCTCACAGCGGAACGAATAAATATATTTCAAAACATAACTTTGAAATACAAATCAGTACTTGAATATACATATCATTATCAAAGTACAGCACTTACAACACAGCGGAAATAACAATAGCTATATGATCCTGAAGCCTCCTGCTCCAGCTCTTCAAGTGTATCTGTAAAATCCCGACTACTTGACTGCCCGTACAAATTTAGGCACCCAAGAGTTTAGGGAAAACAACAAAGTAAACTCCGAGTCAGTCATGGGACTGGTATGAGTAAAACATTTTAAAAACAGTTCGAACAAGTAAACGATATCTCATAAGACCACGCCGCATAACGGAACGGGTTTTTCCCTTATGAGAATCCAAAATATCTTTATATCAAAAACCTTTTGATATTATAATAATGTCTATCAACCATAGTATAGATAATCATCTAGCAGAAACTCTTTCATCTCACGTTCTACATATATAGTATACAACTCAAAACCGCAAGCACGTATTGGGTAATGGATTTCCAACTATGACAAGGTATGGAACCACCTTTCGCTCATGTACCTCTAGAGAGGAATACACTGGGTTCAACAAGAACATCTTGCAACCCGGCCACACATGACCGACCACTCATTTCGCTTGAGCGTATCGAATGTATATCACCAACGGCTGTGATCAGCAACCGTTTCCCGAATGGGACAACATCAACAATAGATTTTTGGAAATAAATGAAACTCTAGATCAGGTGATTATACACCCTACTTCGGTGCGACCGACTTAGCCATGCTGCCTGCCCGATTTCTGTCATTTACCGGATGATGAGGCTAGAAGCTACGCTTTATCATCATACCAGATTCACTTTTGAATGCCACATCGTCAAATCCATCAAATCACCGATTGACGTCCTCAACCATACATTACGCGTTAGCTAAAAGAAGTTTCCTTCTCCGCTTCCCCTCTTGGTATAGTTGGAGAAATCAATATACGTGATCGTCTGGACATACTCTGTCAGACATCCGTCAATACAAGTCACCCAGGAACAGGATGAACCGAAGGCACTATTCTGTAAACAGGATAGCCCTTGCATAACTCCGTCTTCAATTTCCTTTGGCATATTTGATTCGCAACGCTTATGCCAATACAGAGTGGTTCTTTGGATAAAAATCCAACCGGTCTCTCCATATTAACAACGTTAAAATGGTCAAAACTTCGATAGTCTGTGATTTAACTATCGAATAAAAACAGGTGTGCAAACAACGATATTATTTCCAAATGGAAATTTATATCGATCAAACATCATTCCACTTTTATCTCTTTATTCCATTAATTTACTTATCTCATGCTTCCCTATATTCAATGTTTCCTATTTTCTAAATTTGGGAAAATATACGTTATTAACAATGGAAAACATTTCCATTTCCTTGTTTTCCTTATTAGAAAACATTTCTGGTTTCTTATTTGGAAAACATTTCCAAAGCTTCTTCATTGGACTTAGATAGATGTTTAAACAAACCATCGCGATGCCAACTCAAACCATTTCCTTTACTGCCGAACCTTGACTATTCCTTAGTTAAAAACGAAGCCAATCAAGTTGGGGTAGAACTACCTCTCAGACCTTAACTGAACAACATTTCTAACTTTGAAATAGACAAAGTTCACTTTATATCCCTTTACTAACTTCCTTACTTAACCCTCCTTCGAATAGTTATATTCGATTTACTCTTTTCACTTAACTCTATTCGAATAACTATATTCGATAACTCTATTGGACTAACACTATTGGGTTAACTCTATTTGACTAACGCTATTGATTTACTCATTTCACTTAACTTCTTTCGAATAAACTATATTCGATAACTCCCTTTACTTTCTTCGAATAAACCATATTCGATTAACTCATTTGCTTTCTATTCGAATAACTATATTCTATTTAACTCCTTTGCTTCTATTCGAATAACTATATTCTATTTAACTCCTTTGCTTTAACTCTAATCGATTAAACTAACATCGATTAACTCCTTTTACTTTAACTCTAATCGATTAAACTAACATCGATTAACTCCTTTTACTTTAACTCTAATCGGTTAAACTAACATCGATTAACTCCTTTTACTTTAACTCTAATCGATTAAACTAACATCGATTAGCTCCTTTTACTTTAACTCTAATCGATTAAACTAACATCGATTAGCTCCTTTTACTTTAACTCTAATCGATTAAACTGACATCGATTAGCTCCTTTTACTTTAACTCTAATCGATTAAACTAACATCGATTAACTCCTTTTATTTTAACTCTAATCGATTAACTAACATCGATTAGCTCCTTTATTTTAACTCTAATCGATTAAATAACATCAATTAGCTCCTTTATTCTATTCGAATAAACTATTCATTTATAGAGATTTACCTTTAGTAACGGTTCTTCACTTAACAAATGATTTCCTTTTATTCTAACTTATCCTTTGATTTTATAAATATTTCTTTTATAAAAATCCTTTCCCTTTTCTATATAAAATCCATCGATTTTATATAAATAATTCATTTTCAAAATACCCTTTGAAAATATTCCTTTATCAACATTTGGTAAGTTATGGTATTCAACATATCAAATCACGATGATCAGTATCGTCCAAACACATATAATCGACAACAGATTATATATCGCATCATATATCACAATATATGAAAAACAGTAAAATAAATGTTGAGGAATCCAGTTGGATTCCTCCAACCTGTTTCCCTGCATCACAGATGTTAAAAAATATAATTAACATCACTTTCAGTTCCATATGATATATTCTGTTAAACAGAATCAATATAGAAATTCAACTAACTGACTAGCAGTTCAATCAAACAGTCACCATACAGTCAATCAGCCAATATCTAATAGTTCTAAAATTACAACATGAAATTATAAACTGTTCAGAGTTAGTGAGATTTACTCACTTTGGCAGTTCATCGTTAAAGAACGATAAACTGGTTGTTTGATTTTGAATCAAACAATTTATTTCGCCATCAATTCAAACGAGCTCCACTCCACTTCCCGTCAGTTCCATGGTGTAGCCACCGTCCATACGATCCTGTCGGATCTTGTTTCGCTGAGTTTCGATAACGTATGAATTAGTTATTCCATTTCGAAGTTTAAACACTATTTAAACAAAAAATAAAACTTGAGTTTATAATATAACTTGGGCCTTAACTTCTTTAACCCGGCCCATACAAATTCTTAGAAGCCCAGACCCCTTTTGTACTCTTCCTTCCCCAAACACAATCCTCCGACTCCAGTACGCCCGTATCACCATTTCCGTCCCTTTCGTGACCAATTCCTTTTCCCATACACCACGAAATCGCACAACATCTTCTCCGTTGAACTCCTCACCAAAATCTAAACACCCCCATCCCACTTTCATCGTACTCGACGTCCTCCAGACAAACCCGACGCCGACCCTCCTACAGCAACCACCGACACCAAGTTAAACCGAATATCATCAAAACAACACACAAGGTGCGGTTCGATCCCCTGAAATCCAATCCAAACTCAAATTTTTACATCGATGCCTACAATCCACGAAATCGTGAACCCTAGCCTACGGTGGCCTTCTGACTTCGATGTCGAACCCTCCAATAATCCTACCAGTTGTAGAGAATCACGAATAAGACCCAAAGATATATATATTAGCATTTATAAGAATTTATTTGCATTTCCTATTGATTTTAGAAGTTTCGATTTTATTTCCTGGAACCCATAAACTGGCGGCTCAAACAAATATATATACGGGATGGAATTTTGTTTGTGAGGCTGAAAAGGGATGGTGCGTGGCCTAGTTTTAGTTCTAGAAATAGTTTGGATATTTTGCTTTAAGTTTTAACATTTAACATACCGTGTTTAATAAAATTATATCCATATGAGCGCTATAGACTGAAGTAAAAATGTCGTTGTGATGAGCGATGTGCAACGATCCCAAAGATATAATAACATCGGTAGGTTGACTCATATTGTGAAACTTCAAAATATTGATTACAGGGTGCGAAATACTCCAAATAAAAAGTCGTTAAATAAATAAATTAAAAATCATAGAAAAATTCTAAAAATTAAATTATCACTACTTCCCAAAAGAACCTTGTCTAAATTCAATCCCGATCTTTAGTTATATCGAATAAACCGATACGGTCGATAAACGATTCCATAGCGACTATTCTGAAATTTGATTTGGACATATCTCAAAATCTATCCGACGAAATCCCGATTTTTCTCTTCCACTAGAAAGATATACTCCACCAGCTCCACACGTTTCTTGTTTCACAGAAATCCGGCTTAAAACGAATCCTGTACATTCAGTTGAAGTTCGAATCGCCAATTTACGAACTGCAGCGCCATTTCGAGCTCGTTTATAATTATATTATAAACTATACGTTCAACTGTCGTCGATTGAATATATTTGTTATTCAAATTCAATTCCAAGCTGAATGAAATATCACAGATGATCCGGTTCACACTATATCGTTATTTCAGCCAATTTTGATTATTTCAGAATTAAATATATTATTTAATCATTATTTTAAATAAATATTCACTATTATTTTATTCCATGACCATTAAATTCACTAAACCACCATTTATATAATTAAATAAATTAATCATAATACCCCTGCCAATGCGGGTCATTACATTCTTCCCCACTTAAAATAATTTCGTCCTCGAAATTGCTAAAAGGTAGAGGACGACCCTATCGACTGGTTAGAACATATTTCTTTACTTCTTAACTTCAGTTTTCAACTTAACCAATTTAATTTCAATTAAATTATTAATTAATTCTTATCAACGAAAATTTTCAAAAATCCTGAAGATTTTCTAACGCCTTAACTCTTCGAAAAATTTCGCCAGCACCTCCTTTGTACTGGTCAATACGTCAAACCACCACTTGCCTCTCTGGGCCATCTCCAACCCAAAAGAAATCAAACAGCCAAGCGGCTTGTCAATTCGGCTCATAAAAATCTCATACCCAATATATATTATAAACTAGTACCTTTTGTCGGCATATCATTGTATCCTTTCCACCTGTTATCAATTCAGCGGATACAAGGGTTATTCCAATAAAATTCCAATCTGCTTTTATCCACAACACCACCATTCGCTTATCCGAACCAAATATCATTTCAACTCGAGTTTCTTCTCGATTCCCAACTCTTAACTTGATTATCACATTACACTTCAAATTTGAATCTCACAATCCAATTTGTCATGATATCATTCTAATTCAAACTCAGTTACCACTTTACTGGCTTTATTTTAATTCAAATTTGCTTTCACAAATTTATGTTTAAATTTGCTTTTAATTCAAACAGTCTTTCCCTGGGAGTTTTTAAACAGTTTACTCTTTTCAAAAATCAAATTTTCCTTTTTGACATTCAACTGAGCCCATAATCAATATTCCATTAGTTAAATCACTTCTCTATTCTTTATCAATATTTGTTAACCAAATATTTTCAATAACCATATTGGCCCTTTTATGTTATTGGGAAAACATTTCTGAATATCGCCTTCCTTTATTTTCTAAACTTAGAAAATATATATTATTTATAATTGGAAAATATTCCAATTACTTATCTCTTTTCCAATCTCGTTTTTTTCTATACTTAGGAAATATTTATTTTTCGATTTCCAAGTTTACACTTATTTGGGTTAAAACGGATGTTGTGTAAAACATCGTTACGACAACCCAAATACTATATTCAACTAACTCTTATTCAACATCGATCTTCGAGCCTGAAATCTTACTGTTTATTTGTTAATAATGAAATCAATCAAGTTGGGGTATAACTACCTCTCAGACCTTGACTGAATAACATTTATAACGCCAAAACATATATGACTACTTACTCGAATAATCAATACCATACAACTACTCATTCACTTTTAAACACGTATACGCTTCCTCTTTCTATCCTGACTAGATTTTATTCTAGACTTCCTTTTTGACTTTACTATTCTATTTCTAAGTTCGTTTCCTTTTCGACTTCTATATATATTGATACGTTGATTTCTAGTTATCAGATTTTCTTAAAAATATTCTAACTCCTTAAATTCCCGGAAAAATTCGCCATAATCTCCTTTGTACCAGGAGCATCGGGATATTTCAAATAGCCTCCCATGGCCCTCACCAATCCAAAAGAAAAAGAAAAAAAAACCAAGCGGCTAGCCGATACGGCGCATAAAATCTCATATATGAATTAAATACATACCTTTCCGTCGAGCATTCTATTTATATACCTTCATACCTTATACATACCTATCTCATGTATATTTATACCTGCCCAATCTATTTTAACTATACCTGATCGTTTTAACTCAATTCGTTAATTAATTTGTTAATTAACTCTTTAGTCTATTTCACTTTTATATTTGAACATGACATGTTCAAATATATTTTAACTTGTTTATTAACTAATTTGAATCCAAATTTCAAATTTAAGTTCTATATTCGATTTCGAATATCCATTTACAAATCCAATTCACCTTTCAAAGCTCAACTTCAAATTCAAAACTCGATTAACTAATTCCTCTTCGACTTAGTTAATTCCATTCAATTTTTATATCACTTTTATTATTCAACTTCTATATATTCAAACTCCCTTTTGAATTTCTATATTCAAATTCCATTTCACTTTCGATATTCAACTCCTATATTTGAATTCCATTTGAATTCTATATTCAAATTCCATTTGAATTTCTATTTTCAAATTCCATTTCAATCTATTTGAATTTCCTATATTCAAATTCCATTTCAATTCTCTTATTCAAATTCTATATTTGAATTTCATTTTAAACCTCTTATTCAAATTATATATTTGAATTTCGTTTCAATTTCCTTATTCAAATTCTATTTCACTTCCATTGAATTTCATATATTCAAACTCCCTTTGAATTTCTATATTCAATTTCTATTTGAATTCTCTTTATTCAAATCCCCTTTGAATTTTCTATATTCAAATCCTATGTTTGAACTTCCTTTATTCAAATTCCTTTTCAAACTTTCTTTATTCATTCTTTACATAAGTCTCGATTTCAATTCCTTTTGAAATCGATATTTCTACCTTAGGAAAATAGATTTCCCTTTCCATTTCACACTTGTATTTTTATTTCTGAATTATCCAATGATAATTCTTTCCACTTCATTTATAAACTTCATTTATAAAAGAACTATTTATAAACTTCGATTATAAAGGAACTTCTTGTTTTATTTCTCTTAAAACAAGTTAATATTTCAAATCTATTTAAAAATTCAAATTCTATATTTTAAATCCCATTTTGAAATTCAACACAACTTGTCTTTCCCAAAACAAATTCAAAATAGTATCTCTGGAAGTATTTCGTCACTTACAACTCGAAAATGAATACTGATGATGCAGCTGTCATCATCAGAATCTAATTTCCAGCGATCGAAGTGAGTTCAATACTATAAAACCATTTCGAAACATTTCCACTTTGAAATTCATTTCAAGATATAATTCACACTGTTTGTAAAACAATTTAAAATCTCGCAGGATCTTAAATTTTCCTTATTTTTAAACCAAATCCATTTACAAACACTTATCCAATTCTCCAGAGGTTTAATTAAATTTCTGGTTTAAAATTTCAGATTTAACTCATCTGATTTCACGTATTTCCCTTATATGAATTCTGATTGGTTATTTGCATAACCATTTAATTTATAATCTTACTCGATTATAATAACAACCCATATATCCACTATATTAAAATTTTGATATATATATCTTTTCTATATCAAGATATACCTTGGGTATACTTATTTTAATTTACCCTCTTTTCAAAACATACCATGACGGTTCATCGTATTCAAGAGTTTAGTAACTCCTACCGATACAGTGGATCAAACTGATCGACCAGAACTCATAAACGACTCAACCAATGAATCTCCATAATATAAAACAAATTTTATATCAATAACAAATACGTTCACTCGTATATATACACTCAAACTCAATCTAGGGTATTACTAACCCTATCTCTACCGAGTCACGCCACATAGCCAAGTTAATCAATTAACCTTCTGCTCTGATACCAACTGTAACGACCCGGATTTTGAGCGACTTTGGTTATCGACATAAACTCGATGTCGATAACCAAAACGTCAAAAAATCCTGGTAATTAGTGAAAGAAATTAGAGGGTGAGGAAAGATAAGATAGAAAATTAGAATAGAAGAAGAAGAAGAACACAACAACAGAGTAACACGAATCTCACAGCGGAACGAATAAATATATTTCATAACATAACTTTGAAATACAAATCAGTACTTGAATATACATATCATTATCAAAGTACAGCACTTACAACACAGCGGAAATAACAATAGCTATATGATCCTGAAGCCTCCTGCTCCAGCTCTTCAAGTGTATCTGTAAAATCCCGACTACTTGACTGCCCATACAAATTTAGGCACCCAAGAGTTTAGGGAAAACAACAAAGTAAACTCCGGGTCAGTCATGGGATTGGTATGAGTAAACATTTTAAAAACAGTTCGAACAAGTAAACGATATCTCATAAGACCACGCCGCATAACGGAACGGGTTTTTCCCTTATGAGAATCCAAAATATCTTTATATCAAAAACCTTTTGATATTATAATAATGTCTATCAACCATAGTATAGATAATCATCTAGCAGAAACGCTTTCATCTCACGTTCTACATATATAGTATACAACTCAAAACCGCAAGCACGTATTGGGTAATGGATTTCCAACTATGACAAGGTATGGAACCACCTTTCGCTCATGTACCTCTAGAGAGGAATACACTGGGTTCAACAAGAACATCTTGCAACCCGGCCACACATGACCGACCACTCATTTCGCTTGAGCGTATCGAATGTATATCACCAACGGCTGTGATCAGCAACCGTTTCCCGAATGGGACAGCATCAACAATAGATTTTTGGAAATAGATGAAACTCTAGATCAGGTGATTATACACCCTACTTCGGTGCGACCGACTTAGCCATGCTGCCTGCCCGATTTCTGTCATTTACCGGATGATGAGGCTAGAAGCTACGCTTTATCATCATACCAGATTCACTTTTGAATGCCACATCGTCAAATCCATCAAATCACCGATTGACGTCCTCAACCATACATTACGCGTTAGCTAAAAGAAGTTTCCTTCTCCGCTTCCCCTCTTGGTACAGTTGGAGAAATCAATATACGTGATCGTCTGGACATACTCTGTCAGACATCCGTCCATACAAGTCACCCAGGAACAGGATGAACCGAAGGCACTATTCTGTAAACAGGATAGCCCTTGCATAACTCCGTCTTCAATTTCCTTTGGCATATTTGATTCGCAACGCTTATGCCAATACAGAGTGGTTCTTTGGATAAAAATCCAACCGGTCTCTCCATATTAACAACGTTAAAATGGTCAAAACTTCGATAGTCTGTGATTTAACTATCGAATAAAAACAGGTGTGCAAACAACGATATTATTTCCAAATGGAAATTTATATCGATCAAACATCATTCCACTTTTATCTCTTTATTCCATTAATTTACTTATCTCATGCTTCCCTATATTCAATGTTTCCTATTTTCTAAATTTGGGAAAATATACGTTATTAACAATGGAAAACATTTCCATTTCCTTGTTTTCCTTATTAGAAAACATTTCTGGTTTCTTATTTGGAAAACATTTCCAAAGCTTCTTCATTGGACTTAGATAGATGTTTAAACAAACCATCGCGATGCCAACTCAAACCATTTCCTTTATTGCCGAACCTTAACTATCCCTTAGTTAAAAACGAAGCCAATCAAGTTGGGGTAGAACTACCTCTCAGACCTTAACTGAACAACATTTCTAACTTTGAAATAGACAAAGTTCACTTTATATCCCTTTACTAACTTCCTTACTTAACCCTCCTTCGAATAGTTATATTCGATTTACTCTTTTCACTTAACTCTATTCGAATAACTATATTCGGTAACTCTATTGGACTAACACTATTGGGTTAACTCTATTTGACTAACGCTATTGATTTACTCATTTCACTTAACTTCTTTCGAATAAACTATATTCGATAACTCCCTTTACTTTCTTCGAATAAACCATATTCGATTAACTCATTTGCTTTCTATTCGAATAACTATATTCTATTTAACTCCTTTGCTTCTATTCGAATAACTATATTCTATTTAACTCCTTTGCTTTAACTCTAATCGATTAAACTAACATCGATTAACTCCTTTTACTTTAACTCTAATCGATTAAACTAACATCGATTAACTCCTTTTACTTTAACTCTAATCGGTTAAACTAACATCGATTAACTCCTTTTACTTTAACTCTAATCGATTAAACTAACATCGATTAGCTCCTTTTACTTTAACTCTAATCGATTAAACTAACATCGATTAGCTCCTTTTACTTTAACTCTAATCGATTAAACTAACATCGATTAGCTCCTTTTACTTTAACTCTAATCGATTAAACTAACATCGATTAACTCCTTTTATTTTAACTCTAATCGATTAACTAACATCGATTAGCTCCTTTATTTTAACTCTAATCGATTAACTAACATCGATTAGCTCCTTTATTCTATTCGAATAAACTATTCATTTATAGAGATTTACCTTTAGTAACGGTTCTTCACTTAACAAATGATTTCCTTTTATTCTAACTTATCCTTTGATTTTATAAATATTTCTTTTATAAAAATCCTTTCCCTTTTCTATATAAAATCCATCGATTTTATATAAATAATTCATTTTCAAAATACCCTTTGAAAATATTCCTTTATCAACATTTGGTAAGTTATGGTATTCAACATATCAAATCACGATGATCAGTATCGTCCAAACACATATAATCGACAACAGATTATATATCGCATCATATATCACAATATATGAAAAACAGTAAAATAAATGTTGAGGAATCCAGTTGGATTCCTCCAACCTGTTTCCCTGCATCACAGATGTTAAAAAATATAATTAACATCACTTTCAGTTCCATATGATATATTCTGTTAAACAGAATCAATATAGAAATTCAACTAACTGACTAGCAGTTCAATCAAACAGTCACCATACAGTCAATCAGCCAATATCTAATAGTTCTAAAATTACAACATGAAATTATAAACTGTTCAGAGTTAGTGAGATTTACTCACTTTGGCAGTTCATCGTTAAAGAACGATAAACTGGTTGTTTGATTTTGAATCAAACAATTTATTTCGCCATCAATTCAAACGAGCTCCACTCCACTTCCCGTCAGTTCCATGGTGTAGCCACCGTCCATACGATCCTGTCGGATCTTGTTTCGCTGAGTTTCGATAACGTATGAATTAGTTATTCCATTTCGAAGTTTAAACACTATTTAAACAAAAAATAAAACTTGAGTTTATAATATAACTTGGGCCTTAACTTCTTTAACCCGACCCATACAAATTCTTAGAAGCCCAGACCCCTTTTGTACTCTTCCTTCCCCAAACACAATCCTCCGACTCCAGTACGCCCGTATCACCATTTCCGTCCCTTTCGTGACCAATTCCTTTTCCCATACACCACGAAATCGCACAACATCTTCTCCGTTGAACTCCTCACCAAAATCTAAACACCCCCATCCCACTTTCATCGTACTCGACGTCCTCCAGACAAACCCGACGCCGACCCTCCTACAGCAACCACCGACACCAAGTTAAACCGAATATCATCAAAACAACACACAAGGTGCGGTTCGATCCCCTGAAATCCAATCCAAACTCAAATTTTTACATCGATGCCTACAATCCACGAAATCGTGAACCCTAGCCTACGGTGGCCTTCTGACTTCGATGTCGAACCCTCCAATAATCCTACCAGTTGTAGAGAATCACGAATAGGACCCAAAGATATATATATTAGCATTTATAAGAATTTATTTGCATTTCCTATTGATTTTAGAAGTTTCGATTTTATTTCCTGGAACCCATAAACTGGCGGCTCAAACAAATATATATACGGGATGGAATTTTGTTTGTGAGGCTGAAAAGGGATGGTGCGTGGCCTAGTTTTAGTCCTAGAAATAGTTTGGATATTTTGCTTTAAGTTTTAACATTTAACATACCGTGTTAAATAAAATTATATCCATATGAGCGCTATAGACTGAAGTAAAAATGTCGTTGTGATGAGCGATGTGCAACGATCCCAAAGATATAATAACATCGGTAGGTTGACTCATATTGTGAAACTTCAAAATATTGATTACAGGGTGCGAAATACTCCAAATAAAAAAGTCGTTAAATAAATAAATTAAAAATCACAGAAAAATTCTAAAAATTAAATTATCACTACTTCCGAAAAGAACCTTGTCTAAATTCAATCCCGATCTTTAGTTATATCGAATAAACCGATACGGTCGATAAACGATTCCATAGCGACTATTCTGAAATTTGATTTGGACATATCTCAAAATCTATCCGACGAAATCCCGATTTTTCTCTTCCACTAGAAAGATATACTCCACCAGCTCCACACGTTTCTTGTTTCACAGAAATCCGGCTTAAAACGAATCCTGTACATTCAGTTGAAGTTCGAATCGCCAATTTACGAACTGTAGCGCCATTTCGAGCTCGTTTATAATTATATTATAAACTATACGTTCAACTGTCGTCGATTGAATATATTCGTTATTCAAATTCAATTCCAAGCTGAATGAAATATCACAGATGATCCGGTTCACACTATATCGTTATTTCAGCCAATTTTGATTATTTCAGAATTAAATATATTATTTAATCATTATTTTAAATAAATATTCACTATTATTTTATTCCATGACCATTAAATTCACTAAACCACCATTTATATAATTAAATAAATTAATCATAATACCCCTGCCAATGCGGGTCATTACAGATGTGAAGACCGCATTTCTTCATGGAGACTTGGATGAGGAGATATACATGCACCAACCAGAAGGTTTCTTCGAGAAAGGAAAGAAGAACATGGTGTGTAGACTAAAGAAAAGCTTGCATGGCCTGAAACAAGACCCAAGACAATGGTACAAAAAGTTTGATGGATTCATGCACAAGGAAGAGTTCCAGAAGTGAAATGCTAATCATTGTTGCTACTTCAAGCGATATAGGTCTAGTTATATCATTTTACTACTTTATGTTGATGACATGTTAGTAGCAGGATCAAATATGGATGATATCAGAAGGTTGAAGCAGCAACTGTTAAAGGAGTTTGACATGAAAGACTTAGGTCCAACAAAGAAGATCCTCGGAATGCAAATCACTAGAGATAAGTAGAAAGGATTCTTGCAGCTATCTCAGGCAGATTACATAAATCGTGTTTTGCAGAGATTCAACATGGACGATGCTAAGCCAGTCAGTACACCATTCGCTAGTCACTTTCGCCTATTCAAGGATCAGTCCCCGCAAACCGAGGAAGAAAGAAATTTCATGAATGGTGTTCCTTATTCCTCGGCTATTGGAAGCTTGATGTAAGCCATGGTCTATACGAGACCAGACATTGGCCATGCAGTGGGAGTTGTTAGCAGGTTCATGTCAACTCCAGGGAAAGCTCAATGGGAAGCAGTAAAGTGGATTTTGAGATATCTACGAGGTACCTTACATAACGCTTTGTACTTTGGTAAAGGGAAGGTTAGAGCTCAAGGCTATGTAGATGCAGACTTTAGAGGCGAAGTTAATCATCGAAGAAGCACTACAGGTTATGTATTCACGATTGGAAATACAGCTGTTAGTCGGATGTCACAGGTACAGAAGATTGTCACTCTATCCACTACAGAGGCTGAGTACGTAGCAATCACCGAAGCTAGTAAAGAGATGATATGGCTTCAAGGTTTGTTAACTGAATTGGGATTCAAACAGGAAAAGAATGCTTTATACAGTGATAGCCAGAGTGCAATACACTTGGCGAAGAATTCAGCATTTCATTCCAGAACCAAACATATCAGACTTCGTTATCACTTCATTAGATCTCTACTAGAAGATGATGTGTTAATACTGGAGAAGATCGAAGAAGCAAGAATCCAGCAAATATGTTGACAAAGACGGTAATTATCGATAAATTGAAGTTGTGTTCAACTTCAGTTGGTCTGCTAGAGTAAAAAGAGCAGAATGGCTGTTGCATCGATCAAGGTGTGAAGACGGATTGAAATCGGTCTTCAAGTGGGAGATTGTTGGAACCTGCATGTGGACAGCTAATCCACCCATGTTTATTACATGGGTATGCCACCAACCACCACCAACCAAGCCCAACAACGAAGTCACCAACCCCCCACCAATCATCTCCTCTCTATATATGCATCCTTCCTCCTCATAACTTCCATCCCATTCCAAAATCCAAGAAGTAGAAAAGGAGAGCAGGCTTGAGAGTGAGATCGAGTGTTAAGTGAAAAGTGTTTTGTGTAATCACTTTGTAATATTCTCTAAAATAAAAGATCTGCAGCAGCCCGGAGACGTAGGCATAATTGGCCGAACTTCGTTATCAAATTTGAATGTCTCTTATCATTCTACATTTAATTCTTTTCTGCACAAATATAATCATAAGGAAATTTGCGTAATTTCCCAACATTGTTCCTTTAATTATTAAATCATGTAATAGTTGGTTCATGATGCATCTTCTTCGACAGATAATCCCATTATATAAAATGCATCTTTACCAAAATGCTGACTGAATTCCTACTATCTACGATAATTCGTTACACCTCAGTCATGTCATGCATTGTGTAAATGACAAGTGTATTTGTATATGAGTATTGCTTTCCCCATTAATGATCATCGCTGAAGATTATTCATTCCTCTCCTAGCACAATTTTTTCTCTTTGCTTATATTGCATAAAAGAAAGCCTCTTTCTTTTAATTAATTATGCATACCTCTTTGTCTTTGTCCATATTCGGCCGGGCATATGCGATCCACATATGAAAGCATGATTACCAAACTCCTGTTTTTCACATAGCTAGCATTAGATGCTTCACCTCTCTTTGTAGGTAGGAGCAAAGGAGCACTCATATTCCTAACATATAAATCCATAATCCTTTTCATGTTGGAACTACCAAAATAAGTATCTCCATTTGGTGTTGAGGCGATCGAGATGGAATTGTTGCAATTCGCTTGAACTACCAAACTTTAATAATTGCATGATGCTTAAACTACCAAACTATGGGTCATGTTCAGCTTACTTAAATGTCTAAACAGGAGGATGATATGCTATCCTTCCCTAGCTCTGTTATTTCCATAACATCCTATGCTTTGCCTTTCTTACTCTTCTATTACCTCTAGTTGATTATCCTATTAAGGCTTGATCTCTAAAATACAAGTGCCCTCAACAAAGAATGATTCGAATCGAATATAGCCCAACAAAAACAAGCAACGGATAGGCTAACAATGATTAAGTTTATTTACTGATTAAAAATATAAAGAGAAATAAAATCTTTGCAGTATGTATGGGTAAATTTTCTTAAGGAAAACAAGAAAAGAATATGGAAGGAGGTAGTATATTGATTGTAATAAGAAAGAAAGCGATGATAAACGTTGGATCATGTATAATGAGGAGGGATAATCAAGATAAGCAAATAAAGAAACACGTCATTTTTGTACTAAAATATAATTGATTGTTGCAAAATAAAGGAGAAACAAGTTGTATACCCTAAATATTTTAGTTATTGGTGAATTGACCAGATTAGCAGGTTGTTTATAATACATTATTAACAACTTGAAACACAATTGACAAACATTGTTCACTACTCGAAAATTTATGAATAACAAAACGTCGTAACACTATGTCGACTAACCCTTATATATTAAAAACAACGTTCAATATATTAAAAACCTTTTTATTTATTTGTTTAATAAATTGTTATGATTTATAAACGATTCCGTAGCGACTTTATGAAAATTTGAGTTGGACATAACTCAAATTATATAATATGAAATCTCTATTTTTCTCTTTCATTAGAAAAATATAGTTCAATAGATTCGATCATTTCTTGTTTCAAAGAAATCCGACTTACAACGAATTCTATACAATTAGTTGAAGTTCAAAACGTAAAATTACGAACTATCACGACGTTATGAGCTTGTTTTTAATTATATTATAAATTATACATCTAAATAGCATCCAAAGCCCAACCAAACAACGTAAACCAAATGAAAAATCCTAATATCCGAACTTTAGAGACATACAAAGTTTGATACACGAAAGATAAGTTCGAAACATAAAAGTTACAGATACACTAAATTCAAAATAATGAAATCCCATTAATAGTCATACATCTCCATTTTATATTACTGAAGTACACCACTTTCTGTTATGTCCCTGCAATCCATATTTACTGCACCCTCTTGTTTTCGGAGTTTGATGCTCATCCTCAACATTTTTTATTCTCATAGATTTAGGTCGTCCGGGTTATCTACTTGTAAGCGGAGATAATATACGTGGACCTTTGTACCGTGCCTAGTATTTCTTATCATGTACAGGATGAAACTCTGGTATATAGGAAGCTTTATAACTTGGGACGGAGTACCACTCAGAAGCAAAATCATGATGTGCTCTATTTACACCAAAATCATGTGCTGAATAAGCCGCCATTACATGAGCACACGGTATCTTCGGCAGAAGTGGGATGTTGCATGTACAAGAGCAATGAGAACCATCGATCCTAACTTTATATTTATCTCTGTAACAATGAATCACTTGCCATTCTGTTTGACCAAATCGAACAAGTCTACAACGACATGCTTCAAAAGCACGAGCTTCAATTTTAGCTTTCCATTTTGGAGTAAGTTGTGTCTTTAGAGTCTTCCCTTGTTCCGGCCTCTTATAGAGATATTCAATTGATCGAAAGGACACCCTTGCAACCAACTCCTTTATAGGCAACGACCTGACGCCTTTTAGTACACCATTAAAACTTTTAACTGCGTTGGTTGTCATAACATGGAAGCATCCACCGTCATCTCTGCAAAATGCCTAATTTTTTTCAAATTTTCCTAAGCTTCGTTCAATTCAGTCATGGACCAGCATATTATTTCCTTGAATTCTTGTCTAATTTTAGTATACACAGCTGCTTCTTAAGCACATGCAGCAGTGTAAAACAAGCCTGTTAGTCGCTACTCTCGATAACCCACAACCTGAAAATTGGCTTTAAGATGTCTTGACAGTACCTATGTTTGCGTGGTTCTCGCCATTTTTCCTACAAGGGTTTTTGGATCTCTTTCATTTTATCAGATATCAAAGTAATGCGACGATTTCGTACACTATAAATGAACACACACATGCATGAAAAGAACCAGGCCTAACTACTAAATGGCTCGGATTCGACAACTGCATAAGATAATGGAAAAAATTGTCGTCGGCATCTATAGCAGTAGAAAAAAGCGTTGTCCCCTTGTATTTACCATACAAATGTGTCCCTTCAATACATAGCAATGGACGACAATATAGATAACCTGCAATGGAAGGACCAAATTCCCAAAAAGCACGCTCAAATACCCAACATCATCGTGTGTTATATGTCTAACTATACCTGGATTGCTTCTCTTTATTTCTTCAAACTATTGCGGCAAATTCGTATACGATTCAACCTAGTCACCAATAATTTTTTCAATGTTTTATACAACGTTCGTCAAGCTTTCATGTAACTGATTTTGATGAAGAGTTGGTCATCGACAAACACCTGGACTGTAACGACCTATAATTTTGACAATTCAAAAATAAGAATTTAAATAGGATTAAATGAATTTTTAAATATATATATATAGCTGGTTTTAATTTGAAAATATGACATTTGAATTTGATTTAAATATCGGATCAATGAAATATTTGTCGACATTTAAAATTTGATGTAGGAAGTAGCTAAGTACTTAGTAACAGTAGTGTTTAAATTAGTTACTTAAGTTAACAGTTAAGTTAAACTAATGGAAATAATTCCCAAGCTAATAAAACAAGACAACACCATGTGATAACTTTTGAGATGTCATTTTCTTCCTTTCCTTCCTTCCTTGCATGACACATCATCACTTCATGCTTAAGAAAAAAAAAAACAAGTCCATGTGCTTGCCTTTTGAGATGTCACTTTCTTCTCCTCCTACCTTTCTTATTCGACACCTCATTCCTTCATTTCCAAGATAAGAAACCAAGCCATGTGATTACCTTTTGAGTTGTCTTCTCCTTATGCTTTCTCCTTTTCCTAAAACCAACACTTCTCTATTCATTTCATTTCACTTTTCCACTTCCCCTTTTCTTCTAACCTCTCTTTAATGCCCACCTCTCCTCCCTCTTAACTCAGCCAAACCCATCTTCCCCTTCCTACACCATTAAAACAACACCAAACCGCTTCATTTCTCCTCCCTTAGTTCCATACACCACACACCATAGCTCTCTCCCAATTTCTCCCCAAGGTCGTGCCTTATTCCCCATGGTTGAGCCCTATTTTGCCTAAAAACATCACTTTTCCCACTTAAAACTACTCACACATATTTCCACTTCAAAGTTCCAACCTTTGATACTTCAAATGTTTAAATAAATTCTTCATTCCTCTTGCATTTCCAAGTAAAACTATGTATATATATTTGTTAGTTTGTGGTGATTTGGAAGTGTAAAAAACTGTGTTCTTGGTTGCTAAGAAGTCTCGATAGTTGCTAGCATTTCCTACCTAAGAAAAATCATGGTGTGAATAGCTATGGTGAGAATTCTTCACTCGCTTTTGTCAACTAAATTTGTTAAAAACAGGTAATGACGTTGTGAGTTCTTTTCATCTCACATTTGGATAAATCATATAGTTCATTGTTAATTATCTTGTGGTTGATTAATAACTGTTCAATGGTGTAATTAGCATGTTTAATGTGCTTAGTTGTTAAGTTGGAAAGTAAACGACGTAGCAATATAGAGGCTAAAAAGGTTGAATTGCTAAAGATATGATTTTGATTTGAGTTAGTGAGAAAAAATATACATTTAATGGTTATTGTTAACCCTCTTTTTGGCAAGAGTCTCAACGAGCAAAGTCCAAACGCGCAGTCAAATACAAAGCCGCATTTCAGGAAGCCCAACAGCCAATAATGGGTCCAAAACAGTCACACATCGGTCCATATCCAGATTCAACAAATAACAGCTCACTCCGGAAGAATAGGCCTCCCGGTCGACCGAGTTTATCGGAGTGAGTCGACCGATTACTTCGGGCCAGCGTGGAAATCTTCTACAGAGCTAGTCCACTTAATATGCCGACTTCTAAGGAGATAAAGGCGGTCAACCGTATGCGGACAAAGCTCTACTTTTGATATACCTCTTCATGGATGCCACGTCAGCCACAACTTCCGAGGATACTATTTATGAACAGTGGAGTTAGTCTTCCAGCCGCAACTCGAGCCAATGGATTGACTCCACGTGTCCGGGCCTTCCCGAAATGGCCGGACCATTTCACAACAGCCCAAGCTGTATTTTCCACCTATAAATACCTCCAAGCTTTAAGAGAAGAGGAGGACTTCTTTTGGCCAGACGGCTTCTATAAGCTTTTCATCTCTACTCTTCTCCAGAATCTCAATCTCTCAAAAGGAAGAAAAGAAGATAATCATTTTCTTTCTTTTCTTCAAACAGAAGAAACATTGTACTTGTAATCAAAAGAAAAAAGAAATAATATATAAAGTGGACGTAGGCATTGCCTTTGCCGAACCACTATAAAAATTCTGTGTGTGCTCCCCGTTCTTTTACTTTTTACTGCATTTTTTATCTTTAGTCGTGTGTTGATCACGCGATTAGGGGTTGATCGTCGCTAGTGACCAACTTTTGACGTCAACAGTTATCATAGCGAATGTTTTGCTTATTTATGTGTTTGGGTTTGATGTGATGAGGAACGTGTTTGATATTGAGTTAGTTTGGTTGTATGTAAGTGTTAAAGCAGTGAACACTTGGTTTAAAAGTGTTAAAAATGTCACCTTTATGTGGTATTGGTGCGAACCCTAAAGTAAATGACACCCATTGTTGTTATTGAATGTTATATTTTGTTACTGGATGCTATGATGAATAGTGACATCGATTAATATTTACATGCCATCGGTCAATATAAATAAAATATTGATTTGATGTGGTGACAACAAATAAAGTTATAACTTAATTATGAGTACAACCTGATGTGAATTAATGTGGTGTAATGATTAATTGATTGATTACGTGTTAATGATCTTAACACTTAGGCAAATAATTCCATCAAATAATAATTAAGGTTTAACGAGATTTAACGCTTAGTTTATAATGGTATGTTATAGTAATTAAGTGTTAATGACTTTAAAACTTATGTTTATGATGTCACTATGTGGTAATTGGATGTTAATAGTTGTTAATGACTGTTATTGGTCACTAATGATGAGGAAACCCATATCAATTGGATTATATGGTCAATAATTAAGTTTTATTCCAATTTGGAATTTAATTAAACATTTTATTAATAAAATACTAGGTAAAAAATAAAAATTTGAATTTTAAACCCAAAATGATTTGGAAAGATAATTTAAGTGGTTACAAATAGTTTCGTAAGATTGATAATTTTATTTGAATAAGTTTTCATATAATAGAAGATATTTCCAATTTAAATTAAAAATGAACAGAACTTTAAAAGTGAACTTTGGCTTGGGTATCCAGAAAATGTTTTAACAAGAACTATCTTATTTATTTTTATAATAGACACCAGGAAAATTTGGGTTTCAAGTAATAAGTTTTGAAAAATAATATTATTTTAATTATTTAAATAATATTTTAATGACTGAAATATTTGATTTTTGAGTGAAATCATTGAAATATAATTTCTAAAAGTAACTATATATGTTTTACATGGGTAATAAATTATTTTGGAAGTAATTCAATTTTATTTTAATCATAAACCAAAGTTTGGTCTGAATAGGATGAGTCGCGCAGCGGTAGTTCGCGAACTTCGACCATTGACTTACCGAGAGATCCGACCATCGAATTTTCCCAAAACGAAAAACACTGGGTTCAAAATGAAAAGAGTTTTCAAAGGCAAAAGAAAGTTTTAAAATCCAATGGATAGAATTTAAAATAAGTTCAAATTTATTTTTGCAAATGGTCGCTATAAAAGTAGTTCGGTGGCCGTAATTGGGAATTGATTGAAATGGCCTTATAAAAATTATTAAAAATATATAATTTTTTGATAAATCGTAATTAATGATTTTAATGTAGCTTGAGCAAGAATTTTGAAGTTTTGAATTATGATTTGGATTTATGACCTTTGACTTGATTTACTCAATATAGTAAATTAATGTTTTGAAATTTAGTTTAAAATAAAGTGAAAGTTTTCAAACTTAAGTTCATCATTTTTGAATGGGAAAAATCTTTATATATTTCGACAATGGATTCCATAGTTATACGAATATTGTTTTAGGAGTTTGGAAGATATTTGTATTGCTATTCCTTATACGTTATTTGTTGATTTCAAAATTTGAGGTTGAATATAAGTCGATATGATTTCTATTTAAAACCTAATATTTGATATCAATTTGGATTTTGGGTTTGTCGTGAATGATGTCTTGAATAGCATCTATTTTTAACCCAACTAAAGACAGGATTGGCTTCCAAAGTTATGTAATCATTGAATAATGATTTTGAAGCTTTGAAACTTAGTTAGAATTTTAATAAATCTTTGAGTAAAGATTTGAATGAATGAAATAAAAAAAGGGATTAATGAAGGTAATTGGAACTTACTGAAATAGATGTAGATATGGATTAGGTGTAAGGAGCTAGTCACATTCTATCGTAGGTAGAAAATTAACCTAGACCGATAGAGTTGGAATGATGCCTTCCTCTGTATTCCATTAAGTGGATAGGAAAGGGATTTTGATTTAAGTAATAACCTTTGTGTTATGATTTAATTGAAATCAAGAAATAATCCAAAATAGAATGGAATTTATGATATCCCTGTATATTCTCCATAAGTTTTAAAGATGTGTTAGTTATTTGGAAAGACCGGGTTTCAACCCATTTTGAATAACTATACAACATGATAAGAGCAACGAAGAATGTCAATGACTGTAAATGAAGACCGGAGATCTTCACATCGGACGGATTGCATGTTGATATCTCATCGGGTTGACCCCCCATTATGAGGTTATATTGTGATAAGCGATCTGATCCTACTTGAAGTGATTCGGACTGCAAGGGCTTTCGCAGTTAGGTAGGGTTACGGAATAAAGTGCGTTCGGTTTTGTTTAGATCTAGAACAGACTTGTAAATCGATGTGTGTTCGAGGTTGTATTTTACGGCATAACCAATTGGTTTCTATTTATTTTACATCAATTGGTGGTGGGAAATTTATTCCCTTAGCTTAACACCCTTCTAGAGACTAATGTACTCAGAGGGTTATATATTAATAGACGCCGATTATATGTTGTGAATTGACAATATAGTGTGCTAAGTGATGAGCTAGTGATGATTGGACCACCCCGTAATTTTAAAAACATGACATAAGGGATAATTAAAGAATACTTAATTTTTACTAGAAGAATTAAGGGAAACGGGTTACGCCATTGCGTTCGTCTCGAAATTCTGCTTGGAATAGAGTCCGAGTTTGCGTAAATCGGATATAATATGAAGAAGTTATAAAGCTTAGAAGATTCCAGTTTAAAGCAGAATTTAAATTAAAATAATAATTAAAAATCAAAAATGAATTCAAAAATCAAAATCAGCCGAATTTTGGTGAGCGGGAAATATCCCGCTCTAGGGTGTCGACCCCCCCAGCGGAGTCGACATAGGTGTCGACCCCCTATAGGGGTGTCGACAGGGGTGTCGACCCCCCATCTATCCAGATTTGGACAACGTATTTTGATGGTCTAGGGCTGATGTGTCCTTCAGGGATTGGCTAGATGACGTGTCTTTTTGGTCTAGATGGTTCATATGGATCCTAATCTAATCTAAGGGTCTTAATTCACCTAGAGCATCTATAAAATACCCCTAAACCTAACCCTAATCTCATTGTTATTCATCCATGACACATCCATGCTGCTCTAGTCTTAATTAACCTAGTCTTTCTTCTCCAACCAAAATCAAAGTAGAGATTTAGATATTTTTCTTCTTCAACTATCAAATTGGAAGATCAGATCTACATCAATCAAATAGAGATCATTCAAGATCCGAATTGCTACAACAACGCCTAATTTTCTAAGAATCCTATCGCTATGAGTCTATGCCACTTTCACATATAATTAAATTAAAAGTAATTGTGATAGGATTGTAAATTGGATCTAATGTATATGCCTGTGACTGAGATGAATCTTATCAAGTTTGTTAATCATTATCTTTTAGATCCATATCCATAAAACTGCCATATGCCTTTCTAATCCAGTTTATCGTTATATGCTTGTTCTTATGTTTAAGCTAAATTTGGATATTGATTCTCTTCTCCTCTTCTTTTCCTTTGCTTTTATGAGATTAGGCTAACTTCGAGCCTAACATATTTTGCTGAGATTTGCGTACGAATAACGTTTGGACGATTGGGAAAAGTTTGGGGAAATTTGTAATAAAATGAGATTATTGGCATAAATCAATTTGAGCATAATTGTGTATAAATTGTATACATGAGATTTGGCATAAGTTGGATTGGACATGATTGGATATAATTTGTATACATGAGGATTGGCATAAATTTTTAATAACAATGAATGCAAATTAATTTGGGCGTAATTTGGCATAACATGTATACATAAGATTATAGGCCTAATTTGGATTAAAAACATAATTTAGATTGGAAATTATGGGTAATTGGAATATATTTTAATCCAAGATTTAAAATGGGGGATTTGAATCGAGAAAGTGATAATGAATTCCTAAGACACGAGGTTAGATTCGAATTGCAGTATAAGACCGCCCGGAACCACCCTGCACATCCAACAACCGCAATTCGGTAAACTAATGTGAGAGGTCAAAGAGAGAAATTAGATACATAATAATGCAAAGACATGAGTTTAGATTCGGATTGCGGTATAAGATTGCCCGGAACCGCCCGACATATCCAGCAACCGCAAAACGACAATCTAATGTGGGAGGTCTTGCAAGATTACGGCTATAATGAATTAATGAACACTTAACCAAGATAAGACATGTGGTAAGACATGATTATGATAAAAGGGTTAAGTGGGTAACATGGGTAGCATATAAAACATAATTAAAACATTTAACCAAGATGAGACATGTGATTAGACATGGGGATAAAGAGGGGTTAAGTGGGAAATTCCTAGTAGGGACCAAGCTTAGGAGGGAAGCTTGTGTCAAGTGGGTGGACCCTTTTCAACCAGTAACCCATTTAGTATCTATGTGAGCTCGAACTAGGTCGAGGATGGGACACGCTTATTGGGTTGATTATAAGAGGTCAATAAAGAGTTAGCGATGGCAGTGCAAGTCCAACAGAGTCATATGCATGCGTGGGTCCGGGCTGGTAGGTAATACGTTGTTGCATCGTGTAGGTATAAGCCATGTCTTTTAGTAGTATCGGTTTGCAACTTTAGGGAGTGGTACACCCTACTGTGGGACCAACACAGGTATCTACAAGTTAGGGAGCCGATCGAATGGGGAGGGTAGTGGGTACAACTAGTGGAGATAGGAGCAGGCGACACCTATGACAACAGCTTGGAGTACACGAAACTACCATCATCATCATCATCATCATTATGTTTAGTAAGAGGGATCAACTTTCCGTAAGGAACTAGTATTGGTGCGGTGTAGGAATTATCTTATAGTGATTAGAAGCGCAATCAACATTATATCTTGTTCTATTTCACTTAACTTGTTTACCTTGTCATATCTTCTTACGTTACAACCATCTCTTGTATCCAGTTATGTTCTTATCCTGTTACTTTACTGATTATATAGTTAAAGTCACTAGACTCGCCAGACGTATGTCTGACCCTTTTTGTTTCGCTTCTTTTCTTTCCTTTTCCCCCCAGGTCCTCAGGGTGGGACTAATGGAGCTTGATTTGGATTTCTTTCTTCTTGAAGTGCTTGGAAGTGTTGAAAGTAATGCTCAGATTTATCTCTTTTCCATTATGGCTATTTGAAGTGGGATTACGGTTTTACTTTTATGTACTCTGATAATAATTTTGTATAAGATGGATATTTGTGTACTTGGCTTAGTATATGGTTTTGATGTTGTAACCAGACATGTTTTGCTTTTTCGCTGCAATAAATAAATTTTGAATTTCTCAAGTACCATTTTATGTATCTATCTTGTGATATTCTGTTCTATACTCTTATAATACTGCATGAAAGTTAATGCATTCCCTTAGTGAGTGACATTAATGGACGTGGGGTGTTATGCGTGGTATCAAAGCTGAAGGTTACCAGAATAGATAAAGGATTTTGAAAACTGTTTTCAAAAGTATTTTTTAGAAGTATTTTCAAAAACATGTTTTAAAGAAGGTGTTTTCAAGAGAAAAGTTTATTATGAAAAACATAATCCCCAAAAGCCATATATCTATCTTTCGATTCTCTGTTTTGAATCTCTTCCTTTTTCCTTTCAGTATGTCTGGGTAGCCCGTTATACCCGAGGGCATATAGATACCAGGTTGGTTCAGAAGGTATCTGGAAGCTAGGGCTACTGCCGCAGGCCCAACAGACGTTCCTCTTCCCCCAGCTACAACCGCTCCTCCTCCTCCTCCCCGTATAGATGCTTTTTCTAAGATATGCAAAGACTTCTGTGTGATGGGCGGAAAGTCGTTTTATGGGACTGAGACGTTTGTGGAGGCTCGGATTTGGCTCAAGGAAGTGGAGGACTTGTTTGGTATCTTTGAGATAGACGAGGGGAAGAAAGTTCAGCTAGCTGCTTGGTTGATGAAAGATGAAGCTTCCTTTTGGTGGGAAGTAACTAATGGAGGACGTCCAGTGGAGACGTGGATAGACTTTAGACGAATGTTTAAGTTGAAATTCCTTTCTCAAGCGGAGGAGAGTTTATACATGGAGAGGTTCTTGGCTTTGAAGCAAGGGAGTTTGTCTGTGAAGGAGTACGTCAACAAGTTTAACCAGTTAGCAAGATTTTGTATGGAATTAGTTAATACACCACATAAGAAGGCCTTCAGATTTGCCAAGGGTCTGAATGAACCATTACACAGGTTGGCTATTTCCCACATTCCTATGGGGGATACTTTCGAGAATCTTGTTGATATGACGCTGATGCATGAAGAGGAGAAAGGTGCTAGTGTAGTTAAGGCTCAAGATAAGAAAGTGGATCCAAAGAAAGCACAACAACAACAAAAGAAAGGTGGTAAAAATAACAAGGGCCAAGGGAAGAAAAGACGTTTTAATTGTGGAACACTGGGCCACTTAAACAAGGACTGTAGGAAGAAGAAGAAGACGGGTTACTTCCAATGTGGTGAGGCAGGATATATGATTAAAGACTGCCCGAGGAGGGAAGGATAAGGGCAAGGGCAGAGGATAGGACCCACTTCTGGAGGACTGGTTCATGCTCTCATGGCACCAGGAAAGGAGAGAGGTAGAAACATTTCTGTTGAAAGTTTGATTTTCCTTTTTGATCATCCTATTCGAACTTTGTTTGATTCTGGCGCTTCTTATTCGTTTATATCTGCTTCGTTAGTTGAAACACTGCACTTAAATACTAGTCTAGTTATGGATCCCGTTGTTGTCTCAAATCCTATCGGGGGTACGGCTCATCTTTCTATGTTATGTCGGGATTTGAGAATATATGTGTATGGCGTTGAGTTCGAATGCAACGCTTATGTGCTTGGCTTTATGGGCTATGGGTTGATTCTAGGAACGGACTGGCTAACCAGGTATGGTTCCATTCTCGACTATGAAAAGAGGGTAGTTATACTGTTGACCAATTTAGGTAATACTCACGATATTTCTTGTGATCTTGAGGGTTCTGTTATGCTTAGCAACCTAGAACCTCTTGAAACATCTATTGATGATTTGCAATCTGTTCAAGTAGTCTGTGAGTATGCAGATGTCTTTGAGAAGGTTAGGGGTTCACCTCCGAAATGCGAGATAGATTTCCGTATATATTTAGTGGATAATGCAAAGCCAGTTGCATTGCCTGTGTGCCACATGGATCCAAGAGAAAGGAGGGAGCTTAATAAACAAGGGAAAGAGTTGCTTGAGAAAGGGTTCATAAGAAGTATCTTGGAGTGGGGTGCTCCTTTTGTTTTTGCTACAAAGGCTGATGGTTCGCTTAGATTGTGCATGGACTATAGGGAGCTGAATAAGCTCACGAAGAAGAACAGACACCCATTGCCGAGGATATATGATCTGTTCGATCAGTTGGTTGGTGCTTCGGTTTTCTCGCAGTTGGACTTAGCTACAGGATTTCATCAGTTGAGGGTAGCTGAGGATAGTATAGATAAGACTTCTTTTAGGACTCCCGACGGTTTCTTTGAATGGCTTGTCATGCCTTTTGGTTTGACGAATGCACCCACATATTTCGTAGACTTTATGAGTAGGGTGTTTAGGGAGTTTCTAAACAAGTTCTTGGTGGTCTTTGTGGATGATACATTGATATTCTCTAGAAGCAAGGAAGAACATGCCCTACATCTTAGGGAAGTCTTAGAGACCCTTCGAGCATGTCAACTCAAAGATAAGTTCTCCAAATGTCATTTTTGGAGGAAAGAACTGAGGTTCTTAGGGCACGTGGTCTCCAAGGCAGGGATAGCAGTGGATCCTGCGAAGGTGGTAGCAATCCAAGATTGGAAGATCCCTAAGAACGCTACAAAAGTAAGAAATTTTCTTGGTTTGGCAGGCTATTACAGAAAGTTCATCAAGGACTTTGCAAGGATATCAACCCCACTTACACGGTTGACAAAAAAAATTGACCTTTTCTTGGGATGTTGACTGTGACGATGATTTCCAAAGTTCGAAGAGGGCATTGACGACAGCTCTAGTTTTAGTTTTGCCCGATGGGAGTAAACCATTCACAGTGTATACCGATGCTTGCGGGACAGGGCTTGGCGCAGTTTTGATGCAAGAGGGAAGGGTGATATGCTATGGTGGAAGGCAGTTAAACGCCCATGAGAAGAATTACCCTACCCACGACTTAGAGTTAGCTGCCATAGTTTTTGCGTTTAAGTCTTGGTGTCACTATTTGCTTGGAGAGAAGTTTGAGTTGTATACAGACCATAAGTAACTAAAGTACTTGTTCTCCCAAAAAGATTTAAACTTAAGGCAACAAAGGTAGATGGAGTTCTTAGCATCCTACGATTTTGAGATTGCATATACCCCTGGCAAGGGCAACGTTGTAGCTGACGCCTTGAGTTGAAAGAAGTTGGCTTTGAGTCCTTTGTTTGTCAAGCGGCAGAGTTTAGAGTATATCTCTACCTTTGACTTTAGACCCTATCGATTATGTACCCGGTTTGTTGGCATCGTTAGAGGTACGACCTACGCTTTTGGGACAGATAGGTGCAGCACAGCGAGATGAACCACAGTTGATAGAGATAGTGGACAAGCTCATAAGAGGGGAGTCTTCGAGCCATCTTAGTAGGTATACTATCGATGACAAAGGTTGGTTGCGTAGAGATGGGAGACTTTGCGTATCTCGAGATGAGAATTTGAGAAAGACAATCCTTGAAGAATCACATCGTTCTAAGATGACCATATATCCCAGTGGTGATAAGATGTATAGGGACATGAAGCGAGTTTTCTTTTGGGCCGGAATGAAGAAGGATGTGGCTGGGTTCGTTTCTAGATGCTTAATGTGCCAGCAAGTCAAGGCTGAGCAAAAGAAGCCTAGTGGTTTGCTTCACCCTTTAGAGGTTCCACAGTGGAAATGGGAAAGTGTTTCCATGGATTTCATTGACGGGTTGTCGAGGCCAAAGAAGGGTAATACGGGGATTTGGGTAGTAGTGGATAAACTTACCAAGAGCGCCCATTTCATTCCCATCAAGAGTAAAAGAACAGCGACATGGTTAGCATCTGTTTATCTCCAAGAGATAGTTCGTCTACACGGCATACCTTCTAGTATCGTAAGCGATCGAGATCCCGTTTTTACCAGTGAGTATTGGAAGAGCTTGCAAGAGGCGGTAGGAACGCAATTTTGTTTGAGCACCGCTTATCACCCTCAGATGGACGACCAAACAGAAAGAGTGAATCAGATTCTAGAACATCTTTTGAGGTTATGCATCTTGGACTTTGGAGGAACATCTTCCACTAGTAGAGTTCGGCTATAACAACAACTATCAGACTAGTATTGGCATAGCACCTTTTGAAGCTCTATATGGATGACCTTGTCGGTCACCGACTTGTTGGTAGGAGTCTACGGATAAGATTTTGCTTGGGCCTGAGATGATTAGGGAAACTTCAGAGAAGATAGACTTGATTCGAAGACGCATGAAGATGGCACATGATCGGCAAAAGTCATACGCTGATAAGAGAAGGACCGATCTTGAGTTCAGTGTTGGAGACATGGTCTCGCCGTTGAGGAATGTAGTTCATTTTGGGTCTGTAGGGAAATTGGCACCAAGATTCGTACGGCCATTCCCCATTACAGAGCGAATTGGACAGATGGCCTACAGAGTGAAGTTGCCCGAGAAGCTTAGTGGTGTTCATGACGTATTTCATGTGTCGCATTTGCGGAAGTGTTTACATGATACCGCAGAAGTAGTGGAGCCAAACATGCTTAGGGAAGTGGAAGTGGAGCGAGATGCCACGATTAGAGGAGCTCCTACATGAATCCTTGGATCGGAGGTCAAGAAGTTACGCAACCGAGAGGTCAAGTTGGTTAAAGTCCAATGGGGAGATGATCAAGGAGTCGCGACTTGGGAGACTGAAGATAAGATACACGCGTCGTACCCTTTCCTTTTTGAGGGTATGTTCTTGACTTCTCCTTTTTCAACCGCTTTGTTATACTTGTTCTATCGTTTAGTGCATCCTCTCGATTATATCTTTGACCCTTAGATAGAAAATCCTATGGTTGTAAACATGTGTTTGAGACATGTTATGTTTGGTGGATGCAAGTGGATGTAAATGTTTGCTAGTGGTTGCTCGTGGATGCATTTGCACACACATTAGGCACTAGATCGGCTCAATCACTTTCATATTGCATATGAATGAGTGTGCATATTTAAGTTAATGGATGTATATTGAATGTGTTATCATATGGATGCTGGATTTGAATGAATGGTTGTGCACTCATATAGAAATGATATGTACCGTTAGGATTCTTTTGCATACATGATGGGCGCATGGCACTATCATGTTTCGCATTAAGGAGGTCAACTGAATCAGTAGACCGCCTGATCTTTGCATTAGATAAGGAACATATACACACACTTTTGCATATGTTCATATAACATTAGAAATCTTTTAAGGACAATGGATGCTAGTGGATGACGGATGAGTAGATGGATAATTGGATGGTAGGATACATTCTTCTTAACTTGAAGATTTCAGGGATGAAATCCTTTAAGGAGGGGAGAATGTAACAGCCCGTAATTTAAAAAACATGACATAAGGGATAATTAAAGAATACTTAATTTTTACAAGAAGAATTAAGGGAAACGTGTTGCGCCATTGCGTTCGTCTCGGAATTCTGCTTGGAATAGAGTCTGAGTTTGCATAAATCGGATATCATATGAAGAAGTTATGAGGCTTAGAAGATTTCAGCTTAAAGCAAAATTTAAATTAAAATAATAATTAAAAATAAAAAATGAATTCAAAAATCAAAATCAGCCGAATCTGGGTGAGCGGGAAATCTCCCGCTCTAGGTTGTCGACCCCCCTATAGAGGTGTCGACCCCCATCTGTCTAGATCTGGACAACGTATTTTGATGGTCTAGGGTTGATGTGTCCTTCTGGGATTGGCTGGATGACGTGTCTTTCTGGTCTGGATGGTTCAGATAGATCCTAATCTAATCTAAGGGTCCTTATTCACTTAGAGCATCTATAAAATACCCCTAAACCTAACCCTAATCTCATTGTTATTCATCCAATGCGCCTCCATGCTGCTCTAGTCTTAACTAACCTAGCCTTTCTTCTCCAACCAAAATCAAAGTAGAGATTTAGAGATTGTTCTTATTCAACAATCAAATTGGAAGATCAGATCTACATCAGTCAAGTAGAGATCTTTTAAGATCAGAATTGCTACAACAACGCCAAATTTTCTAAGAATCCTATCGCTGTGAGTCTATGTCACTTTCACATATAATTAAATTAAAAGTAATTGTGACAGGATTGCAAATTGGATCTAATGTATATGACTGAGATGAATCTTATCAAGTTTGTAAATCATTATCTTTTAGATCCATATCCATAAAACTGCCATATGCCTTTCTAATCCAGTTTATCGTTATATGCCTGTTTATGTTTCATATGCATGTTCTTATGTTTACGCTAAATTTGGATATTGATTCGCTTCTCCTCTTCTTTTCCTTTGCTTTTATGAGATTAGGCTAACTTCGGGCCTAACATATTGTGTTGAGATTTTCGTGTGAATAACGTTTGGACGATAGGGAAAAGTTTGGAGAAATTTGTAATAAAATGAGATTATTGGCATAAATCAATTTGAGCATAATTGTGTATAAATTATATACATGAGATTTGGCATAAGTTGGATTGGGCATGATTGAATATAATTTGTATACATGAGGTTTGGCATAAATTGTTAATAATAATGAATGCAAATTAATTTGGGCATAATTTGGCATAACATGTATACATAAGATTATAGGCCTAATTTGGATTAGAAACATAATTTAGATTGGAAATTACGGGTAATTGGAATATATTTTAATCTAAGATTTAAAATGGGGGATTTGAATCAAGAAAGCGATAATGAATGCCTAAGACACGAGGTTAGAATCGAATTACGGTATAAGACTGCCTGGAACCGCCTGACACATCCAACAACCCATGATAAAAAGGTTAAGTGGGTAACATGGGTAGCATGTAAAACATAATTAAAACACTTAACCAAGATGAGACATGTGATTAGACATGGGGATAAAAAGGGGTTAAGTGGCAAATTCCTAGTGGGGATCAAGCTTAGGAGGGAAGCTTGTGTCAAGTGGGTGGACCCTTTTTAGCCAGTAACCCATTCAGTATCCATGTGAGCTCGAACTAGGTCGAGGACGGGACACGCTTACTGGGTTGATTGTAAGAGGTCAATAAAGAGTTAGCGATGGCAGTGCAAGTCCAACGTGGTCATGTGCGTGCGTGGGTCCGGGCTGGTAGGTAAGACGTTGTTGCATCGTGTAGGTATAAGCCGTGCCTTTTAGTAGTATTAGGTTGCCACTTTAGGGAGTGATACACCCTACTGTGGGACCAACACGGGTATCTACGAGTTAGGGAACCGATCGAATGGGGAGGGTAGTGGGTACAACTAGTGGAGATAGAAGCAGGCGGCAACTATGACAACAGCTAGCAGTACACGAAACTAGCATTATTATTATTATTATTATGTTGTTGTTGTTAGAGGGATCAACTTTCAGTATGGAACTAGTATTGGTGCGGTGTAGGAATTATCTTACAGTGATTAGAAGCGCAATCAACATTATATCTTGTTCTATTTTACTTACCTTGTATACCTTGTCATATCTGCTTACGTTACAGTCACCTCTTGTATCCAGTTATGTTCTTATCCCGTTACTTTACTAATTATATAGTTAAAGTCACTAGACTCGCCAGACGTATGTCTGACCCTTTTTGTTTCGCCTCTTTTATTTCCTTCCCCCCAGGTCCTCAGGATGGGACTAGTGGAGCTTGACTTGGATTTCTTTCTTCTTGAAGTGCTTAGAAGTGTTGAAAGTAATGCTCAGCTTTATCTCTTTTCCATTACGGCTATTTGGAGTGGGATTATGGTTTTACTTTTATGTACTCTAATAATAATTTTGTACAAGATGGATATTTGTGTACTTGGCTTAGTATATGGTTTTGATGTTGTAACCAGACATGTTTTACTTTTCCGCTGCTATAAATAAATTTTGAATTTTCTCAAGTACCATTTTATGTATCTGTCTTGTGATATTCTGTTCTATACTCTTATAATACTCCATGAAAGTTAATGCATTCCCTTAGTTAGTGACATTAATGGACGTGGGGTGTTACAATGATCAAAGCATCGTTTCGTTAAGCGTAGCTTTGTGTAACGAGACTTCGGCAAGCCTCCCATTCTGGAAATGATCGAAACAGGAAAAGATGCTGCAAGGTTATGTGGTCGCGACCCTTAGGGGTTGACCGTTTTCTTCTAGATTTTGGAAGCAACACTATGGTATGGAGCCTGATTGTTTGCTATGTGGCTTTATGAGGTAGTGTTATGGTGTGGATCCCTGGCATTCTACTGGTGTGGTTTTGTTGAAAATTCAAGAGCCTATAGAAAAGTTCAGTAACGACTAGGAAATGGCATACTCGTGCAGCATGGCTTGGATAGCACCGACGACCTTGTGTTGGTAGAGAAGGGTTTACTTCTTGGGGAGTTTTCTAGAGGAGTGCCCATTCGGTTAGGAAGTTCCTTGGCCTTGGTCATTTGATTGGAAATCAAAACTTATTAGCTATGTGCCCATACGATTTACTATTGTAGATCCTATGTAAAACACGTTGGAGGTCAGTATAATATTATGGTACCTATGCTGGCTAAGATTGATACATTTATTTGCGAAAGTGATTTCTACAATATGCACTAATAATAATATAAGAAGAGTTTCGCTTATCAAGCATATTTTGCTTATCATAGGGAAACCTCGCCCAACTGTGCGTTTTATTGTGTGTCTGGCACGATATCTTATGGTAGTTTCATTTTTTAGAAAGTATTGCGAGTTTTTATGCACTGGTATTCGTGAGAGGAAACCTGTTCCGCGCTATACGGAATGGTCTTATGAATTACCTTACTTTAAAATGATTTAAAAACGGCTTTAGTTCTCACACCAGTCCCGTGACTGACTCAGAGTTTATTGTTCTTCCATCTAGACTTTGGGTGCCCATATTTTTCCGAACCGATAGCCTGGTAGTAAAGTTTTTTTTTTACAGAATTAGTCGTGGAGTCTTTCTATAGAAGTATTCTAGATTATGGCTGGAGCTATACTCTGCAACATTTTCTTAGTCTTCCGCTGAGAAATTTATATTTCCATGTATGTATTCTCAATATACTTTTATGTCTGTTATACTTTGATATATTATTGTACTCAGATGTAACATTGTGAAAATATTAATGAAAAAGTTCTTTTTGTTTGTTCCAATGTGTAAGTCCCCCTAACACTCCACCTTTGAGAACCATTTAGGTCGGTTTAATTATAAAGTCGAACCAGACCCAAAAGTGGGATGTTACCTAAATGGTACCAGAACTTTGGTTTATTCAAAGCTTTGGGGTATGACTCATTAGAAAAGAAGTAAAAGAACTCATCGGAGCTAGGATTAGTAATATCCTAGAAGAGAACTCATTAGGGATGAGGTTAGTAATGTCCTAGAATGAGTTAAGAGTATTACATATACGAGAGAGCGTATTCGTAATAAGAAATTGATTTTGAAAGTTGGTTTTGAATGATTTTATTTTGAATATAAAGGATTTTGAATGGTTATATTTTAAATATAAAAAGGTTTGCTTATGGTAAGTATAATAGATAGGGATTAGAAATTCAAATATTGACGATTTTGGATAATCGATAAATTCTGAAACCTACAGGTAAGAAAATTTAATTAGTATGTAATTATGAATAACTTGTAAATTAAGTTTTACAATTCTGACTAAAAGGTATTTGGTAAATAATTGGAAAGGGTTATCTCTAGATGGGATTATAAATATGTTTACTTACGTCTTTTTACCTTTTCGAGGAACTTAGGTTTTTAAGTAGGGGAGATTGTAACGACCTATAATTTAGACAATTTAAAATAAGATTTTAAACAGGATTAATTGGATTTTTAGAAAATATATGGTTTGAATTTGAAAATATAACATCTGAATTTGATGTAAATATCGAATCAACAAAATATTTGTCGATATTCAAAGTTTGATGTAGGAAGTACTTAAGTATTTTACTTAGTAACATTTGTGTTCAAATTAATTATTTAAGTTAAAAGTTAAGTTAAACAAATGGAAACACATTCCTTAGCTAATAAAACAAGACAACATCATGTGTTAACTTTAGAGGTTTCATTTTCTTCCCTTTTTCCTTCCTTGCATGACACATCATCACTTCATGCTTAAGAAAAGAAAACAAATCCATGTGCTTGCCTTTTGAGATGTCATTTTCTTTCCTTCCTACCTTCCTTATTCGACACCTCATTTCTTTATTTCCAAGGTAAGAAACCAAGTCATGTGATTACCTTTTGAGTTGTCTTCTCCTTATGCTTTCTCCTTTTCGTAAAACCAACACTTCTCTCTACCTTTCATTTCACTTTTCCACTTTCACTTTTCTTCCAGACTTTCTTTAATGGCCTCCTCTACTCCCTCTTGATTCGGACAAACCCATCTTCCCCTTCCACCACCATTAAAACACCACCAAACAACTTCATTTCTCATCCCTTAGCTCCATACATCACACACCATAGCTCTCTCCCCATTTCTCCCCAAGGTCGTGCCTTATCCCCCATTCCTAAGCCCTAGTTTACCTAAAAACATCACCTTTCCTACCTAAAACTACTCACACACATCTCCACTTCAAAGATCTAAGCTTAATCCACTAAAAATACAACCTTTAGCACTTTGAATACGAAAAAAAATTGCTCATTTCCTCTTCCATTTGCAAGTAGAACTATGTATATATATTGTTAGTTTGTAGTGATTTGGAAGTGTAAAAAAGTACGATCTTAGCTGCTAAGAAGTCTTGGTAGTTGCTAGGAGTTCCTACATAAGAAGAATCGTGGTGTGGATAGTTATAGTGAGAACTCTTCACTGACTTTTGTTAACTAAATTTGTTGAAAACAATTAATGATGTTGTTAGTGGGTTCTATTTAACTCTTGTTTGGATAAATTATATAGTTCATCATTAATTAGCTTGTGGTTGAGTAATAAATGTTCAATGGTGTAAGTAGCATGTTTAATGTACTTAATGGTTAAGTTGGCAAGTAAATGACGTTGTAATCTAGATGTTAAAAAAGTTAAACGGATAAAGGTATGATTTTGATTTGAGTTAGTGCGAAAAACTACACATTTAAGGGTTAACGTAGTGTATGTTTTGCTTATGTATGTATTTGGGTTTGATGTGATGACGAATGTGTTTGATAATGAGTTGGTTTTGTTGTAAGTAAGTGTTAAAGTAGCGAGCACTTGGTTTAAAAGTGTTAAAAATGTCACCTTTATGTGTAAATGGTGTGAACCCTCGAGTAAATGACACCTTTTGTTGTAATTGGATGCTATATTTAGTTATTGGATGCTATGATGAATAGTGACATCGATTAATATTTACATGACATTAGTCAATATAAATAAAATATTAATTGAAAAACATGATTTGATGTGATGTAACAACAAATAAAGTTATAAAGTAATTATGAGTAAAACCTGATGTGAATTGATGTGTGTAATGACTAATTGATTGATTAGGTGTTAATTATCCCAACACTTAGAAAAACAATGCCACTAAATAATTATTAAGGGTTAACGAGATTTAACGCTTAGTTAATAATGGTATGTTACAGTAATTATGTGTTAATGACCTTAACACTTATATGAATGATGCAACTAAGTGGGAATTGGATGTTGATAGTTGTTAATTACTGTTATTGGATGCAAATGATGTGTGAAACCCATATAAATTGGATTATATGGTGAATAATTGAGTTTTATTCCAATTTGGAATTTAATTACGTATTTTATTAACAAAGTATTAGTGAAATTTTTTTAAACCCAAAATGATTTGGAAAGATAGTTTAACTTATTACGAGTAGTTTACGTAAGAATCGGAATTTTATTTGAATAAGTTTTCAAATAATAGAAGACATATTTCCAATTTAAATTAAAAATGATTAGTAGCTTTAAAAGTGAAGTTTGGTTTCGGTATCCATAATTTTTTTTAACATGATTGTATTATCCAAACTATATTATTTATTTTTGTAATGGGCATCAGAAAACTTTGGATTTCAAATAATAATTTTTGAAAAATAATATTAATTTAATGATTTAAATAATATTTTAATGATTAAATAATGAAATGTTTGATTTTTGAGTGAAATCATTGAAATATAATTTCCAAAAGTAAATATATGTATTTTATATAATTAATAAACTATTTTGGACGTAATTCGATATAATTTTAATTGTAAATCGAAGTTTCGTCTGAATAGGACGAGTCGTGCAGCGGTAGTTCGCGAATTTCGACCATTGACTTACCAGAAGACCCGACCATCGGATTTTCCCAAAACAAAAAACATTGGGTTCAAAATGAAAAAAATTCAAATGCTAAAGAAAGTTTTAAAATCTAATGGTTTGATTTAAAATGATTTCAAATTTATTTTTGCAAAAGGTCGCTATAAAAGTAGTTCGGTGTCCGTAATTGGGAATTGAATGAAATGGCCTTATATTTTTTTTTAAAAAATATAGATTTTTTTTATAAATCATAATTAATGATTTTAATGTGACTTGAGCAAGAATTGTGGAGTTTTGAACTATGATTTGAATTTTGGACCTTTGACCTAATTTACTCAACATGGTAAATCAATGTTTTGAAATTTAGTTTAAAATAAACTGAAAGTTTTCAAACATAAGTTCATCGGTTTGAAATGGGAAAATCTTCATATATTTCGACAATGTATTCTTTAGTCATACAAATATTGTTTGAGGAGTCTGGAAGATATTTAAATTGTTATTACGTATATGGTATTTGTTGATTTCAGAATTTGATGTTGAATATGTAACGACCTAGTGGGAATTCAACGCCCAAATTCCGACAATAATACATAAACCCGTATTACTTGCGAAAATTCAAGTGTCGAAAACACCAGATAGTTAATAGAAAGAAATTAGAGGTGAGATAAGAAAAATATATTAGAATAGAATAAAAAGAAGAATAATAACAACATATAGAATCAGAGCTTCACATCACAGCAAAAATAAATATAATATGGAAATATATCTTTGTTGAGAGCTTGGAAGAAAACTTACAATCATCAGAGTACATCAAACATCTGGACAGTCATAACAACATGTCCTTATATACAATCACACAATAGAATAATAACTATTTACTATCATATATCTGGACTTCTCCAGTTTGTCTTCTGAACTTCACAACATCCAATAACCAGAACCTGTAAAACTCGGTCTGACCCGAGCATTGCAAACGCCAGGATCAATCTAGTGAACCGACGTGAGAAAACTCACTAAGTTTAAAGGTATCATCCAACTTAATTTAAAGTAAAAATATTTTTGAAATAAAAGGATAATCGTAAGACCAAATCCACACATAAACCTGAATGGCTTTTACCTTACGATAACCCAAAACATTTTGAAAATCATTTCTTATTCTGATATTATAATAGTGTTTAAACCAAATAATAACCGTCTAGCTGACGCTTGCATCTCACGCTCTACATACATAATATAAAATCAAAAACCGAGGGCACTTATTGGATAATGTATTTCCAACTATGGAAAGGTATGGGACCACCTTCCGACAGTGTATCTCTAGAGAGGAATACATCGGGTTTAATAAGAACATCTTGCATCCCAAGCTAAACATTACCGACCATTCACTTCGCTTGAATGTTCCTATTTTATTGTCACCTTACGGTTGGTACCAACATAACCGTTCCCGGAAGATACAAAAGCGAAATAATATGAATATTCTCTGGATGGTGATAATATACACTAATTGGAGCGGCCAACATAGCCATGCGACTTACCCGATTTTATACCATTTCCCAGTTGTGAGGCTTGAGGTTATAAATCTCTTTCAAGAACATCTGGCCACCATTCACTCTAAATGCCACTTCATCAGATTCTCAGAGAAATCACTAATTGACGTCCACAAAAATACTCTAGCCGTTAAGCTAAGAGAAGTGTCCCTCTCCACCGCCAACTATGGTATGTTTGAAGAAATCAACGTATGTGACCCCGTTAGAAATACTTTGTCAGACATCCGTCCATACAAGTCATCCAACAACAGGATGAACCGAAGGCACCCTCTAACTGCATCCTAGAAATCACTTTATATATCAGTAGTGAGAAGTCCTTGTAATCCACAAACTTCAACCACGACAGAATTACCATCAAAACCATCTAGTTGCAAATCCGAGAAATTTATCAATTATTATCATTTATCAAGTACTTTGATTTAAGTAATAACCTTTGTGTTATGATTTAATTGAAATCAAGAAATAATCCAAAATAGAATGGAATTTATGATACCCCTGTATATTCTCTACAAGTTTTAAAGATGTGTTAGTTATTCAGAAAGACCGGGTTTCAACCCATTTTGAATAACTATACGACGTGATAAGAGCAACGAAGAATGGTGATGACTGTAATTGAAGACCGGAGATCTTCACATCGGACGAATTGCATATTGATGTCTCATAGGGTTGAACCCCCATTATGAGGTTATATTGTGATAAGCGATCTGATTGTACTTGAAGTGATTCGGACTGCAAGGGCTTTCGCATCTAGGTAGGGTCACGGAATAAAGTGCGTTCGGTTTTGTTTAAACCTAGAACAGCCTTGTAAATTGATGTGTGTTCGAGGTTGTATTTTACGGCATAAACAATTGGTTTCAATTTATTTTACATCAGTTGGTGGTGGCACATTTATTTTCTTAACTTGATTCCCTTCTATGGGAAAGATGTACGTAGAGGGTTATATATTAACAGACGCCGATTATATGTTGTGAATTGACAATGTGGTGTGCTAAGTGATGAGCTAGTGATGATCAAAGCATGACTTCGTTAAGCGTAGCTTTGGGTAATGAGACTTCGGCAAGCCTCCCATTTCGGAAATGATTGAAATAGGAAAAAATGCAGCAAGGTTATGTGGTCGCAACCCTTAGGGTTTGACCATTTTCTTCAAGATTTTTGAAGCAACACTATAGTATGGAACCTGGGTGTTTGCTATGTGGCTTTGACGAGGTGGTGCTATGGTGTGGATCCCTGGCATTCTACTAATGTGGTTTTGTTAAAAATTCAGGGGCCAGTAGAAAAGTTCGGTAACGACCAGGTAATGGCATACTCATGCGGCATGGCTTGGATAGCACCGACGACCTTGTGTTGGTAGAGAAGGATTTACTTCTTGGGCAGTTTTCTAGAGGCGTACTAATTCGGTAAGGAAGTTCCTTAGCCTTGGTCATTTGATTGGAAATCAAAACTCATCAACTACGTGCCAGTACGATTTACTATTGTAGATCCTGCGTAAAACACGTAGGAGGTCAGTATAATATTATGGTACCTATGCTGGCTAAGATTGATACATTTATTTGCGAAAGTGATTTCTCCACTATGCACTAATAATAATATAAGAGGAGTGTCACTTATCAAGCATATTTTGCTTATCATAAGGGAAACCTCGCCCAACTGTGCGTTCGTATTGTGTGTCTGACACGATATCTTATTGTAGTTTCTTTTTTTAGAAAGCATTGCGAGTTTTTATGCATTGGTATTCATGAGAGGAAACCTATTCCGTGTTATACAGCATGGTCTTATGAATTACCTTACTTTAAAATGATTTTAAAACGGTTTTAGTTCTCACACCAGTCCCATGACTGACTCAGAGTTTATTGTTCTTCCATCTAAACTTTGGGTGCCCATATTTTTCCGCACCAATAGCCTGGTAGTAAAGTTTTTTTTACAGAATTAGTCGTGGAGTCTTTCTATAGCAGGATTCTATATTATGGCTGGGGCTATACTCTGCAACATTTTCTTAGTCCTCTGATGAGAAATTTATATTTCCACCGTGTACGTATTCTCAATATACTTTTATATCTGTTATACTTTGATATATTCTTGTACTCAGATGTAACATTGTGAAGATATTAATGAAAAAGTTCTTTTTGTTTGGTCCAATGTGTAACTGACACTCCTCCTCTGAGAACCATTTAGGTCGGTTTAATTATGGGGTCGAACCAGATCCAAAAGTGGGATGTTTCATAAACGATACCAGAGCTTTGGTTTATTCAAAGCTTTGGGGCATGACTCATTAGTACAGAAGGAAAAGAACTCATCGGAGCTAGGATTAGTAATATCCTAGAAGAGAACTCGTTAGAGATTAGGTTAGTAATGTCCTAGAATGAGTTAAGAGTATTACATATATGAGAGAGCGTATTCGTAATAAGAAAGTGAATTTAAATGTTGGTTTTAAATGATTTTATTTCGAATATAAAGGATTTTGAATGGTTATATTTTAAATATAAAAAGGTTTACTTATGGTAAGTATAATAGATTATTTTGGATAATCAATAAGTTCTGAAACCTACATGTAAGAAATTTTAATTAGTAGGTAATTATGAATAACTTATGAATTAAGTTTTACAATTCTGACTAAAGGGTATTTGGTAAATATTTAGAAAGGGTTATCTCTAGATGGGATTATAAATATGTTTACTTGCGTCTTTTTACCTTTTCGAGGACCTTAGCTTTTTAAGTAGGGGCGATTGTAACGATCTAAAATTTGGACAATTTAAAATAATATTTTAAATAGGATTAAATGGATTTTTTTAGAAAATATATGGTTTAAATTTGAAAATATAACATCTGAATTTGATTTAAATACCGGATCGACAAAATATTTGTCGGTATTCAAAATTTGATGTAGGAAGTACTTACGTATTTTACTTAGTAACATTTGTGTTTAAATTAATTACTTAAGTTGAAAGTTAAGTTAAACAAATGGAAACACATTCCTTAGCTAATAAAACAAGACAACATCATGTGTTAACTTTTGAGGTGTCATTTTCTTTCCTTCTTCCTTCCTTGCATGACACATCATCACTTCATGCTTAAGAAAAGAAAACAGATCCATGTGCTTGCCTTTTGAGATGTCATTTTCTTCCCTTCCCACCTTCCTTATTCAACACCTCATTTCTTCATTTCCAAGGTAAGAAACCAAGTCATGTGATTACCTTTTGTGTTGTCTTCTCCTTATGCTTTCTCTTTCCGTAAAACTAACACTTATCCCTTCCTTTCATTTCACTTTTCCATTTCCACTTTTCTTCCAGGCTCTCTTTAATGGCCTCCTTTACTCCCTCTTGATTTGGACAAACCCATATTCCCCTTCCTCCATAATTAAAACTCCACCAAACAACTTCATTTCTCATCCCTTAGCTCCATACATCACACACCATAGCTCTCTCCCCATTTCTCCCCAAGGTCGTGCCTTATCCCCCATTTCCAAGCCCCATTTTACCTATAAACATCACCTTTTCCACTTAAAACTACTCATACAAATCTCCACTTCAAAGATCTAAGCTTTAATCCACTAAAAATCCAACCTTTAGCACTTTGAATCCGAAAAAAAATTGCTCCTTTCCTCTTCCATTTGCAAGTAAAACTATGTACATATATTATTAGTTTGTGGTGATTTGGAAGTGCAAAAAAGTACGATCTAAGCTTCTAAGAAGTCTTGATATTAGCTAGGAGTTCCTACATAAGAAGAATCGTGGTGAGGATAGCTATGGTGAGAACTCTTCACTGACTTTTGTTAACTAAATTTGTTAAAAACAGTTAATGATGTTGTTAGTGGGTTTTTTTAACTCTTGTTTGGATAAATTATATAGCTCATCATTAATTAGCTTGTGGTTGAGTAATAAATGTTCAATGGTGTAAGTAGTATGTTTAATGTTCTTAATGGTTAAGTTGGCAAGTAAACGACGTGGTAATCTAGAGGTTAAAAAGGTTAAATTGCTAAAGTATGATTTTGATTTGAGTTTGTGAGAAAAACTACACATTTAAGGATTAACATAGAGTATGTTTTGCTTATGTACGTATTTGGGTTTGATGTGATGATGAGTGTGTTTGATAATGAGTTGGTTTTGTTGTAAGTAAGTGTTAAAGTAGCGAGCACTTGGTTTAAAAGTGTTAAAAATGTCATCTTTATGTGTTAATAGTGTGAACCCTTGAGTAAATGGCACCTCTTGTTGTAATTGGATGCTATATTTTGTTATTGGATGCTTTGATGAATAGTGACATCGATTAATATTTACATGACATTAGTCAATATAAATAAAATATTGATTTGAAAAATATGATTTGATATGATGTGACAACAAATAAAGTTATAAAGTAATTATGAGTAAAACCTGATGTGAATTGATGTGTGTAATGACTAATTGATTGATTAGGTGTTAATTATCCTAACACTTAGAAAAAACAATGCCATTAATAAATAATTAAGGGTTAACGAGATTTAACGCTTTGTTAATAATGGTATGTTACAGTAATTATTGTTAATGACCTTAACACTTATATGAATGATGCAACTATGTGGGAATTGGATGTTGATAGTTGTTAATGACTGTTATTGGATGCAAATGATGTGTGAAACCCATATAAATTGGATTATGTGGTGAATAATTGAGTTTTATTCCAATTTGGAATTTAATTACGTATTTTATTAACAAAATATTAGGTGAAATTTTTTTAAACCCAAAATGATTTGGAAAGAAAGTTTAACTTATTACGAATAGTTTACGTAAGAATCAGAATTTTATTTGAATAAGTTTTCAAATAATAGAAGACATATTTCCAATTTAAATTAAAAATGATTAGTAGCTTTAAAAGTGAAGTTTGGTTTGGGTATCCATAAATTTTTTTAACATGATTTTATTATCCAAACTATCTTATTTATATTTGTAATGGACATCAGAAAAATTTGGGTTTCAAATAATAAGTTTTGAAAAATAATATTATTTTAATGACTTAAATAATATTTTAATGATTAAATAAGAAATATTTGATTTTTGAGTGAAATCATTGAAATATAATTTCTAAAATTAAATATATGTATTTTATATAATTAATAAACTATTTTGGACGTAACTCGATTTAATTTTAATCATAAATCAAAGTTTCGTCTGAATAGGACGAGTCGTGCAGCGGTAGTTCGCGAACTTCGACCATTGACTTACCAGGTTACCCGAACATCGTATTTTCGCGAAACGAAAAACATTGGTTTCAAAATGAAAAAAAATCAAATGCTAAAGAAAGTTTTAAAATCCAATGGTTTTATTTAAAATGAGTTCAAATTTACTTTTGCAAAAGGTCATTATAAAAGTAGTTCGGTGTCCATAATTGGGAATTGATTGAAATGGCCTTATAAAAAATATTTAAAATACAGTTTTTTTTTTTATAAATCATAATTAATGATTTTAAAGTGACTTGAGCAAGAATTGTGAAGTTTTGAACTACGATTTTAATTTTCGACCTTTGACCTAATTTACTCAACATAGTAAATCAATGTTTTGAAATTTAGTTTAAAATAAACTGAAAGTTTTCAAACTTAAGTTCATCGGTTTGAAATGGGAAACTCTTCAAATATTTCAACATTGTATTCTGTTGTCATACGAATATTGTTTGAGGAGTCTGGAAGATATTTATATTGTTATTCCGTATATAGTATTTGTTGATTTCAGAATTTGATATTGAATATGTAATGACCAGTGGGAATTCAACACCCAAATACCGACAATAACATAAACATGTATTACTTGCAAAAATTCAAGAATCGAAAACACCAGATAGTTCGTAGAAAGAAATTAGGGGGTGAGATAAGAAAAAAATATTAGAATAAAATAAAATGAAGAAGAATAACAACATATAGAATCAGAGTTTCACATCGTAGCAGAACTAAATATAATATGGAAATATATCTTTGTTGAGAGCTTGAAATAAAACTTATAATCATCAGAGTACATCAAACATTTGGACAATCATAACAACCTGTTATCATATACAATCACACAATGGAATAATAACTATTTATTATCATACATTTGGACTTCCCCAGTTCGTCTTCTGAACTTCACAGCATCCAATTACCAGAACCTATAAAACTCGGTCGGACCTGAGCATTGCAAACGCCAGGATCAGTCTAGTGAACAAGCGTGAGAAAACTCACTAAGTTTAAAGGTATCATCCAACTTGATTTAAAGTTAAAATATTTTCGAAAGAAAAGGTTAATCGTAAGACGAAATCCACACATAAACACGAACGGTTTTTACCTTAGGATAACCCAAAACATTTTGAAAATCATATCTTATTCTAATATTATAATAGTGTTTAAACCAAAAAAATAACCATCTAGCTGACGCTTGCTTCTCACACTCTACATACATAATATAAAATCAAAAACCGCGGGCGCTTATTGGATAATGGATTTCCAAATATGGCAAGGTATAGGACCACCTTCCGACAGTGTATCTCTAGAGAGGAATACACCGGGTTCAATAAGAACATCTTGCATCCCAAACTAAACAGGACCGACCATTCACTTCGCTTGAATGTTCCTAATATATTGTCACCTTACGGTTGGTACCAACATAACCGTTCCCGAAAGATACAGAAGCGAAAAGAAGAACAAATATGAATATTCTCTAGATGGTGACAATATACCCTAATGGGAGCGACCAACATAGCCATGCGACTTACCCGATTTTATACCATTTCCCGGTTGTGAGGTTTTAAGTTATAAATCTCTTTCTAGAACATCTGGCCACCATTCACTCTGAATGCCACATCATCGAATCCTTAAAGAAATCACTAATTGACTCCACAAAAATACTCTAGCCATTAAGCTAAGAGAAGTGTCCCTCTCCACCACCATCTATGGTACGTTTGAAGAAATCAACATATGTGTCCCCATTCGAAATACTCTGTCAGACATCGTCCATACAAGTCATCCAGCAACAGGATGAACCGAAGGCACCCTCTTACTACATCCTAGGAATCACTCTATATATCAGTAGCGAGAAGTTCTTGTAATCCACAAACTTCAACCACGACAGAACTACCATCAAAACCATCTAGTTGCAAATCAGAGAAATTTATCAAGTAGCCCTTCCGCTTATGAAGGTCCATGGACTTCAATTGCTCCATCTTCCATCAACATCGTCCATGTATTTATTGGTTCGGAATGGTTTTCGAATATAAATTTGATCCCGGTCTTTCCGTACTAGCAATCTTACAGGCCATATTTGATTGTCGGTTATTAACTGTCAAATAAAAAACCATTCATCCATAAAAAGAAAATGAATTCACTAATTCAATACCTAGCATCAATTTGCCTCTTTTATTAACCTATTGTTAATTAAATATTAAAACTCCTAATTCTTATCATATTCGTAAAACATTTCCTCTTTCTTATTTAATATAAGAATATCCAATTATCATCATACTTCTACTTTATTAGCCTCCTATTGTAAATTTATAAATGAATAAATCTCTCAGTATCAACACCGAAGGCCGAAACCAACTTACTCTACTAAACCAACGTACAACGAGTTCTAATTTCTTAAAAACCCACATCATAATCCCTTTTTCCAATTTTAAAATGATTTTATTATTATAATCGGTCAAATCATTTCCAATTTTATTTCAATATCGTTTCATAAAATTAATTAAAATAGATTAACTTAACCTCTATAAAAAAATATCACAGATTCCATTTCGAAAACCCTTCACCATTTATTTACAAAATTCTTAATCTTTTATAAATTCCTTTTGCATTCATTTATAATTTTCTTAACCATTTATTTATATTTTCCTTAACAATTTTTCCTAAAACAATTCGCTTAACATTTTCCCAAAACAATCCTCTTAACATTTATAAACCAATGCTATAAATTTCACTCAATGGATATCCATTTGCTAAACATTTAAATACTAGGCTTTATATCCAATATTAAATATTGGATTCACATTTTGAAATTACACGTCTATACTCATATTCTATTCCCAAATCCATTTATTTACGAATCGCATTCACGAGTGCTATTTAATTACATCTCGTATTTTTATAAACAGCGTTTATAAAAACGTTCATTAGTTACGAAAAACCACCTTTCAACTCATTTAAATCAATTCTCGTATATTTCCACTTCCTTAGTCCATTCTAACATCTTAAAATCTTTTAAAATTCCATTCACGTCACTTAAGCCCCGCTTCCCAGTCATTTTAATATTCCCATCTAATTTATACAACATAAACATTATTTATTACTTCTAAGAAATCCCATTTATTTATAATTATTATAGTTATAAAAGCGTAAATAAACTTCGATGTTTATATTTTTAAAATAAACATCATATTTCAAATTTTTTGTATAAATATAACTTTGAAAACATTCGAAATCGATTCAATACCGTTTTGTGGAGCCTTACCTTGAAAAATGTATTCAAAATTGTAATGGAATAGAGTAATAAATCATTATCATAATTGTATTTTGCACAAATTTTCGTTTTTTTGTTATTATTATTTCCGATTCACTAATTTTTATTGTTTTTGTAGAAAACTTCCAAATATCATTTCTTTCATCAACGGTACTACAAAGGTAAATATCTACTAAAGTACCAAACCGTGAAATATAAACCAACTTCACATCCAACTAAACACAACAAATCATGTTGATAAACATTATCAATACCAGTGAGGAATCCCGTTAAATTCCTCCAACCTGTCAATCCTTGCATCACAAATTCATTATCTCAACATATATTATAATGTAATAAAATTTAACCACTAATGGTGAGGAATCCAGTTGAATTCCTCCAACCTGCTTTTCCCTGCATTCAAATACGTTATCTCAAATAAAATCATTAAATATGAATTATTAAATTTTAAACTAATAATTTCTATAACGATAAATAAAAACTGTTAACCCCGTTGTGAAAACCGCGGTTATATAATCTATGTGTAACATATGATGGACCAGACTGCATTTTGGTTCATGGATCGACATGTTTAATATTATGATTGATCGGTTTATAACAGAAGTATTATTTGAATCCTGTTGTTGCGAGAATTATGGGTTTGCATAACTTCCAAACCGTGCTAAGGAACGTGTGGCAACTATACTGATATGGATCATTATGAATACAAGGTCGTCATTTCTTGTTGTAGCCTGGATTATCATATTGGTTCAGCATAAGTTATATACAATATATATGGTTCGGGATAATTCCACAAATATGAGGCGGGCACAGTTAATTATGAAACAACATATAGCATAGTTGCATGAATATTCAATGATACACGGATCAATCATGCTGCATAAAAATATCGATATTATAAGATGGATTGGTTGTGATGATCGATACGATGGAAGTATTGTAAGTATACAGTTCGGTCACGTTAATACGATGATGGGTCAGCTTGTTACATTCTTATTTCATGCATGGGGAATAACATGAAGGACAATTTTTGTGATAAAATGTGAATACGAGCTGGGCTGATGGGTCATATAGTATCAGGTCACTCACGAATCAAGAAATATTCCTAAAGAGCATGGGACATTCAGCTGGATGAAGCCACGTAGCATGCAAACATGACAATTCAAAATCTAACGCACTGTTTACGATAAAATGCAACACATAAGATGATGTGGCAAATAACCAGAACACGTATCCATTTAACTCGAGCTGTGTATGTTTAAGTGGGCATATGAATACACAGATATTGGGTTGATGGGTTGATCACGTTGAATATCACGAAAATCAGTTCATTCATATAAACTAGGTCATTCAAGGTACAACTGGCATGGAAAATGGTCAGGACGTGGCATGATTTCATGAGTGCATGGCATGTTTTCATGGGCCGTTAGCATGTGACTACGGCAGGTCATGCGAGCTACAATGCACACGTATAAAAGCAGATCGTTGAGCATTTGTAAATAATCAGATCGTTCCAATAATCAGATCATTAGGCATATTTTATAAGGTAGGTCGTTGTGTTCAAGAGGCAGAGGCAGGTCGTATGTATACGAGAACGGTTGTGCCATACACCGACTTATGGACCCTGCACACACATATTTACATCTCTGCCACTCCACTTCAAATGACACCTATAAATACTCCCACATTTCCCACATTCGAGGGATCGATTTCTCCACCCATGAAGTGCTGCCATTTTTATTTCTCAACAATTATATATCATTCTAATCTCCATTAAACCTCTTCGAAGCATAGATTCTACATCTCAACCACCATGAATTCCTCAAAGATCGTCTACATGCTCAATTGTTGGAGATTTACTCCAGTGATCATTGCAATCAAAGAGATCTAATCGTTTCCATGGTGAACTCGAGAAAATCAAGAGATTAAAGTAAGTTGAAATAGATAAAATAATTGTAAAGATAGAAAATGAGCAAAGTTAGAGAAATCATGTACCTTGTAACATTGAGAATAATAATGAAATCTCTCTTGAAAGTGGGCGTAGGCCAGATCTTGGCCGAACCACTATAAACCTTTGTCTTTTTACCTGCGTTTTGTGTTTGTAGCTACCACTTTTCTAGAACCTAACTGTTTGTGAAGTGTTGAATTACACCTTGGCGTGTTAGTACCATTTTTAGCATTAACATTTTTGTCGCCCACCGTGGGGCTACATCCACATCCTATAGGTCAAGTGCTTTGTGGGAGATTTTGAAGTTGAAGGCTTGTTTTTTATGATAAATTCTCAAAATCTAAAATGCAAACCATTCAAGAGATTATCTTCAAAGTTCAAAGGTTTGTCTGAAATAATGCCATTGAAGAAAATGGCTTGTAATTCCGTAAGGGTTTCCGGCTCAGGAAATGTTGTAGATAACCCTACTACTCCGCAAACTAATGTTCATGGATTTGGCCAATCCTTGGTAGCAGGAATTGATATGACAAGGAATGAGTTGAATGAAGCCGTTGTCAGTTTAAATCAACAGATGGAGATCTCAAACAAAGCTATGATGGCTAGATTAGAAGCACTTTTTCCTGCTCAGGCCAATGTGGCTAATGCGAACGGCAATGTCAACCTTTTAGAGAATGCTAATTCTTCTTCTTCAAGCCCCAGATCTTTCTGTTCAATAGATCGATGAGTCGGATAATGTTGAGAATGAAGAATATAAACCAACTGCGAAGAACCATTCCGTAATAAGAACTTCTCAAACCGTGGAGAGTGTCACCAAAGGGGCACCTACTCGAGAAGGAGGTCAATGGCCATGGATCCTGAACCGAGTTCGTTCGCATAAACGAACATTCAGCAAAGGTGATGGCACCAACTCTGTGAGTCGACACGATAAAGAAGAACTTCTTCTGGAGATGGTGAAGAAGATTATAAAGAAAACATGGAAAGAAACCACGATGAGAAAGAGTGGGAGTTTGCCCCAAGTAAGACCCCACTCACTGAAAGAATTCAGAAGGCCAAGTTCCCAAAAACATTTACTCCACCAATAATTGCAGCTTATGGGGGAACCGGTGATCCCAATTTGTCCTTATACAAGTATGACCAGCACATGGATGGTGCGTAGGCCACTGATGAGATTAAATGCTTGTATTTCCCTGTCTATTTGGAAGGAGTGGCATTGCACTGGTTCACCAAGTTGCCGCCAAAATGTGGATAACTTTTCTGTGACGGCCACCCACAACCCATGCACTAAACAAGAGGAGTATTACACTGAAAGGTGTGCCAGACAGATATGGGTGATCATCATAGGTAAACAACAACAACGGAACCCGTCGTAAAACTCACAATGCAAGTATAAAATATAATAGAACATATACAACAGGTATAAATAGTGGATCATCATATAAAAACTTTTGAAAACTTTCACAACATCCTAAAGGTTATCCATACGTCATAGAAATATCAAAGTCTGTACATAAAGCCTCACTACAACACTCAGAGAGCAACTCAAATAGTGGAAATAAAAATACAAGGTAGTAAGTAAGATAATACGCCAGCGTCTTGCTCACCTCCGAACTGCAACATCGTCCTCACTAAGCTATCACCTGTCACCTAGTTAGCCCATCTACAACCGGTTGAACAGCCTAAGGTAATAAGAGGGAAACATAAAACCTTGAGCCAGACAATAGTCTCAGTAAGCGATAAAATAGCTAACTAACATCATCAATTAAGTATACAAAAATGGGTAAATAAACGAACTAATCTACCCGCAAGCCCAGAGAAGAACTCAACCTTATCTTCCCCACATAGGGCAGTGATAGCCTTTACATTAACATTTCAACCATACATCCTTGGAAACCAGAACACCCATTCAATCATGGCAAAGCACCTATGACATCCAAATTATATATATCTCATGTAAATCACCCTAATAGAACTCAACATCCCTCAAACATAAGCCCTAGAGGCCTAAACCAATATCAGACAAGCACCTAAGGAACATCTCCTTTGACTTTGGGCAATCTACATGAGATGGAACAAACATAGCAACCAATCATCTATGACTGACTCTGGCTAACACCGCCAATCCTGCCTTGAAACCATCGTTAATCATATGACGACCTACCTTGCCATATGTCAAGGGCTAATGGTAATCCCAATTCTAGCATAAACTCCATACACCTTTCAACGATACGTATGTTTGTCCAACCTTGACAACTAGGCCTTTCAACGATGCCCAGGGTACTCGACCAGCAACCTTCCAGTCTTTTGGGTGCCCCATTGTACCCCTGCTTTGAGCCTGCTAGAACTTACGACAACGATAATCTCTCGGCCTTCACATCTCTAGTCATCCAATCCGACGACTTTTCTTAGCTCAAGCAACCTTCTCGAGCAACCATTATCCACCAACTCACGACCTTTGAGTTGTCACCTCATTTGTTGTTCTACACCGATCAACGAACACATTTCAACACTTCGAACCTTCCTACTTGAATTCACTTCGAAGTCATAACATCACTACGCTGTGGCAAGGGTTCGGGCACTTCTGCCCGATTTTTTTTAAAAGCCTTTTTTATTTAAATTTGGGTCGTACCCGAAAATTATAATTTTTCAGAAATGACCCTGTGTGACTGACCCATCCTTTTGGAGCCGACCAACCCATCATAACCCTTCCCAACCGACAATCCAACCTCATCTTGTGACCGACCGACCCATCATTACCATCCATGACCGACCGACCACAAAAGCACACGACCGACCGACCCGTCCTACAACCAACCGACCGATAGCATGTCGACCCGATCCACTTCATACATGACCGACCCTTCCTCTTCATACATGACCGGCCGACCCCTTCTTCCCTACACGTCCCAAAGAAGATCGATCAACCCTCTTTATGACCGACGCTGGCTTCATGACCAAACCGACCGACCCGCCTTCCCAATAGCCGACCGACCCGCCTGACTTACTCCCTAAGACAAGGACTCCAACCGACCGATCCAGTCATGACCTGTACAGCCCCAATCCAACTCCAATTTCGACTAAAACTTCACCAAACTATTCCATCGACGAAATCTACCCAACTAATTCATCAAATATGACCACCAATATGATATGAAATCACTAACATCCTGAAACGATGATTTCATCACAAGTTATATATATATTTCATCAAAATCATTATAAATGAACATATGAACAAACGATGGACCTAACTTGCATAAACATATGAAAATACATCCTATGGCGATTCATATAAAAATAAGCTTACCATGATGTAGATCTAAGGAAAACGACTTGAATTTGATGAAAAACAAGATCAAACACTCATATACTTGATTGAATCCGTGTGAGAGATGCATATCACTTACCAATTCTCCAAAATAACCCAAAATAATTGAAATATGATTCCAGACAGCGAAGAATTTGATCCAAACTCTTAAATTTGATGAACTCCCTCTTTGATTTGAGTATAACTAACCCGAAATGATGTAGATCTTCAAATTCCCTAAGCTTTAATGATGGAAAGGTGAATAGAATGGAGAGATGAAGGAGCTCTATCTCTTTCAAATGAGAAAATTTCGAAAGTAAACCATTCTCCATGCCTCCTACCCCCTATTTATAGCCTCCCACCAGCCCACTAATGGGCCTCTCTAAACCAGTCCATCATGGCTTATCAAACCTAAACAACCAACTGTTAAACCTTAAAACAACGATTCCTCCCAAACCGCTGAGTCAAATTTTTTATGTGACCACTCTACGGAAAGGGAAACATCATTTCCTTTCCAATGGCCTAGGTCTCAACACCTGATTTGACCTGAGTCAAAAGTTATGCCCTGTACAAGACTGACAGGGGTAAAATGGTCACAAACAAAATTGGTAAAAATTATGGGCATGTCTCACATCCCCATAAACAACATATTAAAATATGATAATGAACCAACCCTTAGGGAATAAAATAAAAATATTTTATGATCCTTCGGTACGTAAAATATGGGCTGTTACATTTTCTATTTTGGCGAAGAAATTCAAAGAGAAGTTTAGGTTGCAGACAACGAAAGTCAAAGACGTGATGTAACTAAATTACTTAGAGCAAAGACCGAGAGAATCAGTTAAAGCCTTTCTAACTCGATTTAATGCTGCTGCAATAGAGGTGGTTAATCCAGAACCTCGATTAGTCTTGATGGTACTAAATTGGGCTAAGGTGGATCAAGATGAAGAAGGCAAATACCCTAGAGAGATTCTATACAAAGGCAGAAGAGTATATCAGTGTGGGAATGACCCTGATATTGCTGAACGTGTAGCTTTGACGAAAAAGAAGGATAATGGTGTTCAAGTAAATCAAAAGAATGCTGAAGGTCAAAAGAGAGGTAACGACGGAAAGGATAACCAGGACGGCAAGAAACTCTGCTTTTTCAAGAATTCCGAACTAACTCCTTTGACAGAAACACCGGAGAACATCTTTGTTGCAACTAAAGACACCAAAAATTATCCAGTACCAAAACCTCAAAGGATAGGTGATGACCAAGCAAACTTTAGAAAATTCTACCGCTTTCACAATCAACCTGGTCATAATACCAATGAGTGCAGACATCTGAAAAGCTTGATTGAGGAATTGATTTGAAAAAACAGTGTGCAATAGTATGTGAAGAACCCGCAAGTCTCAAACTATGTTCCAGCTCTTCAAGGACAAAGTGCACCAGCTAATCTATCCGATCCAGGTAACAGAGCCCCAAGGTAAACTAATGCAAGGCCGGTGATCAACTGACAACAGCCGACGACACTCCAACTCCAAAGCTTTGGAATAATAATCATCATTGTTGCTACTTTACTTAGTGCTATGTTAAAAAATTCTCATAAAAAGTATGTAATATTTTACATGTGTTGTACTGAACATTAACTCTATGAATAATGCCTGCGTGAGTAAAATCTCTTACTTGTAAGACTTTTGTTAGGTCCAAATTTGCAAAAGCACGATTTTATAATGCAGGTTATCCGACGAGCGCTTTTTCCTTTAAATCCTCATAGTACATTACAATCCCAACAAAACTATCTCAAATGCCAAGTGTTATAAACACCAATATGCACAAGTGCGAAGATAAAGAGCACCGCCTTGAAAAGTGAATGGAAAGAGTTGCACAGAGTCAAATGATGAACAAGTACCGCGACAAATAAACACAAGGGTTGTAAGTTTCACCGAAGAGGCACCTCCCCAAGTGAGAAGTTCAAGTCCCTAGTTCTTTAATGGAGATACCTTGCCGAGTCAAGCGTCTGGTGAGGGAACGCGACAACATAAGCCTTTTATAGTGAATCCTACATAAATCTCAACTGAAGAGGAACACCCAATGAGATCGTCAGTGTCAAGGAATTCCTGACCCGATTACGATAAACATTGACCACCCAATGAGATCGTTAGTGTCAGGAAGTACCTGACCCGATTATGACAAACATTGGGGACCCAATGAGATCGTTAGTGTCAGGGAGTACTTGATCCGATTATGACAAACATTGGGGTAGCTTTAATGACCTCTTAGGAGGCGTCCAATCAACTTGCGTTGTGTCCGATCATCTTAGATGCGACAAGTGTGGGATTTGATAACCTCTTCGGAGGCCTCCAATAAACTTGCATAGTGTCTGATCATCTCAGATGTGACAAGTGTTGGGGTTTAATGACCTCTTTGGAGGCGTCCAATCAACTTGTGTTTCTGGTCATCTCAGATGCGACAAATTTTAGGCTCTAATGACCTCTTCGGGGGCGTCCAATCAATTTGTGTAGTGTCTGATCATCTCAGATGCGACAAGTGTTGGGCTTTAATGACCTCTTCGGAGGCGTCCACTCAACTCGCATTGTGTCTGGTCATCACAGATGCGATGAAACGAGTGTTGGGATTTAATGACCCCTTTGGAGGCATCCAATCAATTCGCTAGCGTCTGATCATCTCAGATGCGACGAAATGAATGTTGGGCTAAATCAAAGACCTTCCTAAGAGGGGCACAACATACAATAACATCCCCAAGTGGGGGCATAGAATCCAAAGACCTCCTTGAGCGGGGTTACAGAGGTACAAAAATTTCTTCAAGTACGAGCACCAAACCAGCCAGTAAAGTCGGGATTCCAATTGTATTGACGAGCTTAGAGGCTTCGTGCATGTAGGCAAGTTTAAAGAGCTCCCGCCGACAAAGTTGAAACTTCTAGTTTTTGCAGCTCATGGCGACCCATGGTATGGGGGAAACACAACCACATAAGGATTGGACAATGCTCGAAAAACAAACCATGGGTCCATCATGGCATCCTGATAAGCCAAAAAATAATTAGCACTTGACAAAGAAGCCAATACGCTTGGAAATAAGTGACCTGGAGTGCAGTAATATGAGATCTAGCCTTAGAAAAGCTTGGCAAAAAATAATCTAGCCTTCATAAAAGGGGCATTTGGAAAACTCGACAAAATCGATACACTCAATATTTCAATAAGACTTACTATAACGATGAAGATCAACCTTGAAAACTCAATCAGGATCTCTCAACGCAAAAGCCTCCTCGTCTGCAAAGTCCAATTGTAAATGTTCTGCTTCAAACCTAAATATAAGCTAACCTTAAGAGGCGAATGTGCGAATATAGCTTGATTCGAATCCAATAAAGCAATAACACTTCTTAAGGCATTGAAGTTAATATCCATCAACGGTGTCGACATGAGTTATAAAAAGAAGATTAAGCAATAATCATGCACTGGGGTAAGCTGTTGCGAAGTTGAGATTCAAGATTTTATACAGCCAGGGATGATCCATGATACCAAACACTATTGGAAGAGGCAACAGTTCCACGAGGCTACTGCAATAAAGTCACAAGGCGAACGATTATCAAATTCCTCTTTCCCCGACAATTTGCATTAATTTGCAGCTATGGACGATCATAGAGTAGGTAAACAACATCAGAACTTGTCGTAGAACTCACAACATATGGATAAAATATAATAAAACATATACAACAGGTAATAGTAATGAAGCATCATATAGCAAACTTTTGAAACTTTCTCAACATCCTGAAAGGTTATCCAACTGGTACCAAAGTTTGTACATAAGGTCTAACTACAACCCTCATAGAGCACTCAAACAGCGAAAAACAGAAATACTAGATAGTTATAAAACTGGTACGCCATCCTTCTGCTCGCCTCCGCACAGCATCATCATCCTCACTAATTACCTGTGACACGCTACTTAGTCTACCCATCCACAACAGGATGAACAACCCAAGGTAATAAGAGGAGACATAAATCTTTGAGTCAAACAATAGTCTTAGTGAGCGATAAAACAACTAACAAAATTCAACAATAAAGTATATGAGAATAGGTAGATTAACAAGCCAGTCTACCAAATCCCAGAGAAGAACTCAACTCCCGTCTTCCCATATCGGACAGTGATAGCTTTTACGATAAACAATTCAACCATTCATCCATGGAAACCAGAACACCCATTCAATCATGGTAAAGCACTCTTAACATCCAGATTATATGTATCTCATGTAAACCATCCTAATCGGATTCAACATTCCTCAAGAACAAGCCCCAAAGGCCTAAACCAATATCGGACAAGCACCCAAGGAACATCTCCTTCGACGTTGGACAACCGACATGAGACAGTACAAACCGAACAACCAATCATCCATGACTAACTCTGGCTATCACCGCCAATCCTGCTTTGAAACCATCGTTAATCGTATGATGGCCAACCTTTCCATATGTCAAGGGCTAATGGTAACCCCAGTTCTAGCATACACCCCATACACCTTTCAACAATACGTATGCATGTCTAACCTTGACAACTGGGCCTTTCAACGATATCCGGGGTACTCGACCTACAGCCGGTCTTTTAGGTGCCCCTATCGTACCCCTGCTTTGAGCCTACTAGAACTTACGACAACGATAATCTCTCGGCCTTTCCATCTCTAGTCATCCAACTCGACGACTTTTCATAGCCCAAGCAACCTTCTCGAGCAACAATTATCCACCAACTCACGACCTTTGAGTTGTCATCTCATTCATTGTTCTACACCAATCAACGAACACCTTTCACTACTTCGAACCTTCCTACTTGAATTTACTTTGAAGTCACACCATCACTGAACTAAGTCACACCACTGCGCTGCAGCTTGAGTAGAGTTCGTGGGGTTTTCCCCGAAAAATATTTTTTTTCAGACCTTTTTGTTCAAATCTGAGTCACACCCAAAAATATAAACTTTCAGAATATAACCCTGTTTGAACGATCCCTGGCTTGCTCGTCCTGACATCCATGTTCGACCGACCCACACAGGTGCAATAGACCCAAAACACTGCACACGCTAACATCCATGTTCGACCGACCCACTCAGGTGTGACTGACCCAAAACACTACTCGAGCCAACTTCCATGTCTGATCCACACATGCACGACCGACCGACCCACCATGGCTCGCTCAACCGAGCCTTCAGCTCGATCCAACCTGTTCGACCCAACATGTTCGAATGACCTAACCTTTTCTTTTACCCTAAGAAAACCTCCCAATGGTTCGACCGACCCTCCATGTTCGATCCACCATGTCCGACCCTCCATGTTCGACCCAAAACCTGCATTCTCTAGTGCAACTCCAATTTTAACCAAAACTTCGCCAAAACGATTCGTTCGACAAAACCAGCTAATCCAATACATCCAATATGATCACAAGCATGATATGAAATCAACAATAATACCAACATGACAATTCCATCAACAAAAATGTAAAATTCACCAAAATTACCATAAATGTACATATGAGTAAAACCATGGATCTAACTTGCACATTCATATGAAATGTTATATAAATTACATATCTAAACTTGGTATATCAGATCATAGGGTGATTAATATGAAAATGGACTTAATATGGCATAGACCTGTGGAAAAAATACTTGAATTTGATGAGAAACTTGCACAAACACTCATATACTTCATTGATTCGTGTGAGAGATGTAAATCACTCACCGATTTTCCAAAACAAGCTAAAATTAGTGAAATAAGAATCCGGACAGCAAGCACCTCGCACCAAAACTTTTGATTCAATGAATCCTTGCCTCAATTGATGTAGATCTAGCCTCCAATGGTGCATATCTATGATTTCCCTCCTTGGATTATGATTTTTAATGGTGGAAAGGTGTTAGAGGAAGGAGGAGCACAAGGCATCAAATGCGAGAATGGAAAACTAAAACCATTTCCCATATCCCTTACCCCCTATTTATATCCTTTCATCAGTCCACTAATGGGCCTTCCCCAAATCACCCCATTAGACTCCCAAAATATGGATAACCAACTGAAAAACCTTAAAACATCGATTTCTCCCAAACCGATGAGCCAAATCTTTAATGTAATCACTCTACGGAAAGGCAATCATCAATTCCTTTCCAATGGTACATGTCCCATTCTCTGATTCGACCTAAGTCAAAAGTTATGCCCTGTACAAGACCAACATGGGCTAAATGGTCATAAACAAAATTGGTAAATATTATGGACATGTCTCACATCCCCATAAGCAACATATCAATAGATGAGAATGATCCAACTCTTAGGGAATAAAATAAAAATATTTTATGATCCTCCGATACGTAAAATGCGGGTGTTACAGTTAAACTCGAGAATGTCAAATTGGATGTGTGCTCGATTAAAAACATATTGAGTTAGCACAGGATGACATATCTCTAGTGGATTGTCTGGAGGACGGGGAATAGCTAAGGATTGATTCGTTCACAATTCAGAAGCTCTGAAGTCGCTCTAGCCTCAGAAATTCAAATTGAAGTTCTAGTTTAAGCAGAAGTGATCTCCTTTTCGGAACGATTACCGTCTTCCGTCTGGTATTAACTTTGAACATGAAACTACATTTTTTAAAAAAGTGGTACACGTTTCATAAAATAGGAACTGTCGTACAATATTACATAAGTCATTAAAAAAGCAAAGTTTAAAATTTGTAGTCGATATATATTTATCAATCATCAAATCTCAAGCATCGTTGCGAACTCGGATTAGAATGTTGTATCTATGCAGACAACATTTGACGAATTATAAACAACTGAACAAAATAATCCTGTGTAAGTACGTCATTCGGTCCCAGTCATAGAATTCACTGTAGTTTGTTTTTAATAATTAACTAATCCTCTATCGATGTGGACGATCGATGGTGAAGTATAAGTCCAAAATATGCAAGTGCTTGTTTTGATTACAGAACCGGTGGCATGAAGCATATAAGTTCAAAAATTAAGTTAAGAGCTTGGGTCACTTAGAGTTAATGGGTCGAGTGAGTGTGCTCAACAACTTAGGTCGTTCAAACGACCCAACGACTCGAAGTCCTAGGTCGCTAGAACGACCTGAAAGTTCGGTGTGTCCAAGGCCTTATGTGTTCACTGACCCAAAGTTTAAGGTCGTCCGCTAAGATAAAACTTGGATCGTGCATTGATATGAAAGTGAGGATCATCATCAAACTAAAGGCGATCAACATCCCAAATTAAAAATCAGTTTGTGCAATACTTGAAAAGAAGTTCACCAAAACGCACAGCTCATCACACATGAGTTTAAGGCATAATTTTATAAAGCATACAAAAAGCTACGATTGAATCTCAACTCAACAAAGCTCGAATTACAATCACAGTACAAATGACTAAAAGCACAAGATTATTCAAGTGTATTTCACCTTGCAGTTGACTCAAAAGAATTCACTAAGTCTAAGTCTGAAGTGTATACCACTGCAATGAAAAAACTAAGTGCATCACACATCGTCAGCTTGATATCCTGATTGATAAATAAGCTTGCTCGTCAATATGTTGTTGGGGACCGGCACATCAATATGCATTTGGATTCAGTTAATATATACATCCCCAAAATTGCAAAGTGCTGTGGTGTAAATACAAAATTGTCATGCTGAATCAAAAGTAAAGTACAACTAGTTTTGAGACATGATCATCACTACAAGAGACACTACTCCAAATTAAAGACTAAAGCCAAATAGAGATTTACGACTTAACATATTATTGTTGGAACCAATTAGAAGAAGTGTTCATCATCACATGGTATTGCCAAGAAACCAGGTTGATTAAGCCTTAAATACATTACGTTTTGACCCAAATTAGAAACAAAAATGAAGTACAAGTCGCGTGATCAACAAAGAGGAATTCACATTTTGATGCATATTAACAAATGGAGAATCTGAACATCAAACACAAAGTGCATGCAAAGGAAATCCACTTACCAACTCATTCAAATACACAACCGACTTGTTGGAGCTTAAAATTTGAATGCATGAACAAATTAAACTTCGATCAAGATCAGGTCTTAAATACAAGGCAATATATCAATATACATACGATTGTTAAACCATAAAACTATCAGGTTCATTTTAGGTTCATTTCAGCAAAATAGTTTTCTGCAGAACTAATAGCTCAAGCAGTGAAATCTCGAGAAATTAATACCCACCATATGTTAAGATTTCCTGAGATGGTCAGATCTTGATTTCGGAAAACTCACAAGCTATTGGTGAAATTAAGGTAATTTGGGTCCAAAGTGAACTACGTTTAACTCAAATCTGAAGAGTGATTCACCCTGGACTTCAAGATGGATAAATTCGATTAACATTTGGGCTTCAAATTGGAATTTTTTGGTGATCGGCAGGCTTACTTGAAGGCAACGACAAATCTGGTTAATGTTGAAGGCATATCCACCCAACTTAGATCTGAAGGCCAAAGCACTCACACTGAACTTTGAATTGGCCTAGATCCAACTGGTGACAAGGTTGATTAAAGAAGAAGCGCCAAGACTTAGTCGTGGAATTTTTTTAGAACCCTCTTTCCGCCATGAAAATGCTCTTTTAACTGAGGAGATAAAAGTGAAGGGGTGAATCTTAAAAAGAACTATAACGTGATATGGAAAGGAATTTATCCGACCCATTGGGAAAGTTGTGCATGGTCCATATAAAACAGCTATAGACAATCCATTGATATGTTTTTAACACAAATTATGACATTCAATTCAAAGTTTACATTCTTGACAAATAAAAATATAAACTTCGAGGGGCAAATGTTAACCCCGTTGTGAAAACGCGATTATAAAATCAGTGTGTAACATATGATGGACCGGACTGCATTTTGGTTCATGGATCGACATGTTTAATATTATAATGGATTGTTTTATAACAAAAGTATTATTTGAATCCTGTTGTTGCGAGAATTTTGGGTTTCCATAACTTCCAGATCGTGCTAAGGAACACGTGCCAGCTATACTGATATGGATCATTATGAATACAAGTTTGTCATTTCTTGTTGTTGCATGGATCATCATATTGGTGCCAGCATAAGTTGTATACAATATATATGGTTTAGTATAATTCCATAAATATGAGGTGGGCACGGTTAATTATGAATCAGCACGTAGTATAGTTGCATAAATGTTCAATGATACATGGATTAATCGTGCTGCGTAAAAATAGCGATATTATATGATGTGTTGATTGTGATGATCGATACGGTGGTAGTAGTGTAAAAATATAGGTCTGTCACGTTAATACAATGATGGGTCAGCTTGTTACATTCTTGTTTCGAGCATGAGGAATAACATGAAGGAAAACATATGTGATAAAATGTGAACATGAGCCGGGTGATGGGTCATATAGTATCAGATCACTCACGAATCATGAAATATTCCCAAAGAGCATCGGACATTCAACTGGATAAAGCCACGTGGCATGCAAATGTGGCAAAATCTAATGGACCATTTATGATCAAATGCAATACATAAGATAATGTGGAAAATAACTAAAACATGTGTCCATATAACTCGAGCTGTATATGTTGAAGTGGGTATATGCATACAAAGATATTTGGTTGATGGGTTGATCACGTTGAATATCACGAAAATTAGCTCATTTATATTATATAAGTTAGGTCGTTCAAGGTACAACGGGCATGGAAAATGGGCAGGACATAGCATGATTTCATTAGTGTGTGGCATGTTTTCATGGGTTGTTTTCATGTGATTACGGCAGGCCATGCGAGCTACAATGGACACGTATAAAAGCGGGTCGCTGAGCATATCATGTAATTCAGGTCGTTTGTGACACCCCACGTCCGTTAATGTCACTCACTAAGGGAATGCATTAATTTTCGTGAAGCGTTGTAGGTAAACAGACACAGAATAATTACAAGACAGATATAAATAAGATAGCAGCGGAAATTTCAAATTTTTATTTCAACATAAAACATAATACCGTAGTTCACGATACCATAAGTCATAAAACCATTACAACAAAATACTTCTGTCTTGCATCATCAAAGTACATAGGTATTAAAGAAAAACATTATTCCCCAATAAAAAGAGTAATCCATAGTAGAGAAAAAGACTTGAGCCATACTCCAGAAGTAGCTTCCAACAAGATAATATCCAAGTCCTGACTAAGCCTGGGTGTTTCCTCCCTGAGAACCTGAGGAGAGGGGGGAACGGAAGAGAGAGGGAAAAACAAAGGGGTCAGACGTAAAGTCTGGTGAGTCTAGTCACATTTAGCCAGTAAATAAATAAAGGTGAATATGACAGGCATAAAGTGGGTAAGAGAGGTCACTATATAAATTGCAGGTGTGACAAGGTAGACAAGGTAAGGTGTACACATACTTCACTAATGACTACTCTGCACTATTACTAGTATAACTAAAGTTAGATGATCCCTTCCACAATAAGTTGGTAGATTTAGGGTATACATCCGAGTGTACCCTAACCATTTCCCTAATCGATCGGCTCCATATTCCGTAGATACCCTGTGTTGGCCCCACAGTAGGAGGTATCACTTCCTAAAGTGGCAACCCAAGAGGTACACAACCATATCTACTGGTGTCACGGTCGTCTTAGCCCCCTCTGCTTGGCCCATGCACGCACATGTCCCCGGTCGGTTTGCGCCGTCCACACCGTCGGTCCTGTTTGGATCTTTTACAATCAATCAGTAAGCGTGCCCTTATCTCCGCCTAGTATGGAATTCTTTATTTGATACCTACTTCGGGTTACTGATTGAAATGGGTCCCACACAATATGATAAAAGTTCTCCTCTTTGTCTTGTATCCCCACTAGCTTTTTCACTGACTATGTATACCCCTAGGTGTCTTTAATTACATAGTCCTTTAACAGTTATGGTTACCCTAAAGGTTGTCTTTAATTACATAACTTTATTCTATTTTCCACTGGCTATGTATACCATCAGGTGTCTTTAATTACATAACCTTATTGGGTTAAGTTTGTGGGCCTATATATCTATATATTACCCACCCCTTCTAATTTACTTAACCCACCCACTACTCACCCAGTTTTACTTAACCCTAACTTAAGTTCATAGTCATACAATCTTTATGAATTAAATTAGGTTAAGTAGTCCAATTCTATTACCATGTCCAATTATGGTTTCATACTGGGTTAGACCTCCCACATTGGGCCTACAACATGTGGATGATGGATATGCCGGTCGGGTCCGGGCAGTCTTATTCCACAGTTGGGCCTAACCTCGTGTCTTAGCCCGATTCATATTTACGTACTTAGACCTCCCACATTAGGTTCAACATTAGTGGTTGCTGGATATGCCAGTCGGGTCCAGGCTGACTTCCACCACCAACATAACCTAACCTCGTGTCATAAGTATACTTACAATTCCTAATTGTAATTACTAACATTCCATTTTAATTAATTTACCAATTAATTAATCCTTTCCTTTTATAGGTGTCAATACCTATTTTGCAACAATAATTTGAATTACATATCCATAAATGGTCATATTCAAATTATGCCATTTTTACCCAAATTTACCTATGTCATTATATGTGATTATTTCTATGTTTCCCTATTTGAATTATATGTCCAACTTATATAAACATTATATAAATTATGCCAATTATAAATGCCCTTTTTCCCTGTTTCCTAACTAACGTGATCGCATGTATTGTGGCGTCATCGAGGCTACAAAGTAGCCTCGCCATAATAATAAAAAGGGAGTGACAAAGGTGACAGTTTCAACACAGTTTTGGCATAAGCATGACAACAAGGTGAATGGACATGTAATCATCATAACAGAGTGAAGACGGAGCTGATAAACTTGTGGCAACTACAAAGTCAACATAACATGGTCTAAACTTGTCATTTAGATGTGTAACAAAATTAGGGTGACATAGTAGCATGATTAGATCTAAAAGGGCGACATCACATGTCAAGTTTACAACATATGTGATTACTACAACATAAAAGGTGAAAGGTGAGTTGCATAAAGGATTAGATTTAAATTAACAAGTTCGCATTTCCTACAATATAGTTGCAAGTCAAGATCTACATAGTCAGCATAGTATAATGTCCATAATTATATTGGATCCAGGGATAATGACATAATAAACTTGCATAAGTTCATGATTCACAACATATACCCAATTCGTACTCTATCATAATTCACATTTATCCATTTAAACCTAAAAGTGACTAGAAACTCACATCGTTAGGTTTAGAAAATTTAGAGAGAGAGAGATCTGAATTCTGAATAGCTAAACTGATTGTAGTAGACTTTGATTCTGTTTCAATTTGCAACCCGACAGCATATGGCCTATATGATCTCCAATGGAAAAAATAAGAGAATAGGGGACCATATTTGTAGCCTAGAACCAATGAACCAGACCCAGAATCAAGTCTAGGTACGTAAAACGAATTCTGCCCAGATCTGTCTAGGGGGGGGGGGGTCGACACCAATGTCGACGCCCCCTAGGGGGGTCGACGCCCACGAGCGGGAATTTCCCCGCTCAGCCCGCTTTGGCCCGATTTTGATTTTTGAACTGTTTTTGAAGGTTCTAGAATTTATTTTATATATATATATATATATATATATATCTTGTTCGTAAACAAACTTCGAACCCTCATAGCTTTTTCATACGGTGTCCGTTTTATGCAAACCAAATGTTCACTCTGACCAGATTTTCGAGACGGATGCAATGGCATAGTCTGTTCCCTCTAATTCCGAATGTTAAATTAATTATTATTTAATTTATCCTCTTTTAATGTCGTTAAAATTTGGGGTGTTACATCGTTGGGAATTTGTAAATAATCAGATCGTTCAACAATCAGATCGTTGGCCGTATTTTATAAGGTAGGTCGTTGTGTTTAAGAGGCAGAGGCAGGTCGTCTACATACGAGAGCGGTTGGACCGTCCACTAACTCATGGACCCTGCACACACATATTTACAACTCTGTCACTCCACTCCAAATGACACCTATAAATACCCCACATTTCCTACATTCGGGGAATCAATTTTTCCACCCATGAAGTGCTGCCATATTCATTTATCAACAATTATTAACCATTCTAACCTCCATTAAGCCACTTTGAATCTGAGATTCAACATTTCAACCATCATGAAATCGTCAAAGATTGTTTGCCTGCTCAATTGTTGAAGATTTACTCCAACAATCATTGCAATCAAAGAGATCTAATCATTTCCATGGTGAACTCGAGAGAATCAAGAGATTAAAGAGAGAAGAAATGGAGAAAATAATTATAAAGATAGAAAAAGAGAAAACTTAGAGAAATCATATACCTTATAACATTAGGAATCATAACGAAGTCTCTCTTGAAAGTGGACGTTAGCCAGATCTTGGCCGAACCATTACAAATCTCAGTCTTTTTTCTTGCTTTTTGCATTTGTGGCTACTACTTTTCTAGATCCTAAGATTTTTTGAAGTGTTGAATTACACCTTGGGGTGTTAGTGCCTTTTTAAGCATTAACAACAACTATCAACCAATTTATTTAACAAACAATTCAAACAATTAAATTAAACTTGTTTATATTATAACTGTAACCAATAGGGTAAGTTACCTCAATTGGTTCAAAATTTTAGAACAATAATTTCGTTTTAAATAAATTAAACAAATCTTTTAATTTAATCGATATATAGAAATGTTCAATACGAATCCAAACAATCATCAAATCATCCAACAATTAGCAAACATAACACACAATACTAAATCTGACTTATATAAATATAAGTGGGACAAATCCGAGTGAGATATACTCACTTTGGTTCAATTTACCATTGAAGCGGTTCAGTTACAGTTAAATTAAACACTCGTTTAATTTAACTGTGAATTCTTGTTGTCTCTATCATCGTCCAATTCAGTTCCAAAATGTAGATCTCCTTACCACGATTCTAATGTAACTTGTTTCATCCGATTTTGTTGACTTAAGTGAAAATTATAACCATTTTAAATATATTATTTATCTAAATACTTAAAACTTTAATTATATAATTAATTTAAATTAATTACTTTGTCACGTTTAGGTCGATACTGTATTGTATTTCGTTCTGCACTGTGCTTCTCTTCGTTCGTGATTACCTGGTAATTCCAATTTTCAAATCATGGTTTGAATTGACTAAAAATACATTAATTATATTCTTATATTAGTACTAATAACCCTTTAAGTTACATGCCGATTGTTTTTTCCTGAAGCCCTTCGTTCAACACTCTCTCTGTCTCATTTGTAACTGTTTCCAATACATTGTTGTTCTCGTTTTCAAACCTGCCATAAATTAACACTACACACATTTAATCATTTTATAATAAGAGTAATTAACTGAAATATAGGTTAATAGGAACATTCATTACTTTACTTAGATTACAGTTACAAGTTAACCCTTTTCCTTCTGCTACACACGCCGCTTCCCTGCATCATCCCAAAACTGGAGTTAATTAATTACTTTTAATTATATATTATTTAATTTAATTACATTCGTTTAAGCATGGTTGATTTTACTCCTTTTCTACGTAACTCCATCCCCATTCGAGTATTTTCACGCATTTAACTCCCGCTGCCTTCATTGGTTGTTGCGCCACCTAGGGTCGATCAGGCCCCGGTCGGCAAACACTAGATGTTAAGCTGCGAGCTCCTCCACTCTCGACCAAATCCTTGGCTCATGCGGCATTGTCGTTCATCTACAGTCCGCCTTTGAAATAGAGTATTCAAGTGCGATTTCTGGCCAAAATACAACATAAAAGCCCATCAGAACCGTTGGATAGGTCCATCGCCCTGAGCTCTAAAATATTGTAGTCGATCCTTTTGAGGATAGATGGAGGAATCGGAAATCATGGAGGGGGGAAATTGGTGAGGTTCTGGCCATAGAATGTATTTGAGGCGACTGTTGATTTTGTTGACCACACAATGATATATTTCATGCGGTAGGGTTTTCAGCAGATAGTATATTTATATAGGTGTATAAATATTATTAATTTATAGGAAAGCAAGTGAAAACACAAAAACAAAAAAACGATGGTGAGACCTATTTGCTCCACCGCCACAAACTTTCCCTCAAGCCTAACATTTGCCCTAATTTCTGCCGCCCCTCAAATCAATTAGCCACCTCTTATCTTGTCTCCTCCAAACCTCCCGCCGCCTGACCCTCTTGACATCACCATCCACTCGGATCTGATCGCCTCATTACATAATCCAATAGCCAGCTCATTAGATGAATGTAAAAGTTGATCCTCTCTTTTCTTTGCAAGCCGAGTAACGCTGGAACTTTTACCCCACCAAAGATGACTCTCAAATTCAAAGGTGAAGCGATGGTAGCTTCTAAGGAAATTCTCATAGCTGCGAAAGATCGATGGGAAAATTATCTAGTTGGTTTCTTCCTTGATAAGAAGTTGAACTCCTTGCTATGGTGAATCATCTGCAGCGTCTCTGGAAACCACAAGGAGGGATTAAGGTAAATTTACTGGTAGCATGTTTTTCTTTCTACTATCGAATGTTGATGACAGAAATAAAATAGCTAAGGAAGATCCAGTAGTAATACAAGATAAATTGTTTTCATCAAGCCATGGGATATAAATATAGGAAGCGACGCTAGCTTAATAAGAGTGTCCCTGTGTGGATTAAATTGAGGAATTTAACGTTGTATACATGGACAAAGGTTGGAATTTGCTGGCTAGCGATGCAGTGGGAAAATTTTTGTGCATGGATAATTCTACAGAAAGCTTGGAGAGACTCGAGTTTGCAAAATGTATGGTGGAAGTGACCCCAGAGAACCATTAGTTAACGAGTTTTAGGTTACTTTGCTTGATGGTGGAGAACAAATAGTCTTCATTCACTATCTTTGGCAGTCAGAGTATGTGACTTATGCAAGTGCTTTGGGCACTTAACGACTCAATGCAATAGGCTGAGGAGTGATGTTTTTCAAGGAGTTGAAAACCCAAAAGATAAGAGAAGCAAGACCATGTTAAATTCTACAGCTGAGAGCTCGAAATAAGTTGACAAAATGGAAAGTAGTAGTAAAGAACATGCTAGTGGAAACAAGGAGAAGTATGGTATACATATAAGGAAGAATGAAGCTCGGAAGAAAGTTACAAGCATGAGAAAAGGAAACTCAAGTGATCAGTACAATAAGAGATTGCTAGATAAGGAGAAGAGTGCTAGTAATAAAAAGATAAGTCAAAGTCATGAGGAGTCAAATGATAATAACCAATTTGGTGTGCTTGATAGTATTGCTGAGGATAATGAAGTAACGAACGATGGGTTAATCAATGTGATAGTGGATGTGCTAGAGAATGGTGAGATTGCGGCAGTTGATGCTATGCTGACTAAAGTCTTTGGGAGTTCAAATGTAAACAGTAGAGATGGTTTAAACCTGCGGGTTAATGAAAACATAAAGGACTATGAGGTAGAAGTTGTAGCTGATGTTGCGAATGAGCACGATGCTTGTGCTGACAGTGGTAAGACAACTCATGCTATTGTGATGAGTATGGAAGGTGACACGTGTGGCAATAGAGGTGGCAAGGCTTTGCAGCAAACAAACGAAACAAATTTAGTTATCCAAAACTTGCATGTGAAACTATTTTTGAATGTAAATGAAGAAAACGTGAGTACTGTATTGTTTCCTGAATAATAAATGGAAAGGAATGCTGATAATTGTGAAGGAACTGAATCTATTATTGCAGCCCTGATCCACTCAATCTCAGATGACATGCAACTTGTAAATGATAAGCTTCAGTTTGAGCTTGCTGGATCAGAATCAAACTCCAAGCAGTATCATGTGACTATGAAGACATTGAAGGGCTTCAATGACTTTGAAGAGAGGAATAAAGTGGAACAGTTGAATAAGACCAGGCTAGAAGGAGTAGCTGACTTGGTTAAGCAGATGGTTACTAGTGTTAACGACAAAGGTCAAATAATTCCAACTGCCAAGTGCAAGAACCCGTACGCTCACATTGCAGCGCCACCTGATTACAAAGAACGGTCATCAGACCCCATTATTGAACTTGTGGCAGTGAGCTCCAACGAAAAGGCAAAATCTAATATGCCGATCACTCGGAGTAGGAAGAAGGAGATGCTCAGGAACCTACAAGAAAATGGTTAACTGTCAAAATGGTAGTGTAGCACTAAGGTGAAATGTAATGTCATATTCTAGTGTTAGTGACATCGTAAAATATGTTAAGTAGCTAGTGTTATTGGAATGATGTATTTATCTTCCCTGCGTGGAAGCTTTAGTTGATATACATATGGTATATCACCTGAATTCTCTTGCACCTTTTCTATTTTTTTAATAAAAGAGTGTTACAGAATACTATAAAAACCGGTTGGCAATGGAATAATAATAATAATAATATTGTATTTATAATGAAGCTTACTCGCGAAGATTCTCGCAAAAACCACTTCATACAACCTCCAATTGCAATAAAAATTTGCACCCTAGCATAATTAAATATTCTGGACACGATGGAAAAGGTTTCGTCAAATTCCGAGGTCGTCTATGAAAATTCCTTTATAACACATATACGTGAATCAATAAACATTTAAATTGCACACGATCACAAATAACTTGAAACTTAAAATACTATTATAATAAATCTTTACAGAATTAATAAAATTCGATTCGTTAAATTCAGAGTTCATTAGAAAATCCTTATTCTAAATTTCCAATTTAAATCAACAAAAACAATTAAAAAAATCGAGGCTTTTACTACTCTCATGATCAAACCGTAAATCTGATAGATACGAAAATCAAAATCTTGCAATAATTTAACGTCATGGCTCCAATGAAACTAATTTCATCGTAAACCATGGTTGTTTGAAAAATGGACTTTCTTAAGGCTTATATAATTGTTAGATCCAAAAGTGGTTCTAACACCCGAATTGATTAAAAGCAAATAAGATGGAATAAAAAATAAAAATGAACACACAGGATTTATAGTGGTTCGGCGAAGAAATGCCTACGTCCACTTAGTTTTCACTATATTCAATGATTCAATTGCAAGTACAATGTAATTGTCACTTGATTTCACTCACATCTCACTTATATTCACTCAATAGACTAAAACAAATAACGAAAGAAGATTTGGATTCTCCGGGAGCAATGGAGTTCGGATTATGGAGGTAGTTGAATTCTCAAAGTGCCTAAAAAAGATCCTTCTCTTTGTCTCCAGACGGGGTATTTATAGGTGTGAATTTGCCTGAAACTTGATCCGGGTCGGGGCCACATGTCATCCATCCAATATCTTCGGGTTCGGATGAACTATTATGTTGACAGCGCATCAAAGGGAACGAACGTTATAGGTAGGAACTAGTCATAGCCGGTCCGGTTATCCAGGCGATTTTGCAGGAGAGTAACATGGAGCATGGGTTCGGGTCGGAGACGCGCAGATAAGGGGTTCGGATCGGGATACCCGATCCGAACCGGATTGGCTTTGATGCGATGCTCTCTTCTTCTCCAATCTGCTCCGCTCCGATCCATTTTCGTGGCAAACAGGTGGTTTTCCGATCCAATCGAGATTTAGTTGCCCTCCGATCCGATTAGATATGCCTTACCAATTTACTCAACAGGAGTTCACCGATCCGAACAGAGGACTCTTTCCGATCCGAACCGATTGCTTGTTCTGACCCGACCCGAACGGCTGCTGCTATCTAATCTAGATTGTAGAGTCTTCTCCAATCCGAACCGAAGTCTTCTAATTAAAAATGCCCTTCAATGTTTGGTTTCTTGACTTTGTGTTGCCTAGTTCACAAAGTAGGCTAACATTTTGCCCCCTCAAAGGATGCTTCTGTTGCATACGAAGCGTGCTTTGATGTTGTTTGAAATGCTAGTCCTTGAATCAGAACAGTCAGAAAGTCACTTCTGTTCGTTTGTGAAGATGCGTTGCTTCATGAAGACACGTCTCTTATCACTTGTATATATGTCGTGAAATACTTGATTCATTTTTTCATTTTTGAGTCAAGTCCAGAAGTTCTTCTCGACATATAGTATTCTTCTCAGGTATGCTCTTTCCTAATTTTTCTTTTAAATCCAGTTCGAATGCTAGAGGAATGCACAGATTTCTACTCGGTTCGGATGCTAGAGGAACGCACAGATGTCAATCCGGTTCGGATGCTAGAGGAACGTACAGATGTCCATCCGAACCAGAGGAACGTACAGATGTCAATCCGGTTCGGATGCTAGAGGAACGTACAGATGTCAATCCGGTTCGGATGCTGACTCGAGCACCTTTTCTTCCTGTTTCGCTTTGCACTGGGTTGATGGACCAGAAGGTGTGGGCTAGCTTGGACTCGGTCCGAACAGAGTAAAACACGGGGAATACAAAGAGCCATCTCGCTGCTTATATAAACTCAACCACCCAAACTCTCCTACCTTCTTTACTCCCACAATTCTTGTTCTCCCAGTTTTACACCGAAACCCCACTTCCTAAAAAATCTAAAAACTCCAAACTCTCCGCTTCAATCGTCGAATAAAACATCTAGGTATTTTGAATCTCTGACTGTTTATGTAATATCTAACTTTAACTAGGATTTGCGGTTAAATCGAGCGGTTGGAGTGTGGTATTTGTCGAACTCCAACGCCTGGATCTCCTCCACCGTTTATCATCGTCGTTGATGGCGTCTTCGCCGTCTCGAGATGGCAACGAGGGTCATTTGGATCCAGCATTAAACATTCAAGCACATAAACGCTTAATTTCGTTCGGGTCTAACGAAATGTGAAGACGAGAAAGGGGAGAATAGGAATTGGGTTCGGTTCGGGTTAGGAAGTGCTGAAGCAGCTGAGGAGAGGATAAGTTCATATGTTAGAATCGGGTCGGAATGAAATGCGATGTGGAGAAAGCCATGCTTGTCCGACCAGGTCGGGTCGGGAGAAAAGATAGAGAAAGGAAAAGGACGTATAGATCTTTTTGCTTGCTGAACCGCTCCGAAGGCTTATTTCGATCCGGATTTAATCTGCCAAACATGAACGTCTTCTCCGAACCAAACAATACGTAGACCCGATCCGATCCCAGCTATATACACATCCGATCCGAACCCAACAATGAACGCTCCCTATCCGAACTGAATGATATGCATATTCCAACTCAAAGCACTAGACTTTATCCAACTAGGGTTAATCAATGCTTGACATAATCTTCAACTTAATGAACAGTTAGGATAGTGCCTTGCGGACATAAACGAACATTAAGAACAACTTTGACTATCACTTTTTCTTCAAAGCTTCGTCTTACATTGCTGTACTTTTATTTCGCATTTCCCACATTTGCTGCACACATTTTAGTTCACACACATACACAGGGGGGCACGGGATAATTTACTCTAATCCGTGCTATTGCTTCTTCAATAGTTCTATGACAATGAGGCCCAGACGCTCTTCCCGCCTAGCTGAGAGGAAAGAAACCCCGGAAACTTCTAACAAAATCACTCTTGAGGATATATCTTCTTCGTCTGATCCAGAATGGGACAGTGAGGGTCCTGACTACGGGGTTGGAGATCGAGAAAGCAACGAGGCGTCTTCGGAGAATGAGGCTTCTCTGGGTTTCGAGGAGGAAGGAGGAATTGGTGACAATCGAGCGCCCGATGAATTTGAATCAGCCATCATATTGGAATCACCCTTGGACTCCGTTGAATCAACAATTGACAACGATCGACTTGTCCGAATTTGCCTAAAATACGGGATAATGAAAAGGGACACTCTAGTGCCTTCACGCTCTGACCGCCCCCACAACCCTCCAGAAGGATATATGACGGTCACTCGATTGATGTGCATGGTTGGTGCCATTCCTCCATTCTCTCCATTCATCGTTGATTTCTTAAGACAAATGCGGATTGCCCCCATGCAGCTGCATCCCAATTCATATGCCTATTTGCACACCTTGTACATAGCATATCATGAAATCCTAGGCATAGAGCTCACGTTCGATGACGTTCACTTCTTCTATAATTTCAAGCATCGGACTCGAGAAACTCCATCCTTCTGCTACTTTGAATCAGTTCCAAAGAGGAAGATAATCTCTGCACCATTTAGCAGTAAAGCTGGAGATTCCAGACTTGAATGGTTCTACGTGAAGCAACAGCCTGGATGCGCCAGGAGATGGACAAAATCAAGTAAAGCGTTGACTTTCTGAACCCGGACTCTATACACTTGAATCATCACCCTGACCTGTTTTCCTTTTTGTTTGCAGTCGACAATCCTAAACAGATATCAGATCAGGTGTTCTTTGATCGGATGCACCGTCTTCTTAATGGCGATCAAAAATTCCTGACTATCGACGAGGTCCTTAAAGATGAATACCTTCACTTTCATAGGCTGCTATCCGTTTTTCGTAGCATCGGCCATGGGACGGTCCCTTATGCATACATCCCTCCAGTGGAGATAGTTCCAGAGACAGGAGAGGGCTCGGGAATTCCTACAGTGCCTCTTCAAACTTCACCTTCTCCATCTTCCACACAAGATGATGAATTGGCTAATCTGGCTGAAAAGCATCGTGAGGGGTATATTTCCCCCGAGGAAACTACTTCTCTAGACAAGTCAAAATCCTCCCAAGAGTCGCCACTTCGTGCTTCCGAAGGGGATGTCCCTAGCACCGATGAGCACATATTTCAGGGTTTGGGGGATCTCCCCTTACCTGAGACTATATATACTTCAGAGGATTTCAGGAAGGATCCTTTAGTCTTCACCTCTTCTGAAGAAACTACTCCCGCTAAGGCCAAAGAGCCTGCCCGCACTAGTCTAGCTTCAGACTCGGGTTGGTCGGGGGGACTCACACACCACTTAGGATGCACTTTACACCACAGCATTAGCATTTATTGCACTTCTTTTTCCATGAATTCATTAATTCTAAACTTCGTTTGTTTTACCATGCAGGCACGATGTCTCGATCCTACTACGATATCAGGAAGCTCCGTCGCAGCATGTCCAATCCTCCTCAGGATGTCGAGTATGATCGCCGGGACGATCGTGGTAGGGAGGAGAGAAGACCTTATGATCCCTATCGTTCTCGACCCTCACGCTCCCGCTCACCTGTTCGACCGGAACAAGAGAAATATAAGAGCTATCAAGGTCGCAGGGAGGAGGATAGACCACCATCTAAAGACTCCACTTCCTCCCATGAAAAGCGGAGTAGAGAGAAAACTCCTCCAAGAGAAACCGGGTCTCGAAGTAAGCAAAAGGTCCCTGCTACTAAACGACCTAGGACAGACAAAGAGACTACCGAATCTTCTTCAGGAAGGGACACCGAATTGACAATCCTCGCTCCTCCCCCACCAGATGCGGGAACTGCCATAAAGCGGGCATATTTGAAAGAGCAATTTCCCGAACACTACTTCGAAACTCTGACTTTTTTACCTGCCCTTGAACCTATTTCGTCTAATTGGGCAGAGGAGGCCAAAGCAAAGATTGATTTGGTGGAAAAACAATATACCGAGATGTTCAAGTATTCCCGCAATCTTTCTAGAATCATCCGCACTCTAATGACAAATACTGATTCAATGCAAAAGACCGCGGAGGAGGATGCCAAGGCTCTAAAAGCCCTAGGAAAAGATTTGGAAGACACTCAAGCTCAACTAGCTGTCGCTCAAAAGAACGCCTCTAATTTCAAACAACAGTTTGAAGACACACAAAAACGCTATCATGACTTGCTTGAATCCCACACTCAGGAGCGTTCCGAGTTGAAAAAGCAAGCTGACGAGGCCAAGTCAGAGGCTGCTAAGACACGCCTTGCTTATGCTGAGCTTGAACAGAAAAACGCCGAGTTAGCAAAAAGGAGTGCTGAATTAGAAAAGAAGAATGCTGACTTGGCTTCGAAGTTGTTGGAGGCAGAAAACAGGGCTGCTCTGGCCGAGGGCAATGTGGAGTGTGCTATTAAATCTGCGGAGGAGGCCCGCAAGCAATTATCTGAGGCGGAGGTTGAGATTCAGGGCTTCGGCGAACTAATGATTGAATTCTTCGCACACATTATTCGTCGTCGAAACATTTCTTGGATCGAGGACTATCCATCCACTCTGGTTCAAGTATGGAATCAAATCGTCGAGTGGGAAAAAGAAGAACTTAAGGTCGATTCCCTTGATGAAGATAAACTGATGGAGAAATACTTGAGAGATGATGAACCGGAGCGCCTAGCTGAAGGACGCCGCCTTATTGCTGAGGCTATGGAAGAAGAGAGACGGAAGTCTAAACAAAAAACCATTCTCGAAGCTGGTTCCTCTTCTTCTGCTCCTGCAACTCCCGAAGTAGAAGGGTATGATCCCGAAAATCCGGGAATTTCCCGAACATCTCTGCTATCTCCCATTCCTGAAGCAACACCAGAGGCAGTAGCCACCCCCGCAGAAAAGCCTTCGAAAGGTATCCCTATCTTTTCTCCTCAATTTGCCAAAGCTATTTCTACCTTTCGCCACGTGATTGAACAATCGACGAGAGACCCTTTGTTTTCGCCTGAGTTGATAACCGTTGCTTCTCATTCTGTAGGTGTTGAATCATCCAAAAAGACAGATGTAGCTCAAGGAGCTGCCATTGGGACAAAGCCCGCTGATAGGGCCAAAGAAGGGGAAGACAAGGCTGCTCCTATAGACTCGGGAGAAGGAAGTGAGCCAACTAAGGTTACCACTCCTCATGATGAAGAAGTGATAGCAGCTTTAAAGGACGACGGAGGAGACGGGGGGCACGAAGAGGAACCGGAAGTTGCAATAACTGGGGAGTCGAAAAACGCTGATGACGTTACCTTGGCTGCCATGAAGGCTGATCAAGATAAGCGCTTGCAATTAAAGGCCGAAGAACTAGACCCTGAGGTCCTCAAGCCCCTCGCAGTTGTGGACGCGGGATCAAGGTTAGTTGTTAAGCTCTCAACTAGATCTATTACCGAAGAACTTGCTAAAAAATCTTCTCTTGATTCCAGTGTCCCGCCCTCCGGGAAGAAGTCTACTGGCTCCAGTACCGCATCTTCAGGGAAAAAGAAATCAAAACGAATCTTGACTGAAGCCGAGAAGGAAGCAAAGGATGCGGAGAAAGCCGCCAAGAAATCTAAGGCTCATTCCAAACCTAAGTAGTGGATTCCCCTGTATCTTTTTAGCATCTTTGTGAACCAATAATTGCTGCTGCAAAAGCAGCTCCTGCACTTTCTTTTTTAGTTATTTCCCTGTACAAATTCATTCATTTGTAAATAAAAATAATTCACTTTTTGCAATGTTTATTTGTTAGTAGTTCTGCAATTATGTACAAATGCATGTCTGTAGTCATGAAACGAAGTTGTGGAGGGGGGAAATATGCGTATGCATACGTGTCCCCAGTCAATTTCCACAAGTTATTCAATGCTTAACCAAGCAATCTGAAAGCTCCCGATTTTCTGACGGGATAACACTTCCTGTGCTGTCAGTACCTGTCGTTTTTTCTGGCATTTCTTTTATGCTCTCCCTCTTTCTCTTGAGAGTTAGAGTTCGAGTTCAGTCATCTGTTTATTCCCCGGTCGTTCAACGGGAAAAAATTTCTTTCTTGGCGCTCAGTCGGAGACGCCTTTATACTCTCTTTCTCTCTGGAAAGTTAGAGTTAGGAAGAGAATTTCTTTTTCAGCACTCAGTCAGAGACGCTTTTATACTCTCTCTCTTTCTCTGGAGAGTTAGAGTTAAGAATGTCGTTTTCTCATTCTTTTATGTCTTATTGCACAAATAATCGTTGTGCTTCTTTTTATGTCTAAACTGTTTTCAACCTTTTTTAGGCTGTGAGTTATCCTGTATCTTATAATCACAACAGAATAACTGATAAATGTATATATGTAATGCATAAAAGTTAATAACACACAATATTTTTATAGTGGTTCAGCTAAGTCGTAGCCTACATCCACTTTATAGTCCTTTATTCATATCGTCATATTTTCCCAAGGCAAGTCGTGCCTTATTACAGAGTTCACAGAAAAATTAACAAAAAGTACAGCATTTCTAATCCAAATATCGCATTAAGTGTTGGGCATTCCATGCTCGAGGGACTTCTTCGCCATCTACGGTCGTTAACTTGAAGGTTCCTTTTTCAAGTTTCCGTTGGATGACAAAGGGTCCTTCCCATTTTGGGCCGAGATGAGGAAGGGACGGAAAAACTCTCTTTAACACCAAATCTCCTGGTTCAAAAGTCCTGAGGCGAACTTTTTTGCCATAATAGCGTGCCATCTGACGTCGATGTCTTGCCGCACGCAAATCCGCTTCATCCCTTTTTTCTTCGACTTCATCAAGAGACTCAAGCAAGAGCGCCCGATTCGTCATTGGGTCATAATATGTCACCCTGTGGGAAGGAACTTCCAGTTCAACTGGAATTACTGCTTCTGAGCCAAAGGAAAGAGAGAAAGGGGTATGACCGGTGGCCGTTTTAAATGTTGTTCGATATGCCCACAAAGCTAGGGGTAATTCGTCAACCCATCTTGCCTTTGCACGCTCTAACCGTTTCTTGAGGATGGATTTTATAACTTTGTTTATTGCCTCTACTTGCCCATTCGATTGCGGATAGGCAACTGCAGTATATCGCTTGTCTATCTTATACTTCTGACAGAAATTTCTGAATTCAGTACTATCAAACTGGGTTCCGTTGTCAGTTATAATCGTCCTTGGAATCCCGAACCGGCATATAATATTTCTGACTACAAAACTTATCACCTTTCTTGTTGTGATCTTAGTCAAGGGCTCATCTTCCACCCACTTCGTAAAATAGTCCACGGCCACTATTGCATACTTGGCTCCTCCTTTAGCAATCGGTAAAACTCCAATGATATCAATTCCCCATGTGGCAAATGGCCAAGGACTCACCATTGATTTAAGTTGGGTCGACGGTGCCCTGGGGATTTTGGCGAATCTCTGGCACCTATCGCAGCGTCGTGAATAATCAGCTGCATCTTTATTGATTGTAGGCCAGAAGTATCCGTATCGCAATATCTTCTTTGCTAAAGTTTGACCTCCTGTATGATCTCCACACTCACCTTCGTGTACTTCTCTTAGTACACGCTTGATGTCGTCGTGTGCGATACATCGTAACAGGGGCATAGAAAATCCTTGTCTATAGAGAATACCATCTTGTATGACATATCTGGTAGCTTTGCGGACTACAGCTCTTTTTTCACTCTTCTTTGATGGGAGCGTTCCATTCTTAAGGAAATTCTTAATCGGAGTCATCCATGACTCCTTCTCTGGTTCTGCTTCAAAAGTGAATTCAATTTCCATTGACTCAAAGCTTGGCGACTCCAATGTTTCAATTGGGATTACTTCAGTTTCGTCTGGATTGTCGGAACTAGCCAGTTTTGCCAGTCTATCCGCTTTCTGGTTTTCAACTCTGGGAATATGTGTTATGTTGTACCGCTCTAAGCTATTCAATAGCTCTTTCACCTTCTTGAGGTAGGCGATAAGTCGAGGTCCTCGAGCCACGAATTCCTCTCGCACTTGATAAACAACAATTTTAGAGTCACAAAATATGTCCATCATTTTTACTCCGAGGTCTTTAGCAAGCTTCAGCCCGGCAATCAGGGCTTCATATTCTGAATCATTGTTAGTTGCCGAAAATTCTAATCGCAGGGCGTAATATAACGATCGTCCCTCGGGAGTGACTAAGACAATTCCAGCTCCGGACCTTCGATCATTCTTGGCTCCATCTGTATATAGTTTCCACGGATTCATCTTTAGTTCATCCTCGGATTTAACCACTCTGTCATTGATTATTTCCTCCTCTGGAATGGTGAATTCCGCAATAAAGTCCGCTAGAGCTTGCCCCCTGATTGACTTTCGTGGTTGAAAATTCAAATCAAACTGACTTAGTTCTATGTTCCATTTGATCAACCTTCCCGATGCTTCGGGTCTCTGCAATACTTGCCTCAAGGGCTGGTCGGTGTATATGGTTATTGGATGGGCTTGGATATAGTGACGAAGTTTTCGGGATGCGATCAGGAGGCTGTAAGCAAGCTTCTCAATCTTTGGGTAGTTGCGCTTTGCCGCTGCTAATTTCTTACTTACATAATACACCGGCCTTTGTACTTTGTTTTCTTCTCGAACCAGGGCTGTGCTGACAGCGTGAGCCGAGACCGCCAAGTAAACAAACAATTCTTCATGATCTATAGGCTTTGATAAAATTGTCGGTTTCTCTAGCAGTTCCAGCAGATTTCGAAAGGCCTCAACACAATCCGGAGTCCATTGGAAGTTCTTCTTTCCCCTTTTTATCAAATCAAAAAACGGAACACATTTATCTGTGGCTTTGGAGATGAATCTACTCAGCGCCGCTACTTTCCCTGCCAGACTTTGGACGTCTTTAATTCTTTTCGGTTCTTCTATGTTTCTAATCGCTGCTATCTGGCTAGGGTTGATTTCAATTCCTCGGGAACTCACAATAAAGCCAAGGAACTTTCCCGATGCCACTCCAAATGAGCATTTCAGAGGATTCAATTTCATCCGATACTTTCGCAAGATGCCAAACATTTCCGCTAAGTCTTGCGTATGACTGGAAGACTGCTTTGATTTGATAAGCATATCATCCACATAAACTTCCATAGTTTTCCCTATTTGATCATAAAACATTCTATTTACCAAGCGCTGATAAGTAGCTCCAGCGTTTTTTAACCCGAATGGCATTACAACATAACAATATAGCCCCAAATTCGTAATGAAACTCGTATGCTCTTGGTCTGGTACATGCATAGGAATTTGGTTGTATCCAGAGTATGCGTCCATGAAAGAAAGAAGTTCATGACCTGCTGTCGAGTCTACAAGCTGGTCAATTCTGGGAAGTGGGAAACTATCTTTCGGGCAAGCTTTATTTAAATCTGAAAAGTCAATACAAGTCCGCCACTTTCCGTTTGGCTTCTTTACTAAGACGGGATTCGATATCCAGTCGGGATATGTCGAATCTCGAATAAATCCATTCTGCTTCAACTTCTCTACTTCCTCTTTGAGAGCAGCCGACCTCTCTGGGCCCAGCATGCGTCTCTTTTGCTTCACAGGTGGATGCTTCGGATTCACATTCAATTTGTGACTTATAATGGAGGGCGATATCCCACACATGTCAGCATGGGTCCAGGCAAACACGTCCAGGTTTGCCTTCAAGAAGTCCGTTAGTTCTTTAGCTCGACGTGGATCCAATTGAGAACCAATTTTCAAAACTTTTGTCGGATCAGCTTCATCAATGGGAATTTCCACTGTCGCTTCATTAGGAGTTGCATTCCTAGCCTCTGGTTCCTCGTCTTTTCTAGGATTCAGGTCTTCAGGTGTTCCTTTGGGCAACTCCTTTGGGGTCAAATTCTCTAATTGCTATGCCGAGTCCCCCTTTGAGGGAGACGAGGCATCCTTACTCTCAACGTCAAGTCCTTTCATCAACATTTTTAACTCGGCCACATAGCAAGCCCGTCCGGAAACCTGATCCCCTCTCATTACTCCAGTTCCGGCTTCGGTTGGGAACTTAAGTAACAAACACCAAGGGGCGATACAAACTCTGAATTCAGCGAGGGCAGGTCTCCCTAAAAACGCGTTGTAAGGCGAATCTACGTCCAATACTACGAACTGTAGCATTCACACTCTTCTACGTTCTCCTTGCCCCAGGGTCACGGGCAACTCTATGTATCCCAGGGGAGCTGTCGACGCCCCGTTGAAGCCTCTAATCCATCCTTCACAAGGCTTCAGATCTTCGGGCTCAAGCTTCATCTGATCAAATGACTTCTTGAACAAGATATTAACGGAACTTCCGTTGTCTACTAATACCTTATGGACCAAAGCCGGCCCAATGGTGGTAGTAATAACCAACGGATCATTGGTGGGTGATTGTATCCCAGTATTGTCTCGACTTCGAAATACCACGTCGTCAAACATGGTCTTCTGTTGTTTTATTGGAGTGACATCTTCCAAATCATCACCTTCATTCATGTCTAGATGCTTGGCAACATTCACATACTGATCCATTGATCTGAAACTTCGGATTGCCGGGTGAGGTCCGCCTACTATGGAGTTGATGACAATCCCTTTACCTTTCTGCTGCGCTGTAGGCTTAGGAGCAGGTAGAATCTGTTTTGGAGCCTGCTCTCCTTGCCCCCTGTCCCTCGGGGCAACCTTGTACTCATCCAACTTTCCTTCACGCAGCAGCTTCTCAATCACATCCCTCAAATGCCGACATTCATTGGTCGAATGTCCATGAGTTCCGTGAAACAAGCAAAATTTCCCTGTCGCCATTTCTTTCTCGGTCGAATCACGAGGTGGCGGTCTTTTGTACTGCAACACATTGTACGTATCCAGGTAAATATTTTCCAGGGTGTCGTTCAATGGTGTATAATTCTCGTAGTTCTGGAATCGGGGTCTTTTGTTAGGGTCACTTCCCCTATTTCCGTTTCTTCTGTTACCGCTCGAATTACGGTTATTGTTGTTGTTTCCCCCACTTCCAGTATTGCTGTTTCCACCCTTGTTTCCTACATTTACTTCAACCTTGCCAGAATTCTCCCCCGTCTGCTTCACGGCGATATTACTCTGCACATTCTCCTTTGAAGCCGTCTCAGACTTTCTCTTTCGGTTTGCCATGGCCTCCTCTCGCCTTAAATAAATATCGGCTTTTTCGTAGAATACCTCCCTTGTGGGGGGTGTCTTCCCAGAAAGGTAGTCTCCAAACTCAGATTCAGGATCGACTCCTTCCTTCAATGCCATCAGAATAGTGGGCTCATGCGGGTCACTGACCTCAGTTACAGCTTGGTTAAAACGATCAAGATATGCCCTTAAAGATTCTCCTGGTGCCTGTTTGATTCTCGATAATTCAATAACACTTTTGGACTTTCGGGCATGTAGTCGGAACTGGTTCATGAAACGCTCGCTTAGTTCCTTGTAATTAGAAATCGAACGAGGAGGAAGTTGGGTAAACCAGAACAATGCCACATCTTCTAGGTAGATTGGGAATGCTTTGCACTTCACTTCATCTGGGGCAGCAGCAGCACTCATGAGCCACGAATACCTCATCAAATGCTGTCCCGGATCAGTCCTTCCGTTGTACTTGTCCATTTGTGGCAAGTTAAAGCGTCGGGGAAATTGGAAGTCGAGGATATCGTCGGTGAAGGGAGTATGGCTTCGCTCAATGCCATAGTCTTCATTTGTATAATTCCGGCTCTCGGACATAATTTGGCGAACCATTGCCTGTACATCAGCATTAGTTAGGGGCCGCTCAGGTTCCATGGCCCTAGTATCCGAGTTCCTTCTGGGCTCTTGCTCAGGAGATACTCTTCTTCTTCGAGCTGCCTCTGCTCGATTCCGCTCCCTGCGTTCCCGGTCGATCTCGGGATGAGGGGACTGGAGTCTTTGCCCCCGAGTGGGGTCATTGTTTCCTATTGCTCGTGCGATATCCTCACGAGATCCCAAAGATCCAAATGTCAGCTGCTCCACGTTCTGAGGTCGCTCGAGTGGCCTTCGTTCACGGGGCCTCTCTTCCTCAGAAGATGAAGATTGATCTACTGGTGTGTGACGAACCGGTGATGGAGTTCTCTGTCGACGGAGTTCACTAATCTCCCGACTCATGAGCCTCATATTTTCCTGCATCACGAGATTAGTGCGCTCGTGAACTTTCATGGCTTCCCTTGTACTCTCAAGCATGTCAAGCAAGCGCGAAAAATCTCCTTGAGTGATGGGCGCAGATGGATTGACCTGATCACCAACCCTGGCAACTGGAATTGGAGCATTCGTAGGGACTCGAGTAGAGGTTCCAGCTTCACCAAGCATCGGGTCGGGTCGGAGGTAAGAAGTCGGATCGGATCGGAGCTGGGGTGCCTGGTCGGATCGGTTCGCAGCGAGCAGCTCGGGTCGGTTCATATTGGGGGAATGCACTGCTTCAGAGTCTCCTACCCGGATCGGATCGGAGCTCTCCCCCTGCTGTCGGCTCGGATTTCCTGCATTGATTCTTCCTGCTGCTGAACTCTGCCCCCGAGACCTTGTTACAACAGCATTTTGCTGATCTTCGCCAGCTCCATTTCCTCGAACAGACTGAACTTCCTTGCCTTTTCCTTTGGCCATGAGTCTTTGACAATCACTTCAACAAATGTAAAAAAGCGGAGAAACTTAAGGATTCACTTCTTTGAACTCAACGGTCCAAAAAGTAGAAAGAGATCCCGAAAAATAAAGAATTTAGATGAGGGTTCTCAGTGAAAGCACCAAAATGTTAGATCCAAAAGTGGTTCTAACACCCGAATTGATTAAAAGCAAATAAGATGGAATAAAAAATAAAAATGAACACACAGGATTTATAGTGGTTCGGCGAAGAAATGCCTACGTCCACTTAGTTTTCACTATATTCAATGATTCAATTGCAAGTACAATGTAATTGTCACTTTATTTCACTCACAACTCACTTATATTCACTCAATAGACTAAAACAAATAACGAAAGAAGATTTGGATTCTCCGGGAGCAATGGAGTTCGGATTATGGAGGTAGTTGAATTCTCAAAGTGCCTAAAAAAGATCCTTCTCTTTGTCTCCAGACGGGGTATTTATAGGTGTGAATTTGCCTGAAACTTGATCCGGGTCGGGGCCACATGTCATCCATCCCACTATCTTCGGGTTCGGATGAACTATTATGTTGACAGCGCATCAAAGGGAACGAACGTTATAGGTAGGAACTAGTCATAGCCGGTCCGGTTATCCAGGCGATTTTGCAGGAGAGTAACATGGAGCATGGGTTCGGGTCGGAGACGCGCAGATAAGGGGTTCGGATCGGGATACCCGATCCGAACCGGATTGGCTTTGATGCGATGCTCTCTTCTTCTCCAATCTGCTCCGCTCCGATCCATTTTCGTGGCAAACAGGTGGTTTTCCGATCCAATCGAGATTTAGTTGCCCTCCGATCCGATTAGATATGCCTTACCAATTTACTCAACAGGAGTTCACCGATCCGAACAGAGGACTCTTTCTGATCCGAACCGATTGCTTGTTCTGACCCGACACGAACGGTTGCTGCTATCTAATCTAGATTGTAGAGTCTTCTCCAATCCGAACCGAAGTCTTCTAATTAAAAATGCCCTTCAATGTTTGGTTTCTTGACTTTGTGTTGCCTAGTTCACAAAGTAGGCTAACAATAATATAAATTAAATATTAATTAAATTCCAAAACAATTGAATTAAATAATATTAAATTATTATTATCGTAAATATCCAAATAAAATTATCATATAGCTTCATAAATAAACAATATGGATTCATAACCCAACATTGACAGTTTCCAGTTAAGCATTATCCAAATTATATAGAAATCCTTATTTAATTTATTAAATAAACATTATCGTTTATAAACGATTTCCATAGCGACTATTTGAAAATTTAATTTGGATATAACTAACAATCTGTAATATGAAATCTGGATTTTTCTCTTCCATTAGAAAATTATAATCAACTTGATTCAAAAGTTTCTTATTTCACAGAATTCCGACTTATATCGGATTCTGTATATTCAATTGAAGTTCGAAACTCAATATTACGAACTACTGCGACGTTACGAACTCGTTCTAAATTAAATATAAATTTAATGCTCAAACTTTGTTTTATAAATGAATTTAGTATTAAAATCTGTTAATATTCCAAATAAAATATTTAAATAAATAAATTAAATTAAATATCCGACTACTAAAAATACAGGATGTTACATTCTCTCCCATTAAAAGAATTTCGTCCCCGAAATTACTAAGGTAGGAAAAATGCTATAAACCCGTTAAATTTAAAATCCAATTTATTTTAAATCGAAAACAAATTCATTATAATAAAATAATTCAAAAATATCGGAAAAAATTCTAACACATTAAATTCCCAGAAAACATTTTCTCGTTAGATGGATGACTCCCATATTTCATTGCTGGTAAATACGGAGTCGAATTGAGTTTCTAAAAAATGAAAGGAAGCCCTCGGGCAAGTATATTAATGCAAGATTCGAGCACTCTTCTCTTATTATATAAAATGAATACTTTGCACCAAAACAAAGTAAAAGAGACTCTTTTTGCTAACATAGGAACTAGGGCTTCCCTTACTTATTTGAGTTTGGGAGTCGGATCACATGTCTAATAAATACTCATTCTCGTGCTATTAAGAAAGAAATCTAGTGAAGAACCGGCGTCTGCTTTCTCTTTGAGAGAAATAGAACTTCAAGAAAGGGAACCGAAAGAGTAGAAATGTCATCTACCTTTCCAAATGACCGGCTAACGTGAGTTCTAGGAAAAGAGAGACTTTAAGCTAAAGAACTCATTGACTTGTTTTATGATTCTAAGAGTTCAGGGCTAATAGGCCCGGTGCGTAGCAGTTTTACTATGCATTTCCATAGGCAAGACTAGCCAGGTTCAGCAGAATCTCCCTAGTACAGAGGGACTTCTACGATATTGCAGGAACAATAAATATGTATACATCGATCCACACGGTTGGAAAACAAAATTTCAAAACCAAAATTTATATTTTCGCATAGGCGTATCTTTTATAAGCGTTACTGAGCATACCTGCTCAATTTAATTCGATCTACTCAACCAAAATCTAATCCTCAAAGCTATTTGGCACCTGTACTTAACTCAGTTCAACATATAAGAAAAATATGTATGAAATTCTTAAAGGATACTTCATTAATCATCAAACATATCAACACCAATTCCAAAATCAAACATGAATCATCCATTCATTTGCAAATATAGGTTTCAAACATTAATTCCAACTCATAAGCAATTCCATTTAAATATATTATGCTGGAATTCATTTTCTTGGTTTTCAATTCATTTGATTTCTCATTAAACCATTCATGAATTATGTTCAATCTATCCAACAAACAATCAGTCATCAACCAATAACCAATGCACAACCAACTCAATCGAATCAAATCAATTTACACTCAATATTAATATTTACTTTGACTTAACATATTTGAACATCATTTGGTCAATCTGATTGATTTCTGTTTAATTATTATATGTTCAATTTCCAAATTTCAAATTTATTTTATTTTATTTTAGTATTATTCTTAACTCCACTTTACCAAGTAAAGGTCCAATTTTAAATCCAATGACTAATTGCTTTTTCTAACCAAATTCTGCTTCATTCAATCTTATATTAAAATTTCTTCTTCATAATTTTATATGTGAAATTTCTTCTAGTTATATTAACCATTCTAATTCATAACCCAATTTGAAATTCATTCAAATTAACCAAACACATCAAACACACCAATATCTCAATAATTTGATAAAATTATCTCTATACAAAATATAATTTATGTAAAATTATTTCACTTAACCTCTTTACAAAAAAAAAATGTATCCATTGCCAGTTCAATGCTTCTCAACACTCGAACCTATCAAACAACACAAAACATTTGTATATAAAATCTACAAATATGCTCTTATATATATTCACTCAACTCAATATAGGGTATTACTAACCCCATCTCTATCGAGTTACGTCACAGAGCCAAGGTTACTACTAAACCACATGCTCTGATACCACTGTAACGACCCGGTAGGAATTCGACGCCCAAATTCCGACAATAATATATATGCTCGTATTACTTGCCAAAACTTGGGTATCGAAAACACCAGATAGTTAATCGAAAGAAATTAGAGGGCGAGATAAGAAAGAAAGAAATATTAGAATAGAAGAAGAACCAACACCGTACAGAGTCTCATATCGCAACGAATAAAATACAATATGGAAATAAACCTTTATTGAGAGCTTGAAATAAAACTTACAATCATCAGAGTAAATCAAACCTCTGGACTGTTATAATAATCTGTCCTCATATACAAACACACAACGGAATAATAACTATGTACTATCAAACATCCAGACTTCTCTAGCCTGTCTTCTGAACTTCACAACATCCAATAACCTGAACCTATTAAACTTGGTCTGACCCGAGCATTGCAAACGCCAGGATCAGTCTTGTGAACCAGCGTGAGAAAACTCACTAAGTTTAAATGTACCATCCAACTTGATTTTAAAGTCAAATTCTTTTCGAAAAGAAAATAATAATCATAAGACCGAATCCACACATAAATACATAATGTTTTATCTTACGATAACCCAAAACCTTTTGAAATCATATCTTATTCTGATATTATAATAGTGTCTAAACCAAATAAATAAACATCTAGCAGAACGCTTGCATCTCATGCTCTACATACATAATATAAAATCAAAAACCGCCGGCGCTTGTTAGATAATGGATTTCCAACTGTGGCAAGGTATGGGACCCTCTTCGCAATCATTTTAATATTCCCATCTAATTTATACAACTTAAACGTTTATTTATTACTATCTTAGAAATTCCATTTATTTATAATTATTATAGTTATAAAAATGTAAATAAACTTCATTGTTTATATTTTAAAATAAACATCGTATTTCAAATTCTTATATAAATATAACTTTGAAAACATTCAGAATCGATTTAATACCGATTCCAAAAATCATTTCTTTCATCAATGGTAATAAAGAGGTAAATATCTGTTAAAGTACCAAACCATTAACTATAAACCAATTTCACATCCAAATGAACACAACAAATCATATTGATAAACATTATCAATATCAGTGAGGAATCCTGTTGGAGGAATCCCACCTGTCAATCCCTGCACTATAAATTCATTATCTCAACGTTTATTATAATAAAATAAAATTTAACCACTAATGATGAGGAATCCAGCTAGAATCCTCCAACCTGTTTTTCCCTGCATTCAAATACGTTATCTCAAATAAAATCATTTAATAAGAATTATTAAATTTAAAACTTATAATTTCAATAACAATAAATAACAACTATCAACTAGTTTATTTAACAAACAATTCAAACAATTAAATTAAAAACGTTTATATATAAACATGACCCATAAGGAAAGTTACCTCAATTGGTTCAAATTGTTAGAATAACAATTTGGTTTTAATTAAATTAAACAAATAATTTAATTTAATCGATATATAAAATGTTCAATATAAATCCAAGCAATCATCAAATCATCCAACAATTAGCAAACATAGCACACAATACTAAACTCAACTTATATAAGTGGGACAAAACTGAGTGAGATATACTCACTTTGGTTCAATTTATCGCTAAAGCGGTTCGTTTCCTATTGGCTCCATCATCGTCCAATTTAGTTCCATAATGTAGATCTCCTTACCAAGATTCCAAAGTAACTTGTTTCATCCGATTCTGTTGACATACGTGAAAATTATAAATTTTTTAAATATATTATTTATCTAAATGATTAATCCTTTAATTATATAATTAATTTAAATTAATTACTTTGTCACATTCAGGCTGATATTGTTTTGTCCTTCGTCCTACACTGTGCTTCTCTTCGTTCATGATTACCTGGTCATTTAAATTTTCAAATCACAGTTTGAATTAACTAAAAATACATTAATTATATTCTAATATTAGTGCTAATTACTTTAAGTTACAGGCCAATCGTTTTTTTCCTGAAGCCCTTCGTTCAACACTCTTTCTGTTTCGTTCGCAATTGTTTCCAACGCACTGTTGTTCTCATTTTCAAACCCTGCTATAAATTAACACTGCACATGTTTAATAATTTTATAATAAGATTAACTAATTCAAATATAGCCTAATAGGAACTTTCATTACTTTACTTAGATTATAGGTACAAGCCGATCCTTTTAGTTCTGCTACACACGCCGCTTCCTTGCATCATTCTAAAACTGGAGTTAATTAATTAACTTTTAATTATACATTATTTAAGTTAATTTCATTCATTTAAACCTGGCTATTAGTGATCACCCTTTCGATACTCCTTTCCTTTGTAACTCCATCCCCATTCAAATATTTTCATGCAATTAACTCCTGCTGCCATCAATGATTGTCGCGCCACCTAGGGTCGATCGGGCCTTGATCAACAGATGTTGTGCCTCGAGCTCCTCCACTATCAACCAAATCCTTGGCTCGTGCGGCGTTTCCATTCATTTACAGTCCGCCTTTGAACACAGCGTATTCGAGTGTGATTTCTGGCCAAAATACAGCATAAAATTCCATCACAACCGTTGGACAGGTCCATTTTCCTGAGCTTCAAAATATTGCAGTTGATCTTTTTGAGGATAGATGAAGGAATCAGAAGTTATGGAGAGGAGAAATGGTGAGGTTCTGGCCATAGAATGTATTAGAGGCAGCTGTTGATTTCATTAACCATGCAACAATATATTTGACACAGTACGGTTTTCAGGATATTATATATATATATATATATGTGTGTAAATATTAATATTTTATTTATAACAAAACTTACCTGCGAAGCTTCTCGCAAAAAAAATCATACGACTTCCGTTTGTGATAAAAATTTGCACCCTAGCATAATTAAATATTCCGGACACGATGCAAAGGTTTCACCGAATTCCGAGGTTGTCTGTGAAAATTCCTTTATAACTCATATACGTGAATCGACATGCATTTAAATTGTGTCCGTTCACAAAATAAACCCAAATAACTTGAAACTTAAAATACTACTATAATAAATCATTACGGAATTAATAAAATTAGTTTCGTTAAATTTGGAGTTCATTAGAAAATCCGTTATTCTAAATTTCCAATTTAATTTGGCAAAAACGATTAAATAAAAATCGAGGCGTTTACTACTCTCACGATCAAACCGTAAATCCGATCGATACGAAAATCAAAATCTTATAATAATTTAACGTGACGGTTCCAATGAAACTAATTTCATCAAAACCAAGACTATTTGCAAAATGGACTTCCTTAAGGCTTATATAATATAAATAAATATTAATTAAATTCCAACACAATTGAATTAAATAATAATAAATTATTGTTATTGTGAATATACAAATAATATTATCATATAGCTTCATAGATAAACAATATGGATTTATAACCCAATATTAATAGTTTGAAGTTAAACGTTATCCAAATTATATAGAAATCCTTATTAAATTTATTAAATAAACATTATCGTTTATAAATGATTTCCATAGCGACTATTTGAAAATTTAATTTGTACATAACTAACAATCCGTAATATGAAATCTGAATTTTTCTCTTCCATTGGAAAATTATAATCAACTAGATTCAAACGTTTCTTATTTCACCGAATTAGACTTATATCGGATTCTATAATTCAATTGAAGTTCAAAACTCAATATTATGAACTACCGCGACGTTACGAGCTCATTTTAATTTAAATATAAATTTGACGTTCAAACTTCATTTTATAAATGAATTTAATACTAAAATCCATTAATATTCAAATAAAATATTTAAATAAATTAATTAAATTAAATATCCGACTACCAAAAATACGGGACATTACAGAATATAAGTCAATATGATTCTTATTTAAAACCTTATATTTGATATCAATTTGAATTTTGGGTTTTTTGTGAACGATGTCTTGAATAACATCTATTCTTTAACCCAACAAAGACTGGATTGGCTTCCAAAGTTAATTAATCATTGAATAATGATTTTGAAGCTTTAAAACTTTATTAGAGTTTTAATAAATCTTTGAGTAAAGATTTGAATTAATGAAATAAAAAAGGTATTAATGAAGGTAATTGGAACTTACCAAAACAAATGTAGATATGGATTAGGTGTAAGGAGCTAGTCCCTATCATAGGCAGAAAATTTCCTTAGGCCGATAAAGTGGGAATAGTGCCCTCCTTTGTGTTCCATTAAGTGGATAGGAATGAGATTTTTATTTAAGTAATTACCTTTGTGTTAAGGTTTAATTGAATCATGGAATAACAAGATAGTATGAAATTTATGGTATCCCCATATATTCTCCACATGTTTTAAAGATGCACTAGTTATTTGAAAAGACCGGGTTTTAACCCATTTTGAACAAATATATGATGTGATAAGAGAAACGGAGAATGGCGATGGCTATAATTGAAGACCGAAGTTCTTCACATCAGATGTATTGCTCGTTGATGTCTCATAAGGCTGATCCTCCATTATGAGGTTATATTATGACACGCGATCTGGTTGTACTTGAAGTGATTCGGATTGCAAGGGCTTTCGCACCCAAGCAGGGTCGTGGAATAAAGTGCCTTTGGTTTTGTTCAGACCTAGTACAAACTTGTAGATGGATTTGTATTCGACGTTGTGTTTTACAAGATAACCGGTTGGTTTCTATTGATGTTATATCAATTGGTGGCAGGAAATTTATTCTCTTAGCTTAACACCCTCCTTTGAGACTAATATACTCATAGGGTTATATATTAATTGAAACCAATTATATGTTGTGAATTTACAATGTGGCATGTTAAGTGATGAGCTAGTGATGATCAAAGCATGCCTTGGTTAAGCGTAGCTCTGTGTAACGAGACTTCGGCATGCGTCACATCCCAGTAATGAATGAAATTGGAAAGTATGCAGCAAGGTTATGGGGTTCACGACCCTTATCGGATGACCCATTTCTTCTATATTTTTGAAGCAACACTATGTTATGTATTCCAGGTGTTTTTTACGTGGCTTTTATGAGGTAATGCTATGGAGCCCTAGCATTCTACTGATGTGGTTTTGTTGGAAATTCAGGCGCCCATAGAAATGGTCTGTAAGGACCGAGAAATGACATACTCGTATGGCATGACTTGGATAGCACCCACGGTCTTGTGTTGAAAGAGAAGGGTTTACTTCTCTGGGCGTTTTCTAGAGGCGTACCCATTCGGTAAGGAAGTTCCTTAGCCTTGGTCATTTGACTGGAAATCCAAACTCATCGGCTACATGCCCGTATGATTTTCTATTGTAGACCCTGCGTAAAACGCGTAGGAGGTCCGTATAATATTATGGTACCTATGTTAGCTAAGATTGATACATTTATTTGCGAAAGTGATTTTTACACTATGCATTAATTATAATATAGGAGGATTTTCACATATCAAGAATGTTTTGGTTACCAGAAGGGAAACCTCGCCCTGGTGTGTGTTTTCTCTGTGTGTGTGGTGCAAGATCTTAGCTTCATTTCCTATAAAGCATTGCAAATTTCTATGCACTGCTATTCATGGAACCTATTCTGTGTTATACGGTGTGGTCTTATGAATTACCTTATTTTAAAATGATTTAAAAACTATTTTAGTTCTCACACCAGTCCTATGACTGACTCAGAGTTTGTTGTTCTTCCACATAAACTTTGGGTGCTTATATTTTTCCACATGGGCAGCCTGGTAGTAAAGGTTTTTATTTTGCAGATTTAGTCTTGGAGTCTTTCTAGAGAAGGATTCTGGATTATGGATGGAGCTATACTCTGGACCATTTTCTTACTCTTCAGTTGAGAGTTTTATATTTTCGTTGTGTATGTATTCTCAGTATACTCTGATATATTCTTGTACCCTGATGTAATACTGTGAAAATATTAATGAAAAGTTCTTTTTGTTTGTTCCAATGTTAAATACCCCTAACATTCCACCTTTGAGAATGGTTTACATCGATTTTAAAATCAAAATGGTTAGATTTTAAAATAAGTTCAAATTCCATAATTAGGAATTAATTGAAATGACCTTATAAATTTTTTAAAAACACAGAATATTTTGATAAATCATAATTAATGATTTTAAAGTGACTTGAGCAAGAATGGTAAACTTTTGAACTATCATTTGAATTCTGGACCATTGACCTAATTTGAGGTGTTTGGAAACTAGGTCAATGGATTCCGTAGTTATATGGACCATTGACCATTGACCTAGTTTCCCAACTTAAGTTCATCAGTTCTGAATGGAAAAAATCTTCATATATTTCGACATAGGATTCCGTAGTTATATGGATATTATTTGAGGTGTTTGGTAGATATTTATATCATTATTCTGTATTCAGTATTTGTTGATTTCAGAACTTGATGTTAAATATAAGTTGATATGATTTATATTTAATACCTTATATTTGATATCAATTTAGATTTTGGGTTTATCGTGAACGATGTCTTGAATAACATATATTTTTTAACCCAGCTAAAGACAAGATTTGGATTTAGTTTAAAGCTTCTTCCCTATTTTTGCTGCAGGCGTACCAGATCTACTAAAGTCCTTCATGATTTATCTTTCAACCTTCAGCCGATTCGAGCTATGGAGCCCTAAACCTAAATTGAAGGGGAGAAATAAAACAACTGAAGGGAATAAGCGACTGCACTCATCTCAAACTCTTTTATATTGTTTGTGTCAGGAATTGGGCTATTTTCTTTAGTTTTCAGCCCATACAACGTATATATATATATATATTATAGCTTTGTACAGAACTTTTTATTATCTCTACAATATAATTTTTTTTGTTCAATTTCCTCCAATCTTTCTATTGCATTTCATAATATATCACTCGAATCCATTTCATCAAATACAAAGAAATCAAAATTTAACTGTTCTTGTGGGACATTTACACGAGTTATCATGATCTAATCCAACATTTAAAACGCTCGTTTAAAATTTTCAGACCCATCATGATATGAAGCGTCAACAATCATCATGGAGAATTCATGACGCCATTGTGACATGAATCCCACAGAGTCATCATATGTTATTTTATAAAGCTTTAATGGCACAAAGCATTAGACTCATTCAGATGAGTCCTATAAGGCTATAATGACATGAAGTTCTTAACGACATCATAATGTATTTATAAAATTACCACGCTATGAAGATCTAGAAGCCATCATGAGGTATCCACATAAAGATATAGTGATATGTAGCACTGAAACCATTGTGAGGTATCCTCATACTGATATCATCATGTAGTGCGCTTTAAGCTGTCAAAAGGTATAGAGCTTTATGACATAAAAGTCAAAGCCACTGCTCTGATACCACGTAACTGGTTAGTGGAGTAGTTCAAACCGAAGCAACAACTCGCATATATGAAACCACACAAGACTTGACTATTTGATTTGGTTAATTATTGAAAATCAAAATACTTGAACGAAGATGAATCATGAGTAATGAACTCACCGAAACGCAGCGGCAAGGAGGGATGGTGTCTGTGTGGCGCAACAATTCGACGGTGGAGACAGAAGATGGTCTTGGACTTCAGATCTGCAGTTGCGCATGGAACGAATGATAGCTTAAGAGATTCATCGTGTAAAAACGCCTATTTACCCATCCAAGGATCGTAAATAATTTTACTTTATTCATACGAGGTTATATCATTTTAATATTTTGATATATGGTTAGTTAGGATGTTTTACACATTCATGATTTTTAGCGGATCGTTTTGTGACCATTTTACTCATGATTATCTTGTTTTGACCGTATATTTGTATTGGTGTAAAACTAGGTGCTCAAACCAATGCCGTTGGAAAGATTTAATGGTTGGTCATTCTATAGAATGGTAACATTAACAATTTGGTTAAAGTGTAATTTTAAGTTTTCAGCATTGTTGGGCAGATTTGATTAGCAGCTAATGGACGATTAGGTTAGTCCTTTAGGGTTAACGACCAAATGTATAAATAGGAACTAAAGAGATTAGGTTAACCTCTTCTCTTCATTTTCCTAGCAGCCACATAAACCAAGATTCTTGTAACACCCCGTATTTTTAATGTTATTAAAAATGTATATATATCCATAGATAGGATTAATATGGTGATGTATAATGAAAATTAATTAATATATGAAAGAAAGAAAGGATTGGTTGCATGCGATGTAAATATGTTGCATGCACTGATTTGCAAACATAATGCATTAACATTAAAAGAAAAATAAAAGAAAAAGATTCATGCATTGGTTTATTTTAAGTATTGTAACTAACATGAAAAAGAGAAGTAAGGAGAGAACAATAATTATCATTGTTCTAAGACTTATTAACAAAAGACTTTGTAGCTCAGTTGGTTAAGGCATTGGATTTGTAACATGGAGGTCGGGGGTTCGAACCCCGGCGGTAGCATAATTTTTATCCCTGTTTTAAAGAGGGCCAACTGAACATGCAAATATATGTACATATACAAATTCAAAATTTGAAAGGATAAGAACGTACATATAAGGAAATAAAGAAAATATATGTATATACATGAGAATATATATATATGCAGAAATATATGTATACGAAAGATAAAATTTAAGATAAGGCTATAGTAAATGAAATATGGCAAGAATTAAATAACGGTGCAACATCGTTTGAATTTTGAAAATAAAATGAAAGTTATGCATATATATATACGCGTAAAATGGTCGTTAAAGGAATTGTATACATATAAGAATATTTCATGTGAATAAAACAGTTAAATAAATTCCAGAAATTCAAAAGTTCGAAAATCAAATTTCTACGCCAAAACAATTCTAACATTCGAAATTCAAATTTCTGCGCCAGAACGGCTTGTGGGACCCAATGCTGACTTAGCACTTCATGTACGATAAGATTTAGCTAGATTCATCTGCGAACCTGGACTATTTTCTTAACTAGTTTCAATGCTGACTCAGCGCTGCATGTACGATAAGGTCTTGAGCAGCTATATAAACACCCCTAGGCCTATTATAATCTTCATTAAAGTTCATGGCAATGCCATGGCTCTACTCTAACTCATATTCTTCTTCTTCCTCACTAAATCTCTGATCTATTCTTCTCTCCTCTTTCCTCACAAAACTATTCTTAAATTTAAAAAGAATTAGATTGAGGAATTCTATTACTATGAACAAAATAAAGGGGAGATTCAAGTATTGCGCAAGAACATAAAAGAAATCCAGATCTGAAATTCAAGCTATGCAACACAAAAAGGAGGAAAATCAATCCAAGATCTACGGATTAAAGCACAAAAATCATTGTGAGTGGAATTATGATAAAATTTTGTATAATAGTATTACTATCGTTCATCATTTCCCCAGTTATAAATTCAATGCAAAAATTTATGTTAAAATAATTGTTCCTTTATTCACTTGCCCCTTTTTATTTTTGAGATCTAGGTTATCTCGAACCTAGACGAAATCTTATTATGTATACGTACGGTGGAAATATGAAAATATTGGGGTATAACTTATTTTATGCGAACAAAGAACATAATTCGTAATTTTGGGGTTTGTGGCATAACAATTGTTATCTCATATATTGGGCATAATCTATTTTATACAGTCGAGGAATGTAATCTATAGTGTTGGATTTAAGTAAGTTTGACACAATTGTCATTGGATATGGATTATATGAAATTAGGTATAATTGGACATTGGAAATTTACATGTTTGGGCATAACATGGATTGGAAGGATTTGTGTATGATTTGGAATATGGACATAATTATATTGCAATATTAAATTTATGCAAATTGGGAATAATTCTAATTGACTATGGTGTTGGTATAATTTAATATGAATAAATTGGTATGAACGGCATGTAATTTGATAACATTGATTTTATGAAAGTGAGTATTATTGGATATTTTGGATAATTGGAATATATATATATATATATATATATATGAAATTGGCATATTTGGGTAGGAATTACATGGAATTGATGAAATTGCCTATAATTGGAAATTTGTAATTAAGGCTAATTAATATGTAATTAGTGATAAGTTGGAATAGGCAAAATTGTAAACATGAATATATGTTGAATTGGAAGCATATAACATGAAAATTGGGGTTCGGATAAAATACGATGTTAATGAACCTTTGACACGAGGTTAGGCGCAATTGTAGTGTAAAACTGCCCGGAAACGCCCGGCAAATCCAGCTGCCACAATTGAACGTCTAATGTGAGAGGTCAAAGGCATGAATTGTAGGCGTAACGGTTGGTGACACGAGGTTAGACCCGCTTTGTGGTGTAAGACTGCCCGGAACCGCCTGACGAATCCAGCAGCCACAAAGTGTTCAGTCTAATGTGGGAGGACATGCACCGTTCGTCATAATGAATGAATTAAGGAATACTAACCATAATAAGACATGTGGGTGACATGGGTATGGTTAGAGGGTTAAGTGGGTGACATGTAAAATAGGACATGTAAATATGGACTTAACCATAGTAAGACAAGACATGTAAAACATGTAAATGTGGACTTAACTATAGTAAGATACGTAAAGTAAAACATGAATAAGGTGGACTTAACTGTAGTACAGCATGTGTAAGACATGAATACAATAATAAAAGAGGTTAAGTGGGACATGGGCAACATTTAAGACATACGTACATAATGCTTAACCAAAGGGGACCCGTTATGGCATTACAAATTAACTGAATTGGGTAAAGTTTAAGTAGCGGGTTAAGTAAAAGGAAGGGTTAAGTCAAACCTAAAATTAACGATACAGTAATGGGGGAATGATAACTACCTATTATAAACTTGAATTAAATATGTAAAACTTGTCCTAGGGACAAGGGAAGATTATGACTTAAGATATAATACAACACTTGAAGGGTGGGACGACTTATACTATGAAATAAGTTAATCTAAGTTGAAAATGTGGGAAAACACCCATACGCTATCGTTTGATAAAGAAAACTTAAGTCATGTTTGAATTCGTTGAAAAACCTTAGTTAAAAAGGAACTAAGTAACGAACCTTAGTTGAAAAGAGAACTAAGTAACAGAAACTAAGTATCAAACCTTGGTTAAGAGAACCAAGTAATAAACCTTAGTTAAGATAACTAAGTAACGAGAAAGAGAACTAAGTAGTAAACCTTAGTTAAGAGGGATAAGTAGTAAACCTTAGTTAAGAAAACGAACGATTCAGGAAACTAAGTGGCAAACCTTAGTTAAGTGAACTAAGTACTAAACCTTAGTCAAGAAACTCAAGTAGAACACGAGAAGGAGCGAACGTCCGTCTGATCATGAAAAAGGCTCCAACGTCTTGGGTTATGAAGCACGCAGCTTCAAGGGGACGTGAGGGTACTCTTGGTATCCCTCTGTGAGAATGCAGATGATCCTCCTGGGCTCACAGAGGTTAAGGTCTGCGTTAGAAGAACCAAGAGTATGCCTTGGTTGCAATATAGGGCAACCAAAAGACTAGGATGGACCAGCGTGATTCGGCGAGACAAGTGGCCCTGTGATAGCGACTCGTCGTCTACCTACCATCTTGAGTCAGTCGAGATACGTAAAACGGAAAGGCGGAGAACTCCAAAAGACCATAAACTTGCTATCTAGTTATGGGTGAGGTTGGCCAATAGGTTTGTGGGGCATAGGGGGGCCTGCGTATAGTTCTCATTTTTCAAGGTGTGCCTTTCATTAGTTGAGGGAGGGGTCAAGTGGGACCATAACCACTGGAAAAACAGACCTTAGCATCTGCATCGGCAGATAACTTAAAGCTCCCGACCGCGTTTCGTGTTTCTTGATTAGCCCTACTACGGGACTCGGGCCCCACATATAGAGGAATGTGCAACTAGATATCTAGCACGTTTACGATACAATTGGGACGTCAAGTCTAGGAAAACTTATCACTCTGGGTAGTATGTTCTAGACTAAGGGGCATCGTTCGATAGGTAGCATAATCCCTAGTTAGACCTAGGTCGCGTAAACCCTAAATCCGAGAAGCGTTCAATAGGTAGCAACAACCCCAATGACCCTGGGTAGCGTAAACCCTGGTTGAATCTAAGAAGTGCTCGATAGTATACCTTAGATTAGATATAGATGATACACGGAATCTAGCAAGATCGAGAGCGGTAGTCCAACCAATTTCAAGAATGGTGGCACTACACTAAAGTAGTATATATTTACATGATGAAGCCCATACGACATACGGCAAGGGGTTGTATATATACATGGAAAAGGATTAGACGAGTTGGGGGTATCTACATATACGTTGTATTAGGTTAACCTACTAGTGAGACATGAGTATAGCCTAGAGAGCTAATATTGCGAATAACCTAATAAGCAAGAAAATATAACTGAACGGCATATGTAGTATTACACAGAAGTTTGTTATAAGTCCACTCACACAGAACTTATGTTCTGACCCCCTCCACATTACATACTTCCAGGTTAGGTTCAAGGCAGAGATGGTATAACTATGGATACTGGTTAGACAGTATGATATATAAGGTAAAGCTATTTTTGAATATATTATATTTTAATTCCTTCCGCTGTGAGATGCTTTACGAGTTCTCACATATTTCTTTTTCTCTGTCTTTTTCTGCAGGATACCAGAGCACCCAACTCGGGTCTCGATGGATCGAATTTGAAAAATTATGTCTGTCGAAATTCGGGTTGTTACATCTGGTATCAGAGCTTCGGTTTAGTGATCTTAGGGAGATAATGAGTGAACGTATTTGTATTTTCTAAAATATAAATATATTATATATAAACCTATATCCATAAAGTAGCCCACTAGGTATGAAAAGAGTTGGGATATTTAGTTTGTACACAAAAGTAATAAACATAGAAATTTTTGACACCATTAGGTGGTTGGGAAAGTGTACAATATGGCTTAGAGCTAAAGAAAGAAAAGTATCCCATAGGGTGGAAACTGAAATATTAGTATTTCAGATTAGTGGGTTTAGAAATGAAACCTTAGAAATTAGAAAAAGGTTAAAATGTGGAAAATGGATTAGGAATATATATATATATATATATATATAGTTGAGAGAATTGGTTTGGAAAGTGCTTAGGAAAGCCTAGTTGAGTTGAAAGATCCACTTTGAGTTTAACCCAATAATAAACTTTTAAGAACTTGAATTTGTAAAAGAGTTTGTGGTGTTTTTCAAGTTTTAATCTTAAAAGTAATTTATGATGTTTGAAAAATTATTTAGTGCATGTTGTGTTTTGAAAGTAAAGTGGGGTATAAAACAATGATTTTAAAAAAATTCTCCCATTTAAAACGTGCATAATATAGAGCATATATAGCTCGCTAGTTTTCATATTATAATATGTGAAAGGATTGAAAAGAAAGTGTTGCATTTTGTAAAAGAAATTCTATTCTGTTAACAATAAATTTTGATTATTGTTTTAAAAAGAACTTTTGTTGGGTGAACAAAATAAGCGGTAAAGTGTAAGAATAGAGTAGATATTTGCACCTTAGCAGGCAAAGTTAACATTAGGAACAATGTAACCCATTAGTTGTCCTTGTCTACTCCAGTTTCATGATCTGAAGAAAATGTTTTGCATTTTATTTTGTGACATGTTTTTTTTGGTTTGGCAAAAGCAAGTTTTTGAGAAAAGAATAAAAGTTTTACCACTTTTAGTTTTTGGAAGAAGAATGTAATAAAAAAAGAAAGAAGGCCAAACTATGTTTTAAAATTGGAGTAGTTAAGGATTAAGGCCTAGAAAGAACGAGATAAAGTTAAAGCAATTAGAACCAACTGGGGATTGGTTGAGTTGAGTAATTCTTTGAGTGTCAATCTGATGTTGATTTTGGTCTTCGGGGTTGATACTCAGGGAGTTATTTTCTTGCCAATTTACAGTCAAGGATTAGCCAGTGTTGAACTAATGGAAAATTCCCGTAGAATGCATAAGCCGTGTGAGTCTAGGATTGTTTCTTGAAAAGAGAAGTATAGGCTAGTAATACACAACATGGACTAGTAGTGACTACTAGGTAGTGAAGGGCAAGCAAGTGTATAGATCCTGTTGAGTGGACTCGTGGCATAGTCCTAAGATGCATGGCCCATAGTTGTAGCTGTGTAGGATACAATTTGAGTTGAAAACAGAAGAGCTTGGTTGAAAAATAAACTTAAGAAGAAGATTAGCCTAACTAACAAAGAAAACAACTGAATCAATCAAGCAACAAAGCAAGATGGGAAAAGAAAATGAAAATTTTAAGAAAAAGATGAATAAATATGAAATTACTCCAAGATAAGTTAAAATAGAAAAGGAAGCTTTCTAATGTGGTTGTACTTGGACAGGAAAATAGGAAATCTTTATAGAATAGTTATGTAAAAATCCAAATGCAATTAGAAAAGAAAAACGGAGGATGTGGATTTTTTCGTTTTCATAACATAAGAAATCGAATTTGGAAAATTAGTTTTTTTCTAAATTTCGAATTTAATGATGGTTGGTAGGGTTTTGGATGCGACAATTGGATGAACTATACTCTTATTTTGTAAGAGTATGGGAAAATTTGGGTGAAAAATATTTTGATTTTTCAAAAATAATGCATTCATACAGAACTGCAAGTATATTTAGGATGTGAGCATCATGATTTGAAAGAGTTTTTAAAATTTGCATACATATAGGTGGATCCAAATTAGGCATACATGCTTTGCTATGATGTAATTCACTTTGCACATGTGCACAATGCTGCAACAATTGGATGAACACTTATTGGATGTTGCGAGGGATTATCTATTTTACTCTTATCGAATTTCGGGGATGAAATTCTTTAAGGGTGGGAGAATGTAACACCCCGTATTTTTAATGTTATTAAAAATGTATATATATCCATAGATAGGATTAATATGGTGATGTATAATGAAAATTAATTAATATATGAAAGAAAGAAAGGATTGGTTGCATGCGATGTAAATATGTTGCATGCACTGATTTGCAAACATAATGCATTAACATTAAAAGAAAAAGATTCATGCATTGGTTTATTTTAAGTATTGTAACTAACATGAAAAAGAGAAGTAAGGAGAGAACAATAATTATCATTGTTCTAAGACTTATTAACAAAAGACTTTGTAGCTCAGTTGGTTAAGGCATTGGATTTGTAACATGGAGGTCGGGGGTTCGAACCCCGGCGGTAGCATAATTTTTATCTCTGTTTTAAAGAGGGCCAACTGAACATGCAAATATATGTACATATACAAATTCAAATTTTGAAAGGATAAGAACGTACATATACGGAAATAAAGAAAATATATGTATATACATGAGAATATATATATATATATATATATGCAGAAATATTTGTATACGAAAGATAAAATTTAAGATAAGGCTATAGTAAATGAAATATGGCAAGAATTAAATAACGGTGCAACATCGTTTGAATTTTGAAAATAAAATGAAAGTTGTGCGTATATATATATATACACGTAAAATGGTCGTTAAAGGAATTGTATACATATAAGAATATTTCATGTGAATAAAATAGTTAAATAAATTATAGAAATTCAAAAGTTCGAAAATCAAATTTCTACGCCAAAACAATTCAAACATTCGAAATTCAAATTTCTGCGCCAAAACAGCTTGTGGGACCTAATGTTGATTTAGCACTGCATGTACGATAAGATTTAGCTAGATTCATCTGCGAACCTGGACTATTTTCTTAACTAGTTTCAATGCTGACTCAACGCTGCGTGTACGATAAGGTCTTGAGCAGCTATATAAACACCCCTAGGCCTATTGTAATCTTCATTAAAGTTCATGGCAACGCCATGGCTCTACTCTAACTCATATTCTTCTTCTTCCTCACTAAATCTCTGATCTATTCTTCTCTCCTCTCTCCTCACAAAACTATTCTTAAATTTAAAAAGAATTAGATTGAGGAATTCTATTACTACGAACAAAATAAAGGGGAGATTCAAGTATTGCGCAAGAACATAAAAGAAATCCAGATCTGAAATTCAAGCTATGCAACACAAAAAGGAGGAAAATCAATCCAAGATCTACGGAATAAAGCACAAAAATCATTGTGAGTGGAATTATGATAAAATTTTGTATAATAGTATTACTATCGTTCATCATTTCCCCAGTTATAAATTCAATGCAAAAATTTATGTTAAAATAATTGTTCCTTTATTCACTTGCCTCTTTTTATTTTTGAGATCTAGGTTATCTCGAACCTAGACGAAATCTTATTATGTATACGTACGGTGGAAATATGAAAATATTGGGGTATAACTTATTTTATGCGAACAAAGAACATAATTCGTAATTTTGGGGTTTGTGGCATAACAATTGTTATCTCATATATTGGGCATAATCTATTTTATACAGTCGAGGAATGTAATCTATAATGTTGGATTTAAGTAAGTTTGACACAATTGTCATTGGATATGGATTATATGAAATTAGGTATAATTGGACATTGGAAATTTACATGTTTGGGCATAACATGGATTGGAAGGATTTGTGTATAATTTGGAATATGGACATAATTATATTGCAATATTAAATTTATGCAAATTGGGAATAATTCTAATTGACTATGGTGTTGGTATAATTTAATATGAATAAATTGGTATGAACGGCATGTAATTTGATAACATTGATTTTATGAAAGTGAGTATTATTGGATATTTTGGATAATTGGAATATATATATATATATATGAAATTGGCATATTTGGGTAGGAATTACATGGAATTGATGAAATTGCCTATAATTGGAAATTTGTAATTAAGGCTAATTAATATGTAATTAGTGACAAGTTGGAATAGGCAAAATTGTAAACATGAATATATGTTGAATTGGAAGCACATAACATGAAAATTGGGGTTCGGATGAAATACGATGTTAATGAACCTTTGACACGAGGTTAGGCACAATTGTGGTGTAAAACTGCCCGGAACCGCCCGGTAAATCTAGCTGCCACAATTGAACGTCTAATGTGAGAGGTCAAAGACATGAATTGTAGGCGTAACGGTTGGTGACACGAGGTTAGACCCGCTTTGTGGTGTAAGACTGCCCGGAACCGCCCGGCGAATCCAGCAGCCACAAAGTGTTCGGTCTAATGTTGGAGGTCATGCACCGTTCGTCATAATGAATGAATTAAGGAATACTAACCATAATAAGACATGTGGGTGACATGGGTATGGTTAGAGGGTTAAGTGGGTGACTTGTAAAATAGGACATGTAAATATGGACTTAACCATAGTAAGACAAGACATGTAAAACATGTAAATGTGGACTTAACTATAGTAAGATACGTAAAGTAAAACATGAATAAGGTGGACTTAACTGTAGTACAGCATGTGTAAGACATGAATACAATAATAAAAGAGGTTAAGTGGGACATGGGCAACATTTAAGACATACGTACATAATGCTTAACCAAAGGGGACCCGTTATGGCATTACAAATTAACTGAATTGGGTAAAGTTTAAGTAGCGGGTTAAGTAAAAGGAAGGGTTAAGTCAAACCTAAAATTAACGATACAGTAATGGGGGAATGATAACTACCTATTATAAACTTGAATTAAATATGTAAAACTTGTCCTAGGGACAAGGGAAGATTATGACTTAAGATATAATACAACACTTGAAGGGTGGGACGACTTATACTATGAAATAAGTTAATCTAAGTTGAAAATGTGGGAAAACACCCGTACGCTATCGTTTGATAAAGAAAACTTAAGTCATGTTTGAATTCGTTGAAAAACCTTAGTTAAAAAGGAACTAAGTAACGAACCTTAGTTGAAAAGAGAACTAAGTAACAGAAACTAAGTATCAAACCTTGGTTAAGAGAACCAAGTAATAAACCTTAGTTAAGATAACTAAGTAACAAGAAAGAGAACTAAGTAGTAAACCTTAGTTAAGAGGGCTAAGTAGTAAACCTTAGTTTAGAGGGCTAAGTAGTAAACCTTAGTTAAGAAAACGAATGATTCAGGAAACTAAGTGGTAAACCTTAGTTAAGAGAACTAAGTACTAAACCTTAGTCAAGAAATGCAAGTAGAACACGAGAAGGAGCGAACGTCCGTCTGATCATGAAAAAGGCTCCAACGTCTTGGGTTATGAAGCACGCAGCTTCAAGGGGACGTGAGGGTACTCTTGGTATCCCTCTGTGAGAATGCAGATGATCCGCCTGGGCTCACAGAGGTTAAGGTCTGCGTTAGAAGAACCAAGAGTATGCCTTGGTTGCAATATAGGGCAACCTAAAGACTAGGATGGACCAGCGTGATTCGGCGAGACAAGTGGCCCTGTGATAGCGACTCGTCGTCTACCTATCATCTTGAGTCAGTCGAGATACGTAAAACGGAAAGGCGGAGAACTCCAAAAGACCATAAACTTGCTATCTAGTTATGGGTGAGGTTGGCCAATAGGTTTGTGGGGGCATAGGGGCGCCTGCGTATAGTTCTCATTTTTCAAGGTGTGCCTTTCATTAGTTGAGGGAAGGGTCAAGTGGGACCATAACCACTGGAAAAACAGACCTTAGCATCTGCATCGGCAGATAACTTAAAGCTCCCGACGGAGTTCCATGTTTCTTGATTAGCCCTGCCACGGGACTCGGGCCGCACATATAGAGGACATGTGCAACTAGATATCTAGCACGTTTACGATACGATTGGGACGTCAAGTCTAGGAACACTTATCACTATGGGTAGTGTGTTCTAAACTAAGGGGCATCGTTCGATAGGTAGCATAATCCCTAGTTGGACCTAGGTCGCGTAAACCCTAAATCCGAGAAGCGTTCAATAGGAAGTGTAACACCCCACGTCCGCTAAGGTCACTCATACCAGGGGAATGCCTTAGTTTCGGTGAAGTATTTTGAGTGAATATAGAACAGTAAAATTACAGCAAGACAGATATAAGTAATACTTGAAAATTTAAATCATCATTTCATTGCAACGGAAAGTAATACATGTTTGGTTACATCACAAAACCATAAACCAGAGTCAAGTACATAATATCCATCTTGATAAAATAGAAGTACATAATCCCACTACATAACTAATAGCCATAAAAGGAAAGATAAGCTCGGCTTCACTCAGAGGTCCAAGCTCCATAGGATAGATACAGCAATCAGATCAAAGCCCACTAGCACCAGGCCCACTCTAATAACCTGGGGTTGGGGGAAAAAGATAAAAACAACGGGGTCAGACATAAGTCTGAGTGAGTCCTATAACCCTAACAATACAATCATTAAAATAACCAGAGAAGACATAAGTTGATATACGGTAACGACTGGGGATGAATGGCTACACTAAGCAGCTTGGTAAACTTAGGATAAACTAAGATCACCGTAAAGACGCATTTACCCACCCAAGGATAATTACTAAATTACACCGCCCCAGACCTACTCAAAGATAATTCCTACACTGCACCACACCAGTTTTACCTACCTAAGATTAATTCCTACTTAAAGGTTGATCCCACCCAAGGACTTATAAAATTTACTAATTAGTACCTGCGTACCCCTAGGTGACCAAGTAGGCGCCACGGGGCCCTACAATCCACTAGGTGTACACACTACTTCCCATTCGATCGGCTCCCTAACGTAGATACCCGTGCTGGCCCCACCGTGGGATGTATCATTCCCCAATGTGGCAACCTGATGGAACTAAAGGTGCACGGCTTATATCTACTCGATGCAACAACGGTTTACTAACCAGCCCGGGTCCACACACGCATATGAAACCCGTTGGTCCTACGTTGCCACCGCTAACCCGTTTTTGGCCTCTTATAGTCAAGCCCAATATGCGTGTCCCGTCACTCGACTTGGGTCGAGCCCACAAAGATACGTTTGGGATATTGGTTGAGATGGGCCCCCACAAGCTACCACTTAAGCTTGTTATTTTGTCTAGTGTATCCCACTTAACCGCTTTAACCATGTTCACTTACATGTTATAAATACTTTGGTTAAGTCATTAATCATATTTTAATTACCACTCAAGGCACCCACTAGATTTCCACATGACACCCAAGTCCTTTACTTAATTCCCACATGCCACCCGAGGCACTTACTTAACCCCTTAATCATGTTTAATTACATGTTCCACTTTGGTTAAGTATTCTAATCGTGTTTTCTATTGCCACCCAAGGCAACCCACTAGTTTTCTCATGCCACCCAAGGCACCCACTTAACCCTCATGCCCCACTACATGCTTATATGGTTAAGTGTTTCTTAATTAATTAAGACCGTGATCCTCATAAAGACCTCTCACATTAGACTATCTTTTATGACCGCTGGTTAAGCCGGTTGGGTCCGGGCAGCCTTATGTCATAACCGAGTCTAACCTCGTGTCTTTACATTAATCACGTATTTAGTTTGTGCCTAAGACCTCTCACATTGGGCTAACATTTGTAGCAACTGGTTAAGCCGGTTGGGTCCGGGCAGTTTTACGCTACAACTGAGTCCAACCTCGTGTCTTAGTCAATTAATTACACCTAATTAATCACCCTCATAATTTAAATTAATTATCCCTAATTAATATTAAGCTTTTCATAACATGGGTAGACCTAACTCAATAGGTAAATTCCCATGGGGTAGACCTAACTCAATAGGTAAATTCCCAACACATAGTATGGGTACACCTAACTTAATAGGCAAATTCCCATACTATGTTCCTTTATTTTATGTTATGCATAATCATATTAATTTCACACAATCTTATTAACTTATGCATTTAATTAACCCCATCGTTCCCACGTAATTTCGTTCTCATGACATAATACATATAAAAGGTGCCAACTTGCATATGAATGAACATGTTTCAAAGGTGCCATCTTGCATATTAACAAACACATAACTTGCATATGAACTTGCATAATATGTCACATAACTTGCATATAATCTTGTATAACATGTCACATAACTTGCATATAATATGTCACATAACTTACATATTCACTTGCATAATATACTTGCATATTAACCCATAGACTTGCATAATGTGTCATCATGAACTTGCATATTAACAAACATGTAACTTGCATAGCATATCTTGCATATTAACATACATGTAACTTGCATATTAACAAACATGTAACTTGCATAGCATATCTTGCATATTAACATACATGTAACTTGCATATTAACAAACATGTAACTTGCATAGCATATCTTGCATATTAACATACATGTAACTTGCATATTAACAAACATGTAACTTGCATATTAACAAACATGTAACTTGCATATTAACAAACATGTAACTTGCATAGCATATCTTGCATATTAACATACATGTAACTTGCATATTAACAAACATGTAACTTGCATAGCATATCTTGCATATTAACATACATGTAACTTGCATATTAACAAACATGTAACTTGCATAGCATATCTTGCATATTAACATACATGTAACTTGCATATTAACAAACATGTAACTTGCATAGCATATCTTGCATATTAACATACATGTAACTTGCATATTAACAAACATGTAACTTGCATAGCATATCACCATGAACTTGCATAACATGCATATGATTACATAGCCCACAACTTGCATATTTAGCATCATGCAAACATAACATACATCATATTAAACTTGCATAAACTTACATACTCAACATGCATAAACATAAGATTAATGCTAACATCATATCATATGATTCAAGACTCATTAATCCACATACAAAACCATAAATCTCATCATATCTCATCTACTTAGTTTAACAAAAGATCATCAAAGTGATAGAAACTCACAACTAGCAACTTTGAACACCAAATGAAGAAGATTAAGATGCTAAGAAGGGATTAGAAGTTGATTAGAGAGTGATTAGTATGCAACCCTCTTCATAAAATTAGTGGAGGCCATGAGAGCTAGCATTTTGCCATAGTTTAGTCACTAGGTTTAATTATGAATGAATTAGGGTAGGTTAGGGTCTTATTTATAGATTAGGCAAGTGTTTTAGGCCATAGGATTAACCCTAGATTCAATCCAAGCCATCAAAGCATGTCTTGGGGAAGAAGTCAAGTGTAGGAACCATCTAGGGCCTTTAGATTAAAGATGGACCATGAGAGCCATTCAAATGCAAAATCTGCACTTGAGCGAATCGGCCCACGGGTTGACAGCCAAACACCCTGGATTAACCCCTAGTCGACCCAGCGGGCTCGGGTCGACTTCAAAAATCGGCCGGTTCGGTTATTCCCCTCTCCCAATTCGCTGTTTTGAGCATTTTTGCATATTTATTTATTAAATTTTCAATTATATATATATATATATATCAATATATATATATATATATATATATCTACACAACCCATTTCACTTAATTAAGTATACTTTAATTTGGGAATTTTCGTGAAACTTCGCGAGGCCATATCCTGGTCATACGGACTCCGATTTTCGAAAACTCGGACTCTATTTCGCGTATTTTTCCGAGACGAACGCAATGGCATAGCCCGTTTCCCTTGATTCCCATTTTAGAATTAAATTCTGCCTCGATTTATGTTATTACAGGTTATTGAAAATACGGGTTGTTACATTCTCCCCTCCTTAAAGGATTTCGTCCCCGAAATCTTCAAGTTAGGAAGAACGTATCCTACCATCCAATCATCCATCTACTCAAAGCATCATCCACGAGCAATCATTGTCCTTACAAGATTCTAAATGCTGGATGGATATATGCAAAAGTGTGTGTATATGTACTTACCTAATGCGAAAATCAGGCGGTTACTGATACAGTAAACCTCCTTAATGCAAACCATGATAGTGCCATGCATCCAATATGTATGCGAAACCCTATTGACACATACAAATTTCTACATGCGTGCACAACCATACACAAAAATGCATCATCCATATGATAACACAGCCATGATACATCCATCAATCTAACTACCACATCCATTTATGCGATATGCAACATGAAGTGACTGAGCCGATCTAGTGCCTAATGTGTGTATATATGCATCCACGAGCAACCACTAGCAAACACTTGCATCCACTTGCATCCATCAACCATAACATGTCTCAAACACATGTTTCAACCATAGGTTTTCCCTATCTAAAGGTCAAACAGGACTAACGAGAGGACCTACTAAAGATAAGATAAGTACTAGGCAAGCGATAAAGGAGAAGTTAAAAGACATACTCTCCAAAAGAAATGGATACAAAGAACGCATCTTCGCTTCCGTCTCCCAAGTAGCATTCTAACTAGCTGAACTTCTCTGTTCCTCAACTTCCTAGTCTCTGGCCCAATGATGCGAGTAGGAGCTCGTCGAATCGTCTCATCGTGCTCTAACTCTACTTCTTTAAGCAAACTCGGCTCTACCACCTCAGCGGTCTCATGTAAGCACTTCCTCAAATGGGACACATGAAATACATCCGGTACACCACTAAGTCTGTCAGGCAACTCCACTCTATATGCCATCCCTCCAATTCTTTCCTTAATGGGAAATGGCCCTACAAACCTTGGTACTTACTTCCTAACAGATCCAAAGTGAACCACATTCCGTAACGGAGACACCTTGATAAAAAGCATGTCCTAATATCAAACTCAAGCTCTGTTCTCCTCTTGTCCGCATAAGATTCCGCCGCTTTCATCCTTCTTCGAATCCAACCCATCTTCTCTGAAGTCTCTCTAACCATATCTGGCCCAAGCAAGATCTTATCCGTAGATTCCCACCAACATGTAGGAGATCGACAAGGCCTTCCATAAAGAGCTTTGAAATGAGCCATACCAATACTGGACTGAAAGCTGCTATTATATGCGAACTCCACCAACGGAAGATGCTCTTCCCATGTACCTCCAAAATCCAAAATACATAACCTCAAAAGATGTTCTAGATACGGTTCACCCTCTTGGTCTGACCGTCCGTCTGAGGATGAGATGCAGTGCTCAAACACAACTGAGTCCCTACCGCCCTCTTGCAAAATCTTCCAAAACTCACTAGTGAAGATAGGATCTTGATCACTCACAATGCTGGAAGGTACACCATGCAAACTAATAATCCCTTGAAGGTAAACTGAAGCTAGACATGGAATAGTCCTCTTGCTCTTCACGGGTATGAAATGGGCACACTTAGTAAGTCTATCTACCATAAGCCCAATCCCCGTATTACCCTTCCTTGATTTCGGTTATCCAACGAGGCACTATCCTACTTCCTATTTCGGAACTTCCAACGGGTGAAGCAACCCTCCGGGTTTCTTCTGTTCCACTTTCGCTTGTTAGCATACCAAGCATCTAGCGACATACTTGGCCGCATCTTTCTTCAGATTGGCAAAAAGGAAAACTCGCTTTATGTCTTGGTACATCTTGTCCCTACCGGGATGAATGGTCATCTTCGACCGATGTGTATCATCAAGTATAGCCTTCCTCAAACCCTCGTCTTGCGGTACACAAAGTCTACCGTCTCTACGCAACCACCCCTTACTATCTAGGGTGTACCTACTCAAATGGCTGGACGACTCCTCCCCCTTATGAGCTTCTCTCATAGCTCAACCAACTGTGGGTCGTCTTGCTGTGCCTCGCCACCCCGTCCCAAAAGAGTAGGCCTAACCTCCAAGGAGGCTAGCAAACCGGGTACAAAGTCAACGGAAGGTCTAAAGTCAAACATAGAAATAAACCCTAAGCTCCGTCGTTTAATCGATCAATGAACTCAAGGACAACCTTTTTCTTCTTAAGGCGTCTGCTACCATGCTTCCCTTGTTAGGGGTATACGCTATCTCAACTCATAAGATGCTAAGAATCCTATCCAAAATCGTCACAACTGTCCATCTCTCACGCAGACCACCCTAGTCGAATTCGACATCCCCCAAATGCAAGCCCCAAAGGCCGAAACCAATATCAGACAAACACCCAAGGGATATCTCCTTCGAGTTCAGGCAACCTACGTGAGATGATACTAAAAATAATAATAATAATGGCTAAACAATTAAGCCTTTGACCAACTTTGGATGTCCTTGCCAGTCTCGCTCCAAAACCACTGTTTTATCCCATAACTGGCTTTGCTCAACCTATTGAGCACATATGAAAACTTATTTCGCTCCTAGAAAAGACCAAGATGTCATCCACAAAGACCATCACAAACTTATTTAGGTACTCTCTGAACACCCTTCTCTTCCAATCAACAAAGTATGCGGGGGCGTTCGTCAAACCAAATAGCATCACCAGCCACTCATAAAACCATCCGGAGTCCTAAAGGCAATCTTCTCTATACTATCGTCAGCCACTCTCAACTGACGAAACCATGTGGCTTAGTCCAACTGCGAAAATACTGAGGCGCCAACCAACTGATCAAAGAGATCATCAATCTTTGGCAATGGGTGTCTATTCTTCTTTGTGAGTTTATTTAGTTCTCTTTAGCCTAAACAAAGTCTGAGGGACCCATCCGCCTTCATGGCAAAAACTAATGGAGCGCCCCACTCCGATATACTTCTTCTTATGAACCCCTTCTCAAGCAATCGCCTACTTACTTATGGAGTTCCCTCCTCTCACGAGGAGCCTTGTGGCACACTGGCCAAGTCACTGGTTTGGCATTGTTTACCAGATATATTCAGAAGTCAATCTCCCGCTCCGGAGGTAAGCCCTTCACCTTCTCAAACACATCCGAGTATTCCCGGACCACTTCTAACAGATCGCAAACTCTCGACCGACGTGTCCAGCGATTCTAGATAACTTAGCATAACAGTCTCTATGGGATTACAAGAGATCTCGAGAGTGTTACCCAAGCGGGTCATAAGCCTAACAACTCTCTTTTCAAAATCAAGAATGGCATCCCTACTGGATAACCAGTCCATGCCCAAACTAACCCATAGCTCGTGAAGCCCAACAAGCATCACCTCCAAACTCAATGCTAAGTATAGAAACTTTCAAACCCAAACACATCATGGAGCCCAATTGGGTTTGAAACAACTAAGGGATCATCTACTAAACTGGTGTCTAAGTGCAGTGACTCACTAACAATGATGAGATAAATGAACTTAATGCATCCAAATCAAATAAAGTTCGAATCGGATAATAAAGAAATCCAAATTCCAACCTAGACGGTCTTATCCCCATACGGCACCCTAGTCGTGAGGGAATACAACTACCCTCCAGAAGATTCCATACCTTGTCCTTGCTTCTTTGGTCAATCCTAATAAGGTGTCCTATTCCTCCCAAAAGGATAACTACTAGCCTTCTCCTTCCCATTCTCCACTCGTAACCTCCCATCAATGAGGCTTCGTCCTTTATTAACCAAACAACTATTAGAGCCTTCCTCCCATCGTCCATCCAATAAGTACTTACAAGTCCTCCTCCTTCTTGAACCAACTTCTAATCTGATTTACGTCTAATTCCCTTGAAGCGGTTTTCCATTCTTATCTATCTTAGAAAGATCATCTACACATGGAGGGGAAACTCAAAACGAGAGAGAAAGAGATTCAAACGGAGAATTCGAAAGATAAAGATATGGCTATCGGGGATTATGCTTTTCTCAAAAACTTTTCTCTTAAAAGACATGTTTTTGAAAACATTCCTTCAAAAATTTTCTTAGAAAAATAGTTTTTCTAAAAATTTTATCTGTTCTGGTAACCTTAAGCTCTGATACCACGTGTAACACCCCACGTCCGCTAAGGTCACTCATACCAGGGGAATGCCTTAGTTTCGGTGAAGTATTTTGAGTGAATATAGAACAGTAAAATTACAGCAAGACAGATATAAGTAATACTTGAAAATTTAAATCATCATTTCATTGCAACGGAAAGTAATACATGTTTGGTTACATCACAAAACCATAAACCAGAGTCAAGTACATAATATCCATCTTGATAAAATAGAAGTACATAATCCCACTACATAACTAATAGCCATAAAAGGAAAGATAAGCTCGGCTTCACTCAGAGGTCCAAGCTCCATAGGATAGATACAGCAATCAGATCAAAGCCCACTAGCACCAGGCCCACTCTAATAACCTGGGGTTGGGGGAAAAAGATAAAAACAACGGGGTCAGACATAAGTCTGAGTGAGTCCTATAACCCTAACAATACAATCATTAAAATAACCAGAGAAGACATAAGTTGATATACGGTAACGACTGGGGATGAATGGCTACACTAAGCAGCTTGGTAAACTTAGGATAAACTAAGATCACCGTAAAGACGCATTTACCCACCCAAGGATAATTACTAAATTACACCGCCCCAGACCTACTCAAAGATAATTCCTACACTGCACCACACCAGTTTTACCTACCTAAGATTAATTCCTACTTAAAGGTTGATCCCACCCAAGGACTTATAAAATTTACTAATTAGTACCTGCGTACCCCTAGGTGACCAAGTAGGCGCCACGGGGCCCTACAATCCACTAGGTGTACACACTACTTCCCATTCGATCGGCTCCCTAACGTAGATACCCGTGCTGGCCCCACCGTGGGATGTATCATTCCCCAATGTGGCAACCTGATGGAACTAAAGGTGCACGGCTTATATCTACTCGATGCAACAACGGTTTACTAACCAGCCCGGGTCCACACACGCATATGAAACCCGTTGGTCCTACGTTGCCACCGCTAACCCGTTTTTGGCCTCTTATAGTCAAGCCCAATATGCGTGTCCCGTCACTCGACTTGGGTCGAGCCCACAAAGATACGTTTGGGATATTGGTTGAGATGGGCCCCCACAAGCTACCACTTAAGCTTGTTATTTTGTCTAGTGTATCCCACTTAACCGCTTTAACCATGTTCACTTACATGTTATAAATACTTTGGTTAAGTCATTAATCATATTTTAATTACCACTCAAGGCACCCACTAGATTTCCACATGACACCCAAGTCCTTTACTTAATTCCCACATGCCACCCGAGGCACTTACTTAACCCCTTAATCATGTTTAATTACATGTTCCACTTTGGTTAAGTATTCTAATCGTGTTTTCTATTGCCACCCAAGGCAACCCACTAGTTTTCTCATGCCACCCAAGGCACCCACTTAACCCTCATGCCCCACTACATGCTTATATGGTTAAGTGTTTCTTAATTAATTAAGACCGTGATCCTCATAAAGACCTCTCACATTAGACTATCTTTTATGACCGCTGGTTAAGCCGGTTGGGTCCGGGCAGCCTTATGTCATAACCGAGTCTAACCTCGTGTCTTTACATTAATCACGTATTTAGTTTGTGCCTAAGACCTCTCACATTGGGCTAACATTTGTAGCAACTGGTTAAGCCGGTTGGGTCCGGGCAGTTTTACGCTACAACTGAGTCCAACCTCGTGTCTTAGTCAATTAATTACACCTAATTAATCACCCTCATAATTTAAATTAATTATCCCTAATTAATATTAAGCTTTTCATAACATGGGTAGACCTAACTCAATAGGTAAATTCCCATGGGGTAGACCTAACTCAATAGGTAAATTCCCAACACATAGTATGGGTACACCTAACTTAATAGGCAAATTCCCATACTATGTTCCTTTATTTTATGTTATGCATAATCATATTAATTTCACACAATCTTATTAACTTATGCATTTAATTAACCCCATCGTTCCCACGTAATTTCGTTCTCATGACATAATACATATAAAAGGTGCCAACTTGCATATGAATGAACATGTTTCAAAGGTGCCATCTTGCATATTAACAAACACATAACTTGCATATGAACTTGCATAATATGTCACATAACTTGCATATAATCTTGTATAACATGTCACATAACTTGCATATAATATGTCACATAACTTACATATTCACTTGCATAATATACTTGCATATTAACCCATAGACTTGCATAATGTGTCATCATGAACTTGCATATTAACAAACATGTAACTTGCATAGCATATCTTGCATATTAACATACATGTAACTTGCATATTAACAAACATGTAACTTGCATAGCATATCTTGCATATTAACATACATGTAACTTGCATATTAACAAACATGTAACTTGCATAGCATATCTTGCATATTAACATACATGTAACTTGCATATTAACAAACATGTAACTTGCATATTAACAAACATGTAACTTGCATATTAACAAACATGTAACTTGCATAGCATATCTTGCATATTAACATACATGTAACTTGCATATTAACAAACATGTAACTTGCATAGCATATCTTGCATATTAACATACATGTAACTTGCATATTAACAAACATGTAACTTGCATAGCATATCTTGCATATTAACATACATGTAACTTGCATATTAACAAACATGTAACTTGCATAGCATATCTTGCATATTAACATACATGTAACTTGCATATTAACAAACATGTAACTTGCATAGCATATCACCATGAACTTGCATAACATGCATATGATTACATAGCCCACAACTTGCATATTTAGCATCATGCAAACATAACATACATCATATTAAACTTGCATAAACTTACATACTCAACATGCATAAACATAAGATTAATGCTAACATCATATCATATGATTCAAGACTCATTAATCCACATACAAAACCATAAATCTCATCATATCTCATCTACTTAGTTTAACAAAAGATCATCAAAGTGATAGAAACTCACAACTAGCAACTTTGAACACCAAATGAAGAAGATTAAGATGCTAAGAAGGGATTAGAAGTTGATTAGAGAGTGATTAGTATGCAACCCTCTTCATAAAATTAGTGGAGGCCATGAGAGCTAGCATTTTGCCATAGTTTAGTCACTAGGTTTAATTATGAATGAATTAGGGTAGGTTAGGGTCTTATTTATAGATTAGGCAAGTGTTTTAGGCCATAGGATTAACCCTAGATTCAATCCAAGCCATCAAAGCATGTCTTGGGGAAGAAGTCAAGTGTAGGAACCATCTAGGGCCTTTAGATTAAAGATGGACCATGAGAGCCATTCAAATGCAAAATCTGCACTTGAGCGAATCGGCCCACGGGTTGACAGCCAAACACCCTGGATTAACCCCTAGTCGACCCAGCGGGCTCGGGTCGACTTCAAAAATCGGCCGGTTCGGTTATTCCCCTCTCCCAATTCGCTGTTTTGAGCATTTTTGCATATTTATTTATTAAATTTTCAATTATATATATATATATATATATCAATATATATATATATATATATATATATATCTACACAACCCATTTCACTTAATTAAGTATACTTTAATTTGGGAATTTTCGTGAAACTTCGCGAGGCCATATCCTGGTCATACGGACTCCGATTTTCGAAAACTCGGACTCTATTTCGCGTATTTTTCCGAGACGAACGCAATGGCATAGCCCGTTTCCCTTGATTCCCATTTTAGAATTAAATTCTGCCTCGATTTATGTTATTACAGGTTATTGAAAATACGGGTTGTTACAGGAAGCATAAACCCCAATGACCCTGGGTAGCGTAAACCATGGTTGAATCTAAGAAGTGCTCGATAGTATACCTTAGATTAGATATAGATGATACACGGAATCTAGCAAGATCGAGAGCGACAGTCCAAACGATTTCAAGAATGGTGGCACTACACTAAAGTAGTATATATTTACATGATGAAGCTCGTACGACATACGGCAAGGGGCTGTATATATACATGGAAAAGGATTAGACGAGTTGGGGGTATCTACATATACGTTGTATTAGGTTAACCTACTAGTGAGACATGAGTATAGCCTAGAGAGCTAATATCGCGAATAACCTAATAAGCAAGAAAATATAACTGAACGGCATATGTAGTATTACACAGAAGTTTGTTATAAGTCCACTCACACAGAACTTATGTTCTGACCCCCTCCACATTACATACTTCCAGGTTAGGTTCAAGGCAGAGATGGTATAACTATGGATACTGGTTAGACAGTATGATATATAAGGTAAAGCTATTTTTGAATATATTATATTTTAATTCCTTCCGCTGTGAGATGCTTTACGAGTTTTGACATATTTCTTTTTCTCTGTCTTTTTCTGCAGGATACCAGAGCTCCCAACTCGGGTCTCGATGGATCGAATTTGAAAAATTCTGTCTGTCGAAATTCGTGTTGTTACAATTCTCTAGCTCTTCCTTCTAAAACCTTAAAACACATTCTAAATCACTTTTAATCTCCTCCAAACTTCTAGAAGAGATTATATCATCATTGATCTTTGTATTTTGCATCATTTATAGGTTGTTTATATCCATTTCATCGCTGCCTAAATCATTTAAACCTTGATTTTCATTTGATTCATTGATCTGGTGAGTGACTTAAATATCTCACTATGCTATTTTACATTATATGTTTAGATTATGTGTTTTTATCACATTTACATGTTAAATCACACTGAATCATGATCATATATGTTCATTTCCGTTTTTAAACCATAGGGATAATAAAACTAGTGAAAAAATGAATTAAAATGATAAGTTTAAGTTCATTTACATGTAGATATAGACTAAATCTATGCATATGAATGATTGTTTCACGTTTTAATCAAGTGTATGAGTGTTTGGTCATGTTTTTCATTTACATGGAGAATTGGCGAGTGATATACATCTCTCACATGGATTCAATCAAGTGTCTGAGTGTTTGATCGTGTTTTTCATCAAATTCAAGCCATTTTTCTTAAATCTACACTTTGGTAAGTTCATTTTCATACGAATTGTCTTAGGATCTAATTTAACAAGTTTAAATTGGTAATTCCTATGCTATTAAATATATTTATGCAAGTTAGATCTATAATTTTGTTCATATGATCATTCATCATGAATTTGGAGTGATTTGCGTAATTTGGTGAAAATTATCGTTTTCTTGTTGTTAGTGAATTCATATCGTGTTTTTGTTCATATTTGATGAGTTGGACAAGTTGATTTCGTCGAATCTATCGTTTGGCGAAGTTTTGGTAGAAATCGGAACTGAAATTGCAATATGGAGGTTTTGGGTCGGTCATGGTTGGGTCGGTCAGCCGGAAACATGTTGTGGGGAACAAGTCAGACCTTGTCGGTCATGCATCTCTACTATTCGGTCGGCCTGAAGTGGGTCGGTCCCAAAGGAGAAGGTGGGTCAGTCGGCCTGAAGTCGGTTGGTCGAGCAGGCTAGAGAATATGGTCTGGAGTTTTGGTTTTGGAAAGCAAGCGGACGGATCAGTCGATCTTAAGTGAAGGGGTCGGCTGGTTATATTCGAAGCAACTGGGCCGGTACTATGTGAAGCAACTGGGTCGGTCGTGCACCCTAAGCTTTTGGGTCGGTCATGCACCCTAAGCTTTTGAGTCGGTCGTGCAGGGTTGGGTCGGTCCAAATGGATGAGCCAGTTTGAGATCCTAGTTAGTCGTGAGTAGTTTTTAGCAACGCTTTTAAACGCTGTGGCGGATGGCATAAGTGATGTGGTTTGTTTTCTTTAACAAATTGATGTGATGCTATGGATTGTTTCGGACCTCAAGATTGATTTTTTTTCTTTGGTTTGAAAGTGGTGATAACTTCGAAGTGAGTTCCAAGGGAATGACGAAGTGATGTGATTTGTTCATCGGATGTGGTGAATGCTGAAATGACTCAAGGATGTATTGAGTTCATGTGTAGTAGCTCTAAAGTGTTCTGAGCTTGTGAATAGTCGTAATTGATAGCGAATAGAGATGAGAAGGCCGAGTAATTATCATTGTCGTAGGTTCTAGCGGGCTCAAGCAGGGGTGCAATTGAAGACCAATTAAAGGTCGAGTGCCCTGGGCGTCATGTGTGGCCTAGACACGTGTTGTGTATAGTGTATGGGGTTTTTTACTAGAACCGGAGCGTCGTATATGGTCCTTGACAATTGATGGCAAATTGTTTAGCCAGTCATACAATTAATGATGGTTCTAGAGAAAGGTTGGCGGTGATATCCAGAGTCAGTCATGGACATTTGGATTCTTGGTTGCTTTAGTTGTACCATCTCACAGAGATTATCTGACTTCAAATGAGGTGTCCTTCGGGTGTTTTTTGATATTGGTTTTAGCCTCTAGGGCTTGTGCTTAAGGGATGCTAAGTTCATTTAGGGTGGTTTTCATGAGAAATAACAAGATGTTGTATGAGTTGCTTTTGCCATGCATGAATGGTTGTTCTAATTGATATGGCTGAATTGTTTTCCCTTTGGATTATGGATTGTAAAGGCTATCACTGTCAGGTGTGGGGAAGGCAGTTGTGAGTTCTAGTCTGGAGCTAGGTAGATTATTTCATTGTTTACCCATACTCATATACTTATGTTTGTTAGCTATTTTATCGCTCACTAAGACTGTTGTCTGACTCAAGGTTTTATGTTTACCCCTTATTACATTGGGATGTTCCTTCGATTGTTTGGATGGGTAGGCTGGGAAGTAGGTGACAGGTGATAGCTTAGTGAGGACAATGATGCTATTCGGATGCGAGCAGGAGGCTGGCGTATTATTTTAACTACTATCTAGTATTTGGATTTATGCTATTTGCTATTTTCCTGAGTGCTGTAGTGAGGCAAATCGTACAAACACTATTGTTGTTATCCACGTGTATGGGTATTACTTTCCAGTTGTTACGGAAGTTTGGTGTTTTTCATCTTCACTATCACTAACTATTGTATATGTTCTATTATATTTTATCCTTGCGCTGTGCGTTTACAACAAGTTCCGCGATTGTTACCTTACCTTGATGATCGTCCATAGCTGCCTGGCACACCTTTCAACGCATTATTCCTCTTGTTTAGTGTAGGGATTATGGGCTGTCGTCACATTTGGTGTTAGAGCTCTGGTTAATGATTTTAGCCAAAGTTCAAGGACGTAATCACGTATGAGAGACGTACTTGTAGATTTCAGTTTGATGTATACTATATGATACTATATAGTATAGTAGCATTAGTACTCCATTAGCAGTTTTCTTGCAAGTGGCTAATCAATCAAAATTGCAGATTTGGAATGAGTAGGCATCACATAAGACGTACTGCAAGGGGAGAGGTTGTGCCTGGAGGGGGTAATGGCGGGACACCTGACTACCCAACTATGTTTGAAGCTATGATAGAAGTATGCCTGCAAAGGGCCCCCGCTCCAGTGACAGCTATGATGGATGTTGAAGTCCAAGTGCCCAAAGCTGTGGAATTTGCAAAGCTGTGCCAAGACTTTACATCATTGGGAGGGAAATAGTTCAAGGGCACATAACCACTTGAAGAAGTCCAAATATGGTTGGATACTTGTGTTAGGATCTTAGAGGACTTAGGCATTGATGATGCAACTAAAAGTAAGCTTGCATCTAGGCAGTTATAGGGCAGAGCAATTGACTGGTGGAACTCTGTCACACTGGAGACTCCAGAAGAAGAGTCTCATAGGAGCAATTCCAAGCCAAGTTTGAAGCAAAGTTTATCTCCATCATGCAAAAGTCTGTTATGTTTAAGAGGTTCATGGAGCTTAAGCAGAATGGTCGACTAGTTCTTGACTATATTTCTCACTTAGAGGCTTTGTCGAAGTATGCTCATTCATATGTGGATACTCCTTATAAAAAGAACGAGAAGTTTGTCTTGGGACTGGATGAATATATTAGGAATCAGCTTGTGGATCACCTCGATGATTGTTTTGAGAAGATCGTTGAGAAGGCTTTGAGGCATTACTTTTTCCTAAGAAATTGTCTGTTGTTGCACCTAAGGAAGAACAGAAGCCAAAACAGAGCGGTAATAATAAGAAAAGGAAGCAGCAACAGAAGGGATTGAATGGCCAAAAGAAGCAGAAATGAGAAGTGACTTGCTTCAATTATTGGCAAAAGGACCATTTTGCTAGTGAATGCAAGAATCCTAAAGCTGAAAAGAAGTGCTTCAAGTGTGGAAAGTCAGACTTGAGAAGAAGGATTGTCTAGAATCGGCTAAAGGGAAGCAAGTGGTTAAGGCTTATGCTTTGGGGGCAGTGCCATCTTCTTCGAGAGTTCCTACAGCAGAGGAAAAGGGAAAGGGTGTCGTCGTTCAAGGTACTCTTTCTGTTCATGGTGTTTCAGTTCGAGTTTTGTTTGATACTGGAGCATCGCATTTGTTCATTTGTAATGAGCTTGTGTGTCGTTTGGGTATGGAACCCGAGATTTGTGATAGACCATTGATCGTGACTAATCCAGTTGGGGGTTCGTCTAGTTTGTTCATGTTGTGTCGTTGTCTAGTGTTGTCGAGTCATGGTTGCTCTTTTGTGTGTGATTGCTTTATTCTTAACTTCGCTGAGTTTGGGATCATCTTGGGCATGGATTGGCTCAAGGGGTATGCAGTAAGGGTGAATTGTGAGAAGCTAAAGGTGAGAGTCGGGGATGTGGAAGGGAGAAAAGTGTTGATTAGATGTAAGCGTGAAGAGGGTGTATTCGTAAGCTATCTATATTCGCTTGGGATTCCACAGGAAGACTTGTCATCTGTGATGATCACTAATGAGTATGAGGATGCCTTTGATGAGGTCAAAGGGTTGCCACCGCATCGTGAGATCGAGTTTAGGATCGATTTGGTTGAGGGTGCTAGACCAAACCTTATGCCTCTTAGGCGGATGGCGCCCAAGGAACAGCGAGAGTTAGTGGTGCAAGTTCGTGACCTTTTGGGGAAAGGATTTATTCGGAGGAGTGTATCCGAATGGGGTGCACCAATCATGTTTGCAACCAAGGCAGATGGCTCGTTAAGATTGTGTGTGGACTATCATGAGTTGAACAAGGTGATCAAGAAGAACAAGTATCTGTTGCCGAGGATTGACAACTTGTTCGATTAGTTTCACGAAGCCAAAGTGTTTTCTCAAATGGATTTGGCAACGAGATTTCACCAGTTGAGGGTGGCTATGGATAGTGGGCCAAAGACTGCTTTTAAGACACCATCAGGTTTCTTCGAATGGTTGGTGATGCCATTTGGGTTGACTAACGTGTCGACGACCTTTGTGGATCTTATGAATAGAGTTTTCAGAGAACAGTTGAACAAGTTCGTGCTTATGTTCGTGAATGATATTCTGGTTTATTCATGGAATGAGGAAGAACAAAAGACGCACTTGAGAGTTGTGTTGGAAATCTTGCGAAAGCATCAGCTAAGAGCTGAGTTTTTGAAGTGTCACTTCTGGAAGAGTGAAGTGAGGTTCTTAGGCCATGCTGTTTCTGGAAATGGGATAGCGGTTGACCCCGCTAAGGTAGCAGTAATCTAGGACTTGGATCAACCTAAGAATGCGACGGATGTGCGGAGTTTCCTTGGGTTGGCAGGATACTACCAACGGTTTATAAAGGATTTCTCCAAGATAGCTGCACCGTTGACATGATTGATGAAAAAGAACCAAGTGTTCATGTGGGATGCAAAGTGTGAACAAGCATTCGAGATCCTGAAGGAGAAATTGACGAATGCTCCTGTGTTGACCATTCCAAGTGGGAATGAAGAGATGGTGGTATGCATCGATGCATGTGGTACTGGGCTTCGAGAAGTAGTGATGCATAAGGATAAGGTTGTGGCCTATGCGAGTCGACAACTAAAGCCGCATGAGAGGAATTATCCAACTCATGATTTGGAGTTAGCGGCAATTTTATTTGCTATGAAGATATGGAGACATTTCATGTTGGGAGTTCGATTCGAGTTATTTACGGATCACAAGTCATTGAAGTATCTTTTCTCCTAAAAGGATTTGAATCTTTAGCCGCAAAGGTGGCTAGAGTTTCTGGCATCGTATGATTTTGTCATAGCCTATACTCCAGGCAAGGGTAACGCAGTTGCAGATGCGTTCGGTCGAAGACACGCGAGTTTGGGAGCGATGTTTTCAGAATGGGTAAGCCTCGAGTATTTGGCAAGGTTCGATTTCGGGCCAGGGTGTGAATTTGAACCTGAAATGTTGGCAAGCTTATCGATAAGACCTATTCTTATCGAAAGGATTGGCAACAGACGAAAGCGAGATGCAAAGCTTGTCGAGTTTAGCCAGAAGCTAGAACCGGAAGATAAAGAGTTCAAAGCTGATTGAGAAGGTTGGCTTCGAAAGCAAGGGCGATTAGTTGTTCCTGATGTCGACGGATTGAGAGATGAGATTCTGAGGGAATGTCATCACTCGAAGTTGACGATTCATCCTGGTAGTAATAAGATGTATCAGGATATGAAGTGAATTTACTATTGGGAGGGGATGAAGCGAGATATTGGAAAGTTCATTTCCAAGTGCATGAACTGTCAGTTGGTGAAAGCTGAACAGATGAAGCCGAGTGGTTTGCTTCAACCATTGGAAGTTCCTACATGGAAGTGGGAGCAAGTATCGATGGATTTTATCGATGGGCTACCTAGGACTAAGGCAGGAAATGGGGGGATTTGGGTCATCGTAGATCGCTTGACCAAAAGTGCAAGATTCATTCCTGTTAAGGCTAAGATGGCATCAAATTTTGTTGAACTTTATGTGAAATGGATAGTGCGATTCCATGGTGTACCAAAGAGTATAGTGAGTGACTGAGATCCATTACCTACGAGGGGATTTTGGAATAGTTTGCAAGAAGCTTTGGGAACTGAGTTGTGCTTGAGTACGACTTATTATCTCCACACTGATGGTCAAACCGAGAGGGTTAACAAAGTTTTGGAAGATCTCCTGAAGGCTTGTGTATTAGACTTTGGAGGATCATGGGAAGACCATCTACATCTGGTTGAGTTTGCTTATAACAACAGCCACCAGTCGAGCAATGGGATGGCATCATACGAGGCGTTGTATGAGAGGCCGCGCAATTCTCCAGCTTGTTGGTTAGAGACTGGAGATAAGTTGATACTTGGGCCAAAAATGATAAGAGAGATCTCGGATTATATCGAGATCATTCGACAATGAATGAAGGCACCCAAGGTCGTCGGAAGAGCTATGCTGATAAGCATCGAAAAGATTTGGAATTCAACATTGGCGATATGGTTTTTGTGAAGATTTTTCCATTGAAACACGTGGTTCGATTTAGATGTAAAGGAAAGTTGGCTCCTAGGTTTGTTGAACCATTTCCGATAGTCGAGCGAATTGGAAAACTCGCATATAGATTGGAGTTGCCCGAGAAGATGTCGAGTGTGCATAATGTGTTCCATGTGCCGTTTCTACGTAAGTTCGCGCATGATTCGAATATGGTGGTATCTCCAGAGCAATACGAAGACCTAGAAGTCGAGACCGTAGTTGCGGGACCTTGTAAGCCACTTCATGTTGTAGGGAATGGCACAAAACAACTTAGAAGGAAGACGGTTAAGCTAGTCAAGGTACAATGGAGTGAAGATGGCGGCGATTGTACGTGGGAGACGGAAGAGAGCATGAAGATGACTCATCCAGAACTATTCGTCGGTAGGACCATATGATATTGTATCATCGTTGTATTGTTGTATCTTGTTTGATAGAATTCCGCGTGCTAAGATAAGGCCATGGATGCATGGCTTGATGGCTCCTAGTTTGGATGATGGAATTGGCTTCTCATGGATGATATGCATGTGGAATTGTTGTGATCGCTTGGAATTTCGGGGGCGAAATTCCTAAAGGGGGAAGAACGTAACAGCCTGCATTTTACGTATCGGAGGATCGTAAAATATTTTTATTTTATTCCCTGAGGGTTGGATCATTCTCATATTTTGATATATTGCTTATGGGGATGTGAGACATGTCCATTATTTTACCAATTTTGTTTGTGACCATTTTTCCCTTATTAGTCTTGTACAAGGTATAACTTTTGACTTGGATCGAATCAGGAGGTGAGACCTGTGCCATTGGAAAGGAAATGATGATTGCCTTTCTGTAGAGTGGTTACATTAAAGATTTGGTTCAGAGATTTGGGAGGAACCTCTGCTTTAAGGTTTAACAATTGGTTGTTCAGGTTTTTAATGCCTTAATGGGCAGAATTGGAGAAACCCATTAGTGGGCTGGTGGAAGGCTGTAAATAAGGTATGGGAGGTATGAGAAATAGTTTACTTCCTCCATTCTCTCATTTGGTGGCCTATGTTCCTCCTTCCTCTAACACCTTTCCACCATTAAAATCGAGATCTAAGCTTGGGATATCGAAGATCTATAAAATCGGAGGGTAGATCTACATCATTTCAGTTTTGGAGAATTGGTGATTGATATACATCTCTCACATGGATTTGATCAACTGTATGAGTGTTTGATCATGTTTTTCATCAAATTCAAATCATTTTCTTTAGATCTACACTTTGGTAAGTTCATTTTCATATGAATCATCTCAGGATCTAATTTAGCAAGTTTAGATCGGTAATTCCTATGCTACTTCATATATTTATGCAAGTTGGATCTATTCATATGATCATTCATCATGATTTTGGAGTGATTTGCATAATTTGGTGAAAATTGTCGTTTTCTTGTTGTTAGTGAATTCTTATCGTGTTTTTGGTCATATTTGATGAGTTGGACAAGTTGGTTTCGTCGAATATATCGTTTGGCGAAGTTTTGGTCAAAATCGAAGCTAAAATTGCAATATGCAGGTTTAGGGTCGGTCGGCCGGAAACATGTCGTGGGGAATAAGTCAGACCTAGTCGGTCGTCCATCTCTGTTGGTCGGTCGGTCTGAAGTGGGTCGGTCCTAAAGGAGAAGGTGGGTCGGTCGGCGTGAAGTGGGCCAGTCGAGCATGCTAGAGAATCTGGTTTGGAGTTTTGGTTTTGGAGGGAAAGCGGACGGGTCGGTTGGTCTTAAGTGAAGGGGTCGGCCGGTTATGTTCGAAGTAACCAGGCGGGTCGGTCATGCACCCTAAGCTTTTGGGTCAGTCGTGCAGGATCGGGTCGGTCCAAATGGATGGGTCGGTCTAAGATCCTGGTCGGTCGTGAGTAGTTTTCAGCATCGCTTTTAAACGCTATAGTGGATGGCATAAGTGTTGTGGTTTTTTTCTTTAGCAATTTGATGTGATGCTATGGATTATTTCAGACCTCAAGATTGATGTTTTTCTTTGGTTCGAAAGTGGTGATAACTTCGAAGTGAATTCCATGGGCAATGACAAAGTGAGGTGGTTTGTTCATCGGATGTGGTGAACGTGGGAATGACCCAAGGATATATTGAGTTCATATGAAGTGGTGGCTCTAAAGTGTTCTGAGCTTGTGAATAGTCGTAATTGATAAGGACTAGAGATGAAAAGGCTGAGGAATTATCGTTGTCGTAGGTTCTGGCGGGCTCAAGCCAGGGTGCAATTGAAGACCAATAATAGATCGACTGCCTTGGGCGTCGTGTATGGCCTAGACACTTGTTGTGTGTAGCATTTGTTTTTTTTTTGCTAGAACCGAGGCATCATGTATGGTCCTTGACAATTGATGGCAAATTGTTTAGCCAGTTATACGATTAACGATGGTTCCAGAGCAAGTTGGCGGTGATAGCTAAAGTCAGTCATTGACGTTTGGATGCTTGGTTGCATTGGTTGTACCATCTCACGGAGATTATCTGACTTTGAATGAGGTGTCCTTTAGGTGCTTGTCTGATATTGTTTCGGCCTCTAGGGATTATGCTTATGGGATACCAAGTTCGTTTAGGGTGGTTTTCGTGAGACATAAATAAATGTTGTATGAGTTGCTTTTGCCATGTATGAATGGTTGTTCTAATTGCCATGGCTAAATTGTTGTCCCTTTGGAGTATGGCTTGTAAATGCTATCACTGTCAGGTGTGGAGAAGGCAGTTGTGAGTTCTTCTCTGGAGCTGGGTAGATTAGTTCGTTATTTACCGGTTCTCATACACTTTATTGATGATGTTTGTTAGCTACTATATCGGTCACTAAGACTATTGTCTGACTCAAGGTTATATGTTTACCTCTTATTACCTTGGGTTGTTCATTTGATTGTTTGTATGGGCCGGCTAGGTAGCAGGTGATAGCATAGTGAGGACAATGATGCTATTCGGAGGCAAGTAGAAGGCTGGCGTATTATTTTACCTACTATCTAGTATTTGGATTTCCGCTATTTGCTATTTTCTCTGAGTATTGTAGTGTACAAACACTACTGTTGTTATCCACGTGTATGGGTATTACTTTCCAATTGTTTTGGAATTTGGTGTTTTTCAGCTTCACTATCACTCCTGTTGTATATGTTCTATTATATTTTATCCTTGCGCCGTGAGTTTACGACAAATTCCGCGATTGTTACATTACCTTGATGATCGTCCATTGCTTCCTGGCACACCTTTTAGCGCATTATTCCTCTTGTTTAGTGCAAGGTTTATGGGCGGTCATCACATATTCTGCCTATTATTTTGCTGATATCCTGCTTTCTGGGTCCGAGGGACTGGAAGGAAGCACACGACTTATGAGGGACGTGGCAGGGTACTCTGTGGTGGTCCTCTGTTGCGGTGCATGCTTAGGCTGTACTCGCAGAGGTTAGGTTTGCGTGTTACCACCCAGTGAGTATACCTTGACTGCAACGTAGTTAGCAGCTATAAGGCTGTGGCGGTATGACATTAGGCGATTCGACGATTTTGCCTAGGGATAGGTTGGGTCACGACCATTTAAAGGATAGTAATCGTCGGGTACCTCTCATCAATAGTCAGTGTGATGTGGAAAGACTAGAGCTAAAACAAAGAGGCTAATGATCTTCACTATCGGGTCGTCGAATGAGGGACCACATGTATGTTTAGATTGGTTGTCAGGACAATCACTTAGCTCTCATATGTAGTCTTTCACTAATTGAGGGAAGGGTCAGATGGGACCATAGCCACCATAGAAATGTAGACCATAGTATATGTACTCTAGGCCGCTTAATCGACATATACAATTATTGAGAAAGGCTCCCGATCAAGTTCTGTACATTAGATATAGCCCCATTGCGGGATTTGGTGCACAGTAGACAGTACGTGCGAGATACATGCATGTCGCTCCGGGTGGTGTATCGTAGAGGTTAAGACATCGAGTACGGTTTATGATACGTACGTGAGAAGGTCTAGATACATACATGTCTGCTCCGGGTGGTGTATCGTAGAATTTAGGGTGTTACTCCATGATGGAATATGATTTGATTGAATGGTTCGAAGGTGGCAGTCCATATGCTTACATAACATAACGATGGCGGTTCTATGTGGAACGTAGCGTTGTTATATAGAATCCGTACGTCGCTCCAGCATAAGATAAGGGACTGCGTATATATCTGTGGCGTGACCGTGGAGACCGTGCGAGTAGGGTATTATGGGGTGTACCTTGATATTGGGGGTAACTACATATATATTGTATTAGGTTAATCTACTAGGTAGTAGATGGGTACGACGTGTGTGTAAGCCTTGAGTGTTGTTAACCCAAGTAACATAATAAATAAGAAAATGTAACTGAACGGTATATGTAGGGTTATCCAAAATGTGTAGTTTAAGTCCAGTCACTAGAACTTGTGTTCTAACCCCCTCTTCATAGCATACTCACAGGTTAGGTTTGTGACATAGATATGGCAGCTTTGGATGCTAGTTAGGCAGTATTATTACCTTGGTAAGGCTATGTTTGATTATATTTTATCCATTCCGATGCGAGATTTTTTCTAGGCTATGATATATTCTTTATTTCTATCGTTTCTACAGGATACTAGACAAACCAACTTGAGTTTCGATAGATTGGGCCTTTAAAAAAATCATTCTATCGGAAATCGGTTTGTTACACCAATCAACACTGTAGGGATGTCCAATAGTGCAACTAAACATGGTGATGGTGACATGAAACAAGAGTTCAAGGAACATGTGCTTATAGGTGCAACAATATAGGGAATTGTAGCAAAGACTGCAAGTTACATAGGTTCAAGTGCGACATAAATCAACAAGCACAAGGAATTGCACACTGGCATAATCATGAAAATGGAACAAAGAAATTCAAATGTAACAACCCAACAGCATGTCAAAGCACAAATATTTCAAGGACTAGGTGCAACTTAAAAAATCATATGGCGAGACATCATAGCACCATAAAAAAATTGTGTAATGAGGAATGCATGGAAAACAAATAGCAAATGTGCCACAAGTTAAGGCATGACACAAGCAAGGCTACGCATCATGGAAAATACAACAAAATGCCAAATTCCAAGAAGTTCAAAACATAAATCAAGAATTGCACTAAAAATAATGCAAGGAGTTTCAACATACTGTGCACAAACCAGAATCTAGCAAATGGTCACATAAATGATGCAACTACAAACCTGGGACTAACACACATGACATGCAATATACAAGAGCAAGAATAGTATCTGTCCTCATCACTAGGAAAAAGAAATCACATCTTATCCTTTCTAAACAGTGAAGAGCATCAAGAAAAAAGGGCAAGTTGTTTCTTAAATTCGAACAGTATAGAGGGGCATTTCATTTAAAAAAAAGAATCAACAATTTGTAGAAAACAGAAATATTCGTAAGTTTTTCTTTGGCAAGTTCAATGTTTTGTTAGTTTAAATAATTCATCTCGAGGTGATTTTTTGGCAAGAATGTATTCACGATTTCAAATCTTTCCAAATAATCACAAGAGTAAAATTGACAAGAACATTTCAAAATTTCCGGAAATCAAATGTGGTAAAATTCGCCTGAGTTAAATTAAGCAACATTATTTCCATGAAATCACAGCTGATTGCAGTTAGCATTTTATTTCCCAAATTCATAGTAAGATAAACTGCACGAGTTTTTTAGAGCCAAGATAATCATTCAATTCTTCCAGAAATAAGCAAGAATCACATAATATCACAACCAAATCTACACGTGAAATTAGAGAAATCAAATGGTTTTAAACCCTGTAAATAGCGCCTAATTCATCACAGGCAAACCATCAAAAACTACAAGCAAATCAATCATGACAAAAAAACCAGAGGTACTAACATATTATCGAGTTTTCGATCATCCCCAAAGCCAAACCGAATAACCAAAGAGTAACAAGCATCCAAGCCATCACTGAATCGATTACATTAATAACCAGAAGTCGCAATTTGGAGAAACCCTAGTTTTGATTTAATCAGAGAGGAAGGACCATTGGAGAATAAAAGAAATTAAAACGGAGCCGGTTCTTTTGTTTTATAAGTCATAGATTCAAAGTAGGGTTTTGAATTGTTTTGTATTTTATTTGTCTTAATTGTCCTTTATTTTTTAATCATTTTATAGTTTTCTGGTTTTTCTTTAAACTAGTATTTTAGCACATGGTTAGTAGTTAAGGAATATCCGATCTCAAAGTTCTAGATCAGTGTAGGGTTATGAGCATAGAATTAGAACAATAGCGAGGAGTTGCGAGTGTACAGGTGTTGTATGCAGGATATTGTTTTAATTCTTAGTAGAAACCTTGGGGAATGCAGTAGTAGGTAGAGGTTTGCCGAAGCTGGGTAAATTCTATGTCGTTTACTTTTTGCATTTATTTATTCTACTGTGATCCATGATGTGATTTTTTATATTTCGTAAAACTGCAGTAAACCCTATTCACCACCCTGATGGTTAATTTAGAACCTACATCCTCGATGCATTAGATGGCCACTGGTCAAATATGAGGTGAATTCGACTTAGCATGTGTATCGGAGATATCTTCTTGGTCTTGGATCAGTAGGGAGTCATGATGGACCGATAAAAAGTTGGAACCTGGGGATGGAGTACTTCGAGAATCTGAAGTACTTATCTAAGAATTGGCTAAGTACATGGTTCGGTATACTCCATAGCCTGTGGACCGGTACTGATCCATCAAGTTAACTTGCGTGGATGTGAGGTCCATAGTGAAGGAAGGAGGTGCTTCATGGATTGTGCATGTGGTCTTGATTGGACAATTGCTGTTATGGTTTCAGAGATATAACAGAATCAAATAATGAACTCTTCGATGAAGAATCAAATGGGGAGTGGATCGAAGGGAAAATATGGTTAGTAGGTAGGGCACATAGCTATATGATAATAAGGTAGTTCGTAGCAAACAACATGCAAGATTGACTCGTAGCAATTGAGATTATGGACATAGCTTGTAGCGAATGAGGCTGTAAGGATAAAAGCGATTCGTGGTGTAAGGAATCTTCAAGATAATGGAATGGCTAAGGGGGGAGTCAAGCTTCAGATTGACAGATAGGAGTAATCTGCTAATGTTTTTCTAAGTAATTGTTGATAGCTCGGAGTGTTCTAGCGAAACTCAAAGTAGGGGTATTGTGGGGGCACACATTTGGATTGGTAGGATCGTGTACCATGAGTGGAAAACTTAGGCTAGAAGGGGACATGCTGGTGAAGCACGAAGTTTCTAGCAGAAATAGGATTTCCATTGGTTATTGGTTAGGGTTACCATATAAGTACCATCGCATTCACGGCTTTAGAAGGTGATAGTGAGGATTTGGATGATAGTTGTTACAACAACCCAAATTCCACTAGTCCCGATTTTTTAACAAAATTCTAAAATCCAAATCTACTGAAACCGGGTTGGTTTGTCTAGTATCCTGCAGAAAGGAAAAGAAAAATATATTAGCGCTCACAATAAATATCTCACAACGAAACTGAACAAAATATATTAGCGCTCACAAAAGTATCCTGCAGAAAGGAAAAGAAAAATATATTAGCGCTCACAATAAATATCTCACAACGAAACTGAACAAAATATAATATTAAGTAAATACTTACCACAATAATGGTGCTAACTAGCAAGTGTCTCTAAACTGAAAAATCTCTACAGCCTACAAGTTTGTTATAAGCAGGGGGTCAGAACAAAAGTTCTAATGAATTGACAAATTATACTTTCTATTAACAATACATATACCGTTCTATCACTGGTTTACCTTTATTAAGTTATTTAGATTTACTACACCTTCAGATTTATGCATAAATCAACCCATCTAGTCCCAATTATATTTACCTAATAATTCATATATATGTAGTTATATGCCCAATATATCAAGGTACCTCCTATAGTATCATCCTCGAAAGGTCTCCATCAGTGTGCTACGAAAGTGCACTAGATCACCATCGCTATGCTATGAGATCGTATTTGGTCATGATACGAACGTGTACTAAGCCTCCATCGCTACGCTACGAAAGAGTACTATCTACCATCGCCATGCTACAAAAGCATAATGTCTACCATTCTACTTATGGAACTCAGTCGAGGGATTTCGATATCTGTAAAGGACACCTTCAATATGCCTATAATACAAATATCCACGGATTGGTCTGCCTCTTTTCTCGGTGGCTATGGACACACTCGTCTCCCAAGTAATGAAAGACCAATCTATGGGCTAAGTGAATATTCCCCTAATAAACAATCTAAACATCTAATTTGATGTTTTCCCTCATCCAGTGTCTTGATAGTTAAAGATCATTAGTCTATTGGTTTAGGTCCAGTCTTTCCCATACTCGGTCCGAATAATGATGATAGGTATCCGACGACTTACTACCCTTATTGGGTCCTCACCATAAAGAATGCTCCCGGAATCAAGGCAACCACCGAATCCTGAAAATCATTCCATCGGTCTTCTAGCTACGCTCAACGTAAATGCAGCCAAGGCATACTCTATGGATGGAACCATAGAAACTGCCTTTGGGGTTACATCTTCGTTAGCTATCTCAGAGTATTCTCACGTCCCGTAGAAGTTTGGCACTTCCTTCCACCATGTGTCCGGACACCTGCGATGATTTGCCTCATTGGGGTCCTTATCACTTCAGACTGAACCAAATGTATATCGCTATTTTATTAGACTCTATGTCTAATTTACCATTTTGTCTTTTACTTACTTTTCTTATCGTTGATCTGCAATATTCTTTAATTCATGCACTTGTGCAAAGTGCAATACATCATAAAAATTCATGAAGGCATTGAATTTCTAAGCGGTACCTCTTGTATGAATGCTCTTTTCTTTCAAACATATGATGGACACAACCTAAATATATTGAAATTTTCAACACGAATGATTTTTTTTTTTTTGAAAATGAGAATATCTTTTCATCCAATTTTTCCCACACCCTTACTGAATAAAGGGCATTGTTCATACAATTTTTGCAGCCAAATGCTACCAACCAACTTTAATTTTGCAAATTAAAAAAATAAATTGAATACGATTTCTCATGTTAGAAAAAGGTAGGAATGGAAAATCAATATTTTGCACTTCACTTTTGCGCACCTTTTCCCCCATACTTGGAACCTTCTATCTCTAACCTTTAAAATTTCCTATTTTCATTTCCAAGCACAGTTTACATAAAACAATTTTCTTTTTCAATTTAACAAACTTATTTTGAAAGAATTTATTTCCTCATATTGTTCTTATTTACTGCAGTTTTCACATTAATTTCTTTCTATTAATTTTATTTTTTTCTTATTTTAGTTATTGATCATTTGCTATCATTTGCATTTTATTTATGGTACCCTATGTCTTCTTCCCTTTCTAGCCATCATCACAAATACGTCATACAAAACTATTCTATTTTCAATAATAAAATACTACATGGGAGTGTGAATTTGTACTAAAAGAAAACATGCTCTACTGCATTCTGTACTAGGTAAAAGTACAATGTCTAAATGTAGCTATCCACTAGGACTAGAAGGTCTAGGACCATATCCCTTTAATTGTTCTTCAATAGAATAGTAACCACTTGGGGGACATCTTTTCATAATTTTCTTTTTCTCAATCCTTATATATATATATTTTGTAGCTCTTGAATGTTGACCATTTCCTGCTTCTACTTCTTAATGTTTTACGCCGTTGCTATTCAAATTTGGGTTTACTTGTATATGAAAATAATTCCTCAAATCTTTACCAACAATGCAAACACACTACTGGAACTTTCCCACTAAACCATGTTTAATCCTCTAAACTTTTATTTTCTCAAAAGTCAAAAAATATTATGCACTTTAACTTAGTTGGAGCTCTTATTTATTTTAATACACATTTCTTTTTCATGAAGAATTAATAAGATTAAGATTCTGTGAATCTTTTCTAAAGAGGACTTTTGTGTTCTACCTAAAGTAACAAGGAAACTTCATTATATTAATATTTTTCATTTCTTTGTTGAAATATGTAGCACAAAATATGATGGTTTATCTATATTTTTTCCACCACTTTCACTGCACATTTCCCTACCACTTTAACGAAATACGTTTACTTACAAACTTATTAATTCATAAAAACTTGTCTTATAATTCTTCTTGTTCCAATGAGTTAAAGTGTGTCACAATCTGTTCTTAATGAAAAATTCCAATATTTACTTTCACTCAATATCACCTAGGAAACACATATGTCTAATTCATTTATATTTATCCATTCTCTTGACCACTTATATCGCTTAACACCACAACTTGCTTACACATTTTTTTCTTTAAAAAAACAAGTTTGCATAATTTTCTCAAAAATTATTTTAATGCAACCCTTAATATTACAAACTAGTAAATTTCTTAAACGGTAAACTTGAAACTTGAAAACATTTCTAGAAATCTTTTTCAATATTTATATTTTTTCAGGTTCTTTATAAATTTTAAATATAGGGCTATGGACGGAGTGGTTTTGTAACAACCCAGAATTTTGACAATAAAATAGTTATTTAATTAGATTTCAAAAGTAGGAATTTCTGGAAATGATGGAATTTGACCACGAAACTTTAACCATTGCATTTGACATGGAATTCTAGTCAAATTTCATATTTGGAGTTTTGCGAACGGAGTATGTATGAAATAGTTACGGACGGAAATAATAAAATAGAATAAATAAAATATTTAATACCATTAATAACCTACCTTCACTGGGAAAATTAGCCAAAGGGAAGTCGACACCCTTGGTAAGAGCGGTCGACTCTTTGAGCAATTATAAACCAATGACTATAGATTTTTAATATATATTAAATATTATATAAACGGACAGATGTTTAATTAATATAATCGAATGGTTCATGGCTATTTCCACTCTTATAAATAAAGGGGTAAGGGCTGATTCTTTTCCACACAAACCTGTAGGCAACAACGAAGCTCTACCATTGCTCTTTCTCTTTAAATAAATTTCTGAATCAAAAAATAGATTCATATACAACCAATCGAACATAAACCATATAGATTTGAAAGGGATAATCAGATTCAAGTGGAAAAGGGTATAAATTGACGTTTAAGCTCTTCTTCATCATATTCTCCCCTCTTTTCCTATTTACTTTCAAATCCACAAATATGAAAGTATCCACTTTTCAGAATAACTGTAGGTCTGTAAGAATTTGGGAATTGTAGGCCTAAAAGATTATTTATATTTCAGATTTGGATGCTTTCAGGTGAGTGGGAAATTTATATACAAAGTTACAATAACTTATTGTCTCATTTGTATTAGATCTTAAATCTATGTCTAAAATTTATCAGATTTGTTTATAATATTGAAAAATTCAAAATAATGCCCATCAGATCTGTCTACGAATGTTGTCAAAATATGAAAGTACAAATTTGTGGTTTGAATAATATTATAATTTGTAAACTTACTTGATTGATTATATTATTGCCTACAATTTGTGTTTGAAAATATAACGTGGTTATTACAAAACATAGTAGACTTGGAAATCAGTCTCATAAAACACTGTTAAGATGTAGTTTTATTCTAGATCAGTAGTTTCAATGTAAAACGGAAAATTTTATGATTGTGATTAAAAAGATATAAACCTGTTTGTGCTTAATTAAGTTGAGGTTTAACTTAGTTATTCTAAATTATGCCTTTTTGTTCTTTTTAAATAAAAAGACATTATTTGAAACCAATAAGTCATATATGCTAAATATTGAAAAAAGGGAAATTTTTTGTAAATTCACGTATAAATACATACAAATATATTTATGCATAGTTTACATCAAGTATTCCAAAATATACATAATATATATTTCTTGTGGTTTGAAATGTGTTTATTCCAATGTTTAGGCATAATTTACAATAATTATATATGACAGTTTTTTTTGTATGATTTAGAACCTTATTTCATAAATGAATGCAAAAAGGATTGTTTGGTTATTAGTTGAACCAAAACATTAAACCTAACAATAATAAAAGAAAATTAACTATGTTAACTACGGGAAATTATATATATACACACACACACACATATTATTCGTCAAAATCTACGTAAACAACGAAATATGTATTATAATGGATGTTTGAATGTTTGAGTGGTTTCCATTTTATGGAATTATACATGTAAATGTAACCCATATTAAATGAAAATATTTGTGGTGACTATTGTAAGAATTAGTGCAATTGATTGCTACATATAGGGCCATAAAAAAAATAACTATGGTAACCGTAATCGATTTGGCGGAAAACAAATTTAATTAGGTAATTAAACCTAACAGTTACTATTTATACATCAGCAAGTATTATGTTGTAAACCTCGATTAGGAAATTAAATTGTAACCACACTAAGACACGAGGTTAAGCTCAATTTTTGTAGAAGTCTGCTCGGAACCGCTCGGCAAATCCAACATCCACAGGTGGTCGGCTTAATGTGAGAGGTTTGATGCATAAATAAATACATATATATACATACACACATATATACAACAGGCGTTATATTAATAAATTAGCAATATCCGTTGGGATACAACAAATAGATATTTCGAGACAGATAATTAAGGACAATTACTGTCTTAGGGATTATGACCGTCAGGTTAATAAATGACATTAATTTCAATCAATGGCAGTAAATAACAATTAAAAGATTAATTATTGCCTTAGGAAAATATGATCGTTATGGTTATAAATGGCAGTAACCCTATTATGTGGAACTAATGAAAAAGGGGGATTAATGAGTATTGATTGTCATTCTAAGTACTAAGTCCAATAGGAAAGATAATTAAATAAATATCCTAAGCTAAGAAGGATATAACTTTCCTTATTTACACCAATTAATCTAGAACTTATAATTAAAAGTTAGAGTTGGACTTAGTAGGTTAATGATGTGAGATCAATTACCTTATTTGACAGAAGTTTGCATTTTCCAATAGTCGAATATATGTCCAACTGATGTGAGATATCATTTACCATAAGAACCCGTGATGATAATTATTTTATATGTGTATGGTATTTCCATTAAGCGAAACTAAACGGGAATAACTCAATAACGTGACCTGCTTTGGGGATTAAGGTCTTAACTGGTTAAATCCATCTATAAAAAGGTATCAAGTGATCATATAACTCACCTCCCACAAATGGAAGCATTAAAGGCTAATTCGATACGAGCTTGATAACCTTTGCGAATAGTCCGCTTCCTTGGGTCTTTAGTGATTTAGGTCGAGGAGTCCACTTGGGAACATATCCCGACGTTAGGCGTCTTGAATGGTGTACGAATTCTACCTAAACCTGAAGTATTAAGCGTCTAGGAGATTATCCAATAAGGCCAACTAGATAGTAACTACCCTCCACCAAGTGGTCTTAAGTGGCTTCTTACTATCTCTTGCCTTATGCAGGGCATGGGTTTATATACGTGAGTGAAAGAAGCCTTAACTATCAGGGCCCTATATCTAGTGTCGTCTAGTTTATAATAGCGTTGAGTAAATAATCGAGAGGTAAAATGACCATTAGGTCCACCTAGGGTCGTAAGTGATCGATAGAATCCACCTTACCTATCATTTGATAGTGAGGCGTTAAGTGTCTAAGTATACGCACATAAGTAATTAAACACCTTAGTTGGCAGTTCACTTCTCGGTTTAATAATGAATTAAATTATGATATAAAGGCTTCACAAATATATGAGTAAACATTCTATCTTGGTATCGTTATCATTGGGATACTACCTTGGGTAGGGTAGTCAGAGTCGTGCATAAATGTTTACAAAGTTAGGTTAGAATTACTAGCCTTGGCAAGCTTATATCTTGGGTTGAACCAAACGAGATACAACTGTATATTGTAAGCTGTGTTGTACTCTTCCTATTCACCAGAATTTTGTTGTTTTATCCCCTCCTCGTTACAACCTCCCAGGTTCTTTAGAGAAGATCGGTTTTTCATAGATGTTTAAGTTTGGTTTTCGGTTCTCTATCTCTCTCATGCTCGGTATTGACACGATGACTCACTATTATAAGTTTGTTACTTAAGTTAATGCTATTATATCCTATTTCATTTCCGCTATGAGTTACTTTATCGTACTTGGATTATGCTCATGCTCATTTATTTGCAGGTACAAGATTTACACGCTACATGCTTGGATGTGTTTGAGTTTCAATTTTTGGTGAAATTTGGGCTTAGAAAAGTGTGGGGTGTTACATTTGGTATCAAAGCATAGGTTAAACGATCCGATGAATTAGTTAAACTAGGACCCATGTGAGAATTTGTTTGATTTTCTTTTTCTGTTTTCTTTGTCTTTCTTACTCGACTTTAATTTAATTCGATGATGATTAGTCGTGGGCCTATTTATATGGAATGGGTCTTACGCAACTAAGAGTTGAAAGCGGTTGAGTTCGGGTTTCTAGCCAATTCTGTCTTACCCTACAGTACGTTGGAGATTTCATTGTGAAGAGCATGAGGACGACATATAGTGGATTCCGTTGATTCAAGTCGAGAGATTGGGCAAAAATCTGGCTATAATTGAGACAGTCGCAATTTCTAGTTTTTGTTTTTGTTGAATTAGCTCCACTCAACGACCTATCCTTGGTCTAAAATGGGAAATTCATGACAATATGTCATACCCATTCAGAAGTATAATAAGAAGGTATGTCTATTCATTACTTCGTTAAATTTTCGGATATTCCTTTATTGAAAATTTTCATTTGAATTCTTGGTCTTGTATTCGAGGGAGATTTTTCTTTTAAAACTATTGTAAAATGAAATGGATTTCGAAAGTTTTGAAATTATGTTTTCGAAAAAAATAGTTTTATAAAGATATGGTTTTAAAATTTTAATCTATTCGTATTTCAGAATTGTTCAGGCTTTGTGTGATTTTAATAAGTAATCAAGTTGGTAGAAAGAAAGGAATTGGAAGTGACAAGGAATATGCCTTGAAACATAAAATTAATTAATATATATTCTTTGTGATTTGTAATATCCCTCTTTTTATATGTATTGGATGATTTATCGAAATTATTACAATTAACCCTCAAGATTTTAAAATTTCAACAATTTTGAATGTGAAAAGCTTTTTCAATTTACAATACAAACTAGAATAATGATAGTAGTAAAAATGAATTGGATTTATAAATAAGAAATCGTTAGTTTATAATAAATTCCACTTTGAAAATTTTTAAATTTTCCTTCGAAAAGGGCTAAGGAAAATCTTTCGTTTTGATTTTGGATTATTTGATTACATGAATCGTTCGATTTGTTGTTAGCTAGGTAAGTGGAAAATCCATTTTAATTTAATTATGGATTTCCAGTTGAATTAGTTTGTAAATTCGTTCGTTGTGTGGTCGTAGTATTTTATTGTGATTATTTTAAATCCTTGGAGTTGGTTTGAAGTTTTGAATGCGGTCTTTGGTACCACCGTTATCAAGATAATTATTTTTTGGATTGCGTCAAATCTTAAAGATGATGCGAGATTAATATTTTAATATGACCTAATAAAGTCAATGTTCAACCTTTATCCAAAGCCCATTTGACCTTTGACCGTTTAGCATTATACATAGAGTAATCAACTTGTTGATGAGTTTTGGTATAACTTGGACCTAGGACTCAACCATAAAAGTTGCATCCAAATCACCCCCTTAACATCTCTTTTCATCCTTCCTTCCTCAACTAACTGAACCATGTCCTTGTCTTTCTTCTCTTTCTTTGTTGTCATCTCGTCTCCTCTTTTTCCATTCTTGTTTGCTCATTAGATCTCGCCCCTTTATTACTCCAAGTTCTAATTCAATTTCTTCTCTCCGATCATTTCTTAGTATGTAATACCTAATTGCATTATCCAATCTTACTCGCACCATTTAAGTCTCACCCTTAGGAAGAGACCATGTGGTTGGATCAGAATGGGCAAAAAGGCCTCACCGCTTTAAGGCTAAGAAAATTCGTCTGCCAGTTGGACTTCCACCAGCCCTTTGCTCCGAGATCTTAGAATAGGGTTTTTGCTTGTACTGCATCCGCCTTTGCTCTATCTTGTTGAAATAGCTTTTGATAAAGGCGATTATTCTTTCAGAGAAGAAGATTAAGCTATCTTTGGATGGTTTTTCCGAGGAGAATCTCGATGAGATCTTAGCGGTATCTGTTTTTTATATGGACTTGAATGATCTTTTGTTTGATCGACTTTGGAGATTTTGCTGACAATCTCTTTTAAATGACTTCGGTTTTTTAGTTCGGGAATCTATATTCAAACAGCCCATGTAGATGTGTGACCCATTTAGTACATCTGTTATAGATGGTAAGTTATCAATAGATTTGTCTCTTGATACAGAAATTGATCTTTTGCTTGATCAATGGCGTAACCATCATTTAATGCCACATCATATTTGATCCAGCTTGTTTTTCTTGTGTGTTGTCTCATGGAGTTACTTTCTGTAATTTCACCAATACCTTTTTGTCTTTGGACAATATTAAGTGGATTTCCATGAAAAGTAGTTTTGTGGTTGGTTTCTTTTCACATCGCAAATTCTCTCTTAGAAGAGATGGTGATGTGGGAGCCTCCAACAACACTAGCAATTTGCGTAACACGAGATTTAATATTTTTCTACCATGATATGTTTAATCAAAGATCATAAAAATAGTTTGAGCTCCAATCGTGGAGCAAGACATCTTATTGCTTATAGCCATTGTTTTGGGAGTTTCAGCGTTGTTGTTTTGTTGTCGTTTTGGTTATTTTCCCATTCCAGCATTTGGTTCTTGGCTTTGTGCTAATTCGTGCTTATAACTGTTAGTGTTTGTTGTCTTTGAAACTGCATGACTTTCGTCAATGAGATTTCTATGATTGGAAATATTTATGTCATTCATGCATATTTGTTTGAATGAAATCTCATTTTCTTATATAACTAATAGTTATCCTAGAGCTGGAAAGAATAGAATTATGTGTTGGATAAATTTTAGTAAAGGACCAGGTTTTTTATGCATTGTTTTTTGTCATGGGTATAAATAAATTACCGTTCCATGTTAAGATAAAATTTATTGCTTTCTTCTGTGTGTGACTTAGGTTTTCGCATTTTTGCGTGACTAACTTCTTTTTTACCAACATGCGACTTGAATTATTTATGTAACACCCCATATTTTTAGGATAGAAATAAAAAAAGGAAAATATTAAAGATTATATTTTCATAATTTGACTCCGAGACATTTACTAATGCGTTCGTGGTGATTTTCTGATTCGTTTTGGTATATGGCATGACCAAAAAAGAGAACATATGCAAAAGATAACATTAAATTAAATAATTCGAAAGTTGTATATATACACACACATATGTAAGTGAAATTTAAACTTAATAATGGTGTATAAAAGGCATAATATAAATCAAAAAAAGTAAAAAGGGAAAATAACCGAACATTTAAATAAAAACATTAAGTACAACATATAATGTTGTGCCTGTACCTAGATGGGACGACCCAAGTTGTGCCTGGGTCGGATCGGGTTCAGATATGTTTTGTGATGTGGTATTGCTGATGTGTGTGGCTCATATTTTAATAGATTAAATCATATGGTTCAGACTTTCTCATAGACCTATAAATAGACTAGAAAGGCCTAGCCAAAATATCATATTTTCTGGGATGCTGCCTAGGATCTAACATTCTCTTTTTTCCCTAAATATTTTAAGAAAATTAGAACATTAATTTTAGGTAATTCTGATTCAAGATTTGAAGATAAAAGAGTAGAAATCTACAAACAGGTGTTCAGAATTCTGATTAGCATGAGGTAAATCCTTAAATTTGGTTTATATAGGTTTCTTTCTCTTTTACTCTTCTTATTAGCAACAGACTTTTGAATATGTGGATATTTTTTATAATAGATTCTGTTAGGTATGCCACAGCACAACAAATCTGGATCAAATTCATGGATTGGGAAGCCGTTAGGTGAGTGGCTCTAAATTATACCATTTTAAATAATGGCATATCTATCGTTTGTATTCCTATTATATTTAGTTTTCTAAACAATTGATAATTGTGGAAATTGATTATTAAACCTATTTAGGATATGTTGAAAGATTACAGTTGTATATAGATCCATTCTATGAACCTGTTAATTGGGTACTTTAAATCAAGTTACAATGAAATTGTAAATAATTACGGTAATTGGGATTACAATATGCTGAGAATATTTCTATTATATAAGCCAGTTTATATTAATCATCTGTCTAGATGGGAAATTACTGTAAATGATGCAATTATGGAATTTACGGTAAACATGAATAACTGCTTAAGAATATTATTATGCCAAAAGTTTTAAATGGAATTACAGTAAAATTTGGAAGAATAGGTATGCCAAATTGGATGGAAAATTTTCAGTAATTGGGAAATTGTAAATAACTGTACTAAGACACAAGGTTAAGTTCAATTAGTAGTAGAAGTCTGCCCGGAACCGCCCAACATATCCAGCATCCACAAGCGGTCAGCTTAATACGAGAGGTCTGGTGCATTAACATACATATATGAATATATGTATACAACAGGAAATAAATAAATGACATTAATTGTAATTAATGGAAATGAATGAATGTTACAACAATATAAGAATTGAAATGAACAGGGAATGATAATAATCTATTATGATAAAGTATGAATGAAAGAGTGGAAGATAATAGGTAGGCTTATCCTAGGGACAAGTGGAAATTATAACATAAGTTATAATAAATGGAAAGAAACTTATTGAAAAACCTTAGTTAAAATAACTTAATAAATAAGTAAATAACAACAAGAGTTTGTATTAAACCAAGTCCTGGTTAATGAAAAAGAATGAAGTAGGCTTATTATTGGTAGACTTATAAAAGAGAATTATGAAGTCTAATAAATGAAATTAATAATAAGCGAAAGACCGCTCAGGCGGAACAAGACTGAATGAAGTAAGAAGACTTATGAAATGGAATAAGTTTTTCTTAATTATATAAATTAAGTAATATGTTAAATAGAAATCTGCTGACTGTGATAGGATTTACTTAATGCCACATTAAGTAGAACATGTTATTATAACCTAAAATTGGACGCTGAATGACAGGGTAATAATGTAAGAAGACTGCAGATTATAGACCTTGAATTACAATCCAGTGAATAACATGTTATAGGCTTATTAATGAACTTAATTGGGCTAAGTTATATCACTGAACTAATGAGCGAGAGGGCTCCATTCCTTAGAGATATAAGGGGCTCGAAAAAAACCTAATAACTTGAAAATAAGATAGAATATGAGTAATCTAGTTAATTGGAAATCTGATAAGATAAGATATGTGCATGATTAAACGATTAGACATAGGGTCTAATAGCACAACAGTGTAATGCGCTTGTACCATTATGCACGTCTGATGGTGAAGAACCCAACGGGGTAGATCATCGAGGTGTCTGGAGGCACGAGAGGAGCACATCCATCTGATTCTTCTGCTTGATATTCTACTTGCTAGCTCTGCGGACTGGAGGAAGCAAGCAGCTTCTAAAGGACTTGGTAGGGTATTCCATGGTGGTCCTCTGTTGCAGTGCATGCTCATGATGTACTTGCAGAAGTTGAATCTGTGCATTACCACCCGATGAGTATTCCTTTACTACAATGGTAGTTTAGTAGTTAAAAGGCTGTGGCGGTGTGGCATTTGGGCGATTCGATGATTTGACTACATATAGGATGGTCAGGACCAAATAAAGGATAGTAATCGTTGGGTACCAGTTATCGGCAGTTAGTGTGACGCGGAAAAACTAGAGTTAAACCTACAAACCATCAATCTTTCACTATCGAGACTTTGGTTGTGGGACACACCAATTTGGATATAAATTGTTTGCTATGGGCGCGTCACTTAGCTCTTGATGTAGTATTTCACTAGTTGAGGGAGGGGTCGAGGCGGGACCATAACCACCTTTGAAATGCAGACCATAGTTTAGATATATGTATTTTAGGCCCCTTTAGTAGAACTATATAGATATGGAAAAGCTCTCGACCGAGTTCCGTGCATTCAGATGCAACCCTATTACGAAACTCGAGGTAAACTAGACATTACATACGTGTGAGGATCCGAATACATGCACGCTGCTCCGAGTGGTGTATCGTAGACGCTAGGGCATTACTCCGTGTTAAGACCGAGATTGGCCGAGAAGTTTTGATATAGAGATATGTACGTCGCTCCGGCGTAGGATAAGAGTTTACATGGAGTAGTTTTATGGAGATCTATACGTCGCTCCAGCGTAGTTTAAGAGTTGTTTACATGGCCTAGTTTTATAGAGATCCGTACGTCGCTCCAGCGTAGGATGAGGGTTGCATACGCTTTTGTGGCGTGACAGCGGAGACCGTGCGAGAAGGGTACCATGGTAAGTACCTTGATATTGGGGGTAGCTACATATATGCTATATTAGGTTAAACTACTGGGCGATAGATGGGTACTGCGTGTGTGGAAAGCCTTGTGTGCTATTAACCCAAACAACCTAATAAATAAGTAACATGACTGAATGCTATATGTAGGATTATTTCAGATTGTGTAATTTAGTCCAGTCACTATAACTTGTGTTCTAACCCCCTCCTCATAACACACACGCAAGTTATATTTTTGGTAGAGGTATGATAGCTTTGGATATTGGTTAGGCAGTATTATTACCATGGTAAGGATGTACTTGATTATATTAAATTTTATTCCATTCCATTGTGAGATGTTTTCTGAGTTCTGATATATTTTATATCTCTGTCTTTTCTGCAGGATACCAGACAAGCCAACTCGAGCTTTGATAGATTGGGATTTGAAATTTGACTGTTACATCTGGTATCAGAGCCTAGGTTCAGGATTCCTGCATAGATAGTGAGTGAACGTATTTGTATTTTTAAAATATAAATATGTTATATATATACACTAAATCCATATGAGAAGCCACTAAATAGGAAGAATGACTTATGAAATGAACTGGGATATCAGTTTTGTACGCTAAAGGAATGATTATGGAAATTTGAGACCCTGTGACACCCCACGTCCGTTAATGTCACTCTTTTTCAAAATGCATTAAGTTTCGTGAAGCGTTATAGGTAAACAGAAACAGAACATCACAAGACAGATATAAAATAATTGCAAAATTTAGAGCTTTATTTTCCAAATAGAAAACATCGTGGTTCAAAACCCAACCACAACGTAAGTATGAAGTACAGAAAACCCATTACATCAAATTAAAATATTTTCCTTGTACTAAAGTCATCAGAATATAGTAATATAAAAGCATAGTCACCAAAAAGAGCCATATCAAAGCGATACATCTGAACAGCTCAGAGAAGAACGAAAGAGAGAATCCTAATCAAGCCCGAGTATTCCCACCCTGAGAACTTAGGGGGGAGAGAGAAAAAGGAAACAAAACGAGTCAGATATAAAATGTGGCGAGTCTAGTTGCTTTTAGCATATAAATAAGTAAAAGCATCATGAGATAAATATAAACTAGATGAGAGAGATAATAGTATCATAAGACAGGCATAAAGACGGAGCAGGATAAACAGAATAAACAAAACAAAATATATTGTGCTTCTCAAGTACTTTTCTCTGCACCAATACTAGTATAACAGGATCCCAACAGAAACAGATGGTAGACTTAGGTGTACTTCAAGTGATGGGTTTTAACCCCAATGATAATAATAGACAGCCCAACAGAAATGATAGGTGTTACCCCCAACAATAATACGGGTCCCTAAACAAGTAGGACTAGATGTACCCTAATTACTACCCAATCGATCAGCTCCATATCCTGTAGATACCCTGTGCAGGTCCCACAGTAGGATGTGTCATTTCCTAAAGTGGCAACCCCTTCCATTTGAGAGGCACAACCATATCTACTGATGTCACAGCGTCTTATTATCCAAAGCACGTGGATTCATGCACGCACATGACTCCGTCAGAATGCGCCGTCAACACCCCCACTCAGATGAACATCTTATAATCAGCTCAGTGAGCGTGCGCTGACCCGTATCTATTTTGGGGTCCCCCTTTTGATACCAAGATGGGTTACTGACTAATACGGGTCCCACACAACAGATGATACAAGCCACCCCCTAGGCTTGCATCCCCACTACTAGGATTTTGACAGGTTAAGCCCAACAGATTAACAAGCCCGCATAACCCTACCATATAAAATAGGTTTAGTTTTTCGAGTTTATCTAACCCTCCACAGATTTAACAGATTTACTTAAACCCCCATTGATTCAAGCTCGTTTACTTAACCCTTACACAATTTTGACAGGTTCATATAAACCCCACATATTTAAACAGGTTAAGTATTACAGGTTATTATCATTTTCCATTCATGTTTGTTTATGTACTAGACTTCTCCATATTAAGTCGAGCACTTGAGGATGCTGGATACGAAGGGTGATTCCGGGAAGACTTCTACCATAAGTCGGACTTAACCTCGTGTCTTAGCACCGTTATGCGTACATTTACGCACTAGACCACTCACATTAGATTAACCTCTTGTGGATGCTGGATTTGTCGGGCGGTTCCAGGCAGACTTCAACTACAAGTGTAATCTAACCTCGTGTCTAAGTGCGGTTATAATTTTTATTTACTTCAAATTTAGGCATGTTCATTCTTAAACAATTTTTCATGTTCTTGAAAGGTTATTCCCCAAATCCCATTCTGATTCATGATACAAGTTATGCCCCAAATTAAAGTTTTAAATCGAGGTATATGTTATGCCCAGATCCCAGTCATGTTTTACAATACAAGTTATTCCCCATTTTATCATTCCCAACCATTCCCAATTTCGTTGTTCTCATATTTCAACGATAGTCCTAGGCTCAAAGGTAGCCAGGCTATATAAAAATAAAAAGGGAAGGAGGGAGAGAAGAGAACAAAAATAAGCGTAATAACAAAATAGGCATATGATGGTAGAAATAGGTATACTAACAGAATAGGCATATAGTGACAAAAATAGGCATAGTAGCAGAATAGGCATATGATGAGATAATTAGGCATAATAACAGAATAGGCATATGAGAACTAAACATTAGGTTAGGTGTACAAGTAGTGGCAGATCTGTTTAGTTATGATTCAGTTTATTAACATGCACAGTTTTAGATCCAAACTTATAAACATGTCAGGATCACTTATTAAATGTTTATATCTAAAAGCAACATAAACTCAGAGGGACTGGATCTAATGAACAGAGAATTGATTGTTAATGTTGTAGCAGAGATTCTTAAATACATATAAGTTGTTGTTGCAGAAGAACATGCTAATTCAATATGAGTTGGGGCAGCTCCCCGTTGTCTCCATTGTTTTTTATGAATAAAATAATAGAAATGAGGTCCTATTTATAGCCTATTGTCAATGAATCTGGTCAAGAAACAAGTCTCGGTTCAAAGAAGAGATCTGCCCCAAATCTTGGTGGGGTTGACCCCGAGGTCGACCCTAGGGTCAATACCCCCTTGTTGGGGTCGACACCCATGGGGCATGGGGTCAACCCACAATGGGCCGATCTCCTTCCCTTTCCCGCTCTTCGAGTTTGATTTTCTGGACTTGATTTTTTATATATTTTTTACTTATGTGTATACAAAGTTCCAACCTTAATATCTTCTTCATACGATGTCCGTTTTACACAAACTCCGAGTCTATCTTAAGAAGAATAACGAGATGAACGCAATGGCGCAGTCATATGTGCATGATATAGTATATTATATCCATTTGTGAAGTAATTACGAAACTCCCTTCGACTCCATGTCCGAATAGAATAAAGCGGTAATAAGTTCTAAAAAATCAATTGATTAACTCATGGTAAAATCCCTCCACGATGCATTTTATTCCAATTATAATTCCTAATATTTAATTAATTATTCCATAGTTTATCATTATAGAGTTCTTTAAAATTATGGGGTGTTACCTTCTCCCCTACTTAAAGGATTTCCTCCACGAAATCATCTCTGAATAGAATAAAGCGGTAATAAGTTCTAAAAAATCAATTGATTAATTCATGGTAAAATCCCTCCGCGATGCATTTTATTCCTATTATATTTCCTAATATTTAATTAAGTATTCTTTAGTTTATCATTATAGTGTTCTTTAAAATTATGGGGTGTTGCCTTCTCCCCTACTTAAAGGATTTCCTCCTCGAAATCTCTGAATAGAATAAAGCAATAATAAGTTCTAAAAAATCATTGATTAATTCATGGTAAAATACCTCCACGATGCATTTTATTCCAATTATATTTCCTAATATTTAATTAAGTATTTTTTAGTTTATCATTATGGTGTTCTTTAAAATTATGGGATGTTACCTTCTCCCCTACTTAAAGGATTTCCTCCTCGAAATCTCTAAGTTAAGAAGAATGTATATCCTACCATCCATTATCCATCTACTCATCCACCAATCACAGGCATCCATCATCCTTAAAAGATTTCTAATGCTTATATGAACATATGCGATAGTGTTCGTATATGACCCTATGCTAATGCGAAAGATCAGGTGGTCTACTGATTCAGTTGACCTCTTTAATGAAGTGTATGTTAGTGCTGTGAATTCAAGATGTATGCAAATAATCCTAATATATCATGTAAATCTATACGCGTGCACAATCATTCATCCAAATGCAACATCCATATGATGATACACCCATTTCCATCCATAAAGTAATAAAAATGCACACACATCCATATGCAGTACGAGAGTGATTGAGCCGATCCAGAGCATTGTGTGCGTGTGTGTATGCATCCATGAGCAACCACTAGCGAACACTTACATCCTTCAAACATAACATGTCTCAAACACATGTTTGCATCCATTGGTCCCCAACCTAAAGGTCAAAGATTTGATTGATAGGATATACTTAAATGAGAGAAGCAAGTACGAATAAAAGCTTTGGAAAAAGAAGTTAAGAACATACCCTTGAAAAGAAAAGGGTACGAAGCACAAGTCTTGTCTTCAATCTCCCAAGTCGCATCCTCGTGGTTATCTCGCCACTGAACTTTCATCAACTTGACCTCTTGGTTGCGTAGCTTTTTAACTCTAATCCAAGAATACAGGTAGGAACTCGTCTAGTTGTAACTACCTGCATTTTACGTATCAAAAGAACGTGAAATATTTTTATTTTATTCCCTGAGGTTTGGATCATTCTCATCTTTTGATGTGTTGCTTATGGGGATGTGAGACATATCCCTAATTTTTACCAATCTTTTTTGTGACCATTTTGCCCCTGTCAGTCTTGTACAAGACATAACTTTTGACTCAGGTCGAATTAGAAGGTGAGACCTGTGCCGTTGGAAAGGAATTGATGGTTGCCTTTTCGTAGAGTGGCTACAATAAAGATTTGCATCAACGGTTTGGGAGAAATCGTTATTTTAAGGTTTTTAAGTTGGCTGTCCAGGTTTTGGGAGTCTATTGGGCTGATTTGGGGAAGGCCCATTAGTGGGCTATTTGAAAGGTATAAATAGGGGGTAAGAGATATGGTAAATGGTGTTAGTTTTCTATTATCTCGTTTGGTGCCTTGTGCTCCTCCTTCCTATAACACCTTTCCACTATTAAAAATCATAATCCAAGGAGGAAAATTGAAGATCTATACCATTAGATGCTAAATCTACATCAATTGAGGCAAGGATTCATCCGATCAAGGTGTTTGGTGCGAGATGCTTGCTGTCCAGATTCACATTTCTATCATTTTAGCTTGGTTTGGAGAAACAGTGAGTGGTTTACATCTCTCACATGAATGCAATGAAGTATATGAGTGTTTGTGCATGTTTCTCATCAGGTTCAAGTGTTTTTCCATAGATCTATGCCATATTAAGTTCCTTTTCATAGAGATCACCCTATAATCTGATTTAGCAAGTTTAGATCGGTAATTTCTATAACATTTCATAAGAATGTGCATGTTAGATCCATGATTTTGCTCATATGTACATATATGGCGATTTTGGTGAATTTTACATGTTTGTTGATGGAACTGTCATAATGGTGTTATTGGTGATTTCATATCATGCTTGTGATCATATTGAATGTATTGGATGAGCTGGTTTCGTCGAACGAATCGTTTTGGAGAAGTTTTGGTCGAAATTGGAGTTGCATTGGAGAATGTAGGTTTTGGGTCGAACATGGAGGGTCGGACATGGTGGAACGAACATGGAGGGTCGGTCGAACCATGGGGGAGGTTTTCTTCGAGGAAAAGAAATGGACTGGGTCGGTCAGCTGTTGTGGGTCGGTTCGGTCTACCAGGGTCAAATAGGTTGGGTCGAGCATAGTAGTCTGGTCGGTCATGTTGTGATAAGCAGAGTGGTCTGGTCGGTCTTGTTGGGTCGAGCAGAGTCTGGGTCGGTCGCACATGTCGGGGTCGGTCGTACCAAGGGAGTTGGTCGCACAGGATCATTTTCTAAAAAAGTACATTTTTAGGGTACGTCCCAGGTTGGAAGAAAGAGCTTAAAAAAAATTTCGGGGGCAACCCCCGAGCCCTACTTAAACCACAGCACAGTGATGTAACTTGATTCGGTGATGATGTAAATTCGAAGTAATTTCAATTTGGAAGGTTCGAATTGTTGAAAGGGGCTCATTGATCATTGTAGAACAGCGAATGAGGTAACAACTCAAATGTCGTGAGTTGGTGGATAATGGTTGCTCGAGAAGGTTGCTTGGGCTATAAAAAATCGTCAAGTTGGATGACTAGAGATGAGAAGGCTGAGAGATTATCGTCATTGTAAGTTCTAGTAGGCTCAAAGCAGGATTACGATGGGGGCGCCCGAAAGACCGATTGCAGGTCGAGTACTTTGGGTATCGTTGAAAGGCCTAGTTGTCAAGGTTGGATGGAAATACATATCGTTGAAAGGCGTGCTAGAAATGGGGTTACCATTAGCCCTTGATGTGAGGCAAGGTTGGCCATCATATGATTTACGATTGTTTCAAAGCAGGATTGACGGTGACAGCCAGAGTCAGTCATGGATGATTGGTTGTTCTGTCTGTACCGTCTCATGTAGGTTGTCCAATGTCGAAATCAAAGTTCCTTGAGTGCATGTTTGATGTTGGTTTAGGCCTCTGGGGCATGTGCTTGAGGGATGTTGAATTCGATTAGGATGGTTTACATGAGATACATATAATGTGGATGTTATGAGTGCTTTGCCATGATTGAATGGGTGTTCTAGCTTCCATGGATGAATGGTTGAATTGGTTATCATAAAGGCTATCACTGTCCGATGTGGGGAAGACAGGAGTTGAGTTCTTCTCTGGTGTTTAGTAGATTGGTTTGTTAATCTACCTATTCTCATATACTTTATTTTTGAAGTTTGTTAGTTGTTTTATCGCTACTAAGACTGTTGTCCGACTCAAGGTTTTATGTCTCCTCTTATTATCTTGGGTTGTTCATCCGGTTGTGGATAGGCAGACTAAGTAGCAGGTTACAGGTGATTAATGAGGACGATGCTGTTGTGCGTAGGCAAGCAGGAGGCTGGCGTACCAGTTTTATTAGTATCTAGTATCTTTGTTTACGCTGTTTGAGTGCTCTATGAGGGTTGTAGTGAGGCCTTATGTACAATCTTTGGTATAAGTTGGATAATCTTTCAGGATGTTGAGAAAGTTTCAAAAGTTTGTTATATGATGTTTCACCACTATTTCCTGTTGTATATGTACTATTATATTTTATCCTTGCGCTGTGAGTTTTATGACAGGTTCCGATGTTGTTTGCCTACTCTGATGATCGGCATAGCTGCCTGGCACACCTTTTAGCGCATTATTCATGTTGTTTAGTGCAAGGGTTATGGGCGATCGTCGCATTTGGTATCAGAGCTATGGTCAACGATTTAGGCCAAAGTTCGAAGACGTAATCACATATGAGAGACGTACTTGTAGATTTCAGTTGGATGTATACTATATGATACTATATAGAATAGTAGTGTTTGTACTTCTTTAGCAGTTTATCTTGTAGATGGCTAATCATCCTAATTTGCAGATTTAGAATGAGTCGACGTTAAACGTGACATTCTGCTAGGGAAGAAGCTGTGCCTGGAGCGGGCAATGGCGGCGCACCTTATTACCCGACCATGTTTGAAGCTATGATAGAAACATGCCTTCGAAGGAACCCCGCTCCAGTGGCAGCTATGGTTGATGTTGGAGTCCAAGTGCCTAGAGCTGTGGAATTTGCAAACCTATGCAAAGAATTTACATCATTGGGAAGGAACAGTTCAAGGGAACCAAACTAGTAGAAGAGGTTCAAAGGTGGTTAGACACTTGTGTTCGGATCTTCAAGGACTTGGGCATTGATGATGCAACAAAGAGGAAGCTTGCATCAAGGCAGTAAGAGGGCAGAGCAATAGACTGGTGGAACTCTGTCACACTTGAGACCCCTGAAGAGGATATTTCATGGGAGATTTTCCAAGTTAAGTTTGAAGCGAAGTTTATCTCCACTGTGCAAAAGTCAATTCTATTCAATAGATTCATGGAGCTTAAGCAGAATGGCCGACCAGTTCTTGACTATATTTCTGACTTCGAGGCTTTGTCGAAGTATGCTCATTCATATGTGGATACTCCTTATCAAAAGAATGAGAAGTTTGTCTTGGGATTGAATGAATATCTTGGGAATCATCTTATGGATCATCTCGATGATAACTTTGAAAAGATTGGCGAGAAGGTTTTAAGGCATGAAAGTCTGTTTCCTAAGAAGATGTCTGTTGTTGCACCTAAGGAAGAACAGAAGCCATAGCAGTGTGGTAATAATAAGAAGAGGAAGAAGCAACAACAGAATGGGAAGAATGGCCAAAAGATGCCAAATGGTGACGTGGTTTGCTTTAATTACCAACAGAAGGGTCATTACTCGAATGAGTGCAAGAATTCCAAAGCTGGGAAGAAGTGCTTCAAGTGTGGAAAGCCTGGGCATGAGATGAAATATTGTCCAGAATCAGCTAAGGGCAAGCAGGTTGTGAAAGCATATGCTTTGGAAGCCGTGCCACCTTCTTTAGAGCTCCTACTATAGAGGAGAAGGGAAAGGGTATCGTGGTGCAAGGTACTCTTTCTGTTAATGGTGTTTCAATTTGGGTGTTTTTTGATACTGGAGCATCATATTCATTCATTTACAATGAGCTTGTGTGCCGCTTGGGTTTGGAACCCGAGATTTGTGATAAACCATTGATCATGACAAATCCAGTTGGAGGTTCGTCCAGTTTGTGCATTATTTGTCGTGGTCTAGTGTTGTCGAGTCATGGTTGCTCTTTTGTATGTGATTGCTTTGTTCTTAACTTCGCTTGGTTTGGGATAATCTTGGGCATGGATTGGCTCAAGAGGTATGCGACAATAGTGAATTGCGAGAAGCTAGAGGTGAGTGTCGGGGATGTAGAAGGGTGAAAGTGTTGATTAGATGTAAGCGCGAAGAGGGTGTCTTCGTGAGCTATCTATATTCACTTGGGATTCCACAAGAAGACTTTTCATCTGTGATGATCGCTAATGAGTATGAGGATGTCTTTAATAGGGTCAAAGAGTTGTCGCCGCATCGTGAGATCGAGTTTAGCATCGATTTGGTCGAGGGTGCTAGACCAATCGTTATGCCTCTTAGGCAGATGATGCCTAAGGAACAACGAGAGTTGGAGGTGCAAGTTAGAGACCTTTTGGAAAAAGGATTCATTCGGAGGAGTGTATCTAAATGGGGTGCACTGGTAGTATATGCAACCAAGGCGGATGGCTCGTTAAGACTGTGTATGGACTACCGTGAGCTGAATAAAGTGACAAAAAAGAACAAGTATTCGTTGCCAAGGATAGATGGTTGTTCGATCAGTTTCACGAAGCCAAAGTGTTTTCTCAGATGTATTTGGCAATGGGGTTTCACCAGTTGAGGGTGGCTAAGGATAATGTGCCAAATACTTCTTTTAGGACACCATCTGGTTTCTTCGAATGGTTGGTGATGCCATTCGGGTTGACCAATGTGCTAGCGTATTTTGTAGATCTTATGAATAGGGTTTTCAGAGATCTGTTGAACAAGTTCGTGCTTGTGTTCGTGGATGACATTCTGGCTTTACTCTCGGAAAGAGGAAGAGCACAAGACACACTTGAGGGTAGTGTTGGAAATCCTATGAAAGCATCAGCTAAGAGCTAAGTTTTTGAAGTGTCACTTTTGGAAGAGTGAAGTGAGGTTCTTAGCTCACGTTGTTTATGGAAATAAGATAGCAGTTGACATCGCTAAAGTGGCAGCAATCCAGGACTAGGATAGGCCTAAGAATGCGACGGATGTTCGAAGTTTCCTCGGGTTGGCCAGTTATTACCGACGGTTTATCAAGGATTTCTTCAAGGTAGCTGCATCGCCGACAAGATTGACGAAGAAGAACCAAGTGTTCACATGGGATGCAAAACGTGAACAAGCTTTCGGGATCCTAAAATCGAGACTAACGAGTGCTCCTGTATTGACCATTCCAAGTGGGAATGAAGGGATGGTTATGTATACCGATGCATGTGGTACTAGACTCGGAGCGGTACTGATGCAGAAGGATAAGGTTGTGGCTTACGCAAGTCGACAGCTAAAGCTGCATGAGAAGAATTACCCAACTCATGATTTGGAGTTGGCGGCGATTGTCTTTGCTCTGAAGATGTGTAGATATTACATATTGGGAGTTCGATTCGAGTTGTTTACGGATCACTAGTCGTTGAAGTATCTTTTATCCCAAAAGGATTTGAATCTTCGGCAGCAATGATGGTTAGAGTTTCTAGCATCATACGATTTTGGTACATCCTATACTCCTGGCAAAGTTAATGCACTTGGAAATGCGTTGAGTCAAAAACATGCAAGTTTGGGAGCAATGTTTTTAGAATGGAAGAGCCTCGAGTATTTGGCAAGATTCGATTTCAGGCCAAGGTGTGAATTGGAACCTGAAATGTTGGCAAGCTTATCGATAAGACCTACCCTTATCGAAAGAATTGGAGAAAGACAAAAGAGTGATGCAAAGCTTGTCGAGTTTGTCCAGAAGCTGAAACCATAAAATAAAGAGTTCGAAGTTGATCGTGAAGGTTGGCTTCAAAAGAAAGTGCGACTGGTTGTTCCCCATATTGAAGGATTGAGAGATGTGGTTCTGAGAGAATGTAAACACTCGAAGTTGACGATTCATCCTGGTGATAATAAGATGTATCAAGACATGAAGCGAGTCTAATACTGGGAGGGGATGAAGCGAGATATTGGAAAGTTCATTTCCAAATGCATGAGCTGTCAGTTGGTGAAAGCTAAACAGAAAAAGCCGAGTAGTTTGCTTCAGCCACTGGAGGTTCCTACATGGAAGTGGGAGCAAATATCGATGGATTACCTAGAACTAGGGAAGGGAATGAAGGGATTTGGGTCATCATAGATCGTTTGACCAAAAGTGCAAGGTTCATTCCTGTCAAATCGACTAGGACGGCGTCAAAATTGGCTGAGCTTTATGTGAAATGGATAGTTCGATTCCATGGTGTCCCAAAGAGTGTAGTGATTGACCGAGATTCATTATTTATGAGTGGATTTTTGAGAAGTTTGCAAGAAGCTTTGGGAACCGAGTTATGTTTGAGTATGGATTATCATCCCCAAACTGATGGTCAGACCGACAGAGTCAATCGAGTTTTGGAAGATCTCTTAAGAGCTTGTGTGTTGGATTTTGGAGGATCATGGAAGGACCATCTACATCTAGTTAAGTTTGCATATAAAAACAACTACCAGTCTAGCATTGGGATGGCACCATATGAGGCGTTGTATGGAAGACCGTGCAATTCTTCAACTTGTTTGTTAGAAACTGGAGATAAGTTGGTACTTGGGCCAGAGATGATTAGAGAGACCTTTGATTGTATCGAGATCGTTCGGCAACGAATGAAGACAGCCCAAGATTGTCAGAAGAGTTACACCGCGTCGTAAGGACCTGGAATTCGACGTAATTGATATGGTTTTCGTGAAGATTTCACCATTGAAGAATGTGGTTCGATTCGGAAGTAAAGGAAAGTTAGCTCCAAGGTTCGTTGGACCATTTCCGATAGTCGAGCGAATTGGAAAGCTCGCATATAGATTGGAGTTACCCAAGAAGATGTCGAGTGTGCATAATGTGTTCCATGTGTCATTTCTACGGAAGTTTGTGCATGATTCGAATGTGGTGGTACCTCCAGAGAAGTACGAAGACCTTAAAGTGGAGACCATAGTTACGAGACCTCGTAAGCCACTTCGTATTGTAGGGAATGACACAAAACAGCTTAGGAGGAAGACGGTTAAGCTAGTCGAGGTACAATGGGCTGAAGATGGCGATGATTGTACATGGGAGATGGAAGAGAGTATGAAGGCGACTCATCCAGAACTCTTCGTTGGTAGGACCTTTTGATCTTATCATCGCTATATCATTGTATCTCGTTGCTGTTTGATATAATTTTGTGTGTTAGGCTAAGGATATGGATGCATGGCTTAATGGTTGCTAGTTTGGATGATAGAATTGGCTTTTCACGGATGATAGGCATGCAGATTGTTGTAGTTGCTTGTGTTTGCTTGGAATTTCGGGGGTGAAATTCTTAAGGGGGGAAAATGTAACAACCCACATTTTACGTATTGGAAGATCACAAAATATTTTTATTTATATCCTGAGTGTTGGATCATTCTCATCTTTTGATATGTTGCTTATGGGGATGTGAGACATGTCCATAATTTTTACCAATTTTGTTTGTGACCATTTTGCCGCTGTCAGTCTTGTACAGGGCATAACTTTTGACTCGGGTCGAATTAGAGGGTGAGACCTATGCCGTTGGAAAGGAATTAGTGATTTCCTTTCCGTAGTGGTTACATTAAAGATTTGGCTCAGCAGTTTGGGAGAAATCGTTGTTTTAAGGTTTTTAAGTTGGTTGTCTAGGTTATGGGAGTCTATTGGGCTGATTTAGGGAAGGCCCATTAGTGGGCAATTGGAAAGGTATAAATAGGGGGTAAGGGAGATGAGAAATGGTTTAAGTTTTCCATTCTCTCATTTGGTGCCTTGTGCTCCTCCTTCCTATAACACTTTCCACCATTTAAAATCATAATCCAAGGAGGTAAATTGAAGATATATACCATTGGAGGCTAGATCTACATCAATTGAGCCAAGGATTCATCAGATCAAGGTGTTTGGTGCGAGATGCTTGCTGTTCGGATTCACAGTTCTATCATTTTAGCTTGGTTTGGAGAATATATGAGTGATTTACATTTCTCACATGAATGCAATAAAATATATGAGTGTGTGTGCATGTTTCTCATCAAATTCAAGTGTTTTTCCATAGATCTATACCATATTAAGTTCATTTTCATAGAGATCGCCCTATACTCTGATCTAGCAAGTTTAGATAGGCAATTTCTATAACATTTCATATGAATGTGCAAGTTAGATCCTTGATTTTGCTCATATGTACATTTATGGTGATTTTGGTGAATTTTACATGTTTGTTGATGGAATTGTCATATTGGTGTTATTGTTGATTTCATATCATGCTTGTGATCATATTGGATGTATTGGATGAGCTGGTTTCGTCGAACGAATCGTTTTAGCGAAATTTTGTTCGAAATTGGAGTTGCATTGGAGAATGCAGGTTTTGGGTCGAACTTGGAGGGTCGGACATGGTGGATCGAACATGGAGGGTCGGTCGAACCATGGGGGAGGTTTTATTGGAGGAAAAGAAATGGACTGGGTCAGTCAGCTGCTGTGGGTTGGTCAGTTGCTGTGGGTCGGTTCGGTCTACTAGGGTCGAACAGGTTAGGTCGAGCAGAGTGGTCTGGTTGATCATGTTGAGACGAGCAGAGTGGTCTGATCGGTCATGTTGGGTAGAGCAGAGCCTGGGTCGGTCGTACATGTTAGGGTCGGTCGTACCAGGGGGCCGGTCGCACAGGGTCATTTTCTGAAAAAGTACATATTTCGGATATGACCCGGGTTGGAAGAAAAGAGCTTGAAAAAAAAAACGGGGGCGACCCCCCGAACCCTACTCAAGCCGCAGCGCAGCGGTGTAACTTGGCTTGGTGATGATGTAACTTCGAAATAAGTTCAACTTGGAAGGTTCGAAGTTTTGAGAGGTGTTCGTTGATCTGTGTAGAACAACGAATGAGGTGACAACTCAAAGGTCGTGAGTTAGTGGATAATGGTTGCTCGAGAAGGTTGCTTGGGCTATGAAAAGTCATCAAGTTGGATGACTAGAGATGAGAAGGCTGAGAGATTATCGTTGTCGCAAGTTCTAGTAGGCTCAAAGAAGGAGTATGATGGGGGCACCGAAAAGATCGGTAATAGGTCAAGTACTCTGGGTACCGTTGAAAGGCCTAGTTGTCAAGGTTGGACATACATACGTATCGTTGAAAGGCGTATGGAATTTATGCTAGAACTGGGGTTACCATCAGCCCTTGACATGAGGCAAGGTTGGTCGTCATACGATTAACGATGGTTCCAAAGCAGGATTGTCGGTAATAGCCGGAGTCAGTCATCGAAGATTGGTTGTTCTATCTGTACCGTCTCATGTAGGTTGTCCAATGTCGAAATAGATGTTCCTTGAGTGCATGTCTGATATTGGTTTAGGCCTCTGGGGCGTGTGCTTGAGGGATGTTGAATTCGATTAGGATGGTTTACATGAGATACATATAATCTGGATGTTATGAGTGCTTTGCCATGGTTGAATGGGTGTTCTGGTTTCCATGGATGAATGGTTGAATTGGTCATCGTAAAGGCTATCACTGTCCGATGTGGGAAAGACGGGAGTAGAGTTCTTCTCTAGTGTTTGGTAGATTGGTTTGTTAATCTAGCTATTCTCATATACTTTATTTTTGAAGTTTGTTAGCTGTTTTATCGCTCACTAAGACTGTTGTCTGACTCAAGGTTTTATGTCTCCTCCTATTACATTAGTTTGTTCATCCGGTTGTGGATGGGCAGACTAAGTAGCAGGTTATAGGTGATTAGTGAGGACGATGCTGCTGTGCAGAGGCGAGCAGGAGGCTGGCATACCAGTTTATTACTATCTAGTATCTCTCTTTCCGCTGTTTGAGTGCTCTATGAGGGTTGTAGTGAGACCTTACGTACGAACCTTGGTATCAGTTGGATAATCTTTCTGGATGTTGAGCAAGTTTCAAAAGTTTGTTATATGGAGCTTTACCACTATTACCTATTGTATATGTTCTATTATATTTTATCCTTGCGCTGTGAGTTTTACGACAGGTTCCGATGTTGTTTACCTACTCTGATCATCGTCCATAGCTGCTTGGCACACCTTTCAGCGCATTATTCCTCTTGTTTAGTGTAGGGTTATGGGCGGTCGTCACACTAATTGTCGCTTCCCGTTCCACCTCTACTTCCTCAAGCATACTCGTCTCAACTACTTATGTGGTATCATGCAGCCACTTCTGTAAATGAGAACGTGGAAAACATCATGAAAACCCGCTAATCTTTCTGGTAACTTCGCCCTATAAGCCATTTGGCCAATTCTTTCTGTTATGGGAAATGGCCCTACAAACCAAGGTGCCAATTCCCTAAAGATCCAATGCGAACCACATTCCTCATAGGTGATACCTTGATGAAAACCATGTCTTCCATCTCAAACTTAATATCATTCCTTCTCTTATCTGCGTAAGACTTCTACCTGTCCTGAGCTGTCTTCATGCGTCTGCGGATAAGATCCACCTTCTTTGAAGTTTCTCTAATCATCTCAGGTCCAAGTAGACGCCTGTCTGTAGAATCCCACCAAAAAGTTGGTGATCTACAAGGTCGTCCATACAATGCCTCGAAGGGTGGCATGCCAATACTAGCTTGATAACTGTATTTGTAGGCGAACTCTTCCAATGGAATATGATCTTCCCAAGTCCCTCCGAATTCTAGGATACACAGCCTTAGAAGATCCTCAAGAACTCTATTCACCCTTTCCATCTGCTCATCGGTCTGAGGGTGATAAGCAGTGTTCAAACACAACTGTGTATCTAATGCCTCCTGTAAGCTCCTCCAAAACTCACTGATGAATATTGGGTCACGATCACTCACTATATTGGAGGGTACTCCATGTAGACAGACTATCTTATGAAGATAAACTACTGCCAACCATGTTGTCGTTCTCTTACTCTTAATAGGAATGAAATGAGCGCTCTTAGAAACCCTGTCAACTATAACCCAAATACTAGTGTTGCCTTTCCTCGATCTACGCAAACCATCAATGAAATCCATTGAGACGCTCTCCTACTTTCACTATAGGACCTCCAAAGGATGATGTAAACCACCGAGCTTCTTTTTCTCAGCTTTGACTTGTTGGCAAGTCAAACATCGAGAAATAAACTCCGCTACATCTTTCTTCATCCCAGCCCAAAAGAAAACCCTCTTCATATCTCTATACATCTTATCACCTCCTGGATGGATAGTCATCCTAGGATGATGGGCTTCCTCAAGGATTGTCTTCAACATAATCCTAACTCGAGGAACACAAAGCGTTCCATCTCGTCGCAACCACCCTCTGTCATCCGTGGAATTTCTACTAAGGTGACTAGAAGTCTCCCCTCTACTGAGCCTATCCAAGATGTCTGCTATCTTTGGGTTCTTTCTCTGCAAAGTTCCTATCGGATCCATAAGAGTATGTCGCACATCTAAGGATGCCAACAAACCGGTTATAAGATCCGTAGATGGCCTAAAATCAAAGGTCGATATATATACTCCAAGCTCCGCCTCTCTACAAATAGTGGACTCAAAGTCATCCTCTGCCTACTCAATGCATCCACCACCACATTACCCTTGCCAGGTGTATAAGCAATCTCAAAGTCATGGGACGCTAGGAACTCCATCCATTTTTGTTGCCTCAAATTGAGATCCTTCTGCAAGAACAAATACTTGAGAAATTTATTATCGGTTTACAACTCGATTTCTCTCCAAGTAGATAATGGAACAAAGTCTTAAGCGTGAATACAATGGAAGCCAACTCTAAGTCAAAGGGTAGGGTAGTTCTTCTTATGAACTCTCAGCTGTCTACCTCCATAACATACTACCCTTCCCTTTTGCATCAAAACAACACCAAGCCCTGTACCACACGCATCAGTATATAATGTGAACACTTTTTTCCCATCAGGCAAAGTTAACACTGGGGTTGTTGGCAGAGCCCTCTTCAATTGCCGAGAAGCATCCTCACAGTCTATATCCCAAGAAAATGTTAGATTCTTCTTCGTCGGTTTGGTAAGTGGGGACGATATCTTTGCGATGTCCTTAATGAACTTCTTATAATAGCCTGCTTAACCAAGAAAACTCATCACCTCTGTTGCATTCTTTGAAACATGCCAATCTTGAACCGCAACTACTTTTGCAGGATCCACTGCTATCCCATCCTCAGAGACCACATGCCCTAGAGATCTTATTTCCTTTCTCCAAAAATGACATTTGGGGAATTTTGCCATAAGTTGATGCACTCAGAGAGTCTTAAAAACCGCCCTTAAATGTAGAGCATGCTCTTTCTCACTCTTCGAGAAAATCAAGATGTCATCAACAAAGACCACAACGAATTTATTTAGAAACTCCTGAAACACCCTACTCATCAGATCCACAAAATAGGCGGGTGCATTCGTCAACCCAAAAGGCATGACGTGCCACTCTAAGAAGCCATCTGAAGTTCTAAAAGTAGTCTTGTCTATAATGTCCTTGGCCACCCTCAACTGATGAGACCCTGTGGCCAAGTCTAACTGGGAGAAAACAGATGCACCAACAAGATGGTTAAAAAGATCGTCTATCCTTGGAAGTGGGTGCCTATTTTTCTTAGTAAGCTTATTCAACTCCATGTAATCCACACATAAGCGAAGCGAACCATCCACCTTAGTGGTGAATACTACTGGAGCACCCCATTCATATATGCTTTGCCTAATAAATCCTTTCTCAAGTTGCTTCTCTACTTGCTCGCTAGCTCCCTTCTTTCTCTCAGATCCATATGGCGCACAGGCAATGCAGCCGGCTTTGCATTGTCCACCAAGTATATCCGGAAATCAAACTCGCACCTTGGAGGTAAGCCCCAAATTTCCTCAAAAACATCAGGATACTCACGGGCTACTGGTACAGATCGTAGATCATCGATAGATGCATCAAGCGACTCTAGGAAACTAAGCATGACAGACTCCTTAGGGTCATAAGAAAACGCGAGGGTCCTACCATAGCAAGTCAAAAGTCAAACAACCCTCCTCTCACAGTCCCGAATGGCACCATACATGGCTAGCCAATCCATCCCTGGAATCAAAACATAGCCCATGAAACCAAGCACGTATGTGTCACACTCAAACTTGATGCCCAACACATATATTCTCAAACCCTGACAAATCATAGATAGATGAGCCATACACCTAATGGGGTTTGAGACAACAACGACATCCAAAACCATACTAGTACTAAGGTGCAGAGACTCAACCACAAAATCAGACATAAAAGAATGTGAAGTTCCAGAATCAAAAAGAGTTCTAACTGGATGATCGAAAAGAGAAATCAAACCTTTAACAAAAACTTTCCTACCGCTATTCGGTACACCGACTATGAGAGCATGCACCTACCCTCTAGAAGATCCAGCCTTTTGGCTCTGTCATTGCTTCTTCGGGCAGTCCTTAATAAGTTGTCTGACCTCTCCACACTAGAAACAAGCATTCTTCGTTTTTCTGTAATCTTTGATCAAATGACCTACGCGTCCACAGCTATGACATTTCCTATTTTCTCGGGTTTTGTCGTTCTTTCCGCCCTTCTTTTGTTGTTGTTGTTCTATCTTGGGACATACTTTCTTGTTTTTTGTTTCATCAATCTTAGGTTCTTTCTTTTAACCTTTATCTTCTTCGTGCATCAGTGCTATATCAACGAGTTTCTCGAAAGTTTCCCCCATCAGAATATGAGACATAGCCAACCCTTGAAAGGGTTCATTTAACCCTCTTGCAAACCTAAGAGCTTTCTAGTGCGAGGTATTTACAAACTCCAAACCAAAACTCGCAAATTAATTGAACTTATTGACATACTCTTTGACAGACATGCCTCCTTGCTTAAGTGCCGAAAACCTTTCCATTTGCATACTTTGCTGGGCTTGAGAAAGAAACGTCATCTTGAATCTCTGTCGGAAATCATCACAAGTCTCAACTGAATGCTCTGCTTGTGTTACTTCCCACCAGAATGAAGCCTCATCTTTCAGCTGCCAAACAACCAACTGAATCTTCCTATAGTCATCAACCTCAAAAATCGTAAACAAATCCTCTGTCTCTTTAAGCTAATTCCTTGCTTCTACAAAAGTCTAGTTCCTTGGAATGGCTTTCCTCTCATAGCACAGAATTCCTTGAAAATCTTAGAGAAATTATTTGCTCATGGAGGAGGAAAAGGAATAGCGGCTGCAGCTAGGGAAAGGGCTTTTGGTTGGCCTCTGGCAGGAGTCGCCGCCTCAAGATACCTATGGAACGAAGCCGGTATCGTAACACCCTCGGGAAGAATTGGTTCCCCAGACATGCTGAAAGGAAAAGGAAAAAGGGATTCAAAAGGAAAGTCAAAAGATATTTCATATGGCTTTGGGGAATATGTTTTTCAAAAATAGACTTTTCTTTTCAAAATGCTTTATTTTAAGACCTTTTGAAAGCAATTTTCAAAACCTTTTATCTGATCTGGAAACCTTCAACTCTGATACCAAACGTAACACCCTACGTCCGTTAATGTCATTCTTTAACAGAATGCATTAAGTTTCATAAAGCGTTATAGGTAAACAGAAACAGAACATCACAAGACAAATACTAAATAACAGTGGAATTTAAAACTTTGTTTTCCAAATAGAAAACATCGTGGTCCAAAACCCAATTACAACATAAGTTTGAAGTACAGAAAACCCATTACATCAAATTAAAATATCTGCCTTGTGCTAAAATCATCAGAGTAAAGCATAGTCCCCCAAAGAAGCCATATTAGAGTAGACAGGTAATCAAAGCGGTTCATCTAAGAAGCTCCAAGCAGAACGAAAAAGAGAATCCTAATCAAGCCTGAGTATTCCCACCCTGAGAACCTTGGGGGGGAGGGGAAAAGGAAGAGCGAGAAGGAAACAGAATGGGTTAGACATAAAGTCTGGCGAGTCCAGTTAATTTTAGCATATAAATAAGTAAAAGCATCATGATAAGCATATAAACTAGATGAGAGAGATAACAGTATCATAAGACGGGTATAAAGACTTCGCAGGATAAACAGAATAAACAGAACAGAATACATTATGCTTCTCAAGTACTTTTCTCTACACCAATACTAGTATAATAGAAATAGAATGACCCAATAGAAACAGATGGTAGACTTGATTATACTTCTTGTGACGGGTTTTACCCCCAGCAATAATAACAGGCAGCCCAATAGAAATGACAAGTGTTACCCCTAACGATAATAATGGGCCCTAAACAAGTAGGTTTAGATGTACCCTAATTACTACCCAATCGATCGGCTTCCTATCCTGTAGATACCCTATGCCGGCCCCATAGTAGGATGTATCATTTCCTAAGTGGCAGCCCCTTTTTTTGAGAGGCACAACCAAATCTACTGATGTCACAACGTCTTATTATCCCAAGAAAGCGGATTCATGCATGCATATGACTCCGTCAGAATGCGTTGTCAACACCGCCACTCAGATAATCCTCTTATAATCAACTCAGTAAGCGTGCTCTGACCCCTACCTAGTTCTGGGTCCCTCTTTTGATACCAAGATGGGTTACTGACTAATATGTGTCCCACATTTCAGATGATATAAGCCACACCCTAGGCTTGCATCCCCACTACTAGGATTTTGATAGGTTATGCCTAACAGATTAACAAGCCTGCATAACCCCACCATATAAAATAGGTTAAGTTTGTCGGGTTTATATAAACCCCCATAGATTTAACGGATTTACTTAATCCCCATTAATTCAAGCAATTTTACTTAACCCTTACACAATTTTGATAGGTTCATATAACCCCCACAGATTTAAACAGGTTAAGTATTACAAGTTAACATGTTATTATCACTTTCCATTCATGTCTGTTAATGTACTAGACTTCTTACATTAAGTCGACCACTTGTGGATGTTGGATATGCCGGGCGGTTCCAAGCAGACTTCTACCACAAGTCGGACTAAACCTCATGTCTTAGCACCGTTATGCGTACAATTACGCACTAGACCCCTCACATTAGATTAACCACTTGTGGATACTGGATTTGCTGGGCAGTTCCGGGCAGACTTCTATCACAAGTGTAATCTAACCTCATGTCTAAGTGCGGTTACAATTTATATTTACTGTAAATTTAGGCATGTTCATTCTTAAACAATTTTTCATGTTCATCAAAGGTTATGCCCCAAATCCCAGTCTGATTCACGATACAAGTTATGCCCTAAATTAAAGTTTTAGATTAAGGTATAGGTTATGACCAGATCCCAGTCACGTTTTACAATAGTTATGCCCTAATTTATCATTCCCATCCATTCCCAATTTTGTTGTTCTCATATTTCAGCGATAGGCTAGGCTTGAAGGTAGCCTGGCTATATAAAATAAAAAGGGAAGGAGGGAGTGAAGAGAACAGAAATAAGCATAATAACAAAATAGGCATATGATGGTAGAAATAGGCATACTAACAGAATATGCATATGGTGATAGAAATAGGCATAATATCAGAATAGGCATTTGATGGCATAATTAAGCATAGTAACAGAATTGGCATATTAGGAATAAGCATATGTGAACTAAACAGTAGATTAGGTATACAAGTAGTGGCAGATCTGTTTAGTTATGATTCAGGTTATTAACAGGCCCAGGTTTAGATCCAAACTTATAATCATGTCAGGATTACTTATTAAATGTTTGTATCTAAAGCAACATAAACCCACAGGGACTAGATCTAAAGAACAAAGAATTGATTGTTGATGTCGTAGCAGAGATTCTTGTGTAAGTGCAAGTTGTTGTTGTAAAAGAATAGGCTAATTCAGTCTGAGTTAGGGCAGCACCTAGTTGTCTCCATTGTTTTTGATGAATAAAACAATAGAAATGAGAACCTATTTAGAGCCTACCATCAACGAATCTGGTGAAGAAACAAGTCTCGGTTCAAAGAATGGGATCTGCCCCAGATTTGGGTGGGGTCAGCACCCCCTTATTGGGGTTGACCCATGGGTCGACACCGATAGGGCATGGGGTCGACCCCCAACGGGCCGATTTCCCTCCCTTTCCCTCTCTTCGATTTTGATTTTCTAGACTTGATTATACATATATATATATATTTTACTTATGTGCATACAAACTTCAAACCTTAATATTGTTGAATCTCGCTACAAAGCATTTTGACTATGACAACTATACATAAGCATATATATTATCATCTAACCTTGTTTTGCAGGAAGATATTCGACAAACAGATTCAAGAACACCAAAATGAAGATTGAATATGTTGCAAGGTTCTGTTAGTCCTAGATATTCATGTTAAAGTTTTCCTTGATGATTACACACACACACATATCACATATATATGTTTTCATATTCAAAAAGAGGCAAAGAATATATTTTGCCCAGAAAACAGACGTCTGATTTAAATCAGATAGACGTCTGATATAAATCAGACAGATGTCTGTTTACTGAGACAAAATTTAAATTTAACATAATATTCAGATGTCTGTTCTAAATATTTCAAACGTCTGAATCTGCTACGAAATACACTACTTCTTCGTTGTTTCATTTTTTAAAATTAAAATAGACATCTAAAAAAAAACTTTCAGATTCTGATTATGAAAAGTTGCAACCTATTATGAAGAGTCACAACTTTCTAGATCGCTTCTCTTGATGAAAACTCTTCATGATTGGTTACAACTATTCGTATATTATAAGTAGATACTTGATTAACTTGTCATAGCGCCGAATTTCATTATATCTTTCTCTATATTATTCAAAGCTCTCTAGTTTTCAAAAAACGTACTATACTCAATATTATTCTCTATAATCTTTCACAAGCTTCACGATTATCATCAAGGAAAGACTGTAGGAAGGGTGTACTATATATCGACATATCAGTGTTAACAAGAACACAAACAAGTCATCAATTATTCCGTATTATAAAAGACCTCTTCAGTGGTTGAGGCAAGAAATCCTGTTCAGCAGTTCGGGTAATTATGTACCTATTCCTCCGGGTAAAGTGAGGGTTTTAGTGTTAGTGAAATACTAGAAGTGAGTCTTGGACTGGAAGTAGGACAGTGGTCCGAACCAGTATAAAATCGACTGTGTGATTTTACGTACAACTACTACTTTACCATTCTATATTTATACTCCATACTACACGATCCTTTCGCTGCTTTGTCACTTTCAATTGGAATCAGAGCAAGGGCATCCTATAACCGTATCACCATTATTCGATACTTTGATAAAATGGAGAATAACCCAAGTACTAGCTTAACTACTTTTGCCGAAGGACAATCTACTCAAAGACCACCTTTATTCAATTGACTATAGTACACCTACTGGGCTACAAGGATGAGGATTTATATGCATGGTTTTAGTGCATGGAATGCTACTCAAAAAGAATTTACGGCACCTACTATAAAATATTCAACTTGGACAACAGTTCAAAATGAAGAGGCCAATGCAAATGCAAAAGCTATGAACATGCTATATTGTGCACTAGATAGACATGAATTCAATCGTGTTAGCATTTGTACATCAGCATATCAAATATGGGAAACACTCAAGACTATCCATGAAGGAACAAACAAAGTCATGCAAACTAAAATTTCAATGCTCAAAAACCAGTTCCAGAACTTCAAGATGAAACAAAATGAAACTATCAATGAAATGTACTCAAGATTCCAAGACATTTTACATGCATTGATAGGACTAGGAGAAAAATATGGTGACTTTGACATCATTTCAAAAGTACTAAATTCTCTAATTGATGGCTAGGAAAGTAAAGTACTAGCTATTGAAGAAGCAAATGACTTATCAGCTATGAAACCAGAAGAGCTAATAGGAAATCTTATGTCTTATGAAGTAAATCTTCAAGCGAAAAAGGAATTAGCTCAAGAAAAGAAAAATGTGGCCTTTCATGCTGATAAAGAGGAATCTGAATCAGAAGACGAAGATCTAGCTTTTATTGCCGAAAATTTTAAGAAATTTCTAAAATATAGAAAAGGAAATTTCAAAAAGAATACCTCAAACAAACCCTCATCCTCAAAATTGGAATGTTTCAATTGTCATAAGAAGGGTCATATGTTAAAAGACTGTCCAGAAATGAAAGAAAATCAGAAAACTTCAACAAAAGCAAGAAAGAAAAATTCAAGAAGAAAGCTTTTTCTGTTACATAGGACAACTCAGATTCAGATTCATCAAATAGTGATAGTGATAGTGAAAGCAAAAATGAACAAGCAAATGTGTGTTTCATGGCACAAGAATATGAAGTAAGTGAATTATCTGATAAAGAATTAATAGATGTTAATGCTGAACTTTTAAATATTATAAAAAAACTAAAGAAAAAGCTTAAAGAAACTCGTGAAAATCAGAATAAAGCTGAATTTGAAAGAGACATGTTGAAAGATGAAAAAATAATTCTGGAAGGAGAATTTGAAAAAGTTCAAGACACTCTTACAAATTCGGATAGTCAACTTTCTCTTTTGAGTCAAGAAATCGAAACTCAAAAGACAAAGAATGATGAAATTAGTTCTGAGAACCACATGTTGAAAACTGAAGTAAAAGAATTAGAATTAGAAAAATAAAAGTATCCAAACTAAGTTAGAAAACATTTCTAAAAATGTTTCAAATTTTAATAAGGGTAGAGAGAATTTGTCAAGAATCATAGAGAATTCTTGACCTTCTTCAAACAAAAATGGTTTAGGACTTAAAAAGGAATCAAAATTTCCTCCAAAGAAAAATACAAATCTAAAAAGGAAAATTGATTCAAAAATTAATAATAAACCAAAACCTATAAAAAGGATTAATAGAATTAAGATATGGGTTCCAAAAACTAACAATAGTTTGATTAGGAACAAACACATTAACTCATTTATGGAATCTGTGCATAATAATGAAAATTATTTATTTAAAAGGGATACTAAACCCATTTAGGTTTGGCTTCCTAAGACCTAACTCTTAGGACCCTATCAAAAAGTGGGTACCAATGTGCTTATTAATATTTTTTGTAGGTCCCACTCAAAAAGAGAAAATGGATATTAGACGGTGGTTACTCAAAACACATTACCGGAGACAAAGATATGCTAACCAATATTTCATACTTTGATGGTGGCTTAGTTATCTTCGGAGATAATTCAAAAGGATTTATCATTGGCAAAGGAGATGTGTGCAACTATGGTATTTCAAATCTACCGCTTATTACTAATGTTTCTTTAGTTAAAAGTTTAAAACATAATTTACACAGTATTAGCCAATTATGCGACAACGGTTTTAAAATAACGTTTTCTAAAAACAAATGTAGTATTTTTGACAAAGATCAAAATATTATTTTTGAAGGAAATAGAGATAGAAATATTTATGTTTTAAATATGGAAGTAAATAATAATAAAGAAATGTGTTTGATTGCCAATAACAACGATTCTTGGTAATGGCACAAGCGTTTTTGTCACATAAACTTTAAAACTATACAAAAACTTTCGAAACATGAGTTAGTGAAAGGTCTACCTAAAATAAATTTTAAAATAAACAATTTATGTGAAGATTGTCAGATAGGTAAACTAACCAAATCTTCTTTTAAATCAAAAAAGGTTATTTCAACTTTACAACCATTAGAACTATTACATATGGACCTATTTGGTCCTACTCAAATACAATCATTAAATCATAATCGTTATGTATTTGTAATAATCGATGATTTATCAAGATATACTTGGACTATTTTTATGAAAAATAAAAGTGATACTTTTGGACACTTCAAAGGTTTCATTAAAAAGATTCAAAATTATAAAGATTTAAAAGTTAAAAATATTCGAAGCGATCATGGTGGAGAATTAGAAAATGAATCTTTCGAACATTTTTGTAAAAAGAAAGGAATAAGTCATAATTTCTCTTTTCCTAGAACTCCACAACAAAATGGAGTTGTAGAAAGGAAGAATAGAACTTTACAAGAATGTGGAAGAACTCTACTTAATGGAAGTACTTTACCTAAACAATTTTGGGCAGAAGCTGTAGCAACCGCTTGTTACATATTAAATCGAATTTCTATTCGACCTTTAACTAAAAATACTCCTTACGAACTTTTTAATGGAAGAAAACCAAATATTTCATATTTTAAAGTTTTTGGTTCTAAATGTTTTATTCTTAACACTAAAGATCAACTTGGAAAATTTGACGCAAAAGCTGATCACGGAATTTTTGTTGGATATTCAGAATGTTGTAAAGCATATCGAATTTTCAACAAACGTATGAATGTTATAGAAGAATATGTACATGTTTCTTTTGATGAAAATTTTAATAAAAATATAAAGAACCAAGATGATGATGAAATCATTAAAAATATAAGTCTTGAAAATACGGAAAATAATTCCATAGAACATATCAGATCACCTCCCAGGATATTAAAAGATCATCCTACACAAAGTATTATTGGTGAAATTGGCACGTACGTTCGAACAAGAAGTCAATTAAATCAAATAAGTCATGTATCTTTTCTTTCAAATATTAAACCCAAGAATTCGAAATAAGCCTCTATAGATGGTTACTGGATTATTGCTATGTAAGAAGAGCTAAATCAATTCGAACGCAATGATGTCTGGGAGCTAGTACCCCGACAAAACGATCAATCAATTATTGGCACAAAATGGGTTTGTAAAACAAGGCGGATGAACTTGGAAATATCACAAGAAATAAAGCCAGATTGGTTGCTCAAGGATACAATCAAAAAGAAGGTATCGATTATGAAGAAACTTTTACAACTGTAGCAAGACTAGAAGCTATACGTATTTTAGTAGCATATACAAGTTTTCATAATTTCAAACTTTATCAAATGGACGTTAAAAGCACTTTCTTAAATGGTTTTATTAAAGAAAATGTTTATGTAGAACAACCACCGCTATTCAAACATGAAAAATATCCAGATTATGTCTACAAATTTTAAAAAGCATTATATGCCTTAAAACAAGCACCTCGTGCTTGGTATGAACGACTTAAAAGCTATTTAATAAATTCTGGTTTTCGAGTAGGAAAAGCAGATCAAACTTTATTTATTAAAAATACAAATAAAGATATTTTAATTGTACAAATTTATGTAGATGACATAATTTTCGGTTCGACTAGTGAAAATTTATGTAAAGAATTCTCTACAATAATGAATGAATTTTAAATGTCTCATATCGGAGAATTATCATATTTTCTAGGATTACAAATTAAACAAGTTTCCAGTGGTATTTTTATTTTTTAAGAAAAATATTGTAATAATTTAATTAAACTTTTCAGTTTAGACAACACTTCGAGAAAACCAACTCCAATGAGTACGTCTGTTCATCTTTAAAAAGATGAAAAAGAAAAAAGTATTGATCAAAAATTATATAGAAGTATGATAGGTTCGCTACTTTATTTAACAGCAAGCCGTCCAGATATTATGATGAGTGTATGTTTGTGTGCACGATTCCAATCAGATCCTAAAGAGTCACATCTAAGAGCAGTAAAACAGATTTTAAGGTATCTTAACAATACTAAGAACTTTGGTCTTTTTTATCCAAAAGGATGTCCATTCAATTAGTATCCTATAGTGATGCTGATTTTGGTGGATCCCGGACGAATTGAAAAAGTACAAGTGGTACATTCCATTTCATTAGAAAATCACTTGTATCTTGGTTTTGTATAAAAAAAATTGTGTGTCGCTCTCTACATGTGAAGCAGAATACATATCTGCTGTTTTAGCATGTGCACAAGTGATTTATATGCAACAAACACTCAGAGATTTCGGAGTTAATTAAACTAAGTCAACAATATATCTAGTGCTATAAATTTATCTAAAAATCCAATAAATCACTCTAGAACTAAACATATAGATATCCGGCATCATTTCTTACTTGATAATATAGAAAAAGATATTATTAACTTAGAATATGTTTCAACCGAAAACCAGATTGCAGATATTTTTACTAAACCATTATTAGAAAATTCTTTTATTAAATTACGACGAGAATTAGGGATTGTTTTAGTAAAAGATATATAAGTCAACATAATCTTTTCTCTTAAAATCAAGTATGTTTTTACTTTTTAACTTACTACCTATTTTTAGCCATTTCCTAGAAACCCTATTAACACTCAAGTTCTTTTATGGCTACAGACTTCTGAAAATTTTAACCACAAATACCTTAATTGTTTTTCGTATATAAACCTACGGATTATTACAAACTTACAAACACAAATTTCGACATTAAAACAAGCTCAATTAGAAACACTATGTCTTCAAGTAACTCCAACTCTTCAGTCAATATTACCTTTACATCGGATAACTCTTTCGATTCTCCTCAATTTCCAACACCAACACCTAGATATGAACCACAATACCGTTGGGGGAACTATCACACTAGATTTACTCCTTAAGCAAAGAAAGCTAAAAGAGCTTTATTCTCGTCTCCAGATACAAAATAAAAAATAGACGATCTCCGTCATTATCAGACAGAACAGATAGCGCTACAGAAAGGGTTATATTTCGAACAGAAAGTAACATCGACTCGCTTAAGCCTTCTCGAAAAAATGATCTACAAATTTTGTGGTTCAAAAGAAAAAGATGTTGTCTCACCTTTACCAACTTCACCAAATCCTATTGATCCATCTTCCTCTTGTCGAACTGAGAACGATCCAGTAAATCCCACAATGAAGTACTACACTTTCTCACCTCCACGACCATCATATGACCAAACTCATGGGATAGAAATTACCAAGCTAATGAAGGAAAGAATCCATCAGCACCAAAGAAAACACCACTTTCTAAAAATTAAAGTATCATTTACTTTATTTTATATTTTTATTTATAACTTGTTATTTACTCCTTATATATGAAATAAAAAAATTGATTTTGCAAACATCTCATAGAACAGACGTCTGAGTAAAACAAAACAGACGTCTGATTTATCAAGAGTAATAAAATAAAACTTCAAACCAGACATCTACACTGAATAAAACAGACATCTGAAATTGTTATAAAATAAACTAGATGCTTACGGGTTAAAATTTGCTCAAAAACAGACGTCTGACAAAAAATTTTAGATGTCTGTTTCAAATGTAAGAATTATATTCTTTCCAGAATCAGACATCTGAATCCAAAATAAAAAAACGTCTGAAAATGCCCTATTTTGAACTAATTCTTCTTGGGTTCAAAACTACCCAAAAACTGACGTCTGTTTTCTCAAATCAGACGTCTGAAACGTAACTGACGTGTTTTTTAAAAGACATGTGACTCCTCCCAAACATCACAACCATTCATTATCTCATCTTTTTACTTTTTACCACTTCATCATTTTCATTTCCTTTATAAACCCTAGCCCCCAAAATAAAAAATTACCACAAAAATTTCATCTTTTTAACGACAAATCATGGCACATAGAGGCAAAAGAACACGTGAAGAAGAATCTCTTCCACCTTCTGAAGAAATGATCCAAAAATGGCTTTGTGATGATACTGCAAAAGATAGGTATAAAGAAATGAAGGATTCAAAATTCTTTGAAGGGTCCTTCGTAAAATTTGATGCTTTTTCCAATTATCGTCTACTACAATTTGCTAGATACTTTCACTTTGAATCACTTGTTGATTATAATAAAAACAATGTCAAAATCTACCCTCTTTTAGTAAAGTTGTTTCTAGAAAGTCTAAACCTTGATCATACTAAGCCTCAAGTGAAAATGGATACGATTTGGTCATGGGTATATGGAAAACGTGTGCTTATAACAATGCAACGATTAGACCAAATTCTAGAATGTGTATGGCAAGGATTGGATATAGACACGATAGAAATAGATATGTCTGCACAAGATGAGGTTTCACACAAATTTCTCTCCGATAATCTAATAAATATGCAAGACCTTACCTCCGCTCATCTCCGACCACAAGCTTGTCTACTTAATCGCATTCTTGTACGAACCATCCAACATCAGAAAGGGAGATATGAAAAAGTTTACAAAAGGGATTTTCAAGATCTCTACGCTTAATACTCCAACAAATAAATCAATTGGGCTAAAATTATCATGGACGAATGGACTGACATCACGTATAAGCGCAAGTACAAAATTCCACACTATGGTGCTTACATTACTCGCATTCTTGCCGCTTGTGAAATTAACATATCAAATATTCCTTCTTTAACCATCAAAGAAATTGGTCCCAAAACCTTAAAGCTTATGGATATCCCTTCGAATCCCGCTACTTTAGAATTTATGTCGCTCGAGACTTGGAGTGAACATGTAGCTTCCAACCCCGAATCACTTATTCCTGAACTTCCTCACCGTCGCCAAGTTAGAGAAGAAGAAGAAGAAGATGACGATAATCATATTATTTCTCCTGAGACTTCTTCCAAACAAGCCATCGTAATTCTATCCCAAAACCAAGCCAAACTTCATAAAGAATTAAAGAATTATCAGAAACAAACAACTAGGAAGTTTGAATCTATCAAAGGATTCTTGAATAAAATTTGGGAAAAGTTCTGTTGCACTGGCACTTCTTTGAGCCAAACTCAAGTTCCAGCTCCATTTCAATGGTCTTCAAGCTCCGAAGACGTTCCTGATTCCGAAGAAGCTTCTCTCAAAGATGGTGGGACGACTATTGAGGCATCTACTTCAGAAGGATGGTAAGCGTGGTTGACGGTATGCTAGTCTACATATTTTGCCTACAAACTCTTTAACTATCTAAATGGTTTGTAATATATTTAGGTACTTCTCTTTATGTCTCGCACAAAACTCTAGTATGTGTTGTTCTATGTACGATAGTATGCTTACCTATATTTTTTTTATTTTTTTGTGTATGTTTGTGTGTATTACATATGTGCTTAAGTTCTTTAATAAGTATTTTTTTTGTCGAATGACAAAGGGGGAGAAACAAGTGACATTATATGCATATTGACAGGGGGAGCTTATATAGTTGTCATTAGTCAAAAAGGGGGAGAATGTTGAATCTCGCTACAAAGCGTTTTGACTGTGACAACTACACATACGCATATATATTATCATCTAACCTTGTTTTGCAGGAAGATATTCGACAAACTGATTCAAGAACACCAAAATGAAGATTGAATATGTTGTAAGGGTCTGTTAGTCCTATATGTTTATGTTAATTTCTTCCTTGACGATTACACACACATACATATGACATATATATATGTTTTCATATTCAAAAAGAGGCAAAGAATATATTTTGCCCAGAAAACAAACGTCTGATTTAAATTAGACAGACGTCTGTTTACTGAGACAAAATCTAAATTTAACATAATATTCAAATGTCTATTCTGAATATTTCAGACGTCTGAATCTGCTACGAAATACACTACTTCTTTGTTATTTCATTTTTTAAAATTAAAATAGACATCTGAATAAAACTTTCAGACTTTTGATTACGAAAAGTTGCAAACTATTATGAAGAGTCACAACTTTCTAGATGCTTCTCTTGATGAAAACTCTTCATGATTGGTTACAACTATTCGTATATTATAAATAGAGACTTGATTAACTTGTCAAAGCACTGAATTTCATTCTATCTTTCCCTATATTGTTCAAAGCTCTCTAGTTTTCAAAAAACATACTATACTCAATATTATTCTCTATAATCTTTCACAAGCATCACGATAATCATCAAGGAAAGACTATAGGAAGGGTGTACTATATATCGACATATCAGTGTTAATAAGAACACAAACAAGTCATCAATTATTCTGTATTATAAAAGACCTCTTCAGTGGTTAAGGCAAGAAATCCCATTCAGTAGTTCGGGTAATTGTGTAACTATTCCTCCGGGTGAAGTGAGGGTTTCAGTGTTAGTGAAATACTAGAAGTGAGTCTAGCACTAGACGTAGGACAGTGGTCCGAACCAGTATAAAATCGACCGTGTGTTTTTACTTATAGTTACTCCATTACCATTCTATATTTATACTCCATACTACATGATCCTACCGTTGCTTAGTCACTTTCAAATATCTTCTTTATATGATGTCATTTTTACGTAAACTTGGAGTCTATTTTAAGCAGAATTCCTAGACGAACGCAATGGTGCAGTCCATTTTACTTAATTATCAATACTTAATTAAGTATTCTTTATTTTATCATTACAGTGTCTTTAAAATTACGGGATGTTACAGACCCTAAGGTAATTTGGGTGAAAAGTACAATATTCTTTGTATTGGAGAATGATGTATCCCATATGTCAGTATTTCAGATTAGTGGGTTTAGCGGTAGGGCCTTAATTAATTGAAAAAAGAGAAAGATGGATTAGGAATATATATTTGAGAGAAATGACTTTGTGAGAATATCTAGGGGAGTCTAGGTAAGTTGGAAACCCGCTTTGAGTCAAGCCCCATTGTTAACTTTTGAGAACTTGAAATTATGAAATTTTTTAGGTAACAGTTTATGGTGTTTTCAAGTTTTGAAGTTAAAAAGTTGTAATTTTGAAATATATACTAGATAAATTGTCTATAAACAATTTTTGAAACAAAAAGAGGTAACTCTGATGTTTGAGCAAAAAATATATGTAAGTAACATATTTGAAAAACACATATTGAGTTTTGAAATAAAATGGTTATATTTTGAAAAAGGGTGATTTCTTGTGAAATTTTGTGTCTAAAGTGAACTCTTTTAGAAAAGCTTGCAAAATATAGAGCATGTATAGCTCACTAGTTTTCAAGTTATAAAGTATGAAAGTACTAAAAAGAAAAGCATAGAATAGATTGCATTTTGATAAAAACTAAAATTTTCGATAAAGAAAGCTTTGAAAATCTCTATTCTTTTGACATAAAATTTTGTTGGATGGACAAAATAAGTTGTAAGAATTAAGAATAAAGTAGATGTTCGCATCTAGTTGTAAGTTACTGATCTGACATTATAAACATGAACGGTAGTGAAACACAAAAGGAATGGTTGTCCTTGTCTACTCCAGTTTTTATGATTGAAAAAAAATGATTTGCATTATTTTTGGGATGACATATTTTTATGGTTTGTCAAAGGAAAGATTTAATATGGTAAAATAAAGTTTTGATACTTTTAACTTTTGGAAGAAAAATGAAATGAGAAAGCCAAGCCATGTTTTTAAAATCATGGAGTAGGTAAAGGATTAGTACCTAAGGAAGATAGGATTTTTTTGAGGCTATGTAGTAAATAGCAAGGACTGTTTTGAATTAATGTTAAGTACATGTGTTTAATCCTTTAGTTTGGACTTTTCTTTAGTTTGGACTTTTCTTTGTACATGTGTTTAATCCTTTAGTTTGGACTTTTCTTTGTCGGACGGGACATGGTCCTAGGATTCTTAGTCCTTGATAGTAGTTGTGTAAAGTGATTGTTTTCCTATTTTATTTAAAGGATTAGAAGGCTTATTTGAAAACTAAACTTAGATCAGTGGATTAAGTTAAATAGGCTAAGAAAAGAGTAAAAACATGACTAAAAATAAAACAAAAATCCAACAAAGCAACAAACATGATAGTTGAGAATAAAAATGAGTTTTTCCTAAGTAAGTTGAAAAAGAAAATTTATAAAAGAGGAAGATTTTCTTATGTGAACTGTGATTGGATAGGAAGATAGGAAATCTTTATGTAATAGTTGCATAAAATCCAAGTATAGATAGAAAAGGTACATAAAAGAAAAACGGGAGATGTCAAGTTTTCCATTTTCCACCTTTTTGTAACATAAGCAATCGAATTTAGAAAATTAGGCTTTCTCTATAATTCGCAAATTTAAAGTTGTTTGGTAGGGTTTGGATGCAAAAATTGGATGAACTACATTCTTGCTCTGTAAGAGCATAGGAAAAATTGGTTGAAAAACATTTTTCAAAAAGATACTGCATTCATATAGAAATTGCATGTATATTTAGGATGTGTGCATCATATTTTCAAGATTGTTTTAAAAACAAGTTTGCATGCAGATAGGAGGTACCGTTTATCCATCCATTGCATTTATATTTTTGTACATGTAACACTCTGCATAAGTGCACAGATGGTTAAAAAATTTGATGAACACCAATTGGTTGTTATAGACAAGGAATAACATTATTTCATCCTTAGCAAATTTCGGGAGCAAAATTTTCTAAGGATGGGAGAATGTAACACCTCGTATTTTTAGGTTAGAAATAAAAAGGAAAGTATAAAAGATTATATTTTTAGAATTTGACCCTGAGACATTTACTAATGCATTCGTGGTGATTTTCTGATTTGTTTTAGTATATGGCACGTCCAAAACGGAGAATATATGCGAAAGATAACAATAAATTAAATAATTGGGAAGCTCTGTATATATATACATATATAAGTAAAATTTAAACTTAGTAATGGTGTACAAAGACATAAGATAAATCATAGAAAGTAAAAGGGGAAAATAATCGAACATTTAAATAAAAATGTTAAGTACAGTTAAGGCTGTTATGGTAATGGTAACCGCTACCGATACATGAGAATCATTATTGTACCAGTATTACTGGTAAGTCAAAAATAGCTATCGATAATTTACCATTACCAATGGTAAAATATTCATTCGTATACCGATAAACTGGTATACTGTTGGCTGGTAATGGGAAATTTACCAGTACAACAAACATTCAAATTTTGTTGCACTAAAATTTGAAAAAAGCAATTATTTTGTTTTTTATTATTACTCTGTGATATTTATATTACTATTACAACATGTTTTTGTTGACATCTAAGTATTTCTTAATCCGTCACAGCATATTTACAATAATATGAGATAATAACATTTATAATCTCAAACTTGGAGCCGAACAAAACTTAAAAAGAATCATCATCATAAATAATACTACAAAATCTTCTTAAAAACCATGATGAATCATTAAAAGTGTCCATGGTTAAGGTTTGATCTTGTAGTGAAAAATAAATTTAATCAGATTGGTAAATTTACCATTACCACTGGTTTTGACTTTTCTTTACTGTTATATTTACCGTTAATAATGGTAAATTTACCGTTACCACTGGTTTTGACTTTTCTTTACCGCTATATTTACAGTTAATAACGGTAAATTTACTGTTACCATACCGATAACATTAGTAAAGCAAAGTGGTTCAATTTTTTTTACCAATTACTTGGTATTGGTATGTTACTGGTAAATTTACCATTACCATAACAACCTTAAGTACAATAGATAATGTTGCACCTGGACCCAAATTGGTCGACCCAAGTTATGCCTGGGTTGACCCATGGGTCGACCCAAGGTGGCTGGGTCGACCTACGGGTCGACCCAGGGCGGGTCCTGATCTGTTTTGTGACGTTGTTTTGCTAATGTGTGCGGCATGGATTTCAATAGATTAAATCTAACGGTTCAGACTTTCTCGTATACCTATAAATAAACTAGGAGGGCCTATCAAAAATCTCATATTTTCTAAGATGCTGCCTTGGCTCTGACATTCTCTTTTCTCCTCAAATATTTTTGGAAAATTAGAATATTAATTTTAGGTAATTCTAATTCAAAATTAGAAGATAAATGAGTAGAAATTTACAAATAGTTGTTCAGAATTCTGATCAGCGTGAGGTAAATCCTTAGATCTAGTTTATATAGGTTTCTTTCTCTTTTACTCTTATTATTAGCATTAAATTTGTGAATCCGTGGATATTTTTGATGATAGATTCAGTTAGGTATGCCATTGAACAACAAACCTGGATCAAATTCGTGGATTGGAAAGCTGTTACATGCATGGATCAAAATTATACCATTTTAAATAACGATATATCTGTTGTCTGAATTCCCCATTATATTTAATCTACTAAACAATTGATAATTGTGGAAATTAGTTATTAAACCTGTTTAGGATATGTTGAAAGATTACTGTTACATATAGATCCATTATAGGAACCTGTTAATTGGATACTGTAAATCAAGTTACAATGAAATTGCAAATAATTGCGGTAATTGGGGTTAAAATCTATTGAGAAAATTTCTGCTATATAAGCCTGTTTCCGTTAATCATTTGTCTGAATGGAAAATTACTGTAAATGCTGCAATCATGGAGTTTACGATAAAGTTGAATAATTTCTTAAGAATATTATTATGCCAAAAGGTTGTATATAAAATTATAGTTAAATTTGGAAGAATAGGTATGCCTAAATTGGATGGAAAATTTATAGTAATTGGGAAATTTTAAATAATTACACTATGACACGAGCTTAAATTCAACTTGTGGTAGAAGTCTGCCTGGAACCGCCCGACAAATCCAACATCCACAAATGGTCAGCTTAATTTGAGTGGTCCGGTGCATTAATATACTTATATGAATATATGTATATGATAGGAAAGCAATAAATGACATTAATTGTAATTAATGGAAATGAATAAATGTTATGGCAATATAAGAATTGGAACGAATGGGGAATGATAATAACCTATTAAGATTAAGTACGAATGAAAGAGCGGAAGATAATAGGTAAGCTTGTCCTAGGGTCAAGTGGAAATTATAACATAGGTTATTATTGGTAGACTTATAAAAGAATGAAGTAGGCTTATTATTGGTAGACTTATAAAAAAAATTATGAAGTCCAATAAAAGAAATTAATAATAAGCGAAAGAAAGCTCATGCGGCATAAGATTGAATGAAGTACGAACACTTATGGAATGGAATAAGTCATACTTAAAAATAAGATAGAATGTGAACAATTAAGGGGCTCGGAGGAAACCTGATAACTTGAAAATAAGATAGAATGTGAACAATTAAGTAAATTGGAAATTGGAAATTGGAAAATGGAAAAGATGAAACAAGCGCATGATTAAACATTAAACATAGGGTCGAATAAAACGATGGTGTAATGCGCTTGGACCAGTCTGCATGTCTGGAGGTGAAGAACCCAAGGGGGTAGATCATCGAGGTGTCTGGAGGCATGAGAGGAGCACGTCCATCTGATTCTCCTCCTAGATATTCTGCTTGTTGGCTATGCGAACTGGTGGAAGAACACGGCTTCCGAAGGATGTGGTAGGGTACTCTGTGGTGGTCCTCTGTTGCGGTGCAAGCTCATGTTGTACTTGTAGGAGTTGAATCTACGCATTACCACCCACAGAGTATTCCTAGTCTACAATGGTAGTTTGGAATTCAGAAGGCTGTAGCGGTATGACATTTGGATGATTCGACGATTTGCCTACAAATGGGCTGGTCAGGACCAAGTAAAGGACAATAATCGTCGGGTACCTGTCATCGGCAGTCCGAGTTACACGGAAAGACTAGAGCTAAACCTATGGACCATTAATCTTTCACAATCGAGACTTTGGTTACGGGACACGCCAATTTGGACGTTGATTGTTTGCTACGGGCTTGTCCCATTGCTCTTGACGTAGTCTTTCACTAGTTGATGGAGGGGTCAAGGTGGAACCATAGCCCCCATAGAAATGCAGACCATAGTTTAGATATTTGTACTTTAGCCCCTTTAGTAGACCTATATAGATATGGAAAATCTCCTGACCGAGTTCTGTGCTTTTCAGATACAGTCCTATTACATAACTCAGGGTTTAGTGATAGTACGTACATGTGAGGATCAAGATACATGCACATCGTACCAGGTGGTGTATCGTAAACGCTAGGGCATTACTTCGTGTTAAAACCGAAATTGGCCGAGAAGTTTGGATATGTAGATCCGTACATCGTTCCGGCATAGGATAAGAGTTATTTACGTGGCATAGTTTTATGGAAAATCCATATGTCACTCTGGCGTAGGATAAGAGTTGTTTACGTGGCATAGTTTTATGGAGAACATTACGTCGCTCCGGCGTAGGATGAAGGTTGCATAAGCTTTCGGGGCATGATGACGGAAACCACGCAAAAAGGGAACCCTGGAAAGTACCTTGATATTAGGGGTAGCTATATATATATATATATGTATATTAGGTTAATCTACTATGAGGTAGATGGCTACGATGTGTGTGTAAAGCTCTGAGTGCTATGAACGTAACAACCCTCCTAGAATTGGCCTAAATTTTGACCCAGAAAAGGCTAATTGAAATTTAGAGCCATTCTAAACGGGTCGTTGGTTCTTGTAAGGAATTACATTTGCATAGATAATACATATACTTCGAATGGAAATCTCACTTAGCGGAATGAGAAAATATAATACTGAAATAAGATGTACCACTTTATTGAAAATCACAGAAATCCAACACAGCAGTCAAGATATATTTGTTCCATAGGAATATCAATAAATTCATTCTCAAAAGCTTCCATAAGAGTACAGAAATAATAACTAATAAAAGCATAACATCTTCGTCTTCATCTTCAACCTCCATCGTCTCTTCGTCATCATATTCTACCCCACTTACTGACCTGTTGGGTATGCTAGGGAGAGGGGTCAGAACATAAAGTCTGTGTGCCTGAAATATAACATTTACTTAAAGTCCATACCCTATATTTTAGCAGGTTATATATGTCAAGGTATGTCTACGCAATGCACAAACATTCACACAAATACCAAGTATCTAACCAGTGCGTTGGAATCCAAGTTAATCGCTCATTAGTGTTTTTAGGGTAAAGACCCAACAAGGCGGGCATTCTCTCTCACTTATGGCCCTATTAATGGTGGATTCTTATGATCGCAAATAGCCTTTAGGCAGACCCTAGCCTCTTAAGACCCCGTCCTAGTGTGTAACAACCCGTATTTTTGAATAACATGTTATAACATAAATCAAGGCAGAATTAAACTGTAAAATCTGAATCAAGGGAAACGGGCTATGCCATTGCGTTCGTCTCGGAAAAATACGCGAAATAGAGTCCGAGTTTTCGAAAATCGGAGTTCGTATGACCAAGATATGGCCTCGCGAAGTTTCACGTAAAATTCAAATTTAAAACAGATTCAAAAATTTCAGAAAATCAGAAGTGGCGGGAAAATTCCCGCCAGACCCAGGGGGGTCGACCTGGGGGTCGACTGGGGAGTCGACCTCCCCCCCCCCCCAGGTCGACTGGGGAGTCGACCCCAGGGTCGACCTGGGGGTCGACCTGCCTGGTCGGCCCAGGCAACCTGGTGCACCCATTTTGGCTGTTTTGACCTGTTTTGGAGGCTTGTGACGGGATTTGATGGCTTGGATTGAATCTAGGGTTAATCCTATGGCTAATACTATCCTAATCCTCTATAAAAAGACCCCTAAACCTAGCCTAAATCACCATTATTCAATCCTACAACTAAACTATGTCAAATTGGTTCCTCTCATGGCCTCCACTCTCATGCTAAAATTCCTAAGTCTATTTCTATGAGAGATTGTGAGTTCATACAAGTGTTTTCAAGCTTGTATGAGTGTTCTTAGTTTGCATTCAAGTCAAGTTGCAACATTTCTATTTCAAAGCAAGGGTTTTTATTGATTTGGCTCAAGGGTTTTTCATTGGAGCATTCCTATTTGGGTCTTTTTGGTGATTGCATAAGGGCTTCGTCTCAATCTTTATAATAACTATTTATTTGTGTCTTCATAGCATTGTAAGCCCTTTTCTACTTTCTTTCTTTGAACTCTAAAGTTAAATGAATGATGCAAGTTTGGGGTTGATCATTATGATATGCAAGTTTGGGGTTGATCATTATGATATGCAAGTTTGGTTGATCATTATATGCAAGTTTGGATGATCATTATGCAAGTTGGTTTAATCATTATGTATGACACATGTTGCTATGTTATGCAAGTTTGGGTTGATCATGTTATCATGTTATGCAAGTTAAACTTGATGTTGTGAGCATAAAGCTCCAAGTTTTATATTAAAGGTTGCATTTTGGCAACATGAAAGTTATCATATCCCTTATGATAACTTGCATGTGAGGCTAAATGCGAACTTCTAGCAACTTCTACATGTCATTTATCACCATGTATCACTCATATGCTAAGTTTGGTTTTATGCATGCTTTTGAAGCCTAATGATGCAATATGCAAGTATATGAACATATGTACATTTCATATGCCACCATGTTAAACTTGTGGCTTCAACACCTTTTTGTCATGATTATGCCAAGTTCCCTATTTTATCCTTTATGCGTTGATGCGATTATGTAAACGATGGGGTTACGTTGGGGTTGGGTAACATTATGACAAAAACATGGTTTTTATAACATAACGTGATATGTTAACTTGTGATTATGTTTTGGAAACATAATGGACATGACACTTAGAAAATATGAGTGTGGCCAACTCGAGGTTGGGTTGAGTTTGTAGCATAAATCTACCCGGACCCGGCCGGCTTAACTAGTGGCTACAAACAATAGGACCCATTGTGAGAAGTTGGTCATGTTGTGCTCGAACCCGAGGTTAGACCAAGTTGTGGTGTAAAGCTACCCGGACCCGCCCGGCTTAACTAGTAACCACAACAAGGTCTAATGTGAGAGGTTAAAGCACATTAAGTTAATTAAAGCCTCCTGATTAGGGTTAAGTCATGGTCCACTTAATACTTAACCAATTTGGGCTTGATGGGTTAATCAGGGTTAAGTCATGAACCTTGGGTACACTTAACCAATTTAATCCACGTTTGGATCGAGTTAACCACATTTAACCCGTTAAGGAAACCCTAGTTGCGTGGTCCTTTGCAGCAGTAACCCTCTTGATAGTATCATACGACCCTAGGACTAGGCTAGGGTGGGGCACGATTACTGGGCTGACATGTAAGCGACCAAAACGACGGACGGGTAGGTACGCCGGTGTAGGTCCAGGCGGACTATGGTCGTGCACATAGTCCGGAGTTGGAGAAAAGGCACGGGTACCTGTAGATCTAGACTGTGCATACTTGATTGGTGTCCGAGGTCTACACCCTAGGACTTGATACACCCTGGGGTGGGCCTAGCACAGTTAGCTACATTGCATGTTTGGGCCGTATGACACCGACACTTGACGAATTAGGCTTGTAGGGAGCCGATCAACAAGACCGCGTAGTTGGACCTTGATTTAGGTCATCTCATGATGTTGGGCCTAGCTTGGGCCAAGGGATCAATTCTTGTTTTTACTTGACATGTTAGAATGCTAGTACACCCTTGGTGCAAAACTTAACCTTGATTATGCAATGACACCTTTATCTATCTTGTTAGTTAATCATCATGCCAGTATGTTGTTATCCTTATGTTCATCTCAGCTTCTCATGCCAGTTAACTTTGCTAGTTCATAGACAGATAGTAGTAGGGCTTACCAGTCTTTTTGACTGCCCTGTTTTCTTTCGCCTCTTTTCTTCCGTTTCCCCCCCTCAGGTTCTCAGGGTGGGAACATTGGAGCTTTGCTTGGATCTTTACAGCTTGCTTACTGGATTTGCTCATGTACGGTTTTGGACATTGAGCTAGCTATGGTTTATCACTTCATTTTGGGGATAGTACTTTATGTATTCCAGTTTTTCAGTTTATGCTTTTATCTAGACTTTGTTGTTGGAAAATAATGACCAAGTAATTTGTTGTAACATACTATGGTTTTGAAATGCTAAGTTTTATCCGCTGCTTTACTACTCTGTTTTACTTATATGTTCTGTCTTGTGATATATCATGCATGTTTACCTTGTTTAACGCCCCTCCAAAGCCAATGTACTTGCAAGAGTTACCTTGGCGGAGGTGGGGTGTTACATTTGGTATCAGAGCGAGGTTTACAAGATTTGAATAAAAGTGTTTTTAAAAACTTACCTTTTGAAAAACTATTTTCAAAACCAATTAAGTATTTTCCAAGAAAAGTCTAGTTATTTTAAAAGGCTATTCCCCAAAAGCCATAGCACTATCCTTCGTTTCTTCGTTCTGAATATATCTTTTTCCTTTTTCAGTATGGCCGATCTTAACCTTCCCGAGGGAGTGACTATTCCCGGATGGTTCCGGAGGTACTTGGAAGCTAGGGCCAATGATGTGGGCCCAGCAAATACCCCTAACATAACTGAGGTTCCTCCTCCTCCTCCTCCTCAGAATCCGCAAGCAGATTTCGCTAAGATTTGCAAAGACTTCAAGGCGATGGGTGGCAAGAATTTCATAGGGACGGAGACTTTTCTAGAGGCAAGAAATTGGTTGAAAGAAACCGAAGATCTTTTCGCTATCTTTGATGTGCAAGATCATAGGAAGGTTTTATTGGCAGCATGGTTATTTAAAGAAGAAGCTGCTTACTGGTGGGAGGTCACCAATGCTACGAGGCCTATAGAGACTTGGGACGACTTTAGGACAAGATTTGGGCTTAAGTTTCTATCATCAGCTGAGGCGAATCTGCAATTGGAGACATTTATATCTTTGAAGCAAGGGGACATGACAGTGAGGGAGTACGTGAATGAGTTTAACAAGCTCGCCCGATTTGGTGTAGACATGATTAATACTCCCCAGAAGAAGGCTTTGCGCTTTGCACGAGGATTGAATGAGCCACTACAGGGTTTAGCCCTATCTCATATACCTATGGGGGCAACTTTCGAAGGTCTAGTAGACATGGCATTGCTTCAAGGAGACGATAAGAATGCCAAGAAGGAAGTCAAGGCTAATGAGACACAAGCCAAGAAGACAGACTCCAAGTGGGGAGGAAATCAGAGCAATCAGAACAACAAAAACAACAAGAACAACAAGGGCAACAAGGCCAAGGCAAAGGATCCAAGAAAATGCAACTACTGTGGGATTGTTGGGTACATAGCTAAAGACTGTAGAAAGAAGAAGAGGAAGACGGGCGAGTGCTTTCATTGTGGAGAGACCGGACATTTTAGCAAGGATTGCCTCAAGAAGCAAGGGCAGAATCAACGTGCAGGACCTTCTGGAGGGCAAGTGCATGCTCTCACTGCTGCTCCAGTTCAGGACCGAGGTAGTATTTCTGTAGAAAGTCTTGTTTATATTTCTGATTATCCTATTCGCACCTTATTTGATTCTGGCGCATCGCATAGTTTTATTTCTTCTGACATTGTTGAAAGTCTGCACCTAAGTACTAGCCTAGTTGAGGATCCCGTTTGTGTTTCAAATCCAATTGGGGGCTCCGCCCATTTATCTATGATTTGTGTGGATTTGAAGATTTCTATCTTGGCCGTAGAATTCACGTGTAATGCTTATGTTCTTGGATTCACGGGATACGGGTTGATCTTGGGCATGGATTGGTTGTCCCGTTATGGAGCCATTCTCGATTGTGAACCTAGGGTGGTGAGGATCATGACTCGCCTTGGTAATACCCTAGAAATTTCTTGTAACCCTAGAGGTCCCGTCATGTTATGTTATCTTGAATCTCTCGACTCGTCCATCAATGATCTGCGATCTGTAAGGGTGGTCCGAGACTATCCTGATGTCTTTGAAGAAGTTAAGGGGTTACCCCCTAAACGAGAGATAGATTTCCGCATTTATCCAGTCGATAATGCCAAGCCAGTATCATTGCCCGTTAGGCACATGGCCCCTCGTGAGAGAAGGGAACTCAGTAAGCAAATCAAGGAGTTGCTTGAGAAGAATTTTATTAGGCGAAGCATTTCTGAATGGGGTGCTCCGGTGGTATTCGCTACTAAGGCGGATGGCTCGCTTCGCCTATGTGTTGATTATCGAGAGTTGAACAAGCTGACAAAGAAGAATAGGCACCCGTTACCGAGAATTGATGATCTCTTTGACCAGCTTGTAGGTGCTTCTGTTTTCTCTCAGCTCGATCTAGCCACCGGATTCCATCAGCTTAGAGTAGCTGAGGATAGCATTGATAAAACTGCGTTCAGGACTCCAGATGGATTCTTTGAATGGCTTGTCATGCCATTCGGTTTGACTAATGCACCCGCCTACTTCGTAGACTTGATGAGTAGGGTGTTCAGGGAGTTCCTCAACAAGTTTGTTGTTGTCTTCGTGGATGATATTCTGATCTTCTCAAAGGATGAGGAAGAGCACGCTAGGCATCTCAAGGAAGTGATGGATACGCTTAGAGCCCATCAGTTGAAAGCCAAGTTCTCCAAATGTCATTTCTGGAGAAGGGAAGTTCGGTTTCTTGGACATATAGTTTCCAAGCAAGGCATAGCGGTGGATCCCGCGAAAGTGGTTGTGGTTCAAGACTGGAAGACTCCTAGGAATGCAACCGAAGTAAGAAGCTTTCTTGGTTTGGCGGGCTACTATAGGAAGTTCATCAGGGACTTCGCTAAGATTTCAGCCCCTCTTACTAAGTTGACGAAGAAGAACTTAGTCTTTGCATGGGACTTGGAGTGTGAGCTTGCTTTTCAAAAGATCAAAAGAGCCCTTACCTCAGCTCCAGTTTTGGCATTACCCGATAGTGGTAAGATGTTTACCGTGTACACCGATGCATGTGGTACGGGGTTGGGGGCTGTTCTGATGCAAGAGGGAAGAGTGATATGTTATGGGGGTAGGCAACTTAAAGTTCATGAGAAGAACTATCCCACTCATGATTTGGAGTTAGCGGCAATCGTCTTTGCAATCAAATCCTGGCGCCACTATCTTCTAGGCGAAAGGTTTGAGTTGTATACTGATCACAAGTCACTCAAATACCTCTTCTCGCAAAAAGATCTGAATCTAAGGCAGCAATGGTGGATGGAATTCTTGGCCTCTTATGACTTTGAGATAGCTTATACCCCTGGCAAGGGTAATGTTGTGGCGGATGCACTAAGCAGAAGGAGATTGACTTTGAGCCCTTTGTTCATTGAGATGAAGAACTTGGAATTCTTGGCAACCTTTGATTTCACGATGACTGTTGAGTCGATGACGGGTTCTTTAGCATCCCTTGAGCTTAGACCCACACTTCTTGATCAAGTTGGGGCTTCACAGAAGGAAGATCCGCAAATAGTCGAGGTCATGGATAAGCTGATTCGGGGTGAGACGTCTAGTCACCTTGCCAGATATACTATTGATGATAAAGGATGGCTAAGACGTGATGAGAGACTATGCGTTCCGCAAGTAGGAGACTTGGTGCATGAATTCTTGAAGAAGCGCATCACTCGAAGATGACTATACATCCTGGAGGGGACAAGATGTATAGGGATATGAAGCGCATTTTCTTTTGGGATGGAATGAAGAAGGATGTAGCAGAGTATGTTTCAAAATGCATGGTGTGCCAACAAGTGAAAGCCGAGTCAAAGAAACCAGGTGGGCTATTACATCCATTGGAGGTCCCGCAATGGAAGTGGGAGAGTATTTCTATGGATTTTGTGGATGGATTGCCTAGGTCAAGGAAAGGGAACACAAGCATATGGGTCATAGTTGACAGACTTACGAAGAGTGCTCACTTCATCCCAGTAAAGAGCAAGAGGACCGCATCAGGGCTGGCATCTATTTATCTTCGAGAAATAGTGCGGTTGCATGGAGTTCCTTCTAGCATAGTTAGCGATCGTGACCCAATTTTCACTAGACAGTTCTGGAATAGTTTGCAAGAGGCGAAGGGCATGCGATTGAATTTGAGTACAGCCTATCACCCCCAGACGGATGGCCAAACCGAAAGGGTGAATAGAGTGCTAGAAGATCTTTTGAGGCTCTGTGTTCTCGACTTCGGTGGTACTTGGGAAGACCACCTTCCTCTTGTAGAGTTTGCGTATAATAATAGCTATCAAGCCAGCATAGGGATGGCACCATTTGAAGCTTTGTATGGGAGGCCGTGTAGGTCACCATCTTGTTGGTGGGAGACGACAGATAGACTTATACTTGGGCCCGATATGATACGGGACACATCCGAGAAAGTTGAATTAGTGAGAAGAAGGATGAAAGCGACCCAAGATAGACAGAAATCCTATGCTGACAAGCGAAGGGCAGATTTGGAATTCGAAGTGGGAGACATGGTTTTCGTGAAGGTATCTCCTTTGCGAAATGTGGTACGTTTTGGAGCAGTTGGGAAGCTGGCACCAAGGTTCGTAGGACCCTTCCCTATCATAGAGAGAATTGGAAAGATGGCCTATAAGGTGGAATTGCCCGAAAAGCTAGCCGGAGTGCATAATGTCTTTCATGTCTCGCATCTCCGAAAGTGCCTACATGAGTCCGCTGAGGTGGTTGAACCAAGCATTCTTGAAGACATTGAGGTAGAGAAAGAAGTAACCTTGAGAAGAGCTCCGATTCGTATCTTGGGAACAGAGATCAAGAAACTAAGGAATCGAGAAGTCAAATTGGTGAAAGTTCAGTGGGGTAAAGCCGACGAAGATGCAACTTGGGAAACCGAGGAGAAGATGCGTGGGCTTTATCCATTTCTTTTTTAGGGTACACTCTCGATCTCTTTTCCTAATTAGCATATCTTCCTTTTTATCCATGTTTATCCATGTTTATCTAGTTTATCTTGTTTCGTAGATCTTGTTATGAGAACCTTAGGTAGGAACCCTTTGGATGAAACATGTATTTGAAACATGTTATGCTTGATGGTTGCAAGTGGTTGCAAGTGTTTGCACGTGGATACTCGTGGATGCATGTTACACATTAGGCACTAAGATCGGCTCACACACTTTCATATTGCATATGCATGAGTGCTTATACTTATTCATGGATGAAACTTGTTATGATATCACGTGGATGTTGCATATGGATGAATGTTATGTGCACTCATGTAGAGATTATAAATTATGTTAGGAATTTGCATACATATGGACTCATTTCATTAACATACTTTGCATTAAGGAGGTTTACTGTATCAGTAACCGCCTGATTTTCGCATTAGATAAGTACATATACACACACCTTTACATATGATCATACAGCATTTAGAATCCCTTAAGGACAATGACTGCACGTGGATGATGTTTTGAGTAGATGGATGATGGATGGTAGGATACGTTCTTCCTAACTTGGAGATTTCGGAGACGAAATCCTTTAAGGAGGGGAGAATGTAACAACCCGTATTTTTGAATAACATGTTATAACATAAATCAAGGCAGAATTAAACTGTAAAATCTGAATCAAGGGAAACGGGCTTTGCCATTGCGTTCGTCTCGGAAAAATACACGAAATAGAGTCCGAGTTTTCGAAAATCGGAGTTCGTATGACCAAGATATGGCCTCGCGAAGTTTCACGTAAAATTCAAATTTAAAACAGATTCAAAAATTTCAGAAAATCAGAAGTGGCGGGAAAATTCCCGCCAGACCCAGGGGGGTCGACCTGGGGGTCGACTGGGGAGTCGACCTGGGGGTCGACTGGGGAGTCGACCTCCCCCCCCCCAGGTCGACTGGGGAGTCGACCCCAGGGTCGACCTGGGGGTCGATCTGCCTGGTCGGCCCTGGCAACCTGGTGCACCCATTTTGGCTGTTTTGACCTGTTTTGGAGGCTTGTGACGGGATTTGATGGCTTGGATTGAATCTAGGGTTAATCCTATGGCTAATACTATCCTAATCCTCTATAAAAAGACCCCTAAACCTAGCCTAAATCACCATTATTCAATCCTACAACTAAACTATGTCAAATTGGTTCCTCTCATGGCCTCCACTCTCATGCTAAAATTCCTAAGTCTATTTCTATGAGAGATTGTGAGTTCATACAAGTGTTTTCAAGCTTGTATGAGTGTTCTTAGTTTTCATTCAAGTCAAGTTGCAACATTTCTATTTCAAAGCAAGGGTTTTTATTGATTTGGCTCAAGGGTTTTTCATTGGAGCATTCCTATTTGGGTCTTTTTGGTGATTGCATAAGGGCTTCGTCTCAATCTTTATAATAACTATTTATTTGTGTCTTCATAGCATTGTAAGCCCTTTTCTACTTTCTTTCTTTGAACTCTAAAGTTAAATGAATGATGCAAGTTTGGGGTTGATCATTATGATATGCAAGTTTGGGGTTGATCATTATGATATGCAAGTTTGGTTTATCATTATATGCAAGTTTGGATGATCATTATGCAAGTTGGTTTAATCATTATGTATGACACATGTTGCTATGTTATGCAAGTTTGGGTTGATCATGTTATCATGTTATGTAAGTTAAACTTGATGTTGTGAGCATAAAGCTACAAGCTTTATATTAAAGGTTGCATTTTGGCAACATGAAAGTTATCATATCCCTTATGATAACTTGCATGTGAGGCTAAATGCGAACTTCTAGCAACTTCTACATGTCATTTATCACCATGTATCACTCATATGCTAAGTTTGGTTTTATGCATGCTTTTGAAGCCTAATGATGTATATGCAAGTATATGAACATATGTACATTTCATATGCCACCATGTTAAACTTGTGGCTTCAACACCTTTTTGTCATGATTATGCCAAGTTCCCTATTTTATCCTTTATGCGTTGATGCGATTATGTAAACGATGGGGTTACGTTGGGGTTGGGTAACATTATGACAAAAACATGGTTTTTATAACATAACGTAATATGTTAACTTGTGATTATGTTTTGGAAACATAATGGACATGACACTTAGAAAATATGAGTGTGGCCAACTCGAGGTTGGGTTGAGTTTATAGCATAAATCTACCCGGTCCCGCCCGGCTTAACTAGTGGCTACAAACAATAGGACCCAATGTGAGAAGTTGGTCATGTTGTGCTCGAACCCGAGGTTAGACCAAGTTGTGGTGTAAAGCTACCCGGACCCGCCCGGCTTAACTAGTAACCACACCAAGGTCTAATGTGAGAGGTTAAAGCACATTAAGTTAATTAAAGCCTCCTGATTAGGGTTAAGTCATGGTCCACTTAATACTTAACCAATTTGGGCTTGATGGGTTAATCGGGGTTAAGTCATGAACCTTGGGTACACTTAACCAATTTAATCCACGTTTGGATCGGGTTAACCACATTTAACCCGTTAAGGAAACCCTAGTTGCGTGGTCCTTTGCAGCAGTAACCCTCTTGATAGTATCATACGACCCTAGGACTAGGCTAGGGTGGGGCACGATTACTGGGCTGACATGTAAGCGACCAAAACGACGGACGGGTAGGTACGCCGGTGTAGGTCCAGGCGGACTATGGTCGTGCACGTAGTCCGGAGTTGGAGAATCAGGCACGGGTACCTGTAGATCTAGACTGTGCATACTTGATTGGTGTCCGAGGTCTACACCCTAGGACTTGATACACCCTGGGGTGGGCCTAGCACAGTTAGCTACATTGCATGTTTGGGCCGTATGACACCGATACTTGACGAGTTAGGCTTGTAGGGAGCCGATCAACTAGACCGCGTAGTTGGACCTTGATTTTGGTCATCTCATGATATTGGGCCAAGCTTGGGCCAAGGGATCAATTCTTGTTTTTACTTGACATGTTAGAATGCTAGTACACCCATGGTGCAAAACTTAACCTTGATTATGCGATGACACCTTTATCTATCTTGTTAGTTAATCATCATGCCAGTATGTTGTTATCCTTATGTTCATCTCAGCTTCTCATGCCAGTTAACTTTGCTAGTTCATAGACAGATAGTAGTAGGGCTTACCAGTCTTTTTGACTGATCTGTTTTCTTTTGCCTCTTTTCTTCCGTTTCCCCCCCTCAGGTTCTCAGGGTGGGAACATTGGAGCTTAGCTTGGATCTTTACAGCTTGCTTACTGGATTTGCTCATGTACGGTTTTGGACATTGAGCTAGCTATGGTTTATCACTTCATTTTGGGGATAGTACTTTATGTATTTCAGTTTTTCAGTTTATGATTTTATCTAGACTTTGTTGTTGGAAAATAATGACCAAGTACTTTGTTGTAACATACTATGGTTTTGAAATGCTAAGTTTTATCCGCTGCTTTACTACTCTGTTTTACTTATATGTTCTGTCTTGTGATATCTGCATGCATGTTTACCTTGTTTAACGCCCCACCAAAGCCAATGTACTTGCAAGAGTTACCTTGGCGGAGGTGGGGTGTTACATAGTGCGTCAGTGTTCTTAAGTCTATACTCTCAATTGCAATATGAGAAGTGGCATTGAGAACGTTACTACTTAACTGATACTACGGTAGATAACCTATGTCGCTTAAGACTTCCCTTATACAGTTGGAGAGCATGCTATGTCCACATATCTTTTTATATACTAATTATGTCCCTAGTTGAGCCCCTATAAGATTCTGGAGGAAGTGGACATTCCCCGTGAACTACCCTACTCCATTACCTCTTATGCCTAACCACTTTTAGAGAAGGAGGACCCATAGACTTACTTCAAATCTAATAAGGGGGATCCTAGTCTTAACCACTTAAGATCCAAATTGGACAAGAAGAGAGTCATCCACTTAAGACCTTCTCAAGGTGTAGTAAACCTGCCTATTTTCAGACACAATAGACTTATATATACACTAGCCCTCTCACATTAAACCGTATACCTGTAGATGTTGGATATGCCGTGCGGTTCCAGGAAGGATTCTACTACAAGTAGGTTTTAACTTCGTGTCAGAGTGTACTAAATTTGAATGGCCCGTGGCAACCAAACCTCTAACCTTAGTTGCGCCTACTTGTGGTTGTTGGATTTGTCGATTAGTTCCGGGTAGGCTTATACCACAAATGGCAACTAACCTTGTGTTTGGGTGTCACTATTTATATATGTAAAGCCATTCTATACACATATACACAAGTAATCAATATATATGGGGGCATTCAAAATTCGAATCCTATCCTGATCGCATTTATTACGTTAATATTACATTGATTACCCTACATAGCTATAATAGTTATAACACATAAATAACGCTAATCTTCTTATGAACGAGAGAACGTTCTAACAAGATAAAACTTTTCAAGTTGTCCTCAATTAAGGTATACAAGTGTATTTCCACATTTTGACTGCTACATTTTAGGCATGATGGCATAATAGTATAATAACAGATAGCAGTGAATGAAAAATACAACATACATAAAAATTTCAACTTGCATCCTAGGCTTATTGGAATGATTTTAATAATGGATCAAGAATGGAGTATAATACATATATACACATATATTCAAAAATATATACATGTATTTTTGTAGGCTCCACTCTACCTAATTCATCCTTTTTTGGTGTATTGCACATAAAAACATTTATATTTGATAGGCTTCAAATATGAATATGGTTGGATTCAAAATAGAACCCAAACCTAATCAAGTCATCAATCAAATCAAATTTAAACCCTTTTAGGTTACAATGAAATATTTATAATAAGGATGAATTACATAAAGTAACAACACAAAATCCATTTTAAATTCTCAATTCACTATTAAGACCAATATCCACAAACCCAATAAATTGACAATTCTTGCAGAAAACATAAAATAGAGGACTTGGGGGTTTTTGTATCGACGTTATTGTTTGCCAAATCCTCTTAAGCATACTAATCAATATGTTAATCTACCAAAAAAATAGAATATGCCTAAGAAACACAATATTCCACTAATAGATCTAAAAGGAAGAACAATATGATTCTTGTTGTAGATTTAGATCTGGATTAGCCCTCGTGGTAAACGTGCTCCAATCCTTCTAATATATGTAAGAATCATCTTTTGAATCTTATGCATATATAAAACTAAATTCCAGAATTTATATTAAAATATATATGAATTTATACTAGAATAAAAATAAGAATAGGATGTTAGACGAATAGAAAAGAAATTCCTAACCTTTCTGCAATTCAACAACGGATAATATGGAGCTGGAGATAAAAAGAGTGGCTTGGGTTTAGTTGTGCGATCTAGGGGTTTGTATATAGTTGCATGTGTAAGCTTGAGTTGTTGGATTATTTAGATATAATCTTGGTCATTCATTTATATATATTCCACTAAAAAAACCTAACCAAACCTTGACTCATTGGGCGTTTCAGCCGCCAGGCGGTCGACTGACGGTCGACACCTCTTCTATGGGGCAGTCGACCTCCTCGTCCCTGAAGTGCCCAATGAACGTATATGGGGCTGAGGTGTTTAATTATATACTATGTTAGTTTATTTGCTTTTTCCCTTTCCTTGCTTACAATATTCTCTGTCCCCTCTATCTTATCATCTGTTTGAAATTCAAACTCATCCATATTCATTTTGATATATTTTTGATATATATATATATATATGTATGTGTGTGTATTACTCAACTAATTATATTATTATTTTTCCTTTTACTATCCAATTTCATTTGCTTGTAAATTCTTCTTACTTTCACTGTTTTCAGGATATTATATATGAAAACAATTTAATGATAAGGTTGGAAAAGGAGATTTTGCAGCTTTAAGAATTTAGCTATGAAAATCTTTTATTTATATTTCGTCCAGAAATCTGTTTGAAGGGGAGAAAAACACAAATCATTCGAAACATCCATGTTGTACATATATGTTTTTTTCATTCATCCATAAGCATCCATGACTCACAGTGGTCATGATGTTACGGAATGTGGAATGGATCGTTAAGGCAAAACTAACACTAAAGGGAGGTGAATAGTGTTTTTAAGGAATTTAAGAATTGTATGATCTATTATATGAATCATACACCTTAGAGATAATCTAGGACACAGATTCAAACACAAACAAAAAAATAAACTGAAATAACATGCAGAGAAGAAAAGAACACACCATATTCTATACAGTTTCAGATTACTCCTACGTCAAGTCCCACGCAATGCTAGATTGCGCAGAGTTTTACTACTATACCAATATGCAGTGCAACACCCTTGATTTCACGGCCACAAGGTTACCACCGACACCAAACTCTCTAGATCAGGTATATTTCCCTTGATTTCCTTGACTACAAGGTTATCACCGATTCCTCCCTTAATTTCAAGGCTACAAGGAACACACCTTTTCCTAAACAATTACAACAGCCCTAAAATAGCACTTCGATTCAGAGAGTAATGAGTAGAGAGTGAGAAGAGAAGAAGTTTTATATAAATAGAATTGAATTCGGCAGAGTATAAGTGTAGAAATCATAAAAATATGGAATATTAATGGTGTAAAGAAAGAGGATGAAGACGGAGAAGAAGAATAATGGAAAAATTCGAAATCATCACCTATTTATAAGATTTGAAAGGTTGCAACGCTTCTGGAATGTTACAAATAGTGAAAAGACACTTCCTTTCAAAATAAAAAATATGATAGTTATATGTCGACATGCCCAATAATGTATGTCGACATATCATTGTATAAAATTGAAATTTGAGTATTTTTCAAGTGTTTTGATATATATATATATAATTCTGGAAATTCTTGAATTAAAACACAGTGTTATAAATATTATAAAGTAGAAGATCATATGAAATCATAAATATAACCTATAAAAACATATTTATAAATTATAAAGTTAAAAAGTATATAAGTATAAAGTATATAAACTATATTAATATATAAAACTTATAGACTCAAAGTCCTGAGTTTAAAATCAAAAATAGAGAAACTTAATTAGAATAAAATTGAAGATAGAATTTGAAATTTGAAAATCAAAAATTGAAAAACAGAATATGAATTTAAATGTGAACCTGGAGTGTTATTCAGAGTCTTACATAACCTAAACTCTATTATTATATTTATCTTGAATTCTTGAAATCTTGGAATCTTGAAACCTTGATTACTCAAGAGTCATGAATCATCTCTAAATTCTGAATCTCTAGAAGCTCTTAAACTGTACAGTCTTCAGTATTAATTCATGTATATGTATATATGTATATATTCTAGATAAAGGTGTTAGTATATATTTTATGATCAATTAATTTTGAAATAAGGTTGTTGTCATCAAAACTCTATTCTTCAACAATCTCCCCCTTTTTAATAATGACAATTTTAGTTTATAAAATATCATACCTGTACATACATGTATATGATGATCCTTCTAATGTTCCCCCTATCTATATGAATCTGATTAACTAAGTCTATATTTTATGATTTCTCCCCCTTTGGCATTATCAAAAAGAAAAATACTCCCCCTAAATTATGTAACTATCTAAATAATTCCTGTATAAAGTGAAGTACTCCCCCTTAATCCTAAATATATTTATATAATCCTTATACTAAAGAAAAATACTACCCCTGGATCCTATATATATATATCCTATAATCATAATAATACTTCCTAAATTCTTGATTATACATTAATCAAGACTAAGTATCAAAGTATTCTAATTACATATGTTTTATGACATATATACAAACCAAACCAAGCACACACACCATATGTCTAATACACACAAGTTTTAAGTCAAACAATCCAAACAAATCAAACAAATCAATCAAATCAAACCAAACAATTAAACATTTCTTGGGACTTTTACCCAACAATCTTCTCCAAAGATCAGATCCTTCTTGATGACCTCCCAATCTTCATCTTCTTTGGTTGGTGGTGCCTTAGCGAGATTGTTATCTTCATCTCTGGAAAGAGAGGAGATTAGCTACCGAATTGCATCAAAATGCTTCTCAAAAGGCCCGTTTATAAATAGGTTGACCTGACCCGTGTAACTCGTTTAACTAAACGGGTCTTGTTGGTTCGTGTCTTGCTAGGTTTACCCATTTGACCCATTGACAAATATTTCCTATTGATATAAATAGCAAATGAACCAAATCACCAACAAGCAGCAAGTTACAAAACCACCAATAGGCAACAAATTACAAAATCGCCAATAGGAAGCACATATATAAAGCATTACAACACCATATCCAAAAATCATTCTCCATATATATGAGGATATTGCATACGTAAAAGACTAGCATTATCGAAGATATATAGTTGTTATAAGTAAAATATAACTAGCAGCATACAAGAATAAATTAGTAAAATATAACAGCTTACACAAGAGTATATGAACATACTGATTACAATCGGGTTTAGCAGATCAAAATCAGGCTAGCGGGTCAACCCTAAACCCTCTCGTTTATAAACGAGTCAAATTCGGGTTGACCCGAAAATGACCCGCCAACTAAACGGGTCAGGTTAACCTGCTAATTCCCGTGCGAGTTTCGAATCATATAGGAAATTGATAGCCCTAATGACTATCGATAGATATATTATAAAATAGGGTATTAAACGGTTCAATTCTCACCTAGCTAGCCTTTCGATACAACAAAAGAGTAAGCACATAATAACTAATTAAATCATATCACTGAAGTAACAACAAAAGTGGATAGTTCACAGAATAGGATTCGTGATCCCCCACTTCACTTCAGTATCTTACGGTGATAGACTATCCAAAGAAAGAATAAAGAGAACATTAAAAGTAAGCATACCATCCATCCAACACTATCCCAGCTATCAAAATCTAAAGCCTTGAATACATTGATAACCCGTATGGCCATCCTCGCTTATGCCAATGGCTAATGGAGAATCCTGGCTCTAATAGGAATATTGTACGTCACACATACATTTTCCTCCCAAGACAACTAGATCACACTTCCCAAGCGATTCAAGGTACACGACCATTGCTGCCAGTCCTAATGTACATCGCTACGGTACCCATACTTCAAGTCTGAACCAAGATGTAATGACCTGGATTTTTAATCGTTCGGTTTTGAACATTTAAACTTGCTTTAAATGTTGAATTGGAAGTATAAATGGATTTTAATATGAAATCTATCAATGTAATTGTTGACATCAAAAGTTGGTCACTTGTGATAGTCAACCCCCAATCGTATGGAGAGCACATGGATAATGATTATAAAATACGGTAAAATAAAGAAAACAAGGAACACGCAAGGCTTTTTATAGTGGTTCGGCAAAGATGGTGCCTACATCCACTTTATATGTATTGATTTACTTTTGATTATAAGTACAATGCTTTTTCTATCTTGAAAAAGCAGAAGAATTGGCAATTTTGATACTTAGCCGTGGAGAAGTTTAGATTTAGGAGAAGAAGTTCAGGTGAAAGTTGAAGTAGCCGAAAAAAGGTCCCTTTCCTTTTTGATCTTGGATGTATTTATAGGTGAAGAAGTTGTCTGAGCAAGCCACCATGTGGCTTTCCTCTTTTTTGGAGCTTGGACACGTGGAGCTCGATTATTGGAAGTAGTTGCGGTGGTGAGACCCGGTCCACTGCTGATTAATAGTATCCTCGAGAATTGTGTCTTACGTGGAAACCGAGATAAGGTGTATCAAAAGTAGAGCTTTGGCTAGTAGCGTTTGATTGCCTTTGTTGCCTTGAGAATTTGTTTGAGTAACAAATGACTTAGTTGGATATTTCCTGATGAATCCGAGTATTTGGTCGATCCGATTTTGAGGGAAGCAGCTAACTCGGTTGGTCGAGAAGAGCGATTCTTCCGGGTTTGATGAGTCATTGTTTGAAGGAGACTAACTCAATTCAGCCTCAGTTCGGGATGGCTTTAAAGGAAGATGATTTGGGCAGAACCATGCCCAGGCTTTCTGGAATGTGAGTTGCTCTGTCGAACGATCGACCGATGGTGAAGAGAGGTTTTGGATATTGGGCTTCGATCCGTTGAACCATGAGAACTTTTACCAAAAAGTTGGTCAACACTTTGCCCTTCAGAATACATCTTTCTTTGTAAAGGAGGTGTGTTCTGATCCTTGCATCGAGGTTCGAAATGCGGGAAACAATGGTTGCGCCGAACCATATTTAAGGCCAGAAGTCTAACGGTCCCGATGGTTGTATTAAGAGAAAAAAACTGAGAATCGAGATAGATCGTACTAAGGTCAGAAAACCAACAACCATCGAAGACCGTATTAAGGCCGAGAAAATAATTGTTAACTTCGGACGTTAGAGCTAAAACACTCCACCTCCGTTAAGGTCACTCACAATGGGAAACCCTTTACGTCGGTGGAGCATTTTAGGTAAAAGATACAGATAATTTACAAGACAGACATATAAACAGCAGAAAAAGTAAATTTATTTCATAAGTACGTAGTTCAGTTAAAACATTACAACAACTGACTCAAACCAACTTCCAAATTAGTACAACAAAATCTCTGTCTTGAAATGAAACATAAAGAAGCATTAAAACAACAGTAAGGCAGCATAAATCCCCAATAAGAGAGTATCCAAAGCCATATCCCAAGGAAAGAGATTCCAAGCAATACATCTACTTTCCTCAAGCTGAAAATGATCCGAACTAAGATGAAGTATTCCCTCCCTACGGACCGGGGGGGAACGGAAGAAAAGAAGACGAAAGAAAATGGGTCAAACATGAGTCTGGTAGGTCCAGTGATTATTCAGCATGTAAACAAGAAAAAGGATTATGACATGAATAAACTGAATCTAGGACAGCACCATAGAAATAAGATAATAAGGCCGAATATGCTATCGCACTCAATACTATTTCTCTGCACCTGTTTACAAGTGTTTCAACTAGTACCATGTGTTCATCCCCTTTTTATCGATCGGCTCCTACTTGTATACGTTTACCACTTGTGTCATTCGGCCCCGCATGATTGTAAATACCTGTGCTGGTCCCAGCATGGGGTGTATCAAATCCTATGGTGGAAACCTGACACAATACAAGATGCACATAGTATAACTACTGATGCCCAGTGTCTTCTTTTTCCACACCGGAGTACGTGCACGACCGCACTCCGTCGGAACCTACACTGATGCACTACCCGCCGTTGTTTTGACCGCTTATAACCTGCCCAGTAATTGTGCCCCACCCTGCCTAGTACAGGGTACCGTGATACATCTATGTGGGTTACTGCTGAAATGAGTCCCTGTTACTAGGGTTTCCTAATCAACATGTTAAAATGGTTAAGTGTTCTCAAATTAACCTAACCCCACCCATCAGTTTAGTTAACACGTTGTATTGGTTAAGTGTTGCCTTAATTAACTTAACCCTACCATTCCTGTCTTAGCTTTAATGCATTCATTAAAGCACCAACCACTCACATTAGATATGTATTGGTGCGGTTGCTGGATGTGCCGGTCGGTTCCAGGCAGCCTTACACTGCAACTCAATCTAACCTCGGGTTCTTTTGGGCTTGATGCACTAACCTCTCACACTAGATATATATTGTTACGGTTGCTGGATGTGCCGGTCGGTTCCGGGCTGTCTTACACCATAACTCAATTTTAACCTCGGGTTAGGCATATTCGTCTTTTACTTAATTTACATATTTACCTTTCATATTTATATCTAAATTATCCACAATTATTGCCATTCAAGTCATGCCCAAATTTTCCTCTAAATCATATTCATAATTTTTAGGTATATAAATTATACCATTTTTATGCCACTAGTCATTCATATATTTATGGGCCAAATTATGCCAATAATATAAATTTAAGGTTTTTCCCAACGTTACCTCTGTCATACGTTCGCAAAATTCACATAGAATGTTAGGCTCGTAACTTAGCCTAACTTATATACAAAAGGGGAAAGAAGGGAGAATGTACCATTCATACAACATAATAAGGATCTAACCAAACATGTGTCATATAAATTTGGCATAAAACAATGAACTTACATTTTTGGATCCAACCAACATGAGTCTTAAGCATATGAAATTCTCCAAATCCAACTAGATGTGTAAATGTAAACTTGCAATTTGGATCCAATAAATATGAATCTTAAGCATATAGAATTTCACAAGTTCAACTAGGCATTTGAATGTGAATTTTTATTTTGGATCCAATAAACATGAATCTTAAGCATATGGAATTACACAAGTTCAACTAGGCATGTGAATGTGAACTTTTATTTTGGATCCAATAAACATGAATCTTAAGCATATGGAATTACACAAGTTCAACTAGACATGTGAATGTGAACTTTTATTTTGGATCCAATAAACATAAATCTTAAGCATATGGAATTACACAAGTTCAACTAGGCATGTGAATGTGAACTTTTACTTTGGATCCAATAAACATAAATCTTAAGCATATGAAATTACACAAATCCAACTAGGCATGTAAATGTAAACTTTTATTTTGGATCCAATTTTCATAGATCTAAATGTAGATCTAAACATAATACATGCCTTAACCTAACAACTTGCATATAACATGAAAAAGTCACTAAATTTACATAATACATGATTGGTTTAACATCAACATAATAACCACAATAGTCTCATAAGCATATTCGATAGAATCGTTATAAGAATAGACATGAATCAGCATCATCATTATCTTACAACTAGGAATAACTCTAGTTTTCACTTTATTACAAATCATAACTTTTAGTCGTTCACATCTAAATAATAACAGGACTTACAAACAAAAGAAAGTCTTGTTTTTTAGGATCTGTTTTCTGAAACTAAAAAGCAATCCCTTGAAGAAGATTATCAATTCTCTAAGTTAGTTTTGATTTGATTCGTAGCTTCTAACTTGTTTTCTAATTGAAGAAGAAATGGTGGCTAGGCTAGGACGATCATGGACAGCATGTTGGCTCCTTGGAATGGATTTGTGTGATTTAGGGTTGAGGAATAGGGTTGCTTTTATAGAGTTTTAAACTTATGTGAGCCGTTAGATCATCTTAGGAGCAATCACAACCGTCCAGACTAGATAGAGTTATCCAGAATTGCCACCTATGCCCTAGTGACTCAGCGACAAGTCAGAATCGTCACTGTTATGGATCTGGGCGAGGGGGTAGGTCAACCCCCAAGTCGACCTGTATAGGGGAGGTCGACCCCCTGGTCGACCTGGTCTGGGGCGGGAAAAATCCCGCCCAGCCCGCTTCTTTATTTTTCGTTTGAATTTAAATCTGAGCTGTTTTAATGTATTTAAATTTCTGAAACTTCTAAGGGCCATGACTTCTTCATACGAAGTCCGATTTACGAAAACTTTGGCTCTATTCCAAGCAGAATTTCGAGACGAACGCAATGGCGTAACCCGTTTCCCTTAATTCTCACTTTTAAAATTAAGTATTCTTTAATTCGTTCTTGTAATAAACACAGAAAATTCAGGGTGTTACGTTCTCCCCTCCTTAAAGGATTTCGTCCCCGAAATCTTCAAGTCAAGAAGAATGTATATCCTACCATCCAATCGTCCATCTACTCAACCATCACACACAGGCGTCCATTGTCCTTAAAAAGACTTCTAATGCTTTCATGATCATATGCATAGTGTGTGTACATGTCCTTATCTAATGCAAAATCAGGTGGTCTATTGATTCAGTTGACCTCCTTAATGCGAATTATGTCAGTGTCATGAGTCCATTATGTATGCAATTGTTCCTAATCATACCTTTTTACATGAGTGCACAATCATCCATACAAATGCAACGTCCATATGATAACATTCCAAGTTTCAATCCATATACAAATACATATATGCATATGCAATATGAAAGTGACTGAGCCAATCTAGTACCTAATGTGTGTGTATATGTATCCACGAGCAACCACTAAAAACCACTTGCAACTACTCGCAACCATCAATTATAACATGTTTCAAATACATGTTTACATCCATTGGTTTCTATCTAAGGATAAAGAATAGGACCTAGGAGATATACTTAAAAAGATAGATATAAGCATGTATAAACTTATGGAAAAAGAGATCAAGGAGGTACCCTCAAAAAGAAAAGGGTAGGCTGAACGTATTTTTCTCTCAGTTTCCCAAGTCGCATCTTCCTCGGCATCACTCCATTGAACTTTAACAAGCTTGACTTCACGGTTGCGTAGCTTTTTGACTTCCGTACCCAAGATTCGAGTTGGAACTCTTCTTATAGTTGCTTCTCGTTCTACTTCCTCTTGTATACTTGGCTCCACAACTTCCGCAGACTCATGTAAGCACTTTTGTAGTTGAGAAACATGAAAAACATTATGAACTCTAGCCAGTCTTTCGGGTAGCTCTACTCTGTAATCTATCGTCCCAATCGTGGTGCCAACTTTCCTACGGACCCAAAGCGAATGACATTCCTCAAAGGAGATACTTTAAGGAACACCCTATCTCCAACCTCAAACTCAAGGTAGGTCCTTCTTTTGTCTGCGTAGGATTTCTGTCTATCTTGTGCAGTCTTCATTCGTCCTCTTATCAAGTCCACCTTCTCCAAAGTTTCTCTAATTATGTCTGGCCCAAGTACGAGCTTGTCTGTAGACTTCCACCAACAAGTTGGTGATCGGCATGGTCTTCCATATAAAGCCTCGAAGGGTGCCATGCCTATGGTGGCATGGTAGCTATTTGTTGTAAGCGAATTTCACCAAAGGAAGATGATCTTCCAATGTTCCTCCAAAGTCAAGAATGCACAATCTCAAGAGGTCTTCTAATACTCTGTTCACCCTTTCCGTCTGACCATCGGTTTGGGGGTGATAGGCTGTGCTTAAGCATAATCATGTGCCTACAGCCATTTGCAAACTCTTCCAAAACTCGCTCGTAAAGATAGGATCTCGATCACTCTCTATGCTGGAGGGTATCCCATGCAGACGAACTATCTCCTTAAGATAAATGGATGCCAAGGATGAGGCAGTCCTTCTACTCTTAACAGGTAAAAAGTGAGCGCTTTTAGTGAGTCTGTCCACTATTACCCAAATACTGGTATTGCCCCTTCTTGACCTAGGCAACCCATCAACAAAGTCCATCGAAATGCTATCCCATTTCCACTGTGGGACCTCTAGAGGATGAAGCAGACCACCAGGCTTCTTCTGCTCTGCTTTGACTTGCTGGCATATCAAGTACTTAGCAACGAACTCAGCTACATCCCTCTTTTTGCCATTCCAAAAGAAAACCCTTTTTATGTGTTTATACATCTTGTCTCCGCCTGGGTGTATGGTCAGCTTAGAATGGTGTGCTTCTTCGAGAACCGTATTCACCAAATCCCTTGCTTGTGGGATGCATAGCCTTCCATCACGTGTCAACCAACCCTTATCATCGATGGAGTATCTATTGAGGTGACTAAAAGTCTCACCTCTAATTAGCTTATCCATTACATCAACTAGAAGAGGGTCTTCACGTTGTGCGATCCCTATTGAGTCCAAAAGAGTAGGCCGCACTTCTAGCGATGCTAATAAACCAGGTACAAATTTAGAGGAGGGTCTAAAGTCAAAGTTTGCTATGTACTCCAAGCTCTGCCTTTCTACAAAGAGAGGGCTTAAGGTCAGCCTCTTTCTACTCAAGGCGTCTGCTACCACATTGCCCTTGCCAAGGGTATAAGAAATCTCAAAATCATACGAGGCAAGAAACTCCATCCACCTTTGTTGTCTTAAGTTTAGATCTTTCTATGAGAAAAGGTACTTTAACAATTTATGGTCAGTAAACGATTCAAACCTTTCTCCTAGTAGGTAATGATGCCATGACTTTAGAGCGAAAACAATGGCTGCTAGCTCCAAATCATGAGTTGGGTAGTTCTTCTCATGTACCCTCAATTGCCTTCCCCCATAACAAACTACCTTGCCTTCTTGCATCAAGACAGCACCTAATCCTGTACCGCTTGCGTCTGTGTATACGGTAAACACTTTGCTTCCATCAGGCAATGTCAGAATTGGGGCTGTTGTTAGAGCCCTTTTCAAATGTTGGAAAGCAATATCGCAATCCAAATCTCAAACGAAAGTAAGGTTCTTCTTTGTCAATCTTGTGAGTGGGGCTGAGATTTTCGCAAAGTCTTTAATGAACTTTCGGTAAAATCCCGCTAGCTCGAGAAAGCTTCGGACTTCGGTTGCATTCCGTGGAACCTTCCAATCTTGCACCGCAACTACTTTTGCGGGGTCCACAGCTATCCCCTCTTTGGACACCACATGTCCAAGAAACCTCACTTCTTCTCTCTAGAAATGACATTTGGAGAATTTGGCTTTCAGCTGATGTGCACGAAGAGTATCCATGACTTCCCTTAAATGCAAAGCATGCTCTTCTTCATTTTTCGAGAAAATCAAAATGTCGTCTACGAAGACCACCACAAACTAATTAAGGAACTCCCTGAACACCCTGCTCATCAAGTCAACGAAATAAGCGGGTGCATTTGTCAAGCCGAAAGGCATGACAAGCCATTCGAAGAAACCATCCGGGGTTCTGAACGTGGTCTTATCAATGTTGTCTTTAGCCACTCTTAGCTGATGAAACCCAGTACACAGATCTAGTTGGGAGAAAACCGATGCGCCTACAAGCTGATCAAACAAGTCGTCTATTCTTGGAAGTGGGTGCATATTCTTCTTGGTCAGCTTGTTTAGCTCCCTATAGTCAACACATATGCGAAGTGAACCATCCGCTTTGGTTGCGAATACTACTGGAGCACCCCATTCAAAAATACTCCGTCTTATAAACCCTTTTTCGAGCAGCTCTTTGACTTGCTTGCTGAGCTCTTTTCTTTCCCTTGGAGCCATGTGTCTAATGGTTAGAGCTACGGGTTTTGCATTATCAACAAGGTATATGCGGAAGTCTATCTCCCACTTCGGAGGTAAGCCCTTCACCGCTTCAAATACATCTGAATATTCATGGACTACTCTAACAGACTGCAAGTTCTCAACAGACGCATCAAGAGATTCTAGGTAGCTAAGCATAACAGAATGTATGGGATTACAAGATATTTTGAGAGTGTTACCAAGGTGAGTCATAAGTCTAACCACTCTCTTTTCACAATTGAGGATAGCTTTATTAGTGGATAACCAATCCATGCCTAGAATCAACCCATAGCCCGTGAAGCCCAAAACATAGGCATTACATCTAAACCCAATGCTTAGTATAGAAATTTCCAAATCCAAACAAATCATTGACAAATAAGCCAAGCCCCCGATTGGATTTGAAACAACCAAGGGATCCTCTACTATACTGGTGTCTAGGTGCAGAGATTCAACTAAAGCAGTAGATATAAAAGAGTGCGATGCGCCAGAATCAAAGAGTGTACGAACAGGATGATCAAAAAGATAAACTAAACTCTCAACAGAAATATTTCTACCTCGTTCTTGCGGAGGTGATATAAGAGCGTGAACCTGCCCTCCAGAGGTAGATCCAGTCCTCTGCCCTTGCCCTTGCTTTCTTGGGTAGTCCTTAGTCATATGTCCTGTCTCGCTGTAGTGAAAACAACCACTCATCTTCCTCTTTTTCTTTCTGCAGTCCTTAATCAGATGTCCAGGAATGCCACAAAAATTACACTTCCTCTTGTCACGGGGTTTGTTGTTCTTCCCACCCTTCTTTGATTCTGTCTTCTTGTTCTGCGATCCCTCCACTTTCTTATTTTGAGGTACTTCCACCTTTGCCTCTTTCTTGCCATCCTTGTCTTCCTCCTGTAGCGGTGCCATGTCCACCAGTCTCTCATAAGTTGCACCTATAGGTATATGGGACATAGCTAGGCTGTGCAGTGGCTCATTCAACCCTTTAACAAAATGAAGAGCCTTCTTATGGGGAGTGTTCACTAACTCTAGTCTAAATCTAGCCAGCTGGTTGAATTGGTTGACGTATTCCTTGACCGACGTACTTCCCTGTTTGAGAGCTAAGAATTTCTCCGTCTGTAGGCTACGTTCAGCTTGTGAGAGGAATTTCATTTCAAACCTCATTCTGAAATCCTCCCAAGTTTCAACTGGTCTCTCAGCATTAGTAACTTCCCACCAATAAGAGGCTTCGTCTTTAAGCAACCATACGGCCAACTGTGTCTTCTGCCTATCGTCCACTTTGAAGATAACAAACAAATCCTCGGTTTCTTTGAGCCAGTTTCTTGCTTCTACAAATGACTTAGTCCCATTAAAGTTCTTTCCACCCATGGCTCGAAAGTACTTACATATCTTGGAGAAAGCATTTGCACGAGGAGGAGAAACAACTGCAACTGGGGGAGGAGTAACGTCTACTGGGCCTGCATCATTAGCCCTAGCCTCTAGGTACCTTCTGAACTAGCCAGGTACCGGTACACCATCTGGAAGGTTAAGATCCCCAGACATGCTGAAACGAAAAATAAAAGATTCAAAACAAAGGATAGGAAGATAGTGCATATGTCTGTGGGGGGAATTATGTCTTTTAAAACAGCACTTTTTCTCGAAAATGCTTCTTTAAACTTCTTTTTGAAAATTAGTTTCCAAATTTTTTTATCTGATCTGGCAACCATTAGCTCTGATACCAAGTGAAACACCCCACCTCCGTTAAGGTCACTCACAAAGGGAATGCCTTAACGTCGGTGGAGCATTTTAGGTAAAAGATATAGATAATTTACAAGATAGAATTATAAACAACAGAAAAACTAAATTTATTTCATAAGTATGTGGTTCAGTTAAAACATTACAACAACTATCTCAAACCAACTTCCAAATTATTACAACAAAATCTCTGTCTTGAATTAAAACATAAAGAAGCATTAAAACAATAGTGAGGCAACATAAATCCTCAATAAGAGAGTATCCAAAGCCATAGCCCAAGGAAAGAGATTCCAAGCAATACATCTACTCTCTTCAAGCTAGAAATGATCTGAACTAAGCTGAAGTATTCCCTCCCTGTGGACCTGGGGGGGACGGAAGAAAAGAAGACGAAAGAAAATGGGTCAGACATGAGTCTGGTACGTCCAGCGATTATTTAGCATGTAAACAAGAAAAAGGATTATGACATGAATAAACTAAATCTAGGACAGCACCCTAGAAATAAGATAATAAGGCTGAATATGCTATCGCACTCATTATTTTTCTCTCTACATGTTTACAAGTGTTTCAATTAGCACCATGTGTTCAAGACAAATGATCCCCTTTTTATTGATCGGATCCTACTCGTATACATTTACCACTTGTGTCATTCGACCCTGCATGATTTTAGATACATGTGCTGGTCCCACCATGGGGTGTATCAAATTCTATGGTGGAAACCCGACACAATTCAAGATGCACAGAGTATAACTACTGATGTCCAGTACCTGCTTTTTCCACTCTGGAGTACGTGCACGATCGCACTCCGTCGGAACCTACACTGATGCACTACCCGCCGTTGTTTTGACCGCTTATAATCAGCCCAGTAAACATGCCCCACCTTGCCTAGTTCAGGGTACCGTGGTACATCTATGTGGGTTACTGCTGAAATGGGTCCCCGTTACTAGGGTTTCCTAATCAACATGTTAAAATGGTTAAGTGTTCTCAAATTAACCTAACCCCACCCATCAATTTAGTTAACATGTTGTATTGGTTAAGTGTTTCCTTAATTAACTTAACCCTACCATTCATGTCTTAGTTTTAATTCATTCATTAAAGCACCAACCAATCACATTAGATATGTATTGTTGCGGTTGCTGGATGTGCCAGTCGATTCCGGGCAGCCTTACACCGCAACTCAATCTAACCTCGGGTTCTTTTGGGCTTGATGCACTAACCTCTCACATTAGATATATATTGTTACAGTTGCTGGATGTGCCGGTCGGTTCTGGGCAGTCTTACACCGTAACTCAATCTAACCTCGGGTTAGGCATATTCGTCTTTTACTTAATTTACATATTTACCTTTCAGATTTATATGTAAATTATCCACAATTACTACCATTCAAGTCATGCCCAAATTTTCCTCTAAATCATATTCATAATTTTTAGGTATATAAATTATACCATTTTTTATGCCACTAGTCATTCATATATTTATGGGCCAAATTATGCCAATAATATAAATTTAAGGTTTTTCCCAACGTTACCCCTGTCATACGTTTGCAAAATTCACATAGAATGTTAGGCTCGTAACTTAGCCTAACTTATATACAAAAGGGGAAAGAAGGGAGCATGTACCATTCATACAACATAATAAGGTTCTAACTAAACATGTGTCATATAAATTTGGCATAAAACAATGAACTTGAATTTTTGGATCCAACCAACCTGAGTCTTAAGCATATGAAATTACCCAAATCCAACTAGGCATGTAAATGTAAACTGGCAATTTGGATCCAATAAATATGAATCATAAGCATATATAATTTCACAAGTTCAACTAGCCATGTGAATGTGAACTTTTATTTTAGATCCAATAAACATGAATCTTAAGCATATGGAATTACACAAGTTCAACTAGGGATGTGAATGTGAACTTTTATTTTGGATCCAATAAACATGAATCTTAAGCATATGGAATTACACAAGTTCAACTAGGCATGTGAATGTGAACTTTTATTTTGGATCCAATAAACATAAATCTTAAGCATATGGAACTACACAAGTTCAACTAGGCATGTGAATGTGAACTTTTATTTTGGATCCAATAAACATAAATCTTAAGCATATGAAATTACACAAATCCAACTAGGCATGTAAATGTAAACTTTTATTTTGGATCCAATTTTCATAAACCTAAATGTAGATCTAAACATAATACATGCCTTAACCTAACAACTTGCATATAACATGAAAAAGTCACCAAATTTACATAATACACGATTGGTTTAACATCAACATAATAACCACAATAGTCTCATAAGCATATACGGTAGAATCGTTACAAGAATAGACATGAATGGGCATCATCATTATCTTACAATTAGGAATAACTCTAATTTTCACTTTATTACAAATCATAATTTTTAATCGTTCACATCTAAATAATAACATGACTTAAAAACAAAAGAAAGTCTTGCTTTCTGGGATCTGTTTTATGAAACTGAAAAGCAATCCCTTGAAGAAAACTATCAATTCTCTAAGTTAGTTTTGATTTGATTCGTAGCTTCTAACTTGTTTTCTAGTTGAAGAAGAAATGGTGGCTAGGCTAAGACGATCATGGACAGCATGGTTGCTCCTTGGAATGAATTCGTGTGATTCAGGGTTGAGGAATAGGGTTGCTTTTATAGAGTTTTAAACTTATGTGAGTCGTTAGATCATCTTAGGAGCAACCACAACCATCCAGACTAGATAGAGTTATCCAGAATTGCCACTTATGCCCTAGTGATTCAGCAACAGGTCAGAAAAGACTCAGCAACAAGTCAGAATCGTCACTGTTTTGGATCTGGGCGAGGGGGTAGGTCGACCCCCAGGTCAACCCCTAGGTCGACCCCCCAGGTCTACCTGTATAGGGGAGGTCGACCCCCTGGTCGACCTGGCCTGGGGCGGGAAAAATCCCTCCCAGCTCGCTTCTTTGTTTTTCGTTTGAATTTAAATCTGAGCTGTTTTAATTTATTTAAATTTCTGAAACTTCTGAGGGCCATAACTTAATCATACGAAGTCCGGTTTACAAAAACTTGGACTCTATTCCAAGCAGAATTTTGGGACGGTGCAATGGCGTAACCCATTTCCCTTAATTCTCACTTTAAAAATTAAGTATTCTTTAATTCGTTCTTATAATAGACACAGAAAATTCAGGATGTTACTGGAGCCATCACCAACAGTGCGAGCTATTCTCGGTCTAGAGATGGCTTTGATCTCGTTTTGGTGAGTATTAACCATACTCGACTTGAAGATAAAGGCGAACATTAATTACATTTGGCTTAGAAGGGTGGCGAATATTAACCATACTCGGCTTACAGAGGTGGCGATTATTAACCATACTCGGCTTACAAAAGTGGCAAGTATTAACCATACTTGACTTACAAAAGTAGAGAGTATTAACCATACCCGGCTTATGTTAATGGCGAGTATTATCCATACTCGGCTTAAATCAAGTGTTAACCATGCTCGACTTATATAAGGTCATTTGCTAAGTCTTAAGGAGTAGTTTAAGTTACGGTGGCAGGCTTTTGATCGTGCGTTACAGACGATGGCTTAGCACTAACCATATTCAGGCTGGTGAGCGTTAGTCACGCTCGATCTATATCATTCAAACATAATCCATGTTTGCAAAAGAAAGATCACTGTTTACTAAATAACTATTACAACAAGATAAAAATAAATTCTAAGAGGACGAATGTTGATTCCAGAGCATGCCTAGGAGATAAATCCTAACCCCGTATATGTTTACATCAACATATCCTTTTTATTGAAAGAAATGAAAATACAGCGAAAATAAGAAATCTAAATCTCATTAATTAATGATGATGTCGCGAGTGCTAGGCTCGGAGTCCTTTCTGTTTCTAGGAGCTCGAGGACCGACTTGAGGAGCATCGGTAGAAGATTGTGGCAGCATAGCCTGTGCGTTCCTCCTGTAATATTCGGGAAGCTCCCCTCGCCTGACCCTATCCTTGATGAGATCGCGTAGGTTCCTGCATTCACTGGTGTTTTGACCGGCAATGTCATGAAACATGCAGTGCTTTCCAGGGTCGAGCTCTTTCTGGGTTGGCTCTCTTCAAGGAGGTTTTGGGAAAGGTAGGGGTCTTCGTATGTCAAGGTAGATGTCAAGCAAGGAAGAGTTGAGCTTGGTATATTGATCGTACTTATTCTCTGTCCGAGGTCATACGTTGCGTTCATTCGTTGGAGCCTTTCCTCTTCCTTTATTCTGGCCATTGGTGTTGGAGGGACCTACTTGTTTGGTGGCGAGGACCTCAAGGCTCTCCCTCTCAATGCTGGCACTTTCTTGTTGGAGGAATCACTCGGTCTCTTCATAGAAATCTTTAATGTCCGTGGGGGGATCTCTGGTCAAAGAGATTGAGAGTTCTGATTGGTTCTGAACACCTGCAATGGCGGCCATAAGCACCATCGATGGATCGGGTCGATCGACTGATGCTACGTCCGCATTGAATCTCTCGAGGAAGGATCAAAGTGTCTCTTCTGGCCTTTGCTTGATGGAAGTCAAGAACATGACACTCTTCGGTCGGGAGATGTGAACTCTGAACTGTTCGATGAAACGGGTGACTAGCATGTTCCAACAGCCGATCGACTCCGTTGTTAGCTTCCGAAACCACATGCTGGCTATATATATGAGGAAGAGTGGAAGCACTTAGCCATAACATTGGTCGATGCACCGAGCACTTCCATATGGCGCATGTATCGCATGAGATGGATGATCGGGTCAGTCTAACTATTGTTGGGGTCGATAGCTGGAAACTCGAAGTCCGGAGGATTGCGGAAGTTCCTGATTTCCCTGGTGAAGGGGCTGCGGTGGATATTATCTATATCTTGCTGAGAAGAATTTCCCTGGGTGAAATGTCGACGATGCTTGCAAGCTGGATTTCATCTCCGAGGAGTCATTGCCATGAATCCAGTATTGCATTCGAGAGAGCTCCGTCACTAGGGTCCAACGAAAGCATGTTCGTAATGGTGGCCGTAGGTTGGGCTCGACCTCCGAGAGTTAAGTGAAGGTGAGGGTGAGGGTTCATCGTAGATGTTGGTCCTGGGTAGACTGGCACCTCTTGAACCTGAAAAGAATTGGATCGGGCTGACCCAGCATAACATGTGATGTTTGGGGCTCTTTGATGCCCCTGCCCGAATTGATGTTAGAAGGGTCTACGGTTGCGTTTTCCTCCACTAATCTGGGAACCGGTATGGTAGAGCAGTCTTCCTGGTTCGAAGAGAAGGCTCCATTAGTTCTTTGTTGAAGGAGAGTCGTCATAAGACGAGTCTGCCATAAGATACTGGGTTATAATGGGAATGTCATTGATTCTAACTGACCCGGTGGTTGTTGGATTGGTCCGGGGGGTCGAGCTATCCCCAAAAGTGGAGGCAAAGTGGTCGAATGACCTAGATCTTGATCACGGGCCTCCTGTGAATCTGCAGCTGCGACTGCACTAGTTATGCAAGCGATACTCCTGGCTATGATTGGTTGGGAGGTGGAGCCGATCCAGGAGGAAGCAAAGGCGTGACCCGGTCCTTGGCTTGGATTTCCGTAGATCGAAGATTAGTTATTTCCCCAGCCTCACCCGATGGAGGAATTGATGTTAAAGCATTAAATCCCTTTTCCATCCGAGCAAGAAGGTGATCCATCAACTGTTGATGTCGTTCGAGGAGTTTATCTTGAGATGTCATATGGCCTCTAAACTTGGCCATAATTTTGTCCATGTCATCCAGGGTAAGATATCGGGACACGTTTTTATGAGAGAAGGCTTCCTGATTTGCTTCTGCAGCGTTTATCTCGGTTGCATCAGCATTTGTGAGGCGAAAAGATGTTGCATCCTTCTCCCACTTATTCTTCATGGATTCGAACTAGCTGAAGGTCATAGAGTAAGTCAGTGTGTGCCCCTTCCTGGCACACCAAAGTGTTAACGTCAAAAGTTGGTAAATGTTGACAATCAACCCCCAATCATATGGAGAGCACACGAATAATGATTATAAAATATGGTACTGTAAAGAAAACAGGAAACACACAAGGCTTTTTATAGTGGTTCGGCAAAGATGGTGCCTACGTCCACTTTATATGTATTTATTTACTTTTGATTACAAGTACAATGCTTTTTCTATCTTGAGAAAGAAGAAGAATTGGCTATTTTGAGAGTTAGCCGTGGGAAGTTTAGATTTAGGAGGAGAAGTTCAGCTAAAAGTTGAAGTAGCGGAAAAAAGGTCCCTTTCCATTTTGATCTTGGATGTATTTATAGGTGAAGAAGTGGGCTGAGCTGGCCCCAACGCGGCTTTCCTCTTTTTCGATGCTTGGACATGTGGAGCTCGATTATTGGAAGTAGTTGAGGCAGTGGGACCCGGTCCACTGCTGATTAATAGTATCCTCGAGAATTGTGGCTTACGTGGCAACCGAGATGAGGTGGATCAAAAGTAGAGCTTTCACCAGTAGCGTTTGACCGCCTTTGTTGCCTTGAGAATTGGTCTAAGTAATAAATGACTTAGGTAGATATTTCTTGATGAATCCGAGATATTTGGTCAATCCGATTTTGAGGGAAGCGGTTAACTCAGGCGGTCAAGAAGAACGATTCTTCTGGGTTCGATGAGCCGTTGTTTAAAGGAGACTAACTCAAGTCAGCCTCGATTCGGGCTGGCTTTAAAGGAAGCTGGTTTGGGCCAAATCTTGCCAGGGCATTCTGAATTGGGAGTTGCTCTGTCGACCAATCGATCAATGCTGGAGAGAGTTTTTGGATATTGGGCTTCGATCCGTTCAACCATGACAGCTTTTGCTAAAAAGTTGGTCAACAGTAATAAAGAAAATACTATTTGATTTCGAATATGTCGAATTATCGTAATACGAAAACAAGAAATAGTTGAATTATAAGTTAAAAATGAATCAAAATGATTACTAATATATAAAATAAATTCTAGTTGAATTATATTTAAGTTAGTAAAGTTATTAAAGTGGAAATTTAAATGATTTCATTCATTATTGAAATAGTCGATTTAGTTGACATGTTGAAATAGCCATTTTTCAAATGACCTCGTATTTCAACAAAACCAATTTTATTTAATCCATAATAGTTAATTATTACTAGATTTCAAGTTTTGTGTCAATCAGAGTTATTATGTGAGCATGCGCAATTTAAATGTGTATCGACTAACGATTTAAGATCTAGAATAGTGTTTTATTTTCAAATGGTATTGGAATTCGACAAAATCTGCTTCGTTAGGTATATAACGACAAAGCTGGATGTCAATTTTTGTCACAATTGGATTTCGTATGTGATCATATGAATTAAAAACATCAAAATGAAAATAACGTATGATTATAATCGAATATTCAATTAAAATCCTATACCTCAATAATATGTCTAACCTCTTCGACCCGCTTTAGCTCTTTTCCTCAGTCAAAATCGAGAACAAAAATAGCCGCCTTCCTCTTAATCTTTAGAAAATTAAAAAAAATTAAAAAAAAAGATATTGCTTAATGATTGATTCTTGAACTTGGCTAAACCTCCTCTGTAAAATCATGTAACTATGGTGGGTTGTGACGCATACTGGAATCATTCGAAACTTGAACAACGAGACCTATGGCTCAGACTTTAGGGAAATGGAAGGGGCCTTGGTTCGACTGGAGGTTGAATTTGGGATCATGGGGAAGTGCAACACCTTGCGTGCAATTTTGGAGTGATTTGGTGCTTAAATTATTCGCACTTGTACGTATGGAGGTCGGTGGTCACGAGGAGGTAATGGTGTTCGAGCTTCACATGAGGGTGGTGGCCAGGGAGTGTTCGAGAAGAAGAGTTCGATGAAGGTAGTTTCATGGGTTTTCGTGTAAGGATGTGAGAGAAAGGGGAGATGACAATCACGGAAGTATGGGTTTACTAGATGTTGCGTTCGTGAGTTTCTAAAAGGGAGAAAAGATGATAAACGCGAATAAAAGGTAATTTAATAGGTAATTATCTTAATTTAATAATTAAAATTTTAATTATATTCGAATTGATCGATTGCTTATAAAATGAATTTCTGATTCAAACAAAATCAGATTCGAATGCTGTCAATTTCGTTGAGCTCGTAAGGACGGGGGCTATAACTGGAATTCATTTTGGAATTTTTGAAGTCGAATGGAATTTTATTTGTAATTTTAATTTAAATAGAATATTGTTCGATTTAGGTTTAACTTGTATCGAATTTACAAATGAAAATCAAGGTGAGTAAATCTTATTCAGGTTTTATATTTAAAGTTGTTTTTATCGTTAAAAATAATTGTTGATCGTTTGGATGCATAGGTAAAATTAATATCAATTGTTGCTAATATACATATAGTAGTTATATATAGGCTTGGTAGTTGATATACCCGCACATTTAGCGAATGAGACCCTTTGTGCCCCGCATACTAGCGAATGACCCTTTATACCGCGATATCCCGCCTTGAAAAGAGATTGGTATTATTATTTGTTTTGACCCACATCTGTGGATGTAGGGAAATAGGCTATAGGGATCCAATTGGATTCCTCAACATTTATATTACTGTTTATTTCATTTATACCATGATATGTAGTGTGATAATATCTATGGAAGATTATTGTTTGTTTGGAAGCTTAAAAGGCACTGGCCCTTAATTTTGGTGTTTAGGTACCATATAATTAGGGCTGTAAATTTTGTTCGAATGTCCGACGTCCGTTCGTGTCCGTGACCGAAATACGTCCGTCCGAGTCCGTCCGATTTTCATTTAGGACACGAGTTAGGACAACAAAATTTGTACAAGAAAAAAATCATGTCCGGTCCGAGCTCGTCCGAATTCGTCCGAATTACTTGTAATTCGACATATAGTTGAGAGAAAATCTAGTAAAATGTACAAAATGTGATATAAATAGTCATATCCGACCGAGTCCGATCGGTCTGAACATGTCCGTGTCCGACCGATTTTATTTAGGATACGAATTAGGACAACGAAATTTGTCCGAGAAATTTTTTGGTCCGGTCCGTGTTCGGTTCGATTTTTTTTAGGATAGAAACTGAACACACCTCCGTCCGGTCCGACCGATTTACATCCCTACATATAATGCTTTTAGAATATAAAAGGGATTTTTTTTAATGTAAATTTAGAATCCAAACGGATTTGTATTAATTTGGGAATTTCCAAAGGAAGATTTAGAATTTAATAAGAAATCGGTCTTTGGAATTTATTAACTATTTATATAAAATTTGGAAATAGTTTTGCAAAATACTGTACATGTGAATTTAAAATATATACAGTATCATATTATTAAATATAAATATGATTTCCTTATGAAATAGAAATTGAGTTGAAAGAAGAGATTGATATATATAAAGGGAAAAATATTTTTCCAAATAGAAGTTGAATCTCAAATGGCTTGAAAATATCAACTTGTTTTTAATGAATAAAACAAGGATTTTAATTTATAAACGATGTTTGTAATGAGATGAATAATTATCGTTGGATAAATTGGGAATGTAGATTCAAGTAGGAATTTTGAAGATGAAATTTGAAATCGATTCAAAAAAGAAATGATAAATTTTATTCAAGGTTCAAAATGTAAATGGAATAGAGATAAATCCAAAAGGGTTTATAATTGGAAATCGACTATGTTGAATTCTATAAAAATGATTTTATTTTCAGAAAGGATATTTGAATTCTATTTAGTAGAAATGATAATTTAAATTTTAAATATTTTAAGAAGCTGATACTTCAATATTTTAATTATGAAATAAAATTCTATGTTTTTTAGAAATAAATTTTGTATTAACGTAATATTATCTTAAATTGGAATTATTAAATAAAAGGGTTTTGTAGAAATCTAAAAAAGGTTCTTTTTGTTATAAAATTTATGGCTTTTAAAGTACTTTTAAAAGGAAGATGCTGAATATTTTAATAAAAGGGAAAGTCTAAGAAAACAAATAGTTTTATGAATGAATTTTATAAGTATAATAAACTTACAATCGGAAACTTGATAAGTAGACTTATATTGGTTTTGAACCAATATTTTATAAACATATTTGATGTTAATATAAAGTTATAAACCAAATCGTAGGTGATTTTGGACCTTAAATAGAGTTAATAAAAGGTAAACTTATAATGTTTATAAGTAAAAGAATTTTATAAATAGAAATTTATAGAATCTAAATATGAATTGGTAATATTTCTAGAAAATGATAAAATGGTTTGCTTTATAAGCAAACTATGAATTTTATAAGCAAGGTGATTTTATAAGGAATAAACTTAAAATTTTGGGTAAACAAGTCAAAACGGGAGTTTTAATTACTAAGGGAATTTTATACTGGAATATAAAATGTATTATTAACAAGGGTTTATAAACATGAAGTCAGATTTATTTTGATAATTTAATTTGGGGATATAAAAAAGTGAAACGTATACACGTTTAATAATGGGAATTGAATATTTGATATTTTTGAAATAATATTTAAAAATGAAGTGGAATCTGTTTTTGTAAAGTATCTTGAAATGAATTTGTATCAGAAACATAGGTTTCAACCTTTATTGTTGTAATAAATGTATTTCCATGAATAATAGGAAAGCGTGGATTATAACCCTATTGTTATAGTAAATGATTTCTGAAAAGGAAATGTTTTAAGATGAATATGAGATTTTAACATATAAACTATATATGATGTTGATTGTTCGAGATAGGTATTCTCTGACCATTTTGAAGTTAAAAATGATATTCAGTCAAGGTCGAGTGGTAATTATACCCCAACTTGATTGATTTCATTATTAAAATAAATAGTAAAGATTCAGCATTGAAGATCAGTGTCAAATTATAGCTGGTTAAATATGCAGTATTTTGGGGTATAGTAACGATGCTTTACACAACATTTTTTTTAACCCAAGAAAGTGCAGTTTGGAGATATAATAATGAATATTTTATAAATTTAGAAAATAAATGGTTTCATGAAAGAGATTAAGTAAATGGAAACATTTTTTCCAACTGAAATACGAGATATTGTCTAAATATAGAAAATAAAGGGTTTTATGAAATAAGGAAGTGTTTTTCTAAATATCATGGGAGGCCAAAGAAAATTGAAAAATATCTGGGTAAAGATATTGATAACTGAAGTTGGAAAATGGTTTAATTAAAAAAATATTAATTAAAAAGGTGCTCAATGTTGTTTGTTGCTTAACCAGAAGTATTTCCATCTGGAATAAGATCTATGGTTGAAATTTTGTTTTCTATGATAGTTAAATAACCAACTATCAAAGTATTGGCCAATTTAATATTGTCGTTGTCAGTACGAAGAGACCGAGATCAAATTTATTATCTAAAAACTACTCTGTATAGTCATAAGCATTGCGAATTAGATTATATTAAAGATAATCGAAGACGGGGTAAAATGCAAGGGCTATTTCTGTTAATCTCAGGTAGAAATTGCCTAAGATGGATGAATAGAAATAGTGCCTTCGATTTCATATAGACCCAAAATGAACTTGTATGGAGGAATGTCTAACAGAGTATTTCCAATGTCAAGTACGTTGATTTTTTACAAATTTACCGAGTATGGTGGCGAAGAAGTTAACTTCTTTTAGCTTAACACCCAGAGTATATTTGTGCAAATCAATTAGTGATTGATGGATCTGACAATATGGCATTCAAAGTTTAATGTGATGCTTGAAAAAGGTAATCGTGACCTCAAACCTCATCAATCGAGAAATGGCTGAAATCGGGCAGGAAACAGGGCTATGTGGGTCATACCTATTAGGGTATATCACCACCTGATCTAGAGAAATCGATTGTCCCTTTTTTGTATGCTTCAGAATGAGTATGGCTGGAAGGCCAACAACCGTGGTGATGATATATCTGGTACAGTCAAGTTGAATGAGTGGCTGATTCTGTATCCAAACTCCAATACGAGCCTTATGGTTTTAGATGAAAACCAATTATGTCAAAACGTGAGATGTAAGCATTTCAGCTATATTCCTATTTTATTTGAAGATTGATAGACATTATTACAATATCACTTTATTTTTGTAATAAATGTGATTTGGTTATCGTAAGGTGAGAACACGTTCCATGTTTATGTGTGGTCGTGTCTGATGAGAGTTCCATTATTTAAGATATTTTCTATAGTTAAGTAAGATGTTTGGAGTTTACTAACACCAGTCTCGTGACTGGCCTAGAGTTTATTTTTTTTCTTCCATAAACTCTTGGGTGTCCAAATTTGTACGGGCAGTCAAGTAGTTCAGTTTCTTACGAACGCACTTGGAGGGGCTGGGAGCAAGAGGCTTCACCTCTAGTTATCTAGTGTATATTTTTCGTTGTATCACATAAATATTGAACCCAGATGATTCACATGTATGTACAGTTACAGTTCTGTATTTTAAAAGTTGTTATATATATTATATTCTATTCCGTTGCGATTGTGAGATTCTAATGTAGATCTGTTTCTTCTTATTTTTTCCTTCTTTAACCCAAATGATCTGGTATTTTCAATACTTGAATTGTCGACATGTTATGCATTGAACGTATTTATGTCAATTTTCAGGGTCGAAAATCTACCGAGTTGTTACGCAAGAGATATCTAAGTACCAGTGATTCCCTGGCAGTCCTAAGTACATAAGTCATTAACAACTCCATCTTTAGGTCGAGTCCCACTAGAGTCAGTCCATTATCTCGAAGCCTCGTTCCATATCGAGCTTCCTGTCACATTCACCTTTAACCACTCCCATCCGAGTTCACAATCCAAGAGCTATAAATTTGTCAGGCCATGACTTCCACCCCCATAGGAGCAATCATCGAACAACAAGTTCATGCATACTCCAAATGAAGCCTACAATCACCAGAAAGAGCCATTCCCTGAAATGCCTTCTTTTAATGGATCGGTACCAGTCCATCCCTTATGGACCGATACTAATCCATACACTTAGCAAAATTTTGCAAAGTGTCTTCACTTTTGCTTTCTAGCTTCCCTTAAGGACCTTGCTACCAAGTCGCATGCCATTTTGACCTTCGATGCTCATCCATTTTGATCCATCAATTATCAAGACTTTGGCTTATCCAAACCAAACCAAAATTTCACTATTGCTTCATCATGATCCCCCAAAGCCAGCGCATAAGTCGTAGCTCCATTGGAGTTATCTTAATGGATCGGTATCGGTCCACAAACTTAGCGAATTTGGACCTTAAAATTTCTAGGCTCCATCATTGTCCCCTAAAGAGCTTATTTTTCAAGTTTCCTCTGATTACGGAGATCCGTGCTCCTTCTATACTTTGATCTCCATTCCAAGCCCTAGTTCAAACAATTTTAAACATACAAATCGAGCATAACGTAGCTTGGACCGTCAAACAGTAATCGTATCCAATTTCAGGCATACACAAACGTATAACCACATATAATCATGAATCAAGTAATAATAGCCACAAATCTAACATAGTTTATGGAAAATTACGTATGAATATTATGTGATCTAACAAGTTACTTAGCGTATGTTATAATTAAATTAAGCTGGGGGTTTCTAGATCTTATATTAACATGAAAAAACTAGTTTTAAGGTTAAACTAACATATGTGGTGTTCAAATGACATAACTACAACATATGATACAATATAGTCATATGAGAGATCACTTCCACTAACCAAAACCTAAAATTTAACACAATTAGATGTAGATTAGATCTGGATAGTGAAGAAAATATGCAATTGACAAAGAGACGATGAGGTCTAATCTTCTGGATATAGATTTAGACTCTGGATGCAAAATAGAATTGATTTGATGAAAAAATAGAGATTTAGAGTTTGGAGAGAATTATGATGAATCATAGTAAACCACTGTCCAACCTAATGTGAGATTAAAGGGAAAAGCCTCTATTCTCTCCCTATAGCTTCTATTTACAACTTCTGGTCATTAGTCTAATGGACTAACCAACCTCAGCCCATTAACTATCTTGAAATTTATCTAGCATAAATGAAAACTTAAAACTGTAGTTTTCCCAAACCGCAATTTTTTTTTAATATGGCCACTCTACGAAACGGTAACCATTATCCCAAAATAATGAGACCAATTAGAGAAGCTAATTCGGTTTCCGTCGAAAGTTATGGCCAAAACAAGACAAACAAGGGTAAAATGGCCATAAAAAGATTTGGTTAAAATCATGAACCATATATTAAAATTTTAGAACGGTACGACCACTTATGAATTAAACAGAATTATTTTACGATCCTCCATAAATATTTGTGCTATAGGGTTTATATTATTTTTGCTAACTAAGCATTTAATATTATTTATTTTATATTTCTGGAGTATTTCTTATGATGTTGTATAGTGTTATTTTTGTACGAACTACTTTTTGTAGAAAATAAATTGTTTTTAGGTTGAAAAACAAAAATATTGTGTAGTATCAACAGCAAATGCTACGTTTTAAAAAAAAACATATAGTAAACAATATTGCTTAGCATCGTTTTTGTAGTTGTTCTACAATTTTTTTATCAATGGTTTATAAGGATTAAGTTTTGTAAAATAGATGAGAAACATTATGTAGTGGTGAGGTTGCAAACCCAAGAGTGCTTAAGTGATGAATTAAGGGCTTAGGTTCAAAGTTTCAGTTGATTTTGTGGGTGATAGTTAGAAGTGGAAATGGCTACAATAAGGGGTGAGGGTAGTACAAGGAAGGGGAACTAGATTATGGTTGACGAGAATACACAACAACCCAAAAGTGGTTGTCTTTTTAACAAAAAGTTTTGTAGATAAGGTGCTAAAGATCAAAAATGAGTATAAATTTATTCTTTAGGAAAAATTGTACAAATGAAAATTAGGGATGTGGTGCCCTTTTTTTGGGTTTTGATAGGTATTAAGGAAAATGGCCATAGGAAACATCTAAACTTTTCTTTTTTATCTTCTTCAATGTAGAGATAGAACATAAGCCATTGCCCTTTTTTGGGTAGAATACCATCATATGATATTAAAAAGAAGGAGCATTTCATTAAAATCATTTAAGTAATTAACAAAGTGTTTACGACCGTAATTCCTGATACCTTTTCTTTATCATTCCTTGCATAAAAATTCTCAACTATTCAATTATAGCAATGTAATGAAACAACAAACCTCACTATATTAGGTAAGTGACTGATTATAAAAAGGAACATTTTTCCTTTTAGCTTCATTTCGAAAACTAGTTACACAAATAGCCCATTTTGCAATTTTGGCAAGGATCGGTATATTTTAAGCATAGAAATGCTTGAATATTTTAGCATTGTGGATTCCTTTAGTGGATAGATCCTCCAATGTGTCGAAATGGACTTGAGTACACTCTTGAGTTTCAGCCGAAAAATGCACAAATGCAAAATGGATTACATCAAACAGGTCTGGATCATCATGATTAGCTAATGTAGTCTGGTTTGTAGTTTTATGGTATTTTATAACATATGTTAAATTTCTTGTTTGTACTGGTAAGGGACTACCTTAATGTTGAAGTATTCTTGTTTGTTTAATGTTATATATAAAAATACTACAAGTCTTCAAATATGAACGTAATATACAAACACGAGTTGGGGATACAACAAGTTCTCAAATAAACTGATGTATGCTACCATAATCAAACAAGCAAAGCTAAATATATGAATTACATTGACTCCTCTTATGCCCATGCAATCCACGTTTGATGTCGATAGTACCTTTAATTCTCATCGACCTTGGTCTTTCGAGAGTTGTTCATATGGTTAGAGGTAAAACAACTGGTCCTTCATTTGCACTTCAATGTTTTTATCGTAAACGGGATGAAATTCTAGCATATAAGTTGCTAGCTAGTCTTAAACCCAGTACCTATTTGAGACAAAGTAATGGTGAGTCATACTTTCCCCTTGACAACTACGGAACAAGCGGTCATCAAATGTGCACAAGGCAGATATGGAAGTAATGAGAAATTACATGTACAAGAGCAGTTGTTACCTTTAATTACTTGATATTCATGACCAAAGTAGTGAATTACTTCCCATTCGACTTGATTGAAACAGACAATCTTTAAACACCTTTCTTCACTAACCCTCTCAGTTATCTTTGTTTCCTATTCTGGCGCTAAATGAGTCACTGAAGTTATTGCAGACTCTCTTCGATGACAAAAATAATCCATTGATCGAAAGAATGTATGAGTAACTACTATCTTAACCTACAGTGATTATGCTTATCCGAGTACACCACTAAGAAGGGTCGGTCCTAATGGTTTCATTACCTAAAGCAAATTGCGAAACAAAGGTCATAATACGAATGTAACGACCCGCCATTTTGACCGTGCCGAATCGACAAACATGTCAACTCGAAACGTCCAAAACAACATATTGTTATTAGCTTCTAGGGTAAACAGAATAAATCACAAAATCACAGATCACAGACATAGATACAGAGCAATATAATATCTCACAGCGGAAAATATAAAATACAATAGTAGTTCATGAAGCTACTAAATAAATTTTTACATCAGAGTTTACATGAATAATACAGCAAAAATCTAATACAATAAAATTTCAGATACAAAAATAAAAGATAGCTATATGAACAGAAATAGCAGGATGACTGGAACAATAGAATGAGTAGATACAAGTCAGCGAATCCCGACCTAAACTTCAACTCCAAGGATGGATCTTGAAAACTGGAATTCTCGATCTGACCCGAGCAATAATGCAAAACAAAACAACTCGGATCAGGACTAACATTCTCATGGAAGTAAATCAACTCAAATGAAATGTTCGATGAAATGCAATCAGTAACTTAGAGGATGTTTGGGATCACCATCCTCTAAGGATTCATCAAACTAATATTATATAGTATAATACGCTATATACAATAGTGTCTATCAGTAAAGTAAAAGTATCAAAATAGCGTTAGAGGGATTACCATGATTACCCTTACACCGTTTATATATTCCCATAGTATATACAGTACTGTAATTCCTCCGTAAACTGGAGGTTGATCAGAGGGCACTCCATATAAACGGTACAAAACAAAGTCGTAGTGGGCTCGTATAAGACATGTGACAAAGCACGCAAGGAATGCCAGGGTGGATTCACCGTTTGCAGAGCCGGACTGGTGGTAACGCATAGTAGCTACTACCGCCCACCTCGATACACACTCCTATAATCAAAAGGGCCCAAATCGAATCTCAACAGTAATAGAATAATATCGAAGAAGTGTGATCGATAAGAGGTATGACCTCACTTGGTCCGTGCATAGCTCCTGTTTTAGCCACATCAAGCTGACTCAAGGTAGTCAGGGTCTCGTGATTAATATGAAATAACAAAATAGAGTCGTTCGCCAAATCATCCCCTTTATTCTGGAACTCCACCGCGTACACAGTTGTTAAAGTGGTTTTCGATATTGGCAGAGAGTATGACAATAGCCGATCCCGGTCTCTTTAACAACCAATCGTTTACATTTTTCACACCGTGGCCATTATTTTATAGGTCGTTACAACAAAACAAATACTATTAACGTTATTATTAAAATAGTTTAAAGTATAATTCCTTAACATAAAATTTACCATAATTGTTCACCATAATGATTTGAATTGAGTCACAGAAGCCGAATCTTATTTCAAACGTTCTACATGAATTGAATCTTGTCTCAAACTATACATACATCATTAATCTGAATTTGTACATCATAACTTGTTACAAATTTTATTATATTGTGTACATCTCAATTTGTACAGACATCGATGCTTACAAATTCTTTTCAATCATATGATATCGATAATAGTTTGAATCCTATTCCCTTTTTAAAATGGATGGATTGCATAGATACAAATAGAAAGTAGTATTTTCTTTTCAATTTTCATAAGGATAAAGTCAGTAGGTCACTGTCCATTGATTTGAGATGATGTAGAGAAACCACTACTACCCATACCTACCCGCCATTCGCTAGGCATCATTGTCTTGATGGTTGTGCTCCGCCTTCTGCATTTTTTCTTTGTTTTAGTTTCTTCATCATTATTGGGTAAATGGAGACCTAACCTTTTTTGGGTCCTAAGCAGTAGCTTTAGCTGCTTTACCTAAGGGTCGGCCATGCGGTGCTAAGACTATATGATGCATTGGTACAAGTCATAACATGAAAACATGCACTATCATCCTTGCGCAATGCTCAAGTTTCCTCATTTCTTGCTAGACTTATTTCTATCCAATACTAAGCTCGTTAATTTGTGGTCTTTATGTCCTCCCATATTCCTAGATGCTCTATTATTTTTAAAGGACATGGCGCGGCGTAAAATAAACTTATCAACTATTTATCTCTAAATTCAAATTTTGTTTTTTAAATCTCTAGCACAAGATGTGGACTATGAGGAAATCTTCAATGACTATGCAGTGTTATCAATATTCCTTTCATTCTATTGGAGATGAAAATAATACTTTTATTGTCAATGCTATAAATAAACATTCGCATGCAAGCAAAAAACCAACCCGATCTATCACAAGATTCCGACTCAACGATAGCATAAGCAGAAGGATATAGCTAATTACTAACATTCACTGCGGTTGGTACAAGAAAAGTACCATTTTATTTGCCATATACAAATGCGTGCCATCTATCTAAATGAAAGCTCGACAATGTACAAAAAAATTGATACCAAAGGCACAAAAAACATATTTGAAACACCAACCTCATCAATTGCTACATAACCAAGTCTACATGTATTCGTTGTGGCAATTTCAGCAAAGTAATACCATAAATTAGAGTATGACTCCCCAATTACCGTATTTGTTCAATTGCCTTGCTCAAAGCTCTCTGCGCTTTCATACATTATATTCTAATAAAAAGTTGTGCTTTCATTTAAACTTGCACCGTTTTAGGAGTACAACTGAAATCTTTTTTCAAGAATGGCATGATCTTCGAAATAAGAAATGTAAAGGTTAGTTGTTCATAATTGAAATTGGTTGTTGGATTGAAGCGTGTTTAACTGGTAGGATACTTTTTGACTACCCACCATACAACTTCTATTTTTTTTTGAATTCATGGCATGTATTCTCCATGAATAATTTGAATCAACATTGCAAATGATCGCATATTTATCTTTATTTGAACTAACGAACTTAAAAGAAACAACATGTAACATTGGCTAATCACTAAGTTGTTGTAGAAACATTGCTTTGCTCTCAATTACCAAAACAACTTGGAATCCTATTTGAAAACTAGACAATGAGAAGATTTCATCATTGAACTGCAGATTTGGGATGATGGATCTAGCCATCAACTATGCGCTACAAAAGTCATCATCAAAAGTTATCTCCATTTTATGTTCACACAATCATCTAAAACACCATTATTGCCTCCAAAATCATTGTGCAATGGTTCATTACTTACTTGCTTGCTCTTGAATTAGTTTCTATCATTTTTCGATGTAGTAATAATAGTCGTGCTATCAAAAGCTGGCACATCATGTATTTGTGCATCTTCATCATCATCTATATACATATCTTTATCAGATACATTCTGAACACCAAATTCATTTGTAGGTTGAATGTTCAGTGTGAATCGATATCATGTGCCGGAAAATTGCAATTTTAAAATACAACACTTTCAATACATCAAAAAATTCGAAACACCAATTAAGTAACATTGTTAAACTCAACTTACTTTTGGTTTATGTGGTATAGTTCAGATGGTGTAGGCTATATTGGATAAGGCTTACGGTTGTTCGATGGCCCAACATTACTCTACATTGGATGCTGCAGCGGAATATAGCTGCACATGACAAATATATGATATTAATCAACGATAATAAACACTATACTATTTTAAAATTTTGCAAATATGTCTTACCTTTGATACATTTGTACAAAACTATCTTCATTGAAAATGGATAACTAAACTGGACATTTTGTTGATAATCCATGATCAAGGATAAACATAGAATATTTAATGTTGCCCATACTAGTGTACATCCACCGATGAAAATGTTTGTGAAGTATAGTAAGTTATAGGTGTTGCTACAAGTATCACTATATTTTATTCCATGACCAACCTTCTATTTTTTCCAAAGGACAACTTTATGATTTAGAGGCCGCATAAAACATTAATTCAATGTGGTCATCATCCACAATTTCAATTGCTTTAAATCCTGAATCAGTTGGCCAATTGCAAACTAAATTGGTATTGAATTCATTTAATTTTATGTTGGTTTCTTTGCAAACCAAACCTTTAAATTCTTGTAAGTTCGATTTTTTCAAACTTAGTCGGTTTATACCAACCACCAATATATTTTTCACACAAATATTCATCGATAACTAATTTACCAATGTAGTAGCATATAGTGGATATAAAACTAGGAGTCATTCTACGATAATAATAGTTTAAAAGTAGCGAATATTTATTCGCAAATTTTACTAAGATTTAAGGTTACAGATAAATTACATTGATTGATTCGAAAGAGAAGATGTTGTTTTTCTTGAGTTGGGTTTATTGCGTCACTAATTTAGATTGAGTTCGAAACAAACAAGAAAAAAAATTCCAAAAATAGAAAAGGGGACAATTTTAAGGTATTTTATATTGGTTGGGAGAGTGTAAAATAAAATAGAAAGGAGACGGAGTGGTTGTTAAAAGCATTTAACACATGTGGACAACATCTCAAATGCTATCAGTGGGGCAGCATTTGAGACGTCGCCTTAGTTTTCCTAAAAAAAACATGTTTTACGTTGGTGATATTAAAATGATGCCAATGTAAAACAAAATGAACCAAAAAAACTAGTAGTTGTGATTTGTACAAATGCTAGTTTATTAAAAAAAATTGACACTACGCTTATAAAAAGGCGTTGTGCTGACCAAAATTGGTATATGTTCATAAATAATTTGTAAAAAGGGCTATTTGCGTGGTTAGTTTTTAAAATGAAGCTAAAATGGAAAAGTAAAATTTAGAAGAAAAATGAATGGCGAAAATCATAGTGGATATCTACCCATCGACTACATCTATCGCTGAACCAACTGACTCATCTACTAAATCAATGGCATAATCATCAGAACCGACTGCAGCTTCTCTCTCCATTCCCTCATCTCCTCGGTCTTCAACCTAATTTTCTTAATTAGGGGAGCAGAGGTAACCTCGAGCGATAGCTAGGAAGTGATCTATGTGGGAGCGGGGGTAGCACTCGGAAGGCTGGTCGGGCTTGTGCTCTTCGGAACGGACGGGGTCGGCTCAGTGACTGAGGGCTTGTGTGGAGGTGGCATTGCGAAGTATTAATAGGGTTTGGACATCACTTCTAAATTTGTCTGCTTGCTTTTTGGATGGGCCGCATATATGTCAAACGGATTCACAATAAACTATCATCCAAGGCGATTGAAAAACATAAAAAAGGGCTCGTAATGATGTAGGGTCATAGAAAAATGCTTAGGGGTAGTGGATGTAAGTTTGAAGGGTTGTTTCTTACTCGAGTGAGGAGATGCATAGCAATGTGAATAAGCCGAAAAGATATTAATTTGGGTTTGAACTTACATTTTCTGTATGGAGCTAAAGAAACATATTACTAGAATACCTAATGCTTGACCATCGTCGTGCCAACATAATAAGAGTTTAAGACCCTCTCATCAAAGAATTGAATTAAGAAGCCTTATTTAATGAATTTCTAATCGAGAATGAAATTTCTTTCAAGCTACACCATACTTGTGTGGATTGATGGTTGTTTGTGAGGAAGTCCGGATACCACGTCGAAGGACCTGGCTTAAGCGTGATAGAAGCCTATAGCAATCGGATTTTTCCCACTTTTCTACTTACTGAGAGAGAGTCCAACTCTACAGTTCACTTCGTTCAAGGCATGAAATACAGAGTTCGAGAGGTGCAATTAATATAATGGGCCTAACTATTGAATATGTTGTTCCATAAAAAAGAATAAAATGACTACCCAAATCTACTGGATAAGCTATTAAAAAGGCTGTTGTTTCAGGGAGAGCCAATGTACTTCGACCAACGGGAGGTTCTTGAAGACTCAAACCATCACAGGGCTTCATTCGTTGGACGGCTAAGGCTTGGGGCATTGTAACCACTACAAAGCCTAAAGCAAGAGGTGTGTAGTGGCGTAACAGCTAACAGTAGTATATTGCTCACCTTTAGGGCCTTAATTCGCTATTAGTTCTTTAAGGTCCTAATAAGGTGCTCTTGTGAGGAATCGACATCCGATCACACATCGCTCTAGGCGACCGTACCACTAATGTGCTACCTCTTGAGACCGTAGGTAGATCAGTGGAAATTATGAGTCATGACCTAATAGAATAGTATAAATGCCTAGTTGATTAATTCATAGGTACCGTACCAGTCACAGCTTATTTGTTTGTTGCGCTGGTATCAACATTCCTTATAACATCATTCTTTGCAATTAATATACCGGTCTTCCTTATTTAGACTAGTGTGAAAGTTAGTAAGTAGAATATGTCTACCTTTCTGTGTCCTGATGCATAACGAGTGCGCCAACTAATATACTAGAGAATAAAATGCCAAAACCCTTTTGGCTTGTTTTTACCTGCCCATTTTTCGAAATGAGGTTTATTAAGGGACACACTAAAATGTGACTACTCAAAAAAGAAGAACTTTTCATCCAGTATAGGTCGAAAGTGACTCAATTTGCCAATTCTCCAGGTGTTAGGATATTCATCCCCAGAATATTCATTATTCGGCTCTGTAACCAATATTTGTTCACTTGGCTGCTTTCTATCAGTCTGATCCAGGGCAAGTGCTCCCTCCCTTGTTAGAGCTACGCTACCCAAATTATATATTAGCATATGGTTTTATGTATCAAAATTAGTCCTAGAAATCAAGTGATACGCAACTATCATTCCTTCGTTTTGCTTCTCTAGTATTCTTTCGTCAAAAGCTAACAAGTCCAGGTATGAATAGATCTTAGGATTCTTCTTTGCTTCATTTCAGCATCGAAGATGTGACATGAAATCCAGTGGGTAAGGAATAGTTGGGTCAGACCATAAGAAATAAGGGCATTAGGATATCACTCTCGCATACCCCTAACTGCCGTTGGACTTTTCCTCTTGGACGAGTAGTTCCCTTAGACCAACCGATAAGGAGTATTTGGACTCCACACCCACCTTTTATAGAGAAAGGTTAGCTCCCTAGTTTCATACAGCAATAGAAATTTAGGAGCGAAGGCCCTCTGGTCAAAGTTAGGATCCAAACTATTCCCTATTATTTTGTATGCACTTGATATTCTTCGTTACACTTGGATGCTTGGTAATAGACCCAGTGATACACCACTTGAGGCTAACTATCGCCTTTCCATTGATGATGGCGAGCTTTTCTCTGATCCTAGGAGCTACCAGCATTTAGTGGGTCGTCTCATTTATTTGACAATCACCTGGCCAGACCTCGCTTATGCAATTGGGGTGATCAGTCAGTTCATGCATGCTCCTAGGGTGTCTCACATGGAGATTGTTCATTGTACTATCCGATACCTTAAGTCTGCTCTAGGTAGAGGCTTACTCTATCATCTTACTGGTCTTCTTCATATTTTAGCATATTCTAATACATGCAGACTGGGCTGGGTCGATTTCTGATAGGCGGTCTACATTGGGCTACTGCACTTTTGTTGGGGGTAATCTTGTCAACTGAAGAAGCAAGAAACAACCTATTTGTAACACCCCGTGTATTCTATAACAGTGAAATTCACAAATTAAAGTATAATTAATTTCAAATCAAATAATTAAGGGAAACGGGATACGCCATTGCGTTCGTCTCGGAATTCAGCTTGAGATAGATTCCGAGTTTGCGTAAAACGGACTCCGTATGAGGAAGATATGGCCTCCGGAAGTTTCAGAATTCAGTTTAAAATTCAAACATACCAAAACAGCTCAGAAAAACCAATTTGAAATTCAAAATCAGGCCCAATTGGCCAGGGCGGGAAATTTCCCGCCCAAGGCACCTAGGTCGACTTGGCAGTCGACCTGGGGCTAACCAGGTCGACTGGGCAGTCGACCTGGGTCACCCGTGTCGACTGCCAAGTCGACACGGTGTCGACTGGCATGTCGACCTGGCCACTGAGCCAGGTCGAACCCACCCCCCTGGCTGGCCTACTCTGTGTTTGGTCGATTTTCTGAGCCTTGCCTTGTCACTAGGGCTAGGTGTCAGCTCCTGGTTGGTCTCTCTTTCAAACGAACGACTGTTATTAAACCAAGCTCCATCGACGGTCTAAATCAACTCACAAACTCTATAAAAAGGACCTAAGACTCACCCTAATTCACACAAACAAAAATGGAGATGAGACCGTCATGCTGCTGAGGAGAGACTAAGAATAGCCATCAGAAATTAAGAGACAATTAGGAGATAATTTGAAAGCTTAAAGCAACGTCAATCAAATCAAAACAACACCTACAACAAAGGATAGCATCTCCAAATTCAGAATTCAGATTCCTGAATTGAAGATTCGTCATACGTTGTAAGTAGAGTGCTATTCCGATGTGAATAATTAATTGCGTTTGATTTGTGTAGAATGCGAAATGGAATTGTGGCGATAATAATCTATATTTGTATGTTATTTTGATTCTAACGATTTGGGAATGTTATGGTATACGACTGGATATTTGCAAGTATGTGATTTACGTTGGAAGTTAACAACGAAATGGAATTGTGGCAATAATAATCTATACTTGTATGTTATTTTGATCCTAAACGATTTGGAAATGTTATGGTACACGATTGGATTCATACAAGTATATGATTTATGTTGACAACCATATGTTGTGGTATTTTATTTGGGATTCATGCAAGTATATGATTCACTATTATGCCAATATGATGTACATACTTTTATGATCACTTTTAGTGTGTAATTGGATACGACTAAGTACTATAGTTTATATGAATCTATGTTGGAATTAGCAAATCATACTTTTGTATTAGAAACAAAAGTAAGCATCTTTATGAACATGACTAAACTATGTTTGGTATTATGCCTAGTTGAAACATGTTTTAGGCCTAAGTTGTTATCGAAACCACATGGTGATATATGTGACACAATTAAGTTAGATTTACATTCCAATTGCAAGTTTACATGAATAGAATGATTCATGTTTAAGTATTATTTATGCCATGATTATATGAATAGAATGATTCATGTTTAAGTATTGTTTATGCCATGATTATATGAATAGAATGATTCGTGTTTAAGTATTGTTTATGCCATGATTATATGAATAGAATGATTCATGTTTAAGTATTGTTTATGCCATGATTATATGCTATTACAATTGCAAGTTCACATGTGCCTAATTTATGTTAATTGAATCGTTATGTTGCAAGTTCATGCGTTCACACTCCCCTTTTTATGTTACCTTATAAACACCATGTTATAAGCCTCCCCTTTTCATATGGCTAAGTTGGGTTTAAATGTTAAACCCAACATATCTTATATTGTGGCGAACGTGTAAAACGGGGGTAATGACGTTTGGGTTAAAATATAGAACATATGTGTTGGCATGTTTGACGCATGCCAACAACCTTGAAAAACAATTAAGTGGCATAAATAAATTTTAACCAATAAAGATAAATTTGAATAATGGGCCGCAAATATTTACATATAAAAAGAAAAGAGACAAAATATGTAAATGTAGAGATTACGATGTGTTTAACCCGAGGTTGGGTTGAGTTGTGATGTAAACCTGCCCGGAACCGCCCGGCTATCCAGTAGTCACAACAATACCTATCCAATGTGGGTGGTTAAACACGGAGCCCAATAAGGACCCGAGGTTAGACTGAGTTGTGGCGTAAGACTGCCCGGACCCAACCGGCAACAGGCAGCCACAACAATACCTGTCTAATGTGAGAGGTCAAGGCTTTAATAAGACAATTAAGGCTGAGTCAGGATTGATAGGATTAAGTAAATTAAATTAATACTTAATCAAAATGGAACATGCTAAACTAAACAGACTGATTGGGGGTTAGGTTTATAAAACACTTAACCAACTTAGCATGTTGGCTAGAAATAGAAAACCTAGTAGCGGGGGACCCTTTTCAGCAGTAACCCTACAAGGTGTATCAGGATACCCCGAACTAGGCAGGGTGGGGCACAATTACTGGGCTGACTGTAAGAGGTCAAATCGACGGCGGTGGTGCAGCAGTGTAGGTTCTAACGGGGTGCGGGCGTGCACACACTCCGGCGCAGAAAAATAAGGCACTGGGCACCAGTAGCATACCTGTGCATTCTAGAATTGTGTTGAGCCGCCACCATGGGACTTGATACACCCCATGGTGGGACCAGCATAGGTAACTACAACAACGAGGACCGTAAGACACATGTAACTATGCGAGTAGGAGCCGATCATCAGAAAATGGATCACTTCACCCTGATTATGGGGTGCCTGTTGGGAACTAGTTTATTTGGGTACAGAGATTAATATGGGGTACGATAGTATTCGACCCTAGACAACTTAACTTAGTTTATGGTGCTTTCTCATTTCCAGTTTATGCTTATCATACCCAGTTCTTTATTCATAGACTGAATAGTCCGTGACTTACTCAGGCTTTATGTCTGACTCTACTTTTCTTTCGCCTTCTTTTCTTTCGTTTCCCCCCCCCCCAGGTCCACAGGGAGGGAATACCGCAGCTTGACCAGTTTTCACATCCAGCTTGAAGAGAAAGAATGTATTGCTGGGATCTTTTCCGTTTTGGACTATGGCTTTGGACAGCAATTATGGGACTTTTGCAGTTTATTTATGTTTTCTTTATGCTTCTTTAAATAATGTAATCAAGACAGTTATGAAGATGTTATGTTTTTGGAAGAATTGTAAGACAATTATGGCATGGTTTGTGTAACACGTATTTTAATGAAATAAAAGTTGTTGTTGTTTTCCGCTGTTCAAAAATATGTGTTCTTATATCTGTCTTGTATATCTGTGACTTATACTTATAAACCTCCACCAAAATTAGGGCATTCCCTTTGAGAGTGACCCTAACGGAGGTGGGGTGTTTCACTATTGTAGCCAGATCTAGTGCAAAAGCTGAATATCGATCTATGGCTTTAGCTGCTTGTGAATTAACATGGCTTAAGCACTTCCTGGTTGAGTTAGGCATTGATGTTTCAGCTCTCATGGAGATGTTCTACGACAATCAATCTGCCATTCACATTGTTGCCAACCCTGTCTTCCATGAGCGCACCAAGCACACTGAAATGGATTGTCATTTTATTCGTGACAAGGTAACGTTGGGCGAGATCACTACTCCATAAACCAAGTCCAATGAGCAAGTTGTGATATTCTCACAAAGGCCCTTTCCAACTTATTGATTGGCACTCTATGTATCTGTCCAAGCTAGGTATGTTTGGCATCCATGCTCTAGCTTGAGTGGGGGTGCAGGAGAATGTCGTAGTGTAATGTCTATTGTGCTTATGCTGAGGGATGAAGCACTTTATTTATTTTAAACGTTCTTTCATTACTACGCAAGTCCAGTAGGTAAGTCACAAGACTATTGGCTTTGATCAAAGAAAATCTTTCTATCTTTTTTAGTAGGTGAGTCACATTGCCTTAAACGTACATGGAAGGTGTCAAGTCCTGCTTCAAAGAGAAATCCTTGTTCTTTCTCTCGGTATCGGCTTTAGCTTGCTCAGTTTGCTGTCTCGGCTTTCGCTAGTGAATTTTCGGGACTACTGGGTGACTACTCATATAAAGGGGAGAAATATTCCTGCTTTCGTTAGGATAGGAAAACAGACTCCGTTCAAGCGCCTTAGTCAAATCCTTGTTGTTGTGGTAGCTTTAAAGAGAATTTCGTGATTGGCTTTGCACTTTCCCCGTTACTTTAGCGCTAACCACATAATGATCGCCTTTACAAATGCCAATATACTGTAAAGCCCCTTACTAAACTTAATCTTTAAGGCTTTCACTGAAACCGTTGTTAAAGCGGCTAAAAGAACAAGCCTTATTTTCCGGTAGCGAAGTACTTACTCGAAAGAGGTCATAAAAACTATGGGTAAGCCTAGGCGATTCAGTATACTCTACAAATCTGCTCGTAGTTGTAAGCTCAGGTCTTTGGTGCTCGTTAGTCAGCTAAGCCCACCTATGGTGATTTGATTGAGAGAACTGGTTAGTCAGCGAAAGTGACTTTAGAGATAGGGGCAGGCGACTCGTAGATTTTAGTTACGGGGTGGCAACTTTGAGGAAAACTCCTTTCGTTCAGCACTCTTGGCAGGTTGATCAGAGAATATCTCCTTCTTGTTCGTATAGTGTAACACCCCACCTCCGCCCGGGTGACTCTTGCAAGCACTCTGACTTTGGAGGGGCGTTTAAATCAGGTAGACATGCATAATGATATATCAAGGCAGAACAAGAACATATGTATATATGTAAACAGAGTGAATAACATAGATAAAACAGCGGAAGATTTTCAAACCATTTCAAAACAAGTCTGGTACAACATAATGTTAACTTTCCAAATAAACAAGTCTAGATAAAACAACATCAACTGACAAACTGAAATACATAAGTGTTATCCCCAAAATAAGTGAGAACCATAGCTAGCTTCATGTCGAAAACATACATGAGCTGAAATCCCACAAGCAAGCAATCAAAAATCCAAGCTAGGCTCCTGTATTCCCTCCCTGAGAACCGGGGGGGAACGGAAGAAAAGAGGCGAAAGAAAACAGGTCAGTCAAAAAGACTGAGTAAGCCCTACTACAATCAATGTAAACTGATAAAGTTAACTGGCATGAGCAGCAGGGATGAACATAAGGATAACAACATACTAGCATGATGATTAACTAACAAGGTAAATAAAGGTGTCATCGCATAATCAGGATTAAGGTTTTGCACCACAGGTGTACTAGCAGACTAACATGACTTGAATAAACAAGTATTGATCCCTTGGCCCAAGATTTGGCCCAATAACTTGAAGTGACCCTCATACGAGGTCCAATAACATGAAGTGACCCTAACACAAGGTCCAACCCAACGGTCTAGTCGATCGGCTCCCTAAGCCTAACTCGTCACGTGTTGGTGTCAATACGGCCCAAACATAATTGTAGTCGAACTGTGCCGGGTCCACCCTTCGGGTGTATCAAGCCCTAGGGTGTCAACCCCTGGACACCATGAACATGAGTGCACAGTCTCGATCTACTGGTACCCGTGCATGTTTTCTCCGGCTACGGACTATGTGCACGACCAGAGTCCGCCCGGAACTACACCGGCGTACCACCCTGCCGTCGTTTATTGGTCGCTTACCTCCAGCCCAGTAATCGTGCCCCCACCCTAGCCTAGTCCCTAGGGTCATGATGATACAAACTAGGGATTACTGCTGGAGTGGACCTCCCCATTGCTAGGATTTTTCTAGTGGGTTAAGTACGGTTTAACCCCTTTACTAATCATGGATTAACTTGGTTAAGTGTAACGATGAGTTCACGACTTAACCCCGATTAATCTACCAAGCCCAAATTGGTTAAGTATTAAATGGTCCATGACTTAACCCTAATCACGAGGCATTAATTAATTAATGCGCCTTTTTCGAAAACTCGGACTCTATTTCGCGTATTTTTCCGAGACGAACGCAATGGCATAGCCCGTTTCCCTTGATTCAGAATTATAAATTAAATTCTGCCTCGATTTATGTTATAACAGGTTATGGGGCTACCTACCATCTTTGGTCAAGCGTGTACGTACGGAAAGGCAGAGAACACCCAATAGACCATAATTGCTATCTAATTATGGGTGCGGTAAGGCTTGGATGTGGGTTGGCCAGTGTTGTGTTCTCATACAGGATTTATCCTGTCTTGTCTTTCGCTAGTTGAGGGAGTGGTCTCGTGGGACCATAGCCACGTATAGAAAAAAACAGACCTTAGCATCTGCATCGGCAGATAAATCGAAAGCTCCCGACCGAGTCCTGTATTTCCTGGTCTGCCCTGTGACAGGACTCGGATGGCACGATGTGATACATGTGCATACAGTCATGGAAAAACGATTCACGATGAATGCGTGGGAAAAAGGGCGAGGTTGACGGTTAGCGTAAATCCTAGTGGCCCTGGGTGGTTGAACCAAGACCGAGAAACGAAAACGTGCAATAGGTAAGCATAATCCCTAGTAGTCCTAGGTAGCATAAGTCCTAGTTGTACAAACAATGATTCATGTTGGAAGACCCTAGCTAGGTTTAGGGTAACAGTCCAAACCGATCTTAAGGATCATGGAACTATGTTAAAGTAATATAGAATCTCATAGGAAAGCCCGTATGGTCTACGGCAAGGGACTGAACATTTACATGGAATAAAACATACAAGTTGAGTAACCTATATATGCGATATATTAGGTTGACATGGACCATTACACGACTTTTGAGTGAGGGTCATTCTTGGTTAACACATGACACGGTGGGGATACTAGTACGGTAGGTGCAGAGCTAAAAGACAGGATAGATACCATGGGATGTTATACGTGATAGATATCTTGGGTATACTATACTTGATAGGAACTTGACGATGGGATACCTTGTTTTATCTTGACACCGTAATTTATCATGACACCTTAGTTTATCTGAGTTCAGTAGTTAATCCTGTTATTTTGATTTAGCTTATCTATCTTGTCATCATGCTTATGTTCATCTCAGTTTCTCATGTCAGTTAACTTTACTAGTTTTTATGCTGATAGTAGATAGGGCTTACTCAGTCTTTTTGACTGACCCGTTTTGTTTCGCCTCTTTTCTTCCGTTTCCCCCCAGGTTACAGGGAGGAAATACTGTTGTTTAGTTTGGACTTCTTCTGCTTGAAGGTCATCATGGATGGCTTGGACTTTTCTTGGCTATGGGTACTTTACTGTTTTTACTTGGGGAATAATTTATGAAAAAGTCTTTATGCTTCTTTACTATTGCAAGACAGGTTTTGATGTACTCTGATGTAAAAGGCTTTAGACCTTATTTATTCGTGTTATGAAAGTTCGATTTTACTTCCGCTATTTTATATGTTCTGTCTTGTGATATTTCTGTGCATGTTTACCAATAATGCCCCTCTAAAGCTAGTGCATTCCTTTGCGAGTGACCCTGGTGGAGGCGGGGTGTTACATTGGCTAGTTCCAGTTCTAGTCTAGCTGGTGTATCAGAGAGAGAGAGAGAGAGAGTTTCCTTCCCGTGTTGTTCCAGTAAGCGCTAAGCAAGCGCAGTACTCGATGTTGACTTCAAGGAATTCTAGTTCAAGGAAAGCATTCAGTTCAAGTGAGAGCGACCAATCTCTTTAATAAAAAAACTCTTTATTTACATTTAGCGAGCTTAGATAATAAATCCTTGTCATTGCGTAAGGCAAGTAGGTTCTTTTCACGCTATCTAAAATGCAATCTTTTCATCTTCAAGAAGGGTTAGGGAGCTAGTTTCTTAGTAGCGAGTGAGTAAAGGGCGCAGGCAGATCATCAAATCTTTTTGTTCCTTCCTTATTAGATAAGGGATTAAGTAAGATAGGGTGATAGAGCATTTATTAGCAAAAAGAAGCAAGAGTTCCTTCATTTTCCATTAGGGGATTTGGCTAATATATATACTTAGTTGACTAATTTCACCGGCGCGCCCGCAGTGAGACTTAAGATAAATATAGTATAGCTAGCTCCTTTGCTTCTGAGATACGTCATATAACGATATAGAAAAAGAGTAGCTAGCTTTTATTCATAGTTGCGACTCTCCCTTCAACTCACTCGCAAGTCAACAAGAAAGTGAAATCGATGACTCAACCTCAAGTAAGTCTAAGTATTGTGCTATCTGTAAGGTTGAAAATTGTTGTTTCTATTTGAAAGCTCTCTTCCAGTTTCTTAGCAAGTCAAAAAGGATAACCGGTAAGTGAGTTCTTTAAAATAGAATAAGAAATGTCTAAAAGAAATGAATAGATACTTGCCTACGCTTCCGATATAGCAGGTAGCCTCTCACTCTCAAATGAGAAGAACAGCTAGCAGCACTAGCGTAGCAGCTTCAGGCTTATGTGTATCATGGGAAAAGGAGAAAGGGAAGAAATTCAACCAACTGGAAAAGATGTATCAATTCATTCAGTTAAATAAGTAAAGAAAATGCCCCCAATATTATGTTACTCTTTAGAGTGATAAAATTATGAAGGCTTATAGCTTGGCCCTTTCTTTTACACCTTTTAGAAGGTGGAGTGCATAAGCCCTTTTGAATTAGAGATAGGCTTTTACTACTCTCAAAGCGTATCGAAGACCTAGAGATTGAGGTTGAAAGAGCACTTCAATGTCTTGAACCAGGACGAGTCCAACTTTGGATGTTCTTTGGAGCACTAGTCGCAAGTGAAAGGTCCTCAGACAACCCTTGAGTATATGCCTGCTCATCACATTTTTGGGAGAAGGTGACACCACAAGACAAAAAAGATAGATAGAGGCAATGAATATTGATATTGGAGAGTGCTCTACCTGAGTGAAGCCTTTATGCTTAGACTTTAGAGGTATTTGAGGCCATTAACCCTTTCTACTGCACCTGTCGTCTTTACTCCTGTCTTCCCATTACCTTTCAATTATATTTCTCTTTTTGTTCTTTCGGTATCATACCTGTGCAGCTCCTAAATCATCGAATTCGACAAAAATTAGATTCGAGAAAGGGAATGAAAGCCATTAGTCATTAGGCGAGTGCCTTAATATCAAACTATTCGAACGAAGTGAGTGGATGCCGTGACTACGGATAGGAATGCCGGCTAAGACTTGTACTCGGTATGGTCTTTATCTGATCTTATTCAGGGTGAAACAAAACCTCGTTCTAGTTTGCGAACATGGCAGAAAAAGTGGTCGATTTCACCTCATTGGAAGAACTTGTTGATAATCAGTTGGATGATCCCTTTGAGTCTCAAGGTGTTCATTTTCCCGTGCAAATGAATAATCAAGATGTCGTCGTGCATCTCCATAACGACATAGAAAACGTTGTTATTTTTTTCAAAACATTTCTTTATGTTGACTTCTAGAAAAAGGAATCCACAACCAATATTATATTGAGGCCTTGGGTTTCTTTTGATAAGAGGCCTGTTTATACTGGCCAATTAGTATACAAGCGAGGATTAGTTGCTCACTTATGCTCCCCTCATGCTTCAGTCTCCTCAATTAGAGACCGGGACAGTGTTCATGGGAACCAGGAGTAGAATAGATTGTTGTTTTGGAATATGAAGTCAGGGATTCTGCAATAAGAAAAGTGACAGGAAAGACAAATAATATAATAGGAGTTGAGGAATCACCAATCGTCGATTTCCTTCCATCTAGCTAGGTAAGATCAAACTCGAGTAGTTTGGATTAGTCCCCTAAGTATCTTCGCTTTGGTGAAAGAGTCCAGCCTCGTAGGGGCAATTGGGAGATGCAATAAGAGTTTCTACTATTCACGAATATCTTAATTGGAGCCTAGTATACCAAGTACAATATATTAATAAGGAGGTGCCTAGTATACCAAGTTCATTCTATGATTCTCCAAATAATTGTCGTCTATTCTGGGCATGAGAGAGACTTCTCGTAACACCACTCATGGAACCACTCATGCCAATGCGCCCATCAGGCTTTGACCACATCTCCCGAACAGTTTCAGTATATATGGCGTGAGACGATTCCACATATCGAGGTCTAGTGCCCAGTTTGTCTTGATTGGAGATTGATGAACAAACAACGGTAAGCTCTAATTCATTAGCCGAGCTATTTCCTAGTTAAGAAGAAAATAACTCATAAGCAAATGCACCTTGACTTATCGGTAAAGAATACATGAGAGTGGATAAATCTGCTTTTCTAAATGATACATATGAACTGAAAAAGACCACAAGCATTCGATGCAAATGATATCAATGAAGAATCATCCTAAAACCTATCTTTATGCTGATTATACCACTCACAAGCAACCTTATACGAAGTAAATTTCTAATGCTTGAAATATCTATAGCATATAATTGTAATAAAAGAGGATTCTTCCGGGATGAGTTACTGCCTGAATAATATTCCTGCTCAGTCTTCGAAAACATAATCAACGATTTAGAGATATCACGCTAGTGAAAATGTAAGAGATTGGTATGGTAGATTTGACCATGGAAGTCCAAGAAAGCGGGAAAATAAAACTGGTAATTTTTGTCCGCCACAGTGATAATAAAACCTTCAAAGCTAGCTTGTCGCATACGCTTAGAGAATTTGGATTCCATTTTTGAAAGAATAGATTATGTTTTTTTGTTGTTTCACTATTCTAGTAGCAAAACCTTAATACTAAGATTTATCTCCCGAATAATTTCTTGTTATTTATACAAGATCGTGAGACGAATTTCTTCGTAAGATATTTGATACTAGAATAATTGACTAGTGTTGACTACTTTTCAAACTCTCCCATTGATTAGATTCCCCGTCACGTGTTTCACATCTGGCTTTCGGTTTCTGATTTCCCTCAAAAATCACTACGAGCCATTCCCATTTCATGGACTACTCGAAGGAGGACTCACAAAAAGTTGAACCATCAACTTAATCCAATCACTAATTTAATCGTAGATTGATACTAGACCAGACAATTTAATTGTCTTCACTAGACCCGAAGGTCGCACCTATACAATGATCTTTCAAGAAGAACCTGGTTAGTTCAAACCCGCTCATGAACCATGTATGAGTTGCGAACACAAACAGAGATGTGAGAGGAGACCGTTTAATCGACTTACAATCGATTAGTGAATTAGTCGATAGGCTTGATCAAAAAGTGAATTCTCTAATAAACCATACTACTAAACTGTTCCCCAATTAATATACTGGCCTTCAAGTTGCTTGTGTTAAGCATAGCAGTTTCAGCACATTATTCATGAAGATCCTATATTAGTTGTACATCCTCCTCGCATTTTTGGTAGTAACTTGGGCTGCTTCCTCATTTGTTTTCCCTTCTAAGTCAGAAAGAAGCCATTGGTTTATATACCAATTACCTTCTCGCCCTCTCTTTAGTTTGAAGGCCTCTAACCAAATCTACTAATAGAGAATCCTCATAACCGTTCTCTTATTAACCACTTATGCCCATGTTAGAAGCGAGTTAACCAATTAGAAGGAGGTAGAGAAGTCGAATATATACCTAGGAATCATCGACCAGTCTATAACTTAGCAGGCCGGGTATCGAATCGTCCTAATAAGCTAATTAACTTAATCCATTTTTCTCAAAAATACATATTTGTAGCAGTGTAAGGTCAAAACACATTAGTCTCATATTAACCAATTATCTAGTATCGAATGTTAATCTTATCAACACTAAATAAACTACATAAAGTCAAGAGAAAGCAGTCGACAGAAGATAAGTCTAGCCATCCAAACTATTCTTAGAGGGGGTATTTGATCACAAAATATACGTATATTCTTTAAAAAAATGGTTTCTATGTTGAGGAGGTATTTGATCACTATTGAGAGTAAGTAATCCAAATTATTCTTACGTCGACACCTGATACTCAAACTCAATACACATATGTACTATTTACCTACTTGCTTCACCCAGTATATTAATTAGTTCGGTATCATAGTATTTCAATTCTACAAATAAGTACAATTGAGAAAATAAGACATGTTTTTCGGTATTTAATACTCGAGTTTAGATCATTTCATTAGCCTTTTTGTTCTTATTTGAGTGGGGTTGGGGTTGTTGGATTATGGGAGAGAGAGAAAGTGCCACTGATACGAATTTTATTAAAAGAATTGGGGTCCCCTCTATTACAGAATAGAGCAAAGAGCTTTTGACCGATCTCTTATCCTTTGAGGGAGGTCGGGATTGCGTGGCGATACTTGCGAAAAAGAAGGGATGGGCCTTAAGTACGATATTCATGAAAAGCCGGGTTTGACAAGACAATCTAATTAAAAAAGGGCCTAATATACTGCATTTTTCATGATATTATGCACCTATAAACAAAAGCTTCTTTTGGTCGCTCTTTGGCAATCCAAACACCTATCTTAGAAGTAGGTGCAAAGCGAGCTTTGAGTAGCCACGGCTATATCTAACAGACTTGCGAGAATTGAGCAAGAAATACTGGAGGTCGAAAATGAGAAGCTCCAATGGGAGCAAATATTGGGTGCGTTCTAGGAGCATATGCCTTCCATCGATCCTATTATCGAACGAGACTGTATGCTCTTTCTCCAGAATGAAATTCGCGCTCTCGAAAATAAGAAGGGGGAGCTGCTCCAAGAACGGGAGGGGTTCCTTGTGGAGGTTTCCATCTTCCATGACCCATCCACTAGGGATAAGGAGACTAGAAGAAATTAGCAAGGCCCCTAGAAGGTTCCAACACTATTCATTATTATGTTTAATAAAGTTCTATGTCTTTAATTTTGTTAGTTAACTTTGTAGTAATGTTTTGTGGTTGAAGCCTCTTTTTACTATTATTAGTGTGTAAGCTTCCTATTTATTGTACTCCTATATGGTGCATTGTATAAAAACTATAGTGCTAGAATTAAGAAAAATCTTCCCCTAATCATATCATTAAGCACATCACTATATATTCTAGCCAGTCAAATTGATGAATCTTTGTGAAATCCTCTAGCATTATCTTCCTCTTATTAGTTTTAGGATTACAGAGTGAGGTGCGTTAGCGTATACTAGGATACCAATTCCAGTATATTAATTGGTACATGGTAGAGGCCAGAAAGTAACAGTTGGTTTCTCCCTACTATTTATTAGTCTCAAGGTTTCTATTTAGTATATTACCGCTTTCTTTCTTATCTTATAGTTAATATACTGGGGATTCCAATTGGAATCGTTTATCGTTGCCCTCTTCAAACATGAAAGCCAGGTTTTCTGCCACTTATACGCACCTTGATGTGAGAGGATTCATCTTCTAATGCGTTTCTAGGCCCCACACATTAAGTAAATAGGGCTAAGCTGACAAGAGATCAATAACTACGTATAAGTAAAGTGTGCAACCTAGGAGCACCAACTTATAGATAAAGGTTCCATTCTTCCCTAATAGGAATCATACTTATGCTATCTAATAGTTGGTCTAAAGCTAAGTATATAAAAGATATAATTACATATTATCTTGAGTCATTTTCTAAAAAAATTATTTGTTCTAATGCTCATTATTTCGAATAAGATAAGAAAAGGGTGGGTGGTTGCAGTGAGACATATGTTACCTTACTAGGCTCCAAAGGAGCGGGTTTCTCCTTAACTATTTACACCATGTGATGCTTTACTTCGTCATCCCGAGAATCAGAAGAAGTTAGGTCTCATCTGATTCCTGAGCTTTCGATTGTGACTTGGGTTGAGCCTTGCCCTGGCACCTGGTGAGTGGTCTCCATCCCAGCATCATGGCATGAGGGAGTAGACAAAGAGCAAGGAGTGCCTCTTGTGAATCTCGCGAATAACCAAGTGTCTACTATGTAGTCTAGTCATCTAAGGCGACCGAAGGAAGGTTTCATCTATGAGCCACTTGCACTAAATTGCCTTATGAACTTTGGGCTTACCAACTTGACTTGCCTACCGCCAATGTTTATACTGGGATGGGACTAAAGCTAGACGTAGTTCGCACTCACCTCTCTCTAACCCTATCTCAAAAACTAGGTTTGAAGGACTAAATACGCAAGCGGTGGTTCGGTATCAGTTGTCTCATATGGTCAATATCCCGCACAAACAAGAAGGCAAGCACCTGCTTAAAATGTTCTTTAAGGCCCGGAAGAGAAAGAGTGATTTGATCTCTCTATAAACGCCTTAGATTATCACTGTGTGCCTTCTCCCTTCGCCCGGAAATCTTACTGACAGGAAAAGGCGACCGGAGGTAGCGTAGCTGCATACTTAGCTTCAAATAGCAGGCTTCTCATGGTATCACCTAACGGACTAATAGATGTTATGTTCACTTCGACTTCAGTAAAAAGAAGCCCAGAATTAATATACTAGCATATTTCTGGTTTGTTTATTTTGAATATAAATTATTCTTTCTTCTTGATGGATTATTACAATTTAATGTTTTCTCTGAATTTCGGCTATGACCAATGCCCCACCTAGCTGAGTAGGCATAACAAAGCTACCAGAGGCAAGGTGCACCTAAAATCGACGAATTTCGTTTTGCCAGATGGATTCTTTAGAAAGACTCGAAAGTCCAATATTTCGAATTGAAACTAAATAAAGGTGCATATGTGGGGGCCCCCACTACTTCTTCATTCGAGGGCCTCATGACTTTCCACTAGGCGAGAAGTGCACCTAACCCACCTATCCACTCATCGATCCCTTGGTCATTAGGGTTCAACTAACTTGAACAGAAAGTCCCCTGTTGTATAGTAATTAGACACCCCATCTTTTTACTGTTTTCAACTTATCTTTTCCATGTTTGATTTTCATCTATGTTAGAACATTTCTGTGAATGCTATTCCGACCTAAGTGGTCCTATTCTATGTCCCATGACAGAAAGCATTACTCCTCTTTTCATTCCAAATTCAAGAATACGACCAATACGATTGATTGGTCTGTGCTCTTCTCTTATTACTTTTTTGTATCCCCTTATTCCTCGAATACAATTCGATCCTTCTATGACCAATTCTCAATTTTTGGAAAGCCTTCGATGGCTTCCTTATGAAAACATCCATTTGTATCTTGGTATAGACGATCTTACATTATTCTTCGTGATATTGACCACATTTCTTATCCCTAATTGCATTTCAGTAGGTTGTTGGTATGAGAAGTTAGGGGAAAGAGTATATTACCACATTCTTATTCGTGAATTTCTAATGATTGTCGTGTCCTGCATGTTGGATCCTCTAATATTCTATGTTCTTCCTGAAAGCGTGCCAATGCCTATGTTGTGTGGAGCTGAGCATCTTCTGTTCGCTAGGAGAAAGATTTTCCTTTGAAAGGGCCTTGTGCAGTAAACCCCCTATGCGAGGTCCTCTATTGTCGTAAAGTAGTACAAAGTAAAGTCATCCCCACGAAGCTTTCTAGAAGAGGGATAGTCCTATGTGTAAGCATAACATTTCTGGCCGAATCACCGAACCACACATCTTTGGTGGGAGGGTACTCCGAGTAGTGGGTACCCAATTAATATACTGAGGACCACGATCCGCCTACTCAGGCCTTGTATGGATATGCAGGAAGGGGTGCTCCTAAGAGGGGGTGTGTGTAGAGGGTGTTTTTTTGCAAGAATGGATTCCTCGTCAAGTCAGGGGATGTGGACACACTTGCACGAATTCGAGTAACGGCTACAAGGGCGCAGCAAGAAAGGAAACTATACCTGACCAGGGGTGGACGTAAACTTGTAAGCTACCGAGGGTAGGGATAATCTTCTAGGTCTTATTGTTCAACAAGCCACCCAGCCATAGTAGGCAGGTCAACCTTAGGGAGCCTCTATCGTCGCCGGGGAGATCTTTGCGAGTAAACCGTAGGAGAAGTTGCTAAAACAAACGAAGGCGACCCCAATCAATTGGAGTATACTAGGTCTAGTATAAACATTCGTGAGGCTATTCGATTCTTCGAGGCGACGGAGAAGGTATGTAGTGATAGGCTTGGTAAGAGATTCAAAGAGAAAGGCTAGATGCATAGCGATTTTCTTTTCGCAATCCTGCGTCTCTAGTTGGCTATAAAAGATAGTAGGCTATCAACCTAGACTCCTTTGATCAAAATGGACAAGTCATGCCATAATATGTCTTTATTTCGAGGGACTATTCCTTTTCTGTTGTTTGTACTAGTCGCTCTACTCTCTATACCTTCACTTCATGTTGAAGGAGCATCTCTATGTTTTATTGGACCCGAAAGAATCCTAGTCTATGGAGGAAATTCTAATAGATATGTCCATTATCAGAATCTCATTGGCAACATTTTCAAGTAGAAAGAATCTATTGATCAAGTCCCTATTCATATATCTATTCATAGGCATTAGTCTAAATCGCACTTTCCAAATCTTGTGGGCTATGATTGGATTGGATGAGTAGTATGCGCCATTGGATTACCAAACAATTATTTAGTCCTATATATATATATGCGCATTTATATTTGTAATGAGAATTATGGTGGTCAGTTAAGATTGATTTGTTAGACAAGAGGAATTCTTTTAGGAACATGGCTCGCGACTATTGTACTTCACTCATAACTCGCTGGCTCGTTCATTCACTTGCTCATGAACTTGCAACATTTCCAGAAGAGCTATACCTCTCGTTGGTCACCTCCAGACGCTTAGCCAGAAGCGATGAAGGAGAGGAGCCAGGGAAGGCCACAATTAATATATTGTGACAATGATGGGTCTATGAAGTACTTCCCTTTGCTTTACATAAATTGTAATGAACTTACTAAATGACCTTGTTCTCCCTGAACGCTAGCAAATAGAAGAGTTTAGAGTATATTAATTGGATCAATCTTCTTAACTTAATAAGCCAGTATAAACCCAAGCACCGCCATCCTTCTTGTTTAGGAACCCGGGGGCATCGGCCCGATAAGGGGAGAGTGGCTGAGTAGTCAAAAGTGATTGACTATAAATTTGTTGAAGGTTTTCTATGTAGATTTGAATCCTGCCTCTCCCACTTGTTGTAGACTTAATAAAAGAGAAATTAGGCGTTAGCTTTGGAGGGTTTGACCATGAAGTGAAATTTTATCATAACTAGTTAGAGAGGAACTACTACGGTCTATTGAGATTCTCCATCTATATCTAATCCCAACAAGAATAAAAGAAAGTCGGCTTGTAGTCTCTGCAGTCAACACACTCACCAATGAGACTTCCTCCTTAGTTCGAGACTGTGATATACGAAAGAAGGAAGCACCCACCATGGCTACGACCTTTTTTCAGTTCCCCCCAATTGATCGGGGTTGCCTTAGCCCCGTAGTTTTGAAGCAACAAAGACCGTGCACACAAGGCGCCAGTATATTAATTGGGTAAGTATAAACATTAGAGAGCAAGCAGCGGCTTCCTTAGTTTCTATTAGCGCAACCTAAAGTTGGGGAACACAAGTTTAATCGAGGCGCCCAGAGGAAGGAGGAGAGGTGGAAAAAAGGCTTCGGATAGATGATATAGTCTTTGTGCGATCTGAATGCGGTGGGAGTCGCACGTACGGTAATGAGGGGAGTCTGCATCTATACGTGGTTGGGCCTACCCACCCTATTTATCCCGTGATCTATGGGTCTAATGGAGCAACTCACTTCAATCAATTAGCCAAGATTTTTACCGGATACGAAACCTATGGTGCTTGATCTAGTGGTATTTTTATGGGGATTCTATCTATCACTATAGTATCCCTATTCAAGATCACTGCAGTTCCTTTTCGAGCGGTTGTGGGCGGCCCCCTATAAGTAGTTGGTTAGGATGGGTAGTACCGCTCAGATTGGGGCCAATGCTCCTAACTACGCGCTGGCCGGGCTTAGAGCGCGTGAAACTCATCATTACCTCGTAAAGGCATTGAGACTACAGCATGTTACACAAATGTGCCACTTTCTATGAATGTCACACAGCTGCCCAACTAGAAGAGCGACTCACTCTATAGTGTTGTCACACAAGATAAGCACGCCGCTCACCTACTGGCCGGGAGAATTGAAGTTCTCTTCCATTCAATTGTCCACCCAGTAAAAAGTAAAAAAAAACATAGTTGAATCAAGCAACGCACATTGCTGGTGTGCTTCCTGCCCACGAGGTGCGAAGAACGACAAGGCTCAGATTTGACTGTTTGCGGCATGGGAGCTGATTACCCAATCAATCCCTGGGAACAAAAATATATCATGGTAACGGAAACCATAGGAGGCTGTGTTGGCGAGATCCAATAGTGAACAGTTGCCTAAAAAAACCGTGCTGGAAGTTCGAGGACCTTTAGTATCATACCCTACCCCGAACCAGTAGCCTCCGTGCCAAGCGACAACCGCCCTTGTCCCTTTTTCCGTTCATCCTACTTCTTAGCTTTGTTCCAAATGTTTATACTGGGCAAAAGCAAAGAAAAAATTTGCCTACTTGACAAATCCAAACTATTCAAGACTCTAATTTCATTTCCATGTTTATGGATGTCTTCCTCATAATTAATATATTTTCTTTGTTCCTTTTAAAGAACTTCGGCTCGGCCCGACGCTGACAACAACATAAAGCAAAGGGTCCATGTTGCTATTGTGCCTGTCCCTTAAATGAGATTAGGCAGTAGGTTCGGCGTCTACTATGAAAAAAAGAATCCTAAGTAAATACTTGGGCCTCTGCTAGACAGCGTGTTGAATGGACGAGAGCGGTCCCTTTTGGATATGTAATCCAAGCCAAGAGTGGAGTTACGTGAACAACCGTCTGGTGGAAAACCATTTTCACCGGTTCAGAGAGCACTTTTTCGTTGAGAATTCCTCATTCCCTTTTGTGTGAATTCTCCAAAACAAGGCCCTATTTATTCAATCTCTAGAGCCCCAAACACCCCTCTCCCTCGGACTCAATCTCTCTTTTGACTCAATATATATGGGCACCTGATATCTATGAGGGTTCACCAACCCCGATGATAGCATTCCTTTCTATTGCGCCTAAAATCTCTATTTCTGCAAAAATGTCATGTCTTTCGATTGTTGGTTCTTATAGAGGTACATTGCAGCAAATCTTCTTTTTCTGCAGCAGTTCTTCTATGATCTTAGGAGCACTGGCTGCCATGGCCCAAACGAAAGCCAAAAGACCTCTAGCTCATAGTTCGATTGGACATGTAGGTAATATTCATACTGGTTTCTCATGTGGAACCATAGAAGGAATTCAATCACTACTAATTGGGAAATTTATTTATGCATCAATGATGATAGATGCATTCGCCATAGTTCCAGCATGCAAACCCGTGTCAGATATATAGCAGATTTGGGCGCTATAGCCAAAATGAATACTACTTCGGCTATGACCTTCTCCATTACAATGTTTTCATATGTAGGAATACCCTCGTTAGCTGGATTTTGTAGCAAATTCTATTATTTTCTTCGCCGCATTGGGTTTTGGGGTTAGTTCCTAGCCCTAGTGGGAGTAGTGACTAGCGTTATAGGTCTTTGGGTGGTCGAAAGGTTACCATGAGTAAGGTTGGGGGACCGAAGGCCGTTCGCACATGCAGTTTACTGAATCGGTTGCAACACGGATGGGATGCATGCTATGAAAGACAGGATCGAGTCTGATGCATCAACCCACTCCATTCCCCTTACGAGTCCACAATCACCACACGAGACGAACCTGTGTTTGGTGAATGAAGGTTAGTGTGTAATAGGACTCCTAGTTACTGCACACAATCATATACTAAGGCCGTCGGTTGTCGGAACAACGCAAGCTGGGTCGAGCCTCAATTCATTCAGAAAGATGAAGGTGCATAGCGGTGACAAATTCCCCGACTCATTTGGGGAGAAATCGATATATTGATGTGATACAGTCCTTTCCATTTTCATTGGGAAAGAACATTGATGTCCATCCGAACCGGCCAATGAAGAAATAAGAGAAGAGCCAAGTGCCAATGGCGCACGAAGCGCATGCGGAATGGGCACAGAGATCAAATTGGGTGAGGCAGGCGATCCCCCGATATACAGCCTCCCTCCCCCAATTAATCGGGTCGCCGTCTACTTAAGGTTGTCCCCAATTAAGATACTGTATGTTAGTTGCCTATAAGTATACTGGGTGACACTGGACCCAATTAATATGCGTCAGGTCTGTTTATACTGTGGACCTCGCTTGCAAGGTGCCTACTAATTGCCTATCGATCGCTCCTTCCTTCTCTTCCTGGTCCCAAAGCAGTGCTTTGTTTCCTGGCCAAATCAAGGATTTGGGGCTTCTTGCTATACATTCATCGAAAGATAGATCCATCCATCTATCTGGATATCTAAAAAAGAATCAGTTTCATTCAACGATTCAAAGTACACCCCCTGCTCATGAAACGACTTTGCTGCAATGGATGGTGGAAGGTCTATAGTACCCGAAGCACTAGAGTGGTCCAATAGCTGGGAAGGGGCCTAGAAGTGCCTACTACTACACCACACTGCACTTGGCTCTACATAGTTACAAAGCTAACCACTATCCAGTGTCTGGTAGAACGTTAGGGGCTTCAATCCCGACTCCTTATCCCCTATCTCAGCCCAAGCTAAAGAAACCTTACTTATTTAGGGGAGAGAGTGGAGCCTCGAAAAGCACTCTTGAGAGGCGTAACAAGCGCCTTGAACCCTCTTCATTCTCTACAGGGGTCTGGTCTCTGCCAACATGGAAGCGGGGAAGAGATTGAAAAGGATAAAGGAATTAATATATTGGGCGAAGCCTTCATTTTTCTTTTGACAGAGGGGGATGGATAAAGTGGACAAAACAAACTCACATTTTCCAGCCGAAAAGATGGTCTCGACAAAGAATCATCTTGAAAATGCTCCTCACCCCAGAGCCATGTATTCTAGGTGATCCGAACCTGCCCGGAGCCCTTAGAGGCATGTGAAGTTGGTGATCCGTATGATGGGCAACTATCTCCTAAGCTATTAGTACCCCCTTGGTTTCAGGGTGGACCCTTTCACTCTATTTTATTATATACGCTTAGCGAAAAGAATGTTTTTTGATATACCTAGGACAAGGATTCTATATGAACCAATAGATCGTGACAAGTCGTGACTACTAGCAATGACTTCCTCCTTCATTACTTCGTCCTTTCCATACCCCTCTCCCTTGTTCGATCTTAATCATCAAATGGCGCTCAGTTTGTACCTGTGAGTTCGATCATTAAAAAGGTTAAAAGAAAGGGTGGGCCATTGAAAAAAAAGAGATTCAAAACCATTAGGGAAGGAACTGGAGCGACCGATAGGGAGCGAACTGAGAGTACACTTAGACCTCTAACCTAGAGATCCGGCATGAACTCCAAGGAGTAATGATTTGACTATTGAATGGAGTAAGTTCACACCAACAAAGCGTCAGGTCAGTATATTAATTAGGAAAAATAACTCTCCTCCTACCATCTCTCGTTGAATCCAAATATGGACATTCCCATTTGAATCTGTAGAGGCGCCAGTATATTAATTGGGGAGCTATAAACATTGGGGAGAAAGCTAGACACCTATTGTTGTCTCTCCATTGCCCTGAGTAGCTAAATATTCCTAATGGCTAACAAAGCTACCCCGATCAATCCAGTATATTAATTCATAACTTCGACCTAAGGGAGAGTCTCTCTTGGGGACCGAAGGAGACTTACCACTAGGCATCGAATCAGGTATAAACATATCCTACCTTATTTAATTGATGAACTCGCCTCTATATGTGTAGCTCCCTCTTTGTTTAGTAAGCTTAGCATTCATCCCCTTATGTCCCTTTCTTTCCATAATAGGGATTCGTCATACCAGGTATTCAATACCAATTAGATGGCCATAAAGACCCTAATGGATGGCCATCATTAGTTGGTATCAAATCGAATATATACCTGGTAGTAGGGAATCTAAATAAGTGATTCAGGCCACATAAGCTTCTTACCTAGTATAGAGTAAGGTTCAGGTATCGAATATACTATTATATAAGATAAGATATAAGGTTCTGTTAGAGAATCATCGTAATCCATAATTAATGTATTGGCCTAAGTTTCCCAAATTAACATACTGGGCTATTCAATCAGAGATCCTAGATAAGGGGCAGAAAATTAGGTAAGTGATTATAAGATATTCTCTATTTCCCAACTTTGTCATTATGGAATGCCAACCCAGAAAGAGTCCCAGCTACCTTATGGTAAGACACACTCGATTAATATACTGGCCTAAGCTTAGATTCTCATCTATATTCTTCTACTTGCATCTCAAGGACATAATAAGGGGAAAGCTGAGAAACCATAAATCTATCATAACTATATCAATTGGATCCTCGCTTCCCCTCTATTCTCTTCTTAACGCAAAGCCTTGCTTCACCCTATGCTCATATTAACCAATTAGCTGGTAGAGAAGCAACAGAATATGGTTCCATCTTCTATACTAATATTGATTGGTCATAACTATATTTGTCTCTTATTAACCAATTAGCTGGTAGAGAATAGTTATTCATTTGATAATATTATCTTAAATAATTCCGACAATGGTATCGAATATAAGCCTTTCGCGGCCTAGGTTCGTGTAACAACCCGCTCGGAATAGGCCTAAATTTCGACCTAGAAAAGTCCCATCGAAACATAGAGTCATTCTAAATGGGTCGTTGGTTCCTACAAGGATTACATTTGCAAAGATAATAATAACATATACTTTGAATGGAAATCTCACACAGCGGAAAGAGAAAACATAATACCAAAAATAAGATGTGCCATTTATTAAAATCATAGAAATACAAAGTCACAGTTTACATTTATTCAATAGGTACATCAAATAGTTCAATCTCATAAGATTCCAAAAGAAGCAAAGTGATAACTGCTAATAATATCATAATAACTTCATGTTCTTCATCGACTTCAATCATGACTTCATCCATGGCTTTACCCCATCTACTGACCTATTGGATGTTGAGGAGAACATAAAGTTCTGTGTGACTGAAATATAGTATTACTTAATGTCCATACCCTATATTTTTAGCAGGTTACATATGTCAATGTATGTCTATGCAACACACAAGATTTCACACAAACATAAGTATCTAACCAATGGGGTGGATATCCAACTTAATCGCCCATTAGTGTTTTAAGGGTAGAGACCAGACGTGGTGGCATTCTCGGTCACTTATGGCCCTATATAAGGTGGATTCTTAAAATCTCTTATAACCCTGAGGCGTACCCCTAGCCCTTTAAGAACCCCGTCCTCGTACGTTAACGTTCTTAATTCTATTCTCTCATTTGTAATATGAGAAGTAGTATTGCGAACGTTACTACTTAACTGATATTACTCGGTAGGACACCTATGTCTCTTAAGACTTCCCTTAGACAGTTGGTGAACATGCGATGGCCAAATATTCCTGCAGTTACCAATCTGTCCCTAGTTAAGCTCTTACAAGCTTCTAGAGGGAGAGAACATCCCAGTGAACTACCCTATTCCATTAAACGTTTTATGCCTAACCACTTTTTAAAGAAGGAGGGCCCAAAGACCTACCTTAATACTAATAAGGTTGGGTCCTATGACTTTGGTTCCTCTCCAAGGAATAAACCTTCGGAGGGATCCTAGTCCTAACCACTTAAGACCCAAACTTGGTAAAAAGGTGAGTCAGTCACTTAACACCTAGTTAAGGCATAGTAAACCTATTTGTTTTCACACATCAAACTTATATATATTTATATATACAAACACACTAGACCTTTCACATTAAACCATATACCTATAGATGCTGGATATGCCGGTCGGTTCTAGGCAGACTTCTACTACAAGTCGGTTTAACCTCTGTCTAGTGTACTAAGTTTATGAATGGCCCATAGCACCTAGACATCTCACATTAGTTGGGCAGACTTCTACCACAAATAACAACTTATCTCGTGTCTATATGTCACTTATTTATATATATTTAAGCCATTCTATATGTACGCACACACAAGAAGACAAATATATATGTATATTTGTTAAGGGGACATTTCAAACTCTAACCTAATCGCATTTATTACGCTAATATAACGTTACTTACGATTAAATAATTAATATAATAGTAGCGCCTAATTAACGTAACATTCGTACAAATGGGGAAACGTTCTAACGAAGTAGCAATTGTCATCTTATCCAAATTAAGGCATGCAAATTGGGTTTTACATACTTTTACTGCTACACATAGGCATGATAACAATATGATAACTGTGACGGCCCGCCCCGCACCAACCGACGTTTACTCCAAAAGTGCGCTGTACACATGTTCAGTTAGCACGGAACGAGTCGTCAGAAGGAAAAGAAGAAGGAAATGAACATATAAAGAACCTGTAGAATGTCTCACAGCGCATAGAACAAAATATAATAATAACATACTTGACATAAAACAGGAGAGACAGTGAATAAGCTGAAAACCAGAACTAAGCATCATAGCAGCGGAAATTCAAAATATATCTTATTACAACTTTTCAACTGTCTCAAAGCAAAAGCAAGATAAAGGAGGTACACTACTAATGCCCAAGTAGCGACCACCAATGACATAGGGAGAATGTGTATATATATATATATATATCATACGTGGAAGCCTCCTGCCCGCCTCCGAATCAGCTACTCGCGCATCACCAGCTAACCTGTCTCTAGTCTGCTCGTGTGAGCACCCAGAGTAATAAGAGGAGACATAAAACTCTGGGTCAGACATAAAGCCTGGTATGAGCGATAAGCATCTAAAGTGAACAATAATAGGTAGACTAAAACATACCTGAACCTGGACCTGCAACCAAAGAGTTAGCACTACATACTGTACAACACTCTAAGGTACCATATCAAATGGTGTAAATATACGGAGGTGGGGGAGGTGTGCATGTCATAATGATGGCAAACAATCAAACATAGCATCCATCCTCACATCTCTCACTCAGTGCGTAAAGCATACGATATTCACCACTTCGATCACCCAACATGCCTTGCTACGATCACTCTGCCCCATGAAGTCATAACATGGCTTCACTGCACTGATAACGTAGCCACAAATCCTTTGCTATGTCCACTTTGCCCCATGAAGTCACAAGAACCCCACTGCACTGGCTCATAGCCTTACTAATCCTTACTATATCCACTCTGCCCCATAGAGTCGTAATGACCCTACTGCACTGGCTCATAGTCTTACTACGCATCACCTTGCCCCTCAGGTCATAATGACCCTACTGCACTGATAACGTAGTCTTGCTACCATCACCTTGCCCCTCAGGTCATAATGACCCTACTGCACTGATAAGTAGCCCATCATTCCTTTTTTAGTGGTGAATCGAAGTTATGAACGTCGACAACTCCTTAGCACACGTCCCGCAGCAAAGTCCACTCATTGGTTCCTATCTGGATCCTGAGTCAATAACCTTCATTTGGACTACCTTTGCATCTCGGGTTATCAGTCTTCATCGGTTCGGTTCGGCCTTTCATACCCCATTTGGATCAGATCTTCTCTTCAGCACGCCACGGTTCGGATCGTCATCGCGATCCTCTTTCTCTTTGCTTCAGATCGTGCTCCTCTCCTCGGTTCGGATCGGAATACCCCATACGGGTCGGGTCGCGCTCCTCCAGCTCGTGGCTCCCCCAGTTCGGATCGGCGTCTCGTAGTGCATCGGATCGTGGATGCTGCTTTCCTCTAGTCGGATCGTGATACGAAGCACGAGTGGATCAGATCGGGTAGCAGTTCATGGTTGGTGTTCGTGGACCTTGCGCACATGGTTCGGCTCGGAGGAGATGACTTGACTCGTGGTGATGTCCCACGATCTCATAGGGCGATCCGATCGACCCTCAATCCCCATCCGATCCGAACTCCTGCACCTTGTCCAGCGAGTTGTTTGCGCCCCTCGACGGCATTTTCGACCATTCCAACTATTCTAATCAGTCACAAAGCATACCATACAGTCATAGAAACATATATAGTCAACCACAAACATCAAAACATCAATATAATAGGTTAAAATGGATCAAACATAGCCAAAACCCCTTATTTTCCCTTAAGCATGTTTAGGTGAAACTTATGATAAGATTAGCAAAACTTAACCAAATTAACCCAAATTCATATCAGAGGTCTAAAACATCATGCCGAATTTTATAAACATTTTTCCAGAATTTTATCATGTTTAAATTCGCTAATTAACACTAATCACCCCTAATTAGCCATAATTAGTGCAAAACTATGCAAATCACTCACCTTAGCCACAAATAAACCAAGATCTGAAATAAATCTCTGATTTGATGTGAATCTCAATGCTAAACAGCAGCTCCAATGTTGCTTTGGTGTAGATCTTCCTTGATTAGGGGTTGCTAAGACAAATCCTTGACCAAAAGATGATTTGGAGGTGATTTAGAGGTTGGAGGCCATTTTTAGGGTTCCTTGGTGATAAGTGGAGGCTAGAAAACTGAAATGGAATGATTCTCCATCTCATTTCAGCCTTCCCATAACCCTAATCCCGAAATGGGTTATGGGCCTACTCACTAATCACCCGATTTGGCCCGGTTAAGCAGTTTTTCACCCTCCAAACCTTATTTCATCCATATCTCCCAAACGGTAAGTCCGTTTGGCTATTATGATCACTCTACGGAAAGGTAAACCATCAAACGAATCCAATGGAAGTGGTTTCAGGTCAAAATTCCTTTCCAATCAAAAGTTATGGCCAAAACAGTACTAACTAAGGGCAAAATGGTCATTTAAAAATCGACAAAAATCATGAACATGGGAAATGACTCTAATGGATGTTTCCCAAAGTTACATGACCATACGACTTCACATGGGAAAGAAATAAATATTCTACAATCCTATGATGTGTAGAATACGGGTCGTTACACTCTCTCCCCCCCCCCCCCCCTTCAAGAAATTTCGCCCCCGAAATTCCCTAATCCAAACACACACAAAGGTTCCCGCATGCCTATCAACCATAAAACAACCATCAAACATGCAAAACAAGTAAAATAAGTCTATCCTAGCATGCGGAATAACTAAATCGCAAAGTAAATCTTACCAGGCAAAGAGTTCTGGATATGCCTTCCTAATGCTCTCCTCTGTCTCCCAAGTACAATCACTCTCGTCCTCGCCCCACTGAACCTTGACTAGCTTCACCGCCTTCCTTCGAAGTTGCTTCGTATCGTGCCCCACAATACGGATCGGCTTGCGGTTCCCAACCGCCTCGGGTTCTATTTCGAAGTCCTCTAACTGATCAGGTGAAATAGTCATATCTGAGTCGTGGACGAACTTCCTTAGTTGGGAAACATGAAATACATTGTGAACTCCCGCCATCTTCTCTGGTAAGCCAACTCTATATGCCAAATTCCCGACTAATTCAAGAACAGGGAATGGGCCAACAAATCTTGGTGCCAACTTGCCTCTCCTGCCAAATCGTATCACGCTCTTCAACGGAGAGATCTTGACAAACACCAAGTCACCAACGGAGAATTTCAAGTCTCTTCTCCTCTTATCAGCATAACTCTTCTGCCTATCTTGGGCAGCTTTCATTCGTTGCTGAATGATCTTGATCTTATCGGAAGTTTCTCTCACCACATCTGGTCCAAGCACAAACTTCTCCCCAGTCTCTATCCAACATGATGGTAAGTTGCACGGTCTCCCATACAAAGCTTCATATGGAGCCATACCGATACTGGATTGGTAGCTATTATTATATGCAAACTCTACTAGATGCAAATGGTCGTCCCATGATCCACCAAAATCCAATATACAAGCTCTCAAGAGATCTTCCAATATACGATTCACCCTCTCCGTCTGACCGTCGGTCTGAGGATGATATGCGGTACTGAGATGTAATCCTGACCCTAGAGCCTCTTGTAAGCTCTTCCAAAACCCACTAGTGAACAACGGGTCTCGGTCACTCACAATGCTTTTGGGTACTCCATGAAATCTCACTACCCACTTCATATACAATTTTGCCAACTTGGCTGTCGTTCTGGTCGATTTGACTGGTATAAATCTTGCACTTTTAGTCAATCGATCCACAATTACCCAAATGCTATCATATCCCGTTCTAGTCCTTGGTAAACCATCGATGAAATCCATCGAGACTTGCTCCCATTTCCATTCGGGAATTTCTAATGGTTGCAATAATCCACTAGGCTTCTTTTGCTCGGCTTTAACTAGCTGGTAATTCATGCATTTGGATATAAACTTCTCAACGTCTCTTTTCATCCCTTCCCAGTAGTAAGTCTGCTTCATGTATCGATACATTTTATTACCACCGGGATGTATAGTCAGTTTTGAGTGATGACATTCTCTAAGCACTTCATCTCTCAAACCATTCACGTTGGGCACAACTAGCCTTCCATTCTTTCGAAGCCATCCATCTCGATCAAGCCCATACACATTCATCTCCTCATCGATACCCATCTCTAACTTGGAGATGATTTCCAATAGGTTAGGATCGTCCCTCTGGCTGGAACCAATCTGCTCTATCAAAGTGGGTCTGATCGTCAAACTAGCTAGCATAACTGGATCCAATTCGCACTTTGGTCTGAAATCAAACCCCGCGATATACTCCAGTTGCTTCCACTCAAAAAACATTGCCCCTAAGCTGGCATGTCTCCTACTCAAGGCATCGGCTACCGCATTACCTTTCCCAGGTGTATATGCGATATCAAAATCATACGAAGCCAAGAACTCTAACCATCTTTGCTGACAGAGATTCATATCTTTCTGAGAGAAGAGATACTTTAACGATTTATGATCGGTAAACAACTCAAATCTTTCTCCCAAGAGGTAGTGTCTCCACATCTTCAGCGCAAACACAATCGCTGCTAGTTCCAAATCATGGGTAGGATACTTCTTCTCATGCGGCTTTAGCTGTCGACTAGCATAAGCTACAACCCTACCTTCTTGCATCAATACTGCACCCAGTCCGGTACCACAAGCATCCGTGTATACCGTCATCTCTTCATTCCCTTTAGGAATGACTAACACTGGCGCACGCGTCAACTTCTCCTTTAGACTCTTGAAGGCATCCTCACACACTTCGTCCCAGACGAAGGACTGATTCTTCTTAGTCAACTGAGTCAACGGTGCTGCTATCTTGGAGAAGTCCTGGATAAACTTACGATAATATCCAGCTAATCCCAAGAAACTTCTTACGTCTGTCGCATTCTTGGGCGTAGGCCAATCCTGTACCGTAGCCACCTTCGCAGGGTCCACAGCAATACCACTCTCTGAAACAACATGACCCAAGAATCTCACTTCCCTTCTCCAAAAATGACACTTAGAGAATTTCGCTTTCAATTGGTGTTTCCTCAACACCTCCATCACTATCCTCAAGTGTCCCTTGTGTTCCTCCTCTGTCCTTGAATAAACAAGGATGTCATCCACGAACACAAGAACAAACTTATTCAACTGATATCTGAATACTCGATTCATGAGATCTACAAAGTAGGCTGGTGCATTGTCAACCCAAACGGCATGACCAACCACTCATAAAATCCAGACGGCGTTCTAAAGGCCGTTTTCAGAACACTCTCATCCGCTACTCGAAGCTGATGAAATCCTATCGTGAGGTCCAACTGGGAGAACACTCTTGCTCCTTCCAGTTGATCAAACAAATCATCTATCCGCGGTAGAGGATACTTATTCTTCCTCGTTACCTTATTCAACTCGCGATAGTCCACACACAAACGAAGGGAACCATCTGCCTTAGTGGCAAACACAACTGGTGCTCCCCACTCGGAGACACTCCTTCTAATAAATCCCTTCTTCAGAAGATTGTTGACTTGCACCCCGAGCTCTCGCTTCTCCCTTGGTGCCATGCGACGAAGTGGCATCACTATAGGTCTGGCATCTTTCACTAAATCAATACGGAACTCAATCTCTCGGTGTGGTGGAAGCCCGGTCACCTCCTCGAAGACGTCCGGATACTGGCCAACCACAGGCACATCTGACAACTCATCCTGCGGGATGTCGAGGGAATTTACAAAACTAGCCATAACCCCATCACTAGGCAGACTACCAAACACTACCCTCCGCCCATCATCCGCCCTCACTGTCACCAAAAAGCCCTCACAGTCTACCACCACCCCGTATCTTTGGAGCCAATCGACTCCCAATATAATGCCATACCCAGTAAAGCCCAAAACAAAGCAATCACATACAAACATACATCCATGATTCGATAAGACCAAATTCCTGCAAATCATACTAAGGCTAGTCGAACCACCAATCGGGTTCGTCACAACCAATGGTCTATCGACTATCTCGGGTTCCAGTCCCAACCTATCTACCAGGTTACTAGATATGAAGGAACGGGAAGCCCCAGTATCAAACAAAACTCGAACTGGTACATCATAAATAGAAAGCATACCTTAAATAACAACATTATTTCCTTTCTTCGCCGCAGTTGGGGCATTCGACGAAGAAGGAACAACATCAATAGCATATGCTTTCACAATCTGCTTCTCCTTAAGAGGTTGCGGACACTTATCCTTCTGATGTCCCATTTGACCACAATTGTAGCACTTCCTTTCTGCTGGCTTGGCCCGACATTCTTTAGCATAATGGCCCTTCTTTCCACAGCTGAAGCACTCAACATCCTTCTTGCTCTTTTTCTGGCCACCCTTAGATTGGTCCTGCTTCCTCTTATTCTGAGAGTTATTCTTGCCTCCACCGCCTGCTTGCGGCTTTGGCCCTTCTGCAGATGCAGCCTCAGTCTTTGACTTAGGGTAAAGGCACTCCGATCTCAAAGCTTTCCCCATGATCGATTCAAAAGTCTCATCGATGTGGTTGATAAGCCTTTCCCCCAAGTATCCATCCAAACCAGTAATGAACTTCTCATTCTTCTTCTCAGGAGTGTCAATGAGAGATAGTTCATACTTCGACAAAGTGTCGAACTCTGCAATATAATCAGAAACTGCCCTCCCATTCTGCTTGAGTTCCAAGAACCTCTTGAACAACACTGACTTCTGGGCAGCTGGAATAAACTTCTCGCTAAAGCGAGCCTTGAACTGAACCCAAGTAACCTGATCCTCTGGAGTAGCTGTTCTAATGGCATTCCACCAATTCATCGCTCGCCCTTGCAGCTGACGAGACACTAGCCTTCTCTTTATCGCATCCTCAAGACCCAAGTCATCAAAGATAGGATCACAGCTATCCATCCAATCTTGAACATCTGTGGCCGACTCCGTTCCGTGGAACGGCTTCCCACCAAGGTTAGTGTAATCCTTGCACAACTTGGCGAAATCGACCCTAGGCGCCTGCACTACTGGGCCAACACCAACCCCGGGATTGGGAACTGCCCCTTGCACTTCTCTAAGCATGTCTCTCATGAGGTTAGTAAACATCGCCCTCATGTCAGCGGCATTCCCATGGTTGTTCCCTCTACCAGCACCCCTCGTGTCTCGGCTCATCGTCAATCTGAAAAAGGGAAACGATTAACGACCCCATAGTGGTGCTAGTGCAGTGCGACTTCATTCTTATACTACCAATAGTATATATATAACTTTTGAAAACCAAAGTAATCACAAATACGCGCTCTCATATACGTACTATCTCTCCCTAGGTTAACTACGCAACCTAGAGCTCTGATACCAAGTGTGACGGCCCGCCCCGCACCAACCGACGTTTACTCCAAAAGTGCGCTGTATACATGTCCAGTTAGCACGGAACGAGTCGTCAGAAGGAAAAGAAGAAGGAAATGAACATACAAAGAACCTGTAGAATGTCTCACAACGCATAGAACAAAATATAATAATAACATACTTGACATAAAACAGGAGAGACAGTGCATAAGCTGAAAACCAGAACTAAGCATCATAGCAGCGGAAATTCAAAATATAGCTTATTACAACTTTTCAACTGTCTCAAAGCAAAAGCAAGATAAAGGAGGTACACTACTAATGCCCAAGTAGCGACCACCAACGACACAGGGAGAATGTGTATATATATATATCATACGTGGAAGCCTCCTGCCCGCCTCCAAATCAGCTACTCGCGCATCACCAGCTAACCTGTCTCTAGTCTGCTCGTGTGAGCACCCAGAGTAATAAGAGGAGACATAAAACTCTGGGTCAGACATAAAGCCTGGTATGAGCGATAAGCATCTAAAGTGAACAATAACAGGTAGACTAAAACATACCTAAACCTGGACCTGCAACCAAAGAGTTAGCACTACATACTGTACAACACTCTAAGGTACCATATCAAACGGTGTAAAGATACGGAGGTGGGGGAGGTGTGCATGTCATAATGATGGCAAACAATCAAACATAGCATCCATCCTCACATCTCTCACCCAGTGCGTAAAGCATACGATATTCACCACTTCGATCACCCAACATGCCTTGCTACGATCACTCTGCCCCATGAAGTCATAACATGGCTTCACTGCACTGATAACATAGCCACAAATCCTTTGCTATGTCCACTTTGCCCCATGAAGTCACAAGAACCCCACTGCACTGGCTCATAGCCTTACTAATCCTTACTATGTCCACTCTGTCCCATAGAGTCGTAACGACCCCACTGCACTGGCTCATAGTCTTACTACGCATCACCTTGCCCCTCAGGTCATAATGACCCTACTGCACTGATAACGTAGTCTTGCTACCATCACCTTGCCCCTCAGGTCATAATGACCCTACTGCACTGATAAGTAGCCCATCATTCCTTTTTTAGTGGTGAATCGAAGTTATGAACGTCGACAACTCCTTAGCACACGTCCCGCAGCAAAGTCCAACTCATGAAGTCCACTCATTGGTTCTGTAACGCCCCACGTCCATTAATGTCACTCACAAACGGAATGCATTAACTTCTATGGAGGTTTTAGGTGAATATAGAACAGTAAAATTACAACAAGACAGATATAAAATAGTACTTGGAAATTTTAAAAACTTTATTTCAATTGCAGCAGAAGTCAAAACATGTTTGATTACATCATAACACCATAATCAAAGTCAAGTACAATATCTATCTTGATAAAACAAGTACATAATCCCATTACGTAAATAGCCATTAAAAAGAAAGATAACAAGCTGGACTTTACTTCAGCAGTCCAAGCTTTCCAAGAGATAAGCAATCCAATCAGACTCCACTGGAACTTAGCCCAACCTGAGGACCTGAAGGGAGAAAAAAGATGGAAAAGAGGGGGTCAGACATAAAGTCTGGCGAGTATGATAATTCTACAATACTATTATCAAAATAACTGGGCTAAGGCATAAGCTGGAAAACAAGGAAATGTCTATGAAAGAGCAGATTAAGGGCATAGACAATCGCTAAAGGAAACGTTATAGGCGCTCCTAAATACTAAAGGATAAACACTATACTGCACCACACCAGTCACCCTAAAGATTGATCCCACTTAGCTTCACTTAGAAACTTTCTTAATGGCTTTACGTACCCCTAGCTGACTACATAGGTGTCGCCTGCCCCTATCTCCACTAGGTGTACCCCACTTTCCATTTTTCGATCGGCTCCCTACTCGTAGATACCCGTGCTGGCCCCACAGTGGGGTGTATCATTCCCCTAAAGTGGCAACCCGATATAAAGGAGATGCACGGCTTATACCTACACGATGCAACAACGTTTTACCTACCAGCCCGGGTCCACACACGCATATGAAACCCGTTGGACTTGCGTTGCCACCGCTCCCTGTTTTGGCCTCTTATAGTCAAACCCAGTATGCGTGTCCCGTCCTCGACTTGGGTCGAGCCCACAAAGATACGTTTTGGGATACTGGTTGAAATGGGCCCCCATTATTTCCCACAAGCATTCCACCTAAGCTTGTCCCATTAGTCCATCCACTTAACCCACTTAGTCATGTTCATTTACATGTGTATTTGGTTAAGTCTAATCGTATTTCAAATGCCTCTAAAGGCAACCACTAGATTCCTCATGCCACCCAAGGCACCTACTTAACCCCTATGTCCCACCTTACATGATTATCTGGCTAAGTATTTCTTAATTCATTAAGGCCATAACCTCATAAAGACCTCTCACATTAGACTGGCATTTATGGCAGCTGGATTTGCCGGGCGGGTCCGGGCAGTCTTACACCATAAAAGAGTCTAACCTCGTGTCTTTACAACTGTTATGCTTTAGTTTGGGCCTAGGACCTCTCACATTGGGCCGACATTTGTGACTACTGGATTTGCCGGGCGGGTCCGGGCAGGTTTACGTCAGAAACGGGTCCAACCTCGTGTCCTAAGCATTGATTATTATTAATAATCCACTTTCCCCAATTTTAATAATTCCCTATTTGAATTATTAATTAATTCCAAATTTAGCAATGTCCATAATTGACTCAATTATGGACATCCATTTAAGGCATGCAAAATCATATCAATTGCACCCCAATTTATTAATTTCCTAATATTACCCCTACCCCACGTTTGAATGTTTATTCGCAAAATGTATGCTAGACCCGATTAGTCTAACTCATAGCATAAAAGAAAATATTCACAACAACAACATATATATGTGATTAAATAAATCATAACAAGGGGTGAAACTTGCATACATCCAAAATTACAACTTGCATAAGGTTATACATGTCATGGATCTAAGGGTGTCAACTTATTCATAATTCACATAATATGATTTTGATCAAATTTCATAACCTTGTATAGGACATGTGTGAATCAACATCATTAACAATATGGTTTTATATGGGTACACCTAACTCAATAGGCAAATTCCCAAAAATCAAAATTCATTTAACATAGATTCATGTATATGGGTACACCTAACTTAATAGGCAAATTCCCATATTCAAGATCCAATTAATTTGTAGATTCATGTATATGGGTACACCTAACTCAATAGGCAAATTCCCATAATCAAGATCTATTATAAAAAAAACATAAACTTTAAACATGATCCAATTCGCATAAATAATAACATCATGATTTTACAACTTGTATGATTCAACACAACTTAACATGACATCATTATCATATAACATAAGTATTTCAACATATGTGATAATATGAGATCTACAACATATATAAGATTTACAACATAGTATATCATAATTTGCAACATAGCATGATATGATTTACAACATAGCATAGCATGATTTACAACATGGCATAACATGATTTATAACATAGCATAGCATGATTAATCACATATGACATAGCATAGGATTATTTACAACATAATCACTACAACATAACAACATATATATGATAACATAATAGCATAACAAGAGATCCACAACATAATTTCCAAATACATAACAATTCATATCACTTTCTTGTGATCCATTCATAACTTAATAAAATTATTTTATAATAATATTGTGAGATTCATCATACTCACAATTTTAAAGAAGAGAAATAGAAAGAGTCTTTGATTTAATTTGTTTGTTGAGTAGATTTAGTTGTAGGCTAGGCTTTCTCCTTCTTCTTTAGTTTGTGACGGCTACGCTGAACTCCATGGCAACGGCATGTCGGTAGCTCTCCAATTTTTCAAGTGATTTAGGGTTAGAGTCTACCCACTTATTTATAGATGTTAGGATGCATTTAGGCCATTAGATTTACCCTAGAATAGATTAGAGCCATTAGATTTCGTCCAGCCTTCAAAACACAGCCCGAAAACCCAACCAGATGCACCCAGGTCACCTGGGCTCGACCAGGGAGGTCGACACCCAGGTCGACTCTAGTGTCGACCTGCCCCCCCCCCCCCCAGGTCGACTCCCAAGTCGACCTCCAGGTCGACCTGGTCTGGGCGGGAGTTTTCCCGCCTGCCTCCATTTCTGTGTTTTTGAAATCTGTTTTAAAATTTGAATTTTTCGTGAAACTTCTCGAGGCCATATCTCGGTCATACGAACTCCGATTCACAAAATTTCGGACTCTATTTCGCGTATTTTTCCGAGACGAACACATTGGCGCAGCCCGTTTCCCAATATTCTTATATTTGAAATTAATTATTCTTTCATTTGTGAATATTAGTATTAACTGATTTACGGGGTGTTACATTCTCCCCTCCTTAAAGGATTTCGACCCTGAAATCTTCAAGTCAAGAAGAATGTTCAACCTAACATCCAATCAACCATCTACTCAATCATCAAACACTGGAATCCACTGTCCTTATAGACTTCTAATGCTTTTATGTTTAAATGCATAGTGTGTGTATATGTCCGTACCTAATGCAAAATCAGGCGGTCCACTGATTCAGTTGACCTCCTTGATGCAATTCATGATAGTGCCATGCATCCATTATGTATGCAAAAGATCCTAATTGCTTACATACTACTTCTATATGCGTGCACATCCATTCAACCGAATGCAGCATCTATATGATGGTACAACCATTATACATCCATTATACTAAATACATTCATTTATGCAATATGCAATATGTAGTGACTGAGCCGATCTAGTGCCTAAAGTGTGTGTATATATGCATCCACGAGCAACCACTAGCAAACACTTGCATCCATTTTGCATCCATCATACATAACATGTCTCAAACACATGTTTCAACCATAGGATTATCCTAACTAAAGGTCAAAGATACTAATGAGAGGACATACTAAAGATAAGATAAGATAAGCTAAGCGATAAAGGAGAAATTAAAAGACATACCCTAAAAAAGAAAAGGGTACAACGAACGCATCTTCTCTTCTGTCTCCCAAGTAGCGTTGCTCTCATCATCTCCCCATTGCACTTTAACTAGTCTGACCTCTCGATTCCTCAAGTTTTTGATCTCCGACCCAAGAATGCATGTAGGAGATCGTCTAATTGTTGCATCACGCTCTATTTCCACCTCTTTAAGCAAGCTCGGTTCTACCACCTCTGCGGTCTTGTGCAAACACTTCCTCAAATGTGATACATGGAATACGTCGTGTACTCCACTAAGTTTCTCAGGCAACTCCACCCTATACGCCATCTTCCCAATCCTGTCTTTTATAGGAAACGGCCCTACAAACCTTGGCGCTAATTTCCCAACGGACCCAAAGCGAACAACATTCCGTAACGGAGATACTTTGATAAAAACAATGTCCCCAATGTCAAACTCAAGATCTGTCCTCCTCTTATCAGCATACGATTTATGCCTATCTTGTGCTGCTTTCATCCTCCTTCGAATCAAATCAATCTTCTCCGAGGTTTCCCTAACCATATCGGGCCCAAGTAGGATTTTATCGGTAGATTCCCACCAACATGTAGGCGAACGGCAAGGCCTTCCATAAAGAGCTTCGAAAGGTGCCATGCCAATACTAGACTGAAAGCTATTATTATATGCGAATTCTACCAACGGAAGGTGCTCTTCCCATGTACCCCCAAAGTCTAGGATACAAAGCCTTAAAAGATCCTCTAGAATACGATTCACCCTCTCGGTCTGGCCGTCCGTCTGAGGATGATATGCGGTGCTCAAACATAGCTGAGTCCCTACCGCCTCTTGTAAACTCTTCCAAAATTCGCTAGTGAAGATGGGATCACGGTCGCTTACTGTACTAGAAGGAATACCGTGCAAACGAACTATCTCTTTAATGTATACAGAAGCCAACCACGGAGTAGTCCTCTTACTTTTCACGGGGATAAAATGGGCGCTCTTAGTAAGTCTAACTACTATAACCCAAATCCCCGTATTACCATTCCTTGATCTTGGTAATCCATCCACAAAATCCATTGAGACGCTTTCCCATTTCCATAGTGGAACTTCCAATGGGTGAAGCAACCCACCGGGTTTCTTTTGTTCCGCTTTTACTCGTTGGCACACCAAGCATCTAGCGACGTACTCGGCCACATCCTTTTTCATACCGGCCCAAAAGAAAACCCGCTTCATATCTTTGTACATCTTGTCTCTGCCGGGATGAATGGTCATCTTTGAGCGATGAGCATCATCAAGAATGGCCTTCCTTAAGTCTTCGTCTTGGGGTACACAAAGTCTATTATCCCTTCGTAACCAACCCTTATCGTCTAGGGTATACCTACGAAGATGGCTAGACGACTCCCCTCCTTTGAGCTTTTCTACTATCTCAACCAACTGTGGGTCGTCTTGCTGTGCCTCACCAACTCGTCCTAGAAGTGTAGGTCTAACCTCCAAGGATGCTAACAAACCAGGTACTAGGTCAACGGAGGGTCTAAAGTCAAACATGGAGATGAATTCTAAGCTTCGTCGTTCAACAAACAACGGACTCAAGGACAACCTTTTCCTACTTAAGGCGTCTGCTACCACGTTACCCTTGCCCGGGGTATATGCTATTTCAAAATCGTAGAAGGCTAAGAATTCCATCCACCGTTGCTGCCTTAAATTCAAATCCTTCTGAGAGAATAAGTATTTTAATGATTTGTGGTCAGTGAACAGTTCGAATTTCTCACCAAGAAGATAGTGACGCCAAGACTTAAGCGCGAAAACAATTGCGGCTAACTCAAGGTCATGCGTAGGGTAATTCTTTTCATGAACCCTCAACTGCCTTCCACCATAGGCTATTACTCTTCCCTCTTGCATGAGGACCGCGCCAAGTCCCGTCCCACAAGCATCAGTATAGACGGTAAACGGTTTATTCCCGTCTGGCAGCACTAAGACTGGGGCTGAAGTTAAGGCTCTCTTTAAACGTTGGAACGCATCATCACAATCTTCGTCCCACGTAAAATCCAGGTTCTTCTTCGTTAACCGTGTTAATGGAGCTGATATTTTTGCAAAGTCTTTGATAAACTTCCTATAATAGCCAGCCAACCCTAAGAAACTTCTTACTTCGGTTACATTTTTAGGGACCTTCCAATCTTGGATGGCCACCACCTTTGCGGGATCCACTGCTATCCCTTCCTTGGAAACCACGTGCCCTAAGAACCGTACTTCTTTCCTCCAGAAGTGACACTTAGAAAATTTTGCCTTAAGGTTATGCGCTCGAAGGGTTTCCAACACTTCCCTAAGATGTAGGACATGCTCTTCTTTGTTCTTAGAAAAGACTAAGATGTCATCCACAAAGACTACCACGAATTTGTTAAGGTACTCCCTAAACACCCTACTCATCAAATCAACAAAATATGCGGGGGCGTTTGTCAAACCAAAGGGCATCACTAGCCATTCATAGAATCCGTCAGGAGTCCTAAAAGCAGTCTTATCTATACTATCCTCAGCCACTCTCAGTTGATGAAAGCCAGTGGCTAAGTCCAACTGCGAAAACACTGAGGCGCCAACTAACTGATCAAAGAGATCGTCAATCCTCGGCAGTGGGTGTCGGTTCTTTTTAGTAAGCTTGTTTAGTTCTCTATAGTCCACACAAAGTCTAAGGGACCCATCCGCCTTTGTAGCAAATACTACTGGAGCACCCCACTCCGATATACTACGTCTTATGAACCCCTTCTCAAGCAACTCCTTCATTTGCTTATTGAGTTCCCTCCTTTCACGAGGAGCCATGTGGCGCACTGGCAAAGATACGGGTTTAGCATTATCCACAAGATAAATTCGAAAGTCTATCTCCTGCTTTGGAGGTAAGCCCTTCACCTCCTCAAACACATCCGGATATTCCCGGACCACCTCTACCGATCGCAGATTCTCTACAGACGCGTCAAGCGATTCAAGATAACTTAGCATAACGGAATTTATGGGATTACAAAAGATGTCGAGAGCATTACCAAGGCGAGTCACAAGCCTAACTACTCTCCTTTCACAATCAAGAATGGCCCCATTTCTAGATAACCAATCCATTCCTAAAATTAGCCCATAGCCCGTGAAGCCCAATACATAAGCATCACATCTAAATTCAACGCTAAGTATAGAGATTTTCAAATCCAAACATATCATGGTCAAATGAGCCGAACCCCCAATTGGATTTGAAACAACCAAGGGCTCCTCTACTAAACTAGTGTTCAAGTGCAGTAATTCAACTAATGATGCAGAGATAAACGAATGAGATGCGCCAGAATCGAATAAGGTACGGACAGGATGATCAAACAGAAAAACTAAGCTTTCAACAGAAATTGTTCTACCTCTTTCTTGCAGCGGTGGGGCCGCAATAGCCTGAACTTGTCCCCTTGCCTGCCCTGGTGCCATAAGAGCCTGCACCTGTCCTCCCGAGGTAGACCCTGCCCTCTGCCCCTTCTTTGGGCAGTCCTTCACCAAATGTCCCGCATCTCCACAATGAAAACAACCAGTCTTCTTTTTCTTTCTACAATCTTTGCTGAGATGGCCAGGCGTCCCACAATTGAAGCATCTCTTCTTCCCTTTGCCATTATTGTTTTTACCACCCTTCTTATTTTGTTGTTGGGGTTTCTTCTGATCCCCTTTCTTTTCAACTTCCTTATCCTCATGCATAAGTGCCATTTCTACTAGCCTTTCAAAGGTGGCTCCCATAGGGATGTGGGTCATAGCCAACCCTTGCAACGGTTCATTCAAGCCTCTAACGAACCTCAAAGCTTTCTTCTCTGGCGTGTTCACCAACTCCAAGCCAAACCTTGCTAACTGATTAAATTTATTGACATATTCCTTCACTGATAAGCTCCCTTGCTTTAATGTCAGGAATTTTTCCATATTTAAATTCTCCTCTGCCCTTGAAAGAAACTTTGCCTCAAACCTTCGTCTAAATCCGCCCATGAATCAACTGGACGTTCCTCGTTAGTGACCTCCCACCAAAACGAGGTCTCTCCCTTCATTAACCAAGCAGCTAAACGGACTTTCCTCCCATCTTCCACTTCAAAGATATCCAACAATTCCTCAGTCTCCTTAAGCCAGTCTCTGGCCTCCACAAACGTCTCAGTCCCTTGAAAAGTTTTCCCTCCCATAGCCTTAAATTCCTTACATGTCTTTGCAAAAGTGTCAACGCGAGGAGGAGGAGGAGGAATGGGTGCAACTGGGGGTGGAGGAACATCTGCTGGGCCTGCAGTGGTGGCCCTAGCCTCCAAATATCTCCTAAACCACCATGAAACCGTCACGACTTCTGGGAGATTAAGATCTTCAGCCATGCTGAAACGAAAAAGGAAAGATTCAAAATGGAGAATTCGAAAGATAAAGATAATGATATGGCTATTTGGGATTATGTTTTTCATAAAAACTCTCTCTAAATAACATGTTTTTGAAAGCACTTCTTCCAAAAATACTTTAGAAAAATATTTTTCTAAAATTTTTATCTGTTCTGGTAACCTTATGCTCTGATACCACGTGTAACGCCCCACGTCCATTAATGTCACTCACAAAGGGAATGCATTAACTTCTATGGAGGTTTTAGGTGAATATAGAACAGTAAAATTACTACAAGACAGATATAAAATAGTACTTGGAAATTTTAAAAACTTTATTTCAATTGCAGCAGAAGTCAAAACATGTTTGATTACATCATAACACCATAATCAAAGTCAAGTACAATATCTATCTTGATAAAACAAGTACATAATCCCATTACATAAATAGCCATTAAAAAGAAAGATAACAAGCTGGACTTTACTTCAGCAGTCCAAGCTTTCCAAGAGATAAGCAATCCAATCAGACTCCACTGGAACTTGGCCCAACCTGAGGACCTGAAGGGAGAAAAAAGATGGAAAAGAGGGGGTCAGACATAAAGTCTGGCGAGTATGATAATTCTACAATACTATTATCAAAATAACTGGGCTAAGGCATAAGCTGGAAAACAAGGAAATGTCTATGAAAGAGCAGATTAAGGACATAGACAATCGCTAAAGGAAACGTTATAGGCGCTCCTAAATACTAAAGGATAAACACTATACTGCCCCACACCAGTCACCCTAAAGATTGATCCCACTTAGCTTCACTTAGAAACTTTCTTAATGGCTTTACGTACCCCTAGCTGACTACATAGGTGCCGCCTGCCCCTATCTCCACTAGGTGTACCCCACTTTCCATTTTTCGATCGGCTCCCTACTCGTAGATACCCGTGCTGGCCCCACAGTGGGGTGTATCATTCCCCTAAAGTGGCAACCCGATATAACGGAGATGCACGGCTTATACCTACACGATGCAACAACGTCTTACCTACCAGCCCGGGTCCACACACGCATATGAAACCCGTTGGACTTGCGTTGCCACCGCTCCCTGTTTTGGCCTCTTATAGTCAAACCCAGTATGCGTGTCCCGTCGAGCCCACAAAGATACGTTTTGGGATACTGGTTGAAATGGGCCCCCATTATTTCCCACAAGCATTCCACCTAAGCTTGTCCCATTAGTCCATCCATTTAACCCACTTAGTCATGTTCATTTACATGTGTATTTGGTTAAGTCTAATCATATTTCAAATGCCTCTAAAGGCAACCACTAGATTCCTCATGCCACCCAAGGCACCTACTTAACCCCTATGTCCCACCTTACATGATTATCTGGCTAAGTATTTCTTAATTCATTAAGGCCATAACCTCATAAAGACCTCTCACATTAGACTGGCATTTATGGCAGTTGGATTTGCCGGGCGGGTCCGGGCAGTCTTACACCATAAAAGAGTCTAACCTCGTGTCTTTACAACTGTTATGCTTTAGTTTGGGCCTAGGGCCTCTCACATTGGGCCGACATTTGTGACTACTGGATTTGCCGGGCGGGTCCGGGCAGGTTTACGTCACAAACGGGTCCAACCGCGTGTCCTAAGCATTGATTATTATTAATAATCCACTTTCCCCAATTTTAATAATTCCCTATTTGAATTATTAATTAATTCCAAATTTAGCAATGTCCATAATTGACTCAATTATGGACATCCATTTAAGGCATGCAAAATCATATCAATTGCACCCCAATTTATTAATTTCCTAATATTACCCCTACCCCACGTTTGAACGTTTATTCGCAAAATGTATGCTAGACCCGATTAGTCTAACTCATAGCATAAAAGAAAATATTCACAACAACAACATATATATGTGATTAAATAAATCATAACAAGGGGTGAAACTTGCATACATCCAAAATTACAACTTGCATAAGGTTATACATGTCATGGATCTAAGGGTGTCAACTTATTCATAATTCACATAATATGATTTTGATCAAATTTCATAACCTTGTATAGGACATGTGTGAATCAACATCATTAACAATATGGTTTTATATGGGTACACCTAACTCAATAGGCAAATTCCCAAAAATCAAAATTCATTTAATCATAGATTCATGTATATGGGTACACCTAACTTAATAGGCAAATTCCCATATTCAAGATCCAATTAATTTGTAGATTCATGTATATGGGTACACCTAACTCAATAGGCAAATTCCCATAATCAAGATCTGTTATAAAAAAACATAAACTTTAAACATGATCCAATTCGCATAAATAATAACATCATGATTTTACAACTTGTATGATTCAACACAACTTAACATGACATCATTATCATATAACATAAGTATTTCAACATATGTGATAATATGAGATCTACAACATATATAAGATTTACAACATAGCATATCATAATTTGCAACATAGCATGATATGATTTACAACATAGCATAGCATGATTTACAACATGGAATAACATGATTTATAACATAGCATAGCATGATTAATCACATATGACATAGCATAGGATTATTTACAACATAATCACTACAACATAACAACATATATATGATAACATAATAGCATAACAAGAGATCCACAACATAATTTCCAAATACATAACAATTCATATCACTTTCTTGTGATCCATTCATAACTTAATCAAATTATTTTATAATAATATTGTGAGATTCATCATACTCACAATTTTAAAGAAGAGAAATAGAAAGAGTCTTTGATTTAATTTGTTTGTTGAGTAGATTTAGTTGTAGGCTAGGATTTCTCCTTCTTCTTTAGTTTGTGACGGCTACGCTGAACTCCATGGCAACGGCATGTCGGTAGCTCTCCAATTTTTCAAGTGATTTAGGGTTAGAGTCTACCCACTTATTTATAGATGTTAGGATGCATTTAGGCCATTAGATTTACCCTAGAATAGATTAGAGCCATTAGATTTCGTCCAACCTTCAAAACACAGCCCGAAAACCCAACCAGATGCACCCAGGTCACCTGGGCTCGACCAGGGAGGTCGACACCCAGGTCGACTCTAGTGTCGACCTGGCCCCCCCAGGTCGACTCCCAAGTCGACCCCCAGGTCGACCTGGTCTGGGCGGGAGTTTTCCCGCCTGCCTCCATTTCTGTGTTTTTGAAATCTGTTTTAAAATTTGAATTTTTCGTGAAACTTCTCGAGGCCATATCTCGGTCATACGAACTCCGATTCACAAAATTTCGGACTCTATTTCGCGTATTTTTCCGAGACGAACACAATGGCGTAGCCCGTTTCCCAATATTCTTATATTTGAAATTAATTATTCTTTCATTTGTGAATACTAGTATTAACTGATTTACGGGGTGTTACAGGTTCCTATCTGGATCCTGAGTCAATAACCTTCATTTGGACTACCTTTGCATCTCGGGTTATCAGTCTTCATCGGTTCGGTTCGGCCTTCCATACCCCATTTGGATCAGATCTGCTCTTCAGCACGCCACGGTTCGGATCGTCATCGCGGTCCTCTTTCTGTTTGCTTCAGATCGTGCTCCTCTCCTCGGTTCGGATCGGAATACCCCATACGGGTCGGGTCGCGCTCCTCCAGCTCGTGGCTCCCCTGGTTTGGATCGACGTCTCGTAGTGCATCGGATCGTGGATGCTGCTTTCCTCTAGTCGGATCGTGATATGAAGCACGAGTGGATCGGATCGGGTAGCAGTTCACGGTTGGTGTTCGTGGACCTTGCGCAGATGGTTCGGCTCGGAGGAGATGACTTGACTCGTGGTGATGTCCCACGATCCCATAGGGCGATCCGATCGACCCTCAATCCCCATCCGATCCGAACTCCTGCACCTTGTCCAACGAGTTGTTTACGCCCCTCGACGGCGTTTTCGACCATTCCAACTATTCTAATCAGTCACAAAGCATACCATACAGTCATAGAAACATATATAGTCAACCACAAACATCAAAACATCAATATAATAGGTTAAAATGGATCAAACATAGCCAAAACCCCTTATTTCCCCTTAAGCATGTTTAGGTGAAACTTATGATAAGATTAGCAAAACTTAACCAAATTAACCCAAATTCATATCAGAGGTCTAAAACATCATGCCGAATTTTATAAACATTTTTTCAGAATTTTATCATGTTTAAATTCGCTAATTAACACTAATCACCTCTAATTAGCCATAATTAGTGCAAAACTATGCAAATCACTCACCTTAGCCACAAATAAACCAAGATCTGAAATAAATCTCTGATTTGATGTGAATCTCAATGCTAAACAGCAGCTCCAATGTTGCTTTGGTGTAGATCTTCCTTGATTAGGGGTTGCTAAGCCAAATCCTTGACCAAAAGATGATTTGTAGATGATTTAGAGGTTGGAGGCCATTTTTAGGGTTCCTTGGTGATAAGTGGAGGCTAGAAAACTGAAATGGAATGATTCTCCATCTCATTTCAGCCTTCCCATAACCTAATCCCGAAATGGGTTATGGGCCTACTCACTAATCATCCGATTTGGCCCGGTTAAGCAGTTTTTCACCCTCCAAACCTTATTTCAGCCATATCTCCCAAACGGTAAGTCCGTTTGGCTATTATGACCACTCTACGGAAAGGTAAACCATCAAACGAATCCAATGGAAGTGGTTTCAGGTCAAAATTCTTTTCCAATCAAAAGTTATGGCCAAAACAGTACTAACTAAGGGCAAAATGGTCATTTAAAAATCGACAAAAATCATGAACATGGGAAATGACTCTAATGGATGTTTCCCAAAGTAACATGACCATACGACTTCACATGGGAAAGAAATAAATATTCTACAATCCTATGATGTGTAGAATACGGGTCGTTACAATAACATAACAAGTAGCAGTGGATGGAAAACATATATACATAAAGATTTAAACTTCCATACTAGGAATGTGGTAATTGTTTCAATATTAAATTAAAAGTAGAGTATTTCATACATTCACACATGTATGTTTACAATCCATATTTCATCCAATTCAACCTTTTTGTGGTGTTATACACCCAAAAATGTTTACATTTGACATATTCCAATTTATGAATGCGTTTGCACCCAAATTAGGATCCAAACCCAATTCAACTATGAAACAATTCTAATCCAAACCTTTCTAGGCTAAATCAAATGATAATGACAGTGAATTGCATGAAATATAAATTATAGTACAACACTCATATTTACCTTTAATCCAATACAAAAATCACAATTCCAAAAACCAATTCAACATGACAATTTCCTATGTAATTACAAAATAGAAGATTTGGGGATTTTCATGTTATATTATCGCATAACCAAATCTTCATATGCATAACAATTCATATGGCAAACTGTTAATAATATGAATATGCCTTTAAGCAAAACTAGATTCCACTCACTAATTAGGTGGAGAGGTGGTAGACTTTCAAGATCTGCGACGGTTCTTAACGTTCAAGCAAGCTCTGATTGATCTTCTAACAATATACATATAAGAAACATGTAATTAGATTCTTATACATATTTGTATAAGCTAAATTCCATAATCCTAGACTTAGATAGATAGAAATAGAGAGATATAGAATGGAGGTAGAGAAGTAGAAGAAATCTTCACCCTTTTTCTCTTTATTTTTCTATGAAATTCAGCAGCATGGATGCAAAGGTTTAGAATAATTAGGGCCTTTAGTGTGTTGTTTGAGGGGTTATTTATCTTGCTTGTGTGAGCAGGAGCCGTCGGATTAATAAAAATTAATCCAAGCCATCTATATAAACATATCCTCTTAGAAAACCCTAATCCACATAGGCAGAATTGGTCCTACTAGCTGACTAGCGGTCGACCGGCGGTCGACCCCCCTTAAGGGGGAGCGGTCGACCCCCCCTTCGGCTGGAACACCAAATTTTGCTCTGTTGTTGTGATGTTTATTTTATTAATTACATTCTTAATTTGCTTCATTCATTTCCATATATCCAATATACGTTGTAATTATTAATTTGCTTCATTCTTTTCTATGTATCCAATATACGTTGTCCCATAAATCTTATCTCCAATTTCAAATTTGATTTTCCGTCTTTTATTTTAAATTATTATTTAGACAATATATAATATTCACATAATTATACATATATTTTTTTGTATGCGCTGTCCAAATTCATTTGTTTATAACTTCTTCATACGTTAACCGTTTTTAGCATATTATATATGAAAACAATTCAGAATTTCGCCACAAATCCAAATAAAAGAGTTTCTTAGCCAAATTCCTAAAGATGCAAAATCTCATTTTCCATCCATATCATTTAATTGCTTATTTTTTATTATTTAATTATTTATTAATACTTATGAATTTTACGGGGTGTAACATTCACCCCCCCCTTAAAATAGATTTCATCCTGAAACCTATTTAAGGGGCGAAAAATACAACCCGCTCGAAACATCCATGTTGTACACCCATGCTGTTTATAATTTATCCATAAGCATCCATGACTCGCAGTGATTATGAACTACAGACCCACTAAAGTGAGCTCTATCCTAGCATGTAGGTATAAAAAGTGAAGAAGCATGTATGCAAACAACCTAAATATGCATATATTTCTATATGAGTGTGATGTGCAATGGTGTTACAACCATTTCATAACATCCAACCTAGCAATCACGATGCATTCATAAACGTTATTGTGAGGAAAATTCACCCATGAAAATCTCGGGGTAAGTCTATCTCATCTTATCCTCGGTCTCTCTTTTGCTTTCCGCAGGGTCATTCCTGCATTGTACTTGGACGAGGCGAACGGTTTTGTTGCAGAGTCTCTTGATTACGTGCTCTACAATCCTTGCAGTTGCACGGGCACCGTGGCCTGTAACTCGAGTTTCTTTATGTCCCCAATTTCATCGAGCTCAAGTCTGATAACAGCATCATGAAGGCATCTCCTTAGATGAGATACATGAAAAACATTATGGATTCCCGATAGACGCTCTGGGAGGTCCACTCGATAAGCCAAAGATCCTATATTCTGGATGATACTAAAAGGCTCAATAAATCTAGGAGCCAACTTCCCAGTCTTTCCAAACCGAACAGTTTTTTTAGGAGGGGATACTTTCATGAACACTAAGTCTCCAACATTAATTCTAGTTCCCTCCTACGCTTATGGGCATACGATTTCTGATGGTCTTGGGATGCCTTCGTTCTCTGTCTAATTAAAGATATCTTTTCCGTGGATTCACATACGAAGTCTGGTTCGAGTATAACCTTGTCGGTAGTTTCCCACCAACAAATTGGCAATTTGCATGGCACCCTATGTAGCACTTCAAAAGGGGCCATACCAATCGTCGTTTGAAAACTATTATTATACGTGAACTCCACAAGCGGTAGGTGCTGCTTCCAAACTCCTCCAAAGTCGATGATACAAGCTCTGATCAAGTCTTCTAAGATCTTGTTTACTCCGTCTGTGGATGATAAGTTGTGCTCAAGTTAAGGGTCGTCCCCAATGCTGCTTGTAGGCTTCTCCAAAATTTGCTTGTGAATAGGGGATCTCTATCACTTACGATACTTGATGGAATTTTATGGAGTCTGACTATCTCTTTGACATATAATTGGGCTAACAAGGTTGTCGTTCTTGTTTTCTTAACTGGTATGAAATGGGCGCTTTTGGTTAAACAATCTACCATAACCCAAATAGCCTCATTACCTTTTTGGCTTTAGGAAGTCCATCTATAAAGTCCATGGAAATATGTTCCCACTTCCACGTGGGGACCTCTAAAGGTAACAACAATCCTCCGGGCTTCCCTTGCTTCGCCTTGATATTTTGGCATGTCAAACATTTGGCCATGAACTCGGCTACATCTCTCTTCATTCCTTCCCAATGGAGATTCCTCGTCATATCCTTGTACAGTTTATTACCACCAGGGTGTATGGTCAGTCTCAACCTATGACACTCCTCTAGAATTTCTCTTTTCAACCCTTCATCCTTAGGGACATAAAGTCGTCCATCCCAAAGTAAACTCCCATCATCATGGATGGAATACCTAACTGAATGAGGAAAGGTCTCTCTTTTTACCAGTTTCTCCATTATTCCTCTTAACTCTTTGTCAATGTCTTGTGCACTTTGGATTCTTTCTCTTAGGATAGGTCTAATTATCATAGTCCCAAGAAAACCATTGGAAGTGGTTGATGAGGGTTGCAAATTAATGTTTGCAAGGAACTCTAATTGTTTCCACTCTATCATTTCATTCAATGTCACATGTTTCCTACTTAAAGCATCTGCCACAACATTCCCCTTACCTGGGGTGTACTGAATCGTAAAGCCAAATGAGGGAATATATTCCATCCATCTTTGTTGTCTCAAGTTTAGATTACGTTGATAAAATATGTAACGAACTGGGATTTTCGACTCCGAAAATCAACACAAAACTACCATGTTGACTATTCAGACATCGGAAATACCTGATCATTAATAGAAAGAAGTTAGAGGGTGAGAATAAATAAGATAGAAAATTAGAATAGAAGAAGAAGAAGAACACAATCAGAGTAAACACGATGGTTACGCCTGATTCCCTCAGGAAACATCCGACCGCCGTAGGCTATCTGCAGCCCTCCGAATTACGCTAGCAGTCGCTCGAAATGGCAACTCATCCTGAATAACTATGTTTGACTAACTCTATCTCAAATAACTATATTCGATCAACTCTAATTGAATAACAAATATTCAATTAAATCCTAATTCGATTCACTATGTTCAATTAACTCTATCTGGTTAACTCTTTATTCGAATAACTAATATTCGATTAACTCTAATGATTACAAATACTTCCTTTTCTATTTGTCTATATTTATTTCATATAAATATTTCCTTTATGTAATTCCATTTATTTCCTAAATAAATATTTCCTTTTACAACTTTATTTATTTCTAAAATCTTATTTCCATTTAATCTATTCATAAATATTTTACAAATATTTCCTTTTTAAATTCTATTTATAAAATGTTTTACCAATATTCCTCTTTCAAATTCCATTTGTAAATGTTTTACAAATGTTTGCCTTTCTATTTTATTTGTAAATGTTTTACAAATATTTTCCTTTTATTCCTTTCTAACTCTTTGATTTTATAAACTTTCCCAATTTAATAACCACTTCAAGCTTCCTTTATATAAAATCCTTTGATTTTATATATGTAAATATTTTATTTCAACTTATTGTTTGAAATTCCCTTTCTCACATTCTAGTATTTCTTATGGTATTAAAAATAGCAAATAACGGTGATCAACACACATAATCAACAACAGACTATAAATCACATCATATATCACAATATATGAAAACAGTCAAATAAATGTTGAGGAATCCAGTTGGATCCCTCCAACCTGTTTCCCTGCATCCACAGATGTTAATCAACATAAATAACACGAATATGAAATATTCTGATAAACATGACCAATATTCGATTACGATTTATAAATATCGTTATCGATATTTTCAACCAATTAACTAGCAGTTCAACCAAACAGCCAACACACAACAAACAACCATTTTTTATCAAATCTAAAAAATATTTTATAAAAATATAAATTGAGCAGAGTTAGTGAGATTTACTCACATTGGACGGTTATCATTAAATAACGATAATTGGTCGTTGATTTGATTCAGGCGTTTAATTTCACCATAAATTGTGACGAGCCCCAAATCACTCCTAGTCAGTTTCATTGCGAAGCCCTCGTCCCTACGGTCCCAATGGATCCGACCGTTCAAAATTCTGATAATGTATGGCCGAGATATCAAGATTATAATTTAGTACACTTATTTGAATTGAATAAAGGTTTTGAATCTAAATTACCATTGGGCTCACCACTCAAAATAGGGCCCATACCCATTTATAACCAACCAGACCCGCTCGCTACCTTCTTCCCAAAAGCAAAACGGCGATCAGCTCCCTTTCCCCAATGGCCATTACCGCACCATTCTCCACATCTTTCTCGATCATCTCTCCACCGAACTTCTCAAGACCGCTGCCATTAAACTCTACTTCATCTCCTCTTCAATCCTATATCACCCATCATCTACTCACACCATCCTTGTAAAATGCGTCGACAGGAGGAAACCGATGAGCACTGTACAGGTATCGACATCATTTTTCACCGATTACCCCAAAAGTTTGCAAACAGACCCTGTTTCACCTCCTCGATCCAAAACTATCAACACCAACATGAATCGTAGCCCAAACATCCCACAATCCTGAACCCTAGAAGTTGTCGTTCAAAAATCCAACGAACCATACCAACGTCGAACCCATCCAAATTCATACTGTGGTGAAGAGCATGCGATTTCCTCCCCAAATATATAGGCAGTTTGATTTATCATATTTTGTTTTGATTGTTGTTAGTTTCTAAAGAGGGTTTCTTCACGTTGGACAAAAACTGGTGGCGGCGCAGGTATTTTGACTAAGGAAGAAAGTGAGTCTAGGGTTAGGAAGGAAGTGGTGATATTTATAGGTAGGATTAATATATTTTTATTTGATTATTTTATTTTATTTTAAGCAATCACTATTTACATTTGTCCTCTAAAATTCCTGTGATCGCATACGATACCCAAAAATCACGAAACTGGACATGTAGCTACAGTTCGACATTGCGGACCCAACGAAACTGGTTTCGTCGAATTCCGACTTCGTTTGCTCACATAGCGTATTTTTAATCATCAGAATACTGACTGTTTTTCACATTAAAAATCCGTACGACTACATACTGACTTCAAAAATCACGAAAATTGATATCTAACAATAATTTGATATTGCGGATCCAACAAAATTAGTTTCATCGAATTTCGATTTTGTTTGCAAAAACTGGCTATTTTTAAAGCTCTAAATAACCCATTTAAATATGTAAATATATTTAAAAACAATTAAAGATAATATTTAATAATTAATATTATCGTATATATTCACAACAGAATATCATACTGCTACACTGGGATTTATAACTCGATATTTCAAATCCAGTGTTACATCGATATTCGATTTATATTTTAAAATTCGATTTATATTTAAAAGTCCATTTTAAAATATAAATAAATCGATATAAATTATAAAGGAATTCCATAGCGACTTTTCTAAAATTTGCTTTGGACATAACTCAAAATTTATACAATGAAATCTCGATTTTTCTCTTCCACTAGAAAAATATACTTCACCAGCTCCGAACGTTTCTTGTTTCACAGAAATCCGATTTAAAATGGACCCTGCACATTAAGTTGAAGCTCAAATCGCCAAATAGCGAACTACCGCGCCATTTCGAGCTCGATTATAATTATATTATAATTATACATTCAAATTGCCGTTTAAATAATATATTCGTTATTCTAATTCAATTCTAAAGTGAATTAAATATCAAAGATGATCCGATTCACATATTTTGTGAATTCCACTATTTCTGATTATTTCAGAAATTATATATATTGTTATATTATTTATTTTAATTAAATATTCACTATAATTTAATTCAACGAACATTTCAATCTCTCAATCCCTATTTATATAATTAAATAAATTAATTATTATACGGTAAAATACGGGTCGTTACAAAATAAATCCTTAAGGGATTTATGGTCGGTAAACAATTCAACCTTTCCCCAAGAGATAATGCCTCCACATATTAAGGGCCAACATTACTACGGCTAACTCAAGGTCATGTACTGGATACCTTTTCTCTGGATCCTTGAGTTGTCTACTAACATAGGCTACTACTCCTCCTTCTTGCATATGGACTGCTCCTAAACTGGTCCCACATGTGTTAGTGTAAACGGTAAATGATTTTGAACCGTCAGGTACAATTAGGACTGGTGCGCTAGTTAATGCTTCCTTTAATTTCTTAAAGGCCGTATCACTTTTATTACTCCAAGTGAATACCAAGTTCTTTCTCGTTAATTGGTTTAACGGAGTAGCAATCCTTGCGAAGTCTTTAATTAATTTCCTATAATACCTGGCCAATCCAAGAAAACTTCTTACCTATGTAGCATTTCGAGGTATCATCCATTCCTTGATTGCCTTGATCTTCGCAGGGTCTACAACCAAGCCTTTACTCGACATGATATGTCCTAAATATATCATTTCTTCCCTCCAGAAATGGCACTTCGAGAATTTTTCTTTCAGTTGGTTCTTTCTTAATATTCCTAACACTTGTCGCAAGTGTTTTTCATGCTCTTCACGGTCATCATAAAATATAAGGATATCATCTACGAAGACCACCACTATTTTATTTAGAATTCCCCCAAACACTATACTCATGAGGTCTACAAAGAAAGCGGGTGCATTCATTAATCCGAAGGGCATAAATTCCCATTGGGACAATTCGTCTGGTGTCCTAAACGTAGTTTTTTCCTTGCTGTCCTCCGCAATTCTTAACTGGTGAAATCCAGTAGCAAGGTCTAGTTAGAAAAATACTCGGGCTCCTTTCATGTGGTCAAAAAGGTTATTGATTCTTGGTAAAGGGTACCTATTCTTTTTGGTTAACTTATTAAGTTCCCTATAGTCCACATAAAGTCTTAAAGATTCATCTACTTTGGTGGCAAATACAACGAGTGCACTCCATTCTGAGGTACTTCGACGAATAAAACTTTTTTGCAACTATTCAAAAATTTGTTTATCTAACTCCCTTCTCTCCTTGGATTCCATATACCTCAAGGCTAGTGCTACAGGTCTAGCGTCCTTCTTTAGGTCAATACAAAAGGATATTTCTCTTTGGGGCGGAAGTCCCGTGACTTCCTCAAAAACGTCCAAGAACTCATAAACTGTAGGGACCAAAGATGGTCCTTCTGAACTACTAGACAAGGAATATAATAAGGCTTTGTCCTTATTTCTAACATTACAAGGAATATTTAGGTTTCGTCCTCCTCGGCTCCTAAGACGAACAAGTCTTTTATCGCAATCTAGGACGACCCCATAAAACGATAGCCATTCCATACCTAAGATAAGGTCATACCCCATAAAATCCAACGCATACGCTTCGCAATGGACCTCGACATTGTTGACTTCCAATACTAGGTCTTTGCACGACAACTCAAGATACGTAGATCCTCCGATAGGGTTGGCCACCACTATCGAACTATCCAAGATAGATATGGAAAGGTTCAATAGATTTACTAATCGCTTGGAGATAAAACAATTTGTTGCTTCAGAATCAAACAAGGTGTATGCTGAATTTCCTAAAATAGAGATTATACCTTCAAGTGCGGGTTGCCCTTGGCCTCTTGTGGGTCGACTTTGAATTGGGTTTGCTTGAAAATTGCATAGTTCTGTCCATTCTTGACAACTTTGGGCTTTGGGAAGTCTTTGGACATGTGTCCTTCTTTGTGGCAGTGGTAACATTTTCCCTTAAACTCCTTTTTCGCCAACGAGGTCTTACAATCCTTGGCCTCGTGGCCCTTGCGGTTGCACCTCGTATAAGTCTTTGCGTCCTTTTTGAAGTTCTTCTTCATTTTTTTCCACCATTCCTTCTTCTTATTTCTTTTGGAGCTTTCTCCTTTCTCACCCTCCTTATCCTCCTTAAAGCTTCAGCCGTGCAAAGGGTAGCTGTCTCAACTAGAGTCTCAAAAGTTGCCCCAAATGCTACTTGGGCTAATAATGTTTCCTTCAATGGGGAGTTCAGTCCTTTCACAAACCTAAGGGCTTTGTTCATGGGGGTGTCTACCAATCCTCTACCAAACTTACATAACTCAGTGAATTTGGATACGTATTCTTGCAGACTCAAGCTTCCTTGCTTAAGGTGGATGAATTTCTCTAGCTGAATAGTCATTTCTACCCTTGGCAAAAATTTCGCATCAAAATGAGTCTTGAATTCGTCCCATGTGAAGATTCGGCCCTCGTTCTCCATTGGTATTAAGTTCCACCACTCTGGGGCTTCATCCTTCAAATGCCAGGCCGCTATCCTTCTTTCTATTTCATTGGGCCAGCCAGTAGCCTCAAAGATTCTTTCACAGTCCATAACCAAAAATTGGGAACTAGCAAATCCTTCCTTTCCAGAAAACAGTTTCCCTCCGAAATTTATAAAGATCTTACACAAGCGAGAAAAATCAAAGGCCACATCAGTGGCAGGAGATGCGGGAGCCGCCGAGGAAGGATTAGCTACAGGGACCTGTTCCACAGTACGGAGGTACTGTTGGAACCATTCGGGCAAGTAGTGGGGTCTTGCCTGGTTACCCTGCTCATTCTGATTTTCAGCCATTCTACTATCTGAAAAGAAAAGGAAGAATACCTTAGTGGATGCTCCTAAGATAATATTTAAGCCGGAAAAGGAAGAAATGATAAAGCTTCCTAGTATATGTGCATACGCTTATTAGGGTAAGCATATATTATATATATAGTTTGAAAAATCTTTTTCAAATAACAAATATGGCTCTCATACATATATTTCCCTTGTAATCGGGTAACCTATGCTCTGATACCAAATGCAACAACCCGCCCAGAATAGGCCTAAATTTTGACCCAAAAAAGGCCCATCGGAACGTAGAGCCATTCTAAATGGGTCGTTGGTTCCTTCAAGGATTACATTTGCACAGATAACAGTAACATATACTTTGAATGGAAATCTCACACAACGGAAAGAGAAAATATATTACCTAAAATAAGATGTACCATTTATTAAAATCACAGAAATACATCTTATTTTAATAAATGGTACATCTTATTTTGGTATTATATTTTCTCTTTCAGTTGTGTGAGATTTCCATTCGAAGTATATGTTACTGCTATCTGTGAAAATGTAATCCTTACAAGAACCAACGTCCCATTCAGAATGGCTATAAGTTTCGATGGGTCTTTTCTAGGTCGAAATTTAGGCCCATTCTGGGCGGGTTATTGCAGTTCCCATGCTATTTCACTAGCCAAGACTTTTCTATGTGCCATAGTCACCAATCTGTTTCTGCCGGGCTGAAGTCCAGCTTCATGTGAAGCCTAATGCTTCTTTATTATAGCCGTCATGATGTGTTACCTAATGTCGGCTCTTAGTCCAACTATGGTGACCATGACTAAAAGAGGAAGGTCGAAAGAAAGACGACCATGAGTCTGACACTTCTTACGCCTAAGCACTCTATATGATGTCCTTCTCCCCTTCCCTATAGCTAGTGATCAGATAATGAGTCAACTGGAATTGGTACTCCGAGGTTAGAGAGAACTAACTGCTCGATGAGCATAGCGCTGCTTCTGAATTGTGGCATCTTCGAGGGCGGAATCCAAATGGAATTCAATCACTGACAGCCTAATGCAAGAGAATTAATGGATTCATTCGCTATCCTCAAGGTTTGATTCAATAGAAGAAGCCATACTAATTGCCTATCTGTGGTTCCCCTACTGGTGCATAGAAAATGGCTCTGGCTACTTTGGCATTTGCGATTCAACTCAGCCCTAGGAAGAGTCGGCTGATTTATCTCATAACAGAGCACCATTGGTTGCACCAGATGGAACAATCAATTAGAAAGAATAATGGACGGGGTAAAGCAGTAGTTCACAAGGCCCATAACCTAATGATCGCCCCTTACATGTCGATCTGATTCCTCTCTTGGTTTAGGGAAGCCTTGAGAGTATGGTGCTCCGTTTTCCTCTCTTGGTTTAAGCAAACCCTTCTTTCCAGTGGTGGTGCTTTGCCTTTGTTTTAATCCTTGCAGCCGGCCTCTTCTCGTGATGTCAGGTGAACTTCCACCTTATAGGTCCTAACCATAAGCTCAACATCTCCACAACATTTTTCGGGTTATGATCAACTGCGGATTCTTCCAAACCAAAATATCTTAGCTTGGCATTTCATTCGGCATCGAGGCATTCTCATGAATATCTTCCAGGAGAGGAGCAGAACTGGTGTTATTGGTGAAGGAGTCCAGGTTACCATTGGGTACGCGAGCCGAAAACAGTTTCCATGCAGAATCACTTTTGTTTTTCATTCCTCCAGTTGTCGCAGGGATAGTAAAAAGGCGGTTTAAAGCATTTTTTGTTAACACTTTAGTGTCTAGATGCGTAGTCAGCTTGTTAAAGCATGGATCGGGTTGATCATGATTTACACTCTTCTTTCTATTCTCTAAGATCGCTTTCGGGACTGGGAATTCAAATCGCAACACACCTTCCTTCTAAGTAAGATTGACACCCATACCACTACGCACTTAACTTAAGTTGCCCTATCCGCTGGGCTACTTACCTCAGACCACAACAACGGAGAAAAGCATTGGGAGATCTCCTAGACTAAAGAAAGAACTGAAACTAAAAAATATTATACCAACGCTTACCTTTTTCTTTGTAAGTAAACTTCCATCTTCTAAAGGCAGAGCCTTAGCAGTTTGATTATCCATTTTATTCCCCTAATACTGAAGTTGCTACTGCACCTGTCTTTGAAAAATTCTTCGAACCCGACCTAAACACTTCTTGACACTCAACCCTACTTCATCTTCGCCCTCCTGCCTTTCCAGTAGTGGATTCAACTCATATTAGAAATTCTTACTTCATGGTATACTCTTACTTCACTATTGAAAGGTATACCCATGGGAGAGACACCGAAACTAGAAGCTTTATTGCACCACACTCATTGACTTTTTATCAGAGGGGTTGACGTTCAGTGTCGTAAGTCAGAAAAGGAACGAGAGATGAGAAGGTGGGTTGCATATATAAGCCCTATTTGACGGTCTTTCTTTGGTCGAGTAGTCAACTACCTCTTTGCCCAAGGATTGCCAATATGCTTGACTGAGATTCCAAGCAAGCTACATCAGCCTAAAAGACTGCTTCTTGAGTTATCTTCCTTCTTGCTTAAGTCTAAGCCTAATGACTTAACTCTCCTTTTAGTTCTTAAGGGGGGTTTACTTACCCTATACCGAGAGCTTAGTTTCCTTCTCAAGGTTCTCCTGCTCTTTAAGAGAGTAAGGGCTGCCTTTGAAGAGAGATTACTGGATTAACTATAATTAATAGTAGTAGAAACTGGGAGGACACATAGAATATTCAGAGGAGGTATGATAATCAATGATCTACTGATGTAGCTTGTGCTACTGAAGCTGTTGCTAGATATGCTATTGGCGTAAGTGACTCTAAACCCTCCCAGCCGATAAAGGAATTCTATTTCAAGTAGTCATCTGCACTTAAAAGCTTTCTTGTCTTCACTTATCAGCATTTTGTTTGGCCTAAGATTATCTAAGTCCGACCCATCACTTACTACTCGTCATCAATGGGTCCATAACCATTCTCATACCAATTTATGTGGTTGATATCTTGTTCAGTGGCATAATGCAACTACAATTATAAGATTCATTTTCGATCTGAAGGGGTCATTGCATTCTTTTTTCGAGATGGGGGGTTGCCCTTCTTTCTTGAAGATTTTCATGGACCCTTTCTACTCTACTGCAATCAAAGTCTTAAATCGAGTACTAATGTAAAGGCGCCCTAGCCAGCCAATCCCCTTACGTCCACTAAGATCCACCCATGATTCATCGAACCATTCCTTCGCGTGTTGTAGCTTAGGATTTGTGCTATTGCTATTGTTTAGGGGCGGAGAAGAATAAAGATAGGGCACCAATATCGGCCTCAGCTGAAGCGGAAGAAGGATAACTCCTTAGCACAAGCGCTAAGCGAGTATAAGACTTTATCATATTGAGATAGCGGTTCAAGAAGAAAGCCAGCGGGAGATGTAAAAGCCTGTGCTCTTGCTGTTAAAGGTGATAGCCTGGAAGGAAATAAATGTCTTTCATTATCTGGTCTAATTCCCAAAACTGAAGACAAGATGATTCTCTGTCAGATTCGGGCTTAGAGTAACTTCTCTCACATGAAAAGATAAGGGATGTGTCGAGATGAGATCACTGGTATCTTCTTTTAGAATTAGAACAAGTTCCGTGCTTTTCTTCGATCGCCTAACCGAAAGCAGCAGGGCAAGAGCCCATTCTCTTCAAGGGGATCAACGAGAGTTGCATACCTTATCTTAGTCCTATGGGATGTGGGGAGCTTCGCTTTTATTTGGCAGCTAGCTAGCACTCCTAGCTTAGGGAAAGCGTCCGGGGACAGAGAGGTCAGGCGGTGACAGAAGGGTCAAGTCTCTTCTGCTAGTGATCTCGGCAAGAAATACTTTAATTAATGCTTTACTAATATAGGGGTAAATGTTACTTCCAAGCAAGAAAGGGCTGCGCGAAAAGGCTGTAGGTCATCAGCGATCTAACATGATAATCGGGGAGACAGGAAGCGAGAAAAGTCCATAGCTAGTCGTTGTGCACCCCTTGCTTGTTCGATCGGGGAAAGAGCACCAAACAATCCGAGCCATGCTTTCGGGGAATAGTTGAAGAAGGAAAAGCTTCTTTAACGAAGCAGGAAGGGAAGTCTCGAGAATATGACTCCTAAATTAGTCAACTTTTGGTTCCCACTTTAGCTGACAGCTATGCGATGTGAAACTACCAATTCCTTGCTTAGAACTAACGATTTACCCCTTGAATATTGACACTCTTGCTTCCCTCTAACTGGCAGGATAGTTTTAGTAGTTGAATGAATTCTCTGATTGACCACTAGGGACTGTCCTTTCTCTGATTTCCCGATGCACCACTTCCATTACTACCGCTCCTATTCCCCTAAGACATTTACCAGATCAGCACAAGACGCATAACAGCCAACAACTACCGATGTGAATCGTCACCGAGAATCATCAGTTCCAGGAGGCAAACCACTGTCATAGCACCGACTACTCTTATCATATCAAAATTCAAAGCAGTGAGCTCTGCAACAAAAGCAAAGTGAGCCGCGCTAGCGTCCAACCTATACTTATACAATTTCTTGCTTTTCTTCTAAATCATAGTGGATAGCATGAGGGGAGGAGAAAGACCGAGTTTGTTCTCATTTTTTATGAAATACGAACAAAACACTCAATTTATATTATGGGAATTTAGGGGGGTCAATAGGAGAATCACCACCAATAGAAGTAAAGAGTTTGTTCACACTTAGCCTTGAATACTAAAAGAAAAGCACTTATACTTAATAAAATTTAGTGAATACCCAAAACTGTGTCATTTTATTTTTATCTTTCCATACATAACCAAAAAATGAAAAGGATACCACGCAAGGAAGGAAAAAAAAAAAAAACGTGAACTGACATTTGGCAGACGGCAGAGGAGGATCTTAACTGATCCATCGTGAACCAAAGTACAGCCTTGCTTTTATTACCTGCAGCGAAGACCCTACTAAATTTAAATAATCGGAAAATTAAAGCACTCCACAGTTTATTCTCTATTTATACACATCATCGCTGCTCTCTTTTTTCACTCCCAAAACAAAACAAAAAAATCAGCTTCAGAAAGAAAAAAGAAAAAGAGCGAAAGATGGGAGAAAGAACGGGACTTGCTTCTTTTATTGCTGCACACAACGAAGATGCCTCCGAAAATATTGTTCAAGACATAACTCAGGTTTTTATTTTAGATTTTTTATAGCCAGTAATTTTAGTTCCTGATCTTTAATTTACTTTCTGTTTCTACGGTAGTTAGCCAATACATACCAATAAGAAGCTGCATATACTTGAATTGAATCGCTTTTGGGACGATATATGAATAAATTCCGGCAATTTTTGTCCAAACAGTCTTCGTTTGTAAAAGCATAATGACTAGTTAGAGATAAGAAGTAAAAAGTCAAGGGTTGGTCCTTTTTTTTTTTAATGTTAATTAATTAGTTAGTTAGTTAGTTAATTTTAATTTTAATTTTTTTTTTTTTTTTTTTTTTTAATTTATCTTGTTTGGGATGTATGTTTCGTGTGTTCCAAACTCCATTTTCTATCCCTGATGTATCTAAGAGGCAAAGTAAGTTTCCGATCCAATCCTAGTCTTCCAGTCAAGCGTTGTTATTTGAATGTATCAATGTTAAATACTTAGATGACTTCTGTATTTAGACGCCGCATAATTATGAATACGTTTGAGGTTCTTTTTTAAGTTATTGATCAGATCAGTGGCTACTGGAGAGCCCAAACATAGGATTTTGTCAAGAAATGCTGGGAATGATAAATTGATTTATAACTTTTGAGATACTACATTAGTGAGTATTACAATATTGTAGGTTTTAGGTAATTGAATCATATTATGGTTAGCATTTTCTTAAGACTTCGTAGCTGAGACATAGCCAGATATTTCTACTGCCCAGGATAGTAATCATGAATGGATCTTCATGTGATATGAAAAGAGAAGATTTGATCATCATTTATTTCAAAATTATCAATTCGTTACACTCTAGTCTGAGATTTCGTATTTTCAGAACCATGATCTTTATACAATTCGGTACATTCTAGTACGGTAAGGAGTCAATGGGTAGTTTGGTTAATCCCAGAAAATAGAAAAAGTTATTGCATCGATCTTTTATAAAAGGAGTATATTTAGATATGTAATCGGATGTTTATTATATAATCAGCTTGTTGGATGGACACCACTGATAGAAATCAAAAGCATAACAAAAGCTGACAACGTTGGTGCCCGAATCATTGCAAAGCTGGAGTCATATCAGCCTTCTAATTCCGTTAAAGACCGCAGTGCTCTCAGGTTGGGACGCAATTCAATATGATTTTTTCAGTTTTTCTATCATAGTACTTCTGTAAATAATATGCAATACATTTATGTATTGCTACATGAATTCTTATAAAAAACATTGGTTTTACGTATGCACCTACCTATGACTCATAATTTAGTTAAGGTTGCGGGATGGTTAAGTTGTTTGCTCAAAAGATTCTTAACCTTAAGTGACACAAGTTCATTTTTGTCACTTTTTAAGTCTGAGAAGGTACACATTTATTTTTGTAGAATGATTGAAGAGGCTGAAGAGAAAGGTTTAATCAAACCAGGTGTTACCACTCTATTAGAGCCGACTAGCGGAAACCTTGGGATTGCTTTGGCTTACATTGGTTTGAAAAAAGGTTACAAGTTCCTTGGAGTTATGCCCTCCCATTATTCGATCGAACGAAGGATGTTGCTCAAGTATTTGGGCGCTGATCTTGCATTAACTGGTATATAGCCAAATTATTTCAGAAAGGATACTTTTGTACGTGAAATTTCAAATACAAATCAGCATTTGTGAATATTACGCTGTTTGTTGATTCAGATACTAATCTTGGGTTCAAGGGAGTGCTTGACAAGGTAGCAGAGCTGAGTGCAAGTGATCCAAATTTTTACGTTCTCAATCAGTTTTCTAACTCAGCAAACCCTGGAGCACATTATGCCACCACTGGTATTGTTTACAGAATTTTTAATTCATTGCTATGATATATTTATATGATACATGCACTTATCAAATAACTTGTGAAAATCAAATTGCAGGACCTGAAATATGGAAAGATACAGCTGGCAAGGTCGATATTTTTGTAGTGGGTTCTGGATCAGGAGGTACAGTTTCCGGTGCTGGCAAGTATCTCAAAGAGAAGAATCCAAATGTGAAAGTAGTCTGTGTTGAACCAGCCGAAAGTGCTGTCATTGCAGGTATTAACTCGATGCAGATATAGTCACATACAAGCTGAGCGCTATAGGACTAACTATAACATATTTGTAGATCTTTGTTCTATGACGTTTTTTACGTAGATGGTCCTCTATGACATTGGTATTTAACCTTATCATCTTATCTTCGATCTGTTCGATAGCTTAGCGTCATGCAATTTAAAACATACATACAGGTGGGCCACCTGGTCCCCATGGCATCCAAGGATTTGGTCCTGGTTTTGTTCCTGATAATGTTGATTATTCTGTGATCGATGAATTTTTGTCTGTCACAACCCAAGAGGCTCTGGCTTGTGCAAGAAGGATAGCAAAAGAAGAAGGTTTACTTATGGGCATTTCCTCTGGTGCTAACTTAGTTGCTTGCTTGAGGGTACTCTTACTTCTTTCTTCCTTGTATTTTCTTACTAGTAGGCTCTTTTGTACATACGATAATATGTTAGATAACTTCGAGTAGCCACTAAGTTATGACTGAGTAACATTGTTGTAGGTAGGAGCAAGGGCTGAAAACAAAGGCAAAATGATTGTGACAACCTTCTCAAGTGGAGGAGAAAGATACATGAGCACCCAGTTGTTTGATGAGGTCAGGGAAGAATGCATTAACATGACATTCTAATCGCAACGAAACACTCCGACTCACACCTGCGAATATTTGTTGTATGATTTCTGTATTGGAAAGAATAAATCTTATCATGTACTGAATTTGCATTGTACCAAGAACGATATCATGTTGTATGAGTTCATGATCAAGATATTTGATTTCAGCATTGTGTTAAAACAAACTTGTGTTCAGAAGGTATGTTTTCTTTTCCAAGTTGCAAGTCTGTCTTTAGCCATGTATCTTTTTTATGCATGAAAAATATCATTTTACAGTGTTTTACTCTCTGATAACACTGATGGAAAGCAATGTTTTAGTCTGATTAAAATTCAGGAGGAATGTAGATTCTATAACTAATAACGTCTATGTTTGGTACATTTCGGTTAAATCAACCAAATTATAAACTTTTCAGAAGGATAGAGTGGGTAGGTCACTGTCATTAATTTGGATATGATGCAAAGACATCCCTAGCACCTACACCTATCTGCCAGTCGCCAGCGGTGGCGTCTCGATGGTTGTGCTCCGCCTTCTGTGATTTTCTTTGTTTTGATTTTTGATTCTTTTTGGTGACCAGCTTTTTTTGGGCCCTTAGCAGTTGCTTTAGCTGCTTTAACCAAGGGTCGTCCATGTCGCTTAGAATACATGGTACATTGGTACTTGCTCATAACATGAAAACTGTCACTATCTATCATCCTTGCACAACCCTCAAGTTTCATCGTTTCTTGCTAGACTTTTTTTTAATCCAATTGTAAGCTTGAATATTTGTGGTCTTTATGTCCTCTTAGATTTTCCTTGATACTCCATTACCTCTAAAGCGTATGTTGTGGCCTAAAATAATTTTGTCAATTGTTTGAAAATTGGCTTTCAAATCTCTAGCACAAAATGTGAGCTTATGAGCGGATCTTTGATAACTCTCCAATGTTGTCGGTATTCTTTTCAATTTATTGGAGATGTAAATAATACTGGGATTGTCAACACAATGAATGCACTAATGCTGGTGTTAGGTGTGGCTCGCATTGAAATGGAGTGGATGCGTGGATTGAACGGGAGAATTGTCTCACATCGCAAGATGTTAAGAAAGATCGTGTTATATATATGGTATTGGTGACATGTAACATTGGGGATTTCTTTTGTTACAATAAGTGTTTGCCAATACCAAATTATATGCTCGATAGGAGGCGATGGGAATGTTCAATCGGGACGCCGACATGAGAGACTTCGACTGTTGACTCCGTTTGAAACATGACCTAGTCTACATGTATTCGTTGACAATGTGCAAACTTTGATACAAGGGCCAAAGGAACAAAAAACACGTTTGAAACATGACCTAGTCTACATGTATTCGTTGTAGCAATTTCAGCAAAGTAAATTGGAGTATGACTCCGCCCACTTACCATAAATTTGTTCAATTGCCTTGCTCAAAGTTCACACTTTTATATATTCTATTCTAATTAATAGTTGTGCTATCATTTAAACTTGCACCGTTTTTGCAGTAATTCTCAAATCCATTTTCAAGAATGGCATTATCTTCGAAATAAAAAAGGTAGAGATTGCTAGTTCATAATTGAAATTGACTATTAGGATATTTTTGACAATCCACCATCCAACTTCTACTTTTTCAAATTTATGGCATGTATCATCCATGAACAATTTGAATCAACGCTCCAAATAATCGTGTGTATTTGTGTGTGTCTATATATATATATATATATATATATATATATATATATATATATATATATATATACACACAAGCGTTTGGTTGCACCCGAAAAATGGAGCATCATTTAGCCCCCTGAAATCCACCTCTCGTTTATATTAATAAAAGATAGTGGAGGAGGAGAGGGAGTTAGTGGAGGAAGAGAGAAACGACTGTGTGGTGGAAAAGTGGTAGACTACTGGGGTGCTCAACTGTTATAAATATATATATATATATATATATATATATATATATATATATATGTATATATATGTATATATATATATATTTGATATAGGGATGGCAATTAGAACTGAGAACCTGAACCAAACCAACTCGAAAAAAGCCGAGCCCGAACCAAACCCGATGGGTCTCGGGTCAGCTCTAGGTAATGGAAAATACAATTAAGACCTGATCGAACCCGACCCGAAATAACCTGACTCGAAAGACCCGACCAAAAAGCATTGAAATATATGTATTTTTAGTGTTACTTTCCCATTGAACCCGACCCGAACCGAAGCTTGGATCGGATCTGATCCAGGTTTTTGAAATGTATGATTCAGACCCGACAAAATCCGATCCGTCTAGAACCGAGACCCGCCGGGTCGGGCCTAATTGACACCCCTAAATTGATATAATGGACTTAAAAGAAACAATATGTAAAACTAACTAATCACTAAGCTGTTGTAGAAACCTCGTTTTGCTCTCAAATACCAAAACAATTCGGAAACCTATTTAAAAAATAGACGATAAGAAGATTTCATCATTGTTCTGCAGATTGGCGACGATAGATCTAGCCATCAACTGTGCGTTACACAAGTATCATTCAAAGGTATCTCCATTTCGTGTTCGTCACTATCATTTAAAGCACCGTTGTTGCCTTTAAAATCATAGTCTAACGGTCCATTATTTACTTGCATATTGTCGAACCAAGTTGTATCATTTTTCGATACGGTAACAATAGTCATGCTATCAAAAGCGGGCATGTCATGTATTTTTGTGTCTTCATCACCATCTATACCCATATCTTTATTAGATACGTTCTGAACACAAAATTCATTTGGAGGTTGAATGTTCAGTGTGAATCGATATCATGTGTCGGAAACCTATAAATTTAAAATACAACATTTTCAAAACATCGAAAAATTCAGAATGCCAATTCAGTAACATTGTCAAACTCAACTTAGTTTTGGCTTATGTGGCATAATTCAGATGGTGTAGGCTGTATTGGATGAGGTCTGCGATTGTTCGATGGTTCAACACTATTCTGCGTCAGATGTTGTCACGGAATATAGCTGTACCTGACAAATATATGATATCAATCAACCACACTAACACTATACTATTTCAAAGTTTTGCAGATATATCTTACTTTTGACTCATATGTACATAACTACCTTGCGTCTAAAAATGGATAACCAAGTTGGACATTTTGTTGAAAATTCATGAAGCAAGGATAATCATAGAACTTTTGATATTGCCCGTTCAGGTGGATTCATATAAATAGGTGATGGAAATGTTTGTGAAGTATAGTAAGCTATAGATTGGGGAGTAAATCCATCAGATCGGACCGAAGGAGGTGTGTTCAGTTTTTATCCTAAACAAAATCGGATCAAGCACGGACCAAACGAAATTATTTCTCTTACAAATTTTGTTTTTTTAATTCGTGTCCTAAATGAAATCGGTCGGACACAGACATATGTTATTCCGACACGGACACGAACGAATCCGATCAGACATAGCTACTTATATTAAATTTTATATTTTTTTATTACTTTTTCTCTTAACTATATATCGAAGTATGAGGAATTTGGACGAATTCGAATGAACACCGACCGAACGTGATTTGTTCTCGTATAAATTTTGTTACCCTAAATCGTATTCAAAATGAAAAACGAACATACTCGGAAAGACGCATTCTGGTCATGGACACGAACGAACATCAAACATTTAGCCAAAAGATCGATACTATGTTTTACACTGACGTATTCCGGTCTCGGGCACAAATGGACATCGAACATTTAGCCAAAGGATCGACACTATGTTTTACACTGATGCTAATTTATTGTGAATACATTTGATGTTTTTTTTAAGTTATTGATCAGATCAGTGGCTACTGGAGATCCCAAACATAAGATTTTGTCACGAAATGCTAGGAATGATAAATTGATTTATAACTTTTGAAATACTACATTAGTAAGTATTACATTATTATAGGTTTTAAGTAATTGAATCATATTATAATTAGCATATTGTTAAGGGCTAATTCTATTTAAACTCAAGTTTTTGCTGAGTTCACCCAACAATGTTCGGAACCCATAATTTTGTTGAGTTTATCCGTGTATAATTAAAAAAAAAAAAAACAATTTACCTTTACTCGTGGGAACCATAGGTGATGTCATAAAGCCATCTCGTAGAGTCACTACGTGATTCCTTTAGGGCACCACATAGGGATTCTACTAGGTATATGTTGAAATTGGGTATTGTTATTGACGCTCCAATAATTATTAAGAGAAGTCATTTTTTAAAAACACTTCGCTCTTCGGAAATTTGTTAAAAATTTGTTAAGAGACTATACAAACATATTATTTCACACTACTCAATATTACCGGATTGCCCCTTCAAATTTGATTAAATAAAAACTTATTCAATAAGAGAAAGCGAATTAAAATAAGCAATTCATCACCGCTGCACTGAATGCAACACGTAATCAATTATATATGTATTCGAAAGTGATATGTCGAAAATTAATAATCATTTTGGTGCATTGTCTCAGTAATTATATAATTCGGCGTATTTATGTCGGCAAAAAAATTAGTTCGATCCTGGTACTTTCAAAATATTTATCCTTTAGAGTTTAAAAAAATAGATATATGCGAATCTAAAATAGAAAAAATTATGGTGTTTGCAATATTTGTTAAAACAAAATTATCTTTATTTGTTAAGAAGACAAATGGATAATAAGGTAAAATTATCTTTATTCATTAAGGGGCGACTTTCATCATTGGTACTCCCCTTAATCATTTTTTAAAGAAAATAAATTTTGGTTCATTTTTAATAATATTTGAAGTGTCAATCACAATGCAGACAGTTTTGTCATTAAATTTTGCTGAGTGAACTCAGCGGAAACTCTGAGTTTAAATAGAATTAACTTCGAGTTTAAATAGAATTAACTTTTCTTAGGACTTCATAGCTGAGACGTAGCTATTTCTACTGCTCAGGACAGTAATCATGAACGAATCTTCGTGTGACATGAAAGGAGAAGATTTGATCGTCATTTATTTCGAAATTATCAATTTGTTACACTCTCTAGTCCAAGATTTCGTATTTTCGGAACCACGATCCTTATACATTTGGGTACAGTACTCTAGTACGGTAAGGAATCAATGGGTAGTTTGGTTAATCCCAGAAAATAGAAAAAGTCAGAGTTGGATCAATCTTTTCTAAAAGGAATATATTCAGATATGTAATCGGATGTTTATTATATAATCAGCTAGCGGAAATTTTGGGATTGCTTTGGCTTACATTGGTTTGAAAAAAGGTTACAGGTTTCGTAGGAGTTATGCCCTCTCATTATTCGATCGAAATGAAGGATGTTGATGTTACTCAAGTTTTTGGGTGCTGATATTGCAATAACTGGTATATAGCCAAAATTGTTTTAGAAAGAAAACTTTTATATGTGAAATTTTAGAATACAAAATAACATTTTTTATTTTTTTTATTTTACGCTGTTTGTTGATTCAGATACTAAACTTGGGTTGAAGGGAATGCTTGCAAATGTAGGACAGCTGAGTGCAAGTGATCCAAAATTTTAAGTTCTCAATCCGTTTTCTAACTCAGCAAACACTGCAGGAGCACATTATGCCACCACTGGTAATTGTTTACAAAATTTATTTTTCATTGATAATCATATTCATATGATACACACACTTATCAAATAACTTGTGAAAATCAAATTGCAGGACCTTAAAATATGAAAAGGTAGATACAGTCGGCAAGGTAGATATTTTCGTAGTGGGTTCTGGTGATGGGAAGTATATCTCAAAGAGAAGAATCCAAATGTGAAAGTAACCTGTGTTGAACTAGCTGAAAGTGCCATCGTCGCTGGTATTAATTGGATGCAGATATATTCATTTACAGGCCGAGAGTCATAGCGATGTTTGCACGTATATGGTCCTCTATAATATATTGGTATCTACGCTTATCTTGTTGTCTTCGTATGGTTCGATAACTTAGCGTCATGCAATTTAAAACGCACATACAGGTGGGACACCTGGTCACGATGGCATCCAAGGATTTGGTCCTGGTTTTGTTCCTGATAATATCGATTATTCCGTGATTGATGAATTTTTGACTGTCACAACCCAAGAGGGTCTGACTTATGCTAGAAGGATAGCAAAAGAAGAAGGTATACTTATGGGCATTTCCTGTGGTGCTAACTTATTTGCTTGCTTGAAGGTACCCTTACTACTTTCTTGTATTTTCTTACTCTTTAATCTTACTAGTAGGTTGGTACATAAGATATGACCAATTAGTATTGTAGGTAGGAGCAAGACCTGGAGACAAAGGCAAAATGATTGTGACCTTCTCAAGTGGAGGAGAAAGATACATGAGCACCCAGTTGTTTGATGACGACAGGGAAGAATAAATCTTATCATGTACTGAATATAGATTGTACCAAGAACGATATCGTGTTGTAGGAGTTCATGATCAAGATATTTCGTTTCAGCATTGTGTTAGAACAAATTTGTGTTTAGGAGGTATGTTTTCTTTTCCAAGTTGCAAGTCTGTCTTTAGCCATGTACTGAATGTGCATTGTGCCAAGAATGATATAATGTTGTATGGGTTCATGGTCAAGAAATTTCATTTCACAATTGTGTTATAACAAACATGTGTTTAGAAGTATGTTTTCTTTTCCAAGTTGCAAGTCTGTCTTTAGCTATGTATCCTTTTTATGCATGAAAAATTCATTTTACAGTGTTTTATTGTCTGATAACACTGATGGAAAACAATAATTTAGTCTGATCAGAATTCAGAAGGAATGTAGATTCTATAACTAATAACATCCATATTTGGTACATTTTGGTTAAATCAACCAAATTATAAGCTTTCCACCAAAAAAAGGTTCCTGCTTACACTCTCCTCCATCCTTCCTCAACCAAAAAACAACATATCTAAACCAAAAAAAAATAAAAACCAAAATTGTGTCCTCGCCTTTGTTGATCGGAACATGAACATTTAGCCGCAGGATCGAAAAACATAAAACATCGAAGATGACAAAATGGATCTCCGGTTTGTGTTCTGCTTTTCACCCCAAATCTTCTTTGAGTAAATCTCGGACTTCATCAGACAACTCTTTCAATGAAGCCAAAACAGAAAAGCATGCATCACAAACTGAAGATCAGGAAGAATCATTTCGAGAATCGGAGATGGAAGGCAGTCCTCCAAATGAAGAAGAAGCAATAACAGAGCTCGGGTCTGCAATTCATGGGCCTATATATGGCACAACTAACCTGCCTGCAGGCTCCACATCAAAGCGAAGGCTGTCGGTGAGTTCAAGCATTAAAACCGTAAAAGAAGGGTTTTCGAAGATAAAGACGAAGAAGGAAAAGATAAACGTGATAAAGTCGGGAGGAGGAGGGGAAGAGTCGCTGTGGAAAAAGACGATTATTTTGGGGGAAAAGTGCAAAATGCAGGTTGAGGATGGTGGAGAGGAGGTGATGGCGAGAACGAGTGTGCATGTGAGGACACCAAGATCTTCTCAGTTGTCGAGAAGCACTTCGTTTGCTAATTCGGAGGTTGAACATTGATTCTTGGTTTATGTGGTTTGTTCTCCTTTGATATAATGCAGACATTTTGTGGTTATGTATTACATATGCTTATGTTGGCTATTTGTTATGGATATGAAATAGCTTTTGCAAGTAATTGTAGCATGTTATGTATCCCATCTGCAAACATGCATCATCAGGTTGCACAAGCCGTTACCATGAAGAAGGAAACACCATACAGCTCAAAACTTAACTGGTTTCATAAGTAGACAATTATAAATAATATTACGGAAATAGAAGCAAAATACTGGGTTCGAGAAGTTTAAGGACTTCAAGTGAAAGTATACGTGCAAATGAGAAAATTGCATAATTTTTTTAGTAACATAGACATTTAATCATTCAACAAGACGAATTGTGTAAAAGCATCTATGTTATATAATAAACTAATGATAAAAAATGTTGTGGAAACTAAAATTAACGTGCCAGAACGAAATGGAATGATATGTGTGGCCATATATATTGTTACTTACTGATTGCATTGGAAGAAAGGCTGCTGTTACAGCAAAACAAATCAGAAAACACATGGTGGGCATGAAAAAAGCACGAGCATTTCAGCAAACAGTTTTGAGAATCAAGACCCACAATCAACTCAGATGTTTGGAGATGATTCCAAGTGAATTTGAGATGTTAATGATGATCCACAGTCATGTTTTAAAGAAAGCAATGGAGATTACTGATTGGAACTGAATTAAATACCCGTGCACCTTGTGCACGTGCACAGCAGTAAATATAATGTAACTAGGTTTTAATGGCAAATTTGTGAAATCATGGCAAATAAGCAATGCTGTAAATATGTATATGTTGAGATTGTTTTGAGAGAATCGAATTGCTTTTCCATTCATTCATTGATTGATATATATAAGTTACAAAGGAATGTTCTAGATTACAATCAAAGATTTGATATTATCAATCAAGCCTAAAGATAAGGAAGACATTAATATCTTGATTTGATATTATCAATCAAGCCTAAAGATAAGGAAGGCATTAATATCTTCTGAAAATAAGGAAGCTAAATAATATCCCATTATTTCTTCAATATTCCTTAACACCCCCCCTCAAGTTGGAGCATGCGGATCACAAATGCCCATCTTGGATTGCACCTTGGATTGCATCACGAACAAAATGACAGTCAGCTTCAAATTTCCATACGCCATCAGCAATTCTTCACTTTTAACAAATGGTTTTTAAAGTGGACCAACCACTCATTGGTTTTTAAAGTGGTCCAACCACTCAATGGTTTTTAAAGTGGATCACACTCAATAATGGTTTTTAAAGTGGACCACACTCAATGGTTTTTAAAGTGAACCACACTCAATAATGGTTTTTGGTTTTGGTTTTGGATTTTGGGTTTTGATTTTTGGTTTTGGTTTTGGTTTTGGTTTTTTTTTTTTTTTTTTTTTTTTTTTTTTTTTTTTTTGGTTTTTTTTTTTTTTGGTTTTGGGTTTTGGTTTTGTTTTTGGTTTTGGTTTTGGGTTTTGATTTTTGGTTTTGGTTTTGGGTTTTGATTTTTGGTTTTGGTTTTGGTTTTGGTTTGGTTTTGGGTTTTGGTTTTGTTTTTGGTTTGGTTTTGGTTTTTTTTTTTTTTTTTTTTTTGTGAAGTCAATAACTTCAGGAAATTCGGGTAAATTGTAAAAAAATAGAAAAGTCCATCCCTCCTAATGCTCGTTCCAATCGACCCGCTCAACTGGTCCAGTTAAACGGTCATCAGAAATTTTAGTATTACCAATAAAAGAAGCAAGAAGTTTCCATTGGTCCGGGGTAAAAACTTGCGAAGAAGCCTGACCAATTGACGAAGCAGATGAAGCGGCATGATTGCTGATGGTGGCGTGTGCTTTTGCTGGAGCACCACGACCCTTGCTGGCGGTCTGATTAGGCTGCTGCTTCGAGGAGGTGGGCGGCCACCAGTCAGGATACCTGATTAATTCAAAACACCCAGAAACGAGGTGTCCTGTCTTCTTGCAATGAGTGCAATGTAAGGCTGACTTGTCTGATCTATCTCGCTGGTCAGATGATGAGTCCGACCTTCCATGTCCGGCTGTGGTTCGAACCGCGAAACCCACTGCTTCTGGTGGCTTCTCGTCGGTGCTTGATTTGGTTAAGCGTACACGCTCGTCTTGAATTAATAATTGATAGGCTCGATCAAGAGAAGGCAAAGGATCTGTAGAAAGGATGTTCGCCCGTGTTTGAGAGTGATAATCGGGATATAATCCCATGAGAAATTGGTGAAGACGAGCATTATCACGACGTTTTTCGTGTTCTCTTCCAGCAGAGCAAGTGGAACAACAATCACACATTATTAATGGTTCATAATTGTTTAATTCTTCCCACAACGCGGTTAATTTTCCAAAATACGTTGAAATAGACATAGTTTTCGTTTGCTCGCAATGAGCAATTGCAGATTTCAGTTGTTGTATTCGAGGTCCATTGACAACCGAAAATCGAGACTTTAGGGTATCCCAAAGACGCTTAGCATCCTTGTATCGGGAGAGTGTAGCCTTGATTTCGGGGTCGATAGTGTTCATAAGCCATGAGATGAGCATTGTTTGAAGATTGTCCCAATCATCTTGTGTACAAGGAGATTTAGGAGCAGTAATTGTGCCATTCAAGAAGACAAATTTTCGTCTTGCTTGTAAGGCCATTTGTACGTCATTGGACCATTCATCATAATTATCTCCACGGAGACGAGTTGGAGTTATGAAGTCGCCGGGTCGATCATGAGGACCAAGATAGTATGGAGATGAGGGGTCAATTTTTGTTGAAGACGACGGTTGTGGTGGTTCCTGGTCGCCGGCCATGGAAGCAGTTTTTTTTTTTTTTTTTTTGAGAGAATTAAAAATCCTGAGGCTCTGATACCATGTTGAGATTGTTTTGAGAGAATCGAATTGCTTTACCATTCCTTCATTGATTGATATATATAAGTTACAAAGGAATGTTCTAGATTACAATCAAAGATTTGATATTATCAATCAAGCCTAAAGATAAGGAAGGCATTAATATCTTGATTTGATATTATCAATCAAGCCTAAAGATAAGGAAGGCATTAATATCTTCTGAAAATAAGGAAGCTAAATAATATCCCATTATTTCTTCAATATTCCTTAACAGTATAAAACTATAAATAGCACCCTAGTTCATGTAATTGATATGCGAAAATCAGTAATAAAATTAATTACAACTTAACCGACTTTTGTTATGTTCTTCTTCATGTCTGTGATTTTTTAGGTAGTGTTTGGTTTACCATTTTAAGTTTTGGGTTTTCATCCATACAAAAATGTGCAACGCGTGCATATCATAGAAAACAACCATTTTAGAAAACAAAACTAACACACAAAATAGAAAACAACTTTTATTCATTTTTCATGTTTTGAGAAATGAGAGAAACATGAAGACCAATTCTTACTTTCATGATTGCTTCATCCCCCTCCGCGGTCCCCTCCATCTTTCTTTCATTCTACCATTCCTCCTTTCACCATTTTAATGTTTTGTAATTAATTTTAAAAACTAAAAACCCAAAACTCATTTTTAACCAAACGCACCCTTATTTTCTGCATTTTTTCTTCTTGGAATTCTCCTTTCCACGAGTTGATCGCCTAATTTGTGTGGATCCTCTGGTGTTGATCATCCCCTTTCCTGCAGAACCTTCTGCCTCCTCACCCCTTACAGAACCTTTGCTTTTCACTGTGTTGTGATCACCACTTTTCTTGTGATCACACCGTGCTGATCCCTGTTTTCCCTCACTGCCTTCTTGCGCAAATTCATCTTCCCAAACACCCAGCATCTCCTCCTTTGCATTACGGGATCATAGCAGTCTGGTGAGTTTAATACCGACCCTCACCATCACGATCTAACATTTCTTGAAGCCAGGAGATGCTTTTTCTTCTCTGGACAATGCCAATCCAGATTGTTTGTCTCAACAGGAATTATGGGATAGACAAGACCTGGTTAACAATAAAAATGAAGTTTGTTTAAGGAAATTGGATGGTGCTACACATGAATTGTCTTTTTAGAATCATGATCTGAGAGGAAAAGTTGATAATCTGAATGTTAAGGTGGATGATCTTGCTAAAGGATGGACAGAATGCAAGACTCACTGACAAAAAAATAATTCCAAAATTCAAAGAAAATAGAAATTCAAGATTGCAAGATACCCCACCTCGATCAGATGTACAAAGGTAATTTGGCAACAACCAAACTCGTAGATCAAATGCTTACTTACCTCCAAATATTAGGCCCCCATTATTAGCAAGAACTGATCAAAGTAATCTGGAAAATTCACAACCAAGAAACACTGATACCCTGTCAAGAATGGCTGATGCACATTCAAGAAATAATGGCACACAGTATGCTACATCTAGAGATTCTTCAAAAATAAATTTCAAGATTGAGTTTCCAACATTCTCTGGAGAAGATAGGGTTATATGTTGGCTAAGACAAGTTTAGTAAAATTTCAAATTCAACAGTACAGAAATTCAAGACTGGGTACATTTATGCTCATACAATCAAAGAAAAGTGGTTACAATGATTTTATAGGTATTCAAGAAACACTCCTGATTATGAACATTGGGAAATATTTACAAAAGCAATTCAGGTACGCTTTAATTCAAATGAGCTAGAAGGACGCTATGACAGTACATTCTCTTCTCTTAAACAAACTACTTCAGTCATGAGAAGTGATCAACAAATTCATCCAAACATCTAGTTTTTATTGGATCAATTTCCAGCAGTTACAACACCTGCAAACATGCAACCACCCAAGAGGACATGTGATCACAAAATTCAGTTTCTGGAGGGAGCTAAACCGGTTTGCCTTAAACTTTATAGATATTCACGATATATAAAAAAAGAACTAGATACTATAATTTCTGATATGTTAAATTCTGGAATTATCTGACCAAGTTCTAGTTCATTTTCGGCACCTATTGTTATGCTTAAAAAGAAAAATGGAACTTGGAGATTATGTGTTGATTGTAGGGTTTATGTGGTTTGTTCTCCTTTGATACAATGCAGACATTTTGTTTTCATATATTACATATGCTTATGTTGGCAAATTTTTATGGATATGAAATAGCTTTTGCAAGAAATTGTAGTATGTTATATATCCCATCAGCAAGCATGCATCATCACGTTGCACAAGCGGTTACCATGAAGAAGGAAACACCATGCAACTCAGAACTTAACCGGTTCCATAAGTAGACAATTATAAATAATATTATGGAAATAAAGGCAAATATAGGGTTCAAGAAGTTTAAGAAACTTCAAGTGAAAATATAAGTGCAAATGAGAAATTTGCATAATAATTTTAGTAAAATAAATATTTAATCGTTCAACAAAATGAATTATGTAAAAGCATCATGTTATATAATAAACTAATGATAACAGGTGTGGAAACTAAGGTAATGTTTAGTTTAAAATACATTTTGAGTTTTCAACATTGATAACAAAATACTAGAAAAGTTAAAAGGATGATGAAGGGAGTGAAAGAGTTATTATCTCGTTTTCTTGTGTTAATTCTCAAAATTAGAAAAACAAATAAAAGTTGTTTTCTATTTTGTGTATCAACTTTCTTTTCTAAAACAATCATTTTTAACGTTATACATGTATCGTTCGTATTTTACTATAGGCAAAAATTAAAAACATAAAGCGTAAACCAAACACCGCCTAAACTTCGTGTGCGACAGTGAAGATGAAATTATATGTGTGGCCATATATATGGTTATTTATTGATTGCATTGGAAGAAAGGTTGCCTATGTGATGCAATAGTGGGTAGTATATAACCCGGGTGTGGCAAACGGAGGAAACATTCACAACCAAAGAGCTAAGATGGTGAAACCAAAATCTGAAGTGGCAGATAATACAGTATGCAAATACGTATACTTTGTCGTTCTGTTGTGAATTTCCTGATGAATTAGAGGAAAAATATATATATATATATGACATTTTATAGCAGTGAATAACTAGTTAAATAGTTTTTATGTAACTCCCCATCTTCAACGCACTGCGTAGGTAGGGCTGTCAATATGTCATATCGTGTAGGGTCAAGTCAGGTTCAGATTGATTTACAAACGGGTCGAGTCAACCTGTTTATTAAACGAGGCATTTTTCCCCAACTCGAACCTGATCCGTTTATAAACGGGTTGACCCGACCGACTCGTATAACCTGTTTAACTAAATGAATCGTGTTAGGTTAGATTTACCCGTTTGACCCATTGGTAAATATTGCCTACTACTATAAATAGCAAAAGAACCAAATCACCAACATACAACGCTATTATATAATCACAAACATGCAACACATGTATAAAACATGAAATCACCATATACAAAAATCATTCTCCATATATAAGAATATATGAGCATACTACATACAGAGATATGGTTGTTATAAGTAAAATATAATTAACAATGTACAAGAATAAATTAGTTAAATATAACAGCTTACACAAGAATATATGAGCATACCGATTACATCATACATAAAAGACTTAACGACATACATAAAGACTAACGGTATGGAAGAGATGCAACGTATAATCGGGTTTTGTGGGTCAAAATCTGGTTAGCGGGTTACCCTAAACTCACCCATTTATAAACAGGTCAAATTCGGGTTGATTCGAAAATGAACCGCCAACTAAAAGGGTGGGTTAACCTGTTAATTTCCGTACGGGTTTTGGGTCGGGTTTCAGATCATGTAGGAAATTGACATCCTTATGCGTATGCATATGAGTTGGTATACAAATTACTATAACAAAAGAAATCTATGATATTATGTGCCTACCACTTCTCCAAGTTGTTTAATGATGATGTGAGACTTTTCAAATCCAAATCACCATTCCACTTTAACAACATACAAGACAATCCTAATAGTCTCGCCTTTGACTCGCATTTCTTCGAGTAACTTTTAACAACACTATCTTGTCTGCATAACACAATCCGTAATATTCGATCTTGATACCACTGCTACATAACTGCGGTTAAACCAAGCTTCATATCTCCAGCACGTGACATACACATATGAGTTAACATACATTGCTATAACAAATGAATCAGATGTTACATGTATACCAATTCATATTTATATATCACGTCTCCAACTTATCTAGGGATGTCAGACTTTCCAAATCTAAATCATTATTCCTCCTTAACAACATTCGAGATAATCCTCACAACAACTTCCCTTTCTCCAAACCAACACTTGGAATGCAACATAGAGAATAGAGAAAGTTGAACAAGCTTCATATCTCCAACACGCGACATACACATATGAGTTGACATACATTGCTATAAAAAATGAATCAGGTGTTACATGTCTACCAATTCATATTTATATAACACGTCGTCTCCAACTTATCTAGAGATGTCAGACTTTCCAAATCTAAATCATCGTTCCTCCCTAATAACATTGGAGATAATATTCACAACAACTTCCCTTTCTCCAAACCAACACTTGGAGTGCAACATAGAAAATAGAGAAAGTTGAGTGCCATTCGCAGCTAAATCTACTTATGTTCACGTTTTTGACACATTTGATGCGGCAACATTCCAATACTCATCAATAGATTGTTCAACCAATTGAGGAAATTGACATGTTGGCGTCCGACGTATTCAACGCATTGTGCATTTCTCTCCAACCACTGCCTCGTTCAGCTTCTACCATCGATACACAACCCATCACCCTCTCCCCTCGTATCACACAAGTTCACACAGCCAAATCCTTCCCTTTTCGAATTTTTTTCAATTCGCTGGGGTAAATTTTCGATTAATTTTATCTACTGTACTGATTTTTTTTGTATATATTCTAATTTTTTTATAATGTTTTGAGAATTTTAACTTTTAGTATTATGTTGCACTTTTTTGGTTCTGATTGTTGAATTTTTGATTTAAATATTTTATGAAGAGGATGTAATCAATTAATTGATCTGATTGATTTAATTGACTGATAATTAATTGACTAATTGATCTGATTGATTGATTCTATCATAGAAGGGAAAAAACGAATGATTATATTTTGGAAATATTTTGAAGGACAATTTGGATATTTGCCTAGGTCTTCTATTCTTCTATATATGAAGTCTTCTTGGTCAAATCAGGAAAAAATCAACAATAAACCATGTGAGATATTTGGAGAGATTATCTACCTCTAGGGGCTTGCGCCCTGGAGAGTGTAAGATGTAGGAATTTGGGCTGTGATTAGCTATTCCTATTTACTGTTGAAAGACGTAGTTGGTGTCTCTGGATTGTCCAAGAGTTTGTCGTCGTTCTTCATTGTTCTTCCGCTTCAACAATATTTGTAGTCATCTAGATATTCTTTACCGATCTCAATAAGGTTATTGATTCATTGTATTTTGTTTAATTATTGTTTTGATCAATTATGTGTAAACAAAATTTTGTTTTTGGTGAATCAATAAAGAGGATGGTTAGATGGAATATCTTATGTACTGCTATTATTTCCGATTTATTTTATTGTTGTTTTCAGTCAAATTCATCTTCAAGTGATTGAGTGGAAATGATCATGTTTTTCTGCATTTTGTCAAACTTCCTCTGCGCACAAAACCGCAACAGTTGGTATCGGAGCTCAATTCATTGCATAGCTTTGAGTTATTTGTGATTGAAGATTGTAGATATCGAAGATTATGTTGCTTTCGTGGATGGCTATTTTTGATGGTAGATATTAGGGGAATTGGAAGCCTATGACGGTGGATGTTTCATGCCTCATTAGTCTGGTTGATGGAGACGAGAAGAAACCCTCTGATATGAATGAGGGAAGATGGAAGAAGACGAAAAAGAAGGCGGGTGACGGTTGAAGAACCTAGTCCACAACAAGGTGGAGAGGTTAATATAGTTACCGTTGATGGTTCTAAGATGGAGGATCATGATATCGACAAGGGTCTAGATGTTAATGATGCTCGAGCGATCCCGGAGATGAAAAGATCATGTCAAACGGAAGATGGATGCCGAGTTGTGAAATCCACAAAGACGAGATGTTGGTCTTTGTGGTATTACAAACACTTTTAGACCGTCAGTTTTGCGCAGCGCAGCTCAGGTGGTAGATGCATCTTTTGCAGGCGGTGGGTTGTGTTTGTAATTGAGTTGTGGTCGTAGTATTTTCAAATCAACTGGGGTGTATCTCGTTGCCTTGAAATCGAGGTTGGTTTTAATTGAGAGTAGGTGTTATTGAAAAAGTTAGGTTGACTTGTTTGTGGATTGTTAGAGATATGTGATATTAGGTGGAGTGCTGAATTTTTTGATTCAAATATTTTATGAAGATGATGTAATCAATTAATTGATTTGATTAATTGATTGACTAATTAATTAGCTAACTGATTTGATTGATTGATTGGTTGGTTGATTGATTGATTGATTTGACTGATTGATATTATCATAGAAGGAAAGAAATGAATGATTATATTCTGGAGATATTTTGAAGGGGAAATTTGGATATTTATCTAGGTCTTTTATTCTCCTATATATGCAACCTTCTTGGTTAGATCAAAAAAAAAATCAACAAGAATCCATGTGAGATATTTCGAGAGATTGTCTACCTCTAGGGGCTTGCTCCCTGGAGAGGAAGATGTAGGAATTTGGGCGGAGATTAGTTATTCCTATTTACCGAAGACACAGTTAGTGCCTCTTGATTGTCCAGGGATTTGTTGTCATTCTTCATTGTTCTTCTGCTCCAACAATATTTGTAGTCATCTAGATATTCTTTATCGATCTCAATAAGGTTATTGATTCATCATATTTTGTTTATTTTTTGTTTTGATCCATTGTGTGTGAACATAACTTTGTTTTTGGTGAATCAATAAAGAGAGTGGTTGGGCGGAATGTCTTGCTTACTGCTATTATTTTTGATCTATTTTATTGTTATTTTCAATCAAAATCATCTTCAAGTGATTCGGTGAAAATGATCCTTTTTTGGGTGTTTTGTCAAACTTTCGCTGCGCACAAAACCCGAACACTGATGCTACTTCCGCTTCCTCTCAGCCTTTAGCTTTATGGACAACCAAAAGGAACTGCTAAAAGATATTAGGCATGATTAATTATGTATCCATAGGGGTAGTATTAAACTTGCAGTTTAACATCGATTGGTCTTACATATAAATAAAGAACAAAAAAAGAACAATCTAAAATGTTAATAGAAGACTGGGGCACACTTCTACAAATATAAGATGGAGTGTGGGATACAAGTAACGATCAAGTGGACGGTCCCGAGAAGTGGTGGACTGACGCAAATACAAGAAATATAGGAGAAATGCCCTGTTTAAATTTGGTGAGTTAGATCAATTATTTGAAAGTTGCATAATCAGAGCCAACTATTTAGCAAGGGAGCCAAAGACATTGCTTTGGACCACATGTGTGACGGCCCGCCCCGCACCAACCGACATTTACTCCAAAAGTGCGCTGTACACATGTCTAGTTAGCACGGGACGGTCGCTAAAGAAAGGAAAGAAGAGAAGAATCAACAAAGAACCTGTAATATGTCTCGCAGCGCATAGGACAAAATATAATAATAACATACTTGACATAAAACAGGAGAGACAGTGCATAAGCTAAAAACCAGAACTGAGCATCATAGCAGCGGAAATCCAAAATATAGCTTATTACAACTTTCAAACTGTCTCAAAGAAAAAGTAAGATAAAGGAGGTACACTACTAATGCCCAAGTAGCGACCACCAACGACACAGGGAGAATATCTATATATCATACGTGGAAGCCTCCTGCTCGTCTCCGAATCAGCTACTCGCGCATCACCAGCCAACCATAACCTGTCTCTAGTCTGCTCGTGTGAGCACCCAGAGTAATAAGAAGAGACATAAAACTCTGGGTCAGACATAAAGCCTGGTATGAGCGATAAGCATCTAAACAGAATAATAACAGTAACAGGTGTAATCCAATCATATCTGAACCTGGACCTGCAACCAAAGAGTTAGCACTACATACTGTACAACACTCTAAGGTGCCCTTTCAAATGGTGTAAAGATTATGGGGGTGGGGGTGTGCATGTCATAGTGATGTCAAACAATCAAGCATAGCAATCATCCTCACATCCCTCACTCAGTGCGTAAAGCATACGATATCCACTACTTTGGTCACCTAATACTTTGGGCCATGACGGAATCCAATCCCGTGTAACTATCACTACAAGCCCACCATCCATCTCTCAGTGGTGAACCAAAGTTATGAATACTGACAACCCCTCTGCACACGTCCCGCAGCAAAGCCCAATCATGAAGTGAACTCATTGGTTCCCATCTGGATCCTGAGCTCTAACTTCCATTTGGACTACCTTTGCATCTCGGGTTTTGGTCGTCATCTCCATCCGGATCGGTCTTCCTTTCTTCACTTCACTTTGCTTCAGGTCGTGGTCTTCCTTCAGGTTCGGATCGTGCTCCGCCCTCCAACGGTTCGGGTCGCACCACTCTGGTTAGGTTCGCAGTCACTAGCTCGTGGTCACCTTCTGTTTCGGATCGTGCGCTCCCCTCCAGATCGATTCGTGACAAGCTCCTTCAGCTCGGATCGTGGTCATCTGCATACGGATCGCGCCTCATCAGCTCGTGGCGCTGGCAACCCATTGGGTTCGGGTCGTGCTACCTCGTCTGGATCGTCGCGCCTCATCTCGGATCGCACCTTCTGATCGGTTCGTGGTCCACCAAGCTGGAGCGGTTCGGATCGAGGTACTTCAGTTTGGACACGGCGCTGCATCGGTTCGTGGCCTTCGAAGTGGAGCGGATCGTGGCACGAGCTTCCATCGGATCGTGCTCATAGGGGGCGATCCGATCCGGGTGATTTCCTGCACTTCGTTTCTGCGACAGTCTTTCGCCATTCGACGGCGTTTTTGACCAAACTAACACTTCTAAACAATCGCAAAACATCTCATACAGTCATAGCAACATATAGTATCGACCACAAACACCATAGCACAAATCATAGCATGTAAAGTGGATCAAACATGGTCAAAACCCCAAATTTCCCCTTAAGCATGTTTAAGCAAATCAAGTGATATACTTAGCAAAACTTAATCAAATCGAACCAAACTTCTAACAGAGGCCTAAAACAATATTTCAGAATTTCTGAATATTTTTCCAGATTTTTAACATGCATAAATTCGCTAATTATCACTAATTACCCCTTAATCCCCCAAATTCCGGGATTTGCAAAATTAGTCGAAATCAACCCAAATTCATATCAGAGGCATAAAATGAAGTTTTAGAATTTTGGGAATTTTTCTAGATTTTTCTGGGCAATAATTTCGCTAATCTTCGCTAATTACCATAATTTGCCATAATTAGTGAGGAACTATGCAAATCACTCACCTTTGCCACAAAGTAAATTATAGATCAGAAATGATTCTCTGTTTGGGTTGAATCTCTATGCAACACAGCAGCTCTATTCCAAATTTGATTAGCCTTGGTTTGATGCTAATTAGCTTAATCTTCAACTAGAAAGTGTTTTAGAAGTGATTTAGGATGATTCTAGAGGATGGAGGCCATGACTAGGTTGAAGGAAAGCAAGTGGCGGCTGGAAAAATGAGGAAGAAACCGAAATTCTAACCCTATCAGCCCTCATATACCCCTAAACCCGAAATCCCCCATTGGGCCTAGTTGCTAATCACCCGGTTTGGCCCAATTAAGCTGTTTTTCCACTTCTGAACCTTAATTCAGCCATATCTCCCAAACGGTAAGTCCGTTTGGCTATTGTAACCACTCTACGGAAAGAGAAACCATCATTCGAATCCAATGGAAGTGGTTTCAGGTCAAAATTCCTTTCCAGTCAAAAGTTATGGCCAAAACAGTACCAACTAGGGGCAAAACGGTCATTTAAAAATCGACAAAAATCATGAACATGGGAAATGACCCCAATAGTCGTCTCCCAAAGTTACATGACCATACGACTTCGTATGTGAAAGAAATAAATATTCTACGATCCCATGATGCGTAGAACACGGGTCGTTACACTCTCCCCCCCTTAAGAAATTTCGCCCCCGAAATTCCCTAACCAGAACACACAAAGGGTCCCGCATGCCTATCAACCATAAAACAACAATCAACATGCAAAACAAGTTTATCCTAGCATGCGGTTTACTAACAAGGGAAGAAACTATCACTACCAAAACCCTACTAGTCAAAGAGTTCTGGATACTTCTTTCTTATATCCTCCTCTGTTTCCCAAGTACAGTGTTTTTCATTCTCACCCCACTGGATTTTGACTAGTTTCACCGCCTTCCTTCGAAGCTGCTTCGTATCGTTCCCAACAATACGCATAGACTTGCGGTTCCCAACCGCCTCAGGTTCAACTTCGATGTTATCCAACTGATCAGGTGAAATAGCCACACTAGGGTCGTGCACGAATTTCCTTAACTGGGAAACATGAAATACGTTGTGAACTCCCGCCATCTTGTCAGGTAGCTCTACCTCATACACCAAATTCCTAACTTGCTCAAGGACTGGGGATGGGCCAACAAATCTTGGTGCTAACCTACCTCTCCAACCAATCCGAATCACATTCTCTGTGGAGAGATCTCGACGAACACCAAGTCGTTAACGAATAATTCCAAATCTCTTCGTCTCTTCTCGAGATAAGCCTTCTGCCTATCTTTATCCCTTCCCAATAGTATATCTGCTCTATGTCTCAATACAGCTTGTTACCATTGGGACGTATAGTCAATTTCGGGTGATGATATGCTCTAAGCACTTCATCTCTCCGTCCATCTATGTTGGGTACAACTAGTCCCTTACTCTTTCGAAGCCACCCTTCTCGATCAAATCCTTACTTGATCATTCTCTTTCCATCGATACCCATCTCTACCCTAGAGATGGTTTCCAATAGATTAGGATCGTCCTTCTAACTGGAAACGATCCACTCAATCAAAATCGATCTAATCGTCAAGCTTACTAGCGTTTCTGAATCCAATTCAGTCTTGGGTCTGAAATCATATCCTGTGACATACTCTAGTTGTGTCCATCCTAGAAACAAAACCCCTAAACTGGCATGTCTCCTACTCAATGCAACTAGTACTGCACCCAAATCCTTTACTATGATCACTCTGCCCCATGGAGTCATGGCGACTCCACTGCACTGATCCATAGTCACTAATCGTTTGCTATGTCCACTCTGCCCCATGAAGTCATAACAACTCCACTGCACTGGCTCATAGCCTTACTAATCCTTTACTATGTCCACTTTGCCCCTCGAGTCATAGCGTATCTACTGCACTGGCTCATAGTCCTACTACAATCACTTTGTTCCCCATCGCTGGAACCCTACAGGTGATAGTCTACTCAAGAGAAGAAAGATAGGAACAAACATAGCAACCATAACATCCATCAAACAAATCCTACCTATCACCTGCTAAAGTCATAAACACATCGACACCTACATGATTGGTCTAACCAATCCCAATATGTCGATTCCAGTCTGTCTGGTCCAACCAACATCACTAACTAATGGAAGCTCAGCCCCCATACATACACCGATGCCTACTTGACTGGTCCAACCAATCCCAGGCTAATGGAAGCCCCGCCTCCCTACTAACTATCGTACGTCCAACGCACGTTTATCCTCCAAGGATAATTAAACTAATGGAAGCCCAGCCTCCAATCGGACTACCGTACGTCCAACGTACGTTTATCCTCCAAGGATAACTAGATCACGTCCAACGGATCCAAGGTAACGGGCGTCCCCAGATACCCCTGCTTTTAGTCCTCCTAAAATACTTGAGTCCAACCCAAGTCTATCCATTATCTTGCTGCCCTCTCGAGTCCAACTCGAGCTGAATCCAATTCCTTGCAGCCTTCTCGAGTCCAACTCGAGTCACTCTATAACTCAGACCCAGTCTTGAGTACCAACAAACTCTAGTCCAACGTGAGTCGTCTCCCTATTCGTTGCATCTCCAAGATCAACGAACACCTATTTTCTTTTACGAGTTCAAGTCCAACTTGAATCGCTCTAATCTTCGTTGTATCTTCCATGATCAACGAACACATCCTATTCCTTCAAAGTTCTACTATCCAATAGAGAACATCAACATAGGGTCCTAAACAATCCATTTCTTTGCATCTTTCTCGAGTCCCACTCGAGCAATCTCATAACCCTATCGAGTCTAACTCTGGGCAGTCTATACCATTGAACAGTCTTATCATGTTCTGTCTGCCCATCACTCCTCGAGTAAACCAAGATATCATCCAATGAAAAATCACAACAACTATTTACCCCTCACGCAAACCATCCTAGTCGAAATCGACATTCCCCAAGTACAAGCCCCAAAGGCCTAAACCAATATCAGACAAGCACCCAAGGAACATCTCCTCCGAGTTCGGACAATCCACATGAGGTGATACTAGCAAAACAATCTAGCACTGGAGTACTCATTTGCCTCCCAGAGACAACTAGAACTTATTACAACGATAACCTCTTAGCTTCCTTAACTCCAGTTACCCTTGCCATCACTAGGTAGGTACCTAATACCACCCTATTCCTTTGGAGTAGATCGACTCTCCAAAATAATGCTAAACCCAGTAAAGCCCAAAACAAAGCAATCACAAGGAAACATACATCCATGACTCGATAAGACCACATTAACAAATCATGCCAAAACCAGTCGAACCACCAATCGGGTTCGTCACTACTAAAGGTCTATCGACTAACTCAGGTTTGTCAAACAAAACCCAATCAAAACACCTTAAATAGAAAGCATACCTTGAATAACGACACCTTTTTCCTTCTGCGCCGCAGTTGGGGCATTTGACGAAGAAGGAACAGCGTTGATAGCATACGCTTTCACAATCTGCTTCTCCCTAGGAGGTTGTGGGCAATCATCCTTGTGATGTCCCGCCTGGCCGCAGTTAAAGCACTTCCTTTCCCCAGGCTTTTCTCGACAATCTCTGGCATAATGGCCCTTCTTGCCACAACTAAAGCATTTGCCATCTTTCTTATTTTTTCTTACTCTGACCATCCTTGGTCGGGTTCTGCTTCCTCTTGTTCTGAGAATTCTTCTTGCCTTCACCGCCTGCTTGCGGCTTTGGCTCCTCTGCAGATGCCGTAGCAACTTCAGTCTTTGACTTAGGGAAAAGGCTCTCTGACCTTAATGCCTTTCCTACAATAGACTCGAACGTCTCATCGATATGGTTTATAAGTCTTTCCCCCAAGTACCCATCCAAGCCAGTTATGAACTTCTCGTTCTTCTTTTCGACTGTATCGATAAGGGACCATCCATATTTCGATAAAGTGTCGAATTCAGCGATATACTCCGAGACTGCTCTACCGTTCTGCTTAAGCTCCAAGAACTTCCTGAACAGTTCTGATTTATGAGCAGCTGGAATAAACTTATCACAAAAGCGAGTCTTAAACTGATTCCAAGTAACTTGATCTTCTGGAGTGGCTGTTCTAATGGCATTCCACCAATTCATCGCTCGCCCTTGCAGCTGACGAGACGCTAGCCTTCTCTTCATCGCATCCTCAAGACCCAAGTCGTCGAAGATACGATCACAGCTATCCAACCAATCCTGAACATCTGTGGCCGACTCCGTTCCGTGGAACGGCTTCCCACAAAGGTTAGTGTAATCCTTGCACAACTTGGCGAAATCGACCCTAGGCGCCTGCACTACTGGACCACCACCATTTCCGGGATTGGGAACTGCTCCCTGAACATCTCTAAGCATGTCTCTCATGAGGTCGGTAAACATCGCCCTCATGTCGGCAGCATTCCCATTATTGGCTCCCCTACCAGCACCTCTAGCATATCGGCTCATCGTTAATCTTTAAAAGGGAAACGATTAACGACCCCATAGTGGTGCTAGTGCAGTGCGACTTCATTCTCATACTACTAATAGTATATATATACATAGCTTTTGAAAACCAAAGTAATCACAAATACGCGCTCTCATATACGTACTAACTCTCCCTAGTGTCTTTCCCTAGGTTAACTACGCAACCTAGAGCTCTGATACCAAGTGTGACGGCCCGCCCCGCACCAACCGACATTTACTCCAAAAGTGCGCTGTACACATGTCTAGTTAGCACGGGACGGTCGCCAAAGAAAGGAAAGAAGAGAAGAATCAACAAAGAACCTGTAATATGTCTCGCAGCGCATAGGACAAAATATAATAATAACATACTTGACATAAAACAGGAGAGACAGTGCATAAGCTAAAAACCAGAACTGAGCATCATAGCAGCGGAAATCCAAAATATAGCTTATTACAACTTTCAAACTGTCTCAAAGCAAAAGTAAGATAAAGGAGGTACACTACTAATGCCCAAGTAGCGACCACCAACGACACAGGGAGAATATATATATATCATACGTGGAAGCCTCCTGCTCGCCTTCGAATCAGCTACTCGCGCATCACCAGCCAACCATAACCTGTCTCTAGTCTGCTCGTGTGAGCACCCAGAGTAATAAGAAGAGACATAAAACTCTGGGTCAGACATAAAGCCTGGTATGAGCGATAAGCATCTAAACAGAATAATAACAGTAACAGGTATAATCCAATCATACCTGAACCTGGACCTGCAACCAAAGAGTTAGCACTACATATTGTACAACACTCTAAGGTGCCCTTTCAAATGGTGTAAAGATAACGGGGGTGGGGGTGTGCATGTCATAGTGATGTCAAACAATCAAGCATAGCAATCATCCTCACATCCCTCACTCAGTGCGTAAAGCATACGATATCCACTACTTTGGTTACCTAATACTTTGGGCCATGACGGAATCCAATCCCGTGTAACTATCACTACAAGCCCACCATCCATCTCTCAGTGGTGAACCAAAGTTATGAATACTGACAACCCCTTTGCACACGTCCCGCAGCAAAGCCCAATCATGAAGTGAACTCATTGGTTCCCATCTGGATCCTGAACTCTAACTTCCATTTGGACTACCTTTGCATCTCGGGTTTTGGTCGTCATCTCCATCCAGATCGGTCTTTCTTTCTTCACTTCACTTTGCTTCAGGTCGTGGTCTTCCTTCAGGTTCGGATCGTGCTCCGCCCTCATCAGCTCGTGGCGCTGGCAACCCATTGGGTTCGGGTCGTGCTACCTCGTCTGGATCGTCGCGCCTCATCTCGGATCGCACCTTCTGATCGGTTCGTGGTCCACCAAGCTGGAGCGGTTCGAATCGAGGTACTTCAGTTTGGACACGGCGCTGCATCGGTTCGTGGCCTTCGAAGTGGAGCGGATCGTGGCGCGAGCTTCCATCGGATCGTGCTCATAGGGGGCGATCCGATCCGGGTGAATTCCTGCACTTCGTTTCTGCGATAGTCTTTCGCCATTCGACGGCGTTTTTGACCAAACTAACACTTCTAAACAATCACAAAACATCTCATACAGTCATAGCAACATATAGTATCGACCACAAACACCATAGCACAAATCATAGCATGTAAAGTGGATCAAACATGGTCAAAACCCCAAATTTCCCCTTAAGCATGTTTAAGCAAATCAAGTGATATACTTAGCAAAACTTAATCAAATCGAACCAAACTTCTAACAGAGGCCTAAAACAATATTTCAGAATTTCTGAATATTTTTCCAGATTTTTAACATGCATAAATTCGCTAATTATCACTAATTACCCCTTAATCCCCCAAATTCCGGGATTTGCAAAATTAGTCGAAATCAACCCAAATTCATATCAGAGGCATAAAATGACGTTTTAGAATTTTGGGAATTTTTCTAGATTTTTCTGGGCAATAATTTCGCTAATCTTCGCTAATTACCATAATTAGCCATAATTAGTGAGGAACTATGCAAATCACTCACCTTTGCCACAAAGTAAATTATAGATCTGAAATGATTCTCTGTTTGGGTTGAATCTCTATGCAACACAGCAGCTCTATTCCAAATTTGATGTTGATTAGCCTTGGTTTGATGCTAATTAGCTTAATCTTCAACTAGAAAGTGTTTTAGAAGTGATTTAGGATGATTCTAGAGGATGGAGGCCATGACTAGGTTGAAGGAAAGCAAGTGGCGGCTGGAAAAATGAGGAAGAAACCGAAAGTCTAACCCTATCAGCCCTCATATACCCCTAAACCCGAAATCCCCCATTGGGCCTAGTTGCTAATCACCCGGTTTGGCCCAATTAAGCTGTTTTTCCACTTCTGAACCTTAATTCAGCCATATCTCCCAAACGGTAAGTCCGTTTGGCTATTGTAACCACTCTACGGAAAGGGAAACCATTATTCGAATCCAATGGAAGTGTTTTCAGGTCAAAATTCCTTTCCAGTCAAAAGTTATGGCCAAAACAGTACCAACTAGGGGCAAAACGGTCATTTAAAAATCGACAAAAATCATGAACATGGGAAATGACCCCAATAGTCGTCTCCCAAAGTTACATGACCATACGACTTCGTATGTGAAAGAAATAAATATTCTACGATCCCTTGATGCGTAGAACACGGGTCGTTACAACATGAAAAGGTAGGGCACCATGAGTGTGCAGGCAGTCAAAGGCGAAAAAGAAAAAGCAAAGCTTGTGCATAGCCTCGACTCTTGAAATTTGACATAAACTTCCTGAAGATCGAAGGTTGAACTCAAACGACAACGACTGGAGGACTGCTTGACTTGTGTGTCTAGCAACAACTTTTGTATAGGTCAACAACACAACTGCAAGGTCCTTGCTCCTCAGTCCTCACCTGCAGGGCTGCACATCTCAATGATCAAACATGATTAGATTCAACAATTCATGATTGTTTACTGCCCTGGTTTTCTACTTGCCTTGAAAAGGTATATCATGTTTTGTAAAATGATATTCATATTTTGAGTTTTGTTCAATTCTAATTCACATCATAGTGATTCATGATTCACAATTGTTCAATTCTGATTGATTCTGGATTTTGCATCTCTTAATTTTTAATTTATTTCTCATTTTTATGTAGTTGGTACTTGATATTGTAATTTGACAACAAGCTGAAGCTATGCTTAATGTTCGATATTCTAGTGACAAATCCATATTTCATATGTCCTAATTTTCATATTACAAATAATATAATTCTGACGTGTTTTAGATTCTAATGTAGGTTCAATTATTCAATTTTGATCCTTGTTCCATATGTTATAATTTTTAATTCTAAAACATAACCATGATATATTCTAGATTCCAATGATTTAATCTGTACTAATTTTGAGTTAGTCAGGAGTAGATTATGGATTGATTTGCATAAGAAGGGTTAAACCAAAATCGGTACATCTAGTTCGTTATTGAAATAATTATATAATAAGAAATGAGTTATTAATGGATTTTTTAATGGTTAGTTAATGTAAAATTTATCCATAAATATTTTTTTTTTAACAATTTATAGTTAATATTTTTTAGTCGAATTTATAAGTCAAATTTTTTGAGCTTTAAATTATCATGTAAAATATTTGTGATAACTTGTAATCAACAGATTAGATATTCATAATTTTTTTTATTTTAATATTTATTAATATATGATATCATTGATGCTTTATAATGTTTAAATATGCACAAATAGTAATATGAGCTTGCGAAAAAGGTTATAAAAAAAAACTTGATGAATTCACTAATTCCCAAAGCGGCGTTCTAAATAAATTTTTCATCATAAATAGATTAGTAGAAAGTCCAAATTTGAATATGGATAATGCTCTTTCTATCTTAGTTCGACTATGTTATAAGAAAAATTAAATGGTTTGACACTTTTATCAATTGAACATGATATGGTCAATGAACTTAAATATGAAATTATTATTAGTAATTTTGTAAGTAAAAAATCTAGAGAAATATTCATAAGCAACTGATATTATTTTTGTTTTATGACTTGAATAATTGCTACAAATATGGTTATTTTTTTCCGTGTTCACATTATTTATAATAACACAAATTTTTATTACTTATCTAAGAGTAATTACATTAATTTTTGAATTAAGGCCTCGGTTCTATAGTTCATTTTAGGTATCCAAATTCCTAGGACTGGCCCTGTGCATAATGAAGGTCATCTACAAGTATTGGAAACCTCTGACCCCATCAACTCCACTAGCTCAGTCTTTCACTGCTGCAGATATAGTGTATTTGGATGGTTGAATACAGCTCACCTGCTCAACCTAGATGTGAAAGGCAGACCTAGCATGGTAGCTCAAGCAGATATGTGCCTACACGGTCATTTTTTCAGAGTGTCCGTTTCACCAGTACCATACAATGTTGTTATTCTATATTGTCTACTGCTATACATGTTCAATGATAGGAAAATATTATGGTTTTCCTTGATCTTTCTACAGAAATTTGATATTGTATGGATGCTATCTGAGGTGATACTTTCACAGGGTCGGCCCTGGCCCATGTGGGGCCCTAGGCCAAAATACTCTGGCAGGGTGAATTGGAAAAAAATTGGCCCTAAAACATGGCACTACACATATTCGAACTCTGGTTCCTTGCAAGAAAGTCATGCTACTCAACCACTGAGCCAACACACCATTGATATCAGAAAGCCTACACGCATATTAAAACATATTTGAGGCCTCCCCTGGTCCGAGGCCCTAGGTGGCCTCCTAGTTCACCTAAGCCAAGGGTCGGGCCTGTACTTTCATTTATGTCATACTAGTTGGGTCTATTACATAGTTTTCACTAGTAAGTTTGGGTTAAATTTTCAAAATTATTTTCTTAAGTTTTCTATTTTTTATTTGCTTGTATTTGAGTTCAAAATGTATAAGGTTGGTTTGATTGAAATTTGAGTAATTTATTTTTTATAATTTTTAGTTGTAAAACTAATATTACACAATAAAACAAATAACTAAGTAATTATAAATCACAAACTTGATTCCAGTTTAAATACTCCGTTCATAGCTACAAATGCATTTCTTGTTCACTAATCCTCCTCACTCAAATACAACATTTATGTTTGTCGCAGACCCATCCTTATACTTAGAAATTAAGAATAATAAATTCAAATGACACTAGTTACCAAAGGTAGGGCTGAACTTATATGACACTAAGCGGTCAATGACCCCTGGAGTTCACCAAATTGTTATAAGAACAACATTGGTCCTTAATATATTTTTTCTTTCATTTCTTTGTCCTTAAAATGTGCAGGCAATTCTTGTAACAACCCGGAATTTGATCACCTTAATTAAGGATAACAGAATTATTTTAAATATTCAAGTATGGACGATTTTGTAACGACCCGGATTTTTGACCTGTTTATTTTAAATATTTAATATTGTTTTAAATATTGAGTTGATAATATAAATGGATTCTTTATCTTGATTTATCGATTTAATAATCGAAATACGATTTATTTCATCGTAATATGAGAATCTGAAATAATTTAATTCGAAATTTTACGCTGGAGTCAAAATGATTCAAATGATTTATATGAATTTTATTTGAATTAAAAACGAAAATAATAATATATTTAGGAAATGATTTGTTTTGAATTTAAATTATATTATATTAATTTAATATGGTATATACGTTCAAATTAAATTTCAGAATATATACTATTCAGTTCAGAATAGGGTTATTATATTGAAATGTCGGTCGGTACGCTAGAATAGCGGTTCGTGATTTAAATTAATGGACCCGAGATGTTTGATTGTGGATAGGATCAAAATCAAATCGGTATCTATTTAAAAAGAATAAAAATCATTTTAAATCAAATCAGAATTTAATGGAATGTACATTAGCCTACTACCTATATGTACCATCGACAGACTATAATTCCTTAATGACTAAGTTTCATCGTCTATAAATCGCGAGGCCATTCTTCATTTCTGAAACAGGGAAAAATCGAACGCACCCTCTTACTTTCTGTCTCGCTCTTCAGTAAAACAAAATCCAAATAGAAATTTGCGATTGGATCTGTGAAATCATCCAGAGCTCGACCCAAGGCTAGCAGGCGCTCGCGATTGGAGGGATGTGTCGTTACAAATATCAGGGGAGTCTGAAGCTCGACTCGTTGTCAAGGGAGTCGCGAATATCTGAGGAGGGCGGCGTTGTTGGTTGCGAACTGGAGTTCGGCAATGAAGGTTATGGGATTCGAATGTGGTGCGATGGGGAGTCACGGGGTCGAGTTCGACCTAGAAGCTACCGCGATAGGGGGGAGTCAGGGCATGGTGATTATTGGAGGTCACGGTGATCGATTGGAGTTAAGGAGATTAGCAGCAGCATGAGTCTGGCGTGTATACGAGGAAGAGGAACATGGTTACGGGCGGTTTTGGTGCGGTGGAGTATCTCGATACTTCAGAGATGTTCGAAAGGGTTTGGATGTTGATTTCAGGTGATGTTACGTTTAGTCATAGCAGAGGAAAATGAAGATGTTAGAACCATCCGTGAAGTGTTTGTGGAAATGCCACAAAGGATAACTGCATGATTTTTGGGCTGGTTGGGCTCTTGGAAGCTGTCAGGGATTTGTTAATTAAAGAAGGGTCGATGTAGATTGGAATATGCAGCAACTGGTGGTGATGTTCGATGTCTTAATAACAGTCCAAGAAAATCAATGTTGGATGCAGGTTTTCCCTTCTATACTGAAGCAAGTGCGAGTGAAGGCAAAGGTCAAGACTGACATGGTGATGATCATAAACATGAGGCGATGAAGAGGAGGTCCAGGTTCGGTGATGGCCTGGCAGTTTTATTCAGTAAGGAAGAAAGTGTTAATTGTTGGTAAGGTTTTTCTTTTTAATGAATTAATTAGTTAATGTCACTTAAAATTTATTTAAATTCAAATACAAATTGGTAACGCATATATTCATTTCATATAAATTTCCAGAATCAAATGAAACCGATTTCGTGGAGATCGTAATGTGATAGCATAGCTTTGGAAGTGTAATGGAAGGCGTCGGTTTTAGGATTTGAATGGAGCAGACAGTGGTGTTCAAGTTTTAAGGAAAAGGGTGCTTAAGGTATATTTTTACTTAAGCTAAGTAAATAAATTATGATTTTTTTTTAAATCAAACTTGTAGTTACATAATTTATTACATATATTTGATTGTGAAATTAATAAAGCGAATAAATAAATTACAAGGTCAAATTGATCAAATCAAGTTTATGCGGGGTTTGGAGCTGCAAAAATCTCTGCTAAGGGATAGGAATTGGAACGAATAACAGTTAAAAACCCTGGTGAGTAAATCTCACTCACCTGTTAATTAGAATTATTTTTATTCGTTAAAAATAATTGTTGGTACTTGTTTGGATTTTTCTGGTTGCTTTAAATATATTAGTTATTTAGGCTTGACTATTATATATATATATATATTGGGTTGATGGTTGGATTGATTCCCGCAGTCTCATTAGCGGATGCCCGCAATTTCATAGCGGATGATTTCCCTATGCGCCCCACAAATATATATTAGTGGATGACCTTCATACCACGATATCCTGCCTCGAAGCAGGATGTGTATTACTATGTTGACTAATGTTTGTGGATGCAGGAAAACAGGTTGGAGGGATCCAACTTGATTCCTCAAAAATATATTATCTGTTTATTTATTTGTTTGCATATATACTATCATATATGATGTGCTAGAAACCCTGAAATAAATAATTGGTTGTTTGGTGTTTAAATATCACTGGGCCTGAGTGTTGATTTATAAAATATCCTGAAAAGGATATTTGAGATTTAAAAAGGAAAATTCTATTTTTAAAATAGAATTTGAAATTTTAGAATGGAATAAAAATATTAACTTGTTTTACTAAAATAAAAACAAGTAGTTCTTTTATAAACGAAGTTTATAAATGAAGTGAAAAGAATTATCATTGGATAATTCAGAAATAAAAATACGAGTGTGAAATTGAAAAGGGAAGTCTATTTTCCAAAAGTAGAAATATCGATTTCAAAAGAAATTGAAATCGAGACTTGTTTAAGAATGAATATAGAAATTGAATAGAATTTGAATATACAGAAATTTGAATTCAAAGGAATTGAAATAGAATTAGAATTCAAAGGAATTCAAATGGATTTGAATAAAGAAAGTTCAAATGAAATTTAAAATATAGAGATTTGAAAATAGAAGTGAAATGGAGTTTAAATATAGTATTCAAATAGAGTTGAATTGGAATTTGAGTACCGGATTCAAGTAGGAATTTAAAAATAGAATTTTCAAATAGAAATTGAATATAGAAATTTAAACGAAATGTGAGTATAGAATTTGAATAAGAGAAATTCAAATAGAATTTGAATAAGAGATTTGAATATAGAAATTCAAATGTAATTTGAATATAGAATTCAAATAGAATTCAAATGGAATTTGAATATAGAAAATCGAAGTATAAATAAATATATTACCGAGTAAGGAGAAATTGACAATTATAGATGATCAAAAATATTATGTTGAATTGAAAATTTTGATTTGATATATATTAAAATTGTATTAGAATGGAATTGAATTTATTATAAACGAAGTTCAAACGTTTATATATATAAATATAATTAAAACGAACTCGCCGCAGCGCTGTAGTTCGTAAATTGGCGATACGAACTTTAATTGAGTATACAGAACTCAATTGAAGTCGGAATTCTTTGAAACAAGAATCGTCGGGACCGGTTGAATAATAGTATTCTAATGAAGGAGAAAAATCTGAATTTCGTCGTATATATTTTGAGTTATGTCAAAATCAAATTTTCAGAAAAACAGCGCCATAGCCACTTAAAAACCATAACGGTTTATTTAATTTTATAAAAGGATTTTAAGCGAATAAAATCAGAATTTCTATTTAGAAAATTTCAGATTTGAGTTGTAAATTATATGTGAACTCAAGTGGAGTAATGAATTGATTTTTGAAACAGAAATCAGATTTTTGATTTTTGAATAGAATTAACTAATTTGAATAGTAATTAGTTAATGAGATTTTGAATTGATATTGGGCTTTGAATAAGTGAATTCGATTTGAAAATTTATATTCAAAATCGAAAAGGGATACTAGAACTGAAATTTCAATTTGGTTATGAGCAAGTTAAATATTTTGTTTGAACATGTTATGTTCAAACAAAGAAGTGAAATAGGCAAAATAGCTAATTGAAGAATAAATGAGCGAAACTGAATTCAAATGATTGGATTGAGTTGAATTGGAAACAGGTGAGCATGTGTTAGACAGGTATGGGATGGTGTATATGAAGATTTTAATTTATGTGGCCGACAAAAAAGGTACATGTTTAAATTCATATATGAGATTTTATGCGCCGTATCGGCAAGCCGCTTGGCTTTTTCCTTTTTCTTTTGGATTGGTGAGGGCCATGGGAGGCTATTTGAAATATCCCGATGCTCCCGGTACAAAGGAGGTTATGGCGAAATTTTTCGGAAATTTAAGGAGTTAGAATATTTTTTAAGAAAAATTTGATAGTTAGAAATCAATGTATCGATATAAATAGAATTCGATAAGTAAATGAATTTAAAAATAGAATGTTATAAACAAAAAGGAAATCGATAGGCTGGTAATCAAAAGAGAAACATATATATGTACGTTTAAAAATGAATAATTTGTTTTTATGGTGTTGATTATTCGTGGTAAGTGGTTTTGTCTGTTTTGAAGTTAATGATGTTTCCAGTCAAGGTCTGAGAGGTAATTTTAACCCAACTTGATTGATTTCATTTTTAATTGATAAATAGCAGGATCCATCCTCGGAGAAAGTGTTTGAAAAAGAGTTAGTTGAATAAAATATTTTGGGTTGTTGTAACGATGTTTTATATAGCATTCGTTTTAACCTAAGTGATGGAATTTTGGAAATATAAAAGTAAATATTTCCTGAGTATAATTATAGTAGTCGGGAAAGAGATAAGTGATTGAAATTGTTTCAGTTTCAAATAGAATATATTTTCTAAGTGTAGAAAATAAAAGAAGGCGAGACATAGAAATGTTTTCCAAAGAATGTAAGAGACCGAGATGATAATTGGAAATATTTGTTTAAAAAATATTGATAAGGAAATGGAAAGGGTGTTTTAATTAATGAATAGTAATAAAGGGGCCCAGTGATTGTTTGATTGTTTTGAATGGATGTTTGTTTTTCTTCGATAGTTAAATAACCGACTATCGAAGTATTTGCCAATATCGTTGTCAATATGGAGAGACCGGTTGGATTATTATCCGTAAACCACTCCGTATTGGCAGTAGCGTTGCGAATCAGATTATATGAAGATAATCAAAGACGGAGTAAAGTGCAAGGGCTTGTTCTATTAATAGAAATTGTGCCTTTGGTTTCGTTCAATCCCTTAACGAACGTAAATGGACGAATGTCTGACAGAGTATTTCCAATGATCGAATATGTTGGTCTGTATAAATGTATATATGGTGGCAACGGATTTATTCCCTTAGCATAATATCCAGAATATATTTGTGCAAATCAACTAGTGATTAACGGATCTGACAATGTGGCATTCAAAGTGATTGTGCTATCAATGAATGGAAAGTAATCGTAGCCTCAGGCCTCAACAACCGGGAAATGACAAAAATCGGGCAGGCAGCATGGCTATGTGGGTCGCTCCCATTAGGGTGTATAATCACCTATATAGAGATTCATTTAATTCCTTATTCTATTCTATGTTGTCCCATTCCGGAAACGGTTGCTGATCCCAACCGTTGGTGATATACATTCGATACACTAAAGCGAAATGAGTGGTCGGTCATGTGTGGGCCGGGTTGCAAGATGTTCTTGTTGAACCCAGTGTATTCCTCTCTAGTGATACACTAGCGGAAGGTGGTTCCATACCTTGTCATGTTGGAAATCCAAATCTCCAATAAGCGCCCTGCGGTTTTTGATTTTATATTATATATGGAGCGTGAGATGCAAGCGTTCCACTAGATTCTATTTATTTGATGTAGACATTATTATAATATCACTGGATTTTCATATCAAAATGTTTTGGGTTATAGTAAGGTAAAAACCGTCCATGTTTATGTGTGGGCTGGTCTTACTATTATCTTTTCTTTCGAAAGGATTTTGGAAGTTAAACAAATGGTTGGAGTTTACTCACACCAGTCCTATGAATGACCCAGAGTTTATTTTGTTTGTTTTCCCTAAACTCTTGGGTGCCCAAATTTGTACGGGCAGTCAAGTAGTCGGGATTTTACAGATTCATTTGGAGGAGCTGGAAACAGGAGGCTTCACCAATTAGCTATAGACTATCATATTTTCCGCTGTGTACTATGTTGTATCTGGAAACAGGTGTTTATAACTGTTCCAGAAATAACTGTTGTGCTCTGATGATGGAATGTATATAATGTTACTGATTTGTATTTCAGAAAGTTATGTTATATAATATATTTTATTCGTTCTGCTGTGAAATCTGTTTTCTTCTATTCTAACATTTTTTTCTTTCTATTTCTCATCCTCTAACTTCTTTCTAATAATGATTCGTATTTATGTGCAATTTGGGTTGGACGTGTGGTGTTATTAGTCAACTCAGATAGTACGGATTTGCGGGCCATTACAGTTGGTATCAGAGCTTAGTTTGAGCGAATACCTAGGCTTTGTGGGGATGTGCTCATTAGAGATAGGGTCAGTAGTACCCTAGAATTAGTTGAGTGTATATATACGAGAGCGCGTATTTGTAATTGATATAAAAACTGTTTTATATTGTGTTGGCTAGTCTGTTGAGTGGTTTATGGATTTTGGTCGAATCATGGGACGCCACGACGTCGATAAGAGTTTGTAAATACTTGAACAGAAGATTGAACACGATATTGTTTTTACAATGGGTAAATGAAATAATTTTACCCTAAATCCTATTTTGATTGAAAAGGAACAATTTTCTTAAATTATTCTAGTATATGGATGTGTTGGATGTTAAAATTATAATCAAATAAGATTATAAAATTGAAATGGTAATGTATAACCAGTTATAATTTGTATAAGAATCAAATATACAAATGAGATGAATTAAAATTGAATTCAAAGCAGAATTTAGAATTTCAAATCCTGGGAAGTTGAGATGTTTCCGAAGTATATTAAAGTAATATAGCATTACTTTGAAAGGATTTTTGATTAAAAATCAATTTAAATGGATTTTTAAAGTGATAAAGCACCGAACTCACTTCAGTGGCTGGGAAATAATTCTGATGATGATTGCAACATCATCAGTGTTCATTTTCAAGTTTCTAAGTGATGGATTGCTACCTTAGAAAATTTTCTGATGGAAATTTGTTGAAAGAAAACAAGCTGGTTTGATAATTCAAATGTTTTGGATTTGATATGGTAATAAATGTATTTATATATTTATGGGATTTCAAAAGGATTTCAAATGAAAACCTCGGGGATTTGAATTTTGGAATTAAAATTTAACTCAAAGCAAGTTAAATGGATTGAAGAAAATAAATTGATTTAAATCAATGTGAATGAAAATGAATTGGATATGAATGAATGGGTTGAAAATCATTCAAGGTAAATAAATGGAAACCAAAAGTTTAGTAGAACAAAAATTGCAGAAGTATAAAATGTTGAGTTAAAACTTAGTGAGTTTTGAAAAGTAATAGGATTGTAGTTTTTTTCTTCTTTTTTTCTACCTTAGAAATTTCGAGGACGAAATTCTTTTAAGGGGGGAAGAATGTAACGACCCGGATTTTTGACCTGTTTATTTTAAATATTTAATATTGTTTTAAATATTGAGTTGATAATATAAATGGATTCTTTATCTTGATTTATCGATTTAATAATCGAAATGCGATTTATTTCATCGTAATATGAGAATCTGAAATAATTCAATTCGAAATTTGACGCTGGAGTCAAAATGATTCAAATGATTTATATGAATTTTATTTGAATTAAAAACGATAATGATAATAATTTATTTAGGAAATGATTTGTTTTGAATTTAAATTATATTATATTATATTAATTTAATATGGTATATACATTCAAATTAAATTTCAGAATATATACTGTTCAATTCAGAATAGGGTTATTATATTGAAATGTCGGTCGGTACGCTAGAATAGCGGTTCGTGATTTAAATTAATGGACCCGAGATGTTTGATTGTGGATAGGATCAAAATCAAATCGGTATCTATTTAACAAGAATAAAAATCATTTTAAATCAAATCAGAATTTAATGGAATGTACTTCAGCCTACTACCTATATGTACCATCGACAGACTATAATTCCTTAATGACTAAGTTTCATCGTCTATAAATCGCGAGGCCTTTCTTCATTTTTGAAATTGGAAAAATCAAACGCACCCTCTTACTTTCTGTCTCTCTCTTCAGTAAAACAAAATCCAAATAGAAATTTGCGATTGGATCTGTGAAATCATCCAGAGCTCGACCCAAGGCCAGCAGGCGCTCGCGATTGGAGGGATGGGTCGTTACAAATATCAGGGGAGTCTGAAGCTCGACTCGTTGTCAAGGGAGTCGCGAATATCTGGGGAGGGCGACGTTGTTGGTTGCGAACTGGAGTTCGGCAATGAAGGTTATGGGATTCAAATGTGGTGCGATAGGGAGTCACGGGGTCGAGTTCGACCTAGAAGCTACCGCGATAGGGGGGAGTTAGGGCACGATGATTATTGGAGGTCACGATGATCGATTGGAGTTAAGGCGATTAGCAGCAGCAGGAGTCTGGCGTGTATACGAGGAAGAAGAACATGGTTACGAGCGGTTTTGGTGCGGTGGAGTATCTCGATACTTCATAGATGTTCGAAAGGGTTTGGATGTTGATTTCAGGTGATGTTACGTTCAGTCATAGCAGAGGAAAATGAAGATGTTAGAACCATCCGTGAAGTGTTTGTGGAAATGCCACAATGGATAACTGCATGATTTTTGGGCTGGTTGGGCTCTTGGAAGCTGTCAGGGATTTGTTAATTAAAGAAGGGTCGATGTAGATTGGAATATGCAGCAACTGGTGGTGATGTTCGATGTTCGTTGTCTTAAGAACAGTCCAAAAAATCAATGTTGGATGCAGGTTTTCCCTTCTATACTGAAGCAAGTGCGAGTGAAGGCAAAGGTCAAGACTGACATGGTGATGATCATAAACATGAGGCGATGAAGAGGATGTCCAGGTTCTGTGATGGCCTGGAAGTTTTATTCAGTAAGGAAGAAAGTGTTAATTGTTGGTAAGGTTTTTCTTTTTAATGAATTAATTAGTTAATGTCACTCAAAATTTATTTAAATTCAAATACAAACTGGTAACGCATATATTCATTTCATATAAATTTCCAGAGTCAAATGAAACCGATTTCGTGGAGATCGTAATGTGATAGCATAGCTTTGGAAGTGTAATGGAAGGCGTCGGTTTTAGGATTTGAATGGAGCAGACAGTGGTGTTCAAGTTTTAAGGAAAAGGGTGCTTAAGGTATATTTTTACTTAAGCTAAGTAAATAAATTATGATTTTTTTTTAAAAATCAAACTTGTAGTTACATAATTTATTACATATATTTGATTGTGAAATTAATAAAGCGAATAAATAAATTACAAGGTCAAATTGATCAAATCAAGTTTATGCGGGGTTTGGAGCTGCAAAAATCTTTGCTAAGGGATAGGAATTGGAACGAATAACAGTTAAAAACCCTGGTGAGTAAATCTCACTCACCTGTTAATTAGAGTTATTTTTATCCATTAAAAATAATTGTTGTTTCTTGTTTGGATTTTTCTGGTTGCTTTAAATATATTAGTTATTTAGGCTTGACTATTATATATATATATTGGGTTGATGGTTGGATTGATTCCCGCAGTCTCATTAGCGGATGCCCGCAGTTTCATAGTGGATGATTTCCTTATGCGCCCCACAAATATATATTAGTGGATGACCTTCATACCACGATATCTTGCCTCGAAGCAGGATGGGTATTACTATGTTGACTAACGTCTTTGGATGCAGGAAAACAGGTTGGAGGGATCCAACTGTATTCCTCAAAAATATATTATCTGTTTGTTTATTTGTTTGCATATACACTGTCATATATGATGTGTTAGAAACCCTGAAATAAATAATTGGTTGTTTGGTGTTTAAATATCACTGGGCCTGAGTGTTGATTTATAAAATATCCTGAAAAGGATATTTGAGATTTAAAAAGGAAAATTCTATTTTTAAAATAGAATTTGAAATTTTAGAATGGAATAAAAATATTAACTTGTTTTACTAAATAAAAACAAGTAGTTCTTTTATAAACGAAGTTTATAAACGAAGTGAAAAGAATTATCATTGGATAATTCAGAAATAAAAATACGAGTGTGAAATTGAAAAGGGAAATCTATTTTCCAAAAGTAGAAATATCGATTTCAAAAGAAATTGAAATCGAGACTTGTTTAAGAATGAATATAGAATTTGAATAGAATTTGAAGATACAGAAATTTGATTTCAAAGGAATTGAAATAGAATTTGAATTCAAAGGAATTCAAATGGATTTGAATATAGAAAGTTCAAATGAAATTTAAAATATAGAGATTTGAAAATAGAAGTGAAATGGATTTTAAATATAGAATTCAAATAGAGTTGAATTGGAATTTGAGTACAGGATTCAAGTAGGAATTTAAAAATAGAATTTTCAAATAGAAATTGAATATAGAAATTTAAACGAAATGTTAGTATAGAATTTGAATAAGAGAAATTCAAATAGAATTTGAATAAGAGATTTGAAATAGAATTTGAATATAGAAATTCAAATGTAATTTGAATATAGAATTCAAATGGAATTTGAATATAGAAAATCGAAGTATAAATAAATATATTACCGAATAAGGAGAAATTGACAATTATAGATGATCGAAAATATTATGTTGAATTGAAAATTTTGATTTGATATATATTAAAAATATATTAGAATGGAATTGAATTTATTATAAACGAAGTTCAAACATTTATATATATAAATATAATTAAAACGAACTCGCCGCAACGCTGCGTTTCGTAAATTGGCGATTCAAACTTCAATTGAGTATACAGAACTCAGTTGAAGTCGGAATTCTTTGAAACAAGAATCGCCGGGACCGGTTGAATAATAGTTTTCTAATGAAGGAGAAAAATCTGAATTTCGTCGTATATATTTTGAGTTATGTCAAAATCAAATTTTCAGAAAAACAGCGCCATAACCATTTAAAAACCATAATGGTTTATTTTATTTTATAAAAGGATTTTAAGCGAATAAAATCCGAATTCCTATTTAGAAAATTTCAGATTTGAGTTGTAAATTATATGTGAACTCAAGTGGAGTAATGAATTGATTTTTGAAACAGAAATCAGATATTTGATTTTTGAATAGAAATAACTAATATGAATAGTAATTAGTTAATGAGATTTTGAATTGATATTGGGCTTTGAATAAGTGAATTCGATTTGAAAATTTATATTCAAAATCGAAAAGGGAAACTAGAATTGAAATTGAAATTTCAATTTGGTTATGAGAAAGTTAAATATTTTGTTTGAACATGTTATGTTCAAACAAAGAAGTGAAATAGGCAAAATAGCTAATTAAAGAATAAATGAGCGAAACTAAATTCAAACGAATGGATTGAGTTGAATTGAATTGGAAACAGGTGAGCATGAGTTAGACAGGTATGGGATGGAGTATATGAAGATTTTAATTTATGTGGCCGACAAAAATGGTACATGTTTAATTTCATATATGAGATTTTATGCGCCGTATCGGCAAGCCGCTTGGCTTTTTCTTTTTCTTTTGGATTGGTGAGGGCCATGGGAGGCTATTTGAAATATCCCGATGCTCCCGGTACAAAGGAGGTTATGGCGAAATTTTCCGGAAATTTAAGGAGTTAAAATATTTTTTAAGAAAAATTTGATAGTTAGAAATCAATGTATCGATATATATAGAATTCGATAAGTAAATGAATTTAAAAATAGAATGTTATAAACAAAAAGGAAATCGATAGGCTGGTAATAGAAAGAGAAACATATATATGTTCAAAAATGAATAATTTGTTTGTATGGTGTTGATTATTCGAGGTAAGTGGTTTTGTATGTTTTGAAGTTAATGATGTTTTCAGTCAAGGTCTGAGAGGTAATTTTACCCCAACTTGATTGATTTCATTTGTGATTGATAAATAGTAGGATCCAGCCTCGGAGAGAAGTGTTTGAAAAAGAGTTAGTTGAATAAAATATTTTGGGTTGTTGTAACGATGTTTTATACAACATTCGTTTTAACCTAAGTGATGGAATTTTGGAAATATAAAAGTAAATATTTCCTGAGTATAATTAAAGTAGTCGGGAAAGAGATAAGTGATTGAAATTGTTTCAATTTCAAATAGAATATATTTTCTAAGTGTAGAAAATAAAAGAAGGCGAGATATAGAAATGTTTTCCAAAGAATGTAAGAGACCGTGATGATAATTGGAAATATTTGTTTAACAAATATTGATAAGGAAATGGAAAGGGTGTTTTAATTAATGAATAGTAATCAAGGGGCCCAGTGATTGTTTGATTGTTTTGAATGGATGTTTGTTTTTCTTCGATAGTTAAATAACCGACTATCGAAGTATTTGCCAATATCGTTGTCAATATTGAGAGACCAGTTGGATTATTATCCGTGAACCACTCTGTATTGGCAACAACATTGCGAATCAGATTATATGAAGATAATCAAAGACAAAGTAAAGTGCAAGGGCTTGTTCTATTAATAGAAATTGTGCCTTCGGTTTCGTTCAATCCCAGAACGAACGTAAATGGACGAATGTCTGACAGAGTATTTCCAATGATCGAATATGTTGGTCTGTATAAATGTATATATGGTGGCAACGGATTTATTCCCTTAGCATAATATCCAGAATATATTTGTGCAAATCAACTAGTGATTAACGGATCTGACAATGTGGCATTCAAAGTGATTGTGCTATCAATGAATGGAAAGTAATCGTAGCCTCAGACCTCAACAACCGGGAAATGACAAAAATCGGGCAGGCAGCATGGCTATGTGGGTCGCTCCCATTAGGGTGTATAATCATCTATCTAGAGATTCATTTAATTCCTTATTATATTCTATGTTGTCCCATTCCGGAAACGGTTGCTGATCCCAACCGTTGGTGATATACATTCGATACACTCAAGCGAAATGAGTGGTCGGTCATGTGTGGGCCGGGTTGCAAGATGTTCTTGTTGAACCCAATGTATTCCTCTCTAGAGATACACTAGCGGAAGGTGGTTCCATACCTTGTCATGTTGGAAATCCACATCTCCAATAAGCGCCCTGCAGTTTTTGATTTTATATTATATATGGAGCGTGAGATGCAAGCGTTCAACTAGATTCTATTTATTTGATGTAGACATTATTATAATATCACTGGATTTTCATATCAAAATGTTTTGGGTTATAGTAAGGTAAAAACCGTCCATGTTTATGTGTTGGCTGGTCTTACTATTATCTTTTCTTTCGAAAGGATTTTGGAAGTTAAACAAATGGTTGGAGTTTACTCACACCAGTCTCATGACTGACCCAGAGTTTATTTTGTTTGTTTTCCCTAAACTCTTGGGTGCCCAAATTTGTACGGGCAGTCAAGTAGTCGGGATTTTACAGATTCATTTGGAGGAGCTAGAAACAGGAGGCTTCACCAGTTAGCTATAGACTATCATATTTTCCGCTGTGTACTATGTTGTATCTGAAAACAGGTGTTTATAACTGTTCCAGAAATAACTATTGTGCTCTGATGATGGTATGTATATAAAGTTACTGATTTGTATTTCAAAAAGTTATGTTATATAATATATTTTATTCGTTCCGCTATGAGATCTGTTTTCTTTGTTTTCTTCTATTCTAACATTTCTTTCTTTCTATTTCTCATCCTCTAACTTCTTTCTAATAATGATTCGTATTTCTGTGCAATTTGGGTTGGACGTGTGGTGTTATTAGTCAACTCGGATAGTACGGATTTGCGGGCCATTACAGATTTCTAACTAATAATCAAATTTAAAGTTATAGTATCAAGTAATTTTTTGAAACTATTTTGAAAAATATTTCCTTAGGGAAAATAGTGATAAAGTGGTTGTAACGATAAAGTGGTTATTTACCCATAAGTATTGTGAATGGTTCTTGATATATATAATTATTTTGATAATTGAACAAGAATATAAAATAAAATGTTGTATTTTATTTTTGAAAACTGAATGGATTGATGTCATCATCAATAAGGGTAGTTTAGGATGATTGTAATCTATTTTAAATTTGTTATATATTGATACTAGAATATTTAGGATGAGCTATATAAGGAAACACGCTTAACCTGAAACTGTGCAATTAAAGCTTTAGCGGTCCTATAGCGGTGGAGGTGCAAAAAGTGTAGTGGGGACAAAGCGAGAAAATAGTGGAAGCGCAAAAAGGATCATTAAATGTTGAAACCAAATATTTTAAACTAGTTAATTATCATGCCCACATTATGTGTATAAAAAAAACAATATCAATTAATTTTATATAACTAAACCGAAAATTGTCATGATTACACACACTATGTTTGATGACTATAATACATCTATAATAAATTAGGCACTTATGCATTAAATTTATCTATTTACACTAAATTTATTGATATTTTTATAAAGAGAACCAGTCGAATCAAGCCCTGTATATTAATATTGTTAAAGCGGGTGCTAAAAAGCTTTGATTTAGTGCATGCAACGGAATATAGCCGGGCCAAAAGCAGTTCTACTATTATCAATGCTAAATTGAAATAACATAGCGGTCCAAGAGCACTACAAGCTATTGTTAGGATTGTCTCGCATGTTGTTAAGGAGGGATGATAGTTTGGAATTAATAGTCCCACATCATGGAATAAATTGAAGGAATTGTGTACAAATATGAGCTGGTATGCACGTAACATTAGGGATTCCTTTTGTTATTTGGGAGTTGTGTGCCAGCTCATATGCGTGTAAGGAAGGGGGGCTTTGTTCCGACCGTCATTACATAACAGTGGTATCGGAACCGAAGGTTCGGACTGGGCTATGCGGGCAAGGCAGTGCTCTCAAAAGATACTCGTAGGATGCGAGTCAAGGGGGAGACTGTTAGGATTGCCTCGCATGTTGTTAAGGAGGAATGATGGTTTGGAATTAATAGTCCAACATCATGGAATAAATTGAAGGAATTGTGTACAAATATGAGCTGGTAGGCACATAACATTAGGGATTCCTTTTGTTATATGGGAGTTGTGTGCCAGCTCATATGCGTGTAAGGAAGGGGGGCTTTGTTCCGACCGTCGTTACATAACAGTTATAACAAGGATTTTGCAGGGATTTAACTGCATAGACCTAAAAATGTAAGAAAACCGATATCATTTTATCGGTAAAACTATGAAATTTGTAAATAATTATTAAATATTATTAATATAGTTTAAATACTTAAATAATTAGATTTTAATTATTTAATGACGATAAAAAATTTATTTTTAAATTTTGTTAACATAAATGAATAATTCAGTTGAAAACTAAAAATATGACCGAAAAGCTAATTTTGGATAATTGACGGAAATAGCGGTTCTATAACGTTGTTGACTATATGTATATACATATACATGTAAGTACACATCATATATATTTTAATTTAATAATATGATTTTTTAAGTTAAAAAAGATATAGAAAAAAGCAAGCGTAAAAGGGTGAATAGTGTTTACTTTGCATATAAGACGAAACTTCACCTCATCTTGCACAAACACCATCTCCTTACGCACCACCATCATTACTAGCACATGAATGGAAAGAAACTGGGGTGGTAACTTATGTAATTAAGTGGGAGATAAAGGCATTGTCGTCATTTCATAATTAGATTTTTTTTTCTTAAGTTTGTCCTGTAAATACATGCTACTTCTCTCCTTCAGTTCACATTGAATTCTTTTCTTTTCCTCTTCCTCTTCTAAGCTATGTTAATGGTTTCTTCTTGAGTGAAATAGAATGTTTATAACTAGTGGAGCGCTTAAGCACTAATCCACGTAAATACTTTCTAACTTCCTCATATCTTAATTAAATCTTCTCTAAACTTTGGCTTTGACTCTAATACATCATGGAAAGCATGATTAACAAGTTATAAGAGGAGAAAGTGGAAAAGGAAGGCTCGACCGAACACACCTAAAGGAATTGGTTTGGTTCTATGTCGATTTTAGCGAAGTATCAATCCGTTTGAATGTTGATAGGAAGTTTGATCAAAACCGAGGTAAGAAACTAACTTTAAAATGATGTAACACACCACACCCTTTAGTATTTCCAATTAAGTTGTAATAAGGTGTAGAGCATTATAGGTACAAAGAAACAAATCACAAAGATTAAGATTCAAAAGACATAAGACCAAAATAGCATAAATATTAAATTATTTAATAACTTGTTATTACAAAAGAATACTTTACAGAATATAAGTTTAATATAAAACATGTGTTTCGCATAATCTTAGCTTAAATCAGAGTATGCAAATAAACAATTTCCCTCTTAAGTACAAATTCAGACTATGACATATACGCTGATACCAAATAGAAAGTAATTAAGGTCTTCAACGTTAATCTTCCCAAGCTGCTAGCACCAATCAAATCTCTCCCTGCTAGCCTACTGGGGAAAGAAAAGGAAGAAAGGGGAGTATGTTAGACATAAATCCTAGTGTATGTCGTAATTATTAACATGATTGAGTAATAACGAAAAGTTAGACTCAATAATAATTCTAGTGTTAGATAGAGTAAGTTTCCGTATACAAGTACAAAATGTATACATTCTGGAATGACGTACAAGGGAATATATTTGAACCGTAGGAGTATAGGTTTATTTTATTGTTATCTAGTTTAACCGGTCTTGATTGTTGGCACTTTCTTAACTACTAAACATAATATGCATGATCAGGATAATTTTCCTAACACTACCCATCGATTAACAACTTTGCTACCATCAAATTAATATTATAGTTAATGCCCTTTACGCTGAATCAACCTTGCTCGGATGTGAATTGGTTCTTGTACTCAACATCGCTTGTCAGCGGATTTGCCTTCAGATGGACGTCTATCTAGCACAAGGAACCACAATATCTTATTTACCACAATTTGATGCAGCCGCGCGTTAGGCTATTGCTAGTACGCATTGCATCAAGATCCTTCTTCTAGTCGGTCGTTTATCTACCATAATTCAACAAGCGTGTCTCCTTTTGGGCGTCGCTGGTACATGATTTGAGTCCTTTATCTTCCATAATTTGGCAAGCGTGTCTCCTTTTAGGTGTCGTTGGTACAAACTCATCCAAACAAAATCCTAATTGTGCCCCATCTCGATTCCCATAACGGAGCTTTGTTTATAGGTCGGTGATCTACCACAATTTGACATTTGCCGCTGATACTGACCTTCGCTATCTATTTGATTAGCCAGTTATCTACCATAATTCAACATCTTCCAATGGTACAGGCTATCACGGTTTATTTACGAGTTAGTTATCTATTATAATTCCGCCTATGCTATTGGCATGAACTCCCATCATCTATTTTATTGGTCACTTATGTTCCTCAATTAGCCTTTTGCTGTCGGAACAGAACACAACTAATATATGCTTATTAACTTATGTTAATTATTTCCCTAAATTAGCCTATTGCTGCTGGAACAGACCATAACTAAAACATGTTCATTTAACTTAACCTCAATTTTGAGTTCATATCAATAATAAGCATTTCCATCGTTTCTTCCAACTATTATTTTCGTATTATTATTTTATTTGCAATAAAGTCCAATCTATCAATTATAATTTGCATGTATGTCTGTATGAATTATCATAATATTACTTTGCAAATATGTTCAATCTTTTCCAATTGCAACCTATTTAATAATTTAATTGGAAATCTACTTTAGTTTGCATATTTTGGTCAAATCCTCTTTTTAATTACAGTTATATACTTTATGTTCATTATCTGTATATTAAGCCTCAATCCTTTAATCTACTTTTGCAGAATCTTACTTTAATTCTATTTTCCATGCATGCAAAATAAAAGGATTAAATCAGTCACATAAATTAGTTGCTTAAATCAGTTGTTCATAAGCTAACGTTTACAGATTCAAGCGCGTTTTGAACATAAAACTATAAATAAATACATAAACTATAATAATTAAAAAACATAGAAATGGGTGAGGAGACTGAAAGAATATAATACAGTACTCAAACAAAATAAAATGTAAGAAAAGTCTAAAAAAACTGTTGAAATAACTTACAAAAAAATTAACGAAAACTACTAACTTGCAGAAAATAAAAAAATTATAAGAAAAAATGTATGAAAACTATAAAGAAAAACTACATAAACTCTACAACTATTAGAAACCTTATTTTGCTAAATTGTCAAAAATCTAAATAATAACAAACTCACCGTGGTCAAAGCATCCCTCTATGGCCTCTGTAGATCTCGCCTCCAAAATATGTGTACATAATTATTTATTATTATAAATCTTTTCCCCTACAATTTTTGGGTTAGGTCCGTCTTAAGAGAGAATCCTAGCGGGGAAGAGATTGTATTGTGAAGAATGAGTGTGGTCCACATGTCTATTTATAGGTTAGGCTAAGGATTTTAGGCTGTTGAATTTATGGATTAAACCAAAACCACCCAGGTCACAATGACTAATAAAAACTTGTCATGTGAGCTTAGTTTTAAAAAATAACCACTAAAAATAAGCCAATCAACTCTTTTACGCATAAGAAAACATCTCAGTTCACTGTCATCGTGCCTGGGCACGATCTATGTCCAAACTACGGGATGGGTTGACCCATCAAACGCTTGGGTTGAACCCTGGGTTGACCTAGCTATGGGTCGTGTAACGACCCGAATTTTACGTATCGGAGGATCATAAAAAAATTCAATTCAATTACCTAGGGGGGAATCATTCTCATATTTTAATATGTTTCTCATGGAGATGTGAGACATATCCATGATTTTTGCCGAATCGTTTTATGACCATTTTACCCCTATGACTTACTAGTTTACCTATAACTTTTGCTTGGGACCAAACCAGGCATCGACATTGGTCTCATTGAGTCGAGATGTGATTGTCCGTTCAGTAGAGTGGTCATATTAAAGATTAGGCTTATCGGTTTAGGATACATCGCTATTTTAAGATTTTGTTTCTACTGGCCAGGTTAATTAACGGCTAACGGGCTGATTAGTGAGCCCGTTAGTCTAATGTCCTAACATAATAAATAGGGGTTTTGAGGAGAGAATTAGGGTTATCTTCTCATTTCACACATTAAATTGAGCATGTGCGATTCTCTGGTTCAAATTAATTCCCCTAAAACCAAATTATCATTTACCAATGATTCTATATTGCATCTAATGGTAAGATCTTCATCAAGGAAGAACGGATCTCACTATTCTGCGTTGAATTAAAGTGTTTCTTCATTGTTTCTTCACTGCCTAGATTTGATTTCATCAATATATGATTGCTATCTAGGTTTTGGTTTGCGATAGAGATCTCTCACATGCTTACTATGAATTATATGTGTTAATTAGGTTAATCAAAACGTCTCATATGCTAGTTTCATCTAAACCGGGTCATACATGCTTAATTCAGATCTAGACCCCCTAAGATTACCTAATTTGATCATATATTATGAAATTCGTTTGGTCTATCATGTTTTATGTGTTTTTAATGTCAAATTATGCTAGAATTGTAATGATTATGATATGAATCAGGTTTGTATCCAGTCATATGACTGTTCAAGTTTGAAATTGGATGATTTACTATTTGATTGGCTTAATTATATGTTATGTGTAATTTGTTCATTTAGAATTGTATGTCGTAGGACTTAGAATCGAAAAACAGAGAAAATCGAAGATTCAGATGAAACTTGGCGGACGAGTTCTGGAAGGCATTGGGATGATGCCCAAAATTTTCAATGGAAAATACACTAAGTGTATGGACCAAAGGGATATATTCGGGGTGGGGAATGAAGTGGTCCAACACTTAGCCAAAATTTAGCTAAGTAGATGGACCGGTACCGATCCATAGTGGGTGGACCGATACCGGTCCATTATAGCTGATGGTTGGGGGCCGAGGGGACCTTGGGTGAGAAGCGCGGTCTTCAGGAGCTTGTTGGTGGTTTTCGATAGTCGATAGCATCTAGGGGTGGAAATTATCGTCAAAGTGATGTTGATTCTTCGATTCTGAACTCAGGAGAGAGTGGTTGAAGGCAAAAGCGATAGGCGACTCAAAGTGGAATGATGCTGCGAGATAACAGACTGACTCAAGTGAGACTCGAGCTAAGAGATAATGGGCTGACATGAGCGAGACTTGAGCTAAAGATGGAGCTATGGATGGATTATATGATTGGAAGTTCCAAGGAACCGTTAATAGTCGAAGTTTCTAGCGGACTCGAAGCAGTGGTATCGTGTTGATACCTGTTAAGATCCAAGAGACCGAATATCCAAAATCGATTGGGAAGTGATCTATTTGTCTTGAGAAGTCAAACACACGTGGGATGTGCGGTAGTTTGACTAGAACCGAGATTTTTCATAACCCTTGACGAATGAAAATGACTAGTCATTCGATATCAACCTATTTAAGGCTTTAGTCGATGATAACTAGGTCTGTTTGCTATAGATGTTATGGTCGCTTATGTGTTCTCTTCTGTTCTTCTAGCTAGGCTATCGCCAAAGAATACTGAAGAGAAGTGGGGATTGAGAATCCTATTCTAACCGGTGTCTTCTTTTGTGTGTTTAAGTAGCATATTCAATGAGATTATTGTGTGCTAATCATTGGTCGCAGGGATAGGTTAGGTGGGACTTGAACTGTCTGTTATCATATTATCTTATGTAGCCGTTGATAGTCTTTTATCGCTCATACCAGACTATTGTCTTACTCAAGGTTTTATGTTTCCTCTTATTATGTTGGGCTACTCATCATTGATGCTGATGAGAAGACTGAGTATAGGTGATATGTCGGTGATGATGACGTTGTGCGGTGACGAGCAAGAAGCTGGTGCATTACTATAGCTATCTGGACGAATTATGTTGTTTATGCTTTTATATACTCTGATTGAGAGAAGTAGTGAGGCATGATGTATTCAGATATTCAGTTACTGAGATGTTTTGTACTTGATATTAGATTTTACGGAGATGGTATTTCCTGCTATGTTTTGCTTCACTACTATATCATGTTGTATACTTTGCTATTATATATTATCCATGCACCGTGAGTTATATGATAGGTTCTTCTTTAGTTTAATTTACTAGATGATCGTCCCATATCGGTCTGGCATATCATATAGCCATCTTTTTTATAGTTTAGTGAAAGAGGTATGAGGTGGTCATCACAGTTTGGATCAACCTGACCTATATATATTGATTTTTTTTTCGCGATACCTTTTTCATAAGAACTTGGATTTTGAAAAGTTATACATGAAAATGACCAAGAAAATCATAACAGACGCAATAGAAAAGGTCCTATAGTTAAATTCATTCATTTGCAAAAATTTCTTTTATTAATTTCAGAATTCCACTTATAACTGTCTCTTTTATAAGTTCTTCATTTAACTTCGCTTCTCGCAAACCAAATATGTAAATGGACTAGAAAATTGCAACGGACTCAATGGTAAAGGCCATGTTGCCCAGTTATGACAATTTTACAATTTATTAATTAATTAATTAATTAATTACCATGTCTTAAAAATTTGGGTTGTTGCATTCTCCCTTCGTTAAAGGATTTTGTTCCTGAAATCTCCAGGGATAGAAAAATGATATATGTATTTTCATCCAAATACCTACAATCGTCTACTCAACATATCATCCATTAGTATATACTGTCCTTAAGTTTTCTAATGCAAATTATGTAGTTATGTATTCTTGTAGTTATGTAATATTGTAGTTATGTCTCTAACTAGTGCAAAAGATTAGGAAGTCTACTGATTCTATTGATCTCCTCTTTATGCAATAATGCTTGTGCCACACATCCAAATCTATGCAAAAATCCTAATGATAACAGAAGGTTCTACATGCGTTCTACTAGCATCATTATATGCAACAATCATTTGATAATCATCCATTATATCAACGATATAAATAAATTAAAAATGCACACAGAGCAATATGCATATGTTTAGTGTTCTAATTTGTCGATCATTAATAGTGCCTAGTGTGTATACATGCATCTATTGTATTCACTTGCAAACAGAAATTACAACCCCTTGCATACATCATATATAACATGATCCAGCAATATGTTTACAATCAATCCTATCTCCATATGCTGAATCCTAAGTTATACCCTTTCCAAGGATATTTGGAAGAAATCTCATAATCAAAGGAAAAATAAATGATAGAATGTCAAAAAAGAAATGTGTGTGAAAAGATCATGGGTAAGAAACTTGAATTCTTTGAAGATGCCCAAGTTGCTAAATCACATTTCTAAAATTCTAGAGGCTACTCCACCTTTCGAGTAGAGTCACTTTTACCATATTCATATTCCAATTTCAAGTCTTTACCTTTATGGTCTTGTATCCCTCTATTTGTTCCCCTTATATTGTCCAACCCAATAATCACATACTTCTTTTTAACCTTAAATGTGTATATTTCTTCTAAACTTTTTTTTTCAAATCTCAGTAAGAAGACTTATTATTCGTATAGTTACAAACTGATTTCTTTCCGAAATATATATAGTTATTTTCATGAAATTCCCAAAAATTCGAATTTCATAACAAAAATTAATATCCTTTGAATTTTCTATTTCTAAAACTATATATAAATATACATGTGTGATTGGGTGTGTGTGTGTGTGTGTATGGTGTTTAGACTCATAGTGGACCTAGAAAACAATTATTTACCCTGTTATTAATCCATTTGAAATCTTTATACTCTTTTATATAAACATTTAATTGCTTATCTACTAGCCAAACTTATTATTTACTTCAATCTGTTGGTCATATAAAGATTTATTCCATCAATCCAATTCTTATAATTAGGTGTCAACTTATCCTTATAAGTTTTTTTCTTCAAACTAAATTTATAGAATCCTTGTTTCACGCCCAAATGACATACCTTGATGACATCAAACTCTCAGTTACTTAGCATAACCAATGATGAAATTCATCCTCATGCCCCATTAAAATTTCAAGGTATACTTTCGAATTAAATCTTTTCAGGTTTCAATTGCTATGCTAAGACTTAGTCTTGGTCCTTCTTTATTCTTAGGAGTCATACCTTAACACACTACTGGACATTTCTATAGAAGTTACACAAATTATTATATCAAAAGCCTAGAATTTTAATGACAATTACATCCTTACTTTTACACAGAGCATAATAAAAACCTAAAATCATCGAACATTTGAACTTCGTTAATCCTTATTGTCTTGAACTCAAATTTCTTGTAGGGACAGCAAATAAAAAATCTATAGTCCCTAAAATTTCAAACATTTCTCATTATAGGGAATGCACTCATAGCCTAACTGAAAAACTAGTAGAAGTTATTCCAAGGTTAGTACTCTCGAGGGTCCTTTTACTAATGCTTCCATGAAAAACTGATACTAAAGTGTTAATTAGAACTCTTTAAAAATTGTCTCTTAATATATGTTCATAAGATATAAATTTTCTCTCGGTGAGGTAGGTCAATAAAATCAGTATCTTGGAAAAACTTTCAATAACTTTTCCATAATAATCCTCTAATCCAAAAAAATTCCTTATCTTCCAAAAGTAATCCTTAGAGAAAATTAGTCTTGGGTCCATGTGCTTTTAAGGTACCGAATTCCTTGTCAAAATACCAAATTTATTCTTTGCTACCTTTAGTCGGACCAACATGTCATCTATACAAACCCCTATCAAATTACTCCAAAATCTTACTAAACATCCTACCATGTAAGTCAATAACAAGGTTTCGATCCAAACTAGTCTAAAAGGCACAAAAATTTCTATTAAAATCCATCAGATGTTTTATGAACCACTTTGTCTCTACTCCTTTCCACTAGTCAAATCTTGGTAGAAATCACTAGCAAAGAAATATTGCTATAGGAAGAACTGACAAACCATCTACACAGGCAAAGAGTAATGGTTCTACCTAAAAAATTTACTTATAATCACTACAGAGATGAAGGAACTATTCGTCTTTGTAGAAAAGACGAGCAGTTCCTCTCATGTAAGAATGCATACTCTTACTGTTCTTTTCCAAAAGTTCCTTAACTTGTTTTCACAAGATATTTTTGCTGCGACTGAGGTCCAATGTACTCCTCAAAACACATGTGGAAAGCTCCTATCACCATTACCAAACTCAATCTACCAAAAGATAAGCCTTAGGAGTAAAAAAAATTCATTTCAACTGACTCTTCACAAGTTAATCCTAAGGTGTGTCTACCATTCATACTCCTTGGTAACCATCCTTCTCTCAATATCTGAGATGACTCACTATATAGCTAACCTGTCTAACTCTAAACCATCCCATACTAGTAATGCTATAAGCATCACTCTGTTTCTAGAAAAGCTTCCAGCCATAGATGTGAAACTTTACTCTCATCTTTACCTTAGACTTATGTGCTTTAATGGTTATGCTACAGATTTGGCATTGTCATAAGTACAAACTCAAAAATCAATATTTCTCTTGGAGGCAACAGTCTAACCTCTTGCAATATTCAAAAATATAGTACAACGGGAACTGGATCAATATCACTTAGGATGCACTAAGGAAAATAGGAAAATTAACTTGACTGACCTCTCGAGTCGCAAGAAATCTCTAGAGTTCTTCCGTTGCATATCCTAGTCCGACAAGTCTCGTCTTGTAGTCAAAATAGTCCTATACATAGCTAACAAATCCATCCTAAAAAATTTACCATCTCAAAAATCTCAGAACATAAGCATCCCATCCAAACTCTACTAGCAATGTAAAAATTTGAGATAACCAATCATATGTCCAATCTATCTGAACCCAAAACCAACCCATACCCAGAAATGCCCCATATATCTAGAATATCTAGTTTTAAACCCGTCTAATCATACATAACCATGCCGATCCTCCTACGAGATCTAAGAAACTACTTGTAATGACCCGGAAATTTGGAACCAATTTAAAATTTCCAAATTTCACAAAGATCAGAATTAATTTGGATTTGGGAAGAAATAAAATTGAAATATCCAAAAAGAATGAATTTTGGATTAAAAATAGCACGTTTACAAAGGAAGTAGTAGCTGACAAACTCAGATTTCGATGGAATCAGCTTCATTAAATCCGGAATAATGAAATTAATTGACCAACCATGTTACATCAAAAATGGCATCCGTAAGATAAGTTAAATTCACAAAAGATTCAAAATTTGAACTAAAAACGGACGATATTGAGGATATCTTGAGAACAGGATACTTTAGATCGTGAGACCACCTCCGTTGGATCCGGAATAGTGAATTTTTGTACTCAGGGAAGTTTCGCATAAAACGACATTCGTATGGGGAAAAGAAAAATAAAAGGCCAAAATTTAAACTAAATTTTGATGATAATTGGAATTTGATAGTGCTAATGGCAAAACTGGAACCTGAAACCTATCCAGAAAAATTTAGAACATAGAATATTAGCTATGTATGAAGTCTGGGGAAATCCCGTATCGAATATAGAAAGTTACTAAAAAACAAAATTAAAATAAATTATTTGAAAATCCAAACGAACTCCGATTTTGGATTTGAACACATAGAATTGAAGTACGTTAGAAATCGAACAATATGTTTGAAGAATTTCTGAAAACTATTATCGTTTGATACTCCGAAATGAGATCGGAAAGTCGATGAGGAAACACATGAGAAAGCACACTTTTGGATAAGTATGAAAATGGATAAGGATAAATCTAAGCCATTCATTTCGCTTCCCTTAGATTTGTGACATGTCACCAATCCATGTGACTTTTTAAGCTATAAAAGCACCTCCCCTCTCCACTTTAATCTCACTTCCATCTTCTTCTTCCTCCCTCTCCCTTAAGCTCATGGCCATGGCTGGAATTCATTAATAAAAAAAAAAGCAAAGGAAAAGGAAGAAAAAGAGAAAGGAGGGCAAGACTAGGAGCTAGGGACCCTTAGGCAAAAGGTTGGACTTCACGGGGTGAGAAAAACTGAACTTTTAAAGGGTTTTGTTGCTTGATTTAATGATAGCATGTATGATGTTTATTATGATGGATGATGGTTGTGTAGTTTAGAACACACAAACAATTAAGCGTCAGTGTTATAATGCTTGTGCACAGTTATTACTTAATTATGTTAATGATGGTTGCTATGAATGTTTATAATGGTTGTTGTTTCGCACACACCATGACATATCAATTATGGTATTACATTGGTGATCGAAAAATCTCCTACGTAATTAGAAGCAATGTTTTTTTAGTTGAAGTATAATAATTTATGATAAAGCCTCTTTAAATGAATAAATAAATACCGGAACATTCAAGAATGATAGAGAGGATAGTGTCTAGGCTTGGGTTTGGAAAATATAGTTTCCTGCTCTCCCTGGCTATCCCTAGCTAATCCGACGGATGGGATGGATAATTAAAATCTGATTTGAAATTATTTGAGATTAGAAATAAATTGGAATTTAATTTATTAAGAGAAAAATAAAAGTTGAATGTTAAAAAACCAAAGTAATTTGAAAGTCAATTTAAATGATTTATGTAAGTATATAATGGTTTTCCAAGGTATTTTGAAGTATCGCAGAATTGCAATCAAAATAGTGTTTGTCACAGAATGACAATTCACGTATTTTAGTTACAAACTTTAAATGCTTATAACTTTTGGATTTCCACGAAACAAAGTACATTTGATTCCTATTTACGAGGGCTTTCAAATGAGTGAAAGCAAATTTTAATTTTGGGTTATAATTTTCAAGTTATGAAGGGGTTTATTTGCTAGTTTTATATGATGCCTATAAGGTGTTTGATGATATGTCTCTTAGAAAATTAATGGTTTATATGTGGTTATATTGATGATATATGTTTGCTAATGATTCTTGAATAGATTCATGGAGTAAAAATGACATCTTTATGGAAATTGGAAGTGAAACACCTTGTGTTAATTCAAAAATTACACCTTTATGCAATATTAGGTATATACATGCCATAGTTGATTTGTGGTGGTATGTTTGAATTATTTGCAAGTGATTTGATGTGGTAAAGAAAATCAAACCCCTATCTTTAAGTAGAATGTGGGTAGTCACTCAAATATGTGGGAAGCTATCAACCGATTAAGGGCTAGTTTATATCGATAATTAGTGAGCTTATACGATTATATGTGGTTGATAATACAAGTTCATTATTGTGATTGATTGATTGATTGGTTGGATTGTGTTCGACCAGTTTATGAGCAAATAGTTGCTTTTATATTTAGCATGGGGTTGGGTAGATAATACTTGTATAATAACACCTTGTGAAACACTTCACGATTTGACTATGAGGTGTTTAGCGATGCTTTTGGGTTCATTTCAATTAATGAATGTTTTTGAAATGGGATTTTCATAAGTGAAAAGAAATGTTTTTCCCGATTTTGGATAGGGAATGTTTTATAAAAATGTTTTATAAAACAGATAGGATTTCGAGGACTAAACCCGACGATTTCAAAATGATTTAGAAATATATTATGTGTTTGACATTGTAGTTCATCACATAACCGATTAGTTACTCTTAATGATATATTTGCTTGGTGGCGGAGAATTTATTCTCTTACTTAACACCCTTCTTTGAGACATACGAGCTCAATGGTTATATGATTAATAGTGACTGATCATATGTGTGAATTGCTGATGTAAAGCACTATAGTTTGAAAGTACTTGTGATTATTATGTTGTGAAATGGTTTTCCCCACTTCGGGATATAAAAATGATTTCTATGTGTTACCAATTATCGGGTAACGACACTAGTGATGAAAAGTCGGGGATGTATATGGAAGGTATGGTTCGCTCTCGAGGTGGAGAGAGGACGTACCTATATTATTATTGTGACAGTAAGGTGTACCTGGAGCCTGGTCATCAGGAGGATCTCTCGATCAGGTGGCATATATTTTAATATGCTTGTATAGTAGATATTTGAGGTTTCCAAATATGTTTTGGTTTGAAATCCCGAAGTGAAAGCTAATTTGATATGAAAGCTATATATGTATTTCTAATGATTTGAAAATAAGAATTCGGATATAAAGTCCAAAGGAATAATTTATGTAAAGAAAATGGGATTTGGAAAATCTAAATTTGGGGATTAAACCTAAATGGGTAGTTTGAGAAACTGCATATTGTTGGTTGCATTGTTAGCTTCATAAGTCTATTTTTGGTAGTTGGTGGTGCACGTATCCTTGGGAGGAAACCCGTTCCGCGACATGCGGCGTGGTCCTGAGATACCTTCTTCAAAATAAGGCTAAGTATATGATTAGTTAATAAAGATTTCTCACACCAGTCCCATGATTGACTCGTAGTTTGTTTTTCCCTTGCAAACTGCGGGTGCTCATAATTTTCACACGGGCATTCTGTTAGTTTGTTTTTCAGTTTTCGAAATCGGGTTCAAGCTTGAAGACTTCGAGTTCCAGATAGAGTTGGAGTTTCATAGGAAGGCCGTACGTACTTTATTATCGGTATATCATGTTAAGTCTTTATGGGGTAGTGGTATGTAAAATCAGATTTTGTATTCAAAAATGTTTCCGCTGCAATAATATATTCTTATTATATTTTATCTGTTCCGCTGTGAGCTTTGTATTCCGCTGTGTTTGCTCTGATAAACCCTAACGAAACGTACTTTTGATTACCTTGAATCGACGTGGGTTTCGGTTTTTGTTCGGTTTGAAGTAGCTGGAAGTGCGGGTCGTTACATTTGGTATCAGAGCTTTGGTTAGATAAACCTTGGCTCTATGGGATACAGACTTGTCAGAGATAGGATCTGTAGTTTCCAAGGACAAGTAACTCATTAGAGATAGGGTTAGTAATACCCTAGAATGAGTTGTGAGTTTATATATATATGAGAGACGTATTTATGATTTGATATGCAAACGGTTTTGTGTTAGATTAATTTGTTGAGTAGGTTATGAACATTGGTCGGTACAGTAAGAGCTCACTGTATCGATAGGTGTTTCTAAACACTTGAACCGAGCAGCCTAACCCAGTTTTTATGGATAAATGAAATAATTTTGTCCAAAAGTATACTTTCGTAAAAAATGTTCTACGCTTTGATGAAAGTTATGCTTTGGAAAATTTAATCCACTAATTGATTGCTAGAGATAATAATCTGTATAACTAATTGAGAAAATTGAATTCTCGACGATTTTGGATGGTCGAGGTATTGGTTAGGTATTTGACCATTAGGCCCGACTTCGATTTCGAGGACGAAATCATTTTAAGTGCGGGAGAATGTAACGACCCAAAAATTTGGAACCAATTTAAAATTTCCAAATTTCACAAATATCATAATTAATTTGGATTTGGGCAGGAATAAAATTGAAATAGTCCAAAAAGAATGAATTCTGGATTAAAAATAGTACGTTTACAAAGGAAGTAGTCAATGAACTCGGATTTCGATGGAATAAGTTTCATTAAATCCGGAATGATGAAATTAGTTGACCAACCAAGTTACGTCAAAAATGGCATCCGTTAGAAATGTTAAATTCACAAAAGATTCAAAATTTAAACTAAAAACGGAAGATATTGAGGATATCTTGAGAACAAGATATCGCTAGATCGTGAGACCACCTCCATTGGATCCGGAATTGTGAATTTAGTACTAAAGGAAGTTTTGCGTAAAACGACATCCGTATGGGGAAAAGAAAAAATAAAAGGCCAAAATTTGAACTAAATTTTGACGGTAATTGGAATTTGATAGTGCTAATGGAAAAACTGGAACCTTAGACCTATCCAGAAAAATTTGGAACATAGAATATTAGGAATGTATGAAGTCTAGGGAAATCCAGCATCGGATATAGAAAGTTATTAAGAAAACAAAATTAAAATAAATTATTTGAAAATCCAAATGAACTCCGATTTTGGATTTGAACACATAGGATTGAAGTACGTTAGAAACCGGACAATATGGTTGAAGAATTTCTGAAAACCGTTTGACACTCCAAAATGAGATCGGAAAGTCGATGAGGAAACACATGAGAAAGCACACTTTTGGATAAGTATGAAAATGGATAAGGATAAATCTAAGCCATTCATTTCTCTTCCCTTAGATTTGTGACATGCCACCAATCCATGTGACTTTTTAAGCTATAAAGGACCTTCCCCCTCCACTTTAATCTCGCTTACATCTTATTTTTCCTCCCTTTCCCTTAAGCTCATGGCCATGGATGAAATTCAGTAATTAAAAAAAAGCAAAGGAAAAGGAAGAAAAGGAGAAAGTAGGGCAAGACTAGGAGCTAGGGATCCTTAGGCAAAAGCATGGACTTCACGGGGTGAGAAAAACTGAACTTTTAAAGGGTTTTGTTGCTTGATTTAATGATTGAATGTATGATGTTTGTTATGATGGATGATGGTTGTGTAGTTTAGAACACACAAATAATTAAGCGTCAGTGTTATAACGCTTGTGCACAGTTATTATTTAATTATGTTAATGATGGTTGCTATGAATGTTTACAATGGTTGTTGTTTCGTACACACCATGGCACATCAATTATGGTATTACATTGGTGATCGACAAATCTCCTTCGTAATTAGAAGCAATGTTCTTTTTAGTTGAAGGATAATAATTTATGATAAAGTCTCTTTAAATGAATAAATAAACCGGAACATTCAAGGATGACAGAGAGGACAGTGTCTGTAATGTCCCGTATTTTTACGGTATTATAATTAATTTATTTAATTATAAATATAATGGTTTAGAGATTTATATGGCTGTTTAATTAAATAATATTCAATATTTAATTAATATAATAATTGAACAATATATTTGATTCTGAAATAATCAGAATTAGCTGAAATGGCAATATTGTGTGAATTGGATCATATATAAGCTATAATTCAGTTTGGAATTGAATTAGAATAACGAATATATTATTTAAACGAAGTTTGAACGTATAATTATATTCCAATTAAAATCGAGCTCGAAATGGCGCGGTAGTTCGCTATTTGGCAATACGAACTTTAAATGAATATACAGAATCCGTTTTAAATCGGATTTCTGTGAAACAAGAAACATTCGGAGCTGGTGAAGTATATTTTTCTAGTAGAAGAGAAAAATCGGGATTTCTTCGTGTGGATTTTGATTTATATCCAAATAAACTTTTAGAAAAGTCGTTATGGAATTCCTTTGAAATTTATAAATATATATTTATATTATAAAAGGATTTTATATATAAATCGAATATCGAGATAACTAGGAATTTTGAAATATCGACTTATAAATCCAATAGGAGTTGTATGATATTCTAGTGTGGATATATACGATAATATTTATTTTTAAATATTTAATTTGATTATTTTTAAATATATTTATATATTTAAATGGGTTATTTAGAGCTTTAAAAATAGCCAGTTTTGCAAACGAACTCTGTTTTCGACGAAACTAATTTTGTTGGATCCGGAATATTAAATTATTGCTAGATTTCAATTTCCATGATTTTTGGAGTCACTGGGCGGCCGTACGGATTTTTACTGTGAAATGCAGTCAGTATTTTGACAGTTAAAAATACGCTGTGTGAGCAAATGGAGTCGGAATTAGACCAAACCAGTTTCGTTGGGTCCGTAATGTCAAACTCTAGGTATATGTCCAGTTTCGTGATTTTTGGGTATCGTGTGTGATCACACGAATTTTTATATAGCAAAACAAATAACGGTAGCTTATTTTATTAGAAATAATCAAATAAAAATATATTAAAACCTACCTATATAACACCCTCATTTCCTAAACCTAATTTCAACTTTCTTTGGTTGACAGAAAAATCCGCCGTTCTTTTTCTTTCTTCAACAAAAGAAAAATATCTTCTAAAATCCAAAATAAATCAAAGTAAAATCTACAAATCAAAATACTTATATAGATGGGTTCTCTATGTGATTCTCTTCGATTTGTTATCACATTTGAGCCATGCGATTCACGTTTGGGGGGATCGACATTTTCACTGTCGACGTCTAGGGTTCGCGTTTGTGGAGTTTTGAGGAATCAATGCAAGGTTTCAATGTTGATTTTGGGTTTGTGGAGTTTTGAGGGATTCGGTGCAAGATGAGGTCGCTGGTTTTCATGGCAGCGCGGTAATGACCAGGTCGATGGAAATCGAAGGGGAGTGCGAGCTGTGTAGTGGTGGTATGGGGAGGAAGAGAATTCGACGAGGAGTTCGCCGATGGTATGGCTTTGTAAACGGTGATGAAACAAGGGGGAACAGACGGAAGCAAATGGCGGAAATGGGCATTTGTTGGAAGCAGGTCGCGACAGAAATTGTGAGGAGGAAGATAATTGTAGTTGGTGCGGGTATTTTCTAATGGGTCGGATGGTGTTGGTAAAGCCCGTGATTGAATTAAATCCAAGTTTTTATTTATTTAAAAAGTATACGAACTTGTAAAATACGTAACTTGCTCATACAGTGTCAGAATCTGACGAAATTGGATCCATTAGGATCGTATGGACGACGGCTACACACTGGAATAGACTGGGAGTGGATTGGAGCTAGTTACAATTTATAACAAAATAAATTGTCCGTCTGAATCAAGCGATGGTTATCGTTATTAACGATGATCGTCTAATGTGAGTAAATCTCACTGTTCTGATCATTTTATATTTTTATAACGTATTTTTAGAACTGATAGATGTTGGTTGAATTCTGTGTGTTGACTGTTTGATTGAACTGCTAAGTAATTGGTTGAAATTATAGATCTGGTTATATATATATATATATACATATATATAAATTGATTTTGTTTAGCAGAATGTTTCATAGTGAAATGAAATTGACATTAATTGTATTGTTTAACATCTGTGGATGCAGGGAAACAGGTCGGAGGAATCCAACTGGATTCCTCAACATTTATTTTATTGTTTTTCATATATGATGATATATGATGTGATATATAATTTGTTGTTGATGATGTGTGTTAGAATGATATTGATCATTGTTATTTGGTATTTAAAATACCGTAAGAAATACTGGAATGTTAAAAAGGAAATTTTCAATGTTATATTGAAAAAAAAATATTTATAAAATCAAAGAATTTTATAACAAAATGATTATAAAATCAAAGAATTTTATAAAAGAACATGATTATAAAATCAAAGGATTTTATAAGAGGAAATATTTGTAAACTATTTACAAATAGAATTGAAAAGGAAATATTTGTAAACCATTTACAAATAGAATTGAAAAGGAAATATTTGTAAACCATTTACAAATAGAATAGAAAAGGAAATATTTGTAAACCATTTACAAATAGAATTGAAAAGGAAATATTTGTAAAACATTTACAAATTGATTATAAATAGAAATATTTATTTAGAAAATAAATAGAATTATAAAGGAAATATTTATTAAGAAAATAAATAGATTATAAAAGGAAATACTTGAAAAATGAATAGAATTGTATAAAAAGAGAATTTTACACTAGGAAGGTTTAGACCCATGCTTCGCACACGGGTATAACAGAATATAAATTTAAAGTGAACATTTAAGAGAAATCTGTTTTAATAGATAAAGTAAGAAGATTAATTTATAAATAAGGTTGTATAAATTAAATAAAATATTTATCATTGGATAAATAGAATATATAAGTTAGGACTTATATAGAGAAGTAAGAATCGATTTCAACATCGATATTCGAAACTGAATATGGACGAAGAGTAAATTGGATAGGGTTAATCAGTTAGAGTTAACCGGTTAGAGTTAACCAGTCAGAGTTAACCAGTTAGAGTTAATCAGTTTGAGTTAATCGATTAGAGTTAAATCGAACTAGAGTTATTCAAATAGAGTTAATTGAATTAGAGTTAGTCGAATATTGGTTATTCGAATAGAGTTAATTGAATTAGAGTTAGTTGGATTAGAGTTATTCGAAGAAGGAGTTATCGAATATCAGTTATTCGAAGGGAGTTATCGTATATTAGTTATTCGAAAGGAGTTAATCGAATATAGTTTATTCGAATAGAGTTAAAGGAGTTAATCGAATATACTTTATTCGAAAGGGGTTAATCGAATATAGTTTATTCGAAAGGAGTTAATCCAATAGGGTTAATCAAATAGAGTTAATCCAATAGAGTTAATCAAATAGAGTTAATCAAATAGAGTTAATCAAATAGAGCCAACTGATAAGAGTAAATCGATTAGAGTTAATCGAATAGAGTTAATTGAATTAGAGTTAGTCGGATTAGAGTTATTCGAATATAGTTTATTCAAAGGAAAGAGTTATCGAATAGAGATTTATTCGAAAGAAAGTTACATAAGGAAGTTTGTTAAAGGTTTAAAAGGTGAACCTTGTCTGTTTCGAAGTTAGAAATGTTGTTCAGTTAAGGTCTGAGAGGTAGTTATACCCCAACTTGATTGACTTCGTCTTTAATTAAGGAATGGTTAAGGTTCGATAGTGAAGATTGGTTAAGTGAATTTAGTTAACGAGTATAATGGTTTGAGTTGGCATAGCGATGTTTGATTTAAACATCTGTTTAAATCCATTGTAGGAGTTTTGGAAATGTTTTCCAAATAAGAATCAGAAATGTTTTCTAATATAGAAAATAAGAAATGGAAATGTTTTCCAATGATTAATAACGTATATTTTCTAAATTTAGAAAATAAGGAATGTTGAGAATATGGAAACAGGAAATAAACAAATTAATGAACTAAAGAGATAAACGTTAAATGATGATTGATCAATAGAATTTCCATGTGGAAATAATATCGTTGTTTGCACACGTGTTTTCCTTTGATAGTTAACTCACCGACTATCGAAGTTTTTGACCATTTCCGTTGTCAATACGGAGAGACCGGGGTCAGATTCATTATCTGAAAACCACTCTGTATGGGCATTAACGTTGCGAATCAAATATGATGAAGATAATTGAAGACGGAGTTATGCAAGGTCTGTCCTGTTTACAGAATAGTGCCTTCGGTTTGTCCAGTCCCAGGATGACCCGTATGGAAGAATGTCTGACAGAGTATATTTAATAGATCGCGTAAGTTGATCTCTTCAAACATATTTACGATTGGTGGCGGAGGAATTCGTTTCTCTTAGCTGTATACCCGTTGTATTTTTGGGGAAATCAATTTGTGATTTGGCGGGTATGACGATGTGACATTCAAGGTGAATAAATGTGTGATCTGTCAAAGATAAGCGTGGCCTCTAGCCTCACAACCGGAAAATGACAAAAATCGGGCAGGCAGCATGGCTAAGTGGTTGGCTGCCAATTAGGGTGTATTATCACCTATCTAGAGATAATTATTTCATTCTTTAATCTATTCGATGGTGTTCCATTCGGGAAACGGTTGTTGATCCCAATTGTTGGTGATATACATTCGATACCCTCAAGCGAAATGAGTGGTCGGTCATGTGTGGCCGGGTTGCAAGATATTCTTGTTGAACCCAGTGTATTCCTCTCTAGAGGTACATTATCGGAAGGTGGTTCCATACCTTGCCATAGTTGGAAATCCATTACCCAATAAGTGTTCGCGGTTTTGATTGTATACTATATATGTGGAACGTGAAATGAAAGCGTTCTGCAAGATGATTATTATATTGTGGTTGATAGACACTATTATAATATCAATGAGTTTTGATATAAAGATTATCGTTTCTTTCAAAATGATTTGAAAGTTAAATATAATTGATTTGGATCTCATAAGGGAAAAATCCATTCCGTTATATGGCGTGGTCTTATGAGATATCGTTATTTTCCCAAACTGTTTTAAATTGTTTACTCACACCAGTCCCATGACTGACCCAGAGTTTGTTTTGTTTTGTTTTGTTTTCCCTAAACTCTTGGGTGCCCAATTTTGTACGGGTAGTCAAGTAGTCCGGATTTTACAGATATACTTGGAGAGCTTGGAGCAGGAGGCTTCAGGATTTTATAGCTATTGTTATTTCTGCTGTGTTGTAAGTGTTGTACTCTGATAATGTTACTATATACATATATTGGTTTTATTTCGAAGTTATGTATCTATTATATATTGTTCGTTCCGCTGTGAGATTCGTGTTAATATGATGTTGTAGGTTCTTCTTTTTCTATTCTAAGTTTCTATCTTATATATTATCACGCTCTGTTTTCTTTCTATTAGTTTTCTGGTTTCCAGTGTAATTGGGGTTGGACTTGTGTTAGTTGGTCAGCTCAAATTGTACCAGAATTTCGGGACTACTACAGTTAGTATCAGAGCTTAAGCTTAAGTAATTACCTTGGCTCTGTGGCGTGACTCAGTAGAGATTGTTGTATATAACGGTGTTGTATACACAATTATATGATTTTTGTTTGATGATAACAATCAAATATATTTCTATTATAAATGTGTTTGTTACTGTACTGTTATTTCTCATCACAGACAGGAATATAATATTCATATTTAAATGGAATACTACTGCACGAAAATTGAAATATTATAACAGTATTTTATTTTAATATAATATTTTATTCAACATTTCAAACAGTACAGATTTTGTAACTCCAATATTTGTACATCATTGAAATACAATACTTTTCAGCTCCTCACTATAATACTCATTTCTACATACATACACTGACACATTCACTGACAATCAACACTGTCTTGTTGTTTTCATCTTCTGTCTTCACAGCTCTCTGTCAGTCCAGTCTTCATACCTGTCATACACAGAAACACACACAGTACACTGCAATAGAAATAAAAACTGAACACATGCAGATTTAAATTTTATTTTTTAAAATTTTATTTGCCTCAGATTTCTGGTGTGTTTCTCATTATTTTTCATGACTTGATCTGATTAATCTGTGACTAGACAGCTTGTGATATTCACAGTGAAACACTGTAAATACCACAAGGCAGCCAGTTTATATTGTCTGATGGCTGCATATACACACGTGTATAAATACACGTATGCACTGCCTCGCCAATCAGTGTGCAACTGAGGAGTAGCCACATGGACCTGCTCAACTCAGTGCAGATGACAAGAAAATATACATGGTGCATAAGTCAAAATCTGGTGCAACAGTATGATTCATAATCAACAAATTAACTTGACAGTGCACATATGTGCATGTGCTAAATTCTGGTGCAGCAAAGTCAAAATGTACAGCAGTTCATGTGGTCAAGACAAATGGCCACAAAGAGTTCACAATACAAGTCAAGCATGTCGGTCAAAACAGCATAAGGAAACATAACAAATGCATGGTGAAACTCAAGGCAGGTTCAAAATCAAGAATATAGAGCGCAAGGCAGTAATGGCACAAGAGCATGGAGATGGGTACATAACTAATGCAGCAAGCATGGTGCCAACATTACAAGTAACAATGGCAACATGTGCACACAATCAGCATGATAAAGCTGAAGCACAAAACTCATGAAAACATACATGTACAAGGATGGTTAAGCAAGTGCAACAGCAAACAGAGTGGATGAGACCAACATAGCAACATCATGGCAGCATGGATCACACGATATTTCAGCATGATACATGTGCAAGTTAATAAGTCAGCTAGCATATGACAGTGCAAGAGATTAGCAAAATGGAGAAATTTCATGCATGAAGCAGCTTTATTTTTTTATGGCATTAGCAAATCATGGTTCAGTCATAATTGGTAAGCCAATGTAGTCGAGCACAGAAATGAACAAGAGACAGACAAATAGAAGTGAGCAAGTGTGGGTCCATACATGCAATTCAAAATGGTTCAGGAAGTTAACGTGACAAATGAACATTCAATCAGTAAATGGCAAGCATTGGATTTTGCTGATCATTCATTTCTGCTTTCAAAAATCAGTGGCACAATTAAGGTTTATATGTTTGGCAATTACTTAAAATGTTTCCAGATTTCAAAAATCAGTATTCTTGCAAAGCAGGAATCTTAAGCATCACAATATTTGGCAAGAGTTAAATCAATTACTGAAAAGCATTTTTGGCAAGTATTTTAAAACACTCCAGATTTTAATCAAGGGAAACAAGACTGAAATACACGCAAGCAAATTAAAGCCGTGGAAAACAGAGCCAAAAATCACGCAAGGGAAAATCTGCTTAAAGGCCAAAATCATGTCCAGTTTCAGCAATTCGAATTCACGCAAGTACCAATTCAATCAAGGGAACAATATCCAAATTCATCAAGTCATTTGTACACACAAGAAATCCATTTCTAAACCGGGACAGTCAAAAGAGGAAACCATACTAAATCAGATCGAGCCACTAAAGAGATTTGTTCAAGGGGCCACAAACATTTCAGGAAAGATCATCACAGTAAAACAGGAAAGCTATTAAGGCCAAAACAACAAATTCAAATTTCATTTTTTTCTCTGCCGAGATGATTAAAATCAGGGAGCAAAATCACACAAATTTCTCTTTCAATCAAAGCCGAGATTTTCAAAAGGGAAACCACAAAATTATCAGGCCGAGTCATACAATACGAAATCAGAGGTTAAAGGTTTTTTTTAACCCTATATTTACACCCTTTACATCATCGGCTAGAGACATCGAAAAAAAACCATAACCCACAAATTCAATTCAAAGAATTAAAAAGAAAATCGAATAACTCACAAATGTTTTAGGGTTTCGATCGCCAGACAGAGAGATTCAATCGAACGACGAAGAAGTATCAAACTGGAGCATCAGAGAATTACACTTCATCAATCAAGCGTCGATTTAATTTGAAGCCGTCGTGGAAAACCCTAGCCTTTCAAAGCCGCCATTTTTTTTCTCCTCAGAATAAACAGATCGGGTGAAATGAATATGAGAATGGGCCGGCCAAGTGATGAAGAGCATTGGGCTTAACTTTTAAAAGGGAATTTAAATTTCTTTTAAAGCTAGGGTTTAAATTGACTTTGTTTTTATTGTTTTGTTTTTAAATTTCTGTTGTAAACCAATATGAACAGTTTCTAGTGTCTGTAAAATACTAGGGGAATCAGTCAGGGTGTTGACTGACAGTTGACAGAGTCTGTAAAATCTGGGTTACGGATTACAGGGTTGTAATTCGGGAAATCTGATCGAGGGGATATCGATTAGTCTTGGGTTTTGAGCGTAGAGTTAGAATAGGAGCGAGAGTCGCGAGTGTACAAGGTCTTGTATGCGGGATCTGTTCTATCATCTAGTAGAAACCTTAGGAATGCAGCAGTAGGCAGGGTTTTGCCGAAGCTGGGTATATCTGTGTGTGATTTATTTTCTGCATTTTTACTTCTGCTGCATTCTGTGATCTGTTTATTATTTTAATATCCTGTCAGTTTTTCAATTCAGTTTAAAAACTGTGATAAACCCTATTCACCCCCCCCCCTCTAGGGTTAATCTAGATCCAACATTTGGTATCGGAGCTGGTTTAAGGTAACAGCATGATAGGGGGTTCTCGCTGTATGATCATGTGGTGAAGTATTGACTCTTGCCCCTACATGCCCGTGGGTGGTTGTCCGTGTCGAGAGGCAGGACGTGAAACCAGTGTCTGAGGTATCTTTGGTGGCCACCGGGGTGATTTAAAATTCCTCGTAAATAGAGACACCATTTGGTATCAGAGCAAGGTTTTCGGTTAACTCTAGAGAAATGGTGAATCCTAGTTGTCAGTCCATAGAGAGTCAGTCCAGTCATATTCCATCTATTTTCAATGGTACAGATTTTTTAAATTGGAAATCAAAAATGAAATCTTATTTAAAATCTGTTGATATTAAATGTTGGAATAGTATTAAAAATGGGTATGATATTGTAAGTAGGGTTGATATTGAATTTAATTTACATGCTACTCATATTTTATATTCTTATATTAATGATATTCAACATAGCCTTATTTCCCATTGTTTGACTGCGCAGGAAATCTGGAAGACTCTCAACGCGCTATACGGAAAAATTGACAAATGCTCAAAATCCCAGAAAGATAACTCGGCTTCAGATTTGTGCTTGAAAGGTTGTACAGATGGAAATCCAGATGGAGACTCAACAGGAAATATTTCTTTGATTCACCGTTTAAATGGTTTAACTGAATCTGTTGAGAAGTTAAAATCTAAAAATAAACTTCTGAAATCTGAGAAGCTTGAGTTGATCTGCAAAAATAATGTTTTGGAATCAAAACTCAAAAACGTTAAGAATTCTTCAAATTCTAATTGCAAAAATTGTTTAAAATTGAAAACCAATCTTGTTCATCTCAATAAAAATATTCAAAAGTTTGAAAAGGAAATTTTGATCTTAAAAGAAAACAAGATTGAGTTATCAAATTTGAACAATCTTCTACAAAAGGAATTTGAAGTTTTTAAGACTGATATAAGTTCCAAATTTGAGATTGCTGAAAATGAAAATTTAGTGAGAAGTGATTTGATTTTGAAAGAACTTGAAAATGAGATTGAAAAATCCAAGATTTTTGAGTCTGAAAAACAAAAACGATTTGAATTTGAAATCTCGGAATCTCAAGCCAAAATTAGATTGCTTGAAAATGAGAATCTGGTTTTAAAACAGACCAATGCTGAACAGATGATCGCTATAAATAATTGCTCAAATTTATTAAAAGAAAATGGCGATCTAAAATCCAAAATTCAACGATTAGAATCAACTTTGGATAAATTTTCGAATGGAGAAAAATCGTTGAATATGCTGTTACAAAACCAATTTTCTGTTGGTCATAAACAAGGTCTTGGTTTTGGAAAAACAAGTGTTTTTGAAAAATTGAATTCTTGTGATTTTAAAAATCCTTTAAATTGCTTTAAAAAGGGTCTTTCTGAAAATTTGAATTTTGACAATTCCAAAAGGTTTTTAAATCACAAACGAGACAAGAATTGGTTTGATAACAATCCAGTTGAACAGATGTGGACCCCAAAAGGAAATAAAATGATTTTTGGAAAAACTAAACAAGTTTGGGTTCCTAAAGGCACAAAGATAGATCTGAATGGGATGTTATACAAACAGGTTTGGGTACCAAAAGTGGTAAACAAATTTCAGAATGGTTTTACAAATTTTGTTAGACCACTTGATCCACTTAACTGCTAGGTACCAGTGAAGGTTGAGGAACTGCTATGCTGAAAAGAGATTGATTTCAAGCTGTTCTATATTTCTGTATTCTTTACAGTTCCTTGGCCAAGATTTACTGAGTTAGAGATTCTGGTTTACACTGATTTCAGGTATGATCTCTGAACTTGTCTTTGTAAATATTTTTTTTGTTTATTTCTTCTTCTACCCCTTTCCTTTTTATTTATTTTATTTTATTTTTGTTTGTCCTGAGTTGATTTGACACTGCCATATTCTTCTTATTCTGCGCTTCATTAACTTCCGATTGCAGTACTTATGATTTTCTGGAAATTCGTTTAATCTGTATAAAACTGTCATGTTTTAATTCTTCCAGAATCTGAATTTAAACTTGTATATATCTGCAATTGTTTCGGAGTTTTTTTTTGAAATTCTAATAGTGCTGAAGCATTCATATCATATCTTGAACACTGTTAGTATAAATTCAAAAATTTTGAAGATCTGAATAATTAATGAAACTTCACACACTTATACTGTTTTGAGTCCCTTCCAATTCATTTTGGAAACACTTAAAGTATTATACTCATTACAGCACTGTTACTTCTCAGTTGTGATAATCTCATTAATTTTTAGATTGGCTTGATTATTTCTGACTTGAAAAATATTTGGTTTGAATCAGTGATACATCTAGAATTTCATCTTTACTCATGATTATTATGATTGAAATTAGTTTGTTTGAAATCATCTGAAATTCTTGATATTTTGAATATCACACACCTCTTAAATTTGAAATAATCAACCTTGTGTGACTGATTCATTATATCTCAAACTTAACACTGATTCAAGTGATTTCAAATAAATTATTTTTTAATTTCTTGTATCATGAATACCTCTCAGATTTGATGTAAATGATCTGGTGTTTCTATTGGGCTTGTAAGAAATAGTTTTTTTTTGAGAAATTCTTGAAAAGTTCTTTTTGAAAATGGTCTTTGAAAATCATTGATATTTCATGATTAATTGATTTAAATATTTATTTGTTTAAAATCATTTGAAATTATTGATTTATTGAATCACACACATATCTTGAATCTGACATTAATAATTTGGTGTAATCGATTCATTGAATCTAGAGTATTTCATATTCATCAAATGATTTAAAATAAATGGTATTTTTAATCTTGGATCATGAACCATCTTATGTGACCATCATTCTGACAAGTTTGTTTCTGAAACTATTTTTGTGCTGCTCTGATACTGTTTTCAAATAACTGCCTGTTTTGATTCGTCTGTTGCTTGCCAAATTTGTAAATCTTGTCTGCGAGGGCTCTGTGTTTGAAACTCTTTGATATCCTTGTTCGTCTCAAGTGTCAATTTTAAATCCTCGAGAAGAGAGAGCAATTGGTATCAGAAGTGCTGATTTTTTTTTCCTCTTGTCCTGTATAGCTTTTCACATTTCCTCTTGTAATTGATTTTCAACTTTAAAATTATTTGTTGATTATTCATTTAGAAATTGAAATCAATATCCAATTGAACTGTATTTATAATTCATCAAAATTATTATCAGATTTTGAAATTGTGATGAATTATGACTGCAATATATTTCATAATAAGAGGAGATTTTATTTGGATTTTCATGATGGTTGAATATTTATTATAATATCTTTGAATTGGAAATTATTTCACGACCATCTCCTTTATCTATCATCATTCTGTCATCCATCATGTCTTTTATATTAATGTGGAGAGTTTAATTTAAAAAAAAAATCTTTTTAAATATACAGTGGAAATATTTGTGATAGAAATGGGACTATGTTATTTTTCAGAATTAATGACAATTGAAAATTTTCAATGATCTCGGTACAGTTATATCATTTTTCATAATATAATTAATTTAGAAATTTATTTCACAATCCATTTCTGTACCTACCCCATCTTCTATCATCCATATACTGGTTTTATATACCAAGGAGTTTTTCCTATTTTTGAAGCTGAAAATGATAATAAATATAATTAATATATAAGAGTGTCTCTAACCTCATTTAAAAATCCAAGCTCTGGTTATGCACGGTTATGAGACGTCTTATAATTTAAGCTGCGACTGACTTCATTTAAAAATCCAAGCTCTGGTTATGCGTGGTCAGTGTGCTCTTAAATAAAATAAAAAGAAAAAGGGAAATTGTGCTATAAATTGAAATTAATTTGAAATTCTCCTTGGTGTTTATAAAAACCAGCCTATCAATCCATTTTCTAATCTGTGAAATGTGTTGAAATCTTATGAAGTATTATGATTTGTTGATTGATAGCTATTGAGATTTGAGATTATTCAATTTTGTCACTTAAATTGAATTATTAATTAGAGTCCAAATCCATCATTGTTTTTTGTGCTTTATTTTGATAAATATCCTTTGAAAATAATTGGAAATGAATTGTTTATAAAACTCTCTCCATTTCTATAAAATCCATCGTAAATCCGTCATTCTCTACAATTTGAAATATGCCACCAATTCTTAGTTTATTATGATTTTTGTTTGACTGATTGAGATTTATGATGACTGTTCCTTCTCTTAAGCTGATTTTATATTTTTAGTCAATTTTTATCTGTATTTTAAAACTTGTATCCTTTTGATGATAACAAAAGGGGGAGAATGGATTAGATTTTGATTTATGAGTGAATATTTTATAAATATTTTTAATTTTGAAAATTTATTATTATTCATACATTTCACTCATGCACAGTTATAGGGGGAGTTGTCTGTTGTAAGGGGAGCAAATAAATAGGGGGAGTTCAATATTCACTGTCAAACACATTTATTACGATCAAAATCTTTTATTTGTTTGTCATCATCAAAAGGGGGAGATTGTTGTATATAACGGTGTTGTATACACAATTATATGATTTTTGTTTGATGATAACAATCAAATATATTTCTATTATAAATGTGTTTGTTACTGTACTGTTATTTCTCATCACAGACAGGAATATAATATTCATATTTAAATGGAATACTACTGCACGAAAATTGAAATATTATAACAGTATTTTATTTTAATATAATATTTTATTCAACATTTCAAACAGTACAGATTTTGTAACTCCAATATTTGTACATCATTGAAATACAATACTTTTCAGCTCCTCACTATAATACTCATTTCTACATACATACACTGACACATTCACTGACAATCAACACTGTCTTGTTGTTTTCATCTTCTGTCTTCAAGCTTCAGTCTTCACAGCTCTCTGTCAGTCCAGTCTTCATACCTGTCATACACAGAAACACACACACAGAGTACACTGCAATAGAAATAAAAACTGAACACATGCAGATTTAAATTTTATTTTTTAAAATTTTATTTGCCTTAGATTTCTGGTGTGTTTCTCATCATTTTTCATGACTTGATCTGATTAATCTGTGACTAGACAGCTTGTGATATTCACAGTGAAACACTGTAAATACCACAAGGCAGCCAGTTTATATTGTCTGATGGCTGCATATACACACGTGTATAAATACACGTGTGCACTGCCTCGCCAATCAGTGTGCAACTGAGGAGTAGCCACATGGACCTGCTCAACTCAGTGCAGATGACAAGAAAATATACATGGTGCATAAGTCAAAATCTGGTGCAACAGTATGATTCATAATCAACAAATTAACTTGACAGTGCACATATGTGCATGTGCTAAATTCTGGTGCAGCAAAGTCAAAATGTACAGCAGTTCATGTGGTCAAGACAAATGGCCACAAAGAGTTCACAATACAAGTCAAGCATGTCGGTCAAAACAGCATAAGGAAACATAACAAATGCATGGTGAAACTCAAGGCAGGTTCAAAATCAAGAATATAGAGCGCAAGGCAGTAATGGCACAAGAGCATGGAGATGGGTACATAACTAATGCAGCAAGCATGGTGCCAACATTACAAGTAACAATGGCAACATGTGCACACAATCAGCATGATAAAGCTGAAGCACAAAACTCATGACAACATACATGTACAAGGATGGTTAAGCAAGTGCAACAGCAAACAGAGTGGATGAGACCAACATAGCAACATCATGGCAGCATGGATCACACGATATTTCAGCATGATACATGTGCAAGTTAATAAGTCAGCTAGCATATGACAGTGCAAGAGATTAGCAAAATGGAGAAATTTCATGCATGAAGCAGCTTTATTTTTTTTATGGCATTAGCAAATCATGGTTCAGTCATAATTGGTAAGCCAATGTAGTCGAGCACAGAAATGAACAAGAGACAGACAAATAGAAGTGAGCAAGTGTGGGTCCATACATGCAATTCAAAATGGTTCAGGAAGTTAACGTGACAAATGAACATTCAATCAGTAAATGGCAAGCATTGGATTTTGCTGATCATTCATTTCTGCTTTCAAAAATCAGTGGCACAATTAAGGTTTATATGTTTGGCAATTACTTAAAATGTTTCCAGATTTCAAAAATCAGTATTCTTGCAAAGCAGGAATCTTAAGCATCACAATATTTGGCAAGAGTTAAATCAATTACTGAAAAGCATTTTTGGCAAGTATTTTAAAACACTCCAGATTTTAATCAAGGGAAACAAGACTGAAATACACGCAAGCAAATTAAAGCCGTGGAAAACAGAGCCAAAAATCACGCAAGGGAAAATCTGCTTAAAGGCCAAAATCATGTCCAGTTTCAGCAATTCGAATTCACGCAAGTACCAATTCAATCAAGGGAACAATATCCAAATTCATCAAGTCATTTGTACACACAAGAAATCCATTTCTAAACCGGGACAGTCAAAAGAGGAAACCATACTAAATCAGATCGAGCCACTAAAGAGATTTGTTCAAGGGGCCACAAACATTTCAGGAAAGATCATCACAGTAAAACAGGAAAGCTATTAAGGCCAAAACAACAAATTCAAATTTCATTTTTTTCTCTGCCGAGATGATTAAAATCAGGGAGCAAAATCACACAAATTTCTCTTTTAATCAAAGCCGAGATTTTCAAAAGGGAAACCACAAAATTATCAGGCCGAGTCATACAATACGAAATCAGAGGTTAAAGGTTTTTTTTAACCCTATATTTACACCCTTTACATCATCGGCTAGAGACATCGAAAAAAACCATAACCCACAAATTCAATTCAAAGAATTAAAAAGAAAATCGAATAACTCACAAATGTTTTAGGGTTTCGATCGCCAGACAGAGAGATTCAATCGAACGACGAAGAAGTATCAAACTGGAGCATCAGAGAATTACACTTCATCAATCAAGCGTCAATTTAATTTGAAGCCGTCGTGGAAAACCCTAGCCTTTCAAAGCCGCCATTTTTTTTTCTCCTCAGAATAAACAGATCGGGTGAAATGAATATGAGAATGGGCCGGCCAAGTGATGAAGAGCATTGGGCTTAACTTTTAAAAGGGAATTTAAATTTCTTTTAAAGCTAGGGTTTAAATTGACTTTGTTTTTATTGTTTTGTTTTTAAATTTCTGTTGTAAACCAATATGAACAGTTTCTAGTGTCTGTAAAATACTAGGGGAATCAGTCAGGGTGTTGACTGACAGTTGACAGAGTCTGTAAAATCTGGGTTACGGATTACAGGGTTGTAATTCGGGAAATCTGATCGAGGGGATATCGATTAGTCTTGGGTTTTGAGCGTAGAGTTAGAATAGGAGCGAGAGTCGCGAGTGTACAAGGTCTTGTATGCGGGATCTGTTCTATCATCTAGTAGAAACCTTAGGAATGCAGCAGTAGGCAGGGTTTTGCCGAAGCTGGGTATATCTGTGTGTGATTTATTTTCTGCATTTTTACTTCTGCTGCATTCTGTGATCTGTTTATTATTTTAATATCCTGTCAGTTTTTCAATTCAGTTTAAAAACTGTGATAAACCCTATTCACCCCCCCTCTAGGGTTAATCTAGATCCAACAGTGATAGGGTTAGTAGTACCCTAAATTGAGTTGAGTGTATATATACGAGAGAGCGTATTTGTTATTTGATATAAAAATGGTTTTATATTGTGGAGATTTATTGGTTGAGTTGTTTATGAGTTCTGGTCGATCAGTTTGATCCACTGTATCAGTAGGAGTTTCTAAACACTCGAACACGATGAACCGCAACAGTATGCTTTGAAAAGAGGGTAAATGAAATAATTTTACCCAAAAATTTTATTTTGATATATTTGAATTATTATCATATATAGGATGTGTTGGTTGTTGTTATAATCGAGGAAGATTATAATAGAAATGGTCATGTAAATAACCAATCAGAATTCATATAAGTGAAATATATGGAATCGAAATGAATTAAATCTGAATTTAAATCAGAACTGAAATTAAAACCCTGGAAATTGGAAAGGTGTTTGTAAATGGATTTGAATTGAATATATTAGAATTTTAAAAATCCTGGGGGATTTTAAATTTGTTACAAGTATTATAAATGGTATTTAGAAATGATTTTAAAAGTGATATAGTATTGAACTCACTTCGATAGCTGGGAAATAACCCTGATGATGAATCGCGACATCATTAGTGTTCATTTTTGAGTTGCTAAGTGACGGATTACTACCAAAGATTTTGTTTTCGAATTGTTTTGTGAAAAGCAAGTTGTTTGAATCCTGAAAAGGGAAGTTTTATTTTCGATATGGTAAACTGTTTAAAACTCCCAAGGAGAGATTGATGAATTAAAAACAAATTTAAATAGAAATTTGTGAAAGTAAACTGGAATTGAACTGAAACCAGTTAAGTGGAGTTTGAATTAGGATATGATGATATCAAGTAAGTTGGATTGCTGTCGTAAGAATTTGGAATTTGATAATGGGATTTGAGTTCAGAATGGAAATTGGCTTAGTTATAAGACAATGGTTGGATTTGAGGATAAAAACTGATTGGTGTTTGATTGAGATGACATTGGTATATGTTGAATTGATAAGAGGTGAAAGGATATAATTATATACCCGACAAAATGGTACATATTTATATTCATATGGGTTTGAGATTTTGATGAGCCGAATTGGCAAGCCGCTCGGTTGTTTGATTTTCTTTTGGGTTGAAGAAGGCCTAGAGAGGCGAGTTGGAGTTTGAGCTATTGACCAGTATAAAGGAGGTGCTGGCAAAAAAATTCGAAAATTTCGGTGATAATTTTTTTCAGGATTTTTGAAAATTTTCGTTGATAAGAATTAATTAATATTTAATTGAAATTGGTTCAGTTGAAACTAAAGTTAAGAAGTGAACAATTAGTTCTAACCAGTTAATAGGGTTGTTTTCTACCTAAGCAATTTCAAGGACGAAATTATTTTAAGGGGGGAAGAATGTAATGTCCCGTATTTTTACGGTATTATAATTAATTTATATAATTATATAAATAATGGTTTAGAGATCTATATGGCCGTTTAATTAAATACTATTGAATATTTAATTAATATAATAATTGAATAATATATTTGATTTTGAAATAATCAGAATTAGCTGAAATGGCAATATTGTGTGAACTGGATCATATATAAGCTATAATTCAGTCTAGAATTGAATTAGAATAACGAATATATTATTTAAACAAAGTTTGAACGTATAATTATATTATAATTAAAATCGAGCTCGAAATGGCACGATAGTTCACTATTTGGCGATTTGAACTTTAAATGAATATTCAGAATCCGTTTTAAATCGGATTTCTGTGAAACAAGAAACATTCAGAGCTGGTGAAGTATATTTTTCTAGTGGAAGAGAAAAATCGGGATTTTTTCGTGTGTATTTTGATTTATGTCCAAATAAAATTTTAGAAAAGTCGCTATGGAATTCCTTTGAAATTTATAAATATATATTTATATTATAAAAGGATTTTACGTATAAATCGAATATCGAGATAACTAGGAATTTTGAAATATCGAGTTATAAATCCAATTGGAGTTGTATGATATTCTAGTGTGGATATATACGATAATATTTATTTTTAAATATATTTATATATTTAAATGGGTTATTTAGAGCTTTAAAAATAGCCAGTTTTGCAAACGAACTCCGTTTTCGACGAAACTAATTTTGTTGGATTCGGAATATTAAATTATTGTTAGATTTCAATTTCCGTGATTTTTGGAGTCACTGTGTGGCCGTACGGATTTTTAATGTGAAAAGCAGTCAGTATTTTGACGGTTAAAAATACGCTGTGTGAGCAAACAGAGTCGAAATTCGACGAAACCAGTTTCGTTGGGTCCGTAACGTCAAACTCTAGGTGTATATCCAGTTTCGTGATTTTTGGGTATCGTGTGTGATCACACGAATTTTTAAACAGAAAAACAAATAATGGTAGCTTATTTTATTGGAAATAATCGAATAAAAAATATTAAAACCTACCTATATAATACCCTTATTTCCTAAACCTAATTTCAACTTTCTTTGGTCGACAGAAAAATCCGCCGTTCTTTTTCTTTCTTCAACAAAAGAAAAATATCTTCTAAAATCCAAAATAAATCAAAGTAAAATCTACAAATCAAAATACTTATATAAATGGGTTCTCTATATGATTCTCTTCGATTTGGTATCGCATTTGAGCCATGCGATTCACGTTTGGGGGGATCGACATTTTCACTGTCGACGTATAGATTTCGGGTTTGTGGAGTTTCGAGGAATCGATGCAAGGTTTCGATGTTGATTTTGGGTTTGTGGAGAGATTTAGCTGCTGCGTGAGGAAATTTGAGGGATTCAGTTCAAGATGAGGTCGCTGGTTTTCATGGCAGTGCGGTAATGACCAGGTCGGCGGAAATCGAAGGGGAGTGCGAGCTGTTTAGTGGTGGTATGGGGGGGGAAGAGAATTCGACGAGGTGTCCGCCGACGATTTTGGCTTTGTGAACGGTGATGAAACAAGGGTTAACAGACGGAAGCAAATGGCGGAAATGGGCGTTTGTTGGAAGCAGGTTGCGATAGAAATTGTGAGGAGGAAGATAACTGTAGTTGGTGCGGGTATTTTCTAATGGGCCGGATGGTGTTGGTAAAGCCCGTGATTGAATTAAATCCAAGTTTTTATTTATTTAAAAAGTATATGAACTTTTAAAATATGTGACTTGCTCATACGGTTAGAATCTAACCAAACTGGATCCGTTAGGATCGTATGGACGACGGCTACACACTGGAACAGACTGGGAGTGGAATGGAGCTAGTTACAATTTATAACAAAATAAATTGTCCGTCTGAATCAAGCGATGGTTATCGTTATTAACGATGATCGTCCAATATGAGTAAATCTCACTGTTCTGATCAATTTATATTTTTATAACGTATTTTTAGAACTGATAGATGTTGGTTGAATTCTGTGTGTTGACTGTTTGATTGAACTGCTAAGTAATTGGTTGAAATTATAGATCTGGTTATATATATATATATATAAATTGATTTTGTTTAGCAGAATGTTTCATAGTGAAATGAAATTGATGTTAATTGTATTGTTTAACATCTGTGGATGCAGGGAAACAGGTTGGAGGAATCCAAATGGATTCCTCAACATTTATTTTATTGTTTTTCATATATGAAAATATATGATGTGATTTATAATCTGTTGTTGATGATGTGTGTTAGAATGATATTGATCATTGTTATTCGGTATTTTAAATACCGTAAGAAATACAGGAATGTTAAAAAGGAAAATTTCAATGTTATATTGATAAAGAAATATTCATAAAATCAAAGAATTTTATAAAAGAAAATGATTATAGAATCAAAGAATTTTATAAAAGAACATGATTATAAAATCAAAGGATTTTATAAGAGGAAATATTTGTAAACCATTTACATATAGAATAGAAAAGGAAATATTTGTAAACCATTTACAAATAGAATAGAAAAGGAAATATTTGTAAACGATTTACAAATAGAATTGAAAAGGAAATATTTGTAAAACATTTACAAATAGATTATAAATAGAAATATTTATTTAGAAAATAAATAGAATTATAAAGGAAATATTTATTTAGAAAATAAATAGATTGTAAAAGTAAATACTTGAAAAATGAATAGAATTGTATAAAAAGAGTATTTTACACTAGGAAGGTTCAGACTCGTGCTTCGCACACGAGTATAACAGAATATGAATTCAAAGTGAACATTTAAGAGAAATCTGTTTTAACAGATAAAGTAAGAAGATTAATTTATAAATAAGGTTTTATAAATTAAGTAAAATATTTATCATTGGATAAATAGAATATATAAGTCAGGACTTATATAGAGAAGTAAGAATCGATTTCAACATCGATATTTGAAACTGAATATGGATGAAGAGTAAATTGGATAGGGTTAATCAGTTAGAGTTAACCAGTTAGAGTTAATCAGTTAGAGTTAATCGATTAGAGTTAAATTGAACTAGAGTTATTCAAATAGAGTTAATTGAATTAGAGTTAGTCGAATATTAGTTATTCGAATAGAGTTAATTGAATTAGAGTTAGTCGGATTAGAGTTATTCGAATATAGTTTATTCGAAGAAGGAGTTTCAAATATCAGTTATTCGAAGGGAGTTGTCGAATATTAGTTATTCGAAAGGTGTTAATCGAATATAGTTTATTCAAATAGAGTTAAAGGAGTTAATCGAATATAGTTTATTCGAAAGGGGTTAATCGAATATAGTTTATTCGAAAAGAGTTAATTGATTAGAGTTAATCCAATAGGGTTAATCAAGTAGAGTTAATCCTATAGAGTTAATCAAATAGAGTTAATAAAATAGAGCCAACTGATAAGAGTAAATCGATTAGAGTTAATCGAGTAAAGTTAATTGAATTAGAGTTAGTCGGATTAGAGTTATTCGAATATAGTTTATTCGAAGGAAAGAGTTATCGAATAGAGATTTATTCGAAAGAGAGTTACGTAAGGAAGTTTGTTAAAGGTTTAAAAAGAGAACCTTGTCTGTTTCGAAGTTAGAAATGTTGTTCAGTTAAGGTCTGAGAGGTAGTTATACCCCAACTTGATTGACTTCGTCTTTAATTAAGGAATGGTTAAGGTTCGACAGTGAAGATTGGTTAAGTGAATTTAGTTAACGAGTATAATGGTTTGAGTTGGCATAGCGATGTTTGATTTAAACATCTGTTTAAATCCAATGTAGGAGTTTTGGAAATGTTTTCCAAATAAGAATCAGAAATGTTTTCTAATATAGAAAATAAGAAATGGAATTGTTTTCCAATGATTAATATCGTATATTTTCTAAATTTAGAAAATAAGGAATGTTGAAAATATGGAAACAGGAAATAAACAAATTATTGAACTAAAGAGATAAACGTTAAATGATGATTGATCGATAAAATTTCCATCTGGAAATAATATCGTTGTTTGCACACGTGTTTTCCTTTGATAGTTAACTCATCGACTATCGAAGTTTTTGACCATTTCCGTTGTCAATACGGAGAGACCGGGATCAGATTCATTATCTGAAAACCACTCTGTATGGGCATTAACGTTGCGAATCAAATATGATGAAGATAATTGAAGACGGAGTTATGCAAGGGCTGTCCTGTTTACAGAATAGTGCCTTCGGTTTGTCCAGTCCCAGGACGACCTGTATGGAAGAATGTCTGACAGAGTATATTTAATAGATCGCGTAAGTTGATCTCTTCAAACGTATTTACGATTGGTGGCGGAGGAATTCGTTTCTCTTAGCTGTATACCCATTGTATTTTTGGGGAAATCAATTTGTGATTTGGCGGGTATGACGATGTGACATTCAAGGTGAATAAATGTGTGATCTGTCAAAGATAAGCGTGGCCTCTAGCCTCACAACCGGGAAATGACCAAAATCGGCCAGGCAGCATGGCTAAGTGGTTGGCTGCCAATTAGGGTGTACTATCACCTACCTAGAGATATTCATTTCATTCTTTAATCTATTCGATGTTATCCCATTCGGGAAACGGTTGCTGATCCAACCGTTGGTAATATACATTCGGTACACTCAAGTGAAATGAGTGGTCGGTCATGTGTGGCCGGGTTGCAAGATGTTCTTGTTGAACCCAGGGTATTCCTCTCTAGAGGTACACTATCAGAAGGTGTTTCCATACCTTGTCATAGTTGGAAATCCATTACCCAATAAGTGTTCGCGGTTTTGATTGTATACTATATATGTGGAACGTGAGATGAAAGCATTATGCAAGATGATTATTATATTATGGTTGATAGACACTATTATAATATCAATGAGTTTTGATATAAAGATTATCGTTTCTTTCAAAATGATTTGAAAGTTAAATCAAATTGATTTGGATTCTCATAAGGGAAAAACCCGTTCCGTTATACGGCGTGGTCTTATGAGATATCGTTATTTTCCGAAACTGTTTTAAATTGTTTACTCACACCAGTCCCATGATTGACCAAGAGTTTGTTTTGTTTTGTTTTCCCTAAACTCTTGGGTGCCCAATTTTGTATGGGCAGTCAAGTAGTCAGGATTTTACAGATATACTTGGAGAGCATGGAGCAGGAGGCTTCAGGATTTTATTGCTATTGTTATTTCTGCTGTGTTGTAAGTGTTGTACTCTGATAATGTTACTGTATACATATACTGGTTTTATTTCAAAGTTATGTATCTATTATATATTGTTCGTTCCGCTGTGAGATTCGTGTTACTCTGATGTCGTAGGTTCTTCTTCTTCTATTCTAAGTTTCTATCTTATCTATTCTCACCCTCTGTTTTCTTTCTATTAGTTTTCTGGTTTCCAGTGTAATTGGGTTTGGATTTGTGTTAGTTGGTCAGCTCAAATTGTACCGGAATTTCGGGACACTACAGTGTCTAGGCTTGGGTTTGGAAAATATAGTTTCCAACTCTCCCTGGATATCCCTAACTGATCCGACGGATGGTATGGATAATTAAAATCTGATTTGAAATTATTTGAGATTAGAAATAAATTGGAATTTAATTTATTAAGAGAAAAATAAAAGTTGAATGTTAAAAACCAAAATAATTTGAAAGTCAATTTAAATGATTTATGTAAGTGTATAATGGTTTTCCAAGGTATTTTGAAGTATCGTAGAATTGCAATCAAAATAGTGTTTGTCGCAGAATGGCAATTCACGTATTTTAGTTACAAACTTTAAACGCTTATATCTTTTGCAATTTAAATTGGATTTCCATGAAACAAAATACGTTTGATTCCTTTTTACGAGGGCTTTCAAATAAGTGAAAGCAGATTTTAATTTCGGGTTATAATTTTCAAGTTATAAAGGGGTTTATTTGCTAGTTTTATATGATGCCTATAAGGTGTTTGATGATATGTCTCTTAGGAAATTAATGGTTTATATGTGTTTATATTGATGATATATGTTTGGTAATGATTCTTAAATAGATTCAAGGAGTAAAATTGACATCTTTATGGAAATTGGAAGTGAAACACCTTATGTTAATTCACAAAATTACACCTTTATGGATTTTTAGGTATATACATGCCTTAGTTGATTTGTGGTGGTATGTTTGAATTATTTGCAAGTGATTTGATGTGGTAAAGAAAATCAAATCCCTAAAGATTCGATCTTTAAGTAGAATGTGGGTAGTCACTCAAGTATGTGGGAAGCTATCAACCGATTAAGTGCTAGTTTATATCGATAATTGTTAGTGAGCTTATATGATTATATGTGGTTGATAATACAAGTTCACTGTTGTGACTGATTGATTGGTTGGATTGTGCTCGATCAGTTTATGAGCAAATAATTGCTTTTATATTTAGCATGGGGATGGGTAAATAATACTTGTATGCTAACACCTTGTGAAACACTTCACGATTTGACAATGAGGTGTTTAGCGATGCTTTTGGGTTCATTTCAATTTAATGAATGTTTTTGAAATGGGATTTTCATTAGTGAAAAGAAATGTTTTCCCGATTTTGGATAAGGAATGTTTTATAAAACCGAAAGGATTTCGAGGACTAAACCCGATGATTTTGAAATGATTTAGAAATATATTATGTGTTTGACATTTTTAGTTCATTACATAACCAATTAGTTACTCTTAATGATATGTCTACTTGGTGGCGGAGAATTTATTCTCTTGCTTAACACCCTTCTTTGAGACGTACGAGCTCAAAGGTTATATGATTAATAGTGACTGATCATATGTGTGAATTGCTGATGTAAAGCACTATAGTTTGAAAGTAATTGTGATTATTATGTTGTGAAATGGTTGTCCCCACTTCGGGATATAAAAATGATTTCTATGTGTTACCAATGATCGGGTAACGACGCTGGTGATGAAAAGTCGGGGATGTATATGGAAGGTATGGTTCGCTCTCGCGGTGGAGAGAGGACGTACCTGGATTATTATCGTGACGGTAAGGTGTACCTTGAGCCTGGTCATCAGGAGGATCTCTCGATCAGGTGGCATATATTTTAATATGCTTGTAGTAGATATTTGAGGTTTCCAAATATGTTTTGGTTTTAAATCCCGAAGTGAAAGCTAATTTGATATGAAAGCTATATATGTATTTCAAATGATTTGAAAATAAGAATTCGAGTATAAAGTCCAAAAGAATAATTTTTGTAAAGATAATGGGATTTGGAAAATCTAAATTTGGTGATTAAACCTAAATGGGTGTTTAAGAAACTGCATATTGTTGGTTACATTGTTAGCTTCATAAGTCTATTTTTGGCAGTTGGTGATGCACGTATCCTTTGGAGGAGGAAACCCGTTCCGCGACATGTGGCGTAGTCCTGAGATACCTTATTCAAAATAAGGCTAAGTATAAGAATAGTTAATGAAGATTTCTCACACCAATCACATGACTGACTCGTAGTTTATTTTTCCCTTGCAAACTGCGGGTGCCCACAATTTCAACACGGGCAGTCTGTTAGTTTGTTTTTCAATTTTCGAGATCGGGTTCAAGCTTGAAGACTTGGAGTTCCAGATAGAGCAGGAGTTTTATAGGAAGGCCGGACATACTCTATTATCGGTATATTATGTTAAGTCTTTATGGAGTAGTGGTATGTAAAATTAGATTTTGTATTCAAAAATGTTTCCGCTGCAGTAATATATTCTTATTATATTTTATTTGTTCCGCTGTGAGCTTTGTATTCCGCTCTGTTTGCTCTGATAAACCCTAATGAAACGTACTTTTGCTTACTTTGAATCGACGTGGGTTTCAGTTTTGGTCGGTTTGAAGTAGGTGGAAGTACGGGTCGTTACACTACTATTGGGCCTGGAAAAAGACTTAATTTCAAACAATCAACTAGTGCCACTAATGTACACTCGAGGATTTACTATATCTATAAAGGACAACTTCGTTAGGCCTACAATACAGATGCCCTGTATGACCTATCTCATATCAGTGTGATTATTTCTCCATGCAGCCACCCCCAACTAGTAAATCAACGAAAATGAATGGATTACTCCTAAATCAGATAAAATAGGAGAATTTAAAATAACATGAGATAGATAACACCTCTTTCACCAACCTTTACCCATTTTCATTACTCGATCCTTTTGATTAAAACCTTCCCTATGACACTCTCGGCATAGCACCCACATCAACTATTCCCTTTTTAAACCTGATAATATCTTTCCAAGTCCATATGATAATACTTCTTAAGTCATCTCATAGTCCTTAGCCTCTAAGGTTTCTTTATCCATATAGGCCCTACTTAATATTTGTCAAGTAGCAACTTTACCCCCTAACTCCGGTTTCCCAAATAATTCACAAATAATGGGATAACCGCGAATAAAAACTCCCATCTATAAAGATCTAAGGTCCTAATACGGAGTAAGCTTAGGTAGGTTATTCTATACATAACTCAATGAAGAAAAGAGAGAATATGACATGGAAAGGAGATAAACTTTAGGGGATTTTTGTAAAAAAAATTCAAAAATATTTTTTTTTTGTTGAAAGTCTATTTTTCTTTGAAAATATTTTACTTTAGAATAAATTTTTAAGATTCTTGTAACCTTAGATTCTGATAATAAATGTAACACCTTGCAACTCTTAGTATTCTCGATTAAAGTTATACTAATTAATATAGAGCATTATAGGCACAAAGAAACAAATCACGGAGACTAAGATTCACAAGGCATAAAATTAAAACAACCAATGCATTAATTTTTAAATAATTTGTTATTACGAAACAATACTTTACATAAGATAAGTTTAATATAAAACAGATGTCTCACATAATCATAGTTTAAATATGAGTATACAAATATACAATTTTCCTCTCAAGAAAAAATTCGGACTATGATAAATAAGCTATCACCAAATAAAAAGGAATTAAAAATTTCGACGTTAATCTTTCCAAGCTACTAGAACCAATCAAATCTTTGCCCTGTGAGCCTATTTGGGGAAAGAAAAAGGAAGGAAGGGAAACGAGTCAGACTTATAGCTTAGTGAGTATTGTAATTACTAGCATGACTGAGTAATGAAGGAAATAATAACTCAACAATAGTTCCAGTATTAGACAGGGTAAATGTTCATGTACAACTGCAAAAGGTGTACATACGAGATGAAGTACAAGAGAATATATTTGAACCATACGAGTATAGATTGTTTATCTAGTTCAACTGGTCTTGATTGTTTGCACTTTCCTAGCTACTGAACGTAATATACATGATTAGGATATTTTTTTATCACTACCCATCGATCGACAACCTTGCTACCATCAAACTAATATGGCAGTCGATGCCCCTTACACCAAATCAACCCCACTTAGATGTGAACTGGATCTTGTCGTTATCATTACTTCTCCATGGATCCACACTTCAGATGGACATCTATCTAGAACAAGGACTCATAATGCCTTGTTTACCATAAATCAATGCAAACACATGCTCGACCATCACCAATACGCACTTTTAGGGATCCTTTTTCTATTTTTCCATTTATCTACCATAATTTGGCAAGCATGTCATCTCTTAAACGCCACTGGTACAGGTCCTTAGTCAATTTATCTACCATAATTTGCAAACATGCCTCGTTTTGAGCGCCGTTAGTACATACTCCTCCTAATAATATCCTAGCTGCACCCCATCTCAGTCCCTATAACTGAGGGTTTATAGGTCGGTTACCTACCATAATTTAGCATTTGCTGCGGGTATTGACCTCCCTCTCTATGCATTAGAAAGTTATCTACCACAATTTAGCATCTGATGTTAGTACGAGCTATAACTATTTATTTATGAGTTGGTTATCTACCATTATTCAGCCTGTACCATTGGTACGGACTCCTATCGTCTATTTTATTGGTCACTTATTTTCCCCTATCAGCCTTATGCTGCAGGAACGGACCACAAATAGTATATGCTTATTAACATATGTGTCTTATTTTCCTAAATTTGCTGCTAGAACAAACCATAACAGTACATGCTCATTTATCTTGACCTCAGTTTTAAGTTCATGTTAATAATAAGCATTTTCATTATTTCTTTAAATTATAATCTTTTTGTTATAATTATATTTGCAATTAAGTCCAATATGTCAATTATGATTTCCATGTATGTCTGTATGAATTATCATAATATTACTTTGCAAATATGTTCAGTTTTATCTGATTACAACTCGTCTCATAATTTAATTGCAAATGTACTTTAGTTTTCCTATTTAAGTCAAATCCCCTTTTTGATTATAGTTCTATATTTTATGTTCATTATCTGTAAATTTAGCCTCAATCCATTAATCCACTTTTGTAGTATTGTACTCCATTTCTATTTTCCAAGCACGGAACATAAAAGGGTTAAATCAGTTGCATAAATAAGTTACTTATTTCAATCATTTATGTGTTAACATTTACAGTTTCATGCGCGTTTTGGGCATAAACTGTAAACAAAAACAGAAACTTTAAAGTAATTGAAAAACAATGCAAGGGAAAGAAGACTTAGAGAACATCTTGCAGGACTTAAATGAAATAAAACTATAAGTAAAAGACTGAAAATTGTAGAAATCACTTATAGAAAGAAACTTATAGAAAACTACAAATTTACAGAAAATAAACAAAACTGTAAAGAAAAACTAAAGAAACTCTACAACTATTAGAAATCATATTTTTAAATTATCAAAAATCTAAACAATTATAAACTCGCCATGGTCAAAAAGTTCCTCCGCGGTCCTGTTGATCCCGCTTCCAATATATGTGTATATAAATATTTATTATCATTAATCTTTTACTCTAAAAATTTTAGGTTAGGTCTGTCAATCCTAGTGGAGAAGAGATCATGTTATGAGGAATGAGATTGTGTTGAGTTTTATTTATAGGTTAGGCTTGACATCTTCATCCGTTGGATTTATGAATTAAATCTAGGATGGCCATGCCACATAACCAATACAAACTTGCCACATCAGTTTAGTTTAAAAAAAACACTAAGAATAAGCTACATCTTCTCCTTTATGCATAAGAGAACGTCTCGGTTCACTATCATTGTGCCTGGGCGCGAACTACGCCCAAACAACAGGGTGGGTCAACCCATCAAACGCTTGCGTCGACTCAAACCATATATATATATATATATATATATATATCTGTGACAATAGATCAGTGGAAAGGAGTACTCCTACCTGGTAATAGGTCAGGAGTTCGAGGCCTACCCTGAGCAACTATCCCCAAAGTAAATTATACCCGGTATAGTGGAGGTCCAAGGGGAACTGTGATAAGCTGTATAAGCTTGTGGTTGCAGACTGGGTAGCCCTATATCTTTTAAGATGAGAGGTTTTCTATAGTCTTCGGCGATCATTCATTTATATATATATATCCTGATTTTTTTGTGATATCTCTTTCATAAGAACTTAGATTTTGACAAGTTATGCTTGAAAATAACCCAAAAAATCATAACAGACACAATAGAGTAGGTGTCGTAGTCAAATTCATTCATTTGGAATAAAATACTTTTAACTATTTTATTAATTTTGGAATTGTACTAATAATTTGTCACTTTTATAACTTCTTTGTTTTAACATTATTTCTCGCAAAAAAACGTAAATGAACAAGAAAATTGCAACTGACTCAATGGTACAGTCATATTTCTTAGTTCTGATAATTTTACAACTTATTATTAATTAATTAATTACCATATCTTAAAAATCAGGTTGTCATAAATGACCCTAACTATCCATATGCTAGTGAAGTAATTTTGCTTTCTATAATGAAGTTTAATGATGTTAAAGCCTGCTAATATGATTGTTTTCCAAGCTTGATTTATAATATGTTTGGATTATTTAGCAAGTCACATTAAATACCCATCGATAAGCACAAAGGTAAACTGTTGACACGCATTTTAGTCAAAGCTGTCACACGTCAAGTACTCAACGCACTCAAGCATGAAGAACGTCGTCGGGAAACATGAAGCGATTTGATCGAAGTCGCGTCGTGAGCGTAAGAAGGTCCGAAGCACCTATCAGATGACATTTTTTGGGCTCGAGAACGTCTACTATAAGGCTTTGCACTATGACTCTTAGTCCGACCGTCAGTCGAGCCGTGCTCTGAGCTAAAGGCGAGCTATCAGCGGGTCCGGGTGTAGCGCCGGTGGGGGTCCGGGGACCCACAGTCCCATGGCGATCGACCTAAAACTTGAATTCCCTCGCTTCAGATCCACAGTCCTGGGGGTACGGGCCACCGCCTGATTCATCTAGTTTCCTCGAAATTGGAAGCTCAAGTCCCTTAACTTCGGGCCACCGAAAACTCGAATTCCCTCACTTCATGTTCAGGAACCTCGACTCCCTAAAGAGGTAAGATTTCGGATCCCCCGGTGCAAGCATGTCGGCTTCGCTTTCATTTTCCCGTATCCCCTGGAGGATACAAAAATTCATATCCCTCCTGGGGTACGAAAATTCATACCTCTTCGGTGGTATGAGATTTTGTACCCCTGGAGGGGTACAAAATTCGTATCCCTCAGGGGTACGAATTTTGTACCCTTGAGGGATACGAATTTCCTATTTTTTGAATCCAAATTTTTTGAAGTACGATTTTTATTAATTATCATAACCATAGACATTCAATGGATTGAAAAAAGTCAAGTTTTTGTTGAGTAGAGTTTGAAATATGATCAAAAAAAGTTCTGAAAAATGTCACGGTATTTGCAATTTGAAATCCATATAATGGGATTGTTTGAAATAGAGATTTTTGATCTTTTGAAAATGTGGAATAAATTTTGTAAATCATTTGACATATTCTAAAATTTATTCGAGTTTAATACATGATTTCACTGATAAAAATGACATTTTGATCAATTTAGTAAAACATTACTTTTTTGTTGTTGCATTTTTTCAATGACAAATTATGAGTTTAAACTTAAAAAACTATTTTCCAAAACCCTTATAAAAGTTTTCAAATGATGAAACACATGTTGTAATGATCATTTAAAAAATCTATAACTTATTCTAAAATGTTTTAATGTTGAATTTTGTTAAACATTATAATAAATAATTATTTTACCCTTAGCTCTAATACGGCGACGAGTGTGTCTAATTTTTTTTTTGTTCGTAAGATTCGATAGAATATTTAACTAAGGATATGTTCAGGAGGAATCAATGCACTGGCTCACTTGACTTTTACTGGACGAGGGATAAATAGAGTTGAAATGTTGGAGACGAGTAAGTATAAAAGGACAAATTTTCTTAAATTGAATGAATTGGATTACTTGGAGATGATCTTATTGTTTTTAATATCAAATTATTAGGAAGGAATCCTTGTAATTCATAAGAATTTAAAAGGTTTTCACATCACTATTCACGAACAGTAGAGGACGAACACAAAAATTGATACCACGTAGAACGAATGTGATTTTACAGATCTATCGTACAAAAAGTTGGACTTACCATCCAATATGACATAATAAACGAGGTTAAATGATCCCATTGCGTATATCTAGAAAATATTCGAAATATATACATCCTTAAAAGGTGTTTTATGAATAAATGAATCAAGAAATGAAGAACATATAATACTGCTAAAACAATATTTTGCGATGATTGATTTAAATAAATAGGGATCAAATTTAGGTTACTCCTATCCTAAAATAACTTTGAATAAGTTGATGTTTTGAAGGCAAGGATGGTGAATGAAAAATAATTATGGAGACTGACTGAAGGGTTGTTTTCACCGACCCTTAGTGGAGTTTTAGTATGTTATTATATCGAAAACAGTTTTACATTCAAATGTTTGATGCAAGTGCTACTCTCTATTAGATCATATGATCAAGTCAGAGTAGGACTTCAATTTATCAAATCCCAAGATGACTTGTATGGATGAATGTTTGGCGTTGCGCTTTTGATATACTTATATCGATATCCACGAATTTACATCTATTTGGTGATGTGGAAAGTAACTCTCTTGCACTATATACGCCCTTCCCTGAGACGTACAAGCTTAGAGGTAGTGCATTAGTGGAAATCAGTTGCATGTGTTGGACTTGGCAACGTGGTATTCCAAGTAAATTACGTGCTTGGTATAAGGTAATTGATGACCTTAAGCGTCATCACTAGGTAATTGTAGAAACAGGGCACATCGAGAAGTTATATGAATCGCGCTCATTAGGGTACGATCATTGCTTTTCTAGATTACACATTATAGGTTAAGTATGTGGCGTATGCAAACGGTGTCTCAAATAGGTTGGTTACTGTGACACTCATTTTTTTCGGCGATATTAAAAGATTATAATTTCAGGATTTAACTGTGAAACATCTACGAATGTGTTCGCTGTGCTTTTCTGGTCCGTTTGGTATATGGCTGACCAAAACAGAGCATGTATGTGTAAGGTTGATGATAAATTAAAATGCAAGTAAACTGTATACATAAATATATTTACAAATATGTACATAAGGGAATTCAGAATTGATTGAAAGATATAAAAAGTATGAAATCAATCAAAGAAAGAAATCAGACTGGAAACCAAAGTTCACCATTTAAAAAAATAAGAAAAATAAGAGGCAACGGCAGAAAAGCACCGCTGGACCCGATGGGGTCGACCCAGGCTTGGATGGGTTGACCTATTGGTCGACACATGGGTCGACCCATCAGAGAACGGTTTGACCAGAGAAGGGTCCAGCGAGCTTTTATGACGTATTTTGGCTGATTTGTACGCTTTGGATTTTCATAACTTAGAACCCGATGTACCTTGTTCTCCTGGTACCCCTATAAATATGTTAGCAGAGCCTAGTCTTATTCTGATACATTCTGAAATAATGCCCAAGCTCTGCCATTCTTCTTCCTCAAATATCTTCACAAAATAGGATAGCTAGTTCTAGGGAATTCTGATTTAGGAATTGGAGGAAAAGAATGCATATCTACAAATAGGAGTCCAGAATTCTAATTGAAGTAAGATATATTCTTAAATCTGGTTAATTTGGATTTCTCCTCTTTTTCTCTTTTCTGTTAGTCTAAGAATTGTGAATCTATGGTTGTTTATATTATAAATCCAGTAGGAAAGCCATGGAATGTTAGGTCTGGACCAAATTCATGATTTGGAAAGCAAATAAGGTGAGTGGAAGTAAGTTATACCTTTTTGTAATTGGTATGTTTATTGTTTGGGCTTCCCCGTTAAAATGTATTATAAGTCTATTGAATGATTAATCCGTACCTGCTATAACTTACTGTGATGTTTAATCTACTAAAATGACTAATCTCCTAAAATCTTAAACCTGCTGAAATCTTTTGAAATTAGTATTGTAATCCTGAAACCTATACTAAGAACATTTCTGTTGTACGAGGATTATTTCTATTAATCACCTGTTTGAATTGGAAATATATGTGAATACTGTAATTATGAAACCTACAATGAACCTGTGTATTTCGTAAACAGAATTATTATGGCAAAAAGATTAACAACAGAATTACAGTAATTAAGAAATTGGAAATAATGGCACGGAGACACGAGGTTAAGTTCAACTTGTGGTAGAAGCCTGCTCGGAACCGCCCGGCAAATCCAACATCCACAAGTGATCAACTTAATGTGAGGGGTCTGGTGCACTAACATACATGAACGAGGAATGATAATAACCTATTACGAATAAACCTAAATGGGAAAAGGGAAAGATAATAGGTAAGCTTGTCCTCGAGACAAGTGGAAATTATTACTTAGGTTATAATAAACGACATAGAAAATGAGATACCTTATGTAATCAGATAATTTGTACTTAATTTCAAATTAAGTAATCTGTAAATCTGGAAACCCGAAACCCGCTGCTTGTAATAAGTAGAGAAAAGTAGGGAAAACTTTTGAAATGCAATAAGTTGTACTTAATTATAAATTAAGTAATTAGTAAACTTGAGAATCTGAATCCTGCTGGTAAGAAGAACATGTTATCTGAAAACCTGAGAATCTGAAATCTACTGATAAGAATAACATGTTAAAGGCTTATTAATGAACTTAAATGGGGTAAGTTATATTACTGAAATTAATAAGAAAGAAGAACTTGGTAACCTGAATACGAAGTTAATATTATTTGAAATAACCAAGATAACTGGAAATCTAATGAGATAGAGCAAGCGTGTAATTAAATGTTTGGACATAGGGTTTAATAACACGTTAACCTGAGGCGCTTGGACCAGTCTGTACGCCCGGAAATGAAGAACCCAACGGGGTATATCATCGTGAGGTCATGTAACGCGAGGGGAGCGCACGTCCATCTGATTATTCTGCCTATTCTGCTTGATGTTCTGCTGATATTCCACTGGCTCGGAAGGACTAGAAGTGGAAGTAGCAGCTTCCTGGGTTATGGAGGGTACTCTTGGTAGCCCTCTGTGCGGTGGCAGCGTTTAGGCTATACTCGTAGAGGTTGGGTCTGCGCATTACTACCCGATGAGTATACCTTGATTGCCACAATAGTGGGAAGTTTAGAAGGCTGTAGGGTGGCTTAGGTGATTTGACGAATCTGGTGCCTTGTGACTAGGTGAGTTACAACTACCTCATCTTCTTACCTTAGGCGGGTATAACCATCATATTGATAGTAATCATCAGGTACCGGTCATCGACAATCAGCGTGATGCGGAAAGGCGGAGAGCTAAATCAAAAGACCATTGACCTTTTACTATCGAGGCTTTGGTTGCGGGACATGCCAATTTGGATGCAGATTGTTTGTTAGGGGCACATCACTAGCTCTTATATCTATTTGCCTTCCACTAGTTGAGGGAGGGGTCGGGTGGGTCCATAGCCACCTTGAAAATGTAGACCATAACATCTGTGTATACAGATATCTGAAAAGGATCTCAATCTGGTTTTGTGTATCAAATATAGCCCTTTTACGGAACTTGGTGCACAATAGATAATACATACATATACATGATTACCGTTTCCGGATGATGTATCATCGAGATTGAGGCATCAAGTACAATTAACGATACGTTTGTGAGAAACTCTAGATACATGCATGTCTGCTCCGGGTGGTGTATTGTAGACTATAGGGCATTACTCTATGGTGAAATCTGATTCGATCAAGTGGTTCAAAGGTAGCAGTCGATACACTTAGGTACCATGACGATGGTGGTTCTATGCAGAACATAGCGTTGTTATACAGAGATCCGTACATCATTCCGGCGTAGGATAAGGGACTGCGTATATTTTTGTGGCGTTAGGGCGGAGACTATTTGAGTGGGGTACCATGGGGTGTACCTTAATATTGGGGTTAGCTACATATATATTGTATTAGGTTAATCTACTGGGGAGTAGATGGGTACGACATGCGTGTAAGCCTTGTGAGCTGTTAACCCAAGTAACCTAATAAATAAGAAAATGTAACTGAACAGTATATGTAGGGTTATCCAAAATGTGCAGTTTAAGTCCAGTCACCAAAACTTGTGTTCTACTTCCCTACTCATTATACACTCGCAGGTTAGGTTTGTGGCAAAGACATGTTAGCTTTGGATACTGGTTAGGAAGTACTATTACCTTGGTAAGGCTATATTTGATTTTATTATATTTTATTCCATTTCGTTGTGAGATTTTTTTTCTATGCTCTGATATATTCTTTATCTCTGTCTTTTCTGCAGGATACTAGACAAGCCAACTCGAGTTCCGATAGATTGGAATTTTGAAAAAAATTCAGTTTGTCGAAATTCGATTTGTTACATCTGGATCACAGTCCAGGTTTAGGATTCCTGTATAGGTAGTGAGTGAACGTATTTGTAATTTTTTAAAATATAAATATGTTATATATATACCTAGATCCCTAGAGGAACCCACTAAATAGAAGGAGCAGAATATGGTGAGAATTGGGATATCTCTTTTGTATACTAAAAAAATGAAAATAGAAATCTGATACCCTTAGGTAATTTGGGTGGGAAGTGTACAATATGCTTTATATTAGGGAAAGAGGGATCCCGTATGTTAGTATTTCAAATTGGTGGGTCTGGGAGTAAAACCTTATGAATTTTAAAAGGTTAAAAAGAAAAAAAATGGATTAGGAATATATAGTTGAGAGAATTGGCCTTGTGGGAACATCTAGGAAAGGTCTGTTTCAGAGAAACCGTCGGAAATTCATAGACTATAATAATGGAAAACGATGACATAACATAATGGAAAGATACATAACCGGTAGACCGACCCTTTCCTCCTATTTTCTTGGGTTTAGTGGGGTGAGAAAATAATTTGAAAGGGGTCGGGTTGACCTAGGACGGTGAGTCGACCCATACACCGTGTCGACCCAGTGGCTACAGTGGGTTGACCACACGCCCAAACCACGAAAATAAAACAAAGACGAAGCCGAATGGCTTCGTCGTCACGTTCGCTACTCCCCTAAACCCACCCGAAAATCCATTTTCCCCCTTTCTTCCAAGGCCTCTAACACCTCAAATCTCCACCGTTTAATGCAAAATTGTTACCAAATTGAAGCCCTCTCTACTCTTTCTCCAGATCTACACCTGTTTCTTGAAGAATCGAAAGATATTCGCCATGCCACCATGACCTGTTTCTTTGGCCTCCTTATTTCCGCAGTTAACACCACAGGAGTTTGCTTAGTGTCAAAATCAAAGGGAAATAGTGGAGAACTACGCTAAGTCGATTGAATTCGATATATTGCTCGAAAGGCCTGTCAAGTTTGCAGACTCTTTGGCTGCACCTCTAGAGGCAATGTTCACTAATGTGGGTTTGGCTAATCTTCTGAACCCCAACACCGTGGAAAGCAAGGCATACCCAAGGTTAGTACGACTTGTTGAGGCAAATTTAGATAAGAGGAAAGAAATTGATTTGATAATTTTTGAGTTAGAAGTAAAGGGAACACGTATCTTGTTTAATGAACTACAGTTTGGCCATATGTTAGGTATACGGGGAGAGGGAATACCTTTTGTGGATATTGAGATAGCGGATTTGGCAGTATTGCGTAGGATATTTGTAGACGAGGATGTTAGGATATGGAATATGGCACATTTATGCCCATTATCTTGGGTAGCTGTTTGCATTTTGCAGTATAACCTAGCAGCCAAGACGGGAAGTTTCGATAGGATTTCCCGCATGATTAGGATAGCCTCATACTTAGTTTTTGCTGCGATCGAGGTGAATTGGGCACGTCTTATTTTAAAGTATTTTTCTTCCTCTCTTGGGAAGAGAACTTCTACCATCCCTTTTGGGCACTTGTGGATAGTAGTTTTTCGACGGTCGGGGGTTGTATTTGCACATGAGAGCCACATTACACACCCTCATTACTTGATAGATGCCACCATGTTGACGAGGAAGGGTATAGAGTTGCAGCAGATTTTGGTTATGGGCCCTCAGCCGATGGAGCACGATCAGGATGATGGTAGTGGCGACAATGAGGGCGAAGATTTAGGAGGAGACGTGGAGAAAGGACAGTTTGAGGATGTGGCTCCCGGAGACTTAGGGCAGCCGGGCCATGGAGAGAAGCCATTCATTCTGGTGGGATATTTTTCCATACCCAGAATAATACCAATCCAACCCATTTCATGAATAAAATGTTGTTCCTACAAAGCTTTATCCTATCAAAGTGTTCTACAAAAGAATCCACCGTTTGGACCGATGGTAGGATACCATCTCAGGGAGATATTTGAGCACCATTTTGATTCCCCTATAGAGCAGTAGAAATATTAGTACTTTCATCCGCCAGAGGGGTATGCGCATGAGAGTTCGGGGCCGCACTGGGAAGGCGCCGGGCTTTCCCAGTAAGCTGGATGGGATACATGGTCTTCGAGGGAGTCTTGGGACTTGAGGACGGAGGTTAAGACCATCTCCAAGAGACATAAACAGCTAGCGAGAGAGCACTAGGACATCTTGCTTGGACAACAGGAGATGGCGCGTACGTAGATCGAGGCTGCCCAACCACAGCGGTAGAGCCTACAATAGTTGTATGACACCCAGCAGCGTTTTGACTAGATGCAGATGCAGGATATGCATTTGTAAGTCAGAGACAGTTCTAGGCGCCAAGTGGAGCATCTAGGTAGAATGGAACTGATGTTGTAGTAGAACTGATGTTGTAGTAGAACCTATGTAGTATGTCTGACTTTTATCTACGGTAATGTATTGTTATGTTAAAAATATGTTTGTTAGTGAAGAAGTTTCTATTGAATCTACAATGCTGAAATTAAAATAAAGTTGCTTGGTAGGGTTTTGGATGCAAAAATTTGAAGAACTACGCTCTTGCTCTGTAAGAGTGGGAAAATTTGGATGAAAAAGTGTCTTGATTTTTCCAAAATAATGCATTCATGTAGAATTGGCAGTTTATTTACGATGTGCGCATCATGTTTTCAAAAGATTTTTGAAAATTTGCGTACATATAGGAGGTACCGCTTAGGCATACAAGTATTACTATGTTGTGTCACACTTTGTACATGAACACAGATGGTTGAAATATTGGATGAACACTTGTTGGTTGCTTAGTACGAGGAGCTACATTACTCCATTCTTATCAAATTTCGGGGACAAAATTTCCTAAGGTGGGGAGAATGTAACACCCCGTATTTTTCTTGCGATAATAAAAGATTATAATTTTAGGCTTTAAGCGCGAAACATCTACAAATGTGTTCACGATGCTTTTTTGGTTCATTTGGTATATGGCATGACCAAAACGGAGAATGTATGTGTAAGGTTGACAATAAATTAAAATGCAAGGAAATTGTATAAATAAATGTATTTACAAATATGTATATAAGGGAATTCAGAATTGACTAAAAGGTATAAAAAGTATGAAATCAATCAAATAAAGAAATCAGACTGGAAACCAAAATTTACCACTTAAAACAGGAGGCAATGGTAGAAAAGCACCGCTGGACCCGATGGGTCGACCCACGAGAGAACGGGTTGACTCACGGGTCAACCCAAGAAGGGTCCGGCGAGCTTTTGTGACGTACTTTAGCTGATTTGTACGCTTTGGATTTTCATAACTTAGAATCGATGGACCTTGTTCTCCTGGCACCTCTATAAATATGTTAGCAGTGCCTAGTCTTATTCTAATAAATTCTAAAATACTTCCCAGGATTTGTCATTCTTCTTCCTCAAAAATCTTCAGAAAACATGATAAATAGTTCTGGGGAGTTCTGATTTAGGAGTTGGAGGAAAAGAATGCACATCTACAAATATGAGTCCAGAATTCTAATCAAAGTAAGATATATTCTTGAATCTGGTTAATTTGGATTTCTCCTCCTTTTCCCTTTTCTGTTAGTCTAAGAATTGTGAATCCATGGTTGTTTATATTCTAAATCCAGTAGGAAAGCCATGGAATGTTAGGTCTGGACCAAATTCATGAATTAGAAAGCTAATAAGGTAAGTGGAAGTAAGTAATACCTTTTTGATAATGGTATATTTACTGTTTGGAGTTCCCCGTTGAAATTTATTATAAGTCTGCTGAATGATTAATCCGCTGAAATGATTAACCTGCCATAACTTGTTGTGATGTTTAATCTACTAAAATGACTAATCTGCTAAAATGTTAAACCTACTGAAATCTGTTAAAATTAATACTGTAATCCTAAAACCTGAACTAATAACATTCCTAATGTATGAACCTGTGTATTTCCTAAACAGAATTATTATGCCAAAAAGATTAACAACAGAACTAGAATAGTTAAGAATTTGGAAATATCGACACGGAGACACGAGGTTAAGTTCAACTTATGGTAGAAGCCTGCCTGGACCTCTCGGCAAATCCATCATCCATAGGTGGTCAACTTAATGTGAGGGGTCTGGTGCATTAACATACATGAACGAGGAATGCTAATAACCTATTATGAATAAACCTGAATGGGAAAAGGGAAAGAAAATAGGTAGGCTTGTCCTAGGGACAAGTGGAAATTATAACTTAGGTTATAATAAACGACAAAAAAATGAGATAACTTATGTAATGAGATAAGTTGTACTTAATTTCAAATTAATTAATCTATAAATCTAGAAACCCAAAACCTGCTATTTGTAATAAATAGAGAAAAGAAGGGAAAATTTTGAACTGCAATAAGTTGTACTTAATTATAAATTAAGTAATATGTAAACTGAGAATCTGAATCCCCCTGGTAAGAAGAACATGTTATCTGAAAAACAGAGAATCTGAAATCTACTGATAAGAATAACATGTTAAAGGCTTATTAATGAACTTAAATGGGGTAAGTTATATTACTGAAATTAATAAGCAAGAAGAACTTGGTAACCTGAATAAGAAGTTAATATTATTTGAAATAACCAAGTTAACTGGAAATCTAATGAGATAGAGCAAGCGCGTAATTAAAAGTTTGGACATAGGATCTAATAACACGTTAACCTGAGGCGCTTGGACCAGTACGTCTAGAAATAAAGAACCCAATAGGGTATATCACCATGGTGTCATAAGACACGTGGGGAGCGCACGTCCATATGATTATTCTGCTTGTTCTGGCTGATGTTCTACTAATACTCTGCTAGCTCCGAAGGACTGGAAGGGGAAGCACGCAGCTTACTAGGACGTGGAGGGTACTCCTGGTAGTCCTCTGTGCATTGGCAGCGTTTAGGCTATGCTCGCAGAGGTTGGGTCTGCACGTTACTACTCAGTGTATATACCTTGATTGCCACGATATTGGGCAATCTGAAGGTTGTAGGGTGGCTTAGGATATTCGACGAATCTGGTGCCTTGTGACTAGGCGGGTCATGACCACCTCATCTACTTGCCCTAGGCGGGTCTAACCATCTGATTGATGGTAATCGTCGGGTACCAGTCATCAACAGTTAGCGTGATGCGGAAAGGCGGAGAGCTAAACCAGAGACCATTGACTTTTTACTATCAAGGTTTGATTGCGGAACATGCCAATTTGGATGTAGATTGTTTGTTAGGGGCACATCACTCATTCTCATATCTTTTTTCCTTTCACTTGTTGAGGGAGGGGTCGGGTGGGACCTTGAAAATGTAGACCATAGCCTCTCTGTATACAGATGTCTAAAAAGGCACCCGACAGAGTTCAGTGTATCTATCATAGCCCATTTAAGGAAGTCGGTGCACATTAGATAATACGTGCGGATACATGCATACGGTTTCTGGATAGTGTATCATCGAGATTGAGGCATCAAGTACGATTAACGATACGTACGTGAGAAAGTCTAGATACATGCATGTCTGCTCCTAGGACATTACTCTATGGTGGAATCTGATTCAATCGAATGGTTCGAAAGTGGCAGTCCATACGCTTATGTAGCATGGCGATGGCGGTTCTATGCAGAGCGTAGCATTGTTACACATAGATTCGTACATTGTTCCGGCGTAGGATGAGGGACTGCGTATATTTCTGTGGCGTTATGGAAGAGACCGTGCGAGTGGGGTACCATGGGGTGTAATTAATATTGGGGGTCGCTACATATATACTTTATTAGGTTAATCTATTGGGGAGTAGATGGGTACGATGTGTGTGTAAGCCTTGAGATTTGTTAACCCAAGTAACCTAATAAATAAGAAAATGTAACTAAATGATATATGTAGGGTTATCCAAAATGTGTAGTTTAAATCCAGTCATCATAACTTGTGTTATGACCCCCTCCTCATAACACACTCGCAGGTTAGGTTTGTGGCAGAGATATGATAGCTTTGGATATTGGTTAGGCAGTATTATTACCTTGGTAAGGCTATATTTGATTCTATTATATTTTATTCCATTCCATTGTGAGATGTTTTTCTGAGCTCTGATATATTATTTATCTCTGTCTTTTCTACAGGATACAGACAAGCCAACTCGAGTTTCGATAGATTGGAATTTTGAAAAAAATCGACCTGTCGGAATTCGGGTTTTTACAGTTACGTACAAGGTGATGACATATTCTGTTCATGCACCTCCTTGGGTCTGTGTAGCTGGGCTGGTCTTGCCAGGTTGTTGGTGGCAACTCATCCTCTTTACATCCCTTTAAAGGTGTACTCACGAAAGATAGTCCTTTACCTTATCATTGTATGGAAATTTATATTCCTAAGGGATTGTAGTTTTATTTGTATGGATTAGCATACGCAGAATTTACGAATGGTTATAATTTCACACTTTTATTTGATTTATTTTAATCGTTTTTATCCTACAGGTAATTGAATATAGTTTTAGATAAATATGATTTAATTATCCTTTGTAAATTATTTGTATGATGATGATATATATATATATATATATATATATATATATATCCACTGTGCAAGATTTGGCTCTTTCTACTTTTTTCTATTTTCTTTCCTACCACAAACGATTTGCTTCTTTGTCACTAGGTTTTGCGATACATGAATACTGTTGATGTGTTATTGTCAATTTTTGAGGCTTTAAGAAGCATGCCATTTCATTTGATATCAAAGCTTAGGTTGAGCGAAAACCTAAAGGTGATTTGGATAAAAGACTCATCAAAGATAGCTTAGCAATACCTTAGGATGTGTAACTCATTGGAGATGAGAGTAATAACACGAGTGCGTATTTTTAAGTACAAATGATTTCTCTTTGAAAATTTGGTAAAGAAATAACTTTACTAGGATTTATTTTAGAATATCTTTGAAAATATAATTATTAAGTGATAATGGTCAAAACTATAAACAATAAACATCTTGTGATTAGAATTTCATAGTTTGACTATAAGATGTTTGCAATAACATTAAAAGGAAATACGCTATAATAGAGATAAACTATCTTTTGACGGATATGAATTTGAAATTGTTATCTGTTGGACAAATTGAAGATAAAAATTCATCTTTACAAGAAATATCATCATGAGTAAGATATGTATGTATGCATCATTTTATATAAATAATTTGGTAAATTCCAATGATTAAATGATATGAGTTACGATGATTTTGGACTAGTTGAAAATGTTGAAATTAAATTAGAACTTAATATCAAACTGTTTGTGAACATTTAAAGTTGAGTTGATGTGAAAATTGAATTAAGAAGATTGCAAGTGAAGAAAATTTGTTGAACTTATTAGATAAGAAATTGAACTTGATATTTGTACATACTCGTATGACATAATGAAGTACTATACAAGTATGAATATAAAATGCAAAATGTATATAAATGTGAAGAAAAAACACGTTATATGTATATAAAAAGATATTGGTATTAGAAAATACGATATTATAAATATGTAAGCTCTATGTTGATCACTTTATTTTATTATCATGTAGATTTGAGTTTGAAATTTTGAACACTAATTTGATAAAGGATTTATCGCTCGATTTTTAATGATAAATATTCATTATGGTTTATGATTGAATACCCAAGTTCGCTATCATAGTTTAGAGCTATGTAAGGAAAGAGAAGTTTTCCAATCGAAGGGCCTAGTTAGAATTTTAAACTTTCAGGAAGTAATAGTGAAGTATAATTATGCAAAATTTTAAACTTTCATATCATCAAAAGGATATCCATTTTACCACAGGAATAGATCATAAAATTATGTACAAAGAGCCTCACTGCAATAACTTAGAATATCATGACAACCATAACAATGGAAACATATAATAATATGTAAGAAATAATATGTTAGCCTCCTACTGATCATCGCTCTACAACATCGTCCTCATCAAGATCTACTACCTGCCACCTGCTACTCAGTCTGCCTATCCAAAACAAGGATGAACAACCCAAGGTAATAAGAGGGAATTATAAAACCTTGAGTCAGACAAGTCTTAATGAGCGATAAAACAACTATCTAACATCATCAATAAAGTATATGAGAAATAGGTAGATCAATCAACTAATCTACCAACTCAACAAAAGAGAAGAAACCCAATCCGTCTTCCCTACATCTGATAGTGATAGCCTTTACAAACAACCATAGAGAAAAACATAGCAGACCTAGCAACCAGTTATTTAACATAGACCATCCTAATCGATATCAACATCCCCTAAGTACAATCCCCGAAGGCCTAAACCAACAACGGACAAGCACCTCAGAGATGTCTACTTCAATGTCAAACAATCTATATAAGATGATACAAGCAAAGCAACAGACATCCATGACTCCGGCTATCACCGCCAATCCTGCCTTAAAACCATCATCAATCGTATGACATACTAAGTTACGCCATTCTGTCAAGGAATAATGGTAACCCCGGTTCTAGAAGAACTCGTACGCCATCATGACCCGTATCTCTAGGCCCATCATGACTGCCTAGGGTACTCGACTATTCAACCAGTGTTTTTAGGCGTCCCTATTATACCCCTGCTTTGAGTCCGCTAGAACCTACGACAACGATAATACCTTGGTGTGATGACCTCCCATAACTCCTACACTTAACAAGAGAAATAATGCTCTGAAAGACGTGCCAGGCAGCTATAGACGATCATCTAGGTAATATAAACACATGCAGAACCTGTTGTATAACTCACAGCGCAAGGATAAATATAATAGAACATATACAATAGGCAATAATAGTGAACATAATTGTACAGAATTTTAAACTTCCGTATCATCAAGGGACATCCATAACATCTTTGGATTACATCAACAAACTCTATACAAAATGCCTCATTACAACAATTAGAGAATACATAAATCATAACAGTAGAAACAAAAAGTATTAGATAGTAGAAAAACTAATACGCAAGCCTCCTACTCGTCATCGTTCTGCATCCTTGCCTCACTAAGTTTTGCTACCCGTAACCTGCTACTCAGTCTACCCATCCAAAACCGGATGAACAACCCAAGGTAATGCGAGGAAACATGAAACCTTGAGTCAGATAACAGTCTTAATGAGCGATAAAACAACTATCTAACATCATCAATAAAGTATATGGGAATAGGCATGTTAATCAACCGATCTACCAAAACTCCATGGAAGAACCCAAACCGTCTTCCCCACATCTGACAGTGATAGCCTTTACAACTAAGCATTCAAAAACAACTATACATCCATGGAAATCAGAAGAAACTAGATAATACAAAATTATAGCAACTAGTTATATCTCACGTAAACCATCCTAATCAAGATCAACATTCCTCAAGCACAAGCCCCGAAGGCCTAAATCAACAGCAGACAAGCACCCAAGAAACATTTCCCTCGACATTGGACAACTTACGTGAGACGGTACAAGCAAAACAGTCAACATCCATGACCCTGACTATCACTGCCTATCTTGCTTCAAATCCACCGTTAATCATATGATTGCCAACCTTGCCATATGTCAAGGGATAATGGTAGCCCCGATTCTAGCAAAAACTCCATACGCTTTTCATCAATACGTATCTAGGCCTTTCAATGATACCTAGGGTACTCGACCATTCAACGGTCTTTTATACGTCCCTATTGTACCCTTGCTTTGAGTTCGCTGGAACCAATGACAACTATAATCTCTCAGCCTTCAATATCTATGGTCATCCTCCCTGACGGCTATTCATAGCTCAAGCAACCTTCTCGAGCAACCATTATCTACGAACTAAACACCCTTAAGTCGTCTTCACATTCGTTGCATTACGATGAAAAACGAACACTTCAAGATGCTTCAAACATTCCTCCTTGAATTCGTGCCAAAGCTATAACCATCGTTGACTGAAAAACAAGATTTGTTTGATCGACATTTTTTAGGTCTTGAACACCTTAGATCCTAACTCTTTAGGTCCTGAATGACCAAGCTCACTAGATCTTAAACGACCTAATGCACTTGGTCTTTGAATGACCTAAGACCTAACACACTAGGTCATAAAACGACCTAAGACCTAACATATTAAGTCTTAAAACGACATAAGACCTAACACACTAGGTCTTAAAACGACCTATGACCTAACATACTAAGACTAAGAAAAACGACCCGACTCCAGATCCGACCAAAATAGCTCCAATCTTGACTAAATCATCACCAAACGACTACATCGATGCAAACAACTCATCCAAATCATCCAATTCCACAATCAACACTTTATGAAACCATCAACATCATCAAAATGACAATTATTCATCAATAATTATATAAGATTCACTAAATCATGATAAATGAATGAATAAACTAAAATATTGGATCTAACTTGCATGAACATATGGATTAACATAAGAATTACCGGTTTTAAGTTGCTAGATTAGATCCTATGATGATTCAAATGAAAATATAATTACCATGATGTAGATCTAGGTGAAAACAACTTATAACGATGAAAATATGAACGAACAACCCATATACTTGATCGAATCCGCGTGAGAGATGCTTATCACTCACCAATTCTTCGAATTAACTCGAAATCGCTAAATTCTCAATCTAGACAGTAAAGAATATGCTTCAAACCTCTTGGTTTGATGCGATCGCTCTTTACTTGACATACATCTAGCTTCAAACGATGTAGATCTTTGGTTCTCTTATGTAGATCTAAAATTTTAATGGTGGAAAGGTGCATTTGATTGAGCAAGGAGGATCTCGAGCTCAACCAAATGACAGAATGAAGAAAAGTAACCATCTCTCCATGCCTTTAAACCACTATTTATAGCCTCCCACCAGCCTACTAATGGGCCTCCTCAAATTAGCCTAGCAATGACTTTCAAACCTGAACTGAAACCATGAAACACTAAAATAACAATTCCTCCAAAACCGCTAAGCCAAATCTTTAATGTGACCACTCTACGGAATTGGCAACACCATTTCCTTTCCAATGAAAATTTCAACACCTGCTCCGATCCCAATCAAAAGTTATTCCCTGTACAAAACTACAGGGGAAAAATGGTTACAAATAAAATTGGTAAAAATTATGGACATGTCTCACATCCCCATAACCAACATATAAAAATATGAGAATGATCCAACCCTCAAGGAATTAAATAAAAATACTTTACGATCCTCCAATGCATAAAATGCGAGCTATTACATTCTTCCCCCCTTTATGATTTTCGTCTTCGAAATCCTAAGCAAACACAAGCAACCAAACCATTCTGCATGCCTATCATCCATGAGCAGCCAATTTACCATCCAAACTAGCATCCATTAAGCCATGCATTCATAGCCTTATCCTAGCATGCAGAATGATAACAACAATAGCAACAACAATAATAGTATAAGTTACAATGGGGTAAGAATGACACGACACTTATAAGTCATCCCAATGAAGAGTTATGGATGGGTCGCCTTGACTAGCTTAACTGTTTTCCTCTTAAGCTGTTTCATGTCATTCCCCACAACGCGGTTCGAAACTACGGTCTCGACTTCTGGGTCTTCGTACTGCTCCGGAGATACCACTACATTCGGATCATGCACACACTTCCAAAGAAATGACACATGGAAAGCATTATGCACACTCGACATCTTCTCGGGTAACTCCAACCTATGTGTAAGCTTTCCAATGCGCTCGATTATGAGAAATGATCCAACAAACCTTGGAGCTAACCTTCCTTTACTTCCGAACCGAACAACGTGCTTCAACGGTGAAATCTTCACGAAAACCATATCACCAACGTCGCATTCCAAATCTTTCCGATGCTTATCGGCGTAACTCTTATGACGATCTTGGGCTCCCTTCATTCGTTGTTGAACGATATCGAGACAATCTGATGTCTCTCTGATCATCTTTGGCCCAAGTATCAACTTATCTCCAATCTCTAAACAACATGATGGAGAATTACATGGTCTACCATACAATGCCTCGTATGGAGCCATCCCAATGCTCGCCCAGTAATTGTTATTATATGCAAACTCAACTAGGTGTAGATGGTCTTCCCACGATCCCCCAAAATCCAATACACAAGCTCTTAGGAGATCTTCCAAAACTCGGTTGACTCTCTCCGTCTGACCATCAGTCTGGGGATGATAAGCCGTACTCAAACATAACTCGGTTCCCAAGGCTTCTTGCAAACTCTTCCAAAATTCACTCGTGAACAATGGATCTCGATCACTGACTATGCTCTTCAGGATACAATGGAATCGAACTATCCATTTTATATATAGCTCAGCCAACTTCGATGTTGTCCTAGTCGATCTGACAGGAATGAACCATGCAATTTTGGTCAAGCGATCCACTATGACCCAAATGCCTTCATTTCCTGCCCTGGTTCTTGGTAATCCGTCGATATCTACTCCCACTTCCATGTAGGAACTTCTAATGGCTGAAGCAATCCACTTGGCTTCTTCTATTCAGCTTTCACCAATTGACAATTCATACATTTGGAATGAACTTTCCAATATCCCTTTTCATCCCTTCCCAGTAGTAAGATCGTTTAATGTCCTGATACATCTTATTACCAATATGATGAATCATCAACTTTGAGTGATGACATTCCCTCAGAACCTCATCTATCAATTCATCGACACAGGAACAGTCAGTCATCCATGCTTTCGAAGCCAACCTTCTCGGTCGAACTCTTTATCCTATGGTCCTAACTTTTGGATAAACTCGATAAGCTTTGCATCTCGCTTTTGGCTCTTGCCAATCCTTTTGATGAGAGTAGATCTTATCGATAAGCTTGCCAACATTTTAGGTTCCAACTCACACCGTGGTTTGAAATCAAATCCTGGCAAAAAATTGCTTCCAAACTTGTATGTCTTCGACTTAACCATCTGCAATTGTGTTACCTTTACCAAAAGTATAGGCTATACCAAAATCATATGATGCCAGAAACTCTAACTACCGCTGCTGCCGAAGATTCAAATCCTTTTGGAAGAAAAGATACTTCAACGAATTGTGATCTGTGAACAACTCGATTCGAACCCCAACAGGTAATTTCTCCACATCTTCAAAGCAAACACGATCCCTGCCAACTTCAAATCATGAGTTGGATAATTCCTCTCGTGTGGCTTCAGCTGTCGACTTGCATAGGCCACAACTCTATCTTTCTGCATTAGTACTGCTCCTAGTCCAGTACAACATGCATCGGCGTATACCACCATCTCTTTAATCCCACTTGGAATCGCCAAAACAAAAGCACTCGTCAGTCTCTCTTTCAGGATTCCGAAAGCTTGATCAAACTTTGCGTCCCATGTGAACACTGGGTTCTTCTTCGTCAATCCTGTAAATGGAGCTACTGTCTTGGCGAAATCCTTGATAAACCGTCAGTAATAACCTTCCAATCAAAGGAAACTTCTCGCATCCATCGCATTTTTAGGTCTATCCCAATCCTAGATTACTACCACTTTTGCAGGGTCAACCGCTATTCCATTTACAGAAACTACATGGACTAGGAACCTCACTTCGCTCTTCCAGAAGTGACACCTTGAAAACTTAACTTTCAGCTGATGCTTTCGCAAGATTTCCAAAACAACTCTTAAGTGCGTCTTACGTTCTTCCTTATTTCTAGATCCCAGAATATCATCCATGAACACAAGCACGAACTTGTTTAACTGATCTCTGGAAACCCTATTCATAAGATCCACAAAATATGCTGGCACGTTAGTCAACCCAAATGGCATCACCAACCATTCGAAGAAATTAGATGATGTCCTAAAAGCAATCATCGGCACACTATCCTTTGCCACCCTCAACTGGTGGAATCCCGTTTTCAAATCCATCTGAGAAAACACTTTGGCTTCGTGAAGCTAATCGAACAAGTCATTGATCCTTGGCAACGGATACTTATTCTTCTTGGTCACCTTGTTTAGCTCACGATAGTCCACACACAATCTCAAGGATCTATCGGTCTTGATTGCAAACACAACTTGTGCTCCCTATTCGGATACACTTCTCCGAATTAATCCTTTTCCAAGAAGGTCACAAACTTGCACCTCTAACTCTCGTTGTTCCTTAGGCACAATCCGCCTAAGAGGCATAACGATAGGTCTATCTCCCTCGACCAAATTGATTCTGAACTCAATCTCACAATGCGGCGACAAGCTTTTGACTTCTTCAAAGACATCGTCAAACTCATTAGCGATCAGCACAGATGACAAATCTTCATGTGGAATCACAAGCGAATATAAAAAGATCACGAAGACACCATATTCGGGTTTACATCAAATCAAAACCTTTCGCCCTTCCACGTCCCCGGCTCTCACGTCAAGCTTCTCTCAATTCACTCTTATTGCATACCTCTTGACCCAATCCATGCCCAAGATGATCCCAAACCCAATGAAGTTCAAAACAAAGCAATCACACACAAAAGAGCAACCATGACTCGATAACACAAGACCATGACAAAGCATACAATGGATGGATGAACCCCCAACTGGATTAGTCACAACCAAAGGCCTATCACAAATCTCGGGTTCCAAACCCGGGCGGCATAAAAGATCATTACAAATGAATGAATGTGATGCTCCAGTATCAAACAACACACAAACTGAAACACCTTTAACTAAAAGAGTATCTTGAACGACGACACCCTTTCCTATCTCATCTACAGTAGGAATTCTTAAAGAAGATGATATGTCCTCCAAAGCATAAGCCTTCACTATCTTCTTCCCATTCGCTAGCTCCGAACAATCCTTCTGATCATGCCCAGGTTTTCCACACTTGAAGCACTTCTTTTCAGCTTTTGGATTCTTCCATTCATTAGCGAAATGGCCCTTTTATTGGCATTTGTAGCAAACTACCTCACTTTTAGGTTTCTTCTTGCCATCCTTCCCTTTCTGCTGTTGCTGCTTCCTCTTCTTATTGTTATTACCACCCTGTTGTGGTTTCGAAGCTTCCTTGGTTGTAGCAGCAACATTTTCTACTTTAGGAAATAAACTTTCATGTCGAACCACTTTCTCCACTATCTTTTCATATGGATTGTCAAGATGATCCACTAATGGCTTCCCAATATAGGTATCCATACCCATAACAAACTCTTCATTCTTCTGATAAGGAGAGTCAATATACGAACGAGCATATTTGGATAAGGCCTCAAAATCAGAAACATACTCTATTACTGGTCGACTATTCTATTTTAGTTCTACAAACTTCTTGAACTGAACTGACTTTTGAGTAGTAGAGATATACTTGTCTCAAACTTGACTTGGAACTTATCCCATGTGATATTATCTTTCGGAGTCTCCAAAGTAACAAAGTTCCACAAATCCTCGGCTCTACCTTGCAATTGTCTCGATGCAAGCTTCCACTTTGTTGCATCATCTATACCCATGTCTCCAAAAATCCGTAGACAAGCATCCAACCACCTTTGAACATCTTCAGTCGGCTCTGGACCGTTGAACGGTTTTCCTCCGAGAGATGTGAAGTCCTTGCCATGCTTCACAAAATCCACAGCTCTAGGTACCTACACCTGAACCCCTACATCTACCGCGACTATATCTGGAGAGGGAGCTCTCCGCATGATCGCTGCCATTATGGTCTTGAACATAGATGGTAGTCTGGTACACCGCCATTTCCACTCTAGAAATAGTATCCTCCCTAGCAGTGTGTCTCGATGGTCGACGAATCATACTAAATCTGCAATATAGAATGTGTAACAACCCGGATTCCGACAGACCGATTTTTTTTTCAAAAATCCAATCCACGGAAACCCGAGTTGGTTTCTCTGGTATCCTGTAGAAAAAGACAGAGAAAAGAGATATGTCAGAGTTCGGAAAACACCTCACAGCGGAAGGAGTAAAATATAATATATTTAAAACATAGCTTTACCTTAATCACAATACTGCTAAATCAGTATCCCTAAAGCTATAAGTCTCTGTCTAAGTTCTGTGTGAATGAATTTAAACTACACTTCTTGAATAATCCTACATATACCGTTCAATTACACTTTCTTATTTATTAGGTTATACGTGTTATTTTCACTCAAAGCTTACACACACGTCACACCCATCTACCCCCTAGTAGATTAACCTAATGTAGTGTATATGTAGCTACCCCCAAACTGAGGTACACCCCGTGATACCTACTCGCACGGTCTCCCCCGTATCGCCACAGTAATATGCGTAGTCCATCATCCTATGCCATAGTAACGTACAATGCTACATCCGCATAGAACCATTATCACTGTGCTACGTAAGCGTACTGACTGCTATCCTTGAACTATTCGATCGAGTTTGGTTCCATCACCGAATAATGCCTCAAGTCTACGATACACCACCCAGAGCAGACATGGTTGTACCTAGACTTACCCACGTACGTATCACCAATCGTACTCGATGTTTCTACTGCACATAACCTCTACTTATGCACCCAAGTTCCGTGGCAGGGCTATACCAGAAAACACGGAACTCGGTCGGGAGCTTTTCTATATCTGTACGGGCCCGCCTCTAAGAGTGTCCAATATACAGATATCCCTCGGGTCTGGTTTTTCTATGGTGGCTATGGCCCCACCTCAGCCCCTCCCTCAACTAGTAAAGACCACACGAGCTAAGCGACCACCCCTAACAAGCAAACAATCTAAACATCCATGTGGGGTCTCCCCGCACCCGTCCCTTGATAGCAAAGGTTAACGATCTCTAGGGGTTAGCTCTTGTCTTTTCGCATTCCTTAGGCTGCTGGTAATAGGCGTCCGGCGATCTTGCTATCGTTTGGTCTTGACCCTCCACCTCCGCCTGAGGCAATCGCCGAACCACCCTTAATGCCACCGCGTACTTATGCAGTCAAGGCCCACCCACCTGGTAGTTCCGTGCAGACCCAACCTCTGTAATCCTAGCCTGAAGTTAAACCACTACAGAGGACTACCAGGAGCACCTTTAACGTCTCAGGAAGCTACGTGCTTCCCCTTCCAGTCCGTTGGAGCCGCCAAAATAGCGAACGTGCACTCTCCTCGTGCCTTATGACACCATCATGATCTACCTCATTGGGTTATTCATCCTACAACGTACGGACTGCTTCAAGCGCCTTAGTTTTATATGTTATTAGGCCCTAAGATTAACCATTTATTTCACGCTTGTGCCACCTTGTCAACTTTCTCATTTAACTTGGTTATTCACATTAGCTTCCTTTTTTTTCTTATTCACCAAGTTACCCTTGCTTATTAATTCAATTTATACTTAACCCACTTAAGTCCATTAATAAGCCCACAACATGTTATTTTCCAATCTCATAAATTATTCCCTTTTTGGGTTACAACAACATGTTATACTTAATTCATAGTTAAGTATGCCTTATTCCACATACATACTGATTAGGAGAATAACCCTCTACACCAGCCTCGAAGACCGAAATCAACATCAGACTGGCACCCAGAGAATTACTCAACCCAACCAACATATATGATTCTAATTTACTTCTTTTCCACTCATATAACTTATATCATTTTTTAAATTTCACATTTCTCCTTTCCAAACCACTTAATTTAAGTATATCTTTACATATAAGTTATCTCAACTTCCTTATCGTTTCCTATAACTTATCTTGTCCCATAAGTTATAATTTCCACCTATTATCCTTTCTTGCCTTATTCAAGTTTACTCATAATAGGTTATTTATCATTCCTTATTTCTTGTCATTAATTTTAGGTTAACTTATTTCATAGTATAAGTCGTCCCACCCTTCAAGTCTTGTATTACATCTTAAGTCATAACCTTCCCTTGTCCCTATGACAAGTTTGCCTATTATTTAATTTTACATCACCGCAACTCAAGTTTATAATAGGTAATTATCATTCCCTCATTACTGTGTCATTAATTTTAGATTTGACTTAACCCTTCCTTTTGCTTAACCCGTTACTTAAACTTTACCCAATTCAATTAATTTATGATACCGTTACGGGTCCCATTTGGTTAAGCATATCTAAATTCTGTTTCATATGTCACACGTGTCCCACTTAACCCCCTTTATTATAGTTTCCATATCTTACACATGTCTTACTACGGTTAAGTCTGCCTTAGTCATGTTTTACATCACATGTCTTACAACGGTTAAGTCCACATTAGTCATGCTTTACATGTCATTTATATCACCCACTTAACCCTCTAACCATACCTATGTCACCCACATGTCTTATTATGGTTAGTATTTCTTAATTTATTTATAATGCCATAACGATGTATGACCTCTCACATTAGACGTCCGTTCGTGGCTGTTGGATTTGCCGGCCAGTTCCGGACAGTCTTACACCACAAACGCGCCTAACCTCGTGTCATAAACCGTTACGCCTCTAGTTCTTACCGTTGACCTCTCACATTAGACGTCCGCTTGTGGTTGCTGGATTTGCCGGGCGGTTCCAGGCATTCTTACACCACAAACGCGTCTAACCTCGTGTCATAGGCATTCATTAACAATCGTCTTTCACCCAAACCCCAAATTCATGTCATATGTTCCAATTTTAGCTTAATTACATTTCATTTTTATGCCTATTTCCAATTTACCATTCACTACACCAATTACATAATAGTTAGCCAATTTTCATGTTACCCAAATTATCCAATTATAGCCAAATTCACTAATTCCAAGTTATTCATACCCAAACATGTCAACTTCCAATATCCAATTGTACCCAATTTCATATAATCAATATTTTCCCAATAAATATCCCAACATTCCCACGTTCATACATATAATCTAATTCACCCTCTAGGCTTACTTTTCAAGTCACAAATAAATTTCACCAATCCATGTTATCCAGTTACATGTTGTTAATATTGAATTATACCAATTCCATATCCAATAATTCCAATTAAATTTACACAATTTCATGTTAACATCATAAATCAAAATTCATAGTTGCGCACTATTCAACATAGATTATATTCCTCCACTGCATAAAATAGATTATGCCCAATATATGCAATAACAATTGTTATGCCACAAACCCCAAAATTTCAGATTATATTCCAATATCCCCATATTCCAATCGTGCGTATTGTATAATAAGATTTCGTCTAGGTTCAAGATAACCTAGATCCAAAAATAAAAAAGGGGAAAGGATAAAAAGGAGAGAACTCAAACGTAGGCATAAATAAAATGACAGATCTTATTAAATTAACATCATATTCATTATGGGGAATGGTAAACGATAGAAGCAACAATATACAACAAATATAGTTCAAATCCACTCACATTGACTGGATTAGAGAAATAAGTGATTTGTCGTTGATGTAGAACACTGATTCAATCTTCTTATTTGATTATTGGTGAAGAGCATGAATTGTTGATGAAGAACTTTGCTACTTGATTTGATTAAACTCCAAAGTTGATGAAGAACTTGCAAATTAATTTAGGGTTTTGAGGCGGCGGCCATGTTTGGTTAAGGTTTAGCGGCATGGAAGCGCCATAAGGAATTGTTTATGAATTAGGTTAGGTCTAGGCACTATTTCATAGGTGTAGAGAGTGTTTTAGAGCCATTAGATTGCCCTAGAAGCCATCCGGTCTGTCCATCACACCAAAAATCGTCACTGCCCAGATATGGAAAAATCAGGGGGGAGGTCGACACTAAGGTCGACCCTCAGGTCGACCTCCCTGGGTAGGTCGACCCCCAGGTCGACCTGCTTGGGTATTTTTCTGATTTTTTTGTTGAATCTTCCGCAAGCCATAACTCTTTCATACTCTTTCATACAGAGTCCGATTTTCAAAAACTTGGATCTATTCCAAGCAGAATTTCGAGATGAACGCAATGGTGATGTCCGTTTTACTTAATTCCTGATATTTAAATTAAGTATACTTATTTTATTATCTTCTCTGTTACGTACACTTCCATTGAATTAATCTTCCCTTCTCTTTCATGATAAGTAATTTTCATTGTACATCACCATTATTAACCCATCTATGCATATATATAGATTTTTAATTATATTAAAAATGTGGGGTGTTACAGAATGATTAGCCACTTACGAGAAAATATGCCACAGAGTTCAAGCGCTATTACTATATACACTAATATATATAGTATGCATCCATCAGAAATCTACAAGTATGTCTCTTATACATTTCTACGTCTTTGAACTTTGGCTAAAACCGATAACCAGAGCTCTAATACCAAATGTGACAACCGCCCATAGCTCCTGCACTTAACAAGAGGAATAATGCGCTGAAAGACATGCCAGGCAGCTATGGACAATTATCTAGGTAAGATAAACGCATGCGGAACCTGTCGTATAACTCACAACACAAGGATAAAATATAATAGAACATATACAACATGCAATAATAGTGAAGCATAATTGTACAGAATTTTAAACTTCCGTATCATCAAGGAATATCCATAACGTCTTTGGATTACATCAACAAACTCTGTACAAAAGGCCTCACTACAACACTCAGAGAATACATAAATCATAACAGCAGAAACAACAAGTACTAGATAGTAGAAAAGCTGATATGCAAGCCTCCTGCTCGTCATCGTTCTGCATCCTCACCTCACTAAGTTTTACTACCTGTAACCTGCTACTTAGTCACCCATCCAAAACCGGATGAACAACCCAAGGTAATAAGAGGAAACATGAAACCTTGAGTCAGACAATAGTCTTAATGAGTGATAAATTAGCGATCTAACATCATCAATAAAGTATATGAGAATAGGCAGGCTAATCATTCGATCTACCAAAAGTCCATGGAAGAACCCAAACCGGCTTCCCCACATCTGACAGCGATAGCCTTTACAACTAAGCATTCAGAAACAACAATACATCCATGGCAATCAGAAGAAACTAGATAATAGAAAATTATAGCAACTAGTTATATCTCACGTAAACCATCCTAATCGAGATCAACATTCCTCAAGCACAAGCCTCGAAGGCCTAAACCAACATCAGACAAGCACCCAAGAAACATTTCCCTCGACATCAGACAACTTACGTGAGATGGTACAAGCAAAACAACCAACATCCATGACCCTGACTATCACAGCCTATCCTACTTCGAAACCATCGTTAATCATATGACAACCAACCTTGCCATACGTTAAGAGCTAATAGTGACCCTGTTCTAGCAAAAACTTCATACACCTTTCATTGATATGTATCTAGGCCTTTCAACGATACCCAGGGTACTCGACAATTCAACCAGTCTTTTAGAGGTCCCTATTGTACCCTTGCTTTGAGTCCGCTGGAACAAATGATAATGATAATCTCTCATCCTTCAATACCTCTAGTCGTCCTCACTAACGGTTATTCATAGCTCAAACAACCTTCTCGAGCAACCATCATCCACGAACTCAACACCCTTGAGTTGTCTTCATATACATTGCATTACAACGATCAACGAACACTTCACGATCAGACATTCCTCCTTGAATTCGCGTCGATGCTATAACCATCGTTGACTCAAAAAAAGCTTTGTTTGGTCGACATACTTTAGGTCTTGAACTCCTTAGGTCTTGAATGACCTAGCTCACTAGGTCTTAAATGACCTAACACACTAGGTCTTAAAACGACCTAAGAAAAATGACCCGACTCCAGATATGACCAAAATAGCTCCAATTTTGACTAAATCATCACCAAACGACAATATCGATGCAAACAACTCATCCAAATCGTCCAATTCCACAATCAACACTTTATGAAACCATCAACATCATCAAAATGACTATTATTCATCAATAATCATATAAGATTCACTAATTCATTTTAAATGAATCAAAAAGCTAAAATAGTGGATCTAACTTGCATAAACATATGGATTAACATCAGAATTACCAGATTTAAGTTGCTATAATAGATCATATGGTTATTAAATTGAAAATATACTTATCATGATGTGGATTTAGGTGAAAACAACTTAAAATGATGAAAATATGAACTAACAACCCATAAACTTGATCGAATCCATGTGAGAGATGCTTATCACTCAATAATTCTTCGAATTAACTCGAAATCGCTAAATTCTCAATTCGGACAGCAAAGAATATGCTACAAACCTCTTGATTTGATGTGATCACTTTTCACTTGACGTAGATCTAGCTTCAAACGATGTAGATCTTCGATTCTCTTATGTAGATCTAGAATTTTAATAGTGGAAAGGTGTATTTGATCAAGCAAGGAGGATCACGAGCTCAACCAAATGAGAGAATGAAGAAAATTTTAACGGCTCGGGGGATTCGATGCCCGAATTCTAACAATAATACACAAACTCGTGTTACTTGCCAGAACTCAAGTATTGAAAACCCCAGAAGTTAATGAAAGAAAATAGAGGGTGAGATAAGAAAGAAAGAAATATTAGAACTGAAGAAGGAGAACACAACAAAATCAAAGTCTCACATTGCAGCAGAATAAAATATAATATAGAAATAAAACTTTATTGAGAGCTTTAAAATAAAACTTACAATATCAGAGTACATTAACACATATAGACAGTTATAATACTCTGTCATCAAAAACAACACATAACGGAATAAATACTAGATATCATATGTCTGAACTCTTCCAGCACGTCTTCTGAATTCACAGCGTCCAAAACCTGAACCTGAAAAACCCAATCTAACTCGAGCATTTACAAAACCTAGATCAGTCTGGTGAACCAGAGTGAGAAAATCGCCAAGTTTAAAAATATCACCCAACTTGATTTTAAAGTCAAACCATTTCTTTTAGAAATCATATCTTATTTTGATATTATGATAGTGTCTAAACACAAATAAATATCAATCTAGCGGAACGCTTTCATCTCACGTTCCACATATACAGTATATAATTAAGATCGCGGTCTCTTATTGGAGATTGAATTTTCAACCATGACAAGGTATGGAATCACCTTCCGATAGTGTATCTCTAGAGGCGAATACACTGGGTTCAACAAGAACATCTTGTAACCTGACTACACATGACCGACCAAACATTTCACTTAAGTGTATCGAATGTATATCACCAATGGTTGGGTGCGACCCACCATTTCCCGATAAGGGACAACATCAAAATAGATTAAAGAATGAAATGAAATTTCTCTAGATAGGTGATTATTCATCGTACTTGGGAGCTACCCACTTAGCTATGATACCAGCCCGATTTTTGTCATTTCTCAGTTGAAGAAGCTTGAGGTTTAACACTACCTTTATAACATCACCATTCACTTTGAATGCCACATTGTCAGATCCATTAAATCATTAATTGACGATGCCAAAAATATTTAGGGTGTTAGCTAAGAGAAAGCATGTACTCCGACAAAATAAATAAATCAAAAGTTCGATTCTATCTGAGCGGCTCATTTTCAAATGATATCCACACTGCTCACAAATATTCATTTTTGATCTATTTTTTTTAATAATTTAATCCATAACAATTTTCGCACTGATACATTTGTAGAAATCAACGTATGTGACTCTTAAGAAATACTCTGTCAGACATTCGTCCATACCATTCATCCAGGAACAGGATGAACCGAAGGTACCCTCCTACCACATACTAGGTTTCACCCTATAGATCAGTAGCGAGTAGTCCTTGCAATCCATAGATTTCAAAAATGACAGTACCCCAATATATCTCTGGGTTGAATCAAAGATTTTAAGTGGTTCTTCCATTTTATGAAGATCTACAGCCTTCAAATTCTCAATCTCGATCGGCATCTAATATCTTCCACATTTTCGTATTAGCTGGTCGGAATGGTATTCAAATATAAATTCAATCCCGGTCTTTCCGTGCCAACCATCGTATTGGCCAGTTATAATAGTCGGTTATTTAACTACCAAATAAACAACCATTCAATCATAAAAATAATTTACTAGTTCGGTAATCAGCATCACTTGGCTTCTTTATTTAAAAATATTGATTTCATAAATCTCAAAATCTTTTAATAATTCTAATATAGCTTTTCACTTCTTATTTTAATATAAGTATAACCTCGAGCAATTTACTCTTAACACTTAACAATATCTAATTTCTCCATTAATTATTATTTTCACCACATTATTCATTATCTAAAACTGGAAAACTTGTTTAACTTATTATTCGTAAAATAATCATTTCGAAAATATATTTTGTTCTCTTTGCTTAAAAACAATAATCGTCACTTATTTATTTAGAATAAACTTATTCTAAAACTTATCTCCTTACTTCGAAAATATCAATATATTTTCACCAATCTCCTTTTATTTCCTTTACATTGGAAATATTATTTTATATTCTCAAAGCTTTTTCTTTCTGTTACTTTGGAAATCCCATTATATATACTTCAACCTTCTATTCCCCTTTTACCTAGTAAATATCTTTTTATCTCTAATCCATGTATTTGTGTACTATAACCCTCATTAGTTCCTGACCATAAATTGGTAAGAGAATAATTTCCTTAGTATCAACCCCGAAGACCGAAATCAACATCAGATTTACACTTTGAAAATCACTCAACTCAACCAATCTCCAGTTAGGTTCCAACTCTTTAAATTCCTATCTTAACTCCTCATCAACCCATTTTATTTCACTTATAATCCATACGACCATTTTCCACTTTGAAATCTCAGTTCAATTCTATTTGTTCCACTTAGTCTCGTTATTAAGTATTGCTCAATTAAAAATCGTTATTTTAACTCCACATCTCTTTTATAATCTTATTTAACAGTTTTAATATAAATCCTTTTTATATCTCAATTTCTATTTACTTAATCCAAATGTTACGTAAACATTTCATTTAAGCTATCGTTTCCGCTTAAATCTCTTTATAACTTCATTCCCAAAAACTCAAGTTTTAAATATATACCCGATTATAAACTCTTTCACATTTTAACTATATTTCATTATATTCTCAATTACTTAAATCATTTTCCCTTTCATAAAAGTAATATCTAATTTTAAATAATAATTTATTTAACACTAACTATTGTAAAATTAGTTAACTGCTTTATTAACTAAAATAAATAATAAATTTCGGTTTTGAAGTCTTATTAAAATTAAACAACTATTCGTTAAACTATTCCACTTGATTAATTAAAAGTAAATTAACCAATTCAAAAAAATATTTGAATTAGTCAAACACAACCCATCTCGTTAATCAATTTCAATTAATACTTCCTTTAAATTAATTAGTAATATAATTAATTTAAATATCCCCATTAAATTGTTTCTTAGAACAATCAGTTCCACACTTTAATCGTTACCTTAATTTATGCTGATCTGTTTATAGTTCTTATTAACATAAGAAGTTGTTTTATAAAATCACTTAACAATTACTTATAAATTTAAATAATAAATAATTATTTCCTGTTTAATATACTTCCATTTAAAAATAATAGATATAAAAATCTATCTTCAGTTATAAAATAAAATTTATAACTTCATTTCTATCGATTCACCGACGGTAAATCCATATTTATAATATGATTGATTTTTAAGACATCTGATGCTAATTACCCAACCAATACTGCCCATTGGTTAAAAAAACAACTGTTGAATTTCGGTTCAACAGTCAACAACCAAATCAATTGTCCATTCCATATTGGTGAAACAGTCCATATAATTGTAATATGAAAATAACAATAGATTTGAGAAACCCATTTGGAACCCTCCAACCTGTTTTCCCTGCATCCAAGTACGTTATCTCAAAAAATATTATTCAACATATGTAATATTCTGTAATAAATAAATAACAGTAATCCAAACATTTCATATTTAAATATAATACGTTTATATTATTATAAATGTAACCAATAAGGTAAGTTACCTTATTTGGAAATAAATCGCTAAAATAGCGATTTGACCTCGTTTGAAATAAATGAACGTTTAATTCAACCAATTCATTCGATATATAAATATTATTCAGCACACATCAAACAATTATCAACCATAGTACACAAAACAATCCCGACTTACATAAAATATAAGTGGGTAAAAACTGAGTGAGTTAAACTCACTTTGTCCCATTCGTAGAACGGTTCGGTTATAGTTAAATTTAACAATTGTTTAATTTAACAGTTAATTTCAGTCCTCTCCTGCACTGTCCAGATCAGTTCCAAGATGTTTCGTTCTCCAATACGGTTCTAGCATCTCTGGTTCCGTTCCATTCTGATAATAATTGCACAAGATATAATCATTTTAAATATGCAATTTAAATTAATTAACTAAATCCTTAATCTAAGTTTTAATAAATTAATTACTTACGAAAATGCGCCACTTTACTTTGGATTAAACTGAGACTGCCCTTCCAATTGTTTGCAAAACAACCCGCTCTTCTTATGTTTGTTCAACTTGTAACCCATCCCATTCACTTCATCAACTACACTGCAGTGCCTACTTTAGTCCGTTGTCCGGTGAGCGGAGACGACCTACACTGGCCTCCGTTTCAGTTCTAAATAAACGCTCTATTTAAATGTAGTCATCACGTCCTTCATTGGTTTCATCTACCCAATCCCTTATCACATTACCACAATATTCTTCAACCACAAAAAAACAAAGAATCTGTATTTCTACAAACTGGCCATGCACTAATTTATTTTTTCCCATTTCACAGACGAGCCCATTTGGTTCTTCTTGCTATCTGAAAACCGAACCCGACATATATACTTGCTGCTCTTCATGAACTCATTCACCATGTCTTTGTATACTCCATCTTTGTTCCAAAACAATCCCATGCACTCACGTTTTAACCCATATGTTTTCTTCTAGGTTACTACTTTCATGCATTCTTACTTTAACCCAAGTGTCTTCGATCCCAGTAAAATGAAACGTAAACAACCTGCCACCTTTGTTTTGATTCTTCCTTGTTTTTAAAATGCCCAAACATCAACCTGCATTTCGATTTCCAGTGAATCTACTTCACAACGTTTAAAACCAGTTATGCTGGATCCAAACTCGCCTTACTTCACATTGATTCCACCTGTCTTCAACTGTAGCTCCACTTTTCTTGCATTTGAATTTCTTCACTGTTCCTACTTCCCTTATTGGAAACAAAGGCTGCTGCTTTAAACCATTTCTCACGCACGTCAGGGAAGTTCCATCCCTGTACCTCCATTTATGCACCGATCATCGATCTACAACTTCCAGATTTACCCGTCTACGTCTTGCCAAATTCCCCCTTGAATACCATCAAACTCGATCTCCTCCACGGTTGGTAAGAACTCATGAATAACAACACCTTCAAAGTGAGTTTCTGGCTACCAAAAAGGACACCAACCGATCATCACCGGCCAGTTTATAGAGCTCAAAGAGCTGAGCGACTTTAGTTTCTGGAAATACACAAGGAATTGGAAGATTTATGGAGGAGAAATTAACTTGATTTCATCCATTTAATTTGTTAGAGAGGGAGGCATGTTTTTCTGTCTCTGTTGACCACGCAGAATGCTTTGAATTTTTTTTATGTTAAAACGTTGGCTGATGGGTTTATATAGGGAACAATTTATATTATTCTGTTAAACAGAAACTTAGTGGCGAAGTAACGTCTTAAAATTGTCATATACAATCTCTGTTTTTGACGAAAATTGTAGTCTTAGCATAGAATATTCCGGACACGATGAGACAGGTTTCTTCGAATCCCAAGGTCATTTGTAAAAAGTCCTTTATAAATCACAAGCGAAAAACAGGCATTTAAATTTTCCATGATCACAAAATAAATCCAAATAACTTGAAATTTGACTCACTACAAGACCTCATCATTACGGATTTACTAAAATTAGTTCCGCTGAAAGCGGAGTTCGTTTAATAATCTGTTATTCAAATTTACGCATAAAACAACGCTATATTGGACACCTGAAATATCCAGTCTTCAAAAATAACAAATAATATATCTATTCTGACTCTAAAAGTCAATACAAATTCAACCGAATTCGTTTTGTAACTAAATTTGATTGTTATCTCGAGTTATGGTAAAAAAACCTTTTTTAATCAAATTATATTAATAAATTAATCGTTATAATTTATAAATAATTCCATAGCAACTATTTGGAAATTTGAATTGGACATAACTAACAAACTATAACATGACATCTCCAATTTTCTCTTTTAACAGAAAATTATAATCAAATCAACCCGAGCAATTCTTGTTTCACTGAATTTCGACTTATATCAGATTCTGTATATTCAATTGAAGTTCAAATCGTAAATTACGAACTACCGCGACGTTTCGAGTTTGTTTTATTATTTAAATATAAATTATACATTTAAACTTTGTTTGATAACGAATTATATATTTTAAATCCATTTAGAATTCCAAATCAATATTTAAAATAATAAAATATATTAAATATCTGACTACCAAAAATACGGGATGCAACATTCCTTCCTCCTTAAAAGAATTTTGTCTACGAAATTACTGGGGTAGAAGAAACGTTACAACCCATTAACTTTTCAAACTCCAATTTATTTCAAATCGAAAACCAATTCATTATTGCCAATAAAACTTTTCGAAAATATTGAAAATTTTCTAACATTTTAAATTCCTGGAGAAATTCGGCAGAGTCTCCCTTGTACGGAGTGACTTCGGCGATATTGCAGGATCAACAAATATATATACATCGACCTACCCGGTCGGAAAACAAAGTTCAAAATCCAAAAATTATATTTTCGTGTAAACATACCTAATGCGAGCTCTATTGAGCATACTTTCTCAATTCATTGCGATGTACTCAACCAAAATCAACCTCAAAGCCTTCTAGCCCTATACTTAGCTCCATTCAACAAGTAAATAACCAATACATGAAATTCAACGAGTAAACAACACAAAATCCCAAAATTTTAAATAGGTAGCATCATTCATTTTCAAATCCAAGATTGAGTCGTTTATTTTAATTCATATGTGATTCCATTCTAGTTATCATTTTGGAATTCATTTAGCTTTCAATTTGTTTAACTTCTTGTTAAACCATTTATGAATTCTATATTTGATTAATCTAACTAACAACCAACAAAAAATGTACATCCAATATAACCAATCGTTCAACTTTGATTACCTTTAATTAATACAATATTAACATTTTCTTGGATTTTACAGACAATAATTATCAATCGATTAATATTCCATTGATTTCCATTTCATTATTATTAATTCAATTCCAAATTCATCTTATTTAATTCCCAGATTCATTCTTAAGTTAACCAAGTTAAGTTTCAACTTCACATTCAATTAATTAATTTATTACAAAATTAGTTTACTTCCATTTCAAATTCCAAATTCTGATTTTCATTCCAAATATCATCCAATTCTACTTCAATTATTATTTAACCTATCTTTAAGTTAAATTCTGAGCCAATTTAATTCCAAATTAAAATTCTCCTTCACAAATCCGACATGTGAAATCTCACCGGGTCATATTAAACCATTCAAATTTTTAGTCCAATTTGAATAAATCCATTCAAATAAACCAAACAAACCAATATCTAAATAACTTGATAAAATTATTTCTTTTCTATACAAATATATATTTCGGGTAAAATTATTTCATTTACCCTCTTTCCAAAACAATATCGTGTCAGTTGCTAGTTCAAAATCGAACCGATCAAATAACATAATATGAAACATTTTTATATAAAATTTACAAATGCGCTCTCGTATATATACACTCCAGCTCAATGTAGTGTATTACTAACCCCACCTCTATCGAGTTATTCCATAGAGCCAAGGTTATTACTAAACTTGGCTCTGATACCACTGTAAAGGCCAGGGGGATTCGACGGCCGAATTCTAACAATAATACACAAAATAGTATTACTAGCCAGAACTCAATTATTGAAAACACCAGAAAGTTAATGAAAGAAAATAAAGGGTGAGATAAGAAATAAATAAATATTAGAATTGAAGAAGAACAACACAACAACATCAGAGTCTCACATCGCAGCGGAATAAAATATAATATGGAAATAAAACTTTATTGAGAGCTTTAAAATAAAACTTACAATCATCGGAGTACACCAACACATATGGACAATTACAATACTCTGTCCTCATATACAACACACAATGGAATAAATACTAGATATTATACGTCTGAACTCCTCTAGCGCATCTTCTAAATTCACATCGTCCAAAACCTAAACCTGAAAAACCCGGTCTAACCCGAGCATTTACAAAACTCGGATCAGTCTGGTGAACCAGAGTGAGAAAATCGCTAAGTTTAAAAACATCACCCAACTTAATTTTAAAGTCAAACCATTTCTTTTTTAAATCATATCTTATTCTGATATTATAATAGTTTCCAAACATAAATAAATATCAATCTAGCAAAACGCTTTCATCTCACGTTCCACATATATAGTATATATTTAAAACCGCGGTCTTTTATTGGAGATTGAATTTCCAACTATGATAAGGTATGGAACCACCTTCCGATAGTGTATCTCTAGTGGCAAATACACTAGGTTCAACAAGAACATCTTGCAACCTGACTACACATGACCGACCACTCATTTCGCTTGAGTGGGTCGAATGTATACCACCAATGGTTGGGTGCGACCCACCGTTTCCCAATAAGGGACAACATCGAAATAGATTAAAGTGAATGAAATTTCTCTAGATAGGTGATTATTCACCCTTTTTGGGAGCTACCCACTTAGCCATGCTACCTACCCGATTTTTGTCATTTCCAAGTTGAAGAGGCTAGAGGTTTAACACTACCTTTAAAACATCACCATTCACTTTGAATGCCACATTGTCAGATCCATCAAATCACCAGTTGACGACCCCAAAAATATTTAGGATGTTAGCTAGGAGAAGGTGTCTTCTCTGCCACCAAGAGAAATACATTTGCAGAAATCAACGTACGTGAATCTTAAGAAATACTCTGTCAGACACTCGTCCATACCAGTCATCTAGGAACAGGATGAACTGAAGGTAGCCTCGTACCACACCTTGGTTTTACTCTATAGATTAGTAGTGAGTAGTCCTTGCAATCCGTAGATTTCAACATGACAGAACCCTAGTATATCTCCGGGTTGAATAAGAGATTTTAAGCGGTTCTTCCATTTTATGAAGATCTATAGCCTTCAAATGATCCATCTCGATCGGCATCTGATATCTTCTACATTTTCGTTTTAGCTAGTCGGAATGGTATTCAAATATAAATTGAATCTCGGACTTTCTGTACTCAACCAATCTCCAGTTAGGTCCCAATTCTTTAAATTCCTATCTTAACTCCTCATCAACCCATTTTATTTCACTAATAATCCATTTGACAATTTTCCACTTTGAAATCTCATTTCAATTCTATTTGTTCCACTTAGTCTCGTTATTAAGTATTGCTCAATTAAAAATCGTTATTTTAACTCCACGTCTCTTTTATAATCTTATTTAACAGTTTTAATATAAATCCTTTTTATATCTCGATTTCTATTTACTTAATCCAAATGTTACGCAAACATTTCATTTAAGCTATCATTTCCGCTTAAATCTCTTTATAACTTCATTCCCAAAAACTCAAGTTTTAAATATATACCCGATTATAAACTCTTTCACGTTTTAACTATATTTCATTATATTCTCAATTACTTAGATCATTTTCCCTTTCATAAAAGTAATATCTAATTTTAAATAATAATTTATTTCACACTAGCTATTGTAAAATTAGTTAACTTCTTTATTAACTAAAATAAATAATAAATTTCCGTTTTGAAGTCTTATTAAAATTAAACAACTATTCGTTAAACTATTCCACTTGATTAATTAAAAGTAAATTAACCAATTCAAAAAAATATTTGAATTAGTCAAACACAACCCATCTTGTTAATCAATTTCAATTAATACTTCCTTTAAATTAGTTAATAATATAATTAATTTAAATATCCCCATTAAATTGTTTCTTAGAATAATCAGTTCCACACTTTAATCGTTACCTTAATTTATGCTGATCTGTTTATAGTTCTTATTAACATAAGAAGTTGTTTTATAAAATCACTTAACAATTACTTATAAATTTAAATAATAAATAGTTATTTCCTGTTTAATAAACTTACATTTAAAAATAATAGATTTAAAATCTATCTTCCGTTATAAAATAAATTTCATAACTTTGTTTCTGTCGATTCCTTGACGGTAAATCCATATTTATAAAACGATTGATTTTCAAGCCGTCTGATGCCAATTACCTAACTAATACTATCCATTGGTTAAAAACAAACAACTGTTGAATTTCAGTTCAACGGTCAATAACCAAATCAATTTTCCAATCCATATTGGTGAAACAGTTCATATAATTGTAATATGAAAATAACAATAAATTTGAGGAATCTAATTGGATCCCTCCAACCTGTTTTCCCTACATCCAATTCCGTTATCTCAAAAAATATCATTCAACAAATGTTATATTCCGTAATAAATAAATAACAGTAATCCAAACATTTCATATTTAAATTTAATATGTTTGTATTATTGTAAACGTAACCAATAAGGTAAGTTACCTTATTTGGAAATAAATCGTTAAAATAACGATTTGATCTCGTTTGAAATAAATGAACGTTTAATTCAACCAATTCATTCAATATATAAATATTATTCAACACACAGCAAATAATTATCAACCATAGCATACAAATCAATCCCGACTTATATAAAATATAAGTGGGTAAACACTAAGTGAGTTAAACTCACCTTGTCTCCATTCATAGAACGGTTCAATTACAATTAAATTAAACAGTTGATTTAACTGTAAATTTCAGTCCTCTCCTGCACTGTCCAGAACATTTCCAAGATGTTCCATTCTCCAATACGGTTCCAGCGTCTCTGGTTCCGTTCCATTCTTATAATAATTGCACAAGATATAATCATTTTAAATATGTGATTTAAATTAATTAACTAAGTCCTCAATCTAAGTTTTAATAAATTAATTACTTATGAAAACGCGCCACTTTACTTTGGATTAAACTGAGACCGCCCGTCCTTTTGTTTGCAAAATGGCCCGCTCTTCTTATGTTTGTTCAACTTGTAACCCATCCTCTTGACTTCATCAACCACACTACAGTACCGCCTTTAGTCCATTGTCCGGTGAGCGGAGACGACCAACATCGGCCTCCGTTCCAATTCAAAATAAATGCTCTACTTAAATGTCGTCATCACGTCCTTCATTGGTTTCATTTGCCCAATCCCTTACCATGTTACCACAATATTCTTCGACCAGAAAAAAACAAAGAGTCTGTGTAAAACCGCACTTCCGTTTAGGTCACTCACAAAGGGAATTCCTTAACTTCGGTGGAACGTTATAAGTAAACAGAACATAAATTTACAAGACAGATAGGTAAAGTAGTACTTGAAAAATTTATAACTTTATTACAGCAGAAACAGAAATAAGTTTGGTTACATCATAATACCAAAACCCAAGTACAAAAATACCAGTCTTATTCAGAAACAGAAAACAGGACGATCTCTTCAGAAACAGAATGCTAATAATGGGCCTTTACCACCCGAACAGAGACAGACGGTTACAAAAACAGAATGCTAGTAATGGGCCTTTACCACTCGAATAGAGACAGACGGTATAGAAACAGAAGCAGAAACGGAATCAGAGACGGAAACAGAATATTCCCTACTGAAACAGAATATTAGAATTAGGTGTACACAAGTAATGGGCCTTTACCACACCAACAGACGGTACCACACAGAAACAGATAGGTGTTACCACCCCAACAGAAAAAGACGGTACCCCAACAGAAACAGACAGAACTAAGTGTACCCTAAATTCTACCCCAAGCGATCGGCTCCCGAATACATAAATACCTTGTGCCGGCTCCACAGAAGGGTGTATCACTCCCTAAAGTGGCAATCTATAGACACGGACCTATTTACAGATGTCACAGCATCTTACATCCTCAGAGCAGACCGGATCCACGCACGCACATGACCCGGTTGGAATGCACCATCAACACCCCTCGCCATTATCAGAATGAACCTCTTACAATTAGTTCAGTAAGCGTGCCCTGGACCCCTACCTAGTGTTGGGTCATAGTTTTGATACCAGAAAGGGTTACTGACTAATATGGGTCCCAAACAACAGATGACACAAGTAGTTGCCCCTCCTAACCTTGTGTCCCCAGGCTAGCAGATTTCAGATTAACTTACTTACATATTTTAGATGTACAAAGTTCAGATTAATTAGTTCTCAGATCAGACCTATAAGTTAACAAGTTTTCGGACTAATAGATCAGATATATAGATTAACAAGTTTTCAGACTTAACGGATCAGATTACAGATTACCAGACTTACAGATTGTTTCACCTAACCTTGTATTGGGCCTACAGACTTTCAAATGGGTTTATTAGATTCATCAGTCCAGCTGTTTTCATCCTATCCACCCAACACGTTTTAGGAATCACATTTATCTTAGATTTGCATTAATTAAATATTAATGCACAGACTTCTCACATTAGGTCGGTAGCTTGTGGCCGTTGGATGTGCCGGGCGGTTCCGGGCAAACTTCTGCCACAAGCCAGACCTAACCTCGTGTCTAAGCATCTTTATGCCTATGACCTCTCATATTAGACTGAAAGTTTGCGGTTGCTGGTTAAGCTGGTTGGGTCCGGGCAGGCTTCTACCGCAAACAGAGTCTAACCTCGTGTCTCGGCATTCTTATTTTTTTAGCTATAGTATTCATTCACAGATTATGCCAATATTAAACAAATTACGCCAATTCAACAGATTAACTTCTTTACAAGTTACAACAAATTATCCGTAGTTCCATTGACATGTTTTGCTCAATTCTAGATCGAGCCTACACATTTTCATACCCCAAATTACCGCATTTAGTTTCAATAGATTTAGCAGATTAGGCAATTTAACAGATTTAATCTTCCCTTAAAATTCCATTGACATTCCTCGCTTAATCGTAAAATTAAGCCTAATTTTACATGCTCAAATCATGGTCATAATTCATAATATAACATATGCCTTAAATTTCTAGTTAAATTTACATACTACAGAATATTCTCCAAAAAACCCAAATCATGATATACAATATGAATTATGCCAAATTGTAGCTTTGATTTCAGCGTATGTAAATATCCAAAATCCCCATTTAGGCTTATTCACAATTAATAGTTATCCTATTTTTAATATAGACCTTTTACACCTAAATCATATATCCTTTTTCTTTCAAGTCATAGATCGTCATATAAAATATACCCCCAAATCTAGATCTTAAATTTACAACATAAATTATGTCCTCAAAATCAGATCATGCATTATGTTCCCAAATTACAAGTCATATGTTGTCATACAATAATTCTCCTTCTTCCAAATCATAAACCGTCATATATAGTATGCCTAGATCTAGATCTTAAATTACGTCATACGCCCATTTCTTAAATCAGTCACAAATCAGTCATGTCCAATTATGCATCATTCATTATTTTCCCCAAATTTAGTGTTCGGGCGTCAATCTCTTAAGAGATTTGGCTCAGGCTCGTGGTAGCCTGGCTATAGAACAAAAGGAAGGAAGAGATACATAATAGTTACAACAATAAGATAGATTTACACATAAAAACAGATCTGATAAACAGGAATACGATAGATCTACATAGAAAAACAGATCTGATGCATAATCTCCAATTCAGATTTATAACCATGTCAAGATCATAATTAAATTTCATATCTGAAAATAACTGTACTCACAATTCGTGGTTTAAGAAAGAGAAGAACAGTTCTAGGATCTGATTTTCTGGAGTTGATTTAGCTTTCTGTTGATGTAGGCGTTGATTTGTTATCTTTTAATCCTATTCAGATTGGAAGAAGAAGAAGCACTTGTTCTAGCTCAGGTTTCAGCAGAGTAACGACGCCATTGATTTATTTTAATATGGATTAGGGCAGAGTATATGCGAAATGAAATTGTGTGGAGAGAAAGTGAGGTTTGGGGGTGTTTAAATAGCTTAGGAGCAACGAATCTGGTCTGAACGGGCGTCTAAATATAGAAAACTGAATCTGTCCTCGGATCTGGAAAAGGGGGGTGGGGGTGGGGGGATGTCGACGCCCAGGTCGACCCCATGGTCGACCCCTAGGTCGACCCCCTGGTCGACCTGGGTCCTAGGCGGAAATTTTCCCGCCCAGCCCGGGTGTGTGTTTTGAATTCGAATTTGAATTTCGAGCTGAGTTGTTATAAATTTTCTGAAACTTCTGAAGGCCATAACTTCTTCATACAGAGTCCGATTTACGCAAACTCGGACTCAATCTAAAGCAGAATTCCGAGATGAACGCAATGGCATAACCCGTTTCGCTTAATTCTTCTTTTAAAAATTAATTATACTTTGTTTTGCAACTTTATGTTCACAGAAAATACGGGGTGTTACATTCTCCCCTTCTTAAAGGATTTCGTCCCCGAAATCTTCAAGTTAAGAAGAATGTGTCCTACCATCCAATCATTCATCTACTCAACCATCATCCACAAGCATCCGTTGTTCTTAGAAAACTTCTAATGTTGTATGTACATATGCAAAAGTGTGTGTATATTTCTCTTATCTAGTGCAAAGATCAGGCGGTCTACTGATTCAGTTGACCTCCTTAATGTGAATTATGTTAGTGCCATGAGTCCAATTATGTATGCAAGAAATCCTATTTGATACATATCATTTCTACGTGAGTGCATAACCATTCATCCAAATGCAACATCCATGTGATAAGTCAATCATTTTTCATCCACAAAAATTGAAAAATGCACATACATCCATATGCAGTATGAGAGTGTTTTTGAGACGATCTAGTGCCTAGTGTGTGTATATGCATCCACGAGCAACCACTAGCAACGACTTGCATCCACTTGCAACCATAAAACATAACATGTCTCAAACACATGTTTACACTCATTAGTTTCTATCAAAGGGTCGAAGAATAGATCGACAGGATACAGCTGAGTGATAAAAGCAAGTACAAAAGTTCTGTTCCCATTAGACATCGGTTAAGAGAATAAATCCCTAAGTATCAACCCCGAAGACCGAAATCAACATCAGATTGACACTCAGAGAATTACTCCCATTAAACAATGTCAAAACTGCAAATCTATTTCACGCTTCGAGTAAAACCCCCTATCCATTTCAGAAATATTCAGATACTTATAGACTACTGGTACAAATCAGATTATCAAATGATTCTTGGGAAACTAAGCATGATAAAACCCCACCATATCCCACAAAAACCAGAATGTATGTGTCACAGTCAGCTTAATGCTTAACACAGATACCTTCAAACCCCAACTTATCACAAACAGATGAGTCGTAACCCTCCTGGGGTTTGAGACTATAGCGGGATCAGAAACAAGACTAGTATTAAAGTGCAGAGTCTCAATTACAGAATCAAAATGCCAGAATCAAAAAGAGTTTTATCTCAATAATCGGATAAGGAAATTAGTCCTTCTACAGAAATTTTCCTATCTCTACCTATCTACCAGTTACATGAACATTCGCCTGCCCTCTAGAAGTTGGTTCGGCCCTCTGCCCTTGCCCACGTTTCTTTAGGCAGTCCCTAGTGGAGTGTCCCATTTCTCCACAGTTGAAGCAAGCGCCCTTCCTCTTTTTTCAATCCTTGATCAGATGAGTCAAGCTTCCACAAGTAAAGCACTTTTTCTCCCGCTTATCTTCAGACTTTTCATCCTTCTTTTGTGTTTCCTTTTTGGGCCATGCTTTCTTGTTCTGTGGTCCTTCGGGCTTTTCCTCTTTCTCCACACTTTTGGCTTCTTCTTCATGCATTAACGTCATGTTAACCACTTTCTCGAAGGTAGCCCCTATAGGAATGTGGGTCATAGCGAACCCATGTAGCGGCTCATTCAAACCTTTAACGAATCTCAGGGCCTTCTTCTCAGGTGTGTTCACCAAGTCTAAGCCGAATCTCGCCAACTGATTGAACTTGTTGACGTACTCCTTTACTGATAAATTCCCTTGCTTCAGTGCTAAGAACCTCTCCATGTATAAATTATCTTCCACTCGCGAGAGGAATTTCATCTCAAATCTATGCCTGAAATCCCTCCATGTCTCCACCGGACATTCTCCATTCGTGACCTCCCACCAAAACGAGGCTTCTTCCTTCATTAACCAAGCAACCAATTGGACCTTCCTTCCGTCTTCTATCTCGAAGATACCAAACAAATCTTCCACCTCCTTAAGCCAATTTCGAGCTTCAACAAACGTCTCTGATCCGTGAAAAGGTTTCCCTGTAACAACCCGTAAAATGCGAGCCAGTTTGAAATTTTTATTTTGGCAATTTTAGCGAATTTTGAATATTTAAAATGAATTATTTTAAATAATATCGACATGAAATTTATTTTGAATAGAATTAGAACGTATATATTATATACGTCGTCGTTAGAATATATAATAATTATATATAATTATAAATAGAATTGAAAGTGGCGCGGTAGTTCGATAATTCAATTTCAAACTTCAATTGAATGTACCGGGTGCAAAACAATTCGGATTTTAGTGAAACCAAAAATAATGGGATCTAATTGATAGCATCTTTCCAACGAATCCGAATAATCGAAATTTCATAGCGGGAATCAAAAGATATGTCCAGTTGAAAATTCTGAATAGTCGCTATGGAATTCAGGCCCTTAAAAATGGACATTTTGCAAATGACCTCGGATTTCGATGAAACCAGTTTTGTTGGGTCCGTGATGTCGAATTATTGCTAGATTCCAAATTTCATAATTTTTCGAATCAATATGTGAGCGTGGCAAAGGAAAACGCGTTTAACCAGTTTCAGTTGATTTTAATCGACTGGAAATTGGCCATTTTTCCAACGGTCTCAGAATTCGACGAAACTTGTTTTGTTAGGACCGTATCGTCAATACGAAGCTAGAAAATATTTTTCGAGAATTTTTAGAGTTAGTATGTGACCCCGGTAATTTGAAATGTACGTTTAAAATTCAATGTAGTGATTTAAATGTAAATTTAACGGAAACTGATTGTAACAGCCGAATCAGCTGACGATACATGTCCCATTGTGTTCGGAATGGGGGTAGAACGTTATGGACGACAGGCGGTGGGCCTCGTTTCGGGATCATATGTAAAAGTCAACCTTTTTGAATAAATAAATAATAAAATAATAAAAAAAAAATATATTCTCTTTCCTATAACCTTTGCCCCCCCCGAATTCATTGATACAGAAAAAAAAAAGAATCGTTCGAATTGAACGCAGACCCCCCCCCATCGCCTGAGCTCCGACCGCCGCCAGAGCCTCTCCGCCCCTCTCCTCCTTCTTCCCCACCTCGAGCTGCTCCTCCCACGCACCCCCTGCTCGCGAATCCCTCCTTCTCTTCTATTTGAACGACGCCCACCGCCAGACCCTCCACCCACCTCCGCGGCTTCGATTCCGCACCCCCCCTGGCTTGAGGAAGCCGCCGTAACCCCCCCCTCCTCCAACCTAGGTCGCTGTAAGTTTCTATTTTTTTTTATAATTCATTTTTATTTATATTCAATCGAGTTTAGATTTTATATATAATAAATATTTGATTTTTAATTTAGGAAATTTTATATTTTAGTAAAGGAAAGTTATGATCTTCAATGTAATGGAAAGAACGAATTTTTTTTTTGTATACATCGAATTAAAAATATGAAAACTGATTTTTAATTTATTTTTGAAAACTGATTTTTTTTATTTATGTTGTAAAGTGATTAAAAATATGATTTTTATATTTTTAAAGTATTAAAAATATAATTTTTACATGATAGGAATATTAAAAATATCATCTTTGTATGAGTAGAAAAATAAATTTGAAAAGGCGAAATCTTTATAATAGTAAAAATAGAATTTTTATATATTGAACTTCGATGGAAAAATAGAATTTTTATATATTGAACTTCGATGGAAAAATATGATTTTTATATATTGAACTTCGATAGAAAAATATGATTTTTATATATTGAACTTCGATAGAAAAATATGATTTTTATATATTGAACTTCGATAGAAAAATATGATTTTTATATATTGAACTTCGATAGAAAAATATGATTTGTAAATATTGAACATCGAAGTAAAAATAGAATTTTTATATATTGAATAGCGAAGTAAAATTCGATTTTTACATATGTAGTGAAAGCGGACAACGAAAGTGACAAAAGGCGAGTTGGCGAAGATTTCCTGCATTAGAAGTGCCGTGGAGCTAGGATAGCTATAGGTGAGAATTTCTCACCTTTCAATTTCTTTTTCTAGTTATATATATATATATACACTAGGATGCAGACGGTGCTTAGTAGCACCCGACACAATCGTCCACAGACCATGGACTTGTTTGTTTGGCTGTTTGGTGATTGATTGCGATATTGGTTTGAATGTGGTTTGTGGTGTGAAGAATCGAATCGATAAATTGGTTAGGATTAGACGTGCGCCGTTATAAGGCGATGGAGTAAGGCTAGGTTAGACTCTTACTCCAATTTTTGTGGTTTGCATATCGAATTGATTTGATTGATGTGTGAATGGCGTGGGCCTTCACTAGACCGGGGATAAGGCTAGGCCTTGTCCCGTTTCTAGTATTGTGCCGTTATGCCGCCGAAATTTTCTAAAATATGTTAGAAAAATAAAAATATCATTTTATTTAAAGAATGAACTGAAAAGAAATTCATATGTTGGGATAAAATGTTTTATCGTTAAAAATATAATTTTTAACGCGAATGTGAATAAATAAATATTCATTTATAAACCGGACGGTTTGTTTATGTACACCTATTTGAATGACATTGATTGGGACGATAAATTTTACACATTGCCCAACAGCACAAATAAAATATGTGTTTGATTGTTTGAAACCCCACACGGGTGTTAGGATGAAATTTGAAGTTCACTCATCCTGATTGATTAAATATGTCGATCGATTGATTGACAGGCTGTTATAAGCGTTAGATATTTATATTTGATGCTTATACAGTGTAGTGCACTTTGGTTGATGGTTGATTATTTTTCAATGCTATTATATACATGTGTTGTATGAAAATCCATATAATTAACTTTATATGGTAATTGATTGGGCCTCATTCCAATTTGAAAAATAAAGAATATTATAAAATAAAAGTTCATGTGTTGACATTACTCATTCATTGAGATTGGTCATGTGTTGAACGAAATATTTTAGTAATAAAGTTTACATCTTTATCGATATAAAATAAGTTCATGTGTTGACAGTACTCATTCATTGAGATTGGTCATGTGTTGAACGAAATATTTTAGTAATAAAGTTTACATCTTTATCGATATAAAATAAAAGTTCATGTGTTGACAGTACTCATTCATTGAGATTGGTCATGTGTTGAACGAAATATTTTGATAATAACAACTATTTTGAAAAAGAAATATTTGAAATAGAATATTTGAAAATAGAAATTTATGAAGCCGTGTTGATTAGATTGACGCCATTTTGACGTGAACGATATTTATATCGATTATAACGATTTCGAAATAAATTGAAAACGATTTCGAAATGAATTGAATATATAACGATTTCGAAATGAATTGAATATATAACGATTTCGAAATGAATTGAATTGAAAATGATTTCAAACTGAATTGAAAACGAATTCAAATTGAATTGAAAACGAATTCAAATTGAATTGAAAGCGAATTGAAATGAATTCAAATTGAATTGAAATTTGAATTGAATAGAAATGAATTTTAAAATGAATTTATAAAGAAGAATTCAATTTTGATTTGAATTGAAAAGGAAGTTGAAATTGCTTTTGAAACGAATTTTAAAACTATTTATATAATTCGTTTTAAATAGAAATCGACGAAATATATTATATATATATTATATATATAATATAATGGCCTGAATAGAATGCGCCGCGCCGCGGCAGTTCGCGAATTTCGACCATTGATTTCAAACGGACGTTACGGGAGATCCGACCGTCGGATTCTCCTAAAACCGGAACCGTTGGGTTCGTATCGAAAAGAGCTTTCTAATGAATATTAGAAATTTTAAATCTAACGGTTGGATTTGGAGTTACGTCCAAATCAAATTTGAAAAAGGTCGCTATAAGTGCAGTTCGATGGCCATTGTTGGAAATCGACCGTACGGGCCTTGATAAAATTATTAAAAATAGTAATAATTTGTGTAAAATCATAAGAAATGATTTAGAAAGAATTGGGATGAAAAAACTCCATATTTGAAAAGATAAAAATAGATTTTTATCGAAATGAACTAGTTTTGAACTAGAATTATAATTCTATTTATTTTTAAATAAATAAATTGAATTCGAAAAGGGTTTTGAAAATAACCAAAATTTCCAATGATTGCATTGGAGTGGATTTGAATCGAAATTGTCTTCGGAATATTTCGATGTTGGAATTCGTGATTATACAGGTGTTGTTATGGAAATTTGAAAGATATATATTTATATCGTTATTTCAAATACGACATTTGTTAATCGTAGAATTTGATATTGAATATAAGCCGATATATTTTCTATTCAGAGCCTTGTATTGAATATCAAATGTGATTTGGGTTTGTCGTGAATGGTGTCTTCACTAACACTGTTCTTGAACCCAGTTGAGAAGAGATTAAATCTTTTTATTTAGATTTAATGAAGTGTACCAATTAAATGATATTTAATTGGAATTGAATTGATATTGATTTTTGGGTTTATCGTGAACAATGTTTTAAATAACACTTGTTCTTTAACCCGATAATTAATGAATGTGATTTTGGGTTTATCGTGGATCGTGTTTTAAATGACACTGATTCTTTAACCCAGATAACGATTAAAACTAAGTAGAGTTTTAATGAATCTTTAATTAGATTGAAATAATCGAAATGGAGTATCACCAGTTTTACTCCAGGCGATAGTTAAATCTTTAATTAGATTTGAACGTGAAATGGTAATTGAATTTACCGATAACACTGTGGTGTTAGATATGAAGTATTACCAGTTTTACTTCATGGGATTAATAGGTTGGGATTGGGAAATTAAAACAAATGATTACTTCGGTAAGTTTCGTTAATCCCGACTAGTTGAATCGAAATTCGAAAGAAGAATAAATTCAAGAAATTTATCTTGGATAAAATTAATGGGAACCTTTCCCTATGAATGTGAAATTTAGAAACTAACTGTCGGTTAGCTAAGTAGAATGGTTTTCTGGATATTGATCTGATGTTGATTTCGGCCTTCGGGGTTAATATTTGGGGAATTATTCTCTTGATTAATTTACGGTTAGTGACTAATGAGTTGGAATGAGGCGTATGTTGTGTTTGTGTAACACTTTTATAATATATACGCGAGTTATTCGGAAAGACCGGGTTTATCCCATTCTGAATAACTGATACGACGATAAGTCGAAGATGAAGACGATGGTCGAAGACCGGAGGTCTTCACGTCGTTTGGGTAATTACTGATGATCTTGATTGGGCTGTACACCCAAGAAGATGGAAACAGTTAGTGATCGTCCAGACGTACTTGGAGATCGATGGATATGCGGGGTACTAGGTGCCTCCGGTTTCGTTCAGACCCAGAATAGACTTGTAAATGGACTGTGTGTCTGACATTGGATTTTAGTCTGTGTGATTGATCTCTATTAAATATATATCTGTTTGGCGGCGGAGAATTTATTCTCTTGCTTAACGCCCTTCTCTGAGACGTACGAGCTCAGGGGTTATATATTGATGGATATCAAACGCATGGAGTGAATTGCCTGTGTGGCATGCCTAAGTGGAAATTGATCGAGGCTTCTGTTGAAAAGCAAAGTCTTGTGGTGATGATCAAAGCACGGCCTTTGTGGCGTAGCTTTGTGTAACGTTTACCTCGCGTGTTTCACACCCGTTATGAACCAAAAACGGGAGACGGACATCAGGGAGGACTTGCGTTTCTTTCTAGCTAAAAAGTGGCGTCAGTGGTTTTACACGCCCTGACGAGTTTGACTTATGTGGTTGTTGCTGTTGCGAGGCGCCTCGGATTGATCGGTCGTTCTCGAACCGATGGAGTCATTTAGTTGGCTCGTTTACGCCCCAAAGGGCGGAGAGACGTATTGTTCAGGCATAATAATCCACATCGGTGGACCGGCCCTGACGATCCAAGGCCCACCTGAGTCTGGGACCTGAGACATGGGCTAGATTGTCTCGAATCGGTTGAGGACTATCTTTTGCCTCGGTTCATAGATGGAAATCCAATTTCCAAATACGTGACATTTGCGGTTTTATTTGTAAACCTATATATGGCGACATGATATATGGTACCCATGCCGCCTATGATTGATACTTATGATTTGAAGTTGTTTTATACACTATGCACTTATTATAGTATCAAATGATTTGTTTTAAACGTATCAAGCATTCTTTGGCTGTTATAAGGGAAAACCCTATTCCCCGGCTTGCGTTGCATTGTGTGATAGGACCTGGGTCTTATAACAGCTTCATTTTTCGTTATTTAGCATTGCGCTGTTGTTTTATGCACTGGTATTCTTGGGAGGAAACCCGTTCCGTGTTATACGGCGTGGTCCCTTGATTTACCTAATGATTTAAAATAAAGATTAATAACTGTTTTAGTTCTCACACCAGTCACATGACTGACCTGGAGTTTATTGTTTTAACCTAAACTCTGGGTGCCCTTATTTTGACACGGGCAGCTAGTAGTTTTGGTTTTGCAGATTTGTTTTCACAGGATCCTGGTTTACAGCTGGAATGATATCCGGAAAGCTTTGTATCCGTATATCTCTTCTAGTTGTGTATTGTATTATTTTCCGCTGCGATGTATTTAAATGTAATTTAAATCTCTGTTATTTCTGTGTAATATTCATTTATACTCTGTATATTCTTGTAATCTGATGCATTGTTGTAATATACAATGAAATGTTCTTCTGTATGCGTTCTGTTGTGGCTTGTTCTCGAACTATCCGACGCTTTCCTTTACGGGGAAGATGCGGGTTTTCACAGTTGGTATCAGAGCTTTGGTTTACAAAGCTCAGAGAACAAGACACATTAGAACCGTACGAAAGAATTCATCAGATATTGGATTAGTAATATCCAATTAGAATGACTCGTTAGAGATGGGATCAGTAGTATCCTAGGATGAGTGTAGAGAGTAAATTTTTAAAATGAAAACAATTTTTGTTTTGAAAATTTAAATCAATTATTCGTATCTGATTATCTATTTATATTGAGTTGGACAGTCCAGTATATAAAGATTTTGCGTATACGTCTGATCCGCGTGTATTCGAAGTTTTAATATATTGGATAGATATAGAATCATACTCTAGTGGCCCGGAGATGATTCTGATGGTTGAGTACTCATCGTCAGAATTTATATTCGTGTGACGAAGGTGTGATATCTATATATTTCCTATTGACTGGTGTGAGAACCAAAACTAATATAGTTAGAACACTTTGTTGTGAATTGGCATCAAAAACACGATTTTAGCATATGTATCAAAATTATGAATTTGAAACTTTAAATTCACTAATTGATTGGTGTTTGTGTTGTTTGTTCATTTGTTTGCTAATTTTGAACCATTATGCCTAATTGAATCAAATATTGAATGATATTGAAAATTGGTTGCATTTGCTTGCATATGCATATACTTATATTGAACAGGTCATAGCAAGGAGGCTAGAGCAGAGAATACAATTTGTTTGCCCGACAAATAGGTACATGTTTACTACATAATTTCCTGTTTTGTTTGGGTGATGATGATTTTGTGAGCCTATTGGCTAGCCGCTTGGCTTTTTCTTTTTCTTTTTCAGATCTGAAGGACCGGGGAAGCTATTTGAAATTCCCCGATGCTCCCATTGCAGGGGAGGTTATGGCGAAATTTTTCGAAAATTTAGGGTGTTAGCCAAATTTTTGAAATTTTGGAAATTCTCAAAAACTGAAAAGTTGGAGAATGAAAACCAGATCGAGCGTAGAGCTGAATAATCAAACCACTTTCGACTTTGTTCCTTTTCGGGGACGAAAAGTTTTAAGTGGGGGAGATTGTAACAACCCGTAAAATGCGAGCCAGTTTGAAATTTTTATTTTGGCAATTTTAGCGAATTTTGAATATTTAAAATGAATTATTTTAAATAATATCGACGTGAAATTTATTTTGAATAGAATTAGAACGTATATATTATATACGTTGTCGTTAGAATATATAATAATTATATATAATTATAAATAGAATTGAAAGTGGCGCGGTAGTTCGATAATTCGATTTCAAACTTCAATTGAATGTACCGGGTGCAAAACAATTCGGATTTTAGTGAAACCAAAAATAATAGGATCTAATTGATAGCATCTTTCCAACGAATCCGAATAATCGAAATTTCATAGCGGGAATCAAAAGATATGTCCAGTTGAAAATTCTGAATAGTCGCTATGGAATTCAGGCCCTTAAAAATGGACATTTTGCAAATGACCTCGGATTTCGATGAAACCAGTTTTGTTGGGTCCGTGATGTCGAATTATTGCTAGATTCCAAATTTCATAATTTTTCGAATCAATATGTGAGCGTGGCAAAGGAAAACGCGTTTAACCAGTTTCAGTTGATTTTAATCGACTGGAAATTGGCCATTTTTCCAACGGTCTCAGAATTCGACGAAACTAGTTTTGTTAGGACCGTATCGTCAATACGAAGCTAGAAAATATTTTTCGAGAATTTTTAGAGTTAGTATGTGACCCCGGTAATTTGAAATGTACGTTTAAAATTCAATGTAGTGATTTAAATGTAAATTTAACGGAAACTGATTGTAACAGCCGAATCAGCTGACGATACATGTCCCATTGTGTTCGGAATGGGGGTAGAACGTTATGGACGACAGGCGGTGGGCCTCGTTTCAGGATCATATGTAAAAGTCAACCTTTTTGAATAAATAAATAATTAAATAATAAAAAAAAATATATTCTCTTTCCTATAACCTTTGGCCCCCCCCCCCGAATTCATTGATACAGAAAAAAAAAAAGAATCGTTCGAATCGAACGCCGACCCCCCCCCCCCCCCGCCATCGCCTGAGCTCCGACCGCCGCCAGAGCCTCTCCGCCCCTCTCCTCCTTCTTCCCCACCTCGAGCTGCTCCTCCCACGCACCCCCTGCTCGCGAATCCCTCCTTCTCTTCTATTTGAACGACGCCCACCGCCAGACCCTCCACCCACCTCCGCGGCTTCGATTCCGCACCCCCCCTGGCTTGAGGAAGCCGCCGTAACCCCCCCTCCTCCAACCTAGGTCGCTGTAAGTTTCTATTTTTTTTATAATTCATTTTTATTTATATTCAATCGAGTTTAGATTTTATATATAATAAATATTTGATTTTTAATTTAGGAAATTTTATATTTTAGTAAAGGAAAGTTATGATCTTCAATGTAATGGAAAGAACGAATTTTTTTTTTGTATACATCGAATTAAAAATATGAAAACTGATTTTTAATTTATTTTTGAAAACTGATTTTTTTTATTTATGTTGTAAAGTGATTAAAAATATGATTTTTATATTTTTAAAGTATTAAAAATATGATTTTTATATTTTTAAAGTATTAAAAATATGATTTTTATATTTTTAAAGTATTAAAAATATGATTTTTATATTTTTAAAGTATTAAAAATATGATTTTTATATTTTTAAAGTATTAAAAATATAATTTTTACATGATAGGAATATTAAAAATATCATCTTTGTATGAGTAGAAAAATAAATTTGAAAAGGCGAAATCTTTATAATAGTAAAAATAGAATTTTTATATATTGAACTTCGATGGAAAAATAGAATTTTTATATATTGAACTTCGATGGAAAAATATGATTTTTATATATTGAACTTCGATAGAAAAATATGATTTTTATTTATTGAACTTCGATAGAAAAATATGATTTTTATATATTGAACTTCGATAGAAAAATATGATTTTTATATATTGAACTTCGATAGAAAAATATGATTTGTATATATTGAACATCGAAGTAAAAATAGAATTTTTATATATTGAATAGCGAAGTAAAATTCGATTTTTACATATGTAGTGAAAGCGGACAACGAAAGTGACAAAAGGCGAGTTGGCGAAGATTTCCTGCATTAGAAGTGCCGTGGAGCTAGGATAGCTATAGGTGAGAATTTCTCACCTTTCAATTTCTTTTTCTAGTTATATATATATATATATATACTAGGATGCAGACGGTGCTTAGTAGCACCCGACACAATCGTCCACAGACCATGGACTTGTTTGTTTGGCTGTTTGGTGATTGATTGCGATATTGGTTTGAATGTGGTTTGTGGTGTGAAGAATCGAATCGATAAATTGGTTAGGATTAGACGTGCGCCGTTATAAGGCGATGGAGTAAGGCTAGGTTAGACTCTTACTCCAATTTTTGTGGTTTGCATATCGAATTGATTTGATTGATGTGTGAATGGCGTGGGCCTTCACTAGACCGGGGATAAGGCTAGGCCTTGTCCCGTTTCTAGTATCGTGCCGTTATGCCGCCGAAATTTTCTAAAATATGTTAGAAAAATAAAAATATCATTTTATTTAAAGAATGAACTGAATAGAAATTCATATGTTGGGATAAAATGTTTTATCGTTAAAAATATAATTTTTAACGCGAATGTGAATAAATAAATATTCATTTATAAGCCGGACGGTTTGTTTATGTACACCTATTTGAATGACATTGATTGGGACGATAAATTTTACACATCGCCCAACAGCACAAATAAAATATGTGTTTGATTGTTTGAAACCCCACACGGGTGTTAGGATGAAATTTGAAGTTCACTCATCCTGATTGATTAAATATGTCGATCGATTGATTGACAGGCTGTTATAAGCGTTAGATATTTATATTTGATGCTTATACAGTGTAGTGCACTTTGGTTGATGGTTGATTATTTTTCAATGCTATTATATACATGTGTTGTATGAAAATCCATATAATTAACTTTATATGGTAATTGATTGGGCCTCATTCCAATTTGAAAAATAAAGAATATTATAAAATAAAAGTTCATGTGTTGACATTACTCATTCATTGAGATTGGTCATGTGTTGAACGAAATATTTTAGTAATAAAGTTTACATCTTTATCGATATAAAATAAAAGTTCATGTGTTGACAGTACTCATTCATTGAGATTGGTCATGTGTTGAACGAAATATTTTAGTAATAAAGTTTACATCTTTATCGATATAAAATAAAAGTTCATGTGTTGACAGTACTCATTCATTGAGATTGGTCATGTGTTGAACGAAATATTTTGATAATAACAACTATTTTGAAAAAGAAATATTTGAAATAGAATATTTGAAAATAGAAATTTATGAAGCCGTGTTGATTAGATTGACGCCATTTTGACGTGAACGATATTTATATCGATTATAACGATTTCGAAATAAATTGAAAACGATTTCGAAATGAATTGAATATATAACGATTTCGAAATGAATTGAATATATAACGATTTCGAAATGAATTGAATTGAAAATGATTTCAAACTGAATTGAAAACGAATTAAAATTGAATTGAAAACGAATTCAAATTGAATTGAAAGCGAATTGAAATGAATTCAAATTGAATTGAAATTTGAATTGAATAGAAATGAATTTTAAAACGAATTTATAAAGAAGAATTCAATTTTGATTTGAATTGAAAAGGAAGTTGAAATTGCTTTTGAAACGAATTTTAAAACTATTTATATAATTCGTTTTAAATAGAAATCGATGAAATATATTATATATATATTATATATATAATATAATGGCCTGAATAGAACGCGCCGCGCCGCGGCAGTTCGCGAATTTCGACCATTGATTTCAAACGGACGTTACGGGAGATCCGACCGTCGGATTCTCCTAAAACCAGAACCGTTGGGTTCGTATCGAAAAGAGCTTTCTAATGAATATTAGAAATTTTAAATCTAACGGTTGGATTTGGAGTTACGTCCAAATCAAATTTGAAAAAGGTCGCTATAAGTGTAGTTCGATGGCCATTGTTGGAAATCGACCGTACGGGCCTTGATAAAATTATTAAAAATAGTAATAATTTGTGTAAAATCATAAGAAATGATTTAGAAAGAATTGGGATGAAAAAACTCCATATTTGAAAAGATAAAAATAGATTTTTATCGAAATGAACTAGTTTTGAACTAGAATTATAATTCTATTTATTTTTAAATAAATAAATTGAATTCGAAAAGGGTTTTGAAAATAACCAAAATTTCCAATGATTGCATTGGAGTGGATTTGAATCGAAATTGTCTTCGGAATATTTCGATGTTGGAATTCGTGATTATACAGGTGTTGTTATGGAAATTTGAAAGATATATATTTATATCGTTATTTCAAATACGACATTTGTTAATCGTAGAATTTGATATTGAATATAAGCCGATATATTTTCTATTCAGAGCCTTGTATTGAATATCAAATGTGATTTGGGTTTGTCGTGAATGGTGTCTTCACTAACACTGTTCTTGAACCCAGTTGAGAAGAGATTAAATCTTTTTATTTAGATTTAATGAAGTGTACCAATTAAATGATATTTAATTGGAATTGAATTGATATTGATTTTTGGGTTTATCGTGAACAATGTTTTAAATAACACTTGTTCTTTAACCCGATAATTAATGAATGTGATTTTGGGTTTATCGTGGATCGTGTTTTAAATGACACTGATTCTTTAACCCAGATAACGATTAAAACTAAGTAGAGTTTTAATGAATCTTTAATTAGATTGAAATAATCGAAATGGAGTATCACCAGTTTTACTCCAGGCGATAGTTAAATCTTTAATTAGATTTGAACGTGAAATGGTAATTGAATTTACCGATAACACTGTGGTGTTAGATATGAAGTATTACCAGTTTTACTTCATGGGATTAATAGGTTGGGATTGGGAAATTAAAACAAATGATTACTTCGGTAAGTTTCGTTAATCCCGACTAGTTGAATCGAAATTCGAAAGAAGAATAAATTCAAGAAATTTATCTTGGATAAAATTAATGGGAACCTTTCCCTATGAATGTGAAATTTAGAAACTAACTGTCGGTTAGCTAAGTAGAATGGTTTTCTGGATATTGATCTGATGTTGGTTTCGGCCTTCGGGGTTAATATTTGGGGAATTATTCTCTTGATTAATTTACGGTTAGTGACTAATGAGTTGGAATGAGGCGTATGTTGTGTTTGTGTAACACTTTTATAATATATACGCGAGTTATTCGGAAAGACCGGGTTTATCCCATTCTGAATAACTGATACGACGATAAGTCGAAGATGAAGACGATGGTCGAAGACCGGAGGTCTTCACGTCGTTTGGGTAATTACTGATGATCTTGATTGGGCTGTACACCCAAGAAGATGGAAACAGTTAGTGATCGTCCAGACGTACTTGGAGATCGATGGATATGCGGGGTACTAGGTGCCTCCGGTTTCGTTCAGACCAAGAGCGGACTTGTAAATGGACTGTGTGTCTGACATTGGATTTTAGTCCGTGTGATTGATCTCTATTAAATATATATCTGTTTGGCGGCGGAGAATTTATTCTCTTGCTTAACGCCCTTCTCTGAGACGTACGAGCTCAGGGGTTATATATTGATGGATATCAAACGCATGGAGTGAATTGCCTGTGTGGCATGCCTAAGTGGAAATTGATCGAGGCTTCTGTTGAAAAGCAAAGTCTTGTGGTGATGATCAAAGCACGGCCTTTGTGGCGTAGCTTTGTGTAACGTTTACCTCGCGTGTTTCACACCCGTTATGAACCAAAAACGGGAGACGGACATCAGGGAGGACTTGCGTTTCTTTCTAGCTAAAAAGTGGCGTCAGTGGTTTTACACGCCCTGACGAGTTTGACTTATGTGGTTGTTGCTGTTGCGAGGCGCCTCGGATTGATCGGTCGTTCTCGAACCGATGGAGTCATTTAGTTGGCTCGTTTACGCCCCAAAGGGCGGAGAGACGTATTGTTCAGGCATAATAATCCACATCGGTGGACCGGCCCTGACGATCCAAGGCCCACCTGAGTCTGGGACCTGAGACATGGGCTAGATTGTCTCGAATCGGTTGAGGACTATCTTTTGCCTCGGTTCATAGATGGAAATCCAATTTCCAAATACGTGACATTTGCGGTTTTATTTGTAAACCTATATATGGCGACATGATATATGGTACCCATGCCGCCTATGATTGATACTTATGATTTGAAGTTGTTTTATACACTATGCACTTATTATAGTATCAAATGATTTGTTTTAAACGTATCAAGCATTCTTTGGCTGTTATAAGGGAAAACCCTATCCCCCGGCTTGCGTTGCATTGTGTGATAGGACCTGGGTCTTATAACAGCTTCATTTTTCGTTATTTAGCATTGCGCTGTTGTTTTATGCACTGGTATTCTTGGGAGGAAACCCGTTCCGTGTTATACGGCGTGGTCCCTTGATTTACCTAATGATTTAAAATAAAGATTAATAACTGTTTTAGTTCTCACACCAGTCACATGACTGACCTGGAGTTTATTGTTTTAACCTAAACTCTGGGTGCCCTTATTTTGACACGGGCAGCTAGTAGTTTTGGTTTTGCAGATTTATTTTCACAGGATCCTGGTTTACAGCTGGAATGATATCCGGAAAGCTTTGTATCCGTATATCTCTTCTAGTTGTGTATTGTATTATTTTCCGCTGCGATGTATTTAAATGTAATTTAAATCTCTGTTTTTTTCCCGCCCATTACCCAAAAGCCTTTTCATATCTTCGAAAAAGTATCAACATGGGGAGAGGGGGGAGGAGGAGGAGGAACGTCTGCTGGGCCTGCGGCGGTGGCCCTAGCCTCCAGATACCTTCTGAACCAAGTTGGTATCGGTATGCCCTCGAGTAACCCAGACATGCTGAAAAGAAAATGAAGAGATTCAAAATGGAGAATTCGAAAGACATATATATGGCTTTTGGGGATTATGTTTTTCAAAATAAACTCTACTTTTTGAAAATACTTCCTTTTCAAAACCTTTTTTTAAATAGTTTTCAAAAACTTTTTATCAAATCTGGTAACCTTCAGCTCTGATACCAAGTGTAACACCCCACTTCTGTTAAGGTCACTCACAAAGGGAATGCCTTACCTTCAGTGGAAAGTTATAAGTAAACAGAATAGAAATTTACAAGACTGATATGTAAAGTAGTACTTGAAACATTTATAACTTTATTACAACAGAAACAGAAATAAGTTTGGTTACATCATAATACCATAACCCAAGTACACAAATATCAGTCTTATTCAAAATCCTTCAGAATGCATAATTTCAAAGCCATAATCCCCAACAGAGAATGCCATAAATAGGCAGAATCAAAGCCAAGCGATATTTCAAGCACTTCTAGCACTTCAAACAGATGGAACCTGAATCAAGCTCCTATGTTTCCACCCTGAGAACCTAGGGGGGAGGGAACGGAAGAAAAGAGGCGAAACAAACTAGGTCAGACATACATCTGGCGAGTCCAGTGACTTTTAGCATATAAACAGATAATAGTATCATGACATGCAAATAAAACTGGATTAGAGATAACCATAACAGGAGTAGCAGGTTAACAGAAGAGGCAGAATGATATAGATTAAACAAAGCTTCTTACTTGGTTTTTCACTTCTCTTCACTAATACTAGTATAACAGAATATGGTGTTGTCCTAATATCTAAACAGAAAACAGGACGATCTCTTCAGAAACAGAATGCTAGTACCACCCGAACAGAGATAGACGGTTACAGAAACAGAATGCTAGTAATGGGCCTTTACCACCCGAACAGAGACAGATGGTATAGAAACAGAAGCAGAAACGGAATCAGAGACGGAAACAGAATATTCACTATGGAAACAGAATATTAGAATTAGGTGTACACTAGTAATGGGCCTTTACCACACCAACAGACGGTACCACACAGAAACAGACAGGTGTTACCACCCCAACAGAAACAGAAGGTACCCCAACAGAAACAGACAGAACTAAGTGTACCCTAAATTCTACCCCAAGCGATCGGCTCCCTAATACATAAATGCCCTGTGCTGACCCCACAGAAGGGTGTATCACTCCCTAAAGTGGAAATCTATAGACGCAGACCTATTTACAGATGTCACGGCGTCTTACATCCTCAGAGCAGACCGGATCCATGCACGCACATGACCCGGTTGGAATGCACCATCAACACCCCTCGCCATTATCAGAATGAACCTCTTACAATTAGTTCAGTAAGCGTGCCCTAGACCCCTACCTAGTGTTGGGTCATAGTTTTGATACCAGAAAGGGTTACTGACTAATATGGGTCCCAAACAACAGATGAAACAAGTAATTGCCCCTCCTAACCTTGTGTCCCCAGACTAACAGATTTCAGATTAACTTACTTACAGATTTCAGATGTACAAAGTTCAGATTAACTAGTTCTCAGATCAGACCTATAAGTTAACAAGTTTTTAGACTAACAGATCAGATATAAAGATTAACAAGTTTTCAAACTTAACGGATCAGATTATATATTACCAGACTTACAGATTGTTTCACCTAACCTTGTATTGGGCCTACAGACTTTCAAATGGGTTTATTAGATTCATCAGTCCAGTTGTTTTAACCCTATCCACCCAACACGTTTTAGGTATCACATTTATCTTAGATTTGCATTAATTAAATATTAATGCACAGACCTCTCTCATTAGGTCGGTAGCTTGTGGCCGCTGGATGTGCTGGGCGGTTCCGGGCAGACTTCTGCTACAAGCCAGACCTAACCTCGTGTCTAAGCGTCTTTATGCCTATGACCTCTCACATTAGACTGAAAGTTTGCGGTTGCTGGTTAAGCTGGTTGGGTCCGGGCAGGCTTCTACCGCAAACAGAGTCTAACCTCGTGTCTCGGCATTCTTATTTTTTTAGCTATAGTATTCATTCACAGATTATGCCAATATTAAACAAATTACGCCAATTCAACAGATTAACTTCTTTACAAGTTACAACAAATTATCCGTAGTTCTATTGACATGTTTTGCTCAATTCTAGATCGAGCCTACAAATTTTCATACCCCAAATTACCGCATTTAGTTTCAACAGATTTAGCAGATTAGGCAATTTAACAGATTTAATCTTCCCTTAAAATTCCATTGACATTCCTCGCTTAATCATAAAATTAAGCCTAATTTTACATGCTCAAATCATGGTCATAATTCACAATATAACATATGCCCCAAATTTCTAGTTAAATTTACATACTATAGAATATTCTCCAAAAACCCCAAATCATGATATACAATTTGAATTATGCCAAATTATAGCCTTTTATTTCAGCGTATGTAAATATCCAAAATCCCCATTTAGGCGTATTCACAATTAATAGTTATCCTATTTTTAATATAGACCTTTTACGCCTAAATCATATATCCTTTTTCTTTCAAGTTATAGATCGTCATATAAAATATGCCCCCAAATCTAGGTCTTAAATTTACAACATATATTATGTCCTCAAAATCAGATCATGCATTATGTTCCCAAATTACAAGTCATATGTTGTCATACAATAATTCTCCTTCTTCCAAATTATAAACCGTCATATATAGTATGCCTAGATCTAGATCTTAAATTATAACATACGCCCATTCTTAAATCAGTCACAAATCAGTCATGTCCAATTATGCATCATTCATTATTTTCCCCAAATTTAGCATTCGTGCGTCAATCTCTTAAGAGATTTGGCTCAGGCTCGTGGTAGCCTGGCTATAGAACAGAAGAAAGGAAGAGATATAGAATAATTACAACAATAAGATAGATATATACAGAAAAACAGATCTGATAAACAGGAATAAGATAGATCTACATAGAAAAACAGATCTGATGCATAATCTCCAATTCAGATTTATAACCATGTCCAGATCATAATTAAATTTCATATCTAAAAATAACTGTACTCACAATTCATGGTTTAAGAAAGAGAAGAACAGTTCTGGGATCTGATTTTCTGGAGTTAATTTAGCTTTCCGTTGATGTAGGCGTTGATTTGTTATCTTTTAGTCCTATTCAGATTGGAAGAAGAAGAAGCACTTGTTCTAGCTTAGGTTTTAGTAGAGTAACGACGCCATTGATTTTTTTTATTATGAATTAGGGCAGAGTATAGGCGAAATGAAATTGTGTGGAGAGAAAGTGAGGTTTGGGGGTGTTTAAATAGCTTAGGAGCAACGAATCTGGTCAGAACGGGCGTCTAAATATAGAAAACTGAATCTGTCCTCGGATCTGGAAAAGGGGGGAGGTCGACCCCCTGGTCGACCTGGGTCCTGGGCGGGAATTTTCCCGCCCAGCCCTGGTGTGTGTTTTGAATTTGAATTTGAATTTCGAGCTGAGCTGTTTTAAATTTTATGAAACTTCTAAAGGCCATAACTTCTTCATACGGAGTCCGATTTACGCAAACTCGGACTCTATCTCAAGCATAATTCTGAGACGAAAGCAATGGCCTAACCCATTTCCCTTAATTCTTCTTTTAAAAATTAATTATACTTTGTTTTGCAACTTAATGTTCACAGAAAATACAGGGTGTTACAGTCTGTATTTCTCCAAACTGGCCATGCACTAATTTACTTTTTCCCATTTCACAAACGAGCCCATTTGGTTCTTCTTGCTATCCGAAAACTGAACCCGACATATATACTTTCTCCTTTCGTGAACTTATTCACCATGTCTTTGTATACTCCATCTTTGTTCCAAAACAAACCCATGCACTCACGTTTGAACCCATATGTTTTCTTCTAGGTTACTACTTTCACGCATTCTTAATTCAACCCAGGTGTCTTCGATCCCGGTAAAATGAAACGTAAACAAGCTGCCACCTTTGTTTTGATTCTTCCTTGTTTTCAAAACGTTCAAACATCAACCTGTATTTCGATTTCCAATGAAACTGCTTCCCAAACGTTTATTGCCAATTATGACGAATCCAAAGTTTCCTTACTTCACGTTGATTCCATGCGTCTTCAACTGTAGCTTCACTTTTTTTCATTTGAATTTTGTCAGTGTTCCTACTTCCCTTATTGGAAACAAAGGTTGCTGCCTTAAACCATTTCTCACGAATGTCAGGAGAATTCCTCCGCCATACCTTTGTTCATCTACCGATCATCGATCGCCAGCTTCCAGATTTACCCGTCTATGTCTCCCCAAATGCCCCCTTGAGTACCATCAAACTCGATCTCCTCCACGGTTGGCAAGAAGTCACGAAAAACAGTGCCTTCAAAGCGAGTTTTTGGCTACCAAAAAGAACACCAACCAATCATCACCGGTCAATTTATAGAGCTCAAAGAGCTGAGCGACTTTATTATAGAGAGATTCTGGAAATAAACAAGGGATTAGAAATTTATGGAGGAGAAATTAAGGTGATTTTTTCCGTTCAATTTGTTAGAGATGGAGGCATGATTTTTTGGTCTCTGTTGACCATGCAAAATGCTTTAACAAAATTTTAGGTTAAAACTTTGGCTGATGGGTTTATATAGGGAACAATTTATATTATTTTAGTAAACCAAAACATAGTGGCGATGTAACGTCTTAAAATTGTCACATACAATCTCCGTTTTCGACGAAAATTGTAATCTTACATAGAAAAATATTATGGACATAATGGGACAAGTTTCGTCGAATTACGAGGTCGTTTGTGAAAAGTCCTTTATTAATCACAAGTGAAAAGCATGCATTTAAATTTTCCACGATCACAAAATAAATTCAAATAACTTGAAACTTGAATCACTACAAGACCTCATCATTACGGATTTAATAAAATTAGTTTCGCTGAAAATGGAGTTCGTTTGATAATCCATTATTCAAATATACGTGTAAAACAACGCTATTTTGGACACTTGAAATATCTAGTCTTCAAAAATAACAAATAATATATCTATTTTGACTCTAAACGTCAAAACGAATTCAACATAATTCGTTTCGTAGCTAAATTCGATCGTTATCTTGAGTTATGATAAAAAACCCTTTTTTTATCGAATTATATTAATAAATTAGTCGTTATAATTTATAAATAATTCCATGGCGACTTTTTGGAATTTTGAATTGGACATAACTAACAAACCGTAAAATGAAATCTCCAATTTTCTCTTTTAATAGAAAATTATAATCAAATCGATCTAAGCAATTCTTGTTTCACCGAATTCCGACTTATATCAGATTCTGTATATTCAATTGAGGTTCAAATCGTAAATTACGAACCTGCGACGTTTCGAGTTCGTTTTATGATTTAAATATAAATTAAACGTTTAAACTTCGTTTAATAACGAATTGTATATTTTAAATCCATTTAAAATTCCAAATGAATATTTAAAATAATAAAATATATTAAATATCTAACTACCAAAAATATGGGACGTTACAAAAAGTAACCCTCTCTCCAAGCCTCTAACCCCCTATTTATAGGCTCCTACCAGCCCACTAATGGGCCTCCTCAATCTGCCCATCAATGTCTTACAAAACCTGAACTGAAATTGTGAAATACTAAAACAACGATTCCTCGCAAACCGCTGAGTCAAATCTTTAATGTGACCACTCTACGAATTGCCAACACCATTTCCTTTCCAATGAAATCGATCTCAACACCTGCTTCTATCCCAATCATAAGTTATGCCCTATACAAAACTGATAGGGGTAAAATGGTCACAAATAAAATTGGTAAAATTTTTGGACATTTCTCACATCCCCATAACCAACATATCAATATATGAGAATGATCCAACCATCAGGGAATTAAATAAAAATATTTTATGATTCTCTAATACGTAAAATACAGGATGTTACACTCGGCCTTCATAACTCTAGTTGTCATCACCGACGACTCTCCATAAGCTCGAACATTCTTGAGTAGCCATTATCCACGAGTTCAAAACACAATTGAGACATCTGCATATTCTTTGCATTTCGCCAATCAACGAACGCTTCATATCACTTAGAATATTCCTCCCCGAACTCACTTCGAAGCCACGTCCACTCTTGAACCAAAATAATCATCACTTTTGGTCGACATTCAATCCATAGCACTTTGGCCTCTCCGTTATGAAAAACATACCATAGCGCTTAAATTCCTATCCATAGCGTTTGTTAAACGATGTAGTGTCTTCTGCCCAGTCCATAAAAAACGACCCGACTCATTAGGTCATAAATGACCTGGCTTTAGACAATCCATCATACTGCAAACGACCCTCATTTCGAATGACACATCTTCCAAACGATCCATCAGAGCCTCAATGACCCATGACCCTCAAGCTAACAACCCATGCTTTGCCAATGACCCATGGAAATATGAACGACCCAAAGTTGCATGACCCATCGTTATGCGACCCGAAGTTGCCCGACCCGACTCATTTCATGCTCCCCAAGCTACGACCCATGCAAAAACGACCCATCAGAAACGACATGACTACGATTCATCAACCAATGATGCACACAACTCATTCAAATCGACCAATCCAACCATTAATGCTTCATGCAATCATCAAACAACACTTGCATAATAATTATTCATCGTACAATCATATGAAACTCACCAAATCATGATAAATCAATGAATAACCAAAATAATGGATCTAAACTTGCATAAACATATGGATTAACATAAGAATTACCAATTTAAGTTGCTAGATTAGATCCTATTGTGATTTAAAGAAAATATACTTACCATGATGTGGATCTAGGTGACAACAACTTGAAATGATGAAAAATAAGATCAAACAACCCATATACTTGATTGAATCCATGTGAGAGATGGTTATCACTCACCAATTCTTCAAAATGACTTGAAATCGACTAATCTCAAATCCGGATAGCAATGATCAATCTCCAAACCTCTTAATTTGACGCGGTCTTCCTTCACTCGATGTAGATCAAGCTTTACTTGATGTAGATCTTGAATCTTCTTGCATAGATCTAGAATTTTAATGGAGGAAAGATGTATTTTGTTGAGCAAGGAGAGTCATGAGCTCAACCAAATGAGAGAATGAAGAAAGTAAATTATTACAATGCCTCTACCCCCTATTTATAGCCTCTAACCAGCCCACTAACAGACCACACCAATTCAGCCTATTAATGACTAGCCAAACCTGTACATAAATTGTGTAGCACTTAAACAGCGATTCCTCCCAAACCACTAAACCAAATTTTTAATGTGATCACTCTACGGAATTGACAACACCATTTTCTTTCTAGTGAAATCGATCCCAGTACCTAATTCAATCCCAGTCAAAAGCTATCTGTTGTACAAAACTAATAGAGGCAAAATTGTCACAAATAAAATTGGTAAAAATTATGGGCATATCTCACATCCCCATAACCAACATATCAAAATAAGAGAATGATCCGACCCTTAAGGAATTAAATAAAAATATTTTGTGATCCTCTGATATGTATAATACAGGTCGTTATAATTATCTTTTCTAGCTTGCAATGTTCTAGGTCTGATTCTCACCCTATGTGGTGCTTAAATCAATCTATATTTGTTTGTAGTTAGGGCTAGGAAATATGTTTGCAGTAAATGGGAGATCAACCCATCTCCTACATTATTTTGTACCCATTATTTGTTGTAATGAAAATAGTGTTATGGATCACTATAAAAAATGGTTGGCTTACCAAAAAAATTCAAATTTTCTTTACTTAAATTTATAGTTTAATTAAAACAATGTTATGGATCACCATTTACGGTGGGGTGACCGTAAATGGCCTTAAGGGCTACCCCTTCTTCAAATCCAGTTCCTTTCACGCGTCTTATCCTTTCATCCCCTCGATATCCACTCTCTCCTCCCTTTCTTGCTTACATTATGCGTGGAATCGCCACTGAACTACACTTTGTCATTTTCAAATCTAAGCTCTAGCGCTGATTAACCCATCTTTCTTCAATCCACTCTTTAACAGCTTTCTTCTCTCTGAAATCGTTAGTAACTTCTCTTCCTTTCACTGCGTAGTGGCTTCTTCAAACAACTACTTGCCTTCTGAATTTCCTTACATGCAGATCTAGTGAATTTCCACTCCCTTCTAGTAATGTATTGCGAGTGGAATCCGGGCGATTTCGTGCCTTATTTTCCAATGTATCAATGACCTGTGTAAGTCCGACTATGTCAGGTGGTAGGTGGCGTTTTGGGAGTATGCTGGTTTCTTTGTTTGGAGAACCAGTTAGCATGTTCTTCGATTGGTGGTTGACTTGCAGTGTTTTGGAGATGTCACTGACGTAGAGTTCTTGGTGAGCAGTAATTCCTACCCTCTTGAGTTGTTTTGCGTCTCAACAAACTTTGACTGGTATGTTGTTCCTTACTGAGTTTTGTGTGTTACATCCCTAGCTCGATGGGCAGTTGATCGTTACGATATCAGCAGTTCTTTTTTGTTTGTGATGGTTCAATTTGGTTTCTTAGCTCTTCAACTTCGGATAAGATTCATCTTGTGGGTAGCACTTTGTTGTTGGTTTTGTGTTTTGTGTTTTGGGTTGGAAGTTGCTTTCGTTAATCTTGTATTTTGGTAGTTTCTTTTGGTTTCTTTCGAGCTCGTCACTGTTCGTGACATGCTACTTTGCAATGTAATGCGGTCCAAGTTTGGTTGGGTCGTATGTTAGGTGTTCTAGTTTTCCTTTGTTTCATCATTCTAACTGCATAACAGGTGAAGCCATTACTCTTGAATATGAAGTTTGTTTTCATGTTAATCAATGCCTTCCTCACTCTCGACTTTTGCTAAGTTTGGCTACTCCTATGGTGATTGCTCTAGCGCCTTTCCTAGGCAGCGTATCATGTAATGCCAACACTATGGTTATACAAAGGTTTGTTGCTATCAACGTGCAACTCTGTCAAGTTTTTTTATGTTAGAAATGAATTGTTTCTAGAAGTGCTCCTGTAGCTGCTTTATGTAAGTCGTGCTAGTGGTGAACTGTATGGTGGTTAGGGTCTCTGATGCTCTACCTTTCCTGCTTACTATATTACTTTTTGTATTATGTTTACAATGTTATGTAATGTAATAGCTTAAGAATGAAATATGTCATGCCCCCTGCGTGGTGTGCACGGGCTAGGTAATCCGTATCGTAATCTAGTATTTTAACTAGCTCATATACTATAATATGGAATAGATATAGCTGACAACCCACTATAAATGTCGTATGTGGTTGACAGTCCACTTTAGCAGCCGAATAGTGGTCTTACAATCTGCCAAACTTCCGTAAATATTGTAATTATTATATGTTATATAAGTTTTATAGATCACCATAAAGACTGATCGGCTTTGCCAAAAAAATTCTTTGTAGCCTAGAAACTTCATCTAGCTATAGTACTGTAATCTTGATAGGATGATGGTGGATGTCTACCTAGAAAACCGAATATAGTGGATGGTCTTCCTTAAATTGGGTAGAAGATTGGTTACCGCCATCCTCCTGTAATAACTGCAGTTAATAATAAGTGTTTGCGGTCACTTTAAAACTGGTCGGCTTTACCAAAAAATCCAAAATTATGGCCAAAAAGTTGATTCTGAATAATTGATGGTTTGACGAATAAAAGTTTAACAACATTGTAGACAATATGTATACATGTACATGCATTTGTGTGTATCCATGAACATATCTTTTAAGTTAATAATACTATTAGTTAAAGCAAAGAAGATTAGTAAACGGTAAGCATAAAAGTAAGAAAAGAGTTTATTTTGTATATAAGATGAAATTTCATCTTATCTTATGCAAACATCACCTCCTTATGCACTACCATCATTACTAGCACAATAACAAGATGGGTGGTAGCTTGTGTAAAAAAAGGGGAGGATAATGACATTTGCATCATTTTGTACTTAGATATTTTTCTTGCGTTTTTCTAGTAAGTACATACTTATGTTATTAAATTCATACTAATTCTTCTTCTTCCTAAACTATTTAATGGTTTTTTAACGACCGAAAATCGACGCCCTTCAAATTGACCGTAACCGCACAAGTCTGATCCGAAAAGACAGAAATACGTGGATTGTTATAAGAACATGATGCATTAGAACACATACCAAGAGAACATTTTATTGCTATTACAACAATTTGCATTAGAGTACAAGATATCAGAGTACAGATAATAATACACAGTGAAAAATAATTACCAAAGAATAAATTATAATGCAACAGAAATAAAATAAAAAAATAGAATCAGCAGAAGGCTACCAAATGAACCAAAGTACAGCTCCTTCCATAATCCCGGATCTTGTTAAATAAATATCTGCAAAATCAAAACTACTAGCTGTCCGTGTGGAAAATATGGGCACCTAGAGTTCAGGTGGAAAACAATAAACTCTGAGTCTGTCGTGGGACTGGTGTGAGAACTAAAACAGTTATTAAACTTTACTTTATAAGCTGGTAAATCATGGGACCATGCCATATGAAACAGAATGGGTTTACTCCACATGAATATAATTAAAAACAAAAAAACACAATGCTTTTTGAAAAATGAATCTATTATAAGACTCAGGTCCCATCACACAATGCAACGCAAGCCGAAGGATGGAGTTTTACAGAATAATAGCCAAACATGCTTGATACGCTTTAAAATAAATATTTTTGATATTACTACTAGGGCATAATGCAGAAAACAATTTCGAATATAAATGTATCAATCTTAAATGGCATAATACCCTGTCCTATTAGGTCGCTATAGTATATAACTAAAATCGTAAAATCACGTATTGGAATTTGGATTTCCATCATGAGCCAAGGCAAGGGATCTCTCCTCCGAATTCGGACCATCTCTAGCATTATGTCCAGGACCACACGCACGTGACCTTTGGATCGGTAGGGTCGGTCAGCTGTATGTCGCTAATTGGCAATTCCTGAGCACTATATTTCCCGGTCCTATCAAACCTCTCGGTTAGTACATCGACCGTCTTAGCCTTTTGCGGCAATATGCGAGGCGCCTCGCTTTCCAACATCCACATAAGTAAATAGCCTAGGCTCCATACCATGTCATCATTTCTAGTTAAAAAGAAACCCAATTTCTCTTTATGGCCCCTCATCCCGTTTTTGACTCATACCAGGGTGTGAAGCTCGCGAATTAAGACCATACACAAAGCTATGTTGTATTAAAGTTGTACTTTGATCATCATCCACAAAGCTCTTCTTTTCAACAAAAACTTTGATCCATGCAGCTTAGCATGCCACACAGTCATTCCAGACAATACAACTGATAGTTACCAATATATAACCTCTAAGCTCATACATCTCAGAGAAGGATGTTAAGCTAAGAGAATAAATTCATCACCACCAAACAGATATATATTCAGCAGACATCAATTAATACAGCTCAGAATAATGTGTTAGACACACAATCCATATACAAGTTCGTTCTTGGTCTGAAAGAAACTGGAGGCACCTTATTTCTCGTCCCATATGTTCAATACAAGAGAGAGGTCCTCGCACATCCGGTCGATCTCCAAGTAGGTATTGACGATCACTACTTAGTACCTCGTCTTAGGTGTACATACTAATTGATACATCAGTAATAATCCAAATGGTGTGAAGATCTCCGGTCTTCAACCATCGTCTTCGTATCTTCGACTTTTAATCGTCGTAACAGTTATTCAGAATGGATTAAACCCAGTCTTTCTGAATAACTCGCGCTTCTTTAAAATCATGTGATATATAAACATATCAATGATCTCATTCCAATCCAGAACATTCTTTCATTCAAATATTCATTACATGGGAATTAACTCCATAAATCTTATCAAAGACTTATTTTCATTTAAACCTCTTATTTAAATATTTTCTTTGAAAACATTACAAATGATTTATATTATCGTTTCACGATCTTAAAACAAATTAAGGCTTATATGCCTTGTCAGGATTAACAAGCCTTACCAATATAATCATTCATTTTACTATCCCAATCCCAACCTATTCATCCCATGGAGCAAAATTGGTATTACTCAATTTCTAACACTAATTGTGTTATCGGTAAAGTTAATTACCATTTAACGCTCCGAATCTAATTAAAGAATTAACTATCGCATGGAGTAAAACTGGTGGTACTCCATCTTGAACATTTCTCGAATTCGTTAAATTTAATTACCTTATTCACATTTTAATCTAATTAAATATTTATTAAAACTCCAACTTAGTTTTAATCTCAAAAATAATTACTTAATGATTATTCAACTTTTTAGGAAATTAATTCTGCCTTTAACTGGGTTAAAGAACAATGTCATTTAAAACATCATTCATAATAAACCAAAAATCCAATTTGATATTAAATACAACGCTTTTAATAGAAATAGTATCGACTCATATTCAATATCAAATTCTGAAACCAACGGATATCGCATTGGAATAACAATATCTATGCCTTTCAAATTCCTCAATGATATCCACATAATCACGGAATCCAATACCGAAATCTCCGAAGATAATTTCCATTCAAATCCATTCGATTCGTATGTTGGAAAAGTTTGGTTATATTAAAGCCCGTTCTCAGTCCAATTCGTTATGTCAAAACATTGGATTCTTCGTTCTAGTATTCAAAAAACTCTTTTAGATAAAAATATCATTCATCTTCCAAAACTTGGAATATTTTATCCATACCCTTTTCAATTCATTTATTATGATTTATCATAATTTATTCATATTTTTAATAATTTTATTTAGGCCCTTACAGTTGGTTCCCAACATCGCCCACCGAACTGCATCCATAGCGACATTTTCCAAAACTAATTTGGATATATTTTGAAATCTAACCATTGGATTTTAAAGCTCTTATATTCGTTTGAAAGGTCTTTTCGATATGAACCTAATGGTTTTGATTTCAGGAGAATCCGACAGTCGGATCTTCCATATGTCAATTTGATGTTGCGGGTTGATGTTTGCGAACTCTCACTGCGCGACACGTTCTATTCAAGCCTGAGTTAATTCATAAATTTTAAATATAAATCGAAACGCTTCAAAACCATTTTTATAAATAATGTAAAATATACAATTTCATCTTGAAAGTTTGTTTCAGTCGTTAATCTTTAAAACCGCACATTTCACTGTTTAGTCAATTCTAATATTAATTTAGTGAATAAAATAATATTATTTTTCAAAAGTATTCATTTTACATTCAAATTTCCCTGTCAGTCGTTATAGAAATAAACGAGAAACTTTCAAAAGAAAACATCTGGTAAATGTTTGCTTCATACCTAACTGAACTTTATTTTGAAAAGCTACTACCCAGCTCAAATTAAAAACTTCGACATGCCAAAACTATATGAAAATTAATTAAAAATCATTTCGTTCAGTTATGATAGTTCATCCATATTTTAATATCTTTGCATCCTTCCAAAATCGGATGTCAAAAATCAAACTTTCATTTCCATCGAATATTACGTTGTTATAATATTCTATTTTCTTCCGAATTGGAATGAAATCTCAACCAATATCCATATAAATAAATTTATTTGGATTTCATTCATCATAAGCATCCGATAATAGTTGAAAACAATCATCAAACACCCAATTCACATCCAGAGTGAACTTACATCCATATAAGCCTTAAACAAACAATTGACACTTATATCGGCATGTTAATCAATCGATTAACATACAACTAAACACATGTGGTTAGTGTACAATTAAATATCATCTCAAGAAACGTGTGAGGTTTTCATCCAATTCAAATTAACCACAAATCCATGAAATTAATCATACTTATTCATTTTAAGTTATAATCTACCCTAATTGATCTCACTTAAATAGGTGAACATAAATAAGCCGTTCGACTTGTAAATGGATGTTTAATCCAATTTAAACTACCAAAAATATTTTAACATTGTTTTCAATATGTTCATCATCTCAAAATAACATCCAAATCATAACACAATCAATTATCCATTCATCCATATGGTTTTCAAATAATTTGTGAAATGAGCTACCATATACCGTATAACAATTTGTGATATTTAACCAAATATAATTGATTATAGGTAAATAACATATATTCAGTTATGATTGTAATAACTGTAAAAAAAATCAATTCGAGTGAGAATTCTCACCTTGATCATTAATCGTCAAATAACGTTGAACGTCAATAAAGTAAATCAAACGTTTTCCTTTTCCAAAAGTTGCCACGACCTCCAAACCAAGTTTATTGCGAAGCTATCATCGATATGGTTCCAACGCATCTTGTTTTACTGAATTTTGATAATGTATGAAAAAATTATGATTTTTACAAGTTTCTGTACCTATTTCAACCAACCACTTAGAAACTTATTTATGATATATCTAAGAAAATTAAATATTTTAAGCGATAAATTCTCACCTCAAGCATCCCTATGTCACAACACTTCACCATAGGCTCTCTACAGCTTGCTACGAGCTAAAAATGTCGCCTTTCCTCCCCGAATCAACTCAATACTCCTCCCCAATACTTGTACACACTCTAACTTGCGTTTAAAGGATGAAAGCTACAATTTTTAGTGGTTTGCGGGCTTGTGAGACCCTCGCCTTCGCTGTACAGCGAGGGGAGATGATGTGGTAGCACTACAGGGGTGCCACGTGGCAAGGTAAGAGTCACTTATAGGTACTTAGGGTCCATTTGATTTTGAATGGGAAGGGGTATTCGGAGGGGTTATTTTGAAAGGGAATTGTTAAGAATGGGGAATGCGTTTTTTTATGATAGGGGCAAATTGGGAGGGGCAAAGTTATTATTTTTATTGTTTTTGTATTTATTATTTTATTGTTTGTGTTTTGGTTTGTGTTTGTGTTTGTTTATTGTCGAGCAGAATAGTAGAATGCAAAATACAAATTGCAAAAATGAAAATACATGATTGTGGAATTGAAAGCACAACACATTATGACACCATTACAAAACAAAACACCACTACAACACAATAAAAAACCAAGTACAACACAATTCAACATGGACAAACAATCACATATGTCTAGCTCTCAGCTACATAACATAATGCATAACACAACACCTAAGCTATGCGGGCTTGTCAAGCAGAGAATAAATAGAGTTGTTGGCCTTTCTGTAATTCTCTAACAGAACAACCGCCACCTCCCACTCATGTAGCTCATCATCGTCATGGCATACTGACATACATAGAGCATTAAGCTCATCTCGGTCCATTGGTGTTGGAGCTGAACGAGAAAGGCCAGCACCGGACCTGAACTGCATACGAGCCCGACGACTCGAGATCTCCGCAGTATCGCCACGAATAAAATCGCCATAGAGCTGAGTCTCATGCAAATGAACTGGGGAGCATCCGGAACTACGTACTGACATTTGTCAGTACGAATGCAGCCTCCAAACATTGAGTCCAACTCTCTGACTCGCGCCGGGGACCCACTCTTGTATATGCACCCCAGCATTGGCACTGTCGCTCACCACTCATCCGATCCTGCGATGGTATCCTTTTGCTCATCCCACGTCCCTCCACCAATCTGTAGAAGTCTGTTCCACGGAGCCCAGTCACTTTTTATGTTATCAAACTTGTTCTTCTTCTGACTAGCATTGTAGTCCAATCCGGTGCGCTCATCGAACGCCGGTGCAATCAGCTGGTACCATCCTCCCACGTGATGTGCACGGGAATTGAGATGTTCCATACAAAGCGTTGGTCATGTCGTTGTTCCATTCAGCAATGAAACGGGTAGATGAAGACTAACTTCCTGTCACTCTGAAAAGAAAAAAATCCCAAAAATTACGAAAAAAATATACATGGGAGTTAAAAAGCTAAAAAACACAAATATAAAAGCAAAACCCCAAAATAATCGATGAGTTGACGGAGATTGAAGCTTGAATTTTTGGATTTGTTGAGAGATTTGGTGAAGGAAAATGTTCGAAATGAAGGGAAATATATAACTAAAGGGAAGAGAATCGGCTGTCCAGAAATTTCGTGGCGTCCGACGTTCATCTAACGCGTCTGACACGTCGGACGCGAAAGTTATCTTTCCAACCATTCAACTCAAAGGGGCTAATGTGTGGGTCCCACTATAGACGCGTCCAACGCGTCCGACGCAGACGCCAACTTTAAATGGCTAGTTTGAAAATCAAACGGCACCTTAGAGGTGTTTAATCTTGGTTAAAGTGTAAAGGAACAACTTTTAGCTAAATGGATGAGTTTGGAGGAGTTTACATGGGGAGAAAGGGCCCATCGTCGCGGCTAGGCCTGGTGGCGCCGGTGCTGACATGGCACGGTGGAGAGAGGAGGCGGGGCAGTGCCTAGGTGGCGGTGGGGAGGGTATTTGTGAAGGAGGTTTCCATTAGAGAGGGAGAGAGTGGAGGAGTAAAGAGAAAGAAGGAGGAGATAAAGAAAAGAAAGGAAAGAGGGGGCTAAAGAAAAGAAAAGAAAAGAAAAGAAAAGAAAGGAAAGAGGAGTAAAGGGCCCACTGATCGCTGAGGTGGCATGATCCCGTGGCTTGCAACAAAACTACATTGTCCAGTTGGATGGCCTCCGTTTCATTTCAAGTTTTATAACTTAATGTTTATAAAGGTGTGCTAGTTAGCCTCCACCTATTTTGATTGCACGATCACAAATTAATTCCGTTTGCCACAAAATTTTGGGTTTTGAAAATAAACATAATTCTTGATCCAATGGAACAGTTTTCATCGATTGACCTTTCGTTTTGTTTTTCGAACGCGTTTCAGTTTGATTTCAGTATGCGCTTTTAGTAGTACATTTTCTTCTCACACGCCCACATGTTTGCTCCAAAAAATTATGAAATTTGAAAATCAACCATTATTCGATGATACAGATTCAAAAAACAAATTTCGTCGAAATCCGAGGTTACCTCAATAATGTTCCTTTTTAAACTGCTCAAATCATCTTTAAATTATCGATTTCTGAAATTTGACCGCAAATGCACACAAAATTATATACGAAAATAATTTTTAAATTGGTTCCGAAATCCCAGGTTGTTACAGGTTTTTCTTAAGTGAAGTAGGAGGGCTGTAACTAGTGGATTGCTTAAGCACTAATCCATTTAAATACTCTACAACTTCCTCATTTATCCATCAAATCTTCTCTAATCTCTACTAAATTTTGGATTTGACCCTAATACATCATGGAGTTCATGATTATCAAGTTAGAAGAAGAGGAAAGTGGAAGTGGGAAGTATGGCCGAACATATCTAAAGGAATTGGTTTGGTTCAATGTCGATTTCCATGAAGTGTTGATTCATTTGAATGTTGGTAGAAAGTTTGGTCTAAATTCAGGTGGGAGACTAACTTTAAAGCGTTCTTAATTATCCATATGTTAATAAAGTAATTGTGCTTGCTATAAAAAAGTTTAATGATGTTAATGCTTGCTATGATCGTTGTCTCCAAGTTTGATTGATAGTATTTTTGGATTATTTAGCAAGTCACCTTAAATGCACGTCGATAAAGAAAAAGGAAATTATTTCTCTTATATGAATGAAATGGTGTAATGAAATAATTAAACCTCTTGAAGACGGTTTAAAATGCTTTAAACATTAATTATAAACATTTCAGCATGTAAATACAAAGTTTGAAAAGAAAGTGAAATTTGAATAAATTTCGGTGCATTGCGAAACAGTAATTCGCGATTATGCACCTTAAAAAGTAAATCTTTTGTATATGATAAAATATGAATTCAAATTCTTTGAAGTAAGATTTTTACGAATTATTATGACCATAGCTTTCCAATAAATTGAAAAAATCAAGATTGCGTTGAGTCAATTTTGAAATATGACCAAAACGAGTTTGAAAAATATCACGATTTGGCAATTTGAAATCCATATAATGAAATTGTTTGAAATTGAGATTTAATCTCTTAAAGACATGGAATAAATATCATAAATTATTTAAAATGTTTTAACTGTGATTCACATTAAATATATGGATTTTTCAATGATAGAAAAGTCGTTTTGATTAATTTAACTGAAATGGCACTTTTTGTTGTACTTTTTCGCGGCATTTTTTTTGACAACAACGAATTATCAGTTTAAACTTAACAATTCTTTTCCAAGATTCTTATAATCATTTTCAAATGATTAATCACATGTTGTAAAGATCATTTAAAAGTTTCACAACCTATTTTAAAATGTTTTAATGATTGACTTTAACCAAAATCTACAATAAGAAATTATTTTAATCTTGGCTCTAATAGGCCAAAAAATATGCTTGAATTTCCTATCCACGAGATCCGGTGGGGCGTTTAACTAAGGAGATGTTCAGAAGAAACTAGTGCCTTAGCTCACTTGGACCTTTTGTTGGATGAGGGATAAATATAGCTAAAATGTTGAAAATGGGTTAAGTTTTAAAGATCAATTCTTCTTAAATTAAATTAATCGTATTACTTGAAGATGGTCATGTTGTATTTACTATTTAATTCCAAGGAGTGAATCCTTACTACCTATGATAATTCAAATGGTGTTTACAGCATTATTCGACGAATAGTAGAAATTAGACATAAAAATTAATATCGAGTAAAATGATTATGATTTCTTTATATCTATCATAATAAAATTGGACTTACCATCTAAGGTGACATAATGAATGAGATTTGATGATTCCATTCCAAGGAACATTTGAAAGATTTACGTCCTTAAAACATGTTTTACGAAGAAATGAACTACGAAATGAAGAACACTCAATACTACTTAAACAATATTTTGAGATGATTAATTTGAAGATACCGAGATCAGATATGGGTGATTCCTATCCCGAAACCACTTTGAATTTGTTGACGCTTCGAAGGCAAGGATGATGAATGAACGAGAACTGTAGCGATTGAATGAATGGTTATTGTCACTAACTCTTGGGAAATTTTCCCATATTACTAATCGACAACCGTTCTACATTCTGATCTACAATGCAAGGGATACTCTCCATTAAATAAAAAGATATAGCAGGAGTAGTGACTTCGATTTACTAAAACTCAAGATGACTTGTATGGACGAATGTTTGACGTTGCATTTTTGATATATGTATATCGATCCCCACGAATGTACATACATTTAGCGGTGTCGGAAGTAACTCTCCTACACTATATACGCCCTTCCCTGAGACGTACAGGCTCAGAGGTAGTGCATTAGTGCAAATCAGTTGAATGTGTTGGTATTGATAATGTCTCCTTCCAAGTAAATGGTATTCTCGGTATAAGGTAATCGATTACCTTAATCTTCATCACCTGGTAATACTAGAAACAGGGCACACTCTGAGGCTATATGAGCGGTGCCCAATAAGTTCTGTCATCCCCTTTCTAGATTACTCATTATATGTTGAGTATATGGTCAATGAAAGGGACGTCTCGAATAGGTTAGTTACGATCAGAGTTATGACACATTCAGCCAGTGCACCACCTTCGGGTCCTGGTAGTTAAGCCGATCTTGGGTGATTGGTCAGGAAGTTGGTCTTGTAGCGTACCTCTAAAGGTGTACTGCACTGAAGGTAATCCCTTACCTTGCCATCATGTGGAAATCCATTATCTCTAAGAGCTTATGGTTTTGTTTGTATTGCCTAATATATGAGGAATTTAATAATGGTAATGATTTCGCACTTTGATTTGATTTATTTTTATTGGTTTTGTCCCTCATGTCATTAAAGATAATATTAGATAATTTTACGTATCAAAAATTTGGTTACCATAAGGGGAAAATCCTTTCCATGTTCGTATGTTATCGTGGTCTTATGGGATACTATATTGTTTATCAAAATAATGGATCTGAGTGTCTCACACTAGTCCAGTGACTAATCAGGAGTTTATTTTATTTTTGTCTTAAACTCTAGGGGCTCTATTTTCACCAAGCATCCTCATAACTTAGGTTTTACATGGATCCATTAGCGAGAGATTGGAGCTAAAAATTCCATAGATAGTCATCAATTCCTACCTTTAATTAGTTAGCCTTATTCAACATTTGCAAGTACAAGTTTTGTAACTGTCCAAGCTGAAATTAATTGCACTTCGATAAGTATGATTAAATTTTCCTCTATAATGATCTTCTATGATGAAATACACACACACATTTTCACTGTGCTAGATATGTTCTTTCTACTTATTTCTGTTTTCTTTCTTACCATAAGTGATTCGCTTCTCTGGGACTTGGTTTTACGGGACATGAATACCGTTGATGTATTAATATCAATTTTCGAGGTTCGACGAAGCGGGAACTTTCAATTCTGATTTTTGAAAAGCGTCTACTTTACATTTTTTTGTAACAAACTTATTTGTTTATGCATGTTATAATTAGTATTGTGTTTAATTTTCCTTAATGAAGTAAGACTGCAGCAACCCTAAATTTGAGTCCAATAAAAATAAAATAAATAATGTTTTTAACTAGAAAATTTAAATTATTTGTTTGTATTTGGTTTCTTTTATACAAGATAATTTATTAAATGACTAATTTTAATAACTGAAATATCAGTACTTTTAAAATGTTTAAAAATCATTTGGAAGTATTAGTTTGATTTTATTAAATTGTTGTGAGTTCCAAATTCATAAAATATGGAGGTTTTTTTACTTTGTGAGTTCTTTCTTTATTTAAAATAAAATTATAGAATGTATATTTTGTAAATAAATATTTTTAAGGATTCTATTATTATCATTGTGGAATTAATTTTTTATCGTAACATAACCATTTGCGTTAAAATTGGCACAAAGATTTAAAAACGTTTGAGGAGAAGAAATAGAAGAAATTTAAATGAGAAACCGAGGAAATTATTATTAAAAAAACAAAAAATAGGGTATACTAATTTATAGTGGTTCAACATTAATGAGGCTATGTCCACTTTGGTGATTATAGATCTTTCTTTATGAATTCGGTAATTACTGAGATCTTGATTCGCGATGATCATGAGTACAATGAAATATTCAAAATTTAAAAGAGTCATAAAGTCCTAAAACACTCTAAGCACTGGCATTTGTAGATAGAGGCGAGCTCGAATCGACCTAAAAATCCACGAAAAAGTCAGTGGAAATGAGGCAATGAAATCTAGTGAGTATGAGCCGGATCACTTATGATTCAGCTTCGGATCGGTATGGATCTAGATCCTTACTCAAAGAATAAAGGATATCGTTTAATCCTGCCAGCTGCTTCTACTTCTCCTTTGAGTCACCTTTTCTCTTTTATTTTGGTTCTTGCTTAGAGAAAATGTCCATGTATTGATTTTGGACTTCAAACTTCGGGTCCAATTCTACAATACATACCAACATCGATTTGGATTCCATGGACTTGTAAACTTTAATTCGAATGCTTTATCCTGATGTTCTTCTACACTTGTCCGATTTTTTTTCTATGGGTTCACCTAGGCTTAAACATTTGGATCATATGATCATTATTTTGGGACTTTCGCTAGGTAATTGCTAAGCTTCTCAATTGAATAGTTCGGAGTAGCCAAGCCAAAAGACCTGGTAATATTTTCCCCTCAAAACATTTTTTTTTTTGTAAACAAGACGTGCTTATAATCGAATGGAGTTTTGCTATTTGAAAAGATGATATCCAACATCTAGAAAAATTATTGTCTTTTCAGGAGCCTCCCTAGTGAAAAATCATGCTTTTTTGAATTAATTTGACATTTAGTCAGCCTTAGTTGGTATAAATATTTGAGTGCTTAACCCAATAGTTTTTGATTATGCAAATTGGATTTCTCTCTAGAGCTCACAGATAATTATTCAATTTCCATGGAGTTAAGAAATTAGATATCTAGTGTATATACGTGCTCCTACGTAATGCATTGAGTCATTGACTTCTAAGTACATTAGGCGTAAATAGATCATTGTAGAATTAAACATGCATGCATATATTAATGTGCAAGTTAAGTCAAGCATGCCATCATCATTCCATCTTCCCTCTCCTCCTTTTTTACATGCTTTGTATCATCATGTTTCGATTCTCCGGTATTGTGTTCTGGATCAGTACTAACTTGAATTCATTACTTAAAATCTGAGGAATGTAAACATTAGGTCAAAGCTCCTATGTATACCTCTACTTCTCCCCCTTTCCCTTCACTTTTCTTCCTTTCTGAATCCAAGCTATCACTGGAAGCTCACCTTTCTCAACAGACCAAACTCCATCGCAACTAAGTCTGATCACAATACCTCCATCACAATGTCTTATCACCCGTATAGAAGTCAAAGCTCATCACCCTCATCATAAAACTTTAACAAATATGGGGTTTAGTTGCATAATTAGCTTTAATGGTAAGGAGATGCAGTCATTGAAGAAGCATGCATAGGCAAAGTTGTCATTGACTATGGAGGCATTAAGATGGCATTTGGATACGGAGAAGAGAATGACAAGGTAAAGACATTGGTCGATTCGATTATATACGGTGAATGGGGAAGAGGAGTTCAGAACTTGGATCGGTAGGAAGATTTTGGATCTGGATTAGAAGAAAACTATGAAATCTAGAATACTGTTGAAGGTTAATGGATCCGAGCAGTACAAAGCTAATTTGATATGGACGGAGGTGATTCCGATAGATGTGGAGCTATGTAGTGATGGTTTAAACGAGTTTGGATTGGTGAGAGGCTAAACGAACTGGATCGGCTTCACCAATAGCTGTTTCGATGTTGAGTTTTGGTAGTACAAGCATGGTCACACTTCATCTCTGGGTCAAACAATGTAAAATGATACATTGTTTATTATAGACCCAATAGTTTTATTTAATTTCCAAAAATCTTGCAAATTAAAGTTGCAATATTCCCTATGGAAATAATAAACTATTTCTAACATCACTACCCTTTAGAACTAGTACCCTCCTTTAGATAATAGTGAAGACATTCAGGTTGGGTTATTTTATTTACCTCTCAGACTTTGACTCGACAACGCTCTTATCTTAAGATAGATAGAAGTTTGTAACTCTAAAACAGATATTTATTAAAATATCACAAGTCATATCTACTATTCAATTTAAATATGGATTTATAACCTTTTCTTACACTTGAAAAATCTCCTCTTAATTTTTTTTAATTTGTAAATTCTTACCGAACAAAACCTTAGCTTTATATATATTTAATACAATTCATTTTCAACTTCGATTTATTATAAAAAATCCATTTACCAACTCTTTTATGCAAATCCATTAAACTTCCTTTCTTTGCAGATTTGAAAATCTCTTTTCAATTTCAAATCATTCTTACTTAATTCAATAATTAATTAAATGCTCATTTTAAACCATTGCATTTGCTTTAAATCTATTTTATAAACCTTGTTTATACGACTTTGATTTATTGTAAAATCCCTTTAGAAAACCCCCTACCAGATTCAACTACAAACTTGATTACTCTCTTAATTGAATTCCAATTAAAATGGTAATCACTTCAAATATTATTAATTAAAAGTAATAAGTAACTGCATCATTAGTAGGTAACCTCCTTATTAGGTAGGAATAAAATAGATAATCACTTTTAAAAGTTACTAAAATAACTAACGTCATTTATAATAAAAAAACTCAATAATTAACTTTATATACAATTAATTAGAAGATTAATTAACTTTTGTGAACATTCATTACGTTTAAACAGCTATTTGTCAAAACCATTTCCATTAGAATAATTAAAAACAAATTAATCTAATAACCAATTTCAATTCATACGGTTGACTTAATCAAATTGAAAATATCAGCTAACTTTTTAACTGATTAAAATTAAACCTTCACCTTAAATTGATTAATAACTTAATTAATAATATCATACTTAATTATTTCTTAAAACAATTATTCCAAACTATTAACCCTTAGGTTAATTTCTGACTTACTTGCTTATTAAAAACATAAAAATTCACTATATAAATGATTTTGTATTTACTTTATAAAAATCAACTATAAATATCGATAAAAATTCTATTTTATATAACTTATTGATAAACAATTTAAAGCCTTGCTTCAATTATATATAAAAAAAATTATAACTTCAACTTCGTCAACTCGCCTGGCGAATCAACATCATAAAATGATGAATTTTAGGCCATCTACTGCCAATCACTTAATCAATATCATTTATTAATTAACACCACATCAAATGTCGAATTCAATTCAATAATCAACATTCAAACAAAATTTTAATGTTACCTGGGTTCAGCTGTTCATATAGGAACAATATGAAGGCAAATAACATAAAAAATATTTGAAAAATCCAGTTGCATGCCTCCAACCTGTTCTCCCTGCATCACAACTCATAATATCATTTTATAATTTCTTATGAAACAGAAATTTCTAATATAATTCATTCAAATGATAGAAATATAAATATCGAAAATCAAACAAGCAAAAATCATCCAAAACATCCAAACAACTGATTTATACTACCAACGATAAATTATAATTATATGAATTTTAACACATCACAATATTTCAGAAAGTGTGAAAGTTAGCTCAAATTTCATTTTTGATCAACGATTTCAAGTTGTGTCATTTAATTTTAAATGACCATTTAAAATTAAAAAAAACCGGTAAGCTCCAAATCCAACCAATCCCGCACGTATGCGTAGAGTTTTCCAATACGATTCCAGCACTTCTTTTTCTCTTTGATTTGAATTCGTATGAAAAATATATCATTGTTACAAGGTTTACTTGATTTCAAATCTAATTAATATGTTTAATAATTTAATAATCACCTAATAAACATATCACTAATACACGTTTTTCCTCTCTTTATCGTCCTCTCCAAAACTGGTGACTTGCTGCAAAAAATAACCCAAACTCACCGTGACTTGAAACCTTCTACGCCACCACATTATTTGAAATGACCCGAAATCCCCCTTACGGGAAATCCCGGATTGAGTAGAGAACAAGCTACAACAGAACGCAGACGGAAGAACATTTCATTGTTAATTACAACAATTACATCAGAATACAAGAATATACAGAGTATGAATAAATATTAAACAGAAAATATCAGAGATTTAAATTACATTTAAATACATCGTAGCGGAAAAATAATACAATACACAACCGAAGGAGATACACGGATACAAAGCTTTCCGAATATCATTCCAGCTGTAAACCAGGATCCTGTGAATATAAATCTGCAAAACCAAAACTACTAGCTGCCCGTGTCAAAATAAGGGCACCCAGAGTTTAGGTTAAAACAATAAACTCCAGGTCAGTCATGGGACTGGTGTGAGAACTAAAACAGTTATTAATCTTTATTTTAAAGTTAGGTAAATCAAGGGACCACGCCGTATAACACGGAATGGGTTTCCTCCCAAGAATACCAGTGCATAAAACAACAGCGCAATGCTAAATAAAGAACAATGAAGCTATTATAAGACCCAGGTCCCATCACACAATGCAACGCAAGCCGGAGGATAGGGGTTTTACCTTATAATAGCCAAGAATGCTTGTTACGTGAAATTTCATGTTTTATTATTACTATAAGTGTATAGTGTATAAAACAACTTCAAATCATAAGTATCAATCATAGACGGCATAAGCGCCTCATCCCACTATGTCGTCATACTAGGCTCTACAAAAAAAACCGCAAAGTCACGTATTGGAAGTTGGATTTCCATCTGTGAACCGAGGCAAAAGATAGTCCTCTACCGATTCGAGACTCTCTAGCCCGAGCCTCAGGACCCAGACACAGGTGAGCCCTTGGATCCTCAGGGCCAGTCCACCGATGTGGATTAAACTTAAACCCTGAACATGCGTTTCCCCGCCCTATGGGGCGTAAATGAGCCAACGAATGACTCCATCGGACCCGAATCGTCCGATCAAACCGAGGCGCCTCGCAACAGCAACAACCACATAAGTCAAACTCGTCAGGGTGTGTAAAACCACTGACGTCACTTCTAGCTAGAAAGAAACGCATGCCCTCCCTGATGTCCTCTCCCGTTTTGGTTCACACCGGGGTGTGAGGCTCGCGAATCAACGTTACACAAAGCTTTGCCACACAGGCTGTGCTTTGATCATAAACCACAAGACTTTGCTTTTCAACAGAAGCCTTGATCATTTGCCACTTAGGCATGCCACACAGGCAATTCACTCCATGCGTTTGATATCCATCAATATATAACCCCTGAGCTCGTACGTCTCAGAGAAGGGCGTTAAGCAAGAGAATAAATTCTTCGCCGCCAAACAGATATATATTTAATAGAAATAAATCACACAGACTAAAATCCAAAGTCAGATACACAGTCCATTTACAAGTTCGTTCAGGGTCTGAACGAAACCGGAGGCACCTAGTGCCCCGCATATCCATCGATCTCCAAGTACGTCTGGACGATCACTAACTGATTCCCTCCTCTTGGCAAGATCATCAGTAATTGTCCAAACGACGTGAAGACCTCCGGTCTTCGACCACCGTCTTCATCTTCGACACCACGTCGAATCAGTTATTCAGAATGGGATAAACCCGGTCTTTCTGAATAACTCGCGTATATAATAAACGAGTGTTACACAAACCCAACATACACCTCATTCCAATTCAGAATATTCTTTTATTCAAATATTCTTACACTTTGGGAAAGGTTCCCATTAATTTTATCAAAGATAAATTCTTTAAATTTATTCTTTAATCTTCTTTGAATATCAATTCAAACTAGTCTACAGCTAGTTTCTAAATTTCACATTCTTAGGGAAAGGTTCCCATTAATTTTATCAAAGATAAATCCTTTAAATTTATTCTTTAATCCACTTTTGAATATCAATTCAAACTAGTCTGGATTAACGAAACTTACCGAAGTAATTATTTATTTTATTTCCCAATCCCAACCTATTTATCCCATGAAGTAAAACTGGTAATACTTCATACCTAACACCACGGTGTTATCGGTAAATTCACTTACCATTTCACGTTCAAATCTAATTAAAGATTTAACTATCGCCTGGAGCAAAACTGGTGATACTCCATTGTCGATCTTTTCAATCTAATTAAAGATTCATTAAAACTTCACTTAGTTTTAATCTTTAACTGGGTTAAAGAATCAATGTCATTTAAAACACGGTTCACGATAAACCCAAAATCACATTCCATTAATTATCAGGTTAAACAACAAGTGTTATTTAAAACACTGTTCACGATAAACCCAAAAATCAATACCAATTCAATTCCAATTAAATATTATTTAATTGGTACACTTCATTAAGTCTAAATAAAAAGATTTAATCTTTTTCTCAACTGGGCTTAAGAACAGTGTTAATGAAGACACCATTCACGAAAAACCCAAATCACATTTGATATTAAATACAAGGCTCTGAATAGAAAATATATCGGCTTATATTCAACATCAAATTCTACGACCAACAAATATCGTATTGGAAATAACGATATAAATATATCTTTCAAATTCCCATAACAATATCTGTATCATCACGAAATCCAACATCGAAATATTCCGAAGACAATTTTGATTCAAATCCCTTCCAATGCAATTATTGGAAATTCTGGTTATTTTCAAAACCATTTCAAATCCAATTTATTTATTTTTAAAAATAAATAAATTCTTATTCTAGTTCAAAACTAGTTCATTTCGATAAAAATCTATTTTTATCTTTTCAAATATGGAGTTTTTCATCCCAATTCTTCACAAATCATTTCTTATGATTTTACACAAATTATTCATATTTTTAATAATTTTATTAAGGCCTGTACAGTCGATTTCCATCAACGGCCATCGAACTGCACTTACAGCGACCTTTTCCAAATTTGATTTGGACATAATTCCAAATCCAACCGTTAGATTTCAAATTTCTAATATTCGTTAGAAAGCTCTTTTCGATACGAACCCAACGGTTCCAGTTTTAGGAGAATCCGACGGTCGGATCTCCCGCAATATCATTTCGAAGTCAATGGTCGAAATTCGCGAACTGCCGCGGCGCGGCGTGCTCTATTCAGGCCATTATATTACATATATAATATATACTTCGTCGATTTCCTTTTAAAACGTATTTTATAAATCGTTTTAAATTCGTTTTCAAAACGATTTCAATGTCTTTTCAAATTCAAATCAAAATTGAATTTTTCCTTTTAAATTCATTTCAAATTGATTTCAATTCAAATCGATTTTTAATTCAATTTCAGTTCGTTTTCAATTCCATTCAATTTCAATTCGAATTCATTTCTATTCAATTTCAATTCGAATTCATTTCTATTCAATTTCAATTCGAATTCTAATTCTTTTCAAAATATCAGATTTTGAAATTACTTTCGATATTCATTATAAAATGAATAAAATCGATATAAATATCGTTCACGTCAAAATGGCGTCAATCTAATCAACACGGCTTCATATATTTCTATTTTCGAATATTCTATTTCAAATGTTTCTTTTTTTTTCAAATATTTCTATTTCAAATATTTCTAATCAAAACTGGAATGAAGCCCAATCAATTACCATAGATTTTATTTCTATGGATTTCATAAGCATCAAATATAAATATTTAACGCTTATAACAGTCTGTCAATCAATCGATCGACATACAACTAATTATTGGGATTAGTGTATGTCATATATCATCCCAATACCCGTGTGGGGTTTCAAACAATCAAACACAGATTTTATTTGTGCAGTTGGGCGATATGTAAAATTTATCGTCCCAATCAATATCAGTCAAATGTGTGTATATAAACAAATCGTTCGATTTGTTTATATTAATTTATTTCATTTCATATACACGATAAAAATTCTATTTTTAACTATAAAATATTTTCCACTATAAAATATTTTATTTCGTTTCACATCACATCACACAATCAACTACACATCAAAATCAAACAAACAAGCTATCCATGGTCTGTGGACGACCGGTGTCGGGTGCTACTAAACACCGTCTACATCCTAGTATATATTATTAACTAGAAAACAAAATTAAAAGGTGAGAATTTCTCACCTTTAGCTAATCCAAACGCCACGACTTTTCATATGTAGGAACTCTTCATCGTGCTTGACCTTCGTCACTTTCGTCCCCCGTATTCACTACATATATAAAAATCACACTTTTATATTCACTTCTTCATTATAAAAATCAAAATTTTATCTTCACTTCATATATATATAAATCGTATTTTTATTTCTTCTTCATATATATATATATATATATAAATCATATTTTTATTCCTTCTTCATATATATAAAAATCCGATCTTTCACTATATAAAAATATTGTCTTTCTCTATATAAAAATATTGTCTTTCTCTATATAAAAATATTGTCTTTCTTTATATAAAAATATTTCTATTTCACTAAAAAATATATTTTTATATTGCTCTTCTCCTAATAAAGATTATATTTTCAAATCAAAGTGTTTTATATTTTCAAACTAAGAAAAATAATTTCTTTGTATAATTAAAAATCCAATCTTTTCATCGTTCAAAATCTCGTTTTACATCACTAAAAATCTATTCTTCTTAGCTATTAAAAATCATTTCTTTAGGTAATAAAGATGTTAACTTTATAAAATAAAAATGTTAACTTCTTTACAAAGCTAAAAAAACTGATTTTTCTTTATATATATAAAAACTAATTACATAATTAAACAAATAAAAGAAAAGCTCACATTTTTCTTGATCGGAGGAGGTGAAGCTATGGAGGAGGGCGCTGGAGTTCGCCGATGGTGGCAGGGGTGTTCGTCGATTTGGGGATAGGGTTTCTGGGTGGTGCGGTTTGATGGGAGGAAGGGTTGGAGAAGGAAGCGCGAGTTGGAGTGGTGGTGGATCTGGGGGGGTTGCGGTGGCGAATGGGGTTTGGGGGCGGTGACGAGGCCCACCTCGTCTGGAACGCGGCGTTGGATAGGATAGGGGAAGAGAGAGAGGACGGGGAAGAAGGGAAGGGGGCGGCGATGGTGGCTGGGCGCGGTGGACGGAGGCGCACCTCCGGCGGTGGCGCAGTCGACGAAGAAGGGGGCACGATTCTGGATCTGCGGGTTTTTTTTAATTCGATTTTGAACGTTGACCAGAAGAGGAGAGAATGGGTGAGGTGAGGGATTATATATATATATATATTTATAATTATTTAATTTTCTAAAAGTAACTTTTTATTTCGAACTCGAAATCAAACCCACCGACTGTCGTCCCTAGCTAATTACCCCCATTTCGAACACAATGGGATATGTATCGTAGGCCGATTCGATCGTTACGATCAGTTTTCGTCAAAATCAACATATAACTCTATATATTGAATTTGAACATGTATTTCAATTTATCGGGGCCACATACTAACCAGAAAATTTCCAGAAAAATATTCTCTAGCTTCGTATTGACAATACGGTCCTAACAAAACTAGTTTCGCCAAATTCTGAGACCGTTTGAAAAATGGCCATTTTCCAGTCGATTAAAATCAACTGAAACTGGTCAAATGCGTTTTCCTTTGCCACGCTCACATATTGATTCAAAAAATTACGAAATTTGAAACCTAGCAATAATTTGACATCGCGGATCCAACAAAAGTGGTTTCGTCGAAAACCGAGGTCGTTTGCAAAATTTCCATTTTCATAGGCCAGAATTCCAAAGCGACTATTCTGAAATTTCAACTGGACATAACTTTTGATTCCCGCTATGAAATTTTGATTTCCCAGATTCGTTGGAAAGATATTCTCAATTAGATTCAAATATTTTTGGTTTCACCAAAATTTGGTTTATTTTGAATCCTGTACATTCATTTGAACTTTGAAATCGAATTATCGAACTACCGCGCCATTTTCAATTCCTTTTATATATATATATACATAAATATTTATATTCTAACGACGATCTATATAAATATACGTTCGAATTCAATTCAAAATAAATTTCTCGTCGTTATTATTTAAAATAATTCATTTTAAATAATCAAAATTCGCTAAAATTGCCAAAATAAAAATTTTAAATTGGCTCGGATTTCCGGGTTATTACATTATTTAATGAAACTCCTTGAAACCACCTCTGAACAACTTAGCATCTCACCCTCTACCCAAACGTCACCACCCTTTCAAGCACGAATACTTCCATGAAACCCCGACTTCGAGCTTAGCACAGGTAAAACATACGAAACTTTTTAGTATGAAAAATCACCAAACTCTACCACCTGAATCACCTTGCAATAAGAAACCCCACATTTACCTCAGTTTCGCCTCTGACGCCCCCTAGTTCCTCCACAACCTAAACTTAGCCACATTGTACAAAAAAATCCAACAACTTAGAAAACGACCGAACCCTTCAGAATGCCTATGGGAGTGAATTAAGCAATCGAGAATACGAAACAAATGAACCAAAAATCGTTTGATTTCATCTTATTTTGATTTCATATGATTTGTTGAAAGAAGGAGGAAGTGGCAGCCAATTTTTAGGAGGATGAAGAACAGTCAACTAGGTTATGAGAGTGTTTAAGGGTATTTATAGGCAAAGAGATGGATTTTATATTTTTATATAAGCTTATAATCTAGTTGATCCTTTTTTAAGCTCGCATGTCCACACGCTCCGTACAATCATCATGAAAATTAACATCCTGCAATAATTCGATATTCTAGATTCGATGAAACTGATTTCATCGAATTCCGAGACCATTTGGAAAACGCCAATTTTAATTTTAAAACGTAAATTGTTACGTGTTTATATCGCGCACTCTAATTTGATTGAAACTGAATATCTTACAATAATTAACCATTGCAGATTTTACAAAATTGGATTCGCTGAAATCCGAGGTCATTTGAAATTTGACTATTTCATATGTTGAATTAAATCGATAAGATATAAATCGAGTTCAAAAAAATCAAATCAACTTATAATAAATTATTATTATCGTCTGAATTCAATTAGAATGTAAATTAATTGTTAGAATAATTTTAGATTCATTTTTGAAATTATAATTCGATTATTTCTCGTTTCCTTATTACGAAAATTCGATATATTCGAAACTAAATCGTATTTCGTTTATTAAGTTGATGAACTCCATATAAAATCCATTTATATTTCCAATTCAAAAGTTAAACGACTAAAAATCCGGGTCGTTACAATTATATATTTTAGTAACTATTATATATATATATATAAATTTTACTATTTAATTAAAACTAGAAAATTTCAAAATTAACTTTTATATATTTTATAAATATTATTTTTATATATTTAAACTAACTTTTACATAAATTGTATTTATTTAATTAAAATATTATTATATATTAAACTTAACTGTTATATATCTTATAACCGATTTATTTAAACAATTTATGTTAATTACTTATTTAAACAATTTGTATTAATTTAACTATTATAATTATGATTATTTTAATAAAACTATTTGTATTAATTTAACTAATAAATTTATTTTAACCAAACTATTTTATATTATTTTAACTATTATGTCATAACTATTTTTATAAAACAATTTTATATTAGCTTAACTATTATATTTATTATTATCTACTTTAAGTCAAATTACTTTATATAAAATTTAACTATTTTACAACTATATTGATTTAAACAATTATATATTAAATTTAAGTAGTTTAAAATAAAGTCTATTTCCAATCCTGATTGTTCAAATCCGAATTTGTTCGGATATAATAGTCATTTAATAACAACATTTCTATTTAAACTTGAATTTTTGATAACGAACCACTTTGGAATATGAGATTTTATAACTGAAGCTGAATAAGATATTGGACTGATTTGAATAGATGATAAATAAATCAAATTAAGAAAATGAATTAATTGTATTGAAATACGATTACAAATACGGATGACCACGGCGTGAAAAATGTAAGCGTTTTGTTGTTAAAGAGACCAGGGTCGGATATTGTCATACTCTCTGCAAGTACTGAGAAACATTTTCACGACTGTGTACGTGAGTGGAGAATCCCGAATGAAGTAAGATGTTTTTGTGAACACTACTGGAATGAAGTAGAAGAACGATGATGGATATCCTTGATCTTCAGGTCATGATTAAAATGACTAAAACATGAAATATAATGTGACCAAGAGGGTTAGCTGCCCCTATCGACAACACTTTTTCCTTGATTATTATAGTTCCTTGGCTTGATTTATTTAGATGTGCATCCATGATTTTGGGAGTGTTTTTCAAGGTGGACGTAAGTTGCAGCTATGCGTTACCACCAGTCCGAGAATGCAACTAGTAGATTCCTACCTAGGGTAATGCCTCACGTGCCGTGTCATATTATCTTGACCGAGCCTCCTACGCTTTTGATTTAACATTGTCGTATAGTGGTGTATCCTTAACCACCGATCTTTTAACTCTTTTTTATATGCAATGTTTACGACAATATTTATAAATTGTGTAAGGGTAATACTGGTAATCCCGCTTATGCTATTTTAATACTTTTCTTTACTGAATATACATTATTATAATAGTTCATTATATTATGTAAAATCTACTTTAACGAATCCTTAGGAGATGGAAATTCTTGTAACTTCTCTTAAGTTATTGCACTCATGTTTTACAGTATTAGGAGATGGAAAATCCTGTTAACATCTTTGAAGCTACTACACATATATTTTATTTGTTTAATTTGACTTACATGAGATATTTTTTCCTTGAGTCGTGTTTTTATCATTACGCTCGAGTCAGCTACTTAGCGAAGACCTCATTGTAAAGACAATGATGGAGCTTAACAGATGTATTTACTAGCATTATTCCACAAAAATTAATTTGTATGTTTAAGAATTGTTTAACTCTAATATTGAAAATGTATACTGTAGATTGATAAATGTTTTAATTATGTTCTTATTATATTTTGCCCTTTCGATGTGATTCCATGTTATGTTTCATTTCGCTCTCTTTTATTTCTTTTCCTAAATCCTTATTAACAATTCACCATTAACGGTTTGGGTCGGACATGCATGACCAATTTTTAATCTAAAATCGTTAAAAAATGTGAATTGTTACATTAACTGTTCTCAAAAGATAATTTAAAAGAATTAAAATCTATTGAACTTCACCCAAAGGCATGTATAATGCATCTAACACTCACGCACTCGATTAATATAGGATGGGCGATTATGAGAAGATATATCACTGTGATTTTTGGTCGTTATATGCTTTGAGGTGGAAAATGTGCAAATTGGGCTGAAGTTCTACTGGATGAATTTCATAATTTTCACCAAGGGATAATGAAAAAATTCACTATGGTGAATATATTATGTGTTAAATTTACTTGATTTCGACTTCTTCCAAAGTAGGCCCGCTTGATTCCAAAAACTTGAACTTTATGAAGCCACCAAAATATTTCCAACCTCAAACTCTTATTACTTTCAAGCATTGGCAAAAAATAAAAGTAGATGAACAACAACAAACATCATCTCAACAACCACAGCTTTTGAGAGAAACCACAACCAAGGCATACATTATATGACATCCAAGAGATTGGCCCAGAAACACGACCAAGCCAAGCTTATCAAATCATTTCACAAAATCAAATTCATATTGACAAACACTTGACTCATGTTGAAACAACGATAAACCGGTTGGATTCCAAACTTGATCAAATAAAAGGGTTTCTCTATGAATTTGGGAATGTCGTCTCATGCGATACCTTTATGAACACATCCATGCATATCCCCATCAATTCAGGGTAACTTCCTCAACCTCACCATACTTGGACTTCCGGTGGAGACAATGATGAGAATGAGAGAGATTAAATAAAAATGGACAATGAAAATTCCTTCGACAACGATGGCAACGAGGATGAAGGTGATAAGGATGTTGAACAAGGTAATAAGGAGGGATCATATGATTGGGATAAAGATAAGTGATGCTTAGGGTTCTCTCTTTTTTGCTTCATTTTGTCAAAACTTCAACTCTAAACAATCAATAATTTATTTTGTTGTCATATAGCTAAAAATTTATGTTTTCTGAAATGTTGTTGTGATTTGACTTAGCTATGTGGTTTGTGTTTAATCATGGTACTAAATATGTGTGTAATGTTAAAATAATATTTTGTGTTTCCATTCATATTTGTCTTTTTTGTCTACACTTTGTGTTCACATTCGAGTTTATCTTGTGTTTTTTACACTATTTATCCATTCGTGTTCTTTTTATTTCCACACTATATTCTATCAAAATCATTTGTATTATGTTATATCATTTATTTCATATATATTATATCTCTTCTTTGTCTTCTTTTTTTGACGACAAAGGGGAAAAATGATACTACTAACAGTTTTTTCAAGAAAAATGGTATAAGCGATAATAAGGCAGAGAATCGACAAGATTTGAAAGCAAAGACAATGTAATTTCATGGGGAGACTTCTCAATATCATCCAGATTCATGCACATCCATTATAGAGTTGTCACCACCAAAAAAAGGGACATTGCTTGATATTATATCTCGGTGATTGAAAAATCATACTCAAAATAAAGACGATTAAGAAATAATACATATTGATGAGTTGAAGGCATGAACTACAAAGGTGAAGATGAGACTCGAAGAATCAAGTATGATATATATATATATATATATATATGTATATATATGTTGTTAGAGTTTATTTTAGTTGATCAGATATGTTAAAATATATCCTCAATTTCATATGCATACACACATGACGGTATTTTCAAAACAAATGTTATAAACCAAATAGTTGAAGTATAAGAAAATACTTAGGTGATCAACTAAACCACCCCACTCGGCCAGATAACATGTATGCATACATAATTTTATAACTTCATGATAGTCGATTGAGTCTCCTGGTCAGTCGACTGAATACTATAGATTTATAGTATTTCCTTTCTGTTTCAATTCAGTCGACTAAATTTGTAGTAACAGCTATATTTTCAAATATAAATGAAGAGACACTCCCTTTCACACATAGGAATCTTTTCGTCAAACTGTTGTAGCCATTTCCATTCATTGAATATATTAATAGAGAGTTGCAACACTTCAATATTTATAAATATATACCCATTTCAAGATCTAATCATAAATTCTACTCTTCTATTTTCTATACTTTGAAATTCCGAGTTCTTACTTTATTTGCTTTCATGTTCAAGCAAACCACGCATTCAATTCTTAATTTTATAGCAATCTATTACTTCCTTACATTCAAATACGTGTATTCTACTTGACGAGAATATTATAGGAAGTGTGTAGTGCAAGCGAAAAATCAATATTGTACATAAAACACGATGGTCAATAAAAAAACTATTCTGTCATTGTTTTGGCTCTCTAAATCAGGCGGATAAGCTTGCGACCCTTTCGAATAAAGTAGGTGAGCTTGGAACTTGTTCAAATCAAGTGGTGTCTATGAGCCTATTTCTCTGTGTGAATAGAGGTTGTTGATAGAAAAAAAAATCCAGAAGGGAGTTTTGGATTGGAAGTAGGACAATGTTTTAAACCGGGATAAAAATGTCCGGTGTGATCTCTTTATTACTTGCATTTACTTTACTACTACCATCAAATATCATAAGATATATTAACTATATTACCCGACCGATAGACATTTTCATAATTCATTTGCTCTATTAGGGCAATCATTCACGTTTCTTGAGTTACAAACTTGAGCAGCAGAATAAAACTTGTATTCGTTCCAAAGTTCATTAACTGTCTTCCTACTGAAATCTTAAAGTATATCTCCTCATATTCATACATCATCCAATCTTTATACCTAATACTACGCCATAATCCCTATCATCACAATACTCAAAAATATCTAGCAGCAATGCCATACCCCTTCCAGCAATTTCCAAAACAAATTTTACTCTAGTAAACACTCTTTAATCCTGCACTCAACCTGAAAAAAAATCCTCTATGTCTACCCGTAATCCAATTGGAGCTTCTTGGTTCCCATCCTATTGCCTTTCACGTTTGATCATTTCATGAAATATATAATGCTTGTAGATTCTCTTCTTATATCCCCTGTATACTTTCCTAAGTGCACAGAGTTTAAGAAAATGTCAATGCGTGTTTCACTACTTAAGATCAATCCGACGAAAGTTAGTCTCTTCACCTTTGTACTGATGTTGTAATCTATATGTATCATTGTTGTTAATTATGTGATCTTTATATACTAAGGTCGTTACTTATATGATCCATATGTAATAAAGCTGAAACTATGCAATCTATATGTCTTAAAGTTAGTAATTATGCTTAATTACCAAATACTGAATTGTATATTGTCTTTTTGTTTATCAACTCCATACGTCCTTTGCCTTTGCTTTGTTTATATGTAAAAAAATTACACTATGGCTTTACACAAGTTTAGTTTCCGCATGGGTTTAAAGCAAACTAATCATCATTTTAACGGGAAGGGAAGAGCAAAGACAACCAATATGCATGCTTATTATCACATCAATTACCCCTCCCCCCCCCCCCCACACACACATGCTTTTTAGCAACACTGGTATTCACAGCTCTTGTGTATAGGCCAAATCCCGCTTTTGTTGCAATTACAAATTCCCGACTGGACAACCTAAGCTACAATGACCTTACCCACAACATCTTCGCCAAAATCTACCTCACTGTCAGCGTCTTTGCCAAACTCGATGATGCAACTTCCACCATTCATTATTTACTCTTTCTACTTCAATTTCATGATATGCTTATAACCGATTTATGGGTTCATGCTCCCCCTACCTCACTATCACAAAACTACGTCTTGAATTCCTGGAATAATGCTACTTTACATGATGATGATGATGATATCCATGCCATGAATGATGCTTTGAACGAAGGTAAAGTACTGACAGTGATTGCTGTGTGGAAAATAGGCGACTTTCGGCACTTGGGTTCCAAAGGTCTGCATGTTCGCTACCTAGAGCTGCCTCTGCCCAATGGAGCTCAGTGACTCAAATTAATTTAAAACTAGTTTGATATATTAGTCATATATTGTATATTTATGCAAGTAATATGGTACGGTAATTATTGTAGTTTTTTTTTCACAAAAAGAACACCATATACCAAAATGGAGAAAAATAGCCTTTCTCCAATGGCGTACAAAAACAGATTTGTAGTTTGTAGACAACTACAAAATCTGTGCCATAATAACGAAAAATACATAGCTGAAATAAAAATAAAAAAAAGAGGGAAACAAGGTCTGTGAACCAACCGCTAGAGGGGGCCCACCATAACAAAATGACCTTATCACAACTCTAATTTTACAACTCTCACAAAATGTCAGTTGTAATAGAGTTTTTTACAACAGTTTTATACAGAGAGTTGTAATAAATTAGTTTTCAACAACTTTTTTATTTTATCAGTTGTAATAGATATCTATTACAACTCTTCTTTTTTGGCAGTTGTAATAGATGCCTATTACAACTCTTTTTGCCAATTGTAAAAGATTTTTTTAACAACTCTGCTTATTTTACCAGTTGTAAAAGATGTCTATTATAGCCCTTTTGTCAATTGCAAAAGTTTGTAACTAATAATAATAATTAATTAGTAAGTAGCAATAATTAAAAATTAAGTAGTATTTAATGCGTGGTAATTAATAAGCAATAATTATTGATAAATACTTATTATTAAATATTAACAATTAATAAATATTATTTAATAAATATTTTTTATTATTTGTAATCAATAAATGAGAAGTGCAACTGATTATTAATTAAGAAGTAATAATTAATATTGATAGTCAAGAAGTAATATTTAATTTTTACTAATTAAGAGGAATAATTAACAAATATTTATCGAATAATCGGCATAAATGATTGATAACTAAAATTAAATAATTATTATTATAGAATTGAAAGTAAAAATAGAATAATTAATATTTAATTATTTATACTAATTTATTAATAATTACTATTTTTATTAATAATTAAGACTAGTATTTAATAATTAATGATTGTAAATAATTTTCAACAATTATGAAGTAATTTTTACTATTAGTGTTTAATATTTAGTGGTTATGTTGATAACTATACTTAATATTTCAAAAAGTTTGAAATTTTGAAATTTTCTTAATTAATTTTTCAAATATTAATATAGTTTTATAATTTTTGCAAAAACCAAAAAATACATTTTTCTATAAGTAATTTTTCTGATTAAATATTCAAGAATTCTACCTCTTTTGCAACATTTTAGCATTAAACTCTCTATATTTTTTACAATAAATGAATTTCAAAGTCGAAGCCATAATTTAAATAAATTAATCGACATGGCCTAGAGTAGCAGAATCAATTTAATAATCAAGAGTGGTTAGAAGATAAATAATAATAGTAACAATGCTATATATAATATTATAAACATTGAAATATATCATCTAGACTCTACATTGGCTGGATTTTTGGGCAAGGCTACATTTGTTGGTGTTAACTTAACTACGCGCCAATATTATTTAACTCCATAGCTACATCTTTTGCTTAAATTTTACGGCGGCAGCCCTATTTTATGGCGGGCACATCAATTTTATTTTACTGAACCGCTTCATCTTTCACTTAAATTTTATTCGTCACTTTTCCTAATGTCTCCACTTTCTTGAGAGCAGGAGTTTAAGCGATAAAATTTCAATATTTACAAGGGTTTTCAAATCCTCTAGTCCTTTCTAAACCTCCACCAAAATTCCCAATCTTATTCCGCAGATCTAAAATCAGTGATAATGGGTTCTTCAGCAATTTGTGATTTCCATCCTTCAGTTTATCGTCTCAAGAAGTTCGTCGATCCTGTGCTACTATTCGCCTCCGAGGATCAAGCCATCGTGAACTGGATTTTTCGGCAAAATTGATGTCGTGTTGGTGCTTGACTTTAAGACATTAATTTTCATGGGACAGAACTGTCATTCAGCTATTGCGGCTTCATTTCGAACGCATTTACCGCAAAATAAGACTAAAGAGAAGTTGAGAATTGAGCGAGTGAGTGCTACAAAAGAAACAAAATTTACATGTTCTTTCTGTTATTTTAATGGCATCCTCTCGTATTTGCAGGTAAAATTATTGTCTTTCCCCTCCTTTAATTATTTATTTGTTTTCTCGGATTGGAATCTAATTATTTTATGATTTGTTTTTATCTCTGATCAGTTTAGAAAGGGGATTGTTAATGACACCCCTGTTTTGGTTAAGGGGTGACATTTTGTTAAGGGCACACCACTGTTTTAGAAAATGTTAAGGGGCAACACCACGTCTACTTTTCAATCCCCAAAATAACCTCGTGTCCTTCAAACTTCAACCCCACTCACGAAATACAAAGCCCGCGCTTTATTTCTCAAAAAATCCTGCAGTGCTCAAAATTAGGGTTCCCAAATCGCGTTTCGTTCTCAAAATTAGGGTTCTGCAGTGCTCTCACGCTAGGGTTTGCCATTAAAGATGGTTCGATTCAAGCATACTGCGAGGAAGACGAAGGAATCTGTTGCCAAGAAGAAAACCGTGGAAAAGAGGTATGTTTGTACTAGATTAATGGTAATTTCAGTTGGTATTAGCACATGTATGCTTGGTATTACCAATTGTGAGCAATGGGTTTGCGTGTGGAGGGGTTTGGTGGGGAAGAAGGGCTAAACATTGGGAAATTTTGTTGGATTTGCAGAGAATACGGTTGGGAGGGTACGGTTTTGGGTGCGTAAATCCTCTGGAATAGGAAAGCTTGTCCCTTTTAGTATTTGACTTGTTGTCACCGTTTTTATAATTCAAAATCGGCGTTTGTTTTCCATATATAAGTTTCATTTGTTTTAAACTTTGGTTTCGGTTTGTGTTGTCCGATTATAGGTGTTAAAAATGGTTGATTGATGTCGACTTATGGTTGAAAAAGGGTTCTATGGTTTGTGAGTATTAAAATACTTAGGAAAGCTTGTCCTTTATAGTATTTGGCAAGTTGATTGATGTCGACTTAGGGTTAGTTGTTGTTGAAATTTGGATTACACATTCGGTTTTACTTGTTGTTTACATGGTGGCTCTGTACCTTCTTATAGTATTAAAGTAGGTTATATTGTTGCCGTACTTTGTTGACGGCGTATAACTAAATTGTTTACGTGATTGATTGCAGGAAACCGACTTCGTCTACGTCCGCTCGTCTACCGCCTACTGCTTCAAATAGGAAGAAACGTGCTGAAGAACAACGCAAATTGGAAGAGAAAAAGAATAAGAAAGCAGTAGAAGCTGAAGCGAATAACTCCGAGCAAAGTTCAAGTGAAAAAAAAGAGTCCAACGACCGTAGTACTTCCGATGGAGGCGAAAAAAGTAGTGATCATAGCGGCCATGACAGAGAAGAGGAGGGCAACACAAGTGGTAGTGATCATGAACGAGACGATGACAGAGAAGAGGGTGAAAAAGGTGGTACTGATGAGGAACAAGACGATGACACAATAGAGGACAACAAAGTTGGTGAAGAACGTGAAGAAGACGACGACAGAGAAGAGGGCAACAGAGGAGGTAGTGAGCATGAAGAAGATGTTGTTGGAGAAGATAGCGACGGAGATGATAGTGAGCGTGATGAAGGAGGTGATGGAGTTGAGGAGAAAGCAGATGAAGAAGGTGACAAATCTGAGTCTGAATATAGTGGCCGTGAAAGTGGTAGCGAGGAACATGATAGTGAGGAAGGCAGGGTAGGAGAGGAAGAGGTTGACGAGGTTGAACATGTGGAAAAGAGAAAACGTACAATTAAAGGCAAACGAAAGCGGAAAGAAATAGAATCATCCACCACTGAAGATGAACGGACACTGTTGTTTGCATTCAAACATCACATTGCTCATGAAATATGGAAATCTACTGTAAGTTTTTCATATGTTTTTTCTAAGATTTTATTTATACTTGTGACTACGCGTGAATTGTTATCTTTTATTAGACTGTAATATATATATATATATATGTGCATACCATATAGAAACCTCGAGGAGAAGTAAGACTGGTGAGAGTCCATACTCATGTTGGCACGCAACGATTGTGGGATTATAGAAAAGAATGTTCATTTGTTAAAGAGGTTGTAGTTAAGTCGGGATTCCATAAGCTAGCGCTACATGCTCACGAGACTTTAGACAAAGTCCTAATCAATGCATTCGTCGAAAGATTTTATCCGGAGACAAACACATTTCACCTTCCATTTGGTGAGTTGGGGATAACCCTTGATGAAGTAGTGCACATAACTGGCCTTCCGTTGGAAGGAAGAGCAGTTACTGGTTCTCTTGGTGGCTCGAGGGGTATAGGTGTCGAAGATGTGTACAAACTACTTGAAGATTGCCTTGGTGTTGACAGACCAACTGCTATACAAGTGTTAGCAGGCGATAAAAAAATTAAATTTGAATGGTTACGAAGTCAGTTTGAGGGTTCGAGGGAGGCCGATAGTGAAGAACGAAAGATGCATTGTGCGATAGCATATCTTTTGTACACAATTGGCAGTTTAGTTTATTGTGACAAGTCCGGAAATAAAGTGTCAGTTCATTTTCTGCAGTGTTTGAAGAATTTAGACGAGGTGGGTTCATATTCATGGGCCACTGCATGTTTGAGTTGGTTATTACGTAATCTTGCCGTAACAACTCGATCTGATGTTCATCAAATGACTGGTTGCATGACGTTACTACAGGTATATTCAAAGAATTTTTTTGATACCGTTGTATTGTAACTATAGGTGAATAGTGTAGTCTAATTATTTGCGTGTACATGATGCACCTTAATGCAGGTTTGGATATATGAGCATTTCCCAGTTCTTCGTCGACATAATCGTGTTATTGGTATACCAGAAGGAGAAATTAGAGCTGCGTTTTACTTTGCAAAGAACAAGAGTTCGCAGTTAGCATCTGATTTAGTTACAGTACGAGAAAGGATTGATGACTTGAAGTGCAATGAAATTATATGGGATTGCTTTAGAGATAAACGTGATGTGTATCCATTTCATGAGTGTTCGTTGTATAACGGACCTGTCATTTGTTTTGAAACCGAAGAATTGTACCTACCCCAAAGATTTCTACGCCAGTTTGGAATTGTTCAACCCATCCCAACCAATCCCTTCACGCTTAACAAGAAGAAGTACAAGTCGTCTAGTAAATCTTTCAAAGCCGCTTACTTTAATGTTGGGGATTTTATATGGGCTGAATGGGCAAATCACATGCTGAATGAAAGTATAACGTCTAAAGAAGTGGTTAACCCCTGGGACTGTGAGGACAACTATATACAGTGGTATCAGCAAGCTTCACATCCGATTGTTGCAAATCCATCAAGAAGAATAACCGAGCCTGCGAATGAAACCGGGGAGAAGTCGCTACCCATCCGTGTTGTAAGTTTGTTGTATTTGCTAATTGAAAATAATGTTATTGATTGTTTTTCGTACTAAAGTAGACTTGAATTTCAGAAACGTCGACTTGGACTAGTTGCTGATACAATCCGTTCATGTGGACGTGGTAAGGCAGTCGTTACAGCTTTGCAAATGATAGAGCATTTAGAGGACCCAGAACCGTCTGCTCTGTATGGAGAGAACATGGTAGCTGATGAAGGAGATAAGATTGTTGAGGGTACGACAAGTCGAGGTAAACGAAAGAAAGGGAAGAGGAGTGCTACCAAGAAGAAAGGCGGAGCAAGGAAAAAATAGTTTAACTTGGTAGCATTACGTATTATTTTGGTTAACAGTATGTAACAGTTATAAGACTTGGTGTTTTGGTTGGTGACTTTATGTTTGTGACTTATTTATGTCTTTTGGTTGGTGACTTGCTTTTGGCAATACAGTATGAAGGGTACTTTGAAAGGAAGGTTAATGTATGAAATGGTTTGTGAGTATGTTTGTGTTTATTTCTATGTTTGAAGATGCATGTACAAGTTTCAATTTTTTTGTATGATCGACGATGCATGTGAAAGTTTGAAGTATTTGTATGATCAAAGATGCTTGTACAAGTTTCATTTTGTCGATGCACAAAAAACTGGATTATATGTATGAAATAATCAACCTTATAGTTAAACATTGGGAATGGCTTTCCGTTTTTAAGACACAAAAACGGTACGTGATCACCGAAAAATCATTTAAAAGGCCTATAATTTGCTAAACGGTTACAAAAATCCGTTCTACTAACAAAAATTCGGTCATCTAAAACCAAAATATTGCAGGTTAGAATAGAAATATGCAGACGGCAATAAGTGACCGTTTTATAGTTAGAAAATCGGTGGTACCAATCCGAAATATCTCAGGTTATGATAATGCTAAATGAATATGTGCAGACGGCAGGAGGTGACCGTTTTATGTATACAAAACCGGTGATCTAAGTCCGAAATATCTCTGATTCTGCTATTGTCAAAATTCAGTATCTCGGTATTCACATTATCAGAAGTGTCACAAAACTTTAAATACAATAGCTCACAAGGGTAACCCACATATGCCAGAAAATATAACATTTGCATTAATACTTCAAAATACTATTACATTAGCACTGAACTACGAACATATGCAATAATAGTTCAAAATACTATTACATTAGCATTGAACTACGAACATATGCAATAATACTTCAAAATACTGTTACATTAGCACTGAACTACGAACATATGCAATAATAGTTCAAAATACTGGTACATCAGCACTGAACTACGAGCATATGCAATAATACTTCAAAATACTGTTACATTAGCAGTGAACTACGAACATATGCAAGTATTCGACATTAACTTAACACAACAACCGTTTTATCTTCGGCAACATGTCCATCTTCTGAATCATCGAAGCGAGAAATTCTCTCCGCATATATGTTGACCCAACCCTGCGTATTGATGTTGTAAATTCGGTAAAAGAATGAGAACGGAGGTGTATTTGGTAAAGGCGACTCGTACTTCAAAGTAACACCAACAAAATGTGAGTTGTCTACGAATCCCATTACGACCATCCTATCCCGGTTTAACAAGGTTAATTGTATTGTTGACGGAACAAACAAGTAACTCATTTGCATACTAAGCAAGACAACAGCGGTACCAAATGTTTCTGCAATTATAAATCCGGATTCCGGCATTTGCATCCAACCATTTACCCCCACTGAGTTATCGCCTTGTATCCTTCTTTTCAATTCTACGAAGCCATCTTCATCCCACATGCTTTTGTACATATCCGATTGAGTTATTAAATTATCAACCATGGCCTCACGTACGAACTTACAAGGATTATCTGGTCTTCGATTGTAAAGATTTAGTTGTTTAACCACCACCCAATATCCACAATTACCATCAGCAGGCATGTCGTCTATACAAGTTATATACGGTCGCATACACTTGGGCATTTGCAATAAGAATTTTTCATCAATTTGACTGGTTTTAGATGCATTTTGTTTTACTCCAAGTTTCTTCAAACAACGACTAACTGGAGTAAGTTTTAGGCTGCAAGATAATGCGGCGTCAACATGCTCAAAGTAAGAAGGATCTCGTTTAGTCGACTTTTCCTTTTTAGATGGTCTTCCTTTTCTTATAGTCGCCATGGGAGGTTCTTTAATGTTCGTAGTAGGCGGGAAGGCTAACAATTTCATACCTTGCTGAATATCAATCCTCACATTATCAGTTGCCTCGTCATACCTACGTTTCAATGCATGAAATTCAGGCAAGTCCATAAAATCAAGAGTGGACCGATTCGGTGTAGGCGGAATACATGACAACTGTTTCCAATAACAGTCTATAGCACTGAGGGGTATGAAGCCGTCTGAATGTCTAAAGTCTACTAGCATATGTGCGCAAGGTAGACCGTTAACTTTCCATAAAATACAACCGCAAATTTGAATACTCGTGCCTCCTTTTGGAATACTACATAGTTCGGTTTGCAATAAATCAAGCGCCTTATGAGAAACAAATCCCAACACCTCTTTAAACATTGGCTCATCTCGAAATCTATGAAGTGACTTTGATGAACTCGTTTCGAACGCATGTTCAATTGCAACTAATTCATTCTCACAGCATAGATGAGCGCTAGGCCAACACTGAACAAAACTACCTGCAGCTGAATCAAAATACAATTTGAGACGATGGTGCGCACTTTCAACTACACTGGTTGACACATTATCAAAGTGTTTTACTTTATTTGTCCAAGCTAACACAAACATCTCCTTATACTTGTTCAACCAGTTCTTCAACACATAGTTCAACGACTTTTTTTGCTTCACCTGCCATGCTTCATTGAAAGAATTTAGGTTCCGATGGAACTCTTCTTCGGACAGCGAACTAATGACATTGCTCCAACCCTCCCAAAATAACTCGTACTCTCTTTTTCCTTCATCATCTTCTACTACGGTCTCTCTATCCCCAATCATTACCCGTTTCTTCTTTATGAAATTTGGTTTGCAATTTGCTTGAACGTTTTTTGAAATATGCCACGCACAAAGAATGTGACGAGCTGCTGGAAAAACAGTGGCCACTGCATTGCTAAGAGCAATTTCCGCATCTGTTATGATAACACTTGGAAATTCTTTTTCTCGATAACATTTTCTAACACACTCCAACGCCCAAATATATGATTCAGTGGTCTCCCGACTAATAAAAGCTAGGGCAACAGTGAATGATGCACCCGTCGATGTTTGCGACACCATATGAAAACATGGCAACTTGTACTTATTTGTCTTGAAAGTGCAATCCAAAAACAAAATTTGATAAAAACATTGCACAAGCAGAACACATTTTGGATGACTGAAGAATAAGTCAGTAACTTTATTTGTCTTATCGTCGACTCTATGATGAACAGAATAGTGGTGACTACAAGCTAACTTCATAAACTGTTGCATAATAGATCTACCTTCCGTATGATGAAGTTTAAGCTTCACTTTAGCATTGTACACATTTCTGATCGTAGACTTATTTCCTGGGTTGCCAAGTTTAAGAGCAGTTAGAATATTCCATGGCCTAACCCCACTATTTGCCATTGTTTCAACGTTCTTTACTTCATTGTCTTTTAATCGCGCAACATACGGATGCCCGGTTAAAACAACAGGAAGACTGTGATTGTGGCATCCGTTTATAACTTTCAAACTCCATTTTCCATCATCTTGACAGTGTGCTCTTAATTCAAATGGACAACCACATTTTCTACTTCCCGATCTACGCCTTTTCTTTTCAGTTTTCGTTACATGCTGCTTACCCTTATGATCAATGTACCTTCCACTTCTTTCACAAGCAAGCAGCATCCATAAGCCTTTCCCATTACCTAAGAGATTTTTGGTTTTGCTTCTTTTGATAAAAATGACACAATTCGTATCAAGTCCACGATCCGTGTACCATTTACGTACGTCCTCTTTGGAATCGAACAACTGCATCAACAAACAGCATATTACGATCAGAGTAAAATACTTAAATTGTAAAACATAAATCAAGTTTTCAAACCTTCTCGGTGGTGAAATGGGAAGTTAAATTGGGGTACGCGCAACACAATATTCCTGATTCCTCATGTGAATGATCGATGTTGTCACCATTTTCCAATAGAAAAACCTTATCATTAACATTGCCATCCCCGGTATCGTAAGACTCCTCGTTAACTGAACAATCCTCATTCCCGTATACGTCGTTTAGCACAGCAGTTGCATCAAACTGTAAAACAGCTGAGTATTATTCACACCACAAAGAAATAACGATATCAAATATTCATACCAATAAACTAAAAATGGTCTCTCCCTGTCTATTAAATAACAATTGTTTGGTACAAAACATGCATGGTAACATTAGTACCACAAAATCGTATACACGGTTGTGTAATACCGATAAAAATTAATAAATACGGTGGCTATTTTACAGATTTTCTATCTCTGTAACAAACTGTAATTCGTATGTGATAAAACCGGTCGTACTACACCGTGTTTTCATACTTAAAACGGTCATTACATGCGTAACTTCATACTGATTGGTCCGTATAAACATGGTCCATCGCGACCGAATTTTTCATCCGTGCTCCTTCTTCAATTCCGTACGTGTTAACGCAAAAATAAATATCAAACCTTGTCATTAGCAGATCGGTCTTCATCATCTTCGTATACTTCACGTTTTTGTGTACAATTTACCTCATCTTCATCATCTATCTCATAATTAGGGTTTATGGCAGCCATGAATATTCTTTTCTGCGATCAGCCATGAAAATTCTTTTCTGCGATGGAAACAATTACGCTAGGTTTATTTGTATTTACGTTAAATAATGTTATTGGGGAGGAAAGGACATTTTTGTCTTGAAATATTAAATTGTTAAGGGGGATTCGGTCTTTACAGTGCACCCCTTAACAAAAATTTAAAAATTAAATGTTGTGATACCCCTTAACCAAAACAGGGGTGTCATTAACAATCCCCTTTAGAAAATCCCACTGTTAGGTATTTAGATGAGATCATGGATATTAGTTAAACCTGACAATTTTTTTTACTGGTGCTTTTGTCCCGATTGATGTTGTTTTGTGTATTATATTATCAGCTTATGTTCAGTGTCAATATTGTAATGAAGAAGGGTATTGTTGTTTGATATCAGCTGGGAGTACATATCGTGTTGATATATTTGGCTATCATAAGGTATTTTAGTTACATATTTTGGCTGCGAATGTTTATTGATAATCTGATCTATACATGTCGTATTGATGCTTGATTGTTCAGGGAAATTGATGTCATTTTGATGATCGAAATAACAATAAATTTTCTAAGAACAGTAAATTTTACATGTCGTGGTGATGCTTGACTCAAAATTGTAATAGTATTACTGTTTTCACATTTCCAGTTTATCATAAACATAAGTACTGTACGTTAACAAAGAACATTTTTGTTCAAAATATAAGAACAACGTTTAGTTTTTAAAGTTAGTAGAAAACAACAAATAAATTGAATAAGGACGACGTTTAGTTTTTAAACATCTCTATGATACAAAGATCTTTTTCTGGTTTCAAAATATTATGATTGTGATGTAGCCTTGGTTGAAGGTTGATATTAGATGGCCTTTTGCTGATGATGGCTGGTATGCTGAAGTCAGCTGAATCCAGTGATATCTTTTGGTGAGTCTACAGTTAAAAGGCAGGGTTTAGTAACACGTCAACTACAAACATCTAAATAAACTGACAAGAATTACAACGTTGCGTAGTATAAGATTTAGCATTTGCATAAAAGGGAGGTACCGTTGATTGGACTTTATTTGTTTTAGAAAGAGACAGAAGTCCAATTCAAGACTAAATACACGTAATGGGCTAGCTGTGGATAGCAGTATGCATTGGCCTATGTAAATGTTGGCATATTTCTGGAGAAGTAATATACCTTTTGACTTAAACATTTTGTTGTATTCACATTAGCCAATTGGATTTTGTATGAGAAAGAACTTTTTTTTTCAAAATACAGGAACAGTGTAGTGATTAAAAAAAGAATATTTTGATAATTATTCTTGTGTTTCCTTCTATAATTTTGTTTTTGATATATAACTGAACAAAGGAAAGGATGTTTTAGTAGCATCAGTCCACAACTTATAAGTACTTCAACTTTTTCACTGTTTTTTTCCTCATAACATTATCATGGATTGTATTTATTAGTCATTTGATCTGAATGATATATAACAAACAACTTGTTATTAATTGAGTTTTTATTTTGTATTTTTTTAACAGGTATGTACACATGGATTTGTTGGAATTGCTTGACATGAGATATCTGGATCTGATTAGAGCAAATAGCCTATAATAATGCAAATATCTTATTTTGGTAATTGTTTCAAGCACTTGTTTAGCAGTTAGAGTTTAATATAAATTTTGCACGCTTTATTGAATCCAAATATGTTAGTTCATGTTGGTAAATGTAACCTAATCTTTGGTGTTAAAACGTTTATAATGTATAAAAAATTTGAAAAAAATAAATGTATCATCTTAATTTGTCCTAATTTGATGATTTGGTTTCTTTGATATATTAATTTTGTAAATAATAATAATAATATAATGTTTGAGTTGCTTATAGTGACTGATATTTTTATTTTATTATATCATCGTTTATGTGTTGCTGGATGAAACACCCCACATCCGTTAATGCCACTCACTAAGGGAATGCATTAAGTTTCGTGAAACACTATAGGTAAACAGATACATAATAATTACAAGACAGAGAAAAATTAGGCAGCAGCGGAAAATTTTAAACTTTTATTTCAAACATAAGTCATAACTTCGTGGTCCCCAATTTCATAAGTCACAAAAACCATTACAATAAAAATACTTTTGTCTTGCACCATCAGAGTACATAAGTAAATAAAAAGCATCATTTCCCCAATAAAAAGAGTTAAGCCATAGTAGAGTCAAGAACTTGAGCCATACTTCAGAAGTAGCTCCTAGCAAGATAATATCTGATTCCTGATTAAGTCTGATTATTTCCTCCCTGAGAACCTGGGGAAGGGGGAAACAGAAGAAAGAATGAGAAACAACAGGGTCAGACATAAAGTCTGGCGAGTCTAGTTACTTTTAGCTAATAGATAATTAAAAGCAACATGATAGGCATATAAAGTGGATACGAGAGAAATCACTACATAAATGGAAGGTGTGACAAGGTAAGCAAGTTAAGGTATATGTGCCTTACTAATGATAACTCTGCATTATTACTAGTATAACTGAAATGAAATGATCTCTTCCACTATAAGCTGGTAGGCTTAGGTCATACGTCCAAGTATACCCTAACCACTACCCTAATCGATCGGCTCCCTACCTTGTAGTATCCAGTGCTGGCCCCACAGTAGGAGGTATCACTTCCTAAAGTGGAAATCCATGGTGTGCACAACTATATCTACTGGTGTCACGGTCATCTTATCCCCCTCTGCCCAGCCCATGCACGCACATATCCCCGGTTGGTTTGCACCGCCCACACCATCCGCCTCGTTTGGATCTCTTACAATCAATCAGTAAGCGTGCCCCTTCACCGCCTAGTACGGAGGTCTTTACTTGATACCACTTTGGGTTACTGACTGAAATGGGTCCCTCTCAACATGATACAAGCTCTCCCCCTTGTCTTGTATCCCCACTAGTTTTTTCTACTGACTATGTATACCCTTAGGTGTCTTTAATTACATAGCCCTATACTAGTTATGCTTACCCTAAATGGTGTCTTTAATTACATAACTTTCTTACATCATCTACCAGTTATGTATACCACTTATGTGACACCCCACGTCCGTTAATGTCGCTCACAAAGGGAATGCATTAAGTTTCGGGGAGCATTATAAGTAAACAGAACAAAATATTACAAGACATATATATATAAAGTAGTACTTGAAAATTTTATAACTTTATTGCAGCGGAAACAGAAATAAGTTTGGTTACATCCTCAAACACCAAAACCAAGTACATAATATCAGTCTTGTACAAAAGCCATCAGAGTACATAATTTTTAAAACCATAATCCCACTTCAAAATGCCATATGTAAGAGAAACAAAGCTAAGCATTACTTTCAGCGCTTCCAAGCACTTTAAGCAAAAAGAAATCCGAATCAAGCTTCTATGTTCCGACCCTGAGGACCTGGGGAGGGGGGAAGGAATAAAAGAGGAGAAACAAAAAGGGTCAGACATAAAGTCTGGCGAGCCTAGTGACTTTCAGCATAAAAACAGATAATAGTATCATGACATGTAAATAAAACTGGATGAGAGATAACAGTAATAGGAGTAGCAGGTATACATAGGTTAAACGGAGGAAACAGAATGATATTGTTTACTCCATAAATATAGTACACACATTGATAGATCAAGTGGAAAGAGGTCCAACTCGAACGCCATTAACGAAAGCATACCAGTCGGCCTGAATCAAAGTATACCGGTCGGTCTAACTTCAAGCACACCAGCCAGTCGGTCACAACTCCATAGCAGAACAACCCGAGGTGAAAAGAAAGAGGGACACACCCACTGGTCGGTCAAAAGCAAAGTGTACCGACCGGTCGCCCCTATAACAAGGCACTAAATTCAAACATTTCCATACCGGTCGATCTGGAGGGCGCCGACTGATCGGCCATACTACAAAACCCATACCAGGTTGCTCGCATAAGGGAGAAAAAGAACCATACCGACCGGTCGGCCCTATTTCTGACCGATCGGTCCTCCAGATAGCTATTGCCAGCTTGGCTTTTGGACAGCTCTTGCCAGGCTGGCCAATGGCAATTCCGTAAATAAAGCCCGACCGACCGGTGGCTTTGAAGGCTATATCACTCTGTTTCTCCACTCCTTTAAATAGAGCTCCAATCCCACTTTAATAGAGGAGGAATCCTATGACCCCGGAGGGCTGTTAAATTCAATTCTCTACTCTTACTTAGCGATTTCATCATCTCTCATCATCCCAAAGTGAAGATTCAACTCCGAATTCATCATGAACATGTGGGAATTCATCAAAGTTTGGGTGAAAGCCTAGATTCGATCTACCACTTGCTATATTTGAAGGATCTCGTCGGTTTTCCTTTTAAATCTCCACCGAATTCTAAGACAGTGTAATGAAGAGTGTAATAAGAGAATTTGCTTGTTTTGTAATTCTAAGTGCAATAATGGAATTGATATTCAAAGTGGACTGAATAGACGTAGATCGCATGTGATCGAACCACTATAAAACATTTTGTCTTCTATTACTTGCATTTTTTCTATTGAAGTGGATCCACATCTCTTATTCTCTAGTACATTGTGAAGTACTCTTAGTAATTTTGGTGTTGATCCCAATTTTGAGATCAACATTTGGCGCCCACCGTGGGGTCGTGTTCGCATCTTCTACCTCCTCTCATACTCTCACAAGGTTAAACGCTTTGCCACTAAAGTTCTACGTCGCATCCTTCTTCAAAATTATGGCCAAGACTAAGAAGACCATTAGCAAAACAATGGTAGAAGCCGGTGATGTTGCTAATGAGCAAACACCACCCGTAAACCACTTTGAAGTTGGCAAAAATTCAGAAAGCGGAGCCAGTGTGACCAAAAATGAATTAAAAATCGCAATTGCCAATGTCAACAACCGAATGGATGCTTCTACTAAAACGATGATGGTGAAACTTGACGCCATTCTTAATGCTCGATCACATCCAGTTCCTCCAAAAGTCCATGTTGATCTCGAAGAGAATGACAAATCACCCACTTTCAACCATAACCATAATGATGACATAGAAAACGATTATGATTGGACAAATGATAAGGACGAAGCTAACATCGAAGAATTAAGATTAAAAGCTAAGAATCATTCCGAAGCGAATGCTCGAAAGATTAATGACCCTATCATGGGGGCACCCCCTCATCAGGAAGGCAAAGCACCTAAGCTCTCTAATCGAGGTCATATGCCTAGAAGAACATTTGGTAAAGAGCTCAGCTTCATAGAGCGCCATAACACCGAAGAATACATTTTGGATATGATAGAACGATTCATAAAAAAGAACCAAGCTAGCAACGATGATGAAAGAGAGTGGGATTTCTCTCATGACAGGACTCCATTCACCGAAAGAATCCTTAGAGCAGAATGTCCAAAGAAATTTAATCCTCTGACTTTGCCACTGTATAATGGTCCCGTTGATCCCAACTATTTTCTATTCAAATATAAGTGGCATATGAGTGCGGCTAAGGTGACTGATGAGATGAGATGCACGTTCTTTCCTCTTTACTTAGAAGGTGCCGCGTCAATATAGTTCACGAAGCTTCCACCCAAATCCGTCGATTGATTCTTTGACTTAACCAAAAAGTTCTACGAGCAGTTCCGCTTATACGCTACCAAAGCCAAGGACGCTATAACGCTCTCAGCCATAAAGCAGAATCCAGGGGAAACTGTCAAAGCCTTCCTCGGTCGATTCAATATTGCCTTGTCTGACGGAATCCGGAACCACGCATAGTCCTCATGGCTCTACTCGATGTTATAGACAAAACAAGCGAATTCGGAAGATGGATAAAGATGAAGGAATCAACTACACTTGATAAGTTGTATAGGAAAGCAGAAGAGTATACGAGGGTGGACGATAATCCTATACCTCTTCAGATCATTGATGGCAACCAAATCCTTGAAGCTCCTAAAAGTTCAGCTGTTCAACCTAATCAGAAGAATACGCAAGGGCAGAAGCGAGCCAATAATGGAAACGATAACAAAACTAATAGAAAGTTTCATCCTTTTGACTCGTTTGATCTTACATCTCTAAATGATACTCTTGAGAACATTTACCTTGCCACAAAGTATGCAAAAGATTATCTAGAGCCTCGGCCAATGAAAATGAATGACCATTTGACCAAATCTGGGAAGTTTTGTCGGTTTCATAATCAGCCAGGCCACAACACCAACGAGTGCATGCAATTGAGATCGCTGATTGAAGAACTGATTAAGAAGAACCGTCTGCAACAATACATGAAGAATTCCCAAGATGTAAATCCTTTTGCAACTACCCAGGGGCAGGGGGCATCAAATGACCAGTCTGGTCCAAGTAACATAGGTTTTGCTCACACTATGCCAAGGTTGATAATCAACTGATGACCATTAATAATGATATAATGCCTGTGGCTCAGAATAAGCGATCAATATCGCATTTACTTTACTTTCTACATTACTTTACTCTTTGCTATATTCTACTTTCCTGTAAATATTCTGTAGTGATTTACAGGCATTGTACCAAACAAAAACTCTATGATGAAGCATTGCCCGCCTGTATAAATATTTGATCGCCAAATTTACATGAAAATTTGCTAATAGATGATTTTTCATTACAGGCTATCCGACGAGCGCTTGTTTTCTCACAACCTGACTAAGTGAGACAACCCCGGTAACACCGATTCAATGGTAGATCGAGAAAGTCCTGATGAGTCAAACGCTCAATAGAGCAGCAAGCAATCCCCGATTCAAAACCTCATCCCCCAAAGGTTCGCGGGAGTCTAGGGCACCTCAGTCGGCCAGTGATCACTTACCAAGTTAAGTGACTCCGACCGATGACTGATGCCCGCCCCATCAATCAACCCTAACCTTCACCTCATGGTTCATGGAGGTCCAGGATGCTTCAGTTGGGCAGCGATCACTTACCAAGTTAAGTGACTCTGACCGATGACTGGTGCTCGCTCCGTGAATCAACCCCAACCTTCACCTCGTGGTTCATGGAGGTCCAGGATGCTTCAGTCGGGCAACGATCACTTACCAAGTTAAGTGACTCCGACCGATGACTGATGCCCGCTCCATGAATCAACCCTAACCTTCACCTCATGGTTCATGGAGGTCCAGGATGCTTCAGTCGGGCAACGATCACTTACCAAGTTAAGTGACTCCGACCGGTGACTGATGCCCTCTCCGTGAATCAACACCAACCTTCACCTCATGGTTCATGGAGGTCTAGGATGCTTCAGTCGGGCAGCAATCACTTATCAAGTTAAGTGACTCCGACTGGTGACTAATGCCCACTCCGTGGATCAGCCCAACCTTCACCCAAAGGTTCGCGGGAGTCTAGGGCACCTTAGTCGGGCAGCGAGCACTTACCGAGTTAAGTGACTCCGACCAATGACTGAGGTTCGCTCTATGGATCGATGCAACCTCACCCAAACTTCGTGGAAGTTCGCACTGCGAAACGATGTGACAACCAAAAATCTTTTCAATAGAAGAAGTAACTTCTCCTTAGCGGAGATAAAAATTCAATGAACCCTACAATGTCAATTCAATCAACGAGAGAAGACGAACGTTGGATTATAAGCAACCTCTTCAAAGTCGGGGCATCCAATGGAGTTTTCAAACTCTGAACTAATCGACAAAACCGACACTGAGCAATAAAGATTTGTCTCACAGTAAAGACTAGAGGATGTCCTAAGTTGGGGCACGAATATCAAAGACTTCTCCAAGGAGAAGCAGAGAATAACAAATTACAGATACATATTTCCCAAATATGAAATATTGTGCAAGTTAGTCAGAATATCAGCACTTGAAATCCACAAGTCGAATTATGTCGACTAGTTGATCTTAAGTGTCGACACAAATTCAAGTTAGAACGTTGTGTTTTTATAGACAACATTCAATAGACAAAAAAAAGTATGTGAAAACACATCATTCAATGAGAATTCGTCGTGACCAATTAATTAACTGACTAATTTGTTGTTGATTTGAGCAGTCAATAACAAAACATTTGCCCAGAAACATGCAGTGTTTTGTTGTTACAAAACAGGTTGTGATAACGAAAAGACCCAAGTTAAAGCTGGGGTAATCACACATCAGTACAACAATTTTAGCAATTAATTCTGGTGTTTAAATTCAAAGTGTCATTGCACATGAGTGGTCAGTATGTTGCTAATAGGTGGTGACATCGGTCAACTTTGAGCAAAAGACAACCGATCGGTCATTGCCCCAAGCAACCGGTCGGTCATAAACCGTTCGGCCATCATCTCTAACTACCGATCGGTTAGTTCGCAAATATCAACGAGCTGGTTTCAAATGCAAAGTGCAAGGCATGACAACTGAAAGCATAAAATGAGCTGTAAGCTAAGTAACCTAGCTAACTAAGCATTGGATGTTACGACCAACATACCATTACCATCAAAATGGGTCAAAAACGCTGCTACAACGGTCACAGTGCATCAACATAAACTAGCTTACAAGTTAAAGGCGAGGACCAGAACTCGCTTAAGTACAACCGGTCTAAAGACAGAGTTCATAAAACTAAAGACTGTCAAGTACCAGAAGGGGAGAGCTATGCGTTCTGGTTCTTTCGAGGCCTTCGTACCTTCCTTTTCATTGGAGTAGAGCCCAATGGGGAAGCATCAGAAGCTGGCTTCTTCCCAGATGAACCCACTAGCACATTTCCCTTGGGGATGGCTGCAATGACAGCATCCCGGTTTCTCAAAGCATGGATCAGTTTTGCCTTATCATCTTCTAGAACTGCAATGTGCTCAAGGTTCTCTCGATGGAGTCTTTGCAAATCCCCAGCTAAAGTGTGCCAGTCCTGAAGCTTCTCTGCAGTCTGGTTTTTAAGCATGTCCATTTGTCTCTCAAACTGGTGCAAGGTATCCTTCATGCGACTGAGCAATTTAGATTTGGCGACAACTATGTCGCTGGATGTCACTTGACGATCGGAGGAAGACACATCCAAGTTGAAGGAGACCCCCTGTAGGTTCCAACCCGGGAGTCATCTAGCAAGTTTGGCATTGCGAGCTCCTGGAGTGTAGTGAGGCCTGTTCACAATCGTCTGAATCTCCAGATAGGAAGGGCTGACAAGTGAAGGAGAATTCACCGAAGGTTGACCGGTTGTCTGACTGTCTAGTTCAAAAAAACTCTTCATCCTAAACTCTTCAGGACATGGTTCCATCCTGCATGAAAAGGGAAGTACTCAAACACTTTTTGTCAATTTCCTAATCATTAAAATGAACAAGGATAAGAGAGCAACTGGATGACCTCCAGAAGTAACTGGCCGGTATTGATTTTAGCCCAGGCCGACCGATACCTCCAAAGAATCGCCCAGAAAAGCAGAAATAACCGGTCGGACGGTATTAGTCACATACCAAAGAGTCGTAGAACTGACCGGCACCTGAGACAAACTGGTCGGTACCATTAATTTCCCAAGAGAATGGAACCAACCAATCGGTATTCAACACAGACCGACTGGTGCCTTCACTCTCTCAGGAACTTAATACGGACCGACTAATATTCAGAGCCGGTCGGGCAACACGATTGACTCCTCATAAAAAAGACCGATCAACACTAATGTAATTCTGGAATCCACAGCTATTACTAAACTATTCACAACTTTAATCATGAGCATTGGCACTACAAGAGGTGCAAGAATAAAACTGAAGTTCAATGTGGATCACAAACACATCAAATCAAAGCAAGTAGAATCAGGACTTTAGCAAAACTTTGGGCGAAACAAGAAGATTAACGCATACAGAATCGGCTAAACGCAACAGCAAATCAAAGAAAATTTTCGGCTTAACTATCAACAAGATCAAATCGTTCCACCCAAGGCCCGATTCTACGCTAAGTGGCGGTTCTTTGAATATCTAATCGAGTGTTGCAACGTTAAAGTAGTAAAAGCATTTTAAGATGGATCGATGGAGAATAAAACGAAATTAAAAGAGAACCTGGCGGCTGAGAATTCAACTCGAAGCTTGAAGGAAGAAGACGGATTAACTGGAAATCTAAAAGAAAGAGAAAGCTCTGTTATTTTTTCTTCGATCAGGATTTGTCTACCATTATTTTTCTTGAAGATGAAAGTAAAACAGTGTGGAAATGACCTCTCAAAGTGCCGCATTATATAAAAGTGCATCGGGAAACTCGACCATCATGAGAGAGAAAGGTGTCACATTGGTCAAGAGCCGAGTCAAATCCGCCAGGCCTGATAATGGTGCACCGATCGGCCAAGCTTAAGGAAGCCCACGAAAATCCATTACATTAGACCGACCGGTCACCTTCTAAGCGAACGAAATCCGCTGACCGGTCGTGTAATAGACAGCTGCAAATATATACATAAGCTAGCTAAGACGCGATGCCCGTGCGAATGATCTATCAATTGTGTGATATAAACGTTCATTTCGAAGCTCACAATTTTTCCAAGCAGAAAATTGCGAACTCCGAGGGGCAAGTGTTTACTCCACAAATATCGTACACACATTGATAGATCAAACATGTGGAAAGACGCCCAACTCGAACGCCATTAACGAAAGCATACTGGTCGGCCTGAATCCAAGTATACCGGTCGGCCTAATTTCAAGTACACCAGCCGATCGGTTACAACTCCATAGCAGAACAGCCCCAGGTAAAAAGAAAGAGGGACATACCCACCGGTCAGTCAAAAGCAAAGTGCACCGACCGGTCACCCTTGGAACAAGGCACTAAATTCAGAAATTTCCGTACCAGTCGGTCTGGAGGGCGGACGACCGACCGGCCATAATACAAAGCCCACACCATGTTGCTCGCACAAGGGAGAAAAAGAACCATACCGACAGGTCGGTCCTATTTCTGACCGACCTGTCCTCCAGATAGCTATTGCCTGCTTGGATTCTGGACATCTATTGCCAGGCTGGCCAGTGGCAATTCCGTAAATAATGCCCGACCGACCGGTGGCTTTGAATGCTATATCACTCCATTTCTCCACTCCTATAAATAGAGCTCCAATCCCACTTTAATGGAGGAGGAATCCTATGAACCCGGAGGGTTGTTAAACTCAATTCTCTACTCTTACTTAGTGATTTCATCATCTCTAATCATCACGAGGTGAAGATTCAACTCCGAATTCATCATGAACATTTGGGAATTCGTCAAAGTTTGGGTGAAAGCCTAGATTCGATCTACCACTTGCTATATTTGAAGGATCTCGTCGGTTTTCCTTTTTAATCTCCACCAAAATCTAAGAGAGTGTAATGAAGAATATAATGAGAGAATTTGCTTGTTTTGTAATTCTAAGTGCAATAATGGAATTGATATTCAAAGTGGACGTAGATCGCACGTGATCGAATCACTATAAAACATTGTGCCTTCTTTTACTTGCATTTTTTCTATTGAAGTGGCTCTACATCTCTTATTCTCAAGTACATTGTGAAGTACTCTTAGTAATTTTGGTGTTGATCCCAATTTTGAAATCAACAGATATAGACCAAGCTATGCTTCTTACTTACTTTTCACTTCTCTGCACTAATACTAGTATAACAGGATTAGGTGTTACCCAAATGTCTAAACTGAAATAGAAACGGAAACAGAATGATCTCTACAAAAACAGAATGCTAGTAATGGGCCTTTACCACCCCAACAGAGATAGATGGTACAGAAACAGAAGCAGAAATGGAATCAGAGACAGAAACAGAATAATCCCTACGAAAACAGAATGTTAGAATTAGGTGTACACTAGTGACGGGCCTTTACCACCCCAACTGTAACACCCCACGTCCATTAATGTCACTCACAAAGAGAATGCATTAACTTCTATGGAGCATTTTAAGTGTGTATAGAACAGAAACTTAACAATAAGACAGATATAAACAGTACTTAGAAATTTAAAACTTTATTCATTGCAGCGGTAAACACATAGGTTTGATTACATCATCAAAACCAGAGTCAAAGTACATAATATCCATCTTGACCAAATCAGAGTACATAAATTGAAAGACATAACCCCAGTACAAAATAGCCATAAATAAGAGAGGCTGAACTTTACTTCAGCGATCCAAGCTCCACTAGTGCTAGTTCCAACCTGAGCACCTGGGGGGGGGGGAAGGAAGAAAAGAGGAGGAAACAAAGGGGTCAGACATAAAGTCTGGCGAGTGCGATAACTTTAACAATATAATTACCAAAATAACTAGGCTAAGGCATAAGTTGGAAAATAAGGAAATGACTGTGAATAATTGGGTATGACAGAGTAAACAAGGAAATAAGATGAACAAAGATAACGTTAAAGGCGCACCTAAACTACTATAAGATAATTACTATACTGCACCACCACTACTATACTGCACCACCACTAGTTACCCTAAGGTTGATCCCGCCTACAGAACTTAATAATGATAATGGTAGTTTCGTGCACCCCTAGTTGCCTTCATAGGTGCCGCCTTCCCCTATCTCCACTAGGTGTACCCACTACCCCCATGTGATCGGCTCCCTAACTCGTAGATACTCGTGCTGGCCCCACAGTGGGGTGTATAACTCCCAAAGTGGCAACCCGATACCACAAATAATGCACGGCTTATACCTATACGATGCAACAACGTCTTACCTACCAGCCCGGGCCCACACATGCATATGAACCCGTTGGACTTGCGTTGCCACCGCTAACCCGTTTTGGCCTCTTACAGTCAAGCCCAGTATGCGTGTCTCATCCTCGACTTGGGTCGAGCCCACAAAGATACATATGGGTTATTGGTTGAAACGGGCCCCCATTACTTGACACAAGCTATCCACCTAAGCTTGGTCCTCTCTAGTGCATCCCACTTAACCCTCTTCTTATTCATGTTCACTTACATGTTTCAATTTTGGTTAAGTGTTTCTAATCGTATTTCAAATGCCACCCAAGGCACCCACTAGATTCCACATGCCACCCAAGGCACCCACTTAACCCCCTCATGTCCCACTACATGTTTATCTGGTTAAGTGTTTCTTAATTCATTAACACCGTAACCTTATAAAGACCTCCCACATTAGACTGGCATTTGTGGTAGCTGGATTTACCGGGCGGGTCCGGGCAGTCTTACACCACAAAAGAGCCTAACCTTGTGTCTTTACAACTGTTACGCATTTAATTTATGCCTTAGACCTCCCACATTAGACTGGCATTTGTGGCAGCTGGATTTGCCAGGCGGGTCCGGGCAGTCTTACACCACAAAAGAGCCTAACCTCGTGTCTTAGACGATTAATTACACCTAATTAATCATTCCCCAATTTGAATTAATTTCCCTATTCAAACTATCAATTAATTCCATATTTAACTATGGCCATAATTGACTCAATTATGTCCATCTATTTATGGTATGAAAAACCATACCAATTTTCATCACAAATTTATTTTATGCCATTTAAGGCATTTATGCCAATTCTCAATATTAAATCTTTTAATATTATCCCATTACCCCACGTTGTACCTTTGTTCGTTTAACGTAAAATATACGTTAGACTCGAATAGTCTAACTCATGGAATAAAGGGAAAACATCACAACATACATATAATTAAAACTAGATCTAAACATAAAGGGTGAACTTGCATGTGTGAATGAGGTTCTACATCTAAAACTTGCATAGGCCAAAGTTACAACCTGCATAAACTACATATGTCATAGATCCAAATCTAAAGGTGTAAACTTGTTTAGGTAATGGTCACAACTTGCATAAATCATGTATGTCATAGATCTACATCTAAAGGTGTAAACTTGCATAGGCAATAACCACAAACTTGCATAACATGATTCATATTCCAAACTCATATATTTATATAAACTTGCATATGTGATTTATGCAACATAACAATGGTTTAAACTTACATCTAAACATGTAAACTAGCATGTAGAATTTAGCATATAACTCACACATGTCATAGCCTAACTTTAGATCTAAAATAGATGTCATGAAACATGTAAGGTTATACATAATCTTTACTAACTCGCATATGGTTCATGTCTAAATCAATATCTAAACTTGCATACATACATATGATTTATCATATGAATCAACATAACCAAACTAGCATATGAACACATGATGATTTGATTATACATAAGCCAATCATAGAATTACAACATAGATGGTAGCATCATAACTTTACAACATAGATGATAACATCACAACATAACATCATAGAATTTACAACATATATGATAACATCACAATTTTACAACATAATTATAACATGCGGTCAATGATTCACATCATATCTATATAATCCACATCATAACTTAATCCAATTAAATTGCTAATTATTTTATTAAAGAAATCGAACTCACAACTCAAAGAAGGTCTTGAGTTCTGAATTATGAAGTTGTATTAGCTTTCCTTTGAAGTAGATTTGTTGTTAGAGTTGAATTGAATTGAATTTGATTAGCTTTCTTCCTCTCTAATTGGTGGCGGCTATTCTGAGTTGCAAGGCGACGGCATGGAGGCCATGAATCTAATTTTAATTTGATTTTAGGGTTTGAGTCTTCATGTCTTTTTATAGAGTTTAGGATTAGTTTAGGCCGTCCGATCAACCCAGAATTAATCCCAGCCAATCAGAGCAGATCAGAAACCCTAATGAGTCAGCACACAGTCATTAACAGGTCACTAATCAAATCGGGGGGGGGGAGGGAGGGGCAGGTCGACCCTATGGTCGACCTGGTCAGGGTAGGTCGACCCTATGGTCGACCTGGCCCTGGCGGGAATTTTCCCGCCTAGCCTATCTAACTTTGAAATTTGAATTTTCGAAATCTATTCTGAATTTTCTGAAACTTCCGATGGCCATAACTCCTTCATAAGAAGTCCAATTCACGCAAACTCAGACTCTATCTCAACCAGAATTCTGAGAGGAACACAATGGCGCAACCCGTTTCATTTAATTCTCACATCTGAGATTAGTTATTCTTTAATTTGTTATTATAGTGTTAACAGAAATATGGGGTGTTACACCAACAGACTGTACTACACAGAAACAGACAGGTGTTACCACCCCAACGGAAACAGATGGTACCCCAATAGAAATAGACAGAACTAGATGTACCCTGAATTCTACCCCAAGCGATCGACTCCCTAATACATATATACCCTGTGTCAGCCCCATAGAAGGGTGTATCACTCCCTAAAGTGGAAACCTACAGAAAGACATAGACCTATTTACAGATATCATGGCGTCATAACTTCCCCAGAGAACACCGGATCCATGCACACACATGACCCGGTTGGAATGCGCCATCAACACCCTTCGCCATTATCAGAATGGACCTCTTATAACCAATACAGTAAGCGTGCCCTAACCCCTACCTAGTGTTGGGTCGTAATTTGATACCAGAAAGTTTTACTAACTCATATGGGTCCCACACAACAGATGACACAAGAAAATGCCCCTCCTAACCTTGTTTCCCCAAACTAACAGATTTCAGATGTACAAATTTCAGATTAACACGTTTGCAGACTAATAGAGAAGATTAACATATTCACAGGTTTACAGATTAATATAGTAGATTTACGAATTAACACGTTTACGGATTAACAGGTTCGCAGATTAATGGATCAGATGTACGGATTATCTGATTTACAGATCAACAGATCAGATTGTACAGATTCAACATATACAATAGGTTAAGTTTGTCGGGTCTATATACATATAACCCACCCCATCGGTTTATTAAGATTAACTTAACCCCTCCTACTTATTCAAGAAAGTTTACTTAACCCTACTCAATTTAACAAGTTCATGTAACCCATACAGATTCAATTATTTTAAGTATTCCAAGTTGACAAATTATTATCATTTCTGATTAATGAACCATACCTCTCACATTAGATTTACCACCTGTGGATGCTGGATATGCCGGGCGGTTCCGAGCATACTTCTACCACAAGTGTAATCTAACCTCGTGTCTGAGTACTATTTCATATGTACGCACTAGGCCCCTCACATTAGATTCACCCCTTGTGGTTGCTGGATATGTCGGGCGCTTCAGGGCAGACTTATACCACAAGTGCAATCTAACCTTATGCCTAGGCGTGGTTCAGTTTTATGCATATTCATTCTTAAACAACTATCCATGTTCATCGTAAGTTTTTTTTTTTAAATTACAGTGTTCAGTTTCAATGGACTAAACAGGCTTCACAGACTCTTTATTCTTCCATTAACATATTTGCTTAATCATAAATTAAGCCTACAAATTTACATGCCCCAAATTACGGTCATAATTCACAATATAACATTTGCCCCAAGTTTTAGTCAAATTGCACTGTGCAGGTTATGCCCCAAAAACCCCAGTCATGATTCATAATACGAACTATGCCCAAATTAAAGTTTTTGATTACAGTGTATGCCGATTACCCAAAATCCCAATTTAGGCGTGTTCACAGTTATCCCTATTTCATTGTAGGTTTTCATGCCCTTTTCCCAAGTCATATATTATTATGCACAATATTCCCTTTCTGCCAAGTTATCAATCATCATATATAGTATGCCCCCAAAATTAGGTCATAGATCACAACATGTATTATGCCCCCAAATCCCAAGTCATATTTTCCAATACACTTTGTGTCCTAAATTTATATTTACCAACGATTCCCAGTTTTGCGTGTTCGCATATTTCAGCGTTAGGCCTAGGCTCGAAGGTAGCCTGGCTATAAAAATAAAAAATAAAAAATAAAGGAAGAATAATATAATAGGCATAGAACCAAAAGTAACATTGTAACACCCCGTATTTTTAAGACAATAAAATAAGAATAACTTAATTAAATAATGAGAATTAAGTATAACGGATAACGCCATTGCGTCCATCTCAGAATTCTGGTCAAGATAGACACCTGGTTTGCGTAAAACAGACATCATATGAAGAAGTTATTAAGCCTAGAAGTTTGTATACGCACAAGAGAAATATATATATATATATATATATATATATATATATATATATATGCAAACAAATTAAAATGTAAAATAAAGAATAAAATAAGGATTGCATGTACTAAATACATGCACTGAAAAAAAAATGTAATGCATGCATTGAAAGAAAGAAAGGATTGGTTGCATGCAATGTAAATATGTTGAACGCAATGATTTGCAAACATAATGCATTAACATTAAAAGAAAAAGATTCCTGCAATGGTTTAATTTAAGTATTGTAACTAACATGAAAAAGAGAAGTAAGGAGAGAACAATAATTATCATTGTTCTAAGACTTATTAAAAAAAGACTTCATAGTTCAGTTGGTTAAGGCATTGGATTTGTAACATAGAGGTCGGTTGTTCGAACCCCGACGGTGGCATAATTTTTATCTTTGTTTTAGAGAGGGCCAAATGAACATATTAATATATGTACATATACAAATTCAAAATTTGAAAGAATAAGAACGTACATATAAGGAAATAAAGAAAATATATGTATATATATGAGAATACATACATACATACATACATATATATGCATAAATATATGTATACAAAAGATAAAATTCAAGATAAGGCTACAGTCAATGAAATATGGCAATAATCAAATAACGATGCAACATTGTTTGAATTTTGAAAATAAAACGAAAATTGTGCGTATATATATGCATAAAATGGTCGGTAGAGGAATTGTATACATATAAGAATATTTCATGTGAACAAAACAGTTAAATAAATTACAGAAATTCAAAAGTTCAAAAATCAAATTTCTACGCCAAAACAATTCAAACATTCGAAATTCAAATTTCTTCACCAAAACAGCTTGCGGGACCCAATGTTGACTCAGCACTGCGTGTACGATAAGATTTGGCTAGATTCGTTTGCAAACCTGGACTATTTTCTTAACTGGTTTCAATGCTGACTCAGCGCTGCATCTACGATAAGGTCTTGAGCACCTATAAATAAGACCCTAGATCTAACCCTAAGCATCATAATTCAGCGGCTGCGCTGGAGCTCTGCCATGGCTCCCTCTCTCTCTCTCTCTTCTCAAATCTATTCTGAAATTAAAATGTTAGCCTAGGAGAATTATGAATTCAAATCTGGAAGAGGGAATCAACGTTAGTAAAAAAATTATTGAAGCATGAAAGCAAGGTAAACCTCTAAGAACCAATCTATTTAAATTATTTCTCTTTCCCTTCTCTTTTCATGAAATAATAAATCCATGGTTGTTAGGTCGTGAATCAAATTAAAGGGAAAGGTAAACCATGGATGATATAACGGATCAGATCCAAAATTTGGGGAAAGCTTAAAGGTGAGTGGGTTTAAGCTATAGCCTTTAGATAATGTTATGACTATCGTTTAACATTCTCCTTTTTAATAAATTTTGAAATGGCCAGTTTAATTATAAATTGCTGTTGTAACGAATAGAAATGTTGATATGAATATGTCTGGAAATTCCTATGTTGAATTGGCTAAGTTATTGAATGTTTACATGTTGGAGAAAATAAACTTGTTAGGATATGAATAGACAATTCAGTGATTGTAATTACATGCTTTACTTGGGACATATTATTGATTGAACGACATGTTAAAATAATTACCTGATTGAATGTTTACATGTCCTAGTAGAATTAAACAAATGTTGAAAATGACATGCGACAAAATATAGGAAAAAATTGGACAACATGTAAATTAGATTACTGTAAACTATATAACAGTAAAAAGGATAATATGTCTAAAATTTTCATGTAATGAACATAACATAAATTATGTTTTGAGATTTTAACTTGGAAGAGCGATTTGATATGAACATAAGTGATTGAATGAAAATGAATATGCCTAGGATTACAATTAGAAATTGTAAATACACTTATGGCACGAGGTTAGATTGCATTAGTGGCAGAAGTCTGCCCGGACCCGACCGGCATATCCAGCAGCCACTAACGTTGAAGCTAATGTGAGTGGCGTAAGTGCAAGAATTAACAACATGTGCTAAGACACGAGGTTAAGTCAGAATATGGTAGAAGTCTGCCCGTACCCGCTTGGAAAACCCAGCGTCCACAAGTGTAGGCTTAATGTGAGAGGTCTAGTGCTTATATATATATATAAATATATATATATGTATATAACAAGATATGAATAAATGGCAAGGATGGTAATTAAATGTCTAAATCAGAAAATAAGAAAGGAACGAATGTAATGAACTGAGTTAGTGTGATAAGAGGGAAAAGTGATGTATTTCCCTAAATGACTTATTTCTAAAAATGTTGTTGCAAGTAAGCCACAATAAATATAGAAAAGTAAAGAAATTACTTGCTACCACGGATTTAGATGGGAAAACGTTATGAAAATAAATCATTGATTCCTTCTATCAAACAGGTAAGGTGCATGAAGTGTTTTCCTTAATATAATAAGGAACATATATTACAGAGAATGAAGAATAATGGTTTACAACAGTAAATGGTTTAAAAGGGGAATGATAATAACCTATTATAAATAAATAACATTAATGAAAATGTTGTATAATTGGTAGACTTGTCCTAGGGACAAGTGAATATTATAACTTAGGTTATAATAAACTATTAAGGGAATGGTGTAATTGGCGAATTAAGTTAAGTGACACTTAATTGTAAATTAAGTAATCAGAAAAGGGAAAACCTAAAACCAGTTAAGAAAAGGGGGAAAATATATTGTACTTAATTATAAATTAAGTAGTCAAGGAGTCTGAAACCCGTTTGTAAGAATAACATGCTTAGACTTGTCCTAGGGACAAGGGGAAACTATAACATAGGTTATAATAAATGGGTAGAGAAACTTATTAATGGGCCTAAGTTAATAGAATTAAGTTAACAAGTAAACAACGATAAGCCGTATTGACGACGTAAAGTGGAATTATGATTAAATGAGAGAGGATGAGGAAAACTTATGAAATGAAACAAGTTATATATAATTATAAATGGTAAGTGACATGTTAATTGGAAGCATGCGAATTAGATATACTTATTTATATATTAAGTAAAACATGATATTGAAATCAAACAAGAATATAAAATGAATTAATTTGTATTACTGAATTAATAAGCAAGAGAAACTTGGTAATTTGAATAAGAATTCAATATGAATTGGAATAACCAAGTTAACTGGAAACCTGGTGAGGTGAGACAAGCGCGTAAAAGAATGTTGAGACATAGGGTCTAACAACATGCTAAAGTAAGGCGCTTAGACCAGGCCGTACGGTTGAGGGTGAATAACCCACCAGGGTAGATCATTGAGATTTTATAAGGCACGAGGGGAGCACACATTCATCTGATTGTTTGACGTCTCCAAAGGACTGGAAGGGGAAGCACGCGACTTCCGGGGATGTAGGGTACTCTTGGTATTCGTCTGTAAGTGGAAGATGATCCGCCTGTACTCACAGAGGTTAGGTCTGCGCAGGTGAACCAATGAGTATGCCTTGATTGCAGTAATAAGGGGCAAGCAAAAGACTAAGATGGACCAGTGTGATTCGGCAAGACCAGTTAGTCCCCTGTGACAACAACTCGGCATCTACCTACCATCTTCAGTCAGTACGTAAAGCGGAAAGGCAGAGAACTCCAAAAGACCATATACTTTGCTATCTAGTTATGGGTGAGGTTGGCCAATAGGTTTGAAGGGCATAGGGGGCCGGGGTTAAGTTCTCATTCTTGATATTCTTGGGTGCCTTTCATTAGTCGAGGGAGGGGTCTAGTGGGACCATAGCCACTACAAAAGCAGACCTTAGCATCTGTAATCGGTAGATATCTGAAAGCTCTTGACCGAGTTCCGTGTTTCTTGATTAGCCCTGCCACAAGACTCGGGCGCACATATAGAGAACATGTGCAATAGACATCGAGAACGATTGACGATACGTACATGGGAAAGTCTAGGTACACTCATGTCGCTCTGGGTGGTGTATCATAAGACTAGAGGGCATTATTCGAGGATGGAACCTAATTCGATCGAATGGTTCAAAGATGGCAGTCCGAACGCTTATGTAATATAGAAGTAGTGGTTCTTGCAGACATAGCGTTGACATATATACAGAAATTCGTACGACATTTGGGCATAGGATTAGGGACTACTATATTCCTGCGATGATATGGTGGAGACCGTGTGAGTGGGGTACCATGGAGTGTTTCTCAATATTTAGAGATAGCTACATATACTGTACTAAGTTAATTCACTGGGAAGTAAATGGGTACGACGTGTGTGTAAGCCTTGAGTGTTGTTAACCCAAGTAACCTAATAAATAAGAAAATATGATTGAAACGTATATGTAAGATTATCCTAAGTGTATAGTTTTAATCTAGTCACCAGAACTTGTGTTCTGACCCCCTCCTCATAACACACTCTCGTGTTAGATTGTGACAGAGACATGATAGCTTTGGATACTGGTTAGGCAGTATTAATAATATGGTAAGGTTATGTTTTGATTATACTATATTTTATCCTTTCCACTTTGAGATATTCTTCTGAGCTTTGACATGTTTTATGTCTCTGTCTTTTCTATAAGATACCAGAGCAAACCAATCCGAGTTTCGATAGATTGGAATTTAAAAAAAAAATCGGTCTGTCAAATTTGGGGTTGTCACATCTGGTATTAGAGCATAGGTTTAGAATTCCTATATAAATAGTGAGTGAACGTATTTATATTTTTGAAAATATAAATATATTATATATATACCTAGATCCATAGAGGAACCCACTAAATAAAAAGATTATAATATGGTATGAAATGGGACGTTTGTTTTGTACACTAAAGGAAAGAATAAGGAAATTTGATACCCTTAGGAAGTTTGTCTGGGAAGTGTACAATATATTTTGTACGGAAGGAAAATAAATCCCATATGATTAGTATTTTGGAAAAAGCTAAACAGAGAAAAATGGATCTGGAATATATATAGTTTAGAGAATTGACCTTGGGGAGTGTCTAGGAGAGCCTAGAAAAATTGGAAACCCGCTTTGAGTCAAACCCCATTATTAACTTTTAAGAACTTGAGATTATAAAAGTTTGGGAAAAAACGGTTTATGGTGTTTTCAAGTTTTAATCTTAAAATTTATAGTTTTAAAATATGTAAAGAAGTACATAATGAGTTTTAAAGTGAAATTCTCTCAGTAAAAGGTGCATATTATAGAGCATGTATAGCTCGCTAGTTTTTCTAGTTATATTTCATACAAGAATTTTTAATCAAGAAAATTTTAAAGTCTCTATTCTTTTGACAATTATTTTTGATAAATTGTTTAAAAGAGAATTTTGTTGGGTGGACAAAATATGTTGTAGAAAATGAGAATAGAGTGGATGTTGGCACCTTGTAGTAGGAGACTGAACTGACCTTATAGTTAAGAACAAGTCATAAACCCGGTTAAGGAAAATAGTTGTCCGTATCTACTCCAGTTTTGCGATTTGAATTTTTTTTTTTTGCAAGATAAGACAAAAAAGAAAAGCTACAACAAAGAAAACTTTCTTATGTGGGACGTGCTTGGATAGGAAAATAGGAAATCGTTATACATTGTTTCACAAAATCCAAGTATGGTTGGAAAAAACTATATAAAAGAAAAATGGAAGGTGTGAAACTTTCCATTTTTCACCTTTTTGTAACATAAGAAATCGAATTTAGAAAATTTGATTTTTCTAAAATTCGAAAAATAAAGTTGGTTGGTAGGATTATGGATGCAACAATTGGATGGACTATGCTCTTGCTCAGTAAGAGTGTGGAAAATTTGGATGAAAAAGCATTTTGATTTCTAAAATATTGCATTCATGTAGAACTGCCAGTATATCTAGGATGTGAGCATCATATTTTAAAAAAGATTTTTGAGAAATTTGCATACAAATAGGAGGTACTGCTTAGGCATACATGCATTATTATGTTGTATTTCACTTTGCACAAGTGCACAATGTTTGCTAAAATTGGATGCACACATGATGAATGTATATTATGTGAGGAGTTAATTGATTTTACCCTTATTAAATTTCGGGGAAGAAATTTCCTAAGGGTGGGAGAATGTAATACCCCGTATTTTTAAGATAATAAAATAAGAATAACTTAATTAAATAATGAGAATTAAGTAAAACGAACTACGCCATTGCGTCCGTCTCAGAATTCTGGTCAAGATAGACACCTGTTTTGCGTAAAACGGACATCATATGAAGAAGTTATTAAGCCTAGAAGTTTGTATATGCACAAGATATATATATATATATATATATATATGTATATATACATATATGCAAACAAATTAGAATGTAAAATAAAGAATAAAATAAGGATTGCATGTAATAAATAGATGCATTGAAAAAAATGTAATGCATGCATTGAAAGAAAGAAAGGATTGGTTGCATGCAATGTAAATATGTTGCATGCAATGATTTGCAAACATAATGCATTAACATTAAAAGAAAAAGATTCATGCAATGGTTTAATTTAAGTATTGTAACTAACATGAAAAAGAGAAGTAAGGAGAGAACAATAATTATCATTGTTCTAAGACTTACTAACAAAAGACTTCATAGTTCAGTAGGTTAAGACATTGGATTTGTAACATAGAGGTCGGTTGTTCGAACCCCGGCGGTGGCATAATTTTTATCTTTGTTTTAGAGAGGGCCAACTGAACATGCAAATATATGTACGTATACAAATTCAAAATTTGAAAGCATAGGAACGTACATATAAGGAAATAAAGAAAATATATGTATATATATGAGAATATATATATATATATATATATATGCATAAATATATCTATACAAAAGATAAAATTCAAGATAAGGCTACAGTAAATGAAATATGGCAAGAATCAAATAACGATGCAACATCGTTTGAATTTTGAAAATAAAATGAAAATTGTGCGTATATATATACGCATAAAATGGTCGGTAGAGGAATTGTATACATATAAGAATATTTCATGTGAACAAAACAGTTAAATAAATTCCAGAAATTCAAAGGTTCAAAAATCAAATTTTTGCGCCAAAATAATTCAAACATTCGAAATTTAAATTTCTACGCCAAAACAGCTTACGAGACCCAATGCTGACTCAGCACTGCGTGTTCGATAAGATTTGGCTAGATTCATTTGCGAACATGGACTTTTTTCTTAACTGGATTCAATGCTGACTCAGCGTTGCGTGTACGATAAGGTCTTGAGCACCTATAAATAAGACCCTAGACCTAACCCTAAACATCATAATTCGGCGGCTGTGCTAGAGCTCTGCCATGGCTCCCTCTGTCTCTCTCTTCTTAAATCTATTCTGAAATTAAAATGTTAGCCTAGGAGGATTATGAATTCAGATCTGGAAGAAGGAATCAACGTTAATAAAAAGATTATTGAAGCATGAAAGCAAGGTAAACCTCTAAGAACCAATCTGTTTAAATTATTTCGCTTTCCCTTCTTTTTTCATGAAATAATAAATCCATGTTCGTTAGGTCATGAATCAAATTAAAGGGAAAAGGAAAACCATGGATGATATAACAGATCAGATCCAAAATTTGGGGAAAGCTTAAAGGTGAGTGGGTTTAAGCTAGAGCCTTTAGATAATGTTATGACTATCGTTTAGCATTCTCCTTTTTAATAAATTTCGAAATGGCTAGTTTAATTATAAATTGCTGTTGTAACGAATATAAATGTTGATATGAATATGCCAAGAAATTCCTATGTTGAATTGGCTAAGTTATTGAATGTTTACATATTGGAGAAAATAAACTTGTTAGGATATGAATAGCCAATTCAGTGATTGTAATTACATGCTTTACTTGGGACATATTATTGATTGAACGACATGTTAAAATGATTACCCGATTGAATATTTACATGTCCTAGTAGGATTAAACATATGTTGAAAATAACATGCGACAAAATATAAGCAAAAATTGGACGACATGTAAATTAGATTACTGTAAACTATATTACAGTAAAAAGGATAATATGTCTAAAATTTTCATGTAATGAACATAACATATATTATGTTTTGAGATTTTTAATTTGGAAGCGCAATTTGATATGAACATAAGTGATTGAATGGAAATGAATATGCCTAGGATTACAATTAGAAATTGTAAATACACTTATGACACGAGGTTAGATTGCATTAGTGGCGGAAGTTTGCCCGGACCCGACCGGCATATCCAGCAGCCACTAGTGTTGAAGCTAATGTGAGAGGCCTAAGTGCAAGAATTAACAACATGTGCTAAGACATGAGGTTAAGTCAGCTTGTGGTAGAAGTCTGCCCGGACCCGCTTGGCAAATCCAGCGTCCACAAGTGTAGGCTTAATGTGAGAGGTCTAGTGCTTATATATATAAATAAATATATGTATATAACAAGATATGAATAAATGGCAAGGATGGTAATTAAATGTCTAACTCAGAAAATAAGAAAAGAAGGGCGGTAATGAACTGAGTTAGTGTGATAAGAGGGAAAAGTGATTTATTTCCCTAAATGACTTATTTCTGAAAACATTGTTGCAAGTAAGCCACAATAAATATAGAAAAGTAAAGAAATTACTTGCTACCATGGATTTAGATGGGAAAACGTTATGAAAATAAATCATTGATTCCTTCTATCAAATTGATAAGGTGCATGAAGTGTTTTCCTTAATATAATAAGGAACATATATTACAGAGAATGAAGAATAATGGTTTACAACAGTAAATGGTTTAAAAGGGGAATGATGATAACCTATTATAAATAAATAACATTAATGAAAATGTTGTATAATAGGTAGACTTGTCCTAGGGACAAGTGAATATTATAACTTAGGTTATAATAAACTCGTAAGTGAATGGGATAACTGGTGAATTAAGTTAAGTGACACTTAATTGTAAGTTAAGTAATCAGAAAAGGGGAAAACCTAAAACCTGTTAAGAAAAGGGGGGAAATATATTGTACTTAATTAGAAATTAAGTTGTCTGAGAGTCTGAAACCCGTTGGTAAGAATAACATGTTTAGACTTGTCCTAGGGACAAGGGGAAATTATAACATAGGTTATAATAAATGGGTAGAGAAACTTATTAATGGGCCTTAGTTAATAGAACTAAGTTAATAAGTAAACAACGATAAGTCGTATTGACGACGTAAAGTGGAATTATGATTAAATGATAGAGGATGAGGAAAACTTATGAAATGAAATAAGTTATATATAATCATAAAGGGTAAGTGACATGTTAATTGGAAGCATGTGAATTAGATATACTTAATTACATATTAAGTAAAACATGTTATTGAATCAAACAAGAATATAAAAGGGATTGTGGATCATAGACCTTGGGCCACAATCTAGAGAATAACAAGTTTTAAGCTTATTAATAAACTTAAATGAATTAAGTTGCATGACTGAAATTAATAAGCAAGAGAAACTTGGTAATTTAAATAAGAATTCAATATGAATTGGAATAACCAAGTTAACTGGAAACCAGGTGAGGTGAGAGAAGCACGTAAAAGAATGTTGAGACATAGGGTCTAACAACATGCTAAAGTAAGGCGCTTAGACCAGTCCGTACGGTTGAGGGTAAATAACCCAACAGGGTGAATCATCGAGGTGTTATAAGGTACTAGGGGAGCGCACATTCATCTGATTTTTTGATGGCTCCAAAGGACTAGAAGGGAAAGCACGTGGCTTTCGGGGACGTAGGGTACTCTTGGTATTCCTATGTGAGTGGCAGATGATCTGCCTGTACTCGCAGAGGTTAGGTCTGCGTAGGTGAACCAATGAGTATGCCTTGATTGCAATAATAAGGGGCAATCAAAAGATTAAGATGGACCAGCGTGATTCGGCGAGACCAGTTAGTGTCTAGTGATAGCAACTCGTCGTCTACCTACCATCTTCAGTCAGTACGTAAAGCGGAAAGGCAGAGAACTACAAAAGACCATATACTTTGCTATCTAGTTATGGGTGAGGTTGGCCAATAGTTTTGAAGGGCATAGGGTCCCGGGGTTAAGTTCTCATTCTTGATATTCTTGGGTGCCTTTCATTAGTTGAGGGAGGGGTCTAGTGGGACCATAGCCACTATAAAAGCAGACCTTAGCATCTGCAATCGGCAGATATCTGGAAGCTCCCGACTGAGTTCCATGTTTCTTGATTAGCCCTGCCAAGGGACTCGAGCGCACATATAGAGAACATGAGCAATAGACATCGAGAACGATTGATGATACGTATATGGGAAAGTCTAAGTACACTCATGCCGCTCTGGGTGGTGTATCATAAGACTAGAGGGCATTATTCGAGGATGGAACCTAATTCGATCGAATGGTTCAAAGATGGCAGTCCGAACGCTGACGTAATATAGAAGTAGTGGTTCTTTGCAGACGTAGCGTTGACATATATATAGAAATCCATACGACATTCGGGCATAGGATTAGGGACTGGTATATTCCTGCGATGATACGGTGGAGACTGTGTGAGTGGGGTACCATGGGGTGTATCTTAATATTGAGAGATAGCTACATATACTGTATTAGGTTAATTCACTGGGAAGTAAATGGGTACGATGTTTGTGTAAGCCTTGAGTGTTGTTAACCCAAGTAACCTAATAAATAAGAAAATATGATTGAAAGGTATATGTAAGATTATCCAAAGTGTATTGTTTAAATCCAGTCACCAGAACTTGTGTTCTGACCCCCTCCTCATAACACACTCGCAGGTTTGATTGTGGTAGATACATGATAGCTTTGGATACTGGTTAGGCAGTATTAATAATATGGTAAGGCTATGTTTTGATTGTACTATATTTTTTCCTTTCCACTGTGAGATATTCTTCTGAGCTCTGACATGTTTTATGTCTCTGTCTTTTCTGCAGGATACCAGAGCAAACCAATCCGAGTTTCGATAGATTGGAATTTTAAATAAAATTCGGTCTGTCGAATTTGGGGTTGTCACAAACATAAATGGGCATATGATAGCAGAAATAGGCATATAAGAACAGATATGATGAACAGAAATAGACATATAAGAACATATTTGATTAACAGAAATAGGCATATGATGAACAAATTTGATTAACAGAAATAGGCATAGTCTCAGATTCAGGTTTATTATCATGTCAGGATTACAATTAAATTTCAGATCTAAAAGTAACATGATCTCACCGAGATTTAGAGAAAAAGACTAAGCTTTGTTATTGCAAATCTTAATCTTCGAAAACTTCTAATCTGATTTGTCTTAGTGGAGAAGAAAGTCTATTTTAATTTAGATTAGAGCAGCATGGTGTCGCCATGGATTAGATGTGGAGAAAAAAATAGGTCTAGGGTCCCTTATATAGCATAGGAGTCAACGAACCAGGCCACGAATCAGTCCAGAAACAGAAAAATGAATCTGCCCAGATCTAGCGGGGGGGGGGGGTCGACACCCCTATAGGGAACCGACTCCCCTGTTGTAACACCCCGAATTTTAGTTAATACTAAAATTCACTAATTATAGGATAAATAATCTCAAATGTGGGAATTAGGGGAAACGGGCTGCGTCATTACGTTCGTCTCGGAAAAATACGCGAAATAGAGTCCGAGTTTTCGAAAATCGGAGTCCGTATGGCCCAGTTATGGCCCGATGAAGTTGGCAGAAAATTTAAAACTAAAACAGATTTAAAAATTTAAAATATTCAGATTTGGAAAGGGTCAGGCGGGGTCAGGCGGGAAGCTTCCCGCCCTACCCATGTCGACAGGGCTGTCGACAGGCCTGTCGACAGGGGTGTCGACTTGCCTGTCGACTTGCCTGTCGACAGGGTCGCGCCGCCCAGTAAACCTGGGTGCACCAGGTTGCACCAGGTTGGGTTTCAGGCTGGCTAGGAGGGCTGGTTCTAGAGATTTCCTAAATCTAAGGGTCCTAATCTAATCTAGGGTTAATCTAAGGGCCTAAAACACTCACTTAATCCTATAAATAAGACCCTAACCCTACCCTAATTCATTCATAATTAAGTCTTGTAACTAAACTATGGCAAATTGAAATTTGAGCATGGCCTCCACTAGTTCATGAGAAAGTTGCAAGCTAATCCCTCTCAAATCATTCTCTAATCATCATTATCTTCATAGTTGGCAACTAATCCCTCTTCATAAGTGGTTAATTTGGAGTTTGGTGAGTTTCTATCACTTTAACATTGATTGTTAAAGTAAGTAGGTTGGGTGTAATGAGGCTTATGGTCTTAAATGCGGATTAGTGAGTTTGAAACATGTATAATGATATATTACTCTATGTTGTTCTATGTTTATGCATATTTGATAAGTTGGTTTATGCATGCTTAATAAGTTGATTTATGCATGTTTAGCAAGTTGATATATGCATGTTAAACAAGTGGATTTATGCATATTTAATGAGTAGAATTATGCATGTTTAACAAAGTGAGTTATGCAAGTTAAGTATATGTTTAAATGCAAGTTTAAAGTGATATGCAAGTTATGCATGCTTATGCAAGTATATGGGTGGTTATGCAAGTCATGTATATGATTAAATGCAAGTTTAAAGTGATATGCAAGTTATGCATGCTTATGCAAGTATATGGGTGGTTATGCAAGTCATGTATATGATTAAATGCAAGATTTATGTGATATGCAAGTTATGCATGCTTATGCGAGTATATGAATGCTTATGCAAGAGATGTATATGCTTAAATGACATGATATGCAAGTTATGCATGTTTATGCAAGTTATGTATACTTATGCAAGTATGTGAATGTTTATGCAAGTATGTGAATGCTTGTGCAAGTTATGTGTATGCTTAAATGCATGTTTAACATGTTATGCAAATCATGTGTATGATAATATGCAAGTTTGGGTTAAATGTGGTTGGGTTAAAATGTGTTCATATATGCAAGTTGACATTCTCTTAACCCATGACAAAGTTATATGTTAAACCCACGATATTTGTGATGATCTTCCCCTTTATTATATCATGAAATGAGAACGATTTACGTGGGGAACGATGGAGTTGGTAAATAAGTTAATAAATGAATGATTGGGTATGATTAAGCATACCATAAAAATAAATTACCATAAGTGGGAATTTACCTATTGAGTTAGGTCTACCCCATGGGAATTTACCTATTGAGTTAGGTCTACCCATGTTATGGAAAACTTGATATTAATTAGGGATAATTAATATGGGGGTGATTAATTAGGTGTAATTAATCGACTAAGACACGAGGTTGGACTCATTTGTAGTGTAAAACTGCCCGGACCCGACCGGCTTAACCAGTTGCTACAAATGTCAGCCCAATGTGAGAGGTCTTAGCCATAAATTAAATACGTGATTAAGGTAAAGACACGAGGTTAGACTCTGTTATGACGTAAGACTGCCCGGACTCTACCGGCTTAACCAGGCGGTCATAACAGTCAGTCTAATGTGGGAGGTCTTTATGGGAGATCACGGTCTTAATTAATTAAGAAACACTTAACCATATTAGCATGTAGTGGGACATGAGGGGTTAAGTGGGTGCCTTGGGTGGCATGTGGAAATTTTATGGTTGCCTTGGGTGGCATGTGGAATCTAGTGGGTTGCCTTGGGTGGCAATAGAAAATACGATTAGAATACTTAACCAAGTGGAAACATGTAATTAAACATGATTAAAGGGTTAAGTGGGATACACTAGATATTTGACAAGCTTAAGTGGGTAGCTTGTGGGGGCCCATTTCAACCAATATCCCAAAACGTATCTTTGTGGGCTCGACCCATGTCGAGTGACGGGACACGCATATTGGGCTTGATTATAAGAGGCCAAAACGGGTTAGCGGTGGCAACGCAAGTCCAACGGGCTTCATATGCGTGTGTGGGCCCGGGCTGGTAGATAAGCCGTTGTTGCATCGTGTAGATATAAAGCCGTGCACCGTTAGTATTGGGTAGCCACTTTAGGGGAATGATACACCCCACTGTGGGACCAGCACGGGTATCTACGGTAGGGAGACGATCGATGGGGAGTAGTGGGTACGCCTAATGAAGATAGGGGCAGACGGCACCTATGTAGGGGTACACGAAACTACTGGGTAAGAATTACTGGGTACACCTAGTGGAGATAGGGGCAGACGGCACCTATGTAGTGGGCTAGGAGTACACGAAATTACTGGGGAAATTTTCTAAGTCCTTGGAAGGGATCAAACCTTTAAGTAGGAATGACTGGTGTGGTGCAGTTAGTAAATATCCTTGGGTGGGTAGATGCGTCCTGACGGTTATCTCAGTTTATCCTAAGTTTACCAAGCTGCTTAGTGTAGCCATTCATCCCCAGATATTACCGTAGGTCAAGTTTATATCTTCTCTGGTTACTTTAATGATTGTATTGTTAAAGTTATAGGACTCACTCAGACTTATGTCTGACCCCGTTGTTTTTATCTTTTTCCCAACCCTCAGGTCCTACGGTGGATCCTAGCGGTAGTAGAGCTTGATCGGATTGCTGTTCCAGTCTTTCGGAGCTTGGGTAGATGTAAAGCTCCAGTTATCCAGTTATCTTTTCTTTTGTCATGGCTATTGTATGAGAGAGTGGGATTATGTACTTCTTTATTTTGACGGATATTGTACTTGACTTTTATCATGGTTTTTATGATGTAATCAGACATGTTTATTTCCGCTGTTATGAGATGATGTTTTAAAATTTCAAGTACTATTTATATCTGTCTTGGTGTAATTTTTCTGTTCTATATTCACTAAAATACTCCACCGATGCTATGGCATTCCCTTAGTGAGTGACTATAGCGGGCGTGGGGTGTTACACGTGGTATCAGAGCAAAGGTTACCGGAACAGATAAAATTTTTAGAAAATTATTTTTCTAAAACATTTTTGGAAAAGATATTTTCAAAAACATGTCTTTTAAAGAGAAAAGTTTTTGAAAGAAAAGCATAATCCCCAATAGCCATATCTATATCCTTCGAATTCTCCGTTTTGAATCTTTCCTTTTTCGTTTCAGCATGACCGAGAATCTTAACTTTCCGGAGGGTGTGACGGTACCAGTATGGTATAGGAGATTGATGGAGGCTAGGGCCACCACTGCGGGTCCAGCAAATATTCCTCCACCAACCGTAGCACCCGATCTTCCTCCTCCCCCTCCTCCTCGCACGGATACTTTTGCTAAGACTTGTAAGGAGTTTAAAGCTATGGGAGGGAAACCTTTTCAAGGATCTGAAACTTTTGTGGAGGCTAGAGATTGGCTTAAGGAGGTGGAAGAGTTGATAGATATCTTTGAGATGGAAGAAGGGAAGAAAGTCAAGTTGGCTGCTTGGTTAATGAAGGGGGAGGCCTCATTCTGGTGGGAGGTCACTAATGGAGAACGCCCCGTTGACTCTTGGGCAGATTTCAGGCAAAGATTTGTGGCAAAGTTTCTCTCAAGGGCGGAGGAGAACTTGTATATGGAGAGATTCTTGACTCTAAAGCAAGGAAATCTTTCGGTGAAGGAATATGTTAACAAGTTTAATCAATTGGCAAGGTTTGGCCTAGACATGGTGAATACACCAGAGAAGAAGGCTTTGAGGTTCGTGAAAGGCTTGAGTGAACCAATGCATGGGTTGGCTATGACTCACATTCCTATGGGGGCCACCTTTAAGAAGCTAGTTGACATGGCACTCATGTGTGAGGAAGAGAAGGGTCCTAATGCTAATAAGGCACCCGAGAAGAAGGGAGATCAAAAGAGACCTCAACAACAGCAAAGCAAAGGTGGGAAAGGCAACGGTGGCAAGAGCAAAAAGAAGAAGTGTTTCAATTGTGGGACACCTGGCCACCTAAGCAAGGATTGTCGCAAGAAGAAGAAGACCGGCTGCTTCAACTGTGGCGAAGCAGGGCATTTAGTGAAGGATTGCCCTAAGAAAGGGCAAAGGACGGGATCTACCTCGGGAGGACAGGTGCAAGCTCTTATGGCACCGAGTCAGGCTAGGGGGCAAGTACAGGCTCTCGCGGTTCCACCGATTCAGGAGAGAGGTAGAACTATTTCCGTTGAAAGTCTGGTTTTTCTATTTGATCATCCTGTCCGTACATTGTTTGATTCAGGCGCATCGCATTCGTTTATCTCATCATCATTAGTTGAGTCACTGCACTTAGACACCAGTCTGGTAGATGATCCCTTGGTTGTTTCAAACCCAATTGGGGGCTCCACTTATTTATCCATGATGTGTTTGGGTTTGAAGATTTCTATACTTAGCATTGAGTTTAGATGTGATGCTTTTGTGTTGGGCTTCACGGGCTATGGGTTGATTTTGGGCATGGACTGGTTATCCAGTAATGGTGCCGTTCTTGATTGCGAAAGGAGAGTTGTTAGGCTCATGACCCGCTTGGGTAACACTCTCGAGATTTCTTGTAATCCCAGGGACTCTGTTATGCTAAGTTATCTTGAATCGCTCGATGCTTCAGTCGAGAGTTTGCATTCTGTTAGAGTGGTCCGGGAATATCCGGATGTGTTTGAGGAGGTGAAGGGCTTACCTCCGAAGCGGGAGATTGACTTCCGAATATATTTGGTGGATAATGCTAAACCGGTATCTTTACCAGTGCGCCACATGGCTCCTCGTGAGAGGAGGGAACTCCATAAGCAAGTAGGGGAGTTACTTGAGAAGGGGTTCATAAGACGGAGTATATCGGAGTGGGGTGCTCCAGTAGTTTTTGCTACGAAGGCGGATGGGTCCCTCAGACTTTGTGTAGATTATAGAGAACTCAACAAGCTCACAAAGAAGAATAGACACCCATTGCCGAGGATTGATGATCTTTTCGATCAGTTGGTTGGCGCTTCAGTATTTTCTCAGTTGGACTTAGCCACGGGGTTTCATCAGTTGAGGGTGGCTGAGGATAGCATAGACAAGACTGCCTTTAGAACTCCTGATGGTTTCTATGAGTGGCTGGTGATGCCATTTGGGTTGACGAACGCCCCTGCATACTTTGTTGATTTGATGAGTAGGGTGTTCAGGGAGTTCCTTAATAAATTCGTGGTGGTCTTTGTGGATGATATCTTAGTATTTTCTAAGAGTGAAGAAGAGCATGCCTTACATCTTGGTGAGGTGTTGAAGACTCTTCGAGCACATAGCCTTAAGGCTAAATTCTCTAAATGTCACTTCTGGAGGAGGGAAGTGCGGTTCTTGGGGCACGTGGTCTCCAAGGAGGGGATAGCTGTGGATCCCGCGAAGGTAGTATCAGTTCAGGATTGGAAGGTTCCGAAGAATGCTACCGAAGTAAGAAGTTTCTTGGGGTTGGCGGGTTACTATAGGAAGTTTATTAAAGACTTCGCGAAGATATCAGCCCCATTAACCCGCCTAACGAAGAAGAATCTTGTTTTTGCATGGGACGTAGATTGTGATGATGCGTTCCGACGGTTAAAGAGAGCTTTAACCACTGCTCCAGTTTTAGTGTTGCCAGATGGGAGTAAGCCATTTGTTGTCTATACTGATGCCTGTGGGACAGGTCTTGGCGCAGTCTTAATGCAAGAGGGAAGGGTGATAGCCTATGGTGGAAGACAGTTGAGGGCACATGAGAAAAATTACCCTACCCATGATCTAGAGTTGGCCGCTATTGTTTTTGCTCTTAAGATTTGGCGCCATTATCTTCTTGGTGAGAGATTTGAACTGTTCACTGACCATAAATCATTGAAGTACTTATTCTCTCAGAAAGATTTAAATTTAAGACAGCAAAGGTGGATGGAGTTTTTAGCATCTTATGATTTCGAGATTGCGTTTACCCCTGGCAAGGGTAACGTGGTGGCGGACGCCTTGAGTAGAAAGAGGTTGTCCTTGAGTCCATTGTTCGTGGAACGACGAAGCTTGGAGTTTATCTCGATGTTTAATTTCAGACCTTCCATTGATTATGTACCCGGTTTGCTAGCTTCCTTGGAAGTTAGGCCTACTCTTTTGGGGCGGATTGGGGAAGCTCAGAGGGACGACCCACAGTTGGTTGAGTTGATAGAGAAGCTCATAAGGGGGGAGTCGTCCAGCCATTTGAGTAGATACGCCCTAGATGATAGGGGGCACTTGCGTAGAGACGGTAGACTTTGTGTACCGCAAGATGAAGGGTTGAGGAAGGCTATTCTTGATGATGCACACCGTTCTAGGATGACCATTCATCCCGGTGGGGATAAGATGTACCAAGACATGAAGAGGGTTTTCTTCTGGGCCGGTATGAAGAAAGATGTGGCCGAGTATGTCGCTCGATGTTTGGTGTGCCAGCAAGTGAAGGCGGAGCAAAGGAAACCAGGTGGGTTGCTTCACCCATTGGAGGTTCCGCAATGGAAGTGGGATAGCGTCTCGATGGATTTTATCGATGGGTTGCCCAGGTCGAGGAAGGGTAATACAGGAATTTGGGTGGTGGTAGATAGACTTACTAAGAGCGCCCATTTCATACCTGTGAAGAGTAAGAGGACTGCTCCATGGCTAGCTTCAGTATATCTTCGAGAGATAGTTCGATTACATGGGGTACCCTCTCGCATAGTGAGTGATCGAGATCCTATCTTCACTAGCGAGTTCTGGAGAAGTTTGCAAGAAGCAGTGGGGACTCAATTGTGTCTGAGCACTGCATATCATCCTCAGACAGACGGCCAGACTGAGAGGGTGAATCGTGTTCTGGAAGACCTTTTGAGGCTTTGTATCTTAGATTTTGGAGGTACATGGGAAGAGCATCTTCCATTGGTGGAGTTCGCATATAATAACAGCTTTCAGTCCAGTATTGGTATGGCTCCTTTCGAAGCTCTCTATGGAAGGCCTTGTCGATCACCTACATGTTGGTGGGAATCTACGGATAAGATCTTGCTTGGGCCTGATATGGTTAGGGAGACTTCTGAGAAGATTGACTTGATTCGAAGAAGGATGAAAGCAGCGCAGGATAGGCAAAAATCGTATGCGGACAAGAGAAGGACGGATCTTGAGTTTGAGGTTGGGGATATGGTTTTTGTTAAGGTGTCTCCATTGAGAAATGTTGTTCGCTTCGGATCCATTGGGAAGTTAGCACCGAGGTTTGTTGGGCCGTTTCCTATCAAGGAAAGGATTGGACGAATGGCATATAGGGTGGAGTTGCCCGACAGACTTAGTGGTGTTCATGATGTATTCCATGTATCACATCTGAGGAAGTGCTTACATGAGACGGCAGAGGTGGTAGAGCCAAGCTTCCTTAGAGATGTAGAGGTAGAGCGTGATGCGACTATTCGACGAGCTCCTACTCGCATCCTTGGGTCAGAGACTAGGAAGCTAAGAAACAGAGAGGTTCAGCTAGTCAAAGTGCAATGGGGAGAAGATGAGAGCAACGCAACTTGGGAGACGGAAGCGAAGATGCGTTCATTGTACCCATTTCTTTTTGAGGGTATGACTTTACTTTCTCCTTTATCGCTTGTCTAGTACTTATTTTATCTTTAGTGTCCTCTCATTAGTACCTTTGACCTTTAGATAGGGTAAACCTATGGTTGAAACATGTGTTTGAGACATGTTATGGTTGATGGATGCAAGTGGATGCAAGTGTTTGCTAGTGGTTGCTCGTGGATGCATATACACACACTCTAGGCACTAGATCGGCTCAGTCACTTCATGTTGCATATTGCATAAAATTGTGTGTAGGAAGATATTTATGGATGTATAATGGTTGTGTTATCACATGGATGATGCATTTTGGTGAATGATTGTGCACTCATGTAGATATTGTATGTGTCGATAGGGTTCTTTCGCATACATAATGGATGCATGGCACTATCATGGTTTGCATATGTTCATACATTAGATAGGGAGCATATACACACACTCTTTGCATATGCTCATACATCATTAGAAATTGTTTAAGGACAATGGATGCCCGTGGCTGATGATTTGAGTAGATGGTTGGTTGGATGGTAGGATTTGCATTCTCCTTAGCTTAAAGATTTCGGGGACGAAATCCTTTAAGGAGGGGAGAATGTAACACCCCGAATTTTAGTTAATACTAAAATTCACTAATTATAGGATAAATAATCTCAAATGTGGGAATTAGGGGAAACGGGCTGCGTCATTACGTTCGTCTCGGAAAAATACGCGAAATAGAGTCCGAGTTTTCGAAAATCGGAGTCCGTATGGCCCAGTTATGGCCCGATGAAGTTGGCAGAAAATTTAAAACTAAAACAGATTTAAAAATTTAAAATATTCAGATTTGGAAAGGGTCAGGCGGGGTCAGGCGGGAAGCTTCCCGCCCTACCCATGTCGACAGGGCTGTCGACAGGCCTGTCGACAGGGGTGTCGACTTGCCTGTCGACTTGCCTGTCGACAGGGTCGCGCCGCCCAGTAAACCTGGGTGCACCAGGTTGCACCAGGTTGGGTTTCAGGCTGGCTAGGAGGGCTGGTTCTAGAGATTTCCTAAATCTAAGGGTCCTAATCTAATCTAGGGTTAATCTAAGGGCCTAAAACACTCACTTAATCCTATAAATAAGACCCTAACCCTACCCTAATTCATTCATAATTAAGTCTTGTAACTAAACTATGGCAAATTGAAATTTGAGCATGGCCTCCACTAGTTCATGAGAAAGTTGCAAGCTAATCCCTCTCAAATCATTCTCTAATCATCATTATCTTCATAGTTGGCAACTAATCCCTCTTCATAAGTGGTTAATTTGGAGTTTGGTGAGTTTCTATCACTTTAACATTGATTGTTAAAGTAAGTAGGTTGGGTGTAATGAGGCTTATGGTCTTAAATGCGGATTAGTGAGTTTGAAACATGTATAATGATATATTACTCTATGTTGTTCTATGTTTATGCATATTTGATAAGTTGGTTTATGCATGCTTAATAAGTTGATTTATGCATGTTTAGCAAGTTGATATATGCATGTTAAACAAGTGGATTTATGCATATTTAATGAGTAGAATTATGCATGTTTAACAAAGTGAGTTATGCAAGTTAAGTATATGTTTAAATGCAAGTTTAAAGTGATATGCAAGTTATGCATGCTTATGCAAGTATATGGGTGGTTATGCAAGTCATGTATATGATTAAATGCAAGTTTAAAGTGATATGCAAGTTATGCATGCTTATGCAAGTATATGGGTGGTTATGCAAGTCATGTATATGATTAAATGCAAGATTTATGTGATATGCAAGTTATGCATGCTTATGCGAGTATATGAATGCTTATGCAAGAGATGTATATGCTTAAATGACATGATATGCAAGTTATGCATGTTTATGCAAGTTATGTATACTTATGCAAGTATGTGAATGTTTATGCAAGTATGTGAATGCTTGTGCAAGTTATGTGTATGCTTAAATGCATGTTCAACATGTTATGCAAATCATGTGTATGATAATATGCAAGTTTGGGTTAAATGTGGTTGGGTTAAAATGTGTTCATATATGCAAGTTGACATTCTCTTAACCCATGACAAAGTTATATGTTAAACCCATGATATTTGTGATGATCTTCCCCTTTATTATATCATGAAATGAGAACGATTTACGTGGGGAACGATGGGGTTGGTAAATAAGTTAATAAATGAATGATTGGGTATGATTAAGCATACCATAAAAATAAATTACCATAAGTGGGAATTTACCTATTGAGTTAGGTCTACCTCATGGGAATTTACCTATTGAGTTAGGTCTACCCATGTTATGGAAAACTTGATATTAATTAGGGATAATTAATATGGGGGTGATTAATTAGGTGTAATTAATCGACTAAGACACGAGGTTGGACTCATTTGTAGTGTAAAACTGCCCGGACCCGACCGGCTTAACCAGTTGCTACAAATGTCAGCCCAATGTGAGAGGTCTTAGCCATAAATTAAATACGTGATTAAGGTAAAGACACGAGGTTAGACTCTGTTATGACGTAAGACTGCCCGGACTCTACCGGCTTAACCAGGCGGTCATAACAGTCAGTCTAATGTGGGAGGTCTTTATGGGAGATCACGGTCTTAATTAATTAAGAAACACTTAACCATATTAGCATGTAGTGGGACATGAGGGGTTAAGTGGGTGCCTTGGGTGGCATGTGGAAATTTTATGGTTGCCTTGGGTGGCATGTGGAATCTAGTGGGTTGCCTTGGGTGGCAATAGAAAATACGATTAGAATACTTAACCAAGTGGAAACATGTAATTAAACATGATTAAAGGGTTAAGTGGGATACACTAGATATTTGACAAGCTTAAGTGGGTAGCTTGTGGGGGCCCATTTCAACCAATATCCCAAAACGTATCTTTGTGGGCTCGACCCATGTCGAGTGACGGGACACGCATATTGGGCTTGATTATAAGAGGCCAAAACGGGTTAGCGGTGGCAACGCAAGTCCAACGGGCTTCATATGCGTGTGTGGGCCCGGGCTGGTAGATAAGCCGTTGTTGCATCGTGTAGATATAAAGCCGTGCACCGTTAGTATTGGGTAGCCACTTTAGGGGAATGATACACCCCACTGTGGGACCAGCACGGGTATCTACGGTAGGGAGACGATCGATGGGGAGTAGTGGGTACGCCTAATGAAGATAGGGGCAGACGGCACCTATGTAGGGGTACACGAAACTACTGGGTAAGAATTACTGGGTACACCTAGTGGAGATAGGGGCAGACGGCACCTATGTAGTGGGCTAGGAGTACACGAAATTACTGGGGAAATTTTCTAAGTCCTTGGAAGGGATCAAACCTTTAAGTAGGAATGACTGGTGTGGTGCAGTTAGTAAATATCCTTGGGTGGGTAGATGCGTCCTGACGGTTATCTCAGTTTATCCTAAGTTTACCAAGCTGCTTAGTGTAGCCATTCATCCCCAGATATTACCGTAGGTCAAGTTTATATCTTCTCTGGTTACTTTAATGATTGTATTGTTAAAGTTATAGGACTCACTCAGACTTATGTCTGACCCCGTTGTTTTTATCTTTTTCCCAACCCTCAGGTCCTACGGTGGATCCTAGCGGTAGTAGAGCTTGATCGGATTGCTGTTCCAGTCTTTCGGAGCTTGGGTAGATGTAAAGCTCCAGTTATCCAGTTATCTTTTCTTTTGTCATGGCTATTGTATGAGAGAGTGGGATTATGTACTTCTTTATTTTGACGGATATTGTACTTGACTTTTATCATGGTTTTTATGATGTAATCAGACATGTTTATTTCCGCTGTTATGAGATGATGTTTTAAAATTTCAAGTACTATTTATATCTGTCTTGGTGTAATTTTTCTGTTCTATATTCACTAAAATACTCCACCGATGCTATGGCATTCCCTTAGTGAGTGACTATAGCGGGCGTGGGGTGTTACACCTGTCGACACCCACTTAGGGTGGTCGACACCCATGTTGACACCCCCTAGGGGGGTGGACACCTTCGAGCGGAATTTTCCTGCTCACCCAATGTCGGTTTCGTTTGAATTTTGAACGGTTTTTCGAATTATTTTATATATATGTTTTTTTTCCTTGTGCGTAAACAAACTTCTAAGGCTTATAACTTCTTCATACGATATTCGTTTTTCGCAAACTCGGACTCTATCCCAAGCAGAATTCCAAGACGAACGCAATGGCACAGCCCACTTCCCTTAATTCTTCTTCCAAAAATTAAGTATTCTTTAATTTGTCACTTTTTATATTCTTAGAAAATACAGAATGTTACATTATCCCCTCCTTAAAGGATTTCATCCTCGAAATCTCCAAGTTAAGAAGAATGTATATCCTACCATCCATCATCCATCTACTCATCCACCAATCACAGGCATCCATTGTTCTTAGAAAATTTCTAATGTTGTATGAACATATGCAAAGGTGTGTGTATATGCCACTATGTTAATGCAGAAATCAGGCGGTCCACTGATTCAGCTGACCTCCTTAATGCAAATTTATGTCAGTGCCATGAGTCAAATCATGTATGCAAACAATCCTAATGCATCATATAAGTACTATATGCATGCACAATCATTCATCCAAATGCAACACTCATGTGATGATACATCCAATTTCATCCATAAAAGAAACAAAAATATGCACACGCATCCATATGCAATATGAGAGTGTTTTTGAGCCGATCTAGTGCCTAGTGTGTGTATATGCATCCACGAGCAACCACTAGTAATCACTTGTGTCCACTTGCAACCATCAAACATAACATGTCTCAAACACGTATACACCCATTAGTTTCTACCTAAAGGTCGAAGATTCGATCGATAGGATATACTCAAACGCCTAACATAGATATCGTCAAACCCCGTCATCAGACAGATGAGTCATACCCCCTATGGGGTTTGAGACAATAATGGAATCAGAAATAGAACTAGTATTAAGGTGTAGAGACTCAACCACAGAATCAGAAATAGAAGAATGAGAAGTGCCAAAATCAAAAGAGTTCTAATTGGATAATCAAATAGGGAAAATCAACCCTTCTACAAAAACTTTCCTACCTTTGTTCGGTCTGTAGCATTCACCTGCCCTCCAGTATATCCTTCCCTTTGGCCTTGTCCTTGTTTCCTGGGGCAGTCCCTAGTAAAGTGTCCTATTTCACCACAGTTGAAGCAAGCGCCCTTCCTTTTTATGCAATCCTTGTTCAGATGACTCAAACTCACACAAATAAAGCACTTTTTCTCCTTTTTATTCTCAGTCTTTTCATCCTTATTTTGTGTTTCCTTCTTGGGCCACACCTTCTTGTTCTGTGGTTCTTCAAGCTTCTCCTCTTTCTTCTCACCTTTGGCTTCCTCATGTAACAACGCCATATCAACCAACCTTACAAAAGTTGCGCCCATTGGGACATGGGACATAGCCAATCCATGTAACGGCTCGTTCAACCCTCTAGGAAACCATTAAGCTTTCTTGTGTGGAGTATTTACCAACTCCAACCCGAATCTCGCCAACTGGTTGAACTTGTTAATGTATTCCTTAACAGACATGCTTCCCTGTTTGAGTGCCAAAAACTTCTCCATTTGCAAACCCTGCTCGGCTTGCGAAAGAAACTTCAGCTTGAAACTTCATCTGAAATCCACCCAAGTCTCTACCGGACGTTTAGCATTAGTAACCTCCCACCAAAAAGAAGCTTCGTCCTTCAGTTGCCAAACGGAAAACTGAATCTTTCTTCTATCGCCGACTTCAAAGATATCAAACAAATCCTCTGTTTCCTTGAGCCAGTTCCAAGCTTCCACAAATGTCTCAATTCCATTAAAGGTTTTTCCGGCCATTGCATGGAAATCCTTACATATCTTTGAAAAACATCTACACGCGGAGGAGGAGGAACAATAGCTGCAGCTGCGGGAGGAGCGTCTGCTTGGCCTACAGCAGGTGTTGTAGCCTCCAGATACCTTCGGAACCATCCCGGTATATGTACGCCCTCTGGAAGATTAAGATCCCCAGACATGCTGAAACGAAAGAAAAAGAGATTCAAAACAGAGAATCGAAAGATAGATATATGGCTTTGGGGATTATGTTTTTCAAAATAAACTTTCCTTTTAAAAATAATTCATTTTAAAACCTTTTTCAAAATAGTTTTCAAAAACTTTTATCTAATCTGGTAACCTTCAGCTCTGATACCAAGTGTGACACCCCACGTCCGTTAATGTCACTCACAAAGGGAATGCATTAAGTTTCGTGGAGCATTATAAGTAAACAGAACAGAATATTACAAGACATATACATAAAGTAGTAGTTGAAAAATTTATAACTTTATTGCAGCGGAAATAGAAATAAGTTTGGTTACATCTTCAAACACCAAAACCAAGTACATAATATCAGTCTTGTACAAAAGCCGTCAGAGTACATAATTTTTTAAACTATAATCCCACTCCAAAATGCCGTATGTAAGAGAAACAAAGCTAAGCATTACTTTCAGCACTTTAAGCAGAAAGAAATTCGAATCAAGCTTCTATGTTCGCACCCTGAGGACTTGGGGGGGGAGGAAGAAAAGAGGCAAAACAAAAAGGGCCAGACATAAAGTCTTGTGAGTCTAGTGACTTTCAGCATAAAAACAGATAATAGTATCATGACATGTAAATAAAACTGGATGAGCGATAACAGTAACAGGAGTAGCAGGTATACATAGGTTAAACAGAGGAAACAGAATGATATAGACCAAGCTATGCTTCTTACTTATTTTTCACTTCTCTGCACTAATACTAGTAAAACAGGATTAGGTGTTATCCTAATGTCTAAACTAAAACAGAAACGGAAACAGAATGATCTCTACAAAAACAGAATGCTAGTAATGGGAATTTACCACCCCAACAGAGACAAACAGTATAGAAACAGAAGCAGAAATGGAATCAGAGACAGAGACAGAAACAGAATAATACCTATGAAAACATAATGTTAGAATTAAGTGTACACTAATGACGGGCCTTTACCACTCTAACAGATGGTACCACACAGAAATAGATAGGTGTTACCACCCCAACAGAAATAGACGGTACCCCAACAGAAACAGACAGAACTAGATGTACCTTAAATTCTACCCCAAGCGATCGGCTCCCTAATACATAAATACCCTGTGTCGGCCCCAAAGAAGGTTTTATCACCCCTAAAGTGGTAACCTAAAAAAAGACACAGACCTATTTACAGATGTCACGGTGTCTTAACTTCCCCAGAGTAGACCGGATCCATGCACGCACATGACCCGGTTGGAACGCGCCATCAACACCCTTCTCCATTATCAGAATGGACCTCTTATAACCAATTCAGTAATCATGCCCTGACCCCTACCTAGTGTTGGGTCGTCGTTTGATACCAGAAAGGGTTACTGACTAATATGGGCCCCACAAAATAGATGGCACAAGCAAATACCCCTCGTAACCTTGTGTCCCAAGACTAACAGATTTCAGATGTACATATTTCAGATTAACACGTTTACAGACTAACAGAGCAGATTTACATAATCATAGGTTTACAAATTAATATAGTAGATTTACTAATTAACATGTTTATGGATTAACAGGTTCGCAGATCAATGGATCAGATGTACGGATTATAAGATTTACGGATTAACAAATTAGATTGTACAGATTCAACATATACAATAGGTTAAGTTTGTCGGGTCTATATACATATAACCCACCCCATTGGTTTATTAATATTAACTTAACCCCTCCCACTTATTCAAGCAAGTTTACTTAACCCTACTCAATTTAACAGGTTCATGTAACCCCTACAAATTCAATTAGGTTAAGTATTCCAAGTTGACAAATTATTATCATTTCTGGTTAATGCACCAGACCTCTCACATTAGATTTACCACCTGTGGATGCTGGATATGTCGGGCGGTTCCGGGCATACTTCTACCACAGGTGTAATCTAACCTCGTGTTTGAGTACTATTTCATATGTACGCACAAGGCCCCTCACATTAGATTCACCACTTGTGGTTGCTGGATATGCCGGGCGGTTCCGGGCAGACTTATACCACAAGTGCAATCTAACCTCGTGCCTAGGCGCAACACAGTTTTAGGCATATTCATTCTTAAACAATTATCCATGTTCATCATAGGTTTTTTTTTCAATTACAGTATTCAGTTTCAACGGACTAAACAGGCTTCATAGACTCTTTGCTGTTCCATTAACATATTTCGCTTAATCATAACTTGAGCCTACAAATTTACATGCCCCAAATTACGGTCATAATTCACAATATAACATTTGTCCTAAGTTTTAGTCAAATTGCACAGTACAGGTTATGCCCCAAAAACCCCAGTCATGATTCATAATACAAACTGTGCCCAAATTAAAGTTTTTGAATGCAGTGTATGCCGATTATCCAAAATCCCAATTTAGGCGTGTTCATAGCTATCCCTATTTCATTATAGGTTTTCATGCCCTTTTCCCAACTTATATATTATTATGCACAATATTCCCTTTCTTCCAAGTTATAAATCATCATATATAGTATGCCCCCAAAGTTTGGTCTTAAATCACAACATGTATTATGCACCCAAATTCCAAGTCATATTTTCCAATACACTTTATGCCCCAAATTTATATTTACCAACGATTCCCAGTTTCGCGCATTCGCATATTTCAGCATTAGGCCTAGGCTCGAAGGTTGCCTGGCTATAAAAATAAAAAAATAAAGGAAGAAGAATAGAATAGGCATAGAACCAAAAGTAACATAAATGGGCATATGATAGCAGAAATAGGCATATAAGAACAGATCTAATGAACAGAAATAGACATATAAGAACAAATTTGATTAATAGAAATAGGCATATGATGAACAGATTTGATGAACAGAAATAGGCATTGTCTCAGATTCAGGTTTATTAACATGTCAGGATTACAATTAAATTTCAGATCTAAAAGTAACATGAACTCACCGAGATTTAGAGAAAGAACTAGGCTTTGTTATTGCAAATCTTAATCTTCGAAAACTCCTAACATGATTTATCTTGGTGGAGAAGAAAGTCTATTTTAATTTAGATTAGAGCAGCATGATGTCGCCATGGAGTAGTTGTGGAGAAAACAATAGGTCTAGGGTCCCTTATATAGCATAGGAGTCAACGAACCAGGCCACGAATCTGTCCAGAACCAGAAAAATGAATCTGCCCAGATCTGGCAGGGAGGGTCGACACCTTCGAGCGGGAATTTTCCAGCTCACCCAATGTCGGTTTCGTTTAAATTTTGAATGATTTTTGGAATTATTATATATATATATTCCTTGTGAGTAAACAAACTTCTAAGGCTTATAACTTCTTCATACAATATTCGTTTTACGCAAACTCGGACTCTATCCCAAGCAGTATTCCGAGATGAACGCAATAGGCAGCCCATTTCCCTTAATTCTTCTACCAAAAATTAAGTATTCTTTAATTTGTCACTTTTTATATTCTTAGAAAATACGGGGTGTTACAACTTAGGTGTCTTTAATTACATAACCCTGTTACAATATCTACTGGTTATGTATACTACTAGGTGTCTTCAATTACATAACCTTATTGGGTTAAGTATGTGGGCCTATATATATATATATTACCCATCCCCTCTAACTTACTTAACCCCCACCACCCATCCAATTTTACTTAACCCTAACTTAAGTCCATAGTCATATTAAATTAGGTTAAGTAGTCCATTTCTTTACCATGTCCAATTACGGTTATAATGGGCTAGACCTCCCATATTAGGCCTACAACGTGTGGATGATAGATATGCCAGTCGGTTCTTGGCAGGCTTATTCCACAGTTGGGTCTAACCTCGTGTCTTAGCCCGATTCGTATTTGCATAATTATACCTCCCACGTTATGTTCAACATTAGTGGTGCTAGATATATCGGTCTGGTTCGGGCAGAATTCCGCCACTAATGTAACCTAACCTCGTGTCATAAGTACAATTTATGATTCCTAATTGTAAATTATTAAACATTCCAAATTAATTCAAATCTACCTATGTGATTATAGGTAACTATTTCTACGTTTTCCCCATTTGATTTACATGTCCCATTCCTAATAAAGATTACGTAAATCATGTCAATTTTAATTCCCTTTTTCCCCGTTTTCTCTCTAACGTATTCGTACGTATTTTGGTGGCATCTAGGCTATAAAGTAGCCTAGGTATAATAATTAAAAGGGAATATGACGAGGGTGATAGTTTCAACATGTTGTGACATAAACATGATCATAAACTGGCATAGTAACAAACTGAATGGACATGTGATTAACATCATAACTAAGTGGACACAATTAATAACTTGTGGAAATTACTATGATGTTTAAGCAAGCATAATGAGATCTAGATCTAACATTAGGTGTTCAATTAACTAGATCTTGCATAGTCATGCCAACATGTTTAGAACAAAAGGTAGATTCACATGTCAAGTTTACAACATATATCAATGTATCACAATATGACAAGTGAAAGGTGATTAGCATAAAAGTCTAGATCCAAGTGATGTCACAATTGTCTAAATTAATAAATGTACTTCCATTATAACATGGTTACAAGTCAAGATCCATATAACCATCATAATCCAATCACCACAATTATATTAGATCTAGGAAATTAGATCTTGTCATGACATAGGATAAAGTTTCATATCAACACAGAATCATACTTTACAACATATCCAATTCATTGTCTATCAAAGCATACTTTTATTTGTCTAAACCTAAAAGTATTCTAGAAACTCACAACGTTAGGTTTAGAGAATTGAGAGAGAGTTGATCTGAATTCTAAATTTGATTAGTTAAACCGTTGTTGTAGAATTTGATCTTCTAATTTGACTTGATGCAGAAGAAAGGCTTCTTTTAATTTAGATTAGAGCAGCATGGAGGCGCCATAGATGATAACAATAAGATTAGGGTTAGGTTTAGGTGTTTATTTATAGATGTATTAGGAGAATTAGGAAATTTAGATTAGATTAGGAACCATCTGAACCATCCAGACCAGAAAAACACGTCATCTAGCCAATCCCAGCAAAACACGTCATCATGGAACTCCCCAGAATTATGCAGATCTGGCTCGGCCTGGGCGCACATCCCAGGTTCGCCAGTGCAATTTTGTTCTGGCGCACTTCACAAGTGCGCCAGTTATTCTGGCCCATTTCCTGATTGTTTTGCCCAACTTCTATCGTCCATAACTCCTTCATACGGTATCCGTTTTACGCAAACTCAGACTCTATCTCATGCAGAATTCCGAGACGAACGCAATGTCGTAACCCGTTTCACTTAATTCTTCTTTTAAAAATTAATTATTCTTTAATTATCCCTTATGTCATGTTTTAAAATTACGGGTTGTTACACTGGCTTTTGTGGAAAGTTTATATATATATATATATTCTACTACAACTTCCTTTAGCTGTTGTAAAAACGTTTTCTACAAGTGTTGAAAGCAGTTGTGAAAAATATTTTTACAACTGTTTGTAGCTGTTGTAAAAAATTATGTTGCAATACTCAAAAGCAGTTGTTAAAAAGTCTCGTTTACTACAACTATGAATATAAGGATTGGCGGATGCCTGTTGTAATAGGTCTATTGCAACTGTTTTTAGCAGTTGTAAAAAGACATTTTTTGTTGTAGTCCGGGCTAGTAAGCGAGCCTAGTCTCTAACTCAAATGGAACTTAGAGATAAGCGGAAGGACACCAGACTCTGCATAGAAGAGAATTAGCAGACGGCCAAAACCCCACTAGCCATAGGGTATAAAAGAGCTGAATATCACCTCATCCTGAGAAGATGGTAGTCCAAGGCAACCTTCTCCAAGCAAAAGCTCATGTCCCATCAGGTAAGCCAAACAAGAACATCCTATAATCCAGGTCCAGCTGTAGTAAACTCGGCTAGGAAAAGCACCGAAAGCACCAACCCGGTCCAGACAGATCAAAGCCAAAAATCTATGATCCAGATCTTGCATAACTAGCAAACGGAATAAGGTCGATTGGGGGGAGTGTGAAAAAGTGGTAGAAAAAGCAGTGAAAGTGAAACAAAAATCAACCAATACCTACACTGAGAGTGGACGAAACCGAAGAAATATCAAAGGTAATAGCCAAACGCCTAGATTAGGAGCCAAAATCTCCCCTGAAAGGCCAACCTCGAAAAGCGAGGCATACATCATTCCTTACTCTCCAGATAATGGTAGGTTTATCCATAGCCACTTCGTCAAAATTGCCTTATTCCGCGACCACCAGATGTGCCAGCAGACAAGACATGGAAGTAGACAAACAGGAACGAGCGAAAAAGATTTACCTGAGATGCCGATCCACCAGAATCTTAGTAAACCTTCAAGCAAGGTGGAAAAACCTCGGCAGCCCATTAGGTTCCTGAAGTAATTCCAGACAGACCTGACACAAGTCCTAGAGAACAACAAATGGAAAGAGGATTCAGAGCGTCTTATAGTAAAGCAACTTTAACGAGACACGAAAGGGATGTCGATTCTCTGGAGGTTCTCATCTATTGGTAACCCTTCATGCAAAGTTCTCCACATAAATAGAGAGACCTTAGGGGGAATCCAGACATTCCAGATAAAAGAGAAAAGATGGAGACGTGGACCCGGTGCCCTCACCGAATGCCATGCCGCCTTTAGCAAGAAGGGACTACCATCCCAAACAGTCCCATTACCATGAGCATGTGTTAAGCCTTTCAAAAATTGCATCCGTTTTCACGTCTCACTAGCGTAGGATGGGATACCGCTGTAATTCGATCTAGAAAGCCTATGATACTTAGCGTGAAGGAACATCGCTCAGAGGGAGTCATTCGCTCCAAACATCTCCGTAGCTTGCAAGAAAAAGACGAACATATGTCCTTAGGGTTATGGAGGCTCAGACCTCCTTCACTTTTGGGACGACAAACGGAGTTCCAAGAAATCTAGTGGTGTTGAGAAGCGTTGTCCATGGTTCCCCAGAAAAAGGAAGAAGCCAAAGATTTGTAAGGGCGAAAGAAGGAAGCAGTGAGAATCATAGCAGAAAAAATATGAGATCCCATAGAGTCAAGAACAAACTTAATGAGAACCGGTCTGCCAGCCTGAGAGAGGTCGGCTGCATTCTGACTAATGATCTTGCCCCTGACTTTGTCAGTTAGGTGATCGAAAATGGCGTTAAGCTTCCTACCTCGATATAATAAAATACTAAGGTAAGGAAGCGGAAGCGAGGCCTCCTTGAAATCGGTATAGTTCACGAAATTTTCTAAGGGTAGGAGAATGTAACACCGCATATATTTAAGGTAATAAAATATTCAGAACTAAGTAAAACAAACCACATCATTGCGCTCGTCTCGAAATTTTGGTCAAAATAGACACTCGGTTTGCGCAAAACGGATAATGTATGAAGAAGTTATTAGCATTAGAAGTTTGTATGAATATAAGGAACTCATATGAATATATATTGATAAAACTAGTCCAGAAATCAAATTAACGAGCGGGAAGTTTGGGAGGGAAAATAGATCGTTCGGGGTCGTCCTAGGGGTTGACCCATCGATAGGGGGGTTGACCCATGGGTCGACCCACCCCAAGGGGGGTCGATACCACCGTGGATCTGAAACATTCTTCTGATATGGTCGGTTTTGATATTTTTAATTTAAATCTGAGGGACCAGGTTTCTCCGATACACCTGTAAATTAGTCTGTAGAGCTAACCCTAAACCTCATATTGCTGAGGTTACGCTGAAGCTCTTTCATTCCTCTTCCTTAAGATCTCTTCAGAAATTTAGATTATTATTTAGAAGATTTTAAAATCAAGATCTGGAGGAAAGAATTGACGATAATAAAAGGGGGTTCAAAATCATGAAAAGTAAGGTGATTTTCTAGGTTCAATCTATTCAAATTTGTTCCTCTTTCTTTCCTTTCTCTTTTAATAAAAATAATCAATCCATGGTTATTAGGTTTTGAATCCAATTAGGGGAAAAACCATGGATGCTAAACCTGGACCAGATCCAGAATTGAGAAAGCGTATGAGGTGAGTGGATTTAAGCTATAACATTTTAGATAATGATATGTTATCATTTACCATTCCCTATTTTGTATAATTGAAATGTGATATGTTGAGATGTTTAACATATTTTAATAATGACTAAAGTGATTAGTATGACATGTAGGAATAATTAATATGCTAAGATATTAATTTGTTGGGATATAAGCTTGTAAAATTTTTCATAGCAATTTCTGTTGTTTCAATTCCATGTTAATTTGTGATAATCGAGCATCCAAGCCATTAATGGTAGAAATTGAGAATGGTAAATGTTAGTTTATGTGATTTGAACAATTACAGGATTAAACAATTATTGGTTTGAATAGAAAATTTACATTAAAAAGGAAACTTAACCACACTTAGACACGAGGTTAGATTACACTTGTGATAGAAGTCTTCCCGGAACGGCCCGACATATCCAGCATTAACAAATGGTAAATCTAATGTGGGAGGTCTAAAGTGTATAAATGAAACATGAAGTAGTGCTAAGACACGAGGTTAAGCCAATTTGAGGTAGAAGCCTGCCCGGAACCGCCCGACAAATCTAGCATCCCTAGGTATAGGCTTAATGTGAGAGGTCTGGTACATAAAAGTATACATATATAAATGTATGTAAGAAGCAGGAATGGTAAATAGCATTAATGGGAATAAATGGAATCGAAAGAAAGACACAACGGTAAAGAAAAATAAAAAAAATTAGAATGGATGGGGAATGATAATAACCCACTACAAATAATTTGCATAGGCTTGTCCTAGGGACAAGTGGAAGTTATAACTTACATTATAATAAGTGATAAAAGGGAACGAAATAACTTATGTAAGAAGATAAGTTATACTCAATTAAAAATTGAGTTAATTAGAAGAACAAGAATCTGAAATCTACGGATAAGGACAACATAAGTCGTGTCTATGGAAAGAAACTTATTAATGGACCTTGGTTGAGAACTAAGTTAATAAGTAAACAACGATAAGCTGTAGTAACAATGTAAGATGGAATTATGATTAAATAGGAAAGAATGAGGCAAACTTATGAAATGAAATAAGTTATATTTAATCATAAATGATAATTGACATGTTAGACAGAAAACTTGTAAATTGAGATATACTTAATTATGTAATAAGTAGAACATGTTATTGTAACCTTGAATCAAACAATAATATAAAGGGATTATGGATTACAGACTTTGGATCACAATCTAGAGAATAACATGTTATGGGCTTATTTATAAACTTAAATGGGTTAAGTTATATGATTGAAATTAATAAGCGAGGGAGGCCATTCCTTAGAGATGTAAGGGGAAAAAAAGAACTTGGTAACCTGAATAAAAAGTTAAGATGATAACCAAGTTAAATGGAAACCCGATGAGGTAAAGCAAGCGCATAAAAGAATGTTTAGACATAGGGTATAATAACATATTAAAGTAAGGCGCTTGGACCAGTCCACACATTTGAGGGTGAATAACCCAACGGGGTATATCATCGTGTTGTCATAAGGCACGAGGGGAGCACACATTCATCTAATTATTCTGTCGGCTCTAAAGGACTGGAAGGGGAAGCACGCGACTTCCTGAGGTACGTAAGGTGCTCCTGGTAATCCTCTTTGTGGTGGCAGATATTTAGGCTGTGCTCTCAGAGGTTGGGCCTGCGCGTAACTATCAGGTAGGTGGGCCTTGATTGCATGAGTATCTTTGCAGTCATAATGATGTGACGTGGTGACACTAGGGTGATTCGGCGATCGCCTCAATGGGAGGCGAGTTCAGGACCAACAAGGATAGTAGATCGTTGGGTACCCATCATTGGCAGCCAGTGGGATGCAAAGAGACTAGAGCTAAAACCAATAGACCATTCACCTTTCACTATCGAGGTACGGTGGTTGAGGAAAGACGCCAAGTAGATGTTTAGATTGTTTATTAGGGGAAATTCGTTCAGCTCTTGTAGTCTTTACTCGTCGAGGGAGGGGCCGAGGTAGGGCTATAACCACCATGGAAACAGACCTTAGGAATATCTGTATTTTGAAGCTCTTAAAGGCGAGCCTGTAAAGATATGGAAAAGCTCCCAACTGAGTTCCGTGTTTTGTGTATCGTCCTGCCATAAAACTCGATGCACATTAGAGGACGTGCGGTTAAGGCATCGTGCTACAATTGACGATACGTACATAGGGAAGTTTAGATACATGCATGTCTGCTCTGGGTGGTGTATCATAGACTTGAGGGCATTACTCTGGTATGGAATATAATTCGATTGAAAGTGGCAATCCATGCGCTTACATTGCATAGAATTAACAGATATATGAGGAACGTAACATTGTTATATAGAGATCCGTACATAACTCTGGCGTAAGATTAGGGACTGCGTATATTTCGTTTGTATTACGGTGGAGACCGTGCGAGTGGGGTATCATGAGGTGTACCTTAATATTGGGGGTAGCTACATATATACCGTATTAAGTTAATCCACTGGGAAGTAAATGGGTACGACGCATGTGTAAGCCTTGAGTGTTGTTATCCCAAGTAACCTAATAAATAAGAAAATGTGATTGAACGGTATATCTAGATTATCCAAAGTATATAGTTTAAATCCAGTCACCAAAACTTGTGTTCTGACACCCTCCTCATAACATATTCGCAGGTTAGATTTTTGGCAGAGACATGATAGCTTTGGATACTGGTTAGGCAGTATTGTTATTACGGCAAGGCTATACTTTTGAGTATATTATATTTTGTCCATTCCGCTGTAAGATATTTTCTGAGCTCTGACATATTTTGTGTCTCTGTCTTTTCTGTAGGATACCAGAGCAAATCAACACGAGGTTCGATAGATTAGAATTTTGAAAAAAAATTCGATCTGTCGGAATTTGGGTTGTTACATCTGGTATCAGAGCCTAGGTTCAGGATTCCTATATAGATAGTGAGTGAACATATTTGTATTTTTTTTAAAATATAAATATTATATATAAATATAAATATAAATATAAATATATATATACCTAGTGTAACACCCCGGATTTTTGAATAATCAAATTAACTAGAATAAAGAATAATTAATCTCAGACGTGAGAATTAAGGGAATGGGGTTGCGCCATTATGTTCGTCTCGGAATTCTGGTTGACATAGAGTCCGAGTTTGCGGGAAACAGGTACCGGATGAAGGAGTTATAGACGAACAAAGTTTGGTGGCAAAGAGGAAAAAAATATGCACTAGCGCACTTGGGAAGTGTGCGAGTACAAATTTACATTGGTGCACTTCCCAAGTGCGCCCAGGCCGAGAGAAAACCTGCACAGCTTTCTGGTTCAGTCCGATCTGTGTTGTGACTCATTGCTGAGTCCTTTCTGACTCCTTGCTGAGTCATTAGGGCTGACTTGTCACCCTATCTTGACTGAGTGGTTTCGATTAACCCTAAGATCATCCGACGGCTTAAATTAATTCAAAACTCTATAAAAATACCCATAGACTCAAACCCTAAATCAGAATTAAAACTGAAACTATGGTCGTCATGCTGTCGTCTTGAACCCTAGAGTAGCCGCCATAAATTAAAGAGGAAGAACATCAAATCAAATCAGTTCTATTCAACCCTAACAACGAATCTTCTTCAAAGGAGAGCTAATACAACTCCAGAAATCAGAATACAGAACTCAAGACCGCTTTTGAGTAGTGAGTTCGGTCACTTTAACAAAATAATTGCTAAATTAATTATGATGTGATATACGTTGGATTATAAGTTGTGGTTGTGAATCTAATTCATATGTTTAATCATGTATGTTAACTTGATTTATATTATATGATGTTATGCAAGTTTTATATATGATGTTATGCAAGTTGTACATATGATGTTATGCAAGTTAATATGATTATGCAAGTTGTACATATGATGTTATGCAAGTTAATATGATCACGCAAGTTGTATGCGAGTTATATGATGTTATGTAAGTTTGGATCTAAAATATATGCTAGTAGTTCATGATGTTAACTTGGGTCAATGAATCCCTTTTTATAATCCAATCACCTAGGTTTATAACATCAGTTTTTATGCGAATATGGATGTGGAACATATGCTAGTTCGTATAAGTATTATGTTCATATGCAAGTTTAAGTGATAATTGGATTCGCATATATACAAGTTCACACCTTTAAAGTTTAGATCCATATTCAAGTTGACATTTTTATGTTGAAACTATGACATTCATAGTTATGCAAGTTTACACTTTTATGTGGATCCATAGTTTACTCAGGTTAACACCTTTTATTGGATCCATAGTTATGCAAGATGACACCTTTATGTTTAGGTTGACGACATACATATTTTATGTAAGTTTGTGATAATTATCTAGGATAGTTGGGTGTAAAGCTATGTTCATACATGCAAGTTCACACCTTTTAGATCTATGATTTTTGAATCCTTGATAATACAAAGACTATGCAAGTATATTGTAATTCTTAATTGCAAGTTAGATGCAAATTAGATCTATTATTGTGTGTATATGACTTTGTGATGTTTATTCCTTTTTTAAGTATTAGACTATTTGCTAGTCTAATATGTATATATCATGTTAAGCGAACGAATGACGGGGGTACGATGGGGATAATAGTGGATACACACATATTGTGAATTTGGCATGTAATGGCCTAAAAAGGCATGTAATGGCCTAAAAAGGCATGTAATTAATTTTAAGGAATAAAATTAATTAGTGATGAAATTGGTATGATTTTACATACCATAAATGGATGGACATAATTGAGTCAATTATGGATATCGTTAAATTTGGAATTGATTGATAATTTGAATAGGGAAAGTAATTCAAATTGGGGGAATGATTAATTAGGTGTAATTAATCATCTAAGACACGAGGTTAGGCTCGTTTGTGGTGTAAGACTGCCCGGACCCACCCGGCAAATCCAGCTGCCACAAATGCCAGTCTAATGTGAGAGGTCTTAGGCACAAATTAAATACGTAACAGTTGTAAAGACACGACGTTAGGCTCGTTTGTGGTGTAAGACTGCCCGGACCCGCCCAGCAAATCCAGCTGCCACAAATGCCAGTCTAATGTGAGAGGTCTTTATGAGGTTACGGTCTTAATGAATTAAGAAACACTTAACCAGATAAACATGTAGTGGGACATGAGGGGGTTAAGTGGGTGCCTTGGGTGGCATGAGGAAATACGATTAGTAACACTTAACCAAGGTAAAACATGTAAGTGGGACATAGGGGTTAAGTGGGTGCCTTGGGTGGCATGTGGAATTACTAATGGAAACCCTTAACCAAATTTAAAACATGTAAGTGGACATGAAGGGGGTTAAGTGGGATATACTAGAGGGGACCAAGCTTAGGTGGATAGCTTGTGTCAAGTAATGGGGGCCCGTTTCAACCAGTAACCCATTCGTATCTTTGTGGGCTCGACCCAAGTCGAGGACGGGACACGCATACTGGGCTTGACTTTAAGAGGCCAAACCGGGTTAGCGGTGGCAACGCAAGTCCAACGGGTTCATATGCGTGTGTGGACCCGGGCTGGTAGGTAAGACGTTGTTGCATCGTGTAGGTATAAGCCGTGCATCATTGGTGGTATCAGGTTGCCACTTTGGGGAGCGATACACCCCACTGTGGGGCCAGCACGGGTATCTACGAGTTAGGGAGCCGATCGAATGGGGCAGGGTAGTGGGTACACCTAGTGGAGATAGGAGCAGACGACACCTATGTAGTCAGCTAGGGGTACACGAAGCTACCACTATTATTAATAATTATTAAGGGGGTATACCTAGTGGAGATAGGAGCAGACGGCACCTATGTAGTCAGCTAGGGGTACACGAAGCTACCACTATTATAAATAATTATTAAGGGGTATACCTAGTGGAGATAGGAGTAGGCGGCACCTATGACGTCAGCTAGGAGTGCATGGAATTACCATTATTACTTATTGAAGGAGTACATCTAGTGGGGATAGGTACACGCTGGGTACCTATGATAGCAACTAGAGATATACAGTCAAACATGGAGGATAGTGGGTACATCTAGCAGTACACGAAGCTATCATCGTTCTATTTAGCCAAGAGGGATCAAATTTCTAGAGTGACTAGTAGGGGTGCAGTTAGTGTTAGTACAGTACAGTATGGTACAGTATGGTAGAGTATAGTAATTATCCTATATTGATTAGGAAGCGCCATTAACGTTATCTCTGTTATCTCTGTTTCTCTTGATTGCCTTGCCATACCCATGTGGTTCACACAGTCATTACCTTATTCTCCAGCTTATATCTTATCATATTGCTTTAATAATTATGTTATTAGAGTTATCGCACTCGCCAGACTTTATGTCTAACCCCCTTTGTTTCCACCTCTTTTCTTCCTTTCCCCCCTAGGTTCTAAGGGTGGGACTAGTACTTGTGGAGCTTGATTGGGATCTCTTTGGGAGCACTTGGATTTGGATTGCCGAAGTAAAGTTCAGCCTATCATTTTCTTTACGGCTATTTGTACTAGTAGGATTATGTACTTTGTTTTATCAAGATGAATATTATGTACTTGACTTTGGTTTATGGTTTTTGATGATGTAACCAAACATATTTACCTTCTGCTGCAATAAATAAAGTTTTAAATTTTCAAGTACTGCTTTATATCTGTCTTGTTGTGATTTTCTGTTCTATATTCACTTAAAATGCTCCATGGAAGTTAATGCATTCCCTTTGCGAGTGACATTAATGGACGTGGGGTGTTACACCTAGATCCATAAAGGAACCCGCTAAATACAAAGAGTACAATATGGTAAGAAATGGGATGTTGGTTTTGTACACTAAAGGAATGAATATAGAAATCGGAGACTATTAGCAAATTTGGGTAAGAAGTGTACAATATATGGAAAAAAAATCCAGAAGACTATATTTTGGATAGTGGGTTCAATATTGAAACCTTGTCAGGAAGGGTTAAGATGGATTAAATATATGTATATATATAAGGATGAATGGGGAAAAAATATTTAGACCATTGGAACTTTAGCGCTCCATAAGACAGAAAATAGGAATTGATCCAAAAATGAATCATTGAAATTTGGAGAGCTTTTGAAGTGGTAAGATAGTAGAGAAGACCATGAAGCAGTTGACCGGCCTTTCCCAATTTTGCTCAAAAAAAGGAGGGATGACCTAGGTGTCGACCCAGGGGGGTTGGCACATCAGGCAAGGGGTCGACCCCCCACGATGTAGAAAAAAAAAGGGACGAAGCTTCGTCCCCAATTTGCTGCCCACCCAGCCACCGAAACCCACTCCTTTTCCCCCACTTCCCAAGCCCACCACCGCCTCAAATCTTCGTCGTTTTGCACAATTTTGAAACCAAATCGAAGCCCTCAACACTCTCTACCCGGATCAACAAGATTTTCCCCTCAATTTGGAGAAAAAATCTCCATGCAACCACAACCTCCCCTCGCCGCCGCCTTTCCTCATTTAACCCATTTAGAAATTGCTTGGTGCAATGTAGGAGAGACATAGTGGTGGCATATGCAAGCACCATAGGACATAAGATTCTACTTGGGCGACCAGTCAAATTTGGAGAATTTGTAGGCATCGACTTGGAGGCATTATTCCACGCAGTGGGGTTGGATGGCATTTTGGACCACAACATTGTTGAAAGAAGAGGTTTTGCAAGGTTAGTACGTCTTTTTGTCGCCAATTTGGAAATTAGTGAAGAGCATGACATGGTAGTTTTTGTGTTATAAGTAAATGGAATACATATATGATTTACTAAGACCTAGTTTGGGGCCATGCTTGGTATAAGGGGATGGGGCGTAGATTTACAGGATGTGGAAATGACAAATCTAGCAGTTTTGTGTAGGATTTTTATAAATGAAGACCAAAGGCATTGGGATATGACACATTTACGCACATTAGTTAGAGTAGTCATACGCATACTGCAATACAATTCAGTTGCCAAGACAGGTGGTTTTGATAAGATTTCTCCCACAATTAGGCCAGCTACCTATGCAGTTTTTGCTGGATTAGAAATAAATTGGAACCGCTTGATCTTACAGTATTATGATTCCTCTAGGGAGTGGAGGCAGAATAAAATTCCCTATGGACATCTCTGGACCACGGTTTTTGTACAATCACAAGTTCCCTTGGCAAGGGAGAGTCATATATCCCATCCCGCACATGTTATAGATATAAGCATGTTGACTGGTATGCAGATTGAGTTTCATGAGCTGATGGTAGTAGACCCACAGCCTATGGAGCATAACCAAGGGGAAGGAGCAGGTGGGGGAGATGGAGAGGAGTCCCCAGAAAATATCGGGGCAGACAATGATCAGCTGAATGAGGGGGATCAACAGGACCTAGGAGTATTGCCCTATTGGTATCATCCCATGCTAGAAATAGATCCTCATCATTCACTAGCAGTGGACCCACAGCCATATCGGTATTTTCATTCCACAGAGGACTATCCGTATATAGACACGGAGCAGCAGTGGGGAGGTGCCGGATCTTCCCAGACCTCTGGATTGGACACATGGTCATCTAGAGAGCATGGAGACCTGAGAGTTGAGGTTAGGACCATCTCAGATAGGCAGGATCAGTTTGTTAGGGAGCATAAGGATATCTTGCCAGGACAGCAAGAGATGATTTGAGCACAGATAGATGCTACACAGACACAACAACCGAGATTACAGGAGATCTACGTCTCACAACAGCGGTTTGATCCGATGCAGGCAGATATGCGGGACATGCAGCTAGAGGTTAGGGAGGGGACTAGACGACATGAGGACCTTCTAGGCAGAGTGGAGGATACTTTAGGTGGATTGGATTCTTTCATATGCGATATCTTTGGACAGGGACCCAGGCCTCCATTCTAATGGCGATCCTCTAGACCGCATGCGCTAAATCTTGACTATTTTAGTTTTACCTTGTTGTAGTAGAATCTATGTTTAAGATCTACTTTACGTTGTAGGGCTTGCATTTTTCTTTGATGCAAAAAAACTATGCTTTAGATTTGCTTTGGGTTAGTAGCGTGTTGTTGTGTGTAAAACTTTATTATCTAGTAAGAAAACTTCTGTTATTCCCAATTTTCTTGTAATAAAAGAAAAACAGAAGATGTGAAATTTTCCGTTTTTCGCCTTTATGTAACATAAGAAATCAAATTTAGAAAATTAGATTTTTCTGAAATTCGAAAAATAAAGTTGGTTGGTAGGATTATGGTGCAACAATTGGATGAACTACGCTCTTACTCAGTAAGAGTGTGGGAAAATTTGGATGAAAAACATTTTTTTTATTTTCAAAATATTGCATGCATGTAGAATTGCCAGTATTTTTAGGATGTGAGCATCATATTTTAAAAGGATTTTTGAAAATTTGCATACACATAGGAGGTACCGCTTAGGCATACATGCATTATTATGTTGTATTTCACTTTGCACAAGTGCACAATGGTTGCAAAATTTTGATGCACATATGATGGGTGTATATTATGCGAGTAGTTATTTAATCTTACCCATGTCAAATTTCGAGGGCGAAATTTCCTAAGGGTGAGAGAATGTACCACCCCGCATTTTTAAGGTAATAAAAAATTCAGAACTAAGTAAAACGAACTGCACCATTGCGTCCATCTCGAAATTTTGGTCAGAATAGACACCTGGTTTGTGCAAAACGGGTATTGTATGAAGAAGTTATGAGCATTAGAAGTTTGTATACATATAAGGAACTCATATGAATATATATTAATAAAATTAATCCAGAAAATAAATTTTACGAACGGGAAGTTTGGGAGGGAAAATAGACCATTGGGGGTTGACCTAGGGGTCGACCCACCAACAGGGGGTCGACCCATGGGTCGGCCCCACCGCGGATCTGGAACATTCTTCTGACGTGGTCGGTTTTGATATTTTTAATTTAAATCTGAGGGACCAGGTTTCTCCGATACACCTATAAATAAGTCTGTAGAGCTAACCCTAAACCTCATATTTCTAGGGCTACGCTAAAGCTCTGCCATTCCTCTTCCTTAAGATCTCTTCAGAAATTCAGATTATTATTTAGAAGATTTTAAAATCAAGATCTGGAGGAGAGAATTGACGATAATAAAAGGGTGTTCATAATCATGAAAAGTAAGGTGATTTTCTAGGACCAATCTATTCAAATTTCTTCCTCTTTCTTTCCTTTCTCTTTTACTAAAAATAATCAATCCATGGTTATTAGGTTTTGAATCCAATTAGGGGAAAACCATGGATGCTAAAACTGGACCCGATCTAGAATTGAGAAAGCGTATGAGGTGAGTGGATTTAAGCTATAGCATTTTAGATAATAATTTGTTATCGTTTACCATTCCCCATTTTGTATAATTGAAATGTGATATGCTGAGATGTTTAGCATATGCTAATAATGACTAAAGTGATAAGTATGACATGTAGGAATAATTAATATGCTAAGAGGTCAATTTGTTGGGATATAAGCTTGTCAAATTTTACATAGCAATTACTGTTGTTTCAATTCCATGTTAATTTGTGATAATCGTGCACCCGGGCCATTAACAGTAGAAATTGAGAATGGTACATGTGAGTTCATGTGATTTGAACAATTACATGATTAAACGATTACTGGTTAGAATAGGAAATTTACAGTAAAAAGGAGACTTAACCACACTTAGACACGAGGTCAGATTACACTTGTGATAGAATTCTTCCCGGAACTGCCCGGCTTATCCAGCATTCACAAGTGGTAAATCTAATGTGGGAGGTCTAAAGTGCAGTAATGAAACATACAGTGGTGCTAAGACATGAGGTTAAGCCAACTTGAGGTAGAAGTCTGCTCGGAACCACTCGACAAATCCAGCATCCCCAAGTATAGGCTTAATATGAGAGGTCTGGTACATAAAAGTATCCATATATAAATGTACGTAAGAAGCAGGAATGGTAAATAGCATTAATAGGAATAAATGGAATTGAAAGAAAGACACAACGGTAAAGAAAAATAAAAAGATTAGAACGGATGGGGAATGATAATAACCCACTACAAATAATTTGCATAAGCTTGTCCTAGGGACAAGTGGAAGTTATAACTTACGTTATAATAAGTGATAAAAGGGAACGGAATAACTTATGTAAGGAGATAAGTTATACTCAATTAAAAATTGAGTTAATCAGAAGAACAAGAATCTGAAATCTATGGATAAGGACAACATAAGTAATGTCTATGGATAGAAACTTATAAATGGACCTTGATTGAGAACTAAGTTAATATGTAAACAACGTTAAGTTGTAGTAACAATGTAAGATGGAATTATGATTAAATAGGAAAGAATGAGGCAAACTTATGAACTGAAATAAGTTATATTTAATCATAAATGATAATTGACATGTTAGACAAAAAACATGTAAATTGAGATATATTAATTACGTATTAAGGGGAACATGTTATTATAACCTTGAATCAAACATGAATATAAAGGGATTATGGATTACAGACCTTGGAACACAATCTAGAGAATAACAGATTGTGGGTTTATTTATAAACTTAAATGGGTTAAGTTATATGATTGAAATTAATAAGCGAGGGATGCCCATTCCTTAGAGATATAAGGGGCTAAAAAGAACTTGGTAACCTGAATAAAAAGTTAAGATGATAACCAAGTTAAGTGGAAACCCGATGAGGTAAAGCAAGCACATAAAAGAATGTTTAGACATAGGGTCTAATAACATATTAAAAGTAAGGCACTTGGATCAGTCCACACGTTTGAAGGTGAATAACCCAACGGGGTATATCATCGTGATGTCATAAGGCACGAGGGGAGCACATGTTCATTTTATTATTCTCTCGGCTCTGAAGGACTGGAAGGGGTAGCACGCGGCTTCCTGAGGTACGTAAGGTGCTCCTGGCAGTCCTCTGTGTGGTGGCAAATGTTTAGGTTGTGCTCTCAGAGGTTGGGTCTGCACGTAACTACCAGGTTGGTGGGCCTTGACTGCAACAGTTGCTTTGCAGTCAAAATGTTGTGACATGGTGACACTAGGGTGATTCGGCGATCGCCTCAACTTGAGGTGAGGTCAGGACCCAACAAGGATAGTAGATCGTCGGGTACCCATCATCTGCAGCCCGTGGGTTGCGAAGAGACTAGAGCTAAAACCAATAGACTATTCACCTTTCACTATCGAGGTACGTTGGTTGAGGGAATACGCAAACTGGATGTTTAGATTGTTCGTTAGGTGTAGTATCCCGCATTTTTATCGGTTTGAATCTGAATATTTAAATCATTTTAAATATTGAATTCATAATATAAGTGGATTTATATATTAAATAAAATGAAGTTGAACGTATAAAAATATATATTAAATATAATCGAGTCCATAATATCGTGGTAGTTCATAATTTAACATTCTGAACTTCAACTGAGTGTACGGGATTCGTTATTAATCGGATTTCTGTGAAACCAGAAGCGTTGGAATCTATTGAATTGTATTTTTCTAATGTAAGTGAAATACCAAAATTTTGTGTTATAGATTGTAAAGTTACGTCCAAATTAAATATTCAGAAAAGCAGCGGCATATTCGTTTGTGGCAATAACGGTTATTTAGAAATAATTAAATATTGGCTTCGATTTTGGACAAGTCCTTTGATATGTAGATATAATTTAATTTTTAGAATTTTACTGTAATTTTTAATTAATTAAATACGCAACTTTTTATTTGGAGTATTTTGCACCCTGTTACAACATTTTGGGGTTTCACAATATGAGTTAACCTACCGATATTATTATATTTTTGGGATCGTGGAACCTCCCTGGACGTGACTGTATTTTTATTTTTGTCGTTAGCAATCCATAAACGAACGAAATTTTATGCAACCGGATACCCTTAATAAGTATGTATATAAACTAAGTAATGAAAATGGGAACAAGCTGAGTTAGGAGACTTCATTTCCAAAACCCATAAACTTTTAGACGTGTGCTCATTCCAATATGTTGACCGGCTAGGCCTACTAGTTCAATGCAAAATGTGAATCCATGCGGTCATATGCATAAGCTGTTTCCAGCGTTTAACAGTTAGACAAAATAGAAACTGTTCTCTTGAATCGTGCTCCAACCCGAAACGTGGTACCATAAGGAACAAAAGAAAACTCAATGATGCAACCACTACAACCAACGTATGATTTAGAACGCAAAGAATATTTAACAATAAGGAAGCAACAACAACTGGATGGGATTAAAAGGATTACTATATTGACCTACATCATTTCCTATTTCTTAAAAAGTAAGGAACCAATCTTATATAAAATATACGTATTATATTCACTCCTAAGACTTGTACGCCGTCCTTTCCATCAAACAGACCATATTGTGTAATAAAAATACCCCATACTTGTGCAATCATCAAGTAAAGCACACCGTACTCTGTATTGCGTGCACGCAACAAATTGGGATGAAAAGTCATGAAACCTACCCTAACACTAGCACTACAGCTATTCCGTGGAACCAAAGTTTTCTATTTCGTGGGTGCCAATTCATCTAACTCCGTGCGTATCAAGGAACTTCCCTGTATATATATGAACGAACGTGAGTGTTCCTCTTACCTGTATATATACGGCAGCATTTCTATGACTTCACTAATGAACAAAAGAAATAATTTAAACAAAATTCTATTCTCCACTTAAAAATCAAAACTCTGTATATATCAGCTCGTTTTCATCAGAGCATCATGCCGTTCCAGGGTGATGGGGATGATCAGTATGAAGGAGAGAGAATGCACGAGGAGTTGGATGGTGACGTTGGGGATTGGCTATGGACGTGAGCAGCTTTCGGCTTTTAACAGAAATATATATATATATAACGATGGGAATGTAAACTTTTGAAAGGGGGTGCGGGAGTATGCATGGACGTGAAAATGAAGGTGCTGGGTATTGAAATAAAGTGGAGGACGCAGGGAATTTTCCTGGAGCGTGAGAATTGGAGTAAGGCATTGGGAAGAAATAGTGCTAAGTGATGGAGCAACTTGATATAACATACCTAACAGTGGAAGACATATAAGCGGCGTGTTGTTCTTCTATGGGCCAACGTGAAGTGTTAAAAAAGGGTGATGGTCGGAGAAGAAATGAGCGCGGGTTTAAACTGAGAATGATGGTGGTGATGTTGTATGAAACAAAGAAGTGAGGATGATGGACGTGGGGTCATTTTGGGCAGTGGAGGAGTTTGTTAAGAGGAGGATGGGTTGAGTAGTCCTATGGTGAGTCTGGTCGATAAACTGAATAATGTGGTAGGAAGTTTTGGTCCACCATGAGTGGTATGGAAGCAGAAAGATGTTGAATGAGCGGACTGGTACTGTATTGCTGGTGGTATAATTGTTTGGTCGACAAGAATAGTTGTGGGCGGACACTGAAGTTCAGTCAGCAGTAAGCAAATGAGTTTTGAAAAGAAGAGAAGTGTTCGGGTTGTTTTTAGAATGGGCAGGCATGAATGGTTTTCAAATGAATACTTTTAAGTATTCATACAAAAGGCGGTTCACTTTATTTGCATGGTCCGAGAAGAATATATCTGACGAACGGTCTGTCACTTTGGAATCATACAAAAGATGGTTACGCTGTGAAACTGGTGGAGCTCATTGCAGTTTAAATGGAATTAAACGCCTGATCAGATTTACTAACGCAAATCTTGATTTAATGGTTAACGCGCGAATGTGAGTAAATTCACTTACTCTGTTTTATTTTAAAATATTATAATCATATTTTAATGGTGATAAATAATGGTTGAATGTTGTGTGATGGTCGGTTAGGTAGATTTCAATTAAATTGATTGAATATTTTATATCGTGGCATATGTACACATCATCGGTTAGATACTGATTCCATCGATTATAATATCACCTAGTATGGGATTAGTGTAAATTGTAAGGACTAACATCTATGGATGCAGGAAACCGGTTGAAGGAATCCGACCGGATTCCTCAATATTTATATGTACTATTTGTTTTATATGCACTGTTTGAACCCAAATGATATTTAAACCCTGTATGTATATTGATTAAGAAAGTGGCAGCAACTGGCCGTAAATCCATCGTTTGGTTAAGAAGTTGATTGGCCGTCAGGCAAAATCAACGAAGTTAATTATAAAAATTATATTTTTATAATTGAAGCGAAGTTTAAATTATAATAGAAGTTCTATTATAAACTGTATTTTACAGTTCATTTTTATAAAACAAATATAAACAATTATTTGACGTTTAAATAAGTTATTAAGCTCTAATTATCCTGCGAGTGAATAATTTGGATAATTAATTTAAAGCAAACAGTTAAGAAATATTATTAGATTAATTATATTAATCTAATGGTAAGTAGTAATTAAAAATTAGTTAACGAATTAACTGATGTAATGAAGTTGATTGAGTCAAATGTTTATTTGGAAAATGATTATTAGATTAGTTGGTTTTCAATTAATCTAATGAAAATAAATTAATCAAGATTAATAAGATTTAATTACCTTTTTAATTAGTGAAGTTTGATAGTATTGAACTAATGTAATTAGTATTATTTATTAGTAATGAAGTAAACTGTTTTGCTTCAGCAAATGATCAAGTTAATCACTAATTGATTAAAGTAATGGGTTCTTAAATGGATTCCATTTAAAATAGTATTAAATTTGTATTGAGATGTTTTCTTGAATTGGGTATAATAATTCGAATAAGAAGTAAATTGCCAAAAGACAAAGAACGTGATTGATTTTTGATAAGAGAAGTTTTAGATGAAAGTGTATAAGGAAGATGAAGCGAAGAGTTAGTGACCAATGTAAATAATTATAAACAACCGAGTTTTCAAATAAGGATATGGCGTCATAAACCCATATTTAAATTAAAGCAAGAAATACTGTTTGATTGATATTATCAGTAATAAGGAGTTTAGAGTTATGGACTTATATCTATTCTAAGATAAGAATGTTGTCAATCAAGGTCTGAGAGGTAAATAAAATACCCCAACTTGAACGGCTTCACTATTGTCGAGGAATGGTATTAGTTTGTAATGGAAAGAGTTGTCGAGATTAGTTATAAAATGGAATATAGTAGTGTATTGCAAGTATTTGAACTATAATGATAAAATAACGTTGTTGACTAGGCTTAAGCGTGACTGTTATGTCGAGATTAGTTATAAAGGGGAATATTACAGCGCATGACAAGTTTTTGAACTATAAGAGTAAATTAGCGTTGTTGACCAAGCTTAAGCGTGATTTTTATATATAGCACTACTCCCTTATTCTAAAATAATAAGTAACGATGTTTGTCCAAAGAAATATAAGAATGAATTTAAAAAGAGAAATTGGAGAATCGTTTTAGAAAATAATGACGTCATTTCGACGTTCAAAATGTGATTAGAATTAAACCATTAGGATTTGGAATTTTAATTTGACAATGTCGAATGTTATGAAAATAAGTTTATTTTTAGAAATTATAAATGGATTAGATAGTAAATACTTGGTTTTTAAACCAATTAATTATAATAGAATTTGTAATCAAGATTTAAGTTATAAACGTGATATCTACTTAACAAGAAGTGACTTAGAAACAGAATTTATGAAGTGGAATGGGAAGATAAAATTTATAGAATAACTCGGTAAAATAGGATTGAGCTCGTAAGGGCATGTATTTCTTAAATGAAGATTTATTTGATAAAGGTGTTCAGATATCTATAAATGGATTTTATTCACATTTTAAAGTGAATAGTGTTTAAAAAGCGAATGTTGCAAATTAAATAATTATAATGATAACTGGAAATGTTTTCCAAGAAATGTAAGGCTTAACGGGTTTTGGGGAAATATCTAGGAAGATATAGGAAACTAGAAAATGAATGAAACAAAAAGTGCCCGTGATTGTGTGATGTTTAGTTGTACATTTGAATGGATGTTTTGTGTTTACTTCGATAGTTAAATAACCGACTATCAAAGTGTTTTAACCATCGTTGTCGCTACGGAGAGACCGGTGGGATTTATTATCCAAAAAACCACTCCGTTTAGGCATAAGCGCTGCGAATTAGATTATGCTGAAGACGGAGTGAAATGCAAGGGTCGTTCTGTTCAAGAATGGTGTTTTCTGTTTGTCCAGTTCCAGGACAACTTGTATGGACAAGTGTCTGACAGAGTATACCTGACAAATCATATAAGGTTGATCTCAAAAAGTATTACATCTGGTGGCGGAGGAGTTCGTTCCTCTTAGCTTTTTATACTCGTGATATTTTTGGAAATCGATTAGTGAATTGATGGGTTTGACGATGTTGCAATTAAAGTGAATGATGATCAGTTGTTCTGAAGATAGACGTAGCCTCTAGCCTCACAACCGGGAAATGACAAAAATCGGGCAGGCAGCATGACTATGTGGGTCATTCCCATTAGGGTGTATTGTCACCATCTAGAGAAAATTTGTATTTGTTCTTCTTTCATTTCTGTATCTTCGGATAACGGTTATGTGGGCCCAACCGTAGGTGGCAATATATCTGATACACTCAAGATAAATGAGTGGTCGGTCATGTGTGGGCCGGGTTGCAAGATGTTCTTGTTGAACCCTAGTGTATCCCCTTTAGAGTACACTGATCGGGAGGTGGTCCCATACCTTGTCATAGTTGGAATCCAATCTCCAATAAGCGCCCTACGGTTTATGATTTTATACTATATATATGGAACGTGAGATGCAAGCATTCTGCTAATTGGTTATTTATTTGATTAGACGTTATTATAATATCACTGGATTTTGATATCAAAACGTTTTGGGTTATAATAAGGTAAAAACCGTCCGTATTTATGTATGGGCTGGTCTTACTATTATTCTTTTTGTTTCAAAAGGATTTTTGAAGTTAAACAATATGGTTGGAGTTTACTCACACCAGTCCCATGACTGACCCAGAGTTTATTTTGTTTGTTTTCCCTAAACTCTTGGGTGCCCAAATTTGTACAGGCAGTCAAGTGTTTCAGGATTTTACAGATTCACTTGGAGGAGCTCAAAGCAGAAGGCTTCACTATTAGTTATTTAGAGATTATTTCCACTGTGATGTATATGAATTATACTCTGATATGATATGTAAGTACAAAAATCAGATTTGTATTTCAAAGTGGTATATAATATATTTTATTCGTTCCGCTGTGAGATTCGTGTTTACTCTGATTATGTTCAGCTGTGTTCTTCTTCTACTTATATTCTATTAGTACTATCTTTTCTATCTCACCCTCTAAATTCTTTCTATTAATGATCTGAATTTTCGTGCACTTTGAGTTGAATGTGTAGGATATTAGTCAGCTCAAATTGATACGGGTTTTCGGGCCTTTATAGTTGGCATCAGAGCTGAAGCTGGTAATTACCTTGGCTCTGTGGCGTAACTCAATAGAGATGGAGTTAGTAATACTCTAGATTGAGTTTGAGTGTATATATATGAGCGCGTATTTGTAAATTAATATAAAAACTGTTATTATTGTGTTGACTGGTCAGTCAAGTGGTTTATGAATTCTGGTCGAAACAGTAATGCAAACTGTGTCGATAGGTGTTTCTAAACTCTTGAACAGAGTAATTCGACACAGTATGTTTTGAAAAGGGGGTAAAAGAAATAATTTTACCCAAAAATATATTTTAATATAAAGAAAGCATATATATTGGAATTATCTAATATATGTTGAATGTGTTGGTTGAAATTATGATCGAATAAGATTTATAATTGAGTTGGTTATATAAATAACCAATCGAAATATTATATAAGTATAATATGCAAAAATCAGGTGAACTGAATCTGAATTTAAAACCAGAATTGAAATAAAACTCTAGAAACTTGGAAAAGAGTTGGAAATAAAGTTTGGATTAAATATATAGGAATTTTAAAATCCTGGGAGATTTGAAATTGTTTTCCATGTGTTGTGAAAGATATTTTGAAGTAAAATTCAAAATGGAAGTGTTTTAAAATGAATTTTCAAAGTGATATAGTATTGAACTCACTTCAATCACTGGAAAATAATTCTGATGATGACGGCCGCATCATCAGTATAATTTTCGAGTTTCCAAGTGACAGATTACTACCAAAAGATTTTATTTTTGAATTATTGTGAGGAAACAAGTTGTTAGAAATTCAAATATTTTGAATTATATATGATTTCAAACTAATTTGAAATAAAAACTCCAGGAATTTGAATTCCAGAATTTAATTTTTTCTTATAAAGTAAATAAATAGAAAATTTAACTAAGTCAAATAAAATTGGTTTGGATTAAAGATAATATGGAATGGAATTGACTTGATAAATTAAGAGTTGGAATTGAGCTTGGAATTGGTGTTTGAATGAAGTTATATGACAGCAAATGGAAGAGATAGAGTGGAATGTCAGACAAAAAGGTACATATTCATATTTTATGTTGGATAGAAATTTCTATGAGTATATTGGGCGAGCCACTTGGGTGTTGGAATATCTTTTGGATTAGAGAAGGGCCAGAGAGGCAAGTCGTAGTAGTACCAATTGATCCGTGCAGAGAAGATGCTGGCGAAATTCTCCGAAAATTTAAGCTATTAGGAAATTTTCAGAATTTGTGAAAGTATTTGTTAATAAGAAGGAATTAATTTTTAATTAGAATTAATCAGTTCTGTTGAAAACTGAATTTAAGAAATTAAATAAAAGATTTTTAACCAGTTTATAATAGAGATCATAGCATTTTTTCTACCTTAGTAATTTCGGGGACGAAATTCTTTCAAGGGGGAAGGAACATAATATCCCGCATTTTTATCGGTTTGAATCTGAATATTTAAATCAGTTTAAATATTGAATTCATAATATAAGCAGATTTATATATTAAATAAAATGAAGTTGAACGTATAAAAATATATATCAAATATAATCGAGTCCGTAATATCGTGGTAGTTCATAATTTAACGTTCTAAACTTCAACTGAGTGTACGGGATTCGTTATTAATCGGATTTCTGGGAAACCCGAAGCGTTGGAATCTATTGAATTGTATTTTTCTAATGGAAGTGAAATACCAAAATTTCGTGTTATAGATTGTAAAGTTACGTCCAAATTAAATATTCAGAAAAGCAGCGGCATATTCGTTTATGGCCGTAACGGTTATTTAGATATAATTAAATATTGGCTTCGATTTTGGACAAGTCCTTTAATACGTAGATATAATTTAATTTTTAGAATTTTACTGTAATTTTTAATTAATTGAATACGCAACTTTTTATTTGGAGTATTTTGCACCCTGTAACAACATTTTAGGGTTTCACAATATGAGTTAACCTACCGATATTATTATATTTTTGGGATTGTTGCGCCTCGCTGGACGTGACTGTATTTTTATTTTTGCCGTTAACAGTCCATAAACGAACGAAAGTTTATGCAACCGGATACCCTTAATAAATATTTATATAAACTAAGTAATGAAAATGGGAACAAGCTTAGTTAGGAGACTTCATTTCCAAAACCCATAAACTTTTAGACATGTGCTCATTCCAATATGTTGACCGCCTAGGCCTACTAGTTCAATGCAAAATGTGAATCCATACGGTCATATGCATAAGCTGTTTCTAACGTTTAATAGTTAGACAAAATAGAAACTGTTCTCTTGAATCGTGCTCCAACCCGAAACGTGATACCATAAGGAACAAAAGAAAACTCAATGGTGCAACCACTACAACCAACGTATGATTTAGAACGCAAAGAATATTTAACAATAAGGAAGCAACAACAACTGGATGGGATTAAAAGGATTACTATATTGACCTACATCATTACCTATTTCTTAACAAGTAAGGAACCAACCTTATATAAAATATACATATTATATTCACTCCTAAGACTTGTGCGTCGTCCTTTCCATCAAACAGACCATACTGTGCAATAAAAATACACCATACTTGTGCAATCATCATGTAAAGCACACCTTACTCTGTATTGCGTGCACGCAACAAATTGGGATGAAAAGTCATGAAACCTACCCTAACACTAGCACTACAGCTATTCCATGGAACCATAGTTTTCTATTTCGTGGGTGCCAATCCATCTAATTCCGTGCATGGCAAGGAACTTCCCTGTACATATACGAACGAACGTGGTGTTCCTCTTCCAGGAATTCATACGGCAGCATTTCTATGACTTCACTAAAAAAACGAAAGAAATAATTTAAACAAAATTCTATTCTCCACTTAAAAATCAAAACTCTGTATATATCAGCTCGTTTTCATCAGAGCTTCACGCCGTTCCAGGGTGATGGGGATGATCAGTATCAAGGAGAGAGAATGCACGAAGAGTTGGATGGTGACGCTGGGGCTTGGCTATGGAGGTGAGCAGCTTTCGGCTTTTAACAGAAATATATATATATATATAACGGTGGGAATGTAAACTTTTGAAAGGGGGTGCGGTAGTATGCATGGACGTGAAAATGAAGGTGTTGGGTATTGAAATAAAGTGGAGGACGCAGGGAATTTTCCTTGAGCGTGAGAATTAGGGTAAGGCAGTGGGAAGAAATAGTGCTAAGTGATGGAGCAACTTGATATAACATACCTAACAGTGGAAGAAATATAAGCGGCGTGTTGTTCTTCTATGGGCCAACGTGAAGTGTTAAAAAAGGGTGATGGTCATAGAAGAAATGAGCGCGGATTTAAAATGAGAATGATGGTGGTTATGTTGTATGAAACAAAGAAGTGGGGAAGATGGACATGGGGTCATTTTGGGCAGTGGAGGAGTTTGTTAAGAGGAGGATGGGTTGAGTAGTCCTATGGTGAGTTTGGTCGATAAACTGTATAATGTGGTAGGAAGTTTTGGTCCACCGTTAGTGGTATGGCTGCAGAAAGACGTTGAATGAGAGGACTGGTATTGTATTGCTGATGGTATAATTGTTTGGTCGACAAGAATAGTTGTGGGAGGATACTGAAGTTTAGTCAATAGTAAGCAAGTGAGTTTTGAAAAGAAGAGAAGTGTTCGGGTTGTTTTCAGAATGGGCAGGCATGAATGGTTTTCAATTGAATACTGTTAAGTATTCATATAGAAGGCGGTTCACTTTATTTGCATGGTCTGAGAAGAATATATCTGACGAACGGTCCGTCACTTTGGAATCATACAAAAGATGGTTACGCTGTGAAACTGGTGGTGCTCATTGCAGTTTAAACGGAATTAAACGCCTGATCAGGTTTACTAACGCAAATCGTTATTTAATGATTAACGCGCGAATGTGAGTAAATTCACTTACTCTGTTTTATTTTAAAATATTATAGTCATATTTTAATAGTGATAAATAATGGTTGAATGTTGTGTGATGGTCGGTTAGGTAGATTTCAATTAAATTGATTGAATATTTTATATCGTGGCATATGTACACATCATCGGTTAGATACTGATTCCATCGATTATAATATCCCCTGGTATGGGATTAGTGTAAATTGTATGGACTAACATCTATGGATGCAGGAAACCGGTTAGAGGAATCCGACCGGATTCCTCAATATTTATATGTACTGTTTGTTTTATATGCATTGTTTGAACCCAAATGATATTTAAACCCTGTATGTATATTGATTAAATATATAGACGATATCGATTAAGAAAGTGGCAGCAACTGGACGTAAATCCATCGTTTGGTTAAGAATTTGATTGGCCGTCAGGCAAAATCAACGAAGTTAATTATAAAAATTATATTTTTATAATTGAAGTGAAGTTTAAATTATAATAGAAGTTCTATTATAAACTGTATTTTACAGTTCATTTTTATAAAATAAATATAAACAATTATTTGGCGTTTGAATAAGTTATTAAGCTGTAACTATCCTACGAGTGAATAATTTGGATAATTAATTTAAAGCAAACAGTTAAGAAATATTATTAGATTAATTATATTAATCTAATGGTAATAAGTAATTAAAAATTAGTTAACGAATTAACTGATGTAATGAAGTTGATTGAATCAAATGTTTATTTGGAAAATGATTATTAGATTAGTTGGTCTTCAATTAATCTAATGAAAATAAATTAATCAAGATTAATAAGAATTAATTACCTTTATAATTAGTGAAGTTTGATAGTGTTGAACTAATGTAATTAGTATTATTTATTAGTAATGAAGTAAACAGTTTTGCTTCAGCAAATGATCAAGTTAATCACTATTTGATTAAAGTAATGGGTTCTTAAATGGATTCCATTTAAGATAGTATTAAGTTTGTATTGGGATGTTTTCTTGAATTGGGTATAATAATTCGAATAAGAGGTAAATTGCCAAAAGACAAAGAACGTAATCGATTTTTGATAAGAGAAGTTTTAGATGAAAGTGTATAAGGAAGATGAAGCGAAGAGTTAGTGACCAATGTAAATAATTATAAACAACCGAGTTTTCAAATAAAGATATGGCGTCATAAACCCATATTTAAATTAAAGCAAGAAATACTGTTTAATTGATATTATCAGTAATAAGGAGTTTAGAGTTATGGACTTATATCTATTCTAAGATAAGAATGTTGTCAATCAAGGTCTGAGAGGTAAATAAAATACCCCAACTTGAACGGCTTCACTATTGTCGAGGAATGGTATTAGTTTGTAACGGAAAGAGTTGTCGAGCTTAGTTATAAAATGGAATATAGTAGTGTATTGCAAGTATTTGAACTATAACGATAAAATAATGTTGTTGACTAGGCTTAAGCGTGACTGTTATGTCGAGATTAGTTATAAAGGGGAATATTACAGCGCACGACAAGTTTTTGAACTATAACGATAAATTAGCGTTGTTGACCAAGCTTAAGCGTGATTTTTATATATAGCACTACCCCTTGGGAATGAAAACAGTTTGGTTTGAAATCCACTCATTCTAAAATAATAAGTAACGATGTTCGTCCAAAGAAATATAAGAATGAATTTAGAAAGAGAAATTGGAGAATCGTTTTAGAAAACAATGACATCATTTCGATGTTCGAAATGTGATTAGAATTAAACCATTAGGATTTGGAATTTTAATTCGACAATGTCGAATATTATGAAAATAAGTTCATTTTTATAAATTATAAATGGATAAGATAGTAAATACTTGGTTTTTAAACCAATAAAATATAATAGAATTATTAATCAAGATTTAAGTTATAAACGTGATATCTACTTAACAAGAAGTGACTTAGAAACAGAATTTATGAAGTGGAATAGGAAGGTAAAATTTATAGAATAACTCGGTAAAATAGGATTGAGCCCGTAAGGGCATGTATTTCTTAAATGAAGATTTATTTGATAAAGGTGTTCAGATATCTATAAATGGATTTTATTCACATTTTAAAGTGATTAGTGTTTAAAAAGCGAATGTTGCAAATTAAATAATTATAATGAAAACTGGAAATTTTTTCCAAGAAATATAAGGCTTAACGGGTTTTGGGGAAATATCTAGGAAGATATTGGAAACTAAAAAATGAATGTAACAAAAAGTGCCCGTGGTTGTGTGATATTTAGTTGTACATTTGAATGGATATTTTGTTTTTACTTCGATAGTTAAATAACCGACTATCGAAGTGTTTTGACCATCATTATCGATACGGAGAGACCGGTGGGATTTATTAGCCGAAAAACCACTCCGTATAGGCATAAGCGCTGCGAATTAGATTATGTTGAAGACAATTGAAGACGGAGTGAAATGCAAGGGCCGTTCTGTTCCACAATGGTGTTTTCTGTTTGTCCAGTCCCAGGACAACTTGTATGGACGAGTGTCTGACAGAGTATACCTGACAAATCATATAAGGTTGATCTCAAAAAGGTATTGCGTCTGGTAGCGGAGAAATTCGTTCCTCTTAGCTTTTTATACTCGTGATACTTTTGGAAATCGATTAGTGAATTGATGGGTTTGACAATGTGGCATTCAAAGTGAATGATGATCAGATGTTCTGAAGATAGACGTAGCCTCTAGCCTCAAAAGTGGGAAATGACAAAAATCGGGCAGGCAGCATGACTATGCGGGTCATTCCCATTAGGGTGTATTGTCACCATCTAGAGAAATTTTTTATTTTTTCTTCTTTCGTTTCTGTATCTTCGGATAAGGGTTATGTGGGTCCAACCGTAGGTGGCAATATATTCGATACACTCAAGAGAAATGAGTGGTCGGTCATGTGTGGGCCGGGATGCAAGATGTTCTTGTTGAACCCCAATGTATCCCCTCTAGAGTACACTCATCGGGAGGTGGTCCCATACCTTGTCATAGTTGGAATCCAATCTCCAATAAACGCCCTGCGGTTTATGATTTTATACTATATATGTGGAACGTGAGATGCAAGCATTCTGCTACTTGGTTATTTATTTGATTAGACATTATTATAATATCACTGGATTTTGGTATCAAAACGCTTTGGGTTATAGTAAGGTAAAAACCGTCCGTATTTATGTGTGGGCTGGTTTTACTATTATTCTTTTTGTTTCAAAAGGATTGTCGAAGTTAAACAGTATGGTTGGAGTTTACTCACACCAGTCCCATGACTGACCCAGAGTTTATTTTGTTTGTTTTCCCTAAACTCTTGGGTGCCCAAATTTGTACGGGCAGTCAAGTGTTTAAGGATTTTACAGATTCACTTGGAGGAGCTCAAAGCAGAAGGCTTTACTATTAGTTATTTAGAGATTATTTCCGCTGTGATGTATATGAATTATACTGTGATATGATATGTAAGTACAAAAATCAGATTTGTATTTCAAAGTGGTATATAATATATTTTATTCGTTCCGCTGTGAGATTCGTGTTTACTCTGATTATGTTCAGCTATGTTCTTCTTCTTCTTATATTCTATTAGTACTATCTTTTCTATCTCACCCTCTAAATTCTTTCTATTAATGATCTGAATTTTCGTGCACTTTGAGTTGAATGTGTAGGATATTAGTCAGCTCAAATTGGCACGGATTTCCATGCCTTTACATTAGGGGAAAGTTGTTTAGCTCTTGTAGTCTTTACTAGTTGAGGGAGGGGCATAGGCGAGGCCATAGCCAACATGGAAACAGACCTTAGGAATATCTGCATTTTGAGGCTCTTAAAGGCAAGCTTGTACAGATATGGAAAAGCTCCCAACCGAGTTCCGTGTTTCTTGTATTGCTCTACCACGGAAATCTGCACATTAGAGGATGTGCAGTTAAAGCATCGAGCTACAATTGACGATACGTACATAGGAAAGTCTAGATAGATGCATGTCTGCTCTAGGTGGTGTATCGTGGACATGAGGGCTGTAACACCCCGTGATTTTAAATATTAATATTAACGAATTTAAAGAATACTTAATTTCAAATGTGAGAATTAAGGGAAACCGATTACGCTAATGCGTTCGTCTCGGAATTCTGCTTAAGATAGAGTTTGATTTTGCATAAAACGGACACCGTATGAAGGAGATATGGATGAACGAAGTTAGGCAGAAAACCAAAAGTCGACCAGAATGCACTGGCGCACTTCACAAGTGCGCCAGTACAAAAATGCATTGGCGCACCTGCCAAGTGCGCCCATGTCGGGCTAAAGACCTGCACAGATTTCTGGAGTGTTCTGATTCGAACAGTGAGTCATTGCTGAGTCATTAGGGCTGAGGTGTTACCCTATCTTGAGTGGATGGTCTTGATTGCTTCTAAGGTTAATCTGATGACTCTAAATTAATTAAAACTCTATATAAGCAACCTAACTCTCAACCTAAAATCACACTAATTCATACCAAGAGCCTTCATGCTGTCAATGGAGAACCTAGAGTAGCCGACGTTCTCTTTCAACTCAGAAACAAGATAGAAGCAAGAATCAAAATCAAATCTAATCTAATCTAAATAACAATTAGTCTACCTCAAAGGCGAGCAATTCAATTTCAGAATACAGATCCCAGAAAGACAAGACTATTCATTTGTTTGTGAGTATAATATCTTTCACAAAATAATTAATTAATTTAATTGTGATAAGTTATAATTGGGATTATGATAATATGATTTTGAATCATGTGATGTTATCATTGATGGCTTTGTTATTGTGGATCTGTTTCATATGTTAAATTGTACGTGATTAACTAGATTCATCTCATGCAAGTTTGGATGTTAAAACATATGTATATGAATCATATGCAAGTTTGGGATGTTAAATCATATGCTAATTTATGAATTTTATGCAAGTTCGGGATGTTAAAACATGTGAATCTTATGCAAGTCTGTTGGTGGATTATACACAAGTTCATATGTGAAATCATGTAGATACATATGCTAGTTTATATGTAAACATGTGACATTAATTTACATGTTTAGATCCATATGCAAGTTCACATCTTTATATTTAGATTCATATGCAAGTTCACATCTTTATGTTTAGATCCATATGCAAGTTCACATCTTTATGTTTAGATCTATATTTTGATCCATGACAATACATAGTTATGCAAATTTATGCCCATTACCTATGCTAGTTTTGTATGTGAATCATATGCTAGTTTGAATGAAATTCATAGGAAAACCATATCCATATATGCAAGTTCTTGGCTATGAAAACTTATGTTATGATTCTTAGATCTATTTTATGTTGTGATGTTGCTTTGCTTTTATAAGTTAGACTATTTGTGAGTCTAACAAATGTCATATTAAAATGTACGAATAGCGTGGGGACAATGGGAAAATATTGAATATACATAATTGTGAATTGGCATAAAATGGCCTTAAAAGGCACATAATTAATTTGAGGCATTAATTGGTATAAATTATATACCTGAAATTATGGACATAATTTAGGTGACAATTATGGACATAAATAAATTTGGAATTTATTGACAAATTTGAATAGGGATATTAATCCAATTTGGGGATAAATAATTATGTGTAATAATTAACCGCTTAAGACACGAGGTTAGACTCGTTTGTGGTATAAGACTGCCAGGACCCGCCTGGCAAATCCAGCAACCACAAACGGAAGTCTAATGTGAGAGGTCAAAGGCACGAATTAAAAGCGTAACAATTGAAAAGACACGAGGTTAGGCTCGTTTTCGGTATAAGACTGCCCGGACCCGCCCGGCAAATCCAGCAACCGCAAACGGTAGTCTAATGTGGGAGGTCTTTACAAGGTTACGGTTCTAATGAATTAAGTAACACTTAACCAGATAAACATGTGGTGGAACATGGGGGTTAAGTGGGTGGCCTTGGGTGGCTTGTGAAATACAATTAGAAACACTTAACCAAGTTAAAACATGTAAGAAGACATGAATAAGAATGGGGTTAAGTGGGAAACCTTAGTGTAGACCAAGCATAGGTGGAAAGCTTGTGTCTGGCATGGGGGCCCTTTTCAAACCAGTAACCCATTAAGTATCTTTGTGAGCTCGACCCAAGTCGAGGACGGGACACGCTTACTGGGTTTGATTATAAGAGGTTAAAACGGGTTAGCGGTGACAACACAAGTCCAACGGGGTCATGTGCGTGCGTGGGCCCGAGCGGGTAGGTAAGATGTAACACCCCACGTCCATTAATGTCACTCACAAAGGGAATGCATTAACTTCCATGGAGGTTTTAAGTGAATATAGAACAGTAAAATTACAACAAGACAGATATAAAATAGTACTTGGAAATTCAAAAACTTTATTTCATTGTAGCAGAAGTCAAAACATGTTTGATTACATCATAACACCATATTCAATGTCAAGTACAATATCTATCTTGATAAAACAAGTACATAATCCCATTACATGAATAGCCATTAAAAAGAAAGATAACAAGCTGGACTTTACTTCAGCAGTCCAAGCTTTCCAGAAGATAAGCGATCCAACTAGACTCCACTAGAACTTGGCCCAACCTGCGGACCTGAAGGGAGAAAAAGGATGGAAAAGAGGGGGTCAGACATAAAGTCTGGTGAATATGATAATTCTACAATACTATTACCAAAATAACTGGACTAAGGCATAAGCTGGAAAACAAGAAAATGTCTATGAAGAGCAGATTAAGGACATAGACAATCGCTAAAGGCAACGTTATAGGCGCTCCTGAATACTAAAGGATAAACACTATACTGCACCACACCAGTCACCCTAAAGATTCATCCCACTTAGCTTCACTTAGAAACTTTCCCAATGACTTTACGTACCCCTAGCTGACTACATAGGTGCCGCCTGCCCCTATCTCCACTAGGTGTACCCTACTTCCCATTATTCGATCGGCTCCCTAACTCGTACATACCCGTGCTGGCCCCACAGTGAGGTGTATCACTCCCCTAAAGTGGCAACCTGATACAACGGACATGCACGGCTTATACCTACACGATGCAACAACGTCTTACCTACCAGCCCGGGTCCACACACACATATGAAACTCGTTGGACTTGCGTTGCCACCGCTCCCTGTTTTGGCCTCTTATAGTCAAACCCAGTATGCGTGTCCCGTCCTCGACTTGGGTCGAGCCCACAAAGATATGTTTTGGGATACTGATTGAAATGGGCCCCCACTAATTACCACAAGCATTCCACCTAAGCTTGTCCCCATTAGTCCATCCCACTTAACCCACTTAGTCATGTTCATTTACATGTGTGTTTGGTTAAGTCTAATCGTATTTCAAATGCCTCTAAAGGCAACCACCAGATTCCTCATGCCACCCAAGGCACCTACTTAACCCCCATGTCCCACCTTACATGATTATCTGGTTAAGTATTTCTTAGTTCATTAAGGCCATAACCTCATAAAGACCTCTCACATTAGACTGGCATTTATGGCAGCTGGATTTGCCGGGCGGGTCCGGGCAGTCTTACACCATAAAAGAGTCTAACCTCGTGTCTTTACAACTGTTATGCTATAGTTTGGGCCTAGGACCTCTCACATTGGGCCGACATTTGTGACTACTGGATTTGCCGGGCGGGTCCGGGCAGGTTTACATCACAAACGGGTCCAACCTCGTGTCCTAAGCATTGATTATTAATAATAATCCACTTTCCCCCAATTTTAATAATTCCCTACTTGAATTATTAATTACTTCCAATTTTTAACAATGTCCATAATTGACTCAATTATGGACATCCATTCATGGTATGCGAAATCTTACAAAATTGCACCCAATTTATTAATTCCTAATATTACCCCTACCCCACGTTTGAACGTTTATTCGCAAAATATATGTTAGACTCGAATAGCCTAACTCATAGCATAAAAAAGATTATCATAATAACAACATGTATATGTGGCCAAATGAATCATAATAAGGGGTGAAACTTGCATATGTCCAACTTGCATAGATTATACATGTCATGGACCTAAAGGTGTCAACTTGTTCAAAATTCACCTAATATAATCTCAATCAATTTTCATAAACTTACATATGAACATGTGTGAATCAACATCATCTAATTTTTTAACAACATGGTTTTATATGGGTACACCTAACTCAGTAGGCAAATTCCCATAATCAAGTTTTATTTAATTATAGTTTCAAGTTTATGGGTACACCTAACCTAATAGGCAAATTCCCATAAACAAGATCCATTTAAATTAAGAAGAAAAAAAAAACATAACTTTAAGCATGATCCAACAACATCATGATTTTTCAACATAATATAGCATGATTTATAACATGGCATAGTATGATAGTATAACATAGCTTGACATGATTCTCAACATAGCACGACATAGCATAAGAGAATTTACAACATAGCATGACATAGCATATATAATTTACATCATACGACAACATAATAACATAATAAGAGATCCACAATATATAGAATTTACAATTACAAATCACATCACTTTCTTGTGATCCATTCATAACTGAGTCAAATTAGTTTGTAATAGTCTTGTGAGAATCATCATACTCACCAACAAAAGAAAAGAATTAGAGAAAGAGAGATCTTTTGATTCGATTTGTGTAGATTTAGTTGTAGATGATTAGGCTTCCTCTTCTTAGTTTGTGACGGCTATGCTGAACTCCATGGCAGCAGCATGACGGTAGCTTCTCTAATTTTACAAGTGATTTAGGTCTAGGGTCTACCCACTTATTTATAGATTTTAGAATTCATTTAGGCCATTAGATTTAACCTAGAAATAACCGCAGCCGTTCAGACAAGATGGGGTTTATCTTGTTGACTCAGCAATGAGTCAGAAGTGACTCAGCAAACACTCAGCATATTAATAAACTTCTATTCATGTCATAAATATATATATATTTTCTACAATGTACATATTAGATACATCCCCCTTTACTTATTATTGTTTTTATATACATATTAGATACATCCCCTCTCTCACACACTTATTAATATTTTTATATTCATATTAGATACATCCCCTCTCTTACACACTTATTAATATTTTTATATTCATATTAGATACATCCCCTCTCTTACACACTTATTAATATTTTTATATTCATATTAGATACATCCCCTCTCTTACACACTTATTAATATTTTTATATTCATATTAGATACATCCCCTCTCTTACACACTTATTAATATTTTAGCAACTTTAGTGTTAATAGAAAATTCGGGGTGTTACATTCTCCCCTCCTTTTAGGATTTCGTCCCCGAAATCTTCAAGTCTGGAAGAATGTATATCCTACCATCCAAACGTCCATCTACTCATCCATCATACACAGGCATCCATTGTCCTTAAAAGACTTCTAATGCTTTATGATCATATGCAAGTGTGTGTACATGTCCTTACCTAATGCGAAATCAGGCGGTCTACTGATTCAGTTGACCTCCTTAATGCAAATTATGTAAGTGTCATGAATCCATTATGTATGCAAAAGATCCTAATTGCTTACATACTACTTCTATATGCGTGCACACCCATTCAACCGAATGCAGCATCCATATGATGGTACAACCATTATACATCCATTATACTAAATACATCCATATATATGCAATATGCAATATGAAGTGACTGAGTCGATCTAGTGCCTAAAGTGTGTGTATATATGCATCCACGAGCAACCACTAGCAAACACTTGCATCCATTTTGTATCCATCATACATAACATGTCTCAAACACATGTTTCAACCATAGGATTATCCTAACTAAAGGTCAAAGATACTAATGAGAGGACATACTAAAGATAAGATAAGATAAGCTAAGCGATAAAGGAGAAATTAAAAGACATACCCTCAAAAAGAAAAGGGTACAACGAACGCATCTTCTCTTCTGTCTCCCAAGTTGCGTTGCTCTCATCATCTCCCCATTGCACTTTAACCAGTCTGACCTCTCGATTCCTCAACTTTTTGATCTCCGACCCAAGAATGCATGTAGGAGCTCGTCTAATTGTTGCATCACGCTCTATTTCCACCTCTTTAAGCAAGCTCGGCTCTACCACCTCCGCGGTCTTGTGCAAACACTTCCTCAAATGTGATACATGGAATATGTCGTGTACTCCCCTAAGTTTCTCAGGCAACTCCACCCTATATGCCATCTTCCTAATCCTGTTTTTTTACAGGAAACAGCCCTACAAACCTTGGTGCTAATTTCCCCACGGACCCAAAGCGAACAACATTCTGTAACGGAGATACTTTGATAAAAACCATGTCCCCAATGTCAAACTCAAGATCTGTCCTCCTCTTATCAGCATACGATTTTTGCCTATCTTGTGCTGCTTTCATCCTCCTTCGAATCAACTCAATCTTCTCCGAGGTTTCCCTAACCATATCGGGCCCAAGTAGGATTTTATCGGTAGATTCCCACCAACATGTAGGCGAACGGCAAGGCCTTCCATAAAGAGCTTCGAAAGGGTGCCATGCCAATACTAGACTGAAAGCTATTATTATATGCGAATTCTACTAACGGAAGGTGCTCTTCCCATGTACCCCCAAAGTCTAGGATACAAAGCCTTAAAAGATCCTCTAGAATGCGATTCACCCTCTCGGTCTGGCTGTCTGTCTGAGGATGATATGCGGTGCTCAAACATAGCTGAGTCCCTACCACCTCTTGTAAACTCTTCCAAAATTCGCTAGTAAAGATGGGGTCACGGTCGCTTACTATACTAGAAGGAATACCGTGCAAACGAACTATCTCCTTAATGTATACAGAAGCCAACCACGGAGCAGTCCTCTTACTTTTCACGGGAATAAAATGGGCGCTTTTAGTAAGTCTATCTACTATAACCCAAATCCCCGTGTTACCCTTCCTTGATCTTGGTAATCCATCCACAAAATCCATTGAGATGCTTTCCCATTTCCATAGTGGAACTTCTAATGGGTGAAGCAACCCACCGGGTTTCTTTTGTTCTGCTTTAACTCGTTGGCACACCAAGCATCTAGCGACGTACTCGGCCACATCCTTTTTCATACCGGCCCAAAAGAAAACCCGCTTCATATCTTTGTACATCTTATCCCCGCCGGGATGAATGGTCATTTTTGAGCGATGAGCATCATCAAGAATGGCCTTCCTTAAGTCTTCGTCTTGTGGTACACAAAGTCTATTATCCCTTCGTAACCAACCCTTATCGTCTAGGGTATACCTACGAAGATGGCTTGACGACTCCCCCCCTTTGAGCTTTTCTACTATCTCAACCAACTGTGGGTCGTCTCGCTGTGCCTCACCAACCCGTCCTAGAAGTGTAGGTCTAACCTCCAAGGACGCTAACAGACCGGGTACTAAGTCAACGGAGGGTCTAAAGTCAAACATAGAGATGAATTCTAAGCTTTGTCGTTCAACAAACAACGGACTCAAGGACAACCTTTTCCTACTTAAGGCGTCTGCCACCACGTTACCCTTGCCCGGGGTATATGCTATTTCAAAATCGTAGGAGGCTAAGAATTCCATCCACCGTTGCTGCCTTAAATTCAAATCCTTCTGAGAAAATAAGTATTTTAATGATTTGTGGTCAGTGAACAGTTCGAATTTCTCACCAAGAAGATAGTGACGCCAAGACTTAAGCGCGAAAACAATTGCGGCTAGCTCTAAGTCATGCGTGGGGTAATTCTTTTCAGGAACCCTCAACTGCCTTCCACCATAGGCTATTACTCTTCCCTCTTGCATGAGGACCGCGCCAAGTCCCGTCCCACAAGCATCAGTATAGATGGTAAACGGTTTATTCCCGTCTGGCAGCACTAAGACTGGGGCTGAAGTTAAGGCTCTCTTTAAACGTTGGAACGCATCATTGCAATCTTTGTCCCACGTAAAAACCAGGTTCTTCTTCGTTAACCGTGTTAATGGAGCTGATATTTTTGTGAAGTCTTTGATAAACTTCCTATAATAGCCAGCCAACCCCAAGAAACTTCTTACTTCGGTTGCATTTTTAGGGACCTTCCAATCTTGGATGGCCACCACCTTTGCGGGATCCACTGCTATCCCTTCTTTGGAAACCACGTGCCCTAAGAACCGTACTTCCTTCCTCCAGAAGTGACACTTAGAAAATTTTGCCTTAAGGTTATGCGCTCGAAGGGTTTCCAACACTTCCCTAAGATGTAGGGAGTGCTCTTCTTTATTCTTAGAAAATACTAAGATGTCTTCCACAAAGACTACCACGAATTTGTTAAGGTATTCCCTAAACACCCTACTCATCAAATCAACAAAATATGCAGGGGCGTTTGTCAAACCAAAGGGCATCACTAGCCATTCATAGAATCCGTCAGGAGTCCTAAAAGCAGTCTTATCTATACTATCCTCAGCCACTCTCAGTTGATGAAAGCCAGTGGCTAAGTCCAACTGCGAAAACACTGAGGCGCCAACTAACTGATCAAAGAGATCGTCAATCCTCGGCAGTGGGTGTCGGTTCTTTTTAGTAAGCTTGTTTAGTTCTCTATAGTCCATACAAAGTCTAAGAGACCCATCCGCCTTTGTGGCAAAAACTACTGGAGCACCCCACTCCGATATACTACGTCATATGAACCCCTTCTCAAGCAACTCCTTTACTTGCTTATTGAGTTCCCTCCTTTCACGAGGAGCCATGTGGCGCACTGGCAAAGATACGGGTTTAGCATTATCCACAAGACAAATTCGAAAGTCTATCTCCCGCTTTGGAGGTAAGCCCTTCACCTCCTCAAACACATCCGGATATTCCCGGACCACTTCTACCGATCGCAGGTTCTCTACAGACGCGTCAAGCGATTCAAGATAACTTAGCATAACGGAATTTATGGGATTACAAAAGATGTCGAGAGCATTACCAAGGCGAGTCACAAGCCTAACTACTCTCCTTTCACAATCAAGAATGGCCCTATTTCTAGACAACCAATCCATTCCTAAAATTAGCCCATAGCCCGTGAAGCCCAATACATAAGCATCACATCTAAATTCAACGCTAAGTATAGAGATTTTCAAATCCAAACATATCATGGTCAAATGAGCCAAACCCCCAATTGGTTTTGAAACGACCAAGGGATCCTCTACTAAACTGGTGTTCAAGTGCAGTGATTCAACTAATGATGCAGAGATAAACGAATGAGATGCGCCAGAATCGAATAAGGTACGGACAGGATGATCAAACAGAAAAACTAAGCTTTCAACAGAAATTGTTCTACCTCTTTCTTGCAGCGGTGGGGCCGCAATAGCCTGAACTTGCCCCTTTGCCTGCCCTGGTGCCATAAGAGCCTGCACCTGTCCTCCCGAGGTAGACCCTGCCCTCTGCCCCTTCTTTGGACAGTCCTTCACTAAATGTCCCGCATCTCCACAATGAAAACAACCAGTCTTCTTTTTCTTTCTACAATCTTTGCTGAGATGGCCAGGCGTCCCACAATTGAAGCATTTCTTCTTCCCTTTGCCATTATTGTTTTTACCACCCTTCTTATTTTGCTGTTGGGGTTTCTTTTGATCCCCTTTCTTTTCAACTGCCTTATCCTCATGCATAAGTGCCATTTCTACTAGCTTTTCAAAGGTGGCTCCCATAGGGATGTGGGTCATAGCCAACCCTTGCAACGGTTCATTCAAGCCTCTAACGAACCTCAAAGCTTTCTTCTCTGGCGTGTTCACCAACTCCAAGCCAAACCTTGCTAACTGATTAAATTTATTGACATATTCCTTTACTGATGAGCTCCCTTGCTTCAGTGCCAGGATTTTTTCCATATTTAAGTTCTCCTCTGCCCTTGAAAGAAACTTTGCCTCAAACCTTCGTCTGAAATCCGCCCATGAATCAACTGGACGTTCCCCGTTAGTTACCTCCCACCAAAACGAGGCCTCTCCCTTCATTAACCAAGCAGCTAAACAGACTTTCCTCCCATCTTCCACTTCAAAGATATCCAACAATTCCTCAGTCTCCTTAAGCCAATCTCTGGCCTCCACAAACGTCTCAGTCCCTTGAAAAGTTTTTCCTCCCATAGCCTTGAATTCCTTGCACGTCTTTGCAAAAGTGTCAACACGAGGAGGAGGAGGAGGAGGAGGAATGGGTGCAACTAGGGGTGGAGGAGTATCCGCTGGGCCTGCAGTGGTGGCCCTAGCCTCCAAGTATCTCCTAAACCACCCTGGAATCGTCACACCTTCTGGGAGATTAAGATCTTCAGCCATGCTGAAACGAAAAAGGAAAGATTCAAAATGGAGAATTCGAAAGATAAAGATAAGGATATGGCTATTTGGGATTATGTTTTTCATAAAAAATCTCTTTAAATAACATGTTTTTTTTTTTTTTGAAAGCACTTCTTCCAAAAATACTTTAGAAAAAAAATATTTTTCTAAAAAAAAAAATTTATCTGTTCTGGTAACCTTATGCTCTGATACCACGTGTAACACCCCACGTCCATTAATGTCACTCACAAAGGGAATGCATTAACTTCCATGGAGGTTTTAAGTGAATATAGAACAGTAAAATTACAACAAGACAGATATAAAATAGTACTTGGAAATTCAAAAACTTTATTTCATTGTAGCAGAAGTCAAAACATGTTTGATTACATCATAACACCATATTCAATGTCAAGTATAATATCTATCTTGATAAAACAAGTACATAATCCCATTACATGAATAGCCATTAAAAAGAAAGATAACAAGCTGGACTTTACTTCAGCAGTCCAAGCTTTCCAGAAGATAAGCGATCCAACTAGACTCCACTAGAACTTGGCCCAACCTGCGGACCTGAAGGGAGAAAAAGGATGGAAAAGAGGGGGTCAGACATAAAGTCTGGTGAATATGATAATTCTACAATACTATTACCAAAATAACTGGACTAAGGCATAAGCTGGAAAACAAGAAAATGTCTATGAAGAGCAGATTAAGGACATAGACAATCGCTAAAGGCAACGTTATAGGCGCTCCTGAATACTAAAGGATAAACACTATACTGCACCACACCAGTCACCCTAAAGATTCATCCCACTTAGCTTCACTTAGAAACTTTCCCAATGACTTTACGTACCCCTAGCTGACTACATAGGTGCCGCCTGCCCCTATCTCCACTAGGTGTACCCTACTTCCCATTATTCGATCGGCTCCCTAACTCGTAGATACCCGTGCTGGCCCCACAGTGGGGTGTATCACTCCCCTAAAGTGGCAACCTGATACAACGGACATGCACGGCTTATACCTACACAATGCAACAACGTCTTACCTACCAGCCCGGGTCCACACACGCATATGAAACCCGTTGGACTTGCGTTGCCACCGCTCCCTGTTTTGGCCTCTTATAGTCAAACCCAGTATGCGTGTCCCGTCCTCGACTTGGGTCGAGCCCACAAAGATACGTTTTGGGATACTGGTTGAAATGGGCCCCCACTATTTACCACAAGCATTCCACCTAAGCTTGTCCCCATTAGTCCATCCCACTTAACCCACTTAGTCATGTTCATTTACATGTGTGTTTGGTTAAGTCTAATCGCATTTCAAATGCCTCTAAAGGCAACCACCAAATTCCTCATGCCACCAAAGGCACCTACTTAACCCCCATGTCCCACCTTACATGATTATCTGGTTAAGTATTTCTTAGTTCATTAAGGCCATAACCTCATAAAGACCTCTCACATTAGACTGGCATTTATGGCAGCTGGATTTTCCGGGCGGGTCCGGGCAGTCTTACACCATAAAAGAGTCTAACCTCGTGTCTTTACAACTGTTATGCTATAGTTTGGGCCTAGGACCTCTCACATTGGGCCGACATTTGTGACTACTGGATTTGCCGGGCGGGTCCGGGCAGGTTTACATCACAAACGGGTCCAACCTCGTGTCCTAAGCATTGATTATTAATAATAATCCACTTTCCCCCAATTTTAATAATTCCCTACTTGAATTATTAATTACTTCCAATTTTTAACAATGTCCATAATTGACTCAATTATGGACATCCATTCATGGTATGCGAAATCTTACAAAATTGCACCCAATTTATTAATTCCTAATATTACCCCTACCCCACGTTTGAACGTTTATTCGCAAAATATATGTTAGACTCGAATAGCCTAACTCATAGCATAAAAAAGATTATCATAATAACAACATGTATATGTGGCCAAATGAATCATAATAAGGGGTGAAACTTGCATATGTCCAACTTGCATAGATTATACATGTCATGGACCTAAAGGTGTCAATTTGTTCAAAATTCACCTAATATAATCTCAATCAATTTTCATAAACTTACATATGAACATGTGTGAATCAACATCATCTAATTTTTTAACAACATGGTTTTATATGGGTACACCTAACTCAGTAGGCAAATTCCCATAATCAAGTTTTATTTAATTATAGTTTCAAGTTTATGGGTACACCTAACCTAATAGGCAAATTCCCATAAACAAGATCCATTTAAATTAAGAAGAAAAAAAAACATAACTTTAAGCATGATCCAACAACATCATGATTTTTCAACATAATATAGCATGATTTATAACATGGCATAGTATGATAGTATAACATAGCTTGACATGATTCTCAACATAGCATGACATAGCATAAGAGAATTTACAACATAGCATGACATAGCATATATAATTTACATCATACGACAACATAATAACATAATAAGAGATCCACAATATATAGAATTTACAATTACAAATCACATCACTTTCTTGTGATCCATTCATAACTGAGTCAAATTAGTTTGTAATAGTCTTGTGAGAATCATCATACTCACCAACAAAAGAAAAGAATTAGAGAAAGAGAGATCTTTTGATTCGATTTGTGTAGATTTAGTTGTAGATGATTAGGCTTCCTCTTCTTAGTTTGTGACGGCTATGCTGAACTCCATGGCAGCAGCATGACGGTAGCTTCTCTAATTTTACAAGTGATTTAGGTCTAGGGTCTACCCACTTATTTATAGATTTTAGAATTCATTTAGGCCATTAGATTTAACCTAGAAATAACCGCAGCCGTTCAGACAAGATGGGGTTTATCTTGTTGACTCAGCAATGAGTCAGAAGTGACTCAGCAAACACTCAGCATATTAATAAACTTCTATTCATGTCATAAATATATATATATTTTCTACAATGTACATATTAGATACATCCCCCTTTACTTATTATTGTTTTTATATACATATTAGATACATCCCCTCTCTCACACACTTATTAATATTTTTATATTCATATTAGATACATCCCCTCTCTTACACACTTATTAATATTTTTATATTCATATTAGATACATCCCCTCTCTTACACACTTATTAATATTTTTATATTCATATTAGATACATCCCCTCTCTTACACACTTATTAATATTTTTATATTCATATTAGATACATCCCCTCTCTTACACACTTATTAATATTTTAGCAACTTTAGTGTTAATAGAAAATTCGGGGTGTTACATAAGACGTTGTTGTATCATGTAGATATAAGCCGTGCATCTTTAGTGGTATCGGGTTGCCACTTTGTGGAGTGATACACCCCACTGTGGGACCAGCACGGGTATATACGAGTTAGGGAGTCGATCGCATGGGGGTAGTGGGTACAGCTAGTGGAGATAGGGGCAGACGGCACTTATGAAGGCAACTAGGAGTACACGAAACTACCATTATCATTATTATGTTATGTAGGCGGGATCAACTTTTAGGGTGACTAGTAATGGTGCAGTATAGTAATTATCCTATAGTGATTAGGAACGAGATTAACGCCAGAATATTCCTCTTGTTTGCTTTGTCATGCCCACTTGTTTCACGGTCATATCTTGTTTTACCAGTTTATGCCTTATCCTAGTTACTATAATAATTATATTGTTAAAGTTATTATACTCGCCAGGCTTTATGTCTGACCCCCCTTGTTTTCGCCTCTTTTCTTCCTTTTCCCCTCAAGTTCTCAGGGTGGGACTAGTACTAGTGGAGCTTGATCTTGGATCTCTTTCTCTCTCTTTTGGAAGTGCTTGGATTGCTGAAAGTAAAGTTCAACTCATCTCTTTTATGGCTACTTGTGTTGGGGTTATGCTTTTTACTTTTTGTACTCAGAAAACAATTTGTCAAGATGGATATTAAGTGTACTTGGTTTTACGGTTGGTTTATGGAGTTGTTTTAATCAAACTATTTCTCCGCTACAATAAATGTCGTTTTTAAAATTTTCAAGTACCAATATATGTATCTGTCATGTTATATTCTGTTCTAATTCACCAATAATACTCCATGAAAGTTAATGCATTCCCTTTGAGAGTGACATTAATGGACATGGGGTGTTACACGTGGTATCAGAGCTGAATGTTAACAGAACAGATAAGAGATTTTAAAAAATTGTTTTTCGAAAGTGTTTTATAAAGAAATACTTTCAAAAGTATGTTTTAAGGAGAGTATTTTCAAGAGAAAAGTTTGTTTTAAAAAAAACATAACCCCCAAGAGCCATATATCTCTCCTTCGATTCTCCGTTTTAAAATCTCTTCCTTTACTTTTTTAGCATTTCTGGGGAACCTGAGATACCCGAGGGCATACCGACACCAGGCTGGTTTAGAAGGTATCTGGAGGCTAGGGCCAATGCCGCAGGCCCAGCAAATGTTCCTCCTCCCCCAGCTGCAGTAGCTCCTCCTCCTCCCCCTCCTCACGTTGATACTTTTTCGAAGATATGCAAAGACTTTCGAGCAATGGGCGGAAAACCTTTTCACGGATCAGAGATGTTTGTTGAAGCTCAAAATTGGCTTAAGGAGGTGGAAGATCTATTTGGTATTTTCGAGGTGGAAGATGGAAGGTCCAATTGGCTGCTTGGTTAATGAAGGATGAAGCCTCGTTGTTGTGGGAGGCCACGAATGGAGAGCGTCCAGTGGAGACATGGATGGATTTCAGACATAGGTTCGAGATGAAATTTCTCTCATGAGCAGAAGAGAATTTATATATGGAAAGGTTCTTAGCATTGAAGCAAGGAAATTTGTCAGTAAAGGAGTACGTCAACAAGTTCAATCAGTTGGCGAGATTTGGCTTGGAATTTGTAAACACACCTGAGAAGAAGGCCCTAAGGTTCGTTAAAGGTTTGAATGAGCCGCTACATGGGTTTGCTATGACCCACATTCCGATGGGGGCTACCTTTGATAAACTGGTTGACATGGCGCTTATGCATGAAGAGGAGAAAGGTCCTAATGCTGATAAGGCACCGAAGAAGCAAGGGGACCAAAAGAAACCACAACATCAAAACAAGAAAGGCGGGAAGAACAACAATAGCAAAGGAAAGAAAAAGTGCTTTAATTGTGGAACACCAGGCCATCTGAGCAAGGACTGTAGGAAGAAGAAGAAGACTGGTTGTTTCCACTGCGGAGTGGCATGACATCTAGTTAAAGACTGCCCAAGGAAACAGGGGCAAGGGAAAAGAACGGGGTCCACTTCTGGAGGGCAGATTCAGGCTCTCATGGCGCCAGGGCAGGCAAGAGGGCAGATTCAGGCTCTCATGGCACCAGGACAGGAAAGAGGTAGAAACATTTCTGTTGAAAGTTTGGTTTTTCTGTTTGATCATCCTATTCGTACTTTATTTGATTCTGGCGCATCACACTCGTTTGTGTCTGCTTCGTTAGTTGAAACACTGCACCTTGATACTAGTCTAGTTATGGATCCCATAGTAGTCTCAAATCCTATTGGTTGTTCGGCTCATCTTTCAATGATTTGTCGGGATTTTAGAGTGTCTATTTTGAGCGTTGAGTTTGAATGCAACGCCTTCGTTCTTGGCTTCACGGGCTATGGATTGATTCTAGGCATGGATTGGTTATCCAGTAATGGTGCCATCCTCGATTGTGAAAAGAGGGTGGTTAGACTTATAACTCGCCTTGGCAACAATCTCGAAATCTCTTGTAACCCCATACATTTTGTTATGCTTAGTTACCTAGAATCTCTAGATGCGTCTGTTGAAAATTTGCAGTTTGTTAGAGTATTCCGTGAATACTCAGATGTCTTTGAAGAGGTGAAGGGCTTACCTCCTAAGCGGGAGATAGACTTTCGTATATACCTTGTTGATAATGCAAAACCCCTAGCTCTACCCGTTAGACACATGGCTCCTAGGGAGAGAAAAGAGCTCAGTAAGGAAGTCAAAGAGCTGCTCGAAAAGGGGTTTATAAGGTGGAGTATTTCTGAATGGGGTGCTCCAGTAGTATTCACAACCAAAGCGGATGGTTCACTTCGCCTATGCATTGATTATAGGGAGCTAAACAAGCTGACCTAGAAGAATAGGCACCCACTTCCTATAATAGATGACTTGTTTGATCAGCTTGTAGGTGCTCTATTTTTTCCCAACTAGATTTGGCTACCGGGTTCCATCAGCTGAGAGTGAATGAGGACAGCATTGATAAGACCGCGTTCAGAACCCCGGATGGTTTCTTCGAATGGCTTGTCATGCCTTTCGGTTTGACAAACGCACCCGCTTACTTCATTGACTTGATGAGTAGGGTGTTTAGATAATTCCTTAATAAGTTTGTGGTGATCTTCGTAGACGACATTTTGATCTTCTCGAAGAATGAAAAAGAGCATGCTTTGCATTTAAGGGAAGTCATGGATACTCTTCGCACACATCAGCTGAAGGACAAATTCTCTAAATGCCATTTCTGGAGAGAAGAAGTGAGGTTTCTTGGACATGTGGTGTCCAAAGAGGGGTTAGCCGTGGACCCCGAAAAAGTAGTTGTGGTGCAAGATTGGAAGGTCCCACGGAATGCAACCGAAGTCCGAAGCTTTCTCGGGCTAGCGGGCTTTTACCGAAAATTCATTAAAGACTTTGCTAAAATCTCTGCCCCACTCACAAGATTAACGAAGAAGAACCTAACTTTTGTTTGGGATTTGGATTGCGATATTGCTTTCCAACATTTGAAAAAGGCTCTAACAACAGCCCTAGTACTGACGTTGCCGGATGGGAGTAGGATGTTTACCGTATACACGGATGCATGTGGTACGGGACTTGGTGCTGTCTTGATGCAAGAAGGGAAGGTAGTAGCTTTTGGAGGCGGACAGTTGAAAGTACATGAGAAAAACTACCCAACCCATGATCTAGAGTTTGCTGCCATCGTCTTTGCGCTTAAATCTTGGCACCATTATCTCCTAGGTGAGAAATTTGAATTATATACTGACCATAAATCGTTGAAGTACCTTTTCTCGCAGAAATATCTTAACTTAAGATAGCAAAGGTGGATGGAATTTCTGGCCTCTTATGATTTTGAGATTTCCTATACCCCAGGCAAGGGCAATGTGGTAGCAGATGTCTTAAGTAGGAAGAAGCTAACCTTGAGTCCTCTCTTTGTAGAAAGGCAAAGCTAAAAGTATATAGCAAACTTTAATTTTAGACCCTCCTCTGAAATTGTGCCTGGCCTGTTAGCATCACTAGAGGTGCGGCCTACTCTTTTGGACTCAATAGGAACCACGCAATGAGAAGACCCTCAACTAGTTGATGTGATGGAAAAGCTAGTTAGGGGTGAGACTTCAAGTCACCTCAATAGATACTCCATCGATGATAGGGTTGGTTGAGACAGGACGGAAGGTTTTGCGTCCCACAAGTAAGGGATTTAGTGAAGACGGTTCTCGAGGAGGTGCACCATTCTAAACTGACCATACACCCAGGCGGAGACAAGATGTATAAAGATATAAAAAGGGTTTTCTTTTGGAATGGCATGAAGAGTGGTGTAGCTGAGTTCGTATCTAAGCATTTGATATGCCAGCAAGTCAAAGCGGAGCAGAAGAAGCCCGATGGTCTGCTTCATCCTCTCGAGGTGCCACAGTGGAAGTGGAATAACATTTCGATGGACTTTGTTGATGGGTTGCCTAGGTCAAGAAGGGGCAATACCAGTATTTGGGTAATAGTGGGCAGGCTCACTAAAAGCGCTCACTTTATACCTGTTAAAAGTAGAAGGACTGCCTCGTCCCTAGCATCCATTTATCTCAAAGAAATAGTTCAACTCCATGGGATACCCTCCACCATTGTGAGCGATCGAGATCCCATCTTTACGAGCGAGTTTTGAAAAAGTTAGCAAGAAGCAGTAGGCACCCAATTATGCTTAAGCATGGCCTATCACCCCCAAACCGATGGTCAGACGGAAAGGGTGAATAGGGAATGTGAAGACCTCTTGAGATTGTGCTTTCTTGACTTTGGAGGGACATGGGAGGATCATCTTCCTTTAGTGGAATTCGCCTACAACAATAGCTACCAAGCCACCATAGGAATGGCGCCCTTCGATGCTTTATATGGAAGACTATGTCGATCACCAACTTGTTGGTGGGAGTCTACAGACAAGCTCGTACTTGGGCCGAACATGATTAGAGAGACCTCAGAAAAGGTGGACTTGATAAGAAGACAGATGAAGGCTGCACAAGATAGACAGAAGTCCTATGCAGACAAAAGAAGGACCGACCTTGAGTTTAAGGTTGGAGATAGGGTGTTCCTTAAAGTATCTCCTTTGAAGATTGTCATTCGCTTTGGGTCCGTAGGAAAGCTAGCACCAAGATTTGTAGGTCCATTTCCTATCATTGAAAGGATTGGGACGATGGCTTACAGAGTAGAGCTACCCGAGAGACTGGCTGGAGTTCATAATGTTTCTCATGTTTCTCAACTACGAAAGTGCTTACATGAATCTGCGGAAGTGGTGGAGCCGAATATACTAGAGGAAGTAGAAGTGGAACGAGAAGTGACTGTGAGAAGAGTTCCAACTCGTATCTTGGGTACGGAAGTCAAAAAGCTATGCAACCGTGAAATCAAGCTTGTTAAAGTTCAATGGAGTGATGCTGAGGAACACGCGACTTGGGAAACTGAGAGGAAAATACACACAACCTACCCTTTTCTCTTTGTGGGTACCTCCTTGATCTCTTTTTCCATAAGTTTATACATGTTTATCTTTCAAGTATACCTCCTCAGTCCTATTCTTTATCCTAAGGTAGAAACCGATGGATGTAAACATGTGTTTGAAACATGTTATGATTGATGGTTGCGAGTGGTTTCAAGTGGTTGCTAGTGGTTGCTCGTGGATGCATGTACACACACTTTGGGCACTAGATCCGCTCAATCACTTTCATATTGCATATAAATGAATGTGCATATTTAAATTAATGGACGTATAATGGTTGTGTTATCATATGGATGCTACATTTAGATGAATGCCTGTGCACACATGTAGAAATAATATGTGTCATTAGGATTCTCTCGCATACATAATGGATGCATGGCACTATCATGATTTGCATTAAGGAGGTCAACTGAATCAGTAGACCGCCTGATTTTGCATTAGATAAGGAACATATACACACACTTTTTGCATATGTTCATACGGCATTAGAAATCATGTAAGGACAATGGATGCCTGTGTTTGATGGTTGAGTAGATGAATGATTGGATGTTAGGATATACATTCTCCTCAACTTGGAGATTTCGGGGGCGAAATACTTTAAGGAGGGGAGAATGTAACATCCTATGATTTTAAATATTAATATTAATGAATTTAAAGAATACTTAATTTCAAATGTGAGAATTAAGGGAAATGGGTTACGCCATTGCGTTCGTCTCGGAATTCTGCTTGAGATAGAGTTCGAGTTTGCGTAAAACGGACACCGTATGAAGGAGATATGGACGAACGAAGTTAGGCAGAAAACCGGAAGTCGACCAGAATGCACTGGCGCACTTCACAAGTGCGCCAATACAAAAATGCACTGGCGCACCTGCCAAGTGCGCCAATGTCAGGCTAAACACTTGCACAGATTTCTGGAGTGTTCTGATCTGAACAGTGAGTCATTGCTGAGTCATTAGCGCTGAGTTGTTATCCTATCTTGACTGGATGGTCTTGATTGCTTCTAGGGTTAATCTGATGGCTCTAAATTAATTAAAAATCTATATAAGCAACCTAACTGTCAACCTAAAATCACACTAATTCATACCAAGAGCCGCCATGCCGTCAATGGAGAACCTAGAGTAGCCGACTTTCTCTTTCAATTCAGAAACAAGATAAAAGCAAGAATCAAAATCAAATCAAATCAAATCTAAATAAAAATTAGTCTACATCAAAGGCGAGCAATTCAATTTCAGAATACAGATACCAGAAAGACAAGACTATTCTTTTTTTTGTGAGTATAATATCTTTCACAAAATAATTAATTAATTTAATTGTGATAAGTTATAATTGGGATTATGAGAATACGATTTTGGATCATGTGATGTTATCATTGATGGCTTTGTTATTGTGGATCTATTTCATATGTTAAATTGTACGTGATTAACTAGATTCATCTTATGCAAGTTTGGATGTTAAAACATATGTATATGAATCATATACAAGTTTGGGATGTTAAATCATATGCTAATTTATGAATTTTATGCAAGTTCGGGATGTAAAACATATGTGAATCTTATGCAAGTCTGTTGGTGGATTATACACAAGTTCATATGTGAAATCATGTAGATACATATGCTAGTTTATATGTAAACATGTGACATTAATTTACATGTTTAGATCCATATGCAAGTTCACATCTTTATGTATAGATCCGTAAGCAAGTTCACATCTTTATGTTTAGATCTATATTTTGATCCATGACAATACATAGTTATGCAAATTTATGCCCATTACCTATGCCAGTTTTGTATGTGAATCATATGCTAGTTTAAATGAAATTCATAGGAAAACCATATCCATATATGCAAGTTATTGGCTATGAAAATTTATGTCATGATTCTTAGATCTATTTTATGTTGTGATGTTGCTTTTCTTTTATAAGTTAGACTATTTGCGAGTCTAACACATGTCATATTAAAACGTACGAATAGCGTGGGGACAATGGGAAAATATTGAATATACATAGTTGTGAATCGGCATAAAATGGCCTTAAAAGGCATATAATTAAGTGAATATTAGGCTCACATCCCTATTTTGAAACTTAATTAGGCTCACATCCGGTCATAAACTTTTTATAAATTAGGTCCCTATTTTTCAAAACTTTATATAATAATAATTAAAAAAATAAAAAAATTCGTAAATTAATAATAAAATAAATTATGCATTATACAAAAAATTCAGTTCAAAAAACAACAAAAATCACGGCAAAAAGACGAAAACAGCAAAAAAACAGAAAAAACTGCAGTTAAATGCATAATATTATGCACATACTTGATTTTATTGCGTGCATATGTGCATGTATTCCAGTTCTTACAACCGCATTGATTAATTTGCATATTTCTGTGCATGTATGCACATTTATTGCATAAAAGGATGTTATAATTCATAACAGTAAAATTCAGTTCATTTTTATTTGCATCCAACTGTGCAAATAACTCGGGAAACATGCACACATGTGTGCAACATATTTATAGGCTAACACGTTAGCTGAATCCCATATATGCAATAGTTGCATACATGTATGCAACTATAGGCAATAGTTGCATACATGTATGCAACTATAGGCAATAGTTGCATACATGTATGCAATTTTTTTTTTATTTGCGTGGACTTCTGGGATTTTTTTTATGATTTTAGAATTTTTTTTTATGCACTGGCGCATTTTTTTTTTTTTGCTGGAAATGGAGGAGGCGAAGGGAAGCAGCAGGAGGCGGAAGTTTCATTTTTTAGGAGGCGGCTGGTAAAAGTAGGGACCGAATTTGGATTTAAAACATGGGAGGGACATGGAGTTTATTTCAAAACTTAATAGGGACCTCTTAAAAACGCACCCTATAATTAATTTGAGGCATTAATAGGTATAAATTATATACTTGAAATTATGGAAATAATTTAGGTGACAATTATGGACATAAATAAATTTGGAATTTATTTACAAATTTGAATAGGGATATTAATCCAATTTGGGGATAAATAGCTATGTGTAATAATTAACCTCCTAAGACACGAGGTTAGACTCGTTCGTGGTATAAGACTGCCCGGACCCGCCCTGCAAATCCAGCAACCACAAACGGTAGTCTAATGTGAAAGGTCAAAGGCACGAATTAAATGCGTAACAATTGCAAAGACACAATATTAGGCTCATTTGCAGTTAAGACTGCCCGGACCCGCCTGGCAAATCCAACAACCGCAAACGGTAGTCTAATGTGGGAGGTCTTTACAAGGTTACGGTTCTAATGAATTAAGTAACACTTAACCAGATAAACATGTGGTTGGACATGGGGGTTAAGTGGGTGGCCTTGGGTGGCTTGTAAAATACGATTAGAAACACTTAATCCAAGTTAAAACATGTAAGAAGACATGAATAAGAATGGGGTTAAGTGGGAAACCTTAGTGGGGACCAAGCATAGGTGGAAAGCTTGTGTCAGGCATGGGGGCCCTTTTCAAACCAGTAATCCATTAAGTATCTTTGTGAGCTCAACCCAAGTTGAGGACGGGACACGCTTACTGGGTTTGATTATAAGAGGTCAAAACGGGTTAGCGGTGGCAACGCAAGTCCAACGGGGTCATGTGCGTGCGTGGGCCCGGGCTGGTAGGTAAGACGTTGCATCGTGTAGATATAAGCCGTGCATCTTTAGTGGTATTGGGTTGCCACTTTGGGGAGTGATACACCCCACTGTGGGACTAGCACGGGTATCTACGAGTTAGGGAGTCGATCGCATGGGGGTAGTGGGTAGTGGAGATGGGGGCAGACGACACCTATGAAGGCAGCTAAGAGTACACGAAACTACCATTATCATTATTATGTTCTATAGGCGGGATCAACTTTTAGGGTGACTAGTAATGGTGCAATATAGTAATTATCCTATAGTGATTAGGAACGAGATTAACGCCAGAATATCCCTCTTGTTTGCTTTGTCATGCCCACTTGTTTCACGGTCATATCTTATTTTACCAGTTTATGCCTTATCCTAGTTACTTTAAAAATTATATTGTTAAAGTTATTATACTCACCAGGATTTATGTCTGACCCCCTTTGTTTTCGCCTCTTTTCTTCCTTTTCCCCTCAAGTTCTCAGGGTGGGACTAGTACTAGTGGAGCTTGATCTTGGATCTCTTTCTCTCTCTTTTGGAAGTGCTTGGACTGCTGAAAGTAAAGTTCAGCTCATCTCTTTTATGGCTACTTGTGTTGGGGTTATGCTTTTTACTTTTTGTACTCAGAAAACAATTTGTCAAGATGGATATTAAGTGTACTTGGTTTTACGGTTGGTTTATGGAGTTGTTGTAATCAAACTATTTCTCCGCTGCAATAAATGTCGTTTTGAAAATTTTCAAGTACCAATATATGTATCTGTCGTGTTATATTCTGTTCTAATTCACCAATAATACTCCATGAAAGTTAATGCATTCCCTTTGAGAGTGACATTAAAGGACGTGGGGTGTTCCAAGGGCATCACTCTGGTATGGAATATGATTCGATCGAAGGTGGCAGTCTGTACGCTTACGTAGCACAGAATTGACAAATGTATGTGTAATGTAACATTGTTATATAGAGATCCGTACGTAACTCTGACGTAGGATGAGGAACAGTGTATATTTCAGTGGTATTACGGTGGAGACCGTGCAAGTGGAGTACCATGATGTGTACCTTAATATTGGGGGTAGCTAAATATATACTATATTAGGTTAATCCACTGGAAGTAAATGGGTACGACATGTGTGTAAGCCTTGAGTGATGTTTACCCAAGTAAGCTAATAAATAAGAAAATGTGATTGAACAATATATGTAAGATTATCCAAAGTGTATAGTTTAAATCCAGTCACCAGAACTTGTGTTCTGACCCCCTCCTCTTAACATACTCGCAGGTCAGATTTGTGGCAGAGACATAATAGCTTTGGATACCGATCAGACAGTATTATTAATACGGTAACACTGTACTTTGAGTATATTGTATTTTATCCATTCCTTTGTAAGATATTTTCTGAGCTCTGACATATTTTATGTCTCTGTCTTTTCTGCAGGATACCAGAGCAAACCAACCCGAGTTTCGATAGATTAGAATTTTGATAAAAATTCGGTCTGTCGGAATTCGGGTTGTTACGACCGCCAGTTTTACTCCATGCGATAGTTAAATCTTTAATTAGATTTGAAATGAGAAATCGTAATTAAATTTACCAATAACTCCATGGGTGTTAGATATGGGGTACTACCAATTTTTCTCTATGGGATAAATAGGTTGGGATAGGGATAATAAAATAATAAAGCATTACTTTGGTAAGACTCGATAATCCCGACTAGTTAGTAAACCTTAATTGGTTCAAGTTGTGGAAAGATAAAATAAAATCTTTTGAAATTGATATTCAAAGGAAGATTAAAGAATAAGTTTAAATGAACTTATCTTTGAAAAAATTAATGGGAACATTTCCCTAAAGATGTGAATAAAAAATCATTCTGAATTGGAATGAGGCATATAATGTGTTTTTATAACACTTGATTATCGATCATAAAATACGCGAGTTATTCGAAAAGACCGGGTTTATCCCAATCTAAATAACTGATACGGCAACTAAAAGTCGACGATGAAGACAGTGGTTGAAGACCGGAGATCTTCACATCGTTTGGATGATTTCTGATGTCATGATTGGGTCGTACACCCAAGACGAGGTAATAAGTGGTGATCGTCCAGACGTATTTGGAGATCGACCAGATATGTGAGGGCCTCTCTCCTGTATTGTACATATGGGACGAGGAATAAGGTGCCTCTGATTTCATTCAGACCCAGAATGGACTTGCAAATGGATGATATGTCTTACATTGTATTCCTTTATACTGTATTTATTGATCTCTGCTAAATATATATCTGTTTGGTAGTGGAGAATTTATTCTCTTGCTTAACACCCTTCTCTGAGACGTACGATCTTAGAGGTTATATATTTGTGGAAATCAGTGGTATGGTATGGATTGACAGTGTGGCATGCTAAGATGCAAATGATCAAGGCTTTTGTTGAAAAGAAGAGTCTTATAGAAGATGATCAAAGCACAACTTTAAGTAGCATAGCTTTGTGTATAGCGTTAATTCGCGTGCCTCACACCCCGGTATGAGTCTTAAACAGGATCAGGGACAAGGGGAGTACATAAGTTTCTTTCTAGTTAGAAGTTATGTCATGGTACGGAGCCCAGACATTTTTACTTATATGGATGATGGATGCGAGACACCTCAGATATGATTGGTCGACGTACTGACCATTTTGGAGGTCCGGTAGGACCGGGAAACGTATTGTTCAGGAATAACCAATCCACTAAAGTATGTGTGGACCTGCTCTGCAGGAACTAAGGGTTGCCCAGAGTGTGCAATCCTGAGGCGTTTGCTAGAGTATCTCGAATTGGAAAGAGTCATCCCTTGCCTTGACTCATGATGGAAATCCAATTTCCAATACGACATTTTTCGGTTTTAGTTGTAAACCCATATGGCGACATAGTAGGATGGGGTACTATGTCATTTATGATTGATACATTTATATTTGAAGTTGATTTCTTCACTTATAGTAATAGAAAAAGATAAATTTCACGTACCAAGTATGTTTGGCCATTATAAGGTAAAACTCAATCCTCTGGTTTGTGTTTACATTGTGTGATGGGACATGAGTCTTATAATGGCTTCATTTTTTCTTTTAGCATTACGCTGTTGGTTTTATGGTATTCTTTGGAGAAAACTCGTTTCGTGTTATATGGCGTGGTCCTTTGATTTACCTAACTTTAAAATAAAGTTAATAACTGTTTTAGTTCTCACACCAGTCCCATGACTGACTTCGAGTTTATTGTTTCCACCTAAACTCCGGGTGCCCACATTTTCCATACGGGTAACTAGTAGTTTTGGTTTGCAGATATTTCTTTTTACAGGATCCTGGATTACGGCTGGAGCTATATTTGGAAAGCTTTGTATCCGTGTATTTCTTTCAGTTGTGGTAGTTGATGTTTTCCACTGCACATTATATTCATGTATTATATTGTCCGCTGTTTTGTAATTAAATCTATTATATTATTTTCCGCTGTATATTATTTATCTGAGCTCTGATATCTTGTACTCTGATGTAAATTGTTGATATAGCAATGAAATGTTCTCTTGTTTGTGTTCTGATGCGCTGTGTTCCCAAAAAAATCCGGGCTCCTCCGTCTCTTTGGGGATCGAGGAAGTCTGGGTCATCTCAGTTGGTATTAGAGCTTTGGTTTGCAAAGCTAGAGAAAAAGACACATTAGAACCGAACAAAAGAATTCATCAGAGATAGGATTAGTAATATCCTATAAGAATGAGTCGTCAGAGATAGGGTTAGTAATACCCTATAACGAGTTTAAAGAGTGCTATTTCCAAAAAAATGAATTTATTTTTGAAAATTATATCTTATTATATGCATTTTAGTATTTTATTTTATATTGATTTTAGAATATCGGGTATAAGTAGATTTTGCATATACGTTTGGTCCATGTGTATATGAAGTCTCAAATATACTAGGTAGATATAAAATCACACTCAAATCGCCTGGAGATGATTCTGATGATCGTAGCTACATCGTCAATATTTATGTTTGAGTTTCGAAAGTGGGATATCTATATATTTCCAATTGACTGGTGTGAGAACCAAAACTTAGTTAGAGTTTATTGTTTGTGATTTGGTCTTGAAATTGGATTTTTAAGTATATAAAAATTATATGTTTGAAAAGCTAATTAACTAATTGATTGTTGGTTGTGATGTGCGATTATTAGTTTGATTAATAAAAATATTGGAACAATAAAACCAATATGAAAATAAAAGGTAAAATTTAGCCTAATCGAGTCAAATATTGAACTAAATTGAAAATTAATTAGAATTGCATACATAGACATGTATTTATATATATGTTGAGCAGGTTAATGACTTCGTGTTGGGTAAAGAAATAAGTTGTGTGCCCGACAAATAGGTGCACCTTAAAGAGTTGTTTGCGCAATTTTATTTATTATAAATTACTGTGAGTGAATTTGGATGCACTGTGATGGTTGCTCTGTGTGAAATACAACGTACGTCATAGGATAGCAACAAATAAATTATGAACAACACCGTATGGCATACTACATGAAGACATCATACATATCATATTCTATATAAGCATTTGGTGCTTATATGATGAGGTTTGGATTACCATATGAGCAAGATGCTTGTATGGCGATGACTGAATTACAGGTTGAACCGAAGACTGATTATAGATAGCATAGCATATCATATTCCATATAAGCATTTGGTGCTTACATGACGAGATTCGGATTACCATACGGGCGAGACGCTTGTATGACGATGACTGAATTACAGGTTCAGCAGAAGACTGATTATGGACTTAATAACGTATAACGGCGAAGGGCAGGATTTAATAAAAACCCTACACAAGTGTGGAGATGACAAAAATTCATGTCTCTCTTGTTTATAGTTACGGCACATGGATTATTTTATTATTTCCAACACTGCGGCAAGGTCTAAGATTTCAACTTTTTACACGTCTCCCTTAGGCATGGATAAGTCACAAATATTGTGTATGCTTTTTATTGATTTATTGGGTGCCTAATACGGCCCAATAAAATTTTCAAACTGTCCTCATACAAAAAGGTTATGGCGAAATTTTTCAAAAATTAAAGGCGTTAGCCAAATTTTGAGAAAATTTGAAAGCTCTCAGAAACTGAAAAGTTGAAAAACTTGAGTCTAGCGAAGGTGGGGTTGATTAAGTAAACAACCTTCGATTCTATCTTCCTTTTCGAGGACAGAAAGATTTTAAGTGGGGGAGATTGTAACAACCCAGATTTTGGAACCAATTTGAAGTTTTATTTTTAATTGATTTAATGGATTTTAAGAATTTAAAATGATTTATTTTGAGAATTAACGATTTCAGATTTATTTAAATCGAAGTTAGAACGTAAAAATTTAATATTTAATTAAAACGAACTCGAAATGGTGCGGTAGTTTGAAATTTGATTTTTAATTTCAAATGAATGTACAGAATTCAAAATAAATCAGACTTCAGTAAAACAAGAAACATTGTAATATTTTGAACCGTAATCTTTTAATGAATGTAAGAAACTGAGATTTCACTTTATGAATTGTATGTTATGTCCTATTTAAAATTTAGAATAGACGCTATGGAATATATATATATATATATAATATTGCCCTTAAAAATAGCCATTTTGCAAGCGATCTCCGTTTTCGGCGAAACCACTTTCGTTGGATCCGGAATGTCAAATTATTGTCAGATTTAAAATTTAAAGTCATTTGGAATTAATATGTAAGCATAGTGAATTTAAACGCGTTTTCAATTTCAGTTTGAATTTAATAAACTAGTTAAAAGGCCATTTTTCAAACGGTCTCCAAATTTGACGAAATTAATTTAGTTAGGACCGTGTCGTTAAAACATAGCTACATTTCAATTTTCATTATTTTTGGAGTCAGTATGTGGCCCCAGTAAATTAAAATGTACATTGAAATTCAATTTTGATTGTTATATTAATTTTTATTTTAATTTCGATAAAAACTGATTAAATAGTCGAATTGGCTTACGAAACATATCCCACTATGTTCGGAATGGGGGTAATTAGTTAGGGGCGATAGTCGTTGGGGTTCTTTTGGAGTTCGGATGCAAAATCATCAGAACTTAGAATTAAATAATAATATAAATTAGTATAAATACTCTAAAATAAAACTCTAACCCTATATTTACTCTCTACAGCTTCCACCCTAATCTGAGTGGCCGAAATCGCTGCGATTTCATTCCATAATTTTTCCCAAATCACTTCAAATTACAATCTAGTTTCAACATGAAGATTAAAGAGAATTTTGATAGCTTTAAATCCGTAAAGGTGTAATCGTGTTATATTGTAACGACCCGGAATTTTAGGGCCAAATTAAAATTTTTATTTTAATGAATTTAAAGTATTTTTAATGATTTATTTATTTTAATCGAAGTTAGAATGAATAAATTAATTTTAATTATAAAAAGGGCTAGAAATAGCGCGGTAGTTTGAAAAGTCAAACTTGAACTTTGACTTACCATACAGGTTGCAAAATTTAACGGATTTTAGTGAAACCAAAAATATTACAATCTATTTAAAAATATCTTTCCAACGAATCCGAAAAATCGAAATTTCATAGCGGAAATCAAAAGTTATGGCCAATTCGATTTTTAGAAAGGTCGTTGGGTAATTTGCATAGGACACAAATGCTACTTTTCACATATGTAGGAATTTGAACTCGAAACCACTTCCATTGGTTTCAGAATGACGTTTCTGCATTGAAAAACAGTAAACACTTATATGTTTCGAGTTTTAGAAAATATTTGTTTCAAAATGTATTTTTAATATTAAATATATTCGCCTTGAAAATAGCCATTTTTCAAAAAGTCTCAGAATTCAATGAAATAAATTTTGTTGGATTCGTATCATCAAAACAAAGCTAAAAATGATTTTTCGGTAATTTTTGGAATTAATATATAATTATAATTGATTTTTCAATGTAAACGGACAATTTTTGACTTTAAAAATTCGTTAAAAATTCATACGGGCTCAGAATTGAACGAAATTAATTTTCATAGGTCCACAGCATCAAAACATAGCTAAATATATTTTTTGAGAATTTTTGAAGTTAATTTGTGACCTCGGTGAATTTTCATGTACGGTATACATTAAAATATTAATAAAATAATATAATTATTCCAGAACTCATAATAAATTTCGGAATTGGGTCCTGTAACATGTTCCATTGCGTTCAGAAGGCCTCAAAACCTTAAGAACGACAGTAAGCAGGCTTAAATCGGGGTTCGGACCAAAACGGGCCTTAACGGGCTAATTACATAATTAGTTAACCCTAATATAATATTATAAAATTCGGAATTCACTGTTCATCCTCTTCCTACAGCCGACATTCCTCTTCACGCTGAACCCATTATGCCGAATTCTTCATTCTTTGATTTCTCTTTCATTTCTCAACGAAAATTAGTGTGTGAGTACACGTTTCGAAGCTCTTCGCGAGCTCTTCGATCTCCGACAAGTCCCGTCCTTCCCCGTGCCCTGTGCCGCCTACAACCCCTCAAACCCCCCGCCTATGTCAGCCCGCCGCCCCCTGTAGGTCCCGCCGCACCTCGCCACCTTCTGGCCGTGCGTAGCTCTCTCGTAGCCGGTCCTTCTCCAACAAACGGCTCGTCGTTTCGTCAACTACAACTCCAGAAAATCGAATTTGAAGTTTTGAACGTTCTAAGGTAGATTTTGCTTCAGATTTCCCCACGCTTTTAAGCGTTACACAGCCAGTTGTAAAAAGCTGATTTTTGATTTTGTGTATGAATTTGTATTCGAATCGTTCCAGATCTGAAATCGTCTTGAATTGGAACATCAAATCTGATCGAACCTGAATCTTCTTCTCTGACCAAACACTGTGAGAATTTTATTTTTAAATTTAATTTAATTTATTTAATTATTATTTGCATGATTATTAACAGTAGAATTAATATGACACGATGTTTAAACATAGATCTAAACCGTTCATAACACATGATGTGGAATCTAAATTGCCTATGGTGCTATGTGATTAGATCTGAAATTTTAGGCTTAAATCTGAATTCATAATTAATTAAAATTAATTATGTGTTATTTATTTAACCATGCCATGTTGATTTTACATATGCTGTGTGAAACCCCATCTTGCAATTTACCTCGATGTTAGTATCGAATCTGATCCTATTGTTGTATTTGGATGTTGTTATGCGATGTGATGAGAATTTACAGTTTATTTGATGTAAATAAGAACGCGACTTGTGATGAAATTTACATATATTTTTTTTTTGTAAAATTGAAATAGGGAAAAAAACTAACATTTATTTTGATGTTAACAATAAGTAATTTACGTTGTATGAAAAATTAACATTTATTTTGGTGTTAATAATAAGTAATTTTCAATGCATGAAAAATTAACATTTTTAATGTCAATTAAATAGTAATTTTACCGTAGGATGAAATTAACATTTTTAATGTTAATATTATAAAAATTCAACCGTATGATGACATTAACATTTTTAATGTTAATATTATAAATTAAATATTGGACATGTAAAATTTCACATTTTTACTTATGTGAATAAAATAAATTATTAGACATGTAACACATTTTTATTAATGTGAATAAATTGTAATGTGAATAAAATGGTAATTTTAACTGTATGCACAATATACATTCTTATTAATGTAATATATATAAGAATTTACTCCGCAGGTGAAATTTAAATTTTTAGAAATGTAACTAAAGTTTACCTTTTATTTTATGTAAACAAATTGAGAATGTGAAATGTAACTAAAGTTTACGTTTTATTTTATTAAGAATGTGATATGTAAATAAAGTTTACATTTTTATTAATGTAATATATTCAAGGACTTCACCGTAGGAAAAAGATTACATTTTTATCAATGTAATTAAAGTAGGAATTGGTGTTAACATTAAATTTACATTTAATTATGTAAAATTAAGGTATGAAATTTGGAATGACATAAATTTACATTTAATTATGTAAAACCAAAGTAGGAATTTGTGTTAACATGAAATTTACATTGAATTATGTAAAATTAAAGTGATGAGAAATTAACATTTTGTTTAATGTTAAATATAAGAATTTACATGGTATGAGAAAGTAACATTATTTTTAAATGTTAATAATAAGAAACTACACCGCATGAGCAATTAACATTATTTTTAATGTTAATTAAATAGTAATTTCACCGCATGTGTAAATTAACATTTTTAATGTTAAAGATAACACCGTATGATGTAATTAACATTTTTAATGTTAATATAATAAAATTTTAACCGTAGGATGTCATTAATATTTTTAATGTTAATATAAAAGTATTTACAACGTATGAAAAATTAACATTTTTGTGTCAATGTTAAAAATAAGTATTCACATCGAATGAAAATTAACAATTTTGTTAATGATACAAATAAGAATTTACGTTGTATGAGGAATTAATATTATTTTTGATGTAAAAAAATAAGTAATTTACAATGCATGAAAATGGACATTTTTAATGTCAATTAAATAGTAATTTTACCGTAGGATGAAATGGACATTTTTAATGTAAATTAACTAGAAATTTCAACCGTAGGATTTAGTTAACGTTATTTATAATGTTAATATAAAGAAAATTTAACCGTATGATAAAATTAACTTTATTTTTAATGTTAATGATGCGTAATTTAAACGTATGATAAGATTAACATTATATTTAATGTTTAATAAAAAGAATTTACATCGTAGGATGATTAACATTATTTTTAATGTTAAAGTAAAAGAATTTCACCGTAGAAGGATTTAACATTATTTTTAATGTTTAAATAAAAGGATTTCACCATAGGGTAATTAACATTATTTATAATGTTAGTATATAAGGAATTTGACCGTATGATGAATTAACATTGTTTTTAATGTTAATATATAGTGAATTCGACGAATTAACATTATATTTTGTTTATGTTAAAATAAAGGAAATTCAACCGTAGGTTGAATTAACAAAATTTTAATGTTAAATTAAAGAGTAATTTAACCATAGGATTGAGCTACATTATTTTTAATGTAAAGTAATAAAGTAATTTAACATAGGATGAGATTACATTATTTTTAATGTTAATAAAGGATAATTTAACCATAGGGTTAATATACATTTATTTTTAATGTTAATATTAAGAGAATTACTTCGTAGGATAAAATTAACATTATTTTATAATGTTAACATAAAAGAGAATTGACCGTAGGAATGTTACATTTTTTTTATGAAATTAAGAAGGAATAACACCATAGGGTGAGTTAACATTATTTTTAATGTTAATAAAGGGTAATTTAACCATAGGATAAGTCAACATTATCTTTAATGTTAAAATTAAGAAAATATGCATCGTAGGATGAGTTAACATTATTCTAAATGTTAATATAAAAAGTGTATATACCATAGGGAAAAATTTACATTATTTTAATGTTAAAATAAAGGAATTCCACCGTAGGATAAGTTTACATTTGATTCAATGTAAATAAGTAAGAATGTGACATGTAATTTCAAGTTTGCATTTTATTAAATGTAAAGAAAACAAGAATGCAATATGTAATGAAAGTTTACATTTTATTTAATGTAAATAGGTAAGAATGCGACATGTAAATGCAAGTTTACATTTTATTCAATGTAAATAAGTAAGAATGTGACATGTAATTTCAAGTTTGCATTTTATTAAATGTAAAGAAAACAAGAATGTGATATGTAATGAAAGTTTACATTTTAATTCAATGTAAATAAAAATATGATTTTGAGAATGCGTCGTTAAATAAGAAGTTTGACTATTTTAAATAATTAAAATAGAATGAACTGTTAATAAAAATAATTATTAACAAATAAGAAGGATTTTCAAAATATATATATGTATATACATACGAGGATTGTCTGGGAAGTCCGAGATATTCTCATCCCAAATTAATCCAGCGGCGTTAAAGATCGAAGTAGAAGACGAAGCATGAAGACCGTAAACCTTCCCTCGAATGGACAGCAATCGAGATCCTAAATTGACTTGCTACCAATTCATGGGTCAAGGTCATTGCCCAGACGTACGTGTTGGTTTCACGGATTTGACTTTCGTTCAGACCCAGAGCATAAGTTTAAATGGATGGTGTGTCTGACATCGTACTTCATTATATATCATATTGTTGATTTTCTGTTAATATATAAATATTGGTGGTGGAGAATTTTTTCTCTACTTAACACCCATTTATGTATTGATGGAGAAGCAATGGTATAGCATGGAGTGACAGTGTGGCATACTAAGATGCAATGATCAAGGTTTCTTGTTGAAAAGCAGAACCTTGTGGTGACGATCAAAGCACTGCTTGAATAAGCAGAGCTTTGTGTATTACGTAGCCTCACGAGCCTTACAAACCGGTAGAGTCTAAAACGGGCGAAGGGAACGCAAGGAAAGCAGCACGTTTCTTTCTAGCTAGAAGTAGTGTCAGGGACCTCCCAGCGCTGATACTTTACTTATGTGGATGATGGAATGTGGCGTGCCTCGGATAGGTCCTATAGGACCGGGAAACGTGTGCTTAGGAATTGCCAATCCGCTAAGCTGTATTTGCGGACCGGCCCTGCCATTTCCAAGGGTTCTCCGCGGGGAATCCTGAGGCACTAGCTAGAGTGTCTCGAATCGGTAAGGAGCTCCGCTCTAGCCTTGACTCATGATGGAAACCAAAATCCAAATACGAACCGACGAATTTGATTGTATTACTAGCACGGAGGCATAGTATATGGTACCTATGCTTCCTAGGATTAATACATTTACTTTGAAATGCTTTCATATACACTAATAATAATATTAGATGCGTATTTGTCGTATTTATCATGTTTAATCACCATAAGGTAAAACCCTATCCTCTGGTGTGCGTTGCATTGTGTGATGGGACTTGGGTCTTATGGTGATTCCATTTTTTCCAAAAAGCATTGCGTTGTTTATGATGTACTTATTTATTTGTTATGACACTTTAAATTATGCACGGCAATCCATTAGAGTAAAACCGTTCCGCGTTAGCGGCGTGGTCTTTCGATTTGCCTTATATCTACTAGTTATTTTACTTAAGAATTCTCACACCAGTCCCACGACTGACCCATAGTTTGTTTCACCTTTTTGCAAACTTGGGTGCCCTCTTTTCCACACGGGCAGCCAAGTAGACAGGTTCATTCTTTGCTTGGAGTCTTTTCTTTGGAGCTGCTTATTCTCTCTCTTGGATTTGCTTTTGTGGAGAGGTGATGACTTGGAGCTTGAAGACATTTATCTTTTGTTTCTATGGCATCTTTTCTTTTCTTTTTAGACATCAAACTTATTTCTTTTCTGCAAAACTTGTTGTAATAACTTAGATTCTGTGACTGTGGATTTTCTGTAATTGATGACATTATATTTTTCCGCTGCTATAATGTTATTACTCTATGAATTTCCTTTGCTATATTGTATCTGTGTTCTGTTTTATTGTATTTATGTTGTATTCCAAAAATGATTACTCCTGCTTTCATTCCGTGGAAGTTTGGGGTCATCACATATATACTAAGGGAAATCGCACCTCAAAGGGTCGTTGTTCGAAGCAAATTTCCATGGTAGTGGGCCACCGAGGTGGCATCTAAGGCTAGAGGAGGATGGTGACACGGCGGCGCCTCTTGTGACGTGGGTAGATCAACGACTGATGGCCTAGAGGAGCGGGCGCAGGTGATTTTCAATATCGAGGGCGATATTTTGGAGGCCTGGAAGCAAGCGGGAAGAAGAATGATCAGGGGCCCGATCATTTTAGTTAAACCGTGATTAAGGTTAAGCTAATTACCATCATTAGCGTATTATTATTTTATTTAATTTGTGAACAAACTTGAATTGGCCATAACTTGTCCATATGACATCAGAACTTGACGAAATGACTTGCGTTGAAACCGTATCAACGAGCTCAACAATCTGGAGCTAGTTTGGTCAGCAATGGAAATAGCTGGAATTTTTAATAAAATTAAATGCTTATTTAATTTTATTTAAAAATAAAATTCTTCAAACAAAGAATGACAGAGTGGAATCCAAGGTGAGAATTCTCTTTCTAAAATATTTCTAAAATATTATAATTTAAATAATGAAAATTGGTTAATTAGAAAAATAATTCAAATCAAATTAGAATTGGTTAAATTTATTAACCAGTGATTAATTTGAATTCATTGTTGTCAGTTGGTACCCCACATGGGTTTGGGGATGATAATTAATTCACATCTCCCTTGGATTTGATTGTATGTCAACCGATTGACTAACAGACTGTTATCATCGTTATTTAATTATTTAATGCTCATACAGTTGTAAATTGCTCTCTGGATGTGAATTGTTTATCACTGTTTTTGAGTACATGCAATTTATGGAATTCATATAAATAAAATTATATGGTGATTGATTGAGTCTGATTCTAATTCAGAAATAACGAATATTTTAAAATAATATTCAGTGAAGAATCAAAATATGATTTTGATGTCCGATTTTGGATGGACAGGAAAATATTGATATATGAAGCCGAGTTAAGTAGAAGAGCGCCATTTTAACTCGAACAGATTTTTTTTGCCAATTTTATTCATTTTATAATGAATATCGAAAAGATTTGATTTCAAAATATGATATTTTGTAAATATTATCATTTTAATATTATAATGATGTAGAACATTCAATTTTGATTTAGAATTGAAATTGAAGTTGAAATCATTTTTAAATGAATTTATAAACGATTTATAAAATACGTTTTAAATGGAAATCGACGATACATTATATATATATATATATTTAATGGCTTGAATAGAATGCGCTGCACAGCGACTGTTCGCGAATTTCAACCATTGACTTCAAATTGATGTAACGTGAGATTCGTCTGTCGGATTCTCCTAAACCCAGAACCGTTTGGTTCGTATCAAAATTATCTTTCCAATGAATATAAGTGGTTTAAATTTGAACGGTTAGATTCTAAAATATGTCCAAATCAATTTTGGAAAAAGGTCGCTATGGATTTGGTGGTCGTTATTGGAATCTGACTGTAAGAGCCTTAATAAAATTATTAAAAATTTGGAAAAATTATAGAAAATCATAATTGCTGATTTGAAAAAGTTTTGGATGAAAAATTCCAAGTTTGAAAAGATAAACATATATTTTTGTCTAAATAAACTAGTTGGTAACTATAATACTAATCCAAGGATTTTTTAGAAATAATGAATTGGATTGAAAATGGGTTCTGAAATAACCAGAATATTTTCAACGTATGAACTGGAAACGATTTGAATGGAAATAATCTTCAAATTATTTCGATATTGGATTCCGTGATTATACGGATATTGTTGAGGAATTTTGAAGATATATATACCATTATTCCCAATACGATATCCGTTAGTTTCCGAATTTGATATCGAGTATAAGTCGATATAATTTCTATTCAGAGCATTGTATTTAATATCAATTAGATTTGGGTTTGTCTTGAATGGTGTCTTAATAACACTGTTCTTAAACCCAGTCGAGGAAAGAATAAATCTTTTAATTAAGATAAATGAAGTTTTCCAATTTATAACTATAAATTGGAAATGAAGTTTTCCAATTTATAACTATAAATTGGAATTAAAGAGAAGATGATTTTGGGTTCATTGTGAACAATGTTTTAAATAACATTTTTCCTTAAAACTCAAATAATAGTGAAGTTATGATTTGGAATTTATAATCATTTAATTACGATTAAAGGAATTTTCCAAAGTAAAGTTTTCTGATTTAATATATTGAATGGAATTCGATTTAATAATCGAGATGAGCTTCTGCGAATGAAGACCCTTACTATTTATGGAATTTTGAAGGCCTTGCCGCTATTCCATTTATAGTATTGATTTGATACGGAATTTATATCGATTATATGTTGTTATGATTTCCGTGAAGATTCCATTTCGATGGAAGATGATTTTTGGGTTTATCGTGAACTGTGTTTTTAATAACATTGATTCTTTAACCCAGTTAAAGATAAGATTAATTTCTTAAAGTTGAATAATCATAAAGTAATGATTTTTGAGATTAAAACTATGTAGAGTTTAATGAATCTTTAAATAGATTGAAATGCAAATAAGGTAATTAAATTTATCGAATTCAAGAAATGATCGAGAATGGAGTACCGCCAGTTTTACTCTATGGAATAGTTAAATCTTTAATTAGATTTGAAACGAGAAATGGTAATTAAATTTACCAATAACACCGTGGGTGTTAGATATGGAGTACTACCAGTTTTGCTCCATGGCACAGGTTGGGATTGGGATAATAAAATAATAAATGATTACTTCAGTAAGGCTCGATAATCCCGACTAGTTAATAAACCTTAATTGGTTCAAGTTGTGGAAAGATAAAATAAAATCTTTTGAAATTGATATCCAAAGGAAGATTAAAAAATAAGTTCAAAAGAACTTATCTTTGATAAAATTAATGGGAAACTTTCCCTGAAGATGTGAATATTTGAATAAAAGATTATTCTGAATTGGAATGAGGCGTATAATGTGTTTTTATAACACTTGATTATCGATTATAAAATATGCGAGTTATTCGGAAAGACCGGGTTTATCCCATTTTGAATAACTGATACGACGACTAAAAGTCGACGATGAAGGTAGTAGTTGAAGACCGGAGATCTTCACATCCTTTGGATGATTACCGATGTCTTCATTGTGTTGTACATCCAAGACGAGGTAATAAGTAGTGATCGTCTAGACGTACTTGGAGATCGACCGGATATGCGAGGGCCTCTCTCCTATTCTAGACATGTGGGACGAGGAATAAGGTGCCTCCGGTTTGGTTCAGACCCAGAACGGACTTGTAAATGGATGGTATGTCTGACATGTATTCCTTTATAATGTATTCATTGATCTCTGCTAAATATACATCTGTTTGGTGTCGGAGAATTTATTCTCTTGCTTAACACCCTTCTTTGAGATGTACGAGCTTAGAGGTTATATATTGGTGGAAATCAGTGGTGCGGTATGGACTGACAGTGTGTCATGCTAAGATGCAATTGATCAAGGCTTTTGTTGAAAAGCAGAGTCTTGTGGATGATGATCAAAGCACAGCTTTAAGTAGCATAGCTTTGTGTATAACATTAATTCGCAAGCCTCACACCCCGGTACGAGTCTTAAATGGGATCAGGGACGCAGGGAGTGCATACGTTTCTTTCTAGATATAAGTGGTGTCAAGGTATGGAGTCCAGACATTTTTACTTATGTGGATGATGGATGCGATGTGCCTCAGATATGATTGTTGGATGTACCGACCATTTTGGAGGTCCGATAGGACAGGGAAACGTATTGTTCAGGAATAACTAATCCACTAAAGTAAGTGTGGACCGGTCCTGCAGGAACCAAGGGTTGCCCAGAGTGTGTAATCCGGAGGCATTTACCAGAGTTTCTCGAATCGGAAGGAGCCATCCCTTGCCTTGACTCATGATGGAAATCCAATTTCCAATACGAATTTTTTTGGTTTTAGTTGTAAACCTATATGGCAACATAGTAGGATAGGGTACTATGCTGTCTATGATTGATACATTTATATTTGAAGTTGATTTCTTCACTTATAGTAATAATAAAAGATAAATTTCATGTACCAAGCATGTTTGGCCGTTATAAGGTAAAACTCTATCCTCTGTTTTGTGTTTGCATTGTGTAATGGGACCTGAGTATTATAATGGCTTCATTTTTCCTTTGTTGATTTTATGGTATTCTATGGAAAAAACCTGTTTTGTGTTATACGGCGTGGTCCCTTGATTTACCCAACTTTAAAATAAATTTAATAACATTTTTAGTTCTCACACCAGTCACATGACTGACTTGGAGTTTATTCTTTCCACCTATACTCTGGATTCCCATATTTTCCACACAGGCAGCTAGTCGTTTTGGTTTGCAGTTATTTCTTTTCACAGGATCCTGGATTATGGGTGGGGCTATATTCAGAAAGCTTTGTATCCGTGTGTTTCTTTTCAGTTGTGGTAGTTGATGATTTCCACTACACATTATATTTATGTATTATATTTTCCGTTGTTTTCTAATTTAAATCTCTGATATTATTTTCAACTGTATATTATTTATTTGAGCTCTGATATTTTGTACTCTGATGTAAATTGTTATAATAGCAATGAAATGTTCTCATGTTTATGTTCTGATGCATTGTGTTCTCAAAACAATCCAGACACCTCCGTGTCTTCGGGGATCAGGGAAGCCTGGGTCGTCTCATCTTTCGCGGGCACGAAGCAACTTTTAAATGAGTTAACGAGTTTCCCCATGCATCTCTTATACTATCGAATAAGACGCACTAGGCTATGAATAGGTCCATGACTACCATTAGTAAAAATGATGATGTCATCAGTGAAAGACAATGAAGAGATAAGAGGAAAGCCCCTAGGGATGTCGAACCTATGACTCTGCCTAGCTATCGTTTGAGGTTGCAGTCCACGAACGAAAGCCTTCGCGGCAATGACGAATAGAGAATGGGGGAGGGGGTCCCCTTGTTGAAGACACCTCCCAGATATGAAAAATCCGGTGGTCGATCCATTGATGAGAACGAAAAACAAGCAGTTGGCGATGAGCCTACAAACAACATCAATAAGGGGTTCCGAAAAGCCAAAAACCCTTAGAACCTTAATGTTGAAGAACCAAGACATGCGGTCATAAGTCTTAGCCATATCCAGCTTAACAACCGCGTTTGAGCCTCGGACCTTCTTATCGATCTGAGAAACCATCTCTTGGGCTAATAGGACATTATCAATGATCAAATGTCCTTTTACAAACCCAGCCTGCCTAGAGGTTAATACCTTAAAGATGACCTTGTTTGAGAAATAACACAAGATGATCGGTCGGAAATCTGCATAAGAGCTAAGATGATCGCATTTAGGGATTTGGACCAAATTGGTGGAGTCCAACCCACAGGGAGTTCTCCACCAGAGAAGAAGGACTGAACAGCGAGACATAAGTCCACCTGAATAACCGGCCATGCACTCCTGTAAAGAAATCCTCGAAATCATCCAGCCCACTCACACCATCCTTACTTAGAGCAAATACGCAAGCATGTATTTCTTCTGAGGAAGGAGGTGCGACAAAATATGAGCTATCAGAAGGTAGGACCGGTCTAGTAATAAAAGCGAGCAGGGATGGGTCAGAAACCGAAAAAGAGGGAGAGCTAAGGAAGGACTGGAAATGTGACAAAATAGTATCTTTGACTTCATCCCGGGTAAAAGCCATAGAGAGATCAAGGCGTTGGATCTGGAGAATCGTGAGAAGACTATTCTTCTTACGGATAGACGATTGAAAAAACTTGGAGTTCGTATCTCCTTCAACAATCCATTTGATTCTCGCCTTTTGGTGAAGATGGTCATGTTCAATACGAAGCTCCGACGAGAAGGCAAGTTGGGCCATCGCCCTCGCCTCTTAGTTGGCAGCAGAGGATCCTCATCAAAAGACGCCTCTACCAGAACAACGGTTTCTCCGGCCGCCCGAACGCAATCGAAGATATTCTTGAAAACAAGAACATTCGACGCCTTAAGGCTAGCCTTAAGGCGTTTCATCTTACGAGAAAACACCATACACGGAGGGCCATTCACTAGGGAGTTCCAAGAGTCTTCCACGACACTATGGAATGTATGGTGAGATCTCCATATACTTTGGAACTTAAAGGAGGATGGGCTAGAGAGGGAAAGCGGAGAACAGCTAAGAAGCAAGGGAGCATGGTCGGAGAAGGTACAATGCATATGGGAGATAGAGAACGTGAAGGGTAGGTTGAACAACCCTTTAGAAGCGAAGACTCTGTCAAGCCTAGAGAGAATAGATTTGGCCCGTCTTGGTTGTTCCACCATGTAAAGGTCGATCCCGCAAAAGATACTTCAAAAAGACCAAAGCTAATGATGAAGGCATTGAAATACACAATCGCCAAACGATTGACGACATTGCCTCCATGTTTTTCTGCTTGGCTGGCGACAACATTAAAGTTGCCACCCGAGACTGAAATCGGAAATCCCATGTCGGATAGAGAGAGAATATCGGATCAAAGGGCCAATCTCTCAGTCCTGGCGCACTTAACATAAACCGCAAAAAACAAAATGGAAGAGGAGAATGAGGAAATTGAACAAGCCACCGAGAGTAGCTGATCCAAATCAAATATAGGGTGGACGACAACGCCTTTGGACCAAATGATCCAAATCTTGTCGGACATGTTAGCTGAGGCACCACCAAAGCCAAGAGATAAAAAAGACTTGTTGATCACCTCCGGTCCCACTAATGACTCGAGAAGAGCTACCAAGCAAATAAAGCACTTCTTAACAATGCGCTTGAGTTTAGCTACCGACGCATCATTACCTATACCCCGAATGTTCCATAAATGGAAATTCGCCATCAAGAGCAAAACAGAAAAAAGAAGGCACATAAGAGGAAGGAGAAAGAAAGGAGACACACCGCCCAGCTTAGATGAAATATAGCGTGTGTCGAGTAGATCTAACGATCTGCTCGGACGCCGATATAAAGCGTGTGTGAATGGTGTAGGGGGTGCGAGGGACTGGTTGGATACTACGACGTGTGGTTCGAGAAGTCGGCCTAATCGGTGACTCGTAGGAAACAGAAAAACTTAGAGAGTGACTAGCATCGCAGTCTGGAGCAGACATCGAAATGCTAGACCTTGAGGGATAAGAATTCTTAGTAAAACGAGATAAGCGATCATTAATGATCGCTATATTAGCCTTACAAAGAAGAGGAGAGGAGAGAGGGGAGAGGATATCTCCTCCAAACTAAGAAAAAAGAAGACACATAAGTGGGGAAATATCAGTGGCTAGTGATGTACACAAAGGATAACCAGTAGCGATATGGCAGGCAAAAATGTAGGGTACATCAAGCTGTGCACCACTAATTCCTGTGTGAACTTAACCAAAGCCGAGCTGTCAAAAGATTGACAGCCCGACGTAGTAGGAAAAGTTCCCAATCTCGAAATAGTGATATATTGTGAAGGCTTAAACAGTATGCAATCTGCCTGGCAAATCGTATAATGGACCATGATTGGATCCGTTATATGTCTACAACAGGAAGACCTCCAAGACTTATAAGCCGACACCATATGAAGCAATAGACAAAGAAATTGAAAACCCGCAAGCGGTAACCAACTAATCAGAGTCTCCAACGACACAATAAAGTCCACATCTAGACTCTCTCGGCCAGGAAACCCAATGTGTAACACCCCGTATTTTCTGTGAACGTATAAGTAACAAATCAGAGAATAATTAATTTTTAAAAATAGAATCAAGGGAAATGGGTTGCGCCACTGCGTTCGTCTCGAAATTCTACTTGGAAACGAGTCCGAGTTTTCGAGAAAAGGAGTCCGTATGAGGGAGATATGACCATCCGAAGTTTCAGGAATTTTCAGAACCAAAAACAGCTCGAAATTCGAATTCGAAATTCAGAGCAGACTGGGCGGGAATTTTCCCACCCAGGACCAGGTCGACCTGGGGGTCGACACTATGGTCGACCTCCCAGGGACCAGGTCGACCCTATGGTCGACCTGGGAGTCGACCTGGTGCCCGAACCCAGTTTTGATCCTGGGTTCATTCTGATGTATCTGGCCTCGTTTTCAGTCTAGATTCGCCCGCCTAATCCTATATAAACAGCCCACTAGCCCTATTCTCTTTACACCACTCTTCTCTCCTTATGCTGCCTCTGAGATAATATAAATAAATAAATAAAATAATGGCGTCGCTACTCTGTTGGAATTAAATATAGAACTAATGCATCTTCTTCCAAATCTGAATTAGATTAAAAGAGAACTACTGCAACTCTTCTTCTATAATCCAATCAAGGCAAGTACAGTTATTTTTAGATATGAATTTTAATTATGACCGTGACATGGTTGTAAATCTGAATCTTAGGTCATGCATATTCTGTTTTGTTTAGATCTATCCTATTGTAACTATTATGTATCTCTCTTCTTTCTGTTCTATAGCCAGGCTACCACGAGCCTGAGCCAAATCTCATAAGAGATTGACGCACGAATGCCAAACTTTTGGGGCAAATAATGAATGATGCATAAATTGGGCATGACTGATCTGTGACTGATTTGAGGAAAGAATATAGGCTGTAGCTAGAACATAAATCTGAGACATATGGCTGGACATGTTTAAAACATAAAGTGTATTGAACATATGACTTGAGGCATAGAAGAATATTGGACATATGTCTTGGGTTTTGGGTGTAAAGATTTAACTGTAAATAAGTAATTGATTTAGATGCATAGCACATGTTGTAATTCAGGACATAAATTGGAGGCATATTATATGAGATTGTTTATGACTTAGAATATAAAGGACATAAGTTGTAATTCTAGATCTGGACATACTTTATATATTATAGTCTGTAATTTAGAAGAAGGAGAATTATTTTGTGTATAACTTAGGCGTAAAGACCTATATTAAATAGGATAACCATTAATGTGAACACGCCTAAAAGTGGGTTTTGGATATGTGACATGCATTGTAATCAATGACTATATTTGGCATAATTTATATGTGAATCACGATTAGGGCCTTTGGAGAATATTCTGAACTATGCAAGTTTAACCAAAATTTGGGACATATGGTAAATTATGGCCATAACTTAGGCATGTAAGTTTGGGCTCACTCCGTGATTAGGCAAGTTATGGGAATAAGACTATGAGAAATGTTTAAATCTGCTAAAATTGTTATCTGCTTAATATGCTAAATTTGCTCTGCTAAATCTGTTACCTGTTAAATTGCCTAAACTGTTAAATATGTTGAATCGCCTAATGTGCTAATTATGCCTAATCTGCTAAATCTGTTGAGTTGCCTAGTCTGCTAAATCTGTTGAACCGTCTGAGCTGCTAAATCTGTTAAATCTGTTGCAAAGCTGAATGATTGTAATTTGTGTAGGCTCGATTTAAGATTGTGTAAAACATGTTAATTTGTTTAATCTGCTGTGACTTGAAAAGAAGTCAAATCTGTTAAATTAACAGAATTAGTCTGATAATTGTATAATCTATAATGGAATAAATGGGTTATAATAAAAATGCTGAGACACGAGGTTAGGCTCATGTTTGCGGTAGAAGCCTGCCCGGACCCAACCGGCTTAACCAGCAACCGCAAACTGCTAGTCTAATGTGAGAGGTCGTAGGCATAACCAAAATATGCTTAGACACGAGGTTAGGTCTGGCTTGTGGCAGAAGTCTGCCCAGAATCGCCCGGCATATCCAGCGGCCACAAGCTACCGACCTAATGTGAGAGGTTTGTGCATTAATATTTAATTAATGCAAACCTGAGACAAATATGATGTCTAAAAAGTGTTGGGTTGATAGGGATAAACCAACTAGACTGATGAATTTAATAAATCTGTTTCGTGAATCTATAGGACCAATACAAAGTTAGACAATCTGTAAATCTGTTAAAACTGTACATCTGATCCGTTAGTCTGAAAACCTGTTAACCTGATTTTCTGATCTGTGAACTAGTTGAGTTGAACTCTGTATATCTGAAAACTTGTAAACAAGTTAATCTGAAATCTGATAGTCTGGGGACACAAGGTTAGGAGGGAAAATACTTGTGTCATCTGTTGTTTGGGACCCATATTAGTCAGCAACCCTTTCTGGTATAAAAACCATGACCCAACAGTAGGTAGGGTCCGAGCACGCTTACTGAACTAATTATAAGCGGTTCAGGCGAGGAGGTGTTGATGGTGCGTTCCAACCGGGTCATGTGCGTGCATGGATCCCGGTCTGCCTCTAAGGATGTAAGACGCCGTGACATCTGTAAATAGGTCTGTGTCATTCAAAGGTTGCCACTTTAGGGAGTGATACACCCTTCTATGGGGCTGGCACAGGGTATTTATGTATTAGGGAGCTGATCGCTTGGGGTAGATTTAGGGTACACTTAGTTCTGTCTGTTTCCGTTGGGGTATCGTCTGTTTCTGTTGGGTGGTAACACCTGTTTGTTTCTGCGTGGTACCGTCTGTTTGGGTGATAAAGGCCCATTTACTAGTGTACACCTAATTCTAACATTTTGTTTCCGTAAGGATTATTCTGTTTCTTTTCCTGTACCTTCTGTTCGAGTGGCAAAGGCCCATTATTCTGTTTCTATTTAGACATTAGAGTAACACCTAATCCTGTTATACTAGTATTAGTGTAGAGAAGTAAAATCTAAGTAAGAAGCATAACATGGGCTATATCATTCTGTTTCTTCTGTTTAGCTTAAGTATATCAGTTACTCATGTTGATATTGTCTCTTATCCAGCTTTATTTTCATGTCATGATATTATTACCTGTTCATATGCTGAAAGTCACTGGACTTGCCAGACTTTATATCTGACCTATATTGTTTTCGCCCCTTCTCTTTCGTCCCCCCCCCCCCAGGTTTGTAGGGTGGAAATCTAGGAGCTTGATTCGGATCTTCTCTGCTTGAAGTATCATTTGGCTTTGGCTCTATCTTTCCATGGCAGTTTATGTTGGGGATTATGACTTTAAAAACTATGCATTCTGAAGGCTTTGTACAAGACCGATATTTTGTACTTGAACTCTGATATTGTGATTTAAAAAGATGTAACCATACTTATTTCGGTTTCTGTTGTAATAAAGTTATTAATTTTTTTTTAAGTATTGTTTTATCCGTCTTGTAAATTTCCGTTCTGTCTACTAAAACGCTCCATCAAAGTTAAGGCATTCCCTTTGTGAGTGACCTTAACGGAGGTGGGGTGTTACACTTGGTATCAGAGCTGAAGGTTACCAGACTTGATAAAAAGCTTTTGAAAAACTATTTTCAAAAAGGAAAGCCTGTTTTGAAAAACATAATCCCCAAAGCCATAGACTATCTTTCTATCCTTTGTTTTGAATCTTTCCTTTTTCTTTCGTTTCAGCATGTCTGGGGATCTTAACCTTCCTAAGGGCGTACCGGTACCGGGCTGGTTCAGGAGGTACTTAGAGGCTAGGGCCAACGATGCAGGCCCAGCAGATATTCCTCCTCCAGCCGCAGCGATTCCCCCTCCTCCGCCCCCTCCTCGTGCAATTGCTTTCTCAAAGATCTGTAAAGATTTTAGGGCCATGGGTGGAAAGGATTTCAAGGGAACTGAATCATTCGTAGAAGCAAGGAACTGGCTCAAAGAAACTGAGGATCTGTTCGTTATCTTCGAGGTGGACGATAGGCAGAAGGTACAATTGGCGGTATGGTTGCTCAAAGACGAAGCTTCCTATTGGTGGGAAGTCACTAACACCGAGAGGCCGATTGAAACATGGATGGATTTCAGAACAAGGTTTGAGATGAAATTCCTCTCGCAAGCTGAACGAAGCCTACAACTAGAAAAGTTCTTATCTCTTAAGCAAGGAAGTATGACGGTCAAGGAATACGTCAACCAGTTCAACCAACTTGCTAGGTTCGGACTAGATTTAGTCAACACCCAGCATAAAAAGGCTCTCCGCTTTGTTAAAGGATTGAACAATCCACTGCATAGCCTAGTCATGACCCATGTACCCATGGGAGCGACTTACGAGAGATTGGTGGACATGGCACTACTACACGAGGAAGACAAGGGAAAGAAAGAGGCAAAGAAGGAAGAACCACAGAACAAGAAAGCATGGCCCAAAAAGGAAACACAAAAGAAGGATGAGAAGTCTGAAGATAAGAAGGAGAAAAAGTTCTTTACTTGTGGAAGTTCGACTCATCTAAACAAGGATTGCAGAAAAAGAAAGGGCACTTGCTTTAACTGTGGTGAGATGGGACACTTCACTAGGGACTGCCCGAAGAAACGGGGGCAAGGGCAGAGGGCAGGACCAACTTCTGGAGGGCAGGCGAACACTCTCGAGGCTAGTGGATAGGATAGAAATAGGGAAACTTTCTGTAGGAGGTTTAATTTCTTTATCTGGTTATTGAATTAAAGCTCTTTTCTGGTTCTGGCATTTTTTCTGTAATCGATACTCTACACTTTAACACTAGTATTGTTTCTTATTCCGCTGTAGACTCAGACCCATAAGGGTTATGACTCATCTAATTATGACAAGTCGGGTATCTGTGTTGAGCGTAAGTTGACTATAACGCATACATTCTGGGTTTTTATCATGCTTAGTTTCCTAAGAATCATTTGGTAATCTGATCTGTATCAGTAGTCTGTAGGTTTCTGAAAAGGATAGGAGTTTTTACTCAAGGTGTGAAATAGATTTCCAGTTGGGCATTTGTTTGATGGGAGTAATTCTCTGAGTATTAATCTGATGTTGATTTCGGTCTTCGGGGTTGATAATTAGGAGTTATTCTCTTAAACCGATGTCTAATGGGAACCTAGCTTTAGTTTAATTATACTTGCCTCTATCACTCGACTTTATCCTTCGAACTTTAGGTAGAAACTAATGGGTGTAAACATTTGTTTGAGACATGTTATGTTTGATGGTTGCAAGTGGATGCAAGTGGTTGCTAGTGATTGCTCGTGGATGCATATACACACACTAGGCACTAGATCGGCTCAAAAACACTCTCATACTGCAAATGGATGTGTGTGCATTTTTTTATGGATGCGAAATGGTCGACTCAGTACATGGATGTTGCATATGAATGAACGGTTGTGCACTCATATAGAAATGATACGTATCAAATAGGAAAATTGCATACATGTAGAACTCATGGCACTGACATAATTCGCATTAAGGAGGTCAACTGAATCAGTAGACCGCCTGATCTTTGCATTAGATAAGGAAAATATACACACACTTTTGCATATGTTCATACAACATTTGAAGTTTTCTAAGGACAATGGATGCTTGTGGATGATGGTTGAGTAGATGGATGACTGGATGGTAAGACACACTCTTCTTAACTTGAAGATTTTGGGGACGAAATCCTTTAAGGAGGGGAGAATGTAACACCCCGTATTTTCTGTGAACGTATAAGTAACAAATCAGAGAATAATTAATTTTTAAAAATCAAATCAAGGGAAACGGGTTGTGCCACTGCGTTCGTCTCGAAATTCTTCTTGGAAACAAGTCCGAGTTTTCGAGAAACGGAGTCTGTATGAGGGAGATATGACCCTCCGAAGTTTCAGGAATTTTCAGAACCGAAATAAGCTTGAAATTCGATTTCGAAATTCGAATTCAAACCCCTGAGCAGACTGGGCGGAAATTTTCCCTTCCAGGACCAGGTCGACCTGGGGGTCGACACTATGGTCGACCTCCCAAGGACCAGGTCGACCCTATGGTCGACCTGGGGGTCGACCTGGTGCCCGAACCCAGTTTTGAGCCTGGGTTCATTCTGATGTATCTGGCCTCGTTTTCAGTCTAGATTCGCCCGCCTAATCCTATATAAACAGCCCCCTAGCCCCATTCTCTTTACACCACTCTTCTCTCCTTATGTTGTCTCTGAGATAATATAAATAAATAAATAAAATAAATGCGTCGCTACTCTGTTGGAATTAAATCTAGAACTAGTGCATCTTCTTCCAAATCTGAATTAGATTAAAATAGAACTATTGCAACTCTTCTTCTATAATCCAATCACGGCAAGTACAGTTATTTTTAGATATGAATTTTAATTATGACCGTGACATGGTTGTAAATCTAAATCTGAGGTCATGCATATTCTGTTTTGTTTAGATCTATCCTATTGTAACTATTCTGTATCTCTCTTCTTTCTATTCTATAGCCAGGCTACCACGAGCCTGAGCCAAATCTCATAAGAGATTGACGCACGAATGCCAAAATTTTGGGGCAAATAATGAATGATGCATAAATTGGGCATGACTGATCTGTGACTGATTTGAGGAAAGAATATATGCTGTAGCTAGAACATAAATCTGAGACAAATGGCTGGACATGTTTAAAACATAAAGTGTATTGAACATATGACTTGAGGCATAAAAGAATATTGGACATATGACTTGGGTTTTGGGTGTAAAGATTTAACTGTAAATAAGTAATTGATTTAAATGCATAGAACATGTTGTAATTCAGGACATAAATTGGAGGCATATTATATGAGATTGTTTATGACTTAGAATATAAAGGACATAAGTTATAATTATAAATCTGGACATACTTTATATATTATAGTCTGTAATTTAGAAGAAGGAGAATTATTTTGAATATAACTTAGGCGTAAAGACCTATATTAAGTAGGATAACCATTAATGTGAACATGCCTAAAAGTGGGTTTTGGATATGTGACATGCATTGTAATAAATGACTATATTTGGCATAATTTATATGTGAATCACGATTAGGGACTTTGGAGAATATTCTGAACTATGCAAGTTTAACCAAAATTTGGGACATATGGTAAATTATGGCCATAACTTAGGCATGTAAGTTTAGGCTCACTCCGTGATTAGGCAAGTTAAGGGAATAAGACTTTGAGAAATGTTTAAATCTGCTAAAACTGTTATCTGCTTAATATGCTAAATTTGCCTAATCTGTTAAATCTGTTACCTGTTAAATTTCCTAAACTATTAAATATGTTGAATTGCCTAATCTGCTAATTATGCCTAATCTGCTAAATCTGTTGAGTTGCCTAATCTGCTAAATCTGTTGAACTGTCTGAGCTGCTAAATCTGTTAAATCTGTTGCAAAGCTGAATGATTGTAATTTGTGTAGGCTCGATTTAAGATTGTGTAAAACATGTTAATTTGTTTAATCTGCTGTGACTTGAAAAGAAGTCAAATCTGTTAAATTAACAGAATTAGTCTGATAATTGTATAATCTATAATGGAATAAATGGGTTATAATAAAAATGCTGAAACATGAGGTTAGGCTCATGTTTGCGGTAGAAACCTGCCCGGACCCGACCAGCTTAACCAGCAACCGCAAACTGCTAGTCTAATGTGAGAGGTCGTAGGCATAACTAAAATATGCTTAGACACGAGGTTAGGTCTGGCTTGTGGCAGAAGTTTGCCCGGAACTGCCCGGCATATCCAGCGGCCACAAGCTACCGACCTAATGTGAGAGGTCTGTGCATTAATATTTAATTAATGCTAACCTGAGACAAATATGATGTCTAAAAAGTGTTGGGTGGATAGGGCTAAACCAACTAGACTGATGAATTTAATAAACCTGTTTCGTGAATCTGTAGGCCCAATACAAAGTTAGACAATCTGTAAATCTGTTAAAACTGTACATCTGATCCGTTAGTCTGAAAACCTGTTAACCTGATTTTATGATCTGTGAACTAGTTGACTTGAACTCTGTATGTCTGAAAACTTGTAAACAAGTTAATCTGAAATCTGATAGTCTTGGGACACAAGGTTAGGAGGGAAAATACTTGTGTCATCTGTTGTTTGGGACCCATATTAGTCAGTAACCCTTTCTGGTATCAAAACTATGACCCAACAGTAGGCAGGGTCCGGGCACGCTTACTGAACTAATTATAAGCGGTTCATTCTGATAATGGCGAGGGGTGTTGATGGTGCGTTCCAACCGGATCATGTGCGTGCATGGATCCCGGTCTGCCTCTGTGGATGTAAGACGCCGTGACATATGTAAATAAGTCTGTGTCATTCAAAGGTTGCCACTTTAGGGAGTGATACACCCTTCTGTGGGGGCAGGCACAGGGTATTTATGTATTAGGGAGCCGATCGCTTGGGGTAGATTTAGGGTACACTTAGTTCTATCTATTTCCGTTGGGGTACCGTCTTTTTCTGTTGGGTGGTAAAACCTGACTGTTTCTGCGTGGTACCGTCTGTTGGGGTGATAAAGGCCCATTTACTAGTGTTCACCTAATTCTAACATTCTGTTTCCGTAAGGATTATTCTGTTCCTGTACCTTCTGTTCGGGTGGCAAAGGCCAATTATTCTATTTTTGTTTAGACATTAGGGTAACACCTAATCCTGTTATACTAGTATTAGTGCAGAGAAGTAAAATATAAGTAAGAAGCATAACTTGGGCTATATCATTCTGTTTCTTCTGTTTAGCTTAAGTATATCAGTTACTCCTGTTGATATTGTCTCTTATCCAGCTTTATTTTCATGTCATGATATTATTACCTGTTCATATGCTGAAAGTCACTGGTCTTGCCAGACTTTATGTCTGACCTTGCTTGTTTTCGCCCCTTCTCTTTCGTTTTCCCCCCCAGGTTTGTAGGGCGGAAATCTAGGAGCTTGATTCGGATCTTCTCTGCTTGAAGTATCATTTGGCTTTGGCTCTATCTTTCCATGGCAGTTTATGTTGGGGATTATGACTTTAAAAACTATGCATTCTGAAGGCTTTGTACAAGACCGTGTACTTGAACTCTGATATTATGATTTGAAAAGATGTAACCATACTTATTTCGGTTTCTGTTGTAATAAAGTTATTTTTTTTTCAAGTATTGTTTTATCCATCTTGTAAATTTCCGTTCTTTCTACTAAAACGCTCCATCAAAGTTAAGGCATTCCCTTTGTGAGTGACCTTAACGGAGGTGGGGTGTTACACTTGGTATCAGAGCTGAAGGTTACCAGACTTGATAAAAAGCTTTTGAAAAACTATTTTCAAAAAGGAAAGCCTGTTTTGAAAAACATAATCCCCAAAGCCATAGCCTATCTTTCTATCCTTTGTTTTGGATCTTTCCTTTTTCTTTCGTTTCAGCATGTCTGGGGATCTTAACCTTCCTGAGGGCGTACCGGTACCGGCCTGGTTCAGGAGGTACTTAGAGGCTAGGGCCAACGATGCAGGCCCAGCAGATATTCCTCCTCCAGCCGCAGCGATTCCCCCTCCTCCGCCCCCTCCTCGTGCAATTGCTTTCTCAAAGATCTGTAAAGATTTTAGGGCCATGGGTGGAAAGGATTTCAAGGGAACTGAATCATTCGAAGAAGCAAGGAACTAGCTCAAAGAAACTAAGGATCTGTTCGTTATCTTCGAGGTGGACGATAGGAAGAAGGTACAATTGGCGGTATGGTTGCTCAAAGACGAAGCTTCCTATTGGCGGGAAGACACTAACGCCGAGAGGCCGGTTGAAACATGGATGGATTTCAGAACAAGGTTTGAGACGAAATTCCTCTCGCAAGCTGAATGAAGTCTACAACTGGAAAAGTTCTTATCTCTTAAGCAAGGAAGTATGATGGTCAAGGAATACGTCAACCAGTTTAACCAACTGGCTAGGTTCGGGCTAGATTTAGTCAACACCCAGCATAAAAAGGCTCTCTGCTTTGTTAAAGGATTGAACGAGCCACTGCACAGCCTAGCCATGACCCATGTACCCATGGGAGCGACTTACGAGAGATTGGTGGACATGGCACTACTACACGAGGAAGACAAGGGCAAGAAAGAGGCAAAGAAGGAAGAACCACAGAAAAAGAAAGCATGGCCCAAAAAGGAAACACAAAAGAAGGATGAGAAGTCTGAAGATAAGAAGGAGAAAAAGTGCTTTACTTGTGGAAGTTCGACTCATCTGAACAAGGATTGCAGTAAAATAAATGGCACTTGCTTTAACTGTGGTGAGATGGGACACTTCACTAGGGACTGCCCGAAGAAACAGGGGCAAGGGCAGATGGTAGGACCAACTTCTAGAGGGCAGGCGAACACTCTCGAGGCTAGTGGATAGGATAGAAATAGGGAAAATTACTGTAGGAGGTTTAATTTCTTTATCTGGTTGTTGAGTTAAAGCTCTTTTCTGATTCTGGCATTTTTTCTGTAATCGATACTCTACACTTTAATACTAGTATTGTTTCTGATTCCGCTGTAGACTCAGACCCAAAGGGGTTATGACTCATCTAATTATGATAAGTTGGGTATCTGTGTTGAGCGTTTAGTTAACTATGACGCATACATTCTGGGTTTTTATCATGCTTAGTTTCCTAAGAATCATTTGGTAATCTGATCTGTATCAGTAGTCTGTAGGTTTCTTAAAAGGATAGGAGTTTTTACTCAGGGTGTGAAATAGATTTCCAGTTGGGCATTTGTTTGATGGGAGTAATTATTTGAGTATTAATCTGATGTTGATTTCGGTCTTCGGGGTTGATAATTAGGAGTTATTCTCTTAAACCGATGTCTAATGGGAACCTAGCTTTAGTTTAATTATACTTGCCTCTATCACTCGAATTTATCCTTCGACCTTTAGGTAGAAACTAATGGGTGTAAACATGTGTTTGAGACATGTTATGTTTGATGGTTGCAAGTGGATTCAAGTGGTTGCTAGTGATTGCTCGTGGATGCATATACACACACTAGGCACTAGATCGGCTCAAAAACACTCTCATACTGCATATGGATGTGTGTGCATTTTTTTATGGATGCGAAATGGTTGACTCAGCACATGGATTTTGCATATGAATGAACGGTTGTGCACTCATATAGAAATGATATGTATCAAATAGGAAAATTGCATACATGTGGAACTCATGGCACTGACATAATTCGCATTAAGGAGGTCAACTGAATCAGTAGACCGCCTGATCTTTGCATTAGATAAGGAACATATACACACACTTTTGCATATGTTCATACAACATTAGAAGTTTTCTGAGGACAATGGATGCTCGTGGATGATGGTTGAGTAGATGGACGACTGGATGGTAAGACACACTCTTCTTAACTTGAAGATTTCGGGGACGAAATCCTTTAAGGAGGGGAGAATGTAACACCCCGTATTTTCTTATAAACGTATAAGTAACAAATCAGAGAATAATTAATTTTTAAAAATAGAATCAAGGGAAACAGGTTGCGCAATTGCGTTCGTCTTGAAATTCTGCTTGGAAACGAGTCCGAGTTTTCGAGAAACGGAGTCCAGATGAGGGAGATATGACCCTCCGAAGTTTCAGGAATTTTTAGAACCGAAAACAGCTTGAAATTCGAATTCGAATTCAAATCCCAGAGCAGACTGGGCGGAAATTTTCCCACCCAGGACCAGGTCGACCTGGGGGTCGACACTTTGGTCGACCTCCCAGGGACCAGGTCGACCCTATGGTCGACCTGGGGGTCGACCTGGTGCCCGAACCCAGTTTTGAGCCTGGGTTCATTCTGATGTATTTGGCCTCGTTTTCAGTCTAGATTCGCCCGCCTAATCCTATATAAACAGCCCCCTAGCCCCATTCTCTTTACACCACTCTTCTCTCCTTATGCTGCCTCTGAGATAATATAAATAAATAAATAAAATAATGGCGTCGCTACTCTGTTGGAATTAAATCTAGAACTAGTGCATCTTCTTCTAAATCTGAATTAGATTAAAAGAGAACTACTGCAACTCTTCTTCTATAATCCAATCAAGGCAAGTACAGTTATTTTTAGATATGAATTTTAATTATGACCGTGACATGGTTGTAAATCTGAATCTGAGGTCATGCATATTATGTTTTGTTTAGATCTATCCTATTGTAACTATTATGTATCTCTCTTCTTTCTGTTCTATAGCCAGGCTACCACGAGCCTGAGCCAAATCTCATAAGAGATTGACGCACGAATGCCAAACTTTTGGGGCAAATAATGAATGATGCATAAATTGGGCATGACTGATCTGTGACTGATTTGAGGAAAGAATATAGGCTGTAGCTAGAACATAAATCTGAGACATATGGCTGGACATGTTTAAAACATAAAGTGTATTGAACATATGACTTGAGGCATAGAAGAATATTGGACATATGACTTGGGTTTTGGGCGTAAAGATTTAACTGTAAATAAGTAATTGATTTAGATGCATAGCACATGTTGTAATTCAGGACATAAATTGGAGGCATATTATATGAGATTGTTTATGACTTAGAATATAAAGGACATAAGTTGTAATTCTAGATCTGGACATACTTCATATATTATAGCTGTAATTTAGAAGAAGGAGAATTATTTTGTATATAACTTAGGCGTAAAGACCTATATTAAATAGGATAACCATTAATGTGAACACGCCTAAAAGTGGGTTTTGGATATGTGACATGCATTGTAATCAATGACTATATTTGGCATAATTTATATTTGAATCACGATTAGGGCCTTTGGAGAATATTCTGGACTAAGCAAGTTTAACCAAAATTTGGGACATATGGTAAATTATGGCCATAACTTAGGCATGTAAGTTTAGGCTCACTCCGTGATTAGGCAAGTTATGGGAATAAGACTTTGAGAAATGTTTAAATCTGCTAAAACTGTTATCTGCTTAATATGCTAAATTTGCCTAATCTGCTAAATCTGTTACCTGTTTAATTGCCTAAACTGTTAAATATGTTGAATTGCCTAATCTGCTAATTATGCCCAATCTACTAAATCTGTTGAGTTGCCTAATCTGCTAAATCTGTTGAACCGTCTAAGCTGCTAAATCTGTTAAAAAGATGAATGATTGTAATTTGTGTAGGCTCGATTTAAGATTGTGTAAAACATGTTAATTTGTTTAATCTGCTGCGACTTGAAAAGAAGTCAAATCTGTTAAATTAACAGAATTAGTCTGATAATTGTATAATCTATAATGGAATAAAAGGGTTATAATAAAAATGTTGAGACACGAGGTTAGGCTCATGTTTGCGGTAGAAGCCTGCCCGGACTCAACCAGCTTAACCAGCAACCGAAAACTGCTAGTCTAATGTGAGAGGTCGTAGGCATAACGAAAATATGCTTAGACACGAGGTTAGGTCTGGCTTGTGGCAGAAGTCTGCCCGGAACCGCCCGGCATATCCAGCGGCCACAAGCTACCGACCTAATGTGAGAGGTCTGTGCATTAATATTTAATTAATGCAAACCTGAGACAAATATGATGTCTAAAAAGTGTTGGGTGGATAGGGCTAAACCAACTAGACTGATGAATTTAATAAACCTGTTTCGTGAATCTGTAGGCCCAATACAAAGTTAGACAATCTGTAAATCTGTTAAAACTGTACATCTGATCCGTTAGTCTGAAAACCTGTTAACCTGATTTTCTGATCTGTGAACTAGTTGACTTGAACTCTGTATGTCTGAAAACTTGTAAACAAGTTAATCTGAAATCTGATAGTCTGGGGACACAAGGTTAGGAGGGAAAATACTTGTGTCATCTGTTGTTTGGGACCCATATTAGTCAGCAACCCTTTCTGGTATAAAAACCATGACCCAACAGTAGGTAGGGTCCGGGCACGCTTACCGAACTAATTATAAGCGGTTCATTCTGATAATGGCGAGGGGTGTTGATGGTGCGTTCCAACCGGGTCATGTGCGTGCATGGATCCCGGTCTGCCTCTGAGGATGTAAAACCCCGTGACATCTGTAAATAGGTCTGTGTCATTCAAAGGTTGCCACTTTAGGGAGTGATACACCCTTCTGTGGGGCTGGCACAGGGTATTTATGTATTAGGGAGTCGATCGCTTGGGGTAGATTTAGGGTACACTTAGTTCTGTCTGTTTCCGTTGGGGTACCGTCTGTTTCTGTTGGATGGTAACACCTGTCTGTTTCTGCGTGGTACCGTCTGTTGGGGTGATAAAGGCCCATTTACTAGTGTACACCTAATTCTAACATTCTGTTTCCGTAAGTATTATTCTGTTTCTGTTCCTGTACCTTCTGTTCAGGTGGCAAAGGACCATTATTTTGTTTCTGTTTAGACATTAGGGTAACACCTAATCCTGTTATACTGGTATTAGTGCAGAGAAGTAAAATATAAGTAAGAAGCATAACTTGGGCTATATCATTCTGTTTCTTCTGTTTAGCTTAAGTATATCAGTTACTCCTGTTGTTATTGTCTCTTATCCAGCTTTATTTTCATGTCATGATATTATTACCTGTTCATATGCTGAAAGTCACTGGACTTGCCAGACTTTATGTCTGACCTTGCTTATTTTCGCCCCTTCTCTTTCGTTTCCCCCCCCCCAGGTTTGTAGGGTGGAAATCTAGGAGCTTGATTCGGATCTTCTCTGCTTGAAGTATCGTTTGGCTTTGGCTCTATCTTTCCATGGCAGGTTATGTTGGGGATTATGACTTTAAAAACTATGCATTCTAAAGGCTTTGTACAAGACCGATATTTTTTACTTGAACTCTGATATTGTGATTTGAAAAGATGTAACCATTTTTTTTTCGGTTTCTGTTGTAATAAAGTTTTTTTTTTCAAGTATTGTTTTATCCGTCTTGTAAAATTCTATTCTGTCTACTAAAATGCTCCATCAAAATTAAGGCATTCCCTTTGTGAGTGACCTTAACGGAGGTGGGGTGTTACAAAATGTATACATAAACAATTACAGATAAGCCTACAAAAAGAAAACAAAGAACCGAACAATGAGATCACGCAGAAAATCGGGCAAGGAGCTAGCATGAGGCCACCTTATGCATAAATACGAGCCGAAGCATACAACCAATCTAGTTGTTAATTCAAAGCTAACTCAAAAAAATTAGCTCAAGGAACAAGCTGCCAATACAGACAGAAGGTCGAAAGTAGACAAAACCAAATCCAAACGGACATAAAAGGTGAGGGAAGCCTGAGGTGGTTAACTGAAAACTGTCATAACATATGAACCAACAAGAACAAACACAATTGGCATAGTCAACCCACCTCCACAAAAGAGATCAGAACCACTCACAGACACAAGCAAGAATCTAGAAGTCCACAAACTCACTTCTGAGTGAGTTAAAACTGGTAAAGCAGGGTAATATAAGGGATTCCACAATGATGTGCCAGTAACGTGTAAACCATTCACAACCGAAAATCAGTGGCCAAAAACCAAGTTTACAAAAATACTCCCCTACCTCGCTACTCCAAAATAGGTACAAATACGTTGTAGTCCGACAAAAAAGTGCATTACCATCGCAAACTGATAAAGAACAAGCCAAAGATCTCTTAGCAACTTGAACACATTCCACCTTTGAAACGTTGATAGCCACATTTTCCGCTCCAGGCTTGAGAGGCTGCAAACTTAGATTGCCAACGTCCCAAAAAACTGATGTCGATGCCTCATAAGCACCACTACAGCACCAGTTACGGACAAGTAACACTGAACCTGATACAAGTTGAGAGCCAGAATCCAAACCAAAAGGAGCTATATAATAACTCGGAATCAAGAACGGCCTTAACCGATGTCTCGGTTAACACTGTAGATTTACATTTATGGAGTCGGTGACGCTTGCGCTTCACAGAGCAAAAATTGCCAATAGAACCATCCACCGAAGACGAAAGATTAGGCCAACCTTCAAAGGCTCAATCTTAGGAAGAGATCGGATTGGGGCCACCAACTCCCCAATGCGATTTCTTCGCATATATGGGCCAGCGAAGGCGAGTGGACAGAAGATCTACTGCAAAACAAGGAGCCAAAAATCAAACTAGTGGGTAAGACACCCCACGTCCGTTAATGTCACTCATTAAGAGATTGCATTAAGTTTCGTGAAGCGTTATAGGTAAATAAAAACAGAAACATTACAAGACATATGTAAAATAGCAGCGGAAATAAAAAAAACTTTATTGATTATAAAGCATCGTGGTACAAAACATCATATGTTAAACCCAGTATATCATCAAAACTTCTGTCTTGTAATTAAAACATCAGAGTACAAAATAAAAGAAGCATAATCCCCAAATAAAAACATAGCCATAGTAGCAAAGATAGGAGCTTGAGCAATACATCTAAGCAGCTCCAGCAAAATGATAGCAGAATCCTGGTCAAGCTTGAGTATTCCCACCCTGAGAACCTGGGGGGCAAACGGAAGAAAGAAGAGGAAACAAAAAGGGTCAGACATAAAGTCTGGCGAGCCCAGTTACTTTTAGCAAATAAATAAGTAAAAGTATCATGACAGGCATATAAAGAGGATGTAACACCCTACGTCCGTTAATGTCACTCACTAAGGGAATGCATTAACTTTCATAGAGCGTTATAAGAGTATAGAACATAACATCATAAGAAAGATATATAAAATGGTACTTAAAAATTCAAAATTTATTCATTGCAGCGGAAAAACAAAACATGTTTGGTTACAACATCAAATCCACATTCTAAAGACAAGTATACAAATATCCATCTTGAACAAATTATTATCAGAGTACATAAACGCAAAACCATAATACCACTCCAAATAGCCATAATGAAGAAGAGATAAAGCTGAGCATTACTTTCAACACTTCAAAGCACTTCAAGAAGAAAGAGATCTAAGTCAAGCTTCACTAATCCCACCCTGAGGACCTGGGGGGAAGAAAGAAAAGTGGCGAACCAAAAAGGGGTCAGACATAAATCTGGCGAGTCTAGTGACTTTAACAATATAATCAGTAAAGTAATAGGATAAGAACATAAACTGGATATAAGAGATGACTGTAACATAAGAAGATGTGATAAGGTAAACAAGGTAAGCAAGATAGAACATGGACTGCGCTCCAAACCACTATAAGATATGCTCTGCACCGTAATAACATACTAGTTACATATTAAGAGATGATCCCTCCCTACTAATCATAATAATAGTAGCTTTGTGTACTACTAGCAGCCCACGTAGGTTCCCTACTTGCTCCTACCACCACTAGTTGTACCCACTACCCGTCCCATTCGATCGGCTCCCTAACCTCGTAGATACCTGTGATGGTCCCACAATAGGGTGTATCACTCCCTAAGGTGGCAACCCCGATACTACTGAAATGCAAAACTTATACCTACACGATGCAACAACGTCTTAACTACCAGCCTGGAACCACGCACGCATATGGCTCTGTTGGACTTGCACTGCCATCGCTACTCTTTGTTGACCTCTTACAATTAACCCCAGTAAGCGTGTCCCTGTCCTCGACCTAGTTCGAGCTCATATAGATACTAAAATGGGTTACTGGTTGAAAATAGTTCACACACTTGACACAAGCTTCCCTCCTAAGCTTGGTCCCCACTAGGAATTCCCACTTAACCCCTCTTTATTCCCATGTCTAATCACATGTCCCATCTTGGTTAAGTGCTTTAATTATGTTTCACATGCTACCCATGTTACCCACTTAACCCTTTATTATCCCAATGTCTAAACACATGTCTTATCTTGGTTAAGTGTTCATTAATTCATTATAACCGTAATCTTGCAAGACCTCCCACATTATATTGTCGTTTTGCGGTTGTTGGATATGCCGGGCAGTTCCGGGTAAGCTTATACCGCAATCCGACTCTAACCTTGTGTCTTTGCATTATTACGCATCTAATTTCTGCCTTTGACCTCTCATATTAGATACCGTTTTGCGGTTGCTGGATATGTCAGGTGGTTCTAGGTAGGCTTATACCGCAATCTGAATCTAACCTCGTGTGTTAGGCGTTCAATTTCACTTTCTTGATTCAAGCCCCAATTTCAAATCTTTGGATTACAATATTTCCCGATTACCCATAATTTCCAATCTAAATTTTGTTTATAATCTCATGTGCCAAATCATGCCCAAACCCATTTTCATAGTTATTAAGAATTTATGCCAAATCTCATGTATACAAGTCATACTCAATTAGGCCCAAACCAATTTTCCATATTCATCAACAATTTATGCCAAATCTCATTTTATTGCATATTTCCCAAACTTTTCCAAATCGTTCCAACGTTATTCGTACGTAAATCTCAATGAAATATGTTAGGCTCGAAGTTAGCCTAACCTCATAAAAAAGGAAACGAAGAAGGGAAGAGAATCAAAACTGGCATAAACATATAAATGAGCATGTGAAATGAATAACGACAAAGTAGATCAGATAGGCATATGATAATAGCAATTGGGTATGAATCTAAAGGATAACAAATTACAAAACTTGATATGATTCATCTTATTTACAGGCATATACATCAGATCCAATTTACAGTCCTATCACAATTACTTTTTAATTCAATTATATGTGAAAGTAACATATACTCACAACAATAGGATTCTTAGAAAAGAGAATTAGGTGTGTTTGTAGCAATTCTGATCTTGAATAATCTCTACTTTGATTTGTAGATCCGATCTTTCAATTGGAATACTCCAATTTTGATTTGTTTTGGTGGAGAAGAAAGGCTAGCTTAGATTAGAACAGCATGGAGGCGCCATGGATGATAAAAATGAGATTAGGGTTAGGTTTAGGTGTTTATTTATAGATGTATTAGGTAAATTAGGGCCTTTAGATTAGATTAGAGACCATCTGAACCACTCAGATTAAAAAGACACGTCATCCAGCCAATCCCAGAAAGACATGTCATCAATGAAACTCTCTAGAATTCTGCAGATTCTAGCTCAGTCTGGGCGCACTTCCTAGGTGCGCCAGTGCAATTTTCTTTTGGCGCACTTCATAAGTGCGCCAGTTATCCTGGCCTGTTTTCTGATTGTTCTGCCCAACTTCCATCGTCCATAACTCCTTCATACAGTATCCGTTTTACGCAAACTCGGACTCTATCTCTAGCAGAATTCCAAGACGAACGCAATGGAATAACCCGTTTCACTTAATTTTTCTTTTAAAAATTAATTATTCTTTGATTATCCCTTATTTCATGTTTTAAAATTACAGGGTGTTACATTCCCCTTACTTAAAGGATTTCGTCCCCGAAATCTCGAAGCTGAAAGGAATGTATGTCTTACCATCCATCATGCATCTACTCGTTCATCAATCACGGGCATCCACTTTCCTTAAAAGATTTTTAATGCTTTCATGAACATATGCAAAGTGTGTGTATATGTCCTTATTCTAATGCAAAATAAGGCAGTCTACTGATTCAGTTGACCTCCTTAATGCAAATCATGATAGTGCCATGCGTCCATTATGTATGCAAAAGAATCCTAATGATACATATCATTTCTATATGAGTGCATAACCATTCATCCAAATGCAACATCCATATGATGGCACATTCAATATACATCCATTAATTTAAATGTGCACACTCACCCATATGCAATATGAAAGTGACTGAGCCGATCTAGTACCTAATGTGTGTGTAAATGTATCCACGAGCAACCACTAGCAAACACTTACATCCACTTGCATCCATCAAAAATAACTTGTCTCAAACACATGTTTACAACCATAGGATTTCTACCTAAAGATCGAAGATATAATTGGGAGGATACACTAAACGATAGAACTAGTATAAACAAAGTGGTAGAAAAAAGGAGAAGTTAAAAACATACCCTCAAAAATGAAAGGGTACAACGCGCGTATCTTGTCTTCCGTTTCCCAAGTGTGTCTCCTTGATCGTCTCCCCATTGGACTTTAACCAACTTGACCTCTCGGTTGCATAATTTCTTGACCTCCGATAAAAGGATGCATGTAGGAACTCGTCTAACCGTGGCATCTCGCTCTACTTCCACTTCTCTAAGCATGCTCGGCTCTACTACTTTCGCAGTATCGTGTAAACACTTCCTCAAATGCGACACGTGAAATACGTCATGAACACCACTAAGCTTCTCAGGCAACTTCATCTGTAAGCCATCTGTCCAATTCTTTCTGTAATGCGGAATGGCCCTACGAATCTTGGTGCCAATTTCCCTACAGATCCAAAATGAACTACATTCCTCAATGGTGATACTTTAATAAAAACCGCGTCTCCAACATCGAACCCACGATCGGTTTGTCTCTTATCAGCGTATGACTTTTGCCGGTCTTGTGCCGTCTTCATGCGTCTTCGAATCAAGTCTATCTTCTCCGAAGTTTCCCTAACCATCTCGGGCCCAAGCAAAATCTTATCCGTAGATTCCCACCAACAAGTCGGTGATCGGCAAGGTCGTCCATATAGATCTTCAAAAGGTGTCATGCCGATACTAGTCTGATAGTTGTTGTTGTTGTAGGCGAACTCTACTAATGGAAGGTGTTCCTCCCATGTCCCTCCAAAGTCTAAGATGCATAACCTCAAATGATCCTCTAGAATCCGATTCACTCTTTCTGTTTAGCCGTCCGTATGATGGTGATTAGCAGTGCTCAAACACAATTACGTTCCTACCGCCTCTTGCAAGCTCTTCCAAAACTCACTAGTGAAAATGGGATCTCGATCGCTTACGATACTATAAGGTATGCCGTGTAGACAAACTATCTTATAGAGATGAACAGATGCTAACCATGCTGCTATTCTTTTACTCTTTACGGGAAAGAAATGGGCGCTCTTGGTAAGTCTATCTACTACTACCCAAATGCCCGTATTACCCTTCCATGACCTCGGCAACCCATCGAGGAAATCCATGGAAACACTTTCCTATTTCCACTGTGAAACCTTTAAAGGGTGAAGCAAACCACCAGGCTTATTTTGCTCAGCCTTGACTTGCTGGCACACTAAGCATCTAGAAACAAACTCAGCCACATCCTTCTTCATTCCGGCCCAAAAGAAAACTCGCTTCAAGTCCCTATACATCTTATCACCACTGGGATGTATGGTCATCTTAGAACGATGTGCTTCTTCATGGATTGTCCTTCTCAAACTCTCGTCTTGTGATACGCAAAGTATCCCATCCCTATGCAACCAACCTTTTTCATCTATAGTATACCTAATAAGATGGCTCGAAGACTCCCCTCTTGTGAGCTTGTGTACTATCTCTATCAGCTGTGGGTTATCTCGCTGTGCTGCACCTATCTGTCCCAAAAGCGTAGGTCGCACCTCTAGTGATACCAAAAAACCGGTTACATAATCGATACAGGGTCTAAAGTCAAAGGTAGATATACTCTAAACTCTTCCATTCGACAAACAAAGGACTCAAAGTCAAGTTCTTTCTACTTAAGGTGTCAGCTACGACATTACCCTTGCCAGGGGTATATGCAATCTCAAAATCGTAGGATACTAAGAACTCCATCCACCACTATTGCCTTAAGTTTAGATCTTTTTGAGAGAACAAGTATTTTAGTGACTTATGGTCCGTATACAACTCAAATCTCTCATCAAGCAAGTAATGGCGCCAAGACTTAAGTGCAAAAACTATGGCAGCTAATTCTAAGTCGTAGGTAGGGTAATTCCTCTCATGGACCTTCAACTACCTTCCACCATAACATATCACCCTTCCCTCTTGCATCAAAACTACGCCAAGCCTTGTCCTATAAGCATCGGTAGACACTATGAACGGTTTACTTCCATCTGGCAAAACTAAAGCTGGAGCTGTCGTCAATGCCCTCTTCAAACGTTGAAAAGCATCATCACATTCAACATCCCAAGAAAAGGTTAAATTCTTTTTCGTTAACCGAGTAAGTGGGGCCGATATCTTCACAAAGTCCTTGATGAACTTTCTATAATAGCCCGCCAAACCAAGAAAACTTCTTACTTCCGTTGCATTCTTAGGAATCTTCCAATCTTGGATTGCCACTACCTTCGCGGGATCCACTGTTATCCCTTCTTTAGAGACCACGTGCCCTAGGAATCTTACTTCCTTCCTCCAAAAGAGACATTTGGAGAACTTAGCCTTAAGCTGATGTACTCAAAGGGTCTCTAAAACTTCCCTAAGATGTAGGGCATGCTCTTCCTCACTTCTTGAGAAGATCAGGATATCATCTACAAAGACTACCACGAAATTGTTTAGAAACTCCCTAAACACCCTACTCATTAAGTCCACGAAATATGCGGGTGCATTCGTCAAACCAAAAGGCATGACGAGCCATTCAAAGAAACCATCTGGAGTTCTAAATGCAGTCTTATCTATGCTATCCTCAGCCACCCTTAGCTGATGAAATCCTATAGCAAAATCCAACTACGAGAAAACCGAAGCACCAACCAATCGATCGAACAAGTCATCTATCCTCGGTAATTGGTGTCTGTTCTTCTTCATGAGCTTATTCAGCTCCCTATAGTCCATGCACAATCTGAGCGAACCATCAGTCTTCGTGGAAAAAACAACTGGAGCACCCCACTCCGAGATACTTCTTCTTATGAACCCTTTCTCATGCAACTCTTTCACTTGTTTACTAAGCTCCCTCCTTTCTCTTGGAGCCATGTGGCGCATAAGCAATGCAACTGGCTTTGCATTTTCCACCAAATATATACGGAAATCTATCTCGCGTTTTGGAGGTAAGCCCCTCACCTCCTCAAAGACATCTGCATACTCACAGACTACTCGAACAGATTGCAAATCATCAATAGATGTGTCAAGAGATTCTAGGTAGCCAAGCATAACAGAACCCTTAGGATCGCATGAGATATCGAGAGTATTCCCCAAACTAGTCAACAGTCTAACTACCCTCTTTTCACAGTTGAGAATGGCACCATACTTGGCTAGCCAATCCATTCCTAGAATCAACCCATAGCCCGTGAAACCAAGCACATAAGCGTTGCATTCGAACTCAAAGCCATACACAGATATTCTCAAATCCTGACATAACATAGACAAATGAGCCGTACCCCCAATAGGATTTGAGACAACAACGGGATCCACTACTATACTAGTATCTAGGTGGAGAGACTCAACAAAAGAAGTAGATATAAACAAATGTGAAGCGCCAGAATCAAACAAAGTACGTATAGGATGATCGAAAAGGAAAATCAAACTTTCAACAGAAATGTTTCTACCTCTCTCTTTTGTAGCTGCCATGAGAGCATGAACCTGCCCTCTACAAGTAAATCCTGTCTTATGTCCTTGCCCTTGTCCTTGCCTCCTTGGGCAGTCTTTAATCATATGTCTTGCCTCACCACACTAGAAGAAACCAGTCCTCTTCTTCTTCCTACAATCCTTCTTCAAATGGCCAGGTATTCTGCAATTGTGACACTTTCTTTTCTCTGAACCCTTGTTATCATTACTACCTTTCTTTTGTTGTTGTTGTGCCTTCTTTGGATCCCCTTTCTTATCCTGTGTATTAACACATTTCTCCGCTTCATGTATCAACGCCATATCAACAAGATTCTCGAAAGTAGCCCCCATAGGAATGTGGGACATAGCCAACCGGTGTAACGGTTCATTCAAACCCTTGACAAATCTCAAGGCCTTCTTATGTGGTGTATTAACTAATTCCATATCAAATCTTGCTAACCGGTTAAACTTGTTAACGTACTCCTTCACAGAAAAACTCCCTTGTTTCAAAGCCAAGAACCTTTCCATGCATAAACTCTCCTCTGCTTGTGAAAGAAATTTCAACTCGAACCTTTGTCTAAAATCCGTCCATGTCTCCACTGCACGTCCTCTATTAGTTACTTCCCACCAAAAGGAAGCTTCATCCTTCATCAACCAAGCAGCTAGCTAAACCTTCTTTCCATCGTCTATCTCAAAGATACCAAACAAGTCCTCTACTTCCTTGAGCCAATTCCGAGCCTCAACAAATGTCTCAGTTCCATAAAACAGTTTTCCGCCCATCGCACGGAAGTCTTTGCATATCTTAGAAAAAGCATCTACATGGGGAGGAGGAGGAGGAGGAGCTGCAGCTGGGGAAGGAGGAACGTGCGATGGGCCTGCGGTAGTGGCCCTAGCCTCCAGATACCTTCTGAACCAGCCTGGTATCTGTACGCCCTCGGGTATATGGGGTTCCCCAGACATGCTGAAAGGAAAAAGGAAAAGATTCAAAACAGAGAATCGAAAGAAAGATATATGGCTTTTGGGGATTATGTTTTTCATAATAAACCTTTCTCTTGCAAAAACCTTCTTTAAAACATGTTTTTGAAAACGATTTTCAAAATATTTTATCTGTTCTGGTAACCTTCAGCTCTGATATCACATGTAACACCTCACATCCGTTAATGTCACTCACTAAGGGAATGCATTAACTTTCAATGAGCGTTATAAGAGTATAGAACAGAACCACATGCTAAACATGTTTGGTTATAACAGCGTTAAAAATTCAAAATTTATTCATTGCAGCGGAAAAGCAAAACATGTTTGGTTATAACATCAAAATCACATGCTAAAGCCAAGTACACAAATATCCATCTTGAACAAAATTATTATCAGAGTACATAAAAGCAAAACCATAATCCCACTCCAAATAGCCATAATGAAGAAGAGATAAAGCTGAACATTACTTTCAACACTTCCAAGCACTTCAAGAAGAAAGAGATCCAAGTCAAGCTTCACTACTCCCACACTGAGGACCTAGGGGGAGAAAGAAAGAAAGAAAAGAGGTGAAACATAAGGGGTCAGACATAAGTCTAGCGAGTCTAGTGACTTTAACAATATAATCAGTAAAGTAACAGGATAAGAACATAAACTGGATATAAGAGATGACTGTAACATAAGCAGATGTGATAAGGTAAACAAGGTAAGCAAGATAGAACAACGACTGTGCTCCTAACCACAATAAGATATGCTCTGCACCATACCAACATACTGGCTACATATTAAGAGATGATCCCTCCCTACTAATCATAATAATGGTAGCTTCGTGTACTCGTAGATGCTCTCATAGGTGCCCCACTAGCTCCTACCACCACTAGTTGTACCCACTACCCTTCCCATTCGATCGGCTCCCTAACCTCGTAGATACTTATGTTGGCCCACAATAGGGTATATCACTCCGTAAGGTGGCAACCCCAATACTACTAAAATTCACAGCTTATACCTACACGATGTAACGACGTCTTACATACCAGCCCGGACCCATGTAGGCACATGACTCTGTTGGACTTGCACTGCCATCGCTACTCTTTATTGACCTCTTACAATCAACCCCAGTAAGAGTGTCCCTGTCCTCGACCTAGTTCGAGCGTATATAGATACTAAAATGGATTACTGGTCGAAAAGGGTCCACACACTTGACACAAGCTTCCCTTTTAAGCTTGATCCCCTTTAGGAATTCCCACTTAACCCCTCTTTATTCCCATGTCTAATCACATGTCCCATCTTGGTTAAGCGCTTTAATTATGTTTCACATGCTACCCATGTTACCCACTTAACCCTTTATTATCCTCATGTCTAAACACATATCTTATCTTGGTTCAGTGTTCATTAATTCATTATAACTATAATCTTGCAAGACCTCCCACTTTAGATTGCCGGTTTGCGGTTGCTAGATATGCCGGGCAGTTCCGGGCATGCTTATACCGCAATCCGAATCTAACCTCGTGTCTTTGCATTATTACGCATCTAATTTCTGCCTTTGACCTCTCACATTAGATACCGTTTTGCGGTTGCTGGATATGCCGGGCGGTTCCGGGTAGGCTTATATTGCAATCTGAATCTAACCTCGTGTCTTAGGCATTCATTTTCACTTTCTTGATTCAAGCCCCAATTTCAAATCTTTGGATTACAATATTTCCCAATTATCCATAATTTCCAATCTAAATTATGTTTATAATCTCATGTGCCAAATCATGCCCAAACCCATTTTCATAGTTATTAACAATTTATGTCAAATCTCATGTATACAAGTCATACTCAATTATGCCCAAATTAATTTTCCACATCAACAATTTATGCCAAATCTCATTTTATTGCATATTTCCCAAACTTTTCCCAATCGTTCCAAAGTTATTCGTACGTAAATCTCAACGCAATATGTTAGACTCGAGGTTAGCCTAATCTCGTAAAAAAAGGAAAGGAAGAAGGGAAGAGAATCAACACATCGAAACTGGCATAAACATATAAATGAGCATGTGAAATGAATAACGACAAAGTAGATCAGATAGGCATATGATAATAGCAATTAGGTATGAATCTGAAGGATAACAAATGACAAAACTTGATATGATTCATCTTATTTACAGGCATATACATCAGATCCAATTTACAATCCTATCACAATTACTTTTTAATTCAATTATATGTGAAAGTAACATAGACTCACAGTGATAGGATTCTTAGATAAGAGAATTAGGTGTTGTTGTAGCAGTTCTGATCTTGAATAATCTCTACTTTGATTTGTAGATCTGATCTTCTAATTGGAATACTCCTATTTTGATTTGTTTTGGTGGAGAAGAAAGGCTAGTTTAGATTAGAGCAGCATGGAGGCACCATGGATGATAACAATGAGATTAGGGTTAGGTTTAGGTGTTTATTTAATGATGTATTAGGTGAATTAGGGCCTTCAGATTAGATTAGAGACCATCTGAACCACTCAGATTAAAAAGACACGTCATCCAACCAATCCCAGAAAGACACATCATCAATGGAACTGTCCAGAATTCTACAGATTCTGGCCTAGCGTGGGCACACTTCCCAGGTGCGCCAGTGCAATTTTCTTCTGGCACACTTCACAAGTGTGCCAGTTATCCTGGCCTGTTTTCTGATTGTTCTGCCCAACTTCCATCATCCATAACTCGTGCATACGGAATCTGTTTTACGCAAACTCGGACTCTATCTCAAGCAGAATTCTAAGACGAATGCAATGGCATAACCCGTTTCACTTAATTTTTCTTTTAAAATTAATTATTCTTTAATTATCCCTTATGTCATGTTTTAAAATTACGGGGTGTTGCAGTGGATGAGAAAGATAACATCACAAAAGGCAGGTATGACAAGGTAAACATGATAGAGTTTATACGCTTCTCTAATGATTACTCTGCACTGATTCTAGTATAACCAGAATGAGAAGATCCGAACAACTATGAGATAGTAGACTTAGGCGTACTTCTGGTGAGAGGTTTTAGCCCCATACAATCAACAGGAAGCCCAACATAATAGGCTCCTAAACTTTACCAGATTCTAGATGTACCCTAACTACTACCCTAATCGATCGGCTCCCTATTCCGTAGATACCTTGTGCTGGCCCCACAGTAGGGGTATCACTCCCTAAAGTGGCAACCGTTCATTTTCTGGATGTGCACAACCATATCTACCGATGTCACGGTCGTCTTGTCCCCCTCTACCCGGACCAAGCACGCACATGACCCTAGCCGGTTTGCGCCGCCCATACCATCCTCTACGTTTGGATCTCTTACAATCAGCCCAGTAAGCGTGCCCCGACTCCGACCTAGCTCGCAACACTCGTTTGATATCTATATATGGGTTACTGACTGAAACGGGTCCCACACACAAGATGATACAAGCTCTCCCCTTTGTCTTGTATCCCCACTAGGATTTCCACAGGTTATGCTTACCTATCGGTGTCATTAATTACATAACCCCATCAGGTTAAGTTTGTGGGCCTATATATAAATATTACCCACCCACCCAAGATTACTTAACCCGCCCACTGTTCAAACAAGTTTACTTAACCCCTATTCAAGTTCATGTTCATACAATCCATATGGATTCAACTAGGTTAACTATTCCAATTCATTCCCATACCCATTTATGGTTATAATGTGCTAGACCTCTGACATTAAGCCTACCACTTGTGGATGTTGGATATGTCGATCTGTTCTAGGCAGATTTATTCCACAAGTCGTGCTTAACCTCATGTCTTGGCACGTCTCGTATTTGTGCACCCAGACCCCTCACATTAGATTCACCACTTGTGATCGTTGGATATGCCGGGCGGTTCCGGGTAGAGTTCGACCACAAGTGTAATCTAATCTTGTGTCTAGGCGCAGTTACAATTTCTAATTACTGTAATCCTAGGCATTTCATTATTAGCCAATTTTACTGATAGAGACCGCAGGGCAGCCCAAACTCCCGTTTGCGTAGCCTTCGAGGTGCGGAAGCTCGCACCCTCGAAGTGTGAATTCTCGCACCTTCGAGGTGCGAAATATCGCACCCTCAAGGTGCGAGAACTCGCATCCTCAAGGTGTGAGATCTCGCAAACTCGAGGTGTGAAATTTCGCATCCTCGAGGTGCGAAATATTGCACCCTCGAGGCGCGAAATCTCGCACCTAACGAGGTGCGAAATTTCACACCCACAAGGTGCGAAATTTCACACCCACGAGGTGCGAAATTTCGTACTCACGAGGTGCGAAATTTCGCGCCTCAGGCTCAGGTGCGAATTTTCCGTATCTGCAGGCTCCAGGTGCAAATTTATGCATGTGGTCCCCTATTTTTACCTGCTCCTACCTAACCCCTACCTACTCCTTTCCTATAAATACCCCATGACTTCACACTTCAAAGGGGTTGGAATTTAAGACCTTTGGACCTCTAGAGAGCTCCATTAATGGCATATCCCATTTGAGGAAGAAGAAGGGCAAAAGTGTCCCTTTCTTGAGATATCTAATATATGATAATTATGACATCATATATGAGGATGATGACATCATGCCTTAGAGGTGACATCATGTAGCCCTAAGGATGACATCATATAGCTTAATTATGACATCATCTAGCATAAAGTTGAATGTAATGATATGTCATGAGAGGGTCTCAACCTTGAAACTTTTTGTGATTAATAATATTACAACAATGCTTCAAAGTGGAAGTAGGCCCCTCACGGCGCCGAACCACTATAAATTTCTTGTGTTATTTACTGCTTTTCTACTCTTGTATGTGCGACCAAATTAATTATTCCTAGTAATTGGAATCTTTGGTGTTTGCGACATTTTTTGCCATCAACATTTGGTGCTTTCACTGAGAAAACTCGAATTTCACGCCTTTGTCGCACGTTGTCATCTCGACCTCCGACAAGCTTGAGATTTCTTGCTAAACCTGCTGTCGAGTCCGCTTACGACGGCAAAGCGACCAAAGAACGCAATGGTCGGCTCTTCAGCCGTAGCCGAGGCTGGTACGTCCCAACCTCAACCAATGGACATCCCAGCCACTAATGAAACCGTCCCTCCTACTGTAAACCCCGAAGCACCCGCAACATGAACTCAAATACGCACGCTTAATGAAAAGTATGAGAGCACAGCGGTCGAGGTTAACCAAGAATTAAGTAATAACATCGACCTTATACGACAACTTCAAGAAAGTCAACGCATCGTCGCTCGACTTCAACTAACTCGGAACAATGCTCGACCCTGACCAACCATATCGAAAACTTCCTCTTCCGAGTCAAGGGGCCAGCATCAGAGGTGCTGGTTTAGCCTCATCAAAAACGTCACCGCCCGCTTCAATGCCCTCGACAACGGTAATGGCAATGGATACGCCAACAGCAATGGGAATGGCGACCGAACTACCGTCACATATAGCGAGGGGCCACTATTCCAATGACGGATCAGGTCCTACTAACCAACCTCTTCCTCGACACAACCCGACGGTCGCTAATCAGGATGATGGGCGCGCTATTCCAATGGCCCGCGTTCCTCTAGAACAGGAACCGCGTCACCATGTTCCACCTCAACGTCCACACCAAGACCCAATCGTAGATGTCGAGGACATGGAGGAAGACGATCTGGACGTCCATCATAGGAGATGCCCTTGTAATAGAACTCCAGAACCTCGCCAAAACTCATGGGTCCCAATGGCGGATCCCCATCCAACTTACCTACCCGACATGATTCGAAGAATCATGAGGGAAATGCGAGGAAATGCGCACGATTCAAGGGAAGCACACATTAGGCGTAACCCCTTCACAAGAAGACTAAATGAAGCTGAATGGCTGTGATGCTTCAGCATGCCACAAATGCCGCTCTACGACAGCACCACTGACCCATGTGTCTTCCTAAATTGATACGAATGGAAAATGGACTCGAGCCGAGGCAATAATCTGGTCAAATGCAAATATTTCCTAGTCTTCTTATCAGGGACGCTCTGTTATGGTTCTCTCGCCTCCCGCTCGATTCCATTAACAACTTCAGTCCTTTAGCGACATAGTTGGTCAAGCAATTCAGGTGCACATACCAACTCCAAAGAATGCTCTCACTCTTTGAAACTTATACCAAGGGCCCTTTGATTCGCTCAAAAGCTACCTCTCCAGGTTCAATATAGCCCTCGCCGAGGTCAGGGATCAGGACCCTCGCACCATACTCTTTCAGTTAGCAAAAGTTGTACTCCCTACTTCCGAATTCGGGGCGTGGATCGATCGAAAGCAACCAAAAAGCCTCGACACCTTCTATTAGAAGGCGGATCAGTACTTATGCCAAGAGGAGGCAAGGTGCAACCGACTCTCATCCACCAGTCGCCCCAGTGGCCATCAAGCAGGCGCTGCAAATAACAACCTCAGAAGAAAACAAGTAGGAGGGCCCTTTGATCAGAACAAGGGGTAGGTTCTAACAGGAAAAGACCGAACAACGGTAGGTAAGACGGCCAGAATAACGATCAGACCCCGACCGTGCCAAGAAAGCCCAGCCCTTACCGAGCCTTCAAGACATACACCCCGCTAAACGAGGATCTAGAAACAATCTACTTAGGACATGCAACAACTTTGCCATATAAGAAGCCATGCACCAAGGAATCAACAGATCTTGAGAAAAATACTGGAGGTACTGCCGATACCATGACGTGTACGGCCACAATACTAATGAATGTCGCCAGCTCAGGAATGCAATTGAAAAGCTTATCCGCGAAAAGCGACTTGAGCAATACATCCAAGAGCCTTTTCCTCCCAAAGCAAACCCAAGGCCTCAAGCACTAGCGCCTCAGGCAGCCGCCAAAGCAGCTCCAGGTCCATCTAACCGAAGGCGTGGGATTGTAATCAACACCATATGTGGCGGACCTTATCCCACACATGATAGCTTCCGAAAAATGGAAGAGTATGTTAGTTCAATAAAGCATGATACTTATCAAACTTGCTCCGCACTTAACGAATCCATCCCAGCCAAGCTCCAAAAGACATGCGGGACGACATCGTCTTCTGCAAAAGAGATTCTACTGGGGTTAAAATCCCAACCACCGATCCACTGGTTATCACTGCTCAGATCGGTGCCGCTTCTGTCCGAAAAGTGTTAATCGATTCCGGAAGCTCAATCAAGATCATTTTCAAAGCTGCTTACAACCAGATGAAGTTAGAAATGAAAGACTTAAAGCCATGTCACGCCACAATCCATGTCTTTAATGGGGCTTCTAGTTCGCCAGTAGGAGTGTCGATTTACCTATGGAGCTAGGCGAGGGTGATCGGAGCCGGTTTCGAATCATCACTTTCGTAGTTATAGACATTGATTCCCCCTACAACGCTTTCCTTGGGTGCCCTTTTCTCATAAAGTTTCAGGTTTGCATATTGCCATGGTCTCTCCAAATGAAATTTCCGACATAAAACGGGATTGGAACAGTCAGAGGCGACCAAGTAAGCGCCAGAGAATGTTATGCAATAGAATGGAAGAACGCGCGCAATAAGGACAAGGGAAAAGCAGTGCCCATGCCTTCTTGCACCAAAACTATTTTAGCATAGCAATCAGCAGCATTTGGGCCTTGGCTCAGGCGCCACTGTCGTCTTTATGAAGACCTCGACCCATGGAAGGACGAAGAGCCTGAGTACGAAAGGGCTATCCTAGTCGAATCTACAATAGATATTCACGTTAATCCCGATGATCCATCCAGAGTTCTAAAGATAGAATCGCAGCTCCATCCCGCAATCAAAGAAGATCTTATGGATTTCTTGAAGGCAAACCTAGACGTGTTTGCATGGACTCATTCCGATATGAAAGGCATCGACCCTGCGGTCGCTTGCCATTGTCTAAGTATTGATCCTACAACAATTCCAGTCAAGCAGAAGCGCCACTTCTTGGGACTCGGGAGATCTAAAGCACTAGATGAAAAGGTAGACCGTCTACTCAATAACAATTTCATTCGTGAAGCCGACTGCCCCGAGTGGGTCTCCAACCTCGTTCTGGTCAAGAAGGCCAACGGTAAATAGCGAACGTGTGTTGACTTCTCCGACATAAACAAAGCATGTCCCAAGGACAGCTTCCCACTTCCAAAGATTGACCGACATATTGACTCAACCGCCGGATACCAGCTGCTATCTTTCATGGACGCCTATTTAGGCTACAATCAGATCCCAATGAACATTCTCAACTAGGATCACACCTCTTTCACAACAGACCTTGGACTTTACGGCTATCACGTCATGCCCTTCAACCTCAAGAATGCCGGCGCTACTTATGAGAAAATGGTTAATCGACTCTTTAAAAACTAAATAGGGAAGTCCATGGAGGTGTACTGGACGTCATGTTGGTAAAATCTAAAGCATTAAGCGGTCGCATCCACAACCTCTCTGAAATGTTCAATATCCTTCGCTAGTACGACATGAAACTCAACCCCTTGAAATGCTCCTTCGGAGTCGCTTCAGGAAAGTTCTTGGGATTCATCGTCAACTCCCGGGGAATTGAAGTTAATCCAAAAAAAAATCCAAGCTATTCGGGATATCCAAATCTCCAAAAACATCAAGGATGCCCAAAGTTTAAATGGAAAGGTCGTCGCTTTAAGTCGGTTCATATCCAAGGCCACCAACAAGTGCATTCCTTTCTTCGATTTACTTCGAAAAGGGAAACGCAATTTCGAGTGGACCCCAGAATGCATTAATACATTCAAAGAACTCCTGGATCACTTAGAGCGACCACCTATCCTATCCAAGCCCATAGACCATGAGGACTTATACATTTATTTGGTTGTTTCTAAGCAGGCAATCAGCTCAGCATTAATCTGCCTCGAGGAACGCGTCCAGCGGCCCGTCTACTACATAAGCAAACAATTAACAGGGGCAGAGAAGAATTATCCAAAGCTGGGAAAGCTGGCAATCTGCTTGCTCATTTTCTCTCGGAAGCTTCGACCATACTTCTAGTCTCATCCTATAAAGGTTTTCACCAATCAGCCACTACGACCAGTCATGCAGCGACCCAAAGCGCATGGACGGCTATTGAAGTGGATTATGGAGCTGAGCCAATTTGAGATAACATTCATTCCTCATCGAGCCATCCTCGGACAAGCTCTCACTGACTTCATAGTAGAATTCACTGCCCTGGAGGAGACTCCAGCAGAAAACACGAAAGCCCTCGGTACTCAATGGAAATTATTCATGGACGGGTCCTCCAACAACAAATGCTCCAAGGCCGGAGTCGTGTTCATCACCTCCGAGGAACGCCCAATATGCTACACGCTAAAACTAAATTTCCCTGCTATCAACAACGACGCACAATATGAGGCCTCGATAGCCGGACTTAGAATCGCGATCGAGCTTAAACTAAAGACAATCCAAATCTTCTCCGACTCACAACTCATCGTGCGTCAAGTAAAAGGGGAATATCAAGCTAAGGGGGAACGACTCGGCCTCTACTTGACCAAGGTTCAAGAGCTACTCGCTCGCCTCGACCACTTCGTCATTGCTCACATACCCCGAGAACATAATGAAAAAGCTGATTTGCTATCCAAACTAGCGAGCTCCGAGGATCCGCAACTTTTGGGGTTTGCCCCTGTCGAAGTGCTCAACTACCCTAGTATCAAGTAAATTCATACTAAGGCAACCATGGGCACCGAAACCGAACCTAAATCTTGGATGACACCAATCTAGAGTTACCTACAGCAAGGGACCCTTCCGGGGAGCTATAAGGAAAGACGAGCACTCACCCGCCAATCGGCTCGCTATCTTCTTATGGATGGGATTCTCTACCACAGAGGTTTCTCCATCCCATTGCTCAGATGTGTAGCCCATCATGACACCATCAAAGTCCTAAACGATGTGCATGAAGGGGAGTGCGACGACCATACTGGAGGTAAACCCTGTCCAGAAAATTACTTCGACATGGTTATTACTGGCCCACGCTCGATCAAGATGCCGCAGACTATGCTCGCAAGTGCAATAAGTGCCAGCGTTTCTCAAAGATCCTGAGAGCCCCGCCAAGCGAGTTAACACATATGATCAGCCCATGGCCATTCGCCATGTGGGGAATCGACATCATTTTAACTCTTCCAATAGACAGAGGTGGGGCACGATACGCCGTTGTCGTAGTTGATTATTTTACCAAATGGGCAGAGGCCGAAGCCCTCGCCACAATCACCACCAAGAAGATGATCAACTTTGTTGTACGCAACATCATTACTCGATATAGGGTCCCTCAAGCTATCATTTCTGATAACGGCACTCAATTCAAGGATGCCGAATTCAAAGCCTTCTGCCAGTGGCACAACATCGAAAAGAGATTCTCGGCAGTGGCTCATCCTCAAGCCAACAGGCATGTTGAAGCGGACAACAAAGTTATTAAGTCCGTCATCAAGAAGTGCTTGGAAAAGTCTGAGGGCATGTGGGTGGACGAACTTCCTCAAGCCCTATAGGCATACCGAACCATCCAAAAGACAGCAACCGGGCATACTCCCTTCACCCTCGCCTACGGATCAGAAGTCGTCATTCCTATTGAGCTCAAGCTTCCAGGCATACTCCCTTCGCCCTCGCCTACGGATCAGAAGTCGTCATTCCTATTGAGCTCAAGCTTCCATCTCACCGAGTCACCTATTTATATCCAGGGACTAACTAGTATTTACTTTTAGGATCACCTGACTTGTTGGAAGAAAAAAGGAACGAAGCTGATCTCCGAGTGGCCGCCCAACGGCAACAAGTCGCCCAATACTTCAATTCTAGGGTCCGCCATAAGGACCTCAACGTCGACAACCTTGTCCTAAAACGGGTCTTCCCTCCACCGACAGGCCTCGCACCTCGTTGGGAAGGTCCGTACTCCATACAACGGAAGCTTAGCAATGGATCTTTCAAACTGGCAACTGTGGACGGAGCTGAACTCCCAAGGGCTTGGGACGGTGAACATATCCGCTGCTACTTTACATAACTTAGTACACAGTTGTTTACTCTTTCCAACAATGTTTTTTTCTAACAATTCAATGCATTGTAAAGTCTATTATTGTCAAAGTTATTAGTGGAAATGATGTTCAACTTCCTATCTCTTCCTGTGTATGTTTACTCTGCACATGACGCATTTGATTAATCCTGACAACTAGCTAACGTTCAAACAATTGGCTGTCGTGTCGACCTCCGACCACAAAGTCGGCACCGTCGCTTGAGCCTCAAGCCAACCTCGAGGCCAAAACATGATTGTTATGACAGGCACCCCGAGCACGAGAGCCGGCAACATTACTCGAGTCACCAGCCTACGGCGCGACTGAGTGTAAATAACCACGAACTCGAATCTTGGCCCCGTGCCGAGACCGAGGATAAATCGTTCCGTGCCCAAGTCCCAAGTGACTTAGGGCCACCTAACAGCCAGACAGGAGTGATGTACATCACTCCCTCGGCTACGGGCACTGGTCGAATCTTGGCACAACACCGAGACTGACCCTTAAATCGTTTCTTCCCCGAAGCTCTAAAGGCTGAGGGGAAGGCCATGACTACGATCGGACCCTACGTGCTGATGATCAGGGCTTCTCCTCTCAGGTGAATAAATAACACCTGTGGCTTGCCTCAACTCGATGAACAACGGAAGAGCCATACACCGGACGGACCACACAATGCAACGTCATACACCTTCGCTACACTTGGGATTAACCCCGAGCAACCCAAACACAGTAGGCGCTTAGCCTGGCTTCACAAACTACGAGTTTCCTGAGCTAAGGGAAACTTACTAGAAGCCTGCGCTCTATCACACCCCTCTGGAATAATGACCTAGAGTGCGTTACATAATCACACCCCTCTAGAATAATGACCCAGAGTGAGGCGCACAATCGCTTTTTGTTAGGTGTAACGATAAGTATGCTTATGCAAGTACGGGACGCCCGAAAAGATAAGAAGAACATCCAAACACTTAACACAAATTGCGATCTTTACTAATTCATATTTCCATTTCAACACACATACATTAAAGACAAACTACATGTCTAACATCTTTCTTTCTGATGACAGGGTGTACATGAAAACCACACCATGTCTTGAAAAACCAAAAGAGAGGGTCGTACTCGCGTAAACTATCGGCCTACACTACGGTAAATACTAAGTAGGCTGCTAACACTAATCATGCTTCTTTCATTTGTGCTTGTATTTCTTTTTTACAGATTCTGCACTTGACGGTTCATCCTTTGCACCGAGCCTCCTCTTGCCATACCCGTTGTTTCCATCTCGTCCCCTTCGAGAAGTTGTCGACTCATGGGAAGCTGAAGGACGCTTCCCGTCCACACCTTCGCTGCTAGAGATCTTCGTAATATAAAAAACGATGGTATGCGACGTAGGCACAGGGGCACTCCCAGCAGTGAGGCTGACCACAACGTCACTCTTCTCGGGGACCGCCTTGTCTTCTCGCCCAACCCGTTCCCTGGCCTCTCTTATAGCTCGACGCTCAGTAAGCTTCTAGGATCTATGCGACGTATCACCACCAGCCCTGGTTTTCTCAAGGGACTCGGTAGTCCTCTGCTGTGCCTCCTCATCATCCCTCTTCGTCCAGGCCTCATTATCAGCCCTCCTCTTCCCGGCCTCCTCATCGGCCTTCCTTTTCGCGACCGTATCAGTGGCTTTCGCCTCAGCATCCTGCCTGGTCTTCATTAGGACCTCCTTCCTGGCAACCTCATCATGCCTTTGCTTCTCCTCTACCTCCTCACAGTTAGCCACCATTTTGGCTTTTTGGGTTTCCACCATAGCAGCCATCGACGACACATCTGCCTCCACGGGGCCCTGGGTAGTTGCACTTTGCCCGTCATCCACCTCTCCTTTCTCCATAAGTGTATCGATCAAGCTGGGAGTTAACCTGATATCCGAGTAGGTATCCAGTTGATCGTCACCCTCTCCAAGCTACGATGCCGCAAGTCTTGGCCAAGACTCAGTTGTTTGTGGGACCACGGGGGCATGGCCCGATGTCATGGTCAATCCAGGAAGGGTTGTACATTGAAAACACAACCTTTAGTCTGCAAAATTCGGTAATTACATCATCCTTGGGGATGCATGGCAAAAGGAATTTACCTCCGGGTAGGGATGGTGTAGGAATGTCAAGAGGGATACTTGTGGTGGTTGGCAAAGTAAATTCGGTCCCTCCTAGCTCTGGGTGTTTAGGGTCATGCTCGGTCGAAACCTGAGTGGAAGCTGCGGGATGACTCACCATACCCGATTCAGGGATAGGTGGTCGATAGGAGCTTGCTTCGGCAAATGTCTCCGCTACCACAACACTTACAGTCATGATAGACTTCCCATTCTCGGTAGTGACCCTCTCCAATCTTTCCCTCTCGGCATCCTCAAGCAGCAACCTCTTATCTTCTTCCAGCTTCTCGCGCTCCTCGATAGTCAAGAGATCAGTCGTGAGTTAACGTTCATCTAAAGTTCGCACATCCACTTGGCACAAAAAGGCCTTATACGGCACCAGCCTCTCCCAAGTCTGGGCTAGTTCCCAGGGATAATCATCAACCCACGAGAGTCCATGGAATCTCAAGACCTTAACATACATGTTTTGGATGTCTTCCACCACAGACGATTGCACTTGGAACTCTGTGTCCTCTAGCTTCTCTCTCAATTGTTCCACCTCTCTCAGGTGAGCCTCTCTCAGTCCATCCATTGTGCGCAACACATCCCGATTACTGGCCTCCACTTCCTCCTTGGCCTTCCTCATTTCCTCGAGATGCCCCTTCAGGTTGTCATTCTCCGCTCTCAGAGCATCATTATTAGTTTGGAGGTCGAAGACTCTGGCATTCTCCCTTTCCAACTCAATGCATTTTTTATCCACCTCGGCCTTATCCCTCTTAAGTGTCAGGTTTTCGGTGGTCAAATCAGCTATAGTTTCCGTGAAGGAAGAGCGGGAATGATCAGTCTCTCGTTTGAGTTTCTCGTATGCCCTCTTCATCTCCGCTGCAGTAACAGTGCGCACACACTACAAATAGCAAACTCACCAATGACAGCATTCAAATTTCCAGTGGTAGCCCGTTCAGCCTCTATGGCCAAACCCTGGTTGGTGAGCTCCAAAATTTTCTTCCTGATTAGCTTCGAGAGTTGGCGGGAGTAACTGAGAAGTTGGTCGACTTGACGGTATTCTGCCTTCACGCGCATCCAGCCATCCCCAGACTCCCTAACAGAGGATGGTTGAAGATCAGGAAGGAACTTTATCTCGTCAAAATGGTAGTGAGGAAAGTCTCGCTTCAACGGCTCTTTCCTCTCACCAATGGGAAGCCCCGACCTCCTGAGCTCTGAAGGACTTTGCCTCCCCACTGCCGTTGTTCCCACCGGTCTCGAATGGCCGGACGATGGCTCCCTACCCTCAACAGGCAGAGCAGGAGCCAAGGGTGTGGTGCGTGAAGGAGCTATCGTAGATGAATGCCAAGAACCCAAGTTAAGTCGGGAATCTCCCTCGGACACCCGAATTGGAGGAGGAGGAGGAGTCAGAGATCATCGAGATCGATCCCCACATCGGTGCTCACTGCCATGGCCAAGCGGGGGTGGAGTGCCATACAAGTTGGTGCCTCTTCTGAAGCCCTCAAAGAAAGGATTCCTTTGGTGTTGACAGCCTCCATGCCCATAACCTCGTCCTCCACGTCCTCTAGCAATATCGCATGTCAAAGAAATGAAACGATATCAGTTATGTCATACGCTCAGATAAGCCACTATACTATGCAGTGCTAATGATTGTATGCCCTAAGTGTTCTCTCAACAGACCAGATTGTGACCCGCTCGAAGGAGTTAACCCCTCCGTAGCAAGAGCTATGTCATCCATGATAGCCGGAGTTGGCCGCAGGGATACGTTAAGGTCGAGTTTATTCCAAGTCATCAAACTGGCGCTCGTCCTCGAGTGGGGTGGCAGCTCCGGGAGAAGCTACTGGAGACAATGGCCTAATTGACTCTCCCTCCCCGGTCCCTCCAGTCGAGGGCGGAATGGGAGTATTCAATGGGCCCTCATCTCTAGCTGTAGCCTCCTCACCACGAGCCCCATCTCCACCGACGTCTCCTTGGAACTTGACGACCTTCTTCGGTCGGAGCTCAGCAGAGGGCATCTTCCTTTTCTGACCAGGGGTCACACGGCCTTTCGCCACCACCTTCTTAGGTATACCACTCACCGCTGCGGGACTAGTTACAGCCTGATCGTCAGGAATCAACCCCGCACAGCGAAGGTGCCTGTGGCTCGTCACAGTTTCCGTTTTGCGAAATTCCTCGGGGATCGCCCGCAAGGCATCAGACGCTACCTATACTCTTCGCTGGTGGGTGCCTTTGGATTCCCTACCACAATCAAAAAAGGATAATAATAATAAGATAGGGCTCCAAGAACTTTATAATTGGAAGCAAAGTTCGAAAGCACTTACTCCCTTCAATCCACCTCCTTGCAAATTCAGGAGGGCAGCGCGAAAAGAACCAGTATTGTTTAAACACCGATGGCCTGGGCCACGTCCCGCTAAAGAATTTGGTGGCGGCTGTTGCTTCCAGGAACCATTGGGATGGGGATCTGCTAGACGTTCTCCTCGGGCTGAAGAAATACTGAATGTCCTCTCCGGTGGGTTCCATGTTCAAATACTCTCGATATAGAACGTAAGTGCCTAGGAGCAACGAATAAGCATTTGGATGCAATTGTGAAGGTGCCAAGCGGAAATAGGACAGGATATCCCGAATAAAATCATTAGCCGGGGACACACACCCTGCGAAACATGCTTGCCTATTCCAGACAGTTAAACCGTCGGGCGGTGCGTGAGCCCTTCCATCTCCCGGCGCATGAGCATCACCTACTGGTTCGAAATTCTGCACCCTACAAAAAAAACGAACCCCCCAGGTTCGAAACTTCGCGCTATGCGCTCATGAACACGTATTCCTTGCGTATACTGGCCTCGCGGACACATGGGGCAATACCTTACGAATACTTAGCAATGTGAGCACGGCGCCATACCCACGATAGCTCGCTCGCAAACCTACAACGAACGAGCCCGTCTGTTAACGCGTGTTTTCCTTTAAACTTACAGGACAAACTAGAAACTCAATTACTACTTCAACCAATCCAAAGCACATCATGTCAACACAAGACGTACTTTGGGGGGCAAATGTTAACCGACCTTTTGGTCCGATTCCCAAAAGTACGCAAGACACAATCGACTCAACGTATCGCGTGGAACTAAGGCCGAAAGGGACGCATAGGAGCGAAGGAAATAAGATGAAAAGGGATCACGCCAACAGAGACCTCACGGCACCCCAAACTCCCATTCGCGCAGCCTTCGAGGTGCAGAAGCTCGCACCTTCGAATTGCGAATTCTCGCACCCTAGAGGTGGGAAATCTCGCACCCTCGGGGTGCGAGAACTCGCACCCTCGAGGTGCGAGATCTCGCACCCTCGGGGTGCGAGAACTCGCACCCTCGAGGTGCGAGATCTCGCACCCTCGAGGTGTGAAATCTCGCAACCTCGAGGTAGGAAATCTCGCATCCTCGAGGTGCGAAATTTCCCACCCTCGAGGCGCGAAATCTCGCACCTACGAGGTTCAAAATTTCGCGCCTTAGGCTCAGGTGTGAATTTTCCACATCTGCAGGCTCAGGTGCGAATTTTCCGTATCTGCAGGCTCTAGGTGGGAATTTCTACATATGGTCCCCTATTTCTACCTACCCTACCTACTCCTTTCCTATAAATACTCCATGACTTCACACTTCAAAGGGGTTGGAATTTGAGACCTTGGGACCTCTAGAGAGCTAGATTAATGGCATCTCCCGTTTAAGGAAGAAGAAGGGCTAAAGTGTCCATTTCTTGAGATATTTAATATATGATAATTATGACATCATATATGAGGATGATGACATCATGCCTTAGAGGTGACATCATATAGACCTAAGGATGACATCATATAGCTTAATCATGACATCGTGTAGCATAAAGATGAATGTAATGAATATAATGAGATGTCATGAGAGGGTCTCAACCTTGAAACTCTTTGTGATTAATAATATTCCAACAACGCTTCAAAGTGGACGTAGGCCCCTCATGGCGCCGAACCACTATAAATCTCTTGTGTTATTTATTGCTTTTCTACTCTTGTCTGTGTGACCAAATTAACTATTCCTAGTGAGTGGAATCTTTGGTTTTTGCGACATCTTTTGCCGTCAACACCCCTTTTCCTAAGTTATCTTCATAATAAACTATATGCCCCAAATTCATAATATTACAATTTATTCAAGTTATGCCCAAATTCCCAATTATAAGTTATACCCAATATTAACGTTTTCCCCTCGTTCCCAATCCAACATATTCGCATATTTCAGCTGCACGCCTAGGCTCGAAGGTAGCCTGGCCGCATAAAAATGAAAGGGAAAAGATAAAGGGAAAAGTACAGAGATGATCATACTAATATGGTTGACATGTAATGGCATAAACATATAGTGGCATAATGGAAAGATAATCATATAGGATGAAAATGTGGAAATAGCACTGATTTCTAGCATAATAGGGATAGGCATGATGTGATCTAAACAATGATTTAGATGTCCAACTAACCACAGATCTGATATGGCCATAAACATAATAGAACAGGTATAACGTGATCTAAACAGTGAATTTGATCTATAATCAAAGGCAGATATGACATGATAAAGATTAAGATCAAGGTCATAGTCATGTCAGAATATCATAGATACACAGGTTATAACAGATCTAATATGATTCAACCGGTCACAGGCATAGATCCAAATTATAGTCATATCACGTTTATTTTTTAATTATTTATATCTAAAAGTAACTTAAACTCACAGTGTTTGGATTTAGAAAAATAGAAGGAGAATAGCAGATGTTGAATCACAGATCTACACTTGAATAACTCTAAACTTGATTAACTTGATTGCAAAAGAAGAAAAAGGTTTGATTCAATCCGGGCAGCGACAACATCTAGTCCTCCATTATTTTCAGTGTGCAAAACATGAGAAATGAGGCCATATATATAGCTGCCAGCCCCAAACCCTAGCCTGCCACGTCTGCCCTAGAAGGGTCGACCCACCTCTTAGGGGGTCGACCCAAGGGTCGATACCCCTGGGCGGGAGAATTCCCGCTTCCCCAAATTTTCGGATTTTGAACGATATATATATATATATATATATATATATATATATATATTGTTCTTGCGCATATACAAATTTCAAACCTTCATAACTTCTTCACACGTTGCCGTTTTACACAAGCCAGGTGTCTATTTTGACCAAAATTCCGAGACGAATGCAATGGCGCAGTCCGTTTCATTTAATTATGAATATTAAATTAATTATTCTTTAATTTATCTTCTTTAGTGTTGTTAAAATAACAAGGTATTACATTCTCCCTTACTCAAAGGATTTTGTCCCCGAATCTCCAAGTTAAGAAGAATGTATATCCTTCCATCCACCACCCATCTACTCATCCACCAATCACAGGCATCCATTGTCCTTAAAATATTTCTAATGTTTATATGAACATATGCAAAGGTGTGTGCATATGTCCTTATACTAATGCGAAGTTCAGGCGGTCTACTGATTCAGTCGACCTCCTTAATGCAATATATGTTAGTGTTATGAATCCAACATGTATGAGAATAATCCTATTATAACATGTAAGTTCTATATGTGTGCACAATCATCCATCCAAATGCAACATCCACATGATGATACATCCATTTCCATCCATTAAAAGAAGAAAAATGCACACACATCCCTATGCAGTATGAGAATGATTGAGCCGATCTAGTGCCTAATGTGTGTGTACATGCATCCACGAGCTACCACTAGCAAACACTTGGATCCACTTGCATCCGTCAAACATAACATGTCTCAAACACATGTTTACATCCATGAGATTACTACCTAAATTTCGAAGATTTAATCGATAGGATATAATGATAGAAACAAGCATAAATAAAAGCTTTGGAAAGGAAGTTAAGGACATAACCTCGAAAAGAAAAGGGTACAAAGCACGAATGTTGCCTTCGGTCTCCCAAGTCGCATCCTTTGGGTTATCTCCCAACCGTATTTTCATCAACTTGACTTCTCTATTGTTAGCTTTTTAACTTTTGATCCAAGAATATCGGTTGGAACATGCGCAGGCAGAGTTTTCAAAACTTCTCTCAAATGTTGGGCATGCTCTTCCTCACTCTTTAAGAAGATCAAGATATCATCAACAAAGGCCACGATGAACTTATTAAGAAATTCCCGAAACACCCTACTTATCAAGTCAACAAAATAGGTGGGGTGCATTTGTCAACCCAAAAGGCATAACTAGCCATTCAAAGAAACCATCTGGAGTCCTAAAAGCGGTTTTATCTATAATATCCTCGACCACCCTCACCTAATGAAACCCCGTGGCCAAATCTAACTGCGAGAATACTAATGCACCAACAAGCTGGTCAAACAAGTCATTTATCCTCGAAATTGGGTGCCTGTTCTTGTTAGTGAGCTTATTTAACTCCCTATAGTGTACACACAAGCGAAACATCTGCCTTATTCGTGAATACTACTGGAGCACCCCATTCAGATATGCTTCGCCTAATAAACCTTTTTTCAAATATCTCCCCTACTTGCTTGCCTCCTTTCCCTTGGAACCATATGGCGCAACTGGCTTTGCAATGTCCACCAAATATATATATGAAAATCGATTTCACGCCATGAAGGTAAGTCCTGTACCTCTTCAAAAACATCAGGATAATCTCGGACTACTGGCACCGATCGCAGATCATCGATAGATTTATCTAGAGACTCTAGAAAACTAAGCATGACAGACCCTTGCGGGTCACAAGATATCTCGAGGGTCCTCCCATGGTAAGTCAAAAGTCTAACGACCATCTTCTCACAATCCAGAATGGCACCATACATGGTTAGCCAATCCATCCCTAGAATCAAACCATAGCCCACAAAACCGAGCACATACGTGTTGCACTCAAACTCAACGCCTAACACAAATTTTCTCAAACCCCGACAAATCATGGACAAATGAGCCTAACCACCAATGGGGTTTGAGACAACTATGGGATCCACTACCATATTAGTATTTAGGTGTAGAGACTCAACCACAGAACTAGATATAAATGAATGTAAAGCGCCAGAATCAAAAAGAGTTCTAATAAGATGAATGGAAAGAGAAATCAAACCTTCCACGGAAACTTTACTTCCTCTATCTGGAGCACTGGTCTTGAGAGCATGCACCTGCCCTCGAGAAGCTCCTGGATTTTGACCTTGTCCTTGTTTCTTCGAGCACTCCTTAGCAAAGTGTCCGACCTCTCCACAATTGAAGCAAGTTTTCTTCCTTCTTTTGTAGTCCTTTACCAAGTGACCCTCTCGTCTGCAACTATGTCATTTCCTCTTATCCTTAGCCTTTTCATTCTTTCTACCCTTCTTCTATTGTTGTTGTTGTCCTTTCTTGGTCCATACTTTCTTGTTTTGTGATACCTCAACTTTAACTCCCTTATTGTCACTTTTGTCTTCCTCTGCTTCAAGGCCATATCAACAAGCCTTTCAAAAGTTTCTCCCATTGGAATATGGGACATATCCAACCCATGAAGGGGTTCATTCAGCCCTTTAACAAACCGCAAAGCTTTCTTATGCGGAGTATCCTTCAGTTCCAATCCAAACCTTGTTAGCTGGTTGAATTTGTTCACATATTCTTTAATAGTCACGTTACCTTGTTTGAGCGCCAAGAACCTCTCCATTTGCATGCTTTTCTCAGCTAGAGAAAGAAAATTCATTTCAAACCTCTATCTAAAATCATCCCAAGTTTCTACCGGACGCCCCGCTTTGGTTACTTCCCACCAGAATGAAGCTTCATCCTTCAGTAGCCAGGCAGCTAGCTGAATCTTCCTACGATTGTCCACATCGAAAATTCCAAACAAGTCCTCTATCTCCTTGAGCCAATTCCTTGCCTCTACGAACATCTCGGTCCCATGGAATAGCCTTCCTCCCATAGCATGGAAATCTTTGCAGATCTTAGAGAAGTTGTCTGCACGCGGAGGAGGAGGAGGAGGAACGACGGGTGCAGTTGGGGGAAGGACGTCAGCTTGACCAACGGCAGGCGTCGTGGCCTCTAGATACATATGGAACCAGCCTAGTATCGTAACGCCCCCGGAATATTAGGTTCCCAGACATGCTGAAAAGAAAAGGAAAGAGATTCAGATAAAGGATCGAAAGATATTACATATGGCTTTGGGGAATATGTTTTTCAAAACAGACTTTTTCTTATGAAAATGCTTTCTTTTAAAACCTTTTTGAAAATAATTTTCAAAAACTTTAATCTAATCTGGTAACCTTCAGCTCAGATACCAAGTGTGACACCCCATGTCCGTTAATGTCACTCATTAAGAGAATGCATTAAGTTTCATGAAGCGTTATAGATAAACATAAACATTACAAGACAGATATATAATAGCAGCGGAAATAAAAAAAACTTTATTGGTCTTAAAGCATCGTGGTTCAAAACATCATACGTCTGAAAATACATAAACCCAGTACATCATCAAAACTTTTGTCTTACACTTAAAACATCAGAGTACAAAATAAAAGAAGCATAATCCCCAAATAAAAACATAGCCATGGTGGCAAAGATAGGAGCTTGAGCAATACATCTAAGAAGCTCCAATAAAATGATAACAGAATCTTGGTCAAGCTTGAGTATTCCCACCCTGAGAACCTGGGGGGAAAACGAAAGAAAGAAGTGGAAACAAAAAGGGTCAGACATAAAGTCTGGGGAGTCCAGTTACTTTTAGAAAATAAATAAATAAAAATATCATGACAGTCATATAAAGTGTATGAGAAAGATAACATCACAAAAGGCAGGTATGAAATGGTAAACATGATAGAGTTTATACGCTTCTCTAGTGATTACTCTGCACCGATACTAGTATAAACAGAACGAGATGATCCCAACAACTATGAGATGGTAGACCTAGGCGTACTTCTGGTGAGAGGTTTTATACCTATACAATCAATAGGCATCCCAACCTAATAGGCTCCTAAACTTTACCAGAGTCTAGATGTACCCTAGCTACAACCCTAATCAATCGGCTCCATATTCCGTATATACCCTGTGTTGGCCCCACAGTAGGGTGTATCACTCCCAAAAGTGGCAACCCTTCATTTTCTGGATGTGCATAACCATATGTACTGGTGTCACGGTCGTCTTGTCCCCCTCTGTCCAGACCATGCACGCTCATGACCCTGGTCGGTTTGCGCCGCCCACACTTTCCTCCACGTTTGGATCTCTTACAATCAGCCTAGTAGCATGCCCCGACTCCGACCTAGCTCGGAGTACTCGTTTGATACCAATATATGGGTTACTGACTGAAACAGGTCCCACACACAAGATGATACAATCTCTCCCCTTTGTCTTGTATTCCCACAAGGATTTCCATAGGTTATGCTTACCTATCATCGTCTTTAATTACATAACCCCATCAAGCTAAGTTTGTGGGCCTATATATAAATATTACCCACTCACCCCAGATTTACTTAACCCACCCACTGTTCAAACAAGTTTACTTAACCCCTATTCAAGTTCATGTTCATACAATCCCTATGGATTCAACTAGATTAAGTATTCCAATCATTACCATGTCCATTTATGGTTATAATGTTCTAGACCTCCCACATTAAGCCTACTACTTGTGGATTTCATTATTAGCCAATTTTCTAGGCGCAGTTACAGTTTCTAATTACTGTAATCCTAGGCATTTCATTATTAGCCAATTTTACCTATGTCGTTATAGGTTTTCATGCCCCTTTTCCCAAAATTATGTTCATAATAAACTATATGCCCCAATTTTATATTATTACACTTTATTCAAGTTATGCCCAAATTCCCAATTACAAGTTATACCCAATATTAATGTTTTCCCCTCGTTCCAATCCAACATATTCGCATATTTCAGCGGCATGCCTAAGCTCGAAGGTAGCCTGGCCGCATAAAAATAAAAGGGAAAAGATAGAGGGAAAAGGACAGAGATGATCATACTAATAAGGTTGACATGTAATGGCATAAACATATAGTTGCATTATGGCAAGGTAAGCATATAGGATGAACATGTGACAATAGTACTGATTCTAGCATAATAGAGATAGGCATGATGTGATCTAAACATTGATTTAGATATCCAACTAACCACAGATCTAGTTTGGCCATAAACATAATAGAATAGGTATAAGGTGATCTAAACAGTGAGTTAGATCTATAATCAAAGGTAGATCGGACATGATAAAGGTTAAGATCCAAGTTATAGTCATGTCAGATTATCATAGATACACAGGTTATAACAGATCTGATATGATTCAACCAGTCATGGGCATAGATCCAAATTATAGTCGTATCACGTTTTACTTTTTAATTATTTAAATCTAAAAGTAACTTAAACTAACAGTGTTTGGATCTAGAAAAATAAAAGGAGAATAACAGATGTTGAATCACAAATCTACACTTGAATAACTCTAAACTTGATTGCAGAAGAAGAAAAAGGTTTGATTTAATCCGGGCAGCGACAACATCTAGTCCCCCATTATTTTCAGTGTGCAAAACATGAGAAATGAGGCCATATATATAGCTGCCAGCCCCAAACCCTAGCCTGCCATATCTGCCCTAGGGGGGTCGACCCAGCAGTCGACACCCCCCTCAAGGGGTCGACACCCATAAGCGGGAGAATTCCTGCTTCCCCAAATTTTCAAATTTTGAACAATTTTGAATTTTATTTTGAATTTCTGGATAGCGTGTGCGTGTGTGTGTGTATATATATGTATATTGTTCTTGCGCGTATAGAGACTTCAAACCTTCATAACTTCTTCATACGGTGTCCGTTTTACGCAAACCATGTGTTTATTTTGACCGGAGTTCCAAGATGAACGCAATGGCATAGTCCGTTTCACTTAATTTTCAATATTTAATTTATCTTATTTAGTGTTGTTAAAATTACGGGGTGTTATAGTGGGCGACACCCGAAGCTCATGCTTGGCTGGTGAAAGGTAACGCCCCGAAATGACAGACATGGAGCAAAAGGAGTGGTGAAATCCCCTTTCACCTATTTGCCATTAGAACAGAGCGCATCCCCAGTACCAGAATAATAACCATCAGCAGGCCGCCTTGCCAAAAAGGGAAACAACACCAAAGACCTTGAGTACACCGAAACCAATTCTATGAAAAGTTCCTCAAACACAATGTACCGTTGCCGCAATAATGCAACAAAAGTACTCACATCCCCCAAATGAACCTCAAGAGAATAGGTACCAGTAAGAACAACCGTCAGTGAACCAGAAACCGCTTTGCCAACAGCTATAGAAATAAGATTGACCAAAGGTCAAGGAAAATTAAAGGTACCACAAACCAGAAAATCGCCTTCAGCAAGATTCGACTTCATAACCCTAATTTCTAGGTTGAAATCGAGTTCTAAACAACAAGCTAACTTGCAGAGAAGATGAGAGAGAGCTCGACAATCGCCAACCCAAAAAAAACGAGAGACAGAGAGCTAAAATTAAGGAAGAGAGGAAATCACAATAAGAGTTCAGAGAGAAGCCATGGATACAGCCGTTAGAGGAGTATCGTAATTATTGTAGTCTTGGTACTTATGCTACCAACTTATATTATGTCCTTTATGGTTATGTGACTCTAAGCATTAAACATCTAAGGATTAGTTTTCATTTTTGCCCAATTTTAATATTTCATTTCACTTATAGTCCTCTTTTTCGAAATATATCAAATATAGCCCACTTTTGGCCAACTCTGCGCTGAGTTGGCCAAAATGTACTGGCACAATCTGGGATTGCGCTAGTACATGTGTACATTGACCCTAAGTTGGTCAAAACATACTGGCACAATCTAAAATTGCGCCAATACAGTAAGAAAATAAAATTTATACTGGCGCAATTTTAGTACTGCATATGGGATAAAGATGGTATTTTATGGGGTCACCCACTGGGACTTATTTAGTACTGCATATGGGATAAAGATGATCTTCTATGCGAGCTATAGCTGCTCCACAACTAAATGTTAAATAATGGAGGCTATGCATCCAAGCTCATGAATTCTACTTAAGATGAATAGATGGCCGCCCAAATCTTGAATAATTCTAAAATTATATTAGTATTTTAAAATCATACAGGATGACTTTTTAAAAGGTGATTAACTAAGAAGACCATAACTTTGTTCCAGAAGATGGTATTTTTGGCATCTGCTTGATTAAGACTATTAAAAAAATAACTAATTTCAACTATGAAGATATATAAATGGTGCATTTATGAAGTGAGGTACAACAAAAAAAGAAGAGAAATGGAAACCTGAAAGAAAGGGACATGCAAGGTTTCCAAGCATAAGGGATAATCATGTGATGAGTTTATAGTAATATCAATGTTGTTAGTGTCATTTCCCCCACACACGTCCCCACTCATTGCGTAACAAGTGTCTAGTTTGATGGAGATGTTGTTGGTGACAATGTATAACTTTAATTACTCAACGGATTAGTTCGTATTGATGATGTTGGTCTCTTCTCCTTTAATCATGAACAATTATATTGGATTAAGAGAGGCTCGTCTAAGAAACTAGCAGTGTGTTTGCTCTTGAGGAGAAACTAGCAGTGTGTTTGCTCTTGAGGAGAAACTATGCAGGGCTAAATATTGGATTCTGTACTTCTGCAATTTCAAATTGCGGCAGAACAATTTTTTTATATAAAAAAATTGACTGACACAATTTTAAATTGCACCAGTACAAATTTATTCTTTAGCACTGTACCGGCGCAATTTGAGATTGCGCCAGTACTTTTTGACCAACTGACCACTGAATTGACCAAAACTGGGATATATTTGATATATTTTGAAAAAGAGGACTATAAGTGAAATAAAATTTTAAAATAAGGCTAAAATGAAAAAAAATCCAATATCTAAGGAAGACAATCATTTTGTAATAGTACCATAATCCATCATATACATGATTTCATGGATGAGGTTTGCTAGGAACATTCTCGGAGAGTGAGAAACTTGCTTAACTATTGGCTAATTTTTACATGTATATTAAATATTAAAAAGAAAAAATTCCAGTCTTAACCGCGTTTTGAAGTTTAATTTCAAATAATAGACTTTTTTGGAAATAATTACAAGAATAGACCTATTTTGGTAATACGAAGGCAAACTTTGGTAATTTACCTATTAGCGAGCTCTTAAATTTCACCAATGCTTTTTTTATTAATTTTTATTGTGACTTTCTAAAGATTTGATTTAGACATAACTCAAAATCTATAATATGAAATCTTCATTTTTCTATTCCATTATAAAAATATAGTTCAACAGATTGGAACGTTTCTTGTATCAATCCAACTTATAACGAATCATATATACCCAATTGAAGATGAAAACGTAAAACTATGAACTACCACGATGTTATGAGCTTGTTTTTAGTTATATTTAAATTAATCATCCAAATAACATCCATAGCCTAACCAAACAACACAAACCAAATGAGAAATTTAAATATCGAAAATTAATGAGATACATGACAGATAAGTTCAAAACATAAAAAATACAGATATACTAAATTCAATACAATGACATCTCATCAGCACACAAACATCTCCATTTTATAGTACTGAAGTAAACCACTTTCTGTTATAGCCTTATGATCCATATTTGTTGCATCTGTTTGTTTTAGGCATTTGATGCTAGTCCATAACATTTTTATTTTTGTAGAATTAGGTCATCCGGGTTGCCTTCTTATAGGTGGTGGTAATATACATTAACCGTTGTACGGTGCCCAATATTTCTTATTAGGGACAGGATGAAACTCTAGCATGTCGGAAGCTTTATAACTTTGGATGCAATACCACTCAGAAGAAAAATCATGATGTGCTCTATTTATACTAAAATCTTATGCAGAACAAGTCGCCATCACATGAGCACACGGTATCTTCTCTAAAAGCGGGATCTTGCATGCACGGGAGCAATAAGAACCTTCAATCTTAACTTTATTTTCATCATCGTAATAATGAATCACTTGCCATTCAGATCGACCAAATCAAATAAGTCTACAATGACGTGCTTCAATAGCATGAGCTTCAATTTTAGATTCCCATTTTGGAGTAAGTTTTGTCTTTAGAGCCTCCCTTTTTCAAATATTCAACTGGTCGAAAGAACGTCCTTGCGACCAATGCCTTTATAGGCAACAATCTGACGCCTTTTAGCACACCATTAAAACTTTCAGAAGTGTTGGTTGTCATAACGTGGAAGCATCCACCGTTATCTCTACAAAGTGCCCAATTTTCTTCAGAATTCTCCAGGCTTCGTTCAATCTAGTCATGCACTCGCGGATTAGTTGCCTTGATTTCTTCTCTGATTTTAGTGTACTCAGCTACTTTTGATGCACATGCAGCATCATAAAACAAGCCTGTTAATCGCTTCTCTCTGTAACCCGCAGCTTGAAGATTGGCTTTAAGATGTCTTGCACAAAATATATGTTGTGCGGTTCTTGCCATCTTTCTTGCATAGCTTTTGGGATCCCTTTAATTCTATCAGATATAAAAGTAATGCTACAATTTCGTACACTATGAAGGAACTCATACATGTATGAAATGAACTAGACCCAACTATCATATGATTCAGACTCCATAACAGCATAAGCTAATGGATAAAGGCAGTCGTCGGCATCTATAGCAGTAGCAACAAGCAGGGTTCCCTTGTACTTACCATACAAATATGTCCCGTCAATGCATAGCAATGGACGACAATGTAGAAAACCTGCAGCGGAAGTACCAAGTGCCCAAAAAGCACAATCAAATGGCCCAACATCATCGTATGTAGCATGTCCATCTGTACCCAGATTGTTTCTCTCTTTTTCCTCAAAATATTGAGGTAAACTCATATATGACTCGGCCTACTCGCCATAAAATTTTTCCAACGCTTTATTCAACGATCGCCATGCTATCATGTAACTGATTTTGATGAAGAGTTGGTCGACGACAAGCACCTGATCTGTACCAGCTGAAATTTCAAAATCGGCCTTCACAAAAGATATGATTTTGGACATAAGAAATCCAGAAGTGGCTTGCTTATGGTTGGAATTAATCGTAGGGTTGACACGGTTATGTTCATATGGCAGCTTTTTGATTTCCCGCCATCCAATTTGAAATTTCTTCGACACTATAGCATGAATTCGCCATGGACAGGTAGCATCAACATTACATATAACAGTATATATTGCTTTATTCGACTTGATTGGCTTGTATGAAACACCGTCCAGTATAGACCACTCCGTAAGTTGGTGTAGAAACTTTTCTTTACTTTAGAATACCATCCAAACAGCAAAACCATTTTGTATGCAAGCAGTCCAGAAATTTTCACCTGAAAACTCTAGATTAGCCACTATTGATATGTCCATCAAATTTGTCAATCCTTTTTTGGTAAGACTCGCATAAAAATATGCCACGGACGTGAGTAAGGCTAAAGCAACAGTAGTGTTTATATCATTCGTGGGGGCAGCCAACTCTCTATAAGGTAAGTGTATGATTTTACAAGGCAAAAGAGCCCCAGACCAATTAGAAAAATAAATAAATAAGAATATGGTTCTAATAAAGGGAACCCAAGGCCCATAGATTTGGTGTCCCACCCAAGAAAGTGATGCATCAGGATCCGGATTCATGGATCTCTCGGTTTGAGAAATAAGAGGATCAAACCATTTCTTTTGAGTCACTTTCAAATTCAATAAATGTTGGTTGATCGTATATTTCATTATAGTTATATAATTCGATTCAGAGTATCATTTCTCCTCGTTAATTTGGAAAAAATAGATACTTATCCTTCATTGGTGGAAGATAACCTTACGATAAAGAAAAAGAACTCAAATTCGAATGACTGAAGCTAACTTTGGTTGGTAAATTCGATCAGTTCATCGATGATTAGCAAGTATGATGGTTCTAATGATGATTCTGCTTGTGCAGTACAGAGATCATCGTCCAATGGTACTTCCATTTGAACTTCAGCACCATCATCTTTAGGATCTTCCATGTTTGGAAAGTCATAGTCCAGCGGTTCGTTGTTGACTTCCATTCGTTGAATCCAACATGTATCATCAACAGTCATCGTGGGAACCACCATGCTATCAATAGGGGCATTTATTATCTATATTTGCATTTAGATCATTTGTCTTCTCGGAAGATCCTGCACCCTAGTGTATTTCGGATTCTTCAGTCAATCTGTTAATAAATGCATTTTAGTCACATCTTACAATTCAATGAATAGTTAGCAAACTAAATTAATGTGCAACACATACCTTTGGCTCATATCGTATAGTTTTGACTGAGAAGGAAAGATGGCATGTTGTAATTGTTGCTTATAGTGGTCTGACTGAAAAGTTTATTATTGTTGCTCATGAACACTTTACTGAATAGTTTGATGTTGTTGATGTTCCTTGACCACATTCGGATGAAAATACGGATTGGTATACATAGGAGAAGTAAAGATGAGTGAAGGATCATGAATTTGCAACATTTCTGTGAAATACCCTAAATCGGTACTCACGATGGGAGGTGGGATGATATCTTTCCGATTTCTTTTGCCAATTTTCCAACAAACAGCTCGATTTATTTGGCAACAGCAGAAAATATTACTGCTACGTCTTCGTCATCTGAGAGTGATACTGCTTTCTACCATGAATTAGTAGACCAGTTCTTTCAACATACTTTCCATGTTGAATTAGTAGACCAGTTTTTTGCTTTGAAGACCAATTCTTTCAAAGCTTCAAGTGTGCAACTCTTGCGAACTCTCCCTGGTTTGCAGATTCTTCCAACATACTTTCCATGTTGCTGCACATTTGCGACTAGATCACCGCCATAGTAGCAAAGTGTAGGAATAAAATTTCTAGCCATTGTTGAGTGAGTATATTAGTTTTGAAGATTTTCAAAGTAAGTATAGAAGTGTTTCTGAAATGAGAAATAATGTGTTAAAGAGATTTGAAATAGGAAAAACAACTCAGCAATGTCATTGTCAAGTCAACTTTAATCACTTTATAAATTTCATTGTCAAGCCAGCTTTAATCATTTCAGAAATGTCATTGTCCTTTGTCCAGCTTTATCACAATGGAAAAGGTTTGGGATAGATTTGGCAAAGTGTTTTCAACTCATCTGTTTCGAAATAATGACTCCTTTGTCCTTTTTCCAGCTTTATAACAATGTACAAGCTTTGGGTCAGATTTGGAAGTATTGACATAGAACCAGCTTTGTCAGCGTGTAATCAAATCACCTATTTTGTGGCAGATCAATTCGTACTGTTTGGAACAGCTTTGGCACAGCTTTACTCGATGCGGTTATTTCGAATAGTTTGAATTTTTTTAATAAGTGAATGTCCATTTCAAATTTCAAATTTTGAACAACTTTACTTAATTGCAGTGAGTAGTCATTTCATCTTTACGACAAGGTGTAATATTCGAACTAGCTTTTGTCCATGTGGTCTAATATACTATTCCATACCAGCTTTGTTCAATGTACTATGGCTGATACTATTTGAAAACACTTTAATCAGTGAGTTGTCATCTCATCAAACAAAGTTTTTTTGGCTGTGTACATTGATTTTAGTTAGTAATAACATATAAAAGTAATAAACAAACCCAATTTCTTAGAAAAAACAAACATACAATACTTCATATTTATCTTCCAAGTTCTACAATCATACAAACACATAAACAATAATTCAAACTAATATTCGAAATACTACTACGACAACAGATAATAGGAACAATGGTAGTTACGATTAAATTGCAAGTCTTCTAGGAGTTGTTTGTGATATCTGATTTCTTGTTCCAGTTGATTCGCATATGTTATTCCCCTTGGACACAACAGTTTGTCAATCCACTCTGAAAAATTGAAACCGTCATAATAATTAAAATAAAGGAGTATTCGACGACCAATGTTTTCGCCATCAACTTTTACAACAACTTTAGCATATATCCATAGTGGCAACAAATTGGGTAAAAGTCAACCTCTTGTTCAGATGGGGGTAGATTTATTGGTACCTGCTCAACCTCTTGTTCTTGATATGATTGATAAATAAGATGTTCATCCACTCGTCGGACATACGCATGTTCGTACGGTCCTGGCTGAAGTGTGAGTACGTCATGACCCGGGTATTCACAAGCAAGGTCCTCGTAATGTTGTTCTTGATAGTTTATATTCCAATCGATATTAGTGTGATCATTGGATGTTGGAATAGAGTGGTGGAGGACGCCAAAATCAGAGTCAACAGATGATATCCATGAAGGCATTGTTAAGAGAAAAAGAGTTGAGAGGATATAGTTGAATATGGATCAGAATTATGATGGAGTGGGTGCATATATATAAAGTTTACAAATACACTGGCGAACTTTCAAAATTCGTACAAAGGCGAGCTTTCGAAATTCTCCCAGTTATCTCCCAGAACAAAACAAGTTTATATTTGTAAATATTTCTAAAACATGGATAAACGTGTTATAATTTCTGTAAACTGGCCTAAACGTGTTAAATATCCTATTAAAAATTAGTCTATATAAATTCATGTTTTGATATAACGAACACTATCTAGTACACACCATAGCTTCCTAATCCTTCAGAGGCCTCCTCTAGTTTAAAGCTAAAACTTAACTTGGCTTTGCCGCATCTAATCTTACGTACAAACGTCACATCTTTCCCGGTAATTTTTTTATTTATCTCTTCTCTCTTCTTTTTAGAATTTTTTTTGGATTTTCCCATTGATTTTATATATATGTGTGTGTATGCTCTTTTCTTTTTAGAAGATCACGCATTTTTGCTTTCAACAAAAGTATGGATCATCAACGCTCATGATCCCAAATGATTTATTTTCTTTAAATGTTGAGGAGACTTCATATTTGTAACAGTCCTTATCGACGGAATCAACAAAAAATTGTTAACATCGATAGTTATTTCAGATGTTGATAGCGTAATGTTGACGTGGGGAATTGATCAACACATGCCAACTCCCGATAAGATGGGTTACGCAATAAAACCTATCACAATCCAAATGCAGAAATATAAATAGCACCAAGTTTATAGTGGTTCGACACTAACACCTACGTACACTTTATAGTAACTATTCATCATGGTAATTACAATTACAAGATTGATCCAATTCCAAACACTTTGAATTTACAAAGTTGTGAATGGAGAATGGCCAAGTCCTAGTCAATTCCTTACAAGGCCTAAACAGCCATTAATGTCCTTCTATATCCAAAAGTTCCAAGTATGCTACAATGTACAAAAAGAAAGCCAATATCCAATCCAAATGCTGAAGTATTGTTAGGAAACTTCTATGTAAAGTTTATAAGTTCAAGAGACCATCCAAAGCCATAGAAATCAAGTAGGAAGCCATTAATATGCTCCAAGATCAAGGTGCCCGCATGCAGGAATGGAACAGCCAAAAGATTCAGAAAATACCAAGATCGGAGGTATTTATAGGCGAGGGGATACAAGATTTCGTATCCCTAGTTTTTGCATCTTGAGATCGGTATCGATCCTGGGATCGATCCCATCCCGGGTAATTGGCCAAAGTCAACAGTTCTTCTTCGAAGAACCTCAAATTGGAGCAGATACGAATTCGTCTTCGTATCCCTAATGTTGATGAAAACCTAGAAGTACTAAGCCTAGTTCGTATCTCGAATTGGATACAAAAAACCAATGTAGTGTGTCATACGAAATGCACTTTCCGTATCTCGGGAGTTAGCAAGATTTGAACCATCTAAGAATACTACTTCATATCCCCGAATCAGATACAAAACATCCAATACGAAGTGCAACTTCATACTCACAATCCTTAATAAAAACAAGAGGTGTCATTGCCAAAATTTTGTGTCCCCATCTAGGACACTAATCAAGAAGATGTCGAGTACAATGAGCGGATACGAACTTATATCCCCAAGCCTGATACAAAGTGATGAATTTGTATGATGATATGATGCATTCCCTATTGGATGCTTTGCAACATTTTGTATCCCTAAAAGGGGTACAGATTCTCATGAAAGAAAACCCAGGATACGAAATTGTATTTGTATCTCATGCCTTAACCACTTCCACGTTTTCCATCACCTGAGTCATATCCCCGCCTTCGTATCTTCTATGATACAAAATCCAACAGTTTGAGTAGGATAAAGAAATCCAAAAACTAGAAATGCCTATCTTATGTATCCAAGCATTTTGCACTGATGCTCAAACCAACGTATGAGATACGAATTCCAACTGAACCGAGAATGTCGATCACAAAAACATGTCGATCTAAATGCTATCAAATGGATAATATCGATTTGAAGTGATTGAGACAAGATAACATGTTGAGCGCACTTCACCGAACCAAACAATGTTGTACCAAGATATGATGTTAGTGGGTGAAGGTCGACCCGACTTCACCGAACCGAGAAGTAAACCATATTTCCAACCTTTTTGAATGCTTCGCGACTTTGATCAAATCGCTTAGTGTTTCCAGGAGTTCGTACTTGAGTTTCGAGCACTTAGAAATCCATAAAACCATCCTGTAACAACATTCCTGAAAGGCGAGTCAATACAAGCCCCTTGAAACATGTCTTTCTTGTAAAAGGAAGATGTGTATTGAAGGATCAAGAAGTCACGAAACAAAAGAAGTCCACATAGAAATCCAATAGAAAAGAACCCCAAAACTAAAGAGACTCAATGACCGCCCCAGATCTTATTACAAGAGACAACCAAGATAACCTATATAGCCGAGAACTGGGAAACTGAAGGGACTCGAAATCCAGAAAACCAGAACAGCCAATGGCCAGATAACCAAATAAATCATAAAGCCAGATGAGTCCAGGGAGGCCTTGCCAAAATTTGACAAGATGACCAAGGAAGTCCAGAATGATTAAAAGATGTTTGCCAGAGTGTGACAAGATGACAAAAGAAAGCCAGAATGATTCCAAGACATCCTTGCCAGAATGTAACAAGACGACTAAGGAAAAGCCAAACGGGTAGGGCCCCACCTGCCACTAGACATGGCGGCATTGCAAAGTCCTGACAAGATGGCTTACTCCTTCCCTAGAAAAGTCCTTACTTGGGGACTAGATTTTTATACTTAGCGAGCAAAGTCCTTACAACGCGATGTCCTTAGAGTTTAAAATTCCAATTCCATATTTCATACATTAGAAAGCGGCGTCCCGACGAGCGAAGTAGTTTTATTAAATTTGTTAAGGTTTGGAGCTTTTAATAAAGCCAAAGGAAAACCTAATGGTTTATCGTCGATCAGAGATCACATCTAGGGGTTAAGGCCTAAAATCGTACGTAGGTGAGTCGACTTAGCCATTTCTAATTTCAAGTTCATTCATTTCCTTTAAGTTTGAAGGGGATGGACTAGCGCTGGGAACAGAGCATGCTTAGGGGTCACACCGTTCCTCGTATATGGGTAGGCCGATAGAGCACTTATAGCTAGAAAATGAAAAATAAACGAAGGAGATTGGACAGTTTATCGCCCGTGAAGGGCATGCCTAGAGATTAAGACCTAATCCCGTACATGGGTGCCATGCTTATCCCTACAAACTTCCAAGATAGATTACCAGAAATGAATGAAGGAAGTTGGACGGTTCATCGTTCGCAAAGAGCTTACCTAGAGACTAAGACCTAATCTCGTACATGGGCAGGCAGACTTAGCCCTCGAAAATCCCAAGCGAGATAATCAAAGATGAAAGTAAGAGACCAGATGGTTTCTCATCATCAAAGAGCATGCCTAAGGATTAAGGTCTAGTCCTGTATATGAGTAGGCAAAATTAGGCCCTCTGAACTCCCAAGACAGGCAACCGGAGATAAGTGTAGGATATCAGAGAGTTTCTCATCTATAAAGAGCATGCCTAGGGAGTAATGCCTGATCTAGTACATGGGTAGTCGGAATTAGGCCCTCTGCCTTCCTACAATCATGTAAACCAAAGTATTAGTTCATCCAAAGTGATTAGTTCATTGTGAGGCAGATGGTTTATTGTAACGACCTAAATTTTTGGTCGTTCCAATAAAAAAAATCCACAAATATCGACTCAAACAAATCCAAAAATACAGATAATTATTAGGATTAATATAAGAAAAAGAAGAAAGAAGAAAACAATCACAGAATCTCACAGCGAAAGGACAAAAGATAATAAATAACAGTTCATGAAGTTGTTAAACATACATTAGATTATACATTACATGAATTTTTAGAGTTAACTATCACAAACATACAAATATATACAGCGGAATAATAATAATAAATATGTATGTTGGGCCCCATCTTTATCTTCATGATGATCTATTCGATAACTGAAAAACTCAGGCTAACCCGAGCACAAATGAAAAGAACAAAATATTCGGATTAGAACTAAAATGATTCTCATATCAGTCAAATCAAAACCATGTAATAATATGGGTTTCACGGCGTCAAAGATTCCTACGGTAATTCACACCAAATATTTAATGTGTTCGTGAGTGCAATATCTTAAGAGATGTCGAAGGAATGTCCATCTCCTAAGGATCCGTCAAACTAGATACTATATAGTAAAATATGCTATTATAATAGTGTCTATGGCTAAATATAAAATATTAAAATAGCGTAAGCGGGATTACCATTATCACCTTTACACCATTTATAAACATTTTAGTCTATATAGTACTGTAAACTCCACCAAACCGGTAGGCTATTAGGGAGAACTCCATAGATACAACACAAAACAAAGTCGTAGTGGGGGCGATCAGGATAATATGACAAGGCATACAAGAAATACCCAGGGTAGGAATCTACGTTGCATTCCCAGACTGGTGGTAATGCATAGCCGTGACTACCGCCCACCTCGGAAAAAGACTCCCAAATCAAGGATGCACATCAAATCAAATCAATCAAACCGAGGGACAATAGTAATAAAAGAAGAAATGTTGGCGACGGGGGTAGCTAACCCTACTTGGTCACGATATTGTATCTGTTTTAGTCATTTTAATTATGACTCGAACGTCAATGACATCCATCATCGTTCTCTTTCTTCAAATCTAGTAATCACCTCCAAATCAACCTATTTCATTCTGGTTCACCACCACGTGCACAATTGTTAGAGTGGTTTTCGGAATTGACAGAGAGTATGATAATATATAATCCTGGTCTCTTTAACAACCAAACATTTACATTTTTCACACCGGTCGGTTCTTCTACATTTCAAAGGGGTTCATTCTTCCTATTGAAATATCAGATTTGATTTAAATCATATCAATAATCAAGATATAATATTACTCATATTAAATCTCCATTAAACCAATTTAGAACCTTAAAACAATTCCAATCTTAAAATAATTTGAAAAATTAAAATATGTGAGAAGTATATTAAAATAATTTAGATATATATATGAAATAGTTCTTGAACAAATAGTTAGGAAAATAGAAGGTAAAATAAATAGTTTTGAATATAAAATAGTATTTATTTAAATATACTTGTAGTTAAATATTAATGAAGTTTGTAAATATAGATAGTTGATTGTTAAAATAGTTTATTTAAAACAATTAATATATAAAAGAGAAATAAAAATAAAGTAGTATTTAAAGTAAAATAGCTATTTGTAAAATTAGTTTAAAATAGTTGCAAAACAAAAATATATATATATATAAGTTAAAAATAGAATAGTTTATAAAAACTAGTTATTTACTAAAATAGTTATATAATGGTTTAAAATAATATAGTTGGAATTAGAACTGTTTCTTCCAAATTTCAATTAAACTTAAATTTGTATTCCCACTTAAAATCAATTTAACTTCGACATTTCAATTCAATTCAACTTCCAATTTAAATTAAATTCAATTTAATTCAAACGATTTGATTCAAATTTTTGAGGTTTTCAATTACAATTCTCACTTTCAATTAATTCAATTTATAATATTCTCGAGTTCAGAATTCAAATATCACTTTAAATCAAGCCAATTTAAAATAAATTTCAAAGATGGGTAAATTTCAATAGATTCAATTCATATTAAATACAATTTCGCTTTTCACTTCAGTTTACGACATTAAATAGTTTCATTAACCTTTAAATTTCAAATTTTAAAGTTCAATTTCAAGGTAATCAATTCATAAAACATTGCTTGTAGATAATTTTCTATCATATGGCATTAAATTTCAATTTCAAAGGTAATAAATTCATAAAACATTGCTTGTAGATATTTAAATAGTTTACGACATTAAATAGTTTCATTAACCTTTAAACATTGCTTGTAGATATCTTTGAAAAAATATTTCTAGATTTAAGATTAAAACAAATTTTATTTAACCAACCGTTGTTTGTAGATATTTTTCTATCATATGGCCAAGTGATACTTAAAATTAAATTTTAGTATTTTGGGAAAGGATATATATCATTTCAATCAAAATCAGGGTCATAGGTATTTATCATTTCAACCCATGTTGTTAATCCAGTTCAAATGATTAATCTTGGGTTAATTCGATGCCCGTAACGTCTAAGGTAAATGATTGGGATTAATCAACTAAACAACGGTCATATGTAATCAAGGTGAATAACATGGTAAATTCACACAATAAAACATCGATATATCAACTTATCAATCCAAGGCATCCATCCAAATCAATCTATCCAAACAGTTCAATATAACATCAATTTACTAAGCATCACGTATCGAGTTTAAACTAGTAATTAAATTTCAAGTTTAACCTAAATGTACAATTTAATTAACAGTAAAATTAAATTACACAATCGATGCAAATAAACATAAATAAGAAATTTTAACTTCCAAACAACAATCATTACAATCATACCATGATATGACTTGCCTGATTAATAATCGAATATTTTATTTAAGCATGAGGATTGAATCAATCACCTTTGATTTTGAACTCATTTGAAATCCAAATGAAGGCCCAAAATTTAACTATCTCCAAATCCAATCAAACCAACTCTATGTCGTTCGGAATTCCAATATGATCGCAATGGAGAAAACCACGCGTGAATCTGTGCTCGTATGAAGAAGTTATTCATGTTATAACGTCTGAAATTCATTTTTTTATAAAATAATTAAATAAATTCCTACCAATCAATCACTACCACATCATCTCATCTCCGTACTTTCTTCTTTACACAAACAATCAAGAACCCAAATCGCGTCCCCCTCCATGAACCATGCACCTCCAACCCGATCAGCGAGCCTCGATCTAACACCACCTGCATCACCGCCATTCGATGCTCCCTCTTCGGCCAAGGCGCGGGCTCTCCAGGTGGTTCCCACCATCTCTGAAAAACCCAGGCTTTAGGGAAATTTTTTGGCGAATATTGTCATCATAAGCATCGATCCACCGTATGGATTGAAAGTTCTCGTGGAGCTCTATAATTTTCGTTTGGGAAGTTTTTGATTTCATTGAATGGATTAAAAGATATTGGGAGAGAAAGGATCGAAACCTCGAAGCCATTCATTTTAGGGCCTGCTATGAGAAGGGATTAGGGTTTTCTAAATAAAATAGTAATATAATGTCTCGTTTTACGTATTTTAAGCTAAAAACGAGCACGTGTGCAAATCAGGCTTGCTGACAGCCTATTTATAGATTCTAAGGCCCTCTTAATGCGATGGAACTAGTGGTAAAGCCCAATTTGGAAGTCTTCAGTAGTTGCACCTTAAAGTTCCAATATTCCAACTAAATTGTACATATAAATTTCAACATGTTTTAAACTCGCACAATTAAACAAAAAGTCCAATGGCTATGAAATTTGAAATCTTAAAATAATTCGATATTCTAGATCCGTTGAAACTGGTTTCGTCGAAATCCGAGATCGTTTGAAAAAATGGCTAATTGAAATCTCAAATCGTTAAATCGATACGCGTTTATATTGCGCACAATCACCTAACAACTCCAATTGTTACTAAACTTGAAATCTTACAATAATTTACAATTTCAGATCCAATAAAAATGATTTCATCAAATTTTGAGATCGTTCGCAAGAAGGCTATTTTAACAGGTTCATTAATATAATAAAATATTCAGCTTTCGTTTATACACTTTAAATTTAATTCCAAAAGTTGATTAACTTTATTCAAATCGAAATAGAATTCAAAGTAACATTATAAATCAAATTTCATATATTTTGAAATCCATTTTTTTATTATTAACCATATTCAAATTGGATTTCAAATATAAATTAATTAAATCGATTAAATAATTAAATATAAAATTTCGACTTACAATTTTTATCAATATAACTAATTCACAATTTTACTTGAAATCAATGCAAGTTACTAATTGCCAAACTAGTTTGAATTGCATTACTAAAACCATTTAATTAAGTTTACATCATAAATCTTCATGATTAAAGCATTAAATTTTATTTATAACCATTAAATATTCAAAAGTCATATTAATTTTAATAATTTAAATGTTCGAAAAATACGTGTTGTTGCACTCTTCCCCACTCAAAACTTTTCATCCTTGAAAAGAGGTAGTAAGGAAGTTGTCAATTAATATATTTAACCATATAACGTTATAATCAACTCTGAACGTTTACTTATACAACAACATAATATAGACTTGAAAACTCGAATTTCTACAAAAAAATTCTGAGTCCTAAATTTACAGAAAATTTCGATAGCACATCCTTTGCGCGATTCGATACAAAAACCCCACAAATGCCGCATAGGGCCTCACTCATCAAAAAATACCCAGTCCAATCAACTTATATAAATGTTTACCTGTTTGTCGGACAACAACTCTGTTTATGCAATCAGAAGCAACATGCGACTTTTGCATCCATAAACATGTTTTACTTAAGCAACATAGATATGTTATACATGAAATCAAATAATATGATAACATATACCAAATATTGTCAAATCTATTTATGTAACGTATAATTCAAATGCTCAAAAGCTCACAATTCAAATTTAAGCTCGTATGATGCACATACGTCATTCATATGCAATGTCAATTTTGATCGCTTGCTCGATCACACAATTTCAATTTCAAACTGTAACGACCCAAACTCCTGATCCTTGGAAGTAAGGACGGTCATTGGAATATAACACATTAACGTAACAACAAAAGATAAAAATTACATAATATACATCAGGTTACAACGAAAATAATATCAGAGTTTACAACATTAGGATCATAATTATACATAACAGTTTCAAATAGTACACATTGGAATAAAAGGTAGCCAACATAATAAAGTCTCGGAGAGTCCAAAGTAATGTCCACTCATGCTATAACTCCAAAAATCAGCTTCCATACACATCGAAAAGATGCAAGCTAAAGACCTGAATACTAGGTTTCCCGTGTGAAGATATAGGCACCCGAGTTTGCAAGGGAAAAACAAACTACGAGTTAGTCATAGGACTGGTATGAGAAACCATACAATTATTCTTGAATTATTTTAAAATAAGGCATATCATGGGACCATGCTGCATAACACGGAACAGGTTTACTCCACAAAATGCCAGTGCATAAAAACAAACAACACAAGGTTTTTGGAAATATTAAGCCAATATTAGACTCAAGTCCCATCACACAATGAAATGCAAACCGGAGGATAGATTTTTACCTTCTAATGGACAAACATGCTTGATACGAGAGAATCTAAATCATTTGATATTATTACCAGTGTCTAAGTGTTGAAAAACAATTCCAAAAATAAATATATCAATCTTAGATGCCACAGTACCATATCCTATTATGTCGCGATATAGGTTTACAACTAAAAATACAAAGCTCGTATTGGAAATTGGATTCCATCATGAACCAAAGCAAAGGATCTTCCTTATCCGATTCAGACATCTCTAGCAGGATGTCTTGAAAGCACGCGCACGTGAGCCCTAGATCGGCAAAGTCGGACCACCAATTTGTGTTGAGTTTGGTTACTCCTGAAGATAATGTTCCCCACTCTTATTAAACCTACAATCTAGTTGTTGATTGACCAACATATGAGGGCCTCGATTCCAACATCCACATAAGTAAATTTTCTAGGCTCCATACCATGGAATAACTTCTAGCTATAAGGAAACGTATGTTCTTACTCTATTGTCTTTCATCCCGTTTTTGGCTCGTCTTAGGGTGTGAGGCCCTAGAGTCAATGTACCACAAAGCTCTGCTTTTTAACAAAAGCTTTGATCTATCCACCAGCAGCACTTTACATGTCACACTGCCATTCCATACCATACAACTGATGTCAATTAATATATAACCTCTAAGCTCATACGTCTCAGAAAAGGGTGTTAAGCTAAGAGAATAAATTTTCCGCCACCAAATAGATATATATTTAGTAGAGATCAATTAATACAGCACATAATACCATGTCAGACATACATCCACACTAGTTCGTTCTGGGTTTGAACGAAACCAAATGCACCTTATTTCTCATCCAATTTAGGAGAGAGGCCCTTGTACATCCGGAATATCAACAAGTACGTCGGGACCACTGCCACTTTAACCCTTTAATGGGAGCAAACCATTTCAAGTAAGCAATCCATTCGATGTGAAGATTTCCGGTCTTTAACCGTCTTCAGTTTCTTTGACTTTTAATTTTTGTATCATTATTCGAAATGGGTTGAACCCAGTCTTTTCGATTAATTCGCGTCAAAACATAAATCCTTATCAGATTATTAATCTACTAATTAAGTCTCCTTTAATTGGTATTCATTTCATAAGATTTAAATCTTATTCTCAACTCGGTTAAGTTACTTGGCTTTCAAAAATCATCTTTCAATCTTATTAAAAAAAATTACTTAAGAGTTCAATTCGATATACGAATAAAAATCCTTACTTAAAAACATCTCTCAAAAATCCTTATAAAAGGTATTACTCAAATAGCCAAATAAAATTTCTTATAAAAGGTGTTACTTGGATAGCCCCTTAGCCGGCTTATTTAAAGATGGCTATGAGGGATATTTTTCAAAAAAACTTTCCCTCCCCCTAACTGGCTTTTAATAAGCCGGCTAAGTGTATATGCCCTTAGCCAGTTTATTAAAGGTCGGCTAAGGGGGTCCAACCCCTTTGCCGTTAGGGGTTTTCTCGGGTCAGTTTGTGATGAAGTGACCCAGGTTAACCCCCTAGGTTGGGACTGCTCTTAGGGAAAAGTTCACGATACCTTGCCAAAATCCATGAGAATCTAAGAAAATCTCACATAAATCAAACCTGCAAGGCCCAATCTAGATAATACAATTCCCTAAGGCTTAGATGCATAATCATAGAGTACTTGGATAAGTTGTCTCAATACCTAAAAGTCATATCAAGAAAGTATATGATAGGTAGAGAAACCTTCAATTCGAGAAATCAGAAATAAGATTTGTAATTGGATTTGTCCCTAACAGAGAGTTTACTTGCAGAATTATACGGAAGCAACCTAAGATTATAACTTGGAAATATTTGCAAATGTCAATTTTCTTCCTCACCATAGATCCGAGGTTTTTAGGACGAGTCTAACTTTTGACGTGTTATCCATAAATTTGACTAACATTAACTACTTTCCCATTATTGAATTAATTCTTGTTTTTCATACACGTATGTTTTTGAATTTCAAACGCACATTACTGCTGTAATTATTTTGATGGATTTATTATTTAAAATGAGGGGTGTTACAAATTATTATAACTTTTCAAACCAATTTATTATACTCTGATTAATTGAAGTATATGTAGATATAGTTTTCTCTTTTATGTAAAGAGTATTGTTATATTATATTATGTACATTCCGTTGTAAAATTCTAATTTATTTGTCTTTCTACTTCTTATTATATTCTAAACCAACTTTCTTTCTCTTTAACTCATTGTCTATCTTCTTTCTCTTAACTTTCGGGTTTTCTACACTTGAATTCAAACACATAAATACAAAGAATGTATTAGCGTCACATTTCACGGTTTTCATTTTTCGGTCTTTACATAAATAGTTGCTAGAATTTTATATCTAAATCGTTATCTCTATAATGTTAATTTGGATTATTCTATCTAGCCTATGTATTGTAAATCAAAACTTATAAATATAGGTTTTTATGCACATTATAACCAAGTACTTAAAAATAATAGAAGCTTTAAAATTCTACTAATAATTTATTCATGAAATCCTTTGTTCTTATTCGACTATTTGAACTATTTCTCAACTATTTTTCTTATGTTCCTATTTTTTGTTATCAGTGGTACTGGAGCTGTGTAGTTCAAGTGCTCAGTGAATTCAATACGATGGAGGTGCAAAAAGTCATAATAGGGATAAAACGAGAAAATAAAGGGGATATGACAGATGACTCTAAAAATAACATATAAAACTCATGCTTAATATTTTAAATGACATACATAAAAATTTATCATTCAATTTATTATAATTAGTGCATTCTTAATTTTAAACAGAAACATATGCAAATACGCATGAATAAATGTAAATGTGTCATTAAATTAACATATTATTAAAGTATTTTTATTTCTAGAAATATAAAGTAAAATTCGTTTCTTTTAAAGAAGGTATTTCGAAAATAACATAATATAGCAGGAATAATGTAATATATCAGAAACTGCAGAATATAAGAAGCCTTAAAGTGGAAAAGTTAAATTTTTAGCCTATTTGTGAAAATCATAGTGGTAAAAATAAGCAATGGCATATATGAGATAATAGAAGCTATTTGTTGCACAGTATTGGAGTTTGGTTTCAACCAATTCAACTAATTCGCATACTCTTAAACGCCATACCTGTAATTAATACACTACAAATGACCTTATTACAACTGTATTTTTACAACAGTCACAAAATAACAGTTGTAATAAAGGGTTTTTACAACTCTTTTTTCTGAAAGTTTTAATAAACTTACTTTCAGTAACTCTTTTATTTATTTTCAATTGTAATATATATCTATTACAAAATTTATTTTGTGATAGTTGTAACAGATGACTACATTTAACAGCTTTTATTTCTTGACAGTTGTAATAGATATTTGTTACAACTTTTCATTTTTTTTCAGTTATAAAAGTACTTATTTTTAACAACTCTTTTCTTTCCTTGATTGTAATGATTGCCTTTTACAACCTTTTTTTTGGTCAATTGTAATAATAGATTAATATTTATTATAAAATAATAATACTTGTTAATTAATGGTTAAATAATTAATAAAAATAATATTTAAAACTAAATAATAATAATTAATATATTATTTCACATATAAAACAATTATGCTAATTATTACTATTAAATAACTAAAATTAATATAATAATTAATAAACATTAATTTATATTTAATTTTAAATAACTAGTAAATAATTACTAACAAATAACTTTTAGTAACTAACAGTTAAGTAGTAATAATAAATATGAATAATTAACAAGTAATAATTTATATTTATAATTAAGAAGTAATATTTAATTTTTGTCAATTAAGAAGAATAATAAATAAAAGTATAATAATTAATATTATATAACTGAGAATTGGAATATAATAAATAGTATTTAATAATTAATATCGATTATTATTAACTTATAATTAATAATTAAGACCAATGTTTAATGTGTAATATTTAATAATTAATTTGTGATAATTAATTAGTATGTAATCTTTAATAACTAAGAAGTACTATTTATTATTTATAATTATTTATTATTAATATTTTTTTAAAATTTAATAGTTAATATAAAAATTATACTTGATAATTATATTTAATGTATAGAAAGTTTAGAAAAAGTTTAACTAAATTTTAGAAAGTATATCAACTTTTGAAATTTTATAAATTCAAAATATAAAAATTAAATTTTAAAAAAAATTGAAATTTTATAAAATATTCATAATTTCAGAAAACTTCTTGGTTCCCACTTTTGCAAATCTTTAGAATAAAATTAGCTCTTTATTTCTTACAATAAATGAACTTCAAGGACAATGTGAATATTTAAATGACAAAACTGATATGAACCTAATAACAAAATTCATTTAAATTGTTTAGACTGGTTAACCAATCACTACAAGAAATTAAATTATAGTTAAGAAATAATAAAGATTTCTTATCTAGTATATAAATATTTAATGGTTAAAATAGTAATTTCATATATTTTACTCCATTGTTTATTGATAATGTTCTATTTCCACTTATCCGCATTTTTCAGTAACCGTAGATTCCAAATGGCATTGCACAATACCAAAATCAAAATCTGTCTTCCGCTCCACAACACAACTTTCGGCTCCAAACCCAATTTTATTCCCCAAAATCGAAATTTCTGGCTCAAACATCCTACCATCTTTTTCTCTTCACCGCTTTTTTTGACCTATGTCAAAGATTCATTTCTCCTTTTCAACTAATTATCAAGTTCCTTGTAACGAACCACTTTCTCCGTAAAGTTTAAGCCAACATATAACAACCTCTGTCAACTCAAACTGTACAGAAAAGCAGATTGTTAAGAGAAAGAACTTAGATGGTGAGAGGAGAAAGGAAGATATATCAAAATAGAAGAATAAAAAGAACATCAGAATCTCACAACGGAATGAGTGAAATATAATATATCAAATCTCTTTACATAAAAAAAGAAATTATTTATACATACCAATAATCAGAGTACAAGAAATATCTATCACAGTAGGAAAAAGGTTTAAATAACTAACAGTGAAGCCTCCTGCTTTAAGCTCCTGAAATCCAAGCGAAGCTTAACCTGGAAATATACTCGGTCTGATCCGAGCGCATTTTAAGCAAAGCAAAATTCACCAGGATCAGTCTAGTATACTTTCAATGATAAATTCACAGCACAAACAACTTGTTTAACTTTATAAAACCCTTTCGAAAGAAAAGAATAATAGTAAGACCAACCTAACATAAACACGGACGTTTTTTACCTTACTATAACCCAAAACATTTTTTATATATAAAAATCCAGTGATATTATAATAGTGTCTATCAAATAACAAATAAATAACCATCTAGCACGGGCCACACACTAGTTCATTATCAATTCACAAACTGCAGGGCACTTATTAAATATTGGATTCCAACTATGGAAAGTTATGGGACCACCTCCCGATCAGTGTACATCTGGAGATGAATACACTAGCGTTCAACAAGAACATATTGCAACCCAGGCTAAACATGATCAACCACTTTTTCTACTTGAGTGTACTGAATATATCATTACCACGGTTGGGGAGCCACCAACTGAACCAAAAGAATACAAAAATAAGGAACAACTGAGGAATTTTATTTCTCCAGATCAGATAATGATATACCCTGCTTGGGTATGACCCAATTAGTTATGCGATCTACCCGATTTTTGCCATTTCTCTATTGATGAGGCTTGAGGTCACGTTTATCTTTTAGAATAGCACATCTCCATTTACTTTGAATGCCACATTGTCAGATCCGCCAGAAATCACTAACTGATTTCCACAAAAATACTTTGGGTGTTAAGCTGAGAGAAGTTGTCTTCTCTACCACCAAGCTCGGTACGTTTGAAGAAATCAATGTACATGTCCCATTTGGAAATACTCTGTCAGACATTCGTCCATATAGGTCATCCAGGAACAGGATGAATCGAAGGCACTCTCCTACTGCATCCCAGGAATAATCCTAAGGATCAGTAGCGAGTAGTCCTTGCAATCCATAGTTTCAATCACAATAGAAAGACAATATATCTCTGGGCGCTAATCAGAGATTATAAGTAGTTCTTCCGTTTTATGAAAATCTATGGTCTTTAATGCTCCATCTTTATTCCTTACATGTTTCGAACGCAACGTTGGTTTGAAGTGATTTTGAGTCTAGTTCCCATCCCGGACTCTTCGAAAACAACACATCAAAAGGTCCAATAGAATATTTCATTGATAGTCGTGTTTTTAATTATCAATCTTAATAGTATCGTTAAGTACTTTGGCAGCTCAGACCCTTTGATAAAAACCATTCATTTAAACCCTTATGTCTATTTGATATTGTTATAGTATCAAAAAACCTTTCCATTTCCTTTACCTTGGAAGTATTACTTTATATTCTTCAAAATTCTCTTTCAACTATACTTAAGAAAATATTGATATATTATCCGCTTAATAGTACAACTCCAACTATTAATTCTTATACGGCCAAACCATTGTCAAACGCGATTTTATTTATTATATAGCCAAAATGGTTTTATAAGACTCTTAGACTTCAAAGATACTCTTAATTCAGATCATTATGCAAATATATAATTTAAATTCAAATATTTACTTTTGCTTCTCATTCAACAAACCCTTTTTCATTTCTTCAAAAAAACATTGTTGCTTACTTATTACTCAGGAAAAATGTATTTCAAACCATAATATCTCATTACGCTTCAAACCCCGGCCAAACAATGTTAAATTATACATTGTTTATTTTAAAACCCAGTAGTTAAATTGTATTTTAAAGTCTCGAAAATGTTGCAATACAATAAGCTAATCTCAAATCCTTTACCATTACAAACTATCATCCCTTGATAATAGTGAAGCCGTTCAAGTTGGGATATTATAATTACCTCTCAGTCCTTGATCGACAACATTCTTATCTTAAGATAATAAAAGTTTGAAACTCAAAAATCCAATATATTATCCCCATTTCCATTTACTATTTAATTTAAATATGGTTTTATAAACCATTTTCTTTCATTTAAAACCCCACCTTAGATTCTAATTCCTTTTCACTTAATTCGTTAATTAAGTAAATTATTTACTAACCCTTTTCCTAAAATCGTTTTATACTTCTCCATTTATAACTTGGATTATTTTATAATAATCCATCTACTAATACTTTACTCAAACCGATTTATCATATAATAAACTAAATTTGAATTCCATTACTAAATCCACAACAGAATTCTTTATAACACTCCATTAATCAATCTCTTTTTAAATTTCCATTTCATTTATATTCATTTTACTTAACGAGGAAAATATTATTAAAATCTCCATATTAGCTTACAAATTCTTTTTATTTAAATTGTGACGACCGCCCATAACCCTCGCACTATACAAAAGAAATAATGCGCTGAAAGGTGTGCAAGGCAGTCATGGACGATCATTAGAGTAGGTAAACACAAGCAGAACCTGTCGTAAACTCACATCGCAAGGATAAAATATAATAGAACATATACAATAGGTAGTAATAGTAAAGCAGAAACACAAGACTTTCATATAACCAGAAAGTAATATTCGCAAACTTGGAAATAGTGTTTATACAAAGTTTTCTCACTACATTATTCAGAAAAGCAAACGGCGGAAACCCAATTATTAGATAGTAGTAAAACTGGTACGTGAGCCTCCTTCTCGCCACTGATCAGCACGATCGTCCTCACTAAAGCATCACCTGTCACGTGCTACTTAGTCTGCCCATCCACAACTGGATGAACAGCCCAAGGTAATAAGAGGAAACATAAAACCTTGAGTCAGACAACAGTCTTAGTGAGCAATAAAACAGCTAACAAACTTCAACAATAAAGTGTATGAGAAAGGATAGATAAACATACTAATCTACCCATGACACTAGAGAAGAACTCAACCTTATCTTCCTCACATCGGACAGTGATAGCCTTTACTATAAACAATTCAAACATTCATCCATAGAAACCAGAACACTCATTCAATCATGGAAAACACTCATAACATCCAGATTATATAAGTCTCACACAGACAACCCTAATCGAGTTTAACATTCCCCAAGTACTCTCCCCAGAGGCCTAAACCAATATCAGTTAAGCACTCAGAGAACATCTCCCTCGACTTTGGATAATCTATGTGAGATAGTACAAACAGAACAACCAATCACCCACGACTGACTCTAGCTATCACCGCCAATCCTGCTTTGAAACCACCGTTAATCGTATGACAACCAACCTTGCCATATGTCAAGGGCTAATGGTAACCCCAATTCTAGCATAAACTCCATATGTCCAACCTTGACAATGTCTAACCTTGACAACTAGGCCTTTCAACGATACCCAAGGTACTCGACCAGCAACCTTCCAGTCTATTGGGTGCCCCCATTGTACCCCTGCTTTGAGCCTGCTAGAACTTACGACAACGATGACTTCTCGGCCTTCGCATCTCTAGTCATCCAACCTTGACATTTCATAGGTCAAGCAAACTTCTCGAGCAACCATTATCCACCAACTCACAACCTTTGAGTTGCCACCTCATTCGTTGTTCCACCTTGGTCAACGAACACATTCAACACTTCGAACCTTCCTACTTGAATTTACTTCGAAGTCACATCATCACCGAGCCAATTACATCACTGCGCTGCGGCTAGGGTTCGGGGGGTTGCCCCCTGAAAAATATTTTTTTCAGACCTTTTCTCCAAATCTGAGTCGTACCCGAAAAAATGTACTTTTTCAGAAAATGACTCTGTTGGAAACAAACCATAGCATCATCACTATCAACCACAGCGTTTAAAAGCGCTATTAAAAACATGACCGATCCGCCCTCTTTCAGACCGACCCGATCCAAACAAGGCCGACCTGATCCAGCGCCCTTCTGGTTTCAAACTCGACTGATCCAATCAACACGACCGACCCGATCCATTCACCTATATGACCGACCAATCTAAATATGACCTGGTCCAAATATGACCCGATACGAATATGACTCGATCCGATCCACTCCTGTCCGATCCAACCTCGTTTCAATCTGACTTCTGGCCGATTCGACCTATGGTTGAGTCAACTCCTGGCCGATTCAGCCTATGGCCGAGCCAACTCCTGATCGGGCCAATTTCTAGCCGATTCAATATGTGGTCGAGCCAATTCCTGCATATTGCAATTCAACTCCGATTTCGACCAAAACTTCGCCAAACGACGAATCCAACGAAACCAACTCAACTAAAATCATTAAACACAACCATAAACATATCATAACATTACTATCCACATGAATATGACGATTACCACAAAAATGATGTAAATCTCACCAAAACCATTAAAATGAACATTTGATCAAAATGAGAGATCTAACTAACATAAACATGTAAAATGACATGAAATTAACGAGTAAAACTTGTTAGATTAGATCTTAGGGTGATGCATATGAAAATGAACTTATAATGGTGTAAATCTATGATAAAACATCCCAATTTGATGAGAAACATGCACAAACACTCATATACTTCGTTGCATTCATGTGAGAGATGTAAATCACTCACCGGTTTGCCGAAACAATCTAAAACGATAGAAATAAGAATCCGGACAGCGAGCACTCCGAATTAAACCCCTCAATTGGATGAATTCGCCTTTAAAATGATGTAGATCTTGCCTTGGATGGTGTAGATCTTCGATTTCCTCCCTTAGATTTGGATTTTTAATGGTGGAAAAATGTAGGAGGAAGAAGGAAATCAAATGCCTTCAAATGAAAGAATGGGAAAAGGTAAACCTTTTCACTCCACTCTCACCCCCTATTTATAGGATTCCACTAAGGCTCCAAAACCTGAATAGCCAACTGAAAAACCTTAAAACAGCGATTTCTCCCAAACCGCTGAGCCAAATCCTTAATGTAACCACATTACGGAAAGGCAATCATCAATTCCTTTCCAATGGCACATGTCTCACCCTCTGATTCAACCTGAGTCAAAAGTTATGCCCTGTACAAACCTGACAGGGGCAAAATGGTCACAAACAAAATTGGTAAAAATTATGGACATGTCTCACATCCCCATAAAGAACATATTAAAAGATGGGAATGATCCAACCCTTAGAGAATAAAACAAATATATTTTACGATCTTCTGAAATGTAAAATGCAAGCTGTTATATTCTCCCCCCTTAAGAATTTCTCCCCGGATATTTCAAACACACCCAAGTAATCACAACGATTCTGCATGCCTATCATCCATGAAAAGCCAATTCTATCATCCAAACTAGCATCCATCAAGCCATTCATCCATAGCCTTATCCTAGCACGCGAAATTCTAACAATCAACAATAAGATACAACGATATAACGAAGATACGAAATCAAAGGGTCCTACCGACGAAGAGTTCTGGATGAGCCGCTCTCATGCTATCTTCCGTCTCCCAAATACAATCGTCTCCATCCTTACTCCATTGCACCTTGACTAGCTTAACCGTCTTCCTCCTAAGCTGTTTCATGTCATTCCCCACAACACGAAGTGGCTTATGAGGTCTCGAAACTACGGTCTCTAAGTCTTCGTACTGCTCTGGAGATACCACCATATTCGAATCATGCACGAATTTCCGTAGAAACGACACATGGAACACATTATGCACACTCGACATCTTCTAGGGTAACTCCAATCTATATGCGAGCTTTCCAATTCGCTCGACTATCGGAAATGGTCCAACAAGCCTTGGAGCTAACTTTCCTTTCTTACAAAATCTAACCATGTGCTTCAACGGCGAAGCTTTCACGAAAACCATATTGCCCACGTCGAATTCCAAGTCCTTGCGACGCTTGTCGGCGTAACTCTTCTGACGGTCCTGGGCCGCCTTCATTCGTTGCCGAACTATCTCGATACAGTCCGAGGTTTCTCTAATCATCTCAGGCCCAAGTACCAACTTATCTCCAGTTTCTAGCCAACATGCTGGAGAATTGCACAGCCTTCCATACAACGCTTCGTATGGTGCCATCCCAATGCTAGATTGGTAGCTATTATTATATGCAAACTCAAGTAGATGTAGATGGTCTTCCCATGATCCTCCGAAGTCTAACACACAAGCCCTCAGGAGATCTTCCAAAACTCGATTGACTCTCTCGGTCTGACCATCAGTCTGGGGATGATATGCCGTACTCAAACACAACTCGGTTCACAAAGCTTCTTGCAAACTTTTCCAAAATCCACTCGTGAATAATGGATCTCGGTCACTCACTATACTCTTTAGGACACCATGGAATCGAACTATCCATTTCACAAAATGTTCAGCCAATTTCGATGCCATCCTAGTCGACTTGACAGGAATGAATCTCGCACTTTTGGTCAAATGATCCACGATGACCCAAATCCCTTCGTTTTCTGCCCTGGTTCTAGGTAGTCCATCGATAAAATCCATCGATACCTGCTCCCACTTCTACGTAGGAACTTCCAATGGCTGAAGTAAACCGGTTGGCTTCTTTTGTTCAGCTTTCACCAAATGACATTTCATACACTTAGAAATGAACTTTCCAATATCTCACTTCATCCCTTCCCAGTAGTAGACTCTCTTCATGTCCTGATACATCTTATTTCCACCGGGATGAATCGTCAGCTTCGAGTGATGACATTCTCTCAGAACCTCATCCATCAATCCGTCAATATCAAGAACAACTAATCGCCCTTGCTTTCGAAGCCAACCTTCTCGATCGACCTTGAACTCTTTATCTTCTAGTTCCAGTTTCTGAATGAACTCAACAAGCTTCGCATCCTTCTTTTGGTTCTTGCCAATCCTTTCGATAAGAGTTGGTCTTATCGATAAGCTTGCCAACATTTCAGGTTCCAACTCACACCTTGGCCTGAAATCGAACCTTGCCAGGTACTCGAGGCTCTTCCATTCCGAAAACATCGCTCCCAAACTTGCGTGTCTTCAACTTAACTCATCTGAAACAGCGTTGCCCTTGCCCGGAGTATAGGCTATACCAAAATCATATGACGCCAGAAACTCTAACCATCTTTGCTGCCGAAGATTCAAATCCTTTTGAGGGAAAAGATACTTCAATGACTTGTGATCCGTAAACAACTCGAATCGAACTCCCAACAGGTAATGTCTCCACATCTTCAAAGCAAACACAATCACCGCCAACTCCAAATCATGAGTTGGGTAATTCTTCTCATGCAACTTTAGCTATCGACTCGCAGAGGCCACAACCTTATCCTTCTGCATTAGCACTGCTCCAAGTCCAGTACCACATGCCTCGGTATATACCACCATCTCTTCATTCCCACTTGGAATGGTCAACACAGGTGCACTCGTTAATCTCTCCTTCAGGATTCCAAATGCTTGTTCACACTTTGAATCCGATATGAATACTTGGTTCTTCTTCGTCAATCCTGTCAACGGTGCAACTACCTTGGAGAAATCCTTGATAAACCGTCGGTAATATCTTGCCAACCCAAGGAAACTCAGAACATCTATCACATTCTTAGGTCGATCCCAGTCCTAGATTGCTGCAACTTTAGCGGGGTCAACCGCTATCCCTTTTCCAGAAACTACATGACCTAAGAACCTCACTTCATCCTTCCAGAAGTGACACTTTGAGAACTTAGCCTTAAGCTGATGCTTCCGCAAGATCTCTAACACAAATCTCAAGTGTGTCTTATGTTCTTCCTCATTTCTGGAGTAAACCAGAATATCATCCACGAACATAAGCACAAACTTGTTCAACCGATCTCTGAACACTCTATTCATAAGATCCAAAAAATACGTTGGCGCGTTAGTCAACCCGAATGGCATCACCAACCATTCGAAGAAACCAGATGGTGTCCTAAAAGCAGTCTTTGGCACACTATCCTTAGCCACCCTTAACTGGTGAAATCCCGTTGCCAAATCCATCTGAGAAAACACTTTGTCTTCGTGAAGCTGATCGAACAAGTCATCTATCCTTGGCAACAGATACTTGTTCTTCTTAGTCACCTAGTTCAGCTCACGATAGTCCACACACAATCTTAACGAGCCATCCGTCTTGGTTGCAAATACGACCGGTGCACCCCACTTGGAAATACTCCTCCGAATGAACCATTTTCCCAAAAGGTCACAAACTTGCACCTCTAACTCTCGTTGTTCCATAGGAGCCATCCGCCTAAGTAGCATAACGATTGGTCTAGCACCCGCGACCAAATCGATCCTAAACTCGATCTCATGATGTGGCGGCAACCCTTTGACCTCATCAAGGACATCTACATACTCGTTAGCGATCAGCACTGATGACAAGTCTTCTTGTGGAATCCCAAGTGAATATAGATAACTCACGAAGACCCCGTTTTCACGCTTACATCTAATCAACACCTTTCGCCCTTCCTCTAGCTTCTCGCAATTCACCCTTGCCGCATACCTCTTAAGCCAATCTATAAGCAACATATTAAAAGATGAGAATGATCCAACCCTCAGAGAATAAAACAAATATGTTTTACGATCTTCCGATACGTAAAATGTGGGCTGTTACATAAATAAATTTTATATAATAAATTCAAAAACTTCGATTCAGTTACAAAATTATATTTTATAACTTAAAATTCTGTCAATTTGCCCAATGAAAAAACGACGTCTTGAAAACAATGGATTTTTGGCCATCTGCTGCTAATCACTTAATCAATATTGTTTGTTGATTAAAACACAACAATCGTTGATTATAAGTTCAACGATTAACAACCATCAACATCCAAACAGGTTATAATATCATTTAGGATAAACAATTCATATGTGAATAATATGAACAATCAATAATATACAATTTATTTGATGGATTGGGTTGGATCCCTCCATCCTGTTCTTCCCAACATCACAGATCAAAATATAATTTTTTTATAGCAACATACGAAAGAACAATTTAAACTAACACATCCAATACAACATAAATACAACCATTAAACGAACAATAAGCAAGGCATCCAATCAACCAATTAATTATGAATTACAGTTATATGAATTTAGCGCATCATAAAATTCCAGAAAAATGTGAGAGTTAACCCACCATTTTGTTTGATCTATGGTTTAGGTTGTTTCATTTAATTTTAAGCAGTTGTTTAAATTTAAATAAAAATCCAGACAGTCCCAGAGCAAACCAAAATAACTCGATAGCGTAGCCTTTCCAGACACAATTCCAATGCCACCGATTTCATTCAATTCTGGTAATCTGTAAACGGATTATTAATATTTTAAGTAGAACGATAAAATATAATTAACTTAACCCTAATTATAAATTTAATAAATTATTACGTTTTATAATTAATTTATCTAGGCCAAACGATTTCATCTTCTTTCTGTTCACATCTTGCTCACTTTTTAACCAGCCGATACTGTGCTTTATTAGTTCGTTTCAGTTCCTTTTCTTCATGTTTCAAGCTCTTTGCTTCCATTCGAAACATAACACACAGCTTCACTTGAACAGACACGTCTAAGCCTCCTCTATCCATGTCGTAAGTGCTACCCCACTTGACAACCCCCTTCACCGTCAATCAGTCCATAACCGCAGGGCTTCGAAGCAATTTTCTGGCCGCACCAGCGTTCAGATTCCAATCATCCCCGATCATAAAGAGTGTCTTACTGAGCCTAACACTTTCATAGTAGAAAATTTTCTGATTTGGTGTACATATTTGAAGCAAACGTTGGAGATTATAGCTAGTTCTCTTCCGTACGTTGTGTTAGCTAGGTTAGATATACACATTAGTTGCCTAGGAAACAAAATAATGTGCTGATTCTTTCGAAATGGACGGGCTGGTTTATTTATAGGGTAAAAATTGCTTGGTGGCCACGAAATCAAAGTCAGAGAACACATGCGAATGGCAGAGAGATTTTTAATTATATGTATATTTTAATAGTAAAGATGCTGAAATGTTTGAATCAAGAGTCATGTTAATTTACAGCATGGTAGACTTTGAAAGAATGAGACAATAAATAAAAATATATATTGTAGAAATGTCAGATGAAAGATATATTCTTTTTATAATAAAATGTAGCTGTAATGTTTGATTGCGGCTGAGATGGGATGTTGTAAAGATTTTTCTTTTCTTGCCAGCTTTTAAAAGATTTGGTCTGATATATTTACTCGCGTACAACTGGTATTCGAATATTTAGCCACGTTCTAAAATCTGATAAGACTTCGTATAATTTTTTTCCAGACTTCTGAAAGTTGAAATGGATGTTGCGAATATTTAGATAGATGATGTTGCATATATGAAAATGACTTTAGAAAGTGATAATGGTTTTTATTACTTAATGCACCATTATCATTCCACAGTCTAAAATTTGCACGATCTCATATGATTCCTGATGTTACCAAAATAAAACATCATACATAACTAAATATTACGAATCTAATGAAATTGATTTCATTGAAATCCATGACTACTTCAAAATTGGTTATTTTAACCTGATTGAATTAATGTAAAAATCCATAGTAATGCTAAATCAACATTAAACTGAATTTTAAACCTTTATTAACTTCCATATATATTTCAATAGCATATATAACTATTTAGAACCCATTTTTATCAAATTCTGGGCCCTAATGATATTTAATTCATTAGAAACCTATTTATTTTATTAAATAAATCGTTATAATTTATAAACGATTCCATACCAACTATTTGAAATTTGAATTGGACATAACTCCAAATCTATAACATGAAATCTTGATTTTTATCTTCCATTAGGAAACTGTAATCAAATATATTTGGTCAATTCTTGTTTCAGAGAACTCCGACTTAAAATGGATTCTGTACATTCAATTGAAGTTCAAAATGTAAAATTACGAACTACCGCGACGTTACGAGCTCGATTTAATTTAAATATAAATTATAAGTTCAAACTTCGTTAAATTAATAAATATAAATCCTTATGTATTCCCAAATCAACATTTAAAAATAAATTAAATGTTTAAACAAAACGGTTAAAATATAGGTCGCTACATTCCTTCCCCCTTAAAAGAATTTCATCCCCAAAATTGCTAAGACAAGAAGAACGCTTCAAACCCAGTAATGTTTAAAAATTCAATTAGATTTAACAAAACTCAATTCATTTCTATTAATAAAAATTTCCAAAAAGATTTAAAAATATTCTAACTACTTAAGTATTGGAAAAAAATTGGCAGAGTCTCCCTTGTACGGAGGGACTTCTACTATATTGCAGGAATGATAAATATATATACATTGACCCACACGGTCGATAAAAAAGATTCAATACCCAAAAAAATTATACATAAGCATACCTTAGACGAGCGTTATTGAGCATATTTTCTCAATTTACATACAATCTACTCAACCAAAATCGATCCTCAAAGTCTTTCGATACTTGTACTTAACTCAGATGGAATTTATTAGTTTCATAATCAAGCAAACTGGTTCAAACATCTACTTCAACTAATTATTCAAATGAGATTTAATAATAATCAATAGCAATCCATTTTTAATATATCCATTGATTCCTTATATTCAATTGTAATTCGTTATACTTGAATCCATTGTATAAGTTCAGTCTGTTCATTCTATATTAGTTCTCAATCAAGTTCATTTATCCATACTTATGCAATTCAACAATACAATCCAACTAATCTCAAACATTTCATTTGGATTCACTAGTTTGTATATATTTCTATTTTCCCACTCAAGTCAAATTCTTATTGACTTAAGTTGAATTTTGTTTCAATATTCAAGTTCAGTTTCAACTTATAAGATCAACTCAACATAAGTTAAATTAAATACTAATTTTCATATTTCACATTTCAAAATTCGAAATGTCTTTTGTTGATTCAATCAAACTTCATAATAAAACCTATTCAAATCAACGTTTGAATATTTAATTGATTGCCCATTATAATAATTTAAGAAAATCATTACTTTTATTGCTTTACAAAACATATCAAGCAAAAATAATTTAAAATATTTTTGTACCAAATTACAAACACGCACTCTCATATATATACACACACACACACTCAAACTCAATCTAGAATATTATTGATCCTATCTCTATTGAGTTATGCCACAGAGCCAAGGTTATTACTAAACCTTATGCTCTCTTACCACTTGTAACAACCACTTTTTCCGTACAGTTTAAGCAAACATCCAACAACCCATGTCAACTCAAATTGCACAGAAAAGCAGATTGTTAAGAGAAAGAACCTAGAGGGTGAGAGGAGAAAGGAAGAGATATCAGAATAGAAGAATAAGAAGAACATCAGAATCTTACTGCGGAACGAGTGAAATATAATATATCAAATCTCTTTACATAAAAAAGAAACCGTTTATACATACCAATCATTAGAGTACAACAAATATCTGCCACAGCGGGAAAATAACTTTAAATAACTAACGGTGAAGCTTCTTGCTTTCAGCTCCTGGAACTTCAAGCGAAACCTAACCTGAAAATATACTCGGTCTGACCCGAGCACATTTGAAGCAAAGAAAATTTCACCTGGATCAGTCTAGAATACTTTTAGTGATAAATTCATAGCAACAACAACTTTAAACTTTATAAAACCCATTCGAAAGAAAAGGATAATAGTAAGCTCAGCCCACACATAAACACGGATGGTTTTTACCTTACTATAACCCAAAACATTTTTGATATATGAAAATCTAGTGATATTATAATACTGTCTATCAAATCACAAACAAATAACCATCTAGCAGAACGCTTGCATCTCACGCTATACATATTCATTATAAAATCACAAACCTCTAGGAGCTTGTTGGAGATTGAATTCCAACAGTGGCAAGGTATGGGATCACCTCCCGATCAGTGTACCTCTGGAGATGAATACACTAGGGTTCAACAAGAACATCCTGCAACCCAGGCTAAACATGACCTGTCACTCATTCTACTTGAATGTACCGAATATATCATTACCACGGTTGGGGGCCAGCCAACCGAACCGAAATCATACAAAAATAAGGAACAATCGAGGCATTTTATTTCTCTAGACTAAGTAATGATATAACCCTCTTGGGTATGACCCAACTAGCCATGCGACCTACCCGATTTTTTTCATTTCCCTGTTGATGAGGCTTAAGGTCATGTTTATCTTTTAGAATAGCACATCTCCATTTACTTTGAATGCCACATCATCAGATTCGCCAGAAATCACTACGACAAAAATGCATTGAGTGTTAAGCTGAGAGAAGTTGCCTTCTTTGCCACCAGACTCGGTACGTTTGACGAAATCAACGTACATGGCCCCTTTAGAAATACTCTGCCAAACATTAGTCCATACAAGTCATTCAGGATATGACCCGAAGGCACCCTCCTACTGCATCCTAGGAATTACCCTAAGGATCAGTAACGAGAAATCCTTGCAATCAATAGATTTCAACCATGATAGAATCACAATATATCTTTGGGCGCTAATCAGAGATTATAAGTAGTTCTACCGTTTTATGAAAATCAATGGTCTTCAATGCTCCATCTTTATTCCCTACATATTAGTTTCGAACGCAATGTTGGTTCGAAGTGGTTTTGTGTCTAGTTCTCATACTGGACTCTTCCAAAACAACACTTCCAAAGGTCCAATAGAATATTTCATTGATAGTCGGGTTTTTAACTATCAATCTCAAAAATATCGTTAAGACATTGGCAGCTCAGATCCTTTGATAAAAACCATTCATTTAAACCCTTATATTTATTCGATATTGTTACAATATCATAAAACCTTTCCATTTCCTTTACCTTGGAAATATTACTTTATATTCTTCAAAATTCTCTTTTAACTTTACTTTGGAAAATATCGATATATTATCTCCTTAATGGTATAACTCTAACTATTAATTCTAATACGGCCAAACCAATGTCAAACGACATTTTATTTATTATATAACCCAAATGGTTTTATTAAACTCTTAGACTTCAAAGATACTCCTAATTCAGATCATTATGGAGATATATAATTTAAATTCAAATACTTACTTTTGCTTCTCATTCAACAAACCCTTTTTCATTTCTTCGGAAAAACATCGTTGTTTATTTATTACTCAAAAGAAACGTATTTCAAACCGTAATATCTCATTACGCTTCAAACCCCGTGCCAAACAATGTTAAATTATTTATTTTAAAACTCAGTCGTTTAATTATACTTTAAAATCTTGTAAATGTTGCAATATAATAAGCTAATCTCAAGTCCTTTACCATTACAAACTAATATCATCCCTCGATAATTGTGACACCACACATCCGTTAATGTAACTCTTAAGAGAATGCATTAAGTTCTGTGAAGCACAACAGGAAATCATTACAGAGAATATACAAGACGGATAAAATAAGCAGTGGAAAATTTTGAAACTTTATTATAATAGAAATAAAACATAGTCTTAGAAATATGTCAAAACCAGTTACAACCAGCAAACTGTCTCAAATTCATCTTTCAAGCCAACTCAGAAAATAAAATACCAAAGTACATAAAGTCATATCCCATAGCATAAGCCAAACTAAAGTGGAAAGCAGATCAAAAGCGATATATTTCAAAGAGTCCAAGTCAAGTCTAGGCTGAAGAGATATCCTAGTTATTGTTGAGTACCTATCCTAGTTATTGTTGAGTACCGCCACCCTAAGGACCAGAGGGGGAAAGGAAGAAAGAGATGAAGGAAAAAGGTCAGACATAAAGTCTGGCGAGTTCCAATGATTCACAAATATGCATAAATTAGAAATGTCAAGACCAGTAAATAAGACTGGATAAGGAATGTACAGTGTTACAACAGAACAGCCAGATGGACAGAGTAACAGGGTTAAACTTAAGATCGGGTAACCCTTCATTTTTGTATCCTAAACGGGTATATGTTTGGACATATATGTTTCATTACTTATGTCTTAGTCTATACCATTACTAATAAAACATATTTAACATGATCATCCATTAACAGGAATAACGTTAGGAATAACAGAAGGATTAGGCATACCCTAATTACATAACAGGATTGGGTGTTAACATAATAACATAACACCAGGATTAGGTATACCATATTACTACCCAAGCGATCGGTTCCCTATTACCCAAATATCCTCTATCAACCCCCAGCAGTAGGGTGTATCACTCCCTAACCCACCAACTTATATAACACAACAATAATCATAGGTATTATAGTGTCTTATTTTCCTTAGTCGGACCCATGCACGCTTATGACTCCGCCAGAACGTGCCTGTAACCACCTCATGTGAACCTCTTATTATCTAGCTCAGTAAAGTGTGCCCTTGCTCTACCTAATGCAAGGCATCTTCTAATAAGATACCAAATAGGGATACTGACTGATATGGGTTCCAAACAGCAGATTGACACATGCCAAAAACCCCTAAGCTTGTTTCCCCAAAATCTAGGATTTAAGATTCCACAAAACCCGATACAACATCAAACGGGGGACCTCTTTGCCTAGAAGGTTCAGGTTTTATTAATAAGCAGGGTTGTGATGTCATTATGCGTATACGACCCTATTCTTAACATGTCATTTAATTAATGTCCATTTAAGTCAAAGTTAACATATCTATTCCTTATGCATATCACTTATTAACTACATTCCCAAGTTACAGGTTCATGCATAAGGTCCATTTACAACAAGTGTCTACAAAAAGTCTACACATGTATACTTATCCTTTTTCCCCAATTTATAGCTTACACAGGTTTATGCATATCTTTACCAAGTTATAGTGTATACGCATTAGTACAAGCCTAACATGTGTATATTCAATCATTCCCAATTAATAAATATGTCTAACTTCCTTTTTATGTCATTCATTATTTCCCCAATTATATGTACATCCTATTAGGGTAAAGCCTAGGCTTCTAAAGGACTAGGCTTGGCGTAAAATAAAAAGGAAACCGAGGGAGAAGAATAGAATCACATAGGCATATAAGACTGAAAATAAACATAGAAAAATGGGAAAAGGAAGATAGATACATTTTACTTGTTATTTATCCAACAACACAGGCATGTGTATAACTTGTCTAAGTAGCATTACAGGCACGTATATAATTTGTTTAAGCATCACAGGCAGGTATATCACAGGCATGTATGACTTGTTTAATTAACATCATAGGCGTGTATATAACTTGCAATATCACAGGCATATGTATAGTTTATTTAACTAACAATAATACATGCATATAATATATTATAATGGCATAGGTGATAACAGTGTATCAGGTATATTTATTTTACTGTAATTCCTAGACAGTTTCATTTAACTGTCATGTTCAAGGCCTAAGAAACTAGATTTGTAAATAATTGTAACTCACAGTGAGTCTTGATGAAGATAAATATGTATATAACACAAGGCCACAACAATTCCAGTTCAATCCAAGTTGTATGTTTGTAAGTCTTGATGTTACTTCTGTTTAATCCAATCTTTAGCAGCATTCCCCTATTATGCATATATAATTTTCTGAATAATTGAGAGGCATAGTAAGACATAAAGAATTTGTTTGTTTTTCAAAATGAGGGAAGTCATCTATTTATAGAGTCGTATATTTATAGAGTTACAATGCCAACTCAACCCTTGGATCTAGATTTTAAATCTGTACCGTTCATGTTATGGTGAGAGAGCAAGAATATAGACATAAAACAATCCAGGTTCACAGTTCAGAATTCAGCCACATCCTTTATGGGTCGACCCACCTACCACTGGGTCGACCCGACCCTTATTGGGTCGACCCGACCCTTATTGGGTCGACCCGACCCTTATTGGGTCGACCCAGGCTGGGTGCGGTCGACCCCCAAAGGGTCTCTTTACCGCTTGTTTTTCCAGCTCATTCATTTGAGTTGTTTTGAATTATTCTGATTTATTATATTTATACATAAGCCTCATATATGCATATAAACATCTGAAGCCCCTAACTTCTTCATACGTTATCCGTTCTACGAAAACTTGGGGTCTATCCGAACTAGAAAAATGAGATGAACGCAACGGTAATGTCGGTTTCAGTTAATACTGAATATTTGTTATGTTTATAATGTAGTATAGTTTTTGGGGTGTTACATTCTCCCCTAATTAGAGGATTTCGTCCCCGAAATCATCAAGTCCAGAATAATGTTACTGTCCTGACATCCATCTACAAGCATCTGCTCATCCATTATTCACATGCATCCATTGTCCTTAAGATATTTCTAATGCTTGTATTAACATATGCAAAGTCTTGTGTGTAGATGTCCTTACCCTAATGCGAAAATCAGGCGGTCGCCTGATTCAGTTGACCTCCTCAATACAATGTATGTTTGTGTCATGAATCCAAAATGTATGCAATAAGTCCTAATGTAACATACAAACTCTATATGTGTGCACAATCATTCATCCAAATGTAGCATCTAAATGATGATACATCCATTTTTGTTCATAGAAAATCTAAAATGCACACACATCCATATGCAAACTTGTAAGTGATTGAGCCGATCTAATGCCTAGTGTGTGTATATGAATCCACGAGCAACCACTAGCAAACACCCGCATCCACTTGCAACCATCAATCATAACATGTTTCAAACACATGTTTCCAACCATTGGATTTCTACCTAAGGATCGAAAGATTCGAACGACAGGATAATCTTGAGTGATAGATGCAAATGCAAAGTAAACGCTCAGAAAAGAAGTCAAGAAAGTACTCTAAAAAGGATAGGATAAGAAGCGTGAATCCTATCTTCGGGTTCGCACGTAGCATCTTTGCAGTCTTCTCCCCATTGCACTTTAACCAATTTGCTTCCTTTTCAACTTCTACGCCCTCAAGAGTGCTTGGCTCTACTATTTCTACTGAATAATGGAGAAATTTCCTCAGATGGGAAACGTGAAATACATCGTGTACGCCCACCTGTCTGCCTGGTAGCTTAATCCTATAAGCTATCTGTCATATCCTCTCTACTATAGGGAAGGGTCCAACAAATCTTGGTGCCAACTTCCCTACTGAGCCAAAACGAACTACGTTCCTTAGCGGTGACACTGTAATGAAGACCATATCTCCCACTTCAAATTCCAAGTCGGTCCTCCTCTTATCAGCATAAGATTTAAGTCAGTCTTAAGAAGCTTTTATCCTTCGCCGGATGAGATTGAACTTTTCTGAAGTATCTCGAATCATGTCGGGCCCAAGTAGAAGTCTGTTGGTAGACTTCCACCAACAATTCAACGATCTACAAAGTCGTCCATATAGTTCTTTGAAGGGTGTCATTCCCATACTAGATTGGTAACTGTTGTTGTAGGTAAACTCCACCAAAGGAAGGTGCTCTTCCCAAGTCCCTCCAAAGTCTAGGATACACAGTCTTAGAAGATCCTCAAGAACTCTATTCACCCTCTCAGTCTGTCCATCTGTCTGAGGATGATATGCAATGCTCAAATGCAGCTGTGTACCTAATGCCTCTTGCAAGCTTTTTCAAAACTCACTAGTAAAGATGGGGTCGCGATCTCTTACTATACTGGAAGGTACCCCATGCAACCGAACTAACTCTCAGAGATAAACTAATGTTAGCCAAGACGTTGTTCTCTTACTCTTTACAGGAATAAAATGAGTTCTCTTTGTAAGTCTATCCACTATCACCCAAATGCTCGTATTGCACTTTCTTGATCATGGCATTCCGTCGATGAAATCCATAGAGATGCTCTTCCGCTTCAATTGCGGGGTATCCAAGGGCTGGAGCATTCCGCCAAGTTTCTTTTGTTCAGCTTTTACTCTTTAGCAAGTCATGCATTAAACTACAAACTTCGCTACATCTTTCTTCATGCCAGTCCAAAAGAAAACCCTATTCATGACTTGATAAATTTTGTCGTCGCCCAAATGGATAGTCATCCGAGAATGATGAGCCTCTTCAAGACTGCCTTAAGCAATTCCCCAATCTTAGGGACACATAGCCTTCCATCTCGTCTTAGCCACCCCTTATCATCCATGGTATATCTACCAAGGTTACTAGAATTCTCTCCTCTACTTAGCTTGTCTAAGATGTTTGAAATATGCGGGTCCTCTTGTTTCCTAGATCCAACTTGCTCCAATAAAGTAGGTCGCACCTCCAAAGATGGAAACAACCCAACTGTGAAATCTGTAGAAGGCTTAAAATAAAAGGTTGAAATGTACTCTAGGCTCCTCCTTTCTACAAATAGAGGACTCAAAGTCATCCTATGACTACTCAGTGCATCCGCTACCACATTACCCTTGCTAGGGTATAAGCTATCTCAAAGTCATAGGACGCTAGGAACTCATCCACCTTTGCTGCCTCAAGTCGAGATACTTTTGTGAGAACAAGTATTTGAGCGACTTATGAATTGTATATAGCTCAAACTTTTCTCCAAGTAGATAGTGTCACCAAGACTTCAGTGCGAACACTATAGCAGCAAACTCTAGATTGTGGGTTTGGTAGTTCTTTTCATGGACCCTCAATTGTCTGCTTCCATAGCACATTACCCTTCCGTCTTGCATCAAGTCAGCACCAAGCCCTGTGCCACAAGCATCGGCGTAAACCGTAAACATCTTTATTTCGTCTGGGAGAGTCAAAACTGGGGCTTTTTTCAGAGCCCTCTTTAACCTATGGAAAGCATCCTCATAATCAACACTCCATGAAAAAGCCAAGTTCTTCATCGTCAGTCGGGTAAGCGGCGTTGATACTCTTGCAAAATCTATGATAAACTTTCTATAGTATCCCACTAACCTCGGGAAACTTCTCACCTCCGTTGCATTCTTTGGAGCTCTCTAATATTGAACTGCAACAACTTTCATGGGATACACAACTATCCCATCCTTGGAGACCACATGCCCTAAGAACCTTACTCCCTTTCTCCAAAATTGACACTTAGAAAATTTCGCCTTGAGTTGATGTGATATGAAAGTACATAGAACCTCCCCTAAGTGTTGGGAATGCTCCTCCTCGTTCTTTGAGAAGATTAGGATGTCATCCACAAAGACCACCACAAACTTGTTTAGAAACTCCCTAAACACCTTATTCATCAAGTCCACAAAATAGGCAGGTGTATTGGTTAGCCCAAAAGGCATAACCAACCATTCGAAGAACCCATCTAGAATTCTGAATGCAGTCTTATCAGCGTTGTCTTCTACCACTCTTGACTGATGAAACCCTACGTGTGACACCCCACGTCCATTAATGTCACTCTTTATCAGAATGCATTAAGTTTTGTGAAGCGTTATAGGTAAAAAGAAACAGAAACATCACAAGATAGATATAAAATAACAACGAAATTTTAAAACTTTATTAAAACAAAAAACATCATAGTCCAAAACCAAGTTACATCATACGTCTAGAATACAGAAAACCCATTACATTAATTTGAAATTTTTGTCTTGTACTAAAATCATCGGAGTACACTAATATAAAAGCATAGTCCCCAAAATATATCCATATCAGAGAAGACAGGAAATCAAAGAATTATATCTAATTAGCTCCAAGTTGAATGAAAGAGAGAATCCTAATCAAGTCTGAGTATTCCCATCCTGAGAACCTGAGGGGGAAAAGGGAAGGGAGAGAAAAGGAAACAAAAATGGGTTAGACATAAAGTCTGGCGAGTCCAGTTACTTTTAGCATATAAATAAGTAAAAGCATCATGACAGGTATATAAATTGGATGAGAGAGATAACAGCATCATAAGGCAGGTATAACAAACTGAGCAGGATAAACAGAATAAACAGAATAGAATATGTCGCCCTTCTCAAGTACTTTTCTCTGCACCAATACTAGTATAACAAAAGCAAGATGATCCCAACAGAAACAGAATGATAGACTTAGGTGTACTTCTAGTGAGGGGTTTTGCCCCATACAATAATAACAAGTAACCCCATGGAAATGGCAGGTGTTACCCCCAACGATAATAACAGGATCCTAAACAAGCAAGACTAGATGTACCCTAATCACTACCCCAATCGATCGGCTCCCTATCCCGTAGACACCATGTGATGTCCTCACAGTAGGATATATCACTTCCTAAAGTGGAAACCCATTTATTAACGAGATGCACAACCATCTACTTATGTCACAACGTTTTATTATCCCAACGCAAGCAGATTCATGCACGCACATGAATCCTATGGAGTTCGCCGTCAACATCCCCACATAAATGAACCTCTTACAATTAACTCAGTAAGCGCGCCCAGACCTCGACCTAGTTCGGGGTTCCCCGTTTGATACCAAGATGGGTTACTGACTGATACGAGTCCCACATACAACAGATGATACAAGCTTCCCCCTAGGCTTGCATCCCCACTACTAGGATTTTGACAGGTTATGCCTAACAGTTTAACAAGGTTGCATAACCCCAACATATAAAAAAGGTTAAGTTTGTCAGGGGGGTGTGTGTGTATATATATAACCCTCCCCCACATATTTGAAAAAACTAACTTAACCCCTACTAATTCAAGCAAGTTTACTTAACCCCTACTCAATTTGACGGGTTCATGTAACCCCCCACAGATTTAAACAGGTTAAGTATTATAGGTTAACAAATTATTATCATTTTTTCATTTATGGATGTTAATGCACCAGACCTCTCACATTAAGTCTAACAATTATAGATGCTGGATATGTCGGGTGGTTCCGGGCAGACTTCTACCACAAGTGTAATCTAACCTCGTGTCTAAGTGCGATTATAGTTTCTAATTACTATAGATCTAGGCATGTTCATTATTAAACAATTTTTCATGCTTATCCAAGGTTATTCCCTAAAATCCCAGTCTGGTTCGAGATACAAGTTATGCCCCCAAATTAAAGTTTTAGATCAAGGTATAGATTGTGCCTCAAATCCCAATCATGTTTTATAATATAAATTATTCCCCAATTTATCATTTCCAACCGTTCCCAATTTCGTGTGCTTGCATATTTCAGCGATAGGCCTAGGCTCGAAGGTAGCCTGGCTATAAAAATAAAAAGGGAAGGAGGGAGAGAAGAGAACAGAATTAGGCATAAAATCAAAACACGTATATGATGATAGAAATAGGCATACTAACAGAATAGACATATGGTGACATGATTTGGCATAATAACAGAAAAGGCATATCAGGAGTGAGCATATGAGAACTAAACAGGAGATTAGGTATACAAGTAGTGGCAGATCCGTTTAGTTATGATTCAAGTTATTAATAGGCACATGTTTAGATCCGAACTTATAAACATGTCAAGACTGCTATTAAATGTTTATATCTAAAAATAACATGAACTCACTTTGACTGGATGTAAAGATCAGAGAATTAACTGTTGATGTTATAGTAGAGATTCTTGTATGTTTATAAGTTGTTGTTGAATAAAAATAGGCTAATTCAATCTGAGTTGGGGCAGCACCTCGTTATCTCCATTGATTTTGATGAATAAAACAATATAAATGAGGTCCTATTTGTAGCCTAATGTCAACGAACCTGGTCAAGAAACGAGTCCACGTTCACAGAAATCGATCTGCCCCAAATTAAGTGGGGTCGGCCCCAGGGTCGACCGAGGGATTAACACCCCCATGTAAGGGTCGACCGCTAACGGGCCGAATTCCCTTCCTTTTTCCTGCTCTTCGATTTTGATTTTTAGACATTATTTATTTATATTTATATTGCTTATATGTATACAAACTTCAAACCTTAATATCATCTTTATACGATGTCTGTTTTACACAAACTCGGGGTCTATCTTAAGCAGAATTTCAAGACGAACGCAATCAGTCCATATTACTTAATTCCAGCTATTTATTTAAGTACTCTTAAGTATTATTATAGTTTTCTTTAAAATTACGGGGTGTTACACCGTGGCCAGATCCGTCTGCGATAAAACTAACGCGCCAACCAGCTGATCAAATAGGTCATCGATTCTCGGTAGCGGGTGCTTATTATTTTTAGTGAGCTTATTCCACTCCCTATAATCTACACATACACGAAGTGAGCCGTCTGCCTTAGTTGCAAAGATGATTAGAGCTCCCCATTCTGAAATGCTACGCCTAATAAAACCTTTCTCGAATAACTCCCCTACTTGCTTACTGAGATCCTTTCTTTCCCTTGGAGCCATGTGGCGCACAGTAGAGCAACTGGCTTTGCATTTTCTACCAAGTAAATTCGGAAGTTTGTCTCATGCTTTGGAGGAAATCCCTTAACCACCTCAAACACATCCGGAAAGTCTCTAACTATGGGCACAGATGGCAAGTTATCAACAGAAGTATCAAGTGATTCTAAAAAGCTAAGCATTACGACCCCCATGGGTCGTAGGAAATTTCGAGAGCGCTACCATGACAGGAAAGAAGTCTAACCACTCTCTTTTCATAATCAAGGATAGCACCATACATGGCTAGCCAGTCCATGCCTAGAATCAAACCATAGCCCATAAAGCCCAGTACATATGCGTTGCATTCAAATTCGACGCCCAAGATAGAAATTCTCAAACCTCTACATATCATAGATAAATGAGCTGATCCTCCTATAGAGTTTGAGACTATTACAAGTTCAAAGACTATACTAGTATTTAGGTGCAGACTATCTACTAAAGAACTGGCAATAAATGAGCGTGAAGCACCAAAATCAAACAGGGTTCGAACAAGATAGTCAAAAAGAGAAATCAAACCTTCAACTCTGACTTTCCTACATTGATCAGGTCTATTTGCTTCCAAGGCATGCACTTGTCCAGAAGTTCCTTCCCCTTGCTTATTACGGCATTTCTAGGTGAAGTGTCCCATCTGTCCATAATTAAAGCAAGCTCCTTTTGTCTTTCCGCAGTCTTTTACAAAATGAACCATACATCCGCAACCATGACACTTTACCTCCTTTTTGATTTGGGATTTGTCAGGTTTTCCACCTTTCTTTTGTTGTTTTCCTTTCTTGGGTCACCATTTCACCTTTTCGCCCTTAGCTTAAGTTTCCTCGGTCTTATTTGCTTTCTTTCATTCCTTATGATCTTCATGCATGAGCGCCATATCATCTAGCCTTTAAAAAGTTTCCCCCATTGGTATGTGAGAAAAAGCAAGTCCTTAGAGAGACCGATTCAATCCCCTCGCAAATCTAAGCGCTTTCTTGTGGGGGCGTATTCACCAACTCCAGTCCAAACCTCGCTAGTTGATTAAACTTATTCATATGTTCCTTTACTGGCATGTCTACTTGTTTTAAAGCTAAGAACCTTTCTATTTGTAGTCCCTCCTCAGCTTGAAATAATAATTTCATCTCGAACCTTTGCCTGTAATCATCCTATGTCATCACTGGTTGTCTAGCTTGCGTTACTTCACTTCAGTAGGAAGCCTCATTTTAAGTTGTCATGCAGCCGGTTGTATTTTCCTTCGGTCATCGAGCTCAAAAAGTCCAAACAAGTTCTTTGTCTCTCGTAGCCAATTATGTGCTTCAACAAAGCTTTCGGCTCTACAGATTGGTTTTCCTCCCATAGCACAAAAGTCCTTGCATATCTTAGAGAAATTATCTACCTGTGGAGGTGGAGGAACAGCGACTGCAGCTGGGGGAGGGGGATCTCCTTGGCCTCCGAAAGGGGTCGTAGCCTCAAGATATCTACGGAACCAAGCCGGTATCTGAACGTCCTCGGGAAGATTGGATTCCCCAGACATGCTGAAAAGAAAAGGAAAAAGGATTCAACAAGAGATCGAGAGATTATTAACTATAACTTGAGGGGATATGTTTTAAAAAAAACCAGTTTTTTCCTTGAAAATGCTTTGCTTTAAAAATAATTTTTTTTTTGAAATTCTTTTTTGATCTTGTAACCTTCAGCTCTGATACCAAATGTGACACTCATAAGACTATACAAGACAGATAAAATTCACAATCGTTAAGGTCACTCATAAGAGAATGTGTTGAGTTTCGTGAAGCGCAACAGGCAATCATTACAAAGAATATACAAGGCAGATAAAATAAGAAAAGGAATTTTTTTTAAAACCTTGTTATAATAAAAATAAAACATAATCTTAGAAATATGTCAAAACCAGTTACAATGAGCAAACTGTCTCAAATCCGTCCTTCAACCCAACCAGAAAATAAAATACAAAAGTACATAAAGTCATATCCTATAGCATAAGCCAAACTAAAGTGGAAAGCAGGTCAAAGTGATACATTTCAAAGAGTCCAAGTCAAGTCCAAGATGAAGAGATGTCCTAGTTACTGCTGAGTACCATCACCCTGAGGACCTTAGGAGGGGCAAGGAAAGGAAGAGGCGAAAGAAAAATGTCGTACATAAAGTCTGGTGAGTTCCAGTGATTTACATATATGCATAAATTAGAAATGACAAGATAGGTAAATAAGACTGGATAAGAAAGGTATAGTGTTACAACAGAACAGCAGGATGGACAAAGTAACAGGTATAAACTTAAGATCGGTTAACCCTTCACTTTTATATCCTAAGTGGGTATATGTCTGAACATATATGTTTCATTACTTATGTCTTAGTCTGCACTAATACTAGTATAACAAATTCAACATGATTATGCATTAACAGGATTAACAACAGGAATAACGGCATTAATAACAATAGGATTAGGCGTACCCTAATTACATAAAAAGATTAGGTGTTAACCTAATTACATAATAAAAGGAATAGGTGTACCCTAGTTACCACCCAAGCGATCGATTCCCTATTACATGGATATCCTGTGTCAGCCCGCGGCAGTAGGGTGTATCACTCCCTAACCCTGCGACTTATATAATACAACAATATTCGTAGATGTTATAGCATCTTATTTTCCCTAGTCGGACCCATGCACGCTCATGACTCCATCGTAACGCGCCCGTAACCACCCCCATGTGAACCTCGTACTATCCAGTTCAGTAAAGTGTGCCCTGGCCCCTACCTAGTGCAAGTCCTCTTCTAATAAGATACCAAATAGGGATACTATCGAAAGGTTCGAATGACAAGATAATCTTGAGTGATAGATGCAAATGCAAAGTAAAAGCTCGGAAAATAAGTCAAGAACGTATTCTTCAAAAGGAATGGATAAAAACCGCAAATCCTATCTCCGGGTTCCCACGTAGCAACTTTGTCGTCTTCCCCATTGCACTTTAACCAATTTGCTTCCTTCTTAACTTCTACGCCCTCAAGAGTGCTTGGCTCTACTATTTCTGCTGAATCATGGAGACATTTCCTCAGATGGGAAATGTGAAATACATTGTGTACGCCCGCCTGTCTGTCTGGTAGCTTTATCCTAGAAGGCCTCTGTCATATCCTCTCTACTATAGGCAAGGGTCCTACAAATCTTGGTGCCAACTTCCCTACTGATCCAAAGCAAACTAAGTTTCTTAGCGGTGACATTTTAATGAAGACCATATCTCCCACTTCAAATTCCAAGTCGGTCCTCCTCTTATCAGCATAATATTTCTGTCGGTCTTGAGCAGCTTTTATCCTTCGCCGAATGAGATTGATCTTTTCTAAAGTATCTCGAATCATGTTTGGTCCGAGCAGAAGTCTGTTGGTAGATTCCCACCAACAAGTCGGTGACCTACAAGGTTGACCATATAGTTCTTCCAAGGGTACCATGCTTATAGTGAATTGGTAACTGTTGTTGTAGGCAAACTCCACCAAAGGAAGGTGCTCTTCCCAGGTCCCTCTAAAGTCTAGGATACACATCCTTAGAAGATCCTCAAGAACTCTATTCACCCTCTCAGTCTGTCCTTCTATTAGAGGATGATATGCAGTGCTCAAACGCAGTTGTGTACTTAATGCCTCTTGCAAGCTTTTCCAAAACTCACTAGTAAAGATGGGGTCACGATCGCTTACTATACTGGAAGGTACCCCATGCAATCAAACTATCTCTTGGAGATAAACTGATGCTAGCCAAGATGCTATCCTCTTGCTCTTTACAGGAATAAAATGAGCGCTCTTTGTAAGTGTATCCACAATCACCCAAATGCTCTTATTGCCCTACCTTGATCGTCGAATTCCATCGATGAAATCCATAGAGACACTCTCCCACTTCTATTTCTGGGTATCGAAGGGCTGAAGAAACCCATCAAGTTTCTTTTGTTCAGCTTTTACTATTTGGCAAGTCATGCATTGAGCTACAAACTCCGCTGCATCTTTTTTCATGCCAGTCCAAAAGAAAACACTCTTCATGTCTCGATACATTTTGTCGCCGATCAGATGGATAGTCATCCGAGAATGATGAGCCTCTTCAAGACTGGCTTAAGCAATTCCCTAATCATACGGACACATAACCTTCCTTCTCATCTTACCCACCACTTATCGTCCATGGTATATCTAGCAAGGTGACTAGAATTCTCTCCTCTACTTAGCTTGTCTAAGATGTCTAAAATCTATGGATCCTCATGTTTCCTAGATCCAACTTTCTCCAGTAGAGTAGGTCGCACCTCCAAAGATGCCAACAACCCAACTGTGAAATCCATAGAAGGCGTAAAATTAAAGGTTGAGATGTACTCTAAGCTCCTCCTTTCTACGAATAGAGGACTCAAAGTCATCCTCTACCTACTTAGTGCGTCTGCTACCATATTACCCTTGCCAGGGGTACAAGCTATCTCGAAGTTGTAGGGCGCCAGGAACTCCATCCACCTTTATTGCCTCAAATTGAGATACTTTTGTGAGAATAAGTATTTGAGTGTCTTAAGATTTGTATATTGCTCAAACTTTTCTCCAAGTAGATAGTTTCACCAAGACTTAAGTGCGAACACCATAGCAGCAAACTCTAGCTTGTGGGTAGCGTAGTTCTTTTAATGGACCCTCAACTGTCTGCTCCATAGCACACTTCCCTTCCCTCTTGCATCAAGTAGGCACTAAGCCTTGTACCACAAGCATCGGTGTAAACTGTAAACATCTTTCTTCCTCTAGGAGAGTCTGAACTGGGGCTATTGTAAGAGCCCTCTTTAACCTATGAAAAGCATCCTCACAATCAATGCTCCATGAAAATTCCAAGTTCTTCGTCAATCGGGTAAGCAGGGCTGATACTCTTGCGAAATCTATGATAAGCATTCTATAGTAGCCTGCCAACCATTGGAAACTTCTCATCTCCGTTGCGTTCTTTGGAGCTCTCCAATCCTGAACTGCAATGACTTTCATGAGATCCACAGCTTTCCTGTCCTTGGAGACCATACGCCCTAGGAACCTTACTCCCTTTCTCCAAAAGTGACACTTAAAAAAAAATTCGCCTTTAGTTGATGTGATATGAGAGTACATAGAACCTCCCTTAAGTGTTGGGAATGCTCCTCCTTGCTCTTTGAGAAGATCAAGATGTCATCCACAAAGACCACCACAAACTTGTTCAGAAATTCCCTAAACACCTTACTCATCGAGTCCACAAAATAGGCGGGTGTATTGGTTAGCCCAAAAGGCATAACCGACCATTCGAAGAAGCCATCTGGAGTTCTGAATGCATTCTTATCAATGCTCTCTTATGTGAATCTTAACTGATGAAACCCCATGGACCGATCCATTTGCGAGAAAACTGATGCACCAACCAGCTGATCAAACAGGTCATCGATTCTCGGTAGCATGTGCCTATTCTTCTTAGTGAGCTTTACAGCTCCCTTCAATCACACATAAACGAAGTGAGTCGTCTGCCTTAGTTGCAAAGATGACTAGAGCTCCGCATTCTAAAATGCTTCGCCTAATAGAACCTTTCTCGAATAGCTCCTCTGCTTGCTTACTGAGCTCCCTCCTTTTCTTGGAGCTATGTGGCGCACTAGTAGAGCAACTGGCTTTGCGTTCTCTACCAAGTAAATCCGTAAGTCTATCTCACTCTTTGGAGGAAGTTCCTTAACCTCCTCAAACACATCCGGAAATTCTCTAACTATGGGCACAGATCACAAGTCATCAACATAAGTATCAAGTGATTCTAGAAAGCTGAGCATCACCAACCCCCGTGGGTCACAGGAAATTTCGAGAGTCCTACCATGACAGGAAATAATTCTAACCACTCTCTTTTCGCAACCAAGGATGGCACCCTACATGGCTAACCAATGCATTACTAGAATGAAACCATAGCCCATAAAGCCCAGTACATATGCATCGTATTCAAATTCGACGCCAAAGATAGAAATTCTCAAACCCCTACACATCATAGATAAATGAGTCGATCCTCTTATGGGGTTTGAGACTATTACAGATTCAGAGACTATACTAGCATTTAGGTGTAGACTATCTACTAAAGAACTGAATTTAAATGAGTGTGAAGCACCAGAATCAAATATGGTTCAAACAGGATAGTCAAAAAGGGAAATCAAACCTTCAACTGTGACTTTCCTACCTCGATCAAATCTACTTGCTTCGAAAGCATGTACTTGTCCAGAAGTTCCTTCCCGTTGCCCTTTCTTATTAGGGCATTTCATAGTGAAATGTCTCATCTGTCCACAATTAAAGCAATCTTTTTTGGTCTTTCTGCAGTCTTTTACAAAATGAACCATACCACCTCTTGGGATTTGTCGGGTTTTCCGAATTTCTTTTGTTGTTTTCCTTTTTTGGTCCACCATTTCTGCTTTTCGCCCTTAGCTTGAGTTTCCTCAGTCTTATTTTCTTTCTTTTCATCTTACCATCTTCATGCATGAGTGTCATATCAACTAGCCTTTCAAAAGTTGCCCCTATTAGTATGTGAGACAAAGCAAGTCCTTGGAGAGGCTGATTCAAAACCCTCGCAAATTTAAGCGCCATCTTGTGGGGCGTATTCACCAACCCCAGTCCAAATGTCCCTAGTTAATAAAAATTATTCACATATTCCTTCACTGGCATGTCTCCTTGTTTAAAAGCTAAGAACCTTTCCATATGTAGTCCCTCCTCAGCCTAAGATAAGAATTTCATCTCAAACCTTTACCAGAAATCATCCCATGTCACCACTGGTTGCCCAACTTGCGTTACTTTCCCTCAGTAGGAAGCCTCATCTTTAAGTTGCCATGCAGCCAGTTGTATTTTCCTTCGGTCATCGACCTCAAAAGTTTGAACAAGGTCTTTGTCACTCGTAGACAATTTCGTGCTTCAACAAAACTTTCGGTTCCACGGAATGGTTTTCCTCTCATAGCACAGAAGTCCTTGCATATCTTAGAGAAATTATCTACTCGTGGAGGTGGAGGAATATCGGCTGCAGCTGGGGTAGAGGCATCTCCTTGGCCTCCGGGAAGGGCCGTAGCCTCAAGATATCTATGGAACCAAGATGGTATCTGAATACCCTCGGGAAGATTAGGTTCCCCAGACATGCTGAAAAGAAAAGGAAAAAGGATTCAACAAGAGATCGAGAGATTATTGACTATAGCTTGAAGGGATATGTTTTTTTAAAACAAAAACCAGATTTTTGCTTTAAAATACTTTGCTTTGAAAACCAATTTTTTTTAAATTCTTTTTCTTATCTTGTAACCTTCAGCTATGATACCAAATGTGACACCCCACATTCGTTAACGTCACTCACAAGAGAATGCGTTAAGTTCCGTGAAGCGCAACATGCAATCATTACAAAGAATATAAAAGATAGATAAAATAAGCAGCGGAAAATTTTTAAACTTTATTATAATAGAAATAAAACATAGTCTCAAAAATATGCCAAAACTAGTTACAACCGGCAAACTATCTCAAATCCATCTTTCAAGCCAACTCAGAAAATAAAATACTAAAGTACATAAAGTCATATCCCATAGCATAAGCCAAACTAAAGTGGAAAGCAGATCAAAGCGTTACATTTAAATCAAGTCCAAGCTGAAGAGGTATCCTAGTTACTACTGAGTACCATCACCCTAAGGACCTGAGGGGGGGAAGGAAAGAAAGAGGAGAAAGAAAAAGGCAGACATAAAGTCTAGTGAGTTCCAATGATTTACAAATACACATAAATTAGAAATGACAAGATAGGTAAATAATAATGGATAAGAAAGGTACAGTGTTACAACAGAACAGCAGGACGAACAGAGTAACAGGAATAAACTTAACATCGGGTAATCCTTCACTTTTATATCTTAAACGGGCATATGTCTGAACATATATATTTCATTACTTATGTCTTAGTCTGTACCAAAACTAGTATAACAAATTCAACAGGATTATGCATTAACAGGATTAACAATAGGAATAACAGTAGGAATAACATACTTCTTATGATTGTCCAGATCTAGTGCTTTGATCTTTCTATGGCTTCCACTCCAGGGGAAGTAAAGGAGACTATACTTTCCCACTTTCGTTCTTTCTTAGGTTCCCTGTCAATTTTGGTTTAAGATCCATCTCTTCTTTCCTTCATTCCCAAATTGGTTCTCCCGTCGGAGAGTATTAACCTTGCCGTGCCTCCATCTTCGGAAGAGATTCAGGCATGTGTCTTTGCACTTAGTAAGGATAGTGTTAGTGGGCCTGATGGCTACAATAGGGTTTTCCACTGTAGTGTCTGACCAGTCATCCAAGCGGACTTCTTCCTTGCAATTCGGTTCTTCTTCTCTGGTGGAGACCTGCCTCAGGGCTAGATTTCCGCTAACTTGGTCCTTATTCCAAAGTGCAAAAATCTTCAAACATGTGCAGATTTTCGACCTATCAGCTTTTGTAACTTCTCTAATAAGGTAATATCTAAGGTCCTGGCCACTAGGCTGGCTCCATTTCTCCAGTGTATTATTTCAACTTCTCAGGTCGGGTTCGTAAAAGGACGCTTGATTACAGATAACGTCCTTTTAGCCTAGGAGCTGGTGTCTCAGATTGATAGAAAAGTCAGGGGTTCTAATGTGTTCGTCAAGTCGGATATGGCTAAAGCTTATGATCGTATGTCCTACATTTTCGTCATTAAAGTTCTAAGAGCTTTTGGGTTTCCTGAGGCCCTAATCGATATTATATCGAGGGTCATCTCTAACTGTTGGTATTCCGTTATCATCAACGGTTCGGCCAACGGGTATTTCAAGGCAGGAAGGGAACTATGACAAGAAGAATCTCTTTTTCCTACTCTGTTCGTTATCGTTGCTGAGGCTTTCGTAAGAGGCTTGCATTCACTTACGATAGCAAATCAGATTCACCGATTTGGCATCCCTTCCGGATCCCTATCGTTCCCCCTATATCCTTCACTGATGACATTATCGTTTTCACGAATGGTTGTCATCGCTCGGTCCGTCGTCTTGTTAGCTTCATTCAGCAGTACGAGAGGTTTTTAGGACAGCTCGTTAATACTGCGAAAAGTTGCTTCATGCTGGCGAGAGATTTGTTTGCGATTATATCTTCTTGGATCGAGACTATCTCTGGTTTCAAGGCGGCTTCTCTCCCCTTACCGTACCTCGGCAATGTTCTTTACAGAGGCCGTAGGCTCAATGCCACTTTTGACCCCATAACCGATAAAGCGAGGAGGAAGATCATCAGGTGGAATGCGGCGCTTCTCTTTCGGGAAGGTAGGCTGGTTCTCTTGAACTCTGTGCTTGAATTGATAGGATCGTACGTCTTTGCTGCTATGAATCCTACCTCTTCTTTCTTCAGGTCTTACTGTTCTTTAGCTTTGTCCTTTTTCTAGGGTAAAAGGGACAATGCTAATCATCACCATTGGATTTCCTAGGACATCATTTGTCATCCCAAGAATGAGGGGGGTTTAGGTCTTAGAAATCCTAAGGATACCTGCACTGCCTTTGCTTGCAAAATGTGGGCTATGTTTGAAGCGAATGATTCTTTATGGGCATCCTTCCTTCACACCAAGTACCGCAGGCTTCAGTTCGCAAATTTTACCAGAGTCCCGTCTTACGCTAGTGAGACGTGGAAACGGATGCAAAGCAGTGAAGGCTATTTCATATTCTCATGGTGGTGGCGTCGGATGGGACGGCAGCCCCTTTTCCGTTATGGTGGCTTGGAACTCAGCTAGGCCTCCATCTCCTCGTCTCGATTTCTTCTCTTTCATTTGGGATGAACGTTCTCCCCCGAAGGTTTTTCTTCTTATGTAGCGGATTCCGCACGAGGTTATTTCGATTGATGAGAACCTCCAAAGGTCTGGCATCCCTATAGCTTCCCGTTGCAGGTACTGGGGATCTGGGGACATGGAATCCGTTGCTACTTGTTTTTCTCTGGTTTTTCTGCCCTTTTTATTTGGAATTACTTCAGGAACTTGGTTGATATTCAAGGTAATACATCTTCTCTTGCGGAGATACTGAGAAACTCATGGACTTGAATCACAGGTAAATCCTTGCGCTATATCCTTTTTCGTATTATCCCTTGTCTTATCTGTTGGCATATCTGTTGCTTGCGGAATAAGGCAATTTTTGATAAGGTGCCTATGGACCCCACATTTATCATCCGAGAGGTGAGGAAGGATGTGTTCCTTGCTTTTTGTGGCAGATTGTTTATAGACTCTTTTGGTTCCTAATCGCGGAGGCTTGCAGGTACCTTTGATGCTACAAGGGTCCCTGCAACCTCCCGAGAGGGGATTGGTTGAACCTTTGGCTATTAGGTTAGCGGGATCTGTCCCACCTTCCTATCCACATTTCCCCTTTTATCGCTGATATCATTTGCTAGTAATCCAGGTTGGGATTTTCAGGTTTGTTAGATCGCTGGTTAGGACTATTTGGATGTGGTCTAGCACTTCAGTTTCAGGAGTTGTCTGTCTGATTGGGTTGCTGGCATCATCAGTTTTGCATGTTGACCATCCTTCTTTGGGGCCTTCAGCCTTGTCAATTTGGCTAGATTCGTTGGGCGACCTTCTTTCCTAGTTGGTTGAGTGTCCTCTGTGATCTGTTCTTCGCTTGGTAGGACTGTAGTTTTTTATTTTTTGTTGTTTTGTTTTTTGTCTATTATTGTTGTATTTTTGAGCCTGCTTTGGTTATTGTTTTGTATGGCTTTTGTTGTGTGTACAGATCCAGTAGTTCTAAGGACCTGTTTTTGTGAGCCATTGGAGAATAGCCTGATTCTCCCTTTTGTTATATTTATATCTCTTTTTGTTAAAAAGAACCTTTAATATTATCACAATCATATTTTTGGCCTTCCTTCAAACACCTGAATCTGGGTTTGTTTGGAACCTCTACTTCATAACAAAAAAGGATTTTGGGTCTTCCATCTGTAACACCTGGATCAAAGGTGGTCCAGAGCCTCTACCGTAATAAAGGGTGGATCCTTAAGTTTATCTCAAACACCTTAATCCAAAGTGTGATCAGAGCTCTATTATCAACAAAAGGGGATTTCTGGAATTTTAACTTTAATACCCTAACCGGGGTCGCAAGGTCTTAAATCCTAGAGGAAGGAATAAACTACCAATACTCAGAATGGTGGCCTAATTCCACTGCTTCAGAGCCTTCAAACAAAGATAACGATCTTCCATCTTTGCTCAGGGAAGAGCCTGAATGAGTACTCTAAGTTTCCCTAATTGAACCTTATGGCAAAGGTAATACTGTTCTTGACTGCCTCTCGAAGAAAAAATTTCTATAACTTTTATTGAACAAAGATGCTTTTACTAATACAAAAGATATGAATAATCTTACCATCCTATCATACGTCCATTACCATAATGCTAACAACTTCTACAGGAAACATGCAGATTACTATGTATGTCTTATAAAGCTAACACAAAGCAACGTGTAAAGTTCATGTAGAATAGTGCGGCAAGTCCCTAGAAAAAGGGGAATTCCTAACAAGGGAATCATCACATATTAGGACAACAATCCCGAACCTCAGTTCCAATGATACGACCTTTACTTTCTGAAGGTAATTTTTACTAATTTTTTTTGTAATTTTGAAATGTAATAATAATAAGAAAAGCAAGATTCTGATTCCTTCATTACCAAAATTTTTTGGTATTTTGGTCATATCCATTATTTGATGTTGTGGGGTCTTTAGAAACCCCTTGTTTACTGGAAGGTTAGAACGAAATGGATCTGTTTATCATAAAGAGATTCGTTGTTCCTGACCCCGCTTCACCTTAATTGTTATTTGAACAAAAAGATCATAAAAAACTTTTGGTAAAAGTTATGTCTTGGTTGAAGTTACCAAATTTTGAGGAGTCGGTATCAATTTATGTCGGATTGCTCCACATATAGTTCCTCGAATCAAATTTTCTAAACGCATTAAGCATATAATCTAATCATTAGAATTGTTAACTAACAACGAGTGAGTATTAAAATAAATAATTCTCTTTTGGGGAAATCCCAGGTATCACTTATATAAATATATATATTATGATAGAATCTTTTGGTCAATTTAAAATATAAAGAGAAAGGTTTATCTCGTGTCATGTAAAAAAAAATTATCATCGAAAAGATAAATAGCTGTTTCTTTCTATACTATGAAATAATAAATACTATAAAATAGAGTGATTTGTATGCCTTGCCTACCAAGAACTTCCGTTTTTTTATTAGAAATCTAATCCTTTTTTGTTGGGTTGAATTAGTTTAGTTAGAGTCGCGAACTTATAATAAACTCTTTATCTTTAATAAAAAAAACTCTTTATTTTATTAGTAAGATAGAAAGAGTATTAAGGACGGGAGAATTCATAAATTTTCTTAAACTTAAAATGGGTTTTCATACATATTCGTGTAGAAAGATGAGTAGGTACACTAAATTTTCATATACGAGGAAAAAATTAAAAGGTAGGTCAAAAAACCTTCTTGTTCTTCGAACGACATGACCGATCGATAGAAATACCCCAACACTCCATCCACCTTTGTCCATATATTCCATATATCACACTAGAAAAGTAGTCGGCTTGCCGTATTTTGTTAAGTGAACAAACAGATAGAACAGAGAATTGGAATCTTACTTTACTAGTATTTATCTATGGCCCTGCGCAAATATGATCCATACGCATATATGATATATCATATATGTCATATATGTGTGGACATATGCATATGTTTTAGAAATGCAAAAATGCAGATCCATTCTTTTTCCTATTCAAAGATCAGCCCTTTGTCTCTTTGTTTACACGTCGAGAATTCTTTGCAGATGAAGAGATGTCAAAGGGGCTTATTACTTCCCAAACAAATTTTTTTACATCTATATCTAGACACTGGTTCATCAAGAATACGCAAGAAAAGCACTACATTTTTTCCTTTTTGATTGAGAATCGTATCTGTGGCTACTGCTGTTTTGCCGGTCTGTCTGTCCCCAATAATTAATTCTCGGTGGGAAAAACCATCAATTATAACCCCAAAAGAACCAGATTTCGTAAGCAACATAGAGGAAGAATGAAAGGAATATCTTGCCGGGGTAATCATATTTGCTTCGGCAGATATGCTCTTCAGGCACTTGAACCCGCATGGATTACCGCTAGACAAATAAGGGACATAATTCACATGGATATAGTAAGTCTTGCTTGGGCTGCTTTAATGGTCGTCTTTACATTTTCTCTTTCACTTGTAGTATGGGGAAGGAGTGGACTCTAGTGTTGTGGACACTACAAATACGAAATTGAGTAATCGATTGCCAGGAACCCTGGATTTAACAAATCTTCTAGAATAAAGATTCCCTAATTGATACATGGATAAGCACTTCAAATTTCTTCAGCTGAAACCTTCCAGTATAAGCCATGTGCCTCAACACCTCACAAGGGAGTTTTTCTAAAAACTTGTATTATGAACAGTTGTTATTCTAAAATAACCGACTAGTTATCCCTATCAAAAATTCATTCATCTGAAAAGCTAGAGACATTTCACTTAGGTTAGATAAGTCCCCATACACGTCTTATGCGCAAAAGGTTATGCATCGAACATGTGTGGCATAATATGGTAAAATACCATATGAGGGTATTCAAAAAACACCCAGGTCGAAACTCAAAAGACTCTATTATCTTTGAGGAGAACCTGGCTCTCTATCTAGAATCTTTGCATATAAGTCTTTTTTTTTTTGATTATGTTTCAAAGATTAGATTTCAAAATCATTGATACATAAGTTGAAATCTTGTACCTAAATTCACCAATCTCACGTCACCAAAGAGGGAATCCCTAAGTTCTTAAGTACCCATCTTAAGAAATATAATTGGAAATTTTGTCAACTCATGAGAAAAGCATAATCCTAGGTCTAAGATCTTAACACCAAAGAAACTTCATATTCGGTCTCATGCTTGAATTGTAGGATGTATGAGGCTAATATCTCGTAAACTGTAGGAAAGAAATGTAGGAATAGGTAAACACCAGGAATATACAATTAATCACTTATAATGAGGCAAACACCTTGGATGATCGAGAGGCAAAAGGAACGAAGTAACAAAACAAGACAAATTAAGAGGAAGCTACAAAAATAGCAGCAATGATAAGAAATTGAGACGATACATTTACATGAACACCAGATTAGCAATCGAGAGAAAGAATCTAAATATATGGTGCTAATATCGACACATGACAAGTAGTCTGGCCTATGATAGTATCAAAACAGAGCGCAGAACGCAGACCCGAGGTTTGACTTGAAAAGTCGAAAATACCCCTTCACAAGAGGGTGGCAAATGCTACTACTAAAATTTGACTCCGAGATAGGTTGCGATGAAGGGGTATCCGACCACCATAGGCATCAAAGAGAAATCCGAAAGCAAAAGACCAACAAAGGTCAAGTCCAAGAGCATAAAGGAAAATTTCGAAGAAACAAGCAACTAACACAATCGGCAAAGGATAAAGCTTGATTTCAATACCGAAAGGGTAGTTCTGGAACGAAGGGTAATTAACATAAGCATGAAAAGCAAGGTGAAACCACCCAAAATCGGAGGTAGGTGAGGACAAAAGACCATGATCCAAAACTAATGAAGGAGAAAAGGCTATCAGCATTAACTTGTTTAATGTCGATACAAAAGGAGACGAAGGCTTCAAAACACATGAGAATTCAGAACGTCAAGATATCGTTCCGGAAGCCAGCTACCGGGACCATGGCTCAATAATCATCAAGAGGCAACTTTAACATCCAATAAACCATGCACCAGAAGCACTCTTTCGGAAGGCAGAAACCCAATTCATGAATCTACCGGAAGCAACTCAGAACTTCTAGGAAAGAAAGGTTATCTACGCTAATTCACTTAGTGTAGATACCACCCGAGCTGGCGGATCTCTCAACGCACCTTTGAAGCAAGAAGACATGCCGAAATCCCGAAGAGAGTCAAGCTATCCACACTAATCTGCTTAGTGTCGACACCGACAGGTGTGGCAGATCCGACAACCTTTCACTTAAATCACAAAGGCAGGCTCCACAAAGTGTTAGTAACAAGATCAAAGTTCAACATCCGGAAACCAAAAACCTTCCAAAAGCCATTCACACCGACAAACTAGGAATCAATACAAACTGGATGGAAAAGTAATCAAAAAGAGGTTCCGCGGACTGGAACCCCCCTCCCGAGACCAGGAACCGACACCTCAAAAAGCCATAGGCAAAGCCTTCATAACCTAAAGAAGAGGCGGCTGAGAGCCAAGACTTCCGGAAACAAAGGAAAAAGCGGCCGACAGGGGGTAACGCTAGCCCAATCGCAAAATGGGCCTTGATTTGTCTATAAATAAGACCCCAGGGGTCTCATTTTCGGATGGATTTTCTCATTTCTCATTCTTGTACTCTTTTTCTCTAGAGTAAACCCTAATTTCTATATCAAATTGGGGATTCCAGTTGTAATCACCCGTGTAATCCAAATCAAAGATCAATAGTTAGTGTATTTCCTTATGTGTTTCTCATGGTATTTATTAGCTATCACCAGTGCAACATTTTATTTGCTCCATACATGCATACAAGCTCTTATCCTAGCCTAAACCCTTCCGCAAAGTCAGTGCGGAACCCTTCCTACAACACGTTTAGCCCTTATCGAGGGTTGTGCTTAGGGAACCCTTATCCCAAGATAATTGTTGGTTCTTAAGTCGCTTAAGCATGATACTCACCCCCATTGAGGGAAGAGTAACTAGTCTTTTGGACTCAAAACCTTGATATCTAGGAAGTAGTGAACTATCTCAAACTCGTGAAAGCAAAATAAAACCTGTTTCCCCCTTAGGTCCACTTCCGTAGACCAATCTCCAGTGTTGACGAAAATTATCGTTAATAGTGACGATGGGAGATTGTGATTGAGAATATTTGTAGGGGATATTGTGGTTGTGGGTTGTACAACTTTGAATAATATTTACAATCGAGTTTGGTTGATGAAGCATTATGGTTGTGGAGTTTCAGGGGAATGCATGATGTTAATGATGGTATGTAGGTTTTGGGTGTTTTAACATTGTTCAAGGAAGTGGAAGGCTATGTTCCTTAGAGGATTTGGGTATTTAGTGATTCAACTTTTTGGCTCTGAATTTTTTGTAGGTTTTGCCCAGGTATCACCCTACAAATACATTATGATTACTATTTTAAATGTATGAGACTATTAGCTATCGACAAATCCTGGATTATTAGCATAGATTTATGAAAAAAAATTACTTATGTTATTGCTGGAAGGAATAAGGGTTGTTCCCCTTATCACTTGCAGATGACCCTAAACAAGTAGCAAGTAAAAACAATGAACAAAACGAGTGCGAAGTACATTCAGACCCGTCAAAGTGGTGCAATGTTGCATGACCTAAGCAGTAACCGTTTATAATCATTCGCGATTTTAAAATATGGCATTGCCAAGGCTGAGTATATGCCTTTTATATCTGTTTCAACCGAAAATGGTTCAACACCAAAAATGCGTAAACCGTACTTCACCAATATGGTTAGAAATTAAAAGGAGCCACAATCGCAAAATAAGCGGGAAAAGGTAAGTAAATATACAAGGATTTTTATAGTGGTTCGATCTAGAGTAGATCTACGTCCACTTTGAAAGCCATTTCATTATCATGTGAGAGATTTACAGAGTTCATCATCTCATACATCTCATTTTGGCCCATCCTCTCTTTTATAATGATTTTCCTCTCTTTAATGACTTGATTCTCTCTAATCCGTTACGAAAGTGGTTGGATACTTTGAATGCGATGAGCGTGAGAGTGTTTGTTCCATGATTTGAGCACTTAGTGGATCAACGATGAGTCCATAGCAGTTGAGATGTAAATAGAAGCTCGCAGGAGAATAAATTGCGGTTTAGAGAGAAGTAGAATGGTGGATCTAGGCTTAGAGATGGCGGATGTAGGCTTAGAGATGGCGGATCTTGTTAGACCGAAAAATGGTCCTAACACCCAAACTTTCATAGTTAGAGCATAGGATATGAAGAAATACCTGAAAAATACGAGAAAAAGCAAAATAAAAGGATTTTATAGTGGTTCGGCATTTATGAACCTACGTCCACTTCATATTTTCTAATTTCATTCATAGATTACAATTACAAGGAGTGTAGTCACTCAATCACTCGAATTCAATAATTTTATTGAGGGAGATGGTGGTTATTCATGGAGAAGTGTTGGCCATGGCCACCATGGACCAAGAGATGCAAATGAAGTCCCTTTTATTTTCCATGTGATGGTGTATTTATAGAGGTTGAGAAGCTCCAGATTGATGTCATGTGTCACATCCAGAAGAGATCTCAAGAAGTAGTGTAAAATGTCTCCTTTGATCATGTGGAGACATGTGTTGTCTGATCCATGAAAGTAGGCCAAAGAATAGGTCAAGTTCATATGCATTAGCAGGTCCTGGACGCGGTTTGTGGTCACGGCGGGATGTTGAGCTGAGGTGACGATCTGGTGGTAATGGTCAGGTCGGGTCATGGTCCCGGGGGTCACGAACCGCCCTCAGGAAGGGGTCACGAACCGCCCTCAGGAAGGGGTCACGAACCGATAAAGGCGATCCGGTAGGGGGCGAGCAGGTCTTTAAAAAGGCCAAAATCCAAGTTGTTCCATATTCCGCCACTTCATTCGAGCGATTTCTGATCAATGTATGTTCATATTCACATCCTTTGCTTTGGGTAGCCTAGAGACAAAGCAGACTAACATTTTTTCCCCCAAAGTACATCTTATCGCAGATGAGGTGTGCTTTGAATATGTTTAGCTAAATCTCTCTGGAACGTCATTTATCCTTGAGAAGACTTTTATTTAATTATTGTATTGCTTCCATGGGAACTAGTCAGGCCAAGTTCTATGGAAGGAGTATTCGAGTTGTTCAAGTATTTGTTTAAACTTCGTCGAATCAAAAGGTCTAATTCATTCGTCAAAAATCATGCTAGATCATTAGCTCTTGAGCGTGATCCTACATGCACAGGTCATTTCCGAACAATGTCATCATTCTACGCAAGTCAAGCGCATTGTCGAGTCAGATTTTCTTTTACATATTAGTCAATGCATGAAGTAGCCATATAAATCACTAGGTAGTTCAAGAATCCTCGAGCTTTGAGTTGGTATCTGGATGGTTGGGACAAAGCACATCAGAACCGACATATGAATTTGTCATTTGTACTCAAGTTTGGACTATCCCGATATCTTGATATTGATCCAGGATCTTAAAATTGCGTTGAATCGTAACAGTAAGGAATCTGAAAATCATGATCACTCTGGATCATGGTCAAAGGAATCCACAATCGCTCTGGATCGTTTCGTAATCCAATAATCATATACAAGTCAATAAAGGACGTTGTTGAAATCATGTGAATCTGTGCTCATATGATCTTCTTGATTGTAAGGTAGTAAAGAAACTTATCACACCTTCCCTTCGATGTGACTGCGATTTGAGTCTTTGAAGTCACATTTGATCCATAAGCTAGTTTATTTGAACAGGCAGGACAAATCATGTGAAGTTCCGGAAATATAGTGCATATGCTTTAAATCTTGCTCCAAGCCAGAGTCATTTTCAAAGTCATCCTACGAATTTATACTTGTGCTCTTGATGCCATTGGAGGATAAGTGAAGTCTATGCTTATACCCCCAGAGTCAGTGGGGGTTGAGTCAAGTCAATCGGACATCCAATCTTTAAGCCTTTATACTTCTCGTCGCTGCATCGGGTAAGAGTTGCAGGTTCAATAACCTTAGCCAACCCAAATCATAATGTGCTCTCTCTCGAGTCAGCAAAAGTTGGTGTTGTATACGCAAATGGTCAAATTATGCTCGCTTTGATATAGTCTCTTCTCTTTAGTCAGATAGGGAGGATTGCCTCATCAAGTATCAGCGGACTCGATTACACCCAATGGATCAGTTGTGGAGTTAAGTAAGCTTGTTAAATGCGAGTGGATAAATGTCATTATGAAATTAGTTGGGCCCCTCCGTTCATGCTTCAACATAGTCTGAAATGGCCATCACAGTCTGGTTGAGTCTCTTTCTCATGCTCGGTTTCGTTGAGCTTGACAAACGAGATCATAGGCTCGATTAGTGAAATAGAGTTTCTCCGGAATCGCATACAATTATCATTCCTTTTTAGGGCTTTTCCTTTGTCCTTATCATTTTAGTGAGTTGGAAGGTGTTACATTCTCTGTCATAAAAGCATCAAGGTCATTCGTCTCGACGTTAGCACCTTTTTGTCATAAAAGTCTATCCACCTCATGGTTGAATTCATCAAAGCCTCTAAGCAAGTCTCGTTGTGGTGAAATATTGAAATCTGTGGGAATAACAGGATATCCTAATGTACCATGTGAAAAGGCTGTGATTGTCATTACCTACATCATCTTGAGAAGTACCGCTTCTTGAGAGGTGCCGAATCAAACTTGCGAGCAGGTTGCCATCAAAGAATTGTTGCACATTGTCAAGATCATGGCTGGTGCCCCTAGCATCTAATCTGAGACTACAAAGGGGATCTTCGCTGATTTCTTGTTTCCGTGTCGATATTGCCCCAGGGTCATGGTTCGAGTCATGTGACACGACCGGGTTCCTGTTCTTCGAATTGTTGCATTCTTGCTTGGAGCTGAGTGTGAAATGTCGATCGAGTATCCATTCGAGTTGGAGCTAAAGCTGGTCGTGCATGACCTGAGTTTGTTACAATTCTTGCATTCTCATCTAGGATGTTGCAGGTAGCTATTCTGCCCATGATTCCATCCATAAAGTTTTGAATCGAAATCGCATGCCGCATGCCTGCCGATTGGTTCGTGTTCAACCCGAGCAGATGGTTGCTGTCTGACTGAGCCAAGTTCGTCACTGCTTGAACTTCAATTTTATCATTTCTGGCGAATTGATGATTGTTTCTCCCCCTTCCGATTCAACGCCGATGCCCCCATCGTGAAGTTTTGAAATAGGTGAAGGTCGCCCTCGGGCTTCTTGGTTCCACATGAGCAGTAGCCATCAATTAGGCTTCTGTCATTCAGTTCTGAATATAGGCATCGGGTAGTTGAACTATGTCGCTCAAGGCTCGTATCTTGTGCCCCCTATCCATAGGGGTTTTGTTGAGTAGTACGCTTCGAATCCATATCTTCTCTGGATTCATATTCACACCTCGCACCATGAGTCGAAGTTGAGTGCAAACCGATTTGTTGGTACGCTGCCCATTCTAATCTCTTGTCTCTTATCCAGGCTCTGAGGATCATCATCAGACAGCGAAAGGTCATACTGTGATTGTCCCGAGTGTTCCCACTTGCCCCCTGCGTCAAGGGAAAGGTCGGAGATAGGGTGGCTCTGTCACACCTAATTTTTGCATGGGATATGTCCAGCCTCATCTGAACTTTCCAGTTTGGAAATAGGTTAGGACTAGCAAATGGACGTTTCCCCTGCATCCGTTTCATGGTCCTCATGTAGCCTGTCAAAATCATATCATAAGTTAAGTATAGGTACATAAGTTATGTCGTTTGTTAATATTTTCAATATTCATGCCTCCAGTCGTAGGTTAACGGCAAAAGACATGTGGTTGGATCACTTCCCTTTCGAATTCAGACATGTATACATGAGGAGAGGAAGTTGTTTTTAGAATTCAAGTGATCATATTATCCAAGTATGAAGTAAAACGTGTTTGGGATGGCCCAAGAAGTCTGTAATCCGTAGAAGTCCAGAATTCCACGATCACACCGGATCGTATTAAGACCAAAGAACCAACGATCACTCAAGGTCGTATTAAGGCAAGAAAACCAACGATCGCTTAAGATCATGTTAAGTCAGGGCAGACATCCAAAAATTTTAGGGCCTCGCCGGGTCCTTTCAGTTGCGAGTATTAAGTCGTATGACATGTCGCTAAACAACTCACTATCATGGCCCCCAGTCGATACTACAGCCATCGTAGGGGTGTGGCATGTGTGTATACCCCCAATCGATAGTGAATAAAGTGTCTGGCCAGGGCTTGTTTGGGATTGATTAGGATCGATAGTGCATTGCCACCCATATCCGAAAATGAGGGGTTCGGGCTCATCTTTCATTCTTACCCCCAATCCTGCAGTGGGGTAGGAGCCCTATCATGGCATTTAATTGCAATGCATTTATACTCTCCTATTGTATGCTCAGGATAGAGTTCGAACTCAGCTTTCAGTATGCTCCCTGATCCTTCAGCGGGGTAGGAGTTCATTTGCAGCGCCAGTCCCTGACCTTTATACTCTCCTGTCGAATGCCAAGGGTAGAGTGGAAGTAAGGTGGTCTTTTAATCATGATGCACCTTCACGCCTTGTGGACGTCTAATTTCTTCATCCTTTATACTCTCTCTCTCTCGAATCTTGAGAGTTAGAGTGGTGAACGCCATCTTCTTGTCCTTTATACTCTCTCTCGAATCTTGAGAGTTAGAGCGATTCAGTCGAACGGTTATATCATTCGCCCCGGTGTTCCTTCTACACTCTTATTCAAAGTGCGGGATTCTACCGTTTCGAGTGTCGTTCTCGAACTTGGTTCTAGTCCATACTCCACGCTTCACTCTGGCGGATGGAGCTTTTCAGACAAGTGGTCGGGTCACACTCGCCGAGGCGCTACCTCATATGCTCTGATTCATGGGTAGAGGTGGCCGTTTTCAATAATCAAGTATCTCTCGTCTCGTCGGCTCGTGGGATGGATTTTGGTTAGACGTTGCAGTATTATCCTTTAAACACTCTCTCAAATCATGAGAGTTAGAGTCACGAATCGATTGGTATTTTAAGCATGGCGCGTCCATCACACTCATCCTAGGTTTATATTTCTATCCAAGCTCTGAGGATTAGAATCAATCAGACGAATGGCTGTAAAACATTTGCCAAGGCTTTGCGTTCCTCCGAACAATCTATGGGAGGAGTGATTGGCACTGAACTTCGGGTACCTGCATCATTCATATCGCATGAATTAGTCATGTCAATAACTCAAGAGACATGTAAATATAAGATTCATGGTTAAAGAATAATCCTGTTAAAGGAATGAGTATCATTCTGAGCGAAAATGGCATTGCATGTTCATTGCAAGTCCGTTTTGCTTTGACCTATTTCTACCAGTGAAGGGCTGCCGAAGTCTTTTAGCTGATGAAGGATATCTTTTCAAACTATCATGGGGAGGCAGTCCCAAGAATGAATAGACCTTGATCGGGGTATTGAGATGGCAAAGGCGATTAGGTAGGTATTATAAGCGAGTGATGAGGTCGCATCTCCTTTGAATCGCCTTTTTGCCCTCATGCTGAGGGTAAGGATAGAGTGTCAGGACGTCATGACTGTATCGCTAATGGTAGCACGTCGTCGCATTGGTGTTAAGATGGCAATTGGCATGTGAACAATAGATTCATGCTTATAGAAACTTTTTCGCTTTCTATGCTAGGAAATAGGATATTGCTGCTGGTGGAATAGTCATATCTCATAAATTTGCTGATATGACTTCGATTCCATATCGGGGACAAGGGTTGGTGCATAGACAATCAATCAGCATTCATGCTTAAGCCTTCTAAACCTTCAACTCGCTAACGTTCAGGCAAGACTAAGGTAATCGGCCATGCAAACTCCTGATGTATCAGCTTTGAATTAGATAATGTAATCTCGAGCTTTCTAATTCCAAAACATCGCTCACTAGATGTTTCATTCGCATATATCTCCCTTCAAGCGGGAAGTTAATTATTGATTTTGTCTAATCATTTAGGGTGGTGAATTCAACAATGGAACTCGTTGGTGTCTGTCTTGAGACAACCTTCCAAGGAAAATAAGCAGTGTCGACTTGCATATTATATCTTGAGGCATAAAGAACGATGACATGCCTTTCACTTCACCTTGTTGGATGCATTCCATGTTGTAGGAAGTTTTCTTATGGGGATTGTCCATAACTCTCTTCCGGATTCGATCTCCAATACTAGACCATCTTCGATCCGATCAATGCTCAAAGCTTTGAGTTTCTTAATTGGGATCATCTCCATCTATTCTGGATTATAGGAACTTTCTACTTGGTCATATTATCCGCCTTCTGATTTTCTGTATGCGCATTACGAGACATGTTGTAATGTTCTCATCCATCTAAAAGCTCCTTTATCCATTCTCGGTAAGCTGCGAGTCGTGGTCCCTTCATTTAGAATTCCCCTGGAATCTGGAAAACAATAATATAAGAGTTATGAAAGATGTTCAACGCCGCTACTCCCAGCTCCTCAGCAAGTTTCAACCCGACAATTAGGGCCTCGTATTTGGACTCGTTATTAGTAGGGAAAAATTCCAATCGTAAGGCATAGTTAATTGGTCATCCTTCAGGAGTTATAAATACGACTTCGGCTTCAAACCGTCGATCATTCTTTGCACCGGTAGTTGTTCATTTTTCATTTTGAGGGACCATCTTCTTCATCTAACACATCCTTTTCGAGAATGGTACATTCAGCGATGAAGTTGGCTAATGCTTGCCCTCGTATGGACTTCTTTAGGAGGGAATTAAGATCAAATTGGTTTAGCTCTACGTCCCGTTCGAGCAATCTTCCAAATGCCTCAGGTCGCTGCAGGTCCTGTTGTAGCGGCCAATGAGTGTGTATCACAATCGGATGAACTTGGAAGCAGTGGGTGAACTTTCTCAAAGCAATCAACAAGCTGTAGATAAGCTTTTCAATCTTTGGGTAGTTGCGTTCTAGCACGGCTACCTACTTACTCACATTATAGACTAGTTTCTGGACCTTATGCTCCTTACATACAAGTGGTGCCAACTTTCCTGCCAAGCTTCAGACACCGTTAATTCTTTGTTGTTCATAGATGTTTTATTATCGTTGCAATCTGATTAGGGTTGATTTCGATTCCGTGTGAGCTAACTATGAGGCCAAGAAGCTTTCCTTTTGGGCGAACTTTGTTCAAATCTGAAAAGTCGATGCATGTGTGCCTTTTTCCATTAGCATTCTTGACGAGGACGGGATTTGATATCCAAGCGGGATGTGTGGCATTTCATATAAACCATTGCCTCACCGCCTTCCGACTTCTTCTTTCAAGGCAGATGCTCTCCTTGGACCGAGGATATGTCTTATTTGCTTGACAGGAGCACACTTCAGGTTTATACTCGACAAATGACTCATAATTTATGGTAAAATCCCGTGAATATTAGCACAGGTCCAAGAGAACACATCCAGGCTCGCCTGTAGTAGGCCTGTCAGTTCCCTCGTTCGGAATAGGTCTAAATGAGATTCGATTTCAAGAAATTAGTCAGGTCGGCGTCAACAGTAAGAACATGTGCAGTTGCGTCATTAGATGTCACCCTTCTGCATCCCGAATCACCATCCTCTCCGGAATCTATGTCTCCAGGCGGATCATTGGTCAATTCCTTTTGTGATACTTCCTTTATTCACAATATTGACACATCCTTCACACTCCATTTCATCAGGAGGGGAAGCGTCTTTGGGTTTCACGCCATATGTGTTGCATAGCATATTCCATCCATCAAAATAGTCAGCTTCTCCAATAACTTGGTCACCATAGACCATTCCCACTCCATCTTCGGTTGAAACCTTTTTTTAGCAATCCGAATTCTGCTGGAGCTGGTCGATCTAGACCTTGATTAGATAAGCTTGAATACTTATGTTCATGCATTCTTTCGCAATGGAAGTAAGAAATAGAGAGCTAAGGATTGATTCGTATTTGCTTTTGGCCTCAACTCTCATTACTTGACCAAGGTCGTATGGTGGCCGGTGAGCAGTCAATGTTGCTATAATCCGGGCAAGGATCCCTAGGTCCAATCAGGGCCTGTAGTGGTTCAATTGATACCTAACTCTGGGCACCAAAATATGTTGATCTAACCCTTATTTGATGGCTATCAGTCTCCCTTGATATAGTTAAAAGCAAATAGCATTGCAAAAGTTAGCTATGATATTCAGGGAGCAAACCACAAGACATATGTCTTCCACCACGTCATTTTAGTGAGGTGTAGCTTTGCAGTGTTAGGATCCTTAGTTGCTTTCTGATATCCCATCATTGAGAATCATAGCCGCTAAGATCATACAAACTACCTTCGAAGTAGCACCCGGACTACTTCATATAACCATCATTCGGGACTCCACCGATTGGATAGGTCTAAGTCGCATAAATCAGGTGGTCACTACTCGTTCGGGAGCAATCATCAGTTGCATTGGTGAAATCTATACACCATCAGAATCCCAGAAGAGGAGGCTTCTATGAGACAATGATTATCTTGTATACTGTCGTAGCCCGCATGCTAAATCTTTCCAATAGCTCATCACATTGAATAACATCAGTAAATAGGTGTTATGACTCTAGGAAGAATCCCAGTCGTTGACATTTTTGCTACTGATATCCCCAGACTATCTACCGAATCTCGGCTGATAAGCATTGGTGATAATTATAGGCCAAAACGTACTCTGAGCCAAAGGCGAGCCATACTCCAAGCCGAAGGCTAGCCGTCAGCGGGTCCGGGCGCAACGCCGGTGAGGGTTTGGGGCCACACAGTCCTGGTGGCGATCGACCAGCACCGCACGATTTTTTCAATTTTGGTAGGCCAAGCCTTGTTCGAAATGATCAGAAAATTGCATTTTACCCAAAAAGTGGCACTTTTTCGGGTCGGATCGTGACTCTGGTTCGCCACTGCTTTTCTGTGTCGGAGGTCGAGGAAATTCCCCAGGATGTGGCATCATTTCCAGATCGGGTCGCAGTTCGGACTCTTCGAGCCGCTCATGAATTAAATGCATCTGGTGATCGGGATTCTCTAACTATCCTGCTTCAGGTCCCCTTACTGGTCGGGTAACCACTTGGCGACTCGTAGTATCAAAGTTCTCCATTTCAGTTCAGTTCGTGGTCCCCCTGGTGATCGGGTCGTGATGCTTCTAAGGGTCGTGGTTTGCAACATCACTTCAGATCGCGGTTCGCTACTCAATGCGGTTCGTTGTTGTCCTTCTAGTCGGATCGAGATTCTTGTTCGTCATTGGTTTGCGGGGTCGTGAGTATCTTTGGGTTATGGCACAACAAATATCCTCGGATCGGATTGCAGGTCACGAGTGTCTTCACGATTGGGTCAGAGTGTTGCTTCACGAGCGGGTCAGAGTGTTACTTCACGAGCCGAGCTGCTCCTTTGCTGAAGTTAGTATTTCGCACGTTTCTGGTCTGAGTCAAAGAATCTGATCCAACCAGAAGCTATGCTGGCAACTGCTATGTTTTCCGATGGTGTATCATCGAGTGCTAAGCGTGGCAAGTTCAGTTGTATGGACAAATCAGTTCGAGTTCATCCCATGGTTTCAAATCTCGGATTTTGGCCAATATCTCGGTTTCATATCTCGGCTATCTCGGACGATATTTAAATCACTTATAACTAAATAAGGTGTCAAATCATGGATTTTGGCTGATATCTTGGATTTTCATCTCAGGTGATCTCGGGGAGATTTAAAACCTTGGTTCATCCAATCCAGTGGTGATCTCCATCATTACAAAATCAGTATAGAATTTGTAGGATTTCCTCATCGGATTAGGCAATCCAATAGTAGACTAGAGAATCCTTGTAGGCTGAGAATCTTCATTTCTCAGTGAAAGCACCAAAATGTTAGACCAAAAAATGGTCCAAACACCCAAATTGTCGTAGTTAGAGCATAGGATATGAAGAGATAACCGAAAAATACAAAAAAAAATCAAGACAACATGATTTTTACAGTGGTTCGGCGTTATTGAGCCTACGTCCACTTCATATTTTCTCATTTCATTTATAGATTACAATACAAGGAGTGTAGTCACTCAATAACTCGAATTCAATAAATAATTCTCTCTGAATTCATTGATTTTATTGAGGGAGAAGGTGGTTATTAATGGAGAAGTGTTGGCCATAGCCGCCATGGACCAAGAGATGTAAAAAAAATCCCTTTTATTTTCCATGTGATGGTGTATTTATAGAGGTTGAGAAGCTCGAGATTGATGCCATGTGTCACATCCAGAAGAGATCTCAAGAAGTAGTGGAAAATGTCTCCTTTGATCATGTTGAGACATGTGTTGTCCGATCCATGAAAGTAGGCCAAAGAATAGGTCAAGGTCATATGCAGTAGCAGGTCCTGGACGTGGTTCGTGGTCACGGTTCATGAGCCGGGATGGTGAGTTGAGGTGAGGAACTGTTGGTGATGGTCAGGTCGGGTCATGGTCCCAAGAGTAATGAATTGCCCTCAAGAAGAGGTCACGAACCGCCCTCAGGAAGAGGTCACGAACCGTCCTCAGGAAGGGGTCACGAACCGCCCTCAGGAAGGGGTCACAAACCGATAAAGGCGATCCAGTAGGGGGCGAGAAGGTCTTCACAAAGGCCAAAATCCAAGTTGTTACATATTCCGCCATTTCATCCAAGCAATTGTTGATCAATGTAAGTTCATATTCACGTCCTTTACTTTGGGTAGCCTGGCCACAAAGCAGGCTAACAGATCTCTGCTTAGAGATGACGGTTTTGGGCTTGGAGATGGCGTGAATGGAGCTTGAAAGCGGTTGGAGAGATTGGAGAAATATCTAATGGATGAAGGAGTAGACTTGGTTCATTTGGTGATGGAGGAAGATGAAGTGAGCTTTGGCAGCCATTAAGGGAGTTTGGAGAGAGCTTAGAGTGCTTGAGAATGGTGGAGAAGTGAATTGGGCAGCCCTTCGAGGTGGAAGAATCCGTTCCTTGTAGTGTAGTGAAAGGGGGTATTTATAGGAGGAATTTGGACTAGGTGGCGAAGCTATAATTATGGTGAACTGAGTTTGGGTCGCACGCACCTATATTTACAGAAATGCCATCGGATAACTGGAGCCAGCTGTGTACAGTACACAGTTGTCAGGTCGGTTGGACCATGCATGTCCAGAATTTGAGTGAGCGGGCTGGTTTGTGCAAGCGTCAACAGTGAACGAGCGGTCCCACTTTTCCTCTATTGCGCGAGCAAGTCTTTAGATCATTATGTGCGAGCGAGTCCTCATTTGCCTGCATGAGCGACCCTAAAGTACAATGATGCGTGGTCCCCTTGACATGTTTGTATAACTGCCCCATTTACTTCCATGCACGTGTCCTTCTTTATATTAAGTTCATATTACTATGCAAATTGGGGTACAATATTCCTGGAATTGTCATTCTATTTATATTTATGTTCACTCCTCACAAAAATCCTGCTTGTCTTCCTGCATATTGATGTTGTTCGACCACCATAAATTGAAGTTGTACGACCTGGAGCTCGCGTAGCTATAGTGACCGACCACTTGCTCTCAGGTGGTGCCGATGTGCCTCGAGCCAAGTAGCTTGACAGTACGAAAGTGGATGACATGAGAACATGGTTTCACGCTGCATGAATGTTTGACCTGACTTATAACACCCTAGAGCCAAGTCATGGTCGTGGCATGAAGCCAATCCATGAAGTAGTGATCGAGGAGGATTGTGACATGCGACTAGAACAGAGTACTTGTCCCAAAAATGATGTGCAATCAGGAATACATCCATGCACGAGCGGGCAGACATTTATATGTGTGAGTCTTGTTCTTGTACCCGATAATGCCACATGTCACTATTTTATGCTAAGCAGTTCCATGTATACGACTACATAAACGTTCACGACCCATTAATGTAGGTGTACGACCGAACCATTGTAATTCTGTCTTTTCTATGGTGGTGGCGCTATGCTCGAGCCATCAGCGGAAATGTGTGAGTGATCGGCTTCCGCTCGGCCCTTTAACAAGCGCTCGACCATCCAGTTTGTGTTGTTCAACCCTTATTAAATGGAGATGAGAGAATGGGATGGACTTTATGGATGTGAACGAGCGAGCTAGCCGGGTGATGCGACCGAGATGCTATGCACGACCGAGATCTGCGGTGCACGACCAGTTGTAACTGAGAGGACGATGTACGACCGAACAGTTATGTTGCTCGACCAAGCTAGTGTTCGTATGCTCTGAAATGCGCCTGAATCATTTTCATCAATTGATGCATCATTTTCTGAACCGCGTTTTCACAACGGGGTTAACAATATCCATTGAATGCATGCATTTTCACTTTGCTGGTTCTCCCTTGCCGACGTCCCACTCATCTCCATCTCCAGGCCCATTCTCATATTATGTAAGTTTAGATACCTCAATCTTCATTAATAATAGCATAGCAATAAGTTACGTATGCGATTGTGATCATTTTAGGTGCATATTTAGTGTGGGAAGGCAGAGGGTAAACCAAACAACTACAGATTGGCCCAGAGGGCTTTATGCTGGTTGAGACAGAACAGATGACCAGGAAGCAGTCTGAGCCGGAGGCCATCGAGTGCAAGAGAGTGCAGTGAAACTGCATTAGGGCCAAGGCGTTACAGAGGCAGCCTCGGGATTCGGGAACATCGAGGAAACAAGGTCCGGATGTGGCACAAGGACTGGAAAATCCGTGTTGCAATTGGACATATGATCAGGAACCACAACCCGATAAGGAATAGGATGACCAAATATAAAACCTGGTGAAGACGCATTAAAAGAAGATTGTGAAATTTTGTAGCATGCGTAGTAGTTAAGTTGTTATCAGTCATAAAACTATTTGTTTGGTAACTGACCAAGACATGTGCAGGCCCTGGAGTGACATTTGCACAATGATACACTGAGTTGGCCAGGGTATACATATTTAAATGAGGCGCAACCAGCGTATGTTGGGAAGACAAGGCAGATGTGGAGTTGGGAGGAATGAGTGCACTGTAGATAACCAAAGAAGTTGGTTCTCCACTGCTGACAACAAGAGAAGTGTGGGTTGCACAAGAATCCAAGCATGGAGATTGATGCATTTTTGGATTCAAATATGAAGGAGACACCACCTGAGCATGTTAAGAAGATAAATTAATTGTGGAGATGAGTGCACGGGAGTCCACCAAAACTGTCGAGAACCATTTTTTTGATTTGTTTACCGATTTTTGAGCTAGATCTAAGAATGGAAGAGATTGCATTGACCAAAATTTGAAGTTCCCCGTGATTACCTCCATTAGTCGCTAAATTCGTGTATCCCGTGCTCTTTTTTGTTGAAGTTGCATACTCAGTATTATCGGTCTGACTTCAAATTCAAGTTTACATATTAGTGAATGTACATTTGATATGAAGAATTCTTAAAACCATGTTTGTTTACTGCAGATGGATGGCGCGAAACCCCAAAAATTGAAAAGAGCATCTTTAGAGTTAATGGAAGAAAATAAATATTAAACTTCCACCCAATAAGGTAATGAATTTTAAAGATTTTTATATAACTATATTAGATGATTAAATATGTGAACTCTGTGGTCTTATTTTATGACTAAGACAGTCAAATATGTGAACAACTATGGCCAACAGCTTGTTTTAAATCTACTTTGGTTAAATTACATTTTGTTTCATGAGCAAATCATGTACAATTTAGGCTTCAAATTTGTTGACCATGTATATGTCTTTTTATTTTATGGCATAATATATTATTTTTTCTTACCTTTATATGTGCTCAATAGTATGATGTTAGGTTTACCATGTGCATACGCTACGATTAGCCACTTATGTGGTATCCGCGGACCGGGCTAAGTGCACTAGGGGTTTTTACGGCTTCGTTCGGTTCCCCCCTGAATAAATTAAAAAAAAAATGATGCTCGGATCTCAAACATAGTGGAATGCTCAATTCTAAAGCTAAAGAATTATGGTATAAAGCTGAAGCATAAAGGATATCACTCATTTATCGTTTGAGTGGCATGTAAGAAAGCTGAAATTTCTTTACTATTAATACCACTGGAGAAGCTGTTGGATCAACCGTTGCTTAACATAAAGATTTCGACTAGTGTACTCCCGTAGGGTATGCAATCTTTTGTAGACAAATTTTTTATCTTTCATATGTACTTTTTGCATTGTATCGATGTACATATTTGGAATGTCTATGTTTTTGTAATAATTTAGTTGGCGATGTGAATGACTACTTTAGATTGTTTTGTTGGGTATGTATTGTTTTAATTGAATACTATGATTATTATTACATATGAATGAATCCGATTAAGTTATATTTGTTGCGTTGATATATGGATTATATTATTAATATATGAATGAATTCTATTATTATTAATATGTGAGTAACCGATGTATTTATTACTTCTTAGGATTTAAAATGCAACTGTCAATTATAGTTGTAATAAAGAGTATTATAATTGTCAGAAATGGTTGTAAATATTACAAAGTCACAACGATACATAACAGTTATAGTACAACAGTTAGTTGCAACATTAGTACACAGTTGTAAAAGATTTTAGTCTATTACAACTTCTTAATATACGACGATGTAATCATCGTTGTAAAAAGTCATTTACAACTATTTTACACCATTGTAATATAGTGATCTTGTTGTGATACATGCACTTAACTGTCATGCGTGCGTCATTTCATCTAAAATACTATGATCACGTTGTTGGCTTAAATACGCAATACATGGAAAGAGAGTGTTTAAAATATAAAATACGTCACATATCGGGAAATATGCTATGATTATGCAGTTGGGTCAATTACGTTACATGTAAAGGGGAAATTGTTAAAAATATAAGTCTCACATCGAAAAATATATAACTAAGATCATGGATAAATAGTAAGAGATAACTGTTCATATTGACCAATTGATTTTATAAACAACTAAGTAGTACTCGAAATAAATAAAAAGTTAACAAATATAATTATGTCCAAATTGTTTAGGATGCGATCATTTGCTATTTAGAAACCAAAATGAATGGGATTTGGAGAGTATTTTAAAAAACTGGAAATTAGATTTAAGTGTATTTTATTCTGAGTTAATAAATTTTAAGGACAACACTTCTGAATAATTAGTTTTAAAGACAATTTACAGAAAAAAAGACAAATTATTTTATCTTTTTAAGTTATACAGGAAAATGATGAATTATTTAATCATTGTTTGTATATAACTAAAAAAGATTAAAAAAAATTATCTTTTTCTCGTAAAATGTTCTTAAAAATAATTTTTTAGAAGTGTTATCTTTAAAACTTATTACCCTGAATAAATAAGTCATTTAACTGAAAATCCCCTTTGAAAAAAATTAGGCATAGACCAAACATGCACTTAAAATGAAAGATGTTACTTGAAAACAAAACTTAATGCGATATAATGAAAAATGGAATGGTAGATACAAATAACGAAGATGTTTCTTCATTAGCGCCCTTATCTAAGATGTTACTTGACCCACACTTTTATCATGGTAATTTAGCATTGACTTGGACGTAAGAGATCATAAATTCTAAGCACAGTGACGTGATTCAACCATATATATTCACAAATGGTATGTTGTATACTTTCTAAACTTGTATGTAAATATTCAATTTGAAATAATAATGATAATAATAATGTAACAAAAAACATGCTATTTAACATGTTCACTTAATGAAAAGTTACCTCGTCTTACGCTAAAAAGTGATAAACAAAAGAGTACAAATTGGAAAGTTGAAAACTAGGTTAAAAGCCGCAACAACGTAGACTAGAAGAGCAAAGGAAATTATAAAAAGACATCTCACAAACAGTCGCCTGAGTCGCGGTCCCCCTAAAGGAATTCGGGGAGCCCTGTGTAAAAAAATAAATAAATTTATTTTGCAGCGAGCCCACTGCTTTCAAGGGGCCCGCGCGAGTCGTCTGTAGGTGACTATGCCTGGCATTCCTGAATTATAAATAATAGCTTGAAAAATTCTAAACTCACGAGTGAGTTATACTCACGGACCCAACTACATTAAACAGTGGGGCCTGCTAAAAAAGTTTATTTTTTTTAAAAAAAAGGCATGATCTCCTGAATTCATCTGGGGGGCGAGTGAAGGATACTCGCGCAAAGCGCGAGTATACTTAGCAAACCTCATAATAGCTTTAGCGTTTCAAAATACCACGATTAACACTAATTAATTAGCTCCTTTCTTTTAATGACATAAATATACACAATCAATTAGGCATCCTTTCGCCATCATTAATAATGGTGTATTGCTGAGCTCATCCCAGATGTACGAAATTGGCACTGTACGTATTTAGAGCTACTAAAGCATCAAAGATGATGCTCACGTACATTCCATAATGCAGAGAACGCTGGGCCAACAAAAGCCCCACTTATTATGCCCCTACGTTTACCTAAGACACGAACCTTTACATTATAAATTCGGGTACAGTTCACTTGTAGTAAGAGATCTATGATCCGGACCAATGAAATTACTCTGTTTTGGAGTAATTATCAGTATGTCTTCTATACTCTGGTTTATACAGAAAGAACAAACTGCAAATTGTTCCAAAATAAAGCAATTTCATTGGTGCGGACTAAGAGAACAGAGAGTCCTTAGTTCAGGTGGTCTGCTCCCGATAAATTCACAATCACAGTGGCACACAGTCCTAAAATAAAATCAAAAATGCTACTGCAACAAAAACAGTTTTTGTCAAAAAATACATCAATGACGGAAAAATAGGAGGTTCACCTTCTGAATTACACAAATACCCTCTGAATTCAATGCATACCACCCTTGAATTTCTGATTTACCCCTATTTCTTATTTGTTAACAAAAACTTTTTCGAGTATTTTAGCATAACTCAAATAAAATAACAGGGAGACATACTAAAATTTCGTATCTACTCAGAAACAAACTTTAAAAAACGTACCCACGTCCATAAAAAGGATAATTCAAGTTCACGATGCCATAAACAATTCTCAAAATGACGTACAACACCTTGGAACTCTCTAGAAACCGCTCACCAACAAACTAGACGGGTCGCCATGGTTCCATCTCATAATGGAAGCTTCGAGAATTACAAAACAAAGCTATTCACAATCAAATCAATAACCGGCCTCCCACTTCCAGAACCTTCCTCAGTTCCACTTCTCACTCTCTTATACTGATAACTATCATCCCAAAGTCGGCTGTAACATACAAGCTCGAACTGAACCAACCCCCATGGACATCAACATGCATCAAATCAAGAAAGAAGAGGACGAAGAAGCAGAACAAGCCATGGCAGGCACGCCTATTGCCAAATTGCATGAAGCTGGACCTCCTCCGTTCCTGACGAAGACTTACGAGATGGTCGAGAACCCATCCACTGATACAGTCATATCATGGAGTCAAGCAAGGAACAGTTTCATAGTTTGGGAAATCAACGTGTTTGCTTCGACTTTGTTGCCAAGATACTTCAAACACAACAATTTCTCTAGCTTTGTTCGTCAGCTCAACACTTATGTAAGTCTGCACATTTCTTTCAATGCAAGCTTGATTTCATGTTCTTCTAAAAAGGAGTACTTGATTTCCACTGCAGGGATTCCGGAAAGTCGACTTTGACAGATGGGAGTTCGCCCATGAAGAGTTCTTAGGAGGTCAGAAGCATCTTCTCAAGAACATCAGGAGAAGAAGAAACAGTGAAGGTTGCAATGCAAAGCTCGTGCTGTCGCATTTAGCCAAAGAGACGGAGCTGCAGAAACTGAAAAGAGAGCGAACCGTTCTGATGATGGAAGTCATACAGCTGAGGCAACAGCAGAAGAGCTTGAATGAACTGATACTGAAAATGGAGGGGAGAGTGCAATCTACGGAGAGGAAACAGCAGAACATGGTGTCGTTTTTGGAGAAATCAGCCAACAATCCAGAGCTTGTGTACAAACTTTTGAAGAAAGTTGAACTGGGAAGTTCGGGGAAACGACGAAGACTGCCGGATTTCGGAGACATGGAGGAATGCGGAGTTTCGGAACGGCAAAGAAGCATGTTGAAATGCATGGATGAGAGCTATGATGCGATTACTGCAGATGTTATATGGGATGAGCTCTCCAACTGTGAATATTTGGGGAATGAATATGACTTGTCGGAGATAGATGAGGAGGTGGAGGATGTGAAGGAGTTTGTAGAACTTATGGAGTATGATAGTTTCACGATGTAGAGAAGACTAGTGTTATTGTTGTATAATTATTTTTTTGTTTGTTCAGATGTGTTAATGTGTATAGTAAGTTAATCACTATAACCATTTGTAAATACCTCTACAGTTAATCAAATTTGTAGCAGTGTGTACATATACATGTAAAATTAGTTCTTTTTTACCTTGTTGCTGTGACAAGTGAACACAATGGAGAAGTTCTACCTGATGTATCAACTCCAAGTGATCCTATAATGGCGACTTCCTTGCTAGAGCATCTGCATTTGGGTGGAAACATGGTTATTTCCTCCTTTTTATTCAGGACATGTGGCTATTGTCATAGGCCATGTGTGAGAGCAGCAGCTTAGTGCAGGCTAAACAGCAGTATTATTGCAATAAAAAAGAAATTCGAAAAGAACTATCTATGCTTGAAGACTAACATCAGTAGTAAACTAAACAGTGCTTATAGTATTCATTAGTAGGATGTTATTCCTATGGATCATACAGTAAAACATTTACCATGGCTCGCCTGCCATTTGGAAAGAACTGCAGTCGTTCTTAAGTTGCATGTATTTATCCTCTTTATGGGTTTTTCAAGGCAACCGGTGGCATGTTCTTCAAACCCCATTTTGACACGTGAATACATAGTTGGTATGACAAAGACGGGGTACAGTTCCAGTTGCTTCCTTGTGATGCTTGTTTCAGCACCTGACTTGCTAAGGATTTTGATGCATCAGGGAAGCAAATAATAAAGGGCTAAGAGCATCTACAATAGCGTTCGGTGTAGATATTGCATTACCATGTGATTTAATACTTACTTCACCATTTAATTTCCAGAAATGATTTAAGAAGTTTACCACTGTATGATATGATAATGTGTCATTCAGGAAAAAACCTATCAGGTAATTACTCCAATATTATATGCCTTCAGAACGAACTGTTTCAGGAATTCTCTTTGGTTTACCATCTCTAGGGATGTCGAAGTGTTTTGAGGTTGGAATACACCGGCGTTTCGTGGAAGCGAGCTAAACATAGAAGTGTAGTCCAGTTTTGTAAAGGATGACGATTGATTAGCAGAGAAATTAAGGTTTGAGAAATTGGCATTAGCACAGTTAGCTTGTGGAGAGGAAACATTGATAGAAGTGGATCTAAAGGAGGAACTTCGTGGATCCAATAGATTAGATCCCTGAATCGCGTCGGAGGGTTTGGCAGATAATGAATTAACAACATCGGGGGTGGACCAGGAAGGGGGGAATCAGTGGTGAATGGCGTGAGGGAAGGGGTGGGAATGTTGTGTGTCGAAGGTGAAGGAGGGGGAAGATGAAGAGGAATTTGCCTGTGAGGCCACCATTAACAAAGAGGTGAATGATATGCGAGTCCGATATTGCATTATCAAAACTACAAAAAGCTTGTTCAAAAAACGTTCAAATGGTGAAGTTATTTCATTAACGTCGTCAGAGTTATTTCATTAACGTCGTTCGTTCATAATGTCTTATACGTCAGGGATTCTAGAATCTCTACACAATTAGATTTTAGAAGAGATAAGAAGTAAAGTAAAATAACGGCAGAAAAAAATTCCTCCAAATAAAACCTTTATTAATAATTCCAATTTTTTTTTACAAAATAACCCTAAAAATTGAGAATTGATCTAATCCTAAAACCTAAAGAAAATAAATCTTTTCTCCCACGTACATATAATGAACAATGTGGTGTTTATTTATAATAGAGTTGACATCCTGTTTAAGAAGTCATTGAAAATTTTCATAAGTCTTCCCATGTACATAATTTGTTGTTTTTTCTTATGCAATAAAAGATCCAACTAATCACTTTATAAAATCTACCAAATTTTTAAAAGATGCAATTAATCAATCTTCAAAATTTAAGTAACCTATAAAGTAGGCAATGAATTTGAGTCATGATTCATATAGACTCAAATATATCCCAGACTTACATGAATATGGAATGTTGTATCACCGAAAACCTAACATTATAAGGTTTTTAATTCTTTTTATACACATTTTACGTCGTAACGTCAACCAAACTGATAAAACTACTAGATAAATTGTTCGTTATATGGCAGATGCATATCAGCACATACTTCTCCGGTTGCTATAGTAATTGTAGATAGTCGATGTTCTTTGCACAACTTGTCTGCCACTATTTCACATCGACTTATCGTAGCTAGAGCGATGCCACATGTATACATATAAATCTTTATTATTTGATGCACAACACCTTGACAATATATAAATATTATTTGTTTATATAGTTTAACACTAATAAATATCATGTTTGGGTTCCTCACCCACCTATGCATGGTACTTGGTATAGCACTACAATAGACACAGTGATTTCCAACGATCAGGGGCCGTTGGCGGCCGTTGGAGGATCGTTGGCAAAGCTGATGGGTCATCCTAGCTCCCATTACAAATACAATAACGTAATTAAATCGCGTAAATCTTTTCAATTTAAATAATTCAACAAAATTTCGGTAGAATTCTGCTTTAGTTCTCTGAACAGTAAACAAATGCGTTTACACGAAGAACATAAAGGAAGCGCTTTCGAATTTTTTAGAATCATTTAAATTGAAATGTTTTACGAAATTTTAATTTCGTTATTGTGTTCATACCCAATACAAGGACAAATCCAACAAATATTGTATATGATGAATATAGATGTCCGTTCTGTTAATAATACGAACATTCACATAACGATCATCTACAATACTTATCAGACAGTGTCGGAAAACACTTTAAGGCTTTATGAATATAATATATTACGATTGGTGCTCTAATTTATCAATCATCCACGCAAAGAGAAAATTTTAAACCAAATAAGTCTTCAACGACTTAATTTCAATCTCCAATTGAACGTATATGGACTTTATCACAAATACGTATATTTTCAACATTCAGTCGAACTAACCGTACGTTATAAAATTAAATATCGTTTTCGATAAATTTTTATAAAACATAAATTTAATTATTTCCATCTCCATTAAACGTCCCTTAACAAGCCTAAAATCTCTTATCTATTAATTTAACATATATATGCACATAATTCTATAGTGATACAAACAACATAAACTTGCAATACATAAATTAATAACAAGAATTGGGCCTCAATTAGCAAATTAATTAACCCTAGATCAGTAACGCTATATATAGATTAATAACATTATCAATTCAACCTATATATGCACATATTAAAAACACCATACATACAAACATGTAATCAAACAAACTAATTAACCCTAACTTAGCAAATGTAGGGTATTAAAAAATGATTAGGGTTTATACCTTGAATATTATATAGAGGAGAATTGGAGCCTAGAGAGGAGGAGGGAGAGGCTTTCAGACGTTGGAGATGGTAGGAGCGACAAAGGAGGTGGTGGCGGCGAATTTCTGATTTGGGCGAAAAATGAAATTAAGAAGGAGGAAGCAGGTCGGCCAATTTCTTCTCGACTTACCAACGACTATCAACGACATTAAACCCATCGGTTTCCACTGGCTTCCAACACTTTTTTTTAAATGTAAAGAAAAATCCAAAAATAAGCCTTTGTTGGAAGCCGTTTCTAAAAGCCATTAGCGGTTGTTGCCCCCTTCCGTTGCTATATACTGTATATCTTGTAATGCAGATGTATGTTAGAGTATTATGATACTTTACTAGAGTCCATTTTGATTAGATTACGTGCGTCATCTTTCAGTGGATTTTTAGCTTTATCTACATTTGCTCTTGTAGACTGCAACATTATAGGGGCTCTCAATGAGAGATGGTGACCTACTACTCATACGTTTTATTTTCCTGATTTTGAGTTAAGATTGACATTCTCTCAAACTAATGTGTAAGATGTGCATTGCATACAATAATATTATAAAATACAAATTTTAAAATTTTAATGTTAAAATTGGAACATTATTATACAACATACAATAAATCAGGCAAAATGAATATAATATAAATTATTTTTATATGGTATCGTATGTAACTTATATTTCTTTGAAGTAAAACAACAAATTTATGTTCTTACTACAATAAGAAAGTATTCTTGTTGAAATTGACATGTTTTAATAATTTTAGATGAATTAACAAATATAATTTAAATTATTTATTCTATATACGTTAAATCTGAAATTATGTAATTGATTAAAATATATCGACTTAAGAGTAAATAATAAGAACACATTGGGAAGGATTTTATAAAAAATTACAGAAATTGTAATAAGGAGTCATTTGAAGTTAAAAATGGATTTTTTTTAAACATTGTGTATGATAAATTTATTGTTTATGTACATAAAATGATTATAGTTATGGTAAATTTATTGTTTATGTACATAAAATGGTTATTGTTCATTTACAAATTAACTTTGTTGTTATTGTTTATGTGCATTAATTTATGTGTGTGTGATTTATATATCTATATAATTAAACACATTTTTTATTGTTGTATTTATTAGTATGTGTGTGCGTACATCAGCACTAGTTTGTTCACCTCATTTTAACTGAGGTGAACATAACATCACTAACAGTGTTAGTGGTGTGGGGTAGGGATTGGCCCATGAATTCCCTTGATTTAATCCCGGCCGCATATCACTAACACCATTAGTGGTGTTATGTTCACCTTAGTTAAAATGAGATGAACAAACTCACTCTCTGCATACATATACGACTGATTTATAAATTATATTAAAATACTTTAGATTTGAGATTTCATAAGTAATTTAAATACATGTATCTAAGCACGAAAGATTAGGAAACAATAGGAGAAGTTGTACATAACCATAGAAATGTTAAAATATGGATATTTGAAGTTGAAAATAGAATTATGCAAAATGCAGATAAACTTATTGAGATAAATGAACAATAAATTAGCTTTGCTAATGTTATTCATATATATTATTTATTATATTTAAATTATGTATCTTTATATTTAAATGAAAAATATATTTGATTGATTTTCTAAATATGAACGTGATATACAAATTGAAACTATCACATTTAAGGATTTATTAGATGTATTAATGAATATTTATTATTTAAAATTATTCAAATAAATTAAAACTAAGATTACATAGTTAATTAAAATATACCGATGTAAATTTATAAAATTGTGTGAGATTGAGATGAGTTTTGTTAGCAACCATAGAAATTTTAGAATGTAGGCCTTTCAGTTAAAATAATAATTTTACAATGTAATGCATCAATATATTGACATATATGAATTATAAATTAAATTTACAACCACTGCATACGTACATAATTATGTTATGTAACTGATGTAATTGTATATCCAAATGAATTTTATACCCATTTTTGTTAATATGAATATTGTTTTTTTTTAATATATATATATACCAAAAAGGAGAAACTAGCCTTTCTCCAACGGCTCACAAAAACGGATTTCGGCAAGCAAAACCATGCACACACAAGACGGACAAAGAAAAAGGAAAGAGCAAATACAGTTAATACGAAAAATGTAAGACTCCAAGCCAAGGCCAGGGCGGAGCGTACGCCGTAGCCAGCTGAGCTGCAAAGCAAAAAAAGTCTCCTCCAAGCAGGGCAAAGTCCTACACAAAGGGCAAGGCCTCCAACTGAATCAAGGAGGGATGACCAGTAGTAACCAAGATGAAGGCCCTACAGCATCCCTCTAGCTCTACGTCGATCCGGTGCCTCTCCAGCATCACTCTGGAACCTCGAGACCCAACTGAATCTCCCGTCAAAGCAACTCCTGAACCTAAAAAAGCCACCTGCAAACTAGTAAACCACATAAGACCGGGGAGGGCAGAGGGAGAAAAAAGAAACTTAAAACACAAAAAATCACAGAAAGTAAAAAACGGTGAAGAAAGGAAGGCAAGAAAGTAAAAAACTCAACCAATGCCTGCCCTAGGAGTGCCTCCCATCGACAAAACGTCAAATGTAACAGCTAACCTCCTAGAGCGGGTACCAATGACAAAACGTCAATGAACGACCTACCACGGAAGGCCAGGAACACATTGTTCCTCACTTTCCGAATAATGGTCGGAGGATCCATTGGCACATCGTCAAAAACAGTCTTATTCCTGGCACACCAAATGTGCCAGCAGATAAGACAAAGGATCAGGAGCGTAAGAATAGAACGTAAAGTCTTGGTTAAGACGCCGGACCACCAGAGTCTTAGCAATTCTTCTGTCGAACTGGCATTACGTCGGCATCCCATAAGGTTCCCGAAGTAATTCCAGATAACCCGGGCACAAGAGCCAGCTAATAAAAGATGAGAAGTGGATTCGGAACTTCCAGTTCTGCAGCACCTGCATCTGGACACAAGAGGGATACCAATACGCTGGAGATTCTCGTCTATCGGCAAACCTTCATGTAAGGTTTTCCACATAAATAGAGAAACCTTCGGCGGGATACGGACATTCCAAATAGAGGAGAAAACTGGGAGACGAGGATAAGGAGTCCTAATCGAATTCCATGCCGCCTTCAACGAGAAGGGGCTGCCGTCCCAAATGATTCCACCCCCATGAGCATCCGTTAAGCCTTTCACGGATTGCATCCGTTTCCACGTCTCACTAGCGTAGGACGGGATACCGATGTAATTTGCATTAGCAAGCGTACGACATTTGGCATGGAGGAACGACGCCCAAAGGGAGTTTTCCGCTCCAAACTGTGCCCATGTTAATATGAATATTGAGCGTATAATGAAATTTACATATTTTTGTGATTTATTTGACACATCAACAATTAATAATTTACTATGTTCAATTATAGTTTTAAGATTCTTGATTATCTCTAACATATGAAGTCAAATATAAAATACTAGAAGAGAACTAAGATAGTATGGTAAGAGATTGTAGGAATTTTTAAATTGAGGTTTTAGTTGTAGAAAAACGTAAATTTGTAATGCATGACAAAACCATTGATACCTTTTCTGATTTTCTTTTTGCTATTTTTTTATATAAAAAATAAATTTGTACTTAATTTCATGTTCTACAAACAATTTCTTATGATTTTTCTTTGCTAGATTGTTTTTTTTTTTTTTTTGCCAAAGCGGAAATATTCTCAGCTTTTACTACAATTATTTATAGATTAGCTAAAACTAAAAGCAATAGTGTTTTTAAACATGTTTTTGAGACAGAACATCTTTGTATTTCGAAATTTAAAGAGTGTATTTTATATATAAAAAAATCCTTATTTTTTATTTTTCATTGTATATACACTATATCATGTGACTTATGTGTTTTCGTTAATGAAACTGCAATTTTATCATATTTTATTACTATGGATATGATGTATATTATATATTGAAATTTTCATATTGTCATTAGGGACCAAGCTAATAAATATCATTTAATTACATTTATCTTATTATTTTAAACTTAATACTACATAATTAATTTAAGCATATGGACTAAAATGTAAAATATAGGAGAAAGTGAGTTGGGATTTGTAAATAAGTGTGGTAATTTTGGATATAGGTATTTTAAGTTAAATGTAAAATTTTATAATGCAACGAATGATAAATATATTTTACCATTTAAAATGCATATATTTCGAATTAAACGTTAAACAATAAAAAGTTAAACTTGTTATTGTCGTTTTATGCTACTTATATATCGTAATTGAATAAAAAAATTAGTTTTATTATTTTTATTAGTATAATAGTCGTATACGTATTGAATTATGGTTTTTTAATATTCATTAAAAATATTAATAAATATTAGCTAACTAAATTAATTTAAATTGTTTAAATTTTGTATTATGTAATTAATATAAATATATGGATCTGAATATAAAATGTTAGAAGTTAATTGATGAATTATTTGTAGATATTTATACAAGTTATATATATATATATATATCATAATGTAAAAAATTGAGAGGTTTAGTTAAATAATTTACCTTGTAATTATAAGATTTAAATATTAAATATCAAGAGAGAATTAAGCAGAAGAAAGAAACCCTTAAAATTAAGGAGAGAGTAGGAAATTCTTCTGCTCTACTATTATTTAATAGATTACTCTTAGATTTTTTTTATATGCTCACTGACATAGAGATTGGTTGATCGAACCAGATGCATGTTCCATTTTATAGTTCATTTGAGGGGTTTAAGTCATATTATATTCATTTACTGGCTTTGGCTTCTGAGGTGATTAAAGGAAGTGTTGTTACCCTTCCTTGCGTGCAGCGGTATATTTTAGATTATAGGGTTGGTAAGGAGATGCACACTCCAAATATTCGTGCATTCCTATTATATTTTGTTGGAGCTATCTTTTTTAGTAACAATAAGGGTAATATTCGACGAATTGGTTATCTAGCTGGCTTAGTCAATGTGGAAGGGCTATATGTACATGATTATGGTACGACCATTCTTGGTTATTTTGTATGTAGCATTGGATAAATATGTGCCATAGCGGCTTCGACGGTTGCATGAATTTTGGTATATTTTTCCGTTATGGTATTATGAGTATACAACCAATATGCATATCCCGACTTATTATAGAGGTGCATGTTGCACCATATATTAACTTTCCTTGTAACAACCCGCATTCTACGCATCGGAGGATCGTAGAATATTTATTTCTTTCTCATATGAAGTCGTATGGTCATGTAACTTTGGGAAACAACCATTAGAGTCATTTCTCATGTTCATGATTTTTGTCGATTTTTAAATGACCGTTTTGCCCCTAGCTGATCTTGTTTCGGCCATAACTTTTGATTGGAAAGGAATTTTGACCTGAAATCACTTCCATTGGCTTCGGATGATGGTTTACCTTTCCGTAGAGTGGTCACATGCGAGAAACGGACTTACATTTTGGGAGATATGGCTGAAATAGGGTTTGGAAGGTGAAAAACTGCTTAACCGGGCCAAATAAGGTGATTAGTAATTGGGCCCATAACCCATTTCGGGATTAGGGTTATGGGGAGGCTGAAATGAGTTAGGGTTTCATTTAATTTCAGTTTTCTAGCCTCCACTTACCTCTTAGAAACCCTAAAAATGTCCTCCAACCTCTAAATCACCTCCAAATCGCTTTCTATTTGAAGATTGGGCTTAGCAACATCAAATCAAGAGAGATCAACACCAAATCAACATTAGAGCTGTTGTTTAGCATTGGGATTTGCATCAAATCAAAGATTTATTTCAGATCTAAGTTTTATTTGTGGCTAAGGTGAGTGATTTGCATAGTTCCTCACTAATTATGGCTAATTATGGGTAATTAGTGAAGATTAGCGAATTTATACATTAATAAATTCTGGAAAAATACTTATAAATTCGAAATAATGTTTTAGACCTCTGTTAGAAATTTGGTTTGATTTGGTTAAGTTTTACTAATCATATGATTAGTCTTGCCTAAACATGCTTAAGGGAAAACATGGGTTTTTGGGTATGTTTGATCCATATAAACATGTCATATTGTTGTTTTAGTGTTTGTGGTTGATTATACATGTTGCTATGACTGTATGGTATGCTTTGTGATTGATTAGAATAGTTGGAGTGGTCGAAAACGCCGTCGAGAGGCATAAATTGCTCGTTGGAAAAAGTGCTGGAAGACATCCGAACCGGATCGGATCGGTTAGGGGGACCCGAACCGAACCGCCAAAAGGCCCTTCCCACGATCCGCCAACAGCTCCCGTACCCGATCCGCTCGCGCTTCGCACCCCGATCCGACCAGAGGAGAACAACATGAACTGATGAAGCCACAATCCACTTGCACTTGAACGCTCCGACACGGATGCTCACAATCCGATAAGCTGGAGATCACGATCCGACCCAGAGGAAGAGAGCACCCGATCCGAACCGTGGCAAGCTGGAGACCCCGACCCGATCTGCCAGGGGTGATGACGACCCGATCCGATCCAGTGAAGAAGGAGCATTCCAATCCGAACTGAACTGATGATTAGGGGGGGATCCGAACCGATCCGGTGATGACTAATAACCCGAGATGCAAAGGTAGTCCAAATGGGAAGTTAGAGCTCCGGATCCAGATGGGAACCAATGAGTTCACTTCATGGTTGGGCTTTGCTGCGGGACGTGTGCTAAGGAGTTGTCGACGTTCATAACTTCGATTCACCACTGAAAATGAATGATGGGCTACTTATCAGTGCAGTAGAGTCACTATGACTCGAGGGGCAAGGTGATGGTAGCAAGACTACGTTATCAGTGCAGTAAAGTCATTATGACTCGAGGGGCAAAGTGATCGTAGTAAGACTATGAGCCAGCGCGGATTGGGTGAATAACTCCATGGGGCAAGTGGACATAGTAAAGGATTGGTAAGGCTATGAGCCAGCGCGGATGGGGTGAATAACTACATGGGGAAAGTGGACATAGCGAAGGATTAGTGGCTATGTATCAGTGCAGTGAAGCCATTTATGACATCATGGGGCAAGGTGATCATAGCAAGGTGTTGAGGTAATCGAAGTGGTGAATATCGTATGCTTTACGCACTAAGTGAGAGATGTGAGGATGGTTGCTATGCTTGATTGTTTTCCCTCACTATGACATGCACACCCCCACCCCCGTATATTTACACCATATGTTAGTGGCACCTTAGAGTGTTGTACAGTATGCAGTGCTAACTCTTTGGTTGCAGGTCCAGGTTCAGGTATGGTTTAGTATACATGTTATTGTTCTGTTTAGATGCTTATCGCTCATACCAGACTTTTTGTCTGACCCAGAGTTTTATGTCTCTTCTTATTACTCTGGGTGCTCACACGAGCAGACTAGAGACAGGTTAGCTGGTGATGCGCGAGTTGCTGATTCGGAGGCGAACAGGAGGCTTCCACGTATGATATATAGATATTCTCCCTGTGTCGTTGGTGGTCGCTACTTGGGCATTAGTAGTGTACCTCCTTTATTTTGCTTTTGCTTTTTGAGACAGTTTGAAATGTTGTAATAATGTTAGCTTTGGATTATAAGCTGTACTTGGATTTTCCGCTGCTATGTTAGTTTGTTTTCAGCTTATGCACTGTCTCACCTGTTTTATGTCAAGTATGTTGTTATTATATTTTGTTCCACGCGCTGTGAGACATTCTACAGGTTCTCTGTTGTTTCTTCGTCTTCTTTCCTTTCTTTGGCGACCGTCCCGTGCTAACTGGACATGTGTACAGCGCACTTTTAGAGTAAATGTCGGTTGGTGCGGGCCGTCACATTTGGTATCAGAGCTCTAGGTTGTGTAGTTAACCTAGGGAAAGACACTAGGGAGAGATAGTGCGTATATGAAAGCGCGTATTTGTGATTACTTTGGTTTTCAAAAGCTATATATACATATACTATTAGTAGTATAAGAATGAAGTCGTACTGCACTAGCACCACTATGGGGTCGTTAATCGTTTTCTCTTTACAGATTAAACGATGAGTCGAGACACCAGGGGTGCTGGTAGAGGGACCAGTCATGGGAATGCTCTTGACATGAGGACAATGTTCACCAACTTCATGAGGGAGATGCTTAGGGATGTTCAAGGGGTAGTTTCCAATCCAGGTAATGGTGGTGGTCCAGTAGTGCAGGCGCCTAGGGCCAATTTCGCCAAGTTGTGCAAGGATTACACTAACCTTGGTGGGAAGCCGTTCCACGGAACGGAGTCAGCCACGGATGTTCAGGATTGGTTGGATAGCTGTGATCGTATCTTCGAAGACTTGGATATCGAGGATGCGATGAAGAGAAGGCTAGCGTCTCGTCAGTTGCAAGGGCGAGCGATGAATTGGTGGAATGCCATTAGAATAGCTACTCCAGTAGGTCAGGTTACTTGGGATCAGTTCAAGGCTCGCTTTAGCGAGAATTTCATTCCAGCTGCCCAGAAGTCAGTGTTGTTTAAGAGATTCTTGGAACTCAAGCAGAATGGTAGGGCAGTCTCTGACTATATTGCTGAGTTCGACACTTTGTCGAAGTATGGATTATCATTTATTGATACTCCTGAGAAGAAGAATGAGAAGTTCATTACTGAGTTGGATGGATACTTGGGGGAAAGGCTTATCAACCACATCGATGAGACTTTTGAATCAGTTGTGGGGAAAGCTTTGAGATCAGAGAGTCTTTACCCTAAGCCAAAGACTGAGGTTGCATCTGCGGAAGGGCCGAAGCCGCAAGCAAGCGGTGGAGGCAAGAATAACTCTCAGAATAAGAGGAAGCAGAACCTAGCTAAGGATGGCCAGAAAAAGAGTAAGAAAGATGTTGAGTGCTTCAGCTGTGGTAAGAAGGGCCGTTATGCTAAAGAATGTCGGGCCAAGCCAACGGATAGGAAGTGCTAGAACTGTGGCCAAGTGGGACATCATAAGGATAAGTGTCCACAACCTCTTAAGGAGAAGCAGATTGTGAAAGCATATGCTATCGATGATGTTCCTTCTTCGTCGAATGCCCCAACTGCGGCGGAGAAAGGAAAGAATGTCGTCATTCAATGTATGCTTTCTATTTATGATGTACCAGTTCGAGTTTTGTTTGATACTGGGGCTTCCCGTTCCTTCATATCTAGTGACCTGGTGGATAGGTTGGGACTGGAACCCGAGATAGTCGATAGACCGTTGGTTGTGATGAACCCGATTGGTGGTTCGACTAACCTTAGTATGATTTGCCAAAATTTGGTCTTATCGAGTCATGGATGTATGTTTGTTTGTGATTGCTTTGTTTTGGGCTTTACTGGGTATGGCATTATATTGGGGGTCGATTGGCTCCAAAGATACGGGGTGGTGGTAGACCGTGACGGCTTTTTGGTGACAGTTAGGGCGGATGATGGGCGGAGGGTAGTGTTTGGTAGTCTACCTAGTGATGGGGTAATGGCTAGTTTTATAAATTCCCTCGACATCCCGCATGATGAGTTGTCAGATGTGCCCGTGGTTGGCCAGTATCCGGACGTCTTCGAGGAGGTGACCGGGCTTCCACCACACCGAGAGATTGAGTTCCGTATTGATTTAGTGAAAGATGTCAGACCTATAGTGATGCCACTTCGTCGTATGGCACCAAGGGAGCAGCGAGAGCTCGGGGTGCAAGTAAGCGATCTTTTGAAGAAGGGATTTATTAGCAGAAGTGTCTCCGAGTGGGGAGCACCAGTTGTGTTTGCCACTAAGGCAGATGGTTCCCTTCGTTTGTGTGTGGACTATCGCGAGTTGAATAAGGTGACGAGGAAGAATAAGTATCCTCTACTGCAGATAGATGATTTGTTTGATCAACTGGAAGGAGCAAGAGTGTTCTCCCAGTTGGACCTCGCGACAGGATTTCATCAGCTCCGAGTAGCAGATGAGAGTGTTTCGAAAACGGCATTTAGGACGCCGTCTGGATTCTATGAGTGGTTGGTCATGCCATTTGGGTTGACCAATGCACCAGCCTACTTTGTGGATCTTATGAATCAGGTATTCAGAGATCAGTTGAATAAGTTTGTTCTTGTGTTCGTAGACGATATCCTTGTTTACTCGAGGACAGAGGAGGAACACAATGGACACTTGAGGATAGTGATGGAGGTGTTAAGGAAACACCAATTGAAAGCGAAGTTTTCTAAGTGTCACTTCTGGAGGAGGGAAGTGAGATTCTTGGGCCATGTTGTTTCAGAGAATGGTATTGCCGTTGACCCTGCGAAGGTGGCTACGGTACAGGATTGGCTGTGACGGCAAGGAATTTCGCTCGGTCCGAACCAATCGCTAAACCGACTCAGGCCGTTCGAAACGCCCTATCGTTTGAGAACAGGACAAAACAGAACGCAAACAGAAGAACATTTCATTGTATATTACAACAATGCATCAGATTACAAGAATATACAGAGTATAAACGAATATTACACAGAAATATCAGAGATTTAAATTACATTTAAATACATAGCAGCGGAAAATAATACAATACACAACTAGAAGGAGATATACGGATACAAAGCTTTCCGGATATCGTTCCAGCTGTAAACCAGGATCCTGGGAATATAAATCTGCAAAACCAAAACTACTAGCTGCCCGTGTCAAAATAAGGGCACCCAGAGTTTAGGTTAAAACAATAAACTCCAGGTCAGTCATGGGACTGGTGTGAGAACTAAAACGGTTAATCTTTATTTTTAAAGTTAGGGAAATCAAGGGACCACGCCGTATAACACGGAACGGGTTTCCTCCCAAGAATACCAGTGCATAAAAAAAACAGCGCAATGCTAAATAAAGAAAAATGAAGCTGTTATAAGACCCAGGTCCCATCACACAATGCAACGCAGTCGAGGATAGGGTTTTCCCTTATAACAGCCAAAGAATGCTTGATACGTTTAAAACAAATCATTTGATACTATTATAAGTGCATAGTGTATAAAACACTTCAAATCATAAGTATCAATCATAGGCGGCATGAATGCCCCATACCACTATGTCGCCATATATAGGTTTACAAATAAAACCGCAAAGTCACGTATTTGGAAATTGGATTTCCATCTATGAACCGAGGCAAAAGATAGTCCTCAACCGATTCGAGACTGCCTAGCCCGAGTCTCAGGATCAGAACGCATCGACCCTTGGAGCGACAGGGCCGGTCCACACGGAGTGGATTAAAATGCCTGAGCACTACGTTTCGCCGCCCTTTGGGGCGTAAGCGAGCCAACGAATGACTCCATCGGACCCGGATCGTCCGATCTAACCGAGGCGCCTCGCAACAACAACAACCACATAAGTCAAACTCGTCAGGGCGTGTAAAACCACTGACGCCACTTCTAGCTAGGAGGAAACGCAGGCCCTCCCTGAGGTCCGTCTCCCGTTTTTGGTTCATACCGGGTGTGAAATACGCGAGGTAAACGTTACACAAAGCTACGCCACAAAGGCCGTGCTTTGATCATCACCACAAGACTTTGCTTTTCAACAGAAGCCTTGATCATTTGCATCTTAGCATGCCACACAGGCAAACCATCCTATGCAACCGATATCAGTCACACAGAATGAAATCCGATGTCAGACACACAGTCCATTTACAAGTCCGTCCGGGGTCTGAAAGAAACCGGAGGCACCTAGTACCCCGCATATCCATCGATCTCCAAGTACGTCTGGACGATCACCAACTGTTTCCATCTTCTTGGGTGTACAGCCCAATCAAGATCATCAGTAATCCCCCAAACGACGTGAAGACCTCCGGTCTTCGACCATCGTCTTCATCTTCGACTTATCGTCGTATCAGTTATTCAGAATGGGATAAACCCGGTCTTCCCGAATAACTCGCATATATATTATAAAAGTGCTACATAAACACAACATACGCCTCATTCCAATTCATTAGTCACTAACCGTAAATTAATCAAGAGAATAATTCCCCAAATATTAACCCCGAAGGCCGAAACCAACATCAGATCAATATCCAGAAAACCATTCTGCTTGGCCAACCGACAGTTAGTTTCTAAATTCACATTCATAGAGAAAGGTTCCCATTAATTTTATCCAAGATAATTCCTTGAATATATTCTCTAATCTTCCTTTGAATTTCGATTCAACTAGTCGGAATTAGCGAACCTTACCGTAGTAATCATTGGTTTTAATTTCCCAATCCCAACCTATTCATCCCATGAAGTAAAACTGGTAATACTTCATATCTAACACCACGGTGTTATCGGTAAATTCAATTACCATTTCACGTTCAAATCTAATTAAAGATTTAACTATCGCCTGGAGCAAAACTGGTGATACTCCATTTCGATTATTTCAATCTAATTAAAGATTCATTAAAACTCCACTTAGTTTTAATCTGTGACTGGGTTAAAGAATCAGTGTCATTTAAAACACGGTTCACGATAAACCCAAAATCACATCACATTTCAATCAGTCCCTAATTGTAAATTAGCAAGTGAGCAATTCCCTAAGTACTAATCCCGAAGGCCGAAACCAACATCAGATCAATACCTCGGAAACTATTCAACTTAACTAATCTCCAGTTAGTTTCTGATTTTCTTAACTCCTTTAGGTCTAAGAACTGTATTATTGAAGATACCGTTCACGACAACCCAAAATCGCCTTTCATTAATGATCGGGTTAAAGAACGAGTGTTATTTAAAACACTGTCCACGATAAACCCAAAAATCAATATCAATTCAATTCCAATTAAATATTATTTAATTGGAACACTTCATTAAATCTAAATAAAAAGATTTAATCTTTTCTCAACTGGGTTCAAGAACAGTGTTAGTGAAGACACCATTCATGACAAACCCAAATCACATTTGATATTCAATACAAGGCTCTGAATAGAAAATATATCGGCTTATATTCAATATCAAATTCTACGATTAACAAATGTCGTATTGGAAATAATGATACCAATATATCTTTCAAATTTCCATAACAACACCTGTATAATCACGAATTCCAACATCGAAATATTCCGAAGACAATTTCGATTCAAATCCACTCCAATGCAATCATTGGATATTCTGGTTATTTTTAAAACCCTTTTCTAATTCAATTTATTTATTTAAAAATAAATAGAATTCTAATTCTAGTTCAAAACTAGTTCATTTCGATAAAAATCTATTTTTATCTTTTCAAATATGGAGTTTTTCATCCCAAACCTTCACAAATCATTTCTTATGATTTTACACAAATTATTACTATTTTTAATAATTTTATCAAGGCCCGTACAGTCGATTTCCATCAACGGCCATCGAACTGCACTTACAGCGACCTTTTTCGAATTTGATTTGGACATAATTCCAAATCCAACCGTTAGATTTCTAATTTCTAATATTCGTTAGAAAGCTCTTTTCGATACGAACCCAACGGTTCCGGTTTTAGGAGAATCCGACGGTCGGATCTCCCGTAATGTCCGTTTGAAATAAATGGTCGAAATTCACGAACTGCCGCGGCGCGGCGCGTTCTATTCAGGCCATTATATTATATATATAATATATATTTCGTCGATTACCTTTTAAAACGAATTTTATAAATAGTTTTGAATTCGTTTCAAAAACATTTTCAACTTCCATTTCAATTCAAATCAAAATTGAATTCTTCTTTATAAATTCGTTTTAAAATTCATTTCTATTCAATTCAAATTTCAATTCAATTTGAATTCATTTCAATTCGCTTTCAATTCAATTTGAATTCGTTTTCAATTCATTTCGAAATCGTTTTCAATTCAATTCATTTCGAAATCGTTTTCAATTCAATTCATTTCGAAATCGTTTTCAATTCATTTCATTTCGAAATCGTTTTCAATTCAATTCATTTCGAAATCGTTTTCAATTCAATTCATTTCGAAATCGTTTTCAATTCATTTCATTTCGAAATCGTTTTCAATTCAATTCATTTCGAAATCGTTTTCAATTCAATTCATTTCGGAATCGTTTTCAATTCAATTCATTTCGAAATCGTTTTCAATTCAATTCATTTCGAAATCGTTATATATCGATATAAATATCGTTCACGTCAAAATGGCGTCAATCTAATCAACACGGCTTCATAAATTTCTATTTTCAAATATTCTATTTCAAATATTTCTTTTTCAAAATAGTTGTTATTATCAAAATATTTCGTTCAACACATGACCAATCTCAATGAATGAGTACTGTCAACACATGAACTTTTATTTTATATCGATAAAGGTGTAAATTTTATTACTAAAATATTTCGTTCAACACATGACCAATCTCAATGAATGAGTACTGTCAACACATGAACTTTTATTTTATATCGATAAAGGTGTAAATTTTATTACTAAAATATTTCGTTCAACACATGACCAATCTCAATGAATGAGTACTGTCAACACATGAACTTTTATTTTAAAATATTCTTTATTTTCTAAATTGGAATGAGGCCCAATCAATTACCATATAAAGTTAATTATATGGATTTTCATACAACACATGTATATAATAGCATTGAAAAATAATCAACCATCAACCAAAGTGCACTACACTGTATAAGCATCAAATATAGATATCTAACGCTTATAACAGCCTGTCAATCAATCGATCGACATATTTAATCAATCAGGATGAGTGAACTGCATATTTCATCCCAACACCCGTGTGGGGTTTCAAACAATCAAACAAATATTTTATTTGTGCAGTTCGGCGATGTGTAAAATTTATCGACCCAATCAATGTCAGTCAAATCAGTGTACATAAACAAACCGTCTGGTTTGTAAATGAATATTTTATTTATTCGCATTCACGTTAAAAAATTATATTTTTAACGATAAAACATTTTATTTCAACATATGAATTTCTATCCAGTTCATTCTTTAAATAAAATGATATTTTATTTTTCTAACTTATTTTAGAAAATTTCGGCGGCATAACGGCACGATACTAGAAACGGGACGAGGCCTAGCCTTATCCCCGGTCTAGTGAAGGCCCACGCCATTCACACATCAATCAAATCAATTTCATCTCACCAAACAACTCAATTTAAACAAATAATTCCACTAATCTATGCAACCAAACAAACAAGTCCATGGTCTGTGGACGATTGTGTCGGGTGCTACTAAGCACCGTCTGCATCCTAGTATATATATATAACTAGAAAAATAAATTGAAAGGTGAGAAATTCTCACAGATAGCTATCCTAGCTCCACGGCTCTTCTAATGCAGGAAATCTTCGTCGTTTCGCCTTCTTGTCACCTTCGTTGCCCGTAGCCACTACATATATAAAAATCACATTTTTACTTCGCTATTCAATATATAAAAAATCGAATTTTTAATTCGCTATTCAATATATAAAAATCGAATTTTTAGTTCGCTATTCAATATATAAAAATCGAATTTTTAGTTCGCTATTCAATATATAAAAAAAAATCGAATTTTTAGTTCGCTATTCAATATATAAAAAAAATCGAATTTTTAGTTCGCTATTCAATATATAAAAATCGAATTTTTAGTTCGCTATTCAATATATAAAAATCGAATTTTTAGTTCGCTATTCAATATATAAAAATCAAATTTTTATTTTGAAGCTCAATATATAAAAATCACATTTTTACTTCGATGTTTAATATATAAAAATCACATTTTTACTTCGATGTTCAATATATAAAAATCACATTTTTACTTCGATTTTCAATATATAAAAATCAAATTTTTATGCCGAAGTTCAATATATAAAAATCATATTTTTACATTGCTACAATATAGATAAAAATTATATTTTCATCACGCTATTTTTCATATAAAGATTTCGCCTTTTTACACTTCAAAAATCTAATCTCTTCTATTTTAAAAATCAAATCTTTTCTAATATAAAAATCAAATCTTTTCTAATTTAAAAATCAAATCTTTTCTAATTTAAAAAACGTATTTTTAAATCGATGAATGCACTATAAAAATTGCATTTTTAACTCGATATTATATATATAAAAATTGGATTTTTATCTTGCTATCTACATATTAAAAATTGGATTTTTATCTCGCTATTGATATCATAAAAATCATAACTTCCTATATTTAAAAGAAATCCTAACCTATCCTACAATAGAGGAAAATCATATTTTAAACAAACAAAAATAATTATACTCACTTTGTTTTGATGGAGGCTGAGGAGGCTACGGCTTGGAGGGGGTCTGAACGCCGGTGGGGGGGGGGGGTCTGGACGCGATGAGGGATGGTACAGGAGGTGGCGGTGGTTTTCAATAGGCTAGGGGGTGCGGTTTTTTTTATGGTTTTCTGAACGGGGAAGGGGGGGGGGGGGTTTCGCGACTCGAGGAGAGAGGAACGGAGGACGAGGGGGGCGCGGTAGTCTTCGAGGGGGCGGAGGGAGCGTGGGCGAGGGCGGCACCGCCTAAGGGGGGGGGGGGCGAGATCGGTTCTTCCCTCTTTTTTTTTTATTTTATTTCATTTTTTTTTTCTGAGAAGATATCGGGGGGGGGGCCTGGTTAAGGGAGGAAGGGGAGTTTTCCTTTTTTATTTATTTTTATTTATTATTTTATTATTTTTAAAAGTTGACTTTTACCTACATCATCAAAACGAGGCCCACCACCTGTCGTCCATAGCGTTTAACCCCCATTCCGAACACAATGGGATATGTATCGTCCGCTGATTCGGCTGTTACAATCAGTTTCCGTTAAATTTACATTTAAATCACTATATTGAATTTTAAACGTACATTTCAAATTACCGGGGTCACATACTAACTCTATAAATTGCAGAAAAATATTTTCTAGCTTCGTATTGACGATACGGTCCTAACAAAACTAGTTTCGTCGAATTCTGAGCCCGTTAGAAAAATGGCCATTTTCCAGTCGATTAAAATCAACTAAAACTGGTCAAACACGTTTTCCTATGCCACACTCACATATTGATTCGAAAAATTATGAACTTTGGAATCTAGCAATAATTCGACACTGCGGATCCAACAAAACTGGTTTCGTCGAAATCCGAGGTTATTTGCAAAATGTCCATTTTTAAGGGTCTGAATTCCATAGCGACTATTCAGAATTTTCAACTGGACATATCTTTTGATTCCCGCTATGAAATTTCGATTTTTCGGATTCGATAGAAAGATATTATCAATTAGATCCTATCATTTTTGGTTTCACTAAAATCCGGATTGTTTTGCACCCGGTACATTCAATTGAAGTTTGAAATCGAATTATCGAACTACCGCGCCATTTTCAATTCTATTTATAATTATATATAAATATATATATTCTAACGACGACGTATATAATATATACGTTCGAATTATATTCAAAATAAATTTCTCGTCGATTTTATTTAAAATAATCTATTTTAAATAATCAAAATTCGCTAAAATTGCCAAAACAAAAATTTCAAACTGGCTCGCATTTTACGGGTTGTTACAATCTCCCCCACTTAAAACTTTTCGTCCCCGAAAAGGAACAAAGTCGAAAGTGGTTTGATTATTCAGCTCTACGATCGATCTGGCTTTCATTCTCCAACTTTTCAGTTTCTGAGAATTTTCAAAATCTCAAAAATTTGGCTAACACCCTAAAATTTTGAAAAATTTCGCCATAACCTCCCCTGCACCGGGAGCATCGGGGAATTTCAAATAGCTTCCCCGGTCCTTCAGATCTCAAAAAGAAAAAGAAAAAGCCAAGCGGCTAGCCAATAGGCTCACAAAATCATCATCACCCAAACAAAACAGGAAATTATGTAGTAAACATGTACCTATTTGTCGGGCAAACAAATTTTATTCTCTGGCTCTAGCCTCCTTGCTATGACCTGTTCAATGTAAGCACATGTATATGCAAGCAAATACGACCAATTTTCAATACAATTCAATATTGGGTTCAATTAGGCTAAATGGATAAAAATTAGCAAACAAATAAACAAACAACACAAACATCAATCAATTAGTGGATTAGAGTTTCAATTCCATAAATTTGATACATATACTGAAAATCCTGTTTTTGATGCCAATTCACAACAATGTGTTCTAACTATATAAGTTTTGGTTCTCACACCAGTCTAATGGAAATATATAGAAATCACACCTTTGAAACACGAAAATAAATACTGGTGATGGCGCGCCATCATCAGAATCATGTCCGGGCGACTAGAGTGTGACTCTATATCTATCCAGTATATTAAAATTTCGAATACACGCGGATCAGACGTATACGCAAAATCTATATATACTGGATTGTCCACATCAATATAAATAGATAATCAAATACGAATAATTGATTTAAATCTTCAAAACCAAAAATTTGTTTTCATTTTCAAAAATATACTCTTCACACTCGTTCTAGGATACTACTGATCCTATCTCTAACGAGTCATTCTAATTGGATATTACTAATCCAATATCTGATGAATTCTTTCGTATGGTTCTAATGTGCCTTGTTCTCTAGCTTTGTAAACCAAAGCTCTGATACCAACTGTGACGGCAAGGAATTTCGCTCGGTCCGAACCAATCGCTAAACCGACTCAGGCCGTTCGAAACGCCCTATCGTTTGAGAACAGGACAAAACAGAACGCAAACAGAAAAACATTTCATTGTATATTACAACAATGCATCAGATTACAAGAATATACAGAGTATAAACGAATATTACACAGAAATATCAGAGATTTAAATTACATTTAAATACATAGCAGCGGAAAATAATACAATACACAACTAGAAGGAGATATACGGATACAAAGCTTTCCGGATATCGTTCCAGCTGTAAACCAGGATCCTGGGAATATAAATATGCAAAACCAAAACTACTAGCTGCCCGTGTCAAAATAAGGGCACCCAGAGTTTAGGTTAAAACAATAAACTCCAGGTCAGTCATGGGACTGGTGTGAGAACTAAAACGGTTAATCTTTATTTTTAAAGTTAGGGAAATCAAGGGACCACGCCGTATAACACGGAACGGGTTTCCTCCCAAGAATACCAGTGCATAAAACAAACAGCGCAATGCTAAATAAAGAAAAATGAAGCTGTTATAAGACCCAGGTCCCATCACACAATGCAACGCAGTCGAGGATAGGGTTTTCCCTTATAACAGCCAAAGAATGCTTGATACGTTTAAAACAAATCATTTGATACTATTATAAGTGCATAGTGTATAAAACACTTCAAATCATAAGTATCAATCATAGGCGGCATGAATGCCCCATACCACTATGTCGCCATATATAGGTTTACAAATAAAACCGCAAAGTCACGTATTTGGAAATTGGATTTCCATCTATGAACCGAGGCAAAAGATAGTCCTCAACCGATTCGAGACTGCCTAGCCCGAGTCTCAGGATCAGAACGCATCGACCCTTGGAGCGACAGGGCCGGTCCACACGGAGTGGATTAAAATGCCTGAGCACTACGTTTCGCCGCCCTTTGGGGCGTAAGCGAGCCAACGAATGACTCCATCGGACCCGGATCGTCCGATCTAACCGAGGCGCCTCGCAACAGCAACAACCACATAAGTCAAACTCGTCAGGGCGTGTAAAACCACTGACGCCACTTCTAGCTAGGAGGAAACGCAGGCCCTCCCTGAGGTCCGTCTCCCGTTTTTGGTTCATACCGGGTGTGAAATACGCGAGGTAAACGTTACACAAAGCTACGCCACAAAGGCCGTGCTTTGATCATCACCACAAGACTTTGCTTTTCAACAGAAGCCTTGATCATTTGCATCTTAGCATGCCACACAGGCAAACCATCCTATGCAACCGATATCAGTCACACAGAATGAAATCCGATGTCAGACACACAGTCCATTTACAAGTCCGTCCTGGGTCTGAACGAAACCGGAGGCACCTAGTACCCCGCATATCCATCGATCTCCAAGTACGTCTGGACGATCACCAACTGTTTCCATCTTCTTGGGTGTACAGCCCAATCAAGATCATCAGTAATCCCCCAAACGACGTGAAGACCTCCGGTCTTCGACCATCGTCTTCATCTTCGACTTATCGTCGTATCAGTTATTCAGAATGGGATAAACCCGGTCTTCCCGAATAACTCGCGTATATATTATAAAAGTGCTACACAAACACAACATATGCCTCATTCCAATTCATTAGTCACTAACCGTAAATTAATCAAGAGAATAATTCCCCAAATATTAACCCCGAAGGCCGAAACCAACATCAGATCAATATCCAGAAAACCATTCTGCTTGGCCAACCGACAGTTAGTTTCTAAATTCACATTCATAGAGAAAGGTTCCCATTAATTTTATCCAAGATAATTCCTTGAATATATTCTCTAATCTTCCTTTGAATTTCGATTCAACTAGTCGGAATTAGCGAACCTTACCGTAGTAATCATTGGTTTTAATTTCCCAATCCCAACCTATTCATCCCATGAAGTAAAACTGGTAATACTTCATATCTAACACCACGGTGTTATCGGTAAATTCAATTACCATTTCACGTTCAAATCTAATTAAAGATTTAACTATCGCCTGGAGCAAAACTGGTGATACTCCATTTCGATTATTTCAATCTAATTAAAGATTCATTAAAACTCCACTTAGTTTTAATCTGTGACTGGGTTAAAGAATCAGTGTCATTTAAAACACGGTTCACGATAAACCCAAAATCACATCACATTTCAATCAGTCCCTAATTGTAAATTAGCAAGTGAGCAATTCCCTAAGTACTAATCCCGAAGGCCGAAACCAACATCAGATCAATACCTCGGAAACTATTCAACTTAACTAATCTCCAGTTAGTTTCTGATTTTCTTAACTCCTTTAGGTCTAAGAACTGTATTATTGAAGATACCGTTCACGACAACCCAAAATCGCCTTTCATTAATGATCGGGTTAAAGAACGAGTGTTATTTAAAACACTGTCCACGATAAACCCAAAAATCAATATCAATTCAATTCCAATTAAATATTATTTAATTGGTACACTTCATTAAATCTAAATAAAAAGATTTAATCTTTTCTCAACTGGGTTCAAGAACAGTGTTAGTGAAGACACCATTCACGACAAACCCAAATCACATTTGATATTCAATACAAGGCTCTGAATAGAAAATATATCGGCTTATATTCAATATCAAATTCTACGATTAACAAATGTCGTATTGGAAATAACGATACCAATATATCTTTCAAATTTCCATAACAACACCTGTATAATCACGAATTCCAACATCGAAATATTCCGAAGACAATTTCGATTCAAATCCACTCCAATGCAATCATTGGATATTCTGGTTATTTTTAAAACCCTTTTCTAATTCAATTTATTTATTTAAAAATAAATAGAATTCTAATTCTAGTTCAAAACTAGTTCATTTCGATAAAAATCTATTTTTATCTTTTCAAATATGGAGTTTTTCATCCCAAACCTTCACAAATCATTTCTTATGATTTTACACAAATTATTACTATTTTTAATAATTTTATCAAGGCCCGTACAGTCGATTTCCATCAACGGCCATCGAACTGCACTTACAGCGACCTTTTTCGAATTTGATTTGGACATAATTCCAAATCCAACCGTTAGATTTCTAATTTGTAATATTCGTTAGAAAGCTCTTTTCGATACGAACCCAACGGTTCCGGTTTTAGGAGAATCCGACGGTCGGATCTCCCGTAATGTCCGTTTGAAATAAATGGTCGAAATTCACGAACTGCCGCGGCGCGGCGCGTTCTATTCAGGCCATTATATTATATATATAATATATATTTCGTCGATTACCTTTTAAAACGAATTTTATAAATAGTTTTGAATTCGTTTCAAAAACATTTTCAACTTCCATTTCAATTCAAATCAAAATTGAATTCTTCTTTATAAATTCGTTTTAAAATTCATTTCTATTCAATTCAAATTTCAATTCAATTTGAATTCATTTCAATTCGCTTTCAATTCAATTTGAATTCGTTTTCAATTCATTTCGAAATCGTTTTCAATTCAATTCATTTCGAAATCGTTTTCAATTCAATTCATTTCGAAATCGTTTTCAATTCATTTCATTTCGAAATCGTTTTCAATTCAATTCATTTCGAAATCGTTTTCAATTCAATTCATTTCGAAATCGTTTTCAATTCATTTCATTTCGAAATCGTTTTCAATTCAATTCATTTCGAAATCGTTTTCAATTCAATTCATTTCGGAATCGTTTTCAATTCAATTCATTTCGAAATCGTTTTCAATTCAATTCATTTCGAAATCGTTATATATCGATATAAATATCGTTCACGTCAAAATGGCGTCAATCTAATCAACACGGCTTCATAAATTTCTATTTTCAAATATTCTATTTCAAATATTTCTTTTTCAAAATAGTTGTTATTATCAAAATATTTCGTTCAACACATGACCAATCTCAATGAATGAGTACTGTCAACACATGAACTTTTATTTTATATCGATAAAGGTGTAAATTTTATTACTAAAATATTTCGTTCAACACATGACCAATCTCAATGAATGAGTACTGTCAACACATGAACTTTTATTTTAAAATATTCTTTATTTTCTAAATTGGAATGAGGCCCAATCAATTACCATATAAAGTTAATTATATGGATTTTCATACAACACATGTATATAATAGCATTGAAAAATAATCAACCATCAACCAAAGTGCACTACACTGTATAAGCATCAAATATAGATATCTAACGCTTATAACAGTCTGTCAATCAATCGATCGACATATTTAATCAATCAGGATGAGTGAACTGCATATTTCATCCCAACACCCGTGTGGGGTTTCAAACAATCAAACAAATATTTTATTTGTGCAGTTGGGCGATGTGTAAAATTTATCGACCCAATCAATGTCAGTCAAATCAGTGTACATAAACAAACCGTCTGGTTTGTAAATGAATATTTTATTTATTCGCATTCACGTTAAAAAATTATATTTTTAACGATAAAACATTTTATTTCAACATATGAATTTCTATCCAGTTCATTCTTTAAATAAAATGATATTTTATTTTTCTAACTTATTTTAGAAAATTTCGGCGGCATAACGGCACGATACTAGAAACGGGACGAGGCGTAGCCTTATCCCCGGTCTAGTGAAGGCCCACGCCATTCACACATCAATCAAATCAATTTCATCTCACCAAACAACTCAATTTAAACAAATAATTCCACTAATCTATGCAACCAAACAAACAAGTCCATGGTCTGTGGACGATTGTGTCGGGTGCTACTAAGCACCGTCTGCATCCTAGTATATATATATAACTAGAAAAATAAATTGAAAGGTGAGAAATTCTCACAGATAGCTATCCTAGCTCCACGGCTCTTCTAATGCAGGAAATCTTCGTCGTTTCGCCTTCTTGTCACCTTCGTTGCCCGTAGCCACTACATATATAAAAATCACATTTTTACTTCGCTATTCAATATATAAAAAATCGAATTTTTAGTTCGCTATTCAATATATAAAAATCGAATTTTTAGTTCGCTATTCAATATATAAAAATCGAATTTTTAGTTCGCTATTCAATATATAAAAAAAAATCGAATTTTTAGTTCGCTATTCAATATATAAAAAAAATCGAATTTTTAGTTCGCTATTCAATATATAAAAATCGAATTTTTAGTTCGCTATTCAATATATAAAAATCGAATTTTTAGTTCGCTATTCAATATATAAAAATCGAATTTTTATTTTGAAGCTCAATATATAAAAATCACATTTTTACTTCGATGTTCAATATATAAAAATCACATTTTTACTTCGATGTTCAATATATAAAAATCACATTTTTACTTCGATTTTCAATATATAAAAATCAATTTTTTATGCCGAAGTTCAATATATAAAAATCATATTTTTACATTGCTACAATATAGATAAAAATTATATTTTCATCACGCTATTTTTCATATAAAGATTTCGCCTTTTTACACTTCAAAAATCTAATCTCTTCTATTTTAAAAATCAAATCTTTTCTAATATAAAAATCAAATCTTTTCTAATTTAAAAATCAAATCTTTTCTAATCTAAAAAACGTATTTTTAAATCGATGAATGCACTATAAAAATTGCATTTTTAACTCGATATTATATATATAAAAATTGGATTTTTATCTTGCTATCTACATATTAAAAATTGGATTTTTATCTCGCTATTGATATCATAAAAATCATAACTTCCTATATTTAAAAGAAATCCTAACCTATCCTACAATAGAGGAAAATCATACTTTAAACAAACAAAAATAATTATACTCACTTTGTTTTGATGGAGGCTGAGGAGGCTACGGCTTGGAGGGGGTCTGAACGCCGGTGGGGGGGGTCTGGACGCGATGAGGGATGGTACAGGAGGTGGCGGTGGTTTTCAATAGGCTAGGGGGTGCGGTTTTTTTTATGGTTTTCTGAACGGGGAAGGGGGGGGGTTTCGCGACTCGAGGAGAGAGGAACGGAGGACGAGGGGGGCGCGGTAGTCTTCGAGGGGGCGGAGGGAGCGTGGGCGAGGGCGGCACCGCCTAAGGGGGGGGGGGGGGCGAGATCGGTTCTTCCCTCTTTTTTTTTTTTTTATTTCGTTTTTTTTTCTGAGAAGATATCGGGGGGGGCCTGGTTAAGGGAGGAAGGGGAGTTTTCCTTTTTTATTTATTTTTATTTATTATTTTATTATTTTTAAAAGTTGACTTTTACCTACGTCATCAAAACGAGGCCCACCACCTGTCGTCCATAGCGTTTAACCCCCATTCCGAACACAATGGGATATGTATCGTCCGCTGATTCGGCTGTTACAATCAGTTTCCGTTAAATTTACATTTAAATCACTATATTGAATTTTAAACGTACATTTCAAATTACCGGGGTCACATACTAACTCTATAAATTGCAGAAAAATATTTTCTAGCTTCGTATTGACGATACGGTCCTAACAAAACTAGTTTCGTTGAATTCTGAGCCCGTTAGAAAAATGGCCATTTTCCAGTCGATTAAAATCAACTGAAACTGGTCAAACACGTTTTCCTATGCCACACTCACATATTAATTCGAAAAATTATGAACTTTGGAATCTAGCAATAATTCGACACTGCGGATCCAACAAAACTGGTTTCGTCGAAATCCGAGGTTATTTGCAAAATGTCCATTTTTAAGGGTCTGAATTCCATAGCGACTATTCAGAATTTTCAACTGGACATATCTTTTGATTCCCGCTATGAAATTTCGATTTTTCGGATTCGATAGAAAGATATTATCAATTAGATCCTATCATTTTTGGTTTCACTAAAATCCGGATTGTTTTGCACCCGGTACATTCAATTGAAGTTTGAAATCGAATTATCGAACTACCGCGCCATTTTCAATTCTATTTATAATTATATATAAATATATATATTCTAACGACGACGTATATAATATATACGTTCGAATTATATTCAAAATAAATTTCTCGTCGATTTTATTTAAAATAATCTATTTTAAATAATCAAAATTCGCTAAAATTGCCAAAACAAAAATTTCAAACTGGCTCGCATTTTACGGGTTGTTACATTGGCCTACGCCCAAGAATGCAACAGACGTAAGAAGTTTCTTGGGGTTAGCTGGATATTATCGTAAGTTTATCCGGGACTTCTCCAAGATAGCAGCACCGTTGACTCAGTTGACTAAGAAGAATCAGGCCTTCGTCTGGGACGGAGTGTGTGAGAATGCATTCAAAAGTCTAAAGGAAAAGTTGACGCATGCACCAGTGTTAGTCATTCCTAAAGGAAATGAAGAGATGACGGTATACACGGATGCTTGTGGTACCGGACTAGGTGCTGTATTGATGCAAGGAGGTAGGGTTGTAGCTTATGCTAGTCGACAACTAAAGCCGCACAAAAAAAGGTACCCTATCCATGATTTGGAATTAGCAGCGATCGTGTTTGCGCTGAAAATGTGGAGACATTATCTCTTGGGAGAAAGATTTGAGTTGTTTACTGATCATAAATCGTTAAAGTATCTCTTCTCCCAAAAGGATCTGAATCTCCGCCAGCAGAGATGGTTAGAGTTCTTGGCTTCATATGATTTTTATATCGCATACACACCTGGGAAAGGCAATGCGGTAGCCGATGCCTTGAGTAGGAGACATGCCAGTCTAGGGGCTATGTTTCTTGAATGGAAGCAACTGGAGTATATCGCAGGGTTTGACTTCAGACCAAAGTGCGAATTGGACCCAGAAATGCTAGCTAGTTTGACGATCAGACCCACTTTGATTGAGCGGATTGGTTCCAGCCAGAGGGACGATCCTAATCTATTAGAAATCATCTCCAAGTTAGAAATGAATATTGACGGTGAGGAGATGACTTTGTATGGTCTTGATCGAGAAGGATGACTTAGAAAGAATGGAAGACTAGTAGTACCCAACGTGAATGGTTTGAGAGATGAAGTGCTTAGAGAATGTCATCACTCAAAACTGACTATACACCCCGGTGGTAACAAGATGTATCGAGACATGAAGCAGACTTACTACTGGGAAGGGATGAAAAGAGACGTTGGGAAGTTTATATCCAAGTGCATGAATTGCCAGCTAGTTAAAGCCGAGCAAAAGAAGCCTAGTGGTTTGTTGCAACCATTAGATATCCCAGAATGGAAATGGGAGCAAGTCTCGATGGATTTCATCGATGGTTTACCAAGGACTAGATCGGGATATGATAGCATTTGGGTAATTGTGGATCGATTGACCAAGAGTGCAAGATTTATACCAGTCAAATCGACCAAAACGACAGCTAAGTTAGCAGAATTGTATATGAAGTGGGTAGTGAGATTTCATGGAGTACCTAAAAGCATTGTGAGTGACCGAGACCCGTTGTTTACTAGTGGGTTTTGGAAGAGCTTACAAGAGGCTTTAGGGTCAGAATTACATCTCTGTACCGCATATCATCCTCAGACCGACGGCCAGACGGAGAGGGTGAATCGTATATTAGAAGATCTCTTGAGAGCTTGTATATTGGATTTTGGTGGATCATGGGATGACCATTTGCATCTAGTAGAGTTTGCATATAATAATAGCCACTACAAGAAAAATAGGTATTGGTTACTCTATATGGCGGCGTTTGGTGCTGAAATGTATTCCTTTATGGAGGAATACAACCAAAAATGAATTTAGCGAAACTAGCGCCCATTCTTTTTAGTTCCCGCATGCTTTTCATTTCCCCACCACCAAATTTTCACTTCCCTCCTCTCACTTTTTTTTCGTAACCCTAGTTCTCACGCCAAGACCACCGCTACCTCCTTCTCATCACCTTCTTCTAAAAAATTAAGTCAAACAAACATGGAGCTTCCCTCATTTGATCTCACCGCTGTAAAAAACTACCATCAGATCTAGTCCACATCTCATCGTCCTCCCCGACGCCCCGTCCGCTGTAAACCCCCTTGTTCCACCTATTTGAATCCCTGTTCCCGTGGTGACTACAACGCCAAGATCTGGATATTCCCCTTTTGCTTCTCAAGGAACCAATTCCCGCAGCATTACTCTACCATCTCCGAAAACAACATCCTTGGCGAATTGTATCCGCAGTGCATGAAGGTGGAGTACAATGTAACGGAAGTTGTCGGATTTAAAATACCAGACTTGCCGCCTGTATTTTTGTTTGTGATAGATACGTGTATAATTGAAGAGGAATTGGAGTTTTTGAAGGTGGATATGAGAAAGGCTGTGGGATTGCTGCCAGAGAATGCATTAGTGGGTCTTATCACGTATGGGACACAGGTATATTTGCATGAGCTGAGGTTTGCAGATGTAAGCAAGATATACAAGTTTGGAGGGACAAAGGGAACCCCAAAAGAGAAGATTTTGGAACAGCTTGGGTTGGGTGGCGGGAGAGTGATCAAGGGAGGTGCACAAGAGCAGCGGTTTCAAAGTTCGCGTGTAAATCGGTTTATGTTGCCAGCTTCTAAGTGTGGATACACGCTTAATAATTTATTGGATGAGTTACTAACAGATCAATGGCCGACATAAGCCGGGAACCGATCTTTACGATACACATGTGCGGCTTTAAGTGTTGCTGCTGGATTGCTGTGAGCATGCCTGCCTGGAACTAGTGCTTGAATCATTGCACTAGTTGGTGGTCCATGCTCCGAAGGACCTGGAATGATTGTGTCTAAAGATTTATCAGAGCCTATGCGATCACACAAAAACCTTGACAAAGATGCAGCCCCACATTTCCATAAAGCCGTGAAGTTCTATGATAACCTTGCAAAACAACTGGTTAACCAAGGCCATGTATTAGATCTCTTTGCATCTACACTTGATCAGGTGGGTGTTGCTGAAATGAAAGGTGTTGTTGAGAGGACAGGTGGGCTTGTTGTTCTTGCAGAGAGTTTTGGTCATTCAGTATTTAAAGATTGTTTCAAAAAAATATTTAATAACGGTGAAGAATCTCTAGGTCTTTCGTTTAATGGTACACTTGAAATCTATTGTCAGAAGGACATAAAAATTCAGGGAATAATTGGGCCATACACATCTTTGGAAAAGAAAGGTGCTCTTTATGCTGACACTGTTGTCGGACAAGGAAATACAACGGCATGGAAAATGTGTGGTCTTGATAGAAGTACTTGTTTGATAGGTTTTTTGATGTTTCGCCGAGTGATAAGAGTCAGTCAGGCATTCCAAATCCTCAATTATACCTTCTGTTTGTGACACATTACCAAAATTCTCTTTGTGAAATGAGGACTCGAGTAACAATTGTTGCAAGGCAATGGGTTGATGACTCTTCCAATAAACAGGAATTGGTAGGGGCTTTGATCAAGAAACTGCGTCTGTTATAGTAGCAAGATTTGTTTCATTGAAAATGGGGATGGAGGAAGAGTTCGATGCAATACAATGGTTGGACAGATCCCTTATCCGCATATGTTCACGTTTCGGTGATTATCAAAAAGATGATCCCTAATCATTTATTATTAATCCAAATTTCTCGATATTCCCACAATTCATATTCAATCTCCGAAGATCACAATTTGTGTAGGTTTCCAACAATAGTCCTAATGAAACTGCTTATTTCCGTATCTTGTTGAACAGAGGGAGCATTACAAATTCTGTTGTCATGATTGATCAGCTTCTTTAATATCTTATTCGTTTGATTCACCACCCTCTCCCGCCCTATTGGATGCAGCGTCTATAGGTTCTGATCGTATACTCTTACCAGATTCATATTTTAGTGTTGTAATTTTTCATCGCATACTCTTATCAGAACCAAGCGGAACATCAGACTTTTGCTGAGATGCTACGAGCTCCACGAGAGGATGCACAAATGATAATTAAGGATAGATCATAGATCTCCGGCACCTAGATTAGTTGTCTGTGATCGACATGGATTCCAAGCAAGATTTTTGTTGGCAAAATTAAACCCATCGGCTACATATAATTCATCAGATAGTTTAGCTCCAGGTTCAGATAATATTTTCATAGATGATGTCAGTCTTCAAGTATTCTGTGAACATCTTCAGATGCTGGCTGTCCAAACATAAAGATAGGGGTAAACTAACTGACCTCTTGTTTTTATTTTATATAAGCTTCAGTTTAGAATTGGTGATAATATATTTCAGAAGAAAGAAAGACATAAGAGAAAAGATATTCTAAGTCTGTATTTTCCTGCAAAGAGCCAGTTAAGTCAGCAATAATAAATTAAGCGTCATTGATTCTTCTTGCATATCGTATACATCAACATTATATACTTATATAAACTTGTTTCGGTTTCAAAAAAAAAAAAAGCCAGCAAGCATGGTCGAGGCGATGTCTGTTCCTACGGGAAAGAAGACTAACTACCTATATTCCCAAACAGCTCGGGTGGTTGCCCTGTTGCTTCGTTAACAGTGCTTGCTTCTCACCGGAACAACATAAATATAAGCTCTGTCCAATGCATGTTTCTGGATCTCTGCACATTTTTAGCTTGCTTGCTAATCATAAAAAACATGGTTGTTATCTAACTCAGCTAACTTTAAGAAATCCATCATTATTATCTATATTGTACATTTCTGTTGACTTCAGTATGTTTAAATACCCAGTTGCCTGGTTCAGTCGTTTGCAATGTTACCAAGTCTTGTTTCGCCGACGACAACATGCTGTCTTAGGAACAGGTATTCTGTGATTTTTTTTGTACAGTCTGCTATGTTTATGACACGGATATGTCTGTAACGATACTAGTGACTGCATTGCATCTGGAAGTTAACTGTCTGCTTCTATCCAACCCACTTACTACACCTTCTCCGGTATGTCCGCCGACAACTTGCTCCGTATATAGGCATGGTGCCAGGTACTTTCTCCTACAAACACATCCATTTGAATTACCATAAATACACGTATCTATCATTTACCTATGATTCATTTAAAGGTTTTTAGGCATGGAAGCTAACTGTCTGCTTCTTTCCGTATATAGGCATGGAGTCAGGTACTGTCTGTTAAGGGTTTATGATTCATTTATTTTTTGGATAAGTAAATGATTGTACTGCACCAGTTATCTATGATATTGGAAATTTACTATTTTCAACAAGATGTTTATATTTACAAGTGAGATAATAGTTAACACAATTAACAAAAAAACAGACCATTTTTTGAATAATAACCACTTACATGTTTTAGTTGTGTAATATTTCACTTGTAACTTAAATGTTGAGCTTATATTTTTCTAATAATCACTTGTTTTCCGATTACAATGCTTGGTATTGTGCATAAATGATGCTACGTTATAGCTGTGTCTCTGATATAGATTGAAAGCAAGGTACCTCAGTTTATGTGCAAATGAGTAATTCATATTATTGGAGTCAACTGCTATCATGTCATTTTTATCAAGCAATTACGATGAAGATAATTTCACCAGGTCATATATGTACCATAAGTTTTTATTTAAATTTTATAGATGTTGTCTAGTGATATGTACATTTAGAATCTCTTAAGAGTAGATACATGGATTAAGATTGCATTTTATTTATGTATTTTTTACTTTGTAAAAACCATTTGAAGAATTTAATGACCATAAAATCTATAGCTTTTGCAACACAGAAATAAATGAATCTGAGTACCAAATGTCATATATATTAAAAAATTACACAGATATATAGAATCTTTAGGAAACATATATATATATATATATATATATATATATATATATATATATATATATATATATATATTAATGTTAGCAAAATGTCCTAAGAAACTTCAAATAAACCAAATGCACGATTTTTTGCTCTCTTGATGGCTTTCTTGCTAATTCCAAGCATGCTTTATAACATGGATTTGATTTATTAACTTTTACCATAAGTAAATGGTCACAAGCTTACCTAAAACATAATAACGTCGATTAAATATTTTACAGTTCTGCTTATTTGTACCAGCATCTTCGATTCTTCGTACTCTTGGCGTTTATGAAATTCATATCCGAGTTAGCACTTTAAACTGATCTGTTTGTGTAGTCAGTTTAAAAAAAAATTATAATAAAAATAAATAGTATAATAGGAAAAGAAGATAGAGCAAGGTGATGATTAGAGAAACAAACAGAACGAGTTTTGCTAATGGACCAATTTAGCTTAGTAACTTTTAAGTAGTTTTCAATGAAAAATAAAAAAGTAGAAGTGTTCAAGTGGATAAGTTGTAATTGTGACAAATTTTAGTTGTAAAATCTGAAGTTATAAGATGTAAATATTGCTTATTAACTCAGTATCCATGATGTATGTTAGTCCATGTAGGTAAAGTATCTTCTTGTCAACACATGAACACACTAATGATATTTTCTTACGTATCTCCATTTTATATTCTGCGTTTGTTTGCTGCAGTGCACTTTGCCTCTTTGTTCCATGATTATTTTTTGGATAAACCAAAAATGGAGTTAGGTGGAGCCTGGACATTCCCATTGTATGTCATAATTCTCAACTATCTTTGCACTTTTGCACTTAAGCTCTTAGTACTTTTAGTCATACGACGAACAAGTGATTTGGCAATACGTTCTACCAGAGTTGTAAGAGACTGGTTGGTTGTTTTGACGTCAGCTGTGTTATTTGCTGATACAAAGATGACACCCATACACTTTTTTGGTTAGGTAAGCATTTATTTACAAGTCTTTTCCCTTTAGTAATCTAGTTTTTATGAAAACTGTTACAGTTCAAGGCCTAAGGACCATAGTTAGGGATTGTTCTCCACTGCTATTTTCGTGAAAATGATGTAAGTGATACACAAATAAATTGGAAGGACATGAACTTATGTCGCATTTTTGTTTAACAGTAAAGAATATCAGATTATAACTGAAGATGAATCCTATTTACATCATTATGTCCTTTAGCAACCAATGATTGTATAAACATATACGTGAATCATGTAATTAACTACAAGTGGTATGTGTAGCCATTGCTGGTGTAGTGGCATAGAATAACTGCAAACAGAGGAAGGAAGCTTCTACAGTAAACCCAGAGGAATACAGTAATAACACTAACAATGAACAAAAAATAAAAAAGTAGAAGTGTATTGACAGATAAGTTGTAACTATGACAAATTTTATTTGTAAAATTTGAATTAAATTATAAGAGGTAACTGTTGCTTTTTAATGCACTAATAATATATTCTGCGCATTACGTATATGAGTGTGCATGTCAGCTTGTTTGTGCTCAATACCAGGTGGCATAGTTTTGGTGGTCAACACTTTAATAGAGGCAATTTATTCGATTCATGAGTTTTTCTTGAACTAATTCCATATCATGTTCATTTAGTGGCATATTGGGTGATATTTTTGGATGGGAATTATGAATGGTATCAACAGAATCATTATGGGCTAGTACATCATTCCCACTACCACTATTGGGTCACTTTTGGATTGGAGTTGAGAAAGGCATAAGCAGAGACATTATGTACTTGAACGTCATGCACAATACTGTTTTCAGGTGACTCGCTATTAGCATTCACAGGGGCAACATCAAGGATAATATGGGGTAAATTTTTGACAAATTTTGGTTTAATTCTGAACTGCTTTTTCTTGGTAACTCTGCCATTTACCTTGTCCACACTTGCATGTTCTGTCACAATATTTTCATAAATGATAAAAGGAGATTAGCTACTATAAATAAAATTGCCAGTGTATGGTTCAATAAAGAAATTTATTCCTCCTTAGTGATGTTAACAACAAAATTTAAGACAGTGCCATCTTCATCAATTAGTTGTGTATTTTTGATATCAATGGAATGGTTAGCGAAATTGGAATGAAAGAATTAAGTTATAAAAAGTAACTAAGTTTATAATAATAATAGTAATAGTAATATAATTAAGTTAATCGAGTTTTAATAATAATAGCGATAATAAAATTAATTATGTTAACCAAGTTAATAAAAATTAGCTTTTTAAGTTAACTATAATAATAATAATAATAATAATAATAATAATAATAATAATATAACTAATTTGACAATTTTGATAATGAATTAACTAAATTTTTAAAAAGTAACTAAGTTTATAATAATAATATAAGTATGTCAATCGAGTTTTAATAATAATAAATTAACTAAGTTAATCAAGTTAATAAAAATTAAATAGGTTTATAAAATTAACCTGGTTTAAATTAATTATGTTTTTATAAATGATTATAATATAACCAATTTAACAAAGTTTTATATGTAAGTGTAAGATTGTTTGCTATATGTTGTGCTTATACTTATGCATGCTTTGGACTTTCAAAGAGAGCAAGGTAGAACCTTTATGGTAATCCTGTAAATTTGCTTAGTATACTTGGATGGCTTGATTGTTTATGTGTTTGTTTTAATAACAATCAATTAATATAGTCTGAACGTTACTTGATAATTTATGGAAAATTCTTATTGTTGATTATCAAATTTGTTTACAGATAAATAGCTTTTTCGGAGTGAAGACCATCAGCAACAATGGACATGACTTCAATTGTTATATGTATTATGTTATTAGTTAGTATTTGTTATGCAAACCTTTTTGTGAATGCTTGTGCCATGTGAATTTGCTTATTTTGGCAAACAACTATTATATAAATGGTTATGGATAATAATTATATGATTAACATGTTCTCAATCATTTGAATATGATTGGTTGATTGTTGGTTTGAATACGGTAATATGCAATTGTTGCTGATTTTGATATAATTATTACATAATTGGATGCTGGAAATAATACAAGCCATTAATAGTATATAGTAGCATTAAAAATATGCTACAAAACAATCAATATCTTTTAGTAGCGTTTTAGAAATGCTACAGAAACAAATGTAAAAATACCATCTGAATTTATAGTGACATAATTTAAATGTAACAAAAAGCTTTGGTAGCGGTTGAAAAACGCAGTTATATAAAGCATTTGGTAGCGTTTATTAAAACGCAACAACAAAAAACAGACTTTTAGTTGCGTGACCTGTAGTAGCGTTCTTTAAAACGCTACCAAAAGCTTTGGCAGCGTTTTTTAAACGCTACTAAAGGTCGTTTTTGGTGTAGTGAGCTACCAATCCAGTATCGGTATGGCTCCATATGAAGCTTTGTATGGAAGACCGTGCAACTCACCATCATGTTGGATAGAGACCGGTGAGAAGTTTGTGCTTGGACCAGATATGATAAGAGAAACCTCAGATAAGATTAAGATCATTCAACAACGAATGAAGGCTGCCCAGGATAGGCAGAAGAGTTATGCTGATAGGAGGAGAAGAGACTTAAAATTCTCCGTTGGCGACTTGGTGTTTGTCAAGATCTCTCCGTTAAAAAAGCGTGATTCGATTTGGAAGGAGAGACAAATTAGCACCAAGATTCGTTGGTCCATTCCCAGTTCTCGAGCAAGTTGGGAATTTGGCATTTAGAGTTGACTTACCAGAGAAAATGGCGGGAGTTCACAACGTATTTCATGTTTCCCAACTAAGGAAGTTCGTGCACGACCCAGATATGACTATTTCACCTGATCAGTTAGAGGACTTCGAAGTAGAACCCGAGGCGGTTGGGAACCGCAAGCCGATTCGTATTGTCGAGCACGATACGAAGCAACATCGAAGGAAGGCGGTGAAGCTAGTCAAGGTTCAGTGGGGCGAGAACGAGAATGACTGTACTTGGGAGACAGAGGAGAGCATTAGGAAGACGTATCCAGAACTCTTTGCCGGGTAAGATTTACTTTGTAATTTAGTTATTCCGCATGCTAGGATAGACTTGTTTTGCACGTTTGATTTTTGTTTTATGACTGATAGGCATGTGGGACCCTTGTGTGTGTTTTGATTAGGAAATTTCGGGAGCGAAATTTCTTAAGGGGGGGGGGAGGGGAGAATGTAACAACCCGCATTCTACGCATCGGAGGATCGTAGAATATTTATTTCTTTCTCATATGAAGTCGTATGGTCATGTAACTTTGGGAAACAACCATTAGAGTCATTTCCCATGTTCATGATTTTTGTCGATTTTTAAATGACCGTTTTGCCCCTAGCTGATCTTGTTTCGGCCATAACTTTTGATTGGAAAGGAATTTTGACCTGAAACCACTTCCATTGGCTTCGGATGATGGTTTACCTTTCCGTAGAGTGGTCACATGCGAATAACGGACTTACTGTTTGGGAGATACGGCTGAAATAGGGTTTGGAAGGTGAAAAACTGCTTAACCGGGCCAAATAAGGTGATTAGTAATTGGGCCCATAACCCATTTCGGGATTAGGATTATGGGGAGGCTGAAATGAGTTAGGGTTTCATTTCATTTCAGTTTTCTAGCCTCCACTTACCTCTTAGAAACCCTAAAAATGGTCTCCAACCTCTAAATCACCTCCAAATCGCTTTCTATTTGAAGATTGGGCTTAGCAACATCAAATCAAGAGAGATCAACACCAAATCAACATTAGAGTTGTTGTTTAGCATTGGGATTCGCATCAAATCAGAGATTTATTTCAGATCTAAGTTTTATTTGTGGCTAAGGTGAGTGATTTGCATAGTTCCTCACTAATTATGGTTAATTAAGGGTAATTAGTGAAGATTAACGAATTTATACATTAATAAATTCTGGAAAAATACTTATAAATTCGAAATAATGTTTTAGACCTCTGTTAGAAATTTGGTTTGATTTGGTTAAGTTTTACTAATCATATGATTAGTCTTGCCTAAACATGCTTAAGGGAAAACATGGGTTTTTGGGTATGTTTGATCCATATAAACATGTCATATTGTTGTTTTAGTGTTTGTGGTTGATTATACATGTTGCTATGACTGAATGGTATGCTTTGTGATTGATTAGAATAGTTGGAGTGGTCGAAAACGCCGTCGAGTGGCGTAAACTGCTCGCTGGAAAACGTGCAGGAAGACATCCGAACCGGATCGGATCGGTTAGGAGGACCCGAACCGAACCGCCATAAGGCCCTTCCCACGATCCCCCAACAGCTCCCGTACCCGATCCGCTCGCGCTTCGCACCCCGATCCGACCGGAGGAGAACAACATGAACTGATGAAGCCACAATCCACTTGCACTTGAACGCTCCGACACGGATGCTCACAATCCGATAAGCTGGAGATCACGATCCGACCCAGAGGAAGAGAGCACCCGATCCGAATCGTGGCAAGCTGGAGACCCCGACCCGGTCCGCCAGGGGTGATGACGACCCGATCCGCCAGGGGTGATGACGACCCGATCCGATCCAGTGAAGAAGGAGCATTCCGATCCGAACTGAACTGATGATTAGGGGGAGATCCGAACCGATCCGGTGATGACTAATAACCCGAGATGCAAAGGTAGTCCAAATGGGAAGTTAGAGCTCCGGATCCAGATGGGAACCAATGAGTTCACTTCATGGTTGGGCTTTGCTGCGGGACGTGTGCTAAGGAGTTTTCGACGTTCATAACTTCGATTCACCACTAAAAATGAATGATGGGCTACTTATCAGTGCAGTAGAGTCACTATGACTCGAGGGGCAAGGTGATGGTAGCAAGACTACGTTATCAGTGCAGTAGAGTCATTATGACTCGAGGGGCAAAGTGATCGTAGTAAGACTATGAGCCAGCGCAGATGGGGTGAATAACTCCATGGGGCAAGTGGACATAGTATAGGATTGGTAAGGCTATGAGCCAGCGCAGATGGGGTGAATAACTCCATGGGGCAAGTGGACATAACGAAGGATTAGTGGCTATGTATCAGTGTAGTGAAGCCATTTATGACTTCATGGGGCAAGGTGATCATAGCAAGGTGTTGAGGTGATCGAAGTGGTGAATATCGTATGCTTTACGCACTGAGTGAGAGATGTGAGGATGGTTTCTATGCTTGATTGTTTGCCCTCACTATGACATGCACACCCCCACCCCCGTATCTTTACACCATATGTTAGTGGCACCTTAGAGTGTTGTACAGTATGCAGTGCTAACTCTTTGGTTGCAGGTCCAGGTTCAGGTATGGTTTAGTATACCTGTTATTGTTCTGTTTAGATGCTTATCGCTCATACCAGACTTTTTGTCTGACCCAGAGTTTTATGTCTCTTCTTATTACTCTGGGCGCTCACACGAGCAGACTAGAGACAGGTTAGCTGGTGATGCGCGAGTAGCTGATTCGGAGGCGAACAGGAGGCTTCCACGTATGATATATAGATATTCTCCCTGTGTCGTTGGTGGTCGCTACTTGGGCATTAGTAGTGTACCTCCTTTATTTTGCTTTTGCTTTTTGAGACAGTTTGAAAAGTTGTAATAATGTTAGCTTTGGATTATAAGCTGTACTTGGATTTTCCGCTGCTATGTTAGTTTGTTTTCAGCTTATGCACTGTCTCACCTGTTTTATGTCAAGTATGTTGTTATTATATTTTGTTCCATGCGCTGTGAGACATTCTACATGTTCTCTGTTGTTTCTTCGTCTTCTTTCCTTTCTTTGGCGACCGTCCCGTGCTAACTGGACATGTGTACAGCGCACTTTTGGAGTAAATGTCGGTTGGTGCGGGGCGGGCCGTCACATTCCTCGATTATGCTGTTGGGCTTTTGATATGCATATGCATACGGTTGCACAAGGGTTGTACAATGAACTGATGGAGAGTAGACAGTAGCTTGATTTGAGACGGTGCGATAACATTGTATTTCTCCCCTAGGAGCACGGTATTCGTTTTGTCTACCAGTTGGTGATCGTCCACTCACTTTTCAGTATGCTTTGTCAAGGCGTAGATTTTGCTTTCATGTTCCAATATGTCCATTTATATGGTATTTGGTGAAGCATTGTTGACTACAGTTACATGGTATAGTTCACATTTCGTTAGATCTTCTTCCTTGGGGCGATAGGTACGACAATATTAGGGTCAGTCTGGTTATTTTGCTACCATGAGGGATGCAGAATGAGTCGATGGTGAGCCTTTTACGCTACATGCCATTTTGATTCATATTGGGTTAGGGTAACCCCGCGTGCTTACGCGCCACCTAATTACATACAGGGTGAGATCTCCGATCGTATTGTCTCGCGTTCCTTTTCTGGTCGAGTGCCTATGTCGCCTGCTGGCTTTGAGAATACGCCATCTGGGTACATGCACCCTTCTGCGTTCGACCTTCTACCTTATTCATTTATATTGTATGATTTATACGACCAGATTATGGGGTATCTCATGTAGTATCATGCCGACGAGGATGTATTGAACTTACCTTTTGTTGTATTATATCAACCTCATCAGGTCAATGTGACCTTTAAATCTAATATGACTGTTATAAATTATATATCCATAAATATATGATATTTCTCATCTACATCTTAGTTTTCTCAGTACATGGATTATGATAGACTGGTCATTGTTGCATTTGGTCGTATGACACTTTAGTATAACTAGAAATGCATTAGACTTATCAAACTGCATACCAATATCAGCAGACTTAGTATGATGAGAATATACAAGCTTTACAGACTTAGATTTAGTAGCTCTAAATGTTGCTCGAGCAAGCACAGAAGCCTTATGACGGTGACAACGATGACTCCTCTAATAGTGGTAGTAGTTCACATCTTATTGACTGATTTGTTTCATATAGATTATCATGTTCATGTTATGATGTTATGCTATATTTCTACGTAGTATTCGTTTAATCGATTGTATGGGAATCTTTTCATGTACTATGTTAGTATGTACACTATGTTATGCTAGTAAACATGTATATGTATTAATTGTATCTGATTGTATGAGCATGTAGTCGTTTATGTATTCATGTATGTATTTATTTATTTATATAATGTCACATTATAGCTATTGAATGATTGATAAAACTCATCAAATAGCTACAGTAACCTATCAGTGACGGGTCGTCCTCTATTTACAAAGTTGCATTCGAATACGTAGTTGAAAAAAAATCAAATATTTATAATAAATGGATAAAAGGGTAGCAGAGTGATAATTATTAAAGCTTAGCTAGAGCCTAGATGCGTGAGCTAACTATATTGAAGTTGATATGTGTCATGATCAACGAATTCCATTCCGTATTCTGATAGGTATCACGAATCTAAGTAAAAGAAGCTGCTAGGAAAAATCTTTTCTTCAATTTGTTCGATAATGTCACGATAATGATTACAAGTTGTCATAAACATAACATTAGTATCTTTGACTTTGAAATAAGGCTGCCGCGTGAGCCAGTCTGAATGGTTTGTTGTAAGTTCCATTCGCCTTGTTCCGGAATATTTCATGGCTTACAAGCACATCCGTTTATAGCATAATTTCATGCTTACGATCAACATCGAGATACGTTTCACGAGTACGAGTAACTCAGAAGAAAACCAAGTGGTGGTAGATATTTTAGTTTATAAATTTATGTTTAATGATAAGAAGATAAAAGGAAACATGTATAAGAAGTGATGTCAGTCAGTGAGATGCAAGTAACAAATGGCTTCAGTGTCCTGTCAGTGAAGGTCGTCCTCTGTTTGATGTCAGAGTGGGTCGTTGTTTGTTTGATGTCAGTGATGGGTCGTCCTCCATTTAATTGAATAAATGGTTTTCCCTTTGTTAAATTAAATAACTGGATCATCCTTTGCTTAAATAAATAAATATCATTTATAGATCTCGAATGATACAATAATGATACAATCAAGATAAGTAAAACAATACAGCCAAGGTACCAAGTGGTAACATAAATCTAAAACCAGATTACATAAACTAGGAAAATTACTAATTTAAACCATTACGCATGTGATAATTTGCCTGCATGAGATCATTGACTTGAGTATGAGGTCTCCTTATCACTTCTTCCAATCCAAAGCACAACTAGTAACCCTAAAAGGAAAATGATCATTTATCCATTGTCCAAATTCACATCCATTTGGATTTAGCGGACAACGATACTATCGACAACTAACATCGTTTCCATGTCGGACGGCTAGAAGTGGCGCTTCAAAACAATAGAAGCATACAATATTTGCAAGTTGTGCCTTGTGGACTGTAGCAATATTTTGGACAAGAGGAATTAAACCGTGTGACCTTTTCTTACATTGAGGAGGTCATTGTTGTTGCTGATGGTCTATTTGTGGTTATTGTTTTTTATTGATGGTCTATTTGCATTTAGTGCATGCCTACTTAAAGCTCTCTTTGTCAAAAAATCATCATAATGTCGCTCTTCCATTTCAATGTACCATGAGGTCGGTTCTTTAGTTGAAGATGGATTAGGATTTGATGGTCCATACAGATGGTCGATGTAATTGTATGATTCTAGATATTCAATCGACACGTTATGAGCTGGGTTAAATTTACGGATCAATTTAGCTCACATCATCGGTATTTGTAATGACAAAGCAATGAATGATCAACGGTTCATTTGAAAAGTGAATGAATGTTGTCAAGTGTTAAGAAAACCATGCAACTTGGCTATAGTGACTGACTGTGACTAAATTCTATAACCACGTTCTTTACAGACAAGCAATGACCGAGAAAAGTGAATCGTCCAACGTGGCTATAGTGACCAGACATTGTATCCACGTTCTTATCAGTCAGTCAATGACTCGATTTGATCAGACACTGTAGCCACCTTCTTTACATATAATCAATGATCGAGAAAATAAAACCATGTAATGTGGCTACAGTGATTGACTGTGATCAAACACCGTAGTGGAGTTTTTTTATAGACAATCAATGATAGTTTCTTCGAAACCCATGTAACGTGGCTACAAAGAAAAATCGTGCAACGTTCAGAGGTGACCTAACATTATGGATGTAGATGTGACATTACACTTTGAATTCAAATGAAACCACCTTTTTGGGTAACAGTTGAAATTACTTAATGCTAGCTTCCAACTTGTTAAAAATGCATGTTATTTTCCTAAAGCAAGGATGTGATTACAGCTATGCAATGATTCTTAAAAAAGAATAGGTATGATTGGTAAGACATATCTAATACATTTCCAAGCTTACACAAAAATGTCTACCAGATATTACATTTTTTGATGATAGCAGTGATGAGTTTGATGAAATGACGAAAGATCATTTTCGTCATGAAAGGGGGTTAATAGCTTTGGCTGCACTACAAGTTGGTCGATTCAGTGGACGACATGGTGGATCGGCTGTTGGTCGTCTGCACAAAAATTATAGACATTTTTGGTATAATGAGTGACTTTTGCAAGTGTTTCTAATCCTACATACTCAGACGGGGATTTCAAAAGAAGTTTTCCCATGCGCCGACCATTATTCCTTAAAACCCTACACTGTATCAAGCAACATGATAAATATTTTATCTTCAAACCCAATGCATATTGTACTTAGGGACTGATTGGTATTCAAAAATGATCGTTACGCCAATAATGCTTGCATATGTCTAACCAATAGACACTTTCAATGAGAACTCACGTTCGGGGGAAAGCACGATCCTACAGTGTTTGGACAATTTCTGTCAAGCCATTGCGGATGATCAATACTGAGGCGGACCAAATGAGACTTACATAACAAATGTAAATTATATGCATGGTAGTAGGAGATGTTGGGTAGTATGGACTATATACATTGGTAGTGGAAGTCGTAGCATCATATAGCTAATGGATATGGCGCTTTTTTGGAATGTCGAGTTCTAACAATGATCATAACGTAGTAGAACGATCTGCATTTAGTAGATGGAAGATCTACTTCATGTACTTTCACTATAGGTAGTAACCCGTACGATCATGGATATTATGATATTATCTTGGCGATGGTATATAACTTAAATGGAATACGATGTGAAGACAATTCCTAACCTATAAAACAATAAACAATCAAAGTTTGAAACAATGCAAGAAGGCCAGAGAAAGGACGTTGAAAGAGCATTTGGGGTTCTTCAGTCAACATTTTCCATAGTTAGTAATCCATGTAGGCTTTGACCACCGAACAAATTGACAAAAATAATCTACACTTGTGTCATTTTACATAATATGACTTTAGAGGATAAACGAGATATAGAAGAAGATTACGTTTATGAGAGTTCTCCAGGACCATCGGATGTTTGGTGCAACGATATGATCGAAAAAGCACCAAAATTCGAGTTTCGTGTATAAAGTCAAATGTCGTACCGAAACATATAACTCCACCAAAGACTCAAAGATGATCTAATGGGTCATGTTTGAAATTTTCCTAGTATTCGATAAAATCTTTATTGGTGTTTTTAACTTTGCAATTCTTAAGTATGGGGTAGTTATCTACTATCGTTGTTATACTTTATTTCTATTTAATTGGCGTAATATTGTTGTAATTTTTTGTCAATGTTATGCAGGTTCACTAATTTTAGACATACAATCACTTGCTTAAGTTCATAATACAAAAAATGCCTGTGACGACTCAACTCCTATCTCCTCGAGTCGATGTTTAAACTACCTCCGGATGTTTGAAAATCGGATTTGCTGGGGTAGTACACATTAGAACAAAATAAAATAAACTTTTATTACTCAACATTTGATTACAATAGAGTTTACATTATCAGATTTAAAATAAAATACACAGTAGAAAAGAAAACTACAGCGAAGGAAGAAACACGATACAACTGAAGACTCCAACTCTTGCTCGAAGCTTCAACCCAAAAAGCGCTCTGAATTTTGCTTTAAGTATTAATAACTGTAAAACTAAACCACTAACTGCCCGTGTGAAAATTCGTGGGAACCCAGAGTTTAGGAAGGAACAATAAACTCCAGGTCAGTCATGGGACTGGTTTGAGAATATAAAAACATTTACTTTTAATTAAGGTAAATCACAGGACCACGCCGTATAGCACGAAACAGGTTTACTCCCTATGATTACAAGTGCATAAGTCGTACATGAGTTTCGAAAAATGAGACTATTATAAGGCTTGCCACAATACACACAAAACAATAAATTCAAATGCAAGCCCACACATTGACGAGTTTTAGCCTTGTAAAGCCAAATCAATGATATATGTCAACTGTGTGTATTATTACTACTAATAAAACCTTTTGCAAGTAAATTTACAAATTTTAGTAAGCATAGTGTCTATGCCCACATACATAGTTTACAAACAAAGCGAAAGGCTCGTATTGGTTATTGGATTTCCAACAAGATGGTTCTTGGCATGAAAGATTAATTGAGGACACAAGCTAAGTATCTCCCGGCTAACATCCAGACCCGGACACCGAATACAGACTGCAAAGTATATATCCTAGTTTTCATCCAAACATCGGACACCGTATATACTTTATTTCCTCAGGTTTCACAGGTGGTTCCACCACCGAAGCTTTCGAGTTCTAACAGAGATTAGCTATATATATACAAGCTAACTGTTAGTTTCCCATCATTTCAGGTTGTGAGATTCACGAGGTTTCGTACCAAAAAGCTACGCTCTTACACTAAGCCATGCTTTGATCATTTCATCAACTGCAGCACTTTGCATGTCATACTGTCATTTTATAAATCTACAACTGATAATTACTAACCAATAAATTTTAGCCAAGGGAATAAATTCCCATCACCAAATAGGAATATGTTTAGCAACCATCAATTAATACACTATAAGATACAGTGTCTGACATACATCCATACGAGTTCATTCCGAGTTCGAATGAAACCGAAGGCGCCTTATTCCACGACTCAGGTTTTGACTACGAAGGCCCTTGCAATCTGATAGTTGTCCAAGTACGTTTGGACTTACTGCCACTCCGGTAATAGGGTCATCTCTCTACTGTAGTTATTCAGTAAAGAAACAAATCAGCATACAGCCGTTCGATGTGAAGAACCATGGTCTTCAATTGCCATTTATATGCCTTCATTTATTTCGTCGTACAGTTATTTAGAATGGTTTTCGAGAATTAAATTCTGATTTCGGTCTTTTTAAATAACCAGCGCATTTCATGGACTATATAATTTCAAATTAAGTTCTTTCCATCATATATATACATAACTTAATTCTTTCTAAATTTAGAAATGATTGTTTGCATAAATTTAGAAATGACCAGTTAATTCTTTCTAATACATCCAAACAATCATTTATGAATCAAGGATCCAGATTAACACTATTCTTTAATTCAAACTCGTTGTATTTATTCAACAAGGATTAGTTATATCCAAATCAAAGGTTCAGGACTGGAACAATTCCCAATTTAATTAAATAAAATATTTGAAAAAAAACTTTATTATGAACTAATTTATATATAAATTTAGACTAACTTTAAAATAGAAATGGTAAAATAATTACTTAATATATATTAAGTTTTGAAGAAGTATACAAATAGAATATTTTAAACACATACATATCTTTAAACCAAATATGTCTTATTTAAATATTTTTGAAATCAACACACTATGTTTTAAATAGTTGAAAACCTATATAAATATAGAAACACTTTAAACTGGAATTGTTTCCTTTCCATACCGATGATTTGAATTTATATTCATACACAAAGAGCATAACTAGGATCGATAATATTGAGTTAATCCAATCAATTTCAAAGACATTCGACTTATTTACTCTCGTTCACTTAATTCTGTATTGACTTCCATAACTAGCCCAGCCTTACTCTGGTAAAACAATGTTATTATCATATCCAATTGGTTAGAAATACGATTTGTATTAGATATATGACTGGTAGAAATCGAACTTCTTATATCCAATATAAGTTTTCGTATTAAACTGATACTATAACATAAAAATAAAGTAGGATGGTTCGGATCTAGGCCGATTGAAACTAAATATCCGTTGTTTTAAATGAGTGATAATGAGCCACCGAATTAATTAAAAAGTGGAAGCGTAAGTCGGATCATAAAGCTTCATAATCATAAGGAAACCGCGGATATGGGTACTTCTTTTCTGGTACCCGACTAATATAATATGTCTACCCATGAATTACTTCTTTAACTTATGTTGCTTCCAGTTTTCTACCGAACTTGTGTGACTATGGAGGTGCGAAATACGATTTATATTAGATATATGATTGGTAGATATCGAACTTCTTATATCCAATATAAGTTTTCGTATTAAACTGATACTATATGTGGAATTACGATATTTCTACCGTTTAATTCCTCAAATAGTATTTGTCATCATCTACATAACTTGTATCAAATATCTGAAGACCACTTTCATCCAATCCAATTTTAAACAAATTTCAAATTGGAAAACTATTTATTATAGTTACTGTTTCACGATATTCGAGATTCACTTTCAATTTGCTATTTTACCAGCCTAGATAAGTAAATGTTGGTTAGATAAGTTCAGCGCACTGGTTGTTGTATCCCTTTCCTTAGTTACACACCCCATTTACTGTACCAAAACTAGTAATGGAACGAACTTACTTGTTAACCGAAACTTAAGTTACACTTCCTTCTAAAACTTCAAATTCAAATTTTTATTTAAAGCAATTTATAATTATAAACATTTATTTAAACTTATATCAAATTTCATAACCCAATAATGAAAGTTTTAATATCTTTTTCAAATAATTTTATAATATTATTTCAAATTATTATCTAAAGTCATATTAGATTTCAAAATACAAAGTTCGAGTTTGCCTAAATTTTTCCATAAATCATTTATTAAAATGGCAATCAAGTTTAAAACTAACAACTTTAATTTCAAGGCACTTTCAAAATAAGTTATAATATCAATTAACATTGATAATAACATGTTAATTAGTTTTCCAAAATCGAATCTATATATACTATTAAATCAAATTAACAAGTTTCCCAAGTATTACTCAAACCATTATTCATTCAATATTTAAAATATTATTAACATGACCTAGTTAATAACCCATTTTAATAACACCATATAATTAATTCAATATCATTAAATAAAATGTTAATTAGAAAATATAAAAAAATCAAACGTTACTTAGTTAACAAAATGTTATCGAATCAAAGAATATTAATATTATTAAATCAATAAACATTATTAGATCAATATTATTAAGTTAATAGAACACTACATAATCACTAAATTGTCATTTAGCGAATAAATCATTTCTTAATTAAATTTTAGGAAATTACCTAATTTTCCGTTGACAATTCATATAAGGTCGAAATGAGTACATATGTATATTCACACATTCAACATCCATTTTATGCATTCATTTCTTCCGTGCACACAACAAAAAATTTATGGACACGCGTTATAACATTAACGCGCCTCGATAATCATTTATTGCCAACCATTACAATGTCACATATCATATTCAAATAGTAATACAATCCGCTAATATTATTCTATAACTAGTAGTTAACCATTCTTATAACCTATTACAACTCATTATCACATCCATTAGCTACGTATATCATAAGTTTAAATCGTATTAAATTCGAGTGTTCTCACCGGCTAGCTCTCCAATAATGGCCTTCCCTAAGCTCTGCTCTATATTTTCTTACTGTCTTTGTCCTCTACGCGTATTCTATCTCTCTTCGTCCTTCCTTCTTGCTCTTTCTCTCTGCCTCTTCGTCTTTTTTTCTTCTTTTTAAGTAAAATCTTTTACATGACAAAATACGTGCATGCATGCAAAGTCGGAGGAGTTAAGTTGTACGGCTTAGCAGCAGGCTAATGTCGAGTCTGAGCTGAGGGGTTGGCACGGCACTGATGCGGTGGAGTTGCAGGGTTGCAGTGGAACTGTAGGGTTGCGGTAGACTACAGGGAGGGCCGAATTAAATGCTATTGTGTTGAAGAGTGAGAGGAGAAAAGGTTGATCAGAGTGTGGTGCAGCTGGAATGGTGGAAACAAGTGTATGCAAAGGCGGAGGAGGCAAGGTTTTACACGGTGGAAGCTTGATAGGGAGAGGCCGAACAGTTAATGGGAGGGGACTGAAATTTTGCATGCGGTGGAGAACTTGCAAGCAGGTTTTCACGCTTGCAATCTTTTTTATAAATTTCTAAATGAAATGGGCGGAAGCTTTAAAAGTTGGGGAGTAGGAGATTTGCAGTGGGGAAGGATGGTTTCAGGGGTTCGCACATGCACTATGAAACAAGGCTCCACGTTTTGATTTTTTTTCTTTCTTCTGTATAAATGGAGGAACAAAGAAGATAAAGCTGGAGAGGAGAAAAGAAACGGGCAGAAGAAGAAATGTTGGAGAGGCCAAAAAAATGGTGATGAGGAGGAGACGAATTTGTTTAAAACTTAATGCATGCTTTTCTTTATTCCCAGGCAAGCTCGTGTAAAAAGAAATGTTCCACTTGTCTCACATACTCCATCTGCCTGCCACGTTTTAACACATATATTTTAGCATGCGTTATAAATTTTCTTTTTTATTTGCTATTTGTACACCAACTTTTTCTCGATTTCTTTTATTTTTAATTATCAATAACCAACAACAACAAACTAACCATATAATCATGTACAATAATGTGCCACGATCCCAAAACAGTAATAAAACGGATCGGTTGATTGACTCTGTAAAGTGTCAAAAGGACCATAGTTGCCCTAAAATACGTTAGAAAAATATATGTTTTTTTTTAAATTATAATTTATGGTAAAATTATATAAAATATTTTAAGGTAACGCGAACAGTAACTGAACAAAAATTTGAAATGAATATTTAATTATAATTTAATTTCAAATTCTGATCGATTTTATCTATTGGACTATAATTCGTTTCGATATTCCAACTAACGATGATTTTTTCCCTAGGATCATTGTTTATAACTAAATCATTTTAAAATAATATTATTACTTTAAAATTTTATTCAAAATTTATTTAGACCCTCCAAAATTTATTTAAAAATCATATTAAATATGAATTTAATTTCAAAAATCCTCTATCGTTACATTTTCCCCCCTTAAGGCAATTTCTTCCTCGAAGTTGGAACGAAGTTTAGAGAAGAACATAAGTTACCAGAATTAATATTATTGCTTCTTAATTTTTCCAAAAATCCTTTTCCAAATTTTATTTGGGATCTAAATTCTAATATCTCAATTAACAATTTAAATTATCAAGAAAATAAGCTCATAAAATATTACCCCCATACATTCATTCTTGACTCTATATACGTTGGTTCTAGATCTAAATACATTAACTTCTTAACTTTATATAACTTTTAGAGATAACCCTACGGATTGAAATTTTTTCTTCCATGTACTATTTCCGATGTAGACGATGCTTCTCCCAATGGCTCATTTCCTTTCTTAAACAGACAATCTCGAACTATATATGCCTCTTTTTCCTACATCGATGACAATTTTTTTTTCATTTTAAGACATCTATAACACTGGATATCCTTAAACTTTCTCAAACATTAATTCCTCTTATTTTCCCTTTTGAGCCAGTGCTCTTTTTGCTTGTTTCGAAGTCATCCAAAATTCACCACTTGATAACCCAAATTCCATTTTGTTCGAAGTGAAAACCTAAAATATTTATCAAAAGGGTTATACTGTATTTTGTTCATTCACTTAATTTATCTAACTAGCTATACTTAAACAATTTAATATTGAATATAATCTAAATCAATTTACACCATTTATTCACCAGGAATTGAAATACTTATTATTCAATTAACTATATTAGGGTTTATGGGTTTATGGTCCTCCGAATTCTAAAATATTTCAAGATATTTAATTTCACCCTTTTCCATTTCAAATCTCCTATAGTTTTGTTCTACTTTCAAATTTATACCCTTTCTCACATTACCATAATTCATAAAATCAAGTTTATTAATTCATCTTATTTTTCAAACTCATTCTCACATATTCCATTTTCTTAGCTCATCCTAAATGATTACTAATCCTATAGTTTTCAAATTATTTATACTCTATTATTTATCAAAACCTATCGACTGTACAAAATCATTGATAAATTCTAACTCAATTCTCTAAATTTACTTCTTCTTAATTTGAGTCCTTATTATATCATAATTGATTTGTGAATTCAATTTATACTCTACAACAAGGAATACATCACTTATTTTAAATATATGCTTATCTATTTCAATTCAGATTTAATTTTTATCCAAACATTCCATTAAAATTTATATAAACAATTTCAAACACTTATTTTAATAGTTTCAAGTATTTCTTGATGTCTCAATCAGAATCATATAGTCATCCCAGTTTTGAAACTCAAAAATAAATTTCTCATGATGATCGATCAATCAAAAGAATTATCTTCCAGCGACTAGAATGTGATTCTATATCTATCTTGTATATATTGGACTTCGTATATACGTTAGCTAGGCGTATATTCAAAATACTCTTATACTTGATAGTTCAATCTCGACGTCTGATAAAATACTCGAAACTCTTGTCATAAGTTACATTTCAAAACAATTACACTTCTCAAAATGGTTTATTAAATTTCAAAATAATTTATATTTTCAAAAATACGCCCAACTAGTTTCAAAATCATCCTTAATATCATTATATATCTCTCACTAAATTCTTCAAGATCCAGTTTAATCCTTTCTACCTAATTCTTAAATCTTCACCTATTCTTCTCTGGACTATTCAAACTATTCTTTAGATTATTATTTATCTTATTCTCGACATCCAAAATCAAGTTATCCAATTTATCCATTCCAAAATCAATTTCCTTTACGTTCAAATTATATTCTTTTAGGTTTATTTTAAATTTCAAAACCCATCCTTATACACGAAACAATCTTAAACTCATTATAGGGTATTAATTACACTATCTCTAATGAGGTTCTTACTCCGTTATTCTGATACTAATGAATATACCCCTCGAGCTGGGTTCAACCACAACTCTGATACCACATGTGACGACCCAACTTCCAATTGCCTCGAGTTGATGTTTAAACCAACTCCGGACGTTTGAAAATCGGATTTGCCATGGTAGTACACATTAGAACAGAATAAAATAATATTTTATTACTCAACATTTGATTACAACAGAGTTTACATTATCAGAGTTACAATAAAATACACATCGGAGATGAAAACTACAACGGAGGAAGAAACACGATACAGCAGAAGATTCCAACTCTAGCTTGAAGCTTTAACCCAAAAAGAGCTCTGAATCTTGCTCCAAGGATCTATAACTGTAAAACTAAACCACTAGCTGCCCGTGTGAAAATTTATGGGAACCCAAAGTTTAGGAAGGAACAATAAACTTCAAGTCAGTCATGGGACTGGTGTGAGAACATAAAAACATTTACTTTTAATTAAGGTAAATCATAGGACCACGCCGTATAACATGAAACGGGTTTACTCCCTATGATTACCAGTGCATAAGTCATACATGAGTTTCAAAAAATGAGACTATTATAAGGCTCGCCCTAATACCCATTAAACCATAAATGCAAATGCAAGCGCACACATGGACGAGTTTTAGCCTTATAAAGCCAAATCAATTATATATGTCAACGGTGTGTATTATTACTACTAATAAAACCTTTTGCAATTAAATTTACAAATCTTAGCAAGCATAGTGACTATGCCCACATACATAGTTTACAAACAAAGCGAAAGGCTCATATTGGTTATTGGATTTCCAACAAGATGGTTCTTGGCATGAAATATTAATCGAGGACACAAGCTAAGTATCTACCGGATAACATACAGACTTGGACACCGAATACAGACCGCAAAGTATATATCCCAATTTTCATCCAAACATTGGACACCCTATATACTCCATTTCCTCAGGTTTGACAGGTGGTTCTGTAACAACCCGTATTTTTGAATAACATGTTATAACATAAATCAAGGCAGAATTAAATGTAAAAATCTGAATCAAGGGAAACGGGCTGTGCCATTGCGTTCGTCTCGGAAAAATACGCGAAATAGGGTCCGAGTTTTCGAAAATCGGAGTTCGTATGACCAAGTTATGGCCCGTCAAAGTTTTCAGAAAATTTCAAGTTCAAAAACAGTTCAAATTTGAATTTAGAATTCAAATTCAGCCAAAATAGACTGGGCGGGAAAATTCCCGCCCAGACAGGTCGACAGGGGGGTCGACACTAGGGTCGACCTCCCCCCAACCAGGTCGACACTAGGGTCGACCTGGGGGTCGATCTCCCTGGTCGGCCAGGTCGGCCTGGTGCACTTATTTTGACTGTTTGGACCTGTTTTGGAGGCTAGTGACGTGAATCGATGGCCCAGATCTGAATTAGGGTTAATCCTATGGTCTAAATTTACCTAATCATCTATAAAAGACCCTAATACCTAGCCTAAATCATCATAAATCAATCCTATAACTAAACTATGCCAAAATGTTTAATCATGGCCTCCACCCTCTTGTCATAGCCTCCATCTTCATTCATATGAGAGTTCCTAAGCTTGTTTGAGAGTTCCTAAGCTTGTTTGAGAGTTTCTAAGCTTGATTTAAGGCCAAAGTTCAATCTTTCTTCATCAAAGCAAGGATCTTTTGCTTGTTTCTCAAGGGTTTTCATTGGAGCTTATCATTTGGGAGTGTTTAGAGTTGCTAGTGGCTTCGTCTCAATCTTATTTTATAAGTCTTCATAGCATTGTAAGCCCTATACTACTCTTAGATTCTAACTATGAAGTTAAATGTGACATGTTGCAAGTTTGAGTTTGGGCCTAAGTATGATATGTGCTTTGATTCTAACATGTTATGCATAAGTTTATTCTATGCATGTTTGTAAAGCTATCACCTTGACCTTGTGGGCTAAAAGCTATAAGCTTTATGTTGAAATGTTGCATTATGCAACATGAGAACTCTCATAACCTTTATGATAACTTGCATATAATGTTATATGCGAACTTCTAGTCATCATCCTATGTCATCTAGGAACATGTATCACCTATTCGCTAAGTTTGAATGTTATGCATGTAACATGCAAGTTTAAATGAACATATTTATGCCTCATATGCCACCATGTTTCACTTGTGGCCAACTTTATTACCTTATGCCCTTTTGTCATGCTTTTGCCAAGTTCCCTCTTTTGAACTATGTTATGTTATGCGAAACGTACATGCGATGGGAATGCGTTGGGTTTGGGTAATATTAATGACATGAAAACATGGTTTTAAAATATGACATGAACATTGACTTGTGATTATGTTTGTAAACATAATGATGGACATGACACTTAGAAAATATGAGTGTGGCCAACTCGAGGTTGGGTTGAGTTTGTAGCATAAATCTACCCGGAACCGACCGACTTAACTAGTGGCTACAAACAATAGGACCCAATGTGAGTAGTTGGTCATGTCGCACTTGAAACCCGAGGTTAGACTAAGTTGTGGTGTAAAGCTACCCGGACCCGCCCGGCTTAACTAGTAACCACAACAAGGTCTAATGTGAGAGGTTGGGTGCATTAAATTAATTAATGCCACATGATAGGGTTAATTCATGGACTAGTTGAATACTTAACCAATTAAACACGATGGATTGGTAGGGTTAAGTCATGGACTACTTGAATATACTTAACCAATTAAACACGATGGATTGGTAGGGTTAAGACCTAGACTACTTGAATACTTAACCAATTAAACCCGATGTATTGATAGGGTTAAGTCATGAACTGCTTGAATACACTTGACCAACTCAATACATGGTTAGGATAGGGTTAACCACACTTGACCCGCTTGAAATCCTAGTTACGTGGTCCTTTTCAGCAGTAACCTACTTGGAAGTATCATGGGTACCCTGGACTAGGCTAGGGTGGGGCACGATTACTGGACTGATTGTAAGAGACCAAAAGAGACGGCTGAAGGGTGCACCGGTTGTTCAGGCGGACCATGGTCGTGCACATTAAGTCCGGAGTTGAACATGGGCACCAGTAGGTTTAGACTGTGCGTGCTTGAATTGTGTCTGTGGTTTACACCTTAGGGCTGGATACACCCTGGGGTGGACCTTGCACAGTTAACTACATTCCACGATTAAGCCGTATGACACCGATACATGACGAGTTAGGCTTATAGGGAGCCGATCGACTAGACCGAGTAGTTGGACCTCGATTTAGGTCATCTCATGATGTGGGCCAGCTTTGGGCCAAGAGATCATTTCTTGTTTATACTTGACATCGATTGGAATACTAGTACACACCTGGTGCAACTTAACCTTGTATATGCGATGCCACACTTGATCTATCTTGTTAACTTTTCACCATGCCATTTATCACCCTACATCTCATCTCTGTTTTACATGCCCAGTTAACTTTATTAGTTTTTATACTAATAGTAGATAGGACTTACCAGTCTTTTTGACTGACCCGTTTTCTTTCGCCTCTTTTCTTCCGTTCCCCCCCTAGGTTTACAGGGTGGGAACACTGGTACCTAGCTTGGATCTTTAGCTGCTTTTCTGGATAGCTCATGTACGTTTTGGACGTGAGCTCGCTATGGCTTTCTTCTACCTTGGGGATAGTTACTTTATGATTTTCTTTCCAGTTTTCAGTTGATGTTTCTAGACTATGTTTTGTGGAAAATAATGACCAAGTACTTTGATGTAACTTGACTATGGTTTTGAAATGTTAGTTTTATCCGCTGCTTTACTTACTCTGTTTTTACTTATATGTTCTGTCTTGTGATATCTGCATGCATGTTTACCTTGTTTAACGCCCCTCCAAAGCTAGTGTGCTTGCAAGAGTGGCATTGGGGAGGTGGGGTGTTACATTTGGTATCAGAGCATAAGGTTTACAAGATTTGAGCAAAAGGTTTTTAAAACTTACCTTTTGAAAAACTATTTTCAAAACCAATTAAGTATTTTCCAAGAAAAGTCTAGTTATTTTAAAAGGCTATTCCCCAAAAGCCATTAGCACTATCCTTCGTTTCCTCGTTCTGAATCTATCTTTTTCTTTTTCAGTATGGCCGATCTTAACCTTCCCGAGGGAGTAACCATTCCCGGATGGTTCCGGAGGTACTTGGAAGCTAGGGCCAACGATGCGGGCCCAACAAATACCCCCACCGTAACTGAGGTTCCCCCTCCTCCTCCTCCTCAGCATCCACAAGCAGATTTCGCAAAGGTTTGCAAGGACTTTAAGGCGATGGGTGGCAAGAATTTTATTGGGACGGAGACTTTTTTGGAGGCGAGAAATTGGTTGAAAGAAACTGAAGATCTCTTCGCCATCTTTGATGTGGAAGACCATAGAAAAGTTCGGTTGGCAGCGTGTCTATTGAAAGAAGAAGCTGCTTATTGGTGGGAGGTCACCAATGCTACTAGGCCTATAGAGACTTGGGCCGACTTTAGGACGAGGTTTGGGCTTAAGTTTCTATCATCTGCTGAGGCGAATCTGCAATTGGAGTAGTTTATATCTTTGAAGCAATGGGACATGACAGTGAGGGAGTATGTGAATAAGTTTAACCAGCTTGCTCGATTTGGTTTAGACATGGTTAATACTCCCTAGAAGAAGGCTTTACGCTTTGCACGAGGGTTGAATGAGCCATTACAAGGTTTAGCCCTGTCTCATATACCCATGGGGGCCACTTTTGAAGGCCTAGTGGACATGGCATTGCTTCAAGGAGACGATAAGAATGGCAAGAAAGAAGTCAAGCCTAATGAGACTCAAGCCAAGAAGACGGACTCCAAGTGGGGAGGAAATCAGAGCAATCAGAACAACAAGAACAACAAGGGCAATAAGGCCAGCAACAACAAGGCGAAGGACCCAAGAAAATGCAACTTCTGTGGGATTGTTGGGCACATAGCCAAAGATTGCAGAAAGAAGAAGAGGAAGTTGGGCGAATGCTTTCACTGTGGAGAGCCTGGACACCTTAGCAAGGATTGCCCCAAGAAGCAAGGACAAGGGCAAGGACAAACTCAGCGTGCAGGACCTTCTGGAGGGCAAGTGCATGCCCTCAACACTGCTCCAGTTCAGGACCGAGGTAGTATTTCTGTAGAAAGCCTTGTTTATATTTCTGATTATCCTGTTCGCACCTTATTTGATTTTGGCGCATCGCATAGTTTTATTTCTTCTGACATTGTTGAAAGTTTGCACCTAAGTACTAGTCTAGTTGAGGATCCCGTTAGTGTTTCAAATCCAATTGGGGGTTCCGCCCATCTATCTATGATTTGTGTGGATTTGAAGATTTCTATCTTGACCGTGGAATTCACGTGTAATTCTTATGTTCTTGGGTTCACAGGATACGGGTTGATTTTGGGCATGGATTGGTTGTCCAGTTATGGAGCCATCCTCGATTGTGAGCATAGGGTGATGAGGCTCATGACTCGCCTCGGTAATACCCTAGAAATTTCTTGTAACCCTAGAGGTCCCGTCATGTTATGTTATCTTGAATCTCTTGACTCGTCCATCGATGATCTGCAATCTGTAAGGGTGGTCCGAGACTATCCTGATGTCTTTAAAGAAGTTAAGGGGTTACCCCCTAAACGAGAGATAGATTTCCGCATTTATCTAGTCGATAATGCCAAGCCAGTATCATTGCCCGTTAGGCACATGGCCCCACGTGAAAGAAGGGAGTTCAGTAAGCAAATCAAGGAGTTGCTTGAGAAGAATTTTATCAGGCGAAGCATTTCTGAATGGGGTGCTCCTGTGGTATTCGCTACTAAGGCGGATGGTTCGCTTCGTCTATGTGTTGATTATCGAGAGTTGAACAAGCTGACAAAGAAGAATAAGCACCCGTTACCGAGGATAGACGACCTCTTTGACCAGCTTGTTGGTGCTTCTGTTTTCTCTCAGCTCGATCTAGCCACCGGATTTCATCAGCTTAGAGTGGCTGAGGATAGTATTGATAAAACTGCGTTTAGGACTCCAGATGGATTCTTTGAATGGCTTGTCATGCCATTCGGTTTGACTAATGCACCCGCCTACTTCGTAGATTTGATGAGTAGGGTGTTCAGGGAGTTCCTTAACAAGTTTGTAGTTGTCTTCGTGGATGATATCCTGATTTTCTCAAAGGATGAGGAAGAACATGCTAGATATCTCAAGGAAGTGATGGATACGCTTAGAGCTCACCAGTTGAAAGCCAAGTTCTCCAAATGCCATTTTTGGAGAAAGGAAGTTCGGTTTCTTGGACATATAGTTTCTAAGCAAGGCATAGCGGTGGATCCCGCGAAAGTGGTTGTGGTTCAAGACTGGAAGACTCCTAGGAATGCAACCGAAGTAAGAAGCTTTCTCGGTCTGGCGGGCTACTATAGGAAGTTCATCAGGGACTTCGCTAAGATTTCAGCCCCTCTTACTAGATTGACGAAGAAGAACTTAGTCTTTGCATGGGACTTAGAATGTGAGCTTGCTTTTCAAAGGCTCAAGAGGGCCCTTACCACAGCTCCAGTTTTGGCATTACCCGATGGCGGCAAGATGTTTACCGTGTACACCGATGCATGTGGCACGGGGTTAGGTGTTGTTCTGATGCAAGAAGGAAGAGTGATATGTTATAGGGGTAGGCAACTTAAAGTTCATGAGAAGAACTATCCCACTCATTATTTGGAGTTGGCGGCGATTATCTTTGCTCTCAAATCCTGGCGCCACTATCTCCTAGGCGAAAGGTTTGAGTTGTATACTGATCACAAGTCACTCAAGTACCTCTTCTCATAGAAAGATCTGAATCTAAGGCAGCAAAGGTGGATGGAATTCTTGGCCTCTTATGACTTCGAGATAGCTTATACCCCTGGCAAGGGTAATGTAGTGGCAGATGCATTAAGCAGAAGTAGGTTGACTTTGAGTCCCTTGTTTGTTGAGATGAAGAGCCTAGAGTTCTTGGCAACCTTTGATCTCACACCGGCTGTTGAGTCGATGACGGGTTCTTTAGCATCCCTTGAGCTTAGACCTATGCTTCTTGATCAAGTTGGGGCTTCGCAGAAGGAAGATCCACAGATAGTCGAGGTCATGGACAAGTTGATTCGTGGTGAGACGTCTAGTCACCTTGCTAGATATACTATTGATGACAAGGGTTGGCTAAGGCATGATGGAAGGCTATGCGTTCCACAAGTAGGAGACTTGGTGCATAAAGTTCTCGAAGAAGCGCATCACTCGAAGATGACTATACATCCTGGAGGAGATAAGATGTATAGGGATATGAAGCGCATTTTCTTTTGGGCTGGAATGAAGAAAGATGTGGCAGAGTATGTTTCAAAGTGCATGGTGTGCCAACAAGTGAAAGCCGAGTCGAAGAAACCCGGTGGGCTATTACATCCATTGGAGGTCCCGCAGTGGAAGTGGGAAAGTATCTCTATGGGTTTTGTGGACGGATTGCCTAGGTCAAGGAAAGGGAATACGAGCATATGGGTCATAGTTGATAGACTTACGAAGAGTGCTCATTTCATTCCAGTGAAGAGCAAGAGGACCGCATCATGGCTAGCATCTGTTTATCTTCGAGAGATAGTGAGATTGCATGGGGTTCCTTCTAGCATAGTTAGCGATCATGACCCTATCTTCACTAGCCAGTTCTGGAATAGTTTGCAAGAAGCGATGGGTACGCAATTGAATCTAAGTACAGCCTATCACCCCCAGACAGATGGCCAAACCGAAAGGGTGAATAGAGTGCTAGAAGATCTCTTGAGGCTTTGTGTTCTTGACTTTGGTGGTACTTGGGAAGACCACCTCCCTCTTGTGGAGTTTGCTTATAATAATAGCTATCAAGCTAGCATAGGGATGGCACCATTTGAAGCTCTGTATGGGAGGTCGTGTAGGTCACCATCTTGTTGGTGGGAGACAACGGATAGGCTTATACTTGGGCCCGATATGATACGGGACACATCCGAGAAAGTTGAATTGGTGAGAAGACGGATGAAAGCGGCCCAAGACAGACAAAAATCCTAAGTTGACAAGCGAAGGACAGATTTGGAATTCGAAGTTGGAGATATGGTTTTCGTGAAGGTTTCTCCTTTGCGTAATGTGGTTCGTTTTGGAGCAGTGGGGAAGCTGGCACCAAGGTTCGTAGGACCCTTCCCTATCATAGAAAGAATTGGGAAGATGGCTTATAAGGTGGAATTGCCCGAGAAGCTGGCCGGAGTACATAATGTCTTTCATGTCTCTCATCTCCGAAAGTGCCTACATGAGTCCGCTGAGGTGGTTGAACCTAGCATTCTTGAAGACATGGAGGTGGAGAAAGAGGCAACCCTGAGACGAGCTCTGATTCGTATCATGGAAACAGAGACAAAGAAGCTAAGAAGCAAAGAAGTTAAGCTTGTTAAGGTGCAATGGAGTGAAGCAGAGGAAGACGCAACTTGGGAAACCGAGGAGAAGATGCGTGGGCTTTATCCATTTCTTTTTTAGGGTACATTTTCAATCTCTTTTCCTAGTTGGTATATCTTTCTTTTGCTATCCATGTTTATCTAGTTTATCTTGTTTCGTAAATCTTGTCATGAGAACCTTAGGTAGAAACCCTTGGTTGAAACATGTATTTGAAACATGTTATGCTTGATGTTTGCCAGTGGTTGCAAGTGTTTGCAAATGGATACTCGTGGATGCATGATACACGTTAGGCACTAAGATCGGCTCACACACTTTCATACCGCATATGCATGAGTGTTTATGCTTATTCATGGATGAAACTTGTATGCTATCACATGGATGTTGCATATGGATGGATGTTATGTGCACTCATATAGAGACTATGGGTTATATTAGGAATTCGCATACATATGGACTCATTACACTAACATATTTTGCATTAAGGAGGTTTACTGAATCAGTAACCGCCTGATTTTCGCATTAGATAAGTACATATACACACACCTTTGCATATGTTCATACAGCATTTAGAATCTTTTAAGGACAATGATTACTTGTGGATGATGTTTTGAGTAGATGGATGATGGATGGTAGGATACGTTCTTCCTAACTTGAAGATTTCGGGGACGAAATCCTTTAAGGTGGGGAGGATGTAACAACCCGTATTTTTGAATAACATGTTATAACATAAATCAAGGCAGAATTAAATGTAAAAATCTGAATCAAGGGAAACGGGCTATGCCATTGCGTTCGTCTCCGAAAAATACGCGAAATAGGGTCCGAGTTTTCGAAAATCGGAGTTCGTATGACCAAGTTATGGCCCGTCAAAGTTTTCAGAAAATTTCAAGTTCAAAAACAGTTCAAATTTGAATTTAGAATTCAAATTCAGCCAAAACAGACTGGGCGGGAAAATTCCCGCCCAGACAGGTCGACAGGGGGGTCGACACTAGGGTCGACCTTCCCCCAACCAGGTCGACACTAGGGTCGACCTGGGGGTCGACCTCCCTGGTCGGCCAGGTCGGCCTGGTGCACTTATTTTGACTGTTTGGACCTGTTTTGGAGGCTAGTGACGTGAATTGATGGCCCAGATCTGAATTAGGGTTAATCCTATGGTCTAAATTTACCTAATCATCTATAAAAAGACCCTAATACCTAGCCTAAATCATCATAAATCAATCCTATAACTAAACTATGCCAAAATGTTTAATCATGGCCTCCACCCTCTTGTCATAGCCTCCATCTTCATTCATATGAGAGTTCCTAAGCTTGTTTGAGAGTTCCTAAGCTTGTTTGATAGTTTCTAAGCTTGATTTAAGGCCAAAGTTCAATCTTTCTTCATCAAAGCAAGGATCTTTTGCTTGTTTCTCAAGGGTTTTCATTGGAGCTTATCATTTGGGAGTGTTTAGAGTTGCTAGTGGCTTCGTCTCAATCTTATTTTATAAGTCTTCATAGCATTGTAAGCCCTATACTACTCTTAGATTCTAACTATGAAGTTAAATGTGACATGTTGCAAGTTTGAGTTTGGGCCTAAGTATGATATGTGCTTTGATTCTAACATGTTATGCATAAGTTTATTCTATGCATGTTTGTAAAGCTATCACCTTGACCTTGTGGGCTAAAAGCTATAAGCTTTATGTTGAAATGTTGCATTATGCAACATGAGAACTCTCATAACCTTTATGATAACTTGCATATAATGTTATATGCGAACTTCTAGTCATCATCCTATGTCATCTAGGAACATGTATCACCTATTCGCTAAGTTTGAATGTTATGCATGTAACATGAAAGTTTAAATGAACATATTTATGCCTCATATGCCACCATGTTTCACTTGTGGCCAACCTTATTACCTTATGCCCTTTTGTCATGCTTTTGCCAAGTTCCCTCTTTTGATCTATGTTATGTTATGCGAAACGTACATGCGATGGGAATGCGTTGGGTTTGGGTAATATTAAGGACATGAAAACATGGTTTTAAAATATGACATGAACATTGACTTGTGATTATGTTTGTAAACATAATGATGGACATGACACTTAGAAAATATGAGTGTGGCCAACTCGAGGTTGGGTTGAGTTTGTAGCATAAATCTACCCGGAACCGACCGGCTTAACTAGTGGCTACAAACAATAGGACCCAATGTGAGTAGTTGGTCATGTCGCACTTGAAACCCGAGGTTAGACTAAGTTGTGGTGTAAAGCTACCCGGACCCGCCCGGCTTAACTAGTAACCACAACAAGGTCTAATGTGAGAGGTTGGGTGCATTAAATTAATTAATGCCACATGATAGGGTTAAGTCATGGACTACTTGAATACTTAACCAATTAAACACGATGGATTGGTAGGGTTAAGTCATGGACTACTTGAATATACTTAACCAATTAAACACGATGGATTGGTAGGGTTAAGACCTAGACTACTTGAATACTTAACCAATTAAACCCGATGTATTGATAGGGTTAAGTCATGAACTGCTTGAATACACCTGACCAACTCAATACATGGTTAGGATAGGGTTAACCACACTTAACCCGCTTGAAATCCTAGTTACGTGGTCCTTTTCAGCAGTAACCTACTTGGAAGTATCATGGGTACCCTGGACTAGGCTAGGGTGGGGCACGATTACTGGACTGATTGTAAGAGACCAAAAGAGATGGCTGAAGGGTGCACCGGTTGTTCTGGCGGACCATGGTCGTGCACATTAAGTCCGGAGTTGAACATGGGCACCAGTAGGTTTAGACTGTGCGTGCTTGAATTGTGTCTGTGGTTCACACCTTAGGGCTGGATACACCCTGGGGTGGACCTTGCACAGTTAACTACATTCCACGATTAAGCCGTATGACACCGATACACGACGAGTTAGCCTTATAGGGAGTCGATCGACTAGACCGAGTAGTTGGACCTCGATTTAGGTCATCTCATGATGTGGGCCAGCTTTGGGCCAAGAGATCATTTCTTGTTTATACTTGACATGGATTGGAATACTAGTACACACCTGGTGCAACTTAACCTTGTATAAGCGATGCCACACTTGATCTATCTTGTTAACTTTTCACCATGCCAGTTATCACCCTACATCTCATCTCTGTTTTACATGCCCAGTTAACTTTATTAGTTTTTATACTAATAGTAGATAGGACTTACCAGTCTTTTTGACTGACCCGTTTTCTTTCGCCTCTTTTCTTCCGTCCCCCCCCCCAGGTTTACAGGGTGGGAACACTGGTACCTAGCTTGGATCTTTAGCTGCTTTTCTGGATAGCTCATGTACGGTTTGGACGTGAGCTCGCTATGGCTTTCTTCTACCTTGGGGATAGTTACTTTATGATTTTCTTTCCAGTTTTCAGTTGATGTTTGTAGACTATGTTTTGTGGAAAATAATGACCAGGTACTTTGATGTAACTTGACTATGGTTTTGAAATGTTAGTTTTATCCGCTGCTTTATTTACTCTGTTTTTACTTATATGTTCTGTCTTGTGATATCTGCATGCATGTTTACCTTGTTTAACGCCCCTCCAAAGCTAGTGTGCTTGCAAGAGTGGCATTGGCGGAGGTGGGGTGTTACAGGTTCCACCGTTGAAGCTTTCGAGTTCCAATAGAGATTAAGTGTGTATATATATATACACAACCTAATCGCCAGTTTCCCATCATTTCGGGTTGTGAGGTTCGCGAGGTTTCGTACCACAAAGCTACGCTCTTACACTAAGCCATGCTTTGATCATTTCGCCAACTGCAGCACTTCACATGCCACATTGTCATTTTATAAATCTACAACTGATAATTACTGACCAATAACTTTTAGCCAAGGGAATAAATTCCCATCACCAAACAGAAATATGTTTAGTAATAATCAGTTAATACACTATAAGATATAGCGTCATACACACATCCATATGACCTCATTCCAAGTTCAAATGAAACTGAAGGCGCCTTATTCCACGACTCAGGTTTTGGGTGTGAAGGCCCTTGCAATCCGATAGTTCTCCAAGTACATTCGGAATTACTGCCACTCCGGTAATAGGGTCATCTCTCTATTGTAGCTATTCAGTAAAGAAATAAATCAATAGACAACCGTTCGATGTGAAGAACCACGATCTTCAATCGCCATTTATATGCCTTTGTTTATTTCGTCGTATAGTTATTTGGAATGGTTTGCGAGAATTAAATTCTAATTCCGGTCTTTCCAAATAACCAACGCATTTCATGGACTATATAGTTTCAAATTAAGCTCTTTCCATCATATATATATATAACTTAATTCTTTCTAAATTTAGAAATGATTCTTTATATAAATTTTGAAATAATCAGTTAATTCTTTCTAATACTTCCAAACAATCATTCATTAATCAAGGATCCATATTAACATTATTTCTTTAATTCAAACTCGTTGTATTTATTCAACAGAATTAGGTATATCTGAATCAAAGGTTCAGTACTGGAAAAATTCCCAATTTAATTAAATAAAATATTTGAAAAATAATATAACTTTGTTATAAACTAATTTATAAATTTTGACTAACTTTAAAATAAAAATGGTAAAATAATCACTTAATATATATTAAGTTTTGAAGAAGTATACAAATAGAATATTTTAAACACATACACGTCTTTAAACCAAATAAGTCTTATTTGAATATTTTTGAAATCAACACACCATGTTTTAAGTAGTTGAAAACCTATATGAATATACAAATACTTTAAACTGGAATTTTTACATTTCCATGCTGATGACTTGAATTTATATTCATACTCGAAGAGTATAACTAGTTTCGATAATCTTGAGTTAATCCAACCAATTTCAAAGACACTCGACTTACTTACTCTCGTTCACTTAATTCCGTATTAACTTCCAAAACTAGCCTAAGCCTTACTTCGGTAAAATAATGTTATTATCATATCCAATTGGTTAGAAATACGATTTGTATTAGATATACAATTGGTAGAAATCAAACTTCTTATATCCAATTTATGTTTCCGTGTTAAACTGATACTATAAGCTGGATATTTCTACCGTTTAATTCCTCAAATAGTATTAGTCATCATCTACGTAATTTATATTAAATACTAAAGATCGCTTTCATCCAATCCAATTTTAAATTGGAAAACTATTTATTATAGTTACCGTTTCACAGTATTCGAGATTCGCTTTCAGTTCGCTCTTTTACCAGCCTAGATAAGTAAACGTTAGCTTGGTAAGTTCAGTGCACTGGTTGCTGCATCCCTATCCTTAGTTACACACCCCGTTTACTGTACTGGAACTAGTAACGGAACAAACTTACTTGTTAACCCGAAACTTAAGTTACACTTCCTTCTAAAACTTCGAATTCAAATTTTTATTCAAAGAATTTATAGTATATTATTATAAATATTTATCTAAACTTATATCAAATTTCATAACCCAATAATGCAAGTTTTAATATCTTTTGCTAATTATTTTATAATATTATTTCAAATGATTATCTAAAGTCGTATTAGATTTCAAAATTCAAAGTTCAAGTTTGATTAATTTTTTCCACAATTCGTTTATCAAAATGGTAATTAAGTTCAAAACCAACAACTCTAATTTCATGGTGCTTTCGAAATAAGTTATAATATCAATTTACATTGATAATAACATGTTAATTAGTTTTCCAAAATAGAATCTATATGCTATTAAATCAAATTAACTAATTTCCCGAGTATTACTCAAACCATTATTCATTCAATATTTAAAATATTATTAACATAACTTAGTTAATAACCCATTTTAATAACACCAAATAATTAAATAAAATTTTTATAAGAAAATATATTAAAGAAATAAAATCAAATGTTACTTAGTTAACAAAATGTTATCGAATCAAAGAATATTAACATTATTAATTCAATAAACATTATTAAATCAATATTATTAAGTTAATAGAACACTACATAATCACTAAATTGTCATTTAGCCAATAAATTGTTTCTTAATTAAATTTTAGGAAATTACCTAATTTTCCGCTGACAATTCATATAAGGTTGAATGGGTACATATGTATATTCATACATTCAAAAACCATTTTATGCATTCATTTCTTACATGCACACAACAACAAAATTTACGGACACACGTTATAACATTAACGTGCCTCGATATGCATTTATTGCCAACCATTACATTGTTACATACCATATTCAAATGGCAATACAATCCACTAATGTTATTCTATAACCAGTAATTAACCATTCTTGTAACCAGTTACCACTCATTATCACATCCATCAGCTACTATATCATAAGTTTAAATCATATTAAATAATAAAATTAAATTCGAGTGTTCTCATCAGCTAGCTCTCTGATAATGGTGTTCTCTAAGCTTTACACTGTATCTGCTCACTGTCTTCGTCCTCTCCATGTCTGCTCTCTCTCTCTCTTTCTCTTCTCGTTTTCCCTTCTTTCTCTTTGCCTCTTCATCTTTTTTTTATTTTTTTAGTAAAGTCTCTTACATTCAAAAATATGTGCATGCATGCAAAGTCAGAGGAGGTGAGTTGTACGGCATAGCAGCAGGCTGAGGTCGAGTCTCGGCTGAAGGGTAGGCACGACACTGATGTGATGGAGCTACTGGGTTGCCGTGGAGCTGCAGGGTTGCGGTAGGCTACTGGGAGGGCTGAATTAAGTGTTATTGCGTTGAAAAGTGAGAGGAGCACAGGTAGACCAGAGTGTAATGCAGCTGGAGCGGTGGAAGCAGGTGTATGCAAAGGAGGAGGAGGCAAGGTTTTACACGGTGGAAGCTTGACAAGGGAAAGGCCGAACAGTTGATTGAAGGGGACTGAAATTTTGCATGCGGTGGATAACTTGCATGCAGGTTTTCACACTTGCAAATTTCTTCTTATTATTATTATTTCTTACAGAAATGGGCGGAAGCTTTAAAAGTTGGGGGGGGGGGGGGGGGGGGGGGGTTAGGATATTTGCAGTGGGGAAGGATGTTGCAGGGGCTCGCACATGCACCATGAAACAGGGCTCCACGTTTTGATTTTTTTCTTTCTTCTGTATAAATGGCGGAACAGAGAAAATAAAGCTGGAGAGTAGAAAAGAAACGGGAAGAAGAAGAAATGTTGGAGAGGCCAAAAAAAATGGTGACGAGGAGGAGACGAATTTGTTTAAAACCTAATGCATGTTTTTCCTTTATTCCCAGGCGAGCACATGTAAAAAGAAATGTTCCACTTGTCTCACTTACTCCATCTGCCTGCCACGTTTTAACATATATATATATTTTGGCATGCATTATAAATTTTCTTTTTTATTTGTAATGTGTACACCAATTTTTTTCGATTTCTTTTATTTTTAATTATCTGTAACCAACTACAGCAAACTAACCATATAATCATGCACAATAATTGCCACGATCCCAAAACAGTAATAAAATGGACCGGTTGATTGATTCTGTAAAGTGTTGAAAGGACCACTGTTGCCCTAAAATATGTTAGAAAAATATATGCTTATTTTTCAAATTAAAATTTATGGTAAAATTCTATAAAATATTTTAAGACGACGCGAAAAAGTAACTGAACAAAAATTTAATTATAATTTAATTTCAAATTCTAATTGATTTTATCAACTGAAGTACAATTCGTTTCGATATTCTAACGTTGAACAATTTTTCCCAAGGGTCATTGTTTACAACTAAGTCATTTTAAAATAATATTATTACCTTAAAATTTTATTCAAAATTTATTTAGACCCTCCAAAATTTATTTAAAAATTATATTGAATCCAAATTTAATTTCAAAAATCCTCGGTTGTTACAATGATAGTGATTCAAACATTCAATGGTTCAATAAATATAGAAAAGTTCATAATACAATGCAACTACTACTAATTCAAAGATACAATGGTTTCATAAATATAGAAATGTTCATAATGCAATGCTACTACGAGTAATTCAAAGATACAATGGTTCAAGAAATACAAAAATGATTATTGTCCTTCTTAATGTCTATGTCTCCAAGTCTTTCTCCTTCTAAATGCCGTATACTCTCGTTGTCCTTCAGTTATGTATGACGTTTTTGTTGACTTGCCTTTCGACAAGGCCGTCAAGCGTATTGCTCAAGACAATCCTATTGTGGAACCACCTACAAACCTTCCATGAATATCTGGGTCGGCCAAAGCCCGGATCAGTCAAAACTCTGCTGCAAAGTAAATCCGGTTCGACTAGACAAATGTGGTGAAAACCCAAATCACCCAAGATCGTGTTCGGTGAAGGTGAAGATGCTATATCCGGATCGGATCACATATGGCTCGACTATGCCGGTTCGGACATAAGTCGAGCTAGATTATAGTTGTTGATGACTTGGTCCACTACATCGAGACATAGCCCACGATCTCCACTACTCTCGGATCAACCGCCACATGTCCATGCCAAGTCAAACATCATCTATAAATAGACCTTTGGAGCATTGAAAATGATTTTTTTTTGCTTCTCTTACGTACTTTACTTTCCGCGAACCTATTGTACTCGAGATTTTACTTCCTCAGAGCATTGTAACCTCAATTTCTTGTAATATTTAACAGAAGTTATAAACTGAACTTTGGCAATCGATAGCCGAACCACTATAAATTGCTTGTGTGTTTTCTTTTCTCATTTTGGTTTACATTTTCTCCACTTTTAATCTCTTCATCATACTCTTCGAGTGTTTGTGCCAATTTTGGTGTAAAAAGTATCCATGAACATAACAGCATCTTTATCTCTCTTTCGATTTCCAGCAAGAAGTTGATCCATTCTTGATAATATTTCTCGTTGTTAAATTGCTTGAGTCTCCATTACATGGTTATACCTATTTTCATATATAAGTAGATGTTTTTTAATTTTTGCATGATCCACTCCACCAGCCTGCTTCTTTTTTGCTGCTTTGGCTCTCTATGGCCAAACAAAATGATCTTTGGTAAGGTTAAGGGTAAGATCATATTCTGACCCCAAGCCATAGCTTTCGAATGGTTCCCCACGACTGGAGGTTTATCTAACTCCAGCAGTTGTACCATGGTTGTTGTTCGATTGGACATCACCGATTATTTTTTAAAGTGATGATTTTCATTCAGCATGCTCAACCAAAAAGTCGTAAAATGTGCAAAGACTGATAAGTCTTAAAAAATATATAGAGAAAAGATTCATAAAAGAGTTTTCAAGTTTCGAAATTAAAAGTTTACAGTTTTTAGAAATTTACTAATTTGAAGTGTTGAGATTACCCTTAAATTACTTTTGAAAGAAATGTACATATTCTATGTCAAAAATAAAGTGTATAAGCAAGTTATGGGGTTAAGCGATTGAGTGGTTAAGAAGAAGCGCAATTGTAAATGATTTTGGCATATTCGTTGTGCATGGATGTGCCAGAGGTAGGTTTCAGTATAGAAATAGACAGTCTTGAACAAAATAACTATTTGGAAATAGAAGATAAGAACCCTCTGTGAGTCTGGTCCCAAAATTAGAACTTTTAGAAACTTGAAAAGAATTTTTTTGGAAAGAGTTTTCAAGTTTTGATTTTAATAGTTTTCAAAAATTTAATATTTTAAATCGAGAGATTTCCATTAAAATAATTTTTGAAAGAAAGGAGATAACAGATTTGTTTTGAAAGAAAATACAGAAATTTTCATAAAGGATGGGTTGTGACACACTTTAACTCATTGAAACAAAAATAATTGAAGGAAAAGATTTTATAAATCAATCAATTTGTAAGTAAATATGTTTTATCAAAGTAATGAGGAAAAATGCAGCGAAAGAGGCGTGCCAAATATAGGTGGAGCACCAAATTTTGTGCAGTCTATTTCAAGAAAGAAAGAAAATATATTAAAGTAATAAAGTTTTCTTGTTACTTTACATAAAACACAAAAGTCTTCTTTAAAAAGGATTCATAGAAACTAGATCTTAGTAGCTCCTCTAAAAAAAGAAATGTGTATTAAAATAGATAAGTAGCTCCAACTGAGTTAAAGTGCATAAACCTTTAAAGGAGAAAACCATAGTGAATGAATAGAAGTAATCAATCCTATCTTCTCCAATTATTAACTTTTAGGAAAGGTTTTAAGAATATAAATTTAAGAGAATTAAAAATGGTTTAGTGGAATGATTCCAGTAGTGCGCTTGAACCCTAAGTAGAACATAGAGGAATTATTTTGGTAAGGGCATAAACCATAAACATGGGCGAAATTTGTAGAAAGTCTTAACAGAGGAATTATGAAGTAAAAGCGAGGAATGGTCTACACTCAAAGGTTATACAATAATATATGAAGACTGAATAATGAAATTTGAAAAGATGTCTCCTAAGTGGTAACTTTTTTAACGGAGAAAAATTAAAGATAATTCTTAAACCTTGAATGATTTATGTGGAAAGGTTATAGAGATAATGATTTCGCATAAATGAAGATCTAATAAAGGGTATAAGTTAAGTGAAAAAGATTTGTTAATTCGCATAAGAAATGAGCTCCCATGTAAACCAGTAATATAATGGTAAAGAACTGAATTCTCAAAGAAAGGCCTAAAACATATATAGTCGAAATGAAGAAAATGGAATGTAAGTGCAAATTTGGGATTTTTGTAAGTGAAATTATGACACAGTTTATAATTAAAGGAAATCCTTTTTCAGCATTTCTTGAGAAAATAGAAGGTTCAACATGATAATTAACTTTATGGTAGAATAAGAATTAGGCCTAAGAATACGAGATTACTTCATAGGGGACTAAGGATCATCATATTTGTATCTATCGGGATAATGGGAATAGTTAGACTTTGGGTATCGGGATATTATCTGTGGAAAATTAGAGATGTGACATTTACGGAAGCAGATGGCGAGTACACGACGAAATTGGTAGATGGAAAGGGGAGTGCCTATGTTGTCTAAATTCAGTGATTAGAATCTTTTATTTCGAGAGGGAAATGGTCGTAGGCCTCCCGGTCCTAACGAATAAGCACATTTTTCCATTGTATCTCCTACCAAGTGTTGATTGTAGTAGAGCATGTTTTCTTTTAGTACGAATTTGCAATCCTGCGTAATTTTCTATTTTATAGTTGAAATGCAGAAAGTATGACATTCTATTTCTAGTTGTTTGTGATGATCGCTAGAAAAAATAATAAAGACATAGGATATGGGAAATAAAATAACAATGAAAGCAAAAGGATGAATAGCTAAAAGAAAAACAAACAAAATTTATGTAAAGCAATAAAGATGATAAACTACAATAAATGAGAACACTCCTAAAATAAGTTTGGGAAACTTAAAATAAAATTCTTCCTATGAAAACAGTGTTTGGAAAAGAAAATAGGAAATTTTAATGAGTAGCGATAAGTTCCAAGAATGGATAAAAAGGTGCGTAAAAATAAATTGAAAAATATAGAATTTTTCATTTTCTAACTTTTTCTAACATAAAAAACCAAGTTCAAAAAGATTAGATTTTTCTAAAATTCGAAAATTTAAAGTTGTTCAGCAAGGTTTGGATGCAAAAATTGGATGAATTGAGCCCTTATTTAGCAAGGGTGTGGGAAAATTAAATGGAAACATATTTTTATTTTTAAATATTACATTCACGTAGAAATTACAACTATATTTAGGATGTATGCATCATATTTTTAAAGGATTTTAAAGAAAAGAGCAGTCATGTAGGACGTATCGCTTAGAAATTAACTGCATTCATGATTTTTTATAATGTACTAGACTTTGCAAAAATATATGGATAGTTGCGAAATTAGATGTATAGATGATGGATTTGAATTATGCGATGAATTACATAGTTTTACCCTTGTGGAATTTCGAGGATGAAATTTCCTAAAGGGTGGGGAATGTAACATCCTGCATTTTTAAAAATTAAATAATAACACAAAATTATATAATTATCAGAATTTGATTAAGGGATTAGCACCATTGTCTCTATGGCAATTTCACGATTAATTTAGACCCATAGTTCGTAGAAAACAGAATTAAAATGAAAGAGTTATCGCGTTTCCAATTTAGAGACACTTGCTTTGTAAGTGTAATTATCATGGTAAGCGTTTACTTGCTATCATATTTCATTTAATTCCACAGTGAGATGTACATTGTTAACCCCGTTATGAAACGCAATTCAGAAATTTTGCGTCAATTGCAACATATGGACCGGTTGTAATATCTCTAGATGGATCAGTCATGAACCGGCTTACAATATGAGTAAAAAATAATTAGACCATTTCCGTGGATCGAATTTCAACTGCTTATCCTATCATATGCAAAGTTGTACACAATTGTATACGTGAGTTGCTTGAGCTTGGATGGTACTGGGACAAAGCATGCGTGGTCCACATTATAAATACTTGTGTCAACTTCCTCATACATGAGTTACAAAGCCAACACATGGCACGTTGACGTAACATATTGAAGAAGTGAACTGTTTTTCATGAGTTCGACTGTTCATACATACATTGCAAGGCACAAGAGTCATACATAAACGACGTGAGGCGTATATGGTACAAAGGTGTTTTGCATAGGTCGGCTTCATGGGTAAGCAGCATAGGTTGACATGATGTAAACGATGGGTCGGTATGTTTACATGCCACAGTTGGCTTTCTCGTAAGACAGGGTGATGCGGTAGACTATGGGAAACATATAGATCGGGCACATTACTGAGTATAGGTTGGTTATTGTATATAAATAATAGTCTTTGTATAATTACTTGTACGGGTCGGTCACGATGAAGTTGCTGACTGGGTCAGACATAACTTAATTACAGTGGAAAACTTGTGATGGTTCAGTAATATTATAACATTCAACGTACATGAATTGCTATCCGTAGTCACATGCCTAAGTTAAGAAAGGACGGATTATATATATATATGAGCAGTATGTCACGTATTGATATACAGGAGAAAATGCCTTCATATGGATCGGTCGGGCACAATTAGACGCTGTGGATCGGTTATAAAATATAACGTGGTGGCAACAATATAATAACATGGATCGACAGCTTGTATGACCATGGATCGGTCATAAAAATTATGCAGTGGCAATAATGTTATTATATGGGTCGGTCATTAACTTTGTACAGGCGGTGGCACTTTGGTAATTACTTGGATCCGTCCAATACATTAGAGCGTCATGGACCGGGCATAATCTCAAAGGATGGATCGGTCACTTCATTTCAGCATGGATCGGTCACTTTATTTCAACATGGATCAGTTGCTCTTTAATGTATGGATCGGATCGAAATATAACCCAGTGGCTATTCTATAAATATGATGGATCGGGACAAATATTGGCAGTGTGGCATTTTCATAAATATGATGGATCGGCTCAAATATTGGTGCAATGGCATTTTCGTAAATATCGTTACGACCGATCCATGGCCTGCACACATGAAATTACAACTCCGCCACTCCATTCAAACTTCACCGATAAATACCCCGTCTCCACACACATTTAAGGGGATTTCACTCCACGAAGTGCTGTCCAATTCATTCCTCAACCATTTCAAATCATTCCAACCACCATTAATCTTCCATCAAGCCTTGATTCAACATCATATCTTCCATGGATTCATCGAAAATCGTCTAAGTTCCACCAATTATTGAAGATTCTCTCAACAATCGTCACATCTATAGGGATCTCGCTGTTTCCACATTTAATTCAAGTGAATCAAGTGTAAAAGAGGAAAAGAAAGAGGAATATTTGTAAAAAAGAGAAAATGTATAAGATTGAAAAGGGCATATGCCTTGTAATGGCAACTATGATAATGAAATTCGTTTCCATAGTGGACGTAGGTCAAAATTGAGACCAAACCGCTTTAAATTTCCATGTCTTTACTTTTTTCTTTGTGTTTGTGACTCCATATTTTTAGATCATATTTTCTGTTAATTGTGAAAATTCTCTTCGGTGGTGTTTGTGCCATTTTTGGTATAAACACTTTTTGGCTCCCACCGTGGGGCCACGTTCACATTAAGTGCATTTTGGAAACAGTGAAATTTGAAGCCTGCTTCTACGATAGATTCTCCAAATCTAAGATACAGGCCAATTGACGAATCCTCTTCGAAGTTCAAAGCTTTGTCCGAGATAATGGTAATGTCAAAGAAAACTGCAAGTAAAACCATTGGAGGATCCGACAACGTGGACGATAAAGCTACACCACTTACCAACCGCTTTGAGATTGGCCAAAACTCAACAGGGGAGATGGAGTAACCAGAGATGATTTGAACACCGTTGTCGCCAATTTAAATCAACGGATGGAGACCTCCATTAAAACTTTGATGGATGCTAATCTGGCTCTTATGGATAAGATGAATGCTCTTTTGAATGCATAAGAAAATCCCGCTCCTCCTTAAAGAGTTCACGACAACCTTGAAGAGAACGCGAATTCGTCAGCTTTTGATCATCATCGTAATGATAACATGGAAGGGTTAATGACTGGGAAAGTGGCAAAGGCGACGATGATGTCCAAGACTCAAAGCCGAAGTCTAAAAGCCATTCTGATCGAAATACCCAAAGAGTTGCTAGTCCCGCCAAGGGGCACCTCCCCATAGTGGTGGTAAAAGACCCAGATCCTCTAACCGCGATCGCTCGCCAAGACGAGCAACCGGTAAAGAGACCGAAGTCCTCTCTGCGGAACAACACAACTCGAAGGAGTATATCATGGATATGATAAAACAGATCATGAAAGATAGTATGGCCCACAATGACAGTGAAAGGGAATGGGACTTCTACCCTAGCAAAAATTCGTTCACTAAAAGGATTGGCAAAGCAGAGTTCCCTAAAAAGGTCACTCATCCTACTCTGCCTTCGTTCAATGGGACTTCTGATCCGAATCACTTTCTATACAAGTATGAATGGCTTATGAATGCAGCCAAAGTGACATACAAGATCAAATGCCTATGCTTCCCCCTCTATCTTAAAGGCGTGGCATCATTATGGTTCACGGAGCTATCGCCCAAATCCGTTGACCGATTTGCTGATTTGACTCTGAAATTCAAAGAACAGTTTAGGATGCAAGCTATGAAAGCTAAGGAATTTATTTCTCTAACATCGATGGAACAGAATCCAAGAGAGTCTGTCAAAGATTTCCTCAAGAGATTCAACATTGCTTTGTCCGAGGTAGGGAATCCCAATCCTCGCATGATCCTAATGTCTCTAATCGGCGCCATAGATAAGAAGAGCGAATTTCGCAGATGGATTAAAATGAAAGAACCAAACACGCTTGAGAAATTCTATAAAAAAGAAGAGGAGTATATGAGAGTGGAAGATGATCCTATGCCTCTTTAGATTATTGATGGTAACAACCTTGTTGGGGTCTCCAAAAATGTTGCTACTCAAGTTAATCAACAGAGAGCTCAAGGGAAGAAGCAAGCCAATGGCAGGAATGACAACAAAGCTAATAAGAGATTTTGCTTTCTCAACTAGTTAAAGCTAACTCCTCTGAATGACACTTCTGGGGACATCTACCTTGCCACGAAGGATGCGGAGGATTACCCGAAACCTCGACCAAAAAGGATAACGAAAAATATTGCTAGATCTAGGAAGTTCTGTCGGTTCCATAATCAGCCAGGCCACAACACTAGCGAATGCAAGAATTTAAAGTCATTGAATTAAAAGCTAATTAGGAGTAACCGTCTACAACATTATCTGGAAAATACGCAAGCTACAAATCCTTCTACAACTCCCCAAGGGCAAGGGGAATCAAATGGTCAATCCGGTCCAAGCAACGGAGCTCCCGCTCAAACCAATGCAAGGCCAGTGATCAACTGATAACCGATGGTGGTGCTCTAATATCAGTGGCTCATAATAAGCGATCTTCTTCACCATTACTTTACTTCTTACTATGTTTGAATTTGTTGTAAAAAGTCTAAGAGTCTATAATGTCTTACATACATTGTACTAAACAATAGCTTTATGAATAAATTCTTGCCTGCTGATGTAAATCTCTTAATTGCAAAAAAATTTGTTAATACAAAATTTACTAAAAGACGACTTTTTCATTACAGGCATTTCAACAAGTGTTTTCTTCCTCGAAATCCGATCAAGCGAGACAACCCTAATAACACCAGTTCAAGTGTTGAGTGTTATGACCATTAATAAGGATGAAAAGCACCACCTTGAAGAGTAAATAGAAAAAGTCCCAATGAGTCAAATGGCGAAGAGTGTAGCAAGAAGCTACGGATCCAAACACCCAAGGGCCGCGGAGTTTCGCTAATAAAGGGCGCCTCACCAAGTTGAGGTAAAAGAACATCTCGGTCTGGATGCGAGCGCTTACCACAGTTAAGCATATCTGACAAGATGACTGATGTTTGCTCTACAGAACGATGCAATCCTCTTCCTGTGGAGTTTTGCTAATAAAAGGCACCTCACTAAGTTGAGGTAAAAGAACCTCTCGGTCTGGATGCGAGCGCTTACCACAATTAAGCGTACCCAACATGATGACTAATGTTCGCTCTACGGAATGATGCAACCCTCTCCCTGCGGAGTTTTGCTAATAAAGGGCACCTCACCAAGTTAGGGTGAAAGAACCTCTCAGTCTGGATGCGAGCGCTTACCGCAGTTAAGCATATCCGGCAGGATGACTGATGTTCGCTCTGCGGAACGATGAAACCCTCCCCCTGCGGAGTTTCGCTAATAAAGGGCGCCTCACCAAGTTGAGGTAAAAGAACCTCTCGGTCTGGCTGTGATCTCTTACCAAGTTAAGCGCATCCGACACGATGACTGATGTTCGCTCTGCAGAGTGATGTGGCAACCAAAATCCTTTCCACAGAAAAGGCAACCTCTCCACAGTAGAGATCAACAATGCTCAATGAAGTCTCGAATGTTCATTCAGTCGGCGGAAGAAGATAAACGTTGGATTATAAATGACCCCTTCACAGTAGGGGCATCCAATGAAATCTCCGATGTCAGAACTAATCAACGAGGCAGACGAACATTGAGCAGCAAAAATCCTTTCCGTAGAAGAGGCTAAAAGTGGTTCCCACAGTGAAGGCAAAAGACCTCCTAGGCAGGGGCACGAATATCAAGAACTTCCCTGGAAGCATCAAACAAGTCAGTAAAGCCGGGGTTCCTATTGAATCAACAAGTTCAGAGGTTCTACGCATGTTGGCAAGTTTAAAGAACTCTCGCCAACAGAGTTGAAGCTTCTAACACGTCGACCATAATCAAGGAAAAATCGACAAGCTAATCACATCAAGCTTTTGTAGCTCGTGATGACCCATGGTATGAGGGCAACACAACCACATAAGGATTGGATAATGTTCAGAAAACATACTACGAGTCTATTACGACATCGCAATATGCCAAAAACTAACTAGCACTCGACAAATAAGCCAATACACTTGGAAATAACTGAGTTGGAGTGCGATAAACATTAGATCTCACCTTGGAAAGCTTGGCAAAAATAGGGCATTTGAAAAATTCGGCAACATCGATACACTCGATATGTCGATAAGACTCATTGCAACGATAAAGATCAACCTGGGAAACCTAGCTAGAATCTCTTAACGCAAAGTCTTCCTTGTCTGCAAATGACTAACCGTAAATAACTCAAAAAACCTGATGATATTTTGCTTCAAATCTGAAGATAAGCGAAGCTTAAAAGGCGACCGTGCGAATATGGCATAGTTCGAATCTAACAAAGTAGTAACGCTTCTCAAGGAATTGAAGCTAATACCCGTCAACAGTTTCAATATGAGATATAAAAAGGAGATTGAGAAATAATTATGCACTGGGGAAGGCCGTTGTGAAATGGAGATTCAAAATTTTATATATCCTAGAATGATCCTCGGTGTCAAAGAAAATTCAAATTTCTAAATCGAACTAAGCTACTCCAGCAGGCATAAAGATGAACAGTCAAGAAATTACTTTTCCCACGGCAATTTTGTGTCAAACTCGGGGATGTCAAACTGAATGTGTGCTTGATTTAAAACATATTAAGTTAACCCAGAATGACATCTCTTTGGTGGGTTGTTAGGAAGGCGGGGAATAGTCAAGAATTGATTCATTTGTAATTTAGAAGCTCTACAACTGTCTTAGCCTCATAAATTCAAATGGAAACTCCAATTTAAGCAGAAGTGATTTACTGTTCAGAACGATAACAGTCTTCTGTCTGGTATTCACTTTGCACATGGAACCTTATTTTCAAACGAATTACAGGTACGTGTTTCATAAAACATGAACCATTGTATAAAATTATATAAGATATTAAAAAGCAAAACTTGAAATACGCAGTCGGCGTGTGTCGATTAGTTGATATCAAGCATCATCGCAAATTCGAATTAGAACGTCGTGTTTATGCAGGCGAAGTTTGACGAGTTATAAACAGTCAAATAAAACGTTTTCATACATATACTTCATTCAATTCAGAGCAAGGGATTCGTTGTAGGAATATAATGATTAACTAACCTGCTATCGATGTGGCCAGTCGATAGGAAAATATTGACCCAGAAAAGTATGCAATGTTTTTGTCGTTACAGAACAGGGTGTAGCATTGAGGAAAAAAACATGTTCGGGTCAACCATTACAAAGACAAATCATTATGGATTGTTTTCAAAAAGTCGTTTATTGCTTCAAAAGAGGTTCATTGGCCAAGAAAATATTCAAAACAGGCAGTCCAACATTGGACGAACGTGGTCGATCCATCATGGATCGAACATGATCGATCCATCATGGATCGAACACGACGGATCCATCACAGGTCAAACACGACCGACCCATCATGGATCGAGCACGACCGACCCATCATGGGTCGAGCATGACCGATACGTCATAGCCGTGCATGTCTGATCCATTATGGAGCTCGCCTGTTTCACACATTGAGGCCTTGATCAAAATTGAAGCATTCATGTATTAGCACTGCTCCAACAACATCAAGTGCCAATCAACATCAAAAATCAATCAAAGATCTTGGCATCATCCAGAATCAAATAGTCAAAAAGCATTCAAGGCATTTGCGCAGATTTCAACTTTAAAAAGTTTGTTGATTTCAAGATCAAGAGTGAAGCGTAAGTAGAAGCAACAAAAAATGCAACAGATCAAACTATGCGACTAGAGAAGACACGACATTTTGAACTTCAGATATGTCAAACATGAGCAAAGCTGGATCGCTAGTTCGAGTACAGACAAGGTTGTGGACAGATCTGTTTCCAAATGCAAAACATTGAATTAGCACCTCCACCATTAGAGACACTATATTATTGAAGAAAATACTCACCGTGGATATTCGATTCAGTACACATGCCAATCATCGATGATCCAAAAATATATGACCAAATTAGTTGCGCTAAAAGTGTTCATTTCAAAGCTTACATTTTTCGCAAGCAAAAATATAAGCTTCCTGGGGATAATGTTAACCCCGTTATGAAATGTGGTTCAGAAATTATGCGTCAATTGCAACATAGTATAATGGACCGGTTATAGTTTCTCCAGATGGGTCAGTCATGAATTGGCTTACGATATGAGTAAAAAATAATTAGACCATTTCCGTGGATCGAAGTTCAACTGCTTATACTATTATATGCAAAGTTGTATACAATTGTATGTGTGAGTTGCTTGAGCTTAGATGGTATTGGGACAAAGCATGTGTGGTCCACATTATAAATACTTGAGTCAACTTCCTCATACATGAGTTACGAAGCCAACACATGGTACACTGATTTAACATATTGAAGAAGTGAATTGTTTTTCATGAATTCGATTGTTCATACATACATTGCAAGGCATAGGGGTCATACATAAACGACGTGAGGCGTACATGGTACAAACGTATTTTGCATAGGTCGGCTTCATGAGTAAGCAGCATAGGTCGACATGCTGTAAACGATGGGCCGGTATGTCTACGTGCCACAGTCGGTTGCTCTCATAAGACAGGGTGACACGGTAGACTATGGGAAACATATGGATCGGGCACATTACTGAGTATGGGTCGGTTGCTATATATAAATAATAATCTGTTGTATAATTATCTGTACGGGTCGGTCATGATGAAGTTGCTGACTGGGTCGGATATAACTTAATTACAGTCGCAAACTTGTGATGGTTCAGTAATATTATAACATTCAACGTGCATGGATTGCTATCCGTATTTACATGCCTAAGTAAAGAATGGACGGATTATTTGTATATATATGTATATTAATATATATATATATATATGAGTAGTATGTCACAATTAATGTACACGAGTAAATGCATTCATATGGATCAGTCGGGCACTATTAGACGTTGTGGATCGGTTATAAAATATAACGTGGTGGCAACAATATAATAACATGGATTGACAGCTTGTATGACCATGGATAGGTCATAAAAATTATGCAGTGGAAATAATGTTATTATATGGGTCGGTCATTAACTTTGTACAGGCGGTGGCACTTTGGTAATTACTTGGATCAGTCCAATACATTAGAGCGTCATGGACCGGGCATAATCTCAAAGGATGGGTCGATCACTTAATTTCAGCATGGATCGACCACTTCATTTCAGCATGGATCGACCACTTCATTTCAGCATGGATTGTTGCTCTTTAATGTATGGATCAGATCGGAATATAACCCAGTGGAAATTTTGTAAATATGATGGATCGGGCTCAAATATTGGCATCTTGGCATTTTCGTAGTTATGGTGGATCGGGCTCAAATATGCGTGCAGTGGCATTTTCATAAATATTGTTACGACCAATCCATAGCCGTACACGTGAAATTACAACTCCGCCACTCCATTCAGACTTCACCTATTAATATTCCGTCTCCATACACATTTGGGGGGATCTTCTCTCCATGAAATGTTGTCCAATTCATTCCTCAACCATTTCAAATCATTCCATCTACCATTAATCTTCCATCAAGTCTTGACTCAACATCATATCTTCCATTGATTCATGGAAAATCGTGTAAGTGCCCCAATTGTTGAATATTCTCCCAACAATCGTCGCATCTATAGAGATCTCACTGTTTCCACATTAAAATAAAGTGAATCAAGTGTAGAAGAGGAATATTTGTAAAAAAGAGAAAGTGCATAAGATTGAAAAGGGCATGTACCTTGTAATGGAAATAATGATAATGAAATTTTCTTCCATAGTCGATGTAGGTCAAAACTGAGACCGAACCACTTTAAATTTCCTTATCTTTACTTTTTTCTTTGTGTTTGTGGCTCCATATTTTTAGATCATATTTTCTGTGAATTGTGAAAATCCTTTTTAGGGGTGTTTGTGTCATTTTTGGTATATTTTTGGTATAAACATACATTTTGAGCTCTGATATATTTTTCTTTGCCATTCTGGAGCATACAAACTAACTTTAGTTTCAGTGGACTTGGATTTTAGAATTTGGCGAAAAATTCAAGCCCATTGGAATTTGGGTTGTTACAAATATGGAATTGATTTGAGAACTTATTCCCCAACACTTCAAATAAGGATAGACTTCAGTGGTAGTTTTGTGAACCACATGGTTGCAACGTGATCCAAATAAATTAGGAAAACCAAACACTTAATGGAATTAGAAGTCTGAGCTGATTCCATGTACCATTGGTATCGCATCAAATGCTGCATAAAGTCTGTCTTTCTGGCATAATGAGGCGTCTACAGCAGGCTAAACATGATGGGTACTCAATGACCCGTATATCATCCATTAGTGGAGTGTGGATCCTATCAATTTTCAATCTTCATTAGAGTAGCCCTGGTTATCATTCAATGTGTTTGATAATAGCCATTAAATTTGAAGTTTGAATGATAGGCCATAACTCTTCGTCTTCTCGATGCCTATGCTTTCTGGTTTCCCTTTCGATCAATGTAGCCTGCACCACAGTCTGGCTAGCACTTTCCTGGCCACTTGCTCCTTGGTCGGTCAAGGGACACGACAGAGGGAGTATGGCGGCATGAGAGGGTCCAATGATGTCGCAATCATAGTTAGGAACTCTTGAAGTCCACCCTTGGTATGTGTTTGAAGCCGGATCATCCCATACTAGATCAGACTTAGATGTCTCATCTAGGTTGGCTGAACTGGAGTGCCTCGATTCTGCTTCGAGCCAACAACCTTCCTCTGCGTTTCGAGGCCCCTCTAAGTCTATTTTATGATGGGATCCTCCACGAGTCTTATTTGACGAATGATGAAGCCTTTGAATCGTAGTTTGGTGGAGGATGAGATCGCCTCCTCAATTCGTTCCACTCTACGTTCATTCATTTGCATCCTTAGCTTTAAGTTGCCCAGATTTGCTGGTTCAAAGCATCGTGGGTTTCTTCTAACTTCCTCATGAGTGACCAGATTTGTGGACGGCGCAACAGCAGTTGTTTTGGTAATGGTTATCACATTTCCAAAAATGCAGGGTTGTTCTTAGCATCATCTTAAGCTAAGTTGTTGTTCTTTTCTTTTCAGCCATTGATAATGCTCTATGTGGTCCAAAAATCACAAAAACAAGTAGGAATATAAAAATTTGGATCTTCTCAATGGACTTATGAATTCGCTAGTAGATAAAAGGAACCCAATACTGAGAAATTCAATTTTTCAATAAAAGCACCAAAATTGACACCAAATACGGTTGAACACCATAAAGCAAGTCAAAGTGGAGATTAATAGTGAAGAAACAACAAACTAAAATGATAACAAATGCAAGAAAACATGATTTATAGTGTTTCATATCATAATAAGCACACATGCACTTTAACTTCTAATGCTTTATTGGTTGTATTCTGATGGTTACATCATTATGGGTTGTAATCTTGTTGAATACTAAATACAATATTAATGATGGAGGAAAAGAGCACAAAGAGTCCAAAGATCCTTAATCATCCAATGCATGTCGTTTTTATGGGAAAAGCAGGCTTCGATTGGCCAAAAATCCAAAGAGAGAAAGTAGGAGTCGTGGGAAGACCGATTTCGGGAAGTTCAAGGCAGACCCCCAAGCTATGGCTGTAACACCCTCTACTTTGGTACAGTTATCCAGAAGCGGTGATGCTACATATAAGCCATGGTGCTAATAGAACAGTATCACAACTTAACAAAAGTTTATCAGAATGTAAAATCATTCATAGTACATGATTTTAAATGGAAGATCTATTATACAATCATCCCATTATATAACATGGTTACAAAGATCCAAGAGTCTGATTATTAAATAATTAAACATATGAGTACATAAAGAGAAAATATACATAATAAAAGTCTTCACCTCAAAGCATCCAACTAACCATCTAAACCTGAAATGTTTTTAAGTGTAGCATCATGAGCAACACAGACCCAGTGAGATAGCTATTCAAGCTTAGTTTTCAATTCATGTCTTATTGGGTTGTATTATAGTTTCATTATAAATCTCTTCTTCAAAGGTTTCATTAATCCAAAGTTTAAAACAATCATCAAGGAATACTTTGAGATATTAAATCAAGCAAGTTTATAATAACTTCATTCCATCAAAAACCCGTAATTTGTCAAAATATATGTTTATGAATCTAAACCACACCCTCAATTTTGTTTAGATTTTAGGATATGTTATCCTATTGTGGTCGACATCCCGTCGCTAAGTAAGGACGTACCCTACTCGGTTCAATACCAGCATAGAGAAATAGTGCACTACCCAAGAACTATAGTCTTATACCACACTCCATCGAAGAAATATAATTAAGAAAATGTTTCTCCAAAGTAATATTAAATTACATTTCAAATTCATATTTTTAAGAGTTTAAGATAAACCCAAAAACCAACTCAAAATTATTCCAATCTATGTTTAACAAGAACTTAAAAATATTGAAGTCAGTGGTGACATTTATAATTACTTCATAAAGGTTCTAAAATTGAAAATGAAAAGATAGCATTTGAAAAAGTGCTATAAAAAGTTTAAGCATCGATAAGAATAACCGAGTGTTTATACAGGATATGAAAAGTTCTGTGTAGTTTACAATGGTTTTAGACTCAAAACACTATTACAGCTTTTCTTAAATACTGTTAAAAAATTGCTTAGTTTATTAGACTCAAACAACTATTACTACGTTTCTGGCGCGCTACGAAAAGTTCTGGATTCATTAGAGTGCTTTATAAATAATTAAGAGAAAAGACAGTGCTTCAGAAATGCTACGAAAAGTTTTGGGTAGTTTAAAATGATTTTAGACTCAAAAACAGATATTACAGCATTTCAAATGCGCTGTGAAAATTTCTAGCTTTGTTACAGTGCTCTATAAATAATTCAGAGAAAAGACAATGCTTCACACACTACAACAAAAGAGGGATTTCATAGCGTTTGAAAAACGCTATTATATCCTAACATAACATTTTAGAGAACGCCGTGTAACGACATGCTATGTTAGATGTTTCACTTTAAATAGCGGAAACAAAAACGCTATAAAAAGCGAATTTTGTATACCGTTTTTGTTTGCTATCAAACAAAAACGCTATAGAATATGCCATCCGATACCTCTTGTTATAGCGTTTGTATATGTGTTTTTTATAGCGTTTTATTCACATCTGTTATAGCGTTTATCATGCTATTTCTATAGCGTTTATTTAGTTATATTATAGCGTTTCGAATGATTGTTTCTATAGCATTTTGTATTTCATAGCGTTTTTGAAACGCTAGTACCTACAGATTTTATTTGTCATCTTTCCAGCTTTTTTTTTCATGTATCTATGCACATACATTTAAACATTGCTTATCTTCATATATACAGATAACAAATTTTTACAAACAACAAATATATATATATATATATATATATATATATATATATATTAATGCATAATATTTCAAATGTATCATTCAAACAACTTAGTATTTCATACAAATTGTACAATTAATTTTTCCATGTCCACACATAATATTTCATAACAAGTTACTTACAAAACATATAAACTATAGATTTAATCTTGCTTTGTCTTTGATGTTTTCTCCGTAACATCAACAATAATGGTCCTGTCAATGTCAAATAAACAATCAAGAGTTAGTAGTAATTATGATATCATATATTGACAAAGTAAAAGAAACCAGAAGGAAAAAGAAAAAAAATCTGCAACTAGGACAAAAAATATATTGCACTTATGCAAAAGATTACTGCTATTGCGCATTCGAACATGCAACAACTTTCTAAATAAAACTTAACCTATTAGTTTGTGAAAGTTCTGCTATTACGATACAATTGAATTAATAAGCTCTGTTGATGCTTGTAGTTCATAAGTATCATTTCTAGCTCATAACTCAATACCGAGAACTGATGCATTTTTTCTTGAAATTTGCAATTATAAAATAGTTGGCCCTTTGGTTGATTTTAATCATGATAATACCTTAGTATTGTATACTTGAAAGTTTTACACCTACCGAACACTACAAGAAAAACAGCATTTAGCAGCGACAGAATACGCTGCTAATCCGTCGCTATATCGGCTTTAGCGATGGATTGTCTGCATAACACGGTGGTCGGTAAAAACCATGACGGTAATTGTGTCAGATTTAGCGACGGAATATAGCATGAGTTTTCCGTCATTTTACTATTTATATAATAAAAAAATAATTTTATTTATTAATTTAATTTTAATTTATTTACTGACATTTTGGCGACGGAAAAGTATTTTTTTAAAATTATTATTTATACTTATCCGTCGGTAAACCCTTGCAAGATAGCAATGGATTTGCGGCAAATAATTTTAATTTTAATAAAAAATTACCGGCAATCTGTCGCTATTCCCCTTCTGATATATATATATATATATATATATACACAAAAGCACGCAGACGTAATTAATATTAAAAAACGTCACCTGCAAGCTTTTTTGAATTTATGAACTTGAAATACACAAAAACTATCAAAGTCTTTGTACCCGATCACCTCATAGAAACTACATGCACCAATGCCAAACTCAACATTGTTGCTTGTCATTCAGCAAACGCAAACAGCAGTAGAAAAAACAAGTACAAACAAAATAAGTCTAAACAAATCCAAATAAATAATAAACCAATCATAGCTCCAAAAGAAAACAGTCACTGCAATCCTAAATCATCCCTTTGGCTAAAAGAAGCAAAACAAATGTATATAGGTTTTTTCAAAGAAAACTAAACATATGCGAAAATAACTGGATCCATTCAGTCTCTCCCATTCAAAGATTTACGAAACAATCCCATCACTAAGGGAAAGAGAAGCAAGCTGCTGAGCAGGTGAAGCAGCACCACCCTGCTGCTGCTGCACCGTCCTCAGCACTTCTATGGCTTCAGCTACTTTCTCCTTGAGAGCATCAGGAGATCTAGAAGATGCAGAACTTCAGCTTGGTCCATTTCCAGAAGCATCCCTGTCACTTTTGCTGCTGATTCATGCTCCAGTTGGTCCACAAGTGGGTATAGACTTTCACCAAGCATCTGTTTATACAATATGCTTGAATTATCGATTCACATAAGACGTATTCTATTGAACTACGACTACAAATGAAAAACAATCTCATAAACCAGTTGGACATTGAGATGGCAGTTTTCGTAAATCTAAAATTGCAACCTGGACTGATGATGCTGGGAATAATAGTCGGGCGCCAATCAATGTGTGAATGCATGAATTGGCTAAAATTTCAAGTGCACTTCCTAACTTCAACTTTTCACAGTTTAAATTAGCACTACATTGTATATATAAGAAAGAACTTACTATTTTTGTTGTGTATAAAAAAAACTATCAAAGTCGCACTGAACCTCTGCTGTGGTTTATCATATTTGATCATATTTCAAACTTTTTGTTGGTAGCAGGAATGCAGTAGGTCTCCTAATGCATATACAACAGTTTTGTTACTAATATAATAACTATGATATTTCTATTACAGTCTCTAAACATCCACAACGCTCATGGTCATGAACTGGTTAACTTGAGAATTGGAACGTTCAAATGTGTATTGGTGTTCATCGATGTATAGGTGTATGTTTAAGTAAATCGAATATCCAAGCTCCTGAATGCATCCCTAACACGGCGTCTTCGAAACTGTCAGTATGTTCGCATTACAAGTTGTAACATTGGAACAGGTAAACATTTATCAGCAATACTAGTGAAAATCTTGTTACGAAATAATCAAAAGTATGCCACAAAAGAATGTGTACTAATTTAGTAATGAAATCTAACGACTAATCTTAGATATAATTAATCAATTTAGATATTTGATTGTAAAATACGCATACTGCCTTCAGATATTTGAGAAATTGTTTAAAACCATGTGTAGTAATGAATGAACTAATATGAAATTTGTATTGTATTTAAACTATTAAAAAAAACTGAAGTAAAACTTATCAAAAATACCTTATATCAATCCATTTTAATGTAGTCTTGTCTCTGCTTCTAACAGGTGAAACAAAACTGCAAAGAAAATGGGTGAACTTCACTGATCTCAATAGGAGATTGATGCAGGAATCGAAAGTGTTGCCATTAGACAGTGTACAACTCTGATACCATACTAAAGAATGTAAAGTAAATTTTATTAATACTTCCGAATGATGTTACTGAGACAATGTACAGGTTTATGTAGTATTGTTAACAAAGAGTGAAACGCAACATTAGAAACTGAAAGGACGGAAATACCTCTGTAAACCTACGGTATATGATATCTCGATGTACATTGATTTTTAGTATTTAACTGTATGTTTGTAGACAATGTGATGTGGTCGTTCCTTTCATATCCTGTAAAAAAAACTTCAATCTGATAAGGACATTCAACAAATATTTACAAGCAGCTATGCTCATTACTAAGCTCAACTACACATCATACAAAGACTAAACTGTTGAATGAATAGTCTTATACATAAACATTGTCTGCACAACAAAATAATTGATTGTAAATGAATGCAAATCTAAAACTCACCCTAAATCCATGAATAGCGGCCTAATTGATTGCACCACTGCTTGGCGCCTCGCCTACCCACCATCGCTTAGACTCGGCCACCACACTGTCTGCACCTTCAACCACGCAACCTCCGACGAGCCTCATACATAAGCATATGAATGCAAATATTAGCATGGTAAAATCTGTTTTCTATAAGCAAATAAGGCAAACTCACAAGATGTAACTTAGATTCTTTCATCATATCAAGTGACTAAGTGAGGATTACAAATATTCTAACATTTGCAATACATGACGTCTCATTAAGTACTTCAGCATAAACAATCAAAACTAAGCCTTTGAAATAATTGCAATGCCCGTTGTTGATATTGAAAAACTCGATTTTAATATAATTATTCCTTATCATCCATGTGATTGCACATGTAGTTAAAAGCTTTCTTTTGTGATCATCTACATTTTAACTTAACACAAAAATAGTCAATTAAGGATGAGATCATGACAACATAGGGTTGACGCTCATGACATAATGATATTAAGCATCAATTGGCTTACCCCTATTTTGTTATTCATAAAATATAAATGTTCTATTGTCAAGAAAGAAACTTCACATAACCAAACATACCATCATTATAATGCATTCTCGACAATAAAATCTTGAAAATAGGTTAACATAAGCTTTTTGATGGAAAGTTGAGGTTAACAAGAAAGTATGACCACAAAAATCATTCTCAGGTTCTAACTTGTTTCAAATTAATCAACTACAAACGAAGTTTATGTAAAAAGATCTCTAAAGCAAGTAAAATGAATGTATGTGTGCATAATGATGTAGTCATACATGTGAAAATAAAAAAAACACCCAACATCATAACCGAAAAGCATATTTATCTTTAAGTTAGTCTTTATTTCGATCTCTTTAATATTCACTAGTAGCACTATGATACTAGTAGTGTACTAACCTTATAGGAATTTTGTAAACGAAGATAAGTTATGGCTTTTAACTAACTTGGGGACAAACGAAATGAAAAAAAAGGTACCATGGTTCACGCAATAGTATCAAAGTTTTATAAAAATAATTTCATTAGAAAATTTCCGCTAAAAGCACTTGCAACAGAAGTGTAAACCAAATCAACTTCAAATTAATCAGGAAAAGAGAACATTTAGATTTAGGAATGACATTTTAATACCAAATTTAAGAATCTCATTTGATATTTTGCTTTTGTGTTTTAAAATTTTGTCATTCATAAATCTTATTAATTAACATATTATCTTCATGATCAATGTTTGCACTATATACCATTGAATTTCCAGTGGATAGTTTCATGTTAGAACTATCTGCACTATATACTATAAAAAACAAAAAAAGTAAAATAAAAGAAGAATTTTTTTGGTGCAAAAGTTTTGGATTATAAAGTGGTGGTACTAAATAGATAAAGGGGCAATATGGATTACTAACTTGTTTACTCAAATAAAACATGAAGCATGAACATTACATTACAAACACAAGCTTTGATTTTATATTGCAGTAAATAACAGTTGGAAACTGTAAGATCCAAACTCAAGTATTAGTGGAAAACATTTACTTCATCTAAGGCAAAAAAAAAACATTTTTCTTCAAGTTTAATGACCACATATCAAACATGAACAAGTTACACGCAATAATCTAACATTCAAATCAAATAATAAATTTAAAACGAAATAGATCACAGGAAATACCTTTCAGATACCAAACATGATGACATGATCTGTAAAAGAGAAAATAATTCCAGTTAATTAGAAAAGCAAATAACAAAGCCCAAATTTGAGATTGAAATTACAGAAATAAATATTCTGAAAATCAAATACTGAAAGAAAATAAAAAGATAATACCAGAAAGTAATAAATGGAAGAAATTAAATCTTCGTCCGCAACCAGATTGACGAGATCTGAACAACTTTTTTCTGTATGCAGAAATTAACAAAAAAAAGAGGTTGAGGAGATCTGAGCGAATTTTCTTTAGCGTGAGGAGAAATGAGAACCGGAGATGGCAATAAGCCTATAACGCTAGATTGAAATCTGAACCGATGGATTAATATCTTATCCAACGGTTGAGGACATGAGGCATTGAAGATGCGGATTGCCAGATTGGTAATGGATACCTGGGCTGTTATTTTGCATTACAACCCTTTTAATACATTAAGATATTAACGTATTAGGTAAATAAATAATAAAATTTGATTGATTGGGAACAAACCTACACTATTTGTAAATAATTTCGCAGCAGTAGTTTCTGAAGAAGAAGAACTCTTGTTAATACAATAAAAACTATAAATACCTATTTATTGTTTCATAAATAATGTGAATATAATAAACTTATAACACCAAAAAGTTTGCAAGGTTTAAAATTTAACTACATCATGTAAGTGTACTATTAACATTAATTATGTAAAATTTAACTACATCATGTAAGTGTATTATTAACATTAATTATTAACATGAATTTTTTGAATTTCGAAATTCCTTAATATTTATTTAACTTCTTATTTTTAAACTTTGACCATTTTGTTTTTCTTAATTACTAATTATTTATCAAATAATACGTACCAATCAATTTCTTAAAAGCAAATATGTATTAATAATTTCTTGATATTAATTTAATTAATCATATTAAAGACTATTAAATAATCATTGATTATCAAAACAAATTTAATAAACATCGAACAACAATGTATTTTATTAATTACTATTACCTCTTATTTATATTATATAGTAAATAATAATTAATCAGCATTAATTTTCAAAAAAAAATTAATCAGCATTAACTATTGAATTTTATTTACTTCTAATAGTTATTATTAATTACTAATGTATTATTAACATTAATTATTTAAAATTTAAATTTACTAATTAATTACTAAGCAATAACACAAATTTAAAACATTTAATAAATAAAAAATATAAAAGTTCGTTTCAAATCTCTTGGAAAACTGCAGGAAAATAGCTTCAAAATTATGTCGACGGTAATCCGACTCTATTAGCAACGGAATTTAGCGTCAAATATTATATGACGGTAAAGAGCTGCAATTTCCATTGATTTAGCGACAGAATTAGTATTCGACAGTAATAATTTATAATAAGATGACATATAAAATCCAAAATGTTTTCTCTTACAAAGCTCACGGAAATCCGCCGCTAATTAACGATGGAATTTTGCGCTGTTAAAAATTTGTTGCTAATCTCGGTTTTTCTTGTAATGGAAATTCATAAGACAACGAGAGATTATTCAATAATGTATTTCCTGGAGGCCTACACTATACGGATCTACATATGTATTTCCACTATTCATCAAATGAGTAGATGAATTGCGCAGAACATGTTCCATTCGTATTCACATGCAGTTATGACTCACATAAATAAATAAGAAGATAAATAATGAACAAACGACCATAGAGCCTAATTTGCAACGCTATATGGAATGGATACTCCATTTTATATGGAGCATTTTAAACTGTCACTCTCTGTTTTTACATTGAAAAGCACGCTTACGTACGTACACTGAGACAAAAGGGAGTGCTAAATTAGCAAGATCGACTAAAACATTTCAATACTAGATACGAACATTTAATCGTATCTACATACACATGTATATATAATATAATATATATGGATGTATGTATGATACACACACATACATATATAATATAATATATGTATGTGTGTGTATCATACATACATCCATATATATATATATATATGCGTGTGTGTGTGTATTTTTATATATGCACATATATGTATATATATTTATATATGAAATTTTCAAAAAAAAAATGTATGTATATATACAATATATATATATATATATGCATATATGTATGTATGTGTATGTATACATATGTATGTATGCGTATGTACATGTGTGCATATATTGCAGGTATATACATATGTACGTATAGGCACACACTCTCTTTCTTTTTGTATTTAAGGTACCGTAGATTGGAATATGTTTGCATGCACATACTTTGGTTCAATAACTTAAAACAATCAACGTTATCTACTTCTCGTAGGTGGCAACATGGAGGAAACTAGCAGGAAGAAAAAGAAGTCTACAAGGCAGAAGGAATTTTCAGCTCAGAAACCCCAGCTGCGCTCTTCTTCGCGATTTTACTAACTACAAATTAATTTTTAAACCATATTTTATAATTCATTCAATTATTTACATATTTTATTAATAATATTTAAATTTTAAACCATATTTTATAATTTATTGAACAATCAAAATTTTAATTTAACTATTTATAAACAAAAATTTGAATTTAGCCGGAAAAAAAGCCTCACACTGCAAAAAGGCGCCCTCACACTGCAAAAAGGCGCAAGCCTTGAGCCTTGGGTTTTTTTGCGCTTAGGCGTGCCTAAGCGCGCGCCTTAATAACTATGATACAATCAAAGTCAATAACTGTTAGCAGATCTCCGACTTCATAATTAAAGTCAATTTGTACATGCTGACCGTCTTCATGTAAATATATTAAATGGTTAAGTGAATCTAGGTGGTAAACCTTCTTTAGCAATTGGTCATTTCTCTTCTCATTGCAGTAATGAATTAGTGTTGGTCAGCAGTAATTTTTTCGCACTTTATTCGGTCGAGGAAGGATAATTTCTTGAAGGAAGTAAGATAAATGCTGAATGTTTCAATCAAAATTAGAATGTAAGTAGTAATGAATTGAATATTGTTTGACATGTATATGGTAAAGTTGTTAGTACTGTGCACGGAATAAATGAAGATATTGCTATTTAGAATATAAGTATCCTAAACAAAGTTATAATTTCTAAATCTACTAATGAAGCAGTCAAAGACAAAACTGACTTGAATACTATTTGCAACACAGCCATCTTCTTCTCTTGGCTTGGTGCACCACACCAGCTTTGTCAATTCTCCTCTGGAATTCAACTTCTCTATCACCAACCAAAATTCTATTGAAGCTAAAAATCTTCTTGCATATGATACTAAAAAAGGAAAATGTTTAACACAATGTGACACTTGTATCTGACGTGAGCAAATAATTCAGACAAAGTACTCTCTTAGTTAACCAAAAAATGTTAATAACCCATAAGAAAAATCTTCTTCAGACGAAGTACTAAAAGATTGAGAGGGTACCCTATTTTTAGTTAGTTTCTCAGCAGGGCAAATAACCGAACTATTGCATGGGCAACGGAAGGAAGCAATGGACATCCTCTCACTGCTTGCGTTAACCACCGCTCTGTGCCGCACGCTCCTATATCTTCCATTACACAATGCCTGCACGTACCAGACATACAACTCATACATTTAAAAGAATAAACTGTTTAGGTGCATTTGTAAATAAATGCCTGTAACTGGTCTGCTATGTTGATAACGAAGGCATTAGACGAGGGTTAACAGAGAATCATCGCCCTTGCTGAAGTATTTGTAATCTAGAACGATCTGGTCTTGAAGAAGGATGGTGAGCGCATTCGGGGTCCGTGTGGGATTGCAACCCATAAGTCAGTTCCGGCAATGGGCATTTCGGGTAATAGCTTACAGCCATGTGCTGCTCTTGCTCCCCTAGGACTCTCTCAATGTACTTCTCCTCCAGTCCCAAACTTTGGGATATCAGCCCTAATAAGCGGAAGCCCGACAGGCGTACCATAACACGATGACTTATTGACAGGGCAAAGCTGCAATCATCATACATCATAGTGCCCTAATTAACATCAATCACTAGACACAACTGCAAAGATAAGTAGAATGGTAAATAGTCGCTGGTGAGAATCCTGGACTGCTGAACTATAAAGTCAATCAGACAAAAAGGACGGGAGTTCAGTGTTTTCAAGAAAAATGGAGATACTTTTTGCCTAGTACCGTATATTTTAATACCTTCTCAATCTTTTATGTATTCATAACAATTCACAGGAAATCATAAGGCTTGTGGAAAATAGAGTATGCTTAAAATCATGCACTAATGCCACATCACACTGAAAACTCATGTGTATGGAGAGTCCAACATGCTGTGGGTCATGCTGTAAGTCATGCCCTCTCATAATCAACATTTCAAATCAGATACTCCTAATGCTTATGAAATTGTGTAAAACTGAGACACTAATATATATCGATATGAAACTAGAGTCTTACAAAGACTTGTAAATTAATTAATTTTGAAATTGTATACTCATATGTGGAGCTATTTATAAATCTCACAGGTGAGCTTTTCAAAATTTGTTTATGAAACTGTCCTATTAAAAGGAATGATCTTTCTGTATGTGAAAACTGATGTAACAATATTAAACAAAGCTTATAACAGTTAAAGTTTCCTTTGAAATTTTATTTGTGCAAAATTCTATGCACAATAACTCAGATGCAAACTGAAAACTGATACATGATTTTAAATATATCCTTCTTCTTCTTCTTTTTTTTGCAAAAATACCAGTAAAAGAAAAGTGGCTTCAACTGAAACAAATAAAAGAAAAACCAACGGTGACAAATATGAAGTACTTATGTTATCACCAAAACCAATTAGCAGAGTATCCAAAATGAAAGTCAAGTCAAGTAAGGTTGTTTCCAAAGCTTTGCCACAAAGAAAGATATATGATGTTTCTTTGATATTCCAAAGATCATATCTAAAAAATTAAAACTTGTAGTAGACGAAACTGTTTAGGAAGATATAAATAGGAGACATTCTTACTGATTTCTCTTCCACTTTTGCACTATTTCTAATTATATAAAAATCGATTAGCCTCATTATTCCTCAATATTTAAAAAGATTCTCTTCTGTAAGAAATCAAAGTACACACATGGTGAACATGTGCAGTTGCAAATGATGAAGTGAATTGTGTTAAAAGGCCGAAATGATTGCAGAACGTGACGACTGTAGTAAATTAATGGCAGCAACTAGAAAATTATGATATTTGTGCTAAGGTGCATAAGATGACTTTAGTTTTGAGAAGAGCTATGTTGATGGCATAAAATTGAAGCTTTAAAATAATTGATGATATTAACAAAAATCTGAATAGTAGTCCAAATATAAGGCTCAAAGATACCTAGTTAGTAAGCGATGAAGCACGGCGTCTTGATGTTGTAGCATAAAGGTAGCACAGAGATGCACCGTGGCCTACAAACAAATAACGACACATTGAAACGATTCCTGAACAATAGTGGGCACCAGAAATACTTGAAGCTAGGACTATGACGATATAGAAGCAGGATGGTAGGAGAAGATATAAGGCAGCAGCAATCAAACAAAATTGGGATAGAATGAATCGTGTAAAGGCAATTGAACAGGATGGAACAATAGTGTAACAACCCGTATTTTCAATAACCTGTAATAACATAAATCGAGGCAGAATTTAATTCTAAAATGGGAATCAAGGGAAACGGGCTATGCCATTGCGTTCGTCTCGGAAAAATACGCGAAATAGAGTCCGAGTTTTCGAAAATCGGAGTCCGTATGACCAAGATATGGCCTCGCGAAGTTTCACGAAAATTCCCAAATTAAAGTATACTTAATTAAGTGAAATGGGTTGTGTAGATATATATATATATATATATATATTGATATATATATATATATATATAATTGAAAATTTAATAAATAAATATGCAAAAATGCTCAAAACAGCGAATTGGGAGAGGGGAATAACCGAACCGGCCGATTTTTGAAGTCGACCCGAGCCCGCTGGGTCGACTAGGGGTTAATCCAGGGTGTTTGGCTGTCAACCCGTGGGCCGATTCGCTCAAGTGCAGATTTTGCATTTGAATGGCTCTCATGGTCCATCTTTAATCTAAAGGCCCTAGATGGTTCCTACACTTGACTTCTTCCCCAAGACATGCTTTGATGGCTTGGATTGAATCTAGGGTTAATCCTATGGCCCAAAACACTTGCCTAATCTATAAATAAGACCCTAACCTACCCTAATTCATTCATAATTAAACCTAGTGACTAAACTATGGCAAAATGCTAGCTCTCATGGCCTCCACTAATTTTATGAAGAGGGTTGCATACTAATCACTCTCTAATCAACTTCTAATCCCTTCTTAGCATCTTAATCTTCTTCATTTGGTGTTCAAAGTTGCTAGTTGTGAGTTTCTATCACTTTGATGATCTTTTGTTAAACTAAGTAGATGAGATATGATGAGATTTATGGTTTTGTATGTGGATTAATGAGTCTTGAATCATATGATATGATGTTAGCATTAATCTTATGTTTATGCATGTTGAGTATGTAAGTTTATGCAAGTTTAATATGATGTATGTTATATTTGCATGATGCTAAATATACAAGTTACATGTATGTTAATATGCAAGATATGCTATGCAAGTTACATGTTTGTTAATATGCAAGTTACATGTATGTTAATATGCAAGATATGCTATGCAAGTTACATGTTTGTTAATATGCAAGTTACATGTATGTTAATATGCAAGATATGCTATGCAAGTTACATGTTTGTTAATATGCAAGTTACATGTATGTTAATATGCAAGATATGCTATGCAAGTTACATGTTTGTTAATATGCAAGTTACATGTATGTTAATATGCAAGATATGCTATGCAAGTTACATGTTTGTTAATATGCAAGTTACATGTATGTTAATATGCAAGATATGCTATGCAAGTTACATGTTTGTTAATATGCAAGTTACATGTATGTTAATATGCAAGATATGCTATGCAAGTTACATGTTTGTTAATATGCAAGTTACATGTATGTTAATATGCAAGATATGCTATGCAAGTTACATGTTTGTTAATATGCAAGTTACATGTTTGTTAATATGCAAGTTACATGTATGTTAATATGCAAGATATGCTATGCAAGTTACATGTTTGTTAATATGCAAGTTACATGTATGTTAATATGCAAGATATGCTATGCAAGTTACATGTTTGTTAATATGCAAGTTACATGTATGTTAATATGCAAGATATGCTATGCAAGTTACATGTTTGTTAATATGCAAGTTACATGTATGTTAATATGCAAGATATGCTATGCAAGTTACATGTTTGTTAATATGCAAGTTACATGTATGTTAATATGCAAGATATGCTATGCAAGTTACATGTTTGTTAATATGCAAGTTACATGTTTGTTAATATGCAAGTTACATGTTTGTTAATATGCAAGTTACATGTTTGTCAATATGCAAGTTACATGTTTGTTAATATGCAAGTTCATGATGACACATTATGCAAGTCTATGGGTTAATATGCAAGTATATTATGCAAGTGAATATGTAAGTTATGTGACATATTATATGCAAGTTATGTGACATATGCAAGTTATGTGACATATTATGCAAGTTCATATGCAAGTTATGTGTTTGTTAATATGCAAGATGACACCTTTGAAACATGTTCATTCATATGCAAGTTGACACCTTTTATATGTGTTATATCATGAACGAAATTACGTGGGAACGATGGGGTAATTAAATGCATAAGTTAATAAGATTGTGTGAAATTAATATAATTATGCATAACACAAAATAAATAAACATAGTATGGGAATTTGCCTATTTGGTTAGGTGTACCCATACTATGTGTTGGGAATTTACCTATTGAGTTAGGTCTACCCCATGGGAATTTACCTATTAAGTTAGGTCTACCCATGTTAAGAAAACTTGATTAATTAGGGATAATTAATATAAAATTATGAGGGTGATTAATTAGGTGTAATTAATTGACTAAGACACGAGGTTGGACTCAGTTGTAGCGTAAAACTGCCCGGACCCAACCGGCTTAACCAGTTGCTACAAATGTTAGCCCAATGTGAGAGGTCTTAGGCACAAACTAAATACGTAATTAATGTAAAGACACGAGGTTAGACTCTGTTATGACATAAGGCTGCCCGGACCCAACCGGCTTAACCAGCGGTCATAAAAGACAGTCTAATGTGAGAGGTCTTTACAAAGGTTACGTTCTTAATTAATTAATTAAGAAACACTTAACCACATTAGCATGTAGAGGGACATGAGGGGTTAAGTGGGTGCCTCGGGTGGCATGAGAAAATCTAGTGGTTGCCTTGGGTGGCAATAGAAAATACGATTAGAATACTTAACCAAAATGGAACATGTAATTAAAACATGATTAAAGGGTTAAGTGGGATATACTAGAAAAAGGGACAAGCTTAGGTGGGTAGCTTGTGGAGGCCCATTTCAACCAGTAACCCATACGTATCTTTGTGGGCTCGACCCATGTCGAGGACGGGACACGCATACTGGGCTTGACTGTAAGAGGCAAACGGGTTAGCGGTGGCAACGCAAGTCCAACGGGCTTCATATGCGTGAGTGGGCCCGGGCTGGTAGGTAAGCCGTTGTTGCATCGAGTAGATATAAGCCGTGCACCTTTAGTTCCATCAGGTTGCCACATTGGGGAATGATACATCCCACGGTGGGGCCAGCACGGGTATCTACGTTAGGGAGCCGATCGAATGGGAAGTAGTGTGTACACCTAGTGGATTGTAGGGCCCCGTGGCGCCTACTTGGTCACCTAGGGGTACGCAGGTACTAATTAGTAAATTTTATAAGTCCTTGGGTGGGATCAACCTTTAAGTAGGAATTAATCTTAGGTAGGTAAAACTGGTGTGGTGCAGTGTAGGAATTATCTTTGAGTAGGTCTGGGGCGGTGTAATTTAGTAATTATCCTTGGGTGGGTAAATGCGTCTTTACGGTGATCTTAGTTTATCCTAAGTTTACCAAGCTGCTTAGTGTAGCCATTCATCCCCAGTCGTTACCGTATATCAACTTATGTCTTCTCTGGTTATTTTAATGATTGTATTGTTAGGGTTATAGGACTCACTCAGACTTATGTCTGACCCCGTTGTTTTTATCTTTTTCCCCCAACCCCAGGTTATTAGAGTGGGCCTGGTGCTAGTGGGCTTTGATCTGATTGCTGTATCTATCCTATGGAGCTTGGACCTCTGAAGTGAAGCCGAGCTTATCTTTCCTTTTATGGCTATTAGTTATGTAGTGGGATTATGTACTTCTATTTTATCAAGATGGATATTATGTACTTGACTCTGGTTTATGGTTTTGTGATGTAACCAAACATGTATTACTTTCCGTTGCAATGAAATGATGATTTAAATTTTCAAGTATTACTTATATCTGTCTTGCTGTAATTTTACTGTTCTATATTCACTCAAAATACTTCACCGAAACTAAGGCATTCCCCTGGTATGAGTGACCTTAGCGGACGTGGGGTGTTACACGTGGTATCAGAGCTTAAGGTTACCAGAACATATAAAATTTTTAGAAAAACTATTTTTCTAAGAAAATTTTTGAAGGAATGTTTTCAAAAACATGTCTTTTAAGAGAAAAGTTTTTGAGAAAAGCATAATCCCCGATAGCCATATCTTTATCTTTCGAATTCTCCGTTTGAATCTCTTTCTCTCTCGTTTTGAGTTTCCCCTCCATGTGTAGATGATCTTTCTAAGATAGATAAGAATGGAAAACCGCTTCAAGGGAATTAGACGTAAATCAGATTAGAAGTTGGTTCAAGAAGGAGGAGGACTTGTAAGTACTTATTGGATGGACGATGGGAGGAAGGCTCTAATAGTTGTTTGGTTAATAAAGGACGAAGCCTCATTGATGGGAGGTTACGAGTGGAGAATGGGAAGGAGAAGGCTAGTAGTTATCCTTTTGGGAGGAATAGGACACCTTATTAGGATTGACCAAAGAAGCAAGGACAAGGTATGGAATCTTCTGGAGGGTAGTTGTATTCCCTCACGACTAGGGTGCCGTATGGGGATAAGACCGTCTAGGTTGGAATTTGGATTTCTTTATTATCCGATTCGAACTTTATTTGATTTGGATGCATTAAGTTCGTTTATCTCATCATTGTTAGTGAGTCACTGCACTTAGACACCAGTTTAGTAGATGATCCCTTAGTTGTTTCAAACCCAATTGGGCTCCATGATGTGTTTGGGTTTGAAAGTTTCTATACTTAGCATTGAGTTTGGATGTGATGCTTGTTGGGCTTCACGAGCTATGGGTTAGTTTGGGCATGGACTGGTTATCCAGTAGGGATGCCATTCTTGATTTTGAAAAGAGAGTTGTTAGGCTTATGACCCGCTTGGGTAACACTCTCGAGATCTCTTGTAATCCCATAGAGACTGTTATGCTAAGTTATCTAGAATCGCTGGACACGTCGGTCGAGAGTTTGCGATCTGTTAGAAGTGGTCCGGGAATACTCGGATGTGTTTGAGAAGGTGAAGGGCTTACCTCCGGAGCGGGAGATTGACTTCCGAATATATCCGGTAAACAATGCCAAACCAGTGACTTGGCCAGTGTGCCACAAGGCTCCTCGTGAGAGGAGGGAACTCCATAAGTAAGTAGGCGATTGCTTGAGAAGGGGTTCATAAGAAGAAGTATATCGGAGTGGGGCGCTCCAGTAGTTTTTTCCATGAAGGCGGATGGGTCCCTCAGACCTTGTGTAGGCTAAAGAGAACTAATTAAACTCACAAAGAAGAATAGACACCCATTGCCAAAGATTGATGATCTCTTTGATCAGTTGGTTGGCGCCTCAGTATTTTCGCAGTTGGACTAAGCCACATGGTTTCGTCAGTTGAGAGTGGCTGACGATAGTATAGAGAAGATTGCCTTTAGGACTCCGGATGGTTTTATGAGTGGCTGGTGATGCTATTTGGTTTGACGAACGCCCCCGCATACTTTGTTGATTGGAAGAGAAGGGTGTTCAGAGAGTACCTAAATAAGTTTGTGATGGTCTTTGTGGATGACATCTTGGTCTTTTCTAGGAGCGAAATAAGTTTTCATATGTGCTCAATAGGTTGAGCAAAGCCAGTTATGGGATAAAACAGTGGTTTTGGAGCGAGACTGGCAAGGACATCCAAAGTTGGTCAAAGGCTTAATTGTTTAGCCATTATTATTATTATTTTTAGTATCATCTCACGTAGGTTGCCTGAACTCGAAGGAGATATCCCTTGGGTGTTTGTCTGATATTGGTTTCGGCCTTTGGGGCTTGCATTTGGGGGATGTCGAATTCGACTAGGGTGGTCTGCGTGAGAGATGGACAGTTGTGACGATTTTGGATAGGATTCTTAGCATCTTATGAGTTGAGATAGCGTATACCCCTAACAAGGGAAGCATGGTAGCAGACGCCTTAAGAAGAAAAAGGTTGTCCTTGAGTTCATTGATCGATTAAACGACGGAGCTTAGGGTTTATTTCTATGTTTGACTTTAGACCTTCCGTTGACTTTGTACCCGGTTTGCTAGCCTCCTTGGAGGTTAGGCCTACTCTTTTGGGACGGGGTGGCGAGGCACAGCAAGACGACCCACAGTAGGTTGAGCTATGAGAGAAGCTCATAAGGGGGAGGAGTCGTCCAGCCATTTGAGTAGGTACACCCTAGATAGTAAGGGGTGGTTGCGTAGAGACGGTAGACTTTGTGTACCGCAAGACGAGGGTTTGAGGAAGGCTATACTTGATGATACACATCGGTCGAAGATGACCATTCATCCCGGTAGGGACAAGATGTACCAAGACATAAAGCGAGTTTTCCTTTTTGCCAATCTGAAGAAAGATGCGGCCAAGTATGTCGCTAGATGCTTGGTATGCTAACAAGTGAAAGTGGAACAGAAGAAACCCGGAGGGTTGCTTCACCCGTTGGAAGTTCCGAAATAGGAAGTAGGATAGTGCCTCGTTGGATAACCGAAATCAAGGAAGGGTAATACGGGGATTGGGCTTATGGTAGATAGACTTACTAAGTGTGCCCATTTCATACCCGTGAAGAGCAAGAGGACTATTCCATGTCTAGCTTCAGTTTACCTTCAAGGGATTATTAGATTTCATGGTGTACCTTCCAGCATTGTGAGTGATCAAGATCCTATCTTCACTAGTGAGTTTTGGAAGATTTTGCAAGAGGGCGGTAGGGACTCAGTTGTGTTTGAGCACCGCATCTCATCCTCAGACGGACGGTCAGACCAAGAGGGTGAACCGTATCTAGAACATCTTTTGAGGTTATGTATTTTGGATTTTGGAGGTACATGGGAAGAGCATCTTCCGTTGGTGGAGTTCGCATATAATAGCAGCTTTCAGTCCAGTATTGGTATGGCTCATTTCAAAGCTCTTTATGGAAGGCCTTGTCGATCTCCTACATGTTGGTGGGAATCTACGGATAAGATCTTGCTTGGGCCAGATATGGTTAAAGAGACTTCAGAGAAGATGGGTTGGATTCGAAGAAGGATGAAAGCGGCGGAATCTTATGCGGACAAGAGGAGAACAGAGCTTGAGTTTGATATTAGGACATACTTTTTATCAAGGTGTCTCCGTTACGGAATGTGGTTCACTTTGGATCTGTTAGGAAGTAAGTACCAAGGTTTGTAGGGCCATTTCCCATTAAGGAAAGAATTGGAGGGATGGCATATAGAGTGGAGTTGCCTGACAGACTTAGTGGTGTACCGGATGTATTTCATGTGTCCCATTTGAGGAAGTGCTTACATGAGACCGCTGAGGTGGTAGAGCCGAGTTTGCTTAAAGAAGTAGAGTTAGAGCACGATGAGACGATTCGACGAGCTCCTACTCGCATCATTGGGCCAGAGACTAGGAAGTTGAGGAACAGAGAAGTTCAGCTAGTTAGAATGCTACTTGGGAGACGGAAGCGAAGATGCGTTCTTTGTATCCATTTCTTTTGGAGAGTATGTCTTTTAACTTCTCCTTTATCGCTTGCCTAGTACTTATCTTATCTTTAGTAGGTCCTCTCGTTAGTCCTGTTTGACCTTTAGATAGGGAAAACCTATGGTTGAAACATGTGTTTGAGACATGTTATGGTTGATGGATGCAAGTGGATGCAAGTGTTTGCTAGTGGTTGCTCGTGGATGCATATATACACACATTAGGCACTAGATCGGCTCAGTCACTTCATGTTGCATATCGCATAAATGGATGTGGTAGTTAGATTGATGGATGTATCATGGCTGTGTTATCATATGGATGATGCATTTTTGTGTATGGTTGTGCACGCATGTAGAAATTTGTATGTGTCAATAGGGTTTCGCATACATATTGGATGCATGGCACTATCATGGTTTGCATTAAGGAGGTTTACTGTATCAGTAACCGCCTGATTTTCGCATTAGGTAAGTACATATACACACACTTTTGCATATATCCATCCAGCATTTAGAATCTTGTAAGGACAATGATTGCTCGTGGATGATGCTTTGAGTAGATGGATGATTGGATGGTAGGATACGTTCTTCCTAACTTGAAGATTTCGGGGACGAAATCCTTTAAGGAGGGGAGAATGTAACAACCCGTATTTTCAATAACCTGTAATAACATAAATCGAGGCAGAATTTAATTCTAAAATGGGAATCAAGGGAAACGGGCTATGCCATTGCGTTCGTCTCGGAAAAATACGCGAAATAGAGTCCGAGTTTTCGAAAATCGGAGTCCGTATGACCAAGATATGGCCTCGCGAAGTTTCACGAAAATTCCCAAATTAAAGTATACTTAATTAAGTGAAATGGGTTGTGTAGATATATATATATATATATATATTGATATATATATATATATATATAATTGAAAATTTAATAAATAAATATGCAAAAATGCTCAAAACAGCGAATTGGGAGAGGGGAATAACCGAACCGGCCGATTTTTGAAGTCGACCCGAGCCCGCTGGGTCGACTAGGGGTTAATCCAGGGTGTTTGGCTGTCAACCCGTGGGCCGATTCGCTCAAGTGCAGATTTTGCATTTGAATGGCTCTCATGGTCCATCTTTAATCTAAAGGCCCTAGATGGTTCCTACACTTGACTTCTTCCCCAAGACATGCTTTGATGGCTTGGATTGAATCTAGGGTTAATCCTATGGCCCAAAACACTTGCCTAATCTATAAATAAGACCCTAACCTACCCTAATTCATTCATAATTAAACCTAGTGACTAAACTATGGCAAAATGCTAGCTCTCATGGCCTCCACTAATTTTATGAAGAGGGTTGCATACTAATCACTCTCTAATCAACTTCTAATCCCTTCTTAGCATCTTAATCTTCTTCATTTGGTGTTCAAAGTTGCTAGTTGTGAGTTTCTATCACTTTGATGATCTTTTGTTAAACTAAGTAGATGAGATATGATGAGATTTATGGTTTTGTATGTGGATTAATGAGTCTTGAATCATATGATATGATGTTAGCATTAATCTTATGTTTATGCATGTTGAGTATGTAAGTTTATGCAAGTTTAATATGATGTATGTTATATTTGCATGATGCTAAATATACAAGTTACATGTATGTTAATATGCAAGATATGCTATGCAAGTTACATGTTTGTTAATATGCAAGTTACATGTATGTTAATATGCAAGATATGCTATGCAAGTTACATGTTTGTTAATATGCAAGTTACATGTATGTTAATATGCAAGATATGCTATGCAAGTTACATGTTTGTTAATATGCAAGTTACATGTATGTTAATATGCAAGATATGCTATGCAAGTTACATGTTTGTTAATATGCAAGTTACATGTATGTTAATATGCAAGATATGCTATGCAAGTTACATGTTTGTTAATATGCAAGTTACATGTATGTTAATATGCAAGATATGCTATGCAAGTTACATGTTTGTTAATATGCAAGTTACATGTATGTTAATATGCAAGATATGCTATGCAAGTTACATGTTTGTTAATATGCAAGTTACATGTATGTTAATATGCAAGATATGCTATGCAAGTTACATGTTTGTTAATATGCAAGTTACATGTTTGTTAATATGCAAGTTACATGTATGTTAATATGCAAGATATGCTATGCAAGTTACATGTTTGTTAATATGCAAGTTACATGTATGTTAATATGCAAGATATGCTATGCAAGTTACATGTTTGTTAATATGCAAGTTACATGTATGTTAATATGCAAGATATGCTATGCAAGTTACATGTTTGTTAATATGCAAGTTACATGTATGTTAATATGCAAGATATGCTATGCAAGTTACATGTTTGTTAATATGCAAGTTACATGTATGTTAATATGCAAGATATGCTATGCAAGTTACATGTTTGTTAATATGCAAGTTACATGTTTGTTAATATGCAAGTTACATGTTTGTTAATATGCAAGTTACATGTTTGTCAATATGCAAGTTACATGTTTGTTAATATGCAAGTTCATGATGACACATTATGCAAGTCTATGGGTTAATATGCAAGTATATTATGCAAGTGAATATGTAAGTTATGTGACATATTATATGCAAGTTATGTGACATATGCAAGTTATGTGACATATTATGCAAGTTCATATGCAAGTTATGTGTTTGTTAATATGCAAGATGACACCTTTGAAACATGTTCATTCATATGCAAGTTGACACCTTTTATATGTGTTATATCATGAACGAAATTACGTGGGAACGATGGGGTAATTAAATGCATAAGTTAATAAGATTGTGTGAAATTAATATAATTATGCATAACACAAAATAAATAAACATAGTATGGGAATTTGCCTATTTGGTTAGGTGTACCCATACTATGTGTTGGGAATTTACCTATTGAGTTAGGTCTACCCCATGGGAATTTACCTATTAAGTTAGGTCTACCCATGTTAAGAAAACTTGATTAATTAGGGATAATTAATATAAAATTATGAGGGTGATTAATTAGGTGTAATTAATTGACTAAGACACGAGGTTGGACTCAGTTGTAGCGTAAAACTGCCCGGACCCAACCGGCTTAACCAGTTGCTACAAATGTTAGCCCAATGTGAGAGGTCTTAGGCACAAACTAAATACGTAATTAATGTAAAGACACGAGGTTAGACTCTGTTATGACATAAGGCTGCCCGGACCCAACCGGCTTAACCAGCGGTCATAAAAGACAGTCTAATGTGAGAGGTCTTTACAAAGGTTACGTTCTTAATTAATTAATTAAGAAACACTTAACCACATTAGCATGTAGAGGGACATGAGGGGTTAAGTGGGTGCCTCGGGTGGCATGAGAAAATCTAGTGGTTGCCTTGGGTGGCAATAGAAAATACGATTAGAATACTTAACCAAAATGGAACATGTAATTAAAACATGATTAAAGGGTTAAGTGGGATATACTAGAAAAAGGGACAAGCTTAGGTGGGTAGCTTGTGGAGGCCCATTTCAACCAGTAACCCATACGTATCTTTGTGGGCTCGACCCATGTCGAGGACGGGACACGCATACTGGGCTTGACTGTAAGAGGCAAACGGGTTAGCGGTGGCAACGCAAGTCCAACGGGCTTCATATGCGTGAGTGGGCCCGGGCTGGTAGGTAAGCCGTTGTTGCATCGAGTAGATATAAGCCGTGCACCTTTAGTTCCATCAGGTTGCCACATTGGGGAATGATACATCCCACGGTGGGGCCAGCACGGGTATCTACGTTAGGGAGCCGATCGAATGGGAAGTAGTGTGTACACCTAGTGGATTGTAGGGCCCCGTGGCGCCTACTTGGTCACCTAGGGGTACGCAGGTACTAATTAGTAAATTTTATAAGTCCTTGGGTGGGATCAACCTTTAAGTAGGAATTAATCTTAGGTAGGTAAAACTGGTGTGGTGCAGTGTAGGAATTATCTTTGAGTAGGTCTGGGGCGGTGTAATTTAGTAATTATCCTTGGGTGGGTAAATGCGTCTTTACGGTGATCTTAGTTTATCCTAAGTTTACCAAGCTGCTTAGTGTAGCCATTCATCCCCAGTCGTTACCGTATATCAACTTATGTCTTCTCTGGTTATTTTAATGATTGTATTGTTAGGGTTATAGGACTCACTCAGACTTATGTCTGACCCCGTTGTTTTTATCTTTTTCCCCCAACCCCAGGTTATTAGAGTGGGCCTGGTGCTAGTGGGCTTTGATCTGATTGCTGTATCTATCCTATGGAGCTTGGACCTCTGAAGTGAAGCCGAGCTTATCTTTCCTTTTATGGCTATTAGTTATGTAGTGGGATTATGTACTTCTATTTTATCAAGATGGATATTATGTACTTGACTCTGGTTTATGGTTTTGTGATGTAACCAAACATGTATTACTTTCCGTTGCAATGAAATGATGATTTAAATTTTCAAGTATTACTTATATCTGTCTTGCTGTAATTTTACTGTTCTATATTCACTCAAAATACTTCACCGAAACTAAGGCATTCCCCTGGTATGAGTGACCTTAGCGGACGTGGGGTGTTACAAATAGCTTGCGATGGCTATTGAAATAAAATGCAAGGCTAAGATTAATGCACTAGCTGAAGGCACACAAGCTGAAGGCACACAGAACTGAAGTGCATAACAAACATGCTTGCTATGGAGTTTTCAAGGTGTCAAGATGAAAGTCCACTAACTGATAATCCACTAACCCAAAATTGCTTACTAGTTAATCTATCTTGGCTTTATTGGCATGTATTAGGCATATCTTTTGGTTTACTGGCAGTTGTAATAATGATACCTGACATTTTGTAAGTTGTAATTTTTTAGTCTGTATTACATCAACATTTGCTACAAGGTAATACATATTGTCATCACTATATATCACTTGTTAACTTTTTATTTTAACATTCGCTATATAGAGAAAGAAGCTCCTTCCTATGAATCGAGATTCTTTTTCGCTCAATGTCATTGTTCATGCTTCAATAGTATGATCAGCTTCAGTGACAACCTCCCAAGGGGTATGAAGTACATCTTATAAATGATTATTATATGACAATACATATGTATGCCGATGGTATTTTAGTATTAACTAGATATGCTTTTAAATGTATTAGGAATAGTGAAAGGGTTAAAGCAACCAATTTCATTAACAATTTATGGTCAAGCTTTATGCCATTTTCCCCCTTTATTGCAAACCCTGACTGCCAAATTTTAGCCGATTTTTAGTTCTCAATCTAGCAAAAGTAAAATCTCATGTGCAAAGAAAGTGTTAAAATAATATTATGTGTTTATAATTAACGAGTTAAGAAGCAAGAGGCAATTAATTAAACAGTGTACATATTATTCATAAATGAAAATAGTTACTACATTTGCTCCATGGATCTTTAACCAATCTAGGGAATTAGGGAAACGCTGAATGTAAAACATACACATCTACATTTTCATATAAAATATTGCCAAAATAAAAAAAATAGTAGGGAAAAAAATTCCACTGTAGTTCCATGGTAATTTTGTTCTGACGCGTTGGGTACATGCTAAATTTCTGCTTATCTAAGAATTTTGGAATGGAGTTTATTCTTCCTGTCATGCATGTATTGATAGTCATGATCTAGAACTACTTTATGCAAGAAACTTTATCGAGCTGCAGTCATGATTGTTGAGTCTTCATTGTGATAAGTACATTTATTTCTGCATTGTTAACACGATGAGAAAATAAATGTAATACACGTATTTTTTGGTTAGCATTTGAAGATAATATTGACATGAGAAAATAAATGAGCATATATTGTTACCAGCGTGAGAAAGAATACGTTGTAGAGGATTAGTAATAATAAACAATGTAAAATAAAATTTTGATTTATCATGCCTATATTGAACAAAATTTTAATTTACTAAATATTAAAATAAGAACAAAATATTGTAAAGATACAAACCATATTGATCACCCTTATATGAACATGACACTAACATATAAATACTGTAAATCTACATAAGATTGCTCACTGTGTCCAGTGGGACTGAAAAAAGTCAGTTTATAATTTTTGATAAATAAATTAAAAAAATCATTTTATAATAGCTCATAAATGGAAGCTAGGGGCAGATAACCTGCATTTTCCATATTAAACCAATTAAAATTTACCCCCAATTATACATTAGATACTGATCATTCCATTGTCAAATGGAAAGGCTTTTTTAGCCTAATTTTATCAGTATATATTTACTGCTTTGTACTAAAGCACTAACAACTTACTGAACAATTCTACAAATACATTATGTGCCAGCGTAATGTAGGTAAATTCACTGTATATTAATTCTTAAACTAATTTTTTTTGAACACATGAATTATTTTAAATTCCTTACCTGGACGACCGATTAAAGTGATGGAAGTTTAATTTTCAGAAGCCAATTTCATATTTGCTACTTTTTTATATCTGCCCCAAAAATATCTTATGTTTTCCTACAAAATGATAGGATAAAAAACAACGTTGCTCTGTTAGAAAATCATAAATTAATGCTGAAACTACAAGGCATTGAGTTCATGACAACCAATATGTACATTGATAAGAAACCACATTGAAACGCGTTAATTCAGAGTAACAGAAAATTTCTCATCAAATTTGCGTTTTTCGATCAACAAATATGTTGATCAAACTATTTAACTGTTAAATCAATAGAAAATATAGAATAAAATTTGTAGTACCTCTCGCGCCCGTTCAAATCGGAGAAAAGCGGAATCGGCTGTTGATAACAGGATGACGGAGATGATTTAGCGATTCATGATTTTACGGGTTACGGATTTTTTTGATTCAATGTAAAGATTATGGATTTAGCATTCTAGGGAATTTGGTTGTCAATGGGAGGCAACGAAGCAATAATGCTACCAAAACTAAAAGCACCCCAAATATTTTAAATTTTCTCTTCTGACCACCGTCTAAATTAATAACCAAAGAATGCAGAGGTCACCAGCTCCTTCCTCTACACGAATGCTTCCTTCCTCTACACGAATGCTTCCTTCCTCCCTTACTTCGTCGGTTGTGAATGATTTAATTTATTAATCCATTTTCATTACCACATTAGCAATTTTACTTTTTATAAATGAGTACTTACTTCGTCGGTTGTGAAATGATTCGTCAAATCAACATTTACGTCTTTTGAGTCATTTGATCGAACATCTTGCATCATATTATCACAACCATCATATTTATCGTTCAATTTATCATCATTCAAATACTCAACTATCAAACGACAAAATAATAATAATTAATGTATCAATTTATAAAAGAAGATACATAAGTTATACGGATAAAAACGCTATAAGTCAAAACTTACATTGTCATTCTCTATTACAACGTCATCAAATTTAATGTCCTTCAAGCTTGAAATTTCCAATGAAGCGGAAAAAATATCCTAAAATGCAATGGAAAACCAAACCATTAAAAAAAACCTAACTTGTTCTATATCATAATAAGAAACAATAAAAGTCAAGCAATTCTAACCACTTTTTTATCTTCATCTTCCATCTCTATTAGACACAAAAGACTATATGCTTTTGTAAGGGTTTAGGGTTTGAAATTGTAAAGAAGTACATGTTTTTTTACGAAGATTATGGTGGTAAATAACTAAGTGAAGGAATAATATATATGGTGGCCAAAAAAATATAAAAAATAATTATATGTATTAAATTTATAAAGGTGGCCAAAAGTGTAAATTCGGGTGTGAATAGTAGCACCATAAAAGAACGCCTGTTTTATGAAGTAAACGACAACAAGAGCTTATTTTTTACTTTCCGCACTAAAGAATTTTAGTTCCCGCCCCTACTTCCTTGTATAGCGTTTATCACGCGGGATTTATTTCTTAGGGTTGGAAAACATACATTTCGAGATTAGACGGAAACGCTATTCAATATTGCTATTGAAGCCATATTTTGTTGTAGTGACAAATGGTACGATTCTGGTTTGAGACACTTCAGGGTTAGGAAGCTTTCTTAGTCTACTTAATTATCATGAAAGAAATCCTTAAAATTATTTATCAATTTACTATAAATAATTCAACAATACAAGGCATTTTTAACGTATCCATTGTAGGCAGATTTCTACCTGACTTTGCATCCAGTTTTCAGGTACACAAACGATCAAATTAGAAAAGTGGCTGACATGAAAGTTGTAGACTTTTGAGTTAGCTTTCCAGATTGATAAAGATTCAAAATTTCATCAAGAATTGAGGAAGTTATGATCAAAATATTGAACGTCATTTTCATAGGTTCGAGACCAATCATTCATTCTTAAATTTCACAACTTTTCTTCAAAATATGAAATGAATACATGTACTAAAATAGTTTTTCACCTTATAATTATAGATTGAACTTGTATTTATTCTCTTAGATTCTCCTAAACTTCTCCTCTTTATCTTATCTTGTTTTTGTTTTGTGAATGCATGAAAAGAAGTAAACATTTCCACCTTTTTTATAGTATTTTTTAAGGCTAGTTTGGTAATTTAGTTTCGGACACTTGTCCACCTCAACTTCATGCAAGATTTAGGATGTAGACACATGCCTTCTTAGGTGTTTTTAGATGTTTCTACACATGGATTCCTAATGTGTTTATGTGTCCTCATCTTATTTAATCTCAAGACATGTGTACCATTCATTTGACGACACGTGTCCCTATCATTTCATGCCACTTATTATATATACATATACCATTTGTTTTAGTTTATAAGCTATGTAATATGTGTTACAATTATATACATTATTTATATATGTATGTATTCATTATACTTAAATGCTTAGATTGGATCAAATTAGTATATTCAAATTTTCTACCTGAATTTTTGAGTTAGGTTGTTACACTCTACCACCCTTAGAAAAAGATTTTGTCCTCGAAATCTGAGTTTCAAACAAATTTGGATGATCTCTACATTTATGGTTCCACCTCCCATGATGCTTCGTCTTCATTGTGATGATTCCATTGAACTTTTACTAAGGGAATTTCTTTCGTTCTTAATTTCTTAACTTTTCTATCAAGAATTCGAACAGGTCTTTCAATGTACTTGTCCCCTTTTTAACTTCAATGTCGCTTAAATCAATCACATGAGATGGGTCAGAAATATACTTTCGTAGCATTGATATGTGAAATACATTGTGAATATCTGATAATTTCTCAGGTAAATCGAGCTGGTATGCAATTTTTCCAATTTTCTTGGTTATACGAAATGGTCTAATAAATCTTAGTGATAGTTTTGCCTTCTTCTTTCCAAATCACATTACCCCTCGTACCGGAGAAACCTTAAGAAGGACTTGATCTCCTACTTCGAATTCCAAATCTTTTCTTCTATGATTTGCGTAACTCTTTTGCCTACATTGGGCTGCTTGCAATCTTTCTTTTATGATAGAAATCTTCTTAGTTGTTTCCTTTACCAGGTCGGGACCAAGAAGCTCACGATCTCCCACTTCTGCCCAACATACTGGCGAATGACAAGGCCTTCCATACAATGCTTCAAAAGGGGCCATACCAATACTTGCATGATAACTATTGTTATATGCAAATTTGATTAAAGGTATGTGAGTTTCCTATGTGATTTCAAATTCCATTATACAAGACCTTACCATATCTTCCATGATTCAGTTCACCCTTTCAGTTTGTCCATCTGTTTGCGGATGAAAGGCTGTACTCAGGTTTAGTGATGTACCTAGTGCTTTTTGAAGACTTCTCCAAAACCTTGAAATGAATCATTAGTCTCTATCTGAAATTATGGTAACTGGTATACCATGTAGTCGAACAATTTCTTTCAAATAGAGTCTACTCAATTTCTCCATTGAGTAGGTTATGTTGTAAGGCATGAAATGTGCTGACTTTGTCAAGCGATCAACCACTACCCATATTGCGTCACGACCTTGTTTTGTCATTGGTAATCTAGTGATAAAATCCATTGCTATACGCTCCTATTTCCATTCAGCAATAGGAAGTGGTTGCAAAAGTCCTGTCGGTCGTTGCTGCTCTGCTTTAATTTGTTTGCACGTAAAACATTTTCCACAAATTCCGTAGATTCCTTCTTCATTCCATTCCACAAAAACTGACGCTTAAGATCCTTAAACATTTTTGTGCTTCTTGGATGCACTGTAAGCCATGAGCGATGTGCTTCAATAAAATTTCATTCTTCAATTTAGTATGATTTGGAACGCAAAGTCTTTTTTTATTCTGTAACCTTCATCTTTATCAATGTTCCAATCTGTAGGTTCTTTATCCTTCATTTTCATAAATAACTCCTTTAATTCATCATCTTCTGCTTGGGATTTCAATATTTTACTTACTAGAGTTGGCTGAAAAATAAGATTACATAGATGTGCTACTTTATTACCATGGCTCCATTAATCATCCTAGTGCAAGCGTTCATATCAGCAAGCGTCTCTAGAGTCCTTCATTCTCTTATCATTAAATGGGCTACTATGCCATAGGTCTTTCGACTTAATACATCTGCAACTATATTTTCCTTTCTTGGATGATAATGTAATGTAAAATCATAATCTTTATAAATTCCATCCACCTTATTTGTCTCATATTTAATTCTCTTTGAGAGAAAAAATATTTTAAACTCTTATGGTCAGAGTAATCATGGAATTGTTCTCCATAAAGGTAATGCATCCAAAATTTTAAGGAAAACGTAATCGCGACTGATTCTAAGTTGTGAGTTGGATAATTGGCTTCATGGGGATTTAACTGACGAGAGCCATAAGCAATAACTTTGTCTTCCTACATTAGTATGCATCTTAATCCTTGTCTGCATGCATCAAAATATACTTTATATAGGACTCCACTTCTTGGCAAAGATAGAATTGGTGCCTTAGTAAATCTTTTCTTAAGGTTTCAAATGATATCTTACATTTTTCATCCCAAATAAACTTGGTTTCCTTACGAGTTAGTTTTGTTAATAGAGATGCTATTTTGGAGAAATCTTGAATAAATCTTTGGTACTAACCAGGTAATCCCAGAAAACTCCTAACTTGGTGTTGTTGGAGGGTTCCACTTCAACACCGCCTCAACCTTTGATGGGTCTACTCCTATTCCGTTCTTTGAGACAACATGTCCAAGAATTTTACTTCCTACAACAAGAATTCACATTTACTTAATTTTGCATATAGCTAATGTTCTTTTAGTGTTTGGAGCCATAAATGCAAATGGCATTCATGTTCCTCCTTTGTCTTAGAGTAGATAAGGATATCATCAATAAACACAATGACAAAATGATCAAGATACGGACGGAACACACGATTCATTAGATCCATGAATACTTTTGGAGCGTTGGTAAGGCCAAAAGGCATCACCAAGAATTCATAGTTTCCGTACCGTGTTTGGAAAGCTATCTTTGGAACATCTTCTTCTTTTGTTTTTAATTGATGATACCCAGATCTTAAGTCAATTTCCAAAAATACGGTAGCTCCTTGGAGTTGATCAAATAAATCATCGATCCGAGGTAATGGGTATTTGTTCTTAATTGTTACATTATTAAGCTCTCGATAATCTACGATAAACGAAATGTTCCATCGTGCTTTTTTACGAAAAACACTGGTGCTCCCCAAGGAGGTTTACTAGGTCTAATAAATCCTTGATCCTCCATCTCCTTAATTTGTCTCTTTTACTCTTGATTTTCTATAGGAAACATACGATAAGCTGCTTTAGAAATAGGGGTTGTACCAGGGGCTAAGTCGATACTAAAATCAATTTCTCTTTTTGGTGGTAATCCTAGTACTTCCTAAAAAAAATCTTTAAATTCTTTTACTGTCGGGATTTGGTCCACCATTTGACCCTTATCCTCAATATTGATATGAGCAATATATCCAGATATAAAAGCATCTTCAACTTTATCACATGAGTAAACAAAGGTTCGTGTTCTCGAATTGTCAAACTTATGGTCTTGTTGTGACAATTCAAGATTGCTTTATATTTTGAAAGCCGATCCATCCCAAGGATGATATCAAAATGTTCCATTGGAAAGATAATTAAATTACCCACCGTATCCTTACCTTCAAAGATATGGATACAGTTCCTACACATACTCTCAAGTTTAGCCCTCCCTCCTACTACACTATCTACTATCAAAGGATTCGACAGTTGTTCAATAGGTAATCCTATGTTAGTAGCAAATATTTTATCAATAAGAGAATGTGTGGCACCAATATACAATAAAACTCGAGCTTGAAGGACAAAAAGAAACACAATGTCTTCTACTTGAGCCTGTTCAGGAACAACTGCATATACTCGTCCTTGTTACCCCTTATTGTCCTTCCTTGTCTTCTTGCAATTCCGGCTAATGTGCCCAAATTCATTGCAATTGTAACATACGATTGCCTTGGTACAGTTTGGAGAAATATGTCAAGTTTCGTTGCACCAGTAACATCTCCTTACTTTGTTAGGCTCCTTTTCTCGTCTCGTCGGTCCTTTACTTTCTCCATTTGGTTTCTTCTTTTTCTCATCTATTTTATTTTTTTGATTGTCAGAAAACTTGTTTGATTTCCTTTTATTTGAAACCTTCCTTTTTTGCTAGAATTGAAGATAGTCTACTTCCAGATTTAAAGCTTCAGCTACTATCTTATGGGAGGAATCATTCCCTTTACAAATCGTCTAGCACGCTTTTCAAGTGTATCAATTAAATGATTTCCGAATCGGGATAGTGCTTCAAACTTATTTTGATATTGGGCTACTGACATACCTTCTTGAGTAAGATTTTGAAATTTTATCTCCATCTTCTCTCTCTCATTCACTGGGAAATACTTATCCAAGAACTTTTCCTTAAATTCTTACCATGTCATATGTTCCATCTCATTTGGACTAGTTGTTCTTTGAAGTATGTTCTTTGAAGTAGCTCCCACCAATTTCGAGCTTTCTCTAATAATTAAAAGACTGTCAACTTCCTTTTATCGACTTCATTACATTCCAGAACATCGAATATATCATCTAGATGTTGAATCCATTGCTCATGCTTAACTAGATCTGCATCTCCAATAAATTTTTCAGGTTTCAAACTTTTAAAACGGCTAAAAGGCTGTTTGCTGAAGATGTTGAAGAAACTCGCTCCATCAGCTTGATAAAAGATGCAAACAATTCCATAGCATTTGTTTGGGTGGAGGACTGGGCATCTTGACTTTGAGTCGTCGAGTTATTTTGATTTGCCATGACCTTCAAAAAAAATATCTTGTTATGGTTACAGGTGAAATACACCTTCAGTTATAAAGAATATCTAACGACATACTCAAGTCATGAACACACAAACATGTTATAGTACTTATAACCCTTATTTACAAACAAAATTTGGGTGTTTATTCACAACCTCCCTAAAATATATATAGCCGCTCATACTACTTGATATGTTGACTAATACTTAACTTCCTTCTTCATTTTTAATCCATCACTATTATTTCCTTTGATGAAGAAGGACCCGTCTTATCCTTTACTGCTCGAGAAGGTCCAGTGACTTCTTGAGGGTAACCATTTGAGCCAACCGTCTCAGACTTCTCTTCATCATATTGTTCAACTATTTTATTTGGAAATCGTTTACGTCTTATATTCCCTCCTTGTGGTTGGAGTGCTCCTTTTTGCCTTAGAAATTCTATCGCTTCTCCATAGTCGATCCTTTCCACCAGTTTAATTGCCATCTCAAATGGTTTCATTTTCTGGCGTAAACAGTAAAGAATAAGGTCTCTTTTTAAACCATCTTCATAATAATTAGCTTTATGAAAAACTTCATATATCTCTTCGAGAAGAATCTTCTTTGCTCTCCTTTTAAGCACATGCATTTCTATTGTGCGACTTGCAGCAACTAATCGTTCGTTTGGTGTGGGGGTGCACTTAACACCACACCATGAATCCCCCGTACACCAAGTTCTATTGCTTGCAATAATTTATAACTGCAAATAGTCATAAAGATGTCAATAATTGTATAAACTTCCTATTCTGACAAATTAAATTGTAATACTATATAGTTTTCCAAAAGCATCCCTTAAACCTTGGCTCTGATACCAATTTCTATAACACCCCCTATTTTGGTACACTTATCCAGAAGCGGTGATGCTACATATAAGCCATAGTGCTAATAGAACAGTATCACAACTTAACAAAAGTTTATCGAAAAATAAAATCATTCATAGCACATGATTTTAAATGGAAGAGCTACTATACAATCATCCCATCATATAACACGGCTACAAAGATCCAAGAGACTAATTATTAAATAATTATACATATGAGTACATAAAGATATAATTTACATAACAAAAGTCTTCACTTCAAAGCAGCCAAGTAACCATTTAAACCCGAAATGTTCTAAGTGTAGCATCATGAGCAACACACACCCAGTGAGATAGCTATTCAAGCTTAGTTTTCAGTTCATGTCTTATTGGGTTATATTATATATTAATTATAAATCTGCTCTTCAAAGGTTTCATCAATACAAAGTTTAAAACAATCATCAAGGAATACTTCAAGATATTAAATTAAGCAAGTTTATAATAACTTCATTCCATCAAAAACCTGTAATTTATCAAAATTTATGTTCATGAATCTAAATCACACCATCGATTTAGTTTAGATTTTAGGATATGTTATCATATTGCGGTCGACATCCCATCACTAAGTAGGGACGTACTCTACTTGGCTCAACACCAACATAGAGTAATAGTGCATTACCCAAGATCTATTGTCTTATACCGTACTTAATCGAAGAAATACAATTAAGAAAATGTTTCTTCAAAGTAATATTAAATTACTTTTCAAATTCATAATTTTAAGGGTTTAAGATAAACCCGAAACCACCTCAAAAATATTCCAATCTATGTATTAAAAGAACGTCAAAATATTGAAGTAAGTGGTAACATTTATAATTACTTCATAAAGGTTCTAAAATTGAAAATGAAAAGATAGCGTTTGAAAAGTGCTATAAAAAGTTTCAGCATCAATAAGAATAAAACTGAGCGTTTATACAGCGTTATGAAAAGTTCTGTGTAGTTTATAATGGTTTTAGACTTAAAACACTGTTACAGCGTTTCTTAAACGCTGTGAAAAGTTCTGGTTAGTTCATTAGACTCAAACAGGTAGTACAACGTTTCTAGCGTGTTGCGAAAAGTTATGGGTTCGTTAGAGTGCTTTATAAATAATTCAGAGAAAAGACAGTGCTTCAGAAATTCTACGAAAAGTTCTAGGTAGTTTAAAATGATTTTAGACTCAAACACAGATACTACAGCGTTTCAGATGCGGTGTGAAAAGTTCTGGTCTTGTTATAGTGCTCTATTAATAATTCAAAGAAAAGACAGCGCTTCAGAAATGCTACGATTCTGCTCTTAGACACTTTAGGGTTAGGAACATTTGAAAAAGTTTCAAATTCTAGAAGTGTTCCAAATTTCAGAAATTCTGTTTTTTGATTAGTTTTTTGGCAAAATATTTGATTCTATTTCTCTATGATAAATAGAGTTTTTAACTCCAAATTTTCTAAAGGAAGAAGCTTTTTTAGTCTACTGAATTATCATGAAAAGAAACTCTTAAAATTACTTATCAATTTACTATAAATAATTCAAATACAAGGCATTTTTAACATGTCCATTTTAGGCAGATTTCTACTTGACTTTGCATCCAGTTTTCAAGTACACAAACGATCGAGTTAGAAAAGGTGGTCGATATGAATTGTAGGCCTTTGACTTAGCTTTCCAGATTGATAAAGAAATCAAAATTTCATCAATAATTGAGGAAGTTATGGGCAAAATACCGAACGTCATTTTCATAGGTTTGTGACCAATCATTAATTCTCAAATTTCACAACTTTTCTTCAAAATATGAAAAGAATACATGTACTCAAATAGTTTTTCTCACCCTATAATTGTAGATTGAACTTGTATTTATTCCCTTGGCTCCTCCTAAACTTCTCCTCTTTATCTTATCTTGTTTTTGTTTTGTGAATGCATGAAAATAAGTGAACATTTCCACCCTTTTTACAGTATTTTTCAAGGCTAGTTTGGTAATTTAGTTTTGGACACTTGTCCACCTTATCTTCATGCAATTGAAGGTGACATGTGGACAAGGTCGATCGACACGTAATGGTCCGACATATGGAAAATCGCAGTTGAAGGTGACGCAATTTGAAGATTTATCAGTTTGTGTATCGCAATTTTTTGGGTTGAGCGAGAGGCAAGGCATGTACATTGGTAGGTGATGTGTCTTGGTATAACTAGCCATTTTATTTTAGTTTATTTTATTTTAAATTTAAATCCAAATCTTCTAACATTAATAACTTTTGTATACTAAATCTGAATGACACGCAATTTCTTCTATTGGACTCTTATCAAAAATGCCAGACAACAAGTAAATGGTCTGGTTAAGATGGGAGGTTTTTGGGAAAATCACATTGTTTGTACTTCAAATTGAACTTAAAGTCAAATATGACTGTTTAAACCCACTAATGAATTACTAAGATTTCCGTTAGTTGCTAAATTGAACTTGTAATGTGATATAATTTATTTAAGTATTTTTTTAGGAATTTAAATTAACATTGATATTGAATATAATTGCTAATTGAACATATAACACGTGAAAATTGATATTGATATTATATATTATTTTGATTGACTCTTTGGAAATTCAATTATATGTCGAAACTGAATTTGAATGGATAAGATTTGAATAGACATTGAGTTGAATGACATTCAAATTGTCATTGAAATTGTTAATTAAAGCACTGACATTTTATAACTAGTGAGCGTTGTGATATATTGGTCGATTTGGATGTTCTTTGCATGTGTATATTTATTGGTTGATATTATAGTCGATTGCGAAAATTTAATTTTGATGATTATTAAATATGATGTACCCCTATTATCACCTTTTATAGCATTGAAACTTTATAAACTATTATATATATCATTTCATCATTGAACATTTGAATCAAGAAATAAATTGAGATGATATATGTCTATAATATTTGATGTTGATTGAAACGATATATACTCATGATATTTGATATGGGTTAAAATGATACATACTCATGTAACTGAATATATAGTCAATGTTCACTTAGCCATAGGGTAGAAAATTTTACAATAAACACTAGATTTGCTCAAATGAAATGTTTTCAAATTTAAAATTTTGATATTTTTAAATCCAATTAACCAAAGGACTTAACTTTAAATTATTGATTTTAAATCTTGAAAGATGAAATTGATTTAATTTAAGTGTTAAATCTGACATTCAAAACTAAAGATGTGAAAATTATTTTCGATGTACGTGTTTAAAATTGGAAATTTAAATTGGAACCATTTGAAATTGAAGTGACTTCGAACTAGAAATCAAAATTTGAATTGATTTATTAATTAAAGCTTGAAATAATTTGAAATTTGTCCTAGGTTATAGTACGAGATTTAAAATGGCTGAAGTGAAATTTGGAATTTGAAATTGGGTTCAAACGATTTAAAGGAAAATAAACTATTTCCAATTAATACTTTTTATTTCAAATTAATACAATTTGATTTTTATTTTCTTTTAGAAACTATATTATTTGAAGCTACTCCAAATTTGAACTATTTTAAACTTTAAACTATGTACATTCAACTCTATAATATTAAAAACTATTTTAATCTAAAACTACTATAAATTCAAAATCATTTTTAAATTTGACTATTATATATTCAAAATATTTTAATACAAATTATTTTAAATCCAAGATACTTGTTCCCGAAATTGTTTCGATTGTAAAGGATTACATTTGAACAATGATATTTGTGATATTAAGATACGAAAATTAAAATTCAGATCTAATATTGAACTGACTTATAATATGAGAATATGATGTTTATTGAAATTTAAAATGACCAAGGCGTGTAAGTTGTCGTTCGCTTGTTAAAAGACCAAGGATGGATAAGGGAATACTCTCTATAAATATTGGAATCACTTTAACTATTGTGTACGTAGAGGATATTTTAGAATAAAGTGGTTGGATTGTCGAACGTTTGCTTGATTTAAAGAAAGAGAACAATGATAAATAGTCTTGACCTTGTGACAAATTTAAAACGATGAAAAAAGAATTCATTCTTAGCCAATGAGGCTAGCTACCCCTAGCGGACACATTTCTTCATAATACTATCCTAATTTTGACTTGGTTGATGCACCTTGATTTGATCTTGAAAGTGTTGTTCGCAACCGGCCTTTAGGGTTGACGATCAACCAAGATGATGCAAACTGGTAGAGTCATACCTTCGTCATCTATATAATAAAATCCCTTAGTAGGACAAACCAAAAGACAAAGAGGGGTTGAGATTAAACATAACTTAGCACAAAGAGTGGTTTAGATTTGGCCACCTATGCCAACATTGTTATCCGTTAGCTCTTCGTCTAAATTAGATAGCCAACACGTTGTTAGTTCGAAGATCGTGCTCCACTATTTTTCTTCCCCAAATTTTATTCCCGTGTTTCCATTCTTCTTACTTCAGGCTCAGTTTATGATGATTCTAAGCTATTAATCATCTTCCACTTGCGTCACAAAATCAACTGCTTCTTAGATTTTCCGACATCCTAAATCTCGCGTAATGGAAACAACCGCCCCCATCCACTTTTTCTAATTGGTTGCGTCGTAATCTCCTCTCTCCACCAATATTGCACACCTAATCAAAACAAACTTTTGTATTTTAGCAGTAGTTTGATTGAATTTTGGATTGCTGGATGGGGAAATTTTAGTAATTTTTTCTTCCACTCCAGATTTACAGATAGGAGATATCAGAAGTTGTCATACGCCGGAATCAGGTAGTCTTTGTCAAAATTTTGCTACGATTTGGTTGGACTTTGTCTACTTATTTTATTGATAGGATGTTCCAATGTTTTATGTCAAAAAGTTAGCGTTTTGTTTGTTCAATTTGACTTGGTGGTTAATTAAACTTCTTATTAAGGTGGATTTTACATTTTTATTCTCCAGTTTTTTTTCAACATGGTTCTTTCTTCAGGTTAAATCCGAAGGTTTGCTGGCGCTGATTTATTACAAAGTATTATGAAACGGTAAGTTCTCTACGCTATGCGTTATAATTACTATTTGTTTACATACTTGATTATCGGTGATGACTTAGTTTATATGGATATGCGCATATATTTAAGATGATACTTCAATGTAGTTAACTGCACTCACTATACTGTGTTAGGTAACGAAAATGGAAGCTACCATAATCACTTTCCCGTAACTGAAAATTTATTTTTATTTAGGATGCAAAACTGCATGCTTCGGGCTTCCTTAAAAATTATGCTTAAAAATGTAACTGAATTGGTTTCCAACTGGCAGCCTATCTCGCATTTTTGACTTGAGTTATGTACCATAAAGTTGTTAAACAAAATTAGATAAACACTGGGTACATTATAGAAACAATAAGTTACACCTTGGTACAACCATATAAGGTAGAAGTCATGTGCATTACTATGTAGTCATTGCCAGTTTGATCAACCGCTTATTCTTTATGTCATAACTTCTCTATATAGTGATCCTCACCTACATCTAGCATTCATGTTGCGTTGGCATGGACTTTATACAGATAGGAGATATCAGAAGTCGTCATACGCCGGAATCAGGTAGTCTTTGTCAAAATTTTGCTACGATTTGGTTGGACTTTGTCTACTTATTTTATTGATAGGATGTTCCAATGTTTTATGTCAAAAAGTTAGCGTTTTGTTTGTTCAATTTGACTTGGTGGTTAATTAAACTTCTTATTAAGGTGGATTTTACATTTTTATTCTCCAGTTTTTTTTCAACATGGTTCTTTCTTCAGGTTAAATCCGAAGGTTTGCTGGTGCTGATTTATTACAAAGTATTATGAAACGGTAAGTTCTCTACGCTATGCGTTATAATTACTATTTGTTTACATACTTGATTATCGGTGATGACTTAGTTTATATGGATATGCGCATATATTTAAGATGATACTTCAATGTAGTTAATTGCACTCACTATACTGTGTTAGGTAACGAAAATGGAAGCTACCATAATCACTTTCCCATAACTGAAAATTTATTTTTATTTAGGATGCAAAACTGCATGCTTTGGGCTTCCTTAAAAATTATGCTTAAAAATGTAACTGAATTGGTTTCCAACTGGCAGCCTATCTCGCATTTTTGACTTGAGTTATGTACCATAAAGTTGTTAAACAAAATTAGATAAACACTGGGTACATTATAGAAACAATAACAATAAGTTACACCTTGGTACAACCATATAAGGTAGAAGTCATGTGCATTACTATGTAGTCATTGCCAGTTTGATCAACCGCTTATTCTTTATGTCATAACTTCTCTATATAGTGATCCTCACCTACATCTAGCATTCATGTTGCGTTGGCATGGACTTTATACACCGAAAGTTCCATATGTTCGTTTTTTAAAATAAAATCCGTCCTTTTAATAAGTCATCCGTATGATTACTTCTTACTTGATTATAACCTAAACATAAAAATGTATTTTTTTTATGATTTAGATCTGCTGAAACAATTATCTTCCATTATTCCTTAACATAGCATTAATTTAAGAAGAAGAGATTACAACAAGCTTTCCATTTAAGGTCATTAGGCAAGATTATAATAGGAAAGCAAACTAAAGAAATGTTTTTCCTTCCAGTAAGACAGCCATACGGAATTATTATTAGCCTTATGAGTAGCAAGGTGTTGCAATTCGTTGGGATTATATCTATTTCTTGGTACTTTTCTTTCTTGATGATATGTCATATGTGAACTATGAAGTACATCTCGGTGCATTTTTGAATACTTTACACAAACAACTTTCTATTAATATCAAGTTTTTTTATGTTTTGATTGTAAATATTACTTCTACACAAATGTTTCGTGAAATTTTATATTTACGGTTAGGGTCAGTTAGAGAGTTAAAGATTACATATGCATAGAGTAATGACACTTATGTTCCTATTTTATTTGAAATGTTATGTTTTTACTGCTGAATTATGTTTTGACACTGAAACAACCATCTTAGGTTTTGTGGATTTTCTGTACGGTGACTTCTTATCTGGCACTGGTGATGTTTTTTTTTTGCTGACATTGTTTCGTCGACACTGTTAGATTCACACAAGATGGTCTCTCTTTGTAACTGACATTCGTGTATGTCTACAGTGTTCCAACATTGTTGGTGATTTAAGATTTTTTTTTTTTTTTTTTTGATAAGATGATCATTTGATTGGATTTGTTTTTAAAGATTTTTTATGATTAAATTGAACTGTTCTTGCAGGATGATTCCATGAAAGCTTAAAGTGAGAAAGAAGGAAGTCTTTCAAATCTGCTCCCGTGGATCCACTTCTAAATAGGACAAGCAGAGTAAAAGCAGATTCAGCATACGGGCTATTCATCATTTCACCCCAGCCCTCTGTTTATTATGTTTGTGTTTTAATTTATTTTCTTAAGTTACATATGAATGCCCATTACCCGGTTGTAGGAAAGGAGAAAACAAATATTTTGAATCTGATTATTGAATATGGTTCATTATTGAGAATATGATTAAATTCACTTTAATTTCTCATTTTCACTAAATAAGTTAAATAATAGTAGTAATAATACTAATACTAATACTAATAATACTCAAGTTTTCAGGTGTAATTACATTTAGTCAAAACAGATAAAACTAAACCATAAATGCCTAATTTTTTTTAGTGTTTTGACGACACCATTAACAAATTGCTGAATAAAATGCCAAAATAGACAAACAAGGCATTGGAATTGTCAAATGGCTCTTAAGCGCCATTCGGTCATGCTCCAATAGCACCCTTGAGAGCATGGCCTGGCCCCAGAAAATTGAATGGGACACTCACTCCAAAGTTGCAACAATTCTAAGTAATTGTATTAGTGGGTAACTTATCATTCACCAACCTCCGTTGGGACTCGATGTGCTTGGGGGATGCTCTGTATCAGTCATGCTTGAGAAAAAAATTGATGTTTGGTCCACTTCCATGCATATAATAATGCTGAAAGCTCATGCAATGATAATATATGGTGCCATCCTCAATATGTTGTATTATAATCAATGCGGGTGAACATCTTGCAATCCTATACGATTTAATGCATTTGAGTCACCAAACTATTAGGCGTTGCAATTGCATAGTCTTAAACCCACTTTGTTGATTCTTTTTCATTGTGCAATTTTGAAACTCACCTTTTAACATAATCGAGTCGGTAGACCACTTCTCTTAGTTTCATTTGCCAGCTGAAATGCTACATTGTTAGTTATATCATAATAAAATACAAGGAAAGTCTGCTATTCGTGTAATGTATATACATAATGGGTTATTACAAATACACACAGTGAGTCCTAATGCTTTAACAACCTTCTTGGTCATAGTGGGTTATATATATATATATATATATATATATATATATATATATATATATATATATATATAACGGAGACCAAATGGCTAAGGCAAGAATTATGAAGTCAAAGAAAAGTTCCAACGTCAATAATATGCTGAGTGGCCTCTTATTGGTTAACCGTTTATTCCATGTTTACAGATGATGTTTTGCTGCATATGTACATGAAGGAGATGAAAAGTTTCATTACAAAATATGGTCAAATATTAGAAGTTGATCGACTAAAACATTGATGTGTTGCAAAGGAGGAGCAAGCATAAGTTGATCGGGTATGACTACAATAACTAAATGTTGAATTTTGAAATATATGTATTTACTTCAAATCCTTAGAATTTAGCAGATATAAAACACATTTTGGTTTACATGTACAGGTATAAAAGTATTATGTATGCTACTATTTAATTTTATCTATGCACTCTGTAATGCAATCAATTTTTGTCAATTTCACTAATAACCTGATCCATCATGTGAATGTGAATTTTATTTGTCTACAGAGTCGAACAGCTGGGGGAAGCAGACAGAAGTAAGAAGTCCATATAATGTCTATGGATACAGTTGAATTTTATTTCGTAGGTAATTATTCCAGACCGATTCCTATATTAGGGTTTCAAATCTCATCAAAGTTATCAATTATTTAGATGTAAACAAGTAATAACTATTATGTCATAAGGCCACACTCACATTGATCCTAAATTTAATACATAATATCTCATTCTGAGAATAGATTGAAACACATGCGGTTGTCAAACATTTTCTTAAGTCAGAGAAGGCGAAAATTATAAGCTATTTGTTCAACAGGTGCTGATTTGTCGAAATTATCTTGATCCGTTTTCTCAGTCAAGTTGGATGTGCATATTAGGTGCATTGCAGTGTGCAAGTGTCACTTACTTCTTCGAACCTGATTTGAAAGCATGGAAACTGAATTCTTCATTTGAGCTACTATGTTGCATATATTCAGTAAGTTCTGAGCACCCAAATCTTGATTATAGATGCATTCATTGGCTTAAGGTTTTCCAAGTTTATTAGTGTTAAAGAACGAAGTTAATTGTTTTCCTCCCAACAAACCCTTGCTATCATACAATAATTTCCCACTTTTATTTATTTTCTTAATTGTCATTTTTCATTTTAGAAATACCTTTCCAGTATAATTAATTGCATATTTGATTTATCACGTTGCTTGGTCGTGATTCTTAAAGTCATTGTATGGACGTTAACAATGTTTGGGGCCTTCGGATTATTTACTATATAACATTGTATTTTGGGGATATTAGTTAGGTTTTGAAATCATATCAAGCCGCTTTTATTCATGTTCCACTATAAATGTCGGAAACTATGGTGGTATATGTTAGAATGTAGTTACACTTCACAAATAAGACCATCTATTGAGTAATTGACCTGCACGCCTCAATTAGATCAGATTATATAAGTGGACACAATTGCTGTTCTTATTGAATGTGGACACAACTGCCGTTCTTATTGAAGTTATAAATGTGCAGATGACTTAGGCTACAAGATTGTGAAGTGAGATTGAAGGGTTTAAAGAGTAAATTTTACAGGAGCTAATATGCATATGCAGGGTTGAAACGTGATTTTGCTTAACTACAATTATCCATGAAAGAACTCGATTTTATAATGCACTAATTGATTCACATGTAATATATGATAATTCAAGAACTTCTGGTTTTTGAAAAAGAAATATCAATCTAACAATATTCTATACGCATATTGTGCTGCTGTTGTTTGAGGTTTTTGAAACTCATTCACGGCTGTTTTGGCTCTTTTTATATGTTGAAATTTCTTCTAATAAGATTTCACTATACATGCATTATTTACTACTTGCTGCAAAATTTGGTTTCTACATTAGAATCCTAATACGTATGTATGCCACTTACATTACATATCTTATTGTTATACAATATGTTATCACCGTTTATTGATGAACGCAAACTAAAACACTTAAAAGTCTATGCTCCCGTGCATCGCACGGGTTTCCACTCGTTGTCACATATACCTTGTTGTACTTTTATTACTATGTGGAAACACTATGATTTTGGATTTTCATTATACTCATAGAGGGCCCTCCAACAGCTTCCATTTTACGGTGCTATAATGATACTACATAGACTACATGCATATAAAATATGTTATGAATTATATGGGTAACGCCTTAATACTATTTTCAATATTATACTTTACTGATTATATATATATATATATATATATATATATATATATATATATATATATATATATATATATATATATATAGAGAGAGAGAGAGAGAGAGAGAATTCGATTGATCCTTAAGAGATGGAAAATCCTGCAACATCTCTTTAATTACATGTACTATTGTTTTGTGATTGTGATTTGTCTTATATAAGGATTTCAGTCCTGACTCGTTTTCCATTATGCTCGGATCAACCTCAATTATTTCAGTTATCATAAGATACTGTTCTAAATATTAAAATAAAGATTGATAGTTCATCATTACTAGCATCATTCCACTGTATTACTTGGTATTTATGTTGAGCGTTTAAATCTAATATTATAAAATGTATATTGTAAACCGCATTTTGATTTGGTTATTTGGTTATTATATTTTTTTCCTCTTCCACGGTAAGATTCTGCATTTTGTTTCTTTCTTATATATTTTATTTTCACATTTTTAACCCCTACCGATAATTCATCTTTTTGAAAGTTTGGGTTAGACAAGTGAAGCTTGTTGTCGATCTAAACCATTTAAAATGGCACGTTTACTTTACTTGCCTATAGGCAATGGTTCAATGCCTTTCCCATGTTTGAGCAAAGGTCCTTTGATGCTCTAGCTCAAGTGACCCTCATGTTTTTTAATGCATCGACACCTGAAACATAGGTCAGAAGAATTAGTCAGTATCTACCTTTGACTACCTGAAATGTTACATAGATGTAGGCCCAGCCCAATCAGTTGGGTTGCCTCAGCCCAAATAGAAAGTTAAATAGAGGAAAAGTACCAAAAATTTGAGAACTGGCAGAAGGCAGCATCAAACTCTAGCCTGTAGCACATACCACTCAACCAGCATTTCTATTAAAAACATTTGCTTGCTAGTTTATTTGTAAACAAACTAGACAATGAACTTCACCCAGTTATTGCCCCCTTCCAGGGGTGCTTCGGGCTGCCCTCTTGGTGGCCTTACTAGGGTTGAGCATGGTGCGATTTGGTGCGGTTTTAATTTAAAACCGCACTCGAAACCACTAGGGTGTAGTTTTCAAAAGTAAGAACCGGAACCAAACCAAGAACCGTTGGTGCGGTTCGGTTTTAAAAGTGCGGTTTCGGTTTATAAAAGTGCGATTTCGGTTTCAAAACCAATTACTAAAAAAAGGCGTTACCAAACCAGTCAGCATGGACATAACATTATCACACATAAACACAATCCAGCCACAACAATCAATATTTGCTTATAAATGTAACCTGCGATAAGTACAACTTTGTCCATTTCTCAATCTAGGTAAACTATATATTTTCTTATGTTCGTTTCTGAAGTGGAGCAAAATGTAAGCATTAAAATGGATACAAGACAAAGTGGTGTTGGAATGCAAGCAGTGAAAGCTTGAAAAAAATACAAGACAAAGTGCTATTGGAATGCAAGTATTCATAAACATATCGGTGCGGTTTCGGTTTTGTGGTTTGAAAAAAATAAAAACCGAAATCGGACCATACTAACGTTGCGGTTTCATCGGTTTTGCGGTTTTATTTCAATGCGGTTTTTTAAGATGCGGTTTCGGCTCGGTTTCGGTTTTGTGGTTTGAAAAAAATAAAAACCGAAATCGGACCATACTAACGTTGCTGTTTCATCGGTTTTGCGGTTTTATTTCAATGCGGTTTTTTAAGATGCGGTTCTATGCGGTTTCGGCTCGGTTTCGGTTTGTAATCGGTTTCCCTGCTCAACCCTAGGCCTTACCCTGAGACCGGCGTATGTAGATGCAGAATATTCAATTTCATTGTAATTAGATGGTGACACATAATATTTATTTAACCTACACTGGTAATGTTGGTTAGTGAGTAATGAGCTATAATGGGCTTTAGAGTGAGTTTGCTACAAATATTGTATAAGTTATCATTATGTACATGTGCATCATGTGCACTCTACAACAGCGTCAATGTTTGTATAAATACTGGTTATTACTCTTTTTCTCGATGAAATGAATCGTTTAATTCTTCACAACCAGTCTTCATCCTCGCTATTGTCAGTAAATCCATTTCTCCAACTTGATATCGGGTTCAAAGCCACACGATGCTTTTTCAAGATCCAAAATTCATCAAACCTCCTCTTTTGAATCCCTGAGCCACATCAAATGCCAAATGGCCCAAATCTACATCAAAACGCAAGTCACCAGCAATTCCTAATCAAGATTTGCAAATTCCTTTCAGCAATATCAAAACAATGTTTAAAGATAATGATCCGCAATCAAGAGTAGAATCATCAAGCAAATCGCAGTATATCATAGCAACTTCTTAAAGACTATCATCAATCCACAAACATAACTTTGCATTGTAACACCTGATGAAACCAATTTTTTATTGTGCAAGTTCTAGGCCGAAGAGACCTTTAGAAGGTTCGGATTATATAACTTCATCAGTTCATTAATACTTAGGGCTATAAATTTTGTACGACATTGCGACGTCGGCTTCGTCCCAAGCCTGCAAGGTGTTTAGGCCATATCCATACGATTTTCGTTTAAGACACGATTTCAAATAAAATAATACACAAAAAAAAAAAAAAAAAAAAAAAACTTTCCAAAATATTTGATGTTTTTTACCTTTCAAATTTTGTCTGTTTGTCATTCAACTTGCACGTAAAATATATGAAATTAAATATTATATATTTTGTTTTTGTTCTAATCTCTTGTAAGACAAGGCTAGGACATACCTCATTGATCTGGCCTGATCCGTTTAAAGCCCTAGTTATATTACTGCAGAATTACCACCTTAATTCATATTTGATCATGTAAGAAAAGTTACCACAAACCCAGAATTCATGATACATAAATGACAAGATAATTTTCTATGTTCTTAGCTCTTATCCTGTGTCATACAAATCCACTATCACAAGTTATTGAATTTGCTATGATAGTACATGAAGTCTAGACAACGTTTCTTCAAAATTTCAGTTCCCGGTTAGTCGTAAGAATCATGCATTGCAAAAGGAAATTACAGAATATCATGAAAGAAAACCTAACCATTAGAGTGTATCTGACCAAGATCAAGAACTTGTGTGATCTGCTTGAATCTTCGAGAAAAAAGACAAACTGAACATATCCTTACCATCTTAAATGAACCTAGTATTGATTATGAAGCCATAGTGGTTGTTGACTAGCAATGAGAAAATTAATGTGACCATGCATGTATTGTCTAATGAAAGGGTGTTTCCCTTCACGAGTATTAAAGTACAAAGTACCGAGTAAGGTTAGTAATCCACAAAGGTCTTTGCCATATACACCTATACGCACTAGAGAAGAACGTACAACACAAAGATTGAGAAGGGATGATAATCACCGTAGTAAAACCTCAATATCAAATAGTACGGAGAATGACAATACAAGAAATGATAATGTAGAAGGTATTGGGGAAGCTCAAGTCATAACAGACATCTTACCAGCACGTGATACTCATCAGACAACCATTGAACACGAAGACACACAAGCAAAAATTTTGAATTTTGCATTTTCATTATGTATTAAAAAAAGATGTGAAATAGAAAAACAGCGTGGGGTGGAGGGCGTGGAGGAGGAAGTGGACGATGCAAGGAGAGGAAAAAATGAGGAAACTGACGGGAAAAAGGTCATTTCCATTTTATATGTTATAGTCATTTCCTGAATTGAACGTTTTTGGAAATCCAATCATAAAAAAATACAGAATTGAAAATTACAAAAACCAAATGAGCTCTAAGATTCTGCTGTTACTGTTTCCACTGTCCAGCATACGGTAATGAAAAAGAGTTATCATATAGGAACAGTAGGTGTTACTGCTTTCAAACTACTTAAAGCTCCAACTAATATGAAGTACTGGAAACATTAATGCTAAGTTCAAAAGAAGCATGATATTACCTCTTTGTAATGTGAATTGTGCAAAGCAGATTACCTGGTAGCATATTCCAGGAAAGAGCAAGGTTGGTTCATCACATAATACAGGAATGACTTGGTGAACTGATGCAGCATTAGGAAGGGAGTGAACAAAATACGAGTGGTCAGCCTTTCCTGCTACAGGCGATCGAAGGAAGGAAGCAGCCAACAACCCGAGCAAGGCGCTAGTGGATGAAAAATAAAAGATGGGAAGCCTTCTAAGATTTCTTGCAAAGAGAAATAAACTTCAAAATTTAGTAGCAAGATGCAAAACAATATGTGAACTAAGAGATATTAAGAAGAAACCAAAGAAATAATAACAGCAGATCAAACCATTATAATGTGGCAGATCCCATGGTTTCGGTTTCCAACCATGTTCGACATACATGGGTTGTAAGTTGTAACCAATTTAATTTTTATCACTGCAAAATTACTTGGTTTGGGTTTACCAAATCAATTGAACTTTGTCATCAAAAGTATTTGAAAGAAAAATCATGTTATAGAATATATGGGAAGTAAAGTGAAATGATTATTTGAGCTTTCAGAAAATGATGGAACTGACAAGAGATCTCAATCAAATATTCTACTATGCATTCATCCACTTACCTATAGCATTCAAGCAAAAATTCAACGAGAATATCGTTATTATAAAACTTTGAAAACCAATCATAATCAGAAATTAGCGTCGCAGTTAGATCAGACCCAGCTCAATCGTGATCAGGGCCTAAGGATCTTAGTTCTATTGATTTAGGTCTGCCAGAGCTTCAGTTCTTAAATGTCGGACTTTAGGATTCAAAATTTCCGAATATTAAACCAAATACGTTGTGGCTTTGTATCACCATTTTAATATCAGATTTTTCATCTGAGTTTGTTCAGGTCTTAATAGTATTTTATGTTTATGTACATGATACCGAACCTATTGTATTTGAACCAATTCAAGTCGGGTAGGTATGTGGTTTGAATTTTGATTTTGATTTTATTTATTTATGATTTTTATTCTTTGAGCTCATTCTGGTCTACAGGTCTCAACTACACTTGTAAGTCGATAAAGTTACTAACTTGAGAGATAAGGAAAGCTCAAAGGAAATCAACTCCATATCAAACCAGCTAAGGCAGTCACTTTTACCATCCACAAACACGAACTTAATTGAAATATTCTACATGCCTAGATGTTTCAATCCAAGTTCCCATAATATGAAATTATGGATTAGTTCTGAAAATTTCAAAACTGTGGATTTTTTTTTAATATTTCGTTTTCAAAGATCTATCAAACTTTGCATCGATTTGGTACATTTTTTTATTAAAAAAAAACACAGCCTCTTTTAATAAATTAAACACGGCCCAATAATGACATATATATATGTATATATATATATATGTATATATATATATATATGTATATATACATATATCATATATGTGTATATGTATGTATGTATGTATGTATGTACGTATATGATAATCAAGATATATAAAAACCAACTCCAAATAATATCAAACTGACCAAAGTTTCGAAGCTTGATATTACTACTGTTTCATCTTAGATTTCTCACCCATGATATCTCATATGAAACGAGTATATAACATTTCAAAACTTAAGTGCACCTTGGGACTACCACGGTTAACTTATGAATCTATAGCTACTACTCAATTTCAGTGCTTTTTTTTTAGAATAAGGTAAACATGATTGAATGGTCTCGTACCATATTCTTTCCAAAAGAATAATATGTTGAAACACAGGAGTAAAGAAGATACCCTTCCAACTACTAAATCGTTTTCAATAAATTGTTATCTAAAAAGAATAGTACATCTGATCTGCATAAAAAGATATTTGATGCACTAAGAGAATATGAAGCTTTATTTGAAGGAATAGTAGCTTGATTAAGTTAGTTCTAACCGAAGAATTCTTCTATTCATTACATTGATAACGGAAGAAAAATCTTAAGAAGTTGTTTATATATTATATTCTGACAAGATCAAAAGTTGAAAGTTGTTTAAAATAAAAGTAATAATTTCGAAGTGATTGTGGATTAAAAACTCAATCCAAATTTCAGTTGAGATTCAATGTCCTACAAGATGAGTGTAAATCAAGATATGAATGAGGTTTGGTGTTTATCTCGCCTTAGTGCAAAAACAAGATCTCGGACGTGTTGTCAAAATTTAAACTTGAGGTCAGACTAATCTTAAGAAACCCTACAACGGTATCCTTTTCGACAAATGCGTCAGTTCCATCTAGCAATATTTCAAACCAGTAAAAACAAGGGTTACAAGATGGATCCAATATGAGGAATTAATGAAATTTCATCAATTTGGAGCGATTGATCAAATCTATGAGCGAAGCTTGTAGAAGTAAGTTTCAAATTTCAATGTTGCGGCTTTTTTTTTCCTTTTTGGTTTTCTATAACTTTTAAAATTTTCAATCTGCCCTTCAACTCTTTTATCTTTTTCCTATTTTACTCGTTTCAGAAGTTTGTTGTTTCCTAGTAATTTAAAATTTTGCTGGAATCGGATAAAGTAAACGGAAAAAACAGGATTTTGGATGCTTTTCATCCCAATATTGACAGGAACCAACCAAGTATGGTTGGAATTCCAAAGTCTGACCGCAACCTTACACCTTGTTTCGCATTCTTCGCACACACAAACTCATTTAAAAAGGAGATGTTCCAACTTTCAACACCCTACTTTACAAAATACAAAAAAAACTCACAATTATGATGCATCATACCCAGCCTCATAAGCTTCCGATATCACCAAAGGAAAATGTTTATCATCTGCCCTAAAAGCACATGTTAAGGTTGACTAAATTACCTATATAACCCCCATGAATTCCACCTATTTTATATTATATGGATAAAACAGGTATTTCAAATCAATACTTTTGTCTTTAAGCACATAAATAACATCCTTAACATGTGCCTTTAAGGCACATGTTAACAAAACCCCTCACCAAAATATCTCATATCTCAATGTGCGAGTTCACTTTATATACAAATATCCTTGTAAGATTAAACATTATCGCAATTTGAACACGACGACAATGACGATATCAAAAAACTTGGTAGATTAGATACGTAATCAGCAAGGTTGATTTAACCATTCTTCTACAGATAAAAAAAAATCGATCAATTTCATATATAATTAAAAAAAAAAACATATATTGCTTCAAGGGGAAAAACCCATCAATTTTTTTAACTAATAATGTCAAATAACTTGTATTAGCGATCAATTTTTTTAACCCATAAATTGGTAGTACAAACTCAAAATTGGATATTTGCCCGTCAAAAAGGGAAAGCGAAAAAAAAAAAAAAAAAAAACATCTTGTATTAGAAACTTTAGATGAAACTTTAGATCTAAATTATGCAAATATTACCAAAATGAATCAACTTAGATGGCACATTGGCAGTGGGCGACCAATGAAGACTATGAGTAATATTTCATAATTTTTATTCCATTTCATTGTTCAAGCTTGTTCTTGTTAAGAACAGGGGTCCAATCTCCAAGTTCGATGTGTTTGAACCAGCCATATTTTTGAGTGATTACGAACCAAACATGCAAATAAATATTATAAGAGCAATGCTAGACTCATTTGAAAGAGTTTTTTTTATTAAGCTTTAAATATATTGCACAATCTAACAAGACATAACAGTTTTCTTACAAACTTAATCATACATCAAGAAAACATAAGTCTTGACCCTACAAGCTGTGTGACACTATAGGGTTATCATTTGCACAACACATATATGTACAACTACAGTGATACACAGAAAACAGCATATATAAAGCTTATCTTTGACTCTGGAAAATACATAAACGCTCCTACTGTACCAGTTAGTCATCGTCCTCATCGTCATCCTCAAACTCTTCCTCAGATTCGTCATCGTCTTCATCTCCATCATCTACTTCCTCTTCACTCACAATAAAACCTCCTAAAGTTTCATCTTCTTCATCCTCTTCCTCGAGTTCATCATCATCAATCTCAGCTTGTTTCATTTTGGAAGTATCTTTTGATACTGAAGAATTTTTTCGAGGTCTTTTTGAGTCCTTGGACCTGGTAATATACTTCGGTTGTTTACCACTTCGTCCTTTGACGGTAACCAAGTTCTCTTCCTCACTATCTCCAGTCCATTCATCATCATCCTCTAATCCATCTTTCTTTCTAGTTTTTCTCTTGCTTTTCTTCCATTTAGAAGTAGAGGAATGGGTATTTTCATCATCATCATCAACATCACTCCCACCATTTGTTTCTTCAAGAAACCAATTCCATTTGTTAGGATCTGTTAATGGCTTCTTTGAGTAATTGTCAAACTCACGGCCCTTCACTATGAAACCAAACTCTGCAAGTAAATAAGAACGCAAAGGAAAATGAGCTTTCCAGGCTAAGTATAATAATAATACTATGTTGCATCAGTTAACAACAGAAATCATCGTTTATGTTTGATAGACGCCGAGGAATAAGAAAACAAGTAGAATATTTGATGAATCAGGAGATAGAAAACCGAAATCATACCCTTAACAGGGTCAATTTCAGACAAATCCAAGCACCCAATCTCCCCAGAGCTGAACTCTCCATCTTCATCTATTTCTTCTTTTTTCTTCACAGCACAGAAAAACGGTTTCTTTATTGACAAAGAGAACTCATCCCCACTTCTCAACTCCCCCGTTTCAAACTTCCTGTAAATTCTTCGCTCTCCGCCATTTTTTGTACGAACGCATATCGGATTGTTCCCGATAACCTCGAACTTAATGGCATATTTCTCGATCGGGTCATCAGTCAAGTGGAGTGAAAGATGGCTGGCAGATATTGTCCGGTCTTTCGACAAGGACTCGGACTTAAAACCAGAGTTTCTTCCGATGAGGACTTTGGAGCCAGGATTGAGTGAAATTTTGTTCCCGTCTTCGAGTTCAAGTTCCATGCTCCAATTTAGGAATTAGGGTTTTTCGAGAATTAGGAGGGAAAAGGGCGGAAGTTTTTGTATATAGACACGTAGGTCAAGTTTTTTTTTTCTCTCTCTCTCTCATTTTTTGTTTTGGACTTACCGTCTTAAAATTTGATGTAACATGTAGTTTACACCGACCGTACAGCAATGCATCATTATGGATATCTCAGGCCATCCTCATTCTCAACTAGTTCGACGGTGATTCTTTAGACCATTACCAAGTACCAACGATCCATTCTTTTCAATGCATTTTCTCTCATCGTTGTCAAGTGAATAAACAGACTGAGCAACCAAGAAATCGAACCAGCCACGAAGCTGTGTATACAACAGCAAAATTTTTGCCGTTTATAACGGCCAAGTGTTTATCGTTATAAATTTATAATGGCAACGGCAATTCCCTAACCCAGCGTCCGCCTCCATATTCCATTTTCCTCTTCCTTCTTCCACCATTTTTTCAACCGAGAGAAGAAAAAAATTCATCATTTGCTCCTCAAAACTTCCACATGTGTTAGTTTTTAACCAAATTAAATATCAATTTCGAAATATACATTTGAATAGATGCATAAAATGCTGAGATATTTTGTCAATATTTAGGCATGGAGAAGGCAGTACCAGTGGTGTAGGCAGAAGCAGCGAAGTGCAGAGGATTGCACCGTATATCCACGAGCATGGAATAGAAGAACTTTTAGAAGCCGTTGAAAATTAAAAGAAGCAGGGCAGACACGTAGAAGAAGGTCGTCGACGCGGTCGTGGAGACCACATGGATGGTCAAGCCGGTAGGACGCGTGTAGAGGTGTAGGACAGACTTCCGCTAGAGAAGCGGACCTTGATGTATTTTTAAATTTGAATTTTAGTGCATAAAAATTGCCTATGTTATCCAACTTTCGGTGTTTTCAGAAAGCGAAGTACATGTCAACAACAGACGAGCTTGGCTATAAGCATTCTTTTTATAATTGATTAGAATAATTGAAATAGGTTGTTAGATGACTGATTTATGGTATAGCATTGCATTTAACTTTAACAGTCGCAAAATATCCGTTCACGTGGTTTATAAGCGACCACACTTCGATTTTTTCATGGACATTTGACAAACAAAGATAGAGTCGTGATATTATTATATGGCAATGGACTCGACTATTTCTTAATACAATGACCATTTTACTGTAACTATTAGTTAATATATCACTCCGTAGTTCACCTTATCACGTGCTATATAATTTTAGGATCCAATCATGCTATACATGGTGATATGCAACTTTGCGCTGCTACCTGCCATCGCTTTATGGTTGTAGTGACCCGAACTTCTCGGTCGGCCTAAACCGAACAAGAAGGCGGACTGCTTTGAGAACACGACTCATCAGAACACAAACATGAGAACATTTCATTGTTATTACAACAACTACATCAGAGTACAAGTTATCAGAGTACAAGATATCAGAGTACAAACAAGTGATATACAACGGAAAAATAATATCAAAGGTTTAAATTACAAAGCACGGAAATATAATACATAAATATAATGTGCAGCAAACAACATCAACTACCACAGCTGAAAAAAATACACAGATACAAAGCTTTCTAAGACGGCCTAGACTTCCCTGATCCCAGAGGAGACGGAGAAGCCCAGATTGTTTTGGGAACACGACGCATCAGAACAAAAACGTGAGAATATTTCATTGTTATTACAACAATTTACATCAGAGTACAAGAATATCAGAGTATGAATAAATATTACAACGGAAAAATATCAGAGATTTAAATTATATTTAAATACATCAACATAATGCAGCGGAAAATATATACATAAATAATGTGCAGCGGAAAACATCAAATAGCACAACTGAAGGAAATACACGGATACAAAGCTTTCTGAATATGGCTCCAGCTATAATCCAGGATCCTATGAGATGAAATATCTATGAAAATCCAAAACTACTAGCTGCCCATGTGGAAAATATGGGCACCCGGAGTTTAGGTAGAAACAATAAACTCTGAGTCTGTCATGGGACTGGTATGAGAACTCAAAACGGTTATTAAACTCTACTTTAAAATTAGGTAAATTAAGGGACCATGTCGTATAACACGGAATAGGTTTACTCCCATGAATACTCTGAAATAAAACAGTTTATAAACAGCGCAATGCTTTTCGAAAAATGAAGCTATTATAAGACTTAGGTCCCATCACACAATGCAACGCAAGCCGGAGGGTAGAGTTTTACCTTATAATAGCCAAACATGTTTGGTACGCTTTAAAACAAATCATTTTTATACTATTATAAGTGCATAGTGTATAAAACTACTTCAAATATAAATGTATCAATCATAGATGGCATAGGTACCATATATTATGTCACCATACTTAGGTTTACAACTAAAACCGAATAGTGTCTATTGGAAATTGGATTCCATCTATGAGTCGAGGCAAGGGATCATCCTCACCGGTTTCGAGACAATCTAGCAAATGCCTCAGGACTCGGATGCTGGCGAGCCCTGGGAATCGTAAGGCCGGTCCATACTTACTTTAGTGGATTAGTTATTCCTGAACACACGTTTCTCAGTCCTATTGGACCTATCTCTGAGCCATTAGAGACTCAATATCTGAGGCGCCTCATTCCATCATCCACATAAGTCTGGGCTCCATACCATGACACAACTTCTAGCTAGAAAGAAACGTCATGTTCTCGCTATGGTCCCTCATCCCTTTTTTTACTCATACCGAGGTGTGAGGCTCGCGACTTAACGCTATACACAAAGCTATGCTAATTAAAGCTATGCTTTGATCATCAACCACAAGACTTTGCCTTTCAACAAAAGCCTTATTCATTTGCATCATAGCATGCCACATTGACAATTCATGCCATACGACTGATGTCTATGAATATATAACCTCTAAGCTCGTACGTCTCAGAGAAGGGTGTTAAGCAAGAGAATAAATTCTCCGCTACCAAACAGATATATATTTAATAGAAATCAATCAACACAAAATGAAATCCAACGTCAGACACACATCCATTTGCAAGTTCGTTCTGGGTCTGAACGAAACTAGAGGCACCTTATTCATCGTCCCGTATGTCCAATACAGGAGAGAAGTCCTTGCATATCCGGTCGATCTCCAAGTACGTCTGGAAGATCACCACTTATTACCTTGTCTTAGGTTTACAGCCCAATTAAAACATCAGTAATCATCCAAACGATGTGAAGATCTCCAGTCTTCATATCATCGACTTTTAATCGTCGTATCAGTTATTCAGAATGAGATAAACCCGGTCTTTCCGAATAACTCGCGTATTTTATAATCAGTAATTAAGTGCTATAAAAACACATCATATTCCTCATTCCAATTCAGAATATTATTTTATTCAAATACTCACATCTTAGGGGAAAGGTTCCCATTAATTTTATCAAAGATGAGTTATTTTAAAGTTATTCTCTAATCTTCCTTTGGATATCAATTTCAAAAGATTTTATTTTATCTTTCCATAACTTAAACCAATTAAGGTTTATTAACTAGTCGGGATTATCGAGCCTTACCGAACTAATCATTTATTATTTTATCTCAATCTCAACCTATTCATCCCATGGAGCAAAACTGGTAGTACTCCATATCTAACACCCACGGTGTTATCGGTAAATTTAAGTACCATTTCACATTCAAATCTAATTAAAGATTTAACTATCGCCTGAAGTAAAACTGGAGGTACTCCATTCTCGATCATTTCATGAATTCGATAAATTTAATTATTCCATTCTCATTTTTAATCTACTTACATATTCACTAAAACTCTAGTTCAGTTTTAATCTCCAAACTCATTACTCAATGATTGTACAAATTTTAGGAAATAAATCATGTCTTTACTTGGGTTAAAGAATAAATATCGTTTAAGACATTATTCACGATAAACTCAAAATCCTCTTCCATTAAAATGGAACTTTCACGAAATTCATAACAATATATAATCGATATAAATTTCCGTATCGTACTAGTATTATACATGGAATAATGGCTAGACCTTTTAAATTCCATAAATAGTAATGGTCTTCCTTTATAGAATCTCATCCCGATTATCACTAAATCGAATTCCATTCAGTTCCAATTTAATATATTAAATTGGAAAACTTTACTTTGGACAATTTCCATTAAATCTTAATTAAAAGATTTATAAATTTCAGATTATAACTTCACTGTTAATCGGGTTTAAGAACTAATGTCATTTAAAACGCAGTTCACAATGAACCCAAAATCAACTTCCAATTAATTCCAACTATATTCATTAATTGGAAAACTTCCTTAAATCTTGGTTAAAAGATTTATTCTTTCCTCAACTGGGTTTAAGAACAGTGTTAATAAAGACACTGTTCACGACAAACCCAAATCCAATTTGATATTAAATACAAGGCTCTGAATAGAAATTATATCGACTTATATTCAATATCAAATTCTGAAACTAACGGATATCGTAGGGGGAACAACGATATCTGTATCTCCCAAATTTCTCAACAATATCTGTATAATCACAGAATCCAATATCGAAATATTCCGAAGATTATTTCTATTTAAATCTATTCCAATTCATAAGTTGGAAAATTCTGGTTAGATTAAAACCATTTCAATTCTTTTTTGATCTTCATTCTAGTTGTTAACTAGTTCATTTAGATAAATATCTTTTATCTTTTCAAATATGGAATATTTCATCCGAAAACCTTTTCAAATCGATTATCATGATTTTACATAATTTATTCATACTTTTATTAATTTTAATAAGGCCCTTACAGTCGGTTTCCAATATCGGCCACCGAACTGCATTTATACACTACAACAAAAATACCATATTACAACTTTCATTTTACAACGGTGGAAAACGCACAGTTGTAATAAATGTTTTTTACAACAGTCAGTTCACTAAAGTTGTAATAAACATATTTCTAACAACTTTTTTATTGTGACTGTTGTAATAAAGGCCTATTACAACTTTTCATTCTTACCTGTTGTAATAAGTGACAGTTTTAACAATTAACATTTTATAATTAGTAATTAGTATAATAATAATTAATTAATAATATTAACAATTTCTATTAAATAATCAATAATTAGTAAATAATTTTTAATAATTAATATTAATAACTAGTATATTAAATAATGAGTTATCGGTATTGTTAAATAATTAATAATTAATTTTTAGTAATAAATAATTAAGAAATAATCATTAATATTAATAATTAAGAAGTAATAAATAAGAATCAATATTTAACATTAGTAATTAATTTTGGTAATTATTAATTAAAACGATTTTATTAATAAATAGTGGTTTTTTACTAATTACTGTTAAATATTTAATAGTAAATAATCAATAATACGTACATAATAACTAACTTTTAATAGTTAAAATTCAATTATAACTAAGAAAAAATTAGTGATAATTAATAATAACTATTATTAATAAGTAATACTTAATATTTTAGTAAAATTTAATTCTCAAGAAATTCATATTATATTTAACATAAAATTTTACTTATTAATTCTAATTTATAAATTTTTACTTCTTTAAATTTTGGTACTGGTAGTTCAATTTACATGAAAAAAAACTATATTGCATAGACAATTGAAAATGCATCCTATGACAAGTCTTAGGTGGAATTTCTGTTTCCCCCACCGCATGCCCACTTTTAATATGTTGAGATAATTTCATTTCCCTCCACAGGCAGGCACGATTTTAACTGTGCAATCAACCGTTAATACTTTTTCACCGTCCCGTGTTTTCATTCACTCAGCAAAATATATTTTCCCCAATTTGAAATTTAATGGCCACGGAATCAGCTTCTTCCCCAAACCATCCTATTTAATCGCAATTTGTCTTCCCTATTTTCTTTTCCAATTCGAAATCCTCACAACCGTTCATCCCTACAATACCGGACCTGGCCCAGTGCGAAAGGGGCATACGCGCAGGGCAGCAGAAAACCTAGGGCACAAAATTTTCCACCGCATACTGTAAAAAAAAAGAGAGAGAGAGAGCAACGATCTATTCGTCGGAAGCAGGAAACATGGAGTTGCGCGTTGGAGTCTTCGAGAAGAAGGGCGAAGCATCCGGGAGGAGATTGACGAGAAGAGGAGTGATCGAAGACTACCGTCCTGAAGAGTCACGCAAGCAGCCAAGGACCAATTAAAGTGTATAATTTCAAACATCTACCTCAGGTTCAAGTATCTTTGATTCTCTAATTTGTAAATTGTTATCCAATTTAGTTTAATCTTTGCCTGGTTGGTGATTTGAATTATGTAGATGCCTTTCAATAAATTTCTGGAATTTAGAAATTGGTTAGTAATTATAAATTGGTTAATATAACGATAATCAGTAAATTATGTAATTGGTTAGTGATTAGAATTTAGAAATTGGTTAATATGATGATAATCAAAATGTTCTAATGCATTTTAAGGTTAATATGGTTGGAGCTGCCAAATTTTATACCACTATGAAACATGGTTTAATCGTTTAGATGGATATAAACAATTTGAAGCTTAAAGTTCTTGTCACAGAAGCTTTAGTAAAATTAACTATAAAACTATATATTTTTGTTTTGTTCTTTGAATTGGGTCTAATTTATGTGTAGTAGCAGATTCAGTGTACTCTAACTTGAAGATCACTGTCTTGGTTTTATGTGTTTACTATACATTCGTCATTATTCTTAGAAGGGATACAATTTTCCTTTAAACTCAAACTAATGATTACTCTATTATAACTTATAAGAAAGAAAGTTACTAGTACCAAATTAAACTACAACAAGTCAAGTAAGGACAAAGAAAAACGAATGGAAGCAGATATTTCTTTTCCGCTTGAAGGAAGGCATGTTTAATATCTTAATCTTCTTTATTCAATGTCATGAGAGATGCTTAAACCAAATTGCTTTCCTTTAAAAGGTGTTGTGACTGCAATAACTACATAATATTGTACATGTTTTAAATGGGCAAGCAAATTAAAGGCTTGTCTACTTATACTGCAACTAAGTTGAAACTAGGAGCTGAAATCCATTGGTTTATAACTTACTATGGTTGTTCAGGCCTTGCATCAAAAGTTATAAGAGTGGTGAATGCATATGGCCATTTATTATTATTTATGTCCTTCCTCTTTCTCAACAACTGTTTTTATGCATTTCATCCGGGTCTGCCTTATCGTCATCTTGCTGAACCATTCATCCTCCTTAAGCGCCTTTCGAGACTGATTTCGCCTGACCTGGCGTTATTTGGATGTCGTTCTGGTGGTATTTTTTTATGAATTTGTTTCGGCATTTTGATGTAATAATTAAACTCTGCAGCTTTATTTAATCGTTTTATTCTTTCTAAATCGGATTTTGATGTAATAAACTTTGCAGGTGTCCATATTATGGTGCGCGGGCTGATGATAAATCGGATTTTCCTCCTATGCCATTTCCTTTGAATTAGAACAGTACAGTATCCATTTTTGCCTTGTGTTTTGACATTAGAGCAGGTATACCTGGAAACTACTTGCATGCTGTGATTAGTCAAGATACCATAGGTATTTTCTTTGAATCTAGATTTATAAACTCAAGTAACCTGGCAAGACTCAAATGTCTACAACATCAAAAAAAAAAGGCATTTGGCCAGTGTGTTTTTAAGGGTGGGTTCAGTTATCTTGTTTGTACATTGAATTTATTGCTACTCACATAATTTATGTTATTTGATTTTGGTTATTTATGTTATTTAATTTTGATGCACACATAATTTTCTTGTCAACGCAGATTCCTCTCAAGGCCACACACCACATAAGAGATTTCAATACTTGCAGGTAATGAGCCTCATGTTACATTGTATCACTTTGATCTTCCACAAGCATTACAAGTTGAGTATGAAGGTCTCACAAGCCAAAGGATATTCCGGTTCTTATAAAAATCGTAGCACTTGTTGAAGATTTTGAATTATTGTTTGTAATACAACGATGTTGTCTAAAACTTATTGTTTGTAATACTGAATATTTGAGTATTTTAATAAATTAGTTTGCAAATAACTGTAATATCGGATTTGCTTATGGAGTATTGCTATATTTAGCGTATTGTTCTTTTCAGTTGCAAAAGTTGTTTATTTTTTTTAAAATCCAAATGTTAATCACAACGGTGCATAACAGTTGTAGTAGATTTTATTACAACGGTGCATAACTGTTGTAATAAAGTTTATTATAACGGTGGAAAAAGTTGTAAAATATACATATTACAACGGTGTTGCAATAGTGCTAAAAAGTTGTAAAAGATATTAGTCTATTACAACTTCTTAATATACGACGGTTTGCCCACCGTTGTAAAATGTATATTACAACGGTGTTCCACCGTTGTAATAGGGTCATTTTGTTGTAGTGTATAGCGACTTTTCCAAAACTGATTTGGACATATCTTCAAATCTAACCGTTAGATTTCAAATCTCCTATCGTCATTCGAAAGCTCTTTTCGATACAAACCCAACGGTTCCAGTTTTAGGAGAATCCGACGGTCGGATCTCACGTTATGCCAATTTAAAGTTAATGGTTGAAATTCGCGAACGGTCGCTACGCGACGCGTTCTATTCAAACCATTTAAATATATATAATATATATTTCATCGATTTCTATTCAAAACGTATTTTATAAATTCGTTTTAAAAATGATTCCAACTTCCATTTCCATTTTATATCAAAATTGAATATTCCTTACTAGTATAATGTCAAAATAATAATATTTCCAAAACATCTGATTTTGAAATCATTTCCTTTTCGTATTCATTTATTAGATGAATAAAATCGATTCATAAATCCGCTCGAGTTAAAATGGCGTTTGACTACTAAACTCGCTTCACATTTCTATATTTTTATATCCATCCAAAATTGGACATCAAAATCATAATTTAATTCTTCACTGAATATTATATCAAAATATTCGTCATTTCCGAATTGGAATGTGACTCAATCAATTACCATATAATTTTAGTTATATGGATTTCATACATCGCATGTATTCAATAATAATGATAGACAATCATTAAACATACAAGCAACATCCAAAGTGCATTCTACAACTGTATAAGCATTAAAACAAATAAATAAAGCTCAATAGTCTGTCAATCAATCAACTGACATACAACTAAATATTAGGATTAGTGTATGTCAAAAATCATCCCAATACCTGTGCGGGGTTTTCATCTAACAAACACTGGTTATTATTTGTGCATTTGGGCGCTGTGTAAAAAATATCGTCCCAATCTATATCACTTAAATAGGTGTACGTAAACAAGTCGTCCGACTTGTAAATGAATATTTATTCTAATTTCAACTATTGCATATATAATTTTATACTTCGGTGTTTTCAAAAAAAATCGCCATTATAACGGCGCTATTTTGTAGCTCCGGAATAATGTCTATGCATTACCCCTATCCTGACTTGGCTTGCGTCATAAACAACCAATACCAATCATCAACCATCAATCGCATACAATAATCATAAATAAATAAATACTCAACATCCAATGTCATTTAAAGCGCCACAAGTGTCCATCCACGTCATATGAAATGCGAGTGTCGCTAATATCCATACAACGCTTCTAATGCAAGGGATTTGCGAAGAGTTCATGTGTTGAACTCCAAAAAGGATATTGCATGTGAAGGGGAATATAACTACATGATTCAATTTCTAACTTGCAACCTAAAATGCATAACTAACTAACTACTCTACTTCACTAATTTAAGATAAAAGTTTTTAGAGCTCTCACCCAAGCTAAACCAAACACCTGACACTTCTAATGTAGAAACCTTGTCGCGCGCTCGACGTTTTGTCGTCCCCCGCACTTGAATTCACCTCTTTTGCTCTAGAATTTCATACGGCCTCCAATCTTCACCAAACTCTGTCACTAGCACATACCCGTCATTTCAGACAACTTTTGCCTAGTGGACTTTCTTTCAAAAATGCACCAATTCGCCAAAAATCGCGAATTCTTGCATCAGGTCTGCGGACATTGCACGCATTTTCCGGGCAGCTCCGAACTCCAAAATTCGATTGTCATATATCCAAATTGAAGAGAAAATCGTGATCTACGACTTTGGTATTGTGGAGTTTTGGTCAGAAATGTACGGTTTGGAAGTTATTGAAGAAATGGTGACTGGGGGTATTTGCAAACAGATTTTTGGAGAAAAAGAGGGATTTTGAGGAGGCGGGGCCCACGGCCGAGGGGGTGGTGGCTGCTGCTGGCGACAGGGCCTTACTGGGCTGTTGGACAGTGTAGGTGGTGGTGGGGTCGGTGGTGGTGGTGGTGGTGTTTGGGTTTTAGGGTCTGTGAATGGAAGAGGGAAAGGAGGAGGAGGAAGGGGACGTTGATGGAGGCCGACGGCAGAGGGGAGGCTGACGGCAGGCTTCATGATGGAGGTCTCCATTTTTTTGGAGAAATAAGAGGAAATGGAGAAAAAGAGATTCTATGTTTGTTTCTCTCCGATCGTTCGGCTGCAAACGACCTCCGTTTGCCATGGATTTCGAACACGAGATAGTACACGTCAAGATGAATCCAAAGAAACAAGTTTCGTCGAATTCCGAGTTCGTTTGACCTTCCGTTAAAATTCTCAAACAGGCTCAAATATTGCTTAAAAAGGCGATTTTAGCGTACATTTTATTCTTGCACGATCACAGATTAACTCCAAAAATTACGGCCTTTTTTATTTAACCTTTATTTGACGATACGAATCCAAAAAAAAAAAAACAGAATCGAATTATGAGATTGTCTCAATAATATTCCTATGTAAAACGACTGCCTATTTTTGAACAAATGGTTTTGCTACGCACGGCCATATACTGACTCCGTTCGATGCGCATTTTGGAACTCAACAATGATTTGTCATTATGAATCCACAAAAATTTATTGTTGAATTCTGAGTTTCCTAGCAAAACTTCACTTTTTAAGGGCTGTGCGATGATTTTAAAAATAGAATCTTTAAAATTTTCAAAACAAAGCTTATAAGTCAATTGAATAATTTTACTGAGTTTGTTTTAATTCAAATAGAATATGAAAACTAATTTTAAAATTATTCACAAATTTTGTTTAGCAAAAATAACCAATTTATATTCACATATTCCTTAAAATAGCTTAAATCAAAATTTTAAATTGGTTCTGAAAATACGCGTTGTTACAATCTCCCCCACTTAAAAACTTTTTTGTCCTCAAAAAAGGAACGGAGCTGAAAGTTTGTTTAACTAACCAACTCAACTTTCATTTTTGTTTGAGTTATTCAACTTTTCAGTTTGTAAGAATTTTCAAATTTCTCTGAAATTTGGCTAACACCTTAAATTTCTGAATTTTTTTGTTATAACCTCCTTTGTACGGGGAGGGTCTGAAAAATTTCTTGGGCCATATTAGGCACCCAATAAATCAATAAAAAGCATACACAATTTTTGTGATCAATCTATGCCCAAGGGAGACATGTAAAAAGTCGAAATCTCAGACCTTACCCCAGTGTTGGAAATAATAAAATAATCCATGTCGTAACTAAAAACAAGAGAGGCATGAATTTTTGTCATCTCAAGACCTGTGTAGGGTTTTTATTAAATCCTGCCCTTCACCGTTATATGTCATTAAGTTCATAATCAGCCTTCTGTTCCATCTGTAATTCAGTCATCGCCATACAAGCATCTCGCTCGTATGGTAATACAAACCTCGTCATATAAGCTCCAAATGCTTACATGGAATATGATATGATATGCCATCTTTTTGTAGTATGCCATGCGGTGTAGTTCATAATTTATTGGTTACTATCCTATGGCGTGTGTTTTAAATTTCACACAGAACAACTATCACAGCGCATCCAAAATCATTCACAGAAGTTTATAATAAAATTGCACAATCAACTCATTAAGGTGCACCTGTTTGTCGGGCACACAATTTATTTCTCTACTCAACAGTGAATCCATAACCTGCTCAGCATACATGTATATGCATATCTATTTATATATATAAATCCAGTTTGAACTAAATTTTTAATTCAGTTCTACCTTAAATTTATTTGGCTTTATTTATCATTCTTTCTCATATTGGTTTTATTATCTTAATATTATAATTAGTTAAACTAATAATCAAACATCACAACCAGCAATCAATTAGTCGATTAACTTTTCAAACATATAACTTCTATACATTAAAAAATTTATTTTTAGTGCCAAATCACAAACAATCAATTCTAACTAGGTTTTGGTTCTCACACCAGTCAACTGGAGATTTATAGATATCCCACTTTCGAAACTCGAACATAAACACTGATGATGCTCGATCTATCATCAGAATCATCTCCAAGTGACTATAGTGTGATTCTATATCTATCCAGTATATTTGAGACTTTGTATATACGTTCATGACATATATATGCAAAATCTTCATATACTCGATAGTCCAAATTCAATATAAAATAGGATTAACTGTTAAGAATAATCCGAAGTTTAACGTGTCTTCCCATAATAATCTCAAGTTTGGATTGTTTCTGAATAATCCGAAGTTTGGGGTGTGTCTTCCCATAATGATCTCGATGACTTTTTGACGTGTTATTTTGGGATCAATATGGGAAGACACCCCCAAACCTCGGATGAATATGGGAAGACACGAGTAAATGAGATTAATATGAGAAGACACCCCCCAACTTCGGATTATTCAGGAATAATCCAAACTATTAATATGGGAAGACACCCCCCAAACTTGGGATTATTCAGGAATAATCCAAACTTGGGATTATTATGGAAAGACACGTTAAACTTTGGATTATTCTTGACAATTAATCCTATAAAATAAAACACTCAAATATGAATAATAGATATAAAATTTCAAAACTAATTTTTTTCTTATAAATAATACTCTTCAAACTCATTCTAGGATATTACTAACCCTATCTCTAACTAGTCATTCTTATACGATGTTACTAATCCTATCTCTGATGAATTCTCTCATTCGGTTCTAACATGTCCTCTTCTCGAGCTTTATAAACCAAAGCTCTAATACCAACTGAGACGACCTAGATTTCCCCGATCCCCGAGGAGACGGAGGAGCCCGGATTGTTTTGAGAACACGACACATCAGAACACAAACATAAGAACATTTCATTGTTATTACAACAATTTACATCAGAGTACAAGAATATCAGAGTATGAATAAATACTACAGCGGAAAAATGTAAGAGATTTAAATTACATTTAAATACATCAACATAATGCAGCGGAAAATATATACATAAATAATGTGCAGCGGAAAACATCAAGTAGCACAACTGAAGGAAATACACGGATACAAAGCTTTCTAAATATAGCCCCAGCTGTAATCCAGGATCCTGCAAAAAGAAATATCTGCGAAAAACCAAAACTACTAGCTGCCCATGTGCAAAATATGGTCACCCAAAGTTCAGGTAGAAACAATAAACTCCGAGTCGGTCATGGGACTGGTGTGAGAACTCAAAACAGTTATTAAACTTTAGTTGAAAATTAGGTAAATTAAGGGACCACGCCGTATAACACAGAACGGGTTTACTCCCATGAATACTCTGAAATAATGAAGTTTATAAATAATGCAATGCTTTTCGAAAAATGAAGCTATTATAAGACTCAGGTCTCATCACACAATGCAACGCAAGCCCGAGGATAGAGTTTTACCTTATAATAGCCAAACATGCTTGGTATGCTTTAAAACGAATCATTTTTTATACTATTATAAGTGCATAGTGTATAAAACCACTTCAAATATAAATGTTATCAATCATAGACGACATAGGTACCATATATTATGTCGACGTACGTAGGTTTACAACTAAAACCGAAAAGTGTTGTATTGGAAATTGGATTCCATCCATGAGTCGAGGCAAGGGATCTTCCTTACCGGTTTCGAGACACTCTAGCAAATGCCTGAGGACTCGGACGCTGGCGAGCCCTGGGAATTGGTAGGGTCGGTCCATGCTTACTTTAGTGGATTAGTTATTCCTGAACACATGTTTTCCGGTCCTATTGGACCTATCTCTGAGCCATTAAAGTCTCATTATCCGAGGCGCCTCATTCCATCATTCACATAAGTTAAAATGTCTGGGCTCCATACCATGACACAACTTCTGGTTAGAAAGAAACGTCATGTTCTCCCTACGGTCCCTCATCCCATTTTTGACTCATGCCGCGGTGTGAGGCTCGTGAATTAACGTTATACACAAATCTATGCTAATTAAAGCTGTACTTTGATCATCAACCACAAGACTTTGCCTTTCAACAAAAGCCTTGATCATTTTCATCTTAGCAAGCCACATTGACAATTCATGCCATACGACTGATATCTATCAATATATAACATTTAAGCTCGTACGTCTCAGAGAAGGGTGTTAACTAAGAGAATAAATTCTCCGCTACCAAACAAATATATAATTAATATAAATCAATCAACATAGAATGAAATCCAACGTCGGACACACATCCATTAACAAGTTCGTTCTGGGTCTGAACGAAACCGGAGGCACCTGATTCATAGTCCCATACGTCCAATACATGAGAGAGGTCCTCGCATATCAAGTCGATCTCCAAGTACGTCTGGACGATCACCACTTATTACCTTGTATTAGTTGTACAGCTCAATCAAGACATCAGTAACCATCCAAACAATGTGAAGATCTCCGGTCATCAACCACCGTCCTTATATCATCGACTTTTAATCGGCGTATCAGCTATTCATAATGGGGTAAATTCGGTCTTTTCGAAAAACTCGTGTATTTTATAATCAGTAATCAAGTGCTATAAAAACACACCATACGCCTCATTCCAATTCAGAATATTCTTTTATTCAAATATTCACATCTTAGGGGAAAGGTTCACATTAATTTTACCAAAGATGAGTTCTTTTAAACTTATTCTTTAATCTTCCTTTGGATGTAAATTTCAAAAGATTTTATTTTATCTTTCCATAACTTAAACCAATTAAGGTCTATTAACTAGTTGGGATAATCGAGCCTTACCGAAGTAATCATTTATTATTTTATCCCAATCCCAACCTATTCATCCCATGGAGCAAAACTGGTAGTACTCCATATCTGGCACTCCCGGTGTTATCGGTAAATTTAATTACCATTTCACGTTCAAATCTATTAAAGATTTAACTATCGCCTGGAGTAAAGCTAGCAGTACTCCATTCTCGATCATTTCATGAATTCGATAAATTTAATTATTCCATTCTCATTTTTAATCTACTTACAGATTCACAAAAACTCTAGTTCAGTTTTAATCTCAAAAATCATTACTCAATCATTGTTCAAATTTTAGGAAACAAATCATGTCTTTACTTAGGTTAAAGAATAAATGTCGTTTAAGACATTATTCACGATAAACCCAAAATCCTCTTCCATTAAAATGGAACTTTCACGGAATTCATAACAATATATAATCGATATAAATTTCCGTATCGTACTAGTACTATACATGGAATAATGGCTTGGCATTTTAAATTCCATAAATAGCAACGGTCTTCCTTTACTGAATCTCATCCCGATTATCACTAAATCGAATTCTTTTCAGTTCCAGTTTAATATATCAAATTGAAAAACTTTACTTTGGACAATTTCCATTAAATCTTAATTAAAAGATTTTTAAATTCCAGATTATAACTTCACTGTTAATCGGGTTTAAAAGCTAATGTCATTTAACACGCAGTTCACAATGAACCTAGAATCAACTTCCAATTGATTCCAATTATATTCATTAATCGGAAAACTTCCTTAAATCTTGGTTAAAAGATTTATTCTTTCCTCAACTGGGTTTAAGAACAGTGTTAATAAAGACAACATTCACGACAAACCCAAAATCCGATTTGATATTAAATACAAGGCTCTGAATAGAAATTATATCGACCTACATTCAATATCAAATTCTGAAACTAACGGATATCATAGAGGGAAACAATATCTGTATCTTCCAAATTCCTCAACAATATCAGTATAATCACTGAATCCAATATCGAAATATTCTGAAGATTATTTCTATTTAAACCTGTTCCAATTCGTACGTTGGAAAATTCTGGTTAGATTAAAACCATTTCAATTCTTTTCTGATCTTCATTCTAGTTGTTAACTAGTTTATTCAGATAAATATCTTTTATCTTTTCAAATATGGAATATTTCATCTAAAATCCTTTACAAATCGATTATTATGATTTTACATAATTTATTCATACTTTTATTAATTTTAATAAGGCCCTTACAGTCGGTTTCCAATATCGGCCACTGAACTGCATTTATAGTGACCGTTTTCCAAAACTGATTTGGTTATATCTTCAAATCCAACCGTTAGATTTCAAATCTCCAATCATCATTTGAAATCACTTTTCGATACGAACCCAACAGTTCCACTTTTAGGAGAATCCGACGGTTGGATCTCCCGTTATGCCAATTCAAAGTTAATGGTTGAAATTCGCGAACGGTCGCTGCGCGGCGCATTTTATTCAAACCATTTAAATATATATAATATGTATTTCATCGATTTCTATTCAAAACGTATTTTATAAATTCGTTTTAAAAATGATTCCAACTTTCGTTTCCATTTTAAATCAAAACTGAGTATTCCTTACTTGTATAATGTCAAGACAATTATATTTCCAAAATATCTGATTTTAGAATCCATTTCCTTTTCGTATTCATTTATAAAATGAATAAAATAGATCTATAAATCTATTCGAGTTAAAATGGCGTTTGACTACTTAACTCGGCTTCACATTTTCATAGTTTTGTGCCCATCCAAAATTGGACATCAAAATCATAATTTGATTCTTCACTGAATATTATATCAAAATATTCGTTATTTCCGAATTGGAATGTGACTCAGTCAATTACCATATAATTTTAGTTATATGGATTTCATACATCGCATTTAATCAATAATAATGATAAACAATCATTAAACTTTCAAGCAGCATGCAAAGTGCATTCTACAACTGTATAAGCATTAAAATAAATAAATAACGCTCAACAGTCCGTCAATCAATCGATTGACATACAACTAAATATTGGGATTAGTGTATGTCAAATATCATCCCAATACCCGTGCGGGGTTTTCATCCAACAAATACTGGTTATTATTTGTGCATTTGGGCGATGCGTAAAAATTATCGTCCCAACCTATATCACTTAAATAGGTGTACATAAGCAAGTCATCCGACTTGTAAATGAATATTTATTCCAATTTCAACTATTGCATATATAATTTTATACTTTGCTGTTTTCAAAAAAAATCGCCATTATAACGGTGCTATCTTGTAGCACCGGAATAATATCTATGCATTACCCCTCTCTTGACTTGGCTTGCGCCATAAACAACCAATACCAATCATCAACCATCAATCACATACAATAATCATTAATAAATATACTCAATATCCAATGTCATTTAAGGCACCATAAATGTCCATCCACGTCGTATGAAATGCGAGTGTCGAAAATATCCATACAACGCTTCTAACGCAAGAGATTTGTGAAGAGTTCATTTGTTGAACTCCAAAAAGGATATTACATGTAGAGGGGAATATAACTACATGATGCAGTTTCTAAAACCTAAAATGCATAACTAACTAACTACTCTACTTCACTAATTTAAGATAAAAGTTTTTAGAGCTCTCACCTAAGCTAAACCAAACACCGCGACACTTCTAATGTAGAAATCTTGTCGCGTGCTCGCCATTTTGTCGTTCTCCGCGTTAGTTCGCCTCTTTTGCTCTAGAATTTGCATACTGCCTCCAATGTGCACCAAACTTTATCACCGGCACAAACGGGTCATTCCAGACAATTTTTCCTGGTGGATTTTCTTCCAAAAATGCACCAATTTACCAAAAATCGTGAATTCTTGCATCAGGTCTGCGGACTTCGGACGCATTTTCCGGACAGCTCCGAATTCCAAAATTCGATTGTCATATATCCAAATCGAAGAGAAAATCATGATATACGACTTTGATACTGTGGAGTTTTGGCCACAAATGCACGGTTTGGAAGTTATTGAAGAAATAGTGACAGGGGGTTATTTGTAAACGGATTTTTGGAGAAAAAGAGGGATTTTGAGGAGGCGGGGCCCACGACCGAGGGGGTGATGGCTGTAGGCGGCGATAGGGCCTGACTGGGAGGCAGAAAGGTGCGGGTGGTGGTGGTAAGGCCAGTGGTGGCGGTGGTGTTTGGTTTCTGGGGTTTGTGAATGGAAGAGGGAAAGGAGAGAAGGAAGAGGAGGAGGAGAGGGAGAAGGAGGAACGGGTGCTGGTGGAGGCCGACGGTGGAGGGGGGCTGACGGCAGCCTTCATGACGGAGGTCTCCATTTTTTGGAGAAAGAAGAGAGAAGTGGAAAGAGGAAATAATGAAGAGGAAATGGAGAAAAAGAGATTACATGCTCGTTTCTCTCTGATCGTTCGGCTGTAGACGATTTCCATTTGCCACGTATTTCGGACACGAGATAATACATGTCAAGACGAATCTAACGAACTAAGTTTCGTCGAATTCCGAGTTCGTTTGACCTTCCGTTAAAATTCTCAAACAAGCTCAAATATTGTTCAAAAATGCTATTTTAGCGTATATTTTCTTCTTGCACGACTACACATTAACTCCAAAAATTATGGCTTTTTGAATTTAACCATTGTTTGATGATACGAATCCAAAAGAAACCGGAATCGAATTCTGAGATCGTCTCAATAATGTTCCTTTGTAAAATGACTGCTTGTTTTTGAACAAATGGTTTTACTTCGCACGGCCACAAGCTAACTCCGTTCGACGCGCATTTTGGATCTCAACAATGATTTATCATTATGAATCCAAAAAAATTTATCTCGTCGAATTCTAAGCTTCCAATTTCACTTTTTAAGGGCTATGTGATGATTTTCAAAGTCGAATCTTTAAAATTTTGAAAACAAAGATTATAAATCAATTTAGTAATTTTACTGAGCTTGTTTTAAGTCAAATAGAATATAAAAACTAATTTTAAAATTATTCTCAAATTTTATTTAGCAAAAATAACCAATTTATATTCGCATATTCCTTAAAATAGCTTAAATCAAAAATTTAAATTGGTTCTGAAAATACGAGTTGTTACAATTTCCGAATATTGCTCCAACTGTAATCTAGGATCCTATGAAAAGTAATATCTACGAAAACCAAAACTACTAGCTGCCTGTGTGGAAAATATGGGCACCTAGAGTTTAGGTGAAAACGATAGAAACTCTGAGTCAGTCATGGGACTGGTGTGAGAACTAAAACAGTTATTAACTTTATTTTAATGTTGGGTAAATCAAGGGACCATGCGGTATAACACGGAATGAGTTTTCACCCAAGAATACCATAAAAGGAATAATGAAGCCATTATAAGACTCAGGTCCCATCACACAATGCAACACAAACCAGAGGATAGGTTTTACCTTATAATGGCCAAACGTGCTTGATACGTGAAATTTATCTTTTATTATTACTATTAATGTAGAAATCAACTTCAAATCTAAATGTATCAATCATAGACGACATAGGTATCATATATTATGTCGCCATATAGGTTTACAACTAAAACCAAAAAGTCGCGTATTGGAAATTGGGTTTCCATCTATAAACCGAGGCGAGGGATCTTCCTCACCGATTTCAAGACACTTTAGCAAATGCCTTGGGATCACACCTCAAGGCAACCCTTGGATCCTTAGGCCCGGTCAATCGTCGCTTATTGGTAATACCATAAACAATATGTTAGCCAGTTCTATCTAACCTCTCACAAAGTCAGTATATCGACCAAATCAAGGGCCTTTTAGTCGGCCCAGATCAAATCTGAGGTACCTCGCTTTCCATCATAATCCAACATCCACATAAGTAAAATGTCTGGGCTCCATACCATGACATCACTCATTGCCAGAAACTAACGTACGTCCATTTCCCTGCAGTCTCTATCCTGTTTGTGGTTCACACTGGGGTGTGTTGTTCGCGAATTAACGCTATATAGAAAGGTGCACTACATAAAGCTGTGCGTTGATCATCAACCACAAAGCCCTGCTTTTCAACAAAAGCCTTGATCCATGCAACTCAGCATGCCACATTATCAATCCATATCATACCATTGATTTCTACCAATATATAATCTCTAAGCTAATACGTCTCAAAGAAGGGTGTTGAGAGAATAAATTCTCTACCACCAAACTGATATATATTTAGTAGAGTTCAACGAATATAGCACGGATTACAATGTCTGACATACAATCAATTTGCAAGTCCGTTTTGGATCTGAACGAAACCGGAGGCACCTTATTCCACGTCCTATATGTCCAATATAGGAGAGAGGCCCTCGCATATTCAGTTGATCTCCAAGTACGTCTAGACGGTCACCATTTATTACCTCGTCTTAAGTGTATATCCCAATCAAGACATCAGTAATCATCCAAACGATATGAAGATCTCCGGTCTTCAACCACCGTCTTCAAGTCTTCGACTTTTAATCATCGTATCAATTATTCCAAATGGGTTAAACCCGGTCTTTCCAAATAACTCACGTATCTTATAATCAAGTGCTATAAAAACACATCATACGCCTCATTCCGATCTAGAATATTCTTTTATTCAAATATTTATTACATTAGGAATCATTTGTATAAATCTTATCAAAGATTTAATTTATTTAAACCTCTTGTTTAAATCTTTCTTTGAAAACCATTGCAAAAGATTTTGTATTATCTTTTGACAATCTTAAACCAAATTAAGGTTTATCAAACTAGTCGGGATTAACGAGCCTTACTGAAGTAATCATTCATTTTATCATCCCAATTCAACCTACTCATCCCATGGAGCAAAACTTGTAGTGCTCCATATCTAACACCCATGTGTTATCGGTAAATTTAATTACCGTTTAACGTTCAAATCTAATTAAAGATTTAACTATCGCATGGAATAAAACTGGTGGTACTCCATATCGAACATTTCTAGAATTTGGTAAATTTAATTACCACATTCACATTTCAATCTAATTAAAGATTCATTAAAACTCCACTTAGTTTTAATCTTCAAAAATCGTTATTTAATGATTACTCAATTTTAGGAAATTAATCCTGTCTTTACTTGGGTTAAAGAACTAATGTTTTTTAAAACATAGTTCACCCTAAACCCAAACCATCTTCCATAAAAAATGGAACATTCACGGAAATCATAATAGTATATAATCGATATAAATTTCCATATCGAACTAACACTATAAGCGGAATAACGACAAAGCCTTTTAAATTCCTCGAATAGTACTGGACTTCCTCCATGAAGGTTCATCTCGATTATCATTAAATTGAATTCCATTCAATTCCAATTTAGTATATTAAATTGGAAAACTTTAATTTGGAAAATTCCATTAAATCTTAAATAAAATATTTATAAATTCCAAATCATATTTTCCCTGTTAATTGGGTTAAAGAACAAATGTTATTTAATACATTGTTCACAATAAACCCAAAATCAACTTCAATTCAATTCCAGTTAAATTTATTAAATTGGAAAACTTCATTAAATTTTAATTAAAAGATTTATTATATTCCATTCGAGTTTAAGAACAGTGTTATTTAAGTCACCATTTACGACAAATCCAATTTAATATTAAATATAAGTCTTTGAATAAAAATCATATCGACTTATATTCAACATCAAATTCTGAAACCAACAGATATCGTATTGAAATAACAATATCTATATCTTCTAAATTCCTCAATGATATCCGTATAATCACCGGATCTAATATCGAAACATCCAAACATAATTTCCATTCAAATCCAATCCAATTTTTATATTGGAACACTCTGGTTAGATTAAAACCATTTCAATTTTTTACTCAAGTTGGTAAACAACTTATTCAGTTAAATTTTTTATCTTTACAAACTTGGAATATTTCATCCAAAATCATTTCAAATAATTTATTATGATTTTGCATAATTTATTGATATTTTTATAATTTTGATAAGGCTCTTACAGTCGTTTTCCAATATCGGCCACCGAACTACATCCATAGCGACCTTTTCCAAAACAGATTTGGGCATATCTTAAAATCTAACCGTTAGATTTCAAATCTCTTATCATCATATGAAATCTCTTTTCGATACGATCCCAACTCCGGTTTTAGGAGAATCGACGGCTGGATCTCCCGTTACGTTAATTATAAGTCAACGGTCGAAATTCGCAAACGGTCACTGCGCGATTCGTTCTATTTGAGCCATTTAAATATACACATTATATTTCATCAATTTCCATTCAAAACATATTTTATAAATTGTTTATAAATTTATTTTAAAATGATTTCAACTTCCATTTCAATTTTAAATCAAAATTGAACAATCTATGTTATTACAATATCAAAATAATAATATTTTCAACATATTAGATTTTAAAATCAAATCTTTTCGATTTCATTATAAAATGAATAAAATCGAAAGAAAAATATGTTCAAGTTAATATGGCGTACATCTACTTAACTCGGTTTCATATTCATTTTAGTTATGAATATTTCAATATTTTCGTGTCCATCCAAAATCGGACATCAAAATCAATATTTATTATTTCTGAATTGGAATCAGACTCAATCAGTTACCATATAATCCTATTTATATGGATTACATACATCGCATGTATTCAAAAATTGTGATAAACTACTATTAAATATTCATTTCACACCAGAGTGCAATTTACAATTGTATAAGCATTAAATAATTAAATAACACTTATAACAGTCTGTCAATCAATCAGTTGACATACAATTAAATCTAAGGGTGATGTGAATTAATTATCATTCCCAGACCCATGTGGGGTTTTCAACCATCGAACAAATATTATTATTTATATATTTGGCGATGTGTAAAATTATTGTCCCAACACCCGTGTGAGGTTTACATCACAATCCATGTGAACTTATCTAACATTTGGGAGACAGGTGAGTAAATTGTCATCCCAAATTAATTCATAATATAAACGTTTTATTTAACAACATATATATAAAAAGTATAATAATAATAGAATTAAAACTATAAACGTCCATCAACCACCAAACAAATATTGCAATCACAAGCAATAAATATATATTCAGTTATATAAAATAAATAACTGTACAAATAATTTGAGTGAGAGAGTTCTCACTATTGTTTTCCACTCCGTCAGTCTTTAATTGACGGTTTTAATACTGCTTAGGTTTAAATTTGCCTCAAATACTAACTTCCTCCGTTTTTGTTTTGGTCAGTTCCATGTTGTAGTGTTGGCTGCCACGATTCCAACACAACTAGTATAGCGAAGTTATGATTTAATATGGCCAAGTTATCACTAATTTAAGGTTTAACTTATATTAAAATAATTTAAATATGCAAAATTTCTTTAATTACCATAATTATCTGTTAATCCCTCACTGATATTAATTAAACCCATGTTTAATATTTCTAGTCCCACGTTTTTCCTCCCGTAACCCTTCAGCATCATTGTCGAAACTCATTCACAATCTCAAAAACCTCTCATCGTACCCTCATACACGTCACCACCTGAAATGCAGCGGCGATGCTGAAACGACCTGGAATTTCGCTCGATCCGAATCAGTCACTAAACCGACCAAGACCGTACGAAACGCCCGATTGTTTCGTGAACGCGACAAATTCGAACGCAAACAGAAGAACATTCCATTGTCAATTACAACAATTCCATCAGAGTATGAATCAATATTACACATTATAAAATATCAGAGATTATAATACATTACAAAGCAGCGGAAAATAATACAAAACACAACTGAAGGAGATATACGGATACAAAGCTTTCTGGATATCATTCCAGCTGTAAACCAGGATCCTGTGAATATAAATCTGCAAAACCAAAACTACTAGCTGCCCGTGGAAAATAGGGGCACCCAGAGTTTAGGTTAAAACAATAAACTCCAGGTCAGTCATGGGACTGGTGTGAGAACTAAAACAGTTATCAATCTTTATTTTCAAGTTAGGTAAATCAAGGGACCACGCCGTATAACACGGAACAGGTTTTCTCCCAAGAATACCAGTGCATAAAACAAACAGCGCAATGCTAAATAAAGAAAAATGAAGCTATTATAAGACCCAGGTCCCATCACACAATGCAACGCAAACCGGAGGATAGGGTTTTACCTTATAATAGCCAAAGAATACTTGATACGTTTAAAAACACATTATTTGATACTATAATAAGTGCATAGTGTATAAAACAATTTCAATCATAAGTATCAATCATAGACGGCATGGGTACCATATATCATGTCGCCATATATAGGTATACAATCAAAATCGCAAAGTCACTTATTGGAAGTTGGGTTTCCATCTGTGAACCGAGGCAAAAGATAGTCCTCTACCGATTCGAGAGCCTCTAGCCCGCCCCTCAGGACCCAGACTCAGGTGGGCCCTTGGAGCGATAGGGTCGGTCCACCGATGTGGATTAAAATGCCTGAACACTGCGTTTCCCCACCCTTTGGGGCGTAAATGAGCCAACGAATGACTCCATCGGTCCCGGATCGACCGATATAATCGAGGCACCTCGCAACAGCAACAACCACACAGGTGAAAATAATATAAATGTCAGCCAGTTTAAGCACTGACACCACCTCTAGCTAGAAAGAAATGCATGTCCTCACTGAGGTCCTCTCCCGTTTCTGGTTCACAACCGGGGTGTGAGGCTCGCGAATCAACGCTACACAAAGCTGTGCCACACAGGCCGTGCTTTGATCATCAACCACAAGACTTTGCTTTTCAACAGAAGCCTTGATCATTTGCCACTTAGGCATGCCACACAAGCCATTCACTCCATGCGATTGATATCCATCAATATATAACCCCTGAGCTCGTACGTCTCAGAGAAGGGCGCTAAGAAAGAGAATAAATTCTCCGCCGCCAAACAGATATATATTTAATAGAAATCAATCACATAGAATAAAATCCAATGTCAGACACACAGTCCATATACAAGTTCGTTCTGGGTCTGAACGAAACTGGAGGCACCTTGTACCTCGCATATCCATCGATCTCCAAGTACGTCTGGACGATCACCAACTGATTCCTTCCTCTTGGGTGTACAGCCCAATCAAGATCATCAGTAATCACCCAAACGACGTGAAGACCTCCGGTCTTCAACCACCGTCTTTCGCTTCGACACCGCGTCGAATCAGTTATTCAGAATGGGATAAACCCGGTCTTTCTAAATAACTTGCGTATATAATAAACAAGTGTTACACAAACACAACATACGCCTCGTTCCAATTCATCAGTCACTAACCGTAAATTAGCAAGAGAATAATTCCCCAAACATTAACCACGAAGGCCGAAACCAACATCAGATCAATACCCAGGAAACTATTCTTCTTAGCTAACCTACAGTTAGTTTCTAAACTTCACATTCCTAGGGAAAGGTTCCCATTAATTTTATCAAAGATAAATTCTTTTAAATTTATTCTTTAATCTTCCTTTGAATATCACTTCAAACTAGTCGGGATTAGCGAACCACACCGAAGTAATTATTTATTTTATTTCCCAATCCCAACCTATTCATCCAAGGAGCAAAACTGGTGATAATCCATATCTAACACCACAGTGTCATCTGTAAAGTTAATTACCATTTCACGTTCAAATCTAGTTAAAGATTTAACTATCACTTGGAGCAAAACTGGTGATACTCCATTCTCGATCATTTCAATCTAATTAAAGACTCATTAAAACTCCACTTAGTTTTAATCTTTAACTTGGTTAAAGAACCGATGTCATTTAAAACACGGTTCACGATAAACCCCAAAATCCCATTTGATATTAAACACAAGGCTCTGAATAGAAAATATATCGGCTTATATTCAATATCAAATTCTGAAACCAACAAATATCGTATTGGAAATGATGATATAAATATATCTTTCAAATTTCCATAACAACATCTGTATAATCACGAAATCCAACATCGAAATATTCCAAAGACAATTTCGATTCAAATCCATTCCAATTAACTTATTGGAAATTCTGGTTACTTTTAAAACCCTTTTCAAATTCAATTTATTTATTTCAAAAATAAATTGATTTTAATTCTAGTTCAAAACTAGTTCATTTCGATAAAAATCTATTTTTATCTTTTCAAATATGGAGTTTTTCATCCCAATTCTTCACAAATCATTTCTTATGATTTAACACAAATTATTACTATTTTTAATAATTTTATCAAGGCCTTTACAGTCTATTTCCATCAACGGCCATCGAACTGCACTTACAGTGACCTTTTCCAAATTTGATTTGGACATAATTCCAAATTCAACTGTTAGATTTCAAATCTCTAATATTCGTTAGAAAGCTCTTTTCGATACGAACCCAATGGTTCCGGTTTTAGGAGAATCCGACGGTCGGATCTCCCGTAATATCCATTCGAAGTCAATGGTCGAAATTCGCGAACTGCCGCGGCGCGTTCTATTCAGGCCATTATATATATAATATATATATTTCGTCGATTTCCTTTCAAAACGTATTTTATAAATCGTTTTAAATTCGTTTTCAAAACGATTTCAACTTCATATTCAATTTCTAATCAAAATTGAATATTCCACATCATCGATATACAAATGATAATATTTTCAAAACGTTATATTTTGAAATTAATTCCTTTTCTATATTCATTATAGAAATGAATAAAATCGATATAAATATCGTTCACGTCAAAATGCCGCATATCTAACCCACACGGCTTTATATATATTTCAATAACTTCGTTATTCTATTCAACAAATGAATATTTTCTTCAACACATTGATTTTCACTTTTCTATTCAACACATGAATATTTATTTTTCTATTCAACACATGAATATATATTTTTCTATTCAACACATGAATATATATTTTTCTATTCAACACATGAATTTATATTTCTTATTTTCCAAATTGGAATGAGGCTCAATCAATTACCATATAACGTTAATTATATGGATTCCCTACAACACATGTATATAACAGCAATGTTAAATCATCAACCATCATCCAGAGTGCACCACACAACTGCACAAGCATTAAATATAAATAATTAACGCTTACACAGTCTGTCAATCCATCGATTGACATACAACTAAACAATCGGGATTAGTGTACGTCAAATCTCATCCCAATACCCGTGTGGGGTTTCAAATCAACAAACACAGGGCGATGTGTAAAATTTATCGTCCCAATCAATATCAGTCAAATTAGTGTATATAAACAAATCGTCCGATTTGTTTATAAATATTTATTTTATATACACGTTAAAAATCATATTTTTAACTATAAAATATTTTCCCCTATAAAATATTTTATTTCATTCCCCATCACACAATCAAATTTCACAACACATCAACCAAACAAACAAGTCATCCATGGTCTGTGGACGACGGGTGTCGGGTGCTGCTAAGCACCGTCTGCATCCTAGTATATATTTCAAACTAGAAATAGAAATAAAAGTGAGGAGTTCTCACTTTTGGTTTCCACTCCGCCATTTTATTTCTGAAATTCAGAACAATCTGGATCCGCCCGTACTTCCAACGCAGTCTTCCCCACGCTGTTCATATTAAAATCACATTTTTAATATGATGTTCTATATATATATAAATCATATTTTTATTCTTTCTATAATATAAAAATCATATTTTAATTCTTTCTATAATATAAAAATCATATTTTTATTCTTTCTATAATATAAAAAACATATTTTTATTCTTTCTATAATATAAAAATCTTATTTTAATTCTTTCTATAATATAAAAATCATATTTTAATTATTTCTATAATATAAAAATCATATTTTAATCCTTTACATTATATAAAAATTATATTTTAATCCTTTACATTATATAAAAATTATATTTTTATTATCTACATTATATAAAAATCGAATCTTTATCCTCACTACTTCATGATAAAAATAAAGTTCTTATTTTTATTTCACTTCATATATTGTAAAGATTATATTTTTACATGCTAAAAATCATATTTTTATATTCTCTATTATATAAAAATCCTATTTTCAATTCGCTTCTTATATAAAAATGATATTTTTTTTATCGCTAGTTCTTTATAAAAATCAAATCTTTCTATACTTAAAAATCCCCTCTTTCTCTATTTAAAAATCATGTCTTTTCGTTGATGTTTATATTATGAAAATTATACTTTTATATAAACGATATTCACTACTAAAAAATATAACCTTTTCTCTTATAGAAAATCAAATCTTTTCTCTGCTACTTCATATATAAAAACCGAATCTTTATTTCACTCTTCATGTAATAAAAATCATAGCTTCGTATACAATAAAAATCATATTTTTGTTTCATATTATATCATAGAAAAATTATGTTTTTAAATAACTAAAAATTATATTTTTACATTCATAAAGATCATGTCATTATATAGATAAAAAAAATCAAATCTTTTTAGTGTTATTCATATATATTTAGAACTAAATTTAAACACTGTATTTATAAATTAAAACTAATTAAAATAAAAAGGAGAAACTCACTGTTTCCTTCAGAACTGCTCACGCAAAAAGCTCAGCCCTTAGGGCTCCGATTTGCACGAGTGTCGAGAAGCCAGAGGGGGATCGGAGAACGTCGCGTGAAGGGGGGAGGTGCTGCCTTCCTACTTCCTTGACCCCATCGAACTCGTCCGCCCCAGGCGGTGGGAAATCAGCCACGAACAGCTCGAGATGGAGCTCGAAATCCTCCCATTATACACCACGAAATCGAATGAGTTGGGTATGGATTGGGAGCTCATGAATTCTACTTTAAAATTGCTTTGGAATTGGAGTGAGAAACGATTTGGATTGGGGAATTTTCATGGAGAAATGGGGGAGGAAGTCCGCCGTCGCTTTCGTGAAAAGGGCGCAGGCAGTTTTATGAACGGGGTTGACCCGTTTGACCTAGGGCTTAAGAAGATAGAAATTTTTATATATATAATATAATATAATTCAAATTTATCTCCATATAATTCCGAACTCCAAATCAATCCCAACGACTGTCGCCCCTAGCCAATTACCCCCATTCCGAACACAATGGGACATGTTGCGTAACCCTGGCTGTTATGATCAGTTTCTGTTTAAATTAAAATATAAATCTATGTATATTCAATTTGAACGCACATTTTAATTTACCGGGGCCACATACTGACTCTAACAATTCCAGAAAAATTATTTCAAGCTTCGTATTAACGGTACGGTCTTAACAAAACTAATTTCGTCAAATTCTGAGACCGTTTGAAAAATGGTCAATTTCTGGTCGATCGAAATTGACTGAAATTGTCAAAACACGTTTTCCTTTGCCACGCTCACATAATGATTCAGAAAATTACGAATTTTGAAACCTAGCAATAACTTGACATCACGGATCCAACAAAAGTGGTTTCGTCGAAAACCGAGGTCGTTTGCAAAATTTCCATTTTTAAGGGCCAGAATTCCATAGCGACTATTCTGAATTTTCAACTGGACGTAACTTTTGATTCCCGCTATGAAATTTCAATTTTTCGGATTCGTTGGAAAGATATTCTCAATTAGATTCAAATATTTTTGGTTTCATCAAAATCCGGTTTATTTTGAATCCTGCACATTCATTTGAAATTCGAAATCGAAATTTCGAACTACCGCGCCATTTTCAATTCCTTTTATAATTATAAATAATTATTTATATTCTGACGACGATTCAAATAAATATATACGTTCTAATTCTATTCAAAATAAATTTCTCGTCGTTATTATTTAAAATAATCTATTTTAAATATTCAAAATTCGTCAAAATTGCAAAAATAAAAATTTTAAATTGGCTCAAAATTTCCGGGTTATTACAGATGCCACCCACCACCCTGAACTGCAGCCCGCTCGCACCTCCCCTGCTCTTGGAAATCACGAACGAACACAGCAGCTTTGAACTGCAAATTCACTCAATTTATTTCACGAGAATCGATCACACCCATATGAATTTTTTTAACTTAGACGGTTGTGTAGAGCGGATCTACACATCCGATTATATATATATATATATAAGATAAATAGTACATAACGATCATCAAGCTTGACCGATGGCCAAAATACGTCGAATTATGCATGCGCCATGCATGCTAATGAAGTACGTAGCGTTGAGCGCAACTATACAGATACAATACCAACAAAAGACATAACATCATCACAAGCCGAACAAAAAATAGCAAAGAGTTTCTAAAGACCACTGACCATAACGCTGGCGATAGCTTAAGGGAAGCGAGCAAAAAACATGAACAAGTGGAAGTTACCATGGGCGTGGGAAGGGTCGACGCTGGTGCAAACCAACGGACTGAATGCTGCCAACGGATTCATCCTAGTTGAGCATAGTGTCCATGATGACTGGCAGGAATGGTTGAACTTGAGTACCTATCCAGATATGGCAAAAGTAAGCGACTAGTTGGATAATTGTAGAAGGTTAGCGTAGCGACCGTAGAAACTTCTGCTGTTACGTTCCCGCCAGATGGTCCAAACGTAAGCAGCATAGAGGGTATCTAGGGTTGAGGAAGGAGGAGAGTACTGGCACTAGTTGAAGTGATGGAGCTGAGGGATGGGATGTCCCAGAATATGGGTGGACATCGAGGCCCAGATGTAGAAGCTGGCGTCACACTCACTGAAGAGGTGGGTGATGGTTTCGTTGTCAAGTTGACACATGACGCATGTCGGATTCACAGGGATGCCTTTATGATTCAATCTGTCCTTTGTATTGATCTTACCATGCGCCAAGCTCCATAGGAAAAAGCTAAATCTTGGTGGAACCTTCAAATTCCAGATTCTAGGAAGGAGAAGAGTCTACCGGAGTACGTGATGTATCGATAGTAGGATTTGATAGAGAACGTGCAGGAGTTGTTGAGAGGCCAAAAGACCGAGTCGTGAGAGGGTGTAAGTACGGTAAATTGGATGATCAGGAGGAGATCGTAGATATCGCGGAGGATATTAAGGTGGAATTATGTATTTTGAAGTAGAGCAACGATCCAGGTTGAACATCCTCTTGAACTGTAATGGATGGGTTAGTGCATATGGAGAAAAGAGAAGGGAAGAAATGCGCCAGGTGATGGCCATAATGCCAGAAATCAAGCCAGAGGCTGCAATTTAGACCGTTCCCAATAGAAATGGAGAAAATGTGTTTGATGCGTGGTAGGGTTCTAAGCACTCTGCCCTAGAACAGCGAAGGGCGGGTAAGGGGGTGAGAGTGCAGGATCGATAGGGATTGATTATTGTAGTAGAAAGAAAGGATGAAGCATTTCTAAGTGAAATCCCCAGGGCTAAGGCATCTCCATACCCATTTGGCAAGAAGAGCATGGTTGAGATGGCAAATGTCAGGAATACGAACCCACCAGCTTTGATGCTTATATAAGCCGTCCTCCAATTAACAAGAAATTTGATAGGCCCATCATTCTGAAGAAAAGATCGGCGCACATGGTCAATGTGGGTAATAACCCAACTGGGAGCTCTGTGGACAGACAATCAGTAAAGAGGAAGGGCTGACAAGACTGCTTTCACCATAATCAGTCGTCCAGTGATTGAGAAGGAAAAGGCTTTCCATCGAGCGAGTCTGACATCAATCTTGGTGGTTAAGGTCGTCCAATCACTACTACGTAGATTCATGGGTTGAATAGGGACTCCAAGGTAGATCATCGAGAAGAGTTGGGTTTTATAGTTGAGCGCGTTAGCCACAGCAGGACCAAGGTGAGTCAAGTTTCCCAACGTATAAATCGAACTTTTAGCAAAGTTGATGGCGAGACCAGAGATATGTTCGAAAAGATAAAGGATGAGCTTCAGGCTGTGAAGGTTTTGCGGTGAGGGTGTTGAGAAGTGGATGGTATCATCAGAAAATTGAATGTTGGCGCATATAGGGCTGGGGGGATTGGTATTAATGGCGGAGAATGTTGTTGTTAAGATCCGGCCTAATCAGCAGATTGAGCGTATCAGCGACAAGAATGAAAAGAAGCGGGGATAAGGGATTTCCCTAACGTAACCCTCTTCTGGATCTGATAAGGCCCCCGTCCACACCATTGGTATGGACAAAGGACGTGTTGGAAATGAGGATGGCTTCAACCCAGCGACACCAACAATCAGGAAAACCCCTAACCGAGAGGATTTGAAGGATAAAGTCCCAACAAACGGTGTCGAAGGCTTTGCAGAAGTCAAGCTTGAGAAGAAACCCTGCAGTGTTGGTACGGTGATAGTAGGAGATGAGATCTTGGACCAAGGCAATGCAATCATGAATATTTCTCCTGGCAACAAAGGCAGACTGTTTAGAACTGATCGAGGAGGGGATAAAGGTTTGGAGGTGGTTGGAGAGGATCTCGGTGATGAGCTTGAAGGAGAAATTGAGGAGGTTGATCGGTCTAAAATTATTGGGATGGGTTGTTCCTTCTTGTTTCGGGAGGAGGATAATTTTGGCGTAGTTCAGTCGGTTGATGGTGGAGGGGTTTGAATAGAAGTCATCAAAGAGGCTTAGGATGTCGAACTTAATGGTATCCCAGAAAGTGGAATAGAAAGAAGGCCCAAAACCATCCGGGCCACACACCTTTGTTGAAGTCCATTCCTTTCAAGGCGGTGAGAATCTCACTTTCGGTGAATGGGTTATCAACTAAAAGTGGGGAGTGAGTGGGGTAGAGGAGAGACCAGTCGACATCGGGGGGAGAAGGAGATCTCTAGCCCAGAAGATTTCTGAAAAAACTGGTGAAATGAGAGTTGATAGCTAAGGGGTCAGAAGTATGAAAATCAGCGTCATCATCATGAATCTCTCTAATCAAAGAGATGCGCCTTCTGCTATTAGCATGTCTATAAAAGAAAGCTGAATTTCTATCACCTTCTGCAAGCCACTTAGTTTTGGTCCGCTGCTTCCATCCCACCTCCTCCTACTGGAGGAGCCTCTGAAGCTCATCCTGGAGGGGGAAAAGCCTGTTGGAATCCTCTAAGCAAAGCGGAGAAACTTCATCTTTGATGTTGAGGTCAAGAATATCCCTCTGGATACTAGAGATACGTCTTCTGATGGAGCTCCAAATATTATTATCCCATGGCATGATGAGTCTCCTAAGACAACGAAGTTTAGAAATAAGGGTGGTAGAGGGATCTTGCTGGGGGGAAAACAATGCCAAGCATGATTGACAAAGTCAACAAATCCCGACTCGTGTAGCCATAGCCTCTCGAAACGAAATTGACTGGGGGTGGCTTGATGACTATCGGTGGCTAGAAGAATGGGGCAATGGTCAGAAAGAATTAATGAAGGGATGGTGACATTAGACAGAGGGAAGAGGTCGTCCCAAGTGATGTTGAAGAGGAAATGATCTAGCTTGACAAGCGTGGAGACCTCTCTATTATTAGACCAGGTGAAATGTCTATTGCAAATGGGGGGGGGTCAATGAGCGCACAAGTTTTGATGAAGTCATTGAAATCGACCGTTTTGGGGTAGATGTATGGGTGTAACGTTCCGACGGACCCCTAGTGACATTAAAATCTTCACCCAAAAGCCAGGGGGTAGTTGTGGAGGGAGCCAGTTTCAGAACATGACAACCAAAGTTGTTTCTTATCCCGGCTGCAGGGCGGGCCATAGACGTTAGAGAAGAGGAAGACAGTGTTGGAGGGGATATGAAGAAGGAAGATGTGGAGAGTGGAAGTGGATTTCAGAGTCTGGAGAGGAGACCACATGTTGTTGTTCCAAGCAGTAATCAAACCGCCACGAGACCCTTCAACATTGACGAACTCCCAGTTGGAGAAGGAAGAAGACAAACACGAACTGACCGGAGAAGGGTCATTGAGCTAAGATTCTTGGATCAGGAGTATATCCAAATGCATGAGGGAGAGGATAAATCTAACTGCAAACCTTTTGCTGGGGTCCCCTAGCCCCCTATTGTTCCATGAAAGGATCTTCATTGGAGGGAGGAGGCTCTCTCCAGTTCTAAAGCTTGCATGGTGGAATAGTGGTCTTGGGAGAGATAACGCCCTTGCAACGAGCAAGTTTCAAAAAACGAGGCTTGGAGTCTGGCGCTGCGTCTGACTGCTGAGGTTGACAATGCTGGAGCAATCATCAAAGAAACATCACTGGTAAGCGAAGGAGGAGGTGGTGGTGGAGTGACATTCCGAGGTACGGTCTGCAAGTCTGCAATGTAGGAGTTGACTGGCTGGGGAAAGGGGTTTTAATAAATCCATGTCTACAAGGGGGCCCACTTAGGTTTTGGTGAAGGCCAAGGGTCCCATTCCATAGGACCGATGACGTCAAAGGAGTTGTCAGGAGTGGCAATGAGAGCTGGGTTGGTTGGAACTGGCGCGATGGGTTTGAGGATGGTAGATTCAACTAGCATAGCGTCGAAACAATTGTCAGGCTCATTAGAGTACGATGGGTCAGCGGAAAAGGGAAGGTGGAAGGGTTCCATCAGGAAGTCTCGGTTATTTTCCCATGGATTGCCAAGGAGAAGGCTATTAGGGTTCAGGGTGGGGTGGAAATGGTCCTAATCTTCAACAGTGATGATGAAGTGGTTGTTTTTGAGGTAGACGGAGTACGTGCAGGGAAGATTGACATCCTTGTGGAGTCTCACTCTAGCGAAAATAAATCTAAAGTCTACCTGAGCCCACCCACAGTCGTCAGCGCGGAGGTAGATGCCTACTGGGTAGATGGCAACTGTGAGGCATTCTGGTCGGTGGCGGAGGTGGATAGGGAATCCTCTGATTCTGACCCAGGTAGTTGGCCAGAACTCTCTGACGGTGGTTTCGGAGGCTAGGGTCCAGGCTTCAAGGGCTAGGGTTGTGCCTGGTTTGTTGATGAACTGGCGATTAAGTGCTGCATGGTAAAGATCCGCGAATGGAAATTGGATGAGGTAATTATGGTCAGCGATTATGAAGATGCCCCAGTCATAGTGGTGGAAGATCTCTGATAGGGTGGCGCGGATGCTGTTAAGATTCCAATAGCCAACAAGGATGGAAGCTTTGACAAGGTGGGAAGCATTAGCTGGAAGCGCGATTTCGGAAGATGAAAGTGGAAAATTTTGTTTATCTGGAGAAGTGGGGTAGTTTGTGGGGGAAAGGGAGGACTTAACGGGATGAGCTGATTTGATGCTAAGAGAATGTGACGCTTCAATCTCCGGCACGTGTGCAGAGAAAGACTGTGAGTTGATGGACAAAAGATTTCCATCAGGAGAATGCGCAGAGGTTTTTGGGGGAATCAAAGCTGCGTTTGTTTGTATCTTGGTATCCCTTCGTGTGCAACTTTTGTTGTCATGCCCAAAAAAATGCATTTATTGCAAATCCTTGCATTCCTGCAATTCTTCGGCACGTGTCCCTTGGAAGCAAAGTGGTAACATTGGCGGTTGTTTTTCAAAAATTGAACTGTGCGCGAGAACGATTTGTAAGAGGGTAGGAGACCCAATCTAAAGGACGAAGCCACAAATGAAGCTGGCGAGTCTGACTGGGTCTTCCTAACGCAACGCGAGAGCACCGCTGTGTAAGATAAGCGTTGAGAATCAGGCGGTATGGGTAGCAGCGGTGGAAGCTTGGGTGGTGGTACTAGGGGTGGTTGTAGAGAGGCTAGTAGAGGTGGTGGTGGCGGAGCTGACTGTTGGCATAACAACGGAGGTTTCCTGGTGATGAGGGATTTGTTGATCATCGGGTCCAAGGTGTTCTCCAAAGCCAGCTGAGCAGATGCAGAAGGCGGTCGAAGGGGTGGAGGATGAACGAAAGGATGAATGGGAGGAGCGGTAGGTGGTTCAGCCAAGTGTTGGAAGCCATTGTTGTTTAAAGCCATTATACAACTCATAATATCTTACACCCATATGAATTTAAACCTCTCACTTGGATCTTCAATCTTCTATTTATCAGTTTTATGTAATAATCAATATATTAAAAGAAATTAAGGGGAGAAGGGAATGAAATTTCAGCCGTTCTTTTTCAGCTGGTGGCGCAGCGTTAAAAACTGGGCTAGGGTTTGCAAAATAGATATTTATACCCTTATAAATTATTAATATTATATTCTATTTATTGCTTCTTTATGACATTTTACATTCCAAACTCCAAACGAACCCCAATGACTATCGCTCCGAACCAAATACCCTTATTCTAGACACAATGAGATATGTTTTGTAAGCCGATCCGATTGTTTTGATCAGTTTCTATCAAAATTAAAATATAATCAATATAATGAATTTAAACGTATATTTTAATTTACCACGACTACATACTAACTCCAAAAATTATGAAATTTAAAATCTAGCTATATTTTGCACTTACGGTTCTAACAAAATTAATTTCATTGAAAACGGAGGTTGTTTACAAAATGGCTATTTTTAAGGGCTTAAATAATAATAAAATATTAACAAATTTCATAGCGACTATTCTAAATTTTAATTTAGACATAACTCACAATCTATAAAACAAAATCTAAAATTTTCACATTCATTAGAAAGATATAATTAAATGGATCCTAACATTTCTTGTTTCATCTAATTCTGATTTATATTGAATTCTATACATTTCCTTAAAGCTTATAATCGAATTTTCAAACTACTGCGTCATTTCAAGCTCGTTTTATAATAAATATAAATATATACGTTCCAACTTTGTTTTAAATAAATTTTAAGTCGTTAATTCTCAATATAAATCGTTAAAAATATTATACTTCTACTAAAATCAATTGAAAATAAATTTTAAATTGATTCCAAAATTCTGGGTTGTTACAATCTCCTCCACTTAAGACTTTTTCGTCCCTAAAAAAGAATCGGAGCTGAAAGTCGTTTAACTAACCAACTCAACTTTCATTCTTGCTTCAGTTCTTCAACTTTACAGTTTCTAAGAACTTCTAAATTTCTCGGAAATTTGGATAACATCCTAAATTTTTGAAAAATTTCGCCATAACCTCCTTTGTACGGGTTGATCTGAACAAATTTATTGGGCCGTATTAGGCACCCAATAAATGAATATATCGCATACAAAATAATTGTGCACACCCATTATGATTTATATACCCTTCTCCCCTTATGCCCACACACTATGACTAAAGTAAGAGAGACATGTGTATTTTTGTCATTCAAGACCTATATAGGGTTTATTATTTAATCCTACAATTTACCGTTTTATAAGTTATTAAGTTCATAATCAATCCTCAGTTCAACTTGTAGTCCAATCTTCGCCATACAAGCATCTTGCTCATATGATAATCAAAATCTCGTCATATAAGCGCCAAATGCTTATATGGAATATGTTTTACTACTCTATCCATGATGTATGTTATGCGATGTGGTCCATAATTTATTGGTTACTATCATATGGCGTACGTTTGATTTCACACAGAGCAACCATCACAGTGCATCCAAATCATTCACAGTAGTCATAATAATAAAATTGCGGAACCAACCTATGAAGTTGCACCTGTTTGTCAGACACGCAGATTTATTTCTCTACTCAACGCTAAGCTTCCACACAATAACCTGTTTAACACATATATACAGGTATTTAAAATAAGGTATCCATGTTCTATTTTGTCCTTTGGGTCTTGCTGACCCCCGTCGCATAATCAACAAATAATTATGTATATGCGGATATGTATATATATGTATTTGAGTCCAATTCGAACTAAAATTTCAATTTAGTTCTACTTTATATTTGATTTGGCTTAAATTACCTTTCATTCCTTTATTGGTTTTATTATTCCAATATTTTTATTAGTTAAACTAATAATCACCCATCACAACCAGCAATCAATTAATTGATTATCTTTTCAAATATATAACTTTTAAATATACTCAAAAATTCAATTTCAAAGCCAAATCACAAACAATAAATTCTAACTAAGTTTTTGGTTCTCACACCAGTCAATTGGAAATATATTGATATTCCACTTTCAAAACTCAAAAATAAATTACTGATGCTACGTAGTCATCAATAGAATCATCCCCGGGCGACTAGAGTGTGATTCTATATCTACCCAGTACATTTGAGACTTCGAATATACGTTCATGAAGCGTATATGCAAAATCTTCCTATACTCGATAGTCCAAACTCAAATAAAATACTCAAATCTTTATAATAAGATATAATTTTTCAAAAATAAATTTGTTTTGTAAATAACACGCTTCAAACTCACTCTAGGGAATTTCTAACCCTATCTATAACGAGTCATTCTTATAGGATGTTACTAATCCTATCTCTGATGAATTCTTTCGTTCGGTTCTAATGTGTCTTGATCTCGAGCTTTGTAAACCAAAGCTCGGATACCATATGTAGCGAACCGAACTTCTCGACCGGCCTAAACCGAACAAGAAGGCGGACTGCTTTAAGAACACGACTCATCAGAACATAAACATAAGAACATTTCATTGTTATTACAACAACTACATCAGCATGCAAGATATCAGAGTACAAATAAATGATATACAGCGAAAAAAATAATATCAGAGGTCTAAATTACAAAGCAACAGAAATATAATGTGCAGCTGACAACATCAACTACCACAACTGAAAGAAATACATGGATACAAAGCTTTCTGGATATAGCTCCAACTGTAATCCAGGATCCTATGAAAAGTAATATCTGCGAAAACCAAAACTACTAGCTGCCCGTGTGGAAAATATGGGCACCCAGAGTTTAGGTGGAAACAATAAACTTCGAGTAAGTCACGAGACTAGTGTGAGAACTAAAACAGTTATTAACTTTATTTTAATGTTGGGTAAATCAAGGGACCATGTCGTGTAACACGAAATGGGTTTTCTCCCAAGAATACCATAAAAGGAAAAATGAAGTCATTATAAGACTCAGGTCCCATCACATAATGCAACACAAACCAAAAGATAGAGTTTTACCTTATAATGGCCAAACATGCTTGATACGCGAAATTTATCTTTTATTATTACTATAAGTGTAGAATCAACAACAAATCTAAATGTATCAATCACAGACAGCATATGTACCATATATTATGTCGCCATATAGGTTTACAACCAAAACCGGAAAATCACGTATTGGAAATTGGGTTCCATCTATGAACCAAGGCAAGGGATCTTCCTCACCGATTTCGAGACACTCTAGCAAAAGCCTTAGGATCACACCTTTTGGGCAACCCTTGAATCTTTTGGGTATAGTCACTGATTGGTAATACCATAAACAATAGGTTAGTCGGTTCTATCGAACCTCTCATAAGGTCACTATGTCGACCAAATCAAGGGCCTTTTAGTCGGACCAGATCAAATCCGAGGTACCTCACTTTCATCATAATCCAACATCCACATAAGAAAAATGCCTGGGCTTCATACCATGACATCACTAGTAGCTAGAAACTAACGTATGTCCATTGCCCTGTAGTCTCTATCCCGTTTTTGGTTCACACCGGGATGTGCGGTTCGCGGATTAACCTATACACAAAGTTGCGCTATTTAAAGTTGTGTTTTGATCATAAACCACAAAGACTTGCTTTTCAATAAAAGCCTTGATCCATGCAACTCAGCATGCCACATTATCAATCCGTACCATAACATTGATTTCTACCAATATATAACCTATAATCTCTTATGTCTCAGAGAAGTGTGTTAAGTAAGAGAATCAATTCTCCACCACCAACCATTATATATTTAGAAGAGATCAACGAATACAACGCGGAATACAATATCAGACATGCAATCCATTTGCAAGTCTGTTCTAGGTCTGAACGAAACCGGAGGCACCTCATTTTTTATCTCATATGTCCAATACAGGAGAAAGGCCCTTGCATATCCAGTCGATCTCCAAGTACGTCTGGACGATCACCACTTATTACCTTGTCTTAGGTGTACATCCCAATCAAGACATCATTAATCATCCAAATGACGTGAAGATCTCCGGTGCTCAACCACCGTCTTCAAGTCTTCGACTTTTAATCGTCGTATCAGTTATTCAAAATGGGTTAGACCCGGTCATTCCGAAAAACTCGTGTATCTTATAATTAAGTACTATAAAAACACATCATACGCCTCATTCCAATCCAGAATATTCTTTTATTCAAATATTCGTTACATTGGGAATCATTCCCATAAATCTTATCAAAGATTTAATTCATTTAAACCACTTGTTTAAATCTTTATTTGAAAACCATTGCAAAAGATTTTGTATTGTCTTTTAACAACCCTAAACCAAATCAAGGTTTATCAAAATAGTCGGGATTAACGAGCCTTACTGAAGTAATCATTTATTTTATTATCCAGTCCCAACCTATTTGTCCCATGGAACAAGACTTGTAGTACTCCATATCTAACACCCATTGTGTTATTGGTAAATTCAATTACCATTTAACGATCAAATTTAATTAAAGATTTAACTATCACATGGAGTAAAACTAGTGGTACTCCATATCGAACATTTCTAAAATTTGGTAAATTTAATTACCACATTCACATTTCAATCTAATTAAAGATTCATTAAAACTCCGCTTAGTTTTAATATTCAAAAACCATTATTTAATGATTACTAAATATTAGGAAATCTTGTCTTTACTTGGGTTAAAGCACTAATGTCTTTTAAAACACAGTTCACGATAAACTCAAATCATCTTCCATAAAAAATGGAAACTTCACGGAAATCATAATAGTATATAATCAATATAAATTTCCATATCAAACTAACACTATAAGCGGAATAACGACAAAGCCTTTTAAATTCCTTAAATAGTACTGGACTTCCTCCATGGAGGTTCATCTCGATTATCATTAAATTGAATTCCATTCAATTCCAATTTAGTATATTAAATTGGAAAACTTTACTTTGGAAAATTCCATTAAATCTTAATTAAAAGATTTATAAATTCCAAATCATATCTTCCACGTTAATTGGGTTAAAGAATAACAACATTTAAAACATTGTTCACAATAAACCCAACATCAACTTCAATTCAATTCCAATTAAATTTATTAAATTGGAAAACTTCATTAAATCTTAATTAAAAGATTTATTCTATTCCATTCGAGTTTATGAACAGTGTTATTTAAGACACCATTCATGAAAAACCCAAAGTCCTATTTGATATTAAATATAAGGCTTTGAATAAAAATCATATCGACTTATATTCAACATCAAATTCTAAAACCAACAGATATCATATTGGAACAACAATATCTATATCTTCCAAATTCCTCAATGATATCCGTACAATAACGGAATCCAACATCGACATATCCGAAGATAATTTCCATTCAAATCCAATCCAATTTTCATATTGGAACACTCTGGTTAGATTAAAACCATTTCAATTCTTTACTCAAGTTGGTAAACAATTTATTCAGATAAAAAAATATTTTATCTTTACAAACTTGGAATATTTCATCCAAAATCATTTCAAATCACTTATTATGATTTTACATAATTTATTCATATTTTTGATAATTTTAATAAGGCATTTAGATACGCATACCCAAAAACAAACTCTTTTAATGGCAACCTCTATTCCGTCGTTCTTCACAGCCAGGCCAAACCTCTCTTCTAGAGTCTCCCCCTCTCAAATCAACCTCCACCTTGCTCCACCAATCCAATACAGACTGCCACCACCTAATCCTCCTCCCTCAGAACCGCCTCCGACGTCAATCCCCCCGCCTGCCTGTAACCCTAATCTAGTCGCCGGTCCTCCTAACAAGAAATGGTCGTCCCTTTTTGAATTTAAGCCTCGTAATGTCGGATCCTTTTCTCCTCCACCCATGAAGCTAGTATTCAAGGGTAAAGTGATCCAGCCAACTGAACAAATCATTGACGCTGTTGCGGAACAGTGGAGCGGTTACCTCATCGGCCACTTTCTAGATCATTCGCTGCCTTATTCTGTTGAACGCATCTGAATAAGCTTTGGAACCCTTCAGGGGGAATTATGATAATATCGACAGGTACTATCTTCTTTTTCTATTTCGATAGAGTTGAGGATCGTGAGAAAATTTTGCAAGCTGATCCATTGCTAATTCAGAATAAGTTATCTATTGTGCGTCCCTGGGCGAATTGGGAGATCTGAACAAAGCTTTTGAATCAGTTCCGATTTGGATTAAATTATCTAACTTGCCATTAGTATTTTTGACTAAAATTAGAATTTTTTATTTGGCTATGCGTATCGGAAAATTTCTTTGTATGGATCAATCGACTGAAAAGCTTGATAGACTCGAGTACGCAAAATGTATGGTCGAGGCTTCTCCTTGTGATGAGCTTCCCTATGAATTCCCAGTGTTATTACCTGACGGTAGTGAGAAAATAGTGCATGTCTCCTACTTGTGGCGGCCAGCAATATGTGTTAAGTGCAGTACTTTTGGACACACTACATCAAACTGTATGAGGTACAGAGATGACAATAACAAAAGAAATTCTATCTCGGATAATGTTAAAATTTCAACATCTAATCAGGCACGACAGCGAATTAACACGAATGAGAGAACTGGTCCTGCTTTGGCCCGCCCAAGCCCTAATTGGACGAAAGTAATGGGAAAAAAGAAGGAAGTAACATGCAGAAACTCTAATTTGAGTAAGGAGAAACTTAAAAAAAAGTCAAGGGAAGGTGAAACAAGTTATAGCAGGTATGAGGTGCTTTCTACTTTGCAAGAGGAAGATATACTTACTGATGAAAATGATGAATGTGAAGAGGGTGAGATAAGACAAGTTAGCGAGCTGCTTTCGCGTGTTTTCCCTCCTTTTCTGAATGAAAAAGATAGTGCTTCCACTCTACGTAGAGCATGCTCTAGTAATAAGGCTGATAATGTAGTTGAAAAAATTGGTACTGAAATTGCAAGTTTGCATGGAAGGAATGCTACTGGAAATGCTATTTTAGAAACTGCTACGGGAAATCTGAGTTTGCGTGATGTTAAAAAGGTTGTCCCGGAACACCTGGCCAGCGTCCAAGTAGACTTAAATACAAAAGATAGTGAGCATGTACCAATCGACAGCAAGGAAGAACACTTTGATGGAAATGGGCAAAGTGATGCAGTGTTAGAACTTGATAGCCTTTTGCAAACAAATTTCGACTGTGTAAATGAGAGTGAGAAAGTGGGAAAGCAACATTATAACACGAAGTCAAAAGATAAATCCAGAACAAAGGCATGAGAGAGAATATTGAAGCACTACGTATGGAAATAAATAGTGGCATGATCGATCCGTTTATATGCTCTGAGAAGAAAAAAGTCATGCATACTATGATCCACAACTATAATACGATGGAACTGTACGCTGTAGAGCGTGAGACATTGGGTTTAATTCAGAATGAACCAAGCTCTTCCAAGCCCATGTCACCAGTTTTCAAGCCGGGGTTCCTGAATTGTATTAGCAAGGAAAGCAGGATCCATAGCAACACAAAAGAAGAAATCTCGTCTAATGCTACGTGTAGCAGTAATCCACAAACCCCTATTTCCGGTAGCAAAGTTAGTGAAAGAACCATGAAAAAACCAGAGCCGTATGATCACTTTAAACCTCCTCCAGGTTACAAAGAGCCTCCGGATCCGATCGTCAACACTCCGATTGCAGTATCTACTTCTGGCTGCACTTTGTGTAGAGCGCCAATTATGAGAAGCAAAAAGATTGAGCTTCTCAAAGGTATCGATGACGACATGGGCTAATTAGCTGAGTGCTTTTCATCTTTCTTAAGGTCATATTGTAACGTATTACTATTTGAAAACATGTATGTTTCTGTATGTCATATTTGTATGTTTTTGGTTCTTTGAGTGGTTTCTTCCGTGCGTGGAAGAACCTTTAGCTGATATGTTGATTACATTTATCACATGGACTGGTTTGTACTTTTTATTTTGTGATAAATAAAAGAGTATTACGGATCACTATAAAAAGCGGTCAGCCTTGCCAAAAATAATAATAATTAATATGGCCGTTACAATCGGTTTTCAATATCGACCGCCGAACTGCATCCATACCGACCTTTTCCAAAACTAATTTGGACATATCTTAAAATCTAATGGTTAGATTTCAAATCTCATATTATCATTCAAAAGCACTTTTTGATACGAGCCCAAGGTTCCGGTTTTAGGAGAATCTGACAGTCGGATCTCCCGTTACGTCAATTCAAAGTCAATGGTCGAAATTCGCGAACGGCCGCTGCGCGATTCGTTTTATTCGAGCCATTTAAATATATGTATATATATTATATTTCGTTGATTTCCATTCGAAATGTATTTTATAAATCATTTATAGATTCATTTTAAAATGATTTTAACTTCTGTTTCAATTTTAAATCAAAATTGAACAATCTATAATATTATAATATCAAAATAATAATATTTTCAACATATCAGATTTTAAAATCAAATCTTTTCAATATTCATTATAAAATGAATAAAATCGACAGAAAAATCCGTTCGTGTTAAAATGGCGTACATCAACTTAATTCAGCTTCATATTCATTTCAGTTATAAATACTTCAATATTTTCATGTTCATCCAAAATCAGACATCGAAATCATATTATGATTCTTCAATGAATATTATTTTAAAATATACATTATTTCTGAATTAGAATCAGACTCAATCAATTACCATATATTCTTATTTATATGGATTCCATACATCACATGTATTCAAAAATAGTGATAAACAACTATTAAACATTCACTTCATATCCAGATTGCAATTTACAACTGTATAAGCATTAAATAATTAAAATAACGCTTATAACAGTCTGTCAATCAATTGGTTGACCTACAATTAAATCCAAGGGTGATGTGAATTAATTATCATCCCCAGACCCATGTGGGGTTTTCAACCATCAAATAAACATTATTATTTGTATATTTGGGCAATGTGTAAAATTATCGTCCCAACACCCGTATGGCATTTTCATTACAATCCATGTGAACTTATCTAACATTTGGGAGACTGGTGAGTAAATTGTACTCCCAAATTAATTCATAATATAAACCTTTTATTTAACAACGTATATATAAACTGTTTAATAATAATAGAATTAAAAATGTAAACATCCATCAACAACCAAACAAACATTGTAATAACAAGCAATAAATATATATTTAGTTATATAAAATAAATAACTGTACAAATAATCTCAGTGAGAGAGTTCTCACTATTGGTTTTCACTCCGCCAGTCATTAGTTGACGATTTTTGTACTACTTGGGTTTAAATTTGCCTCAAGTTCTAACTGCTCCGTTTTTGTTCTGGTCAGTTCCACGTTGTAGTGTTGGCTGCCACGATTCCAACACAACTGGTTTGGCGAAGTTCTGATTTAATATAGTCAAGTTATCATCAATTTAAAGTTTCCTTAATTACCGTAATTATTTGCTAATCCCTCATTAACGTTAATTAAACCCATGTTTAATATTTCCAGTCCCATGTTCTTCCTCCCGTTACCCTTCAGCATCATTGCCGAAACCCATTCACAAAATAAAAAACCTCTCGTCGCACCTCCCTACATGTTGCCGGAGATAGATCACCGGTCACCACCTGAAACGCAACGGCGACGCCACCCACCGCCCTGAACTGGAGCCCGCTCGCACCTTCCCTGCTCCCGGAAATCACGAACGAACGCAATGGCTTTGAGTTGCAAATTCTCTCAATTTATTTCACGTGAATCGATCACATCCATATGAATTTAAACCTCTCACTTGGATCTTCAATCTTCTATTTATCGGTTTTATGTAATCATTTATAAATTAAAAGAAATTAAGGAGAGAAGGGAATGAAATTTCTGCCATTCTTTTTAAGCTGGCGGCATAGGGTTAAAAACTTGGCTAGGATTTGCAAAATAGGTATTTATACCCTTATAAATTATTAATATTATATTCCATTTATTACTTATTTATAACATTTTACATTCCAAACTCCAAATGAACCCTAACGACTTTCGCATTTATCCAAATTCCCTTATTTTAGACGTAATGGGATAAGTTTTGTAATCTGATCCGATTGTTTTGATCAGTTTTTGTCAAATTTAAAATATAAATCAATATATTGAATTTAGACGTACATTTTAATTTACCACGGCTACATATTGACTCCAAAAATTATGAAATTAGAAATCATGCTATGTTTTGCAATTGCGGTTCTAAAAAATTAATTTCATTAAATTCGGAGATCGTTTGAAAAATGACCTTATTTCTACCTTATTAAATTTATAATGGAAATTCAATACGCGTTTAAATTTACCACGCTTACATATTAATTCCAATCGACTTGAAATTTTAAACCTAACAGTAATTTGATGTTCCAGATCCAACAGAATTAATTTTATCGAAAACGGAGATCGTTTACAAAATGGCTATTTTTAGGGGCTTAAATAATATTAAAATATTAATAAATTTCATAGCGGCTATTCTAAATTTTAATTTAGACATAACTTACAATTTATGAAACAGAATCTAATATTTTCATATTCATTAGAAAGATATAATTAAATGGATCCTAACGTTTCTTGTTTCATCCAATTCTGATTTATATTGAATTCTATGCATTCCTTTAAAGTTTAAAATCGAATTTTCAAACTACCGCATCATTTCAAGCTCGTTTTATAATTAATATAAATATGTACGTTCAAACTTTGTTTTAAATAAATTTTGAGTAGTTAATTCTCAAAATAAATCATTAAAAATATTATATTTCAATTAAAATCAATCAAAATAAATTTTAAATTGGTTCCAAAATTCCGGGTTGTTACAATGGTGGTATATATTGAATCATGAGTTTTTGATCAATGACAAGATGAAAAATCAAATCAATATATCACAAGATATCTCGCAAACACATCAATATCGAAGAACTATGCCAAAGACTTTAGAGTATGCTCGTTATTCCATATATTATGTAACGAACCTGGAAATTTGATGCTCGAATTTTCGACACAAATACATCCCGTGTCCAAACTCGAGTACCAGAATCCGGAATGTTAAAGAAAGAAATTAGAGGATGAGATAAGAAAGAAAGAAATATTAGAATAGAAGAAATAAGAAAAGTAAACACACCAGAATCAGAGTTTCACATTACAGCGGAACAAAATATAATATAGAAATAAATATTTATTGAGAGCTTGAAATAAAACTTACAATCATCATAGTACATCAAAATATCTGGACAGTTATAACAATCTGCCCTCATATACAGTCACACAGCGGAATAAATACCAGATATCATACGTCTGAACACCTCCAGCTTGTCTCTGGACTTCGCAGTATCCGATAACCTGGACCTGTACAACCCGGTCTAACTTGAGCATTACAAATACCGGGTCAGTCTGGTGAACCAGAGTGAGAAAAACTCATAAAGTATTTAATGGGAGTCATCCAACTTGATTTTAAAGTTCAAAATCTTTTTGAAAGAAAAAAATAATAATCGTAAGACCAAATCCACACATAAACACAGACGGTATTACCATACGATAACCCAAAACATTTTTGAAACCAATATTTATTCTGATATTATGATAATGTCTAAATACAAAATAAATGTCAATCTAGCAGAACGCTTGCATCTCACGTTCCACATATATAGCATACAACCAAAACTGCGGTCTCTTATTGGAGATTGGATTCTGATTATGACAAGGTATGGAACCACCTGCCGATAGTATATCTCCAGAGAGGAATACACTGGGTTCAACAAGAACGTCTTGCAACCCGACCCACACATGATTGACCACTCATTTCTCTTGAGTGTATCGAATATATTGTCACCTCACGGCTGCGCAGCTACCGTTTCCAGGGAGATACAGAAATGAAAAGAAGTAACAAATATGAATATTCTCTAGATGGTGACAATACACCCTAATGGGTGCGACCCACATAGCCATGCTGCCTGCTTGATTTTTGTCATTTCCTGGATGATGAGGCTTGAGGTTTAAATTAGCTTTACAGAACATCTGGCCACCATTTACTTTGAATGTCGCATCGTCAAATCCGCCAGATATCACTAATTGACGTCCACAAAAATACTCTAGTAGTTAAGCTAAGAGAAGGGCTCTTCTCCGCCACTAACTATAGTACGTTTGAAGAAATCAACGTGCGTAATCCCTTTGGAAATACTCTGTCAGACACTCGTCCATACAAGTCGTCCTGGGACTGGACAAACCGAAGGCACCCTCCTACTGCATCTTAGGAATCACCCTATAGATCAGTAGCGAGCAGTTCTTGCAATCCGCCGATTCCAACCATGATAGAATCACAGTATATCTCTGATTGCAAGTCCGAGGTTTTAAGTAATTCTTCCACTTTAGGAAGATCAACGGTCTTCAATGCTCCAACTTGATCATCGTCTGATATCTTCAACATTTACGTATTTGTTGGTCGGAATGGTTTTCAAATATAATTTTGATCTCGGTCTTTCCATACCAACAATCGTATGGGTCAGATTTTGATAGTCGGTTATTTAACTATCCACATAAACAACTATTCCACCATAAAAATAAAATGAGTCCACTGGTTCAGTACTTAGCATCATTTGGCCCTTTAAATTTCCATTCGTAAACCAAAACCTTTAAATATTCCAATATTTAGGACAAAGCTTTTTATACCTTATTTAAAAAATACTATTATTTCCAAAATCATTTTTTTCAACTTAAAACATTTCAACTTTATTTTGTAATACCATACATCGAAATTCTAACTTTATTTCTCTCGACCACTCTCATTTCTAAACTAATATCATTCTTAGATAATCATGGAGTCATCCAAGTTGGGGTATTTTATTACCTCTCAGACCTTGTGTCAACAACTTTCTTATCTTCAGAATAAATAGAAGTTTATTAACAAAATCTCATTTCACTAATTATCCCACATATCCCATTTGCCATTCGATTTAAACATAGTTTTAATATCACACTTTCTTTTGGAAATCTTACTTAAATCTTAACGCATTTACATAATTAAGTAAACTATTATTAGCCTCCTCTATTAACTTTACAGTCCTTTAAAACATTATGTACACAAATCTTAAATTTTTATTATAAATAGAAAACTTCATAAAACTCTAATAAGTTTATTACAAACCCATTTGGTTATATTTTGATTAAACCTCATTTCCTGTTTAATATCGCGAATTTAGATCGCATCTTAGTATCTTACTGGACTCACCATTTTAATTCCAAATTTGTTTCCATTTCGATTTCCATACCTTCATCAGTCCCAAATCGTGAATCAGTTATGAAAATAATTCCCTAAATAACAATCCCGAAGGCCGAAACCAACATCAGATCAATATTCAGGAAATCATTTAACTCAAACGATTTCCAGTTAGGTTCCAATCCTTTAATTTCACATTTTGGGTTTTTATTTCATTCATAAACCATTTATTATAACTTGTTCCCTTAATATTTTTAATAAAAACTTGGGTTTTATACAACTCTGTTCAACTTGGATTTTATAAATCCGATCAAATAGAATTCAAACAAGAATTAAATTAAAACTTGAATTTACTTTAAACTGTATTACTATTAATATAATTTGCTTTAAACTTTATTTAATTATAAATATGACTTTATAATCTCCATAACAATTAAAATCCCAAGATTTACTATTTTGATTATTATTAAATGATAGTCAACATTTATTAAAAATAAATGTGGTTTACTTCTCCATTAACATCTCCATTAAATTAGTAAACTTATTTAATATTCAATTTTGTTAACTCAGTTGACTCAGTCAATTCAAACATGATTAATTCGTTAATCAAATTCCAATTTTCCCCTTTCTATTTAAATTACTTAATTTAAATACATCCTAATTACTTTGATTATTATTAAATAGTAAAAATCACTTTCGATATAATCCCATTTGTTAAAATCAAAAGAATTTCCATTATAAAACCATTCAATAATTTATTTTAAACCTTAAGTAATGAATAATAACATTATTTCCTTTTTAAATAAACTTCCTTTAAAATAATATATTTAAAAACCATCCTTAGTTATAAATAAAATTTATAACTTCATTCTTATCGGTTTAACTGACGGTAAATCAATTCTTATAAAACAGTGTTTATTGGGGCCATCTGCTATTAATTCCTCAACCAATATTACTCATTGGTTAATAACACTAAGTGTTGAATTTAGATTCAACAAATCAATAATCAATTCAATAACCCAATCATGTTCGTCAATCAGTTCATGTGATGATAATATGAAAATGAACAATAAATTTGATGATAACATGAATAATAAATTCAACTAGTTGACTAACAACAACCATTCAAGCATCAAATTGAACATTTTACGTTTATATTATAATAAACATAACCAACAAGGTAAGTTACCTCGATTGGAAATAATCGTTAAAAATAACGATTGGTTTTCGATTAAATTAAACAATCGTTTAATTTAAATCAGTTATGTAAAAATATTCAACCCATATTCAAACAACCATCAAAGCAACCAACAATTAGTAAATAAAACACACAATCAATAAACCCGACTTAAATTATATATAAGTGGGACAACTGAGTGAGTTTAACTCACCTTGGGTTGATTCGTAGTCAACACGGTTCGTTTTAATTAAATTAAACATGTGTTTAATTTAATTAAAATTTGCAACTGCTTCCGGCTCCGTCCGTTCCAACTCCAGAATGCGGTGCTCCTTAATACGGTTTCAACACTTCTGGTTCAGTCCATTCTGTTATGAACGAGTTATATATATTATAATATACAATTTAATTTAAATAAATATTTTATTTTTTTCTTAACTATAATCAACTAATCTAATTCCTTTATTTAAAACAAACTATGAAACTTAATGTTTAACACATAACCCATATAAAAATAGTCATTTAAATGTTATCACTTAGGCGCATTTCACATTATAACATATATGAACAAGGGAATATTTTACGTTGTAAATTTATAACTAAATGTGGCACGTTAAAAGAAAACTTAGGCACAAATAACTTTCTGAAATAGGCCACCTTATAAAACTATTCGTTGAACAATTTAATACCATCAATCCTTAAATAATAATTCATTACTTTGATCATTACTTACTTTAATATAATCCGGATTGGGCTCTTCATAATCACGGATAGGCACGTTACCTCTACTGTTTCTCCTTCTACAATAATTCGAACCAAAACCATCCGCTTCAGGTCCTCCTCCATTACGTCATTCGATACAGGCTCCTTCACTGCTTCGTTGCTAACGGCGACTGCTCCCCATTCTACTGCTTCTGCGAATACTCATTCTCCATTTCCACGTTTTTCTGAAACGCCCCACTATCCATACACCGACTTTGACACAAACCGCATATCCATCATCTTGACGCTTCCATCTTGATTTCTGTCGCACTCCATCCTTCCCATTTTGCACTAATTCATTTCCACGCTCCCCATTCAAGCATCATGCCTTACTTCGTTCAGGACTTTCGGTTTTATCCTATTTTCGTAAAAACAGTACCTTAATCATCAATTCCTCCCACAAATTTCATTTCAGTTTCTTCCCATACTTCATCAACAAAACCATGCTACCTCATGTTCTCACGCAAGCTGCTTGCGCTCCCCCATCTTCGCCTCTTACGTTAATCCTTCCACCCCACTTCTCCACTAGTCTCGAAAATGGAACCACCCATGATCACGCCATCTTTCTCCTATTCGCGATGAATACCTTCAGACAGTGTCCGACTTACCATGTCGCGCCACTCGCCTGCAAATTTCCTACACAGTCGCGAACTCATACATAAATTCCGTCCTCCATATTGTTGCATGCAAAAACGTTTGACTGTGCCACCCATTAACGCTTCACTGCTCCTCTTCCTTTCCATCACAGTAAACCAACATCCGGTCTCCCTTCGCAAAACATGACAACGAGCTCCAGGCTATAAAAGTCCCATCAACAAATCTTCCAGAAATTCATGTAACTACAAGCAGTGGTGCTAATGGATGTGCTCACTCCAAAAATGAACTCAAATGTCGGAACCGTTGCACCCACGCTCCCAAACGCTGCCTCGAGGTCACAATACGTATAGTGTGTCAAACAAAAATAAACGCTAGAACCCTGGAAATACCTATCGGTTTGTAGCGCATGGTAAGGAGAAACAAGTGGGAATGATTTTAGGATTTTAGAGATTACATTCGATTTGATTTGGATTTAGGTTTTGATGAAGAATGGTGCGGTTTTTCTTTATTTGCTGAAGCACAGGAGAACAACGATGGAGCAGGTGTTTATTTATAGCAGGAATCACCGTGGTCAGCAAGGAATCAGCATATAGGGTTGCAGAAATTTTAGAGTAGTTGTTGTTTCATGAAGTTTCAAAACTTGGGGGTGAAGGAGTCTGATGGCCGTTTGGCAGCCAAGAAATGGGTAAGTTTAGATCGCAAGTAAACGATTATCTGGGACGCAAGGAAAGAAAAATTGACTGGCAAGAGAATGCACCTGTTTGGCACGAAAGAAATATACGGTGAAGATTTTATTTAGTTTTAAATATATAAAATTATCCCCATTTATCATCCGACGTTTTAATTTTATGTGGCCACGAACAAACCCCAAAAATAATGAAACTAGACACACTGCTATGCCTTGACTTTCCGGATCTAATGGAATTAATTTTGTTAAATTTCGACCCCGTTTGCACGATGACTGCTATTTTAATTTCAATTTTATTCATTTGTACACACTTAATATTTTGCTTACCGACAAAAAAAAATCACAATTGGCTCCGAACAACAAATTTAACAATATTTAGCTATACGCATTCCAATAGAATCTGTTTTCGTCCAAAACAGAGGTCGTTTGAAAAACAACTATTCTTAATGCTTATATAATATCTATAAAATAAATTCCAAAACAATTTAATAATAATAATTAAAATTATTTGAATGTATATTTTCCCAAAAGGAATAGTATATATCTTCAAATACAAAACAATATGAAATTATAACTCAACGTTCACATTTTCGAGTTTGACGATATGCGGAATATATAGAAATTCCCTTTAAATTTATTAATAACGATATAATTTATTAACGATCTCCATAGTGACTATTTTAAATTTTGATTTAGCCATAACTTACAATATCTAAGCTGAAAACATGATTTTTCTTTCTCATTAGAAAATTATAATCTAATTGATTCCAACATTTCTTGTTTCACAAAATTACGACTTATATCGGACTCTGTATATCCAATTGAAGTTCCATATTCAGTATTACGAACTACCGTGCCATTTCGAGTTCATTTTAAATTAAATATAAATTAAACGTTAAATCATCATTTAATAAACGAATTTGGTATTAAATCCATTTATATTCCAAATAAAATATTTAAAACTGATTTAAATACCCGAATTCAAATAGCTGAAAAAACTAGGACGTTACATTCTTCCCTCCTTAAAATAATTTCGTCCCCGAAATTGCTAAGTGATAAGAATGTTCCAAACCCAATTATATTCTTAAAATAATAATTTCAAAATATTACCAAAATAAATTTATTTTTAAATATTTGCGAAAAATTCCGCAGCGTCTCCTCTGCACGGCTCGATTTAAACAACTACAACCGCCTTCTCGGGCCTCTCATCGATCAAAAGAAAATAAAAACCAAACTACTATCCATCCCAGAGGTATAAAATCAACCATCCAGTCAATAATATCAAGGCGTACCTATTTGTCGGGCATCATACTCCGATAACAAAGCAAAGCAACAACCAGCTCTCCCAACCTGTTCTTAACTCCATTTTCAACACAATAAAAACACATGATCTCATCATTATTTTTCATTTCATAATTGATTTTGTTCAAATTCATTAGAATTCAATTTCTCAGTTTCTAATTCATTCAGCTTCTTTAAGTGTTGATGAAATTTATTTTAATGAATCTAGCATCCAAACAACAAGCAATACACATTTATCAACAAAGTTCAATTTCAATTTCCATATTAAATTTACTAATTGATATTTCAATAATTTCAATGCATAATTCATTTTAATTCTAATATCCATTAATTTCAATTAACTAAGTTAAGCTTTAATTCCATATTCATTTAATTATTTGATTTTCTAATTAGTTTACTTCTCATTCAATAATCCCAATTCTGATTCATTTTCAAAAGCCATCATTCTAATTCATTATGTTTTAACTTATCTTAAGTTAAATCCTGATTTTGAATTTCATATTAAAAATTTCATTTACAAACTATATACGTGAAATCTTTTGGTTGTATTAACCATTCAAATTCAAATTTCCATTTGAATTCCCTTAAAATAAATCAATCAAACCACAATATCTCTATAATTTAATAAAATTATTTCTTTTCTATACAAAAATAGATTTTGGGTAAAATTATTTCATTTACCCTCTTTATAATACTATGTCAATTGCCAGTTGAAAATCGAACCGATCAAATAACACAATACAAAACATTTGTATATAAAATCTATAAATACGCTCTCTCGTATATATACACACTCCAACTCAATCTAGGGTATTACTAACCCTATCTCTATCGAGTTACGCCACATAGCCAAGGTTATTACTAAACCAATTGCTCTAATACCACTGTAACGAATCAGGAAATTCGATGCTCGAATTTTCGACACAAATACATCCCGTGTCCAAACTTGAGTACCAATCTGGAATGTTAAAGAAAGAAATTAGAGGATTAGATAAGAAAGAAAGAAATATTAGAATAAAAGAAATAAGAAAAGTAAAACAACCAGAATCAGAGTCTCACATCACAGCGGAACAAAATATAATATAGAAATAAATATTCATTGAGAGCTTGAAATAAAACTTACAATCATCATAGTACATCAAAACATCTGGACAGTTATAACAATCTATACTCATATACAGTCACATAGCGGAATAAATACTAGATATCATACGTCTTAACACCTCCAGCTCGTCTCCGGACTTTGCAGTATCCAATAACCTGGACCTGTACAACCCGGTCTAACCCGAGCATTACAAATACCGGGTCAGTCTGGTGAGTCAGAGTGAGAAAAACTCACAAAGTATTTAATGGGAGTCATTCAACTTGATTTTAAAGATCAAAATCTTTTTGAAAGAAAATAATAATAATCGTAAGACCAAATCCACACATAAACACGGACGGTTTTACCGTAGATAACCCAAAACATTTTTGAAACCAATATTTATTCTGATATTATGATAATGTCTAAATACAAAATAAATATCAATCTAGCAGAACGCTTGCATCTCACGTTCCACATATATAGCATATAACCAAAACCGCGGGCTTTTATTGGAGATTGGATTCTGACTATGATAAGGTATGGAACCACCTGCCAATAGTGTATCTCTAGAGAGGAATACACTGGGTTCGACAAGAACGTCTTGCAACCCGACCCACACATGACCGAGCACACATTTCTCTTGAGTGTATCAAATATATTGTCACCTCACGGCTGCGCAACTACCGTTTCCCGGGAGATAAAGAAATGAAAAGAAGTAACAAATATGAATATTCTCTAAATTGTGACAATACACCCTAATGGGTGCGACCCACATAGCCATGTTGCCTGCCCGATTTTTGTCATTTCCCGGTTGATGAGGCTAGAGTTTAGATTAGCTTTACAGAACATCTGACCACCATTTACTTTGAATGTCGCATCGTCAAATCCGCCAAATATCACTAATTGACGTCCACAAAAATACTCTAGTAGTTAAGCTAAGAGAAGTGCCCTTCTCCGCCACTAACTATAGTACGTTTGAAGAAATCAACGTATGTAATCCCTTTGGAAATATTCTGTCAGACACTCGTCCATACAAGTCGTCCTGGGACTGGACAAACCGAAGGCACCCTCCTACTGCATCCTAGGAATCACCCTATAGATCAGTAGCGAGCAGTCCTTGCAATGCACCGATTCCAACCATGATAGAATCATAGTGTATCTCTGATTGCAAGTCAGAGATTTTAAGTAATTCTTCCACTTTAAGAAGATCAACGGTCTTCAATGCTCCAACTTGATCATCGTCTGATATCTTCAACATTTACGTATTTGTTGGTCGGAATGGTTTTCGAATATAATTTCGATCCCAGTCTTTCCATACCAATAATCGTTTGGGTCAGATTTTGATAGTCGGTTATTTAACTATCAAAATAAACAACCATTACACCATAAAAATAAAATGAGTCCACTAGTTCAGTACTTTGCATCATTTGGCCCTTTAAATTTCCATTCGTAAACCAAATCCTTTAAATCTTCCAATATTTAGGACAAAGCTTTTTATACCTTATTTAAAAAAATACTATTATTTTCAAAATCATTTTTTTCAATTTAAAACATTTCAACTTTATTTTGTAATACCATTCATCGAAATTCTAACTTTATTTCTCTTGACCACTCTCGTTTCTAAACTAATATCATTCTTGGATAATCATGGAGTCGTTCAAGTTGGGGTATTTTATTACCTCTCTGATCTTGAGTCAACAACATTCTTATCTTCAGAATAAATAGAAGTTTATTAACAAAATCTCATTTCACTAATTATCCCACATATTCCATTTTCCATTCGATTTAAACATAGTTTTAATATCACACTTTCTTTTGGAAATCTTACTTCAATCTTAACGCATTTACATAATTAAGTAAACTATTATTAGCCTCCTCTATTAACTTTACAGTCCTTTAAAACATTATGTACACAAATCTTAAATTTTTATTATAAATAGAAAACTTCATAAAACTCTAATAAGTTTATTACAAACCCATTTGGTTATATTTTGATTAAACCTCATTTCCTGTTTAATATCGCGAATTTAGATCGCATCTTAGTAACTTACTGGACTCACCATTTTAATTCCAAATTTGTTTCCATTTCGATTTCCATACCTTCATCTGTCCCAAATCGTGAATCAGTTATGAAAATAATTCCCTAAATAACAATCCCGAAGGTCGAAACCAACATCAGATCAATATTCAGGAAATCATTTAACTCAACCGATTTCCAGTTAGGTTCCAATCCTTTAATTTCACATTTTGGGTTTTTATTTCATTCATAAACCATTTACAATAACTTGTTCCCTTAATATTTTTAATAAAAACTTGGGTTTTATACAACTCTGTTCAACTTGGATTTTATAAATCCGATCAAATAGAATTCAAATAAAAATTAAATTAAAACTTGAATTTACTTTAAACTGTATTACTATTAATATAATTTGCTTTAAACTTTATTTAATTATAAATATGACTTTATAATCTCCATAACAATTAAAATCCCAAGATTTACTATTTTGATTATTATTAAATGATAATCAACATTTATTAAAAATAAATGTGGTTTACTTCTCCATTAACATCTCCATTAAATTAGTAAACTAATCTAATATTCAATTTTGTTAACTCAGTTGACTCGGTTAATTCAAACATGATTAATTCGTTAATCAAATTCCAATTTGCCCCTTTCTATTTAAATTACTTAATTTAAATAAATCCTAAATACTTTGATTATTATTAAATAATAAAAATCACTTTCGATATAATCCCATTTGTTAAAATCAAAAGAATTTCCATTATAAAACCATTCAATAATTTATTTTAAACCTTAAGTAATGAATAACATTATTTCCCTTTAAATAAACTTCCTTTAAAATAATATATTTAAAAACCATCCTTAGTTATAAATAAAATTTATAACTTCATTCTTATCGGTTTAACTGACGGTTAATCAATTCTTATAAAACAGTGTTTGTTGGGGCCATCTGCTATTAATTCCTCAACTAATATTACTCATTGGTTAATAACACTAAGTGTTGCATTTAGATTCAACAAATCAATAATCAATTCAATAACCCAATCATGTTCGTCAATCAGTTCATGTGATGATAATATGAAAATGAACAATAAATTTGATGATAACATGAATAATAAATTCAACTGGTCGACTAACAACAACCATTCAAGCATCAAATTGAACATTTTACATTTATATTATAATAAACATAAGCAACAAGGTAAGTTTCCTCGATTGGAAATAATCGTTAAAAATAACGATTGGTTTTCGATTAAATTAAACAATCGTTTAATTTAAATTAGTTATGTAAAAATATTCAACCCATATTCAAACAACCATCAAATCAACCAACAATTAGTAAATAAAACACACAATCAATAAACCCAACTTATATTATACATAAGTAGGACAACTGAGTGAGTTTAACTCACCTTGGGTTTGATTCGTCGTCAACACGGTTCGTTTTAATTAAATTAAACATGTGTTTAATTTAATTAAAATTTGCAACTACTTCCGGCTCCATCCGTTCCAACTCCATAATGCAGTGCTCCTTGATACAGTTTCAACACTTCTGGTTCGGTCCATTTTGTTATGAACGAGTTACATATATTATAACATACAATTTAATTTAAATAAATATTTTATTTTTTTCCTAACTATAATCAACTAATCTAATTCCTTTATTTAAAACAAACTAAGAAACTAAATGTTTAACACATAACCGACATAAAAATTGTCATTTAAATGTTATCACTTAGGTGCATTTCACATTATAACATATATGAACAAGGGAATATTTTACGTTGTAAATTTATAACTAAATGTGGCACGTTAAAAGAAAACTTAGGCACAAATAACTTTCTGAAATAGGCCACCTTATAAAACTATTCGTTGAACAATTTAATACCATCAATCCTTAAATAATAATTCATTACTTTGATCATTACTTACTTTAATATAATCCGGATTGGGCTTTTCATAATCACCGATAGGCACGTTACCACTACTGTTTCTCCTTCTACAATAATTCGAACCAAAACCATCCGCTTCAGGTCCTCCTCCATTACTTCATTCGATACAGGCTCCTTCACTGCTTCGTTGCTAACGGTGACTGCTCCCCATTCTACTGCTTCTGCGAATACTCATTCTCCATTTCCACGTTTTTCTGAAATGCCCCACTATCCATACACCGACTTTGACACGAACTGCATATCCATCATCTTGACGCTTCCATCTTGATTTATGCCGCACTCCATCCTTTCCATTTTGCACCAATTCATTTCCACGCTCCCCATTCAAGCATCACGCCTTACTTCGTTCAAGACTTTTGGTTTTATCCTATTTTCATAAAAACGGTACCTTAATCATCAACTCCTCCCACATATTTCATTTCAGTTTCTTCCCATACTTCATCAACAGAACCATGCTACCTCATCTTCTGTGATAACCCCAAACTTCCATGGAATGAAAGTAAGGAATAATCATTTTGGAATACAACATAAATACAACAATACAGATCACAGGTACAACATAGCATAGGAAAACTATAGAATAACAACATCATAGCAGCGGAAATATGAATGTCATCAACCACAGAATCCCACAGTCACAGAGTCCTAAATTATTACATCAAGTTTCAGCAAAAGGAAATAAGTTTCAACTTCAAAATAGAACAACTGGAAATAAAATAAGTTTGGATGTCTCAAAGTCTAAAGATAAAATGCAACGAAAGGTAAATGATAGATAGTCTTCATAGCTCCAAATCATCACCTCAACTAAGCAACTCTAAGAAAGTTCCAAAGACAACAACTCCAAGGAAAGTGAAACCTATTACTTGGCTGCCCATATGGAAAAGAGGGCACCCGAGTTTGCAAAGGTGAAAACAAACTACGAGTCAGTCATGGGACAGGTGTGAGAATTCTTAACTACTCTAACTAACAGTAATAAGGTAAATCCAAAGACCACGCCGCTAACGCGGAACAGGTTTATTTCAGTGGATTGTCGTGCATAATCTAAGGTGATATAACAAATAAATAAGTAAATCGTAAACAACGCAATGCTTTTGGAAAAATGGAATCACCATAAGAGTCAAGTCCCATCACACAATGCAACGCAAACCAGAGGATAGAGTTTTACCTTATGATGATTAAATATGCTAAATACGATAAATACGAATCTACTATTATCATTAGTGTATATAAAAACATTTCAAAATAAATATATCAATCCTAGGAAGCATAGCTACCGTATACTATGCCTCCATACTAGTAATACAATCAAGTCCGTAGGGTCGTATTGGGAATTTGGTTTTCCATCATGAGTCAAGGCTAGGGAGGAGCTCCTTATCGATTCGAGACACTCTAGCTAATGTCTCAGGATCCCCCGCAGTGAATCCTTGGAAAGCTGCAGGGCCGGTTCGCACATACGATTTTGCGGATTGGCAATTCCTAAACACACGTTTCCGGTCCTATAGGACCTAATATCCGAGGCGCCTCGTTCCATCATCCACATAAATAAAATGTCGGGCCGTGTAAAAACCCAAATATCATTTCTAGCTAGAAAGAAACGTGCTACTCTCCCTGCGTTCCCTTCTCCCGTTTTAGACTCAACCGAGTTGTGAGGTTCGTGAAGCTACGTAATACACAAAGCTATGCCTATTCAAGTTGTGCTTTGATCGTCACCACAAGGTTCTGCTTTTCAACAAGAAACCTTGATCATTGCATCTTGGTATGCCACACCGTCACTCCATATCACACTATCAATCCTTTGCCAAAATATACAAAAGGGTGTTAAGCAAGAGAATGAATTCTCCGCCACCAATCATTCATACACTCGGCAGAAACTTAATAAATACAATATAAAGGAGTACAATGTCGGGCACACATTCCATTTATAAGCCCGTTCTGGGTCTGAACGAAACTGGAGATACTCTCGTCCCGTATGTCCAGCACGGAAAGGAGGTACCCGCATATCCGTGAAATCGACATGTACGTTTGGCCAATTACCCCGACCCTTAAATTGGGAGCAAGTCAATTCAGGGTCTTGATCATTGTCCATTCGAGAGAAGATTTACGGTCTTCATTCGCTATCTTCACACTTCGATCTTTAACGTCGTTTGATTATTTGGAATGAGGTTAACTCGGACTTTCCAAATAATTCTCGCATATATAATTGAGAAAACCCATTTCATGTCGTTATATAATTTTATAACGATTAATTCTTACCTTAATTATTTAAAATAATCAAATCCTTAATTAACGACGCTTTGGGTCAAAGGAGCGACCTTGGCGCTGTTTTCAACCAATTTTGATTTACACATTTATCAAAATCTAACCGTTGGATCTTAACGTAGTTTATATCGTTGGAAAGATCTTCCCAAGACGGTCCTAATGGTTTCGGTTTTGGGAAAATCCGACGGTCGGATCTTTTGGTATAGTCGTTTAAAGGCTCGATTTCAAAACGCGAACTACCGCACTCGATTCGTTTAATTTTAATTATATTTATATATAAATATATAAATATAAAACGTTTAACCATAATAACGTTGTCCGATTTAATAACAAGCTAAACAACTACCGATACCCATTCAAATTTTTTTCTAAAAATGAAGATAAGATTTCAACATTTAAAAATATTATTTAATTTCTTTTATCCCTTTATTTACATTAAAATGTAAATAATAATTCAACGATGAATCCTTCCTTTTATTTCTTTCCTTTACATAAAAATGTAAATTCTAATTCAACATTACATTTCATTCCTTCTTATTCTTATATTTACATAAAAATGTAAATTCTATTTCAATGTTGAATTCATTCTTTTTATTCTACAATGCAAAATCCTCTTTTAATTACATTAAAAATGTAATTAACATTCTATGTTAAATTTTCTATCTTTTTATTTACGATGCAAAATCCTCTTTTAATTACATTAAAAATGTAATTAACATTCTATGTTAAATTTTCTATCTTTTTATTTACAATGCAAAATCCTATTTTAATTACATTAAAAATGTAATTCTAATTTACAGTGTAGATTCTCCTCTCTAATTACCTAAAAAAATGTAATTTCTTTTACGGTGTAATATCCTACTTTAATTATTTCTTTTACGGTGTAATATCATACTTTAATTACATTAAAATAATGTAATTCCTTTTACGGTGTAATATCATACTTTAATTACATTAAAAATAATGTAATTTCTTTACGGTGTAATATCATACTTTAATTACATTAAAAATAAGGTAATTTCTTTTACGGTGTAATATCATACTTTAATTACATTAAAAATAATGTAATTTCTTTTACGGTGTAAAAATCACGTCTTATTATTTACATTGCAAAAATCACGTTTTTTAACAAAAAGTAAATTTTTCCATACCGTCAACTTTACTTTTCATTTTCAATAAAAATTGAATCTTTTCATTTTTAATAAATAAACCAATTCAAGATCTATGAATTATACCAAAAGTTAGATCTTCACTCTAATACAGGATATGTACGTGAACTGAATAAGATAGATCTGTATAACAGAAAAGTAGATCTAGGGGGTAGAAGCATGGTTCTATATTTTAGATCCAACTAGAAAGTTTTAATTGACATTCATGTGTATGAAACAACATATGATTTCAGATCTATCATTATCAATAACTAGAAATGTGGTCATACAACATCCCAAAACAAATCAACACATAATCATAAATCACAAATCAGAACTACTCACATATACAACATGATTTATGAGCAGGCAATATAATTAAATTAATTATTAGTTATTTAAATCAGAACACTCACCTTGATTTAAGCAGAATTAAAATCCAAATAAATTCAGAAATGGTCGCAATCAATTTCAGCAACCTCTATACGTCTTCACGGTTCCGTCGAATCTGAAATTATGAGATTCAGAGTTCGTATCAATTAATTATGAATTTTTTTATTTATTAAATTTCAATTTGCAACGCTTATAAGTGCTGGAACCTAAATAAATGATATCTCAAGAACAAGCCGTTTATTTCAGAAATTGGTTCAGAACTTTGAATCAAAATAACTCGAGATTGGATCAATGGTTAGAGGAGCGGTTTGTTGGAGGTGAACCGGCTTGGAGTGGCGCACATGCGCCAGGAAGGGGGGAGGGTGTGGTCGCGCCTGGCGGCGGCAGGAGGGGCTCGAACGGCCGACGTTCGATGGTGGATTCCGGGAGCTTCCGGGCACGAGGACGGGTGGGGTTTGTCTGAGATGGAAGAGCGTTCGAAGTACTTCAAAAAGTTCAACAGCACCTAAGTCTGAAACGGATCGGAGAGGGAGAAAAATGGTGAAGAAGGATTTGAGTAGTGGCGGCTACGGGATTGCGAAGGGATCGGGAAGAAGAAGCACTGTAGCGGCATTTATATAATAAAAAATATTAGGGTTAACTAATTATTAATAAATTATTAATTACCCGTTTAGTGATTTTATCCGATTTCAGCCCAACGACTGACGAACAATATGTTTTGACGCCTTCTGAACGCAATGGCGCTTGTGCCGAAGTCCAATTCTGAAGTTTACATCGTGTTTCTTTTATTTTTAAAATAAATCTTTAATATTAAATACGAACGTACTTTTTAATTTTACCGGGACCACATACGAACTCAGAAAAATCCAAAAAAATTATTTATGGCTTTGTTTTGACGATACGGTCCTAACAAAATAAATTTCATCGAATTCTGAGACTGTTTGAAAAATGGCCTTTTTCAAGTCGATTAAAATCGACCTAAATTGACCAAACTGAAATCTTTTGCCACAGTCACAAATTAATTCTAAAAATTATGAAAATTAAACTTAGCAATAATTTGACATTCCGAATCCAACGAAAGTGGTTTCGTTGAAAACCGAGGTCGTTTGCAAAATGGCTATTTTTAATATTAAAAATATATAGAAATTCTACAGCGACTATTCTGAAATTTTAACTGGCCATAACTTTTGATTCCCGCTATGAAATTTCGATTTTTCGGATTCGTTGGAAAGATATTTTAAAAAGATTCTAATATTTTTGGTTTCACCAAAATCCAATTTATTTTGCAACATGTACAGTCAGTTAAAGTTCAGATTTGACTTTTCAAACTACCGTGCTATTTCTAATTCCTTTTATAATTAAATTAAATATATTCGTATTAACTTCGATTAAAATAAACTTCTACTCGTTATTATTTAAAATAATTTATTTCAAATACTTAAAATCCCTTAAAATCTCTAAAATAAAAATTTTAAATTGGCCCCAAATTCCGGCTTATTACATCTTCTCACGCAAGCTGCTTGCGCTCCCCCATCTTCGCCTCTTACGTTAATCCTTCCACCCCACTTCTCCACTAGTCTCGAAAATGGAACCGCCCATGATCACGCCATCTTTTTCCTCTTCGCGATGAACACCTTCAGACAGTGTCCGACTTACCATGTCGCACCACTCGCCTGCAAATTTCCTACACAGTCGCGAACTCATACATAAATTCCGTCCTCCATGTTGTTTCATGCAAAATCGTTTGACTGTGGCACCCTTTAACGCTTCACTGCTCCTCTTCCTTTCCATCACAGTCAACCAACATCCGATCTCCCTTCGTAAAACACGACAGCGAGCTCCAGGCTATAAAAGTCCCATCAACAAATCTTCCAGAAATTCATGTAACTACAAGCAGTGGTGCTAATGGATGTGCTCAGTCCAAAAATGAACTCAAATGTCGGAACCGTTGCACCCACGCTCCCAAACGCTGCCTCGAGGTCACAATACGTATAGTGTTTCGAACAAAAATAAACGCTAGAACCCTGGAAATACCTGTCGGTTTGTAGCGCATGGTAAGGAGAAACAAGTGGGAATGATTTTAGAGATTACATTCGATTTGATTTGGATTTAGTTTTTGATGTAGAATGGTTCGGTTTTTCTTTATTTGCTGAAGCGCAGGAGAACAACGATGGAGCAGGTGTTTATTTATAGCAGGAATCACCGTGGTCAGCAAGGAATCCGCATATAGGGTTGCAGAAATTTTAGAGTAGTTGTTGTTTCATGAAGTTTCAAAACTTGGGGGTGAAGGAGTCTGATGGCCGTTTGGCAGCCAAGAAATGGGTAAGTTTAGATCGCAAGTAAACGATTATCTGGGACGCAAGGAAAGAAAAATTGACTGGCAAGAGAATGCACCTGTTTGGCACGAAAGAAATATACGGTGAAGATTTTATTTAGTTTTAAATATATAAAATTATCCCCATTTATCATCCGACGTTTTAATTTTATGTGGCCACGAACAAACCATTTATACTACCATGCCATTTCGAACTACCATGCCATTTCGAGTTCGTTTTAAATTAAATATAAATTAAACGTTAAATCGTCATTTAATACACGAATTTGGTATTAAATCCGTTAATATTCCAAATAAAATATTTAAAACTGATTTAAATACCCAAATTCAAATAGCTGAAAAATCCGGGACGTTACATATTAGTAGAGTCTAGGATTCAGATTATGATGTTAAATTTCTCCTCTAGTTTTTATTTTTAATATTCCATGATAAAACTTTAAGTATTTATGGTGGATCTGGAATTTGCACAGGTCAATCGACTGAATAAACCATTTTAATCGACCGATTCTATGTGCATATAAAAATTGTGTGCCTGTTTCTGATCCTGTCGACTAAATAATCTTATTCAGTCGACTGATCTGGCCGAGTACAAAACATTTATACTAATTCCAGTTCAGTCGACTGACTAAGAATATTCAGTAGATTGAATAGTGGTCCAACTACCATATTCTGAAGAGACACGACTGTTTATCCAAGGTTTTTGTGATCTCTAATGGTTTCATATCTTAAATTTCTATCATGAACTTTAACCAGTGGTTGTAACTCTTGATTTACTATAAATACATGCAAAAATAACACCTCTAATAACCCAATTGATTCTATTGCTTTCTATCTTATTGTTTTAACATCCATATTCATTCTAAGCACTCAAGTTCTTGCATTCGAGATCTCTTTGAATTCTTTAAGTTTTCATTTCAAACTTCATTGACTTCAATAGAGATTAATTCATATTCTATCTCCACTTGCTCTCATTTCATACATTATAAACTCGAGGAGAAGATTATAGGATATTGTGCTTCATCTTGACAAATATGTGTTGTATTAGAACACAAAATGTAACGACTCAAGGAAAATTCAATGCTTAAATTTCGACAATAACACATTAGCAACAACATGTTTATCCACCTATTTGTTACCCTGTTCAACAACTTTGTTCTCATAGACAAAACTGTCTGCCTATTTATCACTATTAGCCTCAACTTTACTTCATCCCTAGGTTTATTAATACAATTAGAAAAATCATAACAAAGGATTTACACTGTGAACACAATTCAGGTTTCCAAAGCTAGAAGACTTTAATATGCTGCTCCGAACCATTAACTATTTGTATGGGGAAGGAATCAGGTAGGTCATTTTAAGGAGTGATTTCTACCATACATTTGGTGTACTCGAGTCTCTCTAAACTTTCAGTTAACATGTCTGTACATAGAAATATACCAACACGAGAAGCTAGCCATCTCATACCTAACTTAAACAAGGAACATAAAGGGTAATTCTTTAACTTAATCCGCACGGGTACCTTTCTAATACAATTACCAAAAATTTACTCAATGAGGCATTCCATGGCTTCATAATGAATAACTTGTTACATATAATAACAAGGTCATCTTCCACGATTTTTTTTCATATCATCAATATTAGAAAGAAGAAAGAAAAACAAATTATTGTTGGACTTGATTTTGATGGATTCTCTCGGCTTCCAAACCCTCTTAAGGTGAGAAACAACCGTTGTATACGAGTGTGGCACATCAAGGAAAAATCCAACCAAGTAACCATTCCATTCATTGACACCAGCTTGCACAATCTCATCGGTGGGGATTAGCCTATTGCCAGCAAACCTAAGAGCAAACAGATGCGAAGAGAAAACCCCATTGTTGCTTGGCTTCACAGCAAAAAGTGAAGACCGTTGCACCGATGGTTACAAGTGGTCAAGAGGGGGAGGAGGTGATATTGAGGGAGGAGGTGGATCAAGAGAAGGCGGGATAGATTTGGATGGCGGATTCGTTGATGGACCAGATAGAAGAGAATGGTTGACAACAATGGGTAAAGACGGTTCTTGGGAAGAGTGTTTGACCGTTGCGTCCATTGATGGGTAAGCACATTTAATTTTTTTTATTTGTAGATAATAAACGTTGTTAGATTTCCTCTTACTTCTACCAATTCTCTGCCATATCTACACTTTGTCAGTTTTGTCCTTCTTGGTTTTTTATCAACTGAAGCTTGAATAGGTTGAACTTCACTGACCTTCACTTTGGAGACAGAATTATCAATTTTAATGTCTCTTTTCAGTTCGCAATTCTTATTGTCATCCCCAACTATCTTACAAAACGTACACACATCAGGTTTTCGTTGATACTTAACTCTGATTTTTTTGACAGCCTCCGTCAACTAGTTTAACCAAAAACTCTTCTACTAATTCCTGATCTAGCTTTACTTTGATTAAATAATTATCATATTATAATCTATTAATTTTCACAGTCATTTCATCCATACGAAGAAATTTTCCGATCCTACTAGCCAACCAGTTAATACCAGTGCGTGACCAAGCAAAGATGAGAATGTTATGTATTTGGACCCGCACTGGAACAGTTTTGACTGAGCCACAAACGTTATTGACAAAGGAACCATAGGGTTTAATAATAAATAACTTGCTTCTCATAATGATTGGATCACCCATAAGGATTCCCCGTTTATCCTCTTCGTTAGTTAGTTGCAACGTAAAGATGACACTGTCGGATTTGAATTGAGAGATCTTTTTAACCACTAAATAGACTTAAGTTTCTAAACGACCACGGCGAATGAGAGGGGTTTGTCTAATAAGAAACCAATAAGAGTTTCATTCCAAACACGTGCCCTAGCATTCGCAACATCGTCAATTTATTCCATTACCTCATTGCAGAAGGTAGGATTCATGTCAACGGGAATGTACTGTAACACCCACGCTCTGGTACACTTATCCAGAAGCGGCGATATAACATATAAGCATGGTGCTAATAGAACAGTATCACAACTTAACAAAAGTGTATCGAAATATAAAATCATTCATAGTACATGATTCTAAATGGAAGAGCGGTTATACAATCATCCCATTATATAACATGGTTACAAAGATCCAAGAGTTTAATCATTAAATAATTATAAATACGAGTACATAAAGAGATAATATACATAATAAAAGTCTTCACTTCAAAGCATCCAACTAAACATCTAAACTTGAAATGTTTTAAGTGTAGCATCATGAGTAACACAAACCCAGTGAGATAGCTATTTAAGCTTAGTTTTCAAGTCATATCTTAATGGGTTGTATTATAGTTTCTTCTTCAAAGGTTTCATCAATTCAAAGTTTAAATCAACAAACAAGTAAGACTATGAGATATTAAATCAAGCAAGTTCATAATAAACTTCATTGCATCAAAACTCATGATTTTTCAAAATACATGTTCATGAATCTAAACCACACCCTCGATTAAGTTTAGATTGATATGTATCCTGTTGCGGTTGGCATTCCGTCACTAAGTAGGGACATACCCTACTCCGCTCAATACCAACATGTAGTAATAGTGCACTACCCAAGATCTATTGTCTTATACCGCACCCCCAAAGAAATATAATTAAGAAAATGTTTCTAAAAAGTAATCTTAAATTACTTTTTCAAGTTTATATATTTAAGGATTTAAGACAAACCCGAAACCACCTCAAAAAATATTCTAACTTTGTTAAGAAGGACCTCAAAACTACTGAAGCAATGGTTACATTTATAATTACTTCATAAAGGTTTTAAAGTCCAAAAGGAAAAGAAAATATAGCATTTCAGAAAGTGTTATAAAAAGTTTTGGCATCAATAAGAATGTTAAAATAAAAACTGCAGCACTTATAAAGCGTTATAAAAAGTTTTGGGCTAGTTTTTTAGTGGTTTTCTACTCAAAACAGCTATTATAGCTTTTCTGTTGCGTTATGAAAAGTTCTAGGTAGTTTATAATGGTTTTAGACTCAAAACAGCTATTGCAGTGTTTCTAGTGCGCTATGAAAAGTTCTAGTAAATAATTCAGAGAAAAGACAACACTTCAGAAATGCTACGGAAAGTTTTATTTTGAGACACTTCAGTTTTAGGAACATTCAGAAAGCATTTCAAATTCCAAAAGTGTTTCAAATTTAAGAAATTCAGATTTTTGACCAGTTTTTGGGCAAAATGTTTGATTCTATTTCTCTATGAAAAATATAGTTTTTGACTCTAAGTTTTCTATGGTAAGAATCTATATTAGTCTACTTAATTATCATGAAAAGAAACCATTAAAATCACTTACCGATTTAATATATAAAATTCAAAAACATGAGGCATTTTCAACCTGCCCATTTCGGGGAATTTTTTATCTGACTTTGCATCCAGTTTTAAGGTACACAAACGATCAAACTAGAAAAGGTGACCAACATGAAAGTTATAGACATTTTGGTTATCTTTCAAGAACATTAACAAAATGAAAATTTCATTAAGAAATGAAGAAGTTATAGTCAAAATGTCGAATGTCATTTTCATAGGTTCGAGACCTATTCATTCTTAATTTTCACAACTTTTCTTTAAAGTATGAAATGAATACATGTACTCAAATAAATTATGAAATGAATACATGTACTCAAATAAATTTTCTCACCTCAGAATTGTATCTTGAACTTGTATTTTATTATCTTTTCTTCTTCTAAGCTTCTCCTCTTTATCTTACCTTTTTTTTTGTGAATGTATGAAAAAAAATGAACATTTCCACCCTTTTTATTGCATTCTTCAAGGTTAGTTTAGTAATTTTGGTTTTAGACACTTCTCCGCCTTATCTTCATGCAAGATTTAGGATGCAGATACATGCCCCCTTAGGTGTCTTAAGATGTTTCTAAAAATGGACACCTAATGTGTTTATATGTCTTTATCTCCTTTAATCTTAAGACATGTGTACCGTTCATTTGATCACACGTGTCCTTCTCATTTCATGCCACTTATCATATTTTAAAATATATATACATATTCCATTTGTTTTTAGTTATAAGCTATGTGTTATATATATATATATATATTATATATTTACATACATCTACATATGTATGTAATCATTATACATAAATTTTTGAATCAGATTGAATTAGTATATTCAAAATTTCTAGAAACTTTTTCATACCCAGTTTCTTCGAGTTAGGATGTTACATGTACTTCCCGGCATTCCTTGGTTTGTGCTTGAACAATGAATTCCATTCTCAACTGTAGAGTAGATTTTTTCGGATGAGAAGAAGAAGCCACAGAGGAAGGAGAGGGTCAGGTGGAGCAGGCGGACGCATGGGACGAGGCGGAAGACCGGGGTATGTGACCGGTGCAAGGCTTGATGCAACGGTAAGAAGAGAGAGAGGAATGGTAGGAGAAGGCTAGATTTTGAATCTTATTAACAAATATTTTGAAATTTTCTAACGTATCACATTTATTTTTGAAAAATATATTCCAGGTATATCTTGAAAAATCATCTACAATTACAAACACATGTTTGTTATAGTTTATAGACTGAACTTGCATTGGACAAAAGAGATATAAATGCAATAATTCAAATGGTTGAACCACATATATAATTTTATTTGATTTAAAGGATGATTTTGATAATTTACCTAGTTGACAAGCATCACATGTACTATTTTACTTGAATTTCATTTTTGGTTGACCTTTTACTAATTCATTTTCAGATAATTAGTCAATAGCTTTAAAGTTAATGTGACAAAATCTCTTATGCCATAACCAAGCATTATTTCCTTTGGAAATTAGACACATATTTGAGTTATAAATTATGTTCATATTTAAAACATAGATATTTTAATCTCTATATCCTTCAAAAATAAGATTTTTATTTTGATCAAAAATATTACATTTATTCTCATTAAAAGAAATATTGAATCTTTTGTCGCATAATTGGCTGATACTAAGCCAATTATGTTTTAAATTTTTAATTGATAAAACATTTGTAATAAGAGTTAAATTAGATGTACTGTTACTGCTCACATCGCATTTTTCGATGATATATCCTTTGGAATTATTTCCAAAAGTGACAGACCTCCATCTGAGTAGATAAGGTTTGTTAGCATGTCCTTGTTTCCTGTCATATGTTTTGAGCAATCACCGTCTAATATCCATTTCCCTCTTTTCTTTTGTGGTATCTGAAAAAAAATAAAGATAAAAACTGTAACAACCTGAATTTTCAATTGAAATTTCAACTCAAATTCAAATTTTGACCAAAATTGACTTTTTTTAGAAAAGTTTCGTTTCCATAGATTAGCAACTACCTAACTCAATATTACAAGTTTATTATGTAAATTCAAATTTTAAGAATGAACTTACATTCAAATAGTAATCTAAATCTAGGTGACACAACAATTAAGGTCTGCATTAACCATCACTTAAAACTCACTGTTAAATTATCCCTGCTCATTTTTTATACAGGAATCAAAATCTTTGTTTCATATAATTCAATAATAAATTAAATCTTAAATTTTCGAAAACATAAATTTCAATCAATCAATCATTTAATAAAATTTATAAACTTCGGGTTGTTACAAAAACATTAGTACCCACCTTTTTGTTTTGGGTCCTAAGAGTTATATGTTAGGAAACCACACCCAAATGGGATCAATATCCCTTTTAAAAATAAAATTCTTGCTTCTATGTATAGTTTCTATAAATGATTTTATATAACTATTCCTAATCAAATAATAATTGGCTTTTGGAATAAAAATTTTGATTGTTTTAGATATTTTTACAATCTTTGTAACCATTTTTTTTAAATTATTTTGAGACAAATTCTTTTTCTTTGGACTCTTCTTCGAAATTATATCCTATCCTCTTTGTTTGAAACTGATTGCTAGTTCTTTATTATTCTAGATAAATTCTCAATTCCTTTGTTAAAGTTAGAGATACTTTTGTTTATATTTTCTGACTTTGTCTTTGGACTACAATTATCTAATTCAAAGATCTTTTTCTAGATCATGATTCTTAGCTAGTAAAGCATCATTCTTTTCTTTTTGAGTTCAATTCGAGTTAAGAAGTTATATTAGAATAAGATTATTGAGATCCTCAAGTTCTTCTTCTAAATTGGTCTTTTCATCTCTTAACATGTCTATTTCAATTTCAGCTCTATTTAACTTTCCTTGAGTATCCTTATATTTTTTTAAAATCTTTTGAAGTATCAGTTGAACTTTCTTTTTGTATGTGGCCTTCTTGTTCTTTAATTTGTTTTTCTTTCGGAGTGGAAAATCTTTCTTGATTTAGGCTTTTTGTGACATTTAAAACGTTCAATTTCTAAGGATGATGGCTGACTATTCTAATTGTCTTCGTTGCTATTTTTGTTTATGTATCTACTGCCTTTTTTGAATTTCAGAAATTTTCTGAACTTATAAGTGATCATTGCAATATCTTCTTCATCCGACTCCGACTCATTCTTCTCAGCTTGGAATGTCATGTTTTTCTTGTCTTGAGCCTGGACTTGTTTAGCTTAGAAAATAACTCCATAGGACATTAGATTTCCTATTAACTCTTCAGGTTTTCTGGTCGAAATATCATTAGCTTCATCGATAGCGAAGACTTTTCATTCCCACTCAGTCGTTAAAGAGTTTGGGATTTTTGATACAATATCAAAATCAGACTATTTTTCTCCTAAATATAGTAATGAGTGGTACATGTCTTGAAACCTTGAATAGATACCATTGATAGTTTTATCTTGTTTTATTTTGAAGTTTTGAAACTAATTTTTGAGCATAGATATTTTACTTTGTTTTACCTTTCCAGTACCTTCATATGTAACTTTAAGTGTTCACCAAATTTCATAAGTTGTAGTACACATGCTAATTCTATTAAACTTATTTTTATCTAATGCACAAGATAACATATTCATAGCTTTGGCATTTGTTGTAGCATTTAGTTTTTGTAAGTTAGACCATGATGAATACTCAGTAGCGGGTATATGATAATCTGTTTAAGTGATGTCCCATGTGTCATAACCATTAGCTTGCATATAAATACTCATTCTAACTGCCCAATAGTTATAATTTAGCCTAGTAAATAGTGGTGGTTATGCATTGACCCTCAATAAAGCTAGTGTTGGTGTTATTTTCCATATTATAGTAGTATCAAATAACGGTATTATGGTTGTAAGATGACCTTCCTCTGATACCAAACAAAGATGACTATAGGATCGTGTAATATGGAATATATATATAACAAACTAAATAATACAGAATATAAATGGTAGTAGTAAAATGACAATAGGAATTTTTATCTTGTTTCGAACTCCCATTCTACGTCCAATCCCATAACTCCTTTAGAATTTTACTAGTGCAGCTCACTTAACCCAAAGGAATATGTTTTACACTGTTTGAGCAACCGAACAGGATTTTGACCACCTGAGCAACCAAACAAGATTTTCTTTTCCTGAGCAACCGAACAAAACTTGAATACAAATAGTAGACTTTGTTTGACTTGATGTGTTATGTTATACAACAAAGATTTGTTAAGTTTAATTACACCCTTCCTATGATCTTTTCCTCAAGATAAGTGTGTGCATATGAAGATAAGGAAGAAACATACCTCTTTGAAATCTAATGATTGTAATCAAAGATTCAGAAATTCAAAGCAATTTGAATATCGTAGAATATGAGAGTGTTAGATCAGAGAATTCGAGAATACTAGTAGATAGGGAATTGGAATGATAATTATAGTTCGATTCAAGAATTCATGCGAATTTATAGTAATATTGTAACACCCCGTATTTTCAGTTAACATTAAAGTAACGAATTAAAGAATAATTAATTCCAAATGTGATAATTAAGGGACACGGGTTACGCCATTGCGTTCATCTCGGAATTCTGCTTGAGATAGAGTCCGAGTTTGCGTTAAATGGATACCGTATGAAGGAGATATGGACGAACGAAGTTAGGCAGAAAACCCGGAAGTAAGCCAGAATGCACAGGTGCACTTGTGAAGTGCGCCAGTACAAAAATGCACTGGCGCACTTGGGAAGTACGCCCATGTCGGGCTAAAAACCTGCACAGATTTCTGGAGTGTTCTGATCCGAACAGTGAGTCATTGTTGAGTCCTTTCCGACTCCTTGTTGAGTCATTAGGGCTAATGTGGCTATTCTATCTTGTCTGGATGGTTTTGATTGCTTCTAGGGTTAATCTGACGGCTCTAAATTAATTAAAACTCTATATAAGCAACCTAACTCTCAACATAAAATCACACTAATTCATTCCAAGAGCCGCCATGCCATCAATGGTGAACCTAGAATAGTTGTCATCTCTTTCAACTCAAAGGCAAGATAGAAGCTACATCAAATCAAATCTAATCTAATTCAACTAAGAGAATTCAACGATCTACATCAAAGGCGAGCAATTCAGTTTCAGAATACAGATCCCAGAACTCAAGAATTCCTTTTTGTTTGTAAGTGTAGTTACCTTTCAGATGTGAATAAATTAAAGACATGATTTGTAATGAATTGTAAAATAGAATTTGAACCAAGTTGTATGTAATGCTGATTCATGTCTATTCTATCATGTTTGCCTATGAACTATTGTGGTTTATCATGTTAAATTTGTGATCATGTTGTATGTAGTTTGATGATAAAACTACCATTGTTAAAGGCTTGGCGATGAACCTATGTGTTGTATGTTAATTGGGCGATGACATGTCATGTTGTATAATTTGGTGATGACATCTATATGTTGTATGTCAATTTGGAAATTATGCCATGTTTATGCAAGTTAGGTGATGCTATCATGTTATGAATACATGCAAGTTTATAGGTTAAAAACATGATTATGTAAGCCTATATGTTTAGATCTACACTTTATATGTTAGATCCATATGGCTCTACGTTAGATCTATGTTAGCATGATTCAACCCCTATGCAAGTTCACCACTACATGTCTAATTAAGTTTTGGTAGTTCTATGTAAAACTATTATTTTATGATTCATGTTACATAGATCTAGTTTGCAAGTTCATAATTAAAAGTATTATGCCAAGTTCATGTGACACCTCTGTAGTGAGATCCATATTTTTGTATGATGTTGGAATGTTGCAAGTTCCTCTTTTTCCCCTTTTTGTTTATAAGTTAGGCTAAAATGTCGAGCCTAACATTCTATGAAACTTTGCGAACGTACAACGGGGGTAACGTTGGGGGAAAACATGAAACTACATGTAATTGACATATTTGGCTCATAACCATGTAAATGTTATGGCATTGAAATGGTATAATTTACATACCAAAAATTATGAATTTGATTCGGATGGAAAGTGGGCCATGACAATAAATTGTTGATAAATTTACATATAAGCATAAAAGGTCAAATATGTAAATTTAGAAAAGACGAATATGCCTAACCCGAGGTTAGACTGAGTTGTGGTGTAAAACTACCCAGAACTGACCGGCACATCCAGTGACCACAACAATACCTGTCTAATGTGGGTGGTTAGTGCATTGAGCCCAAAAAGGACCCAAGGTTAGACTGAGTTGTGGTGTAAAACTGCCCGGAACCGACCGGCACATCCAGTGACCACAACAATACCTGTCTAATGTGAGCGGTTGGTGCTTTAATAAAGCTAAGTCAAGATTGGTAGGGTTAAGTCAATTAATGAAACACTTAACCAGTTCAACCTGTTAACTAAACTGATGGGTGGGGTTAGGTAAATTTGGACACTTAACCAATTTAACATGTTGGCTAGAAAACCCTAGTAACGGGGACCCATTTCAGCAGTAATACACATAGATGTATCATGGAACCCTGAACTAGGCAGGGTGGGGCACGATTACTGGGCTGAATTGTAAGCGGTCAAAACGTCGGCGGGTGGTGCGTCAGTGTAGGTTTCGACGGAGTACGGGCGTGCACGTACTCTGGAGTTGAAAAAGCAGACACTGGGCATCAGTAGTCATACACTGTGCATCTTGAATCGTGTCGGGTTGCCACCATAGGATTTGATACACCCCGTGGTGGGACCAGCACATGTATCTACAGTCAAGCGGGGGCTGAATGACACATGTGATAAATGCATGCGAGTAGGAGCCGATCGATATAAGGGGATCATTTCACCATGAACACATGGTGCTAGTTGGACAAGTATAAGTAGGTGCAGAGAATTAGACATGGGTGCGATGTATATTTGTATATTCGGTTTATCCTGCCTTGTATAGTTTTATGTTAGTTTGATGTTCTGGTACTGTACTATTTTCAGTTTATTCCTATCATGACCTTTTCCTTATTCACACACTGAAAAGTCACTGGACTTACTCAGACTTATGTCTGACCCATTTTCTTTCGCTCTCTTTTCTTCCATTCCCCCCCCCCCCCCCAAGGTACCCAGGGAGGGAATAACTCAGCTCAATTTGGACCGTTCATCTTTCCAAGCTTGAAGACTCTGTGATGTATAGCTTGGAATCTCTTGCTTTTGGCTATGGCTTTGGATACACTACTACTTGGGGATTTATGTAGTTTTATTTTGTTTTATGCTTCTTTAGAAAATAATCAAGACAGAAATTATGATGTAATGGTTTGGAAGTTGGTTTGAAACAGTTTGCTGTAATGTTTTGTTATGAACCACGTTTGAAATAAAGTTAGTTTTATTTTTCGCTGCTTATATATATCTGTCTTGTAAATTATCTGCGTCTTTTACCTATAATGCTCCACCAAAGTTAAGGCATTCCCTTTGTGAGTGACCTTAACGGAGGTGGGGTGTTTCACTTGGTATCAGAGCAAAGGTTTACTAGATCAAATGAAAGTTTTTGAAAACTATTTTTAAAAAGAAGTATAAAGAACCACTTTTCAAGAAAGTGTGTTATTTTACTTTAAATGGCATAATCCCCCAAAGCCATATGCACTATCTTTCTATCCTTTGTTTTGAATCTTTCCTTTTTCGTTTCAGCATGTCTGGGGATCTTAACCTTCCAGAGGGTGTACCGATACCTGGCTGGTTCAGGAGGTAATTGAGGCGAGGGCTAACGACGCAGGCCCAACAGACATTCCTCCTCCCCCAACTGCAGCGGTTCCTCCTCCTCCTCCTCGTGCAAATGCTTTCTCAAAGATTTGTAGAGACTTTAGAGCCATGGGTGGAAAGAATTTCAGTGGAACTGAATCATTCGTAAAAGCAAGGAACTGGCTCAAAGAAACCGAGGATCTATTTGTTATATTCGAGGTGGATAATAGGCAAAAGATACAGTTGGCGGTATGGTTGCTTAAAGACGAAGCTTCTTATTGGTGGGAGGTCACCAATGCTGAGAGACCGGTTGAAACTTGGGAAGATTAAATGAAATTCCTCTCACAAGCTAAACGAAGTCTACAGGTGGAAAAGTTCTTATCTCTTAAGTAAGGAAGTATGACGGTCAAAGAATACGTCAACCAATTCAACCAGTTGGCCAGATTCGGATTGGATTTAGTGAACACTCCTCATAAGAAGGCTCTCTGTTTTGTTTAGGGACTGAATAAGCCACTACACAGTCTAGCTATTACCCACATACCCATGGGGGGAGACTTATGAGAGACTGGTGGACATGGCATTGTTACACGAGGAAGACAAGGGCAAGAAAGAGGCAAAGGTGGAGGTACCTCAAGACAAGAAAGCGGAGGGGTCACAGAACAAGAAGACAGATTCAAAGAAAGGCGGGAAGAACAACAAATCCCGTGAGAAGAGGAAATGCAATTTCTGTGGCATTCCTGGACATCTGGTTAAGGACTGCAGGAAGAAGAAGAGGAAGATGGGTAATTGTTTCCATTGCGGCGAGACATGACACATGGCTAAGGACTGCCCAAGAAAGCAAGGGCAAGGGCAGAGGGCTGGTTCTACTTCTGGAGGGCAGGTTCACGCTCTCATAGCACCTCCGCAAGAACGAGGTAGAAATATTCTGTTGAGAGTTTAGTTTATCTTTTTGATCAACCTGTTCGTACACTCTTTGATTCTGGCGCATCACACTCTTTTATATCTACTGCTTTAGTTGAATCTCTGCACCTAGACACCAATATAGTAGAGGACCCCTTGGTTGTTTCAAATCCAATTGGGGGATCAGCTTATTTGTCAATGGTTTGTTTGGATTTGAAAATTTCTATACTAAGCGTTGGGTTTAGATGTAATGCCTATGTTTTGGGCTTCACGGGCTATGGGTTGATTCTAGGCATGGACTGGCTATCCAGTAATGGTGTCGTCCTCGATTGTGAAAAGAGAGTGGTTAGACTCATGACTCGCTTCGGGAACACTCTCGAAATCTCTTGTAATCCCATGAACTCTGTTATGCTTAGTTATCCAGAATCTCTTGATGCGTCTGTTGAGAACTTGCAGTCTGTTAGAGTAGTCCGTGAATACTCGGATGTGTTTGAAGAGGTAAAGGGCTTACCTCCAAAGCAGGAGATAGACTTCCGCATATACCTCATTGACAATGCAAAACCCGTTTCTTTACCCGTTAGACACATGGCTCCAAGAGAGAGGAAAGAACTCAGCAAGAAAGTTAAGGAGTTGCTTGAGAAGGGGTTTATAAGACGGAGTATTTCTGAATGGGGTGCTCCAGTAGTATTCGCAACCAAAGAGGATGGTTCGCTTCGCCTATGCGTTGATTATAGGGAGCTAAACAAGCTGACCAAGAAGAATATGCACCCACTTCCAAGAATATACGACTTGTTCGATCAGCTTGTAGGTGCATCGGTTTTCTCCCAACTAGATCTGGGTACCGGGTTCATCAACTAAGAGTGGCTGAAGATAGCATTGATAAGACCGCGTTCGGAACTCCGAATGGTTTCTTCGAGTGGCTTGTCATGCCTTTCGGCTTGACAAACGCACCCGCTTATTTCATCGATTTGATGGGTAGGGTGTTTAGGGAATTCCTCAATAGGTTTGTAGTGGTCTTCGTGGACAACATTTTGATTTTCTCGAAGAGTGAGGAAGAGCATGCTCAGCATCTAAAGGAAGTCATGGATACTCTTCGTGCACATCAATTAAAAGCCAAATTCTCCAAATGCCATTTCTAGAGAGAAAAAGTAAGGTTTCTTGGACATGTGGCGTCCAAAGAGGGATTAGCTGTGGACCCCGCAAAAATGGTTGCGGTGCAAGATTGGAAGGTCCCACGGAATGCAACTGAAGTCCGAAGCTTTCTCGGGCTAGCAGGCTTTTACCGAAAATTTATCAAGGACTTTGCGAAAATCTCATCTCCACTTACAAGGTTGACGAAGAAGAACCTAACTTTCACTTGGGATTTGTATTGCGATATTGCTTTCCAACGCTTGAAAAGGGCTCTGACAACAGCCGCAGTTCTGACATTGCCCGATGGAAGCAAGATATTTACCGTATATACAGAATCATGCAGTACGGGACTAGGCGCTATCTTAATGCAAGAAGGGAAGGTAGTAGCTTATGGTGGAAGACAGTTGAGAGTATATGAGAAAAACTACCCAACCCACGATCTAGAGTTGGCTGCCATCGTCTTTGCACTTAAGTCTTGGCGCCATTATCTCCTAGGTGAGAAGTTTGAATTGTTTACTGACCATAAATCGTTTGAAGTACCTTTTCTCATAGAAAGATCTCAACTTGAGGCAACAAAGATGGATGGAGTTTCTTGCCTCATATTATTTTGAGATTTCCTATACTCCTGGCAAAGGCAATGTAGTAGCAAATGCTTTGAGTAGAAAGAAGCTGACCCTAAGCCCTCTCTTTGTAGAAAGGCAAAGCTTGGAGTACATAGCCAACTTTGATTTTAGACCCTCTGTCGATCATGTGACTGGTTTGCTAGCATCGCTAGAGGTGCGGCCTACTCTTTTGGACTCAATAGGGATCTCACAACGTGAAGACCCTCAGCTAGTTGATGTGATAGATAAGCTGAGTAGGGGTGAGACTTCTAGTCACCTCAATAGATACTCCATCGATGATAAGGGTTGGTTGAGGTAGGATGGAAGACTATGCGTCCCACAAGCAAGGGATTTGGTGAAGAAAGTTCTTAAAGTACACCATTCCAAGTTGACCATACACCCCGGTGGAGACAAAATGTACAAAGACATCAAAAGGGTTTTCTTTTGGAATGGCATGAAGAGGGATGTAACTGAATTCGTTTCTAAGTGCATGATATGCCAACAAGTCAAGGCGGAGCAGAAGACGCCTGGTGGTTTGCTTCATCCTCTAGAGGTCCTACAGTGGAAATGGGATAGCATCTCGATGGACTTTATTGATGGGCTGCCTAGGTCAAGAAGAGGCAATACCAGTATTTGGGTAATAAAGGACAGGCTCACAAAAAGCGCTCAATTCATACAAGTTAAGAGTAGAAGGACTGCCTCATCCCTAGCATCCATATATCTTAAATAGATAGTTCGACTCCATGGGATACCCTCCAGCATAGTGAGTGACCGAGATCCTATCTTTACGAGCGAGTTTTGGAGGAGTTTGCAAGAAGTCGTAGGCACACAATTATGCTTAAGCACGGCCTATCACCCCCAGACCGATGGTCAGACAGAAAGAGTGAACAGAGTATTAGAAGACCTCTTGAGACTATGCATTCTTGACTTTGGAGGTACATGGGAGGATCATCTTCCTTTGGTGGAATTCGCTTACAATAATAGCTACCAAGCCATCATAGAAATGGCACCTTTCGAAGCTTTATATGGAAGACCATGCCGATCACCAACTTGTTAGTGGGAGTCTACAGACAAGCTCATACTTGGACCAGACATGATCAGAGAAACTTTAGAGAAAGTGGACTTGATACGAAGAAGAATGAAGACTGCCCAAGATAGACAAAAGTCCTACGCAGACAAAAGAAGAACCGACCTTGAGTTTGAAGTTGGAGACAAGGTGTTCCTTAAAGTATCTCCTTTGAGGAACGTCGTTCGCTTTGGATCTGCAGGAAAGTTGGCACCAAGATTTGTAGGGTTGTTTCCTATCATTGAGAAGATTGGGAAGATAGCTTATAGAGTAGAGTTTCCCGAAAGATTGGCTAGAGTTCATAATGTCTTTCATGTTTCTCACCTACGAAAGTGCTTACATGAGTCTGCGGAAGTGGTGGAACCAAGCATATTAGAGGAAGTAGAAGTAGAACGAGAGGTGACTGTGAGAAGAGTTCCAACTTGTATCTTGGGTACAGAAGTCAAAAAGCTATGCAACCGCGAAGTCAAACCTGTTAAAGTTCAATGGAGTGACGTTGAGGAAGACGCGACTTGGGAGACTGAGGCCAAGATACGCGCAGCCTACCCTTTTCTTTTTGAGGGTATATCTTTGATCTCTTTTTCCTCAAGTTTATTCATGCTCGTATCTATCCTTTTTGAGTATATTTCCTCAGTGCTATCTTGATCCTTAGGTAGAAACCAATGGGTGTAAACATGTATTTGAAACATGTTATGATTGATGTTTGTAAGTGGTTGCAAGTGGTTGTTAGTGGTTGCTCGTGGATGCATATACACACATAAGGTGTTAGATCGGCTCAATCACTTTCATATTGCATATGCATATATGTATTTGTATATGATTGAAACATGATGTGTTATCATGTGGATGTTGCATTCGTATGAATGATTGTTCACTCATGTAGAAAATATGATTAGGGAAGATTGCATACATAATGGACTCATGACACTGACATAATTTGCATTAAGGAGGTCAACTGAATCAGTAGGTCGCCTGATTTTGCATTAGATAAGGACATGTACACACACTACGCATATGATCATGAAGCATTAGAAGTCTTTTAAGGACAATGGATGCATGTGTTTGATGGTTGAGTAGATGGACGATTGGATGGTAGGATATACGTTCTTGACTTGAAGATTTCGAGGACGAAATCCTTTAAGGAGGGGAGAATGTAACACCCCGTATTTTCAGTTAACATTAAAGTAACGAATTAAAGAATAATTAATTCCAAATGTGATAATTAAGGGACACGGGTTACGCCATTGCGTTCGTCTCGGAATTCTGCTTGAGATAGAGTCCGAATTTGCGTAAAATGGATACCGTATGAAGGAGATATAGACGAACAAAGTTAGGAAGAAAAACAGGAAGTAAGCCAGAATGCACTGGCGCACTTGTGAAATGCGCCAGTACAAAAATGCACTGGCGCACTTGGGAAGTGCGCCCATGTCGGGCTAAAAACCTGCACAGATTTCTGGAGTGTTCTAATCCGAACAGTGAGTCATTGCTGAGTCCTTTCTGACTCCTTGCTGAGTCATTAGGGCTAATGTGGCTATTCTATCTTGTCTGGATGGTTTTGATTGCTTCTAGGGTTAATCTGACGACTCTAAATTAATTAAAACTCTATATAAGCAACCTAACTCTCAAACTAAAATCGCACTAATTCATTCCAAGAGCCGCCATGTCGTCAATGGTGAACCTAGAATAGCCGTTATCTCTTTCAACTCAAAGGCAAGATAGAAGCTACATCAAATCAAATCTAATCTAATTCAACTAAGAGAATTCAATGATCTACATCAAAGGCGAGCAATTCAGTTTCAGAATACAGATACCAGAACTCAAGAATTTCATTTTGTTTGTAAGTGTAGTTACCTTTCAGATGTGAATAAATTAAAGACATGATTTGTAATGAATTGTAAAATAGAATTTGAACCAAGTTGTATGTAATACTGATTCATGTCTATTCATGTCTGTTCTATCATGTTTGCCTATGAACTATTGTGGTTTATCATGTTAAATTTGTGATCATGTTGTATGTAGTTTGATGATAAAACTAGCATTGTTAAAGGCTTGGCGATGAACCTATGTGTTGTATGTTAATTGGGCGATGACATGTCATGTTGTATAATTTGGTGATGACATCTATATGTTGTATGTCAATTTGGAAATTATGTCGTGTTTATGCAAGTTAGACGATGCTATCATGTTATGAATACATGCAAGTTTATAGGTTAAAAACATGATTATGTAAACCTATATGTTTAGATCTACACTTTATATGTTAGATCCATATGACTCTACGTTAGATCTATGTTAGCATGATTCAACCCCTATGCAAGTTCACCATTACATGTCTAATTAAGTTTTGTTAGTTCTATGTAAAACTATTATTTTATGATTCATGTTGCATAGATCTTGTTTGCAAGTTCATAATTAAAAGTATTATGCCAAGTTCATGTGACAGCTCTGTAGTGAGATCCATATTTTTGTATGATGTTGGAATGTTGCAAGTTCCTCTTTTTCCCCTTTTTGTTTATAAGTTAGGCTAAAATGTCGAGCCTAACATTCTATGAAACTTTGCGAACGTACAACGGGGGTAACGTTGGGGGAAAACATGAAGCTACATGTAATTGACATATTTGGCTCATAACCATGTAAATGGTATGGCATTGAAATGGTATAATTTACATACCAAAAATTATGAATTTGATTCGGATGGAAAGTGGGCCATGACAATAAATTATTGACAAATTTACATATAAGAATAGAAGGACAAATATGTAAATTTAGAAAATACGAATATGCCTAACTCGAGGTTAGACTGAGTTGTGGTGTAAAACTGCCCGGAACCGACCGGCACATCCAGTGACCACAACAATACCTGTCTAATGTGGGTGGTTAGTGCGTTGAACCCAAAAAGGACCCGAGATTAGACTGAGTTGTGGTGTAAAACTGCCCGGAACCGACCGGCACATCCAGTGACCACAACAATACCTGTCTAATGTGAGTGGTTGGTGCTTTAATAAAGCTAAGTCAAGATTGGTAGGGTTAAGTTAATTAAGGAAACACATAACTAATTCAACATGTTAACTAAACTGATGGGTGGGGTTAGGTAAATTTGGATACTTAACCAATTTAACATGTTGGCTAGAAAACCCTAGTAACGGGGACCCATTTCAGCAGTAACCCACATAGATGTATCTTGGAACCCTGAACTAGGCAGGGTGGGGCACGATTACTGGGCTGAATTGTAAGCGGTCAAAACGTCGGCGGGTGGTGCGTCAGTGTAGGTTCCGACGGAGTACATGCGTGCACGTACTCCGAAGTGGAAAAAGCAGGCACTGGGCATCAGTAGTCATACACTGTGCATCTTGAATCGTATCGGGTTGCCACCATAGGATTTGATACACCCCGTGGTGGGACCAGCACAGGTATCTACAGTCAAGCGGGGGCCGAATGACACATGTGATAAATGCATGCGAGTAGGAGCCGATCGATATAAGGGGATCATTTCACCATGAACACGTGGTGCTAGTTGGACAAGTATAAGTAGGTGCAGAGAATTAGACATGGGTGCGATGTATATTCGGTTTATCCTGCCTTGTATAGTTTTATGTTAGTTTGTTGTTCTGGTACTGTCCTATTTTCAGTTTATTCCTATCATGACCTTTTCCTTATTCACACACTGAAAAGTCACTGGACTTACTCAGACTTATGTCTGACTCATTTTTCTTTCGCTCTCTTTTCTTCCATTCCCCCCCAGGTAACCAAGGAGGGAATATCTCAACTTAATTTGGACCGTTCATCTTTCCAAGCTTGAAGACTATGTGATGTATAGCTTGGAATCTCTTGCTTTTGGCTATGGCTTTGGATACACTACTACTTGGGGATTTATGCAGTTTTATTTTGTTTTATGCTTCTTTAGAAAATAATCAAGATAGAAATTATGATGTAATGGTTTGGAAGTTGGTTTGAAACAGTTTGCTATAATGTTTTGTTATGAACCACATTTGAAATAAAGTTAGTTTTATTTTCCGCTGCTTATATATATCTGTCTTATAAATTATCTGTGTCTTTTACCTATAATGCTCCACCAAAGTTAAGGCATTCCCTTTGTGAGTGACCTTAACGGAGGTGGGGTGTTTCAAATATAATAGTTACAGCTGTTGGTAAACGGATTCGATTGGAAAGAAACATATGCAACTCTTAACGAATCAGAAAAGTTTTCGCAAAGAAAAGTGTTTATTCGGAAAATGATAGTGGTAAGGACTTCAATTGGCTGATCATTCATAGCCAGTTGACTAAGTTCAAATGTTGTGCATGCGTATATGTTTAAAACAATGTCAGTCAATTGAATAGGGCGTTTTCAGTTGACTCTCTTTAGATTTTGTCAAAAATCTACCTTTTTGAAGTTTAAAACTATATTTTAAATAAAAAGGTGAGAGGATGTGATTTACTTGAGGATAGATTGTAACATAAATAAACTGTAACTAAGACTCTGACATATATATGCATGCATGTATGTATGTATGTATGTATGTGTATGTATGTATGTACATATGTATATATATGTATATATTTGTCCCAACTCGAGAGCTTAGTATCTTTGTTTTTCCTCTTTTTATCGAGTGATGATTTCCGAATCATTTCTAAGCTTGGTTGTCCTTATGATCAAAACTCTTGATCCAACAACAACATCTTCTGAATCCTAAGTGGCCCACGTAGATGATTCGCTATGCGGACTTCCTAGTGTGATGCGACACTTGAAGATTTGATGCATACAAAAACAAAGGACTTGGAAATGGAGAAAGAGTCGGGAGAGAACATCAAGATTGGAGGAGGTGAAGAGGTAAGAGGGCATAACTTGGAAGAGATACTTGTGTAGGTGGAGACATGACCTATATCTAGGGATTAGGGGGCGCGCGCGCGAGAGAGAGAGAGAGAGAGAGAGAGAGAGAGAGAGAGAGAGAGAAGGCCAAGCTTGCCCTTAAGCTTTGGTAATGCTTGCACCGGGAAATCCTAGTTATGAGAAGGCAGAGCACGACTCTAGATATGAATTCGAAATTTAGCTTGCCTCTCCTAAGTCCATGCCTAAGAAAGGTAGCAAGCATGAGAACGGGGGAAGCTCTCGAAAGAGGAAGGGGAGGACTCCCAAAAGCAAGTCGCTAAATAAGAAGCCTAAGGAGAGAAAGTGAGGAGATAACTAATGGATTTTGCTTTTGCTGATATGTTCTTTTATCTTTATTGGCCTGGTTTTGTGGAAGCATTTGTACATATTCCACGTTTTTATATGAGTACAAGTTCATTTCCTTCTATTTTATGTCGAAATGTTTAAATATTCGAGCATTCATACTTTTCATTCAGTGTTCTCATTCTTAATTACTTGTTTCTATACTTAAGCTTTGGTTGATGGCTCTAAAGTTTGAGTACTAGTTTGGAGGACCATTTCCAAAGCCTCCTTTCAGCCTTCACTTCAGGTCGTGTGGCTTATAATCCGGAGTCCCTCTCTCAAGTACTCCTTTCGGTCATGGCCTTGACTAGTGCAACACTTGGAGTTAGGAACTCCACTCTTAAGACCTCCTTTCGGTCGTAGTCTCAGTCATGTGAAACTTGAATTGAAAGCTCCACTCTCGAGGCCTTCTTTTAATCGTGGTCTCAATTCTTGTGGAACTTGAGTTAGAAGCTCCACTCTCGAGGCCTTCATTTGATCGTGGCCTCAAGTCATGTGAACTTAGAGTGTTAGGAATTATGATCAGCCCTTTGAATTTATGCTCACTTATCATTGGATTGTGATAGAGTTGACTGAACGAACAATCGATATCACATTCACTTAAGCCTGGATTGGGTGCTCCCATGTCCTGAGATAAAGGATTGGTGGTCAGACACTCTATTCACCAGTGTTTGCATTATTTATAGTCGACCTTGTTGTTTTTTCAAGGTTTGAGTCAATAAGTAGGTATTGATTCACACCCATGGTTTGTTTTGTATTCATATCATAGAGCGAGATTTAGTTGGTGGATGGTTGATTCACGTTCGGTTGAGAAAGTCTAATTATGGGCTTTAGTGAATTTGTTGATGCCAAGCTTTGAGGCACCGTAATTGCGGGGTCTTATTCTCACTCATGTAAGTCGTTAGTGTCACGACTAACAATATGCATGTTAGACCCGATTTTGATCAACCAATGCCCATCGTGATCAAGGCATGGCTTGGTGAGGAGATATATATATCACATCTTCTTCAAATTGTACTCTTCTGGATTGATCAACGAATGGAATGAGTGATGAAATTCCAACCATGGTCATACATATATGGATCATTTCTCATCCACATGCATTTACACTCTTGTCCCCGACATAAAAGGAGGGTTAGGAATCGCATGAGATAATCGCAATCGTCTTGATGGTACTTCAAGAGTCCGATAACATGCCATGAAGGTTTTATCGGCACATTACTCTAGGTACCTGCATGTTTCAAATTTGACCTCTTTTGAGCTAATCAAATGCACAACCGACGAAGTATGAAAATATAATATCAATATCAAAATATAACTTTTAAAGAACACAAATAACAAAGTCTAAGATGTCTAGGAGCCTAAATAAGTTCTATTTTGGGAAAAATGGCATGGCATCGGTTGTTTGGGCCACTATGTTTTGCTTCGGCCTCGTCCATCCATGAATTAACCCATTGAGGTTCAGTTTATGATAAAGTCCCATTCAGGATGTTGTTTTTTAGTAGGGATTGGAGGTCTTTGGAGCTTCGTTTAGAGGAATCTATTTGTACTGCTCCATATTCTTTTAGCAGATAAGCTTTTTGATGCCATCCCTTAAGTGATGGAAGCACTAGTATCGTGGCCGTATATTTCGTGGAACATGCAGTATTTTCCATATTGTTTTCCCTCTCCATCAATTCTCTAGGATTAGGTTTTTGACACTGGACTTAGTTGTGGATTTTTCGAGGTAGATTTTCCAAGGGAATCATGTAGTTTCCATAGGAAGAAAACCTCATTCACTTCTTGGAATCCTACTTTTTATCATGACCACCTCTGTGTTGTCGCCTTAGTTATGATTACTTTGTTGTTGACATTGACTTACCAAAACTCTCGTCGGACTGCTTGATTGCAACGTTGCTTTGAAATGTGCCACTTTCTTGATGAGGGTATCCCTCACTTGCCGTATTCTTATGTGTTTCCACCTAGTGTAGTTATTGGTTCGCCTTATTGTAAAAGCACTCTAGTGTGGTTGACGATTTCCTTTTGATCCAATTTCTAAAATAAGTATCAAGATGGATGCCTCGTACAATGTCCTTTTGCGGGTTGTTGACCTTCGTAAGAGCGCTGTGGAATTTTTCCATGAAGTCTTTTAGCAACTCACTAGCCCTCTAAAAGATGTTAGATATAGACATGACTTCTTCGGGTGAGTAATACACATGTGAAATTGTTCTACTAACTTTTTCGTGAATTGCTTGAAGTTCGATATGGATCTCGGCGGTATTGTAAAGAACTATAGAATAGTTATACCGTCGAGGAAGATGGAGAAGCACTTGCACTTCACTCGCTTTTGTGGCACATGCGGAGTCTATATGGCAATCGTATTTACATAGGAACTGTTGTGGATCAGTCTTTCTTAAATATGATCAACTATGGTAGGGATATTGAATCTCCTACACCGTTCGCATTAAAGATGTCATCAGTAAAAGGATTTCACCTCGTCCCTGTTTCCTAAACATCATCAGAGTGCCCTTGCAACTCTCTGATCATGATCTGTCGAATAATGGCGGTAAGGTTGGATGTTTCTATCTTCATCAATTAATGATGCTTGTGATCCAAATTTGTGTGGTGTCTGCCATACGACCTCCTCGGCTAAATGGCATCAACTTGCTCGTTTTTCAGAGTATTAGCAGTTGCGATTTGGTTTCCATTAATAGCAGGAAGTCCAAGAAACATGTTTTAGATGAGAGCGACATAGGCATCTACAAGTGGGGGATCATACCCTACTCCTTGGTAGGAATCGACACCGACCTAGGGACAATCTGAGGGTTCGTCTTCTCTGTGATTGCAATTGCATTCTCCTTCGCTGATTTCTATTATTTTGTTGTGAGGAAGATAAAGAGCTTTCTGATACATAACTGACAGAGTATGAGTTCCACTATTTCTCCCGAGTCGTTGAACATCAACTTGAGTTTCTTGTTGCACCTGCTGCGTGAAATCAATGTTTTGCTGGATCTGAGTGTTGAACTTCTAATGAGTTTCTGTTCAGCGCTTCATCACATTCTCCAACCGAATCCAAGTAACCGAACCATCAGCATTGGAAGTACTAGCTAGACGGGGAGCAGTAGGATTTTGATTATCTAAATGAGGCTACTGGATAAGCATCTCAATGATCATCATGGGTAGCAACAGCAGCATGATAGGCAGAAGACTTCTTTTTAGCCATAGATTTAAGCTTCATGTGCAAATCTTTTCAAATCATAATAAGGATCCAAACTTGAGAGTGTAAGAGATCGAGAACTTAAGTTTCTTTCAATGAAAACATTAAAATGTTTGCGCCAAAAGTTCACACAAACCCACAAGAGTTCAAGAGAACCAAAGTGAAGAAGGAAGATGTAAAAAAGAAAATAAATAGTAGAAAAGTAGTAAAAATGAGAACACGAGGATTTATGGTGGTATGACATTATTTGGCCTACTCCAATTCGAAGGATTTGTTACTTTATTGTTGAACTTGTGATTACAAGGTCTCAGATCGGTAGGGATGCGAACTCCACAAAAATATGAAATAAACAACCAACCAAAAGGTCCATTTCTCTACAGGGAAGGTATTATTTATAGATGTACATCGTCTGAAATATCTCCAAAAATTCAAAGGCCATTGAGGGTGTCACGTGAAGGGAGCCCAACCATAAATGCAACAAGTCAGGGATCAACATAGATCCCTATGAAGAGATCATGACGGACCTCTCTAATCCTTCAAACCAGAGTGTGCGATCCGCGGTGTGGCTCCATCTTAACATCCTCTTTGCGGTTCTGATGTTGGTTTTGGCAATCGCCTTGTTATTTGAACGATATGAAGTGATATTGGATGAATGTGAACTTTCATCTGGTTCGTCACGGAGTCAAGCCGATCTGGAGCATAAAATTAAGTCGAACTCTCACTTAGCGAGTTCTCAAATGGCATTCTTCTCAGTTGGCTCGATCATCATCTCATAATGCTATCAACACTAGATGTCTGGATCTTCGTACCATCACTTTGTGCGATTCACCTTGATAATTGTTGACCCATGTTAGTCCGAATAGTTGAAAGTGGCCGACACAAAGGTCCGGTAACAAGAACCTACATTACAAGCCAATTCGATCGAGAGTCAAAGCAAATGATTCGAGCCGATAAAACCTAGGGTAGAAGCAGGGGCTTGGAATCATAATCTAAATTGCCTCGTCTTTGGGACAAAGTACTTGTGCCTATCAATGTTCTAAGAGTTCATAGGAATCATGATCCCGGTCTTGAATCTTTTCACATTGTGCTTAATTAAGCGTGATGAACTCACCTTTAGGATTTAGATGAACTCGAAACAAAATTTGAGTTCCTTTATCGTATGACGACTTAGATGATATGTGGCTCGTTGTACTTGACACCAAGGATATTAGACTAAATTTAGGTTAATGATGTTGTCTTCTATTTCAAAAATAGCATGTAGCCATTAGAGCACAAGTTAAACACACTATTTGACATAAGAAGGGTTTGTTTGAATATATGTGAAATATAAAAATAAGAAACCGAACTAATAATTATGATTTCTTATGTCAAATGATGTGTCGCTATTGTGGAAATATAATTTTCCTTGAAAATAATAATACTTTTTATTGCACATGGTATCATTATTGTTTAGTTGAGATTAATCAAAAAATAATAATTTGCAAACCGATCGGTTTTTATAATGTGCACCGTAACATTTTTATTATATTAAAATAATAAGTACAATGAATGGCAGGAGATATACAATGAGTACATCTACTAAGCTATAAACTACGAGCTTCCACGCAGGGAAGAAACTGCCAACAGCGGGCATGACAATTAAAACAGTACATTACACTCAACATTACATAGTCAAAACAAAAAACGATCTAGACTGGAGATTGACATGGAGCATAGCCTATTAAATTTCCATGCTGCAAACCAGAATCCGACAGAGCAGTTGCTTAGTCTTCCTTTTAATCGTTATCAAATAGATTGCCTCTCAACAAAGCACCCTTCTTGCTTCCCGTGGTACAACCAGGGTGAAAGGCTGAAAGGGGAGAGTTTGCCATAATTTCTGTGACTTCTCAAAACGGATGAAAAGGGGGCAAATATGTTGGCCAACAGGCAAGTTTTACCAGTGTTCTTTTATGGTACTTACTAAGCATGTTTACACATTAGCACAATTAAGATGACTTTAATCTCGAATTTAGCACCTGATCCATCATTTAAGCAACAAAAACATTTTCCAAACTAAAATGAGGAAATTTACAGTTTTTGGTCGCTGGAATAATTAACAGACAACAAAAGAATTGAATCGATCTTTTTTGGTTACCTGTCAAAATACGAAAACCAAAACAGGATGAAGAAATCCGATGGACAAAAAAGGATCCACATTCAATAATGATACAAACGAAACAGCACTTGTACAGTTGTACGGAGCAGCAAGCTGAAACTACCAGCAACAATAGCAGACTATATTCAGCACGATAAACATGAAATACAACTTTAACCGACCCAATTGTCAAACAGAAAAATAAAAAGGCAGACATAAGAGTTCTGCCATTACAAATCCACAAACATAAAATACCACGGTCGACCTTAATAATACAATCCATAATGGTTACAAACAATCAACAAAAGACTACAAAAATTTGCAAATGTCTGCAAATAAAACCGGCTTATTAAAGAAAAGGAAAAGGAAGGTACCGATCTTTCAAAGGAGATCAGCAACATTACTAGGCAGCTCCTCAACAACAACATTGTAAAACTTCTGAATATCGAAAAGCATCCTCTCATCATCAAGTGTAACAAAATTGATAGCCACACCCTTTCTCCCGAACCTACCGCTACGTCCAATACGGTGCAGGTAATTCTCAGGCTGAGTGGGCAGGTCGTAGTTAATGACCAAACTGACCTGCTGCACATCGATACCCCGGGCAAGGAGGTCGGTGGTGATGAGGACCCTGGAGGAGCCAGACCTGAACTCGCGCATGATTATGTCGCGGGTGTTCTGGTCCATGTCGCCATGGGTGGCGGAGACGGTGTGGTCACGGCTGCGCATTTTGTCAGTCAGCCAGTCGACTTTGCGCCGGGTGTTCACGAATATGACACTCTGGGTGATGGCTAAGGTCTCGTAAAGATCACACAGGGTTTCAAGCTTCCACTCTTCCTTTTCCACATTCACGTAGAATTGCTTGATGCCTTCGAGGGTTAGCTCGTCCCGTTTTACCAGGATGCGGACGGGTTTGTTCATGAATTTGCGGGTTATTTCAAGGGCTTCTGGGGGCATGGTGGCAGAGAAGACGCCGACTTGTACTTTTGCAGGGAGAAGTTGGAAGATGTCGTATATCTGAGATATGAGCATTTAAAAAATTGTTAGCAAATTATATAACACAGGTAACGATGGTCAGTGGTTGAGACATTCCATCAACATAAACAACGCAAAAAGGAAGGGAAAGCTAAATTATCAGACACATGTTTATGTGTTAACGTGCATATATGGAAGCGTGAATGTGTACGTGTGTGTGAGAGAGAGTGCATCACTGCTAAATTTATTGATTTTACATCCCCAACTACATTTTTCCTTGCAAGTATAAGCATGCCATCAACACCCCTATCATTATCAGGAAAAAATTATCTACAGGCGTTACATCCTTTTACATAAACTATTACTGTTGGTAGAAATTAAACATTCAAACTGCAAATCAGGCATTGTCAAGTTCCACCCAGAAAAACAGCAGTTTTATGGGTTTAGTGTATCCATAAAAAAAACCAAACAGACCACCAAGGACTAAGGATGATCTTTACTTATATGTTTCTAAGTTTGATGTTTAAAGAGTTTAGTGTACCCAAAAAAATGACAAAAATACCCTTCTATTTTAGTTGAGTTTTTCTGTAGCCATACATCCAACAAATTTGACATTTATGTCCTATAGGTAGAAACTAGATTTGCCTTAGATCATATAACCCCAATATTCTCTCAAAGTTAATTAGTTTAAACCAAAAGTATAATTATTTAACAATCATACTGCTTCCGGATAAAATAAATTTTAACTTTAATTTAAATAGAATTTATTTGTGCAAAACACTGATGGTAGTAAATGCAACTTTCAATTTTTATTCAAAAAAGAATTTTCAGTTTCTATAATAATACCCAACAAATTTTCAGTCATAAGCTCAGTAACAGCATGCATCATACATGTAACATGTACTCAAGTAAACAAACGCGGATCGAATGTAGCTTGTGTGAGCAGAACCTCCACCATTTATTATTTTCTTTTCTTTCTTTCTTCCTTTTGCTTTCTCTTTTTTGAAATGAAACATAGAAACTATGCATGAAATACTAGTTACCTTAATTATTAAGCAATATAACAGCAGAATATAACTTTAAGTCGATCTTATTGAGAACAAACTGAATTACAAATTTTGATTAAAGATCCCTAATTTCTATATATATAATATAGCACACATACGAACATGCATATGAACTCGGACATAAAAAATGCATGTGCATGCATTCCATATAAAGAAATTGAGATCTTGATCAAATTTTGTATCTCAGTTTGACCACAATAAGATCAATCAATTTTATATTCTGTACATTGCTTAATAGAATTGAAAGTACTAATATTTCATGTAAAATTTATGGGTTTCATTTCAAAAATGAAAAACAGAAAGAAAGAAAAGAAAAGAATGCACAGATGCAAATACCAGTCTAAGAAAAAGGAAAAGAAAAAAAAGAGTGAATAATAATAATCAGTGCGAAATAATTCATGTCGAAAAATCAAAACAACTAACAATTGAATCAAGTGAAATTACATCAAACAGAGAAGATGTTTCAATTGGTGAATTAAATTTACTTCTTTCAAATCTACAAGAGATGCACACAATATTCGAGTGCCTGAAGAAACATGAAAATACAAATAAAAGAATGTTAGAATGTAGAATATCGAAAAAGCAATATTTCCATCTCAATCAAAAAATAAGACAAGAACATCTTCAACAGTGAGCATAAGTGCGGATTTTACAGTTATACAACAGCCGTTCAAATCCGTTAAATGGGTTTGGTAGGGTCAAAATGGATCAGGTCGATTTTGGCCTGAACCATTTACTACCTACTATTTTTTGACTCATTTAATAAAAGTGTCGATCTGATCCAACCTTTTTAATAAGCGGGTTAAGTACAATCATAAGTCATCATAGAGAACTACGACATGCGTTCACAAGATGACACATCCGAGCGTTTCATGATGTCTATAATTTAGACTGAAGTTCATCGATTGAAGTCTTGCTAGGTTCAGAGATAGCACGAATAAGTAACTGCACTATGAAATATGAACCAAAATAATATCGGCTTCTGCCAAGACAAACTTCAAATATGATCATGTAGTCCGTTATGTTCTAAATACACCTATTAATCACCAAAGAGAGCCACGTGTGTTCATAAATTGAAGTATCTGAGTATTTCATAGTCCATGATTTAAACGGGAGTTCATTGAAGTTTCGCATGATTTCAAGATAGTATGAAAAAGTTATTGCAGTTTGAACAAAAATATAATGCCTTCTACTTAAGCGGAGTTCAAATATGAGATGTAGTCTGTTATTTTCTAAATATAGTTGTTAGTCACCATGGAAAACTACATCGTGTGCTTACAAGATGAAACATCAAAGTGTTCCATATTTCCCGTAATATAGTCAAAAGTTCGCCGATCAAAGTCTCGTCTAATTCCAATATAGTATGAAGAAGCCACTGCAGCCTTAAAAAAATAGCGACTTCCGCCTAGCCGGAATTTAAATATGGGATGTAGTTTGTTATTTGTCAAGTACAACCATTAGTTACCATTAAGTAGTATATCATGTGTTCATAAGATGAAGTATTTGAATGTTCTATATTGTCCATAATTTATGTGCGCGTTCATGGGTCGAAGTTTTGTTCGATTCTAGGTTTAATATGAAGACGTTATTGCAATTCACAAAGAATAGCAGCTTCTGCCTACTTGGAGTTCAAATATGGGGATGTGGGCTGTTATTTGTTAGGCACAACCGTTAGCCACCATAAAGAACTGCATCGTACGTTTACAAGATGAACTATCTAAGTAGAAAATTGCAAATTCCCGAAAAGAAAATTCCAAAATTTATATTTTTGAATTTTAACATTTTATTAGATGGGTTACCAATTTTATCATGTTTATGACTCATTCAAAAAAGATTCAATCCATTTATAAGCATAGCAGTCAAGGTGCGCCTTTCAGGCAGCCGAGGCACCTCCTCTAACAGAAGTGCATGAAAGGCGCGCCTCTGGAGCCTTTTTGCAAGGCTCTGGGGCGCAGGAAAGCACGCCTCAACATCGTTCAGTATCTTGTTTTCTCTGGGTCCCAGTTTTTGTTTGCCCGACCCAACAGCGATGCTTTTTGTTTGAACAATTTAGGGTTTTGCAACTCATTTGAGCCAGGTTCGAATTCGACATCGAAAAAAAAAAACTCTGCCGCCGCCGCTGCCACTCCTCTGTCGCTGCCACTGACAGGTATTTTTTTTTAATTATACACAGCAGTTTTTTTTATTATTTTGTTGCAGTTTTTTTTTAAAAAATAAATAAAATATATGCATTATGCAGCAGTTTTTTGTTTCTGTTTTGCAGCAGTTTTTTATTTTGTTTTACAGCAGTTCTTTTTTAAAACAACATATGCAGCAGTTTTTCTATTTTTTTTAAATATATGCAGCAGTTTTTTTTTCTTTTTGAATATACGCAACAGTTTTATTTTTTGTTTTGCAGCAGTTTTTTTTTAAATATATGCAGCAGTTTTTTTAAAATATATGCAGCAGTTTTCTTTTTTAAATATATGCAGCAGTTTTTTTTAAAATATATGCAGCAGTTTTTTTTTTTTTTTTTTTTTTTTTTTTTTTTTTTGCAGCAGTTTTAAAGTAAAATACATGCAGCAGTTTTCTTTTTTGTTTTGCAGCAGTTTTCTTTTTTAAAATATATGCAGCAGTTTTTTTAAAATATATGCAGCAGTTTTCTTTTTTAAATACATGCAGCAGTTTTTTTTAAAACATATGCAGCAGTTTTTTTTGTTTTGCAGCAGTTTTAAAGTAAAATACATGCAGCAGTTTTAAAGTAAAATACATGCAGCAGTTTTGCAGCAGTTTTTTTTTTAAATATATGCAGCAAGCAGCATGCCAATATGATTTTTTTAGTTAGTACTTGGTAAAATAGATTAATAAATAATAACTTTATGTCACTTATTTTATTTCAGGTTGATATGGATCCAAATGCGCAAACTTCAGCTGGTTCCGTATCTAAAAATCGTTGAGCAGACATTGGATGGAACTACAATTTTTTGGCGGATGAAAACAACCCCAATAGCGTGACTTGCATGTATTGCTTGAAAGTTACTTCGAGAGAAATAAATAGAGCAAAACAACATCAAATTGGTGGCTTTAGAAATGCTAGCACTTGTCCACCTGAAGTGAGAACTATTTTAATGAAAGCCATGGCAAGTAAACAACGTAGGAAGACAGATGCTTTTGAAACTAATGCGAGCACTGGGTTAAGGAACTACAGTTTGGATTTGGAAGATGATGTAGTTGAAGAAGTTGCGACCACTAATAAGAGATCGAACATTGGTGGAAGGAATGTTGGAAAGAAGGCAACACAATCAAGGTAGAATGCAAAAGGTCCAATTGATTTGCTAATGAGTAACTTGGCTTCAAAGCAAAATGAACAAGACAGAATTTTAGGATCGAACAAGTTAAGGCAATCAAGTTTTAATGAACCATGTGATAAAGAATTGAGAGCTAGAACCAATCAATATATTGCTCTTTTTTTTTTATCAAGCCGGTATTGCATATAATGTTGCTCGTATGGATTCATTTAGAGACATAATTGAAGCAATCGATAGATATGAACCTAATCTAAAGCCTCCAAGTTACCATGAATTGAGGGTTCCATTGCTAAATAAAGAGTTGGGAGTACACAAACGAATTAACGAAGGGGCATAAAGCCGAATGGGTGAAATATGGTTGCTCCATCATGTCAGATGGGTGGACAGATCGAAAGGGAAAAACATTGATAAACTTTTTAGTAAATTGTTCTTTAGGAACAATGTTTGTGGAATCTGTAGATGCATCCCCTTATGTCAAATCGAGAGAAAAGATATTTGAGTTGCTTGACAAGTTCATCGAAAAAATTGGCGTGGAGAATGTTGTTCATGTTATAACAAATAATGGAAGTAATTTTAAGTTAGGAGGTGAGTATACTTTTAATTACTAAATACATATTCATAAAATTTGAAATAATAATTACTCATCTTTGTTGAAGCTTGAAACTAATGAAATTCATATTTTTATCTTCTATTACGTAGGTGAGTTTCTAATGGCAAAAAGGAAAATTTTATATTGGACTCCTTGTGCGGCTCATTGCATTGACCTTATTCTTGAAGATATTTGAAAAATAAATAAGGTGGGAAACACAATTAAAAAAGGAGTTGCTCTCTCTGGATTTATTTATAACTATAGTGGCATCTTGAATATGATGAGGTTTAATGGAAACAAAAAAAAACGATGAGATTTGGTGTTGCACGTTTTGCAACTAGTTTCCTATGTTTGCACAAGTCAAAAACTTATCTACGTGCAATGTTCACTTCCGAAAAGTGGAATAGAAGCAAGTGGGCAAAAGAAATAAAAGGGAAGAAAGCTTATGATACGGTTTTGAATACACACTTTTGGAATGACGTCTCTTATACTCTTAAAGTGATGGGCCCTCTAGTTCGTGTTCTTCGACTAGTCGATGGTGAGAAAAGACCGGCAATGAGATTCATATATGAAGCAATGGATAGAACTAAAGAAGCCATTGAAAAATCTTTTAAAATTAAGAGAGTTACAAAGATTTTTGCCATAATTGATAAAAGATGGGATTGCCAACTCCATCATCCATTGCATGCGGAGGGTCATTTTCTCAATCCACAATTCTTCTACAAAGATCCCTCCATTGAGAATGATGTAGAAATAACATGTGGGTTGTATAAATATGTCAAGAGACTTCTTTCCGATGAAGAACAAGAGAAGGTGATGGATGAATTATCTTTATATAAGAGAGCGGAGGCAATTTGGTATTAGTTTAGCAATCAAATCAAGAGACACAAAATCCCCTGGTAAGCGATAGTTTATACTTTTAGTATTTTTTGTTGAATAAGTGATATACCGATATTAAATATTAATTAGTTTATACTTTTTTCCTTAGTTGAGTTGTAACGACCCGTATTCTACGCATCATAGAACCGTAGAATATTTATTTATTTCACATACGAAGTCGTATGGTCATGTAACTTTGGGAGACGACTATTGGGGTCATTTCCCATGTTCATGATTTTTGTCGATTTTTAAATGACCATTTTACCCCTAGTTGGTACTGTTTTGGCCATAACATTTGACTGGAAAGGAATTTTGACCTGAAACCACTTTCATTGGCTCCGGATGATGGTTTACTATTCCGTAGAGTGGTCACATTAGCCAAACGGACTCATCGTTTGGAAGATATGGCTGAAACAAGTTTCAGATAGTGAAAAACAGCTTAATTGGGCTTAATCGGGTAATTAGCAGCTAGGCCCAAAGGGGATTTCGGAATTTGAGATGTATAGGGGCTGATTAGGGTTAGAAAACATTTCTTTCAGCCGCCACTTTCATTCTTGGAACTCTAGTAATGGCCTCCAACACCCAAATCACCTTCTAATCACTTTCTAATCAAGTTTTCGCTTAATCTACATCAAATTAAGGAGAGAAAACGCGAAAGCAAGGTTAGAGCTGCTGTTAGACACCAGTATTCACCCAAATCAGCGAGGTTTTAGTTCTGAGAATTTTATTTGTGGCCAAGGTGAGTGATTAACATTGTTTTGACACTAATTACAGTTAATTAACGGTAATTAGTGAAGATTAGCGGATTTATACACTAATAAATTCTGGAAAAATATCTATAAATTCGAAAATAATATTTTATGCTTCTGGTAGAAATTTGGTTTAATTTGATTAAGTTTTGTTAACCCTATGATTAGTTTTGCTTAAACATGCTTAAGGGAAAATATGGGGTTTTGGGTATATTTGATCCATTTTGACATGTAAATTCATTGGTTTGGTGTTGTGGTTAGTTTGCTATGTTGCTATGACTGTTTGGAATGATTTGTGGTTGATTAGAATAGTTAGATTGGTCGAAAGCGTCGTCGAATGGCGTAAACAAGTTGCTGGAAAAAGTTGCAGAAAGTTGTGTAGGGTTTCGGATCGGATCGGGTATAGGCTCGGATCGGGTAGGGAGCTGGGCAAGGAATCCGACCCGAACTGGAATCTGGCACAAAGAAGTTTGGCAAGAAGGAAGGCCACTGCTTCGAGTTGGAGTTGGACAGAGGATCGGATCGGAGCCATGGAGTAGGATCAGATCGGAGTAGGCTAGGGAGCGAGATCGGATCGGAGGAGGCAAGCGAGGGGGATCAGATCGGAGCTATGGAGCAGGATCGGATCGGAGCTACGGAGCAGGATCGGATCGGCCAGACGAGGCACAGGCGCTGGAGCACGAACTGAATGGGGGATGGCAACCCGACCCGACCCGACCCGAAGTGGAGCACCCGACCCGAACCGATGCAACGCTGTGAACCAGAACCGAACTGAACGGGGAGACTGGGGATGATTCATCCGAACCGAACCGATTGAAACAGATGGGGCCAAACCGAATTGAACTTCCATCCCTTCTACGCGACGACTCTTTTGAAGACCAACTCCAATTCGATCAAAACCCGAGATGCAAAGGAAGTCCAAATGAGGAGCTTTGACTCAAGATCCAGCTGGGAACCCATGAGTGAGCTTCATGATTGGGCTTTATTGCGGGACGTGTGCCAAGGGGCTATCAATGTCTATGACTTTGGATCACTATGTATGGGAGGTACGTGAACGGATTCAGGGCCACAGTGGCCTAGGTACGACTAAAGGGCTATAAACCAATGAAGTGGGGTCATTTGTAAAGATTTGGTCATGACTCCATGTGGTAAGCTTGGTAGTAGCAGTGGTTGTACAAGTCGAACACCGTCACTACTTCGATGGGTCTAGTGATTGACAGTGGTGGACATCGTACGCTTTACGCACTGAGTGAGAGACGTGAGGATGGTTGCTATGGATGATTTGTTTGCCATCATTATGACATGCACACCCCACCCTCGTATTCTTTACACTATTTATTATGCCACTTTAGAGTATTGTACGGTATGTGGTACTAACTCTTTGGTTGCAGGTCCAGGTTCAGGTATGGTTTAGTATACCTGTTATTGTTTTGTTTAGATGTTTATCGCTCATACCAGGCTTTATGTCTGACCCAAAGTTTTATGTCTCCTCTTATTACTCTGGGTGCTCACACGAGCAGATTAGAGACATGTTAGCTAGTGATGCAGGGGTAGATGATCCGGAGACGAGCAGGAGGCTTCCACGTAATATATATATATATATATATAGTATTCTCCCTGTGATTGTTGAAGATCACTGCTTGGGCATTAGTGGTGCATCTTCTACTTTAGCTTTCTTTTGTTTAGAGACAGTAAATTTGGAAAGTTGTAATAAGTTGTATTTGGATTTCCGCTGCTCTGATGTTGATGTTAGTTATCAGCTTATGCACTGTCTCACATGTTTTATGTCAAGTATGTTATTATTATATTTTACTCCATGCGCTGTGAGACATTCTACAGGTTCTTGATTAGTTCGTTCTCTGCTTTCCTTTCTTCTGACGACCGTCCCGTGCTAGTCGGGCATGTGTACAGCGCACTTTCGAAGGAAATGCAGGCTGGTGCGGGGCGGGCCGTCACATGAGTGGTGGGGATTATATGGAAATTCAACCCCTACACTTCAATAGTTTGCGGTAAAAATTTTAAGCTTGACTTGTAGTGCATCCTGTTGCGAAAGAAATTGGAGCATTTTTTAGCATGTAAGTTTGTTGCATAATGCTCCATACTAATTCCAAATTTTAATTGTTTATATCTTTAAATTTCAAACATATTATCATTTTGTCGTTTGCATTTTTTTTATTTAGATCCATAGCAAGAAGCGTAATAGACTTAAGCATGAAAGGCTTCAAAAGCTAGAGTTTATCAAGTATAATCAAAATTTAAAGAACCACTTTAAGCGAAAGGATTTGATTGATCTAATTTCTTTGGAAGATATCGATACTTCAAATGCGTTGATGACCGACTGCATGGTTGAAGGAGATAATTCGGATGTTGAAGTTGAGGATGAGTTGGTTTTTGAAGGAGATACGTTGACATGGGGAGATGTGACACGCGCTTCAGGAGCGGGAGAAAGATTGCACATGACTAGGCAACATGTCACTGCCAAGTCAAAAGGAAAAGAAAAAGCTTCAACTTCTACTATGCGACCTAGTTTTGCTGAAATTGAAGAAGAAGCTACCATTGATGATGATTCACAGGATGATAATTTTGAATATGATTCAAAGGAGGAGGAAAACTACGGCTTAAGTTGGAGGATGGTTCGGAGGATGATGATAATTGAAATTAGTAGAAGATCAAGTTGAACTTGAATTCCATTTCCTTTATCATTTCTAGCCTTTTGTTATCGTTGTCGTGTGGTTATGACTTAAAACTTCTATGTTTTTGGTGTTGAAACTTCAATTTGTGATCGTTTTAGTTTCGGAATTGCATTTGTGACTTCATACCTACTAATCTATGTTTTTTACCACTAAATTCATCATTTTTGGTAGCATATTATAGTGCAGTTTTTTTCTAGTAAAAAAGCGCGTTTGTATAAAAGTCGCACAAAAAGCCCAAGGCTCGAGCCTTGCGCCTTAACTACTATGTTTATAAGTATGGTAAATGGATTGTGTTAATGGGTTGGTCATATTTTGATGGGTATACTTCCAATAGTGGATTGTGGTGTGAAATATTATAAAGATTAGGGTTAACAGCTAACAGATATGCAATATTGTTGAGCACCTATTGATCAGGCTCCAGCCTCAATTTTCGTTCAACTGGCACCTAACACTGGAAGTTTCAAACTTTCAACATCTAGGCGTCTCTTGAATGGTCGTCCACCTCAATATTTGTTAGATACACGTTCAACATACGTTCGACTAATGATCATTATACACACTATTGGAAAAAAATCCCGATTACTGGTGCAATACTACAAAGCTGTAACTGTAATCGGCTGTTGAAGATACCCTAAGGGAAGTGTGGAATCAATTGAGGCAACACAAAGCTAAATAGTACTTAGGATTGGAGATCTTAAGCATGTATTATTAAAGTAAATGCATCTTGCTTTCACTTGTTATGACTTATGGTAACGCTTTTCATGCTCACTGGCATAAAAAAAGGCTGTCGTTCACAAATAAACCAATGTTTTTAACATTACATAACATTTTGGCATTTGATGTACTCCAATCTGGATCCTCTTAATGGGGTGTCAGAATCTCATGTTTATTTGCAAGTACGCTTGCAAAAGTTGTTGATCACTATGAATTTCTCCAATGGGACATATATGATAATAGATTAATTATTACTGATATTATGATCCTACAAATATTTGCAAATTTTGACATTATTGATGATTTTTGCATGCATTTTTGATACTCATTCGTTAAATAATTCCTGAAACTAAAAATCTGTTTAAAAACCTTCGGTAGTGTTTGGTTTACAATTTTTAGTTTTGGGTTTTCGTCTATACAAAAGTGTGCACAACGCATGCATATCATGGAAAGCAACCATTTTAGAAAACAAAGTTAACACATAAAATAAAAAACAACTTTTATCTATTTTTCATGTTTTGAGAAATGAGAGAGACATAGAGACCAATTCTTCCTTCCATGATTGCTACATCCCCTCCGCGGTCCCCTCCATCTTCCTTTCATGCTACCATCCCTCCTTTCATACCTTTAATGTTTTGTAATTAATTTTGAAAACTAAAAACCCAAAATTCGTTTTTAACCAAACGGACCCTTCATTTCTGATATACATTTGCAGGAATACCGAAACCGGGATTTCAAACATTTGTCTACAACCAAACGATCCTGGAAAATGAAAGAAAACCATAATCTTACTTTCAAATAATGAAATATGACTCTGAACCAAAATTAACTACAGATCAATGATTATCATGATATCAGTTGATGATCCATCATATATCAGTACGGGCATGCACCGCCTAGAGTTCGAAGCGTTAGCCCCTTAACCTTAAAAGTATTATACACATGCTTCTTACCTAAAAGAATCTAAAAATAATAATTAACAATCACAGACAGAAAGGAACAAACATATCAATAGTTGAGAAGATCCGGTAATGCTAATTATCCCAACATCAATATGAATCCCTACTTGCAGCTTGTTTGTGCAAGAACACGCTATAAAACTCATTACATAACCTACTCTTCCGGCCGACTTAAGCATAAACCTCTTCCAACACACGTGCACTCGCACACATTGTGACACTGACACATATATTTATGTATGTGGAAAATTATATCATGACACAACGTGACACAAGGGATCTTAACTATTGGATTTTCCTCTAATTTCCAGCTTCCGTGTACAGACAAAAGGATCCAATGGGACGGGTCTAGGGTTCAAACCTGATAGACTCTCCCCTGTTTAGGCCCTCAAAGACCCGTCTGATTGAGTCATCGGGACAGGTAGACCCACGACCCGCTCTTGAGAGCTCCGGATATAGGGTTCTACTTCCTACCTCAGTAGCCTATATATACATATATATATATATATATACACACACACACACACACACACACACACACACATATATATATATATATATATATATATGGGGGGAGATTGGGGGGGGGGGATGTTTTTTAAAAGTTGAGAAGAATTTTTGATATACAAGTAAAACCACTGCAAGTATGGAAATTCTTATATGCTTTTTTTAAAGCAAACTGGTTTTAAATCTTAGGGAATGATAGCAGCACTCCATTTACTTGTGGAGATTTTTGATTCAAACAGAAGTGTATATGGTATGAGGCAAGAAAAGGAGGGCACTTCTCACTTCCCATCTAATAAAATATTTTCCAAGCCTGCAATAGTATAGTAATTCTGCAATATTTATGGAATGATTAAAAATTCAAAACTACAGGGAGAAAAACAGACGCAATCAAATAGTAAGATTAACAAAAGATAAACCTGGTCTTTAAAGCCACGTGAAAGCATCTCATCTGCCTCGTCCAACACAAACATTTTAATATAATCTGGACGTAGAGACTGCCTCCTCAACATATCAAAAACACGACCTGGTGTGCCAACAACCACATGCACTCCACTAGAGAGAATCCTTTGATCCTCACGGACACTAGTTCCTCCAACACAAGCATGGACTTTCACACCAAGGTAATCTCCTAGAGCTCTCATGACCTTTTCAATTTGCTGTGCAAGCTCACGAGTTGGAGCAAGAACTAAAGCTTGACATTCAACTAAACTATAATCAAGTTGTTGCAAAATTCCAGAACAAAAGGTTGCAGTTTTTCCAGTTCCTGATTGTGCCTGTTGAATAACATCAAGTCCCTTGCAGAATGGAACAATTCCTCTCTGCTGAATTGCAGAAGGTTTCTCAAACCCTGCATTATTTGAGATTCCATTTACATGTGCAAAAATTCAGATATTCAATATCAAATCATTGGTAGAATAGAGAGCTGTTTAGCAATAAGCAATTAGTAGATAACCTTATCAACATCTTGTCATCAAACATAAATGTCTTGTTTCAGTGTGCCTTGCGTCAAAAGTAGTAGAATTGCAAACAAAAAATGTCCATCTCCACGCGCACGCACACACACAAACATATATAATGGATTTTTACGATTGCACTTTCTAGTCAAAATCTAACTCAAATGAAATAGAAAGGTTAAGATTTAATTACAAATTTGGCACCCTGATCCTCCTGATATTTTTCATCATATAACAATTTTGATCATACAATTGCCTTGATCTAATGACTATCAATTTGAGTAAGACTATGAGTAAAAAAATGTATGTGCGCACGTGCGCAAAAAGCAAAGTGAATGAAATATATTATTCAATGATCCAGAATCAGAGCTAAGATATTGTACAGCATATTTATCTGGTTCAGTTCCTATCAAATTTGCATTATTTTTTTGATGTACTGAATCTTTTACGAAGCAGAAATAATTCCCAGACTCAGAAGAACCAAATTCAACGTAAGTTTAACAAGGGACTTTAAGCTGATAAGATATACACCAAGGAACTACATATAAGAGAGCACGAGACAGTCAGATAACCCATCATCCATTAAAAGGTACAACAAATGTACTGTACCATAAGCGTAAATTCCTCTCAGTAGATTTTCCTGAAGACCCATCGAATCAAAGCTATCATAAACCTCATCATAGGATGTAAAGAAATCCTGCCCATCTGCTGTAAGCCTATTAGCAAAAATAGGTAACAGATTATGTGTGATTTATTGGTAATTTGTGTGCAATATTATAAGGAATAGCTGAGAATGAGAAGAAATTACAGGTCATTCATTTTTGAATCAAATTTTTTAGCATCAAATTGAGAGCCTTCTTCTGCCATGCCTGCCATTTTCTGAAAGTGAAATGTATCCAAATATGAGTGGCAGATCAAATTTATATCATGTATATGCATGCATTTTCTTAAGAAAAAATCGGTTAATGATATTAAGAAATTTAAAACCAACACTGGAAAAATCTTACCAGGAACAACCATATGAAAGAAAATTTTAGACAGTAGTTGAATATATTTGATGTATTTACAAATGCTCGTATTAACATTCTTAAACTCATGTCTAAGACCATGTCAAAGCTTGCATTAACGTGTGCAGCGCCCCCCCCCCCCCCCCCCAAAAAAGAAAAAAGAAAAGAAAATCAATGCTATTTTTGGTGCAAGTTTGGGTGATGGTGGGGGTGGGGGAGGTAGTGGACAGGAGACTGTAAGGGATTTGCCTCAGCAGCAGAGGCATACGAAAGTTTGCCTGCCATGCCTCGGAATGTTGAGGCATATGTTTTATGCCAATTTTTTGCCTTCAGGTTGTAGTAAAATATGCGACCAATCATTTTATAGCAAATAAAAACAAAACATCAAGGAAACAATGGCGAACCGACAGTTAGTCCCAAAATCAATCTCAAGATCGATTGAAGTAATTAATTCCAAAGTTGATTCCAAGATTGGTTCCAAGTAGGAATTGATTTTTAAGTTGAAATCAATTTCTAATTTCAGTTGTAGTAGTTGTTGTTATATAAAGAGAAACAGAAAGGAAGAAAAGTTAAATAAAATAATAATCTACCAACTGATCCGCGTTTATAAATCCATTAGTCTTTGTTTTAACCTAAAAGTGTGTGCTGCTTTTTACTGTCGCTTGCAAAAGACTTCTTTTTTCAAAAAGGAACCGTGTCTAGGTTTTCTGTTTTAAAATAAATTAGTTTATTCAAGTTAAGTATAGTTAGTAAGCTTTCGAATAAAATGTTTTATATAATTATATATAGTCGGTTGTATGTTGTTTGAATCATTTGGAATGTCTAATGTTTTTATTTTAATGTTTGTCGCCTATTGTTCTACATTGAATGATTCGCGTATGTGGATAATGTTTGCTCGAAACACTTATGCCTAAACGCCTTGAGGTTTATGCCTCACACCGAAAGCATGAAGACACCTCTGGTATGCCCTCACCTTTTAAAACCTAGATATGTATGCAGGTATATATGTTATTCTTTTTTAAGATCGCCTAGGTCAACTATAAAGACTCGCTTTCGTTATGCCTCCAGTAGGTTCCCTTGACCAAGTCACGGCCTATGGGTCACTGGATCATACTTCAACAAGAATGCGGTTAAAGGTCGCATTGTCCTCCCATAGCTTGGGACTCAGTTTCACGCATAGTAGTTAAGGCGCAAAGGAGAAAAAAGGCGTAAGGCGTGAGCCCTGGGCTCTGTTGAGCCTTGGGCTTTTTCGTGCGACTTTTATATAAGTACGGGGATTTTTGCTAGAAAAAAAACTGCACTACAAAATTCTACTAAAAATGATAAATTTAGTGATTAAAAAAACATAGATTAGTTGGTACGAAGTCACAAATGCAATTTCAAAACTAAAACGATCACAAATTCAATAAATTTAATTATTTAAAACATAACTCTTTAAACTTTAAAATTAAAACATAAGTCAATAAAATTTAAAACATGTCTAAATTTTAATTTAAAATTTAAAACATAACCCAGTAAATTAACTAACAAGTTTAGATTAAAGTTTAAACCTTTAAACTAATTAATTTAAACGAAAAACAGTTAAAAAACTGTGGTTGATATTTGAAATATATATGTATGTACGTATATATACGTGTGTGTGTGTGTGTGTATATATATATATATGTGTGTGTGTGTGTGTGTGTGTGTGTGTGTATATGTATGTATACATATGTACACCTGTCGGTGGCAGCAGCACGGCGGATGCAGCAGTAGTTTTTTTAGTGTCAAGTGCCTTAAAACAAAAGTGAAAACCCTAAAAGTTGAACAGAACTGTTCGAATTTGATAGCTGAGAGTCAGATCAGGTCCAAATGAAAGTGGACTTGGCATAAAATCAATTATTCCTCGAGGCATGCTTATTTGAGCCTCAGCGCCTCGAAAAAAGCGCCGAAGGCGCACTTTATTTGTGCCTTAGATAACCGAGGCGCCTCTAAGTCCTGTGAGGCGCAAAGCCTGAGCCTTAGGCGCGCCCTAAAACTATGGTTTCACGTTCTATATCACTCCAAGAAGGGGTCTTCACCTTTGCCGGGGTAATATTTCATTACAGTTTTCTATTGTGTATGAAACAAAAACACTAGACTTCACAATGATCCACTTCATGGATCAAATCATTAAATCGTGCCACAATGATGGATTCTTTTTAATCAACCGATACATCAGATTGAACTCCATTATAACGCAGGGTATTTTTTTTTTTCAAATATCAAACTGAATGTTGAAGTAGCTGTAAACAAGCATCGGTAATGACATATGCTACTACTTCCTTGAATGATTTAGCAGCATATTTTCTAAATTCTAATCATCAATAATCAATCCTGATGTGTGCATGTTTCTCCAACTTGATAAAGGATAACATTAAAATGAAACTGTATTGTCTTGCTGTGATATCAATAAATTTTGTTTAATCAATTGCAGTGTCTACATCAACATGCTGTAGCAATTATTCTATATTGACAGAAATGAAGTAATCAATAATGTCTACATCCTTTAATATCGACATAGCTATTATCAACATACTATTAATCATCCATGTTACTTAGTCACATCATATCAGGAAAAAAAATAACTTTGCAAGTATATCCTTCAGTTACGGCTTAAAAATTATCAACCAACTTACATGGTACCTTCGTATGCATCATCCTTAATTTCGAATGCATTAATCTCTAAAATAAAATAAAAAATACTTCGGCATAGCAGACAAAACTTGAAACGATGCAAACTTCATAGCAATTTTAAAACAATCTAAGCCATTTTAGATCTACTCACTAACCGTAACTAAAAAATTTAATACAGCATATCCAAAATAATTGGCGAAACATTACATAAACAATTGAGAAAATGATCCGAACATACAGATCAATGGATTCATGAATATGAAACCCTAACTGGCAAAAACAAAATTAAACGAAGCTTGGAAAACAGGAAGAGATCTGAGTACCTTTAGTTATAAATAAAGACTGAAGATTACGAATGAAAATAGATCGAATCGAGAAGCTGAATCCTCTTCTTCTTTTCAGGAAGGAGAGGAGAATGCGTTTTTGGGGACTGAAAGGGTGAAAAGGAATTTGTAACTCGTTATTTTTGCAGTTTTATATCAAAAGCATTGGCTGTTAACATCAGTCGTGAGCATTATTAGTTCGTGAGAATGAAATACACTGTACACCCCAATCACTCACTTGGTTGAACGGAGCGTTATGAAGCATTAATTTTAAGTTAGGACAAATTTTCAAATGTAGTGGCATAAATTAGGGGTGTAGTCCATTTGGTTTGGTGCGGTTTGAAGTTCAAACTGTTTTCGCATCGCATCAAACGATTGATAAAAAATACAATCCGTTATAATACTCGTTTAAACAATTCGGTTTCGGTTTGCTTTTAATATATTATGGCTCGGTTTTGGTTTGGTCCGGTTTGAACCCGTGTTAAATATGAAATAAAAGAATTATTTTCATCAACAATCAATCTACAACTGTCATGCGGTATAACTTAAAGCGTAAAGCTCACAATGTTATCAAAAATTGAAAGATTGGTTTCTAACTGTATGAATACTTTAATTTTACATTTAATGACAAATGAGTTTGTTTCAATATATTGACCAAACATCCATTTTAATCAAGGCATAAACATTAAGTAAGATAACTCAAATAAGATTATAACTCGCATTTATCCTAAAAAATATATAGAAACTATTATAATAAAACTATAACTTTCTCCTTTGTGATAACAATCGTTATTAATACAACAACAACATAAATATATGTTATTAAAATCAATAATTAGACAGGAATTAGCCATATTTTTATCATAAGATTGCTAGTGCAATTATTTGGTCTGGTTCAAAACGGTTAGGTCAACAGCTCAAACCGCAACTGGACCGTATCGTTCCGAGTTGGTCCGGTTTGGAATACTGCTTTAAAGAGAAGATTTGGTCCAGTTTTCCTCTCTGTTTTTGCGGTTTGATGCGGGCGGTTTCCATATGGCGGTGGGCCAGGGAATTTTAGACTAGTTTTGACCACTTCAGCGATGAATTGATTATTGTTTTTATAAAAAAATATAGGGTGCATTTTAGAAAGAGGTTGTGACGACCGCCCATAACCCCCGCACTAAACAAGAGGAATAATGCGCTGAAAGGCGTGCCAGGCTGCTATGGACGATCATCATAGTAAGTGAACACATCGAAACCTGTCGTAGAACTCACAGCGCAAGGATAAAATATAATAGAACATATACAACAGGTGATAGTAATGAGGTATCATATAGCAAACTTTTGAAACTCTTTCAACATCCAGAAAGATTATCCAACTGATATCCAAGTTTGTACATAAGGCCTCACTACAACTCTCAAGCAACTCAAACAGCGGAAACAGAAATACTAGATAGAATAAAACCGGTACGCCAGCCTCCTGCTCGTCATCGCTCAGCTTCCTCGTATCACTAAGCTCCATTACCTGTAACCTGTTACTTAGTCTGCCCATCCACAACCGGATGAACAGCCCAAGGTAATAAGAGGAGACATAAAACCTTGAGTCAGACAATAGTCTTAGTGAGCGATAATACAGCTAACATACTTCAACAAGAAAGCATATGAGAATGGGTAAATGAACAACTTATCTACCCACATCACCAGAGAAGAACTCGACCTTATCTTCCCCACATCGGACAGTGATAGCCTTTAAACCAAGCATTTCAACCATTCATCCATAGAAACCAGAACACCCATTCAATCATAGAGAACACACATAACAACCAGATTATATAAGTCTCACACAGACAACCCTAATCGAGTTTAACATTCCTCAAGTACCCTCGCCAAAGTCCTAAACCAATATCACTTAAGCACTCAAAGAACATCTCCCTCGACTTTGGATAATCTATGTGAGATAGTACAAACAGAACAAACAATCATCCATAACTGACTCTGGCTATCACCGCCAATCCTGCTTCGAAACCATCATTATCGTATGACGGCCAACCTTGCCATATGTCAAGGGCTAATGATAACCCCAGTTCTAGCATGAACTCCATATGCCCAACCTTGGCAATGTCCAACCTTGACACTAGGCCTTTCCCCAACCAGAAAGACCCAGGGTACTCGACCAACAACCGGCCTTTTGGGCCTTTCAACGATACCCATCGTACCCCTGCTTTGAGCCTGCTAGAACTTACGACAACGATGACTTCTCGGCCTTCGCATCTCTAATCGTCCAACCTTGACGATGTTTCATAGCTCAAGCAACCTTCTCGAGCAGCCATTATCCACCAACTCACGACCTTTGAGTTGTCTCCACATTCGTTGTTCCACCTTGATCAACGAACACATTCATCACTTCGAGTCTTCCTACTTGAATCACCTCGAAGTCACGCCATCACCGAACCAAAACACATCACTGCGCTGCGGCTAGGGTTCGGGGGTTTGCCCCCGAAAAATATTTTTTTCAGACCTTTTTGGTTCGTACCCGAAAACATACTTTTCGAGGAAACGACCCTGTTAAAACCGACCAGCCTTGCTCCAGAACGACCAGCTAAAACCGACTAGTATTTGCTTCCCATCCAAAACCGATCAGAATTTACTTCCCATCCTAAACCGACCAGGATTTCCAGAGCGACCAACTCCTCCTGAGCGACCAGCTCCTCCTGAGCGACCAGCTCCTCCTGAGCGGCCAGCTCCTCCTGAGCGACCAGCTTTGGACTGACCCCATCAAGACCGACCAGATCCATCGGACCGACCAGGACCAACTCCATCCGACAGGCCAACTCCCTGACTTGCTTCCCAAGCCATAATATGACCGACCACCTCATTCCAGACCCTTCTGGACCGACCAGAGCCATCAGACCGACCAGCTTCGACCGACCACCTCTTCACGACCGACCTGACCAGCTCCAGGACGACCAGAAACCTGCACATCTCCAATTCGACTCTGATTTCGACCAAAACTTCGCCAAACGACGAATCCAACGAAACCAGCTTATCCGATTCATCCAAACGCAATCACAAACATGTTATGCAACCAACAATATCATCAATCTAACAATTTCCATCAAAACACATAAATTTCCCAAAACATGATAAGTGAATCATATGAACATAAAAACGGATCTAACTTGCATAATCTTGAGAAAAATCATAAAATTAACCATTTAAATTATCTAGATCAGATCCTAAGGTGATTCATATATAAAATGGACTTAGCATGGTGTGGATCTAAGGAAAATAACATGGAAATGATGAAATTAACAACATAAGACCCATATACTTGCATGCATCCGAATGAGAGATGTAAATCACTCACTAATTATCCAAATCTAAGCAAAAGCAATGAAAACGCAATCCGGACAGCGAACACTTCGAATCAAACTCTTCAATCCGATGAATTTGCCCTTGAGACGATGTAGTTCTAGCCTCTTATGGTGTAGATCTTCGATTTCCCTCCTTGGATTTTGGAATTTTAATGGTGGAAAGATGTTAGAGGAAGAAGGAGATCAAAGCCTCCCCATAAGAGAATGGAAAATGCCAACCTTTCTCCATACCCCTTACCCCTATTTATAGTCTCCACCCACCCTCTAATGGGCCTTCTCCAAATCAGCCCATTAGCCTTCCAAAACCTGAACAGCCAACTGAAAAACCTTAAAACATCGATTTCTCCCAAACCGCTGAACCAAATCCTTAATGTAACCACTCTACGGAAAGGGAATCATCAATTCCTTTCCAATGGCATAGGTCTCACCCTCTGATTCGACCTGAGTCAAAAGTTATGCCCAGTACAAGACTGACAGGGGCAAAATGGTCACAAAAAAAATCGGTAAAAATTATGGACATGTCACACATCCCCATAAGCAACATATCAAAAGATGAGAATGATCCAACCCTCAGGGAATAAAATAAAAATATTTTACGATCTTCCGATTCGTAAAATGCGGGCTGTTACATTCTCCCCCCCTTAAGAATTTCGCCCCCGAAATTCCAAGCAAACACAAGCAACCACAACAATTCCGCAAGCCTATCATTCATGAGAAGCCAATCCTATCATCCAAACTAGCAACCATCAAGCCATACATCCGTAGCCTTATCCTAGCACGTGGAATTCTATCAAACAACAACAAGATATAACGATATAACGATGATACAATTAAAGGGTCCTACCGATGAAAAGTTCTGGATGAGTCGCCTTCATGCTCTCTTCCGTCTCCCATGTACAATCATCGCCATCTTCACTCCATTGTACCTTGACTAGCTTAACCGTCTTCCTCCTAAGTTGTTTCATGTCATTCCCCACAACACGAAGTGGCTTGCGAGTTTTCGCAACTGCGGTCTTAACTTCTAAATCTTCATACTGTTCTGTAGATACCACCACATTCGAGTCGTGCACAAACTTTCGTAGAAACGACACATGGAAAACATTATGCACACTCGACATCTTCTCGGGTAACTCCAACCTATATGCGAGCTTTCCTATTCGCTCGACTATCGGAAATGGTCCAACAAACCTAGGGGCCAACTTTCCTTTACTTCCGAATCGAACCACTTGCTTCAACGGTGAAATCTTTATGAAAACCATATCACCTACGTCGAACTCCAAATCCTTACGACGCTTATCGGCGTAACTTTTCTGACGATCTTGGGCCGCCTTCCTTCGTTGTCGAACAATCTCGATACAATCCGAGGTTTCTCTAATCATTTCAGGCCCAAGTACCAACTTATCTCCAGTTTCTGAATGAATTCGACAAGCTTCGCATCTTTCCTTTGGCTCTCGCCAATCCTTTTGATAAGAGTAGGTCTTATCGACAAGCTTGCCAACATTTCAGGTTCCAACTCACACCTTGGCCTGAAATCGAACCTTGCCAAGTACTCGAGGCCCTTCCATTCCGAAAACATCGCTCCCAAACTTGTGTGTCTTCGACTCAATGCATCTGCAACTGCATTGCCTTTGCCAGGAGTATAGGCTATACCAAAATCATACGATGCCAGAAACTCTAACCATCGTTGCTGCCGAAGATTCAAATCCTTTTGGGAGAAAAGATACTTCAACGACTTGTGATCCGTAAACAACTCGAATCATACTCCCAACAGGTAATGTCTCCACATCTTCAGAGCAAACACAATCACTGCCAACTCCAAATCATGAGTTGGATAGTTTCTCTCATGTGGCTTTAGCTGTCGACTTGCGTAAGCCACTACTTTATCCTTCTGCATTAGCACTGCTCCAAGTCCAGTACCACATGCATCAGTATATACCACCATCTCTTCATTCCTACTTGGAATGGTCAACACAGGTGCACTCGTCAATCTCTCCTTCAAGATTTCGAACGCTTGTTCACACTTCGCATCCCATGCGAACACTTGGTTCTTCTTCGTCAATCCTGTTAATGGTGCAGCCATCTTAGAGAAATCCTTGATAAACCTTCGGTAATAACCAGCCAATCCAAGGAAACTCCGAACATCCGTTGCATTCTTAGGTCTATCCCAGTCCTGGATTGCTGCAACTTTAGCGGGGTCAACCGCTATACCTTTTCCAGAAACAACATGACCTAAGAACCTCACTTCATCCTTCCAGAAGTGACACTTTGAGAACTTGGCTTTAAGCTGATGCTTTCGCAAGATCTCTAACACAACTCTCAAGTGCGTCTTATGTTCTTCCATATTTCTGGAGTAAACCAGTATATCATCCACGAACACAGGCACGAACTTATTCAACTGATCTCTGAACACTCTATTCATAAGATCCACAAAATACGCTGGCGCGTTAGTCAACCCGAATGGCATCACCAACCACTCGAAAAATCCGGACGGTGTCCTAAAAGCAGTCTTTGGCACACTATCCTTAGCTACTCTCAACTGGTGAAATCCTGTTGCCAAATCCATCTGAGAAAACACTTTGGCTTCGTGAAGCTGATCGAACAAGTCATCAATCCTTGGCAACGGATACTTGTTCTTCTTAGTCACCTTGTTCAGCTCACGATAGTCCACACACAACCTTAACGAGCCATCTGCTTTAGTTGCAAACACGACTGGTGCACCCCACTCGGAAACACTCCTCCGAATGAATCCTTTACCCAAAAGGTCACGAACTTGCACCTCTAACTCTCGATGTTCCTTAGGCGCCTTCCGCCTAAGGGGCATAACAATTGGTCTAGCACCTTCGACCAAATCGATCTTAAACTCGATCTCACGATGCGGCGGCAACCCTTTGACCTCGTCAAAGACATCCACATACTCATTAGCGATCAGCACTGATGATAGGTCTTCCTGTGGAATCCCAAGCGAATATAGATAACTCACGAAGACCCCGTCTTCGCGCTTACATCTAATCAACACCTTTCGCCCTTCCACATCCCCGACCCTCACCTCTAGCTTCTCGCAATTCACCCTTGCCGCATATCTCTTGAGCCAATCCATGCCCAAGATGATCCCATACCCAGCGAAGTTAAGAACAAAGCAATCACACATAAAAGAGCAACCATGACTCGATAATACTAGACCACGGCAAATCATGCACAAACTGGACGAACCCCCAACTGGATTAGCCACGATCAATGGTCTATCACAAATCTTGGGTTCCAAACCCAAGCGACACACAAGCTCATTGCAGATGAATGAATGTGGTGCTCCAGTATCAAACAAAACTCGAACTGAAACACCGTTAATGGAAAAAGTACCTTGCACCATGACACCCTTTCCCTTCTCCTCTGCAGTAGGAGCTCTTGAAGAAGATGGCACAGCATCCGAAGCATATGCCTTAACAATCTGCTTACCCTTAGCTGATTCCGGACAATCTTTCTTCTCATGCCCAGGCTTTCCACACTTGAAGCACTTCTTCTCAGCTTTGGGATTCTTGCACTCATTTGAATAATGACCCTTCTGTTGGCAGTTAAAGCAAAGCACCTCACTCTTGGGTTTCTTTTGGCCATCCTTTCCTTTCTGTTGTTGCTGCTTCCTCTTTTTATTATTACCACCCTGCTGTGGTTTCTGAACCTCCTTGGTTGCAGCGACAACATTTGCTTCCTTGGGAAACAAGCTCTCATGACGAATAGCCTTTTCCACAATCTTTTCAAATGAATCATCAAGGTGGTCCACAAGCGGCTTTCAAATATGAGCATCCAAACCCAATTCAAACTTCTCGTTCTTCTGATAGGGTGTATCAATGTATGAACGAGCATATCTAGACAAAGCCTCAAAATCAGAAATGTAGTCAAGAACTGATCTGCCATTCTGCTTCAACTCTACGAACTTCTTGAAGAGAACGGACTTTTGAGCAGTGGAGATAAACTTTGCTTCAAACTTAGCTTGGAATTGCTCCCATGAAATCTCCTCTTCCGGAGTCTCAAGTATAACAGAATTCCACCATTCCATGGCCCTGCTCTGCAGCTGCCTTGATGCAAGCTTTCTCTTCATTGCATCCTCAATACCCAAGTCTCCAAAGATTCGAACACATGAATCCATCCACCTTTGAACCTCTTCAGCTGGCTCAGCTCCCTTGAATGGTTTCCCTTCTAGAGATGTAAAGTCCTTGCACATCTTTGCAAAATCTATTCTAGGAACTCGCACCCCTACATCTACCGTGGCCGCCACTGGAGCGGGTACCCTTCGCATAATTGCTTATGCCATGGCTTCAAACATGGCCGGGTAATCTGGCTCACCACCATTTCCCCCTCCAGTATTAGCTCTCCTAGCAGCGTGCCTTGATGGTCGTCTACTCATTCTAAATCTGAAATTTAGAATAGTTAGCCAATTCCAAGAAAACTGCTAAAAGAATACAACCGCTACTACTATATATGCTAATATATATAGTAACATCCAACTGAAATCTACAAATACGTCCCTCATACGCAATTACGTCTTTGAACTTTGGCCAAAATCGTTGACTAGAGCTCTGATACCAAATGTGACGACCGCCCAAAACCCCCGCACTAAACAAGAGGAATAATGCGCTGAAAGGCGTGCCAGGTTGCTATGGACGATCATCATAGTAAGTGAACACATCGAAACCTGTCGTAGAACTCACAGCGCAAGGATAAAATATAATAGAACATATACAACAGGTGATAGTAATGAGGTATCATATAGCAAACTTTTGAAACTCTTTCAACATCCAGAAAGATTATCCAACTGATATCCAAGTTTGTACATAAGGCCTCACTACAACTCTCAAGCAACTCAAACAGCGGAAACAGAAATACTAGATAGAATAAAACTGGTACGCCAGCCTCCTGCTCGTCATCGCTCAGCTTCCTCGTATCACTAAGCTCCATTACCTGTAACCTGTTACTTAGTCTGCCCATCCACAACCGGATGAACATCCCAAGGTAATAAGAGGAGACATAAAACCTTGAGTCAGACAATAGTCTTAGTGAGCGATAATACAGCTAACAAACTTCAACAAGAAAGCATATGAGAATGGGTAAATGAACAACTTATCTACCCACATCACCAGAGAAGAACTCAACCTTATCTTCCCCACATCGGACAGTGATAGCCTTTACACCAAGCATTTCAACCATTCATCCATAGAAACCAGAACACCCATTCAATCATAGAGAACACACATAACATCCAGATTATATAAGTCTCACACAGACAACCCTAATCGAGTTTAACATTCCTCAAGTACCCTCGCCAGAGGCCTAAACCAATATCACTTAAGCACTCAAAGAACATCTCCCTCGACTTTGGATAATCTATGTGAGATAGTACAAACAGAACAAACAATCATCCATAACCGACTCTGGCTATCACCGCCAATCCTGCTTCGAAACCATCATTATCGTATGACGGCCAACCTTGCCATATGTCAAGGGCTAATGATAACCCCAGTTCTAGCATGAACTCCATATGCCCAACCTTGGCAATGTCCAACCTTGACACTAGGCCTTTCCCCAACCAGAAAGACCCAGGGTACTCGACCAACAACCGGCCTTTTGGGCCTTTCAACGATACCCATCGTACCCCTGCTTTGAGCCTGCTAGAACTTACGACAACGATGACTTCTCGGCCTTCGCATCTCTAATCGTCCAACCTTGACGATGTTTCATAGCTCAAGCAACCTTCTCGAGCAGCCATTATCCACCAGCTCACGACCTTTGAGTTGTCTCCACATTCGTTGTTCCACCTTGATCAACGAACACATTCATCACTTCGAGTCTTCCTACTTGAATCACCTCGAAGTCACGCCATCACCGAACCAAAACACATCACTGCGCTGCGGCTAGGGTTCGGGGGTTTGCCCCCAAAAAATATTTTTTTCAGACCTTTTTGGTTCGTACCCGAAAACATACTTTTCGAGGAAACGACCCTGTTAAAACCGACCAGCCTTGCTCCAGAACGACCAGCTAAAACCGACCAGTATTTGCTTCCCATCCAAAACCGATCAGAATTTACTTCCCATCCTAAACCGGCCAGGATTTCCAGAGCGACCAACTCCTCCTGAGCGACCAGCTCCTCCTGAGCGACCAGCTCCTCCATAGCAACCAACTTTGGACCGACCCCGTCAAGACCGACCAGATCCATCGGACCGACCAGGACCAACTCCATCCGACAGGCCAACTCCCTGACTTGCTCCCCAAGCCATAATATGACCGACCACCTCATTCCAGACCCTTCTGGACCGACCAGAGCCATCAGACCAACCAGCTTCGACCGACCACCTCTTCACGACCGACCCGACCAGCTCCAGGACGACCATAAACCTGCACATCTCCAATTCGACTCTGATTTCGACCAAAACTTCGCCAAACGACGAATCCAACGAAACCAGCTTATCCGATTCATACAAACACAATCACAAACATGTTATGCAACCAACAATATCATCAATCTAACAATTTCCATCAAAACACATAAATTCCCCAAAACATGATAAGTGAATCATATGAACATAAAAATGGATCTAACTTGCATAATCTTGAGAAAAATCATAAAATTAACCATTTAAATTATCTAGATCAGATCCTAAGGTGATTCATATATAAAATGGACTTAGCATGGTGTGGATCTAAGGAAAATAACATGGAAATGATGAAATTAACAACATAAGACCCATATACTTGCATGCATCCGAATGAGAGATGTAAATCACTCACCAATTATCCAAATCTAAGCAAAAGCAATGAAAACGCAATCCGGACAGCGAACACTTCGAATCAAACTCTTCAATCCGATGAATTTGCCCTTGAGACGATGTAGTTCTAGCCTCTTATGGTGTAGATCTTCGATTTCCCTCCTTGGATTTTGGAATTTTAATGGTGGAAAGATGTTAGAGGAAGAAGGAGATCAAAGCCTCCCCATAAGAGAATGGAAAATGCCAACCTTTCTCCATACCCCTTACCCCTATTTATAGTCTCCACCCACCCTCTAATGGGCCTTCTCCAAATCAGCCCATTAGCCTTCCAAAACCTGAACAGCCAACTGAAAAACCTTAAAACATCGATTTCTCCCAAACCGCTGAACCAAATCCTTAATGTAACCACTCTACGGAAAGGGAATCATCAATTCCTTTCCAATGGCATAGGTCTCACCCTCTGATTCGACCTGAGTCAAAAGTTATGCCCAGTACAAGACTGACAGGGGCAAAATGGTCACAAACAAAATCGGTAAAAATTATGGACATGTCACACATCCCCATAAGCAACATATCAAAAGATGAGAATGATCCAACCCTCAGGGAATAAAATAAAAATATTTTACGATCTTCCGATTCGTAAAATGCGGGCTGTTACAGAGGTTTTTAGGCACAAGTAAGAAATCAAAAAAGAAAAATTAGTTTTAGGGATAAGAAATTTGCATTTTAGGTAGTGTGAATCAGGAAATGATAGTTGTAACTATCATTTTCTGTTCACTTTTTAAACAAATGAAAAGTAAACCCTTAAAAACCATCAGAGTGATGGTGAAGTAGAGTTGCGTTGCATATAAAACTAAATAAAGTTGGAAACTGCCCCCAACGGTAGCTCACGACGTGAAAAACAAAAGCATAACGAATCTAAAGCATGAGGGCCATAATAAAGGAATTGACAATATAAAAGTCTAAATGACACAAAGCGCAATAGAGTGACGAGGAATCAGCGACCAACAAGCATGTAGAGAGTGCAGGGCCCACGGTAAAAGGCAAGAGGTGTATGTTCGTCTGAAGCACGAGGAAGGAAAGCCAACTGGAAGGGACCAGGAGATCCCAGGGAAAAAGTAACACCTCGAAGACTCCTCAACCAGAAAGCCCCAAACAGACTGGTCGTGAGGATCCATCATGAAGCTCGAGGATAGAACAGACCAACAGATAAGGAGAATCATAACCAAGCGATTGGTAACCAACTCTAACAACCTTAAAGTAATACAACATGCCAGCAACAACCGAAACATAAAAGAAAACGCAAAAATGTAAAAGAATATCAAATAGAGTGTGAAAATCATGGAATACAGGATATTCTAAAATCTGTGACGAAAGTGTAACGATAGGGAATTTCGCTCGATCCGAATCGATCGCTAAACCGACCAAGACCGCTCGAAACCCCTGATTGTTTTGAGAACACGACAAATTGGAACGCAAACAGAAGAACATTTCATTGTTTATTACAACAATTCCATCAGAATACAAGAATATTACAGAGTACAAATAAATATTACATAGAAAATATCATAGATTTAAATTACATTTATATACATCGCAGCGAAAAATAATACAAAACGCAACTAGAAGTAATACACGGATACAGAGCTTTCCGGGTATTGTTCCAGCTGTAAATCAGGATCCTGTGAATATAAATCTGCAAAACCAAAACTACTAGCTGCCCGTGTCAAAATAAGGGCACCCAGAGTTTAGGTTAAAACAATAAACTCCAGGTCAGTCATGTGACTGGTGTGAGAACTAAAACAGTTATAAATCTTTATTTTAAAGTTAGGTAAATCAAGGGACCACGCCGTATAACACGAAACAGGTTTCCTCCCAAGAATACCAGTGCATAAAACAACAGCGCAATGCTAAATAAAGAACAATGAAGCTATTATAAGACTCAGGTCCCATCACACAATGCAACGCAAGCGGAAGGATAGGGTTTTTACGTTATAATAGCCAAGAATGCTTGGTACGTGAAATTTCATGTTTTATTTTTACTATAAGTGTATAGTGTCAAAACATTTCAATCATAAGTATCAATCATAGACGACATAAGTGCCCCGTACCACTATGTCGCCATATATAGGTTTACAATCAAAACCGCAATGTCTCGTATTGGAAATTGGATTTCCATCTGTGAACCGAGGCTAGGGATCGTCCTCACCGACTTCGAGACTCTCTAGCCCGAGCCTCAGGGTCAGAGCGCATCGAACCTTGGAGCGACAGGGCCGGTCCACCGATGTGGATTAAAATGCCTGAACACTGCGTTTCCCCGCCCTTTGGAGCGTAAATGAGCCAAATGACTCCATTGGCTCCGCACAGTCACCGATATATCCGAGGCTCCTCGCAACAACAACAACCACACAGGTGAAAATAATATAAATGTCAGGGCTGGCAGGTCATTGACACCACCCTAGCTAGAAGAAAACGCATGCCCTCCCTGAGGTCCTCTCCCGTTTCTGGTTCACAACCGGGGTGTGAGGCTCGCGAATCAACGTTACACAAAGCTATGCCACATAGGCCGTGCTTTGATCATCAACCACAAGACTCTTCTTTTCAACAAAAGCCTTGATCATTTGCCACTTAGGCATGCCACACAGGCAATTCACTCCATGCGATTGATATCCATCAATATATAACCCCTGAGCTCGTACGTCTCAGAGAAGGGCGTTAAGCAAGAGAATAAATTCTCCGCCGCCAAACAGATATATATTTAATAGAAATCAATCACACATAATAAATTCCAATGTCAGACACACAGTCCATTTACAAGTTCGTTCTGGGTCTGAATGAAACCGGAGGCACCTTGTACCTCGCATATCCATTGATCTTCAAGTACGTCCGGACGATCACCAACTGATTCCCTCCTCTTGGGTGTACAGCCCAATCAAGATCATCAGTAATCACCCAAACGATGTGAAGACCTCCGGTCTTCGGCCACCGTCTTTATCCTCGAAACATCGTCGAATCAGTTATTCAGAATGGGTTAAACCCGGTCTTTCTGAATAACTCGCGTATATAATAAACAAGTGTTACACAAACACAACATACGCCTCATTCCAATTCAAAATATTCTTTTATTCAAATATTCTTATACTTTGGAAAAGGTTCCCATTAATTTTATCAAAGATAAATTCTTTAAATTTATTCTTTAATCTTCCTTTGAATATCAATTCAAATTAGTCGGGATTAGCGAACCACACCGAAGTAATCATTTATTTTATTTCCCAATCCCAACCTATTCATCCCATGAAGTAAAACTGGTAATACTTCATATCTAATACCACGGTGTTATCGGTAAATTCAATTACCATTTCACATTCAAATCTAATTAAAGATTTAACTATCGCCTGTAGCAAAACTGGTGATACTCCATTCTCGATTATTTCAATCTAATTAAAGATTCATTAAAACTCCACTTGGTTTTCATCTTCCCAATAATCACTATCAATGATTATTTAACTTGGGAAATCATATCTTGTCTTTAACTGGGTTAAAGAATCAATGTCATTTAAAACACGGTTCACTATAAACCCAAAATCACATTCAAATTCAATTCCAATTAAATACCATTTAATTGTTACACTTCATTAAATCTAAATAAAAAGATTTAATCTTTTTCTCAACTGGGTTTAAGAACAGTGTTAATGAAGACACCATTCACGACAAACCCAAATCCCATTTGATATTAAATACAAGGCTCTGAATAGAAAAATATATCGGCTTATATTCAATATCAAATTCTACGACCAACAAATGAAATAAAGATATAAATATATCTTTCAAATTTCCTTAACAATATCTGTATAATTCCGAAATCCAACATCTAAATATTCCAAAGACAATTTCAATTCTAATCCATTCCAATTCAATTATTGGAATTTCTGGTTACCTTTAAAACCCTTTCAAATCCAATTTATTTATTTCAAAAATAAATGGTTTATAATTCTAGTTCAAAACTAGTTCATTTCGATAAAAATCCATTTTTATCTTTTCAAATATGGAGTTTTTCATCCCAATTCTTTCCAAATCATTTCTTATGATTTTACAAAAATTATTACTATTTTTAATAATTTTATCAAGGCCCGTACAGTCGATTTCCATCAACGGCCATTGAACTGCACTTACAACGACCTTTTCCAATTTTGATTTGGACATAATTCCAAATCCAACCATTAGATTTCAAATCTCTAATATTCGTTAGATAACTCTTTTCGATACGAACCCAACGGTTCCGGTTTTAGGAGAATCCGACGGTCGGATCTCCCGTAATATCCATTCGAAGTCGATGGTCGAAATTCGCGAACTGCCGCGGCGCGACACATTCTATTCAGGCTATTTAATATATAATATATATATTATATATACTTCGTCGATTTCCTTTTAAAACGTATTTTATAAATCGTTTTAAATTCGTTTTCGAAACGATTTCAACTTCATATTCAATTTCGAATCAAAATTGAATATTCCACATCATCGATATGCAAATGATAATATTTTCAAAACGTTATATTTTGAAATCACTTCCTTTTCTATATCACTATAAAAATGAATATAATCGATATAAATATCGTTCGCGTCAAATGGCGCATATCCAACCAACATGGCTTTATATATATTTCAATAATTTCGTTATTCTATTCAACAAATGAATATTTTCTTCAACACATGAATATATTTTTTATTTCAACACATGAATATATATTTTTATTCAACACATGAATTTTTATTCTATTCAACACATGAATTTTTATTCTATTCAACACATGAATTTTCTTTCTATTCAACACATGAATTTTTCTTACTATTCAACACATGATTTTTCTTTTATAATATTCCTTATTTTCCAAATTGGAATGAGGCCCAATCAATTACCATATAATGTTAATTATATGGATTCCCTACAACACATGTATATAATAGCAACGATAAATCATCAACCATCATTCAGAGTGCACCACACAACTGCATAAGCATTAAATATAAATAATTAACGCTTACACAGTATGTCAACCCATCGATTGACATACAACTAAACAATCGGGTTAGTGTACGTCAATATCATCCCAACACCCATGTGGGGTTTCAACTCAACAAACACAGATTTTTATTTGTGCAGTTGGGCGATGTGTAAAATTTATCGTCCCAATCAATATCAGTCAAATCAGTGTATATAAACAAATCGTCCGATTTGTTTATTACTATTTATTTTATATACACGTCAAAAATTATATTTTTAACTATAAAATATTTTCCACTATAAAATATTTTATTCCATTCCACATCACACAATAAAATTTCACAACACAGCAATTAAACAAACAAGTCATCCATGGTCTGTGGACGACGGGTGTCGGGTGCTGCTAAGCACCGTCTGCATCCTAGTATATATTTTAACTAGAAAATTAAATAAAAGTGAGAAGTTCTCACTGAGAGCTAAACCAAACGCCGTGACTCTTCTTATGTAGGAAATCTTCGCCGTGCTCACCTTTTGTCACTTTCGTCTACCATATCCACTACATATATAAAAATCGCATTTTTATATTGTTGTCATGTATATAAAAATCATATTTTTATACTGCTACTATATAGATAAAAATTCTATTTTTATACCGCTACTATATAGATAAAAATTCTATTTTTATAACGGTGTTTATATAATAAAGATCATATTTTTTTCTTTTTTCTCTTCATGATAAAAATCGTATTTTTTTTATTCGCTACATATATAAAAATCACATCTTTATCTTGCTAACATATATATATAAAGGTCGAATTTTTATAATGCTATTTTTTAAATAAAAATCACATTTTTATCTTGCACACATATATATAAAAGTCGAATTTTTATAATGCTACTTTTAAAATAAAAATCACATTTTTATCTAATTTAAAAAAAAATCAATCCTTTATACTTTTAAAAATCTTATCTTTTTATTTTTAAAAATCATATCTTTTTAGCTTTAAAAATCACGTCTTTTTAGATTTAAAAATCACATCTTTTTAGATTTAGAAATCATATCTTTATAGCGTTGTTATATATAAAAATAAAATCACTTCTTTATGTTAATAAGGATCATATTTTATTTAAATAAAGATTATAACTTTCCTAAACAAAATTATATTTTTATAAAAATGAACATCTTTTTTCCTTTCTTTAAATAAAAATCTAAACCTTTCTTTATGAAAACTAAACTTCTCTTTATAAAAAAAAACTCATCTTTCTTACTTGAAATTATCATACAAAAACTCACATTTTATACTGAAATAAATAAAAACAAAAACAGAAAAACTCATAGGGGGGCTGCGTGCGTTTCACAGAGAGGAGGGGGTGAGTCGAAGTTCGCCGGAGGACGGAAGGGGGGTGCGGAGTGGCGTCGGCGCCCGCTGGAGGTGGTGGCGCGATTTGACTGGGGCAAGGTTTTAGGGGGGCACGGTTTGAAGAAGAAGGGGGAGGAGGACAGTGCGTCTTCGACCGGGGGGGGGGGGGGGGTGGCGCATGAACGGTGGCGGCGCGTGGAGCTCCAGGGGGAGCGGCTAGGGCTTGGCGACGGGTGGTAGCGGGATTTTTTTTCCTTTTTCTGAGCGTGTTTTGATTTTAACGGGGGGGGGGGGGGGGGGTTGACTTGAAGAGGGAAGGAAAGGAGGGTTTTTATTTAATTATATATATTTTTATTCCTTTAAATTCCCAAAAAACAACTTTTATTTTCGAACTTCAAACGAGACCCAACGACTGTCGCCTCTAGCTAATTACCCACATTCCGAACGCAATGGGATATGTATCGTGAGCCAGTTTAGCTATTACAGTCAGTTTTCCTTGAAATTAAAATATAACTCTATATACTGAATTTTAAACGTACATTTCAATTTACCGGGGCCACATACTAACTCTAAAAATTACATAAAAATTATTTCTAGCTTCGTATTGACGATACGGTCGTAACAAAACTAATTTCGTCAAATTCTGAGATCATTTGAAAAATGGCTATTTTCTGGTTGATCGAAATTGACAGAAACTGTCAAAACACGTTTAACTTCGCCACGCTCGCATATTGATCCCAAAAATTATGAATTTTGGAATCTAGCAATAACTTGACATCATGGATCCAACAAAAGTGGTTTCGTCGAAAACCGAGGTCGTTTGCAAAATTTCCATTTTAAGGGCCAGAATTCCATAGCGACTATTCTGAATTTTCAACTGGGCGTAACTTTTTATCCCCGCTATGAAATTTCAATTTTTCAGATTCGTTGGAAAGATATTCTCAATTAGATTCAAATATTTTTGGTTTTGCTAAAATCCGGTTTATTTTGAATCCTGTACATTCTTTTGAAATTTGAAATCGAATTTTCGCACTACCGCGCCATTTTCAATTTCTTTTATAATTATAAATAATATTTATATTCTAACATCGATTCAAATAAATCTATACATTCTATTTCCATTCAAAATGAATTTCTCGTTGTTATTATTTAAAATAATTCATTTTAAATATTCAAACTTCATTAAAATTGCCAAAATAAAAATTTTAAATTGGCTCAGATTTCCGGGTTATTACATTCTCCCCCACTTAAAACTTTTCGTCCCCGAAAAGGAACGAAGCTGAAAGTTGTTTAACTAATCAACTCAACTTCCAGTATTTTCATTACGGCTTAAGTTCTTCAACTTTTCAGTTTCTAAGAACATTTCAAATTTTTCAAAAATTTGGCTAACACCCTAAATTTTCGAAAAATTTCGACACAACTTCCCCTGCACCGGGAGCTTCGGGATATTTCATATAGCCTCCCATGGCCCTCACCAATCCAAAAAGAAAATGAAACAGCCAAGCGGCTAGCCAATCGGCTCATAAAATCATCAAAAACCCAATAAATTTGTAAACATGTACCTATTTGTCGGGCAAACAATTTTATTCTTCTGCTCTAGCCTCCTTGCTATGACCTGTTTAATGTAAGTACATGTACAAGCATGCAAATGCGATAAATTTCCAATACAATTCACTATTTGGTCAATTTGGCTAAAGGTTCAACATTTAATTAATCACAACAATAATCAAACAACACAATCAGCAATCAATTAGTTGATTAGCTTTTCAAATTCATAATTTTGGTACGTATACAGAAAATCATGTTTTTGATACCAAATCACAACAATAAACCTATCTAGCTTTGGTTCTTACACCCGTCTAATGGAAATATATAGATATTACACTTTTGAAACTCGAACATAAATACTGATGATGTGGCCACATCATCAGAATCATCCCCGGGTGTCTAGAATGTGATTCTATATTTATCCAGTATATTAAAACTTCAAATACACGCGGATCAGACGTATACGCAAAATCTTTATATACTTGGTTGTCCAAATCAATTCAAATAAATATTCAAATATGTTGAATAAGGTTTAAATTTTCAAAATAAAATTCATTTTCATTTTAAAAATATACTCTTCACACTCGTTCTAGGATACTACTGATCCCATCTCTAACGAGTCATTCTCATTGGATATTACTAATCCAATCCTGATGAATTCTCTCATTCGGTTCTAACGTGTCTTGTTCTCCGAGCTTTGTAAACCAAAGCTCTGATACCAAATGTAACGACAGGGAATTTCGCTCGATCCGAATCGATCGCTAAACCGACCAAGACCGCTCGAAACCCCTGATTGTTTTGAGAACACGACAAATTGGAACGCAAATAGAAGAACATTTCATTGTTTATTACAACAATTCCATCAGAATACAAGAATATTACAGAGTATAAATAAATATTACACAAAAAATATCAGAGATTTAAATTACATTTAAATACATCGCAGCGGAAAATAATACAAAATTCAACTAGAAGTAATACACGGATACAGAGCTTTCCGAGTATCGTTCCAGCTGTAAATCAGGATCCTATGAATATAAATCTGCAAAACCAAAACTACTAGCTGCCCGTGTCAAAATAAGGGCACCCAGAGTTTAGGTTAAAACAATAAACTACAGGTCAGTCATGTGGCTGGTGTGAGAACTAAAACAGTTATAATCTTTATTTTAAAGTTAGGTAAATCAAGGGACCACGTCGTATAACACGGAACGGGTTTCCTCCCAAGAATACCAGTGCATAAAACAACAGTGCAATGCTAAATAAAGAACAATGAATCTATTAGAAGACCCAGGTCCCATCACACAATGCAACGCAAGCCAGAGGATAGAGTTTTTACCTTATAATAGCCAAGAATGCTTGGTACGTGAAATTTCATGTTTTATTTTTACTATAAGTGTATAGTGTCAAAACAATTTCAATCATAAGTATCAATCATAGACGGCATAAGTGCCACATACCACTATGTCGCCATATATAGGTTTACAATCAAAACCGCAATGTCTCGTATTGGAAATTGGATTTTCATCTGTGAACCGAGGCTAGGGATCGTCCTCACCGACTTTGAGACTCTCTAGCCCGAGCCTCAGGGTCAGAGCGCATCGAACCTTGGAGCGACAGGGCCGGTCCACCGATGTGGATTAAAATGCCTGAACACTGCGTTTCCCCGCCCTTTGGGGCGTAAATGAGCCAAATGACTCCATCGGCTCCACACAGTCACCGATATATCCGAGGCGCCTCGCAACAGCAACAAACACACAGGTGAAAATAATATAAATGTCAGGGCTGGCAGGTCACTGACACCACCCTAGCTAGAATGAAACGCATGCCCTCCCTGAGGTCCTCTCCCGTTTCTGGTTCACAACCGGGGTGTGAGGCTCGCGAATCAACGTTACACAAAGCTATGCCACACAGGCCATGCTTTGATCATCAACCACAAGACTCTTCTTTTCAACAAAAGCCTTGATCATTTGCCACTTAGGCATGCCACACAGGCAATTCACTCCATGCGATTGATATCCATCAATATATAACCCCTGAGCTCGTACGTCTCAGAGAAGGGCGTTAAGCAAGAGAATAAATTCTCCGCCGCCAAACAGAAATATATTTAATAGAAATCAATCACATAGAATAAATTCCAATGTCAGACACACAGTCCATTTACAAGTTCGTTCTGGGTCTAAACGAAACCGGAGGCACCTTGTACCTCGCATATCCATTGATCTCCAAGTACGTCCGGACGATCACCAATTGATTCCCTCCTCTTGGGTGTACAGCCCAATCAAGATCATCAGTAATCACCCAAACGATGTGAAGACCTCCGGTCTTCGGCCACCGTCTTTATCCTCGAAACATCGTCGAATCAGTTATTCAGAATGGGTTAAACCCGGTCTTTCTGAATAACTCACGTATATAATAAACAAGTGTTACACAAACACAACATACGCCTCATTCCAATTCAGAATATTCTTTTATTCAAATATTCTTATACTTTGGAAAAGGTTCCCATTAATTTTATCAAAGATAAATTCTTTAAATTTTTTCTTTAATCTTCCTTTGAATATCAATTCAAATTAGTCGGGATTAGCGAACCACACCGAAGTAATCATTTATTTTATTTCCCAATCCCAACCTATTCATCCCATGAAGTAAAACTGGTAATACTTCATATCTAACACCACGGTGTTATCGGTAAATTCAATTACCATTTCACATTCAAATTTAATTAAAGATTTAACTATCGCCTGGAGCAAAACTGGTGATACTCCATTCTCGATTATTTCAATCTAATTAAAGATTCATTAAAACTCCACTTGGTTTTCATCTTCCCAATAATCACTATCAATGATTATTTAACTTGGGAAATCATATCTTGTCTTTAACTGGGTTAAAGAACCAATGTCATTTAAAACACGGTTCACTATAAACCCAAAATCACATTCAAATTCAATTCCAATTAAATACTATTTAATTGGTACACTTCATTAAATCTAAATAAAAAGATTTAATCTTTTTCTCAACTGGGTTTAAGAACAGTGTTAATGAAGACACCATTCACAACAAACCCAAATCCCATTTGATATTAAATACAAGGCTCTGAATAGAAAAATATATCGGCTTATATTCAATATCAAATTCTACGACCAACAAATGAAATAACGATATAAATATATCTTTCAAATTTCCATAACAATATCTGTATAATTCTGAAATCCAACATCTAAATATTCCAAAGACAATTTCAATTCAAATCCATTCCAATTCAATTATTGGAATTTCTGGTTACCTTTAAAACCCTTTCAAATCCAATTTATTTATTTCAAAAATAAATGGTTTATAATTCTAGTTCAAAACTAGTTCATTTCGATAAAAATCTATTTTTATCTTTTCAAATATGGAGTTTTTCATCCTAATTCTTTCCAAATCATTTCTTATGATTTTACACAAATTATTACTATTTTTAATAATTTTATCAAGGCCCGTACAGTCGATTTCCATCAACGGCCATCGAACTGCACTTACAACGACCTTTTCCAAATTTGATTTGGACATAATTCCAAATTCAACCGTTAGATTTCAAATCTCTAATATTCGTTAGAAAACTCTTTTCGATACGAACCCAACGGTTCCGGTTTTAGGAGAATCCGACGGTCGGATCTCCCGTAATATCCATTCGAAGTCAATGGTCGAAATTCGCGAACTGCCGCGGCGCGGCACATTCTATTCAGGCTATTTAATATATATAATATATATATTATATATACTTCGTCGATTTCCTTTTAAAACGTATTTTATAAATTGTTTTAAATTCGTTTTCGAAACGATTTCAACTTCATATTCAATTTCAAATCAAAATTGAATATTCCACATCATCGATATGCAAATGATAATATTTTCAAAACGTTATATTTTGAAATCACTTCCTTTTCTATAATCACTATAAAAACGAATATAATCGATATAAATATCGTTCGCGTCAAATGGCGCATATCCAACCAACATGGCTTTATATATATTTCAATAATTTCGTTATTCTATTCAACAAATGAATATTTTCTTCAACACATGAATATATTTTTTATTTCAACACATGAATATATATTTTTATTCAACACATGAATTTTTATTCTATTCAACACATGAATTTTCATTCTATTCAACACATGAATTTTCTTTCTATTCAACACATGAATTTTTCTTTCTATTCAACACATGATTTTTCTTTTATAATATTCCTTATTTTCCAAATTGGAATGAGGCCCAATCAATTACCATATAATGTTAATTATATGGATTCCCTACAACACATGTATATAATAGCAACGATAAATCATCAACCATCATTCAGAGTGCACCACACAACTGCATAAGCATTAAATATAAATAATTAACGCTTACACAGTCTGTCAACCCATCGATTGACATACAACTAAACAATCGGGTTAGTGTACGTCAATATCATCACAACACCCTTGGAGCGACAGGGCCGGTCCACCGATGTGGATTAAAATGCCTGAACGCTGCGTTTCCCCGCCCTTTGGGGCGTAAATGAGCCAAATGACTCCATCGGCTCCACACAGTCACCGATATATCCGAGGCGCCTCGCAACAGCAACAACCACACAGGTGAAAATAATATAAATGTCAGGGCTGGTAGGTCACTGACACCACCATAGCTAGAAGGAAACGCATGCCCTCCCTGAGGTCCTCTCCCGTTTCTGGTTCACAACCGGGGTGTGAGGCTCGCGAATCAACGTTACACAAAGCTATGCCATACAGGTCGTGCTTTGATCATCAACCATAAGACTCTGCTTTTCAACAAAAGCCTTGATCATTTGCCACTTAGGCATGCCACACATGCAATTCAATCCATGAGATTGATATCCATCAATATATAACCCCTGAGCTCGTACGTCTCAGAGAAGGGCGTAAAGCAAGAGAATAAATTCTCCGCCGACAAACAGATATATATTTAATAGAAATCAATCACACAGAATAAATTCCAATGTCAGACACACAGTCCATTTACAAGTTCGTTCTGGGTCTGAACGAAACCGGAGGCACCTTGTACCTCGCATATCCATCGATCTCCAAGTACGTCCGGACGATCACCAGCTGATTCCCTCCTCTTGGGTGTACAACTCAATCAAGATCATCAGTAATCACCCAAACGATGTGAAGACCTCCGGTCTTTGGCCACCGTCTTTATCCTCGACACATCGTCAAATAAGTTATTGAGAATGGGTTAAACCCGGTCTTTCTGTATAACTCGCGTATATAATAAACAAGTGTTACACAAACACAACATACGCCTCATTCCAATTCAGAATATTCTTTTATTCAAATATTCTTATACTTTGGGAAAGGTTCCCATTAATTTTATCAAAGATAAATTCTTTAAATTTATTCTTTAATCTTCCTTTGAATATCAATTCAAATTAGTCGGGATTAGCGAACCACACCGAAGTAATCATTTATTTTATTTCCCAATCCCAACCTATTCATCCCATGAAGTAAAACTGGTAATACTTCATATCTAACACCACGGTGTTATCGGTAAATTCAATTACCATTTCACGTTCAAATCTAATTAAAGATTTAACTATCGCTTAGAGCAAAACTGGTGATACTCCATTCACGATTATTTCAATATAATTAAAGATTCATTAAAACTCCACTTGGTCTTAATCTTCCCAATAATCACTATCAATGATTATTTAACTTGGGAAATCATATCCTGTCTTTAACTAGGTTAAAGAACCAATGTCATTTAAAACACGGTTCACTATAAACCCAAAATCACATTCAAATTCAATTCCAATTAAATACCATTTAATTGGTACACTTCATTAAATCTAAATAAAAAGATTTAATCTTTTTCTCAACTGGGTTTAAGAACAGTGTTAATGAAGACACCATTCACGACAAACCCAAATCCCATTTGATATTAAATACAAGGCTCTGAATAGAAAAATATATCGACTTATATTCAATATCAAATTCTACGACCAACAAATATCGTATTAGAAATAACGATATAAATATATCTTTCAAATTTCCATAACAATCTGTATAATCCCAAAATCCAACATCTAAATATTCCAAAGACAATTTCGATTCAAATCCATTCCAATTCAATTATTGGAATTTCTGGTTACCTTTAAAACCCTTTCAAATCCAATTTATTTATTTCAAAAATAAATGGTTTATAATTCTAGTTTAAAACTAGTTCATTTCGATAAAAAACTATTTTTATCTTTTCAAATATGGAGTTTTTCATCCCAATTCTTTCCAAATCATTTCTTATGATTTTACATAAATTATTACCATTTTTAATAATTTTATCAAGGCCCGTACAGTTGATTTCCATCAACGGCCATCGAACAGCACTTACAACGACCTTTTCCAAATTTGATTTGGACATAATTCCAAACCCAACCATTAGATTTCAAATCTCTAATATTCGTTAGAAAACTCTTTTCGATACAAACCCAATGATTCTGGTTTGAGGAGAATCCGACGGTCGGATCTCCCGTAATATCCATTCGAAGTCAATGGTCAAAATTCGCGAACTGCCGCGGCGCGGCGCTTTCTATTCAGGCCATTTAATATATATAATATATATATATATATTATATACTTCTCCGATTTCCTTTTAAAACGTATTTTATAAATCGTTTTAAATTCGTTTTCGAAATGATTTCAACTTCATATTCAATTTCGAATCAAAATTGAATATTCCACGTCATCGATATGCAAATGATAATATTTTCAAAACGTTATATTTTGAAATCACTTCCTTTTCTATAATCACTATAAAAACGAATATAATCGATATAAATATCGTTCGCATCAAATGGCGCATATCTAACCAACACGACCATATATATATTTCAATAACTTCGTTATTCTATTCAGCAAATGAATATTTTCTTCAACACATGAATATATATTTTATTTCAACACATGAATATATATTTTTATTCAACACATGAATTTTTATTCTATTCAACACATGAATTTTTATTTTATTCAACACATGAATTTTCTTTCTATTCAACACATGAATTTTTCTTTCTATTCAACACATGAATTTTCTTTTATAATATTCCTTATTTTCCAAATTGGAATGAGGCCCAATCAATTACCATATAATGTTAATTATATGGATTCCCTACAACACATGTATATAATAGCAACGATAAATCATCAACCATCATTCAGAGTGCACCACACAACTGCATAAGCATTAAATATAAATAATTAACGCTTACACGGTCTGTCAACCCAACGATTGACATACAACTAAACAATCGGGATTAGTGTACGTCAATATCATCCCAACACCCGTGTGGGGTTTCAACTCAACAAACACAGATTTTTATTTGTGCAATTGGGCGATGTGTAAAATTTATCGTCCCAATCAATATCAGTCAAATCAGTGTATATAAACAAATCGTCCGATTTGTTTATTACTATCTATTTTACATACACGTTAAAAATTATATTTTTAACTATAAAATATTTTCCACTATAAAATATTTTATTTCATTCCACATAACACAATAAAATTTCACAACACAGCAATCAGACAAACAAGTCATCCATGGTCTGTGGACGACGGGTGTCGGGTGCTGCTAAGCACCTTCTGCATCCTAGTATATATTTTAACTAGAAAATTAAATAAAAGTGAGAAGTTCTCACCGAGAGCTAAACCAAACGCCGCGACTCTTCTTATGTAGGAAATCTTCGCCGTGCTCGCCTTTTGTCACTTTCGTCTACCGTATCCACTACATATATAAAAATCGCATTTTTATATTGTTGTCATGTATATAAAAATCACATTTTTATACTGCTACTATATAAATAAAAATTCTATTTTTATATCGCTACTATATAGATAAAAATTCTATTTTTATAACGGTGTTTATATAATAAAGATCATATTTTTATCTTTTTTCTCTTCATGATAAAAATCGTATTTTTTTTATTCGCTACATATAAAAAATCACATCTTTATCTTGCTAACATACATATAAAGGTCGAATTTTTATAATGCTACTTTTTAAATAAAAATCACATTTTTATCTTGCACACATATATATAAAGGTCGAATTTTTATAATGATACTTTTAAAATAAAAATCACATTTTTATCTAATTTAAAAAAAATCAATCCTTTATACTTTTAAAAATCTTATTTTTTTATTTTTTAAAATCATATCTTTTTAGCTTTAAAAATCACGTCTTTTTAGATTTAAAAATCACATCTTTTTAGATTTAAAAATCATATCTTTATAGCGTTGTTATATATATAAATAAAATCACTTCTTTATGTTAATAAGGATCATATTTTATTTAAATAAAGATTATAACTTTCCTAAACAAAATTATATTTTTATAAAAATGAACATCTTTTTACTTTCTTTAAATAAAAATCTAAACCTTTCTTTATGAAAACTAAACTTCTCTTTATAAAAAAAAACTCTTCTTTCTTACTTGAAATTATCATACAAAAACTCACATTTTATACTGAAATAAATAAAAACAAAAACAGAAAAACTCACAGGGGGGCTGCGTGCGTTTCACAAAGAGGAGAGGGTGAGTTGAAGTTCGTCGAAGGACGGAAGGGAGTGCGGAGTGGCGTCGGCGCCCGCTGGAGGTGGTGCCGCGATTTGATTGGGGGCAGGGTTTTAGGGGGGCACGGTTTAGAGAAGAAGGGGGAGGAGGAGGGTGCATCTTCGGCAGGGGGTGGCGCATGAACGGTGGCGGCGCGTGGAGCTCCAGGGGGGAGCGGCTAGGGCTTGGCGACGGGTGGTAGCGGGATTTTCTTTTTTCTTTTTCTGAGCGTTTTTTGATTTTAACGGGGTGGGGGGGTTGACTTGAAGAGGGAAGGAAAGGAGGGTTTTTATTTAATTATATATATTTTTATTCCTTTTAATTCCCAAAAAGCAACTTTTATTTTCGAACTTCAAACGAGACCCAACGACTGTCGCCCCTAGCTAATTACCCTCATTCCGAACGCAATGGGATATGTATCGTGAGCCAGTTCGGTTGTTACAGTCAGTTTTCCTTGAAATTAAAATATAACTCTATATACTGAATTTTAAACGTACATTTCAATTTACCGGGGCCACATACTAACTCTAAAAATCCCATAAAAATTATTTCTAGCTTCGTATTGACGATACGGTCGTAACAAAACTAATTTCGTCAAATTCTGAGACCACTTGAAAAATGGCCATTTTCTGGTCGATCGAAATTGATAGAAACTGTCAAAACACGTTTGGCTTCGCCACGCTCACATATTGATCCCAAAAATTATGAGTTTTGGAATCTAGCAATAACTTGACATCACGGATCCAACAAAAGTGGTTTCGTCGAAAACCGAGGTCGTTTGCAAAATTTCCATTTTTAAGGGCCAGAATTCCATAACGACTATTCTGAATTTTCAACTGGGCGTAACTTTTTATCCCCGCTATGAAATTTCAATTTTTCGGATTCGTTGGAAAGATATTCTCAATTAGATTCAAATATTTTTGGTTTCACTAAAATTCAGTTTGTTTTGAATCCTGTACATTCTTTTGAAATTTGAAATCGAATTTTCGCACTACCGCGCCATTTTCAATTCCTTTTATAATTATAAATAATATTTATATTCTAACGCGATTCAAATAAATCTATACGTTCTATTTCCATTCAAAATGGATTTCTCGTCGTTATTATTTAAAATAATTCATTTTAAATATTCAAACTTCATTAAAATTGCCAAAATAAAATTTTAAATTGGCTCAGATTTCCGGGTTATTACAGAAAAAGTCCAAGAATTTACTAGTGGGACTCGAATAGGGTGGTGCGATGAACACAAGTTTAATGTCCTCTTGGATGAGGCCGGTAATCTTACCTTGATCAAAATTCCTGTTGTCATATCTAAATTTGTTACGCGCACATCAGATATGAAAACATAATGCGAGCGAGAATAGCCCTTATGGTTTTGCCATGAAAATTGAACCACTAGAAAATGCAACGAGGAAGTTTGAGGAAAGCCCATAAGGTTACTGAAATATTGCCAGATATAATTGGTCACTTCATTGTTTCCAAATAGGTGTGATAAAGATTCGCAATGCCCTTCAGAGCAATACTAACATTTATAAGCGGAGGCGATGCCAAGATTGGGAATGTTCGCATCAAGAGGAAGGCCATTATGAATGAGTTTCCACATGAAGATTGATATTATAGAAGGATGAAACGACCCATATCATACAAAATGAAAGCCTGATAGGGGAACCGAACCATAACGACCTCCCACGCTTTTCTAAGAGAATAATTACCGATAAACCATAGGGGGGCCATGAGCCATCACCACGTCATAGAGGACTTTAATTTTTGTACATGTGTTTCCAGGTTTCATTGGCGAAGGATGGGATATCAGTGAAACCACAGGACCCAATCCTACGGTACTTATGCTATAGGAAATTAGACAACGAATAGTCTAGAAAAAGAAAACGTTGTCAGAGTTTGAAACAATATGCCTTGTAGACATCTTGTAAGTTCCAAATGCCCAGACCCTCTTTGGATTTGGGTCGACAAATTAACTCCCAGGAGACCCAGTGATGTTTAGTATGGTTGTCATGCGAGCCCCAAAAGAAATTAGAACAAAGACCCTGGAATTTCGAGAAAAAGGATTCAGTGGGCGGATAGATAGTGAATATACGAGTACTAAGGGAACTGATGAGGATCAATTGAATGAGGACAAGTCCTCCAGTCTGAGATAGGATCGTGCCAGTCTAATTGTTGATGAGCTTACGAGCTTTAACGATAGGCTCTCCGAAGTATATGTTGATTTTATGACCTCGATACAGTTGGATACCCAAATATGAGACTGAAAGGTGTCATACCACAAAGTTAGTCTCAGATCGGAGCCTAGCTTTAATAGTAGGCGAGACCATAACAGGGCAGATAATGGAGCTTTTAGATGAGTTTATGAGCTGCCCGAGCATCACTTATAGTCCTTTAGAAATGAAACGAGATTACAAATAGATTTGAATTTCCCATTAGCAAAGATAAGATTGTCATCAACAAACGACAGGGCAGAAATGATAGGTTCTCCATTAGGGAGTGAGAACGTTCTGATCTTGCCAGACAACATTAAGTTATGAAGGCCGCGGTTCAAAGCCTCAGCAGTGATGACGAACAGACTCAGTGATAAAGGATCACCTTGGCGAACTCCCATAGCAGAAGGGAAGAAATATTTAGTATAACCATTAATGAGGATAGAGTACCAACAATTAGAAATAAATCTCCACACAATGTAAATAAAAGATTCACATAATCCAAACTTGTGAAGAACTTTAATAAGAAAGAACCAAGATAGATGGTCGTATGCCTTATCCATATCCAGTTTAACCACCACATTAACGCCTCTAACTTTGTGGTTAATCTAAGAGACTAACTCTTAGGTCAGAAAAATGTTATCGGTAATTAGTCTCCCGTTGATAAATGCTGCTTGGGAAGGAGAAATTAAGGTAGACAGGATATCATAAAGTCTATTAGCAATGATTTTAAATATAACTTTGTTGCAAAAATTACACAGACCGATCGATCGAAAATCAGCGGGTTTCTTCGGATTGTCAGTTTTATGTAGAAGATGACATTGGTAGCCGTCCAATTCTTGGGAAGGGGATAACCATAGAAGAATGCACAAACGGCCAAAATCAGATCTGACCCAATGATATCCCAAAAGGGGTGGAAGAATACGCCATGAAGCCGTCAGGCTTAGCAACACTGTTTTTGTCCAACTAAAAAACGAAACTTTTGATTTTTTCATCAGAAGGAGGTTCAGCAATGGCGATGTTGACTTTATCCTGGATGGGGAGGGATATACGCAAGCATATCCACGTCCGATGTGGCAACAATGGAGAGCCAATGAGGTCTTTAAAGAAGGATATAGTAATATTGTCAATATCACAACTTTCAGTGTTACAACCCGGATTTTCAAAACCAATTTACAATTTTTATTTTAGCTATTTTAATGGATTTTGAATATTTAAAATGATTCATTTTAAATAATAACGATTAAAAATTTATTCAAATCGAAGTTAGAACATATAATTTTATTTTAATTATAAAACGAACTCGAAATGGCGTAGTAGTATGAAAATTCGATTTCAAATTTTAAATGAATGTACAGGATTCAAAATAAATCGGATTTCAGTAAAACCAGAAATATATGAATCTGCTTAATTATATCTTTCTAACGAATGTGAAAAATTCAGATTTTAGTCGCTATGGAATATATATATATATATATATTCTAGTATTATATATAGCCCAAAAAGTCACATTTTGCATGTGGATGAATTTGGACTCGAAACCACTTCCATTGAGTTCAAAATGACCTTTGCGACTTCGAAAACTTCGATATATTCCGAGATCCGGAATAGTGGCAATTGGCTGGGATTTTCGGTTAGCAATACATAGCCCTTAAAAAGTGAAATTTCTGCGTATGAGCTTAGAATTCGACGCGATAAATTTTTCTAAATTCATAATGAGAAATCATTGTTGAGTTCCAGAATGTGCGTCGAACAGAGTTAGTATGTGGCCGTGCGAGCTAAAACAGTTCAGGGTAAAATGGACAGTCATTTTACAAAGGAATATTATTGTGACGATCTCAGAATTCGATTCCTTTTTTTTTGGATTCGTATTGTCTAATAATGGTTAAATCCAAAATGGCATGATTTTTGGAGTTAGCATGTGGGCGTGCAAGAGGAAAATGCGCGCTAAAATCGTATTTTTGAGCAATATCTGAGCGTCTTTAACAATTTTAATGGACGGTCAAACAAACTCGGAATTCGACGAAACTTGTTTCGTTGGAATCGTCTTGACATCTACTACCTCATATCCGAAATTCGTAGCAAACGGAGATCATTTGCATTCGGATGATACGCGAGAAACAAGCATATAATCACTTTAGTTCCTTTCTCTCTTCATTATTTTCCTTCTTCCTCTTTCTTCCAAATTCCTCAAAAATGGCCTCCTTCCTCCCGCCGCCGCTGCCACCCCTCTCCCACTAGCCACCGCCGTTGTCAGCCCCTCCCTCCCTCCGGCGCCACCCCCTCCCCCTCCTCTCTCTCTCCTCTTCTTTCTATCTCCGTTTGTGAACCCTAGCCCCTAAATCCCACCACCACCGCCACTGTGGGCTCCTCCACCAACGCTGCCACCCACTAGCACCACCCCTCACGTCAATCAGGCCTGCTCCGCCCCCTCAGCCCAGCTCGGCCGTGGGCCCCATTTCACCCAAAAAACCCATTTTCTGCAAAATTCCCATTTTTTAAATAACACCATATCACAATTTTCCTAATAACTCCCAAACCGTGCATTTCTAGCCAAAACTCCACAGTGAAAAAGTTGTAGAGCATGATTTTCTCTTTGATTTGGATATATGAAAGTCCTATTTTGGATTGCGGAGCTGTCCGGAAAATGGGTTCAAAGATCGCGGATCTGTTGCTGTTTTTCGCGATTTCCGGCGAATTAGTGCAGTTATGGAAGAAAGTCCACTAGGCAAAAGTTGTCCAGTAGGCTAGTGACAAAGTTTGATGAAGATTGGAGGCCATATGAAAATTCTAGAGCCAAAGAGGAGAATTCAAGTGCGGGGAATGATAAAAGCGAGCGCGGCGACAAGAATTTTCTACATTAGAAGAATCACGACGAATTGGTTTAGCTTTTGGGTGAGAACTCCTTCTCACTTAATTTATTTTACAGTTAAAAATATTTTAGGTTGCAGACGGGGCTTAGAAGCCCCCGACACTATTTATTGTACAAACCATATTATATGATTTGAATTATATGGAGTTCAACACTAGAATTCGCACAATCACATAATTGAAAGCGATGTACGGATATTACCGACACACAGATTTCATACTCCGCGAATAGCCACTTACGGCGCCGTAAATGGCATTTGGGGTAGTTGAGTATTTATTTATTTGGATGTTCTGCGTGATTTGATATGATTGTAAAATTGGTTGTGAATTAATTGTGAATTGATTGGAACTGGTTTGTGTATGGCGCGAGCCAGTATTAGGCGAGGGATAAGGCTAGACCTTATTCCGGTTCTAGTATCGCGCTGTTATACTGCCGAAATTTTCTAAAAAGTGTTAGAAAAATTTAGTTGAAAATATTATTTTTAGCTTATAATGGTGATAAATAAAATAATTATTGGATATTTAAAAATAAATTTACACATCCCTTTACAAGTTAGACGACTTGTTTATGCTCGCCTATTTTTGTGATATCGATTGGGACGATAATTTTTACACATCGCCCAAGTGCACACATAATTATTATTATTTGATGGTTGAAACCCCACAAAGGTATTGGGATGATATTTGACGTACACTAATCCCAGTTGTTTAGTTGTATGTCAATCGATTGGTTAACAGACTGTTGTAAGTGTTAATTATTTATATTTAATGCTTATGCAGTCGTGTAGTGCACTCTGGCTGATGGTTGATTATTTATCATTGCTAATATACACATGTGTTGTATGAAATCCGTATAAATAAAATTATATGGTAATTGATTGGGTCTGATTCCAATTCAGAAATAAGGAATATTTTAAAATAATAAATATTTTAAAATAACGAATATTTTATAATAATATTTAGTAAAGAATTAAAATGTGGATTTGATGTCCGATTTTGGATGGACACGAAAATATTTAAATATATGAAGCCATGTGGAGTAATTATGCGCCATTTTGATGCGAACGATATTTATATCGATTTTATTCATTTTTATAATGAATATCGAAAAGGAAAGAATTTCAAATCTGATATTTTGAAAATATTGTCATTTAAATATTATAATGATAAGGAGTATTCAATTTTGATGCAAAATTGAAAATGAAGGTGGAATCGTTCTAAAACGAATTTATAAACGATTTATAAAATACGTTTTAAATGGAAATCGACAAAATATATATAATATATATAATATATATATATATATTTTATGGCCTGAATAGAACACGCCGCGCCGCTACCGTTCGCCAATTTCGACCATTGACTTCAAGTTGACATTACGGGAGATCCGACCGTCGGATTCTCCTAAAACTAGAACCATTGGGTTCGTATCGAAAAGAGCTTTCCAATGAATATAAGATATTTGAAATCTAATGGTTGGATTTGGAATTATGTCCAAAGCAAATTTGGAAAAGGTCGTTGTAAGTGCAGTTCGATGACCGTTTATGGAAATCGACTGAAAGGCTTTAATAAAATTAATAATAATAATAATAATTTGTGTAAAATCATAATAAATGATTTGAAAAGAATTTGGATGAAAAATTCCATGTTTATAAAGATAAAAATATATTTTTATCAAAATGAACTAGTTATTAACTAGATTTGAAATCCAATAATTTTTAAATAAAATAAATTGGATTTGTGAATGGTTTTAATATAACCAGAATTTCCAATATATGAATTGGAATGGATTTTAATGGAAATCATCTTCGAAATATTTCGATAATGGATTCCGGGATTATACGGATATTGTTATGGGAATTTGGAAGATATATATATATATATATACATATATATATACCGTTATTCCCATAACGATATTTGTTGGTTTCAGAATTTGATACTGAGTATAAGCTGATATAATTTCTATTTAGAGCCTTATATTTGATATCAAATTGGATTTTGGGTTTGTCGTGAACAGTGCCTTAAATAACACTGTTCTTAAACCCGGTTGAGGAAAGAATAAATCTTTTAATTATGATTTAGTGAAGTTATCCAATTAATTAATATTTAGTTGGAATTGAATAAAAAAATTGGATTTTGGGTTTGTCGTGAATGGTGTCTTAAATAACACTGTTCTTAAACCCCATGTGAGAAGAATAAATCTGTTAATTAAGATTATAAGAGTTTCCAGTTAATTAACATTTAATTGGAATAAAATGGAATATGAATTGGGTTTATTATGAACTATGTTTTAACGACATTCGTTCTTTAACCCGATTTACAATGAAATGTGATTTAGAATTTATAAATCTTTTCATTAAGATTCAATGGAAATTTTCCAAAGTAAAATTTTCCAATTTAATATATTAAATTTGAATTGAATGGAATTCGATTTGGTAATAATCGAAGTGAGCTTATGTGGAGAAAGACTATTAGTAATATATGGAATTTAAAAGGCTTTGTCGTTATTCCATTTATATAATTAGTCGGATACGGAAATTGATATTGATTATATATTGATCTGTTTTCCATGAAGATTCCATAATTAATGGAATGTGATTTTGGGGTTTATCGTGAACTGTGCTTTAATGACATTGGTTCTTTAACCCAGTTAAAAATAAGAATACATGTCTAACATTGTATTTCGAACTATATTGTTGATCTCTGCTAAATATATTTCTGTTTGGTGGTGGAGAATTTATTCTCTTGCTTAACACCCTTCTCTAAGATGTATGAGCTTAGAGGTTATATATCGGCAGAAATCAATGGTACAGTTTAGATTGTCGATGTGACATGTTTGTGTTTCCAAAGTTAAATAATCATTAATATGGATTTTTAGAAAGATTAAAACTAAGTGGAGTTTTAATGAATCTTTAATTAGTTTGAAATGAGAATGTTATAATTCAAATTATCAAATTCGGGAAATGATCGAGAATGGAGTACCACCAGTTTTACTCCAGGCGATAGTTAAATCTTTAATTAGATTTGAACGTGAAATGGTAATTAAATTTACCGATAACACCGTGGTATTAGAAATGGAGTATTACCAGTTTTGCTCCATGGGATGAATAGGTTGGGATTGGGAAATAAAACAAATGATTACTTCGGTAAGGTGCGCTAATCCCGACTAGTTTGGATAAACCTTAATTTGGTTTAAATTAATATCCAAAGGAAGAATGAAGAATAAATTTAAAGAATTTATCTTTGATAAAATTAATGGGAACCTTTCCCAAAGGATATGAATATTTAAATATTCAGAATTGGAATGAGGTGTATGTTGTGTTTTTATAGCATTTGATTATAAGATACACAAATTATTCGGAAAGGATGGGTTTATACCCATTCTGAATAATTGACTCGACGATAAGTCGAGATGAAGATGGTGGTTGAAGACCGGAGGTATTCACATCGTTTGGATGATTACTGATGTCTTGATTGGGCTGTACACCCAAGACAAGGTAATAAGTGGTGATCGTCCAGACGTACATGGAGATTGACCAGATATGCGAGGACCTCTCTCTTATATTGGACATCTGGGACGAGGAACAAGGTGCCTCCGGTTTCGTTTAGACCTAGAACAAACCATTAAATGAATGTGTGTCTGACATTGGATTTTATTCTGTGTTGATTGATCTCTATTAAATATATAACTGTTTGATGACAGAGAATTTATTCTCTTGCTTAACACCCTTCTCTGAGACGTACGAGCTCAGAAATTATATATCGATAGACATCAGTTGCATGGCGTGAATTTTCTGTGTGGCATATAGAGATGCAGTGATCAAGGCTTCTACTGAAAAGCAGAGTCTTGTGGTTGATGATCAAAGCACGACCTTAAAGGGCGTAGCTTTGTTTATAGCGTTAATTCGCGAGCCTCACACCTCGGTATGAGTCAAAAACGGGACCAGGGACGCAGGGAGGACATGACGTTTCCTTCTAGCTATGGGTGGTGTCATGGTATGGAGCCTAGACATTTATATATTTTTACCTATGTGGATGATGGATTGCGAGGCGCCTCAGATATATCGGTTACTACGCAGCCGATGGATAGGTCCTATAGGACCGGGAAACGTGTGTTCAAGAATAACTAATCCTCAAAAGTAAGAGAGGACCGGCCCTGCAGGAACCACGGGTTTCGCATAGTTTGTAGTCCTGAGGCATTTGCTAGAGTGTCTCGAAGCAGTGAAGACGATCCCTCGCCTCGACTCATGACGGAAATCCAACTTCCAATACGTGACATTTCGGTTTTAATTGCTGAACTAGTATGGCGACATAGTAGGATGGGGTACTATGTCGTCTATGATTGATACATTTATATTCGAAGTTGATTTTGACACTATACACTTATAATAGTATCAAAATGATTTGTTTTAAACGTACCAAGCATGTTTGGCTATTATAAGGGAAAACTCTATCCTCCAGCTTGCGTTGCATTGTGTGATGGGACCTGAGTCTTATAATAGCTTCATTTTTCCAAAAAAGCATTGCGTTGTTTATAAACTGTTTTATGCACTGGTATTCTTGAGAGGAAACCCGTTCCGTGTTATACGGCGTGGTCCTTTGATTTACTTTATTTTTAAAGTAAGGTTTTAAATAATTGTTTTAGTTCTCACACCAGTCACATGACTGACTTGGTGTTTATTGTTTTAACCTAAAGTCTGGGTGCCCCTATTTTCCACATGGGCAGCTAGTAGTTTTGGTTTTGCAGATATTATACTCACAAGATCCTGGTTTACAGCTGGAGCTATATTCGGAATGCTCTGTATCCGTGTATTTCTTACAGCTGTGTTATATATTATTTTTCCATTGCTATGTATTTAAATGTAATTTAAACCTTTGATATTTTTCTGATGTATATTATTTATTCATACTCTGTCAAATTTTGATAGAATTGTTGTAATAGCAATGAAATGTTCTTCTGTTTGTCTTCTGATTTGTCATGTTCTCAACTCAATCCGGGCTTTCCCGTAAGGGTGAGTTTGGGTCGTTTAAGTTGGTATCAGAGCTTTGGTTTACAAAGCTCGTGAACAAGACATATTAGAACCAAACGAAAGAATTCATCAGAGATTGGATTAGTAATATCCAATAAGAATGACTCGTTAGAGATAGGATCAGTAGTATCCTAGAATGAGTACGAAGAGTATTATTTATTAAAAAACAAATTTGGTTTTGGAAATTTAAACCTTACTATACATATTTGAGTATATTTTTTTTAATTTGGACAATCTAGTATATGAAGATTTTGCATATACGCATCATGAACGTATATTCGAAGTCTCAAATATACTGGATAGAAATAGAATCACACTCTAGTCGCCCGAGGATGATTCTGATGATGTGGCCACATCATCAGTATTTATGTTCGAGCTTCAAAAGTAGGATATCTATATATTTCCAATTGACTGGTGTGAGAACCAAATTTTAGATAGGATTTATTGTGTGATTTGGCACAAAAAAATATGATTTTGGAGTGTGTGTGTGTGTGTGTGTATATATTAAAGATATGTGTTTGAAAAGCTATTCAACTAATTGATTACTGGTTGTGTTATTTGATTATTAGTTCAACTAATAAAATTATTGAAACCAATATGATAATAGAAAGGTAAAATTTAGCCAAATGGAATTTATTATTGAACTGAAGGGAAATTTGTTAGAATTGCACGCACATACATGTATACACATTGAACAGGTCATGGCATGGAAGCTAAGAAGAGGAATAAAATTGTATGTCCGACAAATAGGTACATGTTTGCGATTTTATTGGGTTTTGATGATTTTATGAGCCGATTGGCTAGCCGCTTGCTTTTTCTTTTGGATTGGTGAGGGCCCTATGAGGATAGTTGCGGTTTTAAAGGTCTCCCCGTACAAAGGAGGTAATGGCGATTTCGAAAATTTAGGGTGTTGGCCAATTTTTTGAAGAATTTGAAAATTCTTAGAAACTGAAAAGTTGAGTTGGTTGGTTAAATAACTTTCAGCTCCGTTACTTTTCGAGGACGAAAAGATTTTAAGTGGGGGAGATTGTAACAACCGGATTTTCAGAACCAATTTAAATTTTTATTTTAGCTATTTTAATGGATTTTGAATATTTAAAATGATTCATTTTAAATAATAACGACTAAAAATTTATTTAAATTGAAGTTAGAATGTATAATTTTATTTTAATTATAAAACGAACTCAAAATAGCGCTATAGTTTGAAAATTAGATTCCAAATTTTAAATGAGTGTACAGGATTCAAAATAAATCGGATTTCAGTAAAACCAGAAATATTTGAATCTGCTTAATTATATCTTTCTAACGAATATGAAAAATTCAGATTTCATAATATAAGTTGAAAGTTATATCCAAATTAAAATTTAGAATAGTCGCAATGGAGTGTGTGTGTGTGTGTATATATATATATTCTAATATTATATATAGCCCAAAAAGTCACATTTTGCATGTGGATGAATTTGGACTCAGAACCACTTCCATTGAGTTCAAAATGTCATTTGCGACTTTGAAAAGTATAAACTTCAATATATTCCGAGATCCGGAATAGTGGCAATTGGTTGGGATTTTCGGTTAGCAATACATAGCCCTTAAAAAGTGAAATTTTGCGTATGAGCTCAGAATTCGACGTGATAAATTTTTCTGAATTCATAATGACAAATCATTGTTGAGTTCCAAGATGCGCGTCGAAAGGAGTTAGTATGTGGCCGTGCGAGCTAAAAAAGTTCAGGGAAAAACGGACAGTCATTTTACAAAGGAACATTATTGTGACGATCTTAGAATTCGATTCCGTTTATTCGTATTGTCTAATAACGGTTAAATCCAAATGGGCATGATTTTTGGAGTTGGCATGTGGGCATGCAAGAAGAAAATGTGCGCTAAACTCGTATTGTTGAGCAATATCTGAGCATCTTTGACAATTTTAACGGACGGTCAAACGAACTCGAAATTCGACAAAACTTGTTTCTTTGGACTCGTCTTGACGTCTACCATCTTGTATCTGAAATCCGTAGCAAACAGATATCGTTTGTATTCGGATGATATGCGAGAAACAAGCATATAATCACTTTACTTTCTTTCTCTCTTCATTATTTTCCTTCTTCCTCTTTCTTCCAAATTCCTCAAAAATAGCCTCCTCCCTCCCGCCGCCGCTACCACCCCTCTCCCACTAGCCACCGCCGTTGTCAGCCCCTCTCTCCGCCGCCCCCCTTCTCCTCTCTCTCCTCTTCTCTCTCTCCATTTGTGAACCCTAACCCCTAAATCCCACCTCCACCGCCACCGTGGGCCTCTCCACCAGCGCTGCTACCCACCAGCACCACCCCCCACATCAGTCAGGTCTGCGACTCCCCCCTCAGCCCAACTCCGACCGTGGGCCCCATTTCACCAAAAAAAACATTTTCTGCAAAATTCCTGTTTTGCGAATAACACCTTGTCACTATTTGCCAATAACTCCAAACCGCGCGTTTCTAGCCAAAACTCCACGGTGCCAAAGTTGTAGAGCACAATTTTCTCTTCGATTTGGAAATATGGAAGTCCTATTTTGGATAGCGGAGCTGTCCGAAAAACGCGTTCAAAGATCGCGGATCTGCTGATGTTTTTCGCGATTTCCGGCGAATTGGTGCAGTTATGGAAGAAAGCCCACTAAGCAAAAATTGTCCAAAATAGCGCCTTTAGGCTAGCGACAAGGTTTGGTGAAGATTGGAGGTCCTATGCAAATTCTAGAGCCAAAGAGGCGAATTCAAGTGCGGGGAACGACAAAAGCGAGCGTGGCGACAAGAATTTTCTACATTAGAAGAATCGCGACGAATTAGTTTAGTTTCTGGGTGAGAACTCCTTCCCACTTAATTTATTTTACAGTTAAAAATATTTTAGATTGCAGACGGGGCTTAGAAGCCCCCGACACTATTTATTGTACAAACCATATTATGTGATTTGAATTATATGGAGTTCAACACTAGAATTCGCACAATCACATAATTGAAAGCGATGTATGGATATTACCGACATACGGATTTTATACTCCGCGAATAGCCACTTATGGCGCCGTAAATGGCATTTGAGGTAGTTGAGTATTTATTTATTTGGATGTTCTGTGTGATTTGATTATGATTGTAAAATTGGTTGTGAATTAATTGTGAATTGGTTGGAACTGGTTTGTGTATAGCGCGAGCCAGTATTAGGCGAGGGATAAGGCTAGACATTATTTCGGTTCTAGTATCGTGCCGTTATGTTGCTGAAATTTTCTAAAAAGTGTTAGAAAAATTTAGTTAGTTGAAAATATTATTTTTAGCTTATAACAGCGATAAATAAAATAATTATTTGATATTTAAAAATAAGTTTACACATCCATTTACAAGTCAGACGACTTGTTTATGGTCGCCTATTTTTGTGATATCGATTGGGGCGATAATTTTTACACATCGCCCAGGTGCACAAATAATAATTATTATTTGATGGTTGGAACCCCACATGGGTATTGGGATGATATTTGACGTACACTAATCCCAATTGTTTAGTTGTATGTCAATCGATTGGTTGACAGACTGTTGTAAGCGTTAATTATTTATATTTAATGCTTATGCAGTCGTGTAGTGCACTCTGGCTGATGGTTGATTGTTTATCATTGTTGATATACACGTGTTGTGTGAAATCTATATAAATAAAATTATATGGTAATTGATTGGGTCTGATTCCAATTTAGAAATAAGGAATATTTTAAAATAACGAATATTTTAAAATAACGAATATTTTATAATAATATTCAGTAAAGAATTAAAATGTGGATTTGATGTCCGATTTTGGATGGACACGAAAATATTTAAATATATGAAGACTTGTGGAGTAGTTATGTGCCACTTTGACGCGAACGATATTTATATCGATTTTATTCATTTTTATAATGAATACCGAAAAGGAAAGGATTTCAAATCTGATATTTTGAAAATATTATCATTTAAATATTTTAATGATAAGGAGTATTCAATTTTGATTTAAAATTGAAAATGAAGTTGGAATCGTTTTGAAACGAATTTCTAAATGATTTATAAAATATGTTTTAAATGGAAATCGATGAAATATATATAATATATATTTAATGGTCTGAATAGAACGCGCCACGACCGTTCGCGAATTTCGACCATTGACTTCAAGTTGACATTACGGGAGATCCGACCGTCGGATTCTCCTAATACCGGAATCGTTTGGTTCGTATCGAAAAGAGCTTTCCAATGAATGTAAGAGATTTGAAATCTAACAGTTGGATTTGGAATTATGTCCAAATCAAATTTGGAAAACGTCGTTGTAAGTGCAGTTCGATGATCATTTATGGAAATCGACTGAAAGGGCTTTAATAAAATTATTAAAAATATTAATAATTTGTGTAAAATCATAATAAATGATTTGGAAAGAATTTGGATGAAAAGTTCCATGCTTATAAAGATAAAAATATATTTTTATCAAAATGAACTAGTTATTAACTAGATCTGAAGTATAATAATTTTTAAATAAAATAAATTGGATTTGTGAATGGTTTTAATATAACCAGAATTTCCAATATATGAATTGGAATTTATTTGAATGGAAATCATCTTCGAAATATTTCGATATTGGATTCTGGGATTATACGGATATTGTTATGGGAATTTGGAAGATATATATATATATCGTTATTCCCAAAATGATATTTGTTGGTTTCAGAATTTGATATTGAATATAAGCCGATATAATTTCTATTCAGAGTTGTGTATTTGATATCAAATTTGATTTTGGGTTTGTCGTGAACAATGTCTTAAATAACACTGTTCTTAAACCCAGTTGAGGAAAGAATAAATCTTTTAATTATGATTTATTGAAGTTTTCCAATTAATTAATATTTAGTTGGAATTGAATAAAAGATTTGGATTTTGGGTTTGTCGTGGATGGTGTCTTAAATAACATTGTTCTTAAAACTCGTGCGAGAAGAATAAATCTTTTAATTAAGATTATTAGAGTTTCCACTTAATTAACATTTACTTGGAATAACATGGAATACAAATTGGGTTTATTGTGAACTGTGTTTTAGCGACATTCGTTCTTTAACCCGATTTGCAGTGAAATGTGATTTGGAATTTATAAATCTATTTATTAAGATTTAATGGAAATTTTCTAAAGTAATTTTTTTTTTCAATTCAATATATTAAATTGGAATAGAATGGAATTCGATTTGGTAATAATCAAAGTGAGCTTCTATGGAGGAAAACTGTTAATAAATATGGAATTTAAAAGGCTTTATCGTTATCCCATTTATATTATTAGTCGGATACAGAAATTGATATCGATTATATATTGATCTGTTTTCCATGAAGATTCCATAATTAATGGAATGTGATTTTGGGGTTTATCGCGAACTGTGTTTTAAATGAAATTGGTTCTTTAACCCAGTTAAAATCAGGATTACATGTCTAATATTGTATTTCGAACTGTATTGTTGATCTCTGCTAAATATATATCTGTTTGGTGGCGGAGAATTTATTCTCTTGCTTAACACCCTTCTCTAAGACGTACGAGTATATCGGCAGAAATCAACGGTACGGTGTAGATTATCGATGTTGCATGTTTGTGTTTCCAAAGTTAAATAATCATTAATACTGATTTTTGGGAAGATTAAAACTAAGTGGAATTTTAATGAATCTTTAATTAGATTGAAATGAGAATATGATAATTTAAATTATCAAATTCGGGAATTGATCGAGAATGGAGTACCACCAGTTTTACTCTAAGCTATAGTTAAATCTTTAATTAAATTTGAACGTGAGATGGTAATCAAATTTACCGATAACACCGTGGTGTTAGAAATGGAGTATTACCAGTTTTGCTCTATGGGATGAATAGGTTGGGATTGGGAAATAAAACAAATGATTACTTCGGTAAGGTGCGCTAATCCTGACTAGTTTGGATAAACATTAATTTGGTTTGAATTAATATCCAAAGGAAGATCAAAAGAATAACTTTAAAGAATTTATCTTTGATAAAATTAATGGGAACCTTTCCCAAAGGATATGAATATTTAAATAAAAGAATATTTAGAATTGGAATGAGGCGTATGTTGTGTTTTTATAACACTTGATTATAAGATACATGAATTATTCGGAAAGGTCGGGTTTATACCCATTCTGAATAATTGATTCGACGATGAAGACGGTGGTTGAAGACCGGAGGTCTTCATATCGTTTGGATGATTACTGATGTCTTGATTGGGCTGTACACCCAAGACAAGGTAATAAGTGGTGATCGTCCAGACGTACATGGAGATCGACCGGATATCCAAGACTTCTCTCCTATATTGGACATATGGGACGTGGAATAAGGTGCCTTTGGTTTCGTTCAAACCCATAACGACCTATTAAATGGATGTGTGTCTGACATTGGATTTTATTCTGTGTTGATTGATCTCTATTTAATATATATCTGTTTGGTGGCGGAGAATTTATTCTCTTGCTTAACACCCTTCTCAGAGACGTACGAGCTCAGAGATTATATATCGATAGACATCAGTTGCATGGCGTGAATTATCTTTGTGGCATACAGAGATGCAGTGATCAAGGCTTCTACTGAAAAGCAGAGTCTTGTGGTTGATGATCAAAGCACGGCCTTAAAGGGCATAGCTTTGTGTTAAGCGTTAATACGCGAGCCTCACATCTCGGTATGAGTCAAAATCGGGATTAAGGACGCAGGGAGGACATCACATTTCCTTCTAGCTATGGCTGGTGTCATGGTATGGAGCCCAGACATTTATATATTTTTACCTATGTGGATGATGGATAGCGAGGCGCCTGGGATATACCGGTTACTACGGAGCCGATGGATAGGTCCTATAGAACCGGGAAACGTGTATTCAGGAATAACTAATCCTCAAACGTAAGAAAGGACCGGCCCTGCAGGAACCAAGGGTTTCCCAGATTTTGTAGTCCTGGGGAATTTACTAGAGTGACTCGAAGCGGTGAGGACGATCCCTCGCCTCGACTCATGATGGAAATCCAACTTCTAATACATGACATTTCGGTTTTAATTGCAGAACTAGTATGGCAACATAGTAGGATAGGGTACTATGCCGTCTATGATTGATACATTTATATTCGAAGTTGATTTTAACACCATACGCTTATAATAGTATCAAAATGATTTGTTTTAAATGTACCAAGCATGTTTGGCTATTATAAGGGAAAACTCTATCCTCCGGCTTGCGTTGCATTGTGTGATGGGACCTGAGTCTTATACTAGCTTCATTTTTTCCAAAAAGCATTGCGCTGTTTATATACTGCTTTATGAACTGGTATTCTTGGGAGGAAACCAGTTCCGTGTTATACGGCATGGTCCCTTGATTTACTTTATTTTTAAAGTAAGTTTTAAATAACTGTTTTAGTTCTCACACCAGTCACATGACTGACTTGGAGTTTATTGTTTTAACCTAAAGTCTGGGTGCCCCTATTTTCCACACGGGCAGCTAATAGTTTTGGTTTTGCAGATATTATACTCACAGGATCCTGGTTTACAGCTGGAGTTATACTCGGAACGCTCTGTATCCGTGTATTTCTTACAGTTGTGTTATGTATTATTTTCCCGCTGCTATGTATTTAAATGCAATTTAAACCTCTGATTTTTTTCTAATGCATCTTATTTATTCATACTCTGTCATATTCTTGTACTCTGATGGAATTGTTGTAATAGCAATGAAATGTTCTTCTGTTTGTCTTCTGATTTGTCGTGTTCTCAACTCAATCCGGGCTTTCCCGTAAGGGCGAGTTTGGGTCGCTTAATTTAGCAACCCATGAACCATTTGGTTTTTGAATTTTGTAAATAGTGAGTTTGGTTCTATTTTTTGTTTGGCAATGGAGTGGAGAAGTTGGAGTTAGAATCCCCATGCAAAATCCATTTTATTCGTGCTTTTTGTTTCTAGAAAAGCTCTTCAAATTTGAGAGCACGATCAAAATCGTTCTCGGCCTGCAGCCAAGAATCTCAATTAGACACAGAGAGGTCCTCATCATATTGTACTTTATTATGTCATTTGTATTTGTTTAGCAATTTATTATTTTAAAATTAATTATATTTCCCTTTTTAGAGGTATATAATTTTGCATTCCATCCCAATTATTCGCTACTTTGATAGAGAATTGACTATGAAAGAAAATAATACACTTGTATATATTAGTGGTAAACATAAGGGTTCAAAGGTTAAAAAAAATTCTCCTATCCTAAACTAAAAGAAATTGTGTATAGGATTACAAAAATTGATTCACGGGAGTATGATGTTAAATTAGTAAGCAAGTGAGTAACAGATTCTGGATCTTATGCTATCGATGCAAATGACGATGAAGATGTCAATGTTATATTTTCCGTTAATGTAAAGTTATTGAATCATTTGTAATAAAAGAGAAGTTGAGACATTTTGAAGAGGTAATTGATACTAGTTTGAATCAACATTCTACTCAAATTCTTGGTACTATTTTGAGTTATCCTTATCAAGGCAATTCAAGTCCAGTATTTGCTACATGTATGAATACAAAGTAAGTAATTTGTTAAAGTATTTACATTTGAGTAGCTGAAATTTATAGTGTTTTGATCTCTTACTCTTTTTTCATAGTCTTATGGTGCATTTGGACGGTTCAAGATCCAGATTAGTAAATGATCAATTTTTACACTCTATACCTTCAAATGTTAGAGAGGCCGGTATTTGTTTCAATAATGATGATGGAGGTCATAGCTCACTGCATATAGATAATATGCAAGTTGCTTCAATGGATATGATATGACATGGATGGTTAATATGGAAGTTAACAATGATGTTCTAGAGTTTGAAATTGATCATGAGGAAGAAAATGAAAATAATGAAGCATCTCTGGCGGAAGTAGATGATGACGATAATGATGAACATTTGGAATTTGAAATGATTTTGACATACATACGTACACACACACACACGCGCACACACACACACACACACACACACACATATATATCGAAAATTATGGCAGTATCATTGATTGAAAATGTTACTTCTATTAGAGACAAATTTATGATAGATTGTGTTAATTACGGGTTTCAAGTGTGAATACAATTTCAAACCAAAAAAATACTTATTTAGCAGTTAAGTAAGTGGTCCATCTAGAATCCTATTTCTTTTAAACCCATTAAATCACACAATACAGAGTACACCATGATTTGTAATGTTGATAAAAAATTGTCATTGGCAGGCACATATAATTTTCCCTAAAAGATCATTGATGGATTGGTGGGAAATTAGAAAATATGATGGAAATCATACTTGTGTTAATCTGATTATTAATTCATATTATAAACAAGCTACAAGTAGATTTATTGCTAATAAAATACCTCCTTTTGTGTATTTGGATTTGCATACCACTCCTTCTACAATTCAAGTTTTAATCTCAGAATATTTTTTATCAAAATCAGTTACTTCAAGGCATGTAGATCATTGCATAAAGCACTTGGGAAACATCATATGTTGAGTCACCACAATATTTAGGTACTATTAAAAAAACATAATCTGGGAGTAGTTTAAAGTTGAAATCGAAAGAATCGCGAATGATAAAGTTCTTTTTAAGAGTGCATTTCGGGTATTCGATGCATTCATTGAGGGTTTTGCACATTGTCGACCGTTGATTTGCATTGATGGCACCCATCTTTATGGAAAATATTAAGGTACCTTGCTAGTCGTGACTAGAGTAGATGCAAATGATGGTATATTTCCATTTATATATGTAATTATACACTCTGAATCAAAAAATAGTTGGGACTGGTTTTTTAGATGCATGTACTACTACATACACAGTGTTCACAATAGGTTTTTGACTTTAATACCTGATCAAATGAAAGGTATTCCAAGGACATTAAGTAATTCGCCAGAAGAACACCATCATTGCTTTTGTGCTAGACATCTCAAAGCTAACTTCCAAGTTGCTAGATTTACTAAAAAAAATGGTAGACTTTTTTTTGTTCATGTGTTGGTGCTACAGATGATCGGTACAAAGAGTTAAGAGGACACTTAAAAACGATTGCTTCAGATGCTATGCTTGGATTGAAAAGAATTTACGAGGTGGTGCTCGAGTTTTTTCAGTCAAGTCATTAGTAGTAAGAACGTTTTATCATTAAAATGACTATTCCATGAAACATCGTTCCTATGTTGAGGGATTTGAAATGCAAATGAGTTCAAAATTTGAAACTCTTTTAGCCAAATGAGCAACATACAACCAAGGTATTGTTGAATTGTTAGATTCAATCAAACCGAATGGCAAGTGAATGATCAATCTGGAAGAGCATTTACAGTGGCACTACAAAATAATATATATAGTTGCACTTGCAACATTCCTTTATTGCAAAGGTTGTCATGTTTGCATGTGATGACTGCTTGTGCTCGAACCACTGAAAGAGCGAATAAAACGTATTATGATTACTATTCAGTGTGATTTTCAATCAAAAAATATAAAGCAATTTATGCTTCAGGTTTTCATCCTATAGGAGATATTGTGATGCATATCATGGTCCGACCATATTGCCACCACCTACTAAAAGAAAGATGGGCATCCATTTTCGACAAAAATCGAAGGCATGATGGTAAAATGGGAGGAAGTAAACAAAATACTTGTAGCGAGCGTGATCAAAAAGGCATAAAAGATTAACTTGTCTTTCAAAATATTTGTATTTGATTTATGTTTGCTTAATTAGAGTTGAGCAATATTTGGTTCAAACCAATGATCAAACCCGTTCATTTCGGTTGATTTGGTTCGGTTTTAAAACTAAATTGGTTTGAATTCAGTTTATAAAGTATTTTTTTGTTATAGATTTAACCAAATTAACCGAAATTTTAATTTATTATCTAATTTTATGGTGTTGTAGTATTTTAAATAATTAGTTTAGAAATAAAAAACAAATGCATGTATTGCAAATATGTCAAATTTTATTATAAACATAAAATTTACTATATAAAAAATTCTTCAAACATGAATTTATATTTTACTTTGAGTGAACTCATCATTTAAATAGTAGTAGATAGCCAATCTGAATATCTCCCATATTTCTATGTACTCATTATTTATTTTAACGGGAAAGTGTTACGAATTATTTTAAAAACCGGTTGGCCTTGCCAAAAAGAATCATTATTTAAATAATAATATATTCTTCAAGTTTTGTTAAATTGATTACTAACCAAACTAACCGAAATTAATTTGATTCAGTTCGATTTGGTTTGAAATTTTTTCGGTTCCATTTCGGTTTGAGTTTTTTTTAACCTCAGAACCAACTGAATGCTCACCCTTGATGTAATGTGTCATCTGGATTTTGTATTGATATTCTATTTGGATGTTCTGTTTACTAAGTGGTAAGTATCTTGCACTGTTATTACCAATATATGTTGAATTATATTGTATTTGATAAGTATCTTGAGCTTAATTCTCAGCAGGTTATGTAAATATTGCAATATACTGTATTTGCATCATTTGTATTTAATGGCAGATATAATGGGGTGCATTTTGCAGGTGCGCCTTTGCAAAATTCTTAAGGCGGATTTCACGAATGCACCCCATGTTGTGTAAAAACACAACCATCCATCCCTTTCTTCTCACTTTACTCCATTCCAACTTTTAACTCGAAACCCTTAGAACCGTAAAAAAAATGCCATCCAACATCAACTGTAATCATTTCTTCATCAAATTTTCTAGAAAATTAAAGGATTAACATCATCTTCTCAAATTAGAAGTAAAATCTTCGTTGAAATTTAATTTGTATATTGGAATTTTAGTTGTTCAATCTTCATTTCTTATAGAGTTGGCACCTAGTCCTGTGAATGCAAGTGTTTTGTATCTTCAAAGTGAGCATTGAAGCAATGATAGGGGCTTATTGAAGGTATTTTTTTCAAACATCTTTGCTTACATTTCAAAGTGAGCATCGAAGCAATGATACTGGATTTTTTTCTACTTTTGTTCGTTTTTGAATGTGTAGAGCGACGAGTTAGTTGAGTGTCATGATCATTCAAGAAATTAAAATGCATCATGTTTAATACTCCAAGAGTTCAACTTGCATTACAAGGAGTTGGATTAACGAAAATATTTGGATTATACTTTTTCAAAATAGATCATGCGCTAATTACTTTATTGGTAGATAGATGCAGACCAGAGATTCCAACTTTCCATTTTCCTACTGGTGAAATTACCATCACATTAATAGATGTTAGTTGTCTTATAGGCGTTACAGTATAAGAAAATCATGTTACTATTAGACGACTAAGCTATTACGAAGATATTTGCCAAGAGCGTTTAGGTGTGGTTCTACCTCGAAGTGAGATATGAGGTACAACAATTATGTTGACTTGGCTTCGCGATATGTTTGCAAATGAGCCATTAATGAATGCTTCAGATGTAGAAATTGAATATTATGCGAGAGCTGTTATTATACATTTGATATCCTATCGTCTATTTCCTGAGCATTCTAAAGGATGATTGCAGCTAAATTTTTTTTGTTATTGTTTTTGCGAAATTTGGATGAATGTGCATGATATTCTTATGCAATGCTATATTGACAACATTATAGAATGAGTTAACAAATGTTGCACTCATGAAATCCAAATCGATAGCTGGTTGTCTATCGCTTTTACAGGTATAATATGAATAGATATAATTGTTATACACTCACTTGTAATATGTAATTCTTATATGATCAAATTTTTGATTGATTTTACAGGTATGGACATGGACGCATCTTCCCATTGGTCGTCCAAATGTGACTTCATCCATGTAGTTCGACGAGACATTATATTTTAGTGCAAGGTAGTTAATTTCCAACTACATTTACATATTTGTATTTTTTATACCAATAAAAATCTAATTGTATAACTATTTAAATAGGTGGTTTGGTTTAAGGAGTTGGATCAAGTTTCCAATGTAGGTGGCTATTTACCATCGTGGCCAGAACGATATGTTAACAAATGAAGTTGTTATATGGAATTTGTACACACAGAATGTGTTAGTCGATCTTCCATATATATGTTTAAGTGGGATGCATAATTGGATTTGTAAGACACCTATCATGTGATATGTAGAGATGTATAATCCTGATCGAGTGATGCGACAATTTGTTCTTCATCAAAACATACCTCATCCATGCGAACTAAGCCAGATTTGGAGTTTGATATCTTTTAGTGAAACGATAGACATAACTGTGTCATACACCAATGATTCTACCATTATATTTCGAGTTACATGACTTAGTATTGGTAAATTGCTCGAAGATTCATTGTTGCAGATCGGAGTTCTCACGAATAACCATATACCCTTGCGCATCACGTAAGCGAGATGTAGTAAATCTTTACATTAGCATGTTTTTCTAGTTTGTCGACTTAAATTGTTCATTCACTTGAATTATGTTTCTATTTTTGAATAAATAATACAATTTGTAGGTCGATGTACTATATTATAGGAAGAGGGTTGGAGGATATCAGACATAGTAGCATACTTAAGTAAGAAGTCCAACTATCGTGTCTTGATTTCAAGAAACTTATTGATGCACTCCTTTTTAGAAATCTTTTAGCATGCCCAAGATATTCCGAGCGAAGAACTAAAAAAGATATGATACACAACAATCTCAACAAGCCGGACTTTCTCAACCCTCACCTACTCAAGACGATCCAACTCAACCCTGACTGTTCCTACGTTTAGTTTAATATTAGTGTGCTTTTGTAATCAAACTACAACTTTTACTTTTATGCAAATGCAACTGAATTTTAATTATCTTATGCTTGAATTTGTTTAAGGGAAGTTTTATTTGTTGGCTTTTATGTTGATAAACGTTTATTATTATCTATGTTTTGTGCATCTGGATTTCTGATTCTGTGTATGAATGTATATTGAAGGTCGTTGTCGAGGTTTTGGACCTGAGGTTTACACTGGAGTATTTTTCAAATGCGCCATTATACATTTTAAAGGGCACATACCACAAATACGCCTCGTATTTTTTTAAAATCAATGGCCAGCTCATCGCTAAGCTGACCAAAACTAGCCTACAATTGCAATTAGTTTTAAATCTAGCCTATTTATGTCATTATTTTTAAAAACTAGTCTCTTTTGAATTTTTTTACATTTTAGTTATACTTTTACGGTCAATCAGGTGTTATGTTGAATTTTTATTTCCAAATTTTTAGTCGTAGTATCTTGAACTTTTTAAATTTTATTTTTACTTTCAGTTTTTATCTACGCTATTAATTAATAAAGACGATAATGCATAATTTTTTTATTTATTAGATCATATTTTTTCTTAATAATTGGCTTGGAAACACAAACTTTTAGTCATACTGCTAACTACCAAAATTAACCTTAGACATTTTATCTCGTGTCACCTAAAAATCGGATCTAACAACAGTCACTTAGAAATAAGATCTCGCAATTGAATTATTTATACAAATTCAAACTGCATTTCTACAAATATTAACAAATCTAAATATTACTTAAAAGTAAGATCTAACAAATAAACATTATTTTCAACAATTTTGTCTTTATTAATAATGGACTTGAAAACACGCATTTTTGATCTTACCGCAAATTACCAAAATTGACCTTAGATATTTTACCTTTATATCACTTAAAAATAAAATCTAGCAAGTAGACCATTTTTACAAATTCAAACTCTATTTTAAAGCAATATTTAAATTTATTAGTATTTGTAAAAATAGAGTTTGAATTTGTAAAAATGGTCTACTTGCTAGATTTTATTTTTAAGTGATATAAAGGTAAAATATCTAAGGTCAATTTTGGTAATTTGCGGTTAGATAAAAAAATGCCTGTTTTCATGTCCATTATTAATAAAGACAAAATTGTTGAAAATAATGTTTATTTGTTAGATCTTACTTTTAAGTAATATTTAGATTTGTTAATATTTGTAGAAATGCAGTTTGAATTTGTATAAATAGTTCAATTGCGAGATCTTATTTCTAAGTGACAGTTGTTAGATCCGATTTTTAGGTGACACGAGATAAAATGTCTAAGGTTAATTTTGGTAGTTAGCAGTATGACCAGAAGTTTGTGTTTCCAAGCCAATTATTAAGAATAATTAAGGAGGTTTTTTTCTTTTCCATTTAGTTTCATTTTGTAAACCTACTACATTTTTATGATAAATATTGACATATTATAAGTCAATCTCTGCACATGGTATGCCATAATATTTGAGAATAATATAGATATCATTAATGATATTATTCCATAACTGTAGTAGTACGTATAAATGGTATGCCATAATATGTGGGAATAGTATAAATATCATTAATGATATTATTCCATAATTGTAGGTGCATGTATCTTGTAACTTTATATATTTGTGATTACTGAATGGAAAAGCATTCTTCTCTTCAACTCTTTATCACGGTATCAGGGCACTGATCCAAAACAGTTCAACTTCCTCTTCTTCAATAACTCTCATTAACAAAACTTCGTTGAGACGACCCCATTTCCCGTACTGACGGAGACAAGGGTTATCTTTGGAATATAACACAGAAACAGTTAATAGCAGAACAAAATAATTAAATACACCAGATAATGAACAATAGACTATATTGGATAAAAGTAATCATCAGAGTTACACAGTATACAAGATCATACTTAGTAAAAATACAGTTCAGCTATACATAAATGTCTATAGCGGAAAACAAACATAATATGTACAATAGGAGCTGAACAACATAAAAAGAGATAAATGATAGAATCCATCTTCAGCTCCAGCTATCCAGAAAGAACCAGCTAAACCTGAATACAAGACTGCCCGTGTAGAAAAAGGGGCACCCGAGTTTGAAAGTGAAACAAACTACGAGTCAGTCATGGGACTGGTATGAGAAATCTACTCAACACATATATAATTTGGCTAATCACATGACCACGCCACTTTCGTGGAACGGGTTTACTCCATTGGGTTGCCAGTGCTTTAAAACAAATCATTCTCTTAAATAACGCAATGCATTTTATAAAAATGAAGCCGTTATAAGACTCAGTTCCCATCACACAATGCAACGCAAACCGGAGGATAGAGTTTTTACCTTATAACGACCAAAATATGCTTGATACAAATAAAACAAAGGCATTTGATACTATTGCTAGTATTTATATGTTTTGAAAGCAATTTCAAATCATAACTATCAATCATAGACGGCATGAGCGTCCCATGCCACTATGTCGCCAAATATATATACAATCGAAACCGCACAGTCACGTATTTGGAAATTGGATTTTCGTCATGAACCAAGGCAAAAGATAGTCCCTACCGAATTCGAGACGCTCTAGTCCGTGTCTCAGGAACATCCGCAACTGCCCCTTGGATCGTCAGGGCCGGTCCAGCGATGTGGATTATTATTCCTGAACACTACGTCTCCCCGCCCTTTAGGGCGTAAACGAGCCAACGAATGACTCCATCAGACCCGGATCGTCCGATCAAACCGAGGCGCCTCGCAACAGCAACAACCACACAGGTGAAAAATATATAAATGTCAGGGCTGGTAGGTCACTGACACCACCCTAGCTAGAAAGAAACGCAGGCCCTCCCTGATGTCCTCTCCCGTTTCTGGTTCATACCGAGGTGTGAGGCTCGCGAATTTACGTTATACACAAAGCTACGTCACACAGGCGGTGCTTTGATCATCACCACAAGACTTTGCTTTTCAACAGAAGCCCTGATCACTGCATCTTAGCATGCCACACAGGCAATTCATGCCATGCGACTGATGTCCATCGATATACAACCTCTGAGCTCGTGCGTCTCAGAGAAGGGCGTTAAGCAAAAGAATAAATTCTCCGCCGCCATACAGATGTATATTTAACAGAAATCAATCAACACAGGATAAACTCCAATGTCAGACACACAGTCCATTTACAAGTCTGTTCTGGGACTGGACGAAATCGGAGGCACTAAATACCTCGCAAACCCATCGATCACCACGTACGTCTGGACGATCACCACTCATTATCCATATTTCAGGATGCCTCCCAATCAGGACCTCGGTTACCATCCAGACGAGGTGAAGATCCCCGGTCTTCGACCACCGCCTTCATCTTCGAATTTCAATCGTCGGTCAATTATTCGAAATGAGAATTAACTCGGCCTTTTCAAATAATTCACGTATATTTAGAATTTCAAATCAATTTATTTCAATGGTTAAATCATTCGACAACACCAATTTTGTTCTTTAATGTAATTTTCACACCAAACACATTCTACCATCAAATACCACATAAATCGAGCAAATTCAGTTTATTTCCATTCCATATCGTTTATGATATTTTATAACGATTTATAGCTATTTTTATTTATTTTAAAATAGCCAATTTATTCAAAACGACGCTTCGGGCCATAACGCGGCCGTGGCGCTGTTTTTCTCCAGATTTGATTTACACATATCTGAAAATCTAACCGTTGGATCTTTACAAAATTTACATCATTAGAAAGGTCTTTTCAAAACGAATCCAATGGTTCGAGTTTCGGGAAATTCCGACGGTCGGATCTCCCGAGATAATCGTTTGGAGTTTCGATTTCAAAATACGAACTGCAGCGTCGTTATTTGATTAAATATAATTATATATATATATATAATCGTTTCTGGCGCTGTTTTTCTTCAGATTTGATTTAAACATTCCAGACAATCCAACCGTTGGATTTTTTCAAAGTTGGTGCCGTTGGAAAGATTTTTCCAAAGCGAACCCAACGGTTGCGATTTCAGGAAAATCCGATGGTCGGATCTCCCTGTATAATCGTTTGAAATCACGGTTTCAAAATGCGAACTGCACGGCCACGTTTCATTTAATTTTATTTATATTTATATATTCATATGAATATAGTTCATTCAAAAATTCCTATATCGCTTTCACTTCAAATATTTCACTAACACCTTAAAATTTTGGAAAATTTTGCCATAACCTCCTTTGTACAGGAGGGGCTGGGAAAATTCCCCAAATAGCCACACGGGCGTCTCATGTCGAAAAGAAAAAGAAAAAGCCAAGCGGCTAGCCAACAGGCTCATAAAATCATCACCCAAACAAAACAGTAAATGTGTACCTATTTGTCGAGCACAAAATTTTATTCCTCTTCTCTAGCCCCTTCGCTATAACCTGTTCAATGAATATGCATGTACATATATACAGTTCTTATCCTTTATCATTTTCCATTCAACTTCATATTTGATTCCATTTGGTTTAAAAACACCATTCATTCTAACGTTGCATGTATAGGCAAAAATCATATCATTAGCTAATTAATGAATATTTCAACTCATATATGTTTATTTGAACGAGTGGCTATTTTTAACACTTCACATTTCAACGATTCATGTATATAATAAAAATGTGATTTTTATTGTAAAACAATTCATTTCAAAACACTATTATTTTATATAGTGTATATATAGGTGATAAAAATAGGATTTTTCTTATAAAACAATTTCTTTCAAAACGAGATTATTTTACACAATTCATATAGTCGATAAAAGGTGATTTTTATTATCAAACAATTTATTTCAAAATATGAATACCATTCAACACATGAATTTCAAATCAACGAATGAATATCGATTCAACACATGAAGGTTTTCTATAGTTTCTATATATAGATAAAAAATGTGATTTTTTTATATTTAAAACGCGAATACCATTCAACACATGAATTTCTAATCAACGAATGAATATCGATTCAACACATGAAGGTTTTCTATTCAATGAATAAATATAGTTTTAGCAAATGAAAATAATTCAAACACATGAATATTATTCAAAATTTCGGCAGCATAACGGCAGGGTAGTTAAAACCGGGACCGTCACTAGTACGTCTCCTCGCTCTACCTTAAAACCTCGCGGTTTTTGACAATGGGGATCATGCATCTAGTTCGCACGCAGGCGGCATGTATATATTTATTTCATTTCCACAAACTAATCCTATGTGGTTTCAACCAAATATTTCTCAACCACAAACGGGTATTTTTCAACCACAATCAATCAATATCAACCACAAACAATCCCAAACAACCATTCGCTATCAATCAATTTTCACACCAATCACAATCAATAAATATCGTACATGGTTTGTGGACGAGGGGCGTATATAAATATATATATATATATATATATAGCAATTCACTTTTATTTCAACACATATATAATTTTTACAACGCATATACAACTTATACATCGAATGTACAACTTATACAATGCTTATACAAGAGGTGTACAACGCTTATATAACTCATACATCGAATGTATAATTTATACATCGTCGTTTTTCCATATTGTTTATAAATTAGAAATCTCACATTGGGTTCCACTCCACCAAAAATAGCAGAAGGCTCAGAAAAATATGCGGTCTCTTCTAAAATGTAGAAGGCGTCCACACGGTCACGATGTTTCCTGTTTCATCGAATTTCGTTAACGTATGAAAAAGATATGATTTTTCAAACATCAAACCATTTAAAAACGTAATTAATTGAATTTATAGCGTAAAAAAACGCTACCTTATCTCCTATTTAAAATCCACTGCCGATGTCGATTTCCCCCTTTCCAAAACTAGGGTTCTGCCTTTCATCGCCGGAGGACCACCGTACGTCGATCAACCTCCACCATCTTGCTCCCCTTCGCGTCGCCTACCCGCACACCCCCATGACGTCGAACTCGAGCTCCCCACGGCGATGCAAAACAGGTCCAAGCGTCGGCCCTTACAGCTCCAATTCCACACAGCACACTCAACTAGAACCCATCACACCCGTTCAAATTATAGAGGGCGTTTAGCTCTTCGATTCGGTAGTTTGGATTTTGATTTTCGTAAAGTAGAGAGGGAGATTGGTGCGGCTTGATTTGGAGCGACTCCTGTCGTCGGTTTTGACAGAGAGCGGCAGCTAGGGTTTAGTTTTTTTTTCTATTTTCTGATTGGTTGTGAGGATTTTATAATATTTTAATTTCCAAAAATACCCCTTTATTAATACGTACCCCGAATTCAACCCAACGACTGTCGCCCCTAGCTAAATACCCCCATTCCGAACACAATGGGATATGTTTCGAAGGCCCATTCGAATGTTTCAGTCAGTTTCCATTCAAATTAAATATAAAACATTCAATATTTAATTTGAACGTGCATTTCAATTTGCCAAGGCCACAAACTGATTCGAAAAATTCCAGAAAAATAAATCTAGCTATGTTTTGACGATACGGTCCCAACAAAACTAGTTTCGTCGAATTCTGAGACCGTTTGCAAAAAGGCCCATTTTTGGTCGATCCAATTCAACTGTAATTGACCAAAACGCATTTTCCTTTGCCACGCTCACATACTATCTTCAAAAATTATGAAATTTGAAACCTAGTAATAACTTCACATCCCGGATCCAACAAAAGTGGTTTCATCGAATTCCGAGGTCGTATGCAAAATGGCCAATTTCACGGGCTATATAAATTCCATAGCGACCTTTCTGAAAATTCATTCGGCCATAACTTTTGCTTTCCGCAATGAAAATTCGATTTTTCAGATTCGTTAGAAAGGTATTCACTAACAGATTTAAATATTTTTGGTTTCACTAAAATCCGTTTTGGTTTGCACCCGGTACAGTCCGACAAAGTTTGAATTCAATTTTTGAAACTACAGCGCCATTTCAGGCCTTGTTTATAATTATAATTAATTATATTTGTTTTCAATTGTCGATCCAGACTCACTTTTCATCTTTATTAGCTAAAATATTTATTTTAAATATTTAAAATTCATTATTTTAGCCAATTTAAAATTTTTAAATTGGTTCAGATTTTCTGGGTCGTTACATTCATCTTATCAGATTCTAAATGCAGTGATCCCACAAAGCCCTACACTTTTCTAGGCAAATGTCAATGGTGCCGAGAACAAGGACATGTGATTGCTCATTGTCCTTTATTTAAGCAAAAGTTTCCTAATGCCCTTCCCCCTTCTTCAAATTCTCAACACCCATCAAACCGATTCACACCAAAACCTTAAACAAACATCGCAAATCCCTTTGCCTCTTCATCCTCTTCAACATTGCTTCTCGACAGTGGTGCTTCCCACCACGTCACGACAGATCTGAACAACCCATCCCTCCATGCTCCTTATGATGGAACTGAAGAGTTGATCGTCAGTGATGGCAAAGGCCTTAAAATCACTCATGTCGGTTCTTGCTTTTTATCATCACTCAAACTAAATAATGTCTTTGTTGTTCCTGCCATGTCTAAAAATATAATTTCTATTTCTCAACTTTGTTATGATAACAATATCTCAATTGTCTTTTCTTCCACCTCTTTTCATATGAAGGACCTCAAAACGGGGGGGGGGGGATTTCTATTCCAAGAGCTGATTGCAGCAGGCATTTATCAACTCAAATCCACAACCCCTACAGTATACGTAAGCACAACTAGTTCACTTAATTGGCATCATCGTTTAAGACATCCACCTCGTAATATTTTTTGGAAAATTGTTTCCAAAAATAAACTTCATGTTCCTAGTATTTTCACTTTAGATTGTAATTCATATGCTTGTAATAAAAGTCATAAACTTCCTTTTTCTACTTCCTCTATTGTATCTATTGCCCCATTTGAGTATGTTTATTCTGATCTTTGGACATCACCAATTTACTCTCATGATGGCTTTAAATATTATCTTATTTTCGTTGATCATTTTTTGAAATACATTTGGTTGTATAATTTGAAACGAAAATCGGATACAAAACATGAATTCATTCGCTATAAAGCTCAAACTGAAAAATACTTTCAACTGCCTCTCAAAACTCTCTACTGGGACAACGGTGGTGAGTATGAAAGCCTATGTAACTACCTATCCATTGATGGAATTTCGCATCTCACAACTCCACCCTGCACCCCTCAACACAATGGCTATTCGGAGCAACGACATCGACACATTGTTGAGACATTTCTATCACTCTTAACTCATGCTAAAACGCTCCTTGAATTTTGGACAAATGCTTGCTTAACAGTTGTTTACTTGATTAATCAACTTCCCACACCAACTCTAAACAATGTGTCACCCTATTTTAAATTATTTGGCCAACATCCTAATTATTCCAAGTTTAGAAGTTTTGGGTGTCTTTGCTACCCATGGCTTAAACCCTAGAATTCTCACAAACTTAGACTCAAATCTCAACCATGTATTTTTGTTGGTTATTCACCTACTCAAAGTGCATATTATTGTCTCGAATTAAATACTAATTGTGTCTATGTTTCTCGTCATGTTCACTTCAATGAGAACATTTTTCCTTTTTCTGACCTTAATAATTCAACTACCTCCTTGTCTGACCTAGTGGAACAATGGGCACCTCTCACATTATCTATATTATCAAATACTCAATCTTCCTCTTCTCATTCATTGCAAACTAACTCACCTTCCAGCACATCTCCTACCTTATTCCCTACTTCACCCCTTTCATCTCCTATATCCGCAACAAACTCATCTCAACCTCCTAATACCACTGCTGAGCTTTCCTCTACTTCATCTCAGTCAAACCTTGATATATCCACATATACAAATTCAACACCCAACACTCCTGTACATTCTCCTCAAATGACCATAAGACTATAACATGGCATTAGGAAACCAATCAGTAAATTGAATCTAAATGCGGAAGTCCATGAAATGGAGATCCTAAAAAAAAATCACCCAAGCATAAAAAAGCTCCGTTTGGCGTAAAGCTATGGATGAAGAGATTAATGCATTGGTGAAAAAATGGAACTTGGAATTTTGTACCTTCATCTATGTCACAAAATGTTGTGTGATGAAAATGGATTTTTCGAATTTAAATAATAAGGATGGTAACATTATTCAGTACAAGGTTCGTTATATTGCAAGAGGTTTTAATTAGAGAGGTGACAGGTGAGACTTATAGCCCCATAGTTAAACCCGTCACAATTAAGCTTATGCTCTCACTTGCGGTTAGTCAAGGTTGGTCATTGCGCCAACTTGACATAAACAATGCTTTTGTACAGGGAACACTCACTAATGATGTATACACCATGCAACCTCCTGGCTACGCATATCCTATTCATCCAACACATGTGTGTAAATTAAACAAGGCACTGTATGGGTTAAAACAAGATCCAAGAGCTTGTTATAAATAATTACGGCAATATTTAATTGAGTTGGGATTCAATAATACAGTCTCTGATTCATCCTTGTTCACGTTGCACAAAAATGGTGACATCATTTATCTGTTGGTTTATGTGGATGATATTATTGTTACAAGTAATGCAACTCATGCTCTGCAAGCTTTTATAAAAAAATTGGCAGCACCTTTCTCACTCAAAGACCTTGGAGAATTGTCTTACTTCCTAGGAGTAGAAGTAGTGCCTCATCCAAAAGGTACTTTCTTGAGTCAAAAGAGATATATTGCTGATATTTTGTGCAAAGCTAATATGGACGATGCAAAACCAGTTGCAACACCATTAGCAACTCATCCTCCATTACCTATACATGGAGATCTTCTCAACGATCCTACTGAGTATTGTACTCTGATAGGTAGTTTACAATATTTATGTCTCACAAGTCCTGATGTGGCATTCGAAGTGAACAAGTTAGCTCAATACATGCAACGTCCAACTGAAGAACATATGCAATCTCTACATCGTCTTCTTCGGTATCGAAGTGGTACATCTAATATGGGTTTAATTATACACAAAGATTCACCTCTTACTCTCCATGCTTACTCTGATGTAGATTGGGCTCGTGACAAAGACGACTACATTTCTACAACAGCATATATAGTCTATTTGGGCAAGAATCCTATCTCTTGGACGTCAAAGAAGCAACACACAAGAGCTAGATCGTCTACCGAGGCCGGTTATAGGGCAGTAGCAAATGCCACTGTCGAAATTCTTTTGGTAGGAAATTTATTCAAGAAGCTTGGTCATAACCTCACTCTCATGCCAGTCATCTATTGTGATAATGCTGAAGCTACATATGTGAGTGCTAATCCAGTTTTTCATTCTAAAATGAAGCATCTGGGATTAGATTACCATTTTGACGGAGAATGTGCAAAGTTGAAACTTGAGGGTCTCTTACATCTCCACTAATGACCAGCTTGCGGATACCCTTACCAAGCCACTACCACGTACCTCCTTCACAACATTGGTTAGAAAAATTGGTCTTTCATATTGGCCATCTGTTTTAAGGGAGCGTGATAAGGATTGACATATTCTAGGTCAATCCCTGCATATGGTATGCCATAATATTAGGGAATAATATAAATATCATTAATGATATTATTCCATAATTATAGTAGTACGTATAAATGGTATGCCATAATATGAGGGAATAATATAAATATCATTAATGATATTATTCAAATATCATTAATGATATTATTCCATAATTGCAGGTGCATGTATCTTGTAACTTTATATATTTGTGATTACATGAATGGAAAAGCATCCTTCTCTTCAACTCTTCATCATTTTAGCCCTATTTTAGGACAAACTATGGATATAGCCCTGTTTTAATCAACTCACCGCTGAGTTTGTCTGAATAGACCGATGTCATTTCATATGGCGCTAGTGTATTTTTTTAAATTACATTGTTTGCATTGTGTAATATTAAGAAAAATTATTGTCGGTATGTTCTTCCTTTTAGCTTTTATAATGGTGTAATACCCCGCGTTTTAAGCAAATAAATAATGTAAATTTAAATAATAAAATTTAAAAATGACAAAAAATGAACATTTTATTAATGTTGGAATTTGGCTACAAAAACTATACCATTATGTTCATGGCGGTTTTTTGACAATTTTCATATATGATGTTATCTGATCAAAGTTCAAATGGAAGAGTAATTAGCGTTTGAAGTTTTAGCATAGAAAAACAATATATATGTATGTTATATGTATAGATAAATTTTTAGTCAATTATATATAGCTGAGGTTTAAATTTAAAAGGATAATAGCTATATAACGTAAAAAGAACAAGGAGGAATGTTGTATTGGTAACATGGTTAATTAAATGAGAATAAATAATGTGTGACATACTCGACTAATAAGTGACGAAATTTAATTAATGGTTAACATTCAAAAATTTAACTAGAGATATTTACACCATTAAAATTTATTAATAAGGGAAGTTTATTAGTAGAAACGAAAGTGTGTTAATAGAAATAGTGTATGTGCATATATGCTTGAATTCAAATTGTCTAAACGTTAGTGTAATATGTAACGTACTTTTATAAAGGACGAAATCATCAACTGAGAATTGAATAAATGTTATGATGATAACTAATACACATTATAATTAAAATCAATACATAACAAATTAGACAAAAATCAAAGAAAAGAAGGTAAATGCGCATTACAAACATATTACAGCTAAATGATAATGAATTCATGATGGAAAGAGTAATAAACGAAAATGGAATACGATTATTTCGTGTGTATATGCATGTATGTATATACATAACTTATATTACTTACATGCATTTGAAATTTTCATAACGTACGAAATTAAAGAAAAAGTTAATGAGAATTTTAGATTTGAAGTACATTTAGAATTTGGAATTCAAATATGTAATAAAATAAGAATGGAATGTAAATGGAAAGTAATCATAAATTAAGGTAAGAAATACTAAATTAACACATAAATAGTTAAACGTTCCAATAAATTAATACTACGCAATAATAAACTTGTGGATTTAAGTTTTAAATCGATTTTTGAGTGTTACTTCCATCATGCGGACGACGCTGATTTGTTCCTCTATAAATAAGCATGCATGGTTACACTCTAAACTCATTTTTATATAAGCAGACATGGAAGCTCTATCAATTTTTCCCCCTTCTTCAAAAAATTCAAAAACTACATAAATTAGATTTAGGTTATCTATTACAAATTGGAGAAGTAGATTATATAACTTTAGGATGAATTTACATCAAAAAGTTGTTTGAACGAGGTAAGATCCTTGATCTGATTTTATGTTTACTTTCATTAGTTTAATTTGATCCCAATTTTATAGATTTATAAGTATTTCCATTTATGATTCCAAATAGGGGATTATAAAATAAAGATATAGATGTGAAGACTGAATCCAGATCTGATTTGGAGATCTGGAGTGCTTTTAAGGTAGGTGGATAAATTATATATATTTAGTTATGAGTATATATGATACCATTAGATTTCCATTCAATTTTATCCAATAAGAGTTGTGAGGTTTCTAAGTTGATTATTGAAAATTTATTCATATGAAATTGTAGGGCTAAATTGTAAGCCTTATATTATTTGCACTTATGTGCAAAGATATGAATGTAATAATAGAAAAATCCATGTGCCAACCTAGACTTAAATAAAAAGATACAAACTCTAATGTGAAATTATGAATTTTTCTTTTTAACGAGAGTTCGAAAGTAATACGCTTGGATTTGTAAAATGAACCAATTATATATACCCATAAGCCACCTTGGAAAACTAGTAATATTTTAGTTTGTTAGAAAAAATAAGAAATTTTCCATACTCAATTTAAGAAAATGCGACAAACATAACCACAAGAAAAGTAACAAATTTTAGAAAGAAATTAGGATGAGTACAGAGTAAAAATGATTATTGTATCTTATATTACCTATCCAAGATAAAAGAAAAGATTTCTTGTACTTACGAATTATCGCACAGAGGCCCATTTTATATTGAAATATGGAAATAACCACAGAAACCCATTTACTAACTGTTTGAAATATAACTAGCTTCAGAAAGAAAAATATTAAGAGAAATGAAAAAACATGATATATGAGAAAAGACATAAAGAAAAACTAAAGATCAAATTTAATGCTTGGTGAATTAAATGAAAACAATGTAAGAATAAAGAGATAGAAACAATAAATGAAGTTAATGATTACCTTAAAAAAAGATAATGAAAGAACGGTAAATGATATTAATGTCCTTTTTAAAGATCAACAAAGATAGGAAGAAAAAGAAAAGAAACTATCATGTTAGGTAAAGAATATACTACATTTTTTGTTGGTGCAACGAAAATGGATATTAAGGCAAATCTAACACTAAAGGGGGGTGAATAACATTTGTGGAATTTATATGAATCCTTTTGAATTACTTTAATTATAATTGTATAGATGCAAACTACACAGATTTATCATAGAAATCACATAAAATAGAACATAATCAAAAACAAAAAAGTAAAGGAAATAACACATTGTATTTTGTACCAGTACAGAGTTACCCTACATCAATCCCGCATCAAATCCTGTATGAGTTTTTATTGTCTTCAATATCTTTTACACTTCTTGATTTCAAGGCTACAAGGAGATACCCTCTAGAATTTCTGGCTCTAGACACATCAATCCTATATTTTAGGCGAATAAGGCACACCCAATTACTTTCCGGATTCAACCAAATTCAACTTGATTTATACGCTAACAAGTCACACCTTCTAGAGTATATTTAAGAAGAATTACAATGGAATGCAGACTTGATCTTGTGATCTTGGTTACAATAGTCTTGTAACTCTGATTTGCATTCTGATCTTGATAACCTATGGAGAGGATGATAGAAAATCAAAAGTTAAGGAGAAATGATTTGATTTACTTGATAATTTTGCAGAGTATAAGTAGAATTTGGTGAAGAATTAATGGATAAGAGAGTAAGGAAGAAGAAGATGAAAAATTCGATTAAATTCGTTTGGAAACTGCTGTTATTTATAAAAAAAAATAGTCCACTACACCAAATAATAATATTTGAAACACTTTATATTTTTTACTTGAAACGCTTTTTTACTGTTTCATACCTGGAAAAGGTTATGTAATGTTTCAATATTGTAACGACCCGCCTTTTTGCCCAGTTCTTGCCGGTAATTAAACCGACTTAAACCGTTCATAAAGACGAATTGTTATGGGTACATACATATATTGAACAAAAATAACAGAAGCTTTCATTGCAAATTACAATGTTACATCAGAGTTACATAGAATATCAGAGTTACAAATATATATACACAGCGGAAGAAAAGAAAATAACTTTACTCTCAGCGGAAGATCAAAACACAGCGGAAGCTTCAACTCTATCGTGGACTCCAACTCTAGAAGCGCTCTAAATCCTGCTCCAACGATCCATAACTGCAAAACTAAACTACTGGCTGCCCGTGCGAAAATCATGGGCACCCAGAGTTTAGGTGAGGGAACAATAAACTCCAGGTCAGTCGTGGGACTGGTGTGAGAACTCATACAGTTAGATTCATTTTTAAAGTTGGGGACTTCACCGGATCGCGCCGCTAACGCGGAACAGATTTATCCATGTGAATACCCGTGCATATAAATGCGCAATGTCTTTTGAAAAATGAAGCTATCATAAGCTCGTCCCACATCACACGATGCAAGCGCACACCAGATGGGCGAGTTTATCTTATGACAACCAAATATGCTTTCATACGTAAAATCCTCTTCAATACCAATATATATATATATATATATATATATATAGTGTGGAAACATTTCGCAAGTAAATGTATTAATCCTAAACAGCATATACCCCATAATATATGTTGCCATATACAATCAAAATCGTATGGTTCGCATAAGAATTTTGGGTTTCCAACTTGATGATTCCTGGCACGAAAGATCAATCAGGGATACAAAACGAAGTGCCTCAACGGCTTTTTCGACCATACGCGGACACCGACTACACATCGTCAGGGCAGATCAACAGTTTTCGACCAGACACGGCCCCCCGAGCATACCCAACTTCCCCAGGTTCATAAGTGGGTTCCCACTGCTGCACAGCTTCATCATCAATTCATATATAAGTATAAAACCTAACCGCCAGTTTCTCATCAATCCGGGGTGTGAGGTTTGTTGATGTCACGTCATACGCAAAGCGATGCTTCGATAAGCCATTCTTTGATCATCACTAGCTCGTCTCATAACTTGGGTATGCCACATTGACAGTTCACGACATATCACTGATTCCAATCAATGCATACCCTCTAAGTTCATATGACTTAGAGACGAGGATAATATAATGCCACAAATCCGATATACATTAACGGAAATCAGTGCTATGCGGTAAATTTCAATGTCAGACACACCATCCATATAAGTCCGTTCTGGGTCTGAACGGAACAACAACCCGAAAATACTTGACTATGTTCAGGTCTCATGCAACCCATACCTCGAATTGGGCGGCCTACCCAACCAAGATATAAATCAACAATCAATCTAAACAATTCAAATATTCCCGGACTTCATTCGTCGTTTACCAAGTCTTGAATAACGTCGTATTACTACTTGGAATGGTTTTCGAACATATACTCGATCCCGGTCTTTCCAAGTAATAAGCGTACTTTGAAATAGTAGCTATGGTTTACACAGGATTTTCAATTCAAATCTCCTTCCAAATAGTTATCAATTCATTTACGACTCAAGATTTGAATTGCTATAAATTTCATACATCTCGTTATCATCTTATCTCTTCTTTGAAATCAAAGATTATACCTTCGCTTTAGAATTATTATCTTTAATTCCCTCAAATCAAAGATTCAATAAAATCCCCAATTATGATATGAATTTCCACCATTCAACCTTATCGGTTTCAAGAATGATATTATTGAAGGTACAATTCACGACAAAACCCAAATAAATCGATATTGAATCATAAATTACACAGAAATTTCTATCCACTTATATTCGATATAAATTCTCATAATCAACGAATACTATAAGTGGAATAGCGATATAATAATATCTTTCAAATTCCCCAGATAGTATTCATTTACACCATGAAATTTTATATCAAATATACTTCAATCAGGTGGAAAACCCATATCTTTAATTAAAAGATTTATTCAACTCTTTGATATTTGATATGGATAAAGATACCATCAACTTATCTTCAATATTAATTACCGTATCCAACTCCTATTATAAGCGGAATAACGGTGAGTTACCTTTTAATTTCCTCAAATAATAAGAGTCATCATTTACCAAATTAATATCGAACATCTGAAGATTTATCTTCAACCATATCCAAGTTCCTAAAATTGGAAAACCCTTTCAATTCTCTATAAAATATTTCCAATTCCTTAATAATCTTCGAAATCATTCATATAGTCAAAATAATAGTTCACACTTTAAAACCAATAACATCATTTTGGGAATGTTACCAAAAGTATTATTGTTAAAATAGCCATTTAAATTAAATATATTCGAAAATTCAAATATTCCAATTCTAATCCCATGAGATTTATAAATAGGAATAATATAACAAACCTGCTTATTTAATTTTCTGTTATGATTGCCAACAACAAGTATAGTGATCTTTTTCCAAAAATCATACGTTGAATTTTTTTTGAAATTTCCCTTGCTATTCAAACTGTTATTATTTTGCAATTCAACGTTTCTTATTTCAAGTCAAATTAATTTCAAATAATCAAGTTAAACCATTCAAACTTGAAAACGAGTGGGCATTCTATTCAAACCATATAATGATTTAAATATAAATTATTCAAATCCTTTTTCAAAATTTATTTATTTTTCCGAATCATTTGAATTAGATTTCGAATTTACCATCCCGTTTTTCGGATCAGTTAGGGATAGCCAGGAAGAGTAGGAAACTGTATTTCCAAACCCAAGCCTAGACACTATCCTCTCTGTCATCCTAGAACGTTCTGGTGTATATTATATCATTATTATAAAAGACATCGTCAATATATATATATATATATATAACCATATTCAAATTTCAAAATCCCATTTCAAAATTAAATTGAAAATATTTCTACCAAACCAGTATCAAATAGATATAAAGATCGTTATATAAAATCAATACATAATTCAACTCATTTTTCCAATCCCGATTTAATATTTAAAAGTTGATCTTTCATTCAAAACCAAAATTTTTAAATATTATTTAATAATTAAATAAAATCGTATGTAGGAAGGAGACTCTAAAGCGATCACCCATATATTTCCATAACCACAGTGTGTTTGTGTGTGTGTGATATCATACAATGCAATCATATCTATCCAAATGAATCATACGATCAGATGGATACGAATTCATTATCACAAACAACATTTTAACTGTGCACAAGCGTTACAGTCAATAACGCTTACTCGTGTTCAGTGTATTATCTAATTACTTGAGCAAACATTCAAACATCAACATTCATCACACAATCATCATCAACAAAATTATAATTGATCTCAACTAATTATAATTAACTAATTTAAACAAATAATTTAAATTAGAAGTTCTCACCATAGTAGCTCCAACGTCTTTATTACCAAGGCGAACAGACCAACGAACACTGCTACCGTTGCTCGTACAGTCCTCGATCCATTTTGATTAGCAGTTGATGATTTTCTGCTAATTTATATATCGGAAATGAATTAATAACATCGTTGTTATATATATATTGTCATATATATAAGGACCCTTTCATTTTTATTTTCTCATAATTTATACTTAACTAAATCTACCAGAATTATATATTAACGGGTTCTATTTTCAGATACGAATCTAACGGATCCAACGGTGCGTCAATCCGAGTTAAATTGAGTTAGATGTGAGGTTACAAAGTTTAACAATTTGACTTTGAAATGAAAGGAAATTATACCCAAATCAAAGAGGCCCAAAGCAAGCCCAACTTCCTCCATCCAAGCCTACGGCCCACACTCCCCTTCCTTCTTCTTCTCCTTCTTGCGTGGAAACTCCTGAGCCTTGAACCCATCGAACACGCACACAACCCGTGCATATGCACACATCCAACGCACCATCGTTCTTCGATCCGAGACTACACACGAGTTCCTTTCCTCCTCCTCGTCTGATAGCACCAACTCGCCAAGCTCATATCTTCTCGGATCAAAATCCGAACGTGAACCCAAGAGCGAAAAAAACCGTACGCTGCTTCAACAATGATCGACACATTTTTGCTCCGAATCCCATCGAAACACACCACATCGAAGCTCTCTCCATGCTGATCACAACGCCATCCTACGCTTCTCCTCTTATCGCTCGATGCTCCAACAAATGTTAAACCTAATTTCGAACTTCGCAAATCATCGACACCGAATGGAACCAATTTCGCACTAAAAATACTACATCATCTGCTGATCACAACGGCGCTGACGACATCGAACGATTTTTCATGGATTGAGATATTTTTTTTTGAAGTTTCTACACAAATTTTCCTTTTTACTGTAAATCGATGATTTCTCTCTTGATGGTTGATGAAATCAAGATCCGTCGGCTTCTAAAAATCAGGAATGAAGATATGAACAACATTTGTGTGAATTGTTTTGTCAAAAGTCGAATAGATTAGAAGATTTTGATTTTTAAGTGGAGTGGAACATGAAATTTTCTTTACTGTGACTTGAAAAATGGAAGAGGAAGATGGATATGTCGTGATATTTTTGCCTGTAGCTTTGACCAGGAGAGAAAAACATGCCTTTGTATATAAATTTAAAATTATTTTAATTATCTAATTAGTGGACACTTGTTTTTATCTTAAGAAACCCCTTCATGCATGTAAACCACACAAGGACACCTAATACTCATTTAATAAATCAACCAATGCATGCTTCACAAAAAGAACCCATTTATTTATTTGTTAAATCTATATTTTAGCTACACTTTGGTTATATTTAAAAATGAAGCAAATTTACAATACATATATGTGTAACCAATATTTTACATGGGATTTATAAAATACTTAATATGTTTTCTCTTTAAAATAAAATAGTTAATTTTTCAAACATACTTCTTCACACAAATTTATCAAATATAAATTATAGAAATTAGATTTAGATATATAACAAATCTTTATGCAAAAATATATTATTTTACAAAACTAAAGTAATATAATCACTTATTAATATTAAAATATTTATTTAATAAACTTAGATATGACCTTAAAATAAGTTATTTACATCAAAATAAATCAAAACCAAATATTTTACAACTCATACATAATATTTTGTAAACAATATTTGCATTTATCTTATCAACTTCATTTGATATTCAGAGAATTAATTTTTTTTATTATATTTTTAATTATCAAAAATCCTGGTTCGTTACAAATATCCACCTAAGTGTTCCAGTTATTTTTTATTATTTGTTAATATTTAATATTATGGACAAATCGGTTAACTCTCCTTTCATTTCTGGTTTCCCACTTGTAGTTTCCCAGGAAAAAAATAACGTTCTCAAAACAAAATTGCTCGCGTTTGCAAACCCAAATCTTCTATTTGTCAAACCCTACCTCCTACAATTTTATTAGATCCTCCATTATTTATCGCAGATTCTTATTTTATTCATGAAAAATTGCTATGATGCTTTTGAAATCCCATTTTTCATCTGCCCGCAATAGCTTCTAAGTTAAAACTTTGATTACTTGGCTCTTCACAATTCCTCACAAAGATTTTTTTCCTTAGCGACAATTAACTTCCAAATCATAATAAAAAAGGATCCGGTTTCATGAATTCCCATAATAATCTAATTCAAGATGATCTCATGTCTACTTAGGGTATCGCTACTTGAACTATTGTTTAGCTAATTTAGAGTATGGAATATTACTCATAGTAAAGTTTTAACATCTAATTTCTACTTTGTGATAATTCGTAGTGAAATTTTAACATCTAATTCAGAGTATGGAACCGTTCCTTGAATTCCGGTAATCGTAGAGGATACAATTCCAAACAAAAGCCTAATAATTCATAGTAAAGTTTTAATATCTAATTTTTACTTTGTGATAACTAATTTTTTTCTTAAATTTGTTCACTAGCTCCATGCAGATTGGTAATTTAGGCGCCCTATTATATCGAACACAAGGGTTTTAACAATTCTAAATTCATTTATGATGCATCGAAAATTGATGGTGAGCAGTCAAACCCTGATAATGAGTCTACTGTAGAGATTTAACATCAGAAAGACTGGAGCTTCAGAGCAAGATAACTAAGCTTTTTTATGTTAATTGAGGTGAGGTCTAGTTGTTATTAGTCATCTCATAGTTCCTAAACTCTCTGTTTACATGGTATTATAGCAAGTCAAGTTAAGCTTAACATCTATTCTTACTAACTGTCATGAAATATTAAAAGTTCATATGCTAGGCCAAAGAGTGAAATTTATTAGTTCATTTTTATAGATAAAAGTCACTTCAAATGTTACCAATTGGTCCATATAAATCATAGTTATTATTGCAATCAGTACAAAATTTAAATACTATAGGAAAGTTTACAATTTATAATTTTAATTGGAGTTCTCAAAATTCCCTAAATATTTATAAACATTTCAGAAGTGTTTATAAGTAAATGTTCAATTTCATATGATATGAATTTTGAACTGTTTAAAATTTAATAAATTTGAACAAATTCCATATACTACATGAGTTCTGAAGTGCATATGCATTAAAAATCTTTACAAGATTGTTTATGAAATGTTAATAGAACTTTGCGTAATTCCAATAAAAATGTTAGTTAATACTTCTTAGTTTAAATTTTTTCGTTTTGTTACTGTACAATATAAAGCAACATGAATATATAGTAATATTTTCTATTTTTTAGTTAATACAATGTTACTTAGTTGCTTAATGCTTGCTTTGCTTATTGCGGAACAAAATTCCATACTTCTTTTGGTCCAATCCGGTGAAGGTTTTCCAAAAAATGGAGAGGACATATGCATGTAATTACAACACATTAACTGATAGGCTTTATAAGTATAGATGAATTGATGATGCACACAAATTGATCGAGGAAGATAAAGAGGAAAACATGGAGAAGAGTGTTGTCAGCTTTACAAGTTTGATACACAGTTTCCAAAGTGGATTTTTAGATGATGCATTAGAGTTGTTTTAGGAGATACAGAGGAAGAATGTAATGCAAATTTGGTTACATACTGTTGTTTGCTTGATGGGTTAAGCAAAGGAGCGATGGCGTGTTAGGCTGTTAAGTTTTTGGATAAGAGCACACCAAAAACTATGATTTATGTCTCAATAATTAATGGAATATGCAGGAAAGGGAGGATTTTGAAGCTTTTGAGATTCTATATGGTATGCTGTTGTAAGGAATGATTTATGTAGTAGGCAAAGATGATTAGGATAGGTCTGGAAAGCTTGCTTATGGAGGAATATAGAGCTAACTATGGCGACCAGACCACAAGGAGTAGTGAATCGTGTTTAGTTCACTTGACTAGACAATTTTTAGGTTTTAGAAGTATCATCTTTACTATTTTATTCGCTACTTACTCTTATACCTACTATGTCGATGTGGATGTGGATTGTGGAGAATTATACAAGGTAATATATCTCTTTAGGGAATATTTATATAACCTTCTTATTTTATTTATACCATATCATAATTCAACTAACACTGGAAGTTAATTCACCTATAAATAGACTTACCATGGATACACTTCTAAAAGTTCAGCATATATCAATGGAAGTATCGCCTAACTCAAGTGATGTAATGTCCACAAAGTTTGTGCATTCCCATTTCAATAATCCTTTTGTTATTGGTTGAGATAACGGGAGAAACACAGAGATTTTAGGTCTGAGAATATGACGAAGCGACCATGACATCCCACAACCTTAAGCCATAAGTCATCAACAATCTTTCCCTTCTTTTAACTGGTATGCCAAAATTTTGAAAGATAGATCTGACGTGGGAAGTTTGTTGAAGAAGGATGATACAAGTCATGTGAGAAAAATTGTGGATAAAGTGATACTAAAGGTTATTAGGATTCCAAAATAGCAATAAATAGGTAGTTTTTGCAGTGTGAAGATCTAGGCTCTCATCTCCACACCTGATTTCAGTGTTGTTGCATTCTCCTCATTCTTCCCCAAGATGCACTGCTAGTATTGCTATAGATTATTTATTTAGCATCAGATTTCAATTGTGGTACATCATGTTGGAAATGAATGAGCAAGAGAAAGATAAATTTGGGAAGAAGAAGATATAACAAACCTTAGCCTCACATCATCAAAATATAAATAGAACCCTCTCTTACATATTACAAGCCTATAGGCTTATATAAAATAAAAGGAAGAGGGATCGTAGAAGAATGTGGGGCTAGGCCTTGACACAATAATATATTAAAGTGACAAAGATTGGGCCTTGGGCCTTAGGGTCTCTTGATTGAATAAGGCCGACGGTTGGTGCTTGGGCCAGTGCGCTGAAACGAGAATTTTTTCTTAGAATTTGAAAGACATGTTCGTCCAGCTGAATGGGTACAACCATTTGAATTCTGAACGCACACGCATTAATGAATCGCGTGGTTAAAGGGTCGCAACCTTTCCAATTCCAACGGTTATTAATGCCCAGATAGGCACCTCCTCCAACCTAGAAATACATCGCTCAAAATGTGATAGAACTCACTTTTTAATCTACTCGCATTACTTCTTCTTCAAAGTAATCCATTGATATACTTTCTGTAATCTACTTCAGTTCGCCAAAGCTCTGTTTTTTGGCACTATGCTATGGGCTTGGTCCATTTTATCTTGGGAAACAAATTGTTATAACGTCAATCAGTGCATATGACGACAATATTGTTTCAAGGAAACGTAATCTTTTCTGGACTCGGACATTACTGAAATAATCTTCTTCATGTCTGTTGGAGACGGTTCTGTACCACTCCAATCTAGTGACAAACGGTCATGCTTTCTGTCGTTGCTGTAAACACTATTTGACATGACAATTGTTGTATAATTGAGTAACATTGATTGTTGTTAACGTCTATTTGTAATACAATAGTGTATTGACAAAAGATCTAACAATTATCTATTTGTAATATAATAGTGTATTGACAAAAGCACTAACAATCTTTGTAATGACCCGCATTTTTAGCTGTTGAATAATTAATTAATTTAATTATTAAATATCGAGTTGGCGATATCGATAACCAGAATTAAATAATATTTATATTTAATTAATATAAATAATAAAATAATATATTTTCGAAATAATCGGAAATAACAGAATCCATGATATGGTGTGAATTGGACAATTTAAAATATATATTTTAGTTTATATTGAATTATATTGACGAATATATTTAAAATCGTCAGTTAAAGGTAGAAATTATATTATAATTAAAATCGAGCTCGAAATGGCGTGGCAGTTCGCGATTTGGTGATTTGAACTTCAACTGGGAATACGGAAGCCGTTTTAAATCGGATTTCTGTGAAACAAGAAACGTTAGGAGCTGGTGAAGTATATTTTTCTAATGAAAGAGAAAAATCTGGATTTTGTCGTGTAGATTTTGATTTACATCCAAATCAAATTTTAGAGAAGTCGCTGTGGAATTCCTTTATAATTTAATTATATTTTAAAAAGGAATTTCATTATAAATCGAATATCGATTTAATCGGGATTTGAAATATCGAGCTGGAAATTCATATAGGAATATTCTAGAGCTGTATGATATTCTGTTGTGAATATATACGATAATATTTATTTATAAATATTTAATTTAATTATTTTTAAATATATTTATATATTTAAAAGGGTTATTTAGAGCTTTAAAATTAGCCAGTTTTGCAAACGACCTAAGAACTCGACGAAACTTATTTTGTTGAATCTGCAATGTTAAATTATTGTTAGATTTCAATTTCCATGATTTTTGAAGTCAGTATGTGGTCGTACCGATTTTTAATGTGAGAACAGTCGATAATTTGACCTTTAAAAATACGCTGTGTGAGCAAACGAAGTCAGAATTCGACGAAACCAGTTTCGTTGGGTCCGTGATATCGAGTTGTAGCTGTATGTCAATTTTCATGATTTTTGGGTATCGTATGTGATCACACAAATTTTTAGAAAGCAAGAATGAATAAAATGAAAATAAAACTAAAATATCTAAGTCATTGGTGAACTAAATCAGGCCACGTTCTCCTTCCTTGGCCTCACCCTCACCTTTATAAACGCAAGAAGAATGAAGCCGCCACTCAGAACTTGAAAATGTGAGAACCTCCTCCTTTAAAAATCAATGTAAAATGCAATAAAAATCCCATAAATCAGCCTATGTATATATTCGTGATCCTTCAACTTGGAGCATCGTTTGGGTATGATTTGTGGAGGGTGCGCACGCCATCGCGGAAGTCTATTTCTCACTGCCGTGAATCTAGGGTTCGAAGTATGGCGAAATTGAAGAGTTAATTCATGTTTTTAATATCGTTTTTGGGTTCAAGGGTGTAAACCGCACCTGTGTGAGGAGTTTGGTGTATTTCAGTGAACAAAAAAGTCGATGATCTTATTGGGTTCATCGTCGAGCAGTAACGACGGATTTTTGATGAAGGGGGCGAGTTTGATCTTGTGGGTATGATGAGGTTGAGCATTGAAAAAGGAGAGCAATGGAAGTAGTGATATTTGATTCGGTTGTGCAATGGATGGTGGAAGGTTTGAAGAAGAGGCGTTAATGGCTGTGGACATCGGGTTCGGCAGTAGGTGTAAAGGGGAAGAAGGGGATAAACGGGTGGGCCTGGTATTTTAGGAAGGGTGGATGGGCCTTATCTTAAATGTGAGCCCAGTTATAATTAGGAATTTAGTTTTATTTATTTAAATAAGAGTATAAACTTGTATAATTATATCTTTATCACACGATATACGAATCACGAACGGTCAGATCCGTTGGGACCGTAGGGACAAGGACTTCGCAATGAAACTGACTGGAAGTCCATTGGAGCTCGTTACAATTTATGGAAAAATAAATTGTCCATCTCAATTAAGCGATGGTTATCGTTATTAACGATGATCGTCCAATGTGAGTAAAACTCACCAACTCTGAATAGTTATATTTTTATAACATATTCTTAGAACTGATAATTATCTGTTGATTGCTGTGTGTTAATTGTTTGGTTGAATTGCTTGTGTATTGGTTGAAATCGTAGATAACGATATATATATATATATATATATATATATAAATCGTTAATCAAATATTGATTCTATTTAACAGAATATTTCATATTGAAATGAAATCGATGTTAATTATGTTGTTTAACATCTGTGATGCAGGGAGACAGGTTGGAGGAATCCAACTGGATTCCTCAACATTTATTTTACTGTTATTCATATATTGTGATATATGATGTGATATATAATCTGCTGTTGATTATGTGTGTTTGGACGATATCTATCATTGTTATATGATATGTTAAATACCATAAGAAATAACAGAATGGTAAAAAGAGGATTTTCATAGTATATTTTGAAAACAAATTATTTATATAAAATCAATGGATTTTATATAAAAGGAAAAAGGATTTTATATAAAGAAATAATTATAAAATCAAAAGAGTTAAAAAGGAAATATATTTGTAAAACAAAAATAAAGGAAATATATTTGTAAAACAAATATGAAGGAAATATATTTGTAAAACAAATATAAAGGAAATTACTTGTAAAACAAATATAAAGGAAATATATTTGTAAGACAAATACAAAGGAAGATATTTGCAAAAACAAATAGAAAAAGGTATATTTGTAAACCATTTACAAATAGAAATGAAAAGGATATATTTGTAAACCGTTTACAAATAGAAATGAAAAGGATATATTTGTAAACCATTTACAAATAGAAATGAAAAGGGTATATTTGTAAACCATTTACAAATAGAAATAAAAAGGATATATTTGTAAACCATTTACAAATAGATTTGGAAAGGGAATATTTGTAAAACATTTACAAATAGAATAGGAAAGATAAAAGAAATATTTACTTGTTAAATAAATAGAATTGAAAAGGGAATAGTTATTTGTTAAGTAAACAAATAGAAAAGGAGATAATCCAAAGGAGATATTCCAAAGGAGATAATTCAAAAGGAAATGATTTAAAGGAGTTAATTCAAAAGTGTAAATCGAAATGAGTTAATCGAAAAGAGTTAATCGAATATTAGTTATTCGATTAGAGTTAGAATTAATCAGTTAGAGTTAATCAATTAGAGTTAGAGTTAACCAGTTAGAGTTAACCAGTTAGAGTTAACCAGTTAGAGTTAATCAGTTAGCGTTAATCAGTTAGAGTTAATCGATTAGAGTTAACCAGTTAGAGTTAATCAGTTGAGTTAAATAAGTCGAGTTAATCAAGTTGAGTTAAATGAGTCGAGTTAATCAAGTTGAGTTAAATAAGTTAAGTTAGTCAAGTTGAGTTAATCAAGTATGGTTAGTCAAACCAAGTTAGTCGAACAAAGTTAGTCTTGTTAGTCAAATATGGTTAGTCGAGTCGAGTTAATCGATTATTAGTTAATCGAAAGGAGTTAATCGATTATTAGTTAATCGAAAGGAGTTATCGATTATTAGTTAATCGAAAGGAGTTAATCGATTATTAGTTAATCGAAAGGAGTTATCGATTATTAGTTAATCGAAAGGAGTTATCGATTATTATTTAATTGAAAGGAGTTATCGATTATTAGTTAATCGAAAGGAGTTATCGATTATTAGTTAATCGAAAGGAGTTATCGATTATTTGTTAATCGAAAGGAGTTATCGATTATTTGTTAATCGAAAGGAGTTAATCGATTATTAGTTAATCGAAAGGAGTTATCGATTATTAGTTAATCGAAAGGAGTTAATCAATTATTAGTTAATCGAAAGGAGTTATCGACTATTAGTTAATCGAAAGGAGTTATCGATTATTAGTTAATCGAAGGGAGTTAATCGAATTTAGTTATTCGAAAGTGAGATTATCGAATATAGTTTATTCGAATAGAATTAAAGGAGTTAATCGAATATAGTTTATTCGAATAGAATTAAAGGAGTTAATCGAATATAGTTTATTCGAATAGATTTAAAGGAGTTAATCGAATATAGTTTATTCGAATAGAGTTAAAGGAGTTATCGAATATAGTTTATTCGGAAGGAGTTAAGTGAAAAGAGTTAATCAAGTAGAGTTAATCGATTAGAGTTAAATCCAATAAAGTTAATTGATAAGAGTTAATCCAATAGAGTTAATTGATAAGAGTTAATTGAGAGATTATCGAATATAGTTTATTCGAGGAAAGGTATTCGTAAGAGAGATTATCGAATATAGTTATTCGAAGGGAGTTATCGAATAGAGATTATTCGAAAGAGAGTTACGTAAAGAAGTTTGTTAAAGGTTTAAAAGATAAACTTTGTTTATTCCGAATTTAAAACGTTGTTCAGTTAAGGTCTGAGAGGTAATTATACCCCAACTTGATTGACTTCCTTCTTAACTAAGGAATGGTAAGGTTTGATAGTGAATGATGGTTAAGTGAATTCAGTAAATGGTCTGTGTTGGCATAGCGATGTTTTATGTAACAACCCGTATTTTCAATAACCTGTAATAATGTAAATCGAGGCAGAATTTAATTTTAAAATCTGAATCAAGGGAAACGGGCTATGCCTTGCGTTCGTCTCAGAAAAATACGCGAAATTGAGTCCGAGTTTTCGAAAATCGGAGTCCGTATGACCCGATTAAGGCCCAACGAAGTTTTCAGAAAATTTCAAAGTAAAAACAGATTTCGAATTCAAACTTGAATTTGGGAAATTGGGGTTATTGGGCCAGGCGGGAAAATTCCCGCCAGAACACCCCAAGTCGACAGCCCTGTCGACTTGGGAGTTGACTTGGTTAGACCAAGTCGACAGCCCTGTCGACTTGGCTGTCGACTTGGCTCAGCCGGGCTGTTTAGCCTGGTGCACCATTTAGAGTTTGTGTTGAGCTTGGGGGCCAGATTCGGTTTTGAGGGCTGAGATTGGAACTAGGGTTTAATCCTATGGCCTAAAACACTTGCCTAATCTATAAATAAGACCCTAACCTACCCTAAATCATCATTATTCATTCTAGCAACTAAACTATGGCAAAATCAATCCTCTCATGGCCTCCACTCTCTTCATAAAATTCCTAAACAAATTTGTATGAGATTTTCCATGCATACAAGTGTTTTTAGACTTGTATGATCATCATTAGCTTGCATTCAAGTCAAGTTTCTATATTTGCATCATAAAGCAAGGGTTTTTAGTGATTTAAAGCTTGCATTTTGGGGTTTATTTGGTTGCATAAGGGCTTTCTTATATTTGCTATACTCATTTGAGTCCTCATAAGCATTGTAAGCCCTATTCTACTTTCATACTTAAACTTTAAAGTTAAATATATGATATGCGAGTTTATATGCAAGTTTACTATGATGTGATATGCAAGTTTACTATGATGTGTTATGCAAGTTCATCAAGTTATGTTATGCAAGTTTGATATGCAAGTTGTCATATGATATGCAAGTTATGTTATGCAAGTTTGATATGCAAGTTGTCATATGATATGCAAGTTATGCTATGCAAGTTTGATATGCAAGTTGTCATATGATATGCAAGTTATGTTATGCAAGTTTGATATGCAAGTTGTCATATGATATGCAAGTTATGTTATGCAAGTTTGATATGCAAGTTGTCATATGATATGCAAGTTTGGTATGCAAGTTGCCATATGATATGCAAGTTATGTTATGCAAGTTTGATATGCAAGTTGCCATATGATATGCAAGTTATGTTATGCAAGTTTGATATGCAAGTTGCCATATGATATGCAAGTTATGTTATGCAAGTTTGGGTTGATCATTTGGCTCATGTTATCATGTTATGCAAGCTTATCTTGGGCTTATGAACATAAAGCTTCAAGCTTTATGCTAAAGGTTGCATTTTGGCAACATGTAAGTTATCACATCCCTTATGATAACTTGCATGTGAGGCTAAATGCGAACTTATGGCCATTTTTACATGTCATTTATCACCATGTATCACCAATATGCTAAGTTTGGTTTTATGCATGCTTTTGAGGCCTAATGCAAGTATATGAACATATGTACCTTTCATATGCCACCATGTTGAACTTGTGGCTTCAACACTTTTATGTCATGATTATGCCAAGTTCCCTCTTTCTATCCTTTATGTGCTATTGCGATATGTAAGCGATGGGATTGCGTTTGGGGTTGGGTAAACTTAAAAGACATAAAAACATAAGCTTGGGAATTTACCTATTAAGTTAGGTCTACCCATTGGGAATTTACCTATTAAGTTAGGTCTACCCAATTGCTTGAAAACTTGTAATGTGTTTTGGAAACACGATGGACATGACACTTAGAAAATATAAGTGTGGCCAACTCGAGGTTGGGTTGAGTTTGTAGCGTAAACCTACCCGGAACCGACCGGCTTAACTAGTTGCTACAAACAATAGGACCCAATGTCAGAAGTTGGTCATGTTGTACCTTGAACCCGAGGTTAGACCAAGTTGTGGTGTAAAGCTACCCGGACCCGCCCGACTTAACTAGTAACCACGACGAGGTCTAATGTGAGAGGTTAAGGTGCATTAAATTAATTAATGTTACATGATTAGGTTAAGTAAATTTGGTTTATGACACTTAACCAATTTGACATGAATGGGTAGGTTAAGTGAAGCCAGGCTTGATTTCTTAATGACACTTAACCGTAAAATACGACTAGTGGTTAGGGTTAAGTTAACCTACACTTAACCAATCTGAACTCGGTAATTTACGGGGTTAAGTTGAACTATACTTAACCAATTCAACTCAGTAATTTGATAAGGTTGAGAACGGATTTGATACCTGGTCTAGATAAACTAACTTGATTGATAAATTAAACGAGCCTGTTTTGTGGATCTGTAGGACCCACACTAAGTTAGGCAAGTTTGTAAATCTGTTATCTGATCCGTTAGTCTGAAAACTAATCGTCTGAACTTAGTATGTCTGAACTCTGTTAATCTGAATCTGATAGTCTGGGGACACAAGGGGGAATACTTGTGTCATTTGTTGTTTGGGACCCATATTAGTCAGTAACCCTTTCTGGTATCAAAACTTTGACCCAACTGTAGGTAGGGTCCGGGCACGCTTATTGAACTAATTATAAGTGGTTCATTCTGATAATGGCGATGGGTGTTGATGGTGCGTTCCAACCGGGTCATGTGCGTGCATGGATCCCGGTCTGCCTCTGAGGATGTAAGACGCCGTGACATCTGTAAATATGCCTGTGCCAATTGGTTGCCACTTTAGGGAGTGATACACCCTATCGTAGGGCCGACACAGGGTATTTATGTATTAGGGAGCCGATCGCTTGGGTAGGATTTAGGGTACACTTAGCTCTGTCTGATTCTGTTGGTACCGTCTGTTTTGTTGGGTGGCAACACCCGTCTGTTTCTGCGTGGTACCGTTCTGTTAGGGTGGTAAAGGCCCATTAGTGTTAGCATTCCGTTTCTGTACTTTATCCGCTGGGGTGGTAAAGGCCCATTATTGTTAGCATTCCGTCTCTGTACTTTATCCGATAGGATGGTAAAAGCCCATTTTTCCCAAACTCTATTTCTGTATGGACCATTCTGTTCCGTTCTGTTTCGATGTGAACATTGGGGTAACACCTAATCCTGTTATACTAGAATTGGTACCAAGAAGTTGGATCTTGATTTGAGTCAAACACCTGATACTGGGCCAAGTTTAGGCCAAGGGATAAATTCTTGATTATACATGACATGTTAGAATGCTGGTACACCTGTGGTGAAAAACCTTAAACCTGATTATGCAATGACACCTTTATCCACCTTGTTAGTTCATCATGCTAGTATGTTGTTATCCTTATGTTCATCCCTGCTTCTCATGACAATTAACTTTATCAGTTTACATTGATTGTAGTAGGGCTTACTCAGTCTTTTTGACTGACCTGTTTTCTTTCGCCTCTTTTCTTCCGTTCCCCCCCAGGTTCTCAGGGAGGGAATATTGGAGCTTAGCTGGATTTCTGATCGCTTGCTTGTGGGATTAGCTCATGTACAGTCTTGACATGAAGCTAGCTATGGTTATCATTTATTTTGGGGATAGCACTTATGTATTTCCGTTTTCAGATGATGTTGTTTTATCTAGACTTGTTTATTTGGAAAGTTGATATTATGTTGTACCAGACTTGTTTTGAAATGGTTTAAAATCTTCCGCTGTTTTATCTATGTTATTTACTCTGTTTACATATATACATATGTTCTTGTTCTGCCTTGATATATCATTATGCATGTTTACCTGATTCAAACGCCCCTCCAAAGTCAGAGTGCTTGCAAGAGTCACCCTGGCGGAGGTGGGGTGTTACATTTGGTATCAGAGCATATGGTTTACGAGAAGGAACAAAAAGGTTTTTAAAACTTTTGGAAAACTATTTCCAAATCCAAGTATAAAGTATTTTCCAAAGAAAAGTCTAGTTTATTTTAAAAGGCTGTTCCCCAAAAGCCATTAGCACAATCCTTAGTTATCTATTCTTAGTTTCCTCGTTCTGAATCTATCTTTTCCGTCATTTCAGTATGGCCGATAACTTTGTTATCCCAGAGGGAGTGCAAGTTCCTGTTTGGTATAGGAGACTTATGGAGGCTAGGGCGACCGAAGCCGGCCCCGCAAATGTTACTCCTCCTCCGGTGGTTAATGTTCCTCCTCCTCCTGTCGCTGAGGTTCCTCCTCCTCCTCCCCCTCAGCATCCTCCAGTAGAATTCACGAAGATTTGCAAGGACTTCAAAGCAATGGGTGGCAAGAACTTTCTAGGTACCGAGACTTTTGTAGAGGCCCGGAATTGGTTGAAAGAGACCGATGATTTATTCGCTATCTTTGGATTAGATGATCAGAGAAAGATCCTGCTGGCAGTTTGGCTTATGAAGGATGAAGCCGCTTATTGGTGGGAGATCACCACCGCGACTAGGCCCGTTGAGACTTGGGCTGATTTCAGGACAAGATTCGGGCTTAAGTTTCTATCTTCTACTGAAGAGAACTTGCAAATGGAAAGGTTTATTGCTTTGAAGCAAGGAGACATGTCTGTTAAAGAATATGTGAACAAGTTCAATCAGTTAGCTCGTTTTGGCTTGGATATGGTGAGTACTACTCAGAAGAAGGCTCTTCGTTTTGCTAGAGGATTGAATGAGCCGTTACAGGAGTTAGCTATGTCTCATGTGCCCATGGGGGCCACGTTTGAGAGTTTGGTAGATATGGCCCTACTCAATGAAGAGAACAAGAGTGCAAAGAAGGAGGTCAAGGTGAATGAGTCTCAAAACAAGAAAACAGGGCCCAAAAAGGAAATGCAAAAGAAGGAGGAGAAGTCTGAAGATAAGAAGGAAAAGAAGTGCTTTACTTGTGGAAGCTCAACTCATCTAAACAAGGATTGCAGAAAGAGGAAAGGCACTTGCTTTAACTGTGGAGAGATGGGACACTTCACTAGGGACTGCCCGAAGAAGAAAGGGACTACATCGGAAGGAACGGTGAATACTCGCATGGCAGGTGAATAGATTAGGGCTAGAATAATTTGTCTGTAGGATGTTTAATTTTCCTTGTCTAATTTTCAGTTTGGAACTCTTTTTCTGGTATCTTGATTCTGTAATGGAAACTCAGTACTTTAATGCTAGTCTTGCTTCTGATCTGGTAATAGTCTCAAACTCCCTGAGAGTTATAACTCATCTGTTTGTGATAAATTGGGGTTTGAGAGTATCTGTGTTGGGCATGAGGGCGACTATGACGAATACATTCTGGGTTTCTACCATGCTTAGTTTCCTAAGAATCATTTGGGGAGATCTGATATGTACTAGTAGTCTGTAAGTATATGTACCAAGTTTTTGTTTTATCTGTACTCGCTTCCATCACTCGACTGTATCTTGTTGAGATAGGAATCCTATGGATGTAAACATGTGTTTGAGACATGTTATGTTTGATGGTTGCAAGTGGATGCAAGTGGTTGCTAGTGGTTGCTCGTGGATGCATAAACACACACTAGGCACTAGATCGGCTTGAAATACACTCTCATATTGCATATGGACGTGTGTACATTTTCAATTCTTATGGTTGCAAGATGGTTAATTCGGCACATGGATGTCGCATATGGATGAATGTTTGTGCACACATATAGTATTATATGATTAGGACTATTAGCATACATAATGGATTCATTTCACTAACATGCTTTGCATTGAGGATCTTTACATTAGATAAGGACATATACACACACCTTTTGCATATGTTCATACTACATTAGAATCTTGTAAGGACAATGATTGCTCGTGGATGATGTTTTGAGTAGATGGATGATTGGATGGTAGGATACGTTCTTCCTAACTTGAAGATTTCGGGGACGAAATCCTTTAAGGAGGGGAGAATGTAACAACCCGTATTTTCAATAACCTGTAATAATGTAAATCGAGGCAGAATTTAATTTTAAAATCTGAATCAAGGGAAACGGGCTATGCCATTGTGTTCGTCTCGGAAAAATACACGAAATAGAGTCCGAGTTTTCGAAAATCGGAGTCCGTATGACCCGATTAAGCCCAACGAAGTTTTCAGAAAATTTCAAAGTAAAAACAGATTTCGAACTCAAACTTGAATTTGGGAAATTGGGGTTATTGGGCCAGGCGGGAAAATTCCCGCCAGAACACCCCAAGTCGACAGCCCTGTCGACTTGGGAGTCGACTTGCTTAGACTAAGTCGACAGCCCTGTCGACTTGGCTCAGCCGGGCTGTTTAGCCTGGTGCACCATTTAGAGTTTGTGTTGAGCTTGGGGGCCAGATTCGGTTTTGAGGGCTGAGATTGGAACTAGGGTTTAATCCTATGGCCTAAAACACTTGCCTAATCTATAAATAAGACCCTAACCTACCCTAAATCATCATTATTCATTCTAGCAACTAAACTATGGCAAAATCAATCCTCTCATGGCCTCCACTCTCTTCATAAAATTCCTAAACAAATTTGTATGAGATTTTCCATGCATACAAGTGTTTTTAGACTTGTATGATCATCATTAGCTTGCATTCAAGTCAAGTTTCTATATTTGCATCATAAAGCAAGGGTTTTTAGTGATTTAAAGCTTGCATTTTGGGGTTTATTTGGTTGCATAAGGGCTTTCTTATATTTGCTATACTCATTTGAGTCCTCATAAGCATTGTAAGCCCTATTCTACTTTCATACTTAAACTTTAAAGTTAAATATATGATATGCGAGTTTATATGCAAGTTTACTATGATGTGATATGCAAGTTTACTATGATGTGTTATGCAAGTTCATCAAGTTATGTTATGCAAGTTTGATATGCAAGTTGTCATATGATATGCAAGTTATGTTATGCAAGTTTGATATGCAAGTTGTCATATGATATGCAAGTTATGCTATGCAAGTTTGATATGCAAGTTGTCATATGATATGCAAGTTATGTTATGCAAGTTTGATATGCAAGTTGTCATATGATATGCAAGTTATGTTATGCAAGTTTGATATGCAAGTTGTCATATGATATGCAAGTTTGGTATGCAAGTTGCCATATGATATGCAAGTTATGTTATGCAAGTTTGATATGCAAGTTGCCATATGATATGCAAGTTATGTTATGCAAGTTTGATATGCAAGTTGCCATATGATATGCAAGTTATGTTATGCAAGTTTGGGTTGATCATTTGGCTCATGTTATCATGTTATGCAAGCTTATCTTGGGCTTATGAACATAAAGCTTCAAGCTTTATGCTAAAGGTTGCATTTTGGCAACATGTAAGTTATCACATCCCTTATGATAACTTGCATGTGAGGCTAAATGCGAACTTATGGCCATTTTTACATGTCATTTATCACCATGTATCACCAATATGCTAAGTTTGGTTTTATGCATGCTTTTGAGGCCTAATGCAAGTATATGAACATATGTACCTTTCATATGCCACCATGTTGAACTTGTGGCTTCAACACTTTTATGTCATGATTATGCCAAGTTCCCTCTTTCTATCCTTTATGCGCTATTGCGATATGTAAGCGATGGGATTGCGTTTGGGGTTGGGTAAACTTAAAAGACATAAAAACATAAGCTTGGGAATTTACCTATTAAGTTAGGTCTACCCATTGGGAATTTACCTATTAAGTTAGGTCTACCCAATTGCTTGAAAACTTGTAATGTGTTTTGGAAACACGATGGACATGACACTTAGAAAATATAAGTGTGGCCAACTCGAGGTTGGGTTGAGTTTGTAGCGTAAACCTACCCGGAACCGACCGGCTTAACTAGTTGCTACAAACAATAGGACCCAATGTCAGAAGTTGGTCATGTTGTACCTTGAACCCGAGGTTAGACCAAGTTGTGGTGTAAAGCTACCCGGACCCGCCCGACTTAACTAGTAACCACGACGAGGTCTAATGTGAGAGGTTAAGATGCATTAAATTAATTAATGTTACATGATTAGGTTAAGTAAATTTGGTTTATGACACTTAACCAATTTGACATGAATGGGTAGGTTAAGTGAAGCCAGGCTTGATTTCTTAATGACACTTAACCGTAAAATACGACTAGTGGTTAGGGTTAAGTTAACCTACACTTAACCAATCTGAACTCGGTAATTTACGGGGTTAAGTTGAACTATACTTAACCAATTCAACTCAGTAATTTGATAAGGTTGAGAACGGATTTGATACCTGGTCTGGATAAACTAACTTGATTGATAAATTAAACGAGCCTGTTTTGTGGATCTGTAGGACCCACACTAAGTTAGGCAAGTTTGTAAATCTGTTATCTGATCCGTTAGTCTGAAAACTAATCGTCTGAACTTAGTATGTCTGAACTCTGTTAATCTGAATCTGATAGTCTGGGGACACAAGGGGGAATACTTGTGTCATTTGTTGTTTGGGACCCATATTAGTCAGTAACCCTTTCTGGTATCAAAACTTTGACCCAACTGTAGGTAGGGTCCGGGCACGCTTAATGAACTAATTATAAGTGGTTCATTCTGATAATGGCGATGGGTGTTGATGGTGCGTTCCAACCGGGTCATGTGCGTGCATGGATCCCGGTCTGCCTCTGAGGATGTAAGACGCCGTGACATCTGTAAATATGCCTGTGCCAATTGGTTGCCACTTTAGGGAGTGATACACCCTATCGTAGGGCCGACACAGGGTATTTATGTATTAGGGAGCCGATCGCTTGGGTAGGATTTAGGGTACACTTAGCTCTGTCTGATTCTGTTGGTACCGTCTGTTTTGTTGGGTGGCAACACCCGTCTGTTTCTGCGTGGTACCGTTCTGTTAGGGTGGTAAAGGCCCATTAGTGTTAGCATTCCGTTTCTGTACTTTATCCGCTGGGGTGGTAAAGGCCCATTATTGTTAGCATTCCGTCTCTGTACTTTATCCGATAGGATGGTAAAAGCCCATTTTTCCCAAACTCTATTTCTGTATGGACCATTCTGTTCCGTTCTGTTTCGATGTGAACATTGGGGTAACACCTAATCCTGTTATACTAGAATTGGTACCAAGAAGTTGGATCTTGATTTGAGTCAAACACCTGATACTGGGCCAAGTTTAGGCCAAGGGATAAATTCTTGATTATACATGACATGTTAGAATGCTGGTACACCTGTGGTGAAAAACCTTAAACCTGATTATGCAATGACACCTTTATCCACCTTGTTAGTTAATCATCATGCTAGTATGTTGTTATCCTTATGTTCATCCCTGCTGCTCATGACAATTAACTTTATCAGTTTACATTGATTGTAGTAGGGCTTACTCAGTCTTTTTGACTGACCTGTTTTCTTTCGCCTCTTTTCTTCCGTTCCCCCCCCAGGTTCTCAGGGAGGGAATATTGGAGCTTAGCTGGATTTCTGATCGCTTGCTTGTGGGATTAGCTCATGTACAGTCTTGACATGAAGCTAGCTATGGTTATCATTTATTTTGGGGATAGCACTTATGTATTTCCGTTTTCAGATGATGTTGTTTTATCTAGACTTGTTTATTTGGAAAGTTGATATTATGTTGTACCAGACTTGTTTTGAAATGGTTTAAAATCTTCCGCTGTTTTATCTATGTTATTTACTCTGTTTACATATATACATATGTTCTTGTTCTGCCTTGATATATCATTATGCATGTTTACCTGATTCAAACGCCCCTCCAAAGTCAGAGTGCTTGCAAGAGTCACCCTGGCGGAGGTGGGGTGTTACATTTTATTTAAACAACTGTCTAAGTCCAATGTAAGAGTTTTGGAAATGTTTTCCAAATGAGAATCAGAAATGTTTTCTAATATAGAAAACAAGAAATGAGAATGTTTTCCATTGTTAATAACGTATTTATTCTAAGTTTAGAAAATAAGAAATGTTGAATATATGGAAACAGGAGATAAGTAAATTAATGAACTAAAGAGATAAAAGTTGAATGATGATTGATCGATATAATTTCCATCTGGAAAAAATATCGTTGTTTGTACACCTGTTTTCTTTGATAGTTAACTCACCGACTATCGAAGTTTTTGACCATTTTAACGTTGTTAATATGGAGAGACTGGTTGGATTATTATCCGAAGAACCACTCCGTATTGGCATAAGCGTTGCGAATCATATATGTCAAAGATAATTGAAGACGGAGTCAAGTGCAAGGGCTGTTGTATAAATCTTAGGTAAAGATTGCCTAAGATGGTTGTACTGAATAGTGCCTTCGGGTTGTCTAGTCCCAGGACGACCTGTATGGAAGAATGTCTGACAGATTATATTTAATAGATCGCATAAGTTGATCTCTTCAAACGTTTTTACGTTTGGTGGCGAAGGAATTAATTTCTCTTAGCTGTATACCCGTGGTATTTTTGGGGAAATCAATTTGTGATTTGGAGGGATGACGATGTGACATTCAAAGTGAATAAATGTGTAATCTGTCAGAAATAAGCGTGGCCTCTAGCCTCACAACCGGGAAATGACAAAAATCGGGCAGGCAGCATAGCTGAGTAGGTCGCACCTATTAGGGTGTATAATCACCTGATCTAGAGTTTCATTTATTTCTAAAAATCTATTGTCGATGCTGTCCCATTCGGGAAACGGTTGTTGATCCCAACCGTTGGTGATACACATTCGATACACTCAAGCGAAATGAGTGGTCGGTCATGTGTGGCCAGGTTGCAAGATGTTCTTGTTGAACCCAGTGTATTCCTCTCTAGAGGTGCATTAGCGAAAGGTGGTTTCATACCTTGTCATAGTTGGAAATCCATTACCCAATACGTGCTTGCGGTTTTGATTGTATACTATATATGTAGAACGTGAGATGAAAGCGTTCTGCTAGATGATTATTATATTGTGGTTGATAGACATTATTATAATATCAAAAGGTTTTTGATATAAAGAGAAATTTGGATTCTCATAAGGGAAAAACTCGTTCCATTATACGGCGTGGTCTTATGAGATATCGTTTACTTGTTCAAACTGTTTTAAACTGTTTTACTCATACCAGTCCCATGACTGACCCGGAGTTTATTTTGTTTTGTTTTCCCTAAACTCTTGGGTGCCCAATTTTGTAAGGGCAGTCAAGTAGTCAGAATTTACAGATACTTGAAGAGATGGAGCAGGAGGCTTCAGATTTATATAGCTATGGTTATTTTCCGCTGTGTTGTAAGTGATGTACTTTGGAAATGATATGTATACTCAAGTACAGATTTATATTTCAAAGTTATTTTATATATTATATGTTATTCGTTCCGCTGTGAGGTTCGTGTTACTCTGATGTTGTGTTGTTTTTCTTCTTCTATTCTAAGTTTCTATCTTATCTATTCTTACCCTCTAATTTATTTCATTAACTACCGGTATTTTTCGATGTTTGGTTAGTCATCATTGAGTTTATGGCGATAACCAAAGTCGTTCAAAAACCGGGTCGTTACAATTGGTATCAAAGCTTAAGGTTAAGTGAATTACCTTGGCTCTGTGGCGTGACTCAGTAGAGATGGGGTTAGTAATACCCTAAATTGAGTTGAGTGTATATATACGAGAGAACGTATTTGTGTTCAATATAAAATGATTTTATATTGTGGATATTTATTGATTGAGTTGTTTATGGGTTCTGGTCGATCGGTTTGATCCACTGTATCGGTAGGGGTGTATAAACACTTGAATACGATGAACCGACATATTATGTTTTGAAAAGAGGGTAAATGAAATAATTTTACCCAAAGTATATTTTGATATAAAAGTGAATATATATTGGAATTATTATATCTGATGTGTTAGTAATTATAATCGAGTAAGATTATAAATCAAATGGATATATTTATATAACCAAATAAAATTCGTATAAGTGTTACGAAACGAATTGAATCTGAAATTTAGACCAGAATTGGAATTAAAAGTTGGAGAAGTGTTGTAAATGAATTTGGATTAAATATATGAGAATTTTAAAATCCTGGGCGATTTTAAATTGTTTTACAACATTGTGAATGATATTTTGAACTGATTTCAAAATAAAAGTGTTTAAAGAATGGTTTTGATAAGTGATATAGTATTGAACTCACTTCGATAGCTGGAAAATAACTCTGATGACGTTGGCCATATCATCAGTGTTCATTTTCGAGTTTGTGAGTGACGAATTATTACCAGAGATACTGTTTTGAATTTGTTTTGGGAAAAACAAGTGTGTTGAATTTCAAAAAGGAAAAATTAATTTTTGAAAGAGGTAAACTATTTAAAAACTCCTAGGAAGAAGATTGTTTGAATTAAAAACAAATTGAGTAGAAATTTGGGAAAGTCAATTGGAATTAAAATAAAGTCAGTTAAGTGGTAATTGAAATGGATTAGACCGATATCGAGACAAATTGGATTTGTGAGATAAGGAGTCGAAAATAGAATTGGTTGGTAAATTAAAGTTTGGAATCAAGAATGAAACTTGAGTTCGGAATGGAATTTGGAATGTATAAGCAAATAACTGTGTTGAGGATAAATTGATCAGAGTTGATTGAGATGACCCTTTTATCTGCTGAATTGATAACAGGTGGAAGGGATATAATAATATGCCCGACAAAAAGGTACAAGTTTATATTTATATTGGGTATGAGATTTATGAGCCAATTTGGCAAGCCGCTTAGCTGTTTGATTTTGTTTTGGGTTGGATAAGGCCTAGAGAGGCGAGTTGTGGTTTTACCGATAGGACTGTACAAAGGAGGTTATGGCGAAATTTTTTGAAAAGTTAAGGTGTTAGAAAATTTTCAGGATTTTTGAAAATTTTAGTTAGTCGGAATAAATTAATATTTTAGTCGATATTAATTGGTTCAGTTTAAACTGAAGTTAAGTGGTAAACATATAAATTTTTACCCAGTAGATAGGGTCGTCCTCTACCTTAGCAATTTCGAGGACGAAATTATTTTAAGGGGGATAGATTGTAATGACCCGCATTTTTAGCGGTTGAATAAAATTAATTTAATTATTAAATATCGAGTTGGTGATATCAATAACCAGAATTAAATAATATTTATATTTAATTAATATAAATAATAAAATAATATATTTCCGAAATAATCGGAAATAACAGAATCCATGATATGGTGTGAACTGGACAATTTAAAATATATATTTCAGTTTATATTGAATTATATTGACGAATATATTTAAAATCGTCAGTTGAAGGTGGAAATTATATTATAATTAAAATCGAGCTCGAAATGGCGCGGCAGTTCGCGATTTGGCGATTTGAACTTCAACTGGGAATACGGAAGCCGTTTTAAATCGGATTTCTGTGAAACAAGAAACGTTAGGAGCTGGTGAAGTATATTTTTCTAATGAAAGAGAAAAATATGGATTTTGTCGTGTAGATTTTGATTTACATCCAAATCAAATTTTAGAAAAGTCGCTGTGGAATTCCTTTATAATTTAATTATTTTTTAAAAAGGAATTTCATTATAAATCGAATATTGATTAAATCAGGATTTGAAATATCGAGCTGGAAATTCATATAGGAATATTCTAGAGCTGTATGATATTCTGTTTTGAATATATACGATAATATTTATTTATAAATATTTAATTTAATTGTTTTTAAATATATTTATATATTTAAAAGGGTTATTTGGAGCTTTAAAAAATAGCCAGTTTTGCAAACGACCTCAGAATTCGACAAAACTAATTTTGTTAAATCCGCAATGTTAAATTATTGTTATATTTCAATTTCCGTGTTTTTTGAAGTCAGTATGTGGTCGTACCAATTTTTAATGTGAGAAACAGTCGATAATTTGACCTTTAAAAATACGCTGTGTGAGCAAACGGAGTCAGAATTCGACGAAACCAGTTTCATTGGGTCCGTGATATCGAGCTGTAGCTGCGTGTCATTTTTCATGATTTTTGGGTATCGTGTGTGATCACACGAATTTTTAGAAAGCAAAAATGAATAAAATGAAAATAAAACTAAAATATCTAAGTCATTGATGAACTAAATCAGGCCACGTTCTCGTTCCTTGGCCTCACCCTCACCTTTATAAACGCAAGAAGAATGAAGCCGCCACTCAGAACTTGAAAACGTGAGAACCTCCTCCTTTAAAAATCAATGTAAAATGCAATAAAAATCCTATAAATCAGTCTATGTATATATTCGTGATCCTTCAACTGGGAGCATCGTTTTGGTATGATTTGTGGAGGGTGCGCACGCCATCGCGGAAGCCTATTTCTCACTGCCGTGAATCTAGGGTTTGAAGTATGGCGAAATTGAAAAGTTAATTCATGTTTTTAATATCGTTTTTGGGTTCAAGGGTGTAAACTGCACCTGTGTGAGGAGTTTGGTGTATTTCGGTGAACAAAAATGTCGATGATCTTACTCGGTTCATCATCGAGCAGTAACGACGGATTTTTGAAGAAGGGGGCGAGTTTGATCTTGTGGGTATGATGAGGTTGAGCATCGAAAAAGGAGAGCAATGGAAGTAGTGATATTTGATTCGGTTGTGAAATGGATGGTGGAAGGTTTGAAGAAGAGGCGTTAATGGTTGTGGACATCGGGTTCGGCAGCAGGTGTAAAGGGGAAGAAGGGGATAAACGGGTGGGCCTAGTATTTTAGGAAGGGTGGATGGGCCTTATCTTAAAAGTGAGCCCAGTTATAATTAGGAATTTAGTTTTATTTATTTAAATAAGAGTATAAACTTGTATAATTAATATCTTTATCATACGATATCAGAATCACGAACGGTCGGATCTGTTGGGACCGTAGGGACGAGGAATTCACAATGAAACTGACTAGAAGTCTATTGGAGCTCGTTACAATTTATAGCAAAATAAATTGTCTGTCTCAATCAAGCGATGGTTATCGTTATTAATGATGATCGTCTAATGTGAGTAAAACTCACCAACTCTGAACGGTTATATTTTTATAACGTATTCTTAGAACTGATAATTATCTGTTGATTACTGTGTGTTAACTGTTTGGTTGAATTGCTTGTGTATTGGTTGAAATCATAGATAACGATATATATATAAATCGTTAATCAAATATTGATTCTGTTTAACAGAATATTTCATATTGAAATGAAATCGATGTTAATTATGTTGTTTAACATCTGTGATGTAGGGAGACAGGTTGGAGGAATCCAACTGGATTCCTCAACATTTATTTTACTGTTATTCATATATTGTGATATATGATGTGATATATAATCTGCTGTTGATTATGTGTGTTTGGACGATATCTATCATTGTTATATGGTATGTTAAATACCATAAGAAATACCAGAATGGTAAAAAGGGGATTTTCAAAGTATATTTTGAAAATAAATTATTTATATAAAATCAATGGATTTTATATAAAAGGAAAAGGGATTTTATATAGGGAAATAATTATAAAATCAAAAGAGTTAAAAAGGAAATATATTTGTAAAACAAATATAAATGAAATATATTTGTAAAACAAATATAAAGGAAATATATTTGTAAAACAAATATAAAGGAAATTATTTGTAAAACAAATATAAAGGAAATATATTTGTAAGACAAATACAAAGGAAGATATTTGCAAAAACAAATAGAAAAAGGGTATATTTGTAAACCATTTACAAATAGAAATGAAATGGATATATTTGTAAACCATTTACAAATAGAAATGAAAAGGATATATTTGTAAACCATTTACAAATAGAAATGAAAAGGGTATATTTGTAAACCATTTACAAATATAAATAAAAAGGATATATTTGTAAACCATTTACAAATAGATTCTGAAAAGGAATATTTGTAAAACATTTACAAATAGAATAGGAAAGATAAAAGAAATATTTATTTGTTAAATAAATAGAATTGAAAAGGGAATAGTTATTTGTTAAGTAAACAAATAGAAAATGAGATAATCCAAAGGAGATAATTCAAAGGAGATAATTCAAAAGGAAATGATTTAAAGGAGTTAATTCAAAAGTGTAAATCGAAATGAGTTAATCGAAATGAGTTAATCGAATATTAGTTATTCGACTAGAGTTAGAATTAATCAGTTACAATCAATCGATTAGAGTTAGAGTTAACCAGTTAGAGTTAATCAGTTAGAGTTAATCGATTAGAGTTAGAGTTAACCAGTTAGAGTTAATCAGTTAGAGTTAATCGATTAGAGTTAGAGTTAACCAGTTAGAGTTAATCGATTAGAGTTAGAGTTAACTAGTTAGAGTTAATCGATTAGAGTTAGAGTTAACCAGTTAGAGTTAATCAGTTGAGTTAAATAAGTCGAGTTAATCAAGTTGAGTTAAATGAGTCGAGTTAATCAAGTTGAGTTAAATAAGTTGAGTTAGTCAAGTTGAGTTAATCGAGTATGGTTAGTCAAACCAAGTTAGTCGAACCAAGTTAGTTGAGTCGAGTTAATCGATTATTAGTCAATCGAAAGGAGTTAATGTAATAAACCGGAAATTCTGAGCGAATTTTAAAAAATTTATTTTGGCAATTTTAGCGAATTTTGATTATTTAAACTGAATTATTTTAAATAATAGCGACGAGAAATTTATTTTGAATAGAATTAGAACGTATATATTTATTTGAAACGTCGTTAGAATATAAATAATTTATTTATAATTATAAAAGGAATTGAAAATGGCGCGGTAGTTTGAAAATTCGATTTCAAAGTTAAAATGAATGTACATGATTCAAAATAAACCGGATTTTAGCGAAATCAAAAATATTAGAATCTAATTGAGAATATCTTTCCAATGAATCCAAAAAATCGAAATTTCATAGCGGAAATAAAAAGTTACGTCCAGTTGAAAATTCAGAATAGTCGCTATGGAATTCTGGCCCTTAAAAATGGAAATTTTGCAAACGACCTCGGTTTTCGATGAAACCACTTTCGTTGGATCCGTGATGTCAAGTTATTGCTAGGTTTCAAAATTCGCAATTTTCTGAATCAACATGTGAGCGTGGCGAAGGAAAACGCGTTTGACCAGTTTTAGTTGATTTTAATCGATTGGAGAATGGCCGTTTTTCAAACTGTCTCAGAATTTGACGAAATTAGTTTTGTTAGAACCGTATCGTCAATACGAAGCTAGAAAATATTTTTCTGGAATTTTTAAGGTTAGCATGTGACCCCAGTAAATTGAAATGTGCGTTCAAATTCAATATATAGAATTATATTTTGATTTTGTCAAAAACTGATCGAAACAGTCGAATTAGCCTGCGAAACATATCCTATTGTGTTCGGAATGGGGATAATTAGCTATGGACGACAGGCGGTGGGTTTCATTTCGAGGTCGAAATAAAAGGGTACCTTTTTGAAATTGAAAATAGTTAATTAAATATATATATATATATATATATATTCTCTCCACATCCCCCCTCTTTGTTTAGAACGAAATAAATAGAAAAAAAAAGAGAAGATGAAGGAGGAGCCGTCGCTCCTCCGATCAGGGCACTGCCGCGCCTCCTGGCGCGCCGCCATCGGAGGGTGAGCCCCCCCGTTTCCCCCTTCCTCCGCCTTCTCTCCCTCATCTCCCCACCGCAAGCACAGCTCGCCCTCGACCCTCCACCTCGCGCAAGAAACGAGACCACGACGCCACCGTTCTCAACCCTCAGAACCCTGCTCCGACCTCGTAGCAACGAAACCCCCCCTCCATTCTAAAACACTTTAAGTTTATTTTAATTTAATTTTTTTTCTTTCGTTCTTTTCTTTTTCTGATTTTATTTTTATAATGAAGAAGTATATAATTTTTATAACTAGAGAAGTTAAAATTTTTAATGAACGAAAGGTTTGATTTTTTATACATGAAAGGTTTGATTTTTATACATGAAAAGATATGATTTTTAAAAAGTAAATAGCTTACTTTTCATATATATAACTTCGTGAAGAAAGGGCGATTTTTATTCCGGTAATTATACGATTTTTAGTGTTGAAAGGTAATATAAAAATATGATTTTTCCTTAAGAAAAGATTATATTTTTAATAGTGAAAAGGGTGTATTTTCATTACGAAAAGATTAGATTTTTAGAATTATAAAGATTCGATTTTTATATGTATGTAGAAAGGATAAAAATTCAATTTTTATGTATGTATGATAATAAAAATATGATTTTTATATAGTAGAGATTATAAAAATATAAATTTTATAGGGTAGAGGATAAAAAAATACGATCTTTATATATGTAGCGAAATAAAAATTTGATTTTTATTATATATATGTTGAAATAAAAATGTGATTTTTTATAGCGATGATATAAAAATTTGATCTTTGTATAAGAAGTAGAAATATAAAAATATATTTTTTATATAGAAAGAAGCGTCGAAAAAATATATACATGAAGTAGAAATAAAAATATGATTTTTATTTATTGAAATGTAGTGAATCAAAAATAGAATTTTTATCTATATAGTAGCGGTATAAAAATAGAATTTTTATCAATATAGTAGCAGTAAAAATAGAATTTTTATCTATATAGTAGCGGTATAAAAATGTGATTTTTATCCATATAGAGTGATTATAAAAATGTGATTTTTAATGTGAACCGGGTGTAACAGATCTCGTTGGAAGCACGACGAAGATGTTCTACATATGAAGAGTCGTGGCGTTTGGTTTAGCTTGTTGGTGAGAGCTTCTCACTTTAAATCTTGTTTTCTAGTTAAAATATATACTAGGATGTAGACGGTGCTTAGCAGCACCCGACTCCCGTCGTCCACAGACCATGGACGACTTGTATGCTTGTTTGATGTGTTGTGAAGTTTTTTTGTGATGTTGATGTGAAATATGTTGAAATAAAATTAATTATCGTTAAAAATATAATTTTTAACGTGAATAAATAAATATTCATTTACAAACCGGACGGTTTGTAAATGTACACCTATTTGAAGGATATTGATTGGGACGATAAATTTTACACATCGCCCAATTGTACAAATAATATTCAGTGTTTGTGGATTGAAACCCCGACACGGGTGTTGGGATGATATTTGGCGTACACTAATCCCAATTATTTAATTGTATGTCGATCGATTGGTCGATAGACTGTGTAAGCGTTAATTGTTTATATTTAATGCTTATGCGGTTGTGTGGTGCACTTTGGATGATGGTTGATTATTTTGTCGTTGCTATTATATACATGTGTTGTATAGATTCCATATAATCAACATTATATGGTAAATTGGGCCTCATTCCAATTGGGAAAATAAAGAATATTATAAAATATATATTCATGTGTTGAATAGAATAAATAGTCATGTGTTGAAGATGCTCATGTGTTGAGAATATTTATGTGTTGAGTAAAATATTTTAACAATAAAATTTACATCTTTATCATATATGAAATTAGAAACTAACTGGAAACTAGATAAAATGAGTGGTCTCCTGGGTATTGATCTGATGTTGGTTTCGGCCTTCGGGGTTAATATTTAGGGAATCGTTCTTAATTTACGGTTGGAGTCTGATTAAAAATTAAACGATAGAAATCATAATTTTATAAAATATATTAAATAATAAAAAATAGTCATGTGTTGACGATGCTTATGTGTTGAGAATATTCATGTGTTGAAAGAAATATAGATTCATGTGTTGAATAGAATAAATATTCATTTGTTGAATAGAATAACGAAGTTATTGAAATATATAAAGCCGTGTTGATTAGATTGGCGCCATTTTGACTCGAACGATATTTATATCGATTATATTCGTTTTTATAATGGTTATAGAAAAAGAAGTGATTTCAAAATATAACGTTTTGAAAATATTATCATTTGTATATCGATGATGTGGAATATTCAATTTTGATTCGAAATTGAATATGAAGTTGAAATCGTTTTGAAAACGAATTTAAAACGATTTATAAAATTCGTTTTGAAAGGAAATCGACGAAATAATATATATATATATATATATATATATTATAATGGACTGAATAGAACGCGCCGCGCTGCGGCAGTTTGCAAATTTCGACCGTTGACTTTGAATTGACGTTGCGGGAGATCCGACCGTCGGATTCTCCTAAAACCGGAACCGTTGGGTTCGTATCGAAAAGAACTTTCCAATGAATATTTGAAATTTGAAATCTAACGGTTGGATTTGGAATTATGTCCAAATCAAATTTGGAAAAGGTCGTTGTAAGTGCAGTTCGATGGCCGTTGATGGAAATCGACTGTACAGGCCTTGATAAAATTATTAAAAATATCAATAATTTGTGTAAAATCATAAGAAATGATTTATGAAGAATTGGGATGAAAAATTCCAAATTTGAAAAGATAAAAATAGATTTTTATCGAAATGAACTAGTTTTGAACTAGAATTATAATCCCATTCATTTTTAAAAATAAATAAAGTGGATTTGAAGTGGTTTTAAAAATAACCAAAATTTCCAATATATAAAGTGGAAATGGATTTGAATCGAAATTGTCTTTGGAATATTTCGATGTTGGGTTTCGTGATTATACAGATATTGTTATGGAAATTTGAAAGATATATTTATACCGTTATTTCCAATACGATATTTGTTGGTCGTAGAATTTGATATTGAATATAAGCCGATATATTTTCTATTTAGAGCCTTATATTTAATATCAAACGTGATTTGGGTTTGTCGTGAATGGTGTCTTCATTAACACTGTTCTTAAACCCAGTTGAGAAAAAGATTAAATCTTTCTATTTAGATTTAATGAAAGTGTACCAATTAAATAATATTAATTGGAATTAAATTTAAATTGGTTTTGGGTTTATCGTGAGCAGTGTTTTGAATAACACCTGTTCTTTAACCCGATTAACAATGGGAAGTGATCTTTGGTTTATCGTGAACTGTAACGTCCCACATTTTTATCGTTATTTAAATCAGTTTAAACATTGAATTCGTAATATAAGTGGATTTATATATTAATTAAAATGAAGTTGAACGTATAAAAATATATATTAAATATAATTGAGCTCATAACGACGCTGTAGTTCGTAATTTAACGTTCTGAACTTCAACTGAGCGTACAGGACCCGTTATAAGTCAGATTTCTTCGAAACAAGAAACGTTCGGATCTGGTAAACTGTATCTTTCTAACAGAGGTGAAAAATCGAATTTCTGAATTATATATTGCAAGATATATCCAAATCAAATATTCAAATAGTCGCTGTAAAATCCTTTATTGACCGTAACGGGTTATTCGATATAACTAAATATCGGATTCGAATTTGGACAAGATTCTTTTGAGACGCAGTTATAATTTAATTTTTAGAATTTTACTAAAATTTTAAATTAATTAAATACACAACTTTTTATTTGGAGTATTTTGCACCCTATGTCAATATTTTGGGTTTCAAAATATGAGTTAATCTACCGGTATTATTATATTTTTGGGATCGTGGCACCACGCCGGACATGACTGTATTTTTATTTCTGTCCATGGCAGTTCGTATATGAACGGAATTTACGCATCCGGATATCCTTTAATTATAATGATCAAATAGTTACAAAATATCAGCACATCTTCAACTGTATAATGAATACAAACCTATGTTAGTTCTAGGACGTGCAAAGAAGTGACATGTAAACAAATACTTCATGGCAAAGGAAAGGGATCAGGCATCTATGTATAATCAAATCCTAGCAATCCATGTTTACCCATTGAAACCCACAATGCCATGGTGATGTGATGATACCAAATAATGTGCAGGATCTATAGCGTGTATCCCAACCTTCAATATATGCATGGTACCATCAATGTTTTAAACCGTACACGTTATTTTCCGACTTTCAATCCGCTACAATGTGCTACAATATTTTTAATATGTCTGTTTGTCCATGTTAGTACAGTATTGCTCATGATATAATATAATAATGTAAAAACTATATGTATGTTTTCATTTGTTTCGCACCTAAGTATCATACATATTCCTTTCAAAGGATGTAAAACTATTCATGCCATCAAACAGCTACCTACCCTAAGACAACACCAATCAGACTATTCTAAGCTTATTACTTCATTGCTAAGATTTGTACCCATCATTTCCAAACACAGTTACTACTGTAGACTTCACGATGAAGGAAATGGCATACCGTGTTCTTTTTACAGCTACCCTATGATTTAACCAGACCATGCAAACCTTATCAATCACACATCGTACCTTGTTTATGCAAATAGTGTCTTGGCCAATCAAGAATTGTGAAATCTGCAAAACTTCATGGTGAAGTATGCCCTATGTCAATAGCTACCTAACTCCTAAGATTTAGCTACCTGTACACACCTCACACATACCATCACAAAGACTTACATATATCAATGTAGGCCAAGTCAGTAAGGGTTAGCTAGCTATAAAATTTACGCATGACATATCATTTCATTAATCACATCATTATTCCCAAGTCCAACATATATATATATATATATATATACCACTTTACTGCTAAGAAATTGATACCGCAAGCTACCCTATATGAAAATACAGACTTCTTCTTGCACGATCTGAACCTACCCTAAGATTTAACAGCCATCAATTCATGCCGACCTCTCTATACATCTACACACCCCAAACACTTGCCTGTGGAGTAATATATGGCTATATAAACGAACAGGGTTTTCTCCAAATTTTGTTTTCTTCAGCAAACGCAGAAATGTTCAATGGCCATCTAAAATAAAATAAAAACAAGATTCAATTCTCCACTTAAAATTCCGAAACAGTGAACATCGAACTAGGATAGGTCGAGCTCGGAGCGAGCGACGAAGTGGTGGGTGTTTTCAGGACCAAAGGTGAGATGCGTGAGTATGTGGGAGGATGGTACTGTAAAGTAGTGGGTTCATGGGGTTTTCATTGTTTGAATACAAATGGAGATGCAAGCTTTAACGTGAGGGACTAGTTCTGGAGTGTTTATTTGCGGAAATAGGACCATGACGTGATGAAAGGCTACAGGAGAATGGTTTTGAAAATTGAAGGAGTGTTGAACGTTGGGTAGGGGAGTAAGGCGCATGTAGTATTTGTGGGGCGCTGCATGTGTGGATTGAATTGTACAAAAGGGTTGTGTCAACCTGTAGTGTTAATGGTGGAGCTGGACGTGCATGGGGGCCGAGTAGTGAAGCCGAGGATGGTTTTTACTCCTGACGTATGGGGTGAAACGAAGTGCATGGCACAGAGGAGTTTGTGTGCATTGCTTTGTGAGGTTTTCATGGCTATAACGTGAAGAGAGGTGGTAACAACTACTGTGAATAAAGAAGAGAATCTAGAGAGGAGGTGAATGGAATTCACGGTGGAAGTTTTCGTGATCTATGGTGAAGGCTAGGAAGATTTTAAATTTTCGAAAGTGGCCATAGAAACTAATCTGGAGTTTGCGGGTTCATGAGGGACGTGTTGTCATGTTTTGAAGACTACGGTCCAAGAAGAAACGGGTGCAGACAAGTGTATGGGCCGAATTCAGAACAATGGGAATGACAAAACTGGCGGCTATGGTAAGAAAGTTTATACCAGAGCGGGTTTCAGGAAAAAATATAAAGAGAGAAGAACTGGTACGGTTATAACAAACGTGGGTTTTTAAATAGGATGATGGGACGATTAAATTAATGAAATTTCGAACAGTCGGATTCATTAGAACCGTACGGAAGTAGACTAAGTTACGAAGCCAGTTCGGAATCATTTGGAGCTCGTTAGAAACTATGGTAAAATCAAATGCCGGATGGAATCATGCATCGCAAATCATTATTTAACGGTCAACGCGCAAAGGTGAGTAAATTCAATGACCTTGATCTATTTTAAAATATTATAATATTGGTTGAATGCTGGGTGATGGTCGCTTCGGTAGATTACAATTAAATTGGTTGAATTATATATCGTTGCATATATACACATCATTGGTTGGACTGATTCCATCGATTATAATATTTCCTGGTATGGAATCAGTGTTAATTGTTGACTAACATCGGTGGATGCAGGAAACCGGTTGGAGGAATCCAATCGGATTCCTCAATATTTATATGTACTGTTTGTTTTATATAGATGCACTGTTTGAATCCAAATGACTTTTGAAACCTTGTGTTGATATTAGCGTTGAATGGAAATTCAAACGTTATTTTGATTTAATCAATAGATGATATCGGTTAAGAAAGTGGCAACAACCAACCATAAATGTATCATTTGTTTTAACTGCTATTGTTTTACCAAAATCCCACCGTGTGCGAAGCACGTGTTTATCCATACTTACTAAATGATTTGATAAAGTGGATTCTTATATTAATAAGATTAATAAGTAAGTAGGCGGAGATTAACTCGATGATTAATAACAAGAATTTATTGTTTTAAGAACAATTAAATGAGATATTTACAAATAGATTATGGTTGATTTCATATTAAGTAAGATTAGTTAGAATCGATTATTGTTTATTTATTAGTAAATGAGATTATTTAGAAATAAATTATTTATTTCTATAGTAATCGATACAAGTGAAATTATTTGGATTAATAAATGTTATTTATTCAAAATGAAAAGATTTTTTAGAATTGATTAGTGGGTTAATCATGGCTAAATATTTACCAAGCAAACTGTATTGATCAATAATTGGTTATTTAATTAAATTAGATTGGGCTGATTAATCTAATGTAATAAATTAACGAATAGTTGATTTAGTTAAAATAAGGGATTTGTCTAAAGAAGACAAAGCGAAGAGGAATGTTTAATAATGGATTTGTATAAGCTAATGTAAATAACTGAGTTTTCAAAATAAGGATATGGAGTCATAAAACCATATTTAAAATATGGCAAGAAGCACGATTACGGATTTTAAAGTATAAGGGGTTAGAGTTACGAACTTATATCTATTCTAAGATAAGAATGTTGTTGATCAAGGTCTGAGAGGTAATTCAAATACCCCAACTTGAACGACTTCGCTATTATCGAAGGATGGTATTTGTTTGTAACGGAAAGAGATGTCAAGATTTTTGTAACGGTAAGAGATGTCAAGATCAGTATAAGGTGGAATATAGCAGCGTATTTCAAGTATTTGAACTACAGCGATAAAATAACACTGTTGACTAGGCTTAAGCGTGACTGTTATGTCGAGATTTGTTATAAAGGGGAATATTACAGCGTATGACAAGTTTTTGAACTATAACGATAAATTAGCGTTGTTGACCAAACTTAAGCATGATTTTTATATAGCACTACTCCCTAGGGGATGTAAACAGTTTGTTTTGGAATCCACTTATCCTAAAGTAATAAGTAACGATGATTGTCCAAAGAAATATAAGAACGAGTAGTTGAGAATCGTTTCAGAAAACGATGACATCATTTCGATGTTTGAAATATGATTAGAGTTAAATAACACTATTAGAAATGGAATTATAATTCGACGATGACGAATGGTAAATAAAAAGTTCCCATGGTTGTGTGATGTTTAGTTGTCCATTTGAATGGATGTTTGTTTTTACTTCGATAGTTAAATAACCGACTATCGAAGTGTTTTGACCATCGATGTCAATACGGAGAGACCGGTTGGATATATTATCTGAAACCACTCCGTATAGGCATAAGCACTGCAAGTTAGATTATGCTGAAGACAATTGAAGATGGAGTGAAATGCAAGGGTCGTCATGTTCCAGAATTGTGTTTTCTGTTTGTCCAGTCCCGGGACAACTTGTATGGACGAATGTCTGACAGAGTATTCCTAACGATCACATAAGACGATCTTTTCAATATATTACGATTGGTGGCGGAGAAATTCGTTTCTCTTAGCTTTTATACCCGTAATATTTTTGGGAGGATCAACTAGTGATTTGATGAGTTTGACGATGTGGCATTCAAAGTGTATGGTGGCCAGATGTTCTAAAAGATAGACGTAGCCTCAAGCTTCACAACCGGGAAATGACAGAAATCGGGCAGGCAGCATGGCTATGTGGGTCGCTCCCATTAGGGTGTATAATCACCTATCTAGAGAAATTCTTTTTGTTTCTTACTCTATCGATTTTGCCCATTCGGGAACGGTGGTTTGAGCCCAACAGTTGGTGATATACATTCGATACACTCAAGCGAAATGAGTGGTCGGTCATGTGTGGACCGGGTTGCAAGACGTTCTTGTTGAACCCAGGTGTATTCGCCTCTAGAGATACATCATCGGAAGGTGGTCCCATACCTTGTCATAGTTGGAATCCAATCTCCAATAAGCGCCCTGCGGTTTTTGATTTTATACTATGTATGTAGAGCGTGAGATGCAAGCGTTCTACTATTTGGTTATTTATTTGATTAGACATTATTATAATATCACTGGATTTTGATATCAAAATGTTTTGGGTTATAGTAAGGTAAAAACCGTCCATGTTTATGTGTGGGCTGGTCTTACTATTATTCTTTTGTTTCAAAAGGATTTTAAAAGTTAAATCGTATGGTTGGAATTTACTCACACCAGTCCCATGACTGACCCAGAGTTTATTTTGTTTGTTTTCGCTAAACTCTTGGGTGCCTAAATTTGTACGGGCAGACAAGTGTTTCAGGATTTGCAGATTCACTTGGAGGAGCTGAAAGGCAGAAGGCTTCACCGTTAGTATTTAAAGATTATTTCCGCTATGATATGATGTATTGTACTCTGATATGGTATGTATATAAAAAACAGATTTGTATTCCAAAGTTATGTTATATAATATATTTTATTCGTTCCGCTGTGAGATTCGTGTTTACTCTGATTCTGCTCAGTTATGTTCTTCTTCTTCTATTTTATTAGTTCTATCTTATCTTTCTCACCCTCTTATTTCTTTCTAATAATGATTCGTATTTCTGTGCAATTTGGGTTGGACGTGTGGTGTTATTAGTCGACCAAAGAGCACAGAAATCTGGGTCATTACATGAACCGTGTTTTAGATGACATTGGTTCTTTAACCCAGTTAAAGACAGGATATTGATTTTTGAGAAGATTAAAACTAATTGGAGTTTTAATGAAACTTTAATTAGATTGAAAAGATCGAGAATGGAGTATCACCAGTTTTGCTCCAAAGCGATAGTTAAATCTTTAATTAGATTTGAACGTGAAATGGTAATTGAATTTACCGATAACACTGTGGTGTTAGATATGAAGTATAACCAGTTTTACTTCATGGGATGAATAGGTTGGGATTGGGAAATAAAATAAATAATTACTTCGGTGTGGTTCGCTAATCCCGACTAGTGTGGAAAACCATAACATGGTTTGAAAAGATATCCAAAGGAAGATTAAAGAATAAATTTAGAAGAATTTATCTTTGATTAAATTAATGGGAACCTTTCCCTAAGAATGTGAAAATTTGAATAAAAGAATATTCTGAATTGGAATGAGGCGTATGTTGGGTTTGTGTAACATTTGTTTATTATATACGCGGGTTATTTGGAAAGGCCGGGTGTAACAGATCTCGTTGGAAGCACGGCGAAGATGTTCTACATATGAAGAGTCGTGGCGTTTGGTTTAGCTTGTCGGTGAGAACTTCTCACTTTAAATCTTTTTTCTAGTTTAAATATATACTAGGATGCAAACGGTGCTTAGCAGCACCCGACACCCGTCGTCCACAGACCATGGACGACTTGTATGCTTGTTTGATGTGTTGTGAAGTTTTTTTGTGATGTTGATGTGAAATGTGTTGAAATAAAATTAATTATCGTTAAAAATATAATATTTAACGTGAATGTGAATAAATAAATATTCATTTACAAATCAGACGGTTTGTTTATGTACACCTATTTGAAGGATATTGATTGGGATGATAAATTTTACACATCGCCCAACTGTGCAAATAATATTCAGTGTTTGTGGATTGAAACCCCTACACGGGTGTTGGGATGATATTTGGCGTACACTAATCCCAATTATTTAATTGTATGTCGATCGATTGGTCGACAGACTGTGTAAGCGTTAATTATTTATATTTAATGCTTATGCGGTTATGTGGTGCACTTTGGATGATGGTTAATTATTTATCGTTACTATTATATACATGTGTTGTATAGAATCCATATAATCAACATTATATGGTAATTGATTGGGCCTCATTCCAATTAATGAAGTGTACCAATTAAATAATATTAATTGGAATTGAATTTAAATTGGTTTTGGGTTTATCGTGAGCAGTGTTTTGAATAACATCTGTTCTTTAACCCGATTAACAATGGGTAGTGATTTTTGGTTTATCGTGAACCGTGTTTTAGATGACAATTGTTCTTTAACTCAGTTAAAGACAGGATATTGATTTTTGAGAAGATTAAAACTAAGTGGAGTTTTAATGAATCTTTAATTAGATTGAAAAGATCGAGAATGGAGTATCACCAGTTTTGCTCCAAAGCGATAGTTAAATCTTTAATTAGATTTGAACATGAAATGGCAATTGAATTTACCGATAACACTGTGGTGTTATATATGAAGTATAACCAGTTTTACTTCATGGGATGAATAGGTTGGGATTGGGAAATAAAATAAATAATTACTTCGGTGTGGTTCGCTAATCCCGACTAGTGTGGAAAACCATAACATGGTTTGAAAAGATATCCAAAGGAAGATTAAAGAATAAATTTAGAAGAATTTATCTTTGATAAAATTAATGGGAACCTTTCCCTAAGAATGTGAAAATTTGAATAAAAGAATATTATGAATTAGAATGAGGCGTATGTTGGGTTTGTGTAACATTTGTTTATTATATACGCGGGTTATTTGGAAAGGCCAGGTTTATACCCATTCTGAATAACCGATTTGACGATATGTCGAAGATGAAGACGGTGGTTGAAGACCGGAAGTCTTCACATCGTTTGGGTGATTACTGATGACCTTGATTGGGTTGTGCACCCAAGAGGAGGGAATCAGTTGGTGATCGTTCAGACGTACTTGGAGATCGATGGATATGCGAGGAAAGTGCCTCCGGTTTCGTTCAGACCCAGAACGAACTTGTAAATGGACTATGTGTCTGACATTGGATTTTATTTTGTGTTGATTGATCTCTATTAAATATACATCTGTTTGGCGGTGGAGAATTTATTCTCTTGCTTAACGCCCTTCTCTGAGACGTACGAGCTCAGAGGTTATATATCGATGGACATCAGTCGCATGGAGTGAATTGCCTGTGTGGCACGCCTAAGTGGCAGATGATCAAGGCTTCTGTTGAAAAGCAAAGTCTTGTGGTTGATGATCAAAGCAAGGCCTGTGTGGCGCAGCTTTGTGTATGGCGTTAATTCGCGAGCCTCACAGCTCGGTATGAGTCAAAAACGGGATAGTGACTGCAGGGAGAGCACGACATTTCTTTCTAGCTAGTGGTGATGTCAGTGCTTAAACTGGCTGACATTTATATATTTTTCACCTGTGTGGTTGTTGGAATGCGAGGCGCCTTGGATATAGGTCTGTTAGGACCGGGAAACGTGTGCTCAGGGATTGCCAATCCTCAAAAGTAAGAGAGGATCGGCCCTGAAGATCCAAGGATCGCTGTGTGTGGTCCTGAGACATTTGCTAGAGTGTCTCGAACGGAGAGGAGCTTGCCCCTTGCCTCGACTCATGATGGAAATCCAATTTCCAATACGTGATATTGCGGTTTTATTTGTAAAGTCTAGTATGGCGACATGATATATGGTACCCATGCCATCTATGATTGATATTTATGATTGAAATTGTTTTTGACACTATACACTTATAATAGTATCAAATGATTTGTTTTAAACGTATCAAGCATTCTTTGGCTATTATAAGGTAAAACCTATCCTCCGGCTTGCGTTGCATTGTGTGATGGGACCTGGGTCTTATGATAACTTCATTTTTCTTTATTTAGCATTGCGCTGTTTGTTTTATGCACTGGTATTCTTGGGAGGAAACCCGTTCCGTGTTATACGGCGTGGTCCCTTGATTCACCTAACTTTAAAAATAAAGATTAATAAGTGTTTTAGTTCTCACACCAGTCACATGACTGGCCTGGAGTTTATTGTTTTAACCTAAACTCTAGGTGCCCCTATTTTCGACACGGGCAGCTAGTAGTTTTGGTTTTGCAAATTTATATTCACAGGATCCTGATTTACAGCTGGAATGATGCTCAGAAAGCTCTGTATCCGTGTATTACTTTCAGTTGTGTTTTGTATTGATTTTCCGCTGCTATGTAATTTATTGTAATTTCTGATATTTGTCAAATGTGTAATATTTATTCATACTCTGTATATTCTTGTATTCTGGTGGAATTGTTGTAATAAACAATGAAATGTTCTTCTGTTTGCGTTCCGATGTGTGTTGTTCTCAAAGCAATTCGTTCTTTCCTTACCGGGGAAGTTACGGGTTATCACAGTTAATCGATTATTAGTTAATTGAAAGGAGTTATCGATTTTTAGTTAATCGAAAGGAGTTAATCGATTATTAGTTAATCGAAAGGAGTTATCAATTATTAGTTAATCGAAAGAAGTTATCGATTATTAGTTAATCGAAAGGAGTTATTGATTATTAGTTAATCGAAAGGAGTTATCGATTATTAGTTAATCGAAAGGAGTTAATCGATTATTAGTTAATCGAAAGGAGTTATCGATTATTAGTTAATCGAAAGGATTATTAGTTAATCGAAAGGAGTTATCGATTATTAGTTAATCGAAAGGAGTTATCGATTATTAGTTAATCGAAGGGAGTTAATCGAATTTAGTTATTCGAAAGTGAGATTATCAAATATAGTTTATTCGAATAGAATTAAAGGAGTTAATCGAATATAGTTTATTCGAATAGAATTAAAGGAGTTAATCGAATATAGTTTATTCGAATAGAATTAAAGGAGTTAATCGAATATAGTTTATTCGAATAGAGTTAAAGGAGTTATCGAATATAGTTTATTCGGAAGGAGTTAAGTGAAAAGAATTAATCAAGTAGAGTTAATCGATTAGAGTTAAATCCAATAGAGTTAATTGATAAGAGTTAATCCAATAGAGTTAATTGATAAGAGTTAATTGAGAGATTATCGAATATAGTTTATTCGAAGAAAGGTTTTCGAATCTAGTTATTCGTAAGAGAGATTATCGAATATAGTTATTCGAAGGAAGTTATCGAATAGAGATTATTCGAAAGAGAGTTACGTAAGGAAGTTTGTTAAAGGTTTAAAAGATTAACTTTGTCTATTCCAAAGTTAAAAAGTTGTTCAGTTAAGGTCTGAGAGGTAATTATACCCCAACTTGATTGTCTTCCTTCTTAACTAAGGAATGGTAAGGTTTGATAGTGAATGATGGTTAAGTGAATTTAGTAAATGGTCTGAGTTGGCATAGCGATGTTTTATTTAAACCTCTGTCTAAGTCCAATGTAAGAGTTTTGGAAATGTTTTCCAAATGAGAATCAGAAATGTTTTCTAATATAGAAAACAAGAAATGAGAATGTTTTTCCATTGTTAATAACGTATTTATTCTAAGTTTGGAAAATAAGAAATGTTGAATATATGGAAACAGGAGATAAGTAAATTAATGAACTAAACAGATAAAAGTTGAATGATGATTGATCGATATAATTTCCATCTGGAAAAAATATCGTTGTTTGCACACCTGTTTTCTTTGATAGTTAACTCACCGACTATCGAAGTTTTTGACCATTTTAACGTTGTTAATATGGAGAGACCGGTTGGATTATTATCCAAAGAACCACTCCGTATTGGCATAAGCATTGCGAATCATATATGCCAAAGATAATTGAAGACGGAGTCAAGTGCAAGGGTTGTTGTATAAATCTTAGGTAAAGATTGCCTAAGATGGTTGTACTGAATAGTACCTTCGGGTTGTCCAGTCCCAGGACGACCTGTATGGAAGAATGTCTGACAGAGTACATTTAATAGATCGCGTAAGTTGATCTCTTCAAACGTATTTACGTTTGGTGGCGGAGGAATTCGTTTCTCTTAGCTGTATACCCGTGGTATTTTTGGGGATCGGGTATGACGATGTGACATTCAAAGTGAATAAATGTGTGATCTGTCAGAAATAAGCGTGGCCTCTAGCCTTACAACTGGGAAATGACAGAAATCGGGCAGGCAGCATGGCTATGTAGGTCGCACCTATTATGGTGTATAATCAACTGATCTAGAGTTTCATTTATTTCTAAAAATCTATTGTCGATGCTGTCCCATTCGGGAAACGGTTGCTGATCTCAACCGTTGGTGATATACATTCGATACACTCAAGCGAAATGAGTGGTCGGTCATGTGTGGCTGGGTTGCAAGATGTTCTTGTTGAACCCAGTGTATTCCTCTCTAGAGGTACATTAGCGAAAGGTGGTTCCATACCTTGTCATAGTTGGAAATCCATTACCCAATACATGCTTGCGGTTTTGATTGTATACTATATATGTAGAACGTGAGATGAAAGCGTTCTGCTAGATGATTATTATATTGTGGTTGATAGACATTATTATAATATCAAAAGGTTTTTGATATAGAGAGAAATTTGAATTCTCATAAGGGAAAAAACCCGTTCCGTTATACCGCATGGTCTTATGAGATCTCGTTTACTTGTTCAAATTGTTTTAAACTGTTTTACTCATACCAGTCCCATGACTGACCTGGAGTTTATTTTGTTTTGTTTTTCCTAAACTCTTGGCTGCCCAATTTTGTACGGGCAGTCAAGTAGTCGGGATTTACAGATACTTGAAGAGCTGGGGCAGGTGGCTTCAGAATTATATAGCTATGGTTATTTTCCGCTGTGTTGTAAGTGTTGTACTTTGGAAATGATATGTATATTCAAGTACAGATTTATATTTCAAAGTTATGTTATATATTATATGTTATTCGTTCCGCTGTGAGGTTCGTGTTACTCTGATGTTGTGTTGTTTTTCTTCTTCTATTCTAAGTTTCTATCTTATCTATTCTCACCCTCTAATTTCTTTCATTAACTACCGGTATTTTTCGATGTTTGGTTAGTCATCATTGAGTTTATGGCGATAACCAAAGTCGTTCAAAAACTGGGTCGTTACAATCTTGAAACAATATTTGTTGCAGATGACGCAAAACAACAACAGTGATTCTGCACCGATTCAGACAGTGACAAATGCTCAACCATCGCTTGTGCTTCCAACAATGACTTTATCCCATAGAGAAAGGCCAGAGAAGTTCAACGGAATTAATTTCAAGCACTGGCAACAAAAAATGTTCAAAAAAATATATTCTTTTATTTAACAAGATTGAGCCTTGCTGAGTTTCTGACTAAAAATGCTCCTGTGTTAGCCGAACTCGAACCTGATGCTACCAAAGTAGAGGCTCTTACTATTTGGAAAAACTCAGATTTCATGTGTAAAAACTATATTCTGAATGGTCTGGATAATAGCCTCTACAATGTCTGTTGTACTATTGCAACGCCCAAGCAACTCTGGTTGGCTCTGGAAAAGAAGTACAAAACTGAAGATGTAGGCATGAATAAATTCATTGCTAGAAAATTTCTTGACTTCAAAATGGTTGACTCAAAGACAGTGATCAGTCAAACTCAAGAACTGCAACTTATCATCCGTCAACAAGAAGATGAAAAGATGACACTTAGCGAATCTTTTCAAGTTGCCGCAACTATTGAGAAACTGCCTCCTTTTTGGAAGGATTTCACGAATTACCTTAAACACAAGCATAGGGAAATGACAATGGAAGAGCTCATAGTTTGGCTGCACATTGAGGAAGATAACAGAAATTTTGAGAAATAGATTTCTCAGAATATTGTTGCCAAAGCAAATGTAGTTGAGTCAGACAAGACTAACAAGAGAAAATGGGAGAATGCACCTAAGAAGTCAAAGAAATTTCTGGGTTCTCGCAACAACTGTGGAAAGAAGGGGCACAAAGCAATCAAATGTCGCGCACCTAAAAAGGAGAAGTCAGAAAGAAATACGGCTGATGTTTCAAAAGGCATTGCTGATCTTGATTTATGTGTAGTAATATCAGAGTGCAACCTTATTGGTAACTCAAAGGAATGGTTTGTAGGCACTGGAGCCACTCGGCATATATGTGCTAACAAGTGGATGTTTACAACCTATAAAACTACAGCTGATGATGAACAACCTTTTACGGGAAATTCATTTACTTCAAAGGTCGAAGGCAAAGGAAAAGATGTGTTGAAACTGACTTCTGAAAAGGAACTGACTGTAAATGACGTTCTTCTTGTTCCAGAAATTCGCAGGAACCTGATTTTAGGATCATTATTGAGCAAGCATGGTTTCAAATTAACCTTTGAAGCTGATAAATTTGTATTATCCAAGAATGGAGTGTATGTTGGAAGAGGATATGTGTGTGATGGTTTGTTTGAAGCAAATGTAACCACTATTATACCACGTGCTGATATGAATAGAAGTGAATCTTTTGCTTATATTGTTGAATCTTCTAACATATGTCATTCTAGATTAGGGCATGTAAACTGTGATACATTGCGAAAATTGATTAATCTAGAATTTATACCAAAATGCAATATAGATTCCAACTACAAATGTCAAGTTTTTGCAGAAGTAATATTGACAAGAACCTCGTTTCATCATGTTGAACGAGAGACCAAACTTTTAGACTTAATACATACCGATGTATGCGATTTGAAAATGTGTCAAACTAGAGGTAGGAAAAGATACTTTATTACATTCATTGATGATTGTACCAGATATTTTCATGTATATCTCCTTAGAAGCAAGGACGAAGCATTCGAAATGTTTAAACAGTATAAAGTTGAGAATCAACTCAATAAGAAAATAAAATCTTTAAGAAGTGATAGAGGAGGAGAGCATGAGTCTCCATTTGAGGAATTCTATGCTGAGCATGGAATTATACATCAAACTACAACCTTATATTCACCTCAATCTAATGGTATAACCGAACGAAAAAATAGAACTCTTAAAGAAATGATGAATACCTTACTAATTAGCTCTGGCTTTCCAGATAATTTTTGGGAAGAAATTATTCTTTCGGCAAATCATATTTGAAATAAAATACCCCGAAAGAAAACATTTAAATCTCCTCATGAACTTTGGAAAAGCAGACCATCATCCTACAAATACCTAAAATTGTGGGGGTGCCTTGCCAAAGTAGAGGTACCAAAACCAAAAAAGGTCAAAATTGGACCAAAAACAATTGATTGGTATTCATTTGATATGCACAAAACTGTGCCTCATATCTTTTATTGGTATACAAATCTAAAATTGATGATACTCAAGAAAGTACCATCACTGAGTCGAGAAATGCTAGATTTTTTGAACATATATTTCCCATGAAACAGGGTACTGAAAGTCATACACCTAAGAGACTAAGGGAAGATGAAGTTCCTTATTTTCTTGAGGACGTTGAACAAAATAGCACTCAGCAAAGTAATACTGAGAAGCAAGTGGAGGAACCAAGAAAAAGTAAAAGGTCAAGGACTTTAAAAACCTTTGGACCAGACTTCTATACCTTTATGTTAGAAGATGATCCATTGACATACAAACAAGCTATGTCTTCCACCAATGCTCTCTATTGTAAAGAGGCAATTAACAACGAGATTGAATCCATTATGTCCAATCATACATGAGAATTAGTTGATTTACCTCAAGGATGTAAAACCTTAGATAATAAATGGATATTTAAAAAAAATTGAAACCTGGTGGTTCAATAGAAAAGTATGAAGCTCGTCTGGTAGTCCAAGGATTTAGACCAAAGTAAGACCTAGACTATTTTGATACATATTCTCTAGTAACAAGGATAACGCCAATTTGAATGCTTATTGCAATTGCATCCATACATGACCTAGAAATACATCAAATGGATGTTAAAACTGCATTCTTGAATGGTGAACTAAAGGAAGAAATTTATGTGAAACAACCAAAAGGATTTCTGAGCTTAGAAAATGGGAATAAAGTTTGCAAACTAGTAAAATCACTTTATGGCCTTAAGCAAGCTCCAAAACAGTTGCATGAGAAGTTCGATAACACTATGTTATCAAATGGATTCACGATAAATGAATCAGATAAATGTATGTACATAAAACATACACATATTGGATACATCATTGTTTTTCTCTATGTTGATGACCTGTTGATCCTAGGCAATAACAAGGCCATAATAACATCTACAAAGGATGTGTTATCCTCTAGATTTGATATAAAAGACCTAGGACTAGCTGATGTTATATTGGGTGTAAAAATTCTGAGAATACCACAGGTATATTGTAACACCCCATGTCCATTAATGTCACTCACAAAGGGAATGCATCAATGTCCATGAAGCGTTATTATTGTATAAAACAGATAAATTACAAGAATAAATAAATAAAACAACACAGCGGAAGATAAAACTTATTTCATAGCATCATAACTCAAAACAAGCTTACATAAGTAGTTTCCGAAACCATTACAACATGATTAATAGTCTTTTCCAAAAACTTCAAAGTACATAAAGAAGCAAATACTTAAATAACATAAATGCATAAATCCCCACTGAGCATAAGCAAAGCCATAAAGATGAGAGAGTCCAAAGCGATACATCTACTCTTTTCAAGCAAATGAAAGAAATCGGCACTAAGCTGTAGTATTCCCTTCTTGCAAACCGGAGGGAGGGAAAGGGAAGAAAAGAGGTGGAAACAAGGGGGTCAGACATAAAGTCTGGCGAGTGCAATAACTTTAACAATATAATCATTAAGTAACTAGGATAAGGCATAAGCTGGAAAATAAGGAAATGACTGTGAACAATTGGGTATGACAGAGCAAAAAAGGAAATAAGGTGAATAAAGATAACATTAAAGGCGCCCCTAATCACTATAGGTTAATTACTATACTGCACCACCACTTGTCACCCTAAAGGTTGATCCCGCCTAAAGAACTTAATACTGCTAATGGTAGTTTAGTGTACCCGTAGCTACTTCCATAGGTGTCGTCTGCCCCTATCTCCACTAGGTGTACCCACTACCCTCATTCGATCGGCTCCCTAACTCGTAGATACGCGTGCTGGCCCCACAGTGGGGTGTATCACTCCCTAAAGTGGCAACCCGATACTACCAAAAATGCACGGCTTATATCTACACGATGCAACAACGTCTTACCTACCAGCCCGGGCCCACACACGCATATGAACCCGTTGGACTTGCGTTGCCACCGCTGACCCGTTTTGACCTCTTACAATCAAATCCAGTACGCGTGTGGGTCGAGCCCACAAAGATACTTAATGGATTACTGGTTTGAAAAGGGCCCCCATGCATGACACAAGCTTTCCACCTATGCTTGGTCCCCTCTAAGGTTTTTCCCCACTTAACCCCTTTCTTATTCATGTCTTCTTACATGTTTCAATCTTGGTTAAGTGCATCTAATCGTATTTCAAATGCCACCCAAGGCACCCACTTAACCCCCTCATGTCCCACTACATATTTATCTGGTTAAGTGTTTCTTAATTCATTAAGACCGTAACCTTGTAAAGACCTCCCACATTAGACTGGCATTTGTGGCAGCTGGATTTGTCGGGCGAGTCCAGGCAGTCTTACACCACAAACGAGCCTAACCTCATGTCTTTGCAACTGTTACACATTTAATTCATGCCTTTGACCTCTCACATTAGACTGGCATTTGTGGCAGCTGGATTTGCCAGGCGGGTTCGGGCAGTCTTACACCACAAAAGAGTCTAACCTCGTGTCTTAGGCGGTTTATTATTATATATTTCATTTAACCCCAAATTGTATTAATATCCCTAATTTGAATTGTCAATCAATTCCAAATTTAACTATGTCCATAATTGACACCTTATTTATGTCCATCTATTTATGGTATATAAAATTATTCCAATTAACATCACAAATTAATTATATGCCATTTTAAGGCACTTAAGCCAATTCTCCATATTAAATATTTTGATCTTATCCCATTGCCGTACGTTGTACATTCGTTCGTTTAACGTGAAATATACGTTAGACTCGAATAGTCTAACTTATGGAATAAAGAGAAAACATCACAACATGCATAAAATATAAATTAGATCTAACTTACGAATAAAAGTCATAACATGAATTGGCATATAGATCTAAACATAAGGGGTGAACTTGCATGTGTGAATATGGTGTTTCATCTAAACTTGCATAGACAATGGGTGTATAACACATGTACTTTCATAACTTATGTAGTTTTAACATAAAGGTATGAACTTGCATAGGAATCGCAAACTTTCATTACATGATTCATGCCCCAAACATATATATACTTACATATATGATTTATGCAACATAAACTATGATGTAAACTTGCACCTAAACATGTAAATTAAGATCTACATGTAAACTGTCATATTAAATTTTGTATAATCCGCATACATACTTGCATATAACTCACACGTGTCTTAACCTAAACTTTAGATCCAAACTTACACATAAAATAGATGTCATGAAACATGTAAGGATTGTATATGATTCTCATCAACTTGCATATGATTCCTATATAAGTTAACATCCAAACATGCATATAGAACTATGAATCAAGTTGAGCATGGGTGATTGAGCATATGATAAGGATCCACAACACAAATAAACTAAAACTATCATTATGAACAACTAGCATATATTCACCCAATATTACATTTTCCAATGCTTCACATATAATCCAATTTATATCTCAACCTAATTAACATATTAATTATCTTATTAAAGAAATTGAACTCACAACTCAAAGAAGGTCTTGAGTTCTGAAATTTGAGTTCTGAAATTGATTTAGCTCTCCTTTGAAAAAGACAAATTCGTTTAGATTTGCGTTGAGTAGAATTGAGTTGATTAGCTTTTCTCCTCTCTAAATGGTGGCGGCTACTCTAGGTTGCAAGGTGATAGCATGACGGCCATGGTTCTAATTTTTATTTGATTTTAGGGTTTGAGTCTACATGTGTTTGTATAGAGTTTAGAATTAATTTAGGCCATCCGATCAACCCAGAATTAACCACAGCCATTTAGACCAGATCAGAACTATCCAGAAACCCTAATGACTCAGCAACCAGTCACAAAGTCGTCATTTTTCAAATTTGCTCGGGGGGGGGGGGGGGGGGCAGTAGGTCGACCCCCAGGTCGACCTGGCCCCTGGCACATTTAAAATTAAATATTCTTTAATTTGTTACTTTATTGTTAACAGAAATACGGGGTGTTACATATATGCATTATCCCAATCGCATAACATCACCAAACTACTTGAAAAATTCAAGTAATATATTGTAACTATTGCAAAATCACCATTAGATATGAACCAAAATTGGGTAAAGAACACTGATGATGGTATCTACCAGTTAGGATACTCTTGTATACTAGGAAGTATCATGTATGTTATGAACTATACTAAGCCTGATATCGCATATGCCGTAAGAAAACTAAGTAGATTTATCAACAATCTTGGTAAACATCATTGGAAAGCAATAATCGGAGTTCTAGGATATCTAAAGTATACGTAGAGCTATGGTCAATAATATATATAAACTTTTATCCAAAAGTGGAAGGATACAGTGATGCAAATTGGATCACTAGATCACATGATATAAAGTCTAAAAGTGGATATGCGTTCACAAAAATTGAGCCATTTAACGGAAATCATCCAAACAGACTTATATCGCTAGATTTACGATGGAATCAAAGTTCATTGCACTAGATAAGACTGCAGAAGACGAAGAATGGATTCAAAGCTTCTTGGAAGATATTCGTAACCGGAGAAAACCTATTCCTTCAATATGTATACATTGTGATAGTCAATCAACTATTGAAAGAGCTAATAGTACACTATACAATGGTAAATCTAGGCATATTCATCGTAGACATAAAACGATAAGACAACTTCTCTCTAACGGGGTTATCACAATAGATTACATTTGATATAAAGATAACTTAGTGGATACACTTAAAAAAGGCTTGCTAAGATAGAGAGTTCAAACCTTATCGATGGGAATGAGGCTAAGGCCTATAGACTAATGGTTTTTCTAAAATGGAAACCCCACCTATTTGACTGGAGATTCCAAGATCTAGGTTCAAAGGGACAACGAAGTTTAAGAGAAACTTGATGACATTGTTATACACAGACCATTCCTATGATAAGTAAGTGCATTATATGTTGAGTAAGATAAGTATTATGAGAAACCTTTTTCTCATAATACTTTTAATGATGTATGTATTTGAGGAATTAGAGAATACCCTTTACAAAATCACCTACGTAAGTGCGATGGCGCTGCTTTAAAGGGAATTATGAGGCCAAATTCTCTAAGCACTTACGAGACCAGGCAGGTGTTTAAGGCAAAAATGAATACATACAGAGAACGAAGGGTTATAAGAAACATTTATCGTGTGTTATCTAATTTGGAATTACACAAAAGGCTTACAGTTCATGCACAGTTTACATCTACTGATTCACATGTGATTCAAATAGGTAATCACTAAGAAAGTACAAGGCCAATGTGCTACTTTAACTAATGCGATAAATGGTTCGTGAAACTAAGAACGACTGCTCATTCATGTGGGGGATTGTTGGAAATGAATGAGCATAAGAAAGAGAAATTTGGGAAGAAGAAGATATAAAAAAAACCATAGTCCTACATCGTCAAAATATAAATAGAACTCTCTCTTATATATTACAAGCCTATAAGCTTATATAAAATAAAAATAAGAAGGCTTGCGGAGGAATGTAGGACTAGGCCTTGATACGATAATATATCAAAATGTCAAAGATTGGCCTTGGGACTTGGGGTCTCTTGATTGAATATGGCCGACGGTTGTTGCTTGGGCCAGTGCACTGAACGATAATTTTTTTCTCAGAATGTGAAAGGCATGTCCGTTCAGCTGAATGGGTACAACCATTTGAATTCTGAACGCAAGCACATTAACGCACTACATGGTTAAAGGGTCGCAGCCTTTCCCGTTCCAACGTTTATATAGGCACCTCCTCCAGCCTATAAATATATTGCCCCAAACGAGATAGAACTCACTTTTTAATCTGCTTACATTACATCTTTTTCTTCAAAGTAATCCACTGATATACTTTCTGTAATCTACTTCAGTTCGCAAGAGCTCCGTTTGTTGGCACTAGGCTACCAGGCTGGTCTGTTTTATCTTGAGAAACAAATTGCTATTACGTTAATCTCAGTGCATATAAAGACTATATTGTTTCAAGGAAACAGAATTCTTTATGGACTCAGACGTTACTGTAATATTCTTCTTTTTGTATGTTGGAGATAGTTCTGTACCGCTTCAATCTAGTGCACAATTAGTCATGCTTTCTGTTGTTGCTGTAAACACAGTTTGACATGACAATTGTTGCATAATTGAGTAACATTGACTGTTATTACTGTCTATTTTTAATACAATAGTGTATTGACAAAAGATCTAACAATTATCTATTTGTAATACAATAGTGTATTGACAAAAGCACTAACACAATAATGTATGACAAACCACTAATAAAGGGAAGAATTTTGTTCTTTGTCACCAGTTCCCATTTTTTGACATGTACCAGAACGGTATGCATGATTTTCACATACAAACTATTTTAACAATATTTGTGAATAATTATAGATTGCGTTCCTTGTATAAATGGAAAGGAGTTCTTTCACTAGGCTAGGTAGATATCAATCCTTCATTTGCTCATACTTGTAAATAGTGCTAAAAAGGCCACTTCATCTGTTATATGCTCAGGATTCTCCTTGCTTCACTATTATTCTCTACTTACTGAACCAAATAACAAAGGGGTTTCATTTTTTACTAAGTTCTTCAATATTCACGTTCTTCGTCCTAAATATTTCTTTCTATTACATGTTCAATTAGTATGCATTACTTTTAAACAGAGCATAACGGTACAAAGAACAATATTGAATTCTCACTTATTAATATGGCTTATAATTTGATATGATAAATTATAGCAATGATTGTTAAACCCAAAGCCATCACCAACTACTTCGGAGACAAACTGGTAATGTTTGAAGTGATGAACCTAGTAAAATAAATAAACTTTTAGTGACAAACTTTCTTTATAGTGTTTTCAGTTAAATACAACATGCCATTTTTAAATGTAATAATAACAAGCAGTTATGCTAGCAATTCTAGGACTAGGGATACCTGCAAGACCAACAAGTATGTTAGTAGTTGGTGCAACAGGTATATCAGGTAGACAAGTTATTATGAAAGCCTTAAATAAGGGCTATGATGTTTGATGTCTTGTAAGGCCTCATCATGCAATATCGTTAATTTGTTACCAGTTGGAGGGGGAAATAGAAAAGTGGCTGAGGCTTTTGCAAGGAGTAGGGGTGTAAGGTATCAATTTATATAACAAGTTCCTTATTTGTAAAAGTTTTTGTTTTTTAAAATATATTTCAGTGTATTTTTACTAATAGGTCTTTTGATGAGTTATTGTAGGGTCAAAAATTACAGGTAAATGTCCATAAAATTTACAGTAAGGACTTGAATGCAGGGAATTCAACTTTGAGTCGATATAGGAAAAAGCCATCACATTGCACCTTTTTTTTGGGAAATTGGGTACTTAGATACATAGTTGTGGTATAAATCTTTGGCAATATAACACACTACAAGTTAATATATGTCCTATAGTTCGAATCACTCCCTATTTTGAATTGGATTAGGGATTGAATTAATTGAATATTTATTCAGTCATATGCTACATTGATATTATTAGTTTTATTCGGCATGCACACGAAAAGTGTAATCATAGTTGCCACATGACAAGATCTATCCACCTGGTTTGACATAAATGAAGTTCATTGCGTAAAATAATCATCTACTGTAATGATTTGAAAATTTCATAATCTTATTTGATGTTTAACACAAATATCACTACTATATTTCTTTTTCAATTAGTGGGGCCATGATTGTCATGACTATTGAGCACTTGGATGTCTTAAACGAAAAAAATTCCTAAATTCAGTGATAACAAACCTGCAACTGCAATCCATTCTGATCGCGAGGTGATGAAGTCTTAGTTATTTAAATTTATGTTATACTGGCTAAATGATTTATCAAGAAATATCTTAATAATTTTTTTGAGTAATGTCATAAATGCATGCACCATCATAGGAGCAAAGAGAACATGCACAAGTATAATGCGGCAAAGAAGACTGCAAAGAGAGCGGTGAGTGAAGCAAGGGGTCGAGCGTATGAAGATTTGTATTAAAGGCTAAGTACAAAGGATGATGAAAGAGACGTCTACATAATAACTAGGCTACGCGAAAGGAGAACAAGAAACTTCAACCAAGTTAAATGCATTAAGGACGAGAACGATAGACTTTTGGTAAAGGAAGACGAGATAAAAAATAGGTAGCGGGAATACTTCGATGAGCTTTTCAATAAAGAAAGTGATAGCTCCTCGATCGAGTTGGAAGACTCTGCCGACATCACCGATAGAAATTTTGTTCAGAGAATTCAAGAGGCTGAGGTGAAGGGAGCGTTGAAACGGATGAAAACAGGCAAGTCGGTAGGGCCTGATGGCATCCTTATTGAGGAGTGGAGATGCTTTGGAGATGCAAATATAACCTGACTAACTAAGTTGTTTAATAATACTTTCAAATCAAACAAATTCCAGAAGATTAGAGGAGAAGCATTGTAGTTCATATCTTCAAGAATAAAAGAGATATTCAAAGTTGCATAAACAACAGAGGAATTAGGCTTATAAGTCATATAATGAAGCTTTGGGAGAGAGTTTGCGAGCAACGTTTGAGGAGGTTGACAAATGTCTCTAGGAATCAATTTGGTTTCATGCCTGGAAGGTCAACCACTAAGGTGATTTTCATGATCAGACAACTTATGGAGAGGTATAGGGAGTAGTAGAAAGATCTGAAAAGTCGATGTGTACGACTTAAGCAGGATCTATATGGATATAGCAGAAATGTAGATGATATGCTAACTAGCTAGTGTACAGTAGTTATGCAAATAAATATAAACTAATATGAAATATCAAAAATAAGAAAATGCAGTAAGTAAAGTAAAGTGACACCAGGAATATTATACTGGTTGTAACGACCCGTATTCTACACATCATAGGATTGTAGAATATTTCTTTCTTTCCCATGAAGTCGTATGGTCATGTAACTTTGGGAAACATCCATTAGAGTCATTTTCCATGACCATGATTTTTGTCGATTTTTAAATGACCATTTTGCCCCTAGTTGGTATTATTTTGGCCATAACTTTTGATTGGAAAGGAGTTTTGACCTGAAACCACTTCCATTAGATTCGTTTGATGGTTTAACTTTCCGTAGAGTGGTCATAATAGCCAAACGGACTTACCGTTTGGGAGATAGGGCTGAAACAAGGTTTGGAGGGTGAAAAACTGCTTAACCGGGCCAAATCGGGCGATTAGTGAGTAGGCCCATAACCCATTTCGGGATTAGGGTTATGGGAGGGCTGAAATGAGATAGAGAATCATTCCATTTCAGTTTTCTAGCCTCCACTTATCACCAAGGATCCCTAAAAATGGCCTCTAACCTCTAAATCACCTCAAATCACCTTTTTGTCAAGGATTTGGCTTAGCAACCCCTAATCAAGGAAGATCTTCACCAAAGCAACATAGGAGCTGCTGTTTGGCATTGAAATTCACATCAAATCAGAGAATTATTTCAGATATTAGTTTATTTGTGGCTAAGGCGAGTGATTTGCATAGTTTTTCACTAATTATGGCTAATTAGGAGTGATTAGTGTTAATTAGCGAATCTAAGCATGATAAAATTTAGGAAAAATGTTCATAAATTCCTAAATGATGTTTTAGACCTCTGATATGAATTTGAGTTAATTTGGTTAAGTTTTGTTAATCCTATCATTAGTTTCACCTAAATATGCTTAGGGGGAAATAAGGGGTTTTGGGTATGTTTGATCCATTTTGACCTATCATGTTGATGTTTTGATGTTTATGGTTGATTATGCATGTTGCTATGACTGTATGAAATGCTTTGTGACTGCTTAGAATAGTTGGAATGGTCGAAAACGCCGTCGAGAGGCGTAAACAACTCGCTGGACAAGGTGCAGGGATTCAGATCGCATAGGGGACTGAGGGTCGATCGGATCGCCCTATGGGATCGTGGGTCATCACCACAAGCCGAGTCGTCTCCTCCGAACCGAACCATCTGCGCAAGGCCCACGAGCACCAACCGCGAACTGCTACCCGATCCGATCCACTGGTGCTTCGCGTCACGATCCGACTAAAGGAAAGCAGCATCCACGAACCGATGCACTACGAGACGCCGATTCGAACCAGGGGGAGCCACGAGCTGGAGGGGCGCGATCCGACCCGTGTGGGGTATCCCGATCCGAATCGAGGATGGGAGCACGATCCGAAGTAAAGAGAAAGAGGACCGCGAGATGATCCGAACCGTGGCAATCTGGAGACCCGACCCGATCCGCCAGGGGTGACGGCGATGCGACCCGATCCAGTGAAGAAGGAGCATTCTGATCCGAACCGAACCGATGAAGACTGATAACCCGAGATGCAAAGGTAGTCCAAATGAAGGGTATTGACTCAGGATCCAGATAGGAACCAATGAGTGGACTTCATGAGTTGGATTTTGCTGCGGGACGTGTGCTAAGGAGTTGTCGACGTTCATAACTTCGATTCACCACTAAGAATGAATGATGGGCTACTTATCAGTGCAGTAGGGTCATTATGACCTGAGGGGCAAGGTGATGGTAGCAAGACTACGTTATCAGTGCAGTAGGGTCATTATGACCTGAGGGGCAAGGTGATGCGTAGTAAGACTATGAGCCAGTGCAGTGGGGTCATTGCGACTCCATGGGGCAGAGTGGACATAGTAAGGATGAGTAAGACTATGAGCCAGTGCAGTGGGGTTATTGCGACTCCATGGGGCAGAGTGGACATAGTAAGGATTAGTAAGGCTATGAGCCAGTGCAGTGGGGTTCTTGAGACTCCACGGGGCAAAGTGGACATAGCAAATGATTAGTGGCTACGTTATCAGTGCAATGAAGCCATTTATGACTTCATGGGGGCAGAGTGATCGTAGCAAGGTATGTTGGGTGATCGAAGTGGTGAATATCGTATGCTTTATGCACTGAGTGAGAGATGTGAGGATGGATGCTATGTTTGATTGTTTGCCATCATTATGACATGCACACCTCCCCCACCTCCATATCTTTATATTGTTTGATATGATACCTTAGAGTGTTGTACAGTATGTAGTGCTAACTCTTTGGTTGCAGGTCCAAGTTCAGGTATGTTTTAGTCTACCTGTTATTGTTCACTTTAGATGCTTATCGCTCATACCAGGCTTTATGTCTGACCCAGAGTTTTATGTCTCCTCTTATTACTCTGGGTGCTCACACGAGCAGACTAGAGACAGGTTAGCTGGTGATGCGCGAGTAGCTGATTCGGAGGCGGGCAGGAGGCTTCCACGTATGATATATATATATACACATTCTCCCTGTGTCGTTGGTGGTCGCTACTTGGGCATTAGTAGTGTACCTAATTTATCTTGCTTTTGCTTGAGACAGTTTGAAAGTTGTAATAAGCTGTATTTTGGATTTCCGCTGCTATGATGTTTAGTTCTGATTTTCGGCTTATGCACTGTCTCTCCTGTTTTATGTCAAGTATGTTATCATTATATTTTGTTCTATGCGCTGTGAAACATTATACAGGTTCTTTGTATGTCCATTTCTTTCTTCCCTTTCCTTCTGACGACCCGTTCCGTGCTAACTGGACATGTGTACAACGCACCTTTGGAGTAAATATCGGTTGGTGCAGGGCGGGCCGTCACACTTGGTATCAGAGCTCTAGGTTGCGTAGTTAACCTAGGGAAAGACACTAGGGAGAGTTAGTACGTATATGAGAGCGCGTATTTGTGATTACTTTGGTTTTCAAAAGCTATGTATATATATACTATTGGTAGCATAAGAGTGAAGTCGCACTGCACTAGCACCACTATGGGGTCGTTAATCGTTTCCCTTTTTCAGATTGATGATGAGCCGAGATACGAGGGGTGCTGGTAGAGGGACCAACCAAGGGAATGCCGCTGACATGAGGGCGATGTTTACTAACCTCATGAGAGACATTCTTAGAGAAGTGCAAGGGGCAGTTCCCAATCCTGGAGTTGGTGTTGGCCCAGTAGTGCAGGCGCCTAGGGTCGATTTCGCCAAGTTGTGCAAGGATTATACTAATCTTGGAGGAAAGCCGTTCCACGGAACGGAGTCGGCTACAGATGTTCAAGATTGGATGGATAGCTGTGATCGTATCTTTGATGACTTGGGTCTTGAGGATGCGATGAAGAGAAGGCTAGCGTCTCGTCAGCTGCAAGGGCGAGCAATGAATTGGTGGAATGCCATTAGAACAGCTACTCCAGAGGACCAAGTTACTTGGGTTCAGTTCAAGGCTCGCTTTAGCGAGAAGTTTATTCCAGCTGCCCAGAAGTCAGTGTTGTTTAAGAGGTTCTTGGAACTCAAGCAGGGTGGCAGGGCAGTTTCTGATTATATTGCTGAGTTCGACATTTTGTCGAAGTATGGACTGTCTCTTATCGATACTCCTGAAAAGAAGAATGAGAAGTTCATTACTGGTTTGGATGGATACTTGGGGGAAAGGCTTATCAACCACATCGATGAGACTTTTGAATCGATCGTGGGGAAAGCTTTGAGATCAGAGAGTCTTTACCCTAAGTCAAAGACTGAGGCTGTATCTGCAGAAGGGCCAAAGCCGCAAGCAGGCGGTGGAGGCAAGAATAACTCTCAGAATAAGAGGAAGCAGGACCAATCTAAAGGTGGCCAGAAAAAGAGCAAGAAGGATGTTGAGTGCTTCAGCTGTGGAAAGAAGGGCCATTATGCTAAAGAATGTCGGGCCAAGCCAACGGAAAGGAAGTGCTACAACTACGGTCAAGTGGGACGTCAGAAGGATAAGTGTCCGCAACCTCTTAAGGAGAAGCAGATTGTGAAAGCATATGCTCTTGATGTTGTTCCTTCTTCTTCGAATGCCCCAACCGCGGCGGAGAAAGGAAAGAATGTTGTTATTCAAGGTATGCTTTCTATTTATGATGTACCAGTTCGAGTTTTGTTTGATACTGGGGCTTCCCGTTCCTTCATATCTAGTGACCTGGTAGATAGGTTGGGACTGGAACCCGAGATAGTCGATAGACCATTGGTTGTGACGAACCCGATTGGTGGTTCGACTAGCCTTAGTATGATTTGCAGGAATTTGGTCTTATTGAGTCATGGATGTATGTTTGTATGTGATTGCTTTGTTTTGGGCTTTACTGGGTATGGCATTATATTGGGAGTCGATTGGCTCCAAAGATACGGGGTGGTGGTAGACTGTGAGGGCTTTTTGGTGACAGTGAGGGCGGATGATGGGCGGAGGGTAGTGTTTGGTAGTCTACCTAGTGATGGGGTTATGGCTAGTTTTGTAAATTCCCTCGACATCCCGCAGGATGAGTTGTCAGATGTGCCCGTGGTTGGCCAGTATCCGGACGTCTTCGAGGAGGTGACCGGGCTTCCACCACACCGAGAGATTGAGTTCCGTATTGATTTAGTGAAAGATGCCAGGCCTATAGTGATGCCACTTCGTCGTATGGCACCAAGGGAGCAGAGAGAGCTCGGGGTGCAAGTCAGCAATCTTTTGAAGAAGGGATTTATTAGAAGGAGTGTCTCCGAGTGGGGAGCACCAGTTGTGTTTGCCACTAAGGCAGATGGTTCCCTTCGTTTGTGTGTGGACTATCGCGAGTTGAATAAGGTAACGAGGAAGAATAAGTATCCTCTACCGCAGATAGATGATTTGTTTGATCAGCTGGAAGGAGCAAGAGTGTTCTCCCAGTTGGACCTCGCGACAGGATTTCATCAGCTTCGAGTAGCGGATGAGAATGTTCCGAAAACGGCCTTTAGGACGCCGTCTGGATTTTATGAGTGGTTGGTCATGCCATTTGGGTTGACCAATGCACCAGCTTACTTTGTGGATCTTATGAATCGAGTATTCAGAGATCAGTTGAATAAGTTTGTTCTTGTGTTCGTGGATGATATCCTTGTTTACTCAAGGACAGAGGAGGAACACAAGGGGCACTTGAGGATAGTGATGGAGGTGTTGAGGAAACACCAATTGAAAGCGAAATTCTCTAAGTGTCATTTTTGGAGAAGGGAAGTAAGATTCTTGGGTCATGTTGTTTCAGAGAGTGGTATTGCCGTGGACCCTGCGAAGGTGGCTACGGTACAGGATTGGCCTACGCCCAAGAATGCAACAGATGTAAGAAGTTTCTTAGGATTAGCTGGATATTATCGTAAGTTTATCCAGGAATTCTCCAAGATAGCAGCACCGTTGACTCAGTTGACTAAGAAGAATCAGTCCTTCGTCTGGGGCGAAGTGTGTGAGGATGCCTTCAAGAGTCTAAAGGAGAAGTTGACGCGTGTGCCAGTGTTAGTCATTCCTAAAGGGAATGAAGAGATGACGGTATACACGGATGCTTGTGGTACCTGACTGGGTGCAGTATTGATGCAAGGAGGTAGGGTTGTAGCTTATGCTAGTCGACAGCTAAAGCCGCATGAGAAGAAGTATCCTACCCATGATTTGGAACTAGCAGCGATTGTATTTGCGCTGAAGATGTGGAGACACTATCTCTTGGGAGAACGATTTGAGTTGTTTACCGATCATAAATCGTTAAAGTATCTCTTCTCTCAGAAAGATCTGAATCTCCGTCAGTAGAGATGGTTAGAGTTCTTGGCTTCGTATGATTTTGATATCGTATACACACCTGGGAAGGGTAATGCGGTAGCCGATGCCTTGAGTAGGAGACATGCCAGTTTAGGGGCAATGTTTCTTGAATGGAAGCAACTGGAGTATATCGCGGGGTTTGATTTCAGACCAAAGTGCGAATTGGATCCAGTTATGCTAGCTAGTTTGACGATCAGACCCACTTTGATAGAGCAGATTGGTTCTAGTCAGAGGGACGATCCTAAACTATTGGAAATCATCTCCAAGTTAGAGATGGGTATCGACGGTGAGGAGATGAATGTGTATGGGCTTGATCGAGATGGATGGCTTCGGAAGAATGGAAGATTAGTTGTGCCCAACGTGAATGGTTTGAGAGATGAAGTGCGTAGAGAATGTCATCACTCAAAACTGACTATACATCCCGGTGGTAATAAGATGTATCGAGACATGAGACAGACCTACTACTGGGAAGGGATGAAAAGAGACGTTGGGAAGTTTATATCCAAATGCATGAATTGCCAGCTAGTTAAAGCTGAGCAAAAGAAGCCTAGTGGGTTGTTACAACCATTAGAAATTCCCGAATGGAAATGGGAGCAAGTCTCGATGGATTTCATCGATGGTTTACCAAGGACTAGATCGGGATATGATAGCATTTGGGTAGTTGTGGATCGATTGACTAAGAGCGCAAGATTTATACCAGTCAAATCGACCAGAACGGCAACCAAGTTGGCAGAACTGTATATGAAGTGGGTAGTGAGATTTCATGGAGTACCCAAAAGCATTGTGAGTGACCGAGACCCGTTGTTCACTAGTGGGTTTTGGAAGATCTTACAAGAGGCTATAGGGTCAGGATTACATCCCAGTACCGCATATCATCCTCAGACCGACGGTCAGACGGAGAGGGTGAATCGTATATTGGAAGATTTCTTGAGAGCTTGTATATTGGATTTTGGTGGATCGTGGGATGACCATTTGCATCTAGTAGAGTTTGCATATAATAATAGCTACCAATCCAGTATCGGTATGGCTCCATATGAAGCTTTGTATGGAAGACCGTGCAACTCACCATCATGTTGGATAGAGACTGGCGAGAAGTTTGTGCTTGGACCAGATGTGGTGAGAGAAACTTCCGATAAGATTAAGATCATTCAGCAACGAATGAAAGCTGCCCAAGATAGGCAGAAGAGTTATGCTGATAAGAGGAGAAGAGACTTGAAATTCTCCGTTGGTGACTTGGTGTTTGTCAAGATCTCTCCGTTGAAAAGCGTGATACGATTTGGTAGGAGAGGCAAATTAGCACCAAGATTTGTTGGCCCATTCCCTGTTCTTGAACTAATCGGGAATTTGGCATATAGAGTTGGCTTACCAGAGAAAATGGCGGGAGTTCACAATGTATTTCATGTTTCCCAACTAAGGAAGTTCGTTTACGACTCAAATGTGACTATTTCACCTGATCAGTTAGGGGACTTCGAAGTAGAACCCGAGGCGGTTGGGAACCGCTAGCCGATTCGTATTGTGGGGCACGATACGAAGCAACTTCGATGGAAGTCGGTGAAGCTAGTCAAGGTTCAGTGGGGCGAGGACGAGAATGATTGTACTTGGGTGACAGAGGAGAGCATTAGGAAGGCATATCCAGAACTCTTTGCCTGGTAAGATTTACTTTGCGATTTAGTTATTCCGCATGCTAGGATAGACTTGTTTTGCTTGTTTTGCATGGTTGACTGTTGTTTTATGATTGATAGGCATGCGGGACCTTTATGTGTGTTTGGATTAGGGAATTTCGGGGGCGAAATTTCTTAAGGGGGGGAGAGTGTAACGACCCGTATTCTACACATCATAGGATTGTAGAATATTTATTTCTTTCCCATGTGAAGTCGTATGGTCATGTAACTTTGGGAAACATCCATTAGAGTCATTTTCCATGACCATGATTTTTGTCGATTTTTAAATGACCATTTTGCCCCTAGTTGGTATTGTTTTGGCCATAACTTTTGATTGGAAAGGAGTTTTGACCTGAAACCACTTCCATTAGATTCGTTTGATGGTTTACCTTTCCGTAGAGTGATCATAGTAGCCAAACGGACTTACCGTTTGGGAGATAGGGCTGAAACAAGGTTTGGAGGGTGAAAAACTGCTTAACCGGGCCAAATCGGGCGATTAGTGAGCAGGCCCATAACCCATTTCGGGATTAGGGTTATGGGAGGGCTGAAATGAGATGGAGAATCATTCCATTTCAGTTTTCTAGCCTCCATTTATCACCAAGGATCCCTAAAAATGGCCTCTAACCTCTAAATCACCTCCAAATCACCTTTTTGTCAAGGATTTGGCTTAGCAACCCCTAATCAAGGAAGACCTTCACCAAAGCAACATAGGAGCTGCTGTTTGGCATTGAAATTCACATCAAATCAGAGAATTATTTCAGATCTTAGTTTATTTGTGGCTAAGGTGAGTGATTTGCATAGTTTTTCACTAATTATGGCTAATTAGGAGTGATTAGTGTTAATTAGCGAATCTAAGCATGATAAAATTCGGGAAAAATGTTCATAAATTCCTAAATGATGTTTTAGACCTCTTATATGAATTTGGGTTAATTTGGTTAAGTTTTGTTAATCCTATCATTAGTTTCACCTAAATATGCTTAGGGGGAAATATGGGGTTTTGGGTATGTTTGATCCATTTTGACCTATCATGTTGATGTTTTGATGTTTGTGGTTGATTATGCATGTTGCTATGACTGTATGAAATGCTTTGTGACTGCTTAGAATAGTTGGAATGGTCGAAAACGCCGTCGAGAGGCGTAAACAACTCGCTAGACAAGGTGCAGGGATTCGGATCGCATAAGGGACTAAGGGTCGATCGGATCGCCCTATGGGATCGTGGGTCATCACCAAGAGCCGAGTCGTCTCCTCCGAACCGAACCATCTGCGCAAGGCCCACGAGCACCAACCGCGAACTGCTACCCGATACGATCCACTGGTGCTTCGCGTCACGATCCGACTGAAGGAAAGCAGCATCCACGAACCGATGCACTACGAGACGCCGATTCGAATCAGGGGGAGCTACGAGCTGGAGGGGCGCGATCCGTCCCGTGTGGGGTATCCCGATCCGAATCGAGGAGAGGAGCACGATCCGAAACAGAGAGAAAGAGGACCGCGAGACGATCCGAACCGTGGCAATCTGGAGACCCGACCCGATCCGCCAGGGGTGACGGCGATGCGACCCGATCCAGTGAAGAAGGAGCATTCTGATCCGAACCGAACCGATGAAGACTGATAACCCGAGATGCAAAGGTAGTCCAAATGAAGGGTATTGACTCAGGATCCAGATAGGAACCAATGAGTGGACTTCATGAGTTGGATTTTGCTGCAGGACGTGTGCTAAGGAGTTGTCGACGTTCATAACTTCGATTCACCACTAAGAATGAATGATGGGCTACTTATCAGTGCAGTAGGGTCATTATGACCTGAGGGGCAAGGTGATGGTAGCAAGACTACGTTATCAGTGCAGTAGGGTCATTATGACCTGAGGGGCAAGGTGATGCGTAGTAAGACTATGAGCCAGTGCAGTGGGGTCATTGCGACTCCATGGGGCAGAGTGGACATAGTAAGGATGAGTAAGACTATGAGCCAGTGCAGTGGGGTTATTGCGACTCCATGGGGAAGAGTGGACATAGTAAGGATTGGTAAGGCTATGAGCCAGTGCAGTGGGGTTCTTGAGACTCCACGGGGCAAAGTGGACATAGCAAATGATTAGTGGCTATGTTATCAGTGCAATGAAGCCATTTATGACTTCATGGGGCAGAGTGATCGTAGCAAGGTATGTTGGGTGATCGAAGTGGTGAATATCGTATGCTTTATGCACTGAGTGAGAGATGTGAGGATGGATGCTATGTTTGATTGTTTGCCATCATTATGACATGCACACCTCCCCCACCTCCATATCTTTATATTGTTTGATATGATACCTTAGAGTGTTGTACAGTATGTAATGCTAACTCTTTGGTTGCAGGTCCAGGTCCAGGTTCAGGTATGTTTTAGTCTACCTGTTATTGTTCACTTTAGATGCTTATCGCTCATACCAGGCTTTATGTCTGACCCAGAGTTTTATGTCTCCTCTTATTACTCTGGGTGCTCACACGAGCAGACTAGTGACAGGTTAGCTGGTGATGCGCGAGTAGCTGATTCAGAGGCGGGCAAGAGGCTTCCACGTATGATATATATATATATACACACATTCTCCCTGTGTCGTTGGTGGTCGCTACTTGGGCATTAGTAGTGTACCTCATTTATTTTGCTTTTGCTTGAGACAATTTGAAAGTTGTAATAAGCTGTATTTTGGATTTCCGCTGCTATGATGTTTAGTTCTGATTTTCGGCTTATGCACTGTCTCTCCTGTTTTATGTCAAGTATGTTATTATTATATTTTGTTCTATGCGCTGTGAGACATTCTATAGGTTCTTTGTATGTTCATTTCCTTCTTCCCTTTCCTTCTGACGACCCGTTCCGTGTTAACTGGACATGTGTACAGCGCACCTTTGGAGTAAATGTCGGTTGGTGCGGGGCGGGCCGTCACACTGGTTCAAACTTCCCGTCTTACGTCCAGTCCCAAGCTCCTCTTCAGAATTCACCATCACGCCCTCTCTTAACCTGGAGGAATAAGTCAGTACATCTGAGCCCCAACAAGGATGCCTCTCGCCTGAGCAACTACATAGGACTTCAACAATTATAAGTGTTTTGACTTCTTCTTTGTGTTCTTGAATCAACACGGATAGTCAACGGTTTAAGTACACCCTTCCTATAATCTTATCCTCGAGTATTTGAAATGCTTGCAAAGACTTTAAGGAAGCTAGTCACTTATTGAATCAAGATATGAACAGTGTTATCAAGGATTCAATAAGTAACTTGAATTTGGAGAGCTTTTGTTTTTAAAGTACATAGAAGTTAATTTCAGAAAATAGAGAGAATAAAATCAGAATTTGTGATTTGATAAACATGTTTGAAGTGTTTATATAATAGTAGAAAGGTGGCATTCCTTCATGAAGAGTTTCTATAAAAAGTTATGTCCATTTCCATTGATTATTGAAGAGGAATCTCTTCATGAAAGAAGGTGACTCTTCACTAAAAAGTTTCTAGGTCGAATCATTCGATTGGTTAAAAATCATCAGTTGACTGGTTGAATTAAACTTTAAATCATTTGAATAAAAACATGTTTCAAAACTAGTCGTTGCATACAAAATTTCTCTGACCAGTCGACTGGTCAATTCTCTACCAGTCGACTGGTAGAGCTGATTTTGCACACTTCTAGCTTTTTAAAGCCATATATACACACACACACACACACACTTTTGGTGTTATACTTGAGAATAGATTTTAACATAGTTCTAACACGACTCAATGTTTAAAACCTTATCTCTATGACATGCTTTCTATTGCAACCACTCTTGTTGGCATTAATCAAAATCTTGATCTTGATATTCTCCTCCTTTATGATTGATGACAACATATTTGAATTTTCTCCCCCTTAATGTTTAACTCCCCTTGAATTTCTGCAATATTTTGTTAGTTCATAATTTTATAAACTTAACATTTGATTCCTGCAACAAAAATTGTTAGCATATATACTTAATGAGAGATATTTCTCCCCCTTTGTCATCGACTAAAAAGAAATTAAAGCATTATAAGCACAAAAATAATCGAATAACATTTTAGAGATCTTTGAAAGATACAATTCCTAGTTCTCGCCGAAGTCTTATGAAAGAGCTCTCTAAAAGGGGTTTAATAAATATATCCGCAATTTGATTTTCTGAGTTTACAAACTCTAAATTAATTGTTTGTTTATCAATATTGTCCTTTAAGAAATGATGTTTTATATCAATGTGTTTAGTTCTGGAATGATTTACCGAATTCTTAGATAAGTTTATGCGCTAGTATTATCACAATAAATTGTGGAATTAGACAAATTTACATTAAAATCTTTTAGTGTTTGCTGCATATATGTTACCTGAGCACATGTTAGTGCAGCATATATGTATTCGGCTTAGCATGTTGACAGTGTGACACAATTTTGTTTTTTTGCTGAACCAAGATATAAGTGACTTACCGATAAAGTGACATGTTCCGCTTGTACTCTTACGATCCATCCGCGATCCTCCAAAATCAGCATCACTATATGAAACTAATTCAAAGGAACAGTCTTTCGATAATAAAGTCCAAAATCTTTAGTGTTACTAAGATAACGTAATACACGTTTAAGTGCTCTCAAATGTGATTCTTTTGGATTAGCTTGAAAATGAGCACTTAAGCAAACACTCATCATAATATCCGGTCTACTTGCAGTTAAATACAAAAGTGAACCTATCATGCTTCGATATAGCTTTTGATCGACACTCTTACCATTTTCATCTTTATCTAAATGTGTTGTCATACTCATTGGTGTATGTTTACATCATGTGTTTTCCATTCCAAAACATTTTATTAAATTATTACAATATTTTCCTTGATTAATGAAAATTTCATCTGACAATTGCTTAATTTGTAAACCCAGAAAGTAAGAAGTTCTCCCATATGTGACATCTCAAATTCATTGGTCATAATTTTTGAAAATTCTTGACATAATTGATCATTTGTTGATCCAAAAATAATATCGTCTACATGTATTTGTACCATTAAAATATATTTATTATCTTTCTTGATAAAGAGTGTTTGATCAACCTTTCCAATTTAAAATCCTGAATCTAATAAATAAGTTTTGAGACGTTCATACCAAGCACGAGGTACTTGTTTTAAACCATATAATGCCTTTTTCAGTTTAAAAACATGATCATGATATTTTTCATGAGCTAATAGTGGAGGTTGTTCAACATATACTTGTTCTTTAATATAACCATCCAAGAAAATTTCCAAGTTGATCTTTTATATTTAAAACAAAGCATTTAGAACCAAAAACTTTGAAATAAGATATATTTGGTTTTCTACCAGTAAAAAACTCGTATGGAGTGTTTTTAGTAAGAGGTCGGATAGAAACACGATTCAAAACATAACAAGCTATTGCGACTGCTTCAGCCCAAAAATGTTTTGGTAGTGTACTTCCATTTAATAATGTTCTAGCACATTCTTGTAAAGTTCTGTTTTTATGCTCTACAACTCCATATTGTTGTGCAATCCTTGAAAGTGAGAAATTATGAAAAATTCCTTTCTTTTGACAAAATAAGTAAAATTTCTCATTCTCAAATTTTCCTTCATGATCACTTCACATGTTTTTAATTTTTAAGTCAGTTAAATTTTGAATTTGTTTGACAAAACTCTTAAAGATTTCAAAAGTATCGCTTTTATTCTTTAAAAACATAGGCCAAGTATACCTTGGAAAATCATCAACAATTACAAACACATATCTGCTATGATTTATGGACTGAACCTGAGTTGGTCCGAATAAATCCATATGTAGTAACTCAAGTGGTTGTAAAATTGATATGACCTTCTTAGATTTAAAAGAGGATTTGGTTAATTTTCCAAGTTGACAAGCATCACATTTATTTTCAGTTTTAAATTTTATTTTGGGTAATCCTCTTACAAGATCATTTTTAGATATCTTATTTATTGTTTTAAAATTAGTATGGCAAAATCGTTTGTGCCATAACCAAGGATCATTGTCTGTGGCTAATAAACACATACTTGGATTATTATTAACTGCTATATTTAAACTATAAATATTTTTGTCTCGATTTCCTTCAAAAATAAGATTTTGATTTGAATCAAATATACTACGTTTATTTTCAGAAAACGATATTTTGAAACTTTTATCACATAATTGACTAACACTTAAAAAATTGTGTTTTAAGTTCTTAACCAATAAAACATCCAAAATAAGAGGTGAATTAGATATACCGTAATTGCTCACAACGCCTTTGCCGATGATATATCCTTTGGAATTATCTCCAAATGTGATCCTTTTGAGTAAATGATATTTGTTGGCATCTCCTTGTCTGCTGTCATGTGTTTTGAGCAACTATCTTCTAGTATCCTTTTTCCTTTGTTTTTGTTGAGTGGGACCTACAAAAAATAATTTAAAATTTTCATTAGTACCCACTTCCTCCGTTAGGGTCATAAGGGTTAAGTCTTAGGAAGCCAAACCCAAGAGGGTTCAGAATTCCTTTTGAAAAAGTAATTATCATTATAATGAATGGAATCTAAAAAGTTTTTAATATATTTATTCCTAATAAGAATATTATTTGTTGTCCTGAGAATTTTTCTTTAGTAGTATTTGATTTACCACTAGAAATTTTTGGTTTAATATTAAAATTTTTAGAACTGGATTTCCTTTTTGATTTAACTTTTTGATTGTATCCGAGTCCTTTTTTACTAAAAACTGGTTGAGAATTTTCTAATATTTTAGATATATTCTCACTATCTTTGTTAAAGTTGTTAACACTTTTAGAAATACTTTCTAACTTAATTTTTAAACTAGAATTTTCTAAATCTATAATTTTAACCTTAGTACTTAAATCATGATTCTCAGAAGCTAATAAATCGTTTTTTACTCTTTTGAGTCTTGATTTCTTGACTCAACATAGATATCTGAGAATTTGCAAGTGAAAGAGATTCTTGTAAATTTCTAATTTCGTTTTCTAAAATTTCATTCTCATCTTTTAAAAGATCTCTCTCAAATCCAGCTTTCTTTTTATCTTCGTTAGCTTGTTTGAACTTTCTCTTAAATATTTTTCTTGATTCTAAGATTTCAGTATTAATTTCTACTAGTTTATCAAAAGTAAAAACATTTACATCATTATCCTTAGTCGCGAAGCACACATTTGCCTGCTCATTGTCACTGCCGCCGTCACTTTCAGAAGATGAATCCGAGTTGTCCCAAGTGACTGAAAATGCTCATCTCTTTGATTTTTCCTCTTGCGGTTTTTCTTCAATTTTGGACAATTCTTTTGATGCTGTCCAGTCTTGTGATAGTTAAAGCATTCTACTAGTGCAGGGTCAGGCTCTTTCGATGAGTTCTTTTTCATACTTTTTCTTCGACCTTTTCTGTATTTTAGAAATTTTCTAAATTTTTTTGCTACGAAAGCAATATCTTCTTTATCTGAATCAGAATCTTCTTTTTCAGCATGGAAAGCTAAAATTTTCTTATCTTGTATCTGTGCTTTCTTTGCCTGGAAGTTTACTTCGTAAGGCATTGGATTACAGATAAACTCTTCTGGTTTCATGGCAGAGAGATCATTCGCTTCTTCGATTGCTAATACTTTTCTCTCCCATTCGTCCATTAAAGAGTTCAAATTTTTTGACACTATATCAAAATTGGAATACTTTTCTCCTAATCCTAACAAAGAGTGATATATGTTTTGAAAATGTGAATACATATCATTTATTGGTTCATTTTCATTCATCTTAAAATTTGGAAACTGATTCTTAAGCATAGATATTTTGCTTTGTTTAACCTTGTTAGTACCTTCATGAGTAATTTTTAGTGTTTTCCAGATTTCATATGCTGTGTTGCACATGCAAATTCGCTTAAACTCATTTCTATCTAAAGCAAAATGCAACATGTTCATAGCCTTAGCATTGGCACTAGCCTCTACTTTTTCAGATGCAGACCATTTAGTAAATAGTGTATTAGGTTGTGTATATTCTTTTTGTGTGATATTTCATGCATCAAAACTGTTTGCTTGCATGTATATCCTCATTCGTGTAGCCCAACAACTATAGTTCTTGCCATTAAAGAAAGGTGGTCTAACAGTTGATTGGGCTTCAGAATATCCGGTGTTATTGCTAGTACTAGTGTTATTATCCATAATTTTTAAATATCAAATTATGGTTTTACGGTTAAATGATGACCTTGCTCTGATACCAATTGAAAAGTCGATGTGTACGACTTAAGCAGGATCTATATGGATATAGCGGAAATGTAGATGATATACTAACTAGCTAGTGTACAATAGTTATGCAAATAAATATAAACTAATATGAAATATCACAAATAAGAAAATGCAGTAAGTAAAGTAAAGTGACCCCAGGAATTTTATACTGGTTCAGACTTCCCATCCTATGTCCAGTCCTGAAGCTCCTCTTCGGAATTCACTATCATGCCCTCTCTTAACCTGGAGGAATAGGTCAGTACACCCGAGCCCCAACAAGGATGTCTTTCGCCTGAGCAGCTACACAGGACTTCAACAATTACAAGTGTTTTGACTTCTGCTTTGTGTTCTTGAATCAACAAGGATAGTCAACAGTTTAAGTACATCCTTCTTATAATCTTATCCTCGAGTGTTTGAAATGCTTGCAAAGATTTTAAGGAAGCTAGTTACTTGTTGAATCAAGATATGAAAAGTGTTATCAAGGATTCAATAAGTAACTTGAATTTGGAGAACTTTTGTTTTTAAAGTATATAGAAGTTAATTTCAGAAAATAGAGAGAATAAAATCAGAATTGGTGATTTGAGAAACATGTTTGAAGTGTTTTTATAATAGTAGAAAGGTGGCATTCCTCCATGAAGAGTTTCTATAAAAAGTTATTTCCATTTCCATTGATTATTGAATAGGAATCTCTTCATGAAAGAAGGTGACTCTCCACTAAAAAGTTTCTGGGTCGAATCAGTTGACTGGTTAAAAATCATCAGTTGACTGGTTGAATTAAACTTTAAATCATTTGAATAAAAACATGTTTCAAAACTAGTCGTTGTGTACAAACTTTCTCTAACCAATCGACTAGTCAATTCTCAACCAGTCGACTGGTAGAGCTGATTTTGCACACTTCTGGGTTTTTAAAGCCATATATATATATATACACACACACACTCCTTTGGTGTTATACTTGAGGATAGATTTTAACATAATTCTAACATGACTCAATGTATAAAACTTTATCTCTATGACATGCTTTCTATTGCAACCTCTCTTGCTGGAATCAATCAAAATCTTGATCTCAACAAGATATTCACATGGTTTTTATTGATTTGGAGAAAGCTTATGACATAGTACAGATGAAAGTTACATGGTGGGTGCTAAAAATGAAGAGGGTGCCATCAAAGTACGTTACCCTTGGGATATGTATGAGGGGGTTGTGACTAATGTCAGGGCATGCGATGGTGAGACCAACGACTTTCGCATTAACATAGGATTACATCAAGGTTCGGCTTTGAGCCCCTATTTACTTGCATTAGTGATGGATGAAATCACAAAAGTTATACAAGGGGAGATTCCTTAGTGTATGCTCTTTGCTGATGATGTTGTGTTGATTAATGAAAGTAGATTAGATGTTAATAGACTACTGGAATTGTGGAGGGAGATCTTAGAATCAAATGGTTCCAGTCATAGGAAAACAAAAACATAGTATATGAAGTGCAAGTTCAGCGGTGGCAGGTCAGATGATAGAGTGGTCACCCTGGCCGGTCGAGTAGTATCTAAGAAGGAACCCTTTCGATATTTAGGATCTATGTTGCAGTTTGATGGGGTGATTGATATGGATATTAGTTTTAGAATTCAAGCAGGATGGGTGAAATGGAGACGAGCATCTAGCATTCTCTGTGATAGGAAGATTCCTCAGAAGCTTAAAGGAAAGTTCTATAAAACAGCAATCAGATCTACAATGTTATATGGTGCGAAATGTTGGCCTACTAAACGACAACATGTCAAGAAGATAAGTGTAGCATAGATGCATATGCTGCGTTGGAGTTGTGGGCATACCAGATGAGATTGGATTGCAAATGATGATATTCAGGACAAACTTGGAGTTGCACCTATTAAAGAGAAGTTAGTCTAATACTGCTTGAGATGGTTTGGACATCTCCAACGTAGGCCGCATGATGCACCTGTGCGCGTTGGAATTATAGCCTGTGCCGAAGGCCCAAAAAGAGGCAGGGGTCGACCTAAAATGACTTGGGAGGATATAGTAAGAAGATATTTAAGAAATTAGATTATATCTGAAGAGCTGGTATCTAATAGGAGTGCATGGAAGTTAGCAATCCATGTACGAAAACCTTAGGTTTTCGCTTTTTTGCCTTCATTACAACTACTTTTATTATCTATTTAATTATTTTAAACTTTTATTGAAGTTTTTAACTTTTTTTTTAAAATATTTTTTTGTACATTTTATTATTACTTTTGAGGTTCCATCTCTAGCCAACTCCAACTTATTTGGGATTTATGGCTAAGTTGTTGTTGTTGTTGTGGAAGTGCATTTAAATAATTCATGGCTATGAGCATGCTAGCTCCTCATGTTGACCATCACCTTCCTTATAGGACTAGCTATTTTGAATACATAGAAGTGCTAATATGTGTTTAAGGGCAAATGTAAAAGATTGTTAGTTTACGTATGTAGACCTCTTTAAATTCAGATATTAACCATACCCATTATGCATAACAGTTGTAGGAAATGAGATATTGATTCTTGCCATCACTTAGAACATTTCATCAAATGATAAAATATTAATGTATTTATTATCAATTGTAATATGGTGCGTGATATTTGAATGTAGATATTCATTTGAATCATGATATCCAAATCTAATTCAAGCAAACAGACCATTAAATATTTTGCTCCTCAATAACACACATTAACATTGTTTGCTTAAAAGAATTTGGAATATATATTTTCTGCTTTATAAGTTAAAAATATAGTACTATGAAGCACTTGCTACCATAAAAGGTTGACCCTCCCATCACTAACAGACGTTACACCTGGTTGAGTCGCCGTGAACTACCTACCTTAGTTAAACTTGACTGTTTCCTTTTAACTCACAATGGGATGATCTGTTCCTGCTTTCCATCGTTGTTGGCCTTGCTTCAACTCTTTCTGACCACTGCCCTTTGCTGCTTACTACTAACAACTATTTACCTTCACACTGTCTATTCTGATTTGAACGCTTATGATGAACAAACATGCTTTCTTTGATTTCGTTAACTCTTCATGGTCCTCTTTCCCAGTGCAACATGATGCTTCTACCACTCTGGTATAAAAATTTCGTTGCCTTTGTAAACTGATCAAACCTTGGGCTTGTAATGTTTAGAGCTCAATTAGAAGACGCGTCAAAAACATTCAGCAAGACATTTGAGCTCAATATCAAAGAAGAAGAATCCCCTCTCAACATTGATGATGCTTAGCAGTTTGCTAGAGCTCGAGAATGAACTTCAACGGCTTCTCAAACAAAAAGAATTTGGATGGAAACAACATTTGAAAGCTCGACGACTTGCAGAAGGGGACCTAAATATGGATTTCTTCCACAGATTTGTAAATGTTTAGAAAACATTTCATGGCTATCTCTGATCTTCACGATGGAGACTTCCACACCACTGACCCCACCGCCATCAACACTCACTTTACCACCTTCTACATAAATCTTCTGGGCCATCAATCACCCTCTCCACCACCTGTTGACTTGTCTCTTCTTTACCCTAACCTAGCCTTATCCCCATTGACGATCCCTTCACTGAGAATAAAATCTTGTCAGCTCTAAAAGCCATGGACAATAATAAAGTTTTCGGCCTTGATGTCTTCGGCCCAGCTTTCTACATCAACTTCTGGGACACCATCAAACCTGACATCATCAATCTGTTGCACGCCTTCCACTTTGATCCCTCGAACATCAACCGTCTGAACTATGCTAAGATCATCCTCCTCCCCGGACACGAAGATGCTAACCATCCTAAAAGCTTTGGACTTATTAGCTTCCTTAACTGCTCCTTTAAACTCATTACTAAGGTGCTTGCGAACCGTCTTCAGGCGTTCATCCCCGCCCTGATTGGTGTTGAGCAATTAGCTTTCATCCTTGGTAGAAACATTTATGATTGCATTTTTTTTACTCAAGGAATCATTTCTTTTTGCCACTGAACCAATACTGAAGGTCTGTTACTCAAACTTGACTTTCGCAAAGTTTTTGACATTGTAAGGTGGGACTTCCTCCTTCAAATCCTTTCTCATAAAGGTTTTCCTCCTTGTTGGTGCACATGGATCTCTGCCATCCTCAATTCAAGTATGACTTTTGTTCACACCAATTTCATCGACGGTGGCCTCATCAAATCTAGAAGGGGACTCCGTCAGGGTGATCTCCTTTCTCCCTTTCTCTTCAACCTCATTGCTGACATGCTTAACCAGATGATCAAACTTGCCCTTAATAACAACACCTTATCCATCATCCACACAAACCCTGACAGCCTAGCCTATGCAAATATCCAGTTCGCCGATGATACCATTCTTTTCACCACCCCTTGTCCTTAAAACATTCACAGCCTCAAAGCCCTTCTCTATATTTTCGAATTTATCTCAGGCCCATCCATCAGCTTCACTTAAAGCTCCATTTATATGTTAAGGAACATCGACCACCTTAGCCCAGCTATCGCTCAAGTCCTCAGTTGCAAACTACAACACTTCCCTATGTCGTACTTAGGCATTCCCCTACGTCCAACTAAACTCTACTGAAATAACTAAAACCCACCCTCGCTAGGATTGATTCTAGGTTGGCTCGCTTGGAAGCATCCCCTCTTTCATTTACTGGATGCTTAGTTCTCAAAACAGTACTTTCTGCCCTCCCTTTGTATTGGCTTTCAATTCATCGCGCACTGAGCTGGATCATCAACCACATTGACCGAACCAGGTGTTCCTTTCTTTGGCATGGTGGCCCAGTTAGATCACTTTTCAATTGGAAGTCAGTTCGTATGAACACCATTGCTAGTGATGGATTCCTAATCTCTGCTCTATTAATTATGCTCTCCTTGCTAAGTGGTTATAGCTATGTTTAATGCTAGGTGTGTTCATCTGGAAATCCTTTCCCTGTATTACAATAACCATCCAAATTCCATACTTCACTCACGGCCAAGTTCCCGCCCTTTGCCATTCTAGGGAGGCGTGCTATGACCACTTCCTCGTATCAAACACCTTTTTGCCATTAATGTCGATGACAGTAGTTCATGTTTCCTATGGTTGGAACACTTGGTTTTATGAATGTCCCTTAGCACACATTTACCCTTCACTTTTTTCCATCACTCCCTACCCCACTATCACTATACACGAAGCTTTTCACCGAGACACCAACGCCATCGTTCCAACCACCTACTTCCAACCTACTATCCTCCAAGACATCCACGAAGTTGTCAACATCATCCAATCTACCTATCTTTCCCCTAAACTTAATTCATTTTACTAGATCCTATCGTCTAACCGTGTCTTCACGGTCAAGTCATGCTATAGATATCTTACTTACTCACTCTAGAAGACTATTAGTTTATCCTAGAATCTGGAAAATCAAGGTGCCATCGATAGTTTGCTTCTTTCTTTGGAGTCTTGCTAGTGAAAAAATTAATACCAAGGATAGTTTGATTCACAAAGGCATTTTGATCAACCCATCTTGTGTTATTTGCCACTGTGACGATGAAACTATTACACATCTTTTCTATGACTATGACCTTAGCTTCTACCCATGGGCTTTGGTGGCAACTTATATCTTTGGCTAGCTACCTCCTTAGTTCCATCATTTAGAGTATTGGAAATAGTCTCCCCCATCCACCAACTTGGATAAATTATTTGCTACATTCGTTTGGACTATTTGGGTTTAACGCAACAGTCGTTGCTTCAATGGACGTCACCCTTCAGAGCTTCGGTTATGTCAAAAAAATTCTTACCTTTACCATCTTTGGACAGGTACCCATGCTATACCTTTCATTCCAGCCCTAATGGACACCACAATCATTAAAAATGAACCCGAGGGTTGCTCAAAGGATGATGGGTTGCACCAACGTCGTTTTTACCCACGTCCATGGTAACTTTTACTTGCTCTTCAAATGAAGAATCGTCTTGTACCCTTAGACCAGTTTTTTGGACCGCTGCTTGTGATTCTGTTTTAGAGCTTAATACTTTAGCTCATTGGAAGTTCTATCTGTACATTACTGTAGTGATATTTGTGGTTCTATGTTGTATATTATGTAGCATTACTTATGTACTTTGCATGCATGCTTGCATGCAAGCTGCTCGATCTATTTTAGCCAATGGTCAGGCTTGTTGACCGTTATTATATTATATTTTAATGCTTAATATGAATCGACTGTGTAGATCCGCTCTACACAACCGTCTTGCTTAGAAATAAAAATAAAAAATAAAATAGAAGGATAATTTAAATTTGCTTAAGTATCTTTTTTTCAATACATTTATTTTCCTTAAATTCAGTTTACATAAGTAAATACATGTATTGAAGAGCAACCTATTTAGTGAGATTTATCTATTTAGATCAGATTTAGATATATGATCAAGGTGTATTTGTCGAAGTAGTGGATCCAATTATAATTGATTATATTTACAACTGACATATCACCCTTTAACGATAGTAGATTTCATGGAAATTATTTCAGTTAATTGAATTCAACATTATGCACTTATATATCTGTTATAGTTCTGCGGTCACAAATTTAACCTCTCAAAAAAATGATTTGGCTTGATTCGCATGGGACATGAAGGCATGCTTATTTTGAGCATTTTCTTTTGTTAACATTGAATAAACATGATTATTTCTTTGTTTGTAGTGATCCTAATATTTTATTTTGATTTTAGCAACGTTAACGCATAATGAAAAGTGAAATTGGAATCAAAAGTGTTAGTTATTTTTGCACAAATAGTTAAGCATAATTCCCTAAATAAAAAAGTAGTGATAAATGAATGAATTTATAAGTCAAACCAATGTCAAATTTACTGTAGTATAAGGTTGCAATCAAGATGTATTAGTTTACCTCACATTTTACATGCTATGCTACGAACGTGTTTCTTTCACTCAAACTAAATTTATTTATTTATTTTATCTAATCGCTTGTTTGACTGAATCATGGACGGGCTAGTTTGACTTACGTTGTAGTGCAGGAATTAAATGGATATTTTATCCAGCATCCTTGGTTGTAGGACATTTTTGAGCTTTCTAGCTTTTCACTCACATTAATCCCAGAACTTAAAAAATGTTTGATTACACCAATATAGTTACTTTTAATTGCTTTAGTAAGTAAAGGCCAAGAATATGGTATTCATTTTCAGTTTTGAAATTGAGTCTAGACTTGGCTTTGAAATCGAGTTTTGATTTAGTTTAATATATTAGTTGCTTTTTATGTATTAACATTCATTGTTGTTATAATTTCTTTATCGATTAAAATTATATGAAGAATTTATAATAAAATATGATTATCTTTTTCCTTTTTGTAGATATGGATTTCAAAACGCTAACATGATGAATCAGGATGCGTATTAACTATCGACGAGCAATTTGGTTATCTCTGTAGGCTATTTTATTGTATTGTCAACCTTATACTTGTTATGTAACTTGGATTTATCGCAATATATTTATACTTTTTTGTTCCTTTGAAGATATATTCTTTGTTCAATAGTTATTTGTTTATGGTAAATTTGCTTATGGAATTTCTTTTCATTTTTAAGCTTTTAATCTGGAGAATAAATGAATCTATTTATATTATTGAGGGTATCAATTGCATATTTTAAAATAATTTTCGTAACTCGAATCTGCAATACATCAGTGGCATGATAAATTATCAGTGTGAACATATCATAAGCGTTTTTGATTGTTAGTTTGAAACACCTAAAAGGTGTTACTAGTTATCATCATCTTGAAACACTTATTAAGTGTTGCAGATTATCAATTTAAAACACTCACTAGATGTTGCTGATTATCAAGTTGAAACACTCATTAGGTGTTATAAGTTATCCATTTGAAATATCATTAGGGGTTTTTAATCCTTTAATCCAAAACACTTGTTAAGTGTTTCAAGCCGTTAATCAGAAACACATGCTAAGTGTTTCAGTCTGTTAATTAGAAGCACGTGTTGTGTTTCAATTTATCAATATGAAACACCTACTTAGTGTTTCAGCTTATCAATCTGAAATATAGCATAGGTGTTAAAAAAATCTACAGTATACCAATCTGCAACACCTAAAAACCATTTCTAAAAAAAAATAGCAACATTTAACTATCGTTTCAAATTGGTCATTTTGTTGTTGTGGTCATGTCCATTCGCGAAAGGATATAAAGAATGGATACTTCTTCTAAAAGCCGAAATTTGAAAGTAATAAGGACTATGTCGACAATCTTAGAACCAGAATGTTTCTATGGTCTAGTGTAAATGTAACGACCAGAATTCTTAGTCGAGTGTCAGCTAGAAATAACCGTGTCTGAGAACCTTTTTTGCTAGAGTTTACGCCCCCGTGTGATCGCCGCACTGTCCTTTATGTACGTCTAGCAACTCGCGACATCATTGTGGGCTAAACAACAAAGTAACGTAACAGATAATCCTCTGCAGTATAGCACCACGTCGAAAGTGATGTAGCAGGATGATTTTCGGGTGAGTGCTCGTTTGTCTTTGCGGTGCTCGGGGAGGATTTCGTGCTGTAAGTAGTTCCTGATTGGCATCATCCATGACTCGGACTCAGTCTCCATCATTGTTACCAAATCAGTCTGGATCTGATCGATGCTCGAAGAGTCGAGTACCTCGACGGGGGTAAGCCCCATATGCTGGGCATCCCCATAACTTGCCATTTTAGATAAGGAGTCATCCTTTTTATTTTTCCCTCGAGGGATATGTGTAATGAGGTAATAGTGGAAGTTGGCGAGAAGTTCGCGAACCCGAGCAAGGTTGGGAGAGTGTCTTACCTCCTTATCTTGATACTCTCCCAGTACTTGACATACGACGAGAGTGAGTCCGAGTATATTTGGATTATCTTGACGTCAAGTTCAATTGCAATTTTGAGTCCGGCTATCAAGGCTTCATACTTGGCATCATTGTTGGTAGCAGGAAAGTTGAGTCTCATAGCATAGCATATGGGGTTGCCTCCAGAGTGATGAGCACAATTCCGGCCCCGGAATACTTGTCATTAGAGGATCCGTCCACGTAGAGTTTCCATTGGGGTTCTGGAGCTTTAGTGTTCTCCAGGGGAGGATCTTCCAGAATGATGAACTCCACGATGAAGTTGGCGTGGGCTTGTCCGAGAATAGCCCAATGAGGGATGAAAGTGATCTCAAATTGACTTAGCTCTATGTTCCACTTTAGAAGCCGTCCAGACGCTTCAGGTTATTGTAGGACCTGTCGTAGCGGCTCGTCAGTGAAAAATTTGATGGGATGAGATTGGAAATAATACCGTGGCTTCCGAGAAGAGATCAACAGGTAGTAGGCCAACTTTTCAAGCTTAAGATAGTTCTTTTCTGCCCCAGTTAGCCTCCTGCTGATGTAGTAAACAGGTTACTGGACACGATCTTCAATGTGCACAAGCGCTGAACTAACCGCCTGCAAGGAGAGAACCAAATAAATATATAAGTCCTCGTGATCCATGGGTTTGGACAGTATAGGTGGTCACTCTAAGTGATTCTAGAGGTCCTGGAATGCGACAACGCACTCTGGTATCCACGAGAAATTGCTCTTCCATTTTCTGAGCAAGTCGAAAAAGGGAAGGCACTTGTCAGTTGCTTTTGAGATGAATCAACTTAAAGCGACGACCTTCCCATTTGAAATTTGAACATACTTGATGCTCCGAGGAGCCTGGATGTCCTGGATAGCTTTGATCTTATCTGGATTGGCTTCGATGCCTCGCGAATTGACGATGAAACCTAAGAATTTTCCCGACGCAATGCCGAAAGAGCATTTCAAGGGATTAAGCTTCATGCCATATCGGCGAAGGACACCGAATATTTCGAAGAGGTCACGGACGGGGTCGTTTGATATCCTCGATTTCATGAGCATGTCATCCACATATACCTCCATGGATCTCCCAATCTGGTTCTTGAAAATGAAGTTGACTAGTCGTTGGTAGGTAGCTCCCGCGTTCTTGAGACTAAAGGGAATGACAAGATAGCAGTAGAGTCCGAGGTCAGTTATGAAGGAAGTATGATCCTGGTCGGGGAGGTACATAGGAATCTGATTGTAGCCTGAATAGGCATCCGTGAAGGATAGGAGATGTTGACTGGCAGTTAAATCGACAAGCTGGTCAATTTTTGAGAGTGGGAAACTGTCTTTAGGACATGCCTTATTCAGGTCGGAGAAGTCAACACACGTTCGCCACTTGTCGTTTTGCTTTTTTGACCAAGACTGGATTAGAGACCCATTCAGGGTAATTGGTTTCTCGGATAAAAATGTTGTTGAGCAGCCTATCAACCTCTTCTCTGAGTTCTATCAGCCTGTCGGTTCCCAGGATTCGACGCTTCTGTTCGACTGGGAGTTGTAAGGGATTGATGGTGAGCCTATGACAAGCGACTCTTGGGCTGATGCCACACATGTCGGAGTGTGTCCAAGTGAACACGTCGAGGTTAGCCCTTAAGAAATCCACGATCTCTTCCTATATTGCATGGTGGAGTTGTGATCCAACTTTCAAGACCTTCATCGGGTCGTCAGGGCTGATCGGAACATCCACCGTTGGTTCTACCGGGGTAGCCCTTTCGAAATTGGGCTCTTCGTCCTCCCTTGGATCAAGATGGTCGAAAAGACGGCAGTGCCGCTTGAGCCAGGATTCAAACGCCTTTGATTGCTATGAGGAGACAGTCTTGGCACAGGAAGGTGAGGGCACATTCTTGCCCTTGTGTTTATTGCACGCATTCCTCCACTCTATGAGGTAGCAATCCCTGGCTGTGGCTTGGTCACCTTTGACTATGCCGATTCCGTTCTTTGTCGGGAATTTAATCAATAGGGACCATGGTGACATGCAGATTCGTAATTCTGCAAGGAAAGGTCATCCCAGGAAAGCAATGTACAGAGAGATGACATCAATGACCACAAAGTTGACGATGTAAACCTGGCTCTGATCCCCTTCTCTAAGTTATACGGGAAGGTCTACCATGCCTACCGGGTGGTTGGTAGATCCATTGAAGCCGTGGAATGTTGCATGGCAGGGCTTCAAGTCTTTGGCCTCTAATTTCATTTGGTCGTAGGCTGCCTTGAATATGATATTGATCAAGCTTCCTGAATCAATAAGGATCCTTCGGATTAAAGTTGGGCCAATTTGAGTAGATAAGACAAAGGGATCTATGGTTGGGATCTCGATTCCCGTGGATTCCCTCTCTCGAAAGGCGATATCGTCCCACATTGTCTTCTGAAGTTTAGCTAGGACTGATTCATCCAGGGTAGAACATGCTTTGTATGTGTCATGCGTGATAGAGTTAGTGTATTCTTCCATTTGCGGAAGCCATCATGCATGGGGTGAGGTCCACTATAGATAGTAGTGATCATAATGCCATGTGACCTTTGGTTGGATGGCTTTGGGGCCACATTAACAGGAGCTGGAAGTATGGGCATTGGAGGGACCACGGTTTCCTCGGGAGGGGCAGGATCTTGAACATACTGCTCTAGGTGCTTCTCATGGATGAGTTTTTCGATTGCGTCCTTGAGATGGCAACAATCATTAGTATTATGTCCATACATCTCATGGAACCTGTAGTACTTTCCAGAGTTCTTCTCACGGTCAGTGAATTCCCTTGTGTAGGGCTTCTTGTATTGGAGACTATTGCAGGTTTCTAAGTAAATGATCTCCATCTCTTGATTTAGTGGAGTGTAGTTTCTGTAATTTTGATAGCAGTCGCACTTCTTAGGATCGGGTGGAGTCTGGTTCTTGTTGCCACTACTACAAAAGTGGGCATATTCGACACTAATTTGTGTGCGTTGCATGAAAAGTGTGGCGAAAGCTATGATTTCTTTGAGCTTCTGCAACAACATTCATATGTTGTTGCAATATACGTGGATGCACTGTTGCGGTGGGAATTTTAGTGTTTTGATGTGCAGCACCAGTTAAAAACGTAGCATTATGTATATATAATCCAGCTCAGCGATCCGCGTTATCATCATATAAAAACCCCAACCGTAAATGAAAGATTAATCCAATGGTTCAAACCACCTATGGATCTGATGATCTTAATGTTAGCCATCATCCAATCATTGACAGCCACATCATTGCATTCTTTTGAGAAATTTTGGCGTGATCTTCTCCCTTCATGAAATTGTTTTCTTCTCTATCATCTAATTGTTTTCCCCCCTTTTTACTATTGACAAAAATTTAAACCTAAATTCACGTCATTATCGCTCCTCTCCTCGACAGCAAATTCTATTCTGAAAAGGATGAAGCTTTGAAACGCTTTCTAGCTTTGATTGCTCAGGGCGCTGACATCGCCAGTTTTTTCCCTCAGGTTCAGTTTGTATAGCACTATGAATTAGTTGCGCTTATTATAGATTGGATTGTGAGTAATTAGTAATTAGTTCATTTGTTACATTTTGGAAAACCCATTCGCTAATGAGTAATTAGTTGCGCTTATTATTGATTTGGGATTATGCTGAGGTTTATTCGAAAATTATACCCAGCAATAAACCATGAGAACCGGGCTATTGGCATGAAAAAGACATTGGTTTATTATAGAGGTCGAGCTAGTTAAGGAATGGGGACTGCAGTTAATTTGCACTGCTTGAGGTTCATACCTTACACTGAGGTTAATTTGTATGCTTGAGGTTAATTTGCACTGCGGTGTGTATGCACTGCGGTGTGTTTGCACTGCGGTGTGTATGCACTATGGTGTGTTTGCACTGAGGTTTTGTGATACACGCAGTGCATACACGCACAAGTATACACGATTTTTTATTACGGACGATGCTAGTATGCCCGGGTGTAAAGACGGGTAAAATGTGCGATTCAGTGGGAACTGAGGAAATCAGGGGGGTATGATGGTAATTTTGTATCTGATGATGGTGGGGACATCCGAATTTTAAGCCTTTTACCGCAGATTTTTACAAAATCTGAAGCGGGCACTCAAGCATTTTCGTTTTATTACAATACACATCATACACGCAGTGCATACACGCACAAGTATACACGCACGCACAAGTATACACGCACACACAAGTATAAACGCACAAGTATACACGCTCAAGTATCATAAGTATACACACACAAGTATCATAAGTATATACGCTCAAGTATCATAAGTGTACACGCACAAGTATCATAAGTATACATGCTCAAGTATTACAAGTATACACGCACAAGTATACATGCACGCACAAGTATACACGCACAAGTATCATAAGGCAGCCATCTGAAGGCACACACAAGTATACACGCACAAGAATCACAAGTATACACGCTCAAGTATCATAAGTATACACGCACAAGTATACACGCTCAAGTAGACATGCACGAGTATACGCACACGCACAAGTATACATGCACGCACAAGTATCATAAGGCAGCCATCTGAAGGCACACACAAGTATACATGCACAAGTATCATAAAATTAAAAAAATCACCAGCATTCACAAATATTCACTACGTACCATTCACAAACATTCACTACGTACCATTCACAAACATTCACCAGCATCCATCATCAGTCATCACCAGTCATCACCAACAATCACAAATTTCCACAACCACACAAAGTTTCACAAATATTCACAAACTTTCAAGCCAAAAACCATTACTAGCAGAAAAAAACCAACATTTACAAACATCACCAGTCATCACCAGCATCATCACCAACATCCACACCAGCATCAGCACCAGCACCAGCATCTTCTTCTTTTTCTTCGGAGTCAGTGTCCATGTCAGAGTCTTTGTCCATGTCAGAGTCATTGTCTATGTCAGAATGACTGAATGGAGATTACATGATCATTGATATATTCCAATTAGCACCTCATATAAATGATCATAGTTTTAAGAAGAAACTTCTAGATATGTAAGATAATCCACTTGTGATAATGTGTTGTTTTATGCTAATGTTGGTATAGCTACTTTCTAGTTGAATGTCAGTCATCTGGTTGTGTATCATTATAAGGCTATTATAACCTTGTAAGTATGTATGTGAGTGTGTGCATGTGTGGTTGTGTCTCATTATAAGGATGTTAAGGATAGAGCATAGTCAGTGGCGAAACCAGAATTTCTTGTTGTGGAGGGCAAAAAGTTACAAAGTGATGTTAAAAATTGAGTATGGTGATTTTTTTTTACAGTTTACCACTCTAGTTATTTTTCCAGTAATGTTAAAAATTGGAAGTGATCTCATAAAATTCCACTATATTTCAGAAGATAAAGCAGTTCCTGCATATAAAAAGAACATTATACTCCATGATTACTTTTTCTCTAACTTAATGACATTATTCTATGATAATTTATAAAGTGGCCACCTACAAAAGATCTATGCATTAGGGTGTTTGAAGAAAAATTGTAACACCCCGTAATTCTGTTAATATTAATACTCACAAATGAAAGAATAACTAATCTCAGACGTGAGAATTGCGGGAAACGGGTTGCGCCACTGTGTTCGTCTCGGAATTCTAGTTGAAATAGAGTCCGAGTTTGCGTGAATTGGACTTCGTATGAAGAAGTTATGGCCATCGGAAGTTTCAGAAAATTCAAAACAGATTTCAGAAAATTTAAAATTCAAAATTCGGAGTCAAACAGGCTAGGCGGGAAAATTCCCGCCAAGCACCCCAGGTCGATTGGGGAGTCGACTGGGCAGTCGACCCCCCCCCCCCAGGTCGACTGGGCAGTCGACCTGGGTGTCGACCTGTCCAGGCGGCTAGGGTTTAGCTGATGTGTTTTTAGGGCTGAGTTGGCAAATTAAATGGTTCAGGTTAGTTCTGAGTTGATCTGACGGTCTAAATAAATCCTAAACTCTATAAATACCTAGGTAGTCTCTCACTCTAATTCACATGAAAAATAGAATAGCCACCGTCATACCGCCGCCATGGAACTCAGTGTAGCCGCCGCCAAGTAAGAAGGAAGGAAGCTAATCAAAACCCTAATTCTACTCAACTCTAAAGCAAATCAAGACTCTCTTTCTCTTCTAATTGTGAGTATGATAATCTTAACAAGATTATTATTAAACTAATTAGATTAAGTTATGAATGGATTATGAGTAGATGATGTGAATTGTCATATATGTTGTTGTAAACCTCATGCTATCATGTATGTTGTAAATCCTATGTTATGTGATGACGATATCCTATATGTTGTAAATCATGCTATGATGATATTGTATAGGTTGTAATTTTCTATGCTAAGTTGTGATAAATCATACATGTTATAAAGTCATGATGTTATTATCTATGCTAATTAGTTCATGTTAATCAAATCATAATGTTTGGGCTATGTTGATCTATATGACAAATCATGTATGCAAGTGTAGATTGATTAGTAAAGATTATGAACATATGCCATGACATCTATTTAGATCTAGAATTATGACATCTAAAATTATGCTATGACATATGTGAATTCAATGTATTAGATGCTAGTTCACACCATCATTATGTTGCATAAAACCCCATATACAAGTCCATACATGAATTTGGATTATGATCATATTATGTGAATTGTGACATTTTACCAAACAAGTTGACACCTTTAGATCCATAACATGTGTAGTTTCATGCAAGTTTCACCCCTATTATGATTAGGTCTATTTTACTTATCTATATGTTGTGATAATTTATCTTTGTGCTATGAGTTAGACTATTCGAGTCTAACGTATATTCTGCGTTGAATAAACGAATGTATAATGTGGGGTAGGGGTAATATTAAGGATTTAATATTAAGAAGTTGGGGTGCAATTGATATGATTTTGCATGCCATGAATGGTTGGCCATAATTGAGTCAATTATGGACATCATTAAAAGTGGAGTTAATTAATAATTTGAATAGGGAATTATTAAACTGGGGTAAAAGATTATAAGTGATAATCAATGCTTAGGACACGAGGTTGGACTCATTTGTGACGTAAACCTGCCCGGACCCGCCCGGTAATTCCAGTAGTCGCAAATGTCAGCCCAATGTGAGAGGTCCTTGGCCAAATTAAAGCATAACAGTTGTAAAGACACGAGGTTAGACTCTATTATGGTGTAAGACTGCCCGGACCCGCCCGACAAATCCAGCTGCCATAAATGCCAGTCTAATGTGAGAGGTCTTTATGAGGTTATGGCCTGAATGAATTAAGAAATACTTAACTAGATAAACATGTAAGGTGGGACATGGGGGTTAAGTAGGTGCCTTGGGTGGCATGATGAATCTAGTGGGTGCCCCTAGTGGCATGTGAAATACGATTAGTAAGACTTAACCAAACACACATGTAAATGAACATGACTAAGAGGGTTAAGTGGGATGTACTAGTGGACAAGCTTAGGTGGGTAGCTTGTGGGGGCCCATTTCAACCAGTAACCCAAACGTATCTTTGTGGGCTCGACCCAAGTCGAGGACGGGACACGCTTGCTGGGTTTGACTATAAGAGGCCAAAATGGGGTAGCGGTGGCAACGCAAGTCCAACGGGTTTCATACGCGTGTGTGGACCCGGGCTGGTAGGTAAGACGTTGTTGCATCGTGTAGGTATAAGCCGTGCATTCTCAAGTTGTATCGGGTTGCCACTTTAGGGGAGTGATACACCCCACTGTGGGGCCAGCACGGGTATCTACGAGTAGGGAGCCGATCGAAAGTGGGTAGTGGGGTACACCTAGTGGAGATAGGGGCAGACGACACCTATGTAGTCAGCTAGGGGTACACAAGGCTATTTATATAGTTTCTGTGTGAAGCAAGTGGGATCAAACTTTAGGGTGACTGGTGCGGTGCGGTGTAGTAATTATTCGTTGGTAGTTAGGTGTGCCTTTAACGTTATCTTTGACGTTATCTTTATCTGCTCTTCCATACCCAATAGTTCATAGACATTTCCTTGTTTTCCAGCTTATGCCTTAGTCTAGTTACTTTGATAATAGTATTGTTAGAATTATCATACTCGCCAGACTTTATGTCTGACCCCCTCTATTTCCATCCTTTTCCCCCTCCAAGTCCTCAGGTTGGGCCCAGCTCTAGCGGAGTTTGATTGGATTGGTTTATCTCTCTTTTGGAAAGCTTGGACCGTTGAAGTAAAGTCCAGCTTGTTATCTTCTTTAATGGCTATTTATGTAATGGGGTTATGTATTTTGTTTTATCAAGATGGATATTGTACTTGACTCTGATTTATGGTTTTTATGATGTAACAAACATGTTTAATTTCCGCTGCAATAAAATGAAGTTTTAGATTTCCAAGTACTACTTATTATCTGTCTTGTTGTAATTTTTCTGTTCTATATTCACTTAAAACCTCCATGGAAGTTAATGCATTCCCTTTGTGAGTGACTTTAATGGACGTGGGGTGTTACACGTGGTATCAGAGCTTAAGGTTACCAGAACAGATAAAATTTTAGAAAAACTATTTTTTTCTAAAGTATTTTTGGAAGAAGTGTTTTCAAAACATGTCTTGATGAGTAATTTAAAGAGGAAAGTTTTTAAGAAAAACATAATCCCCAATAGCCATATCTTTATCTTTCGAATTCTCCATTTTGAATCTTTCCTTTTTCTTTTCAGCATGGCTGAAGATCTTAACCTTCCGGACGGTGTAACGATACCAGGATGGTATAGGAGGTTATTAGAGGCTAGGGCCGCTGCAGGTCCAGCCAATGTTCCTCCACCACCAGTTGCACCCGCTCCTCCTCCTCCTCCTCGCGTGGATACTTTTGCAAAGACGTGCAAGGAATTTAAGGCTATGGGTGGAAAACCTTTTCAAGGGTCAGAAACATTTGTGGAAGCTAGAGATTGGCTTAAGAAGGTGGAAGAATTGCTAGAAATCTTTGAAGTAGAAGAAGGGAGGAAAGTCAAATTAGCAGCTTGGTGAATGAAGGAAGGGGCCTCGTTTTGGTGGGAGGTCACTAATGGGGAGCGTCCTGTTGATTCTTGGGCGGATTTCAGGTGTAGGTTTGAGGCGAAGTTTCTCTCAAGGGCAGAAGAGAATCTATATATGGAAAGGTTCTTGACATTGAAGCAAGGAAGCTCATTAGTGAAAGAACATGTCAACAAATTTAATCAGTTAGCAAGGTTTGGCTTGGACTTAGTAAACACGCCGGAGAAGAAGGCTCTGAGGTTCGTTAATGGCTTGAATGAACCGTTGCAAGGGTTGGCTATGACCCACATCCCTATGGGGGCCACCTTTGAGAAGCTAGTAGACATGGCACTCATGCACGAGGAGAAAGGCGCTAAAGCTGATAAGGCACCCGAGAAGAAAGGGGATTAGAAGAAACCACAACAGCAAAACAAGAAGGGTGGTAAAGATAATAATGGCAAGGGAAAGAAGAAATGCTTTAACTGTGGGACACCAGGCCATCTTAGCAAGGATTGCCGGAAGAAAAGGAAGACTGGCTATTTTCACTGTGGTTAAGCGGGACAACTAGTGAAGGACTGCCCAAAGAAGGGCCAGAGGGCAGGGTCTACCTCGGGAGGGCAGGTGCAGGCTCTTATGGCACCAGGGCAGGCAAGGGGACAAGTACAGGCTCTCACGGTCCCACCGCTGCAAGAACGAGGTAGAACCATTTCTCTTGAAAGCTTAGTTTTTCAGTTTGATCATCCTGTCCGTACTTTATTCGATTCGGGCGCATCGCATTCGTTTATCTCTACATCATTAGTTGAATCACTGCACTTGAACACCAGTTTAGTAGAGGATCCCTTAGTTGTTTCGAATCCAATTGGGGGCTCAGCTTATTTGTCCATGATGTGTTTGGATTAGAAAATTTCTATACTTAGCATTGAGTTTAGATGTGATGCTTATGTTTTGGGCTTCACGGGCTATGGGCTAATTTTAGGAATGGATTGGTTATCCAGAAATGGGGCCGCTCTTGATTGTGAAAGGAGAGTAGTTAGGCTCGTGACTCACCTTGGCAACACTCCCGAAATCTTTTGTAATCCCATAAATTCTGTTATGGTAAGTTATCTAGAATCGCTTGACGCATCGGTGGAAAATCTATGATCTGTTAGAGTGCTACGAGAATATTCGGATGTGTTTGAGGAGGTGAAGGGCTTGCCTCCGAAGTGGGAGATAGATTTTCGAATATATCTTGTGGATAATGCAAAACCAGTATCTTTGCCAGTACGCCACATGGCTCCTCGTGAAAGGAGGGAACTCGATAAGCAAGTGAAGTAATTGCTTGAGAAGGGGTTCATAAGACGTAGTATATCGGAGTGGGGTGCTTCAGTAGTATTTGCCACGAAGGCGGATGGGTCCCTTAGACTGTGTGTGGACTATAGAGAACTTAATAAACTTACTAAGAAAAACAGACACCCACTGCCGAGGATTGACGATCTCTTCGATCGGTTAGTTGGCGCCTCAGTGTTTTCGCAGTTGGACTTAGCCACTGGTTTCCATCAGTTGAGAGTGGCCGAGGATAGCATAGACAAGACTTCCTTTAGGACTCCGGACAGTTTCTATGAATGGCTGGCGATGCCCTTCGGTTTGACAAGCGCCCCCGCATACTTTGTTGATTTGATGAGTAGGGTGTTTAGGGAGTACCTTAACAAATTCGTGGTAGTCTTTGTAGATGACATCCTGATCTTTTCTAAGGATGAAGAAGAGCATGCCCTACATCTTAGGGAAGTGTTGGAGACCCTACGAGCGCATAACCTTAAAGCTAAATTTTCTAAGTGTCACTTCTGGAGGAAGGAAGTACGATTCTTAGGGCACGTGGTTTCCAAAGAGGGGATAGCAGTGGATCCCGCGAAGGTGGTGGCCATCCAAGATTGGAAGGTCCCTAAAAATGCTACCGAAGTGAGAAGTTTCTTGGGGTTGGCTGGCTACTATAGGAAATTTATCAAAGACTTCGCAAAGATATCAGCTCCATTAACACGTTTGACGAAGAAGAACCTAGTTTTCACCTGGGACGTAGATTGTAATGATGCGTTCCAACGTTTGAAGAGAGCTTTGACCTTAGCTCCAGTCTTAGTGCTGCCTGATGGGAGTAAGCCATTTACTGTTTATACCGATGCTTGTGGGACAGGTCTAGGCGCAGTCTTAATGCAAGAGGGCAAGGTAATAGCCTATGTTGGAAGGCAGTTGAGGGCGCATGAGAAAAATTACCCTACACATGACATAGAGTTGGCCGCTATTGTTTTCGCGCTTAAGTCTTGGCGTCATTATCTTCTTGGCGAGAAATTCGAATTAGTCACTGACCACAAATCTTTAAAATACTTATTCTCTCAGAAGGACTTGAACTTCAGGCAGCAAAGGTGGACGGAGTTCTTAACATCCTACGACTTCGAGATAGCATATACCCCTGGCAAGGGTAACGTGGTGGCGGATGCCTTAAGTAGAAAAAGGTTGTCCTTGAGTCCGTTGTTTTTTAAGCGGCGAAACTTAGAATTCATTTCGATGTTTGACTTTAGACCTTCCGTTGACTTTGTACCCGGTTTGCTAGCATCCTTGGAGGTCAGACCTACGCTTTTGGGACGGATTGGCGAGGCACAGCGAGATGACCCACAGTTGGTTGAGTTAGTAGAATAGCTCAAAAGAGGGGAGTCATCAAGCCATCTCCGTAGGTATACCCTAGATGATAAGGGTTGGTTATGTAGGGATAGTATACTTTGTGTACCCCAAGACGAAGGGTTGAGGAAGGCTATTCTTGACGAAGCGCATCGTTCGAAGATGACCATTCAACCCGGCGGGGACAAGATGTACAAAGACATGAAGCGAGTTTTCTTTTGGGCCGGTATGAAGAGGGATGTGGCCGAGTATGTCGCTAGATGCTTGGTGTGCCAGCAAGTAAAAGCGGAGCAAAAGAAACCCGGTGGGTTGCTTCACCCATTGGAGGTTCCACTATGGAAGTGGGAAAGTGTCTCGATGGACTTTGTGGATGGATTACCAAGATCAAGAAAGGGTAATACGGGGATTTGGGTTATAGTAGATAGACTTACTAAGAGCGCCCATTTCATTCCCGTGAAGAGTAAGAGGACTGCTCCATGGTTAGCTTCTGTATACGTCCGAGAGATAGTTCGTTTGCACGGTGTTCCTTCTAGCATAGTGAGCGACCGCGATCCTATTTTTACTAGCGAATTTTGGAGAAGCTTGCAAGAGGCAGTAGGGACTCAGTTATGTTTGAGCACCGCATATCATCCTCAGACGGATGGCCAGACCGAGAGGGTGAATCACATTCTAGAGGATCTTTTGAGGCTATGTATCCTAGACTTTGGGGGTACGTGGGAAGAGCATCTTCCATTGGTAGAGTTCGCATATAATAATAGCTTTCAGTCTAGCATTGGCATGGCACCTTTCGAAGCTCTTTACGGATGACCTTGTCGTTCACCTACATGTTGGTGGGAATCTATGGATAAGATCTTACTTGGGCCCGATATGATTAGAGAGACTTCAGAAAAGATCGACTTGATTCGAAGGAGGATGAAAGCAGCGCAAGATAGACAGAAATCTTATGCGGATAAGAGGAGGACAGATCTTGAGTTTGAAGTTGGGGACATGGTCTTTATCAAAGTGTCTCCATTATGGAACGTTGTTCGCTTTGGGTCCGTTGGGAAATTAGTACCAAGGTTTGTAGGGTCGTTTCCTATTAAGGAGAAGATTGGACAGATGGTGTATAGAGTGGAGTTGCCTGAGAGACTTAGTGGTGTACACGACGTATTCCATGTATCACATTTGAGGAAGTGCTTGCACGAGACCGCGGAAGTGGTAGAGCCGAGCTTGCTTAGAGAGGTGGAGATAGAGCGAGATGCGACGATTCGACGAGCTCCTACGCGCATTCTTGGGTCGGAGATCAAGAAGCTGAGAAATCGAGAGGTCAGACTAGTCAAAGTACAATGGGGAGATGATGAGAGCAACGCTACTTGGGAGACGGAAGCGAAGATGCGTTCGTTGTACCCTTTTCGTTTTGAGGGTATGTCCTTTAATTTCTCCTTTATAGCTTAGCTTGTACTTATCTTACCTTTAGAGTATCCTCTTACTAGTATCTTTGACCTTTAGTTAGGATAATCCTATGGTTGAAACATGTGTTTGAGACATGTTATGTATGATGGATGCAAAGTGGATACAAGTGTTTGCTAGTGGTTGCTCATGGACGCATATACACACACTATTAAGCACTAGATCGACTCAGTCACTTCATACTGCATATTGCATATAAATGGTTGTATTTAGTAAAATGGATGTATAATGGTTGTACTATCATATGGATACCGCATTTTGGTGAATGGTTGTGCACGCATGTAGAAATAATATGTATCAATAGGGTTCTTTCGCATACATAATGGACGCATGGCACTATCATGATTTGCATTAAGGAGGTCAACTGAATCAGTGGACCGCCTGATTTTGCATTAGATATGGACATATACACACACTGTGCATTTAAACATGAAAGCATTAGAAGTCTATAAGGACAATGGATGCTTGTGTTTGATGGTTGAGTAGATGGACGATTGGATGTTAGGATATACATTCTTCTTGACTTGAAGATTTCGGGGACGAAATCCTTTAAGGAGGGGAGAATGTAACACCCCGTAATTCTATTAATATTGATATTCACAAATTAAAGAATAACTAATCTCAGGCGTGAGAATTGTGGGAAATGGGTTGTGCCATTGTGTTCATCTCGGAATTCTGGTTGAAATAAAGTCCGAGTTTGCGTGAATTGGACTTCGTATAAAGAAGTTATGGCCATCGGAAGTTTCAACAAATTCAAAACAGATTTCAGAAAATTTAAAATTCAAAATTCGGAGTCAAACAGGCTAGGCGGGAAAATTCCCGCCCAGCACCCCAGGTCGACTGGGGAGTCGACTGGGCAGTCGACACCCCCCCAGGTCGATTGGGTAGTTGACCTGGGTGTCGACCTGTCCAGGCGGCTAGGGTTTGGCTGATGTGTTTTTAGGGCTGAGTTGGCAAATTAAACGGTTCAGGTTAGTTCTGAGTTGATCTGACGGTCTAAATAAATCCTAAACTCTATAAATACCTAGGTAGTCTCTCACTCTAATTCACATGAAAAATAGAATAGCCACCGTCATACCGCCGCCATGGAACTCAGTGTAGCCGCCGCCAACTAAGAAGGAAGGAAGGAAGCTAATCATAACCCTAATTCTACTCAACTCTAAAGCAAATCAAGACTCTCTTTCTCTTCTAATTGTGAGTATGATGATCTTAACAAGATTATTATTAAACTAATTAGATTAAGTTATGAATGGATTATGAGTAGATGATGTGAATTGCCATATATGTTGTTGTAAACCTCATGCTATCATGTATGTTGTAAATCCTATGTTATGTGATGACGATATCCTATATGTTGTAAATCATGCTATGATGATATTGTATAGGTTGTAATTTTCTATGCTAAGTTGTGATAAATCATACATGTAATAAAGTCATGATGTTATTATCTTTGCTAATTAGTTCATGTTAATCAAATCATAATGTTTGGGCTATGTTGATCTATATGACAAATCATGTATGCAAGTTTAGATTGATTAGTAAAGATTATGAACATATGCCATGACATCTATTTAGATCTAGAATTATGACATCTAGAATTAATCTATGACATATGTGAATTCTGTGTATTAGATGCTAGTTCACACCATCATTATGTTGCATAAAACCCCATATGCAAGTCCATACATGAATTTGGATTATGATCATATTATGTGAATTGTGACATTTTACCAAACAAGTTGACACCTTTAGATCCATAACATGTGTAGTTTCATGCAAGTTTCACCCCTATTATGATTAGGTCTATTTTACTTATCTATATGTTGTGATAATTTATCTTTGTGCTATGAGTTAGACTATTCGAGTCTAACGTGTATTATGCGTTGAATAAATGAACGTATAACTTGGGGTAGGGGTAATATTAAGGATTTAATATTAAGAAGTTGGGGTGCAATTGATATGATTTTGCATGCCATGAATGGACGGCCATAATTGAGTCAATTATGGACATCATTAAAAGTGGAGTTAATTAATAATTTGAATAGGGAATTATTAAACTGGGGTAAAAGATTATAAGTGATAATCAATGCTTAGGACACGAGGTTGGACTCATTTGTGACATAAACCTGCCCGGACCCGCCCGGTAATTCCAGTAGTCGCAAATGTCAGCCCAATGTGAGAGGTCCTTGGCCAAATTAAAGCATAACCGTTGTAAAGACACGAGGTTAGACTCTATTATGGTGTAAGACTGCCCGGACCCGCCCGACAAATCCAGCTGCCATAAATGCCAGTCTAATGTGAGAGGTCTTTATGAGGTTATGGCCTGAATGAATTAAGAAATACTTAACTAGATAAACATGTAAGGTGGGACATGGGGGTTAAGTAGGTGCCTTGGGTGGCATGATGAATCTAGTGGGTGCCCCTAGTGGCATGTGAAATACGATTAGTAAGACTTAACCAAACACACATGTAAATGAACATGACTAAGAGGGTTAAGTGGGATGTATTAGTGGACAAGCTTAGGTGGGTAGCTTGTGGGGGCCCATTTCAACCAGTAACCCAAACGTATCTTTGTGGGCTCGACCCAAGTCGAGGACGGGACACGCTTGCTGGGTTTGACTATAAGAGGCCAAAATGGGGTAGCGGTGGCAACGCAAGTCCAACGGGTTTCATATGCGTGTGTAGACCCGGGCTTGTAGGTAAGACGTTGTTGCATCGTGTAGGTATAAGCCGTGCATTCTCAAGTTGTATCGGGTTGCCACTTTAGGGGAGTGATACACCCCACTTTGGGGCCAACACGGGTATCTACGAGTAGGGAGCCGATCGAAAGTGGGTAGTGGGGTACACCTAGTGGAGATAGGGCCAGACAACACCTATGTAGTCAGCTAGGGGTACACAAGGCTATTTATATAGTTTCTGTGTGAAGTAAGTGGGATCAACCTTTAGGGTGACTGGTGCGGTGCGGTGTAGTAATTATTCCTTTGTAGTTAGGTGTGCCTTTAACGTTATCTTTGACGTTATCTTTATCTGCTCTTCCATACCCAATAGTTCATAGACATTTCCTTGTTTTCCAGCTTATGCCTTAGTCTAGTTACTTTGATAATAGTATTGTTAGAATTATCATACTCGCCAGACTTTATGTCTGACCCCCTCTATTTCCATCCTTTTCCCCCTCCAAGTCCTCAGGTTGGGCCCAGCTCTAGCGGAGTTTGATTGGATTGGTTTATCTCTCTTTTGGAAAGCTTGGACCGTTGAAGTAAAGTCCAGCTTGTTATCTTCTTTAATGGCTATTTATGTAATGGGGTTACGTATTTTGTTTTATCAAGATGGATATTGTACTTGACTCTGATTTATGGTTTTTATGATGTAACAAACATGTTTAATTTCCGCTGCAATAAAATGAAGTTTTAGATTTCCAAGTACTACTTATTATCTGTCTTGTTGTAATTTTTCTGTTCTATATTCACTTAAAACCTCCATGGAAGTTAATGCATTCCCTTTGTGAGTGACTTTAATGGACGTGGGGTGTTACACGTGGTATCAGAGCTTAAGGTTACCAGAACAGATAAAATTTTAGAAAAAATATTTTTTCTAAAGTATTTTTGGAAGAAGTGTTTTCAAAACATGTCTTGATGAGTAATTTAAAGAGGAAAGTTTTTAAGAAAAACATAATCCCCAATAGCCATATCTTTATCTTTCGAATTCTCCATTTTGAATCTTTCCTTTTTCTTTTCAGCATGGCTGAAGATCTTAACCTTCCGGACGGTGTAACGATACCAGGATGGTATAGGAGGTTATTAGAGGCTAGGGCCGCTGCAGGTCCAGCCAATGTTCCTCCACCACCAGTTGCACCCGCTCCTCCTCCTCCTCCTCGCGTGGATACTTTTGCAAAGACGTGCAAGGAATTTAAGGCTATGGGTGGAAAACCTTTTCAAGGGTCAGAAACGTTTGTGGAAGCTAGAGATTGGCTTAAGAAGGTGGAAGAATTGCTAGAAATCTTTGAAGTAGAAGAAGGGAGGAAAGTCAAATTAGCAGCTTGGTGAATGAAGGGAGAGGCCTCGTTTTGGTGGGAGGTCACTAATGGGGAGCATCCTGTTGATTCTTGGGCGGATTTCAGGTGTAGGTTTGAGGCGAAGTTTCTCTCAAGGGCGGAAGAGAATCTATATATGGAAAGGTTCTTGACATTGAAGCAAGGAAGCTCATTAGTGAAAGAACATGTCAACAAATTTAATCAGTTAGCAAGGTTTGGCTTGGACTTAGTGAACACGCCGGAGAAGAAGGCTCTGAGGTTCGTTAATGGCTTGAATGAACCGTTGCAAGGGTTGGCTATGACCCACATCCCTATGGGGGCCACCTTTGAGAAGCTAGTAGACATGACACTCATGCACGAGGAGAAAGGCGCTAAAGTTGATAAGGCACCTGAGAAGAAATGGGATCAGAAGAAACCACAACAGCAAAACAAGAAGGGTGGTAAAGACAATAATGGCAGGGGAAAGAAGAAATGCTTTAACTGTGGGACACCAGGCCATCTTAGCAAGGATTGCCGGAAGAAAAAGAAGACTGGCTATTTTCACTGTGGTGAAGCGGGACAACTAGTGAAGGACTGCCCAAAGAAGGGCCAGAGGGCAGGGTCTACCTCGGGAGGACAGGTGCAGGCTCTTATGGCACCAGGGCAGGCAAGGGGACAAGTACAGGCTCTCGCGGTCCCACCGCTGCAAGAACGAGGTAGAACCATTTCTGTTGAAAGCTTAGTTTTTCTGTTTGATCATCCTGTCCGTACTTTATTCGATTCGGGCGCATCGCATTCGTTTATCTCTACATCATTAGTTGAATCACTGCACTTGAACACCAGTTTAGTTGAGGATCCCTTAGTTGTTTCGAATCCAATTGGGGGCTCAGCTTATTTGTCCATGATGTGTTTGGATTAGAAAATTTCTATACTTAGCATTGAGTTTAGATGTGATGCTTATGTTTTGGGCTTCACGGGCTATGGGCTAATTTTAGGAATGGATTGGTTATCCAGAAATGGGGCCGTTCTTGATTGTGAAAGGAGAGTAGTCAGGCTCGTGACTCGCCTTGGCAACACTCTCGTAATCTTTTGTAATCCCATAAATTTTGTTATGGTAAGTTATCTAGAATCGCTTGACGCGTCGGTGGAAAATCTATGATCTGTTAGAGTGGTCCGAGAATATTCGGATGTGTTTGAGGAGGTGAAGGGCTTGCCTCCGAAGTGGGAGATAGATTTTCGAATATATCTTGTGGATAATGCAAAACCAGTATCTTTGCCAGTACGCCACATGGCTCCTCGTGAAAGGAGGGAACTCGATAAGCAAGTGAAGTAATTGCTTGAGAAGGGGTTCATAAGACGTAGTATATCGGAGTGGGGTGCTTCAGTAGTATTTGCCACGAAGGCGGATGGGTCCCTTAGACTGTGTGTGGACTATAGAGAACTTAATAAACTTACTAAGAAAAACAGACACCCACTGCCGAGGATTGACGATCTCTTCGATCAGTTAGTTGGCGCCTCAGTGTTTTCGCAGTTGGACTTAGCCACTGGTTTCCATCAGTTGAGAGTGGCCGAGGATAGCATAGACAAGACTGCCTTTAGGACTCCGGACAGTTTCTATGAATGGCTAGCGATGCCCTTCGGTTTGACAAACGCCCCCGCATACTTTCTTGATTTGATGAGTAGGGTGTTTAGGGAGTACCTTAACAAATTCGTGGTAGTCTTTGTAGACGACATCCTGATCTTTTCTAAGGATGAAGAAGAGCATGCCCTACATCTTAGGGAAGTGTTGGAGACCCTACGAGCGCATAACCTTAAAGCTAAATTTTCTAAGTGTCACTTCTGGAGGAAGGAAGTACGATTCTTAGGGCACGTGGTTTCCAAAGAGGGGATAGCAGTGGATCCCGCGAAGGTGGTGGCCATCCAAGATTGGAAGGTCCCTAAAAATGCTACCGAAGTGAGAAGTTTCTTGGGGTTGGCTGGCTACTATAGGAAGTTTATCAAAGACTTCGCAAAGATATCAGCTCCATTAACATGTTTGACGAAGAAGAACCTAGTTTTCACATAGGACGTAGATTGTGATGATGCGTTCCAACGTTTGAAGAGAGCTTTGCCCTTAGCTCCAGTCTTAGTGCTGCCTGACGGGAGTAAGCCATTTACTGTTTATACCGATGCTTGTGGGACAGGTCTAGGCGCAGTCTTAATGCAAGAGGGCAAGGTAATAGCCTATGTTGGAAGGCAGTTGAGGGCGCATGAGAAAAATTACCCTACACATGACCTAGAGTTGGCCGCTATTGTTTTCGCGCTTAAGTCTTGGCGTCATTATCTTCTTGGCGAGAAATTCGAATTAGTCACTGACCACAAATCTTTAAAATACTTATTCTCTCAGAAGGACTTGAACTTAAGGCAGCAAAGGTGGACGGAGTTCTTAGCATCCTACGACTTCGAGATAGCATATACCCTTGGCAAGGGTAACGTGGTGGCGGATGCCTTAAGTAGAAAAAGGTTGTCCTTGAGTCCGTTGTTTTTTGAGCGGCGAAACTTAGAATTCATTTCGATGTTTGACTTTAGACCTTCCGTTGACTTTGTACCCGGTTTGCTAGCATCCTTGGAGGTCAGACCTACGCTTTTGGGACGGATTGGCGAGGCACAGCGAGATGACCCACAGTTGGTTGAGTTAGTAGAATAGCTCAAAAGAGGGGAGTCATCAAGCCATCTCCGTAGGTATACCCTAGATGATAAGGGTTGGTTAAGTAGGGATAGTAGACTTTGTGTACCCCAAGACGAAGGGTTGAGGAAGGCTATTCTTGACGAAGCACATCGTTCGAAGATGACCATTCATCCCGGCGGGGACAAGATGTACAAAGACATGAAGCGAGTTTTCTTTTGGGCCGGTATGAAGAGGGATGTGGCCGAGTATGTCGCTAGATACTTGGTGTGCCAGCAAGTAAAAGCGGAGAAAAAGAAACCTGGTGGGTTGCTTCACCCATTGGAGGTTCCACTATGGAAGTGGGAAAGTGTCTCGATGGACTTTGTGGATGGATTACCAAGATCATGGAAGGGTAATACGGGGATTTGGATTATAGTAGATAGACTTACTAAGAGCGCCCATTTCATTCCCGTGAAGAGTAAGAGGACTGCTCCATGGTTAGCTTCTGTATACGTCCGAGAGATAGTTCGTTTGCACGGTGTTCCTTCTAGCATAGTGAGCGACCGCGATCCTATTTTTACTAGCGAATTTTGGAGAAGCTTGCAAGAGGCAGTAGGGACTCAGTTATGTTTGAGCACCGCATATCATCCTCAGACGGATGGCCAGACCGAGAGGGTGAATCACATTCTAGAGGATCTTTTGAGGCTATGTATCCTAGACTTTGGAGGTACGTAGGAAGAGCATCTTCCATTGGTAGAGTTCGCATATAATAATAGCTTTCAGTCTAGCATTGGCATGGCACCTTTCGAAGCTCTTTACGGACGACCTTGTCGTTCACCTACATGTTGGTGGGAATCTATGGATAAGATCTTACTTGGGCCCGATATGATTAGAGAGACTTCAAAAAAGATCGACTTGATTCGAAGGAGGATGAAAGCAGCGCAAGATAGACAGAAATCTTATGCGGATAAGAGGAGGACAGATCTTGAGTTTGAAGTTGGGGACATGGTCTTTATCAAAGTGTCTCCATTACGGAACGTTGTTCGCTTTGGGTCCGTTGGGAAATTAGTACCAAGGTTTGTAGGGTCGTTTCCTATTAAGGAGAAGATTGGACAGATGGTGTATAGAGTGGAGTTGCCTGAGAGACTTAGTGGTGTACACGACGTATTCCATGTATCACATTTGAGGAAGTGCTTGCACGAGACCGCGGAAGTGGTAGAGCCGAGCTTGCTTAGAGAGGTGGAGATAGAGCGAGATGCGACGATTCGACGAGCTCCTACGCGCATTCTTGGGTCGGAGATCAAGAAGCTGAGAAATCGAGAGGTCAGACTAGTCAAAGTACAATGGGGAGATGATGAGAGCAACGCTACTTGGGAGACGGAAGCGAAGATGCGTTCGTTGTACCCTTTTCGTTTTGAGGGTATGTCCTTTAATTTCTCCTTTATAGCTTAGCTTGTACTTATCTTACCTTTAGAGTATCCTCTTACTAGTATCTTTGACCTTTAGTTAGGATAATCCTATGGTTGAAACATGTGTTTGAGACATGTTATGTATGATGGATGCAAAGTGGATACAAGTGTTTGCTAGTGGTTGCTCATGGACGCATATACACACACTATTAAGCACTAGATCGACTCAGTCACTTCATACTGCATATTGCATATAAATGGTTGTATTTAGTAAAATGGATGTATAATGGTTGTACTATCATATGGATACCGCATTTTGGTGAATGGTTGTGCACGCATGTAGAAATAATATGTATCAATAGGGTTCTTTCGCATACATAATGGACGCATGGCACTATCATGATTTGCATTAAGGAGGTCAACTGAATCAGTGGACCGCCTGATTTTGCATTAGATATGGACATATACACACACTGTGCATTTAAACATGAAAGCATTAGAAGTCTATAAGGACAATGGATGCCTGTGTTTGATGGTTGAGTAGATGGACGATTGGATGTTAGGATATATATTCTTCTTGACTTGAAGATTTCGGGGACGAAATCCTTTAAGGAGGGGGAGAATGTTACACCCCGTAATTCTATTAATATTGATATTCACGAATTAAAGAATATCTAATCTCAGACGTGAGAATTGTGGGAAATGAGTTGCGCCATTGTGTTCATCTCGGAATTCTGGTTGAAATAGAGTCCGAGTTTGCGTGAATTGGACTTCGTATAAAGAAGTTACAGCCATCGGAAGTTTCAAAAAATTCAAAACAGATTTCAGAAAATTTAAAATTCAAAATTCGGAGTCAAACAGGCTAGGCGGGAAAATTCCCGCCCAGCACCCCAGGTCGACTGGGGAGTCGACTGGGCAGTCGACACCCCCCAGATCGACTGGGTAGTCGACCTGGGTGTCGACCTGTCCAGGCGGCTAGGGTTTGGCTGATGTGTTTTTAGGGCTGAGTTGGCAAATTAAACGGTTCAGGTTAGTTCTGAGTTGATCTGACGGTCTAAATAAATCCTAAACTCTATAAATACCTAGGTAGTCTCTCACTCTAATTCACATGAAAAATAGAATAGCCACCGTCATACCGCCACCATGGAACTCAGTGTAGCCGCCACCAACTAAGAAGGAAGGAAGCTAATCAAAACCCTAATTCTACTCAACTCTAAAGCAAATCAAGACTCTCTTTCTCTTCTAATTGTGAGTATGATTATCTTAACAAGATTATTATTAAACTAATTAGATTAAGTTATGAATGGATTATGAGTAGATGATGTGAATTGTCATATATGTTGTTGTAAACCTCATGCTATCATGTATGTTGTAAATCCTATGTTATGTGATGATGATATCCTATATGTTGTAAATCATGCTATGATGATATTGTATAGGTTGTAATTTTCTATGCTAAGTTGTGATAAATCATACATGTTATAAAGTCATGATGTTATTATCTATGCTAATTAGTTCATGTTAATCAAATCATAATGTTTGGGCTATGTTAATCTATATGACAAATCATGTATGCAAGTTTAGATTGATTAGTAAAGATTATGAACATATTCCATGACATCTATTTAGATCTAGAATTATGACATCTAGAATTATGCTATGACATATGTGAATTCTATGTATTAGATGCTAGTTCACACCATCATTATGTTGCATAAAACCCCATATGCAAGTCCATACATGAATTTGGATTATGATCATATTATGTGAATTATGACATTTTACCAAACAAGTTGACACCTTTAGATCCATAACATGTGTAGTTTCATGCAAGTTTCACCCCTATTATGATTAGGTCTATTTTACTTATCTATATGTTGTGATAATTTATCTTTGTGCTATGAGTTAGACTATTCGAGTCTAACGTATATTCTGCGTTGAATAAACGAACGTATAACGTGGGGTAGGGGTAATATTAAGGATTTAATATTAAGAAGTTGGGGTGCAATTGATATGATTTTGCATGCCATGAATGGATGGCCATAATTAAGTCAATTATGGACATCATTAAAAGTGGAGTTAATTAATAATTTGAATAGGGAATTATTAAAACTGGGGTAAAAGATTATAAGTGATAATCAATGCTTAGGACACGAGGTTCGACTCATTTGTGACGTAAACCTGCCCGGACCCGCCCGACAAATCCAGTAGTCACAAATGTCAGCCCAATGTGAGAGGTCCTAGGCCAAATTAAAGCATAACAGTTGTAAAGACATGAGGTTAGACTCTTTTATGGTGTAAGACTGCCCGGACCCGCCCGGCAAATCCAGCTGCCATAAATGCCAGTCTAATGTGAGAGGTCTTTATGAGGTTATGGCCTGAATGAATTAAGAAATACTTAACCAGATAAACATGTAAGGTGAGACATGGGGGTTAAGTAGGTGCCTTGGGTGGCATGAGGAATCTAGTGGGTGCCCGTAGTGGCATGTGAAATACGATTAGTAAGACTTAACCAAACACACATGTAAATGAACATGACTAAGAGGGTTAAGTGGGATGTACTAGTGGACAAGCTTAGGTGGGTAGCTTGTGGGGGCCCATTTCAACCAGTAACCCAAACGTATCTTTGTGGGCTCGACCCAAGTCGAGGACGGGACACGCATGCTGGGATTGACTATAAGAGGCCAAAACGGGGTAGCGGTGGCAACGCAAGTCCAACGGGTTTCATATGCGTGTGTAGACCCGGGCTGGTAGGTAAGACGTTGTTGCATCGTGTAGGTATAAGCTGTGCATTCTCAAGTTGTATCGGGTTGCCACTTTAGGTGAGTGATACACCACACTGTGGGGCCAGCACGGGTATCTACGAGTAGGGAGCCAATCGAAAGTGGGTAGTGGGGTACACCTAGTGGAGATAGGGGCAGACGACACCTATGTAGTCAGCTAGGGGTACGCAAGGCTATTTATATAGTTTCTGTGTGAAGCAAGTGGGATCAACCTTTAGGGTGACTGGTGCGGTGCAGTGTAGTAATTATTCGTTGGTAGTTAGGTGTGCCTTTAACGTTATCTTTGACGTTGTCTTTATCTGCTCTTCCATACCCAATAGTTCATAGACATTTCCTTGTTTTCCAGCTTATGCCTTAGTCTAGTTACTTTGATAATAGTATTGTTAGAATTATCATACTCGCCAGACTTTATATCTGGCCCCCTCTATTTCCATCCTTTTCCCCCTCCTGGTCCTCAGGTTGGGCCCAGCTCTAGCGGAGTTTGATTGGATTGCTTTATCTCTCTTTTGGAAAGCTTGGACCGTTGAAGTAAAGTCCAGCTTGTTATCTTCTTTAATGGCTATTTATGTAATGGGGTTATGTATTTTGTTTTATCAAGATGGATATTGTACTTGACTCTGATTTATGGTTTTTATGATGTAACAAACATGTTTAATTTCCGCTGCAATAAAATGAAGTTTTAGATTTCCAAGTACTACTTATTATCTGTCTTGTTGTAATTTTTCTGTTCTATATTCACTTAAAACCTCCATGGAAGTTAATGCATTCCCTTTGTGAGTGACATTAATGGACGTGGGGTGTTACAAAAATTAACAAAATCCTTAATTCATGGTAGCAGTGAACATGGTTGAAGTTATTATTCAATTTGTAAAATGATTTTTTTTCATGGTAGCAGTTTACCACATCTGAAGGAAATTCAAGCTATACATTAACAGTGTCTCAAATTCAAGCCATACAACCACATCTATGTACAACTAACAGAGCACCAGTTTGTATTATTATTTCAGAATCTTGGGTGGGGCATTATAACCTTGTATGCATGTATGTGAGTGTGTGCATGTGTGGTTGTGTCTCACTATAAGGCTGTTAAGGATAGAGCATAGTTGAATGAACACTTTGTAATTATGTTCTTTGGCAAATTTACCTCGATTGGCCAAACATATTGTGGATTAACTAAAAGAAACTGTGGATGGAAGTAAAATTTACCTATGATCACAAAAAATGGTACCACCGGTTCCTCCCTATTGCTCACAAACAGAATTTCAGGCCTTGTCCCAGGATGAGCATGTGTGGTGCGCTGAACCCTAATGAGGTAAACCTTGTTGTCGAATCGAGCAGCAAAAGTATTCTCCAAGCCAATGCCTTCATAAAATTCCATTTTCAGGTATAATGATCTATGGTCAATTCGAGACCAATGACAGTCGTCAATTTCACACACATTTCCCATTGGCGTCATTAATTCTTTAATTGCAGGAACATTTTTCTTCAGGAACTCGGGAAAGCCAACAACTCTAGCCCATGATTCTGCCTCGAACGCTGGTTCACGCTCAAATTCTTCACCAGACCATTGTTGCACATAAAAAGCACCTCCACATTTTGTAAAAAGTTTCAACATCAGCGCATGATCATGCTTACTGTAAGATGGGCATGTTATTAGAAAAGAGTTTTTGGGTATAACCCGTATAGTCCACTCCTCATTATGTTTCAGAGTATGCCTAAGCGTGAGGTGCACAAATTCGTAAGTCCAATGTCCTGAAAGAACAGTGGCAGTGATGCATAGTGAAGAGTCCTCCATTGTTTTTTTAACTTTTGACGATGGAGTTTTGTTTAGGAGTTGAAGATGTAGATGACGATATGCTTCTGAAGCTTGATAGGATATGAAGTGACACACTGTACGTGGCAGTAATATGCGAACTGAAAACTTTTTGCTCAGAAGACGAAGCATACTGAAATTGCTTATTTGTTGGGCTTGGCTAGCATGAGTGACCAATCGCCAATGGTCAGTAAGTCAATTGTAATAATTGTGTTCATAACATTTTGTTAACAAGGCTAATGGCCATTCGATGCCACCACTTATCAAGTAACTTGTTATCATTTGATCAGGTGCATATTTAATTCTGGAAGCTAGGCAGACGGATACATTTTGCAGATGTGACACACATATATATATTCGATGCCACCCTCTTGTATAGGTACATACATATATATATTTCCTATTGCAATCGGATTGCTGCATATATATGATTCATATATATAAATGAGTAATACATTTTGCAGATGTGGACACATGTGTACATGTTCAGAATGCGCTAAAGAATTGGCCAGGAATGGATCAGGATAATGTCCCTTGTGCCGTGCACCTATTCTTGAAGTAGTTCGAGCTTACTGTATACAATGAAGAAAACGGTGTAGCTGATTTTTGAGTTTTGATATTTGGATAATTAAAACAATTGCTTTGGATGAGTTTCTTTTACAAAGCCTGTATTGCAAAAATTTTAATTAAAGCATTGTATTTGCTATCAAATGAGTGTTGCATTTGCCTTCTTCTACTATTGCGTTAGCTTTTATTGATATTGCATTTCATGATAATGGTGTTGCATACATATTGCAGTGGTGTTGCATGACATTAAATATAATTGCTTACCCGTCGCACGTGGACCCCACAGCTGACGTGGATAGCTGGTGTGGCATATGACACGTGGAGTGCTGACATGGAGAGATGACGTGTCGTGTGACACGTAGACAACTGACATGGAAAGCTGACGTGACCCAACTGGAAGCCAGGCCCTAACTAATGCTTAAGGCAACGTTGAATAGTGTTGCATTACGTGCAAATAGTGTTGCATTATGGCTATAATGCAACACTTTCTGTCTGTGGCCGAAGATGGGCAAAAATGTTGGCTTAGATGGCTAATGCAATGGCCGCGGATGCCACGCCCCCCTGGTGTTGCCTATTTGAAAAAAGGGCCTACGGCAACGCTTTTTTGATCTACGGCCACAACAAATTAGTGTCGAATATGCCCACTTTCGTAGTAGTGCGACCGCCTTGTTTGCCAGTGTTCTGCTTTGGCTCCTAGGGGGTTATTCCTTTACCCTTGTCAGAGGAGTCCCCGACATGTTTTCCTTTGGCACTGTCGTTGATAGTCCTGGAGTGCAGGTTATTAAAGTGATTAACCCATGAGGCCCTGTAGCGTCTTGCTTCTTTCTGGCACAGGAATTACCCCTCCTTTTCATAGAATGCCTCCAGGGTCTTGGGCTGCTTTCTATTGATCCAGGCACTGAACTCGGAAGTAGGGAGGACTCCTTTTGCAAGCTGGAAGAGTACGGTGTGAGGTTCGGTATCATCAACATCAGCGAGGGTGGTATTGAATCGGTCAAAGTAGCTTTTGAGAGATTCTGCAGGACCCTGATACAAGTTGGAAAGAGTAAGTGTGTTTTTTGGAGTCGGCACATGCATTCTAAATTACCTGACCAACTCTATGACCAGCTATCTAAAAGTCTTGATGGAGTGGAGTGAAAGGCAAGAGAATTAAAGCAAGGTTGTGCCTGAAAGGAAGATCGAAAACACTTTCACTTCTCCACGTCGGTGGCACAGCTGGATTCCATCTGCCATTCATAGCGGTTTAGGAAAGCACATGGATCAGTCATGCCATTATAGGATGCCATCTGTGGCATGTTGAAGCATCGAGGCCACTCGGCTTCGTGTACAATCCTAGTGAAAGGGTTACGCCTCAAGTGGGTTTCCCAAGAGTCGTTGGCGTTTGTACACATATCCCTCATGAACCTTCGGACGATGTCAGGGAGAAATGTTGGATGTACATCTTGTAGAGGAACCCACTGGTTTCGGCGAACTTCGGGAGTCCTGTTCCGTGGGTGTTTTTACGGTGTACATCCAGCTCATCTTCTTTCATGTCTTTGACATTGATGGCCTGGTTTTGGTGGGGTTGGTGAGGCTGAACGGGTTGACATTCGATCTGATCCAGAGGAACTTGGGCCTACTAGGTTGCCGGGAGCATGGGCTCGAAGTTTTGTGCAGCTGCAGTTGAGTTCTGTCGAGGAGGGGGTCAATTACTCGGACCTGGTTCATCATTGTTAAACAAACGGGAGTGGTTGCGATGATGCGCTCCCCGGCTATAAGTGACAGTTGTCCTATCTCCGTTTCCGTTACCGTTGCCATGGACGGGGCCATGACCGTTAGTGTGGGCATTTGAACGAACAATGATGTTGTTGTTAAGGTTGTACTTCCTTCGCTGATGTGGTCCTCGAGACTCAGAAAAGGAGATTTCCGAGATCGCATGTCTCGCCTGGGGGTTATTCTGAGCCAGTTGGAGTTGAGCGACAATGCGATGACTCTCTTGAAGTTGATGCATAAGGTCAATGTTGTTTTTCAACGCTTGGTTAAGTTCATGAGTCATGTTTTCGTAATTCTTATTCAGCACGTAAATCTACGCTTGGGTTTCGTGGATTCGGGGCTATGTAGTTAAAATCCGCTAAATCCCCGTAATATCCTGGCTATAGCTCATAATGCTCTTCAACCGGTATGCTATTTCAATTTAGCACTGATGAATAGTAGTTCCGCTTTTAGGCCCGCTATTTTCCGCTGCATCCACTAAATCAATGCTTTTTAGCATCCTCTTTAGCAATATTAATATATAAAGCGTAATTTGACTAATTCAATTTTTTAAAAATTTAGTAAATTTAGCGTAAACTGATAAATTTATGGCATATGTGCCTAACATATGCTAATAATCAATTACCCTCATCAAATTCAGCATGCATAACTATGATATTCCTTGATTTTCTTATATTATAATAATTAATATTAGTTTCTTGTACACATAGAATGTGAGAATGATTATTAATTAATTTTCAAATATTTGATTTTACATCAAATGAACCTTTTTGCACCTCTGCTATATCCCCGCTATTTCCCTGCTTTATCCTCGCTACACTTTTTCTGCACCTCCGCCGCTATAGAACCTCTAAGCGCTTTAATTGCACAGATTCGGGGTCCAAAGGAAGAAGGACATCAATTTCGATCAGGGTATCCGCCGGCTGACGTTGCTGAGATGCTTCAGCTTTGGCAGCAGTAGAGGAGCCGATCATTGTATTCCTTGGTCGCTTAGCCATCGTAAGCAGACTTGGTGGCATATTAAAGAAGGAACCTAAAGAACGTCGAAGTCAAGATGGAGATGTGCGACAAAGAAATGAGTCTTAGCTCTCAATGAAAGCACCAGACTGTTGACGCCAAAAAATATCGCCAACACCTAAATTCTTAATTACTTAAGAAGGTGGCTTCGCATTAGGAAAGTAAGTGCAGAAGAGCAGGAAAGCAGTAAATGACACTTGAAACTTATAGTGGTTCGGTCCTACGAGGGGCTATGTCCACTTTGGAAGACCTGCTGGTATTTTATTGAAAATAATGATTTACAAGCTATAAGCCCTTCCTAGGCATCTAATTACAAGCATTTCCATGTGATTTGAAGTCATAGTCATCATATGTGATTAACTGGAAAAATCGGTTTTGTCCTTCTTCTTCCTCAAAGGAATATGTCATTAGAGAGGTCTCTTGGAGCTCTAGGGAGATGTCAAATTAGCAATTTTCCAACCCTAGTAACAAATGAGCTTGGGGGTATTTATAGTGGAGTGGTTAGTTGGGAGTAGGTAGGATTTGGGGACTACTCAGTAGAAAATCACATCCCGGAGAAGTGTACTTCAGAAAGTCGCATCACCCAAGGCTGAAAGAGGAAAAATCGCATCCCTGTGTGGGATGAGATCTCTGCATCACTTGGGATGCGAAAATCGCATCCCAAAGGATGTGATGTAACTTGAACGGGCGGGGTCCCGTGCCTTGCATGCACAGGGACACCGCATCCCTAGGATGCGGTGACGTCGCATCAGGGGATGCGATGACATCGCTCCTAATAGATGCAATGACATTGCAATCGTGGGATGTGATATTACCGCATCTGATGGATGCGACGTCATCGCATGAGAAGGATACGACGTCATCGCATCAGAAGGATGCGATGCGAGGAAGCCATGGGCCGAGTGGTGCGACCTTGATGAGGCGATGTGAGCTCAACGGTGGTGCGAGCCATGTGGTGATGCAAGCTCAAAGGTGGTGTGGGTCACGTAGTGATGCGAGGCAATGATGTGCTTGTTTTAGGAGGATGTGAGGTTTTTACTTGTTCGATCTCTCTTCCGCTTGACATTTCAACACCGTGAAAATACTTTGAGCTTTAATGTCGCGTGATGTGTCGAGTCGAGTGGGTCTTGTGTACTTTAGGGAACCAGACAAAAATACTGGTTAACATTTTATAAATATAGAAAATAAGAATTTGTGAATATATGGAAATGTTTTCCTATGTTATTAAGAGACATTTTCTGGAATATAGAAAATAAATAGTTATGATAGATGAAAATGTTTTCTAAGAATCGTGAGAGGCTAAATAGGTTTTGAAGAACATTGAGGAAAAGATATTGAAAGGAAGTTGGGTAAGTTAAATTAATAAGAAATTAATTTAAAGGGCTAAGTGTTGATTGATGCTTGCTCAATAGAATTTCCATTTGGAAATATGATCATTGGTTGTTTGGATGTTCCTTTGATAGTTAAATAACCAGCTATCAAAGATTTGGCCCATTTAATATTTTCGTTGTCGACATGGAGAGAGCGGGATCAGGTTTATTATCTGAGAACCACTCCATATGGTAATAAGCGTTGCGAATCAAATATGCTAAAGATAATTGAAGATGGATTAAAGTGCAAGGGCTATTTTTTAATCTTGGGTAGAAATTGCCTAAGATGGATTGATAGAGTAGTGTCTTTGGTTTGTCCAGTCCCAGGACAACTTGTATGGATGAATGTCTGAAAGAGTGTGGCAATAAACCATCTGCATTGATCTCTTCAAATGTATTTACGTTGGTGGCAGAGGAATTTGTTTCTCTTAGCTTTATGCCCATAATTTTTTGGGGAAATTAATAAATGATTTGGTGGGTTTGATGATGTGGCATTCAAAGTGAATGAAAATGTGACATGTCAAAAAGGTAATAGTAACCTCAAGCCTGACAACCCGGAAATGACAAACATCGGGTAGGCAGCATGGCTAAGTGGGTTGCTCCTATTAGGGTGTACTATCATTTGATCTAGAGAAAAAAATTAATTGTTTCTTTATTCTATCATTGTTGTATGCTTCGGAATGGGTGTTGATCCCAACTGTTGGTGATAATACATTCGGTACACTCAAAGGAAATGAGTGGTCGGTCATGTGTGGTCTGGGTTACAAGATGTTCTTGTTGAACCCTATGTATCCTCTCTAGAGATATACTATCGAAAGGAGGTTCCATACCTTGTCATAGTTAGAAATCCATTCTTCAATAAGCTCCTGCGATTTTTGAATGTATACTATGTATGTAGAGTGTGAGATGCAAGTATCCCGCTAGATTGTTATTTATTTGATTAGACACTATTATAATATCAAAATAATGTTGACACAAAGAATATTTTGGGTTATTGTAAGGTAAAAACTGTAACGACCCGGGTTTTCGAACAGGTTATTTTAAATATTTAATATGGTTTTAAATATTGAGGTGATAATATAAATTTAATTTTTATATTGAGTTATCGATTTAATAATCAAAATACAATTTATTTCGAATATATATAATTATCGTAATACGAGGATCTGAATAATTCAATTCGAAATTTTAAATGAAGTCAAAATAATTCAAATGATCAATAAAAATTGTCTTTGATAATAAATGATAATAATAATTTATTATCAAGAAACTAATTGTTTTGAGTTTAATTTATATTGGTTTAAATTAATATCTTCTCCGGATGTTCAAATTAGACTTCGGAATCTATTCCAGTGTGTTCAAAATAGTGGTTAAACCCTAGAAACGTCAGTTGTTGGGTTTCAATTGGAGTTCGGTACCCCAAATTATATTATTGTAAAATTTAAAAGGATATGTCCAAAATCAAATCGAAATCAAATCACATTTAATAACGTGTACTTAACCTACCCTAACCTATCTCCTATAATGTACCACCAACGCAGGCTTATTCCTTTTACACCAAGGCTCTCCATCTATAAATCTACGACGAATCTTCTTCCATTCCTTTTTCTGTGAAACCGATCAATACTATAGGCAAATTAAAATGCCATCCCCTTTAAATATCAAACTCAAATACGATTCCAGATCCTTCCCATTGTTTTCTATTCCTTCAATCAAAACCGAAAGCTGCTAATAATAAAAAAGGGTCGCACCTTATTCTTTGCAAACTAAATCGGTTATATTGAAATCAAAATTAGTAAGGCCTCTTGAAGCTTGCATCTGGTTTGATTTCAAGCATCTCGATTTAGGGTTGGAGTATTGGAATCACGGTGGACACTGGGGCAAAATTTTGAAGCCCGACATCGAGCTAAGTGTGACACCCCATGTCCGTTAATGTCACTCACTAAGGGAGTGCATTAAGTTTCGTGAAGCTTTATAGGTAAACAAACACAAAATAATTACAAGACAGATATAAACAAGATAGCAGCGGAAATTTAAATTTTTATTTCAAACATAAATCATAATGTCGTGGTACACAATACTATAAGTCACAAAAACCATTACAATAAAGTAACTTTGGTCTTGCACTATCAGAGTACATAAGTATATGTAAAGCATAATTCCCCAAATAAAAGAGTTAAGCCATAGTAGAGACAAGAACTTGAGCCATACTCCAAAGGTAGCTCATAGCAAGATAATATCTGAGTCCTGAATAAGCATGAGTGTTTTCTCCCTGAGAACCGGGGGGGAATGAAAGAAAGAAGGAGAAACAAAAGGGTCAGCGAGTCTACTTACTTTTACCCAGTAAATAAATAAAAGTAACATGACAGGCATATAAAGTGGATAAGAGAGATCATTACATAAATGGCAGGTGCGACAAGGTAGATATGATAAGATGTATACACTTCTTTAATGACTACTATGCACTATTACTAGTACAACCAGAATGAGATGATCCCTTCCACTATAAGTTGGTAGACTTAGGGCAAACGTCCAAGTGTACCCTAACCACTACCCTAATCGATCCGCTCCCTACTCCATAGATACTCTATGCCGGCCCCATGGTAGGATGTATCACATCCTAAAGTGGCAACCCCTCACTGATATGCACAGCCCCATATCGACAGGCGTCACGGTCGTCTTATATCCCTCTGCCTGGCTCGTGCACGCACATGGCCCAGTCGGTTTGTGCCACCCACACCGTCCTCCACGTTTGGATCTCTTACAATCAATTAGCAAGCGTGTCCCCTCTCCGCCTAGTACAGAGTATTTTATTTGATACTTACTCCTGGTTACTGACTGAAATGGGTCCTACACAATATGATACAAGCTCTCTCCTTTGTTTTCTATCCCCCACTAGGTTTTCACTGACTATGTATACCATTAGGTGTCTTTAATTACATAGCCCTATACCAGTTATGCTTACCCTAAAATGTGTCTTTAATTACATAACTCTATTATTTCCTCTGGTTATGTATACCAACATGTGTCTTTAATTACATAACCTTATCGGGTTACTTTGTAGGCCTATATGTAAATATTACCACCCCCTCCATATTTTCTTAACCCATGCACTATCCAATCAATTTACTTAACCCTAACTTTAGTTCATAATTATACAATCCCCATGGATTAGATTTGGTTAAGTAGTCAAATTCATTACCATGCCCATTTATGGTTTATAATGGGCTAGACCTCCCACATTAGGCCTACAACGTGTGGATGCTAGATATGCCGGTCGGGTCCGGGCAGACTTACTCCACAGTTGGGCCTAACCTCGTGTCTTAGCCCGATTCGTATTTGCGTACTTAGACCTCCCACATTAGGTTCAACATTAGTAGCTGTTGGGTATGCCAGTCGGGTCCGGGCAGACTTCCACCACTAATGCAACCTAACCTCGTGTCATAAGTACAATTACAATTCCTAAATGTAATTACTAGACATTCCATTATTAATTAATTAATCAATTAATTCAACCTTTCCCTTTATAGGTGTTAATGTCCATTTTACCCAATAGTTTGAATTATATGCCATAAATGTTCATATTCAAATTATGCCATTATTAACCCTTTTACCCCCGTTCCTTAACTAGTGTCCTCACAAAATTGGCAGCGTGCCTAGGCTAGATAATAGCCTAGCCATAAACGATAAAAAGGAAAAAATAGTAGGAGTGTAAGAAAAGTGATTGTTCAACTTGGCTAGGCATATACTATCATGGTGATAAGGTGAATACATATACTGGCATGGACATGTAATTAACATCATAACAAGGTGGACATAAAAACTGGTGAACTTATGGTAGTCAATTGATTCTAACATAACTACGATGTCTCAATAAGCATAGTGAGATCTAAACTAGCACTTTAAATGTCCAATTGGTTTAGATCTAACATGATAAACACAAGGTGATAAATTAGATCACATAATTCAGTTGCAAAGGTTAAAATATATCTAACACCATTAGGATGACATAATAGCTTGTTTAGATCTAAATATGGATCACATGTCCAATTTACAACATATCTTAGTTGATCGCAATATGACAGGTGAAAGGTGATTTACATAAAGAATTCGATCTAACCAATGTTGCAACTATCCAAATTAACAGATTTACATTCACCACAATATAGTTACAAGTCAAGATCCACATAGGCAATATAATAGAATAACCACAATTGCATTGGATCTAAAGGTGTAGATCTATCATGACATAGTATGAGATTTAACAATAGCATAGATTCATAGTTTACATCATATCCAATTCACAATCTTTAATAATTCACTTTTATTTATTTAAACCTAAAAGAAACTAGAAACTCATAGCGTTAGGTTTAGAGAATAGAGAAAGAATGGATCTTGAATTTCTGGATTTGATTTGCAAAGTTGAATGTTGTACGTTGTTGAAGAAAACGAATTCGTCTTAGTTCGCACACCGACAACATTTGGCTCCCATAATTTCCAATAAAGAAGGAGAATTGGACACATATATATAGCTGTAGAACCCTCTGAAACCGACTACCAACTCAGCCCTAGGGGTGTCGACACCCCTGTGGGTGGGTCGACCCATAGGTCGACACCCCTTAAGGGGGGTCGACTCCGGTGTCGACATCCCTCCAGGGGAGTCGACCCCCTAGAGCGGGAAATCTGTCGCCACTTTTCAATTTTCGAATTTGAACTGTTCTTGATAGGGTCTGACTCATAACTGACTCATACATGACTCATATATGTATATATGCTCTTTCTGCGCGTATACAAACTTAAAACCCTCATAACTTCTTCATACGGTGTCCATTTTACATAAACCAAATGTCTATCTTGATCAGAATTTCGAGAGGGACTCAATGGCGCAGTCCGTTTTCCTTAATTCTGAATATTAAATAAATTATTAGTTAATTTATCCTCTTTTAGTGTCATTAAAAATTTGGGGTGTTACATTCTCCCCTACTCAAAGGATTTCGTCCCCGAAATCTCTAAGTTGAGAAGAATGCATATCCTACCATCCATCATTCATCTACTCATCCAACAACCAGTGGCATCCATTGTCCTTAAAGACTTCTAATGCTTATATGAAAATATGCAAAAGTGTGTTTTTATGTCCCAACACTAGTGAGAAAAATCAGGCGGTCTACAGATTTAGTTGACCTCCTTAATGCAATGTTTGTTAGTGCTATGAATCTAATATGTATGCAAATAATCCTATTACGACCTGTAAGCTCTATATGTGTGCACACTCATTTGTCCAAATGCAACATCCATATGCTAATACATCCATTTCCATCCATAAAAGAAAAGAAAATGCACACATGTCCATATGTAGTATGTAAGTGATTGAGTCTATTTTAGTGCCTAATGTGTGTGTATGCATCCACAGGCAACCACTATCAAACACTTGCATCCATCAAGCATAACGTGTTTCAAACACATGTTTACATCCATAGGATTCCTATCTAAAGGTAAAAAAAATACTAAGGATAAGATATACTCAAATGATAGAAACAAGCACTGATAAATTTGTGGAAAAAGGAGCTAAGTACATACCGTCGAAAAGAAAAGGGTACGAAGCACGAATCTTTTCTTCGGTTTCCCAAGTCGCATCCTCTGGGTTGTCTCCCCATTGAACCTTTAGCAACTTGATCTTTTTATTGCGTAGCTTCTTAACTTCTGATCCCAGAATACGGGTTGGGACTTGCCTGACTGTCGCCTCCCGTTCCACTTCGACTTCTTCCAACACACTCGGCTCAACGATTACTACGGTGTCATGCAGGCACTTCCGCAGATGAGAAACATGGAAAACATCATGAACACCAGATAGATTTTCTGGGAGTTTTACTCTATAGGCCATTTGGCCAATCCTCTCGATTATGGGAAATGGTCCCACAAACCTAGGTGCCAACTTCCCTACTGATCCGAGGTGAACCACATTCCTCAGAGGTGACACTTTGATAAAAACTAAGTCTCCTACTTCAAATTCGATGTCAGTCCTTCTCTTGTCCGCATTGGATTTCTGCCTATCTTGAGCTGTCTTCATCCGCCGTTGATTAAGGTCAATCTTTTCGGACGTTTCTCTAACCATATCTGGTCCAACTAATAATCTTTCTATAGATTCCCACCAACAAATTGGTGATCTACAAGGTCGTCTGTACAATGTTTCGAAGGGTGCCATGCCGCTGCTGGACTGATAGCTATTGTTATAGGCAAACTCTACTAAAGGAAGGTGCTCTTCCCAAGTCCCTCCGAAGTCTAGGATACACAGCTTTAAAAAATCTTCAAGAATCCTGTTCACCCTCTCCGTCTGTCCATCGATCTGAGGATGATAAGCGGTGCTCAAACATAACTGTGTACCTAATGCTTCTTGCAAGCTCCTCCAAAATTCGCTGGTAAAGACGGGGTCATGATCGCTCACGATGCTGGAAGGTACTTCATGAAGACGATGTAACTGCCCGCATTTTACATATCGAGAGATCGTAAAATATTTTTATTTCATTCTCTGAGGGTTGGATCATTCTCATCTTTTGATATGTTGCTTATGGGGATGTGAGACATGCCCATAATTTTTACCGATTTTATTTGTGACCATTTTGCCCCTGTCAGCCTTGTATAGGGTATAACTTTTGACTCAGGTCGAATCAGAGGGTGAGACCTGTGCCATTGGATAGGAATTGATGATTTCCTTTCTGTAGAGTGGTTACATTAATGATTTGGCTCAGCGGTTTGGGAGAAATCGCTGCTTTAAGGTTTTTCGGTTGGCTATTCGGGTTTTGGAGCCTTAGTGGAATCCTATAAATAGGGGGTGAGAGTGGAGGGAAAAGGTTTACTTTCCCATTCTCTCATTTGGAGGCATTGATCTCCTTCTTCCTCTAACACCTTTCCACCATTAAAATCCAAATCCAAGGGAGGAAATCGAAGATCTACACCATTCAAGGCAAGATCTACATCATTTCAAAGGCAAATTCATCGAATCGAGGAGTTCGATTCGAAGTGCTCGCTGTCCGGATCCTTATTTCTATCATTTTATGTTTTTTTGGCAAATCAGTGAGTGATTTACATCTCTCACATGAATGCAATAAAGTATATGAGTGTTTGTGCATGTTTCTCATCAAATTAGAATGTTTTACCATAGATTTACACCGTTATATGTTCATTTTCATATGCATCACCCTATGATCTAATCTAACAAGTTTTAGTCGTTAATTTCATGTCATATTACATGTTTATGTTAGTTAGATCTCTCATTTTAATCATATGTTCATTTTAAATGGTTTTTGGTGAGATTTACATCATTTTTGTGGTAATATGTGGTTAGTAATGTTATGATATGTTTATGATTGTGTTTGATGATTTTGGTTGAGTTAGTTTCGTCGGATTCGTCGTTTGGCGAAGTTTTGGTCGAAATCGGAGTTAAATTGTAATATGTAGGAGTTGGCTCGACTATAGGAATGAATCGGTCCAGATCTACGATGGATCTGTGACGGAATGAATCGGTCCAGATCTGCGATGGATCTATGACAGAATGAATCGGTCCAGATCTGCCATGGATCTGTGACGGAATGGATTGATCCAGATCTACGATGGGTTAGTGACGGAATGGATTGATCATGGAGGGATGGATCGGTCAAATTTGTGATGGATCGATCAGATTTGTAATAGATCTATGACGAAATGATCAGTGACGGATTTGTAATGGATCAGTCATGGAGGGATGGATCGGTCGAGTTTGTGATGGATCAGTCATGGAGGGATGGATCGGTTGGGTTTGTGATGGATCGGTCTTGGATCTGTGAGGTATGAATCCGACGGATTTGTGACGGGTCGGTCAGTGACGGATCGGTGATGGATCAGTGACAGATTGATGCAAAATTGAACCAGGGGTTATGATAGCATTTCGGAAGTGCTGTAGAAGGTTGTTTTGACATTTTGGCCAGTTTTCATAGTGAAAAGGCTGGAGATGCTATAAAATGCAGTATCGACCAAATGAAGCTTGTTTTTGAGTCAACAATGGTTCTAGCTTCGACACGAGTTCTAGTATGAAGGTTCAGAGTGTTGAAAGGTGTTCGTTGATCAGGATAGAACAATGAGTGAGGTAACAACTCAAAGGTCGTGGGTTGGTGGATAATGGTTGCTCGAGAAGGTCGCTTGAGCAGTAAATAGCCGTCAAGGTTGGACGACTAGAGATATTGAAGGCCGAGAGATTATCGTTGTCGTAAGTTCTAGTAGGCTCAAAGTATAGGGGTACGATGGGGGCACCCAAAAGACCAATTGCAGGTCGAGTACCTTGGGTATCGTTGAAAGGCCTAGTTGTCAAGGTTGGACATTGTCAAGGTTAGACATATGGAGTTTATGCTAGAACTGGGGTTACCATTAGCCCTTGACATATGGCAAGGTTGGCCGTCATACGATTAACGATGGTTTCAAAGCAGGATTGGCGGTGATAGTCAGAGTCAGTCATGGATGATTGGTTGTTCTGTTTGTACTATCTCACATGGGTTATTCAAAGTTGAGGGAGATGTTCTTTGAGTGCTTAACTGATATTGGTTTAGGCCTCTAGGGAGAGTGCTTGGGGAATGTCAAACTCGATTAGGGTTGTCTATGTGAGACTTATATAATCTGGATGTTATTAGTGCATTCCGTGATTGAATGGGTGTTCTAGTTTCCTTGAATGAATGATTGAATTGTTTATAATAAAGGCTATCGCTGTCCGATGTGGGAAAGATAAGGTTGGGCTCTTCTCTGGTGTCGTGGGTAGATTAGTATGCTTATCTATCCCTTCTCATATACTTTATTGTTGAAGTTTGTTAGTTGTTTTATCACTCACTAAGACTGTTGTCTTACTCAAGGTTTTATGTTTCCTCTTATTACCTTGGGCTGTTCATCCGATTGTTGGATGGGCAGACTAAGTAGCATGTGACAGGTAGCTTATGTGAGAACGGTGTTGCTGTTCGGAGGCGAGCAGAAGGCTGGCGTACTATCTTTACTACTATTTAGTATTTGTTTCCGCTATGTGATATTTCTATGAGAGTTGTAGTGAGGCAAACTGTAAAAATACTACCGTTGTTATCCTCTTATATGGGATATTACTTTCTGATTGTAGAAAGTCCAGTGTTTCTGCTTCACTATTAGTACCTTTTGTATATGTTCTATTATATTTTATCCTTGCGCTGTGAGTTTACGATAGGTTTCGCTTACGTTTATCTACTCTGGTGATTGTCCATAGCTGCCTTGCACACCTTTCAACGCATTATTTCTCTTGTATAGTGCGGGAGCTATGGGCGGTCGTCACATTTGGTATCAGAGCTCTGGTCAACGATTGTGGCCAAAGTTCAAAAACGTAATTCTGTATGAGAGACGTACTTGTAGATTTCAGTTGGATGTTTACTATATATATTAGCAAATATAGTAGTAGCAGTTGTTTTCCTTTTGCAGTTTATCCTATAAGTGGACTAATCATTTTATTTTAGATTTAGAATGAGTCGTCAAACCTCCAGGAGTGAGCCTGAAACTGGAAGAGTAGGAGTTGGAAACCAATTGGGAGCTTCAGATGTTGCACCAGAATATCTAGTTATGTTTGGGGCGGCCATGATGGTAGTAGCCATATTGAGGATTCCCGGTCCAGAAACGTCAGTAGAGCGTGATGTTCCTGTGCAAGTACCCAAAAGGGATTCTGTTAAGCGACAGAGGGAATATTCTCCTACAGATGAACAAATCTTTATTGGCCCTGGTACAAATAAGAAGAAAAGCAAGAAGAAGAGATTTAAGAAGAATGTCACTTGCTTTAGTTGTCAATTGGAGGGTCATTATGCCAGCGATTGCGAGAAGCCGAAAACCAAAAGGAAATGCTTTGAATGCGGCAAGCCTGGACATAAGAAGAAAGACTGTCCGGACCTTACAAATAATAGACAACCGGAGGAAGCATGTGTTGTGGAAGCTATTCCAATTTCCTATTGTATTCCTAAAGAGAACTAGGAGAAGTTGTTGTCTGGATGTGCTTCCAACCAGTGAAGTTGTTTGAGTTCTGTTTGGTACTAGAGAATCGTCATCTTTTACCTATAATAAGATTGTATATTGAATGGGTTCGGAACTTGAAGTTGTAATAGGCCTTTAGTTGTAATTTAACTAGTATTATTGATCATGAATGCTCATTTATGAGTTGTTGCTTAGTTGTGACTTTCACTGGGTTTGAAATCATCTTGGGCATGGATTGGCCCAAGAGATATGCGGCAAAAGTAAGTTGCGAAAAGCTAGAGATGATAGTCGGGGATGTGGAAGGGCGAAAGGTGTTGATTAGATGTAAGCGCGAAGACGGTGTCTTCGGGAGTTATCTATATTCGCTTGGGATTCCACAAGAAGACCTGTCATCAGTGCTGATCGCTAATGAGTATGTAGATGTCTTTGACGAAGTCAAAGGGCTGCCGCCACATCGAGAGATCGAGTTTATGATCTATTTGGTCGAGGGTGTTAGACCAATCGTTATGCCTCTTAGGCGGATGGCGCCTAAGGAACAGCGAGAGTTATAAGTGCAGTTCGTGACCTTTTGGGAAAAGGGATTCATTCGGAGAAGTGTATCTGAATGGGGTTAACCGGTCGTATTTGCAACCAAGGCGGATGGCTCGTTAAGATTGTGTGTGGACTATCGTGAGCTGAACAAGGTGACAAAGAAGAACAAGTATCCGTTTCCAAGGATAAATGACTTGTTCGATCAACTTCACGAAGCCAAAGTGTTTTCTATGATGGATTTGGCAATGGGATTTCACTAGTTGAGGGTGGCTAAGGATAGTGTGCCAAAGACTACTTTTAGGACACCATACGGTTTCTTTGAATGGTTGGTGATGCCATTCGGGTTGACCAACACGCTAGTGTATTTTGTGGATCTTATGAATAGAGTATTCAGAGACCAGTTGAACAAGTTTGTGCTTGTGTTCATGGATGATATTCTGGTTTACTCTAGAAATGAGGAAGAACATAAGACGCACTTGAGAGTTGTGTTAGAGATCTTGCGAAAGCATCAGCTGAGAGCTAAGTTTTCCAAGTGTCACTTCTAGAAGAATGAAGTGAGGTTCTTTGGTCATGTTGTTTCTGGAAATGGGATAGCGGCAGACCCCGCTAAAGTAGCGGCAATCCAAGACCGGGATATACCTAAGAATGCGACAGATGTTCAAAGTTTCCTTAGGTTGGCTGGTTATTACCGACGGTTTATCAAGGATTTCCAAGGTAGCTGCACCGTTGACAGGATTGACGAAAAAGAACCAAGTGTTCACATGGGATGCAAAGTGTGATCAAGCGTTTGGAATCCGGAAGGAGAGATGAGGTTCTGAGAGAATGTCATCACTCGAAGTTGACGATTCATCCCGGTGGCAATAAGATGTATCAGGACATGAAGAGAGTCTACTACTAGTAAGGGATGAAGCGAGATATTGGAAAGTTCATTTCTAAGTGTATGAACTGTCAGTTGGTGAAAGCTGAACAGAAGAAGCCGAGTGGTTTGCTTCATCCATTGGAAGTTCTTACGTGGAAGTGGGAGCAAGTATCAATGGATTTTATCAATGGACTACCTAGAATAAGGGTAGGAAACGAAGGGATTTGGGTCATCGTGGATTGTTTCACCAAAAGTGCGAGATTTATTTCTGTCAAGTCGACTAGGACGACATCAAAACTGGATGAACTTTATGTGAAATGGATAGTTCAATCCCATGGTGTCCCAAAGAGTACAGTGAGTGACCGAGATCCATTATTCATGAGTGGATTTTGGAGAAATTTGCAAGAAGCTTTGTGAACCGATTTGTGCTTCAGTACGACATATCATCCCCAAACTGATGGTCAGACCGAGAGAGTCAATCGAGTTTTGGAAGATCTCCAGAGGGCTTGTGTGTTAGACTTCGGAGGATCAAGGGAAGACTATCTACATCTAGTTGAGTTTGCGTATAATAATAGCTATCAGTCTAGCATTGGGATGGCACCATACGAAGCGTTGTATGGGAGACCGTGCAATTCTCCAGCTTGTTGGTTAGAAACTGGAGATAAGTTAATACTTGGGCCTGAGATGATTAGAGAAACCTCGGATTATATCGAGATTGTTTGGCAACGAATGAAGGCAGCCAAAGATCGTCAGAAGAGTTATGCCAATAAACGTCGTAAGGATTTGGAATTCGACGTAGGTGATATGGTTTTCATGAAAATTTCTCCATTAAAGCATGTGGTTCGATTCCGAAATAAAGGAAAGTTGGCTCCTAGGTTCGTTGGACCATTTCCGATAGTCGAGCGAATTGGAGAGCTCGCATATAGATTGGAGTTACCCGAGAAGATGTCGAGTGTGCATAATGTGTTCCATGTCTCATTTCTACGGAAATTCGTGCTTGATTCGAATGTGGTGGTATCTCCAGAGCAGTGCGAAGACCTTGAAGTAGAGATCGCAGTTCTGATATCTCGTAAGCCACTTTGTGTTGTGAGAAATGACACGAAACAGCTTAGGAGGAAAACAGTTAAGCTAGTCAAGGTACAATGGAGTGAGGATGGAGACAATTGTACGCAGGAGATGGAAGAGAGTATGAGAAGGAATCATCCAGAACTCTTCGTTGATAGGACCCTTTTATATCGTATCTTTGTTTTATCATTGTATCTTGTTGTTGTTTGTTAGAATTCCGCGTGCTAGGATAAGGCTATGGATGCATGGCTTAATGGTTGCTAGTTTGAATGATAGAATTGGCTTCTGATGGATGATAGGCATGCAGAAACGTTGTGATTACTTGTGTTTGTTTGGAATTTTGGAGGCGAAATTCTCAAGGAGGGAGAATGTAACTGCCCGCATTTTACGTATCGAGAGATCGTAAAATATTTTTATTTCATTCTCTGAGGGTTGGATCATTCTCATCTTTTGATATGTTGCTTATGGGGATGTGAGACATACCCATAATTTTTACCGATTTTATTTGTGACCATTTTGCCCCTATCAGCCTTGTATAGGGCATAACTTTTGACTCAGGTCGAATTAGAGGGTGAGACCTGTGCCATTGGAAAGGGATTGATGATTGCCTTTCCGTAGAGTGGTTACATTAATGATTTGGCTCAGCGGTTTGGGAGAAATCGCTGCTTTAAGGTTTTTCAGTTGGCTATTCGGGTTTTGGAGCCTTAGTGGAATCCTATAAATAGGGGATGAGAGTGGAGGGAAAACGTTTACTTTCCTATTCTCTCATTTGGAGGCATTAATCTCCTTCTTCCTCTAACACCTTTCCACCATTAAAATCCAAAACTAAGGGAGGAAATCGAAGATCTACACCATTCAAGGCAAGATCTACATCATTTCAAAGGTGAATTCATCGGATCGAGGAGTTTTATTCGAAGTGCTCACTGTTCGGATCCTTATTTCTATCGTTTTAGGTTGTTTTGGGAAATCTGTGAGTGATTTACATCTCTCACATGAATGCAATAAAGTATATGAGTGTTTGTGCATGTTTCTCATCAAATTAGAATGTTTTACCATAGCTTTACATCGTTATATGCTCATTTTCATATGCACCACCCTATGATCTAATCTAACAAGTTTTAGTTGTTAATTTTATGTCATATTACATGTTTATGTTAGTTAGATCTCTCGTTTTGATCATATGTTCATTTTAAATGGTTTTTGGTGAGATTTACATCATTTTTGTGGTAATATATGGTTAGTAATGTTATGATATCTTTATGACTGTGTTTGACGATTTTGGTTGAGTTAGTTTTGTCGGATTCGTCATTTGGTGAAGTTTTGGTCGAAATCAGAGTTGAATTGTAATATGCAGGAGTTTGCTCGACCATAGGAATGAATCGGTCCAAATCTGCGATGGATCTGTGACGGAATGAATCGGTCCAGATCTGCGATGGATCTATGACGGAATGGATCGGTCCAGATCTGCGATCGATTAGTGATGGAATGGATCGGTCATGGAGGGATGGATTGGTCAGATTTGTGATGGATCGGTCAGATTTGTGATAGATCTGTGATGAAATGATCAGTGATGGATTTGTGATGGATCAGTCATGGAGGGATGGATCGGTCGAGTTTGCGATGGATTGGTCATGGAGGGATGGATCGGTCGGGTTTGTGATGGATCGGTCATGGATCTGTGAGGGATGGATCAGACGGATTAGTGATGGGTCGGTCAGTGACGAATCGGTGATGGATCAGTGACAGATTGATGCAGAATTGAACCAGGGGATATGATAGCATTTCGGAAGTGCTATAGAAGGCTGTTTTGACGTTTTGGCCAGTTTTTCATTGCGAAAAGGCTGGAGATGCTATAAAATGTAGTATCGACCAAACGAAGCTTGTTTTTGAGTCAACAATGGTTCTAGCTTCGACACGAGTTCAAGTAGGAAGGTTCGAAGTGTTGAATGGTGTTCGTTGATCAGGATAGAACAACGAGTGGGGTAACAACGCAAAGGTCGTGGGTTGGTGGATAATGGTTGCTCGAGAAGGTCGCTTGAGCAGTAAATAGATGTCAAGTTTGGATGACTAGAGATACTGAAGGCCGAGAGATTATCGTTGTTGTAAGTTCTAGCAGGCTCAAAGTAGGGGTACGATGGGGGCACCCAAAAGACCGATTGCAGGTCGAGTACCTTAGGTATCGTTGAAAGGCCTAGTTGTCAAGGTTGGACATTGTCAAGGTTAGACATATGGAGTTTATGCTAGAACTGGGGTTACCATTAGCCCTTGACATATGGCAAGGTTGGCCGTCATACGATTAACGGTGGTTTCAAAGAAGGATTGGCGGTGATAGACAGAGTCAGTCATGGATGATTGGTTGTTCTGTTTGTACTATCTCACATGGGTTATCCAAAGTCGAGGGAGATGTTCTTTAAGTGCTTAACTGATATTGGTTTATGCCTCTAGGGAGAGTGCTTGGGGAATGTCAAACTCGATTAGGGTTGTCCGTGTGAGACTTATATAATCTGGATGTTATGAGTGCTTTCCGTGATTGAATGGGTGTTCTGGTTTCCTTGAATGAATGATTGAATTGTTTATAGTAAAGGCTATCACTGTCCGATGTGGGGAAGATAAGGTTGAGTTCTTCTCTGGTGTTGTGGGTAGATTAGTATGCTTATCTATCCCTTCTCATATACTTTATTGTTGAAGATTGTTAGCTGTTTTATCGCTCACTAAGACTGTTGTCTAACTCAAGATTTTATGTTTCCACTTATTACCTTGGGCTGTTTATTCGATTGTTGGATGGGCAGACTAAGTAGCAGGTGACAGGCAGCTTAAGAGAGAACGGTGTTGCTGTTCGGAGGCTAGCAGGAGGCTGGCGTACTATCTTTCCTACGATTTATTATTTGTTTCTGCTGTGTGCTATTTCCGTGAGTGTTGTAATGAGGCAAATTGTACAAATACTACCGTTGTTATCCTCTTGTATGGGATATTACTTTCTGATTGTATGAAAGTCCAGTGTTTCTGCTTCACTATTAATACCTGTTATATATGTTCTATTATATTTTATCCTTGCACTGCGAGTTTATGATAGGTTTCACTTACGTTTATCTACTCTGGTGATCATCCATAGCTGCCTTGCACACCTTTCAGCGCATTATTTCTCTTGTATAGTGCGGGAGTTATGGGCTGTCGTAACAAACGAACTATCTCACAAACATAAATTGCTGCCAACCATGATGTCGTTCTCTTACTCCTAACTGGAATAAAGTGAGCGCTCTTAGTGAGTCTATCTACCACAACCCAAATACTGGTGTTGCCCTTCTTCGATCTAGGCAAAACATCTATGAAATCCATAGAAACGCTCTCCCATTTCCATTGCGGAACCTCCAACGGATGAAGTAATCCCCCAGGCTTCCTTTGCTCAGCTTTAACTTGCTGGCAAACTAAATGTTGAGAAAAAAATTTAGCCACATCTTTCTTCATCCCAGCCCAAAAGAAAACCCTCTTCATGTCCCTATACATCTTATCACCGCATGGATGAATGGTCATCTTAGAATGGTGGGCTTCTTCTAGGACTGCCTTTATTAAGCTTCCTATTTGAGGAACACAAAGCCTTCCATCTCGTCGCAACCACCCCTTTTCATCTATGGAATATCTACTGAGGTGACTAGAAGTCTCCCCTCTTCTGAGCTTATCCATGATGTCTAGAATCTGTGGGTCACCTTGTTGCGAAGCTCCTATCTGGTCCATAAGAGTTGGTCGTATCTCTAAGGATGCGAACAAATCAGGCAAAATCTCGATAGAGGATCTAAAATCAAAAGCTGATATGAACTCCAAGTTCTTTCTTTCCACAAACAAAGAACTCAGGGACACCTCTGCCGACTTAGTGCGTCTACCACCATATTACCCTTGCCGGGGGTATAAGCAGTCTCAAAATCATAAGAAGCTAGAAACTTCATCCCCCATTGTTGCCTTAAATTGAGGTCTTTCTGTGAGAACATATACTTGAGAGATTTATGATCGGTGTATAACTCGAACTTCTCTCCAAGTAAATAATGACGCCACGTCTTTAACGCCAATACTATGGCAGCTAGCTCTAGATCATGGGTGGAGTAGTTCTTTTCATGAACTCTCAACTGTCTACCCCCATAACACACTACTTTCCCATCTTGCATTAGAACTGCACTAAGCCTTGTACCACATGCATTAGTATAAACGGTAAATACCTTACTCCCGTTAATCAAGGTCAAGACTGGGCCTATTGTCAGAGCCCTCTTCAGTTGTTGAAAAGAAATGTCACAGTCTATATCCCACGAAAATGCCAAGTTCTTCTTCGTCGGCCTAGTGAGTGGGGCTGATATCTTTGCGAAGTCCTTAATGAACTTCCTATAGTAACCTGCCAACCCAAGAAAGCTTCTCACCTCGGTTGCATTTTTAGAAATATGCCAATCTTGCACCACAACCACCTTTATGGGATCTACGGCTATCCCTTCTTTGGAGACTACATTCCCCAAGAATCTCACCTTTTTCTCCAAAAATGGCATTTGGAGAACTTTTCCTTAAGTTGATGGTTACAGAGAGTTTTCAAAACTTCTCTCAAATGTTGGGCATGCTCTTCTTCGCTGTTAGACCAAAAAGTGGTTCTAACACCCAAATTGAGTAAAAGCAAAATAAGATGAAATAAAAATAAAAATGAACACACAGGATTTATAGTGGTTCGGCGAAGAAATGCCTACGTCCACTTGTTTTTCACTATATTCAATGATTCAGTTGCAAATACAATGTAATTTTCACTTGACTTCACTCACAACTCACTTATATTCACTCAATTGACTAAAACAAATAATGAAAGAAGATTTGGATTCTCCGGGAGTACTGTAGTTCGGATTATGGAGGTGATTGAATTCTCGAAGTGCCTAAAAAAGATCCCTTTCTTTGTCTCCAGACGGGGTATTTATAGGTGTGAATTTGCTCAAAATCCGATCCGGATCGGATCCACGCGTCGTCCATCCCATTAGCCTCGGGTTCGGATGAATTATTGTGTTGACAACGCATCAGAATAATGAACGTTATGGGTAGGAACTGGTCATAGCCGATCCGGATATCCAGGCGCTTTTCCTGGAGAATAATATGGAACATGGGTTCGGGTCGGAGACACACATATAAGGGGTTCGGATCGGGATACCCGATCCGACCCGGATTGGCTTGGATGCAACGCTCTCTTCTTCTTTAATCTGCTCCGCTCCGATCTATTTCCTTGGCAACCAGGTGGCTTTCCGATCCGATTGAGATTATATTGTCCTCCGATTCGACTAGCTATGCCTTACCAATTTCCTCAGCAACAGTTCACCGATCCGAACAGAAGATTTTATCCGATCCGAACCGATATGCTGCTCTGACCCGACCCGAACAATTGCAGCTGTCCAATCCTAGGTTGTAGTGTCTTCTCCAATCCGAACCGAAGTCTTCTAATTAAAAATGCTCTTCAATGTCTGATTTCTTGACTTTGTGTTGCCTAGTTCACAAAGTAGGCTAACACTTTGCCCCCTCAAATGATGCTTCTGTTGGAAACGGAGCATGCTTTGACCGTCATAGCACAAAAGCTTCATCCTTCCTTTTGAATTCACATGCCAAGTTGTCGTACTTCATCCTGTTCGGTTCGGGTTCCGACTCGAACGGATTTCTGCTTTGGGTTCCGACCCGGACTGATCTCCTTCTTCTCTGCAATGTATTAGTGGGCCAAGCTGCGTCAATGGGCTTTTCGAACTGGTCCGATCGGGAATACGAATAGTCAGCTTGTTTTTTATATAAATTCACTTCACTTTTCTTCCTTTCTCTCATTCACCGTTTCTGCTCATCCGATCCGATTCCACATCGAAATTTTAGTCTTTCCAAGAAACTTCAAAATTCTCGCTTCAATCTTTGAATCAAATACATAGGTAGCCTTGTAATCTTGAATCTCGTTGCCATAACTGTTTCTAATTTATATCCGCAGTTAAGATAAACGATTCTAACAAGGTAATTGATTAATTCCATCGCCATGGCTTCCTTCATCCTCCGCCTTCGTCGCTGATGGCATCGACGCCATTTCGAGGCGTTGGTGGAAGATGTTGAAACTCGTCATTGAATACTTGAATGCTTTAGCACTTGGCTTTAATTAAGGCTTGGGATATCAAGTTGGGTTCGCTACTTAAGAGAAGGAAGAGGAAGGAAATTGAAGGAGATCGGCTCGGGTGGGGTAACAGTAAGAGAAAAAAGGGAAAGAGAGAAATTCATAGATCCGGACCGGGTCGGGGCAATAGGACAAGGAAATGGGACTTAACTCGTTTAACCGGGTCGGGTCGGAGCTAGGAATAAAATGGAGGTTAAGACTTATGAGCCCGGGTTGGACCGGGTTATGAAACAAAAGAGAGAATAGTAATATGGTTATCTAGGTTAATCCGACCCGCCCCGAAAGTCAACCTCCGAACCGATCCAGATATTTCTCTCTGAGTGTGAGCCTTTGCTCATCCGATCCGAACCTGGTGTCTGCATCCGAACCGAAAACTACTCAATCTAAAACACAAACTTTCGTCCAACTATTTAAAAGATATTACTTCCAACTTCATGAACAGTTAGGATAGTGCCTCGCGGACATAAATGAACATTAAGAACTACTCTGACTATCACTTTCTCTTCAAAGTTTCGTCTTTCATTGTTGCACTTTTACTTTGCATTTCTCACATTTGCTGCACACATTTTAGTTCACACACATACACAGGGGGGGTACGGGCTAATTTACTCTAATCCGTGCTATTGCTTCTTCAATAGTTCTATGACAATGAGGCCCAGACGCTCTTCCAGACTAGCTGAGAGGAAAGAAGCCCCGGAAACTTCTAATAAAATCACTCTCGAGGATATATCTTCTTCTTCGGATCCAGAATGGGACAGCGAGGGTCCAGATTACGGGGTTGGACATCGGGAAAGCGACGAGGTGTCTTCAGAGAATGAAGTTTCTCTGGGTTTTGAGGAGGAAGGAGGGATTGGTGACGATCGAGCCCCTGATGAATTTGAATCGGCCATTATATTGGAATCACCTCCAGACTCCGTTGAATCAACAATCGACAACGATCGACTTGTCCGAATCTGCTTAAAGTACGGAATAATGAAAAGGGACACTCTAGTGACTTCACGCTCTGATCGTCCCCACAACCCTCCAGAAGGATATATGACGGTCACTCGACTGATGTGCATGGTCGGCGCCATTCCTCCATTCTCTCCCTTCATCGTTGACTTTTTAAGACAAATGCGGATTGCCCCCATGCAATTGCATCCCAATTCATATGCCTATTTGCACACCTTGTACATAGCATATCGTGAAATCTTAGGCATAGAGCTCACGTTCGATGACGTTCACTTCTTCTATAATTTCAAGCATCGGACTCGAGAAACTCCATCTTTCTGCTACTTTGAGTCAGTTCCAAAAAGGAAGATAATCTCTGCACCATTTAGCAGTAAAGCTGGAGATTCCAGACTAGAATGGTTCTACGTGAAGCGACAGCCTGGATGCGCCAGGAGATGGACAAAATCAAGTAAAGCATTGATTTTCTAAATCCAGGCTCTATACACTTGAATCATCACCTTGACTTGTTTTCCTTTTTGTTTGCAGTTGACAATCCCAAACAGATATCAGATCAGGCGTTCTTTGATCGGATGCACCAACTTCGTAATGGCGATCAAAAATTCTTGACTATCGACGAAGTCCTTAAAGATGAATACCTTCACTTTCATGGGCTGCTATCCGTTTTTCGTAGCATCGGTCATGGAACGGTCCCTTACGCATACATTCTTCCAGTGGAGGTGGTTCCAGAGACAGGAGAAGGCTCGGGAATTCCTTCAGTGCCTCTTCAAGCTTCACCTTCTCCATCTTCTACACAAGATGACAAATTGGCAAACCTGGCCAAAAGGCATCGAGAAGGATATGCTGCCCCCGGGGAGGCTACTTCTCTGGAAAAGTCAACATCCCCAGCAGAGTCGCCACTTAATGCTTCCGAGGGGAATATTCCTAGTACTGATGAGCAAATATTTCAGGGTTTGGGGGATCTCCCCTTACCTAAGACTATATACACTTCAGAGGATTTCAGGAAGGATCCCTTAATCTTCACCTCTTCTGAAGAGACCACTCCCGCTAAGGCCAAAGAGCCTGCCCGTACTAGTCCAGCTTCAGACTCGGGTTGGTTGGGGGGAAACACACCACTTAGGATACACTTTACACAACAGCATTAGCATTCATTGCACTTCTTTCTCCGTGAATCCATTAATTCTAAATTTCGTTTATTTTATCGCGCAGGTACGATGTCTCGATCCTACTACGATATCAGAAAGCTTCGTCGCAGCATGTCTAATCCTCCTCAGGATGTTGAGTATGATCGTCGTGATGATCGGGGCAGGGATGAGAGAAGACCTTATGACCCCTATCGTTCTCGACCCTCACGCTCCCGCTCACCAGTTCGACCAGAACAAGAGAAATACAAAGGTTATCAAAGCCGTAGGGAAGAGGACAGACCACAATCCAAAGACTCCACCTCTTCCCATGAAAAACGCAGTAGAGAGAAAAGTCCTCTAAAAGAAACCGGGTCCCGAAGTAAGCAAAAGGTCCCTGCTACTAAACGATCTAGGACAGACAAAGAAACTACCGAATCCTCCTCACAAAGGGACACCGAATTGGCAATCCTCGCTCCTCCTCCACCAGATGCGGGAACTGCAATAAAGCGGGCATATTTGAAAGAGCAATTTCCCGAACACTACTTCGAAACTCTGACTTTTTTACCTGCCCTTGAACCTATTTCTTCTAAGTGGGCGGATGAGGCCAAAGCAAAGATTGATGCGGTGGAAAAACAATATACTGAGATGTTCAAATATTCACGCAATCTTTCTAGAATCATCCGCACTCTAATCACAAATACTGATTCAATGCAAAAGACCGCGGAGGAGGATGCTAAGGCCTTAAAAGCTCTAGGAAAAGATTTAGAAGACACTCAAGCTCAGTTAGCTGTCGCTCAAAGGGACGCTTCTAATTTCAAACAGCAATTCGAGGACATGCAAAAGCGCTATCACGACTTGCTTGAATCTCACACTCAGGAACGCTCTGAATTAAAAAAGCAAGCTGACAAGGCCAAGTCAGAAGCTGCTAAGACACGCCTTGCTTATGCTGAGCTTGAACAGAAAAACGCCGAGTTAGCAAAGAGAAGCGCTGAACTAGAAAAGAAGAACGCTGACTTGGCTTCAAAGCTGTTAGAGGCAGAGAACAGAGCTGCCCTGGCCGAGGGCAATGTGGAGTGTGCCATCAAATCTGCGGAGGAAGCCCGCAAGCAATTATCAGAGGCAGAGGCTGATATTCAGGGTTTCGGCGAACTAATGATTGAATTCTTCGCACATATTATTCGTCGCCGAAACATTTCTTGGATCGAGGACTATCCATCCACTCTAGTTCAAGTGTGGAATCAGATCGTCGAGTGGGAAAAAGAGGAACTTAAGGTCGATTCCCTCGATGAAGATAAACAAATGGAGAAATACTTGAGGGATGATGAACCGGAGCGCCTAGCTGAAGGGCGCCGCCTCATTGCTAAGGCCATGGAAGAAGAGAGACGGAAGTCTAAACAAAAAACTGTTCTCGAAGCTGGTTCCTCTTCTTCTGCCCTTGCAACTTCTGAAGTAGAGGGGTATGATCCTGAGAATCCAGGAATTCCCCGAACAACTCTGCTATCCCCTATTCCTGAAACAACACCAGAGGTAGTGGTCACCCCTGCCGAGAGGTCTTCAGAAGGTATCCCTACCTTTTCTCCTCGATTTGCTAAAGCTATTTCTACCTTTCGCCACGTGATTGAACAATCATGAAAGACCCATTGTTTTCGCCTGAGTTGATAACTGTTGCTTCTCATTCTGTAGGTGTTGAATCATCCGTAAAGACAGATGTGACTCAGGGAGCCACCGCTGGGACAAAGCCCGCAGATAAGGCCAAAAAAGGGGAAGACAAGGCTGCTTCTATAGACCTGGGAGAAGGAAATGAGCCGACTAAGGCCGCCACTCCCCATGATGAAAAAATGATAGCGGCTTTAAAGGATGATGACGGCGACGGGGTCAGGAAGAGGAACCGGAAGTTGCAATAATCGGGGAGTCAAAAAGTGCCGATGACGTTACTTTGGCTGCAATGAAAGCTGATCAAGACAAACGCTTGCAATTAAAAGCCAAAGAACTAGACCCTGAAGCCCTCAAGCCCCTCGCAGTCGTGGATGCGGGATCAAGGTTAGTTGTTAAGCTCTCAACTAGATCTATTACAGAGGAACTCGCTAAAAAATCTTCTCTTGATTCCAGCGCCCCGCCTTCCGGGAAGAAGTCTACTGGCTCCAGCATCGCATCTTCAGGAAAAAAGAAGTCAAAGCGAATCTTGACGGAGGCTGAGAAAGAAGCAAAGGACGCGGAGAAAGCCGCCAAGAAATCCAAGGCTCATTCAAAATCTAAATAGTGGATTGCCTTGTATCGTTTTAGCATTTAGTAAACCAACAATTGCTGCTACAAAAGTAGCTCCTGCACTTTCTTTTTTGGCTATTTTCTTGTACAAATTCATTCATTTCTAAATAAAAATAACTCATTTTTTGCAATGTTTGTTTGTTAGTAGTTCTGCACTTATGTAAAAATGCATGTCTATAGTTATAAAACGAAGTTGTGAAGGGGAGAAATATGCGTATACATACGTGTCCCCAGTCAATTCCCACAAATTATTTAATGCTTAATCAAGCAATCTGAATGCTCCCGATTCTCTGATGGGATTGCACTTCCTGTGTCGTCAGTACCTGTCGTTTTTTCTGGCATTTCTTTTATACTCTCTCACTTTCTCTTGAGAGTTAGAGTTCGAGCTCAGTCATCTATTTATTCCCCGGTCTTTCAACGGAGAAAGATTTCTTTCTCAGCGCTCAGTCGGAGACGCCTTTATACTCTCTTTCTCTCTGGAAAGTTAGAGTTAGGAGGAGAATTTCTTTTTTCAGCGCTCAGTCGGAGACGCTTTTATACTCTCTCTCTCTCTGGAGAGTTAGAGTTAGGAGGAGAATTTCCTTTTTTCAGCGCTCAGTCGGAGACGCTTTTATACTCTCTCTCTCTCTCTGGAGAGTTAGAGTTAAGAATGTCGTTTTCTCATTCTTTTATGTCTTACCGCACAAATAGTCGTTGTGCTTCTTGTTATGTCTAAACTGTTTTCAACCTTTTTAGGCTGTGAGTTATCCTGTATCTTATAATCACAACAGAATAACTGATAAATGTACATATGTAATGCATAAAAGTAAATAACACACAATATTTTTATAGTGGTTCGGCTAAGTCGTAGCCTACATCCACTTTATAGTTCTTCATTCATATCGTCATATTTTCCCAAGGCAAGTCGTGCCTTATTACAAAGTTCATAAGAGAAATAACACAAAGTACAGCATCTCTAATTCAAATATCGCATTAAGTGTTGGGCATTCCATGCTCTGGGGACTTCTTCGCCATCTACGGTCGTTAACTTGAAGGTTCCTTTTTCAAGTTTCCGTTGGATGACAAAGGGTCCTTCCCATTTTGGACCGAGGTGAGGAAGGGACGGAAAGACTCTCTTTAGCACCAAATCTCCTGGTTCAAAAGTCATGAGGCGAACTTTCTTGTCGTAATAGCGTGCCATCTGACGCCGATGTCTTGCCGCACGCAAATCTGCTTCGTCCCTTTTCTCTTCGACTTCATCAAGAGACTCAAGTAAAAGTGCTCGATTTGTCATCGGGTCATAATATGTCACCCTGTGGGAAGGAACTTCTAGTTCAACTGGAATTACAGCTTCTAAGCCAAAGGAGAGAGAGAAAGGGGTATGACCGGTGGCTGTCTTAAATGTTGTTCGATATGCCCACAAAGCTAGGGGCAATTCGTCAACCCATCTTGCCTTTGCACGCTCTAACCGTTTCTTGAGGATGGATTTTATTACTTTGTTTATTGCCTCTACTTGCCCATTTGACTGCGGATAGGCAACTGCAGTATATCGCTTGTCTATCTTATACTTCTGACAGAAATTTCTAAATTCAATACTATCAAACTGGGTTCCGTTGTCAGTTATAATAGTCCTTGGGATCCCGAACCGGCATATAATATTTCTGACCACAAAACTTATCACCTTTCTTGCGGTGATCTTGGTCAAGGGCTCAGCTTCCACCCACTTCGTAAAATAGTCCACGGCCACTATTGCATACTTAGCTCCTCCTTTAGCAATTGGTAGAACTCCAATGATATCAATTCCCCACGTGGCAAATGTCCAAGGACTCACCATTGATTTAAGTTGGGTCGACGGTGCCCTGGGGATTTTGGCGAATCTCTGGCACTTATCGCAGCGTCGTGAATAATCAGCTGCATCTTTATTGATCGTAGGCCAGAAGTATCCGTACCGCAATATCTTCTTTGCTAAAGTTTGACCTCCTGTATGATCTCCACACTCACCTTCGTGTACTTCTCTTAGTACACGCTTGATGTCGTCGTGTGCTATACATCGTAACAAGGGCATAGAAAATCCTTGTCTTTAAAGAGTATCATCTTGTATGACATATCTGGTAGCTTTGCGAACTATAGCTTTTTTCTCACTCTTCTTTGATGGGAGTGCCCCATTCTTAAGGAAATTCTTAATTGGAGTCATCCACGACTCCCTCTCTGGTTCCGCTTCAAAGGCGAATTCAATTTCCATTGACTCAAAGCTTGGCGATTCCAACGTTTCAATTGGAATTATTTCAGTCTCTTCTGGATTGTCGGAACTAACCAGCTTTGCCAGCCTATCCGCTTTCTGGTTTTCATCTCTGGGAATGTGTGTTATGCTATACCGCTCTAAGCTATTCAATAGCTCTCTCACTTTCCTGAGGTAGGCGATTAGTCGAGGTCCTCGAGCCACAAATTCCCCTCGTACTTGGCAAACAACAATTTTAGAGTCACAAAATATGTCTAACATTCTTACTCCGAGGTCTTTTGCAAGCTTCAGCCCGACAATCAGGGCTTCATATTCAGAGTCATTGTTAGTTGCCGAAAATTCTAATCGCAGGGCGTAATATAATGACCGTCCTTCGGGAGTGACTAAGACAATTCCAGCTCCGGACCTTCGGTCGTTCTTGGCTCCATCTGTATATAGTTTCCACGAATCTATCTTTAACTCATCCTCAGACTTAACCACTCTGTCATCGATTACTTCCTCCTCTGGAATGGTGAACTCCGCAATAAAGTCTGCTAGAGCTTGCCCCCTGATCGACCTTCGTGGTTGAAAATTCAAATCAAACTGACTTAGTTCTATATTCCACTTGATCAACCTTCCCGACGCTTCGGGTCTCTGCAACACCTACCTCAAGGGCTGGTCGGTGTATATGGTTATTGGATGAGCTTGGAAATAGTGACGAAGTTTTCGGGATGCGATTAGGAGTCTGTAAGCAAGCTTCTCAATCTTTGGATAGTTGCGCTCTGCCGCTGCTAATTTCTTGCTTACATAATACACTGGCCTTTGTACTTTGTCTTCTTCCCGAACCAGGGCTGTGCTAACGGCGTGAGCCGAGACTGCCAAGTAAACGAACAATTCTTCATGATCCACTGGCTTTGACAAAATCGGCGGTTTCTCTAGCAGTTCCAATAAATTTCGAAAGGCCTCAACACAGTCCGGAGTCCACTCGAAGTTTTTCTTTCCCCTTTTAATTAGATCGAAAAACGGAACACATTTGTCTGTGGCTTTGGAGATGAATCTACTCAGCGCCGCTACTTTCCCTGCAAGACTTTGGACATCTTTAATTCTCCTCGGCTCTTCGATATTTCTAATCGCTGCTATCTGGCTAGGGTTGATTTCAATTCCTCGAGAGCTTACAATGAAGCCAAGGAACTTTCCCGATGCCACTCCAAATGAGCATTTCAGAGGATTCAATTTCATCTGATACTTTCGCAGGATACCAAACATTTCCGCCAAGTCTTGCGTATGGCTGGAGGACTGTCTCGATTTGACAAGCATATCATCCACATATACTTCCATAGTTTTTCCTATTTGATTATAAAACATTTTGTTCACCAAGCGCTGATAAGTAGCTCCAGCGTTTTTCAATCCGAATGACATTACAACATAACAATATAATCCCAAATTCGTAACGAAGCTCGTATGTTCTTGGTCTGGCACGTGCATAGGAATTTGGTTGTATCCAGAATATGCATCCATGAAAGAGAGAAGTTCATGACCTGCTGTCGAATCTACAAGCTGGTCAATCCTGGGAAGTGGGAAACTATCTTTTGGGCAAGCTTTGATTAAATCTGAAAAGTCAATGCAAGTACGCCACTTTCCGTTTGGCTTCTTTACCAAGACGGGATTCGATATCCAGTCGGGATATGTCGAATCTCGAATAAATCCATTCTGCTTCAACTTCTTTACTTCCTCTTTGAGAGCGACCAACCTCTCTGGGCCCAGCATGCGTCTCTTTTGCTTCACAGGCGGATGTTTCGGGTTTACATTCAATTTGTGACTTATAATGGATGGCGATATCCCACACATGTCAGCATGGGTCCAGGCAAACACGTCTAAATTCGCCTTCTAGAAGTCCGTTAGTTCTTTAGCTCGACGTGGATCCAATTGAGAACCAATCTTCAAAACTTTTGTCGGATCAGCTTTATCAATAGGAATTTCCACTGTCGCTTCATTAGGAGTTGCATTCCTAGCCTCTGGTTCCTCGTCTTTTCTGGGATCCAGGTCTTCGGGCGTTCCTTTGGGCAACTCCTCTGGGGTCAATCTCTCTAATTGCTATGCCGAGCCCCCCTTTGAGGGGGACGAGGCATCTTTACTCTCAACGTTAAGTCCTTTCATCAACATCTTTAATTCGGCCACGTAGCAGGCCCGTCCGGAAACTTGATCCCCTCTCATTACTCCAGTTCCGGCTTCGGTTGGGAACTTAAGTAACAAGCACCAAGGGGCGATACAAACTCTGAATTCAGCAAGGGCAGGCCTCCCCAAAAATGCATTATAAGGCGAATCTACGTCCAATACTACGAACTGAAGCATCCGCACTCTTCTACGTTCTCCTTGCCCCAGGGTCACGGGCAATTCTATGTATCCCATGGGGGCTGTCGACGCCCCGTTGAAGCCTCTGATCCATCCTTCACATGGCTTCAAGTCTTCAGATTCAAGCTTCATCTGATCAAATGACTTCTTGAACAAAATATTAACGGAACTCCCGTTGTCTACTAATACCTTATGGACCAAGGCTGGCCCAATGGTGGTAGTAATAACCAACGGATCATCGGTGGGTGATTGGATCCCAGTATTGTCTCGGCTGCGAAATACCACATCGTCAAACATGGTCTTCTGTTGTTTTATGGGGGTGATATCTTCCAAATCATCACCTTCATTCACGTCTAGATGCTTGGCAGCGTTTACATATTGATCCATTGATCTGAAACTTCGGATTGCTGGGTGAGGTCCACCTACTATGGAGTTGATAACAATTCCTTTACCTTTCTGCTGCGCTGTAGGCTTGGGAGCAGGTAGAATCTGTTTTGGAGCCTGCTCTCCTTGCCTACTGTCCCTCGGGGCAACCTTGTACTCATCCAACTTCCCTTCATGCAGCAGCTTCTCAATCACATCCCTCAAATGCTGACATTCATTGGTTGAATGCCCATGAGTTCCATGAAACAAACAAAATTTCCCTGTCGCCATTTCTTTCTCGGTCGAATCACGAGGTGGCGGTCTTTTGTATTGTAACACATTGTACGTATCCAGATAAATATTTTCCAGGGTGTCGTTCAATGGTGTATAATTCTCGTAGTTCTGGAATCGGGGTCTTTTGTTAGGATCACTTCCCCTATTTTTGTTTCTTCTGTTACCGTTCGGATTACGGTTATTGTTGTTGTTACCCCCGCTTCCAGCATTGCTGTTTCCACCCTTGTTTCCTACGTTTACTTCAACCTTGCCAGAACTTTCCCCAGACTGCTTCACGGCGATATTACTCTGCACATTCTCCTTTGAAGCCGTCTCGGACTTTCTCTTTCGGTTTGCCCTGGCCTCCTCTCGCCTTAGATAAATATCGGCTTTTTCATAAAATATCTCCCTTGTGGAGGGTGTTTTCCCAGAAAGGTAATCTCCAAACTCAGATTCAGGATCAACTCCTTCCTTCAATGCCATCAGAATAGTGGGCTCATGCGGGTCACTGACCTCAGTCACAGCTTGGTTAAAACGGTCAAGATATGCCCTCAAAGACTCTCCTGGTGCCTGTTTGATTCTCGATAATTCAATAACACTTTTGGACTTTCGGGCATGGAGTCGGAACTGGTTCATAAAACGCTCGCTTAGTTCCTTGTAATTCGAAATCGAACGAGGAGGAAGTCGGGTAAACCAGAACAACGCTACATCTTCTAAGTAGATTGGGAATGCTTTGCACTTCACTTCATCAGGGGCAGCGGCATCATTCATGAGCCACGAGTATCGCATCAAATGCTGCCCCGGATCAGTCCTTCCGTTGTACTTGTCCATCTGTGGCAAGTTAAAGCGTCGGGGAAATTGGAAGTCGAGGATATCGTCGGTGAAGGGAGTATGGCTTCGCTCAATGCCATAATCTTCATTTGTATAGTTCCGGCTCTCAGACATGATCTGGCGAACCATTGCCTGCACATCAGCATTAGTTAGGGGCCGCTCAGGTTCCCTGGCCCTAATATCCGAGTTCCTTCTGGGCTCTTGTTCAGGAGATGCCCTTCTTCTTCGAGCTGCCTCTGCTCGATTCCTTTCCCTGCGCTCCCGATCGATCTCGGGAGGAGGGGACTGGAGTCTTTGCCCCCGAGTGGGGTCACTGTTTCCTAGCACTCGTGCAATATCCTCACGAGATCCCAAAGATCCAAATGTCAGCTGCTCCACATTCTGAGGTCGTTCGAGTGGCCTTCGTTCACGGGGCCGCTCTTCCTCGGAAGATGAAGATTGATCCACTGGTGTGTGGCGTACCGGTGATGGAGTTCTCTGTCGACGGAGTTCACTAATCTCCCGACTCATGAGCCTCATATTTTCCTGCATCATGAGATTAGTGCGCTCGTGAACTTTCATAGCCTCCCTTGTGCTCTCAAGCATGTCAAGTAAGCGCGAGAAATCTCCTTGAGTGATGGGCGCAGATGAATTGACCTGATCACCAACCCTGGTGGCTGGAATCGGAGCATTCGTAGGGACTCGAGTAGAGGTTCCAGCTTCACCAAGCATTGGGTCGGATCGGAGGTAGGAGGTCGGGTCGGTTCGGAGCTGGGGAGCCTGGTCGGATCGGTATGTGGCAAGCTGCTCGGGTCGGTTCAGGTTGGGGGAATGCACTGCTTCAGAATCTCCTACCCGAATCGCTTCGGAGCTTTCCCCCTGTTGGCGGCTCGGATTTCCTGCATTGGTTCTTCCTGCTGCTGAACTCTGCCCCCGAGACCTTGTTACAACCGCATTTTGCTGATCTTCGCCAGCTCCATTTCCTCGAACAGACTGAACTTCTTTGCCTTTTCCTTTGGCCATGACTCTTTGACAACTTCAACAAATATAAAAGAGCGGAGAAACTTAAGGATTAACTTTTTTGAACTCAACGGTCCAAAAAGTAGAAAGAAATCCCGGAAAATAAAGAATTTAGATGAGGACTCTCAATGAAAGCACCAAAATGTTAGACCAAAAAGTGGTTCTAACACCCAAATTGAGTAAAAGCAAAATAAGATGAAATAAAAATAAAAATGAACACACAGGATTTATAGTGGTTCGGCGAAGAAATGCCTACGTCCACTTGTTTTTCACTATATTCAATGATTCAGTTGCAAATACAATGTAATTTTCACTTGACTTCACTCACAACTCACTTATATTCACTCAATTGACTAAAACAAATAATGAAAGAAGATTTGGATTCTCTGGGAGTACTGGAGTTCGGATTATGGAGGTGATTGAATTCTCGAAGTGCCTAAAAAAGATCCCTTTCTTTGTCTCCAGACGGGGTATTTATAGGTGTGAATTTGCTCAAAATCCGATCCGGATCGGATCCACGCGTCGTCCATCCCATTAGCCCCGGGTTCGGATGAATTATTGTGTTGACAATGCATTAGAATAATGAACGTTATGGGTAGGAACTGGTCATAGCCGATCCGGATATCCAGGCGCTTTTGCTGGAGAATAATATGGAACATGGGTTCGGGTCGGAGACACACATATAAGGGGTTCGGATCGGGATACCCGATCCGACCCGGATTGGCTTGGATGCAACGCTCTCTTCTTCTTTAATCTGCTCCGCTCTGATCTATTTCCTTGGCAACCAGGTGGCTTTCCGATCCGATTGAGATTATATTGTCCTCCGATCCGACTAGCTATGCCTTACCAATTTCCTCAGCAACAGTTCACCGATCCGAACGGAAGATTTTATCCGATCCGAACCGATATGTTGCTCTGACCCGACCCGAACAATTGCAGCTGTCCAATCTAGGTTGTAGTGTCTTCTCCAATCCGAACTGAAGTCTTCTAATTAAAAATGCTCTTCAATGTCTGATTTCTTGACTTTGTGTTGCCTAGTTCACAAAGTAGGCTAACATTCGCTTTTGGAGAAGAACAAAATATCATCAACAATGACTACAACAAATTTATTTAGGAACTCCCGAAACACCCTACTAATTAGATCGATAAAATAGGCGGGTGCATTCGTCAGCCTAAAAGGCATAACTAGCCATTCAAAGAAACCGTCCGGAGTCCTAAAAGCAGTCTTATCTATGCTGCCCTCAGCCACCCACAACTGATGGAACCCCATGGCCAAGTCTAATTGGGAAAATACCGAGGCATTAACAAGCTGATCAAATAAATTATCAATCCTCATAAGCGGGTGCCTATTCTTCTTAGTGAGTTCATTCAGCTCTCTATAGTCAACACACAAACGAAGCAAACCATCCACCTTAGTCGCGAATAGTACTGGAGCACCCCATTCCGATATGCTTCGTCTAATAAACCCCTTCTCAAGTAGCTCCCCTACTTGCTTACTCAGCTCCCTCCTTTCCCTCGGAGCCAAGTGGCGCACTAGCAACGCAACTAGCTTTGTACTGTCCACCAAATATATACGGAAGTCAATTTCGCGCCTCGAAGGTAAACCCCGAACCTCATCAAAAACATCGAAAAAATCTCGAACTACTGGAACAGATTGCAGATTGTCGATAGATGCATCAAGAGACTCTAGGAAACTAAGCATAACCGACCCTTGTGGGTCACAATAAATCTCGAGGGTCCTCCCATGACAAGTCAAAAGCCTAACAACTCTCTTCTCACAATCCAGAATGGCACCATACGTGGTAAGCCAATCCATTCCTAGAATCAACTCATAGCCCATAAACCCGAGCACATACACATCGCATTCAAACTCGATGTCTAACACAAATATTTTCAAACTCTGACAAATCATAGATAAATGAGCCGAACCACCAATGAGGTTTGAAACAACTACGGGATCCACTACCATACTAGTAATTAAGTGCAGAGATTCAACTACAGAACTTGATACAAATGAATGTGAGGCACCAGAATCAAAAAGTGTTCTAATAGGTTGGTTTGAAAGAGAAATTAAACCTTCCACAGAAATTTTTCTACCTCTATCAGGAGCATTGATCGCGAGAGCATGCATCTGCCCTCCAGAAGTCCCTGTCCATTGACCTTGTCCCTGTGATCCCTGTTTCTTCAGGCACTCTCTATCAAAATGTCCGACCTCTCCACAGTGGTAGCAAGAGTTATTCTTTCGCTTACAATCTTTAATCAGGTGACCTTCCTTTCCACAATTGTGAAATTTTCTCTTATCCTTGCCTTTATCATTTCCCTCCTTTCTTCTGTTGTTGTTGCTGTTGCCTCTTCTTAGGCCATACCTTTCTATTTTGCGATGTCTCCTCAACCTTCTTTTCTCCCTTTTCCTCCTCATGCATTAGGGCCATATCAACAAGCTTTTCGAAAGTGGTCCCTATTAGAATATGGGACATGACTAACCCATGCAGATGCTCATTCAGCCTTTTAGCAAACTGCAAAGCGTTTTTGTGTGGTGTATCCACCAACTCTAAACCGAACCTTGCTAGTTGGTTGAATATATTCACATACTCCTTTACTGACAAGTTTCCTTGTTTGAGTGCTAAGAATCTCTCCATCTGTATGCTTCTTTCGGCTTGGGAAAGAAATTTCATTTCGAACCTCTGTCTAAAGTCTTCGCAAGCTTCCACCGGACGTCCATCTTGGGTGACTTCCCACCAAAATGAGGCTTCATCCTTCAGTAGCCAGGAGGCTAACTAAACCTTCCTTCTATCCTCTACTTCAAAGATTATGAACAAGTCCTCGGTTTCCTTGAGCCAATTTCGAGCTTCTACGAATGTCTCGTTCCCATGGAATGGGTTCCCTCCCATAGCACGGAACTCTTTGAAGATCTTGGATAAGTTTTCTGCTCTTGAAGGTGGAGGAGGAGGAATGACTAGTGCAGCTGGGGAAGGAACATTTCTTTGGCCTTCGGCAGGCGCCGTGGCCACTAAATACCTACAGAACCATCCGGGTATTGTGACGCCCTCTGGGATATTAGGAATGTTTTGTTCCCCAGACATGCTGAAAAAGGAAAAAGGAAGAAATTTAGATAAAGGACCGAAGGATACTACATATGACTTTTTGGGGAATGTTTTTCAAAACAGACTTTTATTTTTGAAAATGCTTTCTTTTAAAAACTTTTTGAAAATAATTTTCAAAAACTTTTATCTAATCTGATAACCTTCGGCTCTGATACCATGTGTGACACCCCACATCCGTTAATGTCACTCGCTAAGGGAATGCATTAAGTTTCGTGAAGCGTTATAGGTAAACAAGTAAAGAATAATTATAAGATAGATATAAATAAGATAGCAGCGGAAATTTAAATTTTTATTTCAAACATAAATCATAATGTCGTGGTCCACAATACCATAAGTCACAAAAACCATTACAATAAAATAACTTTGGTCTTGCACTATCAGAGTACATAAGTATATGAAAAGCATAATTCCCCAAATAAAAGAGTTAAGCCATAGTAGAGACAAGAACTTGAGCCATACTCTATAGGTAGCTCCTAGCAAGATAATATCTGAGTCCTGACAAAGCCTGAGTGTTTCCTCCCTGAGAACCAGGGGGAGGGGGGAACAGAAGAAAGAAGGAGAAACAAAAGGGTCAGACATAAAGTCTGGCGAGTCTACTTACTTTTACCCAGTAAATAAATAAAAGTATCATGACAGGCATATAAAGTGGATAAGAGATATCATTACATAAATGGCAGGTGTGACAAGGTAGACAGGATAAGGTATATACACTTCTCTAATGATTACTCTGCACTATTACTAGTACAACCAGAATGAGATGATCCATTCCACTATAAGTTGGTAGACTTAGGGCATACGTCCAAGTGTGACCTAACCACAACCCTAATCGATCGGGTCCCTACTCCGTAGATACTCTGTGCTGGCCCCACTGTAGGATGTATCACGTCCTAAAGTAGCAACCCCTCACTGATATGCATTGCCTCATATCTACAAGTGTCACGGTCGTCTTATCCCCCTCTGCCCGGCTCATGCACGCACATGGCCCGGTCGATTTGCGCCGCCCACATTGTCCTCCACGTTTGGATCTCTTTCAATCAGTCAGTAAGCGTATCCCCTCTCCGCCTAATACAGAGTATTTTATTTAATACTTACACCGGGTTACTGACGGATATGAGTCCCACACAATATGATACATGCCTCCCCTTTGTCTTGTATCCCCCACTGACTATATATACCATTAGGTGTCTTTAATTACATAGCCCTATACCAGTTATGCTTACTCTAAAAGGTGTCTTTAATTACATAACTCTATTATTTCCTCCGGTTATGTATACCACTAGGTGTCTTTAATTACATAACCTTATCGGGTTAAGTTGTGGGTCTATATGTAAATATTACCCACCCCCTCCATATTTTCTTAACCCATCCACTATCCAATCAATTTACTTAACTTTAACTTTAGTTCATAACCATACAATCCCTATGGATTAGATTTGGTTAAGTAGTCCAATTCATTACCATGTCCATTTATGGTTTATAATAGGATAAACCTCCCTTATTAGGCCTACAACGTGTGGATGCTAGATATGTCGGTCGGGTCTGGGCAGTCTTATTACACAGTTAGGCCTAACCTCGTGTCTTAGATCGATTCGTATTTGCGTACTTAGACCTCCCACATTAGGTTCAACATTAGTGGCTGCTAGATATGCCGGTCGGGTCCGGGCAGACTTCCACCACTAGTGCAACCTAACCTCGTGTCATAAGTACAATTACAATTCCGAATTGTAATTACTAGACATTCCATTATTAATTAATTAATCAATTAATTAAACCTTTCCCTTTATAGGTACTAATGTCCATTCCACCCAATAGTTTGAATTATATGTCCAAAAATGTTCATATTCAAATTATGCCATTATTAACCCTTTATCCCCCATTCCTTAACTAGCGTCCTCACAAAATTGGCAGCATGCCTAGGCTAGATAATAGTCTAGCCATAATTGATAAAAAGGAAAAAATAGTAAGAGTGTAACAAAAGTGATTGTTCAACTTGGCATAGGCATATACTATCATGGTGATAAGGTGAATATACATACTGGCATGGACATGTAATTAACATCATAACAAGGTGTACATAAAACTGGTGAACTTTTGTCAGTCAATTGATTCTAACATAACTATGATGTCTCAATAAGCATAATGTGATCTAAATTAGCAATTTAGATGTCCAATTGGTTTAGATCTAACATGATAAACACAAGGTGATAAATTAGATCACATAATTCAGATCCAAAGGTTAAAATAGATCTGACACCGTTAGGATGACATAAAAGCATGTTTAGATCTAAATTACAGCATATCTAAGTTGATCGCAATATGATAGGTGAAAGGTGATTTACACAAAGAATCAGATTTAACCAATGTTGCAACTGTCCAAATTAACAGATTTACATTCACCACAATATAGTTACAAGTCAAGATCCACATAGGCAATATAATAGAATAACCATAATTGCAATAGATCTAAAGGTGTAGATCTATCATGACATAGTATGAGATTTAACAATAGCATAGATTCATAGTTTACATCATATCCAATTCACAGTCTTTCATAATTCACTTTTATTCATTTAAAAATAAAAGCAACTAGAAACTCACAGCGTTAGGTTTAGAGAATAGAGAAAAAATGGATCTTGAATTTCTGGATTTGATTTGCAAAGTTAAATGTTGTACGTTGTTGAAGAAAACGAATTCATCTTAGTTCGCACGTCGACAACATTTGGCTCCCATAATTTCCAATGAAGAAATAGGAGAATTGACACATATATATAGCTGTAGAACCCTTTGAAACCGACTACCACCTCAGCCCCAGGGGTGTCGACCCATAGGTCGACACCCCTTAAGGGGGGTCTAGCCCGGTGTCGACACCCCTTAACGGGGGTCGACCCCGGTGTCGACACCCCTCTAGGGGGGTCGACTCCCTAGAGGGGGAAATATGTCACCACTTTTCAGTTTTCGAATTTGAACTGTTCTAGATAGGGTCTAACTCATGACTGACTCATACGTGACTCATATGTGTATATATGTTCTTTCTGCACGTATACAAACTTAAAACCCTCATAACTTCTTCATACGGTGTCCGTTTTACGCAAACCAAATGTCTTCCTTGACCAGAATTTCGAGTCGGACGCAATGGCGCAGTCCATTTTCCTTAATTCTGAATATTAAATGAATTATTATTTATTTATCCTCTTTTAGTGTCGTTAAAAATTCAGGGTGTTACACTAGGATTCACTCGACTGTGTTCAGGAGTTCGGCAGTGAAGCTCGATCGGTTTGGGGCGGCGTTGGATGCTTCGCAGGGCAGTGGATGTGAACTCAATGACGTATAACGTCTAGTGTGAAGACAAAGATGATTTCCGCAGTGATAAAAGAAAATCGATTCCTGTGTGGTTGTTGGTTTCTGTTGGTGAGTGAACGATAAGAACTGGAAGGTCAATGCGGGTTTGGGGTTCGAACGGGGAGGGATGATGCGATGTACGGATGAAAGAACATGATTAAATTGAGGAAGGTTGGCAATGTATTTAGGTAAGTATTTGGATAGTATGAGGATGATTTGGTTTGACAGTATGGTCTCGTTGAGGGATATGAGTCTGGACAGTCGAAGTTGTAGCATTACAATAATAGACGGAGGTTGGTCCTATTTTGATGATGGTTAGGTGAAGTTGTAGCGATTTGAACCAGGGACTGGCAATGGTATTTGAGTCCATTTAGAGTTTTTGGATTGATTAATATATCATTTACGAATATCAGTACTATGTTGGAAAAGAAATACCATTTTCAGCTAATCTGAATTTAGAAACTGAAAGGAAAAATTTAGTTGGAGTTTGTTTATATAAATTTTAAATTAGATAAGTGAAATATTTAAATTTAAAATTGTTGGTTGTTCAAACCCAGGAAGTTAGAAAGAAGAAAAAAATATAATTAATTTTAGTATATTCTTACATTAAACCTTGTTAAGGAGATTTAGTAGTTAATTTATAAAATTTCGGATTTTCTTAGGCAAAGATAAATCAAATAAAATCATTCGTGTGGAGTTCGAAGACTCAGAAATTATTGAAAAGAAATTGACAAGTTCAGATTAAAAATCACGGTGAGTACTTCTCACTCAAAATTTATTTGAAATTATTTTTATCATTAAAATAAATTGTTGACTGCTTGGATGTGTTTACAAATTGTTTATTAGTGTTGGCTATTATATATATATGTATATTATATATGTAATATAAATATATTAGTTATTTAGGCTTGGTGTTTGTGGTTATTATATATCTATATATTGGTGGTTGGATATTTTCTGTAGTACCATTAGCAGATGTCCGTAGTATCGTTAGCAGATGACCCTATGCTCCCCACAATATGATAGTGGATGACCTTCTATACTACGATATCCTGCCTCGAAGCAGGATGGGTATTTTTTATGTTGGCTAACATCTGTGGATGCTGGAAAACATGTTGGAGGGATCCAACTGGATTCCTCAAAAATATCATTATTTGTTTGTTTTTATCTATATTATCACATATGATGTGTTAGAAAACCTGTGGTTGATAATTGAGTGTTTTTGATTGGTTGAATGTCATTGGCCATGAATATTGATATATTAAAATATCAGAAAAAGGGATTTTGAGATTTAAATGGGAAAATCTATTTATTTATTTTAAATATAATTTGAATTTCGAATGGGCTATAAAGATATTAACTTGTTTTGAATAAATAAAACAAGTGGTGAATTTATAAACAATGTTTATAAATCAAATAATACAGGAAATTAAAGTATTGAATTTGTAAACGATGTTTATAAATTAAATGATGTGGGAAATTTAAGGAATGAATTTATAAACGGTGTTTATAAATTAAAAGGAGAAATTTTCATTAGATAATGTGGGGAATTGAAATGTATTTATAAACGGTGTTTATAAATGAAGGGAAATAAATTATCATTGGATAATATGAATATTTAAATTCAAATATGAATTTAAAATGAGAATTGGAAATTGTTTTAAATAGTAAACGATGAAATTTATTCTGATATTTGGAATGTAAATAGAATTGGAATAAATCCATACGGATTTATGATTTGAATTCGACTATGTCGTATTTATAAAAATAAATTATTTCCAGAAAGGATATTAAATTTGTAGTAGATGGAAACTGAAATTAAATATGAAAATAGATTCTATAATTATATTTGTAAGTTATAAAAATAAAATATTCCAAAACAAGAATTTGATTTCAAATGTATAATTAAACAGGAAGCTTGTTTTAAATTTATAAAACAAGGAAATTAATTTATAAACAATGTTTATAAATGAAAAGGGGACAATTATCAGGTGATAATTTGGAATTTTAAATTCAAGTATGAATTTAACAAGAAAATTAGAAATCGTTCGAAATAGGAACGATAGAATTTATTCTGGAATTCAGAATATAAACGGTATTAAGATACATCAGAAGGATTTATAGTTGGAATTCGATAATATCGAATTTTATAACAAGTTATTTCCAAAAGGGAATTGGAATTTAATATAGCAAATTGAGTTATAAATAAATTTATAACCGAGTAATGAAAAATCGACAATTAGAGATAATCAGAAATGTTAAGTTGGATTTGAAAATTGGATTAAACATATTTTAAAATATATATTAGAACGAGATTTAAATCAAATGAAGTTTAACGTTTATATTTAAATATAATTAAAACAAACTCATCGCGGTGCGGCAGTTTGTGAATTGGCGTTTTGAACTTCAATTGAGTAGTATATAGAACTCAATTTAAGTCGGAATTCTTTGAAACAAGAACCATCAAGACCGACTGAATAATAGTTTTCTAATGGAAGAGAAAAATATGGATTTCATCTTATAGTGTCGAAATCAAATTTTCAAAAAAATAGCGCTATAACCATTTTAAAACCATAATGGTTTATTTAAATTGATAAAAGCATTTTAAACAAATAAAATTCGAATTTCCATTAGAAAAGTCCAGATTTGAGTTATAAAATATATCTGAACTCAAGTGAAGTGAACTAACTTTTAAAACAAAAATCAGATTTTTAATTATTGAATAGAATTAACTAATTTAAAGAATAATTGGTTAATCATGTTTTGACTCGAAATTGGGCGTTGGATAAGTGAATGAGGTTTATGAATTCATATTCGGAATCAAATATGAAACTTGAATTGAAAATGGAATTCAATTGGTTTATAAGTCAATATATATATACACACGAACGTGATATGTTCAATTAAACAGTGGAATATGCAAAAGAGCCAATTAAAGAATAAATGAGTGAATTGAGTTAAAAATGATCAGATTGAGTTGGAATAAATCAAGAATGGACGTATATGGGTTAGACAGGTTTGGAATGAAGTGTATGAAGATTATAATTTGTGTGCCCGACAAAAAGGTACATGTTTAAATTAAATATGAGATTTTATGCGCCGAATCGGCAAGCCACTTTGCTTTTCATTTTTTTTGAATGGAAAGGGCCTAAAGAGGTGAGTTGGGGTTCGAGATTTTGACCAGTACAAAGGAGGTGCTGGCGAAATTTTCCGAAAATTTAAGGAGTTAGAATATTTTTAAGAAAATTTGATAGGTAGAAATCAATGTATCGATATATATAGAATTCGATAAGGAAACTGACTTAAAAGTAGAATATTATAAACCAAAAGCAAATCTATAATTAAATCCGGTAAAATTAGAAAGAGAAACATGTACGGGTTTTGTAACACCCCACATCCTTTAGTGTCACTCACAAAGGGAATTCACTAAGTTCTGTGGAGCATTTATGGTAAAAGATGCAGATAAATTACAAGACAGACAAAATTAAAACAGCGGAAAATAAAACTTTACTTTATTGATAAAATAGTTTGTACAACAATTGTTTTTCAATATTAGAGTATCATCTGTCTTACAAAATAAAGAAGCATAAAATAACATTTATATTCCCCAATGTAGCATAAGCCAGCCATAGCAGCAGAAAAAGAGAGTCCAAAGCACTTTGTCAAAGAATCTTCGAGCTTGGGAAGAGTGACAGTCCAATCTAACCTGAGCTATATTATTCCCTCCTTAACTACCTAGGGGGAAAACGGAAGAAAAGAAGACGAAATAAAACTGGGTCAGACATAAAGTCTGGTAAGTTCAGTTACTTCTAGCATGTGAACAAGGAAAGACAAAACGACATGAATTAACCGAATACAAGTCAATACCATGATGATAGGGCCAACAAGATAGGATAAGATTAACACAAGATATGCTAAGACAAGATAAACTGGATATGCTTTAATACTTTCTCTGCTTCGCTATTAACCTGTTATTATGGTTTCTATGTCTCTGCACCACGTATCTAGTGTCCCAACTAGTAACGATAACGTGATCCCAATCCCTGTAGTTTCTATTGCCTTCAGACATACATTTATTATTTATTACCTAGATCTAATCTAGGGTTTTCTATCAAGAGCTTTCTAGATTCAACTAGAGTTTACGCTATCTGCTGAACGCTTCTCGGATTCAGGGTTTATGCCACCTAGTCCAACTTGGGATTATGCTACCTGTCGAACGATGCCCCCAAGTCTAGGACAAACTACCAAGAGTGGTACATGTTTCTAGACTTCCCCACGCATGTATCGCGAATCGTTATCGCTTGTCTAGATGCACATGTCCTGTAATGTGCGGCCCGAGTCCTGTGGCAGGGCAAATCAAGAAACACAGAACTCGGTCGGGAGCTTTCAGACATCTGCCGATGCAAATGCTAAGGTCTGTTTTTATTCCAGTGGCTATGGTCCCACTGGACCCCTCCCTCAACTAATGAAAGGCACACCTTGAAAAATGAGAACTATACGCAGGCCCCCTATGCCCCACTAACCTACGGCCATCCTCACCCATAACTAGATAGCAAGTATATGGTCTTTTGGAATTCTCCGCCTTTCTGCCTCACGTATCTCGACTGACTCAAGATGGATGGTAGACGACGAGTTGCTATCACAGGGCTACCGGGTTCTCGCCGAATCACGCTGGTCCATCCTCGTCTTTAGGTTGCCATATATTGCAACTAAGGCATACCCCTGGTTCTTCTAACGCAGACCTTAACCTCTGTGAGCCCAGGAGGATCATCTGCAGCCTCACAGAGGGATACCAAGAGTACCCTCACGTCCCCTCGAAGCCTCGGGCTTCGTAACCCAATTCGTTGGAGCCTTCTTTTTATTCAGACGGACATTCGCTCCTTCCCGTGTTATACTAAGAATTACTACTTAGTTCTACTAACTAAGGTTTACCACTTAGTTTCCAGAATCGTTGTTTTCTTAACTAAGGTTTACTACTTAGCTCCTTTTAACTAAGGTTTACTACTTAGTTCTCTTTCCCGTCAATTTGGATTGGTTAAGTGTCATTAGTCCATTCAAGCTAACTTAACCCTCTTCATTTATCCTGTTAAACTGGTTAAGTGTTATCAGTAATTCGTGTTGACTTAACCTTACCACAAACCAAGTTATATTGGTTAAGTATTTCTTATTACTTAACCTTACCCATTCATCCTGTATTGGTTAAGTGTTCTTTTTTAACTTAACCTTGCCCGTCTGTTTTAACTAACATGTTATTAATGGTTAAGTATTGTCCCTTCATGTTTTAGACTTAACCCTATTCCTTTATCACAATCTGATGGTTAAGTGTTCAAGTTTACTTAACCCTACGGTCTAGCCCAGCTAACATATCAAATTGGCTAAGTGTATTAGATTTTACTTAACCCCAACCTCTAGTCTAGTTAACATGTTAATTTGGCTAAGTATATTAACTTTACTTAACCCCACCTTCTAGTCTAGTTAACATGTTAATTTGGCTAAGTGTTTTCTTAGTTACTTAACCCCTACAAATCTTGTCTTGTTACCATGTTAAGTTGGTTAAGTGTCCCTATGGACTTAGCCCTCCCATTCTAGCTTAACTGTATTAAGTTGGTTAAGTGTTCCTATGGACTTAACCCTCTCATTCTAGCTTAACTGTGTTAAGTGTCTGTATGAACCTAACCCCACCCACCGGTCTGGTTATCATGTTGAATTGGTTAAGCGTCTTAGTTAACTTAACCCTACCATTCTTGTTCTAGCTTTAACTAAATAAATTAAAGCCGCTACCACTCACATTAGACAGATATTGTTGCGATTACTGGATGTGCCGGTTGGTTTCGGGCAGGTTTACATCGCAATTCAGTCTAACCTCGGGTTAGGCATATTCGTGTTTTCTAAGTTCGAAAGGGTTTTGATTAATTTTCAAATCAGGTTTTGAAAGTAACCATCCCGTCCGTCGGATCAGTTAGGGATAGCCAGGGAGAGCAGGAAACTTGTATTTTCCAAACCCAAGCCTAGACACTATCCTCTCTGTCACCCTAGAACTTTCTGGTGAGTTATTAAAAGAGATGTCGTTAATAAACCTTTAATTTGTCTAAATTCACTTTTCCTCATTTAGGACAAATTCTATAAGTAAATTATTCCTAATTTACTTATCTCCTAATTACACTTTTAATGTAAATTGTCAACATTTATTATTATGGCCCATTTTCCCCTCTATATCATATTTATGCCTTTTTGGGATGTAAACTATACCAAATTAAGTGTCACTAACCATGATTTTGCCAAACCTGACAATTACTCCCAATTATGGCCAACTTCAAATTTATGCCAATATACTTATCATGCCAAATTAGCTAATCCAATTTTGATTTAACATTCTAATTACAGTTCATGTCAAACTAGACTTATTATTCTAGTTCACAATTCATGTAAATGCTAGATTTACAAGTCAATACTAGATTCAAATTTCACATCCCATAATTCATGTCAAATTTATCCAACTTGCATTTCTATGAACATGCCATAATACATGTTCCCAATTTATGCCAATTTCCAAGTTTACAACTACGTTTTTTGTAAATTTCATATTTTGCCCAAATCGTATTCCCATCGTTCGTATAATCATGATTCAACCTAGATTATAGATAAATCTAGATTCGTAGGAAATAGGGAATGAACCAAATATGCTATGAAAAAGATAGACATAATACTGGCATAAAATGATAATTTACTAATTGCATACCTAACGAATTTCACTGAAATTGATCTAAAACATCGAAGGCCTATAGGTCTGAAAATCTTATGACATAAAAAGGGTTGAATAACGACGTAGGTTCAAGAACATGGCTAGACCTAACTTAATAGGTAAATTCCCAAGGTCTAAAACCAAAGAAAGTCAAGAATAGATAGAATAGAAAATCAGGTTTAGACCCAATTTCACAGTCACAAAACTTAAACAACACTTTCCTAGTCCTGAATCATAGGTGCTTTAATAACAGTTGTCCTTGTTATGTCATAGGAAATAGTTTATGTTTCCTAATCAAAGGCATAGGCTTGTGTTCATAGTCATAGGCAATGCCTAATTGGTTATCGAATCATAACAGTTCATAATTAGGTCCAAGGATATAAGCACTGATTCGAACAGAAAGATTTGGCATATTCTTTTATTCCTTTAATTTCATGTCACGAACAGAGAGAAACGTTCAAATCTAAAAAGTAACCGACTTACAGAGATTAGATTAGAATAGAAAGATAGCGTTGCTATGATTCGTGCGACGTTGCTCGAAACCGTTTGAGTTAGCCTTTGATTCTTATCTTGAAGCTTTAATCTTGATTCGAATCTCTTCTGGACAACTTGAGCAGCATAACCTTGTCTTGGATTTTCGTATTATTTTCTTATTTTTATTTATTTATACATTTTCTCAGAGGCAGCATAAGGATAGAAAAGTATTGTGAATAGAGAAGGAGACTAGGGCTGTTTATATAGTGTAGAGGTCAACGAATCCGGTCAGAATGGCGTCCGGATACAGAAAAACGAACCAGGCTGTAGATCTGGAAAAAGCGGGGAGGTCGACCCCCAGGTCGACTACCCAGTCGACCTAAGTGCCCCAGGTCGACTACCCAGTCGACCTGGGTCTTGGGCGGGAAAATTCCTGCCCAGCCCAATCTGGGTCCGATTTTGAATTTTGAACTCGTTTTCTGACCTGTTCGAATTTTAAATTGAATTCTGAAACTTCTGAAGACCATAACTCCTTCATACAGAGTCCGATTAACGCAAACTCGGACTCTATCTCATGCAGAATTCCGAGACGAACGCAATGGCGCAGCCCATTTCCCTTGATTTTGATTTTAAAATTTAATTCTGCCTTGATTTGTGAATCTTAGTGTTACAGAATTACGGGGTGTTACATTCTCCCCCACTTAAAAGGATTTCGTCCCCGAAATCTTCAAGTTAGGAAGAATGTGTCCTACCATCCAATCAACCATTCAATCACAGGCATTCACCGTCCTTAAAATATTTCTAATGCTTTCATGTTCATATGCATAGTGTGTGTATATCTCTCTATCTAATGCTATATCAGGCGGTCTACTGATTCAGTTGACCTCCTTAATGCGAATCATGTCAGTGCCATGCGTCCAATCATGTATGCAAGCATCCCTAGTTATGTAAATACTACATGCGTGCACATCCATTCATCAATATGCAACATCCATATGATAATATATCAAGTTCAACTTACAAACAAATACATATCTGTAAATGCAATAAGAAAGCGTCCGAACTGATCTAGTGTCTAATACGTATGCATATGCATTCACGAGCAACCATTAGCAACCACTTGCAACCATCAACCATAACATGTTTCAAATACTTTTTTACATCCATTGGCTTCTACCTAAGGATCGAAAATACAACCTAGAGGATATACTTTGGAAAGAGAGAAACAATTATGCGTAAAGCTCCTACAAATAAAAGAAATCAAGGATGCACCCTTAAGGAAAAAGGGTATGATGCTTGTATCTAGCCTTCTTGAGATTTACTCCACTGTATCTTAACTAATTTAACTTCACGATTGTGAAGTTCCTGATCTCCATTTCCAAAATAAACAGATGTCAATCACGGTACCAAGTGTATGTACTAAGATGGTTTGAGCTCTCTCCTCTTAGCTTATCCATCACGCCATAACTATGAGGGTCAAAAGGTCACTACGTGCTTTTTAGAGTGCCTTCCACCACTATTCATCTCTCCTGCAACCATCCTAGTCGAACTCGACATTCCTCAAGTACAAGCCCCAAAGGCCTAAACCAATATCAGACCAGCACCCAAGGAATATCTCCTCCGAATTTAGACGATCTACGTGAGATGATATAAGCAAACTCGATAGCTATTCTCAAATCCCTACTAACCAAAAATAAACTGGTCGGACCACCAATTGGATTTGAGACTCTAGTGGGATCTTTCTATTATACAAGTACTATGGTGTAGAGACTCAACTATGGAAGTGGATATGAACAAATGCGAAGCGCTAAAACCAAAGGAAAGAGTACGAACAACAAAACTAGACTTTTCGAACAGAACTTTACTACCTTTCTCCTAGGTACGCTTGGTGGCGAAAGTAGGTACTTGCCCTTCTGAAATTCTTGTCCTTTGTCCTTAATTACATGCCCTATTACACCATAGTAAAGATACTTCCTCTTGTCTTAGGTTTTATAACTCCTTCCTCCTTTGTGAGCTAAATCTACATCCATGAATTCCTCATCCTAGGGTTGTGCTCCTTAGCCAAACTCCTCATCCCCTTCCGCGTGTAACCATGTTGACAAATCTCTCGAAAGGTGCCTCCATCGTACAGAAAACCCTATAAGCTTTGAAAGAAAACTGGCCGAAGGTGAAACAACTATGGCTACGGATGGAAGCCGGGCACTACTTCGCCCATCGATGAGGTTACCTCCGAGAAAGCCAGGAGCCCCAGAGACTCAAGAAAGAAGGAGATAAGGATTCAAACAGAGGAAGAGAAGATAATGCGTATGGCTTTGGGGAATATGCCTTTTAAACAAATCTTTTTTTTCCTCTTGAAAATGCTTCTTTTAAAACCGTTTTTGAAAATAATTTTTCAAATCCCTTATCTGATCCGGTAACCTTCAGCTCTGATACCAAGTGTAACACCCCACATCCTTTAGTGTCACTCACAAAGGGAATGCACTAAGTTCTGTGGAGCATTTAGGGTAAAAGATGCAGATAAATTACAAGACAGACAAAATTAAAACAGCGGAAAATAAAACTTTACTTTATTGATAAAATAGTTTGTACAACAATTGTTTTCCAATATTAGAGTATCATCTGTCTTACAAAATAAAGAAGCATAAAATAACATTTATATTCCCCAATGTAGCATAAGCCAGCCATAGCAGCAGAAAAAGAGAGTCCAAAGCACTTTGTCAAAGAATCTTCGAGCTTGGGAAGAGTGACGGTCCAATCTAACCTAAGCTATATTATTCCCTCCTTAACTACCTTGGGGGGGGGGGGGAACGGAAGAAAAGAAGACGAAAGAAAACTGGGTCAGACATAAAGTCTGGTAAGTTCAGTTACTTCTAGCATGTGAACAAGGAATAACAAAATGACATAAATTAACTGAATACAAGTCAAAACCATGATGATAGGGCCAACAAGCTAGGATAAGAATAACACAAGATATGCTAAGACAAGATAAACTGGATATGATTTAATACTTTCTCCGATTCACTATTAACCTGTTATTATGGTTTCTATGTCTCTGCACCACCTATCTAGTGTCCCAACTAGTAACGATAACGTGATCCCAATCCCTGTAGTTTCTATTGCCTTCAGGCATACATTTATTATTTATTACCTAGATCTAATCTAGGGTTTTCTATCAAGAGCTTTCTAGATTCAACTAGAGTTTACGCTATCTGCTGAACGCTTCTCGAATTCAAGGTTTATGCCACCTAGTCCAACTAGGGATTATGCTACCTGTCGAACGATGCCCCCAAGTCTAGGACACACTACCAAGAGTGGTACATGTTTCTAGACTTCCCCACGCATGTATCGCGAATCGTTATCGCTTGTCTAGATGCACATGTCCTGTAATGTGCGGCCCGTGTCCTGTGGCAGGGCAAATCAAGAAACAAAGAACTCGGTCGGGAGCTTTCAAATATCTGTCGATGCAGATGCTAAGGTCTGTTTTTATTCCAGTGGATATGGTCCCACTCGACCCCTCCCTCAACTAATGAAAGGCACACCTTGAAAAATGAGAACTATACGCAGGCCCCCTATGCCCCACTAACCTATGGCCATCCTCACCCATAACTAGATAGCAAGTATATGGTCTTTTGGAGTTCCCCGCCTTTCCGCTTCACGTATCTCGACTGACTCAAGATGGATGGTAGACGATGAGTTGCTATCACAGGGCTACCGGTTTCTCGCTGGTCCATCCTGGTCTTTAGGTTGCCATATATTGCAACCAAGGCATACCCCTAGTTCTTCTAACGCAGACCTTAACCTCTGTGAGCCCAGGAGGATCATCTGCAGCCTCACAGAGGGATACCAAGAGTACCCTCACGTCCCCTCGAAGCCTCGGGCTTCGTAACACAATTCGTTGGAGCCTTCTTTTTATTCAGACGGACATTCGCTCCTTCCCGTTTTATACTAAGAATTACTACTTAGTTCTACTAACTAAGGTTTACCACTTAGTTTCCAGAATCGTTGTTTTCTTAACTAAGGTTTACTACTTAGCTCCTTTTAACTAAGGTTTACTACTTAGTTCTCTTTCCCGTCAATTTGGATTGGTTAAGTGTCATTAGTCCATTCAAGCTAACTTAACCCTCTTCATTTATCCTGTTAAACTGGTTAAGTGTTATCAGTAATTCATGTTGACTTAACCTTACCACAAACCAAGTTATATTGGTTAAGTATTTCTTATTACTTAACCTTACCCATTCATCATGTATTGGTTAAGTGTTCCTTTTTAACTTAACCTTGCCCGTCTGTTTTAACTAACATGTTATTAATGGTTAAGTATTGTCCCTTCATGTTTTAGACTTAACCCTATTCCTTTATCACAATCTGATGGTTAAGTGTTCAAGTTTACTTAACCCTACGGTCTAGCCCAGCTAACATATCAAATTGGCTAAGTGTGTTAGATTTTACTTAACCCCAACCTCTAGTCTAGTTAACATGTTAATTTGGCTAAGTATATTAACTTTACTTAACCCCACCTTCTAGTCTAGTTAACATGTTAATTTGGCTAAGTGTTTTCTTAGTTACTTAACCCCTACAAATCTTGTCTTGTTACCATGTTAAGTTGGTTAAGTGTCCCTATGGACTTAGCCCTCCCATTCTAGCTTAACTATATTAAGTTAGTTAAGTGTTCCTATGGACTTAACCCTCTCATTCTAGTTTAACTGTGTTAAGTGTCTGTATGAACCTAACCCCACCCACCGGTCTGGTTATCATGTTGAATTGGTTAAGTGTCTTAGTTAACTTAACCCTACCATTCTTGTTCTAGCTTTAACTAAATAAATTAAAGCCGCTACCACTCACATTAGACAGATATTGTTGCGATTACTGGATGTGCCGGTTGGTTCCGGGCAGGTTTACATCGCAACTCAGTCTAACCTCGGGTTAGGCATATTCGTGTTTTCTAAGTTCGAAAGGGTTTTGATTAATTTTCAAATCAGGTTTTGAAAGTAACCATCCCGTCCGTCGGATCAGTTAGGGATAGCCAGGGAGAGCAGGAAACTTGTATTTTCCAAACCCAAGCCTAGACACTATCCTCTCTATCACCCTAGAACTTTCTGGTGAGTTATTAAAAGAGATGTCGTTAATAAACCTTTAATTTGTCTAAATTCACATTTCCTCATTTAGGACAAATTCTATAAGTAAATTATTCCTAATTTACTTATCTCCTAATTACTCTTTTATTGTAAATTGTCAACATTTATTATTATGGCCCATTTTCCCCTCTATATCATATTTATGCCTTTTTGGTATGTAAACTATACCAAATTAAGTGTCACTAACCATGATTTTGCCAAACCTGACAATTACTCCCAATTATGGCCAATTTCAAATTTATGCCAATATACTTATCATGCCAAATTAGCTAATCCAATTCTGATTTAACATTCTAATTACAGTTCATGTCAAACTAGACTTATTATTCTAGTTCACAATTCATGTAAATGCTAGATTTACAAGTCAATACTAGATTCAAATTTCACATCCCATAATTCATGTCAAATTTATCCAACTTGCATTTCTATGAACATGCCATAATACATGTTCCCAATTTATGCCAATTTCCAAGTTTACAACTACGTTTTTAGTAAATTTCATATTTTGCCCAAATCGTATTCCCATCGTTCGTATAATCATGATTCAACCTAGATTATAAATAAATCTAGATTCGTAGGAAATAGGGAATGAACCAAAGATGCTATGAAAAAGATAGTCATAATACTGGCATAAAATGATAATTTACTAATTGCAGACCTAACGAATTTCACTGAAATTGATCTAAAACATCGAAGGCCTATAGGTCTGAAAATCTTATGACATAAAAAGGGTTGAATAACGACGTAGGTTCAAGAACATGGGTAGACCTAACTTAATAGGTAAATTCCCAAGGTCTAAAACCAAAGAAAGTCAAGAATAGATAGAATATAAAATCAGGTTTAGACCCAATTTCACAGTCACAAAACTTAAACAACACTTTCCTAGTTCTGAATCATAGGTGCTTTAATCACAGTTGTCCTTGTTATGTCATAGGAAATAGTTTATGTTTCCTAATCAATGGCATAGGCTTGTGTTCATAGTCATAGGCAATGCCTAATTGGTCATCGAATCATAACAGTTCGTAATTAGGTCCAAGGATATAAGCACTAATTCGAACAGAAAGATTTGGCATATTCTTTTATTCCGTTAATTTCATGTCACGAACAGAGAGAAACGTTCAAATCTAAAAAGTAACCGACTTACAGAGATTAGATTAGAATAGAAAGATGGCGTTGCTATGATTCGTGCGACGTTGCTCGAAACCGTTTGAGTTAGCCTTTGATTCTTATCTTGAAGCTTTAATCTTGATTCGATTCTCTTCTGGACAACTTGAGCAGTATAACCTTGTCTTGGATTTTCGTATTATTTTCTTATTTTTATTTATTTATACATTTTCTCATAGGTAGCATAAGGATAGAAAAGAATTGTGAATAGAGAAGGAGACTAGGGCTGTTTATATAGTGCAGAGGTCAACGAATCTGGTCAGAATGGCGTCCGGATACAGAAAAACGAACCTGGCTGTAGATCTGGAAAAAGCGGGGAGGTCGACCCCCAGGTCGACTACCCAGTCGACATGGGTCTTGGGCGGGACAATTCCCGCCTAGTCCAATCTGGGTCCGATTTTGAATTTTGAACTCGTTTTCTGACCTGTTTGAATTTTAAATTGAATTCTGAAACTTCTGAAGACCATAACTCCTTCATACGGAGTCCGATTAATGCAAACTCGGACTCTATCTCATGCAGAATTCCGAGGCGAACGCAATGGCGCAGCCCGTTTCCCTTGATTTTGACTTTAAAATATAATTCTACCTTGATTTGTGAATCTTAGTGTTATAGAATTACGGGGTGTTACATGTTTAAAAAGGAAAATTGGTTTTTATGATGTTGATTATTCGAGGTAAGTGGTCTTGTCTGTTTTGAAGTTAAGGATGTTTTCGGTCAAGGTCTGAGAGGTAGTTATACCCCAATTTGATTGGCTTCATTTTTAACCGATAAATAGCAAGATCCAGTCTCGAAGAAAAATGTTTGAATAATAATTAGTTGAATGCGGTATTTTGGGATGTTTGTGACGATGTTTTACACAACAATCAATTTAACCTAAGTAAGTGGAATTTTGGAAATATAAAGATAAATATTTCCTAAGTATTGAAATAAATGAATGGTCATGAAAGGGATAAGTAATTGGAATATTTTCCAATTATAAATAAAATATATTTTCTAAGTATGGAAAATAAAAGAAGGCATTATATGGAAATGTTTTTCCAAATAGCGTAAGAGGCTAAGATGATTATTGAAAATATTTGGTTAACAAATATTGATAGGAAAATGAAGAAGTGATTTAATTAATGAAATATTAATTAAGAGGCCCAGTGATTTGTTTGATGCTTTGAGTGAATGTTTGTTTGTCTTCGATAGTTAAATAACCGACTATCGGAGTATTTTCCAATATCGTTGTCAATGTGGAGAGACCGATTGGATTATTATCCGAGAACCACTCCGTATTGGCAGTAGCGTTGCGAATCAGATTATATGAAGATAATAGGAGACAGAGTAAAGTGCAAGTGCTTTTTCTATTAATGGAAATTGTGCCTTCGGTTTCGTTCAATCCCAGAATGAACGTATATGGTGATGTCTGATAGAGTATTTCTAACGATCTCATACGTTGGTCTATACAAATATGTGCATGGTGGCAGAGAATTTATTCTATTAGCATAATTTCTGGATTTATATTTGTGCAAATCAATTAGTGGTTAAACGGAACTGACAATGTGGAATTCAAAGTGATTGTGCTTTCAATGAAAAGTAAGCGTAGTCTCAGGCCTCAAAAACCAGGAAATGACAAAAATCGGGCAGGTAACATTGCTAAGTAGGTAGCTCCCAATTATGGTGTATTATCACCCATATAGAGAAAATTTATTTCCTTCTCTATTCTATTCGATGTTGTCCCATTCGGAAAAACGGTTGTTGATCCCAACCGTTGGTGTTATACATTCGATACACTCAAGCGAAATGAGTGGTCGGTCATGTGTGGCCGGGTTATAAGATGTTATTGCTGAACCCAGTGTATTCCTCCCTAGAGATACACTATCAGAAGGTGGTTCCATACATTTTCATAGTTGGAAATTCATTACCCAATAAGTGATCGCGGTTTTGATTGTATATTATATATGTGGAGCGTGAGATGCAAATGTTCAACTAGATTGTTATTTATTTGATTTAGACACTATTATAATATCAAAAGAGTTTTGATATAAAAATTATTGTCTCTTTCAAAAGGATTTTGAAAGTTAAATCAAGTGTTTTGGATTCTCATAAGGGAAAAAACCGTTCTGTGTTATACGGCATTGTCTTATGAGATATCATTTCTTGTCTCAAACAGTTTTAAATTGTTTACTCATACTAGTCCCATGACTGATCCAGAGTTTATTTTGTTTTATTTTACCTGAACTTTGGTTTCCAAATTTGTATGAGCAGTCAAGTAGTTCAGGATTTTACAGATTTATTTGAAAGATCTTGAAGCAGGATGCTTCAGTGTTAAATATGTTTACCGTTTATTTTCTGCACTGTTGTATTGTACTCTGATGATGATATGTATATGTATACAAAAAAATTTGTATTTCAAAAGGTATTATATATAAAATATTTTATTCCGCTATTGTAACACCCCGTAATTCTGCTAATATTAATATCCACAAATTAAAGAATAACTAATCTCAGACATGAGAATTGTGGGAAACGGGTTGCGCCATTGTGTTCGTCTTGGAATTCTAGTTGAAATAGAGTCCAAGTTTGCGTGAATTGGACTTCGTATGAAGAAGTTATGGCCATCGGAAGTTTCAGAAAATTCAAAACAGATTCAGAAAATTAAAATTTCGAAAACTCAGGCCAAACAGGCTGGGCGGGAAAAATTCCCGCCCAGACCAGGTCGACCTGGGGGTCGACCTCCCTGGTCGAGCCCAGGCGACCTAGGTGCACCTGAATGGGTTTTTGGGCTGGGTTTTGGGGGCTGTGACGAAATCTGACGGCTTTAATCTATCCTAGGGTTTATCTAAAGGCCTAAAACAACTAACTACACCAATAAATACACCCTAATACTACCCCTAAACATCATTAAAAATAGAAGAGCTTCTGTCATGTCGTCGCCATGGAAATCAATGGAGCCGCCGCCAAATAAGAAGGAAGAAAAGCTAATTCAATTCTAATTCTCTCAACCCTAAAGCAAAGCAAAACTCTCTCTTTTCTTCTCTAAATTGTGAGTATGATAGTCTTAACAAGATTATTATCATTTTAATTAGGTTAAGTCATGAATGGATTATGAGTAGATGATGTGAAATGTCGTATATGTTATCATGTATGTTATTAATCCTATGCTATGTGGTGATGATATCCTATATGTTGTAAATCATGCTATGATGATGTTATGTATGTTGAAAGTTTCTATGCTAAGTTGTGATGAATCATACATGTTAGAAAGCCATCTATGCTAGTTAGTTCATATCAATTAAATCATCATGTTTAGGCTATGTTGATCTATATGACAAGTCACATATGCAAGTTAGATTGATTAGAAAAGTTATGAACATATGCCATGACATCTATTATGACATCTAGAACTATGCTATGACATATGTGATAGCCTATGCTAGTTCACACCATCATTATGTTGACTAAAAACCCCATATGCAAGTTTATGTATAGATTTGGGCTATGATCATATCATGTAAATTGTGACATTTAACAAGTTGACACCTTTTGATCCTTAACATGCGTAGTTTATGCAAGTTTTACCCCTATTATGATTAGATTTATTTTAATTGTCTATATGTTGTGATAATTTATCTTTGTGATATGCGTTAGACTATTTAAGTCTAGCCTATATTATGCGTTGAATAAGCGAACGTATAAACGTGGGGTAGGGGTAATATTAAGGATTTAATAATAAGATGTTGGGAGTGCAATTGATATGATTTTGCATACCATGAGTGGATGACCATAATTGAGTCAATTATGGACATCAATAAAAGTGGACTTAATTAATAATTTGGATAGGGAATTATTAAAACTGGGGTAAAAGATTGAAAGTGTCAATCAATGCTTAGGACACGAGGTTGGACTCGTTTGTGACGTAAACCTGCCCGGAACCGCCCGACAAATCCAGTGGTCACAAATGTCAGCCCAATTTGAGAGGTCCTAGGCCTAAACTAAAGCATAACAGTTGTAAAGACACGAGGTTAGACTCTTTTATGGTGTAAGACTGCCCGGACCCGCCCGGCAAATCCAGCTGCCATAAATGCCAGTCTAATGTGAGAGGTCTTTATGAGGTTATGGCCTGAATGAATTAAGAAATATTTAACCAGATAAACATGTAAAGTGGGACATGGGGGTTAAGTAGGTGCCTTGGGTGGCATGAGGAATCTAGTGGGTGCCCTTAGCGGCATGTGAAATACGATTAGTAAGACTTAACCAAACACACATGTAAATGAACATGACTAAGAGGGTTAAGTGGGATATATTAATGACAAGCTTAGGTGGGTAGCTTGTGGGGGCCCATTTCAACCAGTATCCCAAACGTATCTTTGTGGGCTCGACCCAAGTCGATGACGGGACACGCATACTGAGTTTGACTATAAGAGGCCAAAACGGGGAGCGGTGGCAACGCAAGTCCAACGGGTTTCATATGCGTGTGTGGACCCGGGTTGGTAGGTAAGACGTTGTTGCATCGTGTAGGTATAAGCCGTGCATTCTCAAGTTGTATCGGGTTGCCACTTTAGGGGAGTGATACACCCCACTATGGGGCCAGCACGGGTATCTACGAGTAGGGAGCCGATCGAAAATGGGTAGTGGAGTACACCTAGTGGAAATAGGGGCAAACGACACCTATGTAGTCAGCTAGGGGTACGTAAGGCTAATTATATGTTTCTGTGTGAAGCAAGTGGGATCAACCTTTAGGGTGACTGGTGCGGTGCAGTGTAGTAATGTGCGGTGCAGTGTAGTAACGTGCGGTGCAGTGTAGTAATCATTCGTTAGCAATTAGGTGTGCCTTTACCGTTATCTTAAACGCTATCTTTATCTTCTTAATAGTTCATAGACATTTACTTGTCTTCCAGTTTATGCCTTAGTCTAGTTATTTTGATAATAGTTTTTCTAGAATTATCATACTCGCCAGACTTTATGTATGACCCCCTCCATTTCTATCCTTTTTCCCCTCCAGGTCCTCAGGTTAGACCGAGCTCTAATGGAGCTTGATTGGATTGCTTCATCTCTTTGGAAAGCTTGGACCCTTGAAGTAAAGTCCAGCTTGTTATCTTCTTTAATGGCTATTTGTGTAATGGGATTATGTATTTTGTTTTATGAAGATGGATAATGTACTTGACTCTGATTAATGGTTTTGTGATGTAATAAACATGTTTCCGCTGCAATAAAATGAAGTTTTAGATTTCCAAGTACTACTTATTATCTGTCTTGTTGTAATTTTTCTTTTCTATATTCACTTATAACCTCCATGGAAGTTAATGCATTCCCTTTTGTGAGTGACATTAATGGACATGGGGTGTTACACGTGTTATCAGAGCTTAAGGTTACCAGAACAGATAAAAATACTTTAGAAAAATAGTTGTTTTTGGAAGAAATGTTTTCAAAAACATGTTTTAATGAGAAATTTAAAGAGGAAGTTTTTAAGAAAAACATAATCCCCAATAGCCATATATCTTTATCTTTCGAATTCTCCATTTTGAATCTTTCCTTTTTCGTTTCAGCATGGCTGAAGATCTTAACCTACCTGACGGTGTAACGATACCAGGATGGTATAGGAGGCTGTTAGAGGATAGGGCCGCCGCAGGTCCGGCCAATGTTCCTTCACCACCAGTTGCACCCATTCCTCCTCCTCCTCGCGTAGATACTTTTGTAAAGACATGCAAGGAATTTAAAGCTATGGGTGGAAAACCCTTTCAAGGGTCAGAAACATTTGTGGAAGCTAGAGATTGGCTTAAGGAGGTGTAAGAATTGCTAGAAATCTTTGAAGTGGAAGAAGGGAGGAGAATTAGATTAGCAGCTTGGCTAATGAAGGGAGAGGCCTCGTTTTGGTGGGAGGTCACTAATGGGGAGCATCCTGTTGACTCTTGGGCGGATTTTAGACGTAGGTTCGAGGCAAAGTTTCTCTCTAGGGCGGAAGAAAATCTATATATGGAAAGGTTCTTGACAGTGAAGCAAGGAAGCTCGTCAGTGAAAGAATATGTCAACAAATTTAATCAGCTAGCAAGGTTTGGTTTGGACTTAGTAAACACGCCGAAGAAGAAGGCTCTAAGGTTCGTTAATGGCTTGAATGAACCGTTGCAAGGGTTGGCCATGACCTACATCCCTATAGGGGCCACCTTTGAGAAGCTAGTAGAAATGGCGCTCATGCATGAGGAGAAAAGCACTAAAGCTGATAAGGCACCCGAGAAGAAACGGGATCAGAAGAAACCACAACAGCAAAACAAGAAGGGTGGTAAAGACAATAATGGCAAGGGAAAGAAGAAATGTTTTAACTGTGGGACCCGAGGCCATCTCAGCAAGGACTGCCGAAAGAAAAAGAAGACTGACTGTTTTCATTGTGGCGATGCGGGACATTTAGTGAAGGACTGCCCAAGGAAGGGGCAGAGGGCAGGAGCTACCTCGGGAGGACAGGTGCAGGCTCTTATGGCACCAGGGCAGGCTAGGGGACAAGTTCAGACTCTCGCGATCCCACCACTGCAAGAACGAGGTAGAACCATTTCTGTTGAAAGCTTAGATTTTCTGTTTGATCATCCTGTCCGTACCTTATTCGATTCGGGCGCATCGCATTCGTTTATCTCTACATCATTAGTTGAATCACTACACTTAAACACCAGTTTAGTAGAGGATCCCTTAGTTGTTTCGAATCCAATTGGGGGCTCAGCTCATTTGTCCATGATGTGTTTGGATTTGAAAATTTCTATACTTAGCGTTGAGTTTAGATGTGATGCTTATGTGTTCGGCTTCACGGGCTATTGGCTAATTTTAGGAATGGATTGGTTATCCAGAAATGGGGCCGTTCTTGATTGTGAAAGGAGAGTAGTTAGGCTCATGACTCGCCTTGGTAACGCTCTCGAAATCTTTTGTAATCCCATATATTCTGTTATGCTAAGTTATTTAGAATCGCTTGACGCGTCTGAGGAAAATCTACAATCTGTTAGAGTGGTCCGAGAATATTCGGATGTGTTTGAGGAGGTGAAGGGCTTGCCTCCGAAGCGGGAGATAGATTTTCGAATATATCTTGTGGATAATGCGAAACCAGTATCTTTGCCAGTACGCCACATGGCTCCACGTGAAAGGAGGGAACTCGATAAGCAAGTGAAGGAGTTGCTTGAGAAGGGGTTCATAAGACGAAGTATATCGGAGTGGGGTGCTCCAGTAGTATTTGCCACGAAGGCGGATGGGTCCCTTAGACTTTGTGTGGACTATAGAGAACTTAATAAGCTTACTAAGAAGAACAGACACCCACTGCCGAGGATTGACGATCTCTTCGATCAGTTAGTTGGCGCCTCAGTGTTTTCGCAGTTGGACTTAGCCACTGGTTTCCATCAGTTGAGAGTGGCTGAGGATAGCATTGACAAGACTTCCTTTAGGACTCCAGACGGTTTCTATGAATGGCTAGTGATGCCCTTCGGTTTGACAAACGCCCCCGCATACTTTGTTGATTTGATGAGTAGGGTGTTTAGGGAGTACCTTAACAAATTCGTGGTAGTCTTTGTAGACGACATCTTTATCTTTTCTAAGGATGAGGAAGAGCATGCCCTACATCTTAGGGAAGTGTTGGAGACTCTTCGAGCGCATAGCCTTAAGGCTAAATTTTCTAAGTGTCACTTCTAGAGGAAGGAAGTACGGTTCTTGGGGCACGTGGTTTCCAAAGAAGGGATAGCCGTGGATCCCGCGAAGGTGGTGGCCATCCAAGATTGGAAGGTCCCTAAAAATGCTACTGAAGTGAGAAGTTTCTTAGGGTTGGCTGGCTACTATAGGAAGTTTATCAAAGACTTCGCAAAGATATCAGCTCCATTAACACGCTTGATAAAGAAGAACCTAGTTTTCACATGGGACGTAGATTGTGATGATGCGTTCCAACGTTTGAAGAGAGCTTTGACTTCAGCCCCAGTCTTAGTGCTGCCATACGGGAGTAAGCCATTTACCGTATATACTGACGCTTGTGGGACAGGACTAGGCGCAGTCTTAATGCAAGAGGGTAGGGTAATAGCCTATGGTGGAAGGTAGTTGAGAGCGCATGAGAAGAATTACCCTACGCATGACCTAGAGTTGGCTGCTATTGTTTTCGCGCTTAAGTCTTGGCGTCATTATCTTCTTGGCGAGAAATTCGAATTATTCACTGACCACAAATCGCTAAAATACTTATTCTCTTAGAAGGACTTGAACTTAAGGCAGCAAAGGTGGATGGAGTTCTTGGCGTCCTACGACTTTGAGATAGCATATACCCCTGGCAAGGGTAACGTGGTGGCCGATGCCTTAAGTAGAAAAAGATTATCCTTAAGTCCTTTGTTTGTTGAGCGGCGAAGTTTAGAGTTCATCTCTATGTTTGATTTTAGACCTTCCGTTGACATTGTACCCGGTTTGCTAGCATCCTTAGAGGTTAGACCTACGCTTTTGGGACGGATTGGCGAGGCACAGTGAGACGACCCACAGTTGGTTGAGTTAGTAGAAAAGCTCAAAGGAGGGGAGTCATCAAGCCATCTCCGTAGGTATACCCTAGATGATAAGGGTTGGTTACGTAGGGACGGTAGACTTTGTGTACCAAAAGACGATGACCTAAGGAAGACTATTCTTGACGATGCACATCGTTCGAAGATGACCATTCATCCCGGCGGGGACAAGATGTACAAAGACATGAAGCGAGTTTTCTTTTGGGCCGGTATGAAGAGGGACGTGGCCGAGTATGTCGCTAGATGATTGGTGTGCCATCAAGTAAAAGCGGAGAAAAAGAAACCCGGTGGGTTACTTCACCCATTGGAGGTTCCACTATGGAAGTGGGAAAGCGTCTCGATGGACTTTATTGACGGATTACCGAGATCGAGAAAGGGTAATACGGGGATTTGGGTTATAGTAGATAGACTTACTAAGAGCACCCATTTCATTCCCGTGAAGAGTAAGAGGACTGCTCCATGGTTAGCTTCTGTATACGTCCGAGAAATAGTTCGTTTGCACGGTGTTCCTTCTAGCATAGTGAGCGACCGCGATCCTATTTTCACTAGCGAATTTTGGAGAAGCTTACAAGAGGCGGTGGGGACTCAGTTATGTTTGAGCACTGCATATCATCCTCAGACGGACGGCCAGACTGAGAGGGTGAATCACATTCTAGAGGATCTTTTGAGGCTATGTGTCCTAGACTTTGGGGGTACGTGGGAAGAGCATCTTCCATTGGTAGAGTTCGCATATAATAATAGCTTTCAGTCCAGCATTGGCATGGCACCTTTCGAAGCTCTTTATGGACGACCTTGTCGTTCACCTACATGTTGGTGGGAATCTACAGATAAGATCTTACTTGGGCCCGATATGATTAGGGAGACTTCGGAGAAGGTCGACTTGATTCAAAGGAGGATGAAAGCAGCGCAAGATAGGCAGAAATCTTATGCGGATAAGAGGAGGACAGATCTCGAGTTTGAAGTTGGGGACATGGTCTTTATCAAAGTGTCTCCATTACGAAACGTAGTTCGCTTTGGGTCCATTGGGAAGTTAGCACCAAGGTTCGTAGGACCGTTTCCTATTAAGGAGAAGATTGGACATATGGCGTATAGAGTGGAGTTGCATGAGAGACTAAGTGGTGTACACGACGTATTCCATGTGTCACATTTGAGGAAGTGCGTGCATGAGACCGTAGAAGTGGTAGAGCCGAGCTTGCTTAGAGAGGTGGAGATCGAGCGTGACGCGACAATTCGACGAGCTCCTACATGCATTCTTGGGTCGGAGATTAAGAAGCTTAGAAATCGAGAGGTCAGACTAGTCAAAGTACAATGAGGAGACGACGAGAGCAACGCTACTTGGGAGATAGAAGAGAAGATGCGTTCACGATACGCTTTTCTTTTTGAGGGTATGTCTTTTAATTTCTCCTTTATCGCTTATCTTGTACTTATCTTATCTTTAGAAGTATCCTCTCGCTAGTATCTTTGACCTTTAGTTAGGATAATCCTATGGTTGAAACATGTGTTTGAGACATCTTATGTATGATGAATGCAAAGTGGATGCAAGTGTTTGCTAGGGGTTGCGCGTGGACGCATACACACACACTATTAGGCACTAGATCGGCTCAGTCACTTCATATTGCATATTGCGTATAAATGTGTGTACATAGTTAATGGATGTATAATGGTTGTGCTATCATTTGGATACTGCATTTGGTGAATGGTTGTGCACACATGTAGAAATAATATGTATCGATAGGGTTCTTTTACATACATAATGGACGCATGGCACTATCATGATTTGCATTAAGGAGGTCAACTGAATCAGTAGACCGCCTGATTTTGCATTAGATAGGGAACATATACACACACTTCTTGCATATGTTCATACAGCATTAGAAACTTTATAAGGACAATGGATGCCAGTGTTTGATGGTTGAGTAGATGGTTGTTTGGATGTTAGGATATACATTCTTCTTAACTTGAAGATTTCGGGGAAGAAAACCTTTAAGGAGGGGAGAATGTAACAACCCGTAATTCTGTTAATATTAATATCCACAAATTAAAGAATAACTAATCTCAGACGTGAGAATTGTGGGAAACGGGTTGCGCCATTGTGTTCGTCTCGGAATTCTGGTTGAAATAGAGTCCGAGTTTGCGTGAATTGGACTTCGTATAAAGAAGTTATGGCCATCGGAAGTTTCAGAAAATTCAAAACAGATTCAGAAAATTCAAATTTCAAAAATTCAGCCCAAACAGGCTGGGCGGGAAAAATTCCCGCCCAGACCAGGTCGACCTAGGGGTCGACCTGCCCACCAGGTCAACATGGGTGTCGACCCTAGGGTCGACCTGGGGGTCGACCTCCCTGGTCGAGCCCAGGCGACGTGGGTGCACCTGAATGGGTTTTTGGGCTGGGTTTTGGGGGCTGTGACGAAATCTGACAGCTCTAATCTATCCTAGGGTTTATCTAAAGGCCTAAAACAACTAACTACACCTATAAATACAACCTAATACTACCCCTAAATATCATTAAAAATAGAAGAGCTTCCGTCATGCCGTCGCCATGGAAATCAATGGAGCCGCCGCCAACTAAGAAGGAAGAAAAGCTAATTCAATTCTAATTCTCTCAACCCTAAAGCAAAGCAAAACTCACTCTTTTCTTCTCTAAATTGTGAGTATGATAGTCTTAACAAGATTATTATCATTTTAATTAGGTTAAGTCATGAATGGATTATGAGTAGATGATGTGAATTGTCGTATATGTTATCATGTATGTTATTAATCCTATGCTATGTGGTGATGGTATCCTATATGTTGTAAATCATGCTATGATGATGTTATGTATGTTGAAAGTTTCTATGCTAAGTTGTGATGAATCATACATGTTAGAAAGCCATCTATGCTAGTTAGTTCATATCAATTAAATCATCATGTTTAGGCTATGTTGATCTATATGAAAAGTCACATATGCAAGTTAGATTGATTAGAAAAGTTATGAACATATGCCATGACATCTATTATGACATCTAGAACTATGCTATGACATATGTGATAGCCTATGCTAGTTCACACCATCATTATGTTGACTAAAAACCCCATATGCAAGTTTATGTATAGATTTGGGCTATGATCATATCATGTAAATTGTGACATTTAACAAGTTGACACCTTTTGATCCTTAACATGCGTAGTTTATGCAAGTTTCACCCCTATTATGATTAGATTTATTTTAATTGTCTATATGTTGTGATAATTTATCTTTGTGCTATGCGTTAGACTATTTAAGTCTAGCCTATATTATGCGTTGAATAAGCGAACGTATAAACGTGGGGTAGGGGTAATATTAAGGATTTAATAATAAGATGTTGGGGTGCAATTGATATGATTTTGCATACCATGAGTGGATGACCATAATTGAGTCAATTATGGACATCAGTAAAAGTGGACTTAATTAATAATTTGGATAGGGAATTATTAAAACTGGGGTAAAAGATTGAAAGTGTCAATCAATGCCTAGGACACGAGGTTGGACTCGTTTGTGACGTAAACCCGCCCGGAACCGCCCGACAAATCCAGTGGTCACAAATGTCAGCCCAATGTGAGAGGTCCTAGGCCTAAACTAAAGCATAACAGTTGTAAAGACACGAGGTTAGACTCTTTTATGGTGTAAGACTGCCCGGACCCGCCCGGCAAATCCAGCTGCCATAAATGCCAGTCTAATGTGAGAGGTCTTTATGAGGTTATGGCCTGAATGAATTAAGAAATACTTAACCAGATAAACATGTAAAGTGGGACATGGGGGTTAAGTAGGTGCCTTGGGTGGCATGAGGAATCTAGTGGGTGCCCTTAGCGGCATGTGAAATACGATTAGTAAGACTTAACCAAACACACATGTAAATGAACATGACTAAGAGGGTTAAGTGGGATATATTAATGACAAGCTTAGGTGGGTAGCTTGTGGGGGCCCATTTCAACCAGTATCCCAAACGTATCTTTGTGGGCTCGACCCAAGTCGAGGACGGGACACGCATACTGAGTTTGACTATAAGAGGCCAAAACGGGGAGCGGTGGCAACGCAAGTTCAACGGATTTCATATGCGTGTGTGGACCCGGGCTGGTAGGTAAGACGTTGTTGCATCGTGTAGGTATGAGCCGTGTATTCTCAAGTTGTATCGGGTTGCCACTTTAGGGGAGTGATACACCCCACTGTGGAGCCAGCACGGGTATCTACGAGTAGGGAGCCGATCGAAAATGGGTAGTGGAGTACACCTAGTGGAGATAGGGCAGACGACACCTATGTAGTCAGCTAGGGGTACGTAAGGCTATTTATATGTTTCTGTGTGAAGCAAGTGGGATCAACCTTTAGGGTGACTGGTGCGGTGCAGTGTAGTAATGTGCGGTGCAGTGTAGTAACGTGCGGTGCAGTGTAGTAATCATTCGTTAGCAATTAGGTGTGCCTTTACCGTTATCTTTAACGTTATCTTAAACGCTATCTTTATCTTCTTAATAGTTCATAGACATTTACTTGTCTTCCAGTTTATGCCTTAGTCTAGTTATTTTGATAATAGTATTGCTAGAATTATCATACTCGCCAGAATTTATGTCTGACCCCCTCCATTTCTATCCTTTTTCCCCTCCAGGTCCTCAGGGTAGACCCAACTCTAGTGGAGCTTGATTGGATTGCTTCATCTCTTTGGAAAGCTTGGACCCTTGAAGTAAAGTCCAGCTTGTTATCTTCTTTAATGGCTATTTGTGTAATGGGATTACGTATTTTGTTTTATGAAGATGGATAATGTACTTGACTCTGATGAATGGTTTTGTGATGTAATAAACATGTTTCCGCTGCAATAAAATGAAGTTTTAGATTTCCAAGTACTACTTATTATCTGTCTTGTTGTAATTTTTCTGTTCTGTATTCACTTATAACCTCCATGGAAGTTAATGCATTCCCTTTGTGAGTGACATTAATGGACGTGGGGTGTTACAGCTATGACGTGAGATTTTGTGCGGTGTTATTTCTGTTCTTCTTCTACCTTTTTCTTCTTATTTCATAATGATTCATATTTCTGTGCAATTTGGGGTGGACATGTGGTGTGTTTAGTCAACTCAGATAGTATGGATTTGCGGGCCATCACAAAAACCATCTGTGATTATGTGTGGATCGGTATTACAGTTATCTTTTCTTTTAAAAGGATTTTCTAAAGTTAATTCTGTGGTTGGAGTTCACTAACATGTAACGACCCAGAAAATCTGAACCAATTTAAAATTTTTAAATTGGCTAAAATAATGGATTTTAAATATTTAAAATAAATATTTTAAATAACGGCAATGAAAAGTGAGTTTGAATCGACAATTGAAAACGAATATAATTAATTTTAATTATAAACAAGGCCTGAAATGGCGCTGCAGTTTCAAAAATTGAACTCAGACTTTGTCGGACTGTACTGGGTGCAAAACAAACGGATTTTAGTGAAACCAAAAATATTTAAATCTGTTAGTGAATACCTTTCTAACGAATCTGAAGAATCGAATTTTCATAGCGGAAAGCAAAAGTTATGGCCAAATGAATTTTCAGAAAGGTCGTTATGGAATTTATATAGCCCTTGAAATTGGCCATTTTGCATACGACCTCGGAATTCGACGAAACCACTTTTGTTGGATCCGAGATGTGAAGTTATTGCTAGGTTTCAAATTTCATAATTTTTGAAGCTAGTATGTGAGCGTGGCAAAGGAAAACGTGTTTTGGCCAATTGTAGTTAAATTGGATCGACCAGAAATGGGCCTTTTTGCAAACTGTCTCAGAATTCAACGAAACTAGTTTTGTTGGGACCGTATCGTCAAAAAATAGCTAGATTTATTTTTCTGGAATTTTTCAAATCAGTTTGTGGCCCTGGTAAATTGAAATGTACGTTCAAATTAAATATTAAATGTTATATATTTGAATTTGAAGGAAAACTGGCTGAAATAGTCGAATGGGCCTACGAAACATATTCCATTGTGTTCGGAATGGGGGTAAAACGCTAGGGACGACAGTCGTTGGGTTTAGATTGGTGGTCGCGTCAGAAAACCCCTTATAAAACCCATCGGCCAATCAAAATTTTTGTATAAAAAAAAGAAAATCCTTTAATTTTCTCTCTCCCCGAAGCAATAAACGGCGGAACTGTGTTCGCCACTTCCCAGGCGATTTCCGACCGCCACGATCATCAGAACCCCATCCCCCTTCGACGGTTTTTGCTCGTCTCCTCCCCCTCTTCAAATCCGTGGTGGTGGCGCCCTCCCTCGTGGCCTCTTCGTCGAGATCCGCCAGCTAGAAGTCGCTCCGTTCAAAGGCCCGCCGTCGCGCCTCAACGCCGTCGAACTCCTCCTCCTCCCTGGCGCATGTGCGCCTCCCCTAGCCCGACGACGCAGCACCCTCCGATCGTCCCCTCGTGCGTTGGTTTGCGCGCAAACTGGAAACCTAGTTTTGAACGACCGTTGAGAGGTAACGGCTTCATCTATTTTCAATTGATTTTAACACCTTTAAAGCGTTGCGAACTTTGAAAAATCATATATTTTTGTTCGTTAACGAAATTCGATGAAACAGGAAACATCGTGATCGTGTGGACGCCTTCTACATTTTAGAAGAGACCGCATATTTTTCTGAGCCTTATGCTATTTTTGGTGGAGTGGAACCCAATGTGAGATTTCTAATTTATAAACGATATGGAAAACAACGATGTATAAATTATAAAGTCGATGTATGAGTTATATAAGTGTTGTACACCTCTTGTATAAGCGTTGTATACGTTGTATGTTCGATGTATAAGTTATATATGCGTTGTAAAAATTATATATGTGTTGAAATAGAAGTGAATTGCTATATATATATATATATATATATATATATATATATATATACGCCCCTCGTCCAAAAACCATGGACGATATTTATTGATTGTGATTGGTGTGAAAATTGATTGATAGCGAATGGTTGTTTGGGATTGTTTGTGGTTGATATTGATTGATTGTGGTTGAAAAATACCCATTTATGGTTGAAAAATATTTGGTTGAAACCACATAGGATTAGTTGTGGAAATGAAATAAATATATACATGCCGCTTGCGTGCGAACTAGATGCATGATCCCCATTGCCAAAAACCGCGAGGTTTTAAGGTAGAGCGAGGAGCCGTACTAGGGACGGTCCCGGTTTTAACTACCCTGCCGTTATGCTGCCGAAATTTTGAATAATATTCATGTGTTTGAATTATTTTCATTTGCTGAAACTATATTTATTCGTTGAATAGAAAACCTTCATGTGTTGAATCGATATTCATTCGTTGATTAGAAATTCATGTGTTGAATGGTCTTCGTGTTTTAAATATAAAAATCACATTTTTATTATATACATGATTTGTTGAAATGTGAAGTGTTAAAAATAGCAACTCGTTCAAATAAATATGCATGAGTTGAAATATTCATTAATTAGCTAATGATATGATTTTTGCCTATACATGCAACATTAGAATGAATGGTGTTTTTACACCAAATGGAATCAAATATGAAGTTGAATGGAAATAGATAAATGATAAGAACTGTATATATGTACATGCATATTTATTGAACAGGTTATAGCAAAGGGGCTAGAGAAGAGGAATAAAATTTTGTGCCCGACAAATAGGTACACATTTACTGTTTTGTTTGGGTGATGATTTTATGAGCCTGTTGGCTAGCCGCTTGGCTTTTTCTTTTTCTTTTCGACATGAGACGCCCGTGTGGCTATTTGGGAATTTTCCCAGCCCCTCCCGTACAAAGGAGGTTATGGCGAAATTTTCCAAAATTTTAAGGCGTTAGTGAAATATTTGAAGTGAAAACGATATTGAAATTGTCGAATGAACTATATTTATATAAATATATAAATATAAATAAAATTAAAACGAAACGTGGCCGTGCAGTTCGTATTTTGAAAGCGTGATTTCAAACGATTATAACCGGAGATCCGACCATCGGATTTTCCTGAAATCGCAACCGTTGGGTTCACCTTGGAAAAATCTTTCCAATGGCACCAACTTTGTAAAAATCCAACGATTGGATTGTCTGGAATGTTTAATTCAAATCTGAAGAAAAACAGCGCCAGAAACGATTATATATATATATATATATAAATATAATTATATTTAATCGAATAACGACGCTGCAGTTCGTATTTTGAAATCCAAACTTCAAACGATTGTACCGGGAGATCCGACCGTCGGATTTTCCCGAAACTGGAACCATTGGATTCGTTTTGAAAAGACCTTTCTAATGATGTAAATTTTGTGAGGATCCAACGGTTAGATTTTCAGATATGTGTAAATCAAATCTGAAGAAAAACAGCGCCACGGCCGCGTTATGGCCCGAAGCGTCGTTTTGAATAAATTGGCTATTTTAAAATAAATAAAAATAGCGATAAATCGTTATAAAATATCATAAACGATATGGAATGGAAATAAACTGAATTTGCTCGATTTATGTGGTATTTGATGGTTGAATGTGTTTGGTGTGAAAATTACATTAAAGAACAAAATTGGTGTTGTCGAATGATTTAACCATTGAAATAAATTGATTTGAAATTCTAAATATACGTGAATTATTTGAAAAGGCCGAGTTAATTCTCATTTCAAATAATTGACCGACGATTGAAAATCAAAGATGAAGACGGTGGTCGAAGATCGGAGATCTTCACCTCGTTTGGATGGTAACCGAGGTCCTGATTGGGAGGCATCCCGAAATATGGATAATGAGTGGTGATCGTCCAGACGTTCGTGGTGATCGATGGGTTTGCGAGGTATTTAGTGCCTCCGGTTTCGTTCAGACCCAGAATGGACTTGTAAATGGACTGTGTGTCTGACATTGGATTTTATTCTATGTTGATTGATCTCTATTAAATATACATCTGTTTGGCGGCGGAGAATTTATTCTTTTGCTTAACGCCCTTCTCTGAGACGCACGAGCTCAGGGGTTGTATATCGATGGACATCAGTCGCATGGCGTGAATTGCTAGTGTGACATGCCTAAGTGGCAAATGATCAAGACTTCTGTTGAAAAGCAAAGTCCTGTGGTGATGATCAAAGCACCCCCTGTGTGGCGTAGCTTTGTGTATAACGTGAAATCGCGAGCCTCACACCCCGGTATGAACCAGAAACGGGAAGAAGGACCTCAGGGAGGGCATGTGTTTCTTTCTAGCTAGGATGGTGTCAGTGACCTACCAGCCCTGACATTTATATACTTTTCACCTATGTGGTTGTTGCTGTTGCGAGGCGCCTCGATTTGATCGGACGATTCAGGTCCGATGGAGTCATTCGTTGGCTCGTTTATGCCCCAAAGGGCGGGGAAACGTATTGTTCAGGAATTTTAATCCACATCGATGGACCGGCCCTGTCTCTCCTAGGGTCACTTGAGCTTTGATCCTGAGACACGGGCTAGAGCGTCTCGAATTCGGTAAGGACTATCGTTTTCCTTGGTCCAGGACGGAAATCCAATTTCCAAATACGTGACTGTGCGGTTTTGATTGTATATATATGGCGACATGATATATGGTACCCATGCCGTCTATGATTGATAGTTATGATTTGAAAGTGTTTTCAAACCATATAAACACTAGCAATAATATCAAATACTTTTGTTTTATTCGTGTCAAGCATATTTTGGCCGTTATAAGGTAAAAACTCTATCCTCCGGTTTGCGTTGCATTGTGTGATGGGAACTGAGTCTTACAATGGCTTCATTTTTATAAAATGCATTGCGTTGTTTAAAAGAAAGATTTGTTTTAAAGCACTGGCAATCCAATGGAGAAAACCCGTTCCACGAAAGTGGTGTGGTCCTGTGATTAGCCAAATTATATATGTGTTGAGTAGATTTCTCATACCAGTCCCATGACTGACTCGTAGTTTGTTTCACTTTCAAACTCGGGTGCCCCTTTTTCTACACGGACAGCCTTGTATTCCGGTTTAACTGGTTCTTTCTGGATAGTTGGAGCTGAAGATGGATTCTATTATTTATCTCTTTTTATGTTGTTCAGCTCCTATTGTACATATTTTGTTTATTTCCGTTGTAGACATTTATGTATAGCTGAACTGTATTTGTACTAAGTAAGATCCTGTATACTGTGTAACTCTGATGATTACTTTTATCCAGTATATTCTATTGTTCATTATCTGGTGTATTTATTTAATTCTGTTCTGCTATTATCTGTTTCTGTGTTATATTCCACGGATTACCCTTGCCACCGTCAGTACGGGGTTTGGGGCCGTCTCATTTGGTATCAGAGCTTTGGTTAAGCTTAGTTCTGGAATATAACATTTGAACGAACTCGTCAGAAATAGAACCAGTAGTGTTCTAGGACGGGCAACTCTATACAGATAGGATCAGTAGTATCCTAGTTTGAGTAGCAGAATGAAATAACACCTCGATAGACACATTTACATTCAAGTATTTGTCTCTATATTTTCAAATATCTTTTCCGTTGACCTGACACTTGATCTGCTATTTGTAGAAGAACTAGAAAATGAGTGCCAAAAACAGAAGAAGTGATACAGACCCGGATATTGAAGCCCTATATATGAAATATAGAAATCTGGGTGGAAAGCCGTTCTCGGGCGAAGAATCTATTATGAGAACACAAGCATGGATTCGTTCGGCTGAGAAAATCTTCGAAGGATTAAAGTTGAGGGATGACCAGAAAAGATTACTGGCCTCCTGGGCACTCAAAGACGAAGCTTTATTTTGGTGGGATTCTGTTGTTAAGGATAATCCAGAAGGTGATATCACCTGGGATAAATTCAAATTGATTTTCCTGGAAAGATTTACTCCTCCAGAAGCAATTGAGCGACTATGTGATGAATTTTCATATTTGATACAAGGAGATATGACCATTCCCGAATATCATAAGAAATTCAGTGAACTTTCTCACTTTGCTCCTCATCTAATTAAGAATCCGAAGAGGAAGAATATGAGATTTATCAATGGGCTTCAAAGAAAATATCAGAACAGTGTAATGAGGAACGTGAAGCTCCCCTTTTCTGAAATGATATACATGGCTTATCAGTACGAAGATCTAGACAAGAAAGGTATTCTACAGTACGAAGAAGAAGTCAGCTCTAGTAATAAAATTGAGGTTGAAACTAGTCGTCTTGAGGCCAGCACGATGTCAGAGGTCAGCAAGACGCCCAAAGCAAATCGGAAAAGGGCTGAATCTGAGAAAGGGCAAGGAACGACTACCATATGCAGTAATTGTAAGGAGCCAGGGCATTTGTCGATTAACTGCGGACCCTTAAAGAAACGATTAAGAGGCGGGTTTCAATCCAAGAAGGGATTTCAAGAGAATAGAAAGTGTAGTCAATGCCATCAGTCCGGTCATCTTTCAAAGGCCTGCCCGCTATTCTGAAAACCTAAAGCAGTACATGTAAATGAAATGGTAGAAGTACCTGCATCCTCATCTACTCAGGAAAGGTCTGATGTTTTAGAAGGCACGCTCAATGTCAAAAACATTCCAGTTAAAGTACTGTTTGACACAGGCACGTCACGAAGCTTTATTGCAAAGAGTGCAGTCAAGAAACTGGATTTGAATTTGAAGAAGCTCAAAGAGCCAATGACTGTCCAAAATCCAGTTGTGGGTTCCATCAATCTCAGTTGGGTTTGTGCAGTGCCTGTCTCTTTTTCTTGCTATAAATTCCCTATTATCTCTATCGTCATGAATTTTAACGAATTCGATCTTATTTTGGGATTGGATTGGTTAACCAAATATGAAGCGGAGGTTAGATGCGCCGAGAGAGTTGTTAAAGCAAAGGCCCAATCGGGAAATCATATAACCATACCATGTGAAGGCCCGACTTTAAATAGAAAAGATTTCTGGTCAGCTCTCGATGTTTCTCCAGCCCAAATAGAAAATATCCCAGAAGTCATAGAGAATATTCCTGACCTCATCAAAGACATTCCTGTCGTTAAGAACTATGCGGATGTGTTCGAAGAAGTTGTTCGCTTACCTCCGCAGAGAGAAATAGATTTCAAGATTGCTTTAATTCCGAATGCAAGGCCGGTAGTTCACGCTATTAGAAGAATGTCCTTGAAAGAGAGAGAAGAACTTGACAATCAAACACGACAGGTAGTATGGAAGGGTCTGATCAGGCCTAGTTTCTCTGATTGGGGTGCAGCAGTGGTATTTGTCCCAAAGTCTGACGGTACTCTACGTCTATGCGTGGATTATCGTGATTTGAACAAACAGACAATAAAGAACAAATATCCATTGCTGCGGATTGATGATTTGTTAGATCGATTAAATGGAGCACAAGTATTTTCACGAATGGACCTAGCTATAGGCTTCCATCAACTTCGAATTGCCGAAGAGTGTGTTCCAATGATAGCGTTCAGAGGCCCCGACTTATTCTACGAGTGGTTAGTAATGCCGTTCGGCTTATGTAACGCTCCCGCTTACTTCGTCGATCTAATGAACAGAGTATTCAGAGGAGTATTGAATAAATTTGTACTGGTTTTTATTGATGATATTCTAATCTTCTCTAAATCAAAGGCCGAACATGAAAAACATTTGGAACAAGTGTTAGAAATCCTCAGGAGAAATGTATTGAAAGCAAAGTTTTCCAAATGTATATTCTGGCAAGATGAAGTGAAATTTCTGGGCCACGTCGTATCAAAAGAAGGAATTGCTGTGGATCCAAGCAAAATCACAGCTATTCAGAATTGGAAACAGCCCAATATCCCCACTGAAGTCCGCAGTTTTCTCGGATTGGCTAGCTATTACCGGAAGTTCGTCAAAAACTTTTCGAAGATATCTGTTCATTTAACGAAGCTTACGAAGAAGCACTCTAAGTTCAAATGGACTCCAGAAAGTGGGGAGGCTTTCGAAGAGCTAAAGTTAAGATTAACGACAGCTCCAGTGTTAACCATCATAGATGGCAACCAGGATTTGAAAGTCTGGACTGATGCTTCTAGAGTAGGCCTTGGCGCAGTGTTAATGCAAAGGGGTCAGGTGATTGCTTATGCTAGCCGTCAGCTGAAGCCGCACGAGAAAAACTATGTAACTCATGATCTTGAGTTATTGGCTATAGTATTCGCTTTGAAAATCTGGAGACACTATCTTCTGGGTGAGAGATTTGAACTGTTTACAGATCACCAGTCGTTAAAGTATCTGTTCACTCAGAAGGACCTGAATCTGAGGCAGCAACATTGGCTGGAGTTTCTTGCAGCATATGACTTTGAGATTATATACACTCCAGGGAAAGCAAATGTCGTGGCCGATGCGTTAAGCCGAAAGAGTGAAATGATCGCCAGTTTTATTATCACGACTTCATTGCTAGATAAAATATCTGCTCTTCAAAAGGATGATCACTTCATTCAGAAGATCGGAGTGATAATTCAACAAGGAGAACCCTCGAGTTTTCAAGTTGATAATGATGGAATTCTAAGGCTCAAAGGTCGAATCTGTGTCCCTAACATTCCTGAGCTTCGAAAGGAAGTACTGGATGAATGCCACAAGTCAAAACTTAGTATCCATCCGGGACTAAGCAAAATGTATAATGACATCAAACGCACTTTCTGGTGGAAGTCGATGAAGAGGGACATTTCTTTATATGTTAGCCGATGCCCTACTTGCCAGCTAGTCAAAAGCGACCAACAGAAATTGGCTGGATTGTTACAACCACTAGAAGTTCCTGGTTGGAAGTGGTAACATATTTCTATGGATTTCATTGATGGTCTGCCCAGAACCAGAAAAGGGAATGACAGTATTTGGGTGATCGTAGATCGCTTCACGAAGACCGCCCATTTTATACCTGTCACATCAAACAGAACTGCTCAGAGTCTGGCGCAGATATACTTCAGGGAAATAGTTAGACTACATGGAGTGCCGGTCAGTATAGTCAGTGATAGAGATACAATATTCACTAGCAAATTCTGGGAGGCATTTCAAGTCGAGCTAGGGACGAAGATGAACTTGAGCACCGCCTATCATCCTCAGACAGCCGGTCAGACTGAGAGGGTGAATCGTATTTTAGAAGATCTATTGCGGGCTTGTGTTCTAGATTTCGGTGGATCATGGGAAGACCATCTGCATTTGGCTGAATTCTCTTATAACAACAGCTACCAGGCGAGTCTGACAATGTCGCCATTCGAAGCATTGTATGGTAGACCGTGCCGATCTCTTGCTTGTTGGGTCTAACCTGGAAATAGACTTGTGTTAGGGCCAAACATGATTCGAGAAGCTGCCGACAAAGTCGGTTTTATTAAGAAGTGATTAGTCACCGCTCAAAGCCGACAAAAGAGCTATGCCGATAGAAGAAGAAGATATATATCCTTTGGAGTTGGCGACTATGTATATTTGAAAGTATCGCCGATGAGAGGAGTTATCTGGTTCGGTAAAACTAGAAAGTTGGCGCCCAAATTCATTGGTCCGTTTCCTATTCTGGAACGGATCGGAACTCTCGCTTATAGGGTCAAACTGCCTGATTGGTTGCTTGGGGTTCATGATGTATTTCATATATCTCAACTTCGAAAGCACGTTCATGATCCAGACTTGATCGTGGAAGAAGCAGCTCAACAGGACATTGAAATTACCCCAGAATTTGCTGTGAGACGAGAGCTGCTAAAGATTATCGGCAAAGAAACCAAAGAGCTGAGGAACAAGAAGGTTCACTTAGTCAAAGTGCAATGGAGTGGAGATCCGCGAGATTGTACTTGGGAAACTGAGGAGAGCATTCAGAAAGCTTATCCTAGATGCTGAGTGGATATCTCTGATTGACTCTGGTGCAAGGTATATTTACCATACTTTACATCACCATTTAATTCTATATTCTATTGTTATTTTCTTCCCATGGATGTGCACATTTGACTCTATATTCTGAATGATTTTATGTAATAACCCGGAAAATCTGGGCTAGTTTAAAATTTTTATTTTGGCAATTTTTGCGAATTTTGATTATTTAAAATGAATTATTTTAAATAATATCGACGGAAAATTTATTTTGAATATAATTCGATCGTATATATTATATACGTCGTCGTTAGAATATAAATATTTATATATAATTATAAATAGAATTGAAAATGGCGCGGTAGTTCGATAATTCGATTTCAAACTTCAATTGAATGTACCGGGTGCAAAACAATCCGGATTTTAGTGAAACCAAAAATAATGGAATCTAATTGATGATATCTTTCCAACGAATCAGAAAAATCAAGATTTCATAGCGGGAATCAAAAGATATGTCCAGTTGAAAATTCTGAATAGTCGCTATGGAATTCAGGCCCTTAAAAATGGGAATTTTGCAAATGACCTCGGATTTCGACGAAACCAGTTTTGTTGGGTCCGTGATGTCAAGTTATTGCTAGATTCCAAATTTTATAATTTTTCGAATCAATATGTGAGCGTGGCAAAGGAAAACGCATTTGACCAGTTTCAGTTGATTTTAATCGACTGGAAATTGGCCATTTTTCAAACGGTCTCAGAATTCGGCGAAACTAGTTTTGTTAGGACCGAATCGTCAATACGAAGCTAGAAAATATTTTTCGAGAATTTTTAGAGTTAGTATGTGACCCCGGTAATTTTAAATGTACGTTTAAAATTCAATATAATGATTTAAATGTAAATTTAACGGAAACTGATTCAAACAGTAGAATCAGCCTACGATACATATCCCATTGTGTTCGGAATGGGGGTAAAACGCTATGGACGACAGGCGGTGGGCCTCGTTTAGAGGTCGTATGTAAAAGTCAACTTTTTCAAAAAAAAAAAAAAACCTCTTCCCCTTAATCTCGTTCTGGCCCCTCCCCCGAATAAATTCATTGACTTCAAACCAGAATAAAAAAAAAGAAAAAAAGGGGGAAGACCGAAATCGATGGCGGAGCCTCCATCGAACGTCGAAGAACGCGCCGCCCACCTCCTTGCACTGCCGATCAGTGCTCCGCCACTTCCCCTCCAATTCGAATGCGAGACCGCACCCAGTCGAGCACTCCATCGAAGTCGCTCCTCCCTCCATCGTCGAAGTCCGTGCACCTGTCGCACCCTCACCTAGGCGACGCCGTGCCCAGTCCGACCCTCCTCCCCCACTGTCCAGCGACGACATGGAACACACCCCCCTTATTTCAATGTAAGTCTTAATTTCTGTTTTAATTTCAGTTTATTCATTTAAAATATAGCTTTTAAAATCTGTTTATATGCTATAATATTTTAAAAAAAATAAAAGGAAGTGATTTGTTTTTATGAAAGGATTTTCAAGATAATAAAGATAAGATTTTTAAATAAATGAAAGGTGGAATTTTTATATAAATGGCGATAATAAAAATGGGATTTTTATAGGAGTAAAATATATTTTTATTATATAAAAATCTTTAAAATAGAAAAGTCGAAATCTTTAAAATAGAAAAGTCGAAATCTTTAAAATAGAAAAGTCGAAATCTTTAAAATAGAAAAGTCGAAATCTTTAAAATAGAAAAGTCAAAATCTTTAAAATAGAAAAATCGAAATCTTTAAAATAGAAAAGTCGAAATCTTTAAAATAGAAAAGTCAAAATCTTTAAAATAGAAAAGTCGAAATCTTTAAAATGGAAAAGTCGAAATCTTTAAAATGGAAAAGTCGAAATCTTTAAAATGGAAAGGGCGAAATTTTTAGATGTAAAAATGCGAAATCTATATTTTTGAAATGGAATTTTATCTATATGATAACTTCGAAATAAAAATATGATTTTTATATATTGAACTTCGAAATAAAAATATGATTTTTATTTATTGAACTTCGAAATAAAAATATGATTTTTATTTATTGAACTTCGAAATAAAAATTCGATTTTTACATAGGCAGTGAAAGCGGGCAACGAAGGTAACAAAAAGGCGAGAGCGACGAAGGTTTCTGCAAATGAAAGTGCCGTGGAGCTAGGATAGCTATATGTGAGAATTTCTCACCTTTCAATTTCTTTTCTAGTTATATATATATATATATACTAGGATGCAGACGGTGTTTAGTAGCACCCGACACAATCGTCCACAGACCATGGACTTGTTTGTTTGACTGTTTGGTGATTGATTGCGATATTGGTTTGAATGTGGTTTGTGGTGTGAAAAATCGAATCGATAAATTGGTTAGGATTAGACGTGCGCTGTTATAAGGCGAAGGAGTAAGGCTAGGTTAGACTCTTACTCCAAATTTTGTGGTTTGCATAACGAAAGTTATTTGATTGATATGGGTATGGCGGTGGCCATTATTAGACCGGGGACAAGGCTAGGCCTTATCCCGTTTCTAGCATAGCGCCGTTATGCCGCCGAAATTTTCTAAAATATGTTAGAAAAATAAAAATATCATTTTTATTAGAAATGAATAAAATAACATATTCATTTACAAATCAAAACGATTTGTTGATGTACACCCATTTGACTGATATGGATTGGGACGATAAATTTCACACATCGCCCAACTGCACAAATAAAATATGCGTTTGATTGTTTGAAACCCCACACGGGTGTTAGGATGAAATATGCAGTTCACTCATCCTGATTGAGTAAGTATGTCGATCGATTGATTGACAGGCTGTTATAAGCGTTAGATATCTTTATTTGATGCTTATACAGTGTAGTGCACTTTGGTTGATGGTTGATTATTTTTCAATGCTATTATACATGTGTTGTTTGAAAATCCACATAATTAACTTTATATGGTAATTGATTGGGCCTCATTCCAATTTAGAAAATAAAGAACAACATAAAATAAAAGTTCATGTGTTGACAGTACTCATCCATTGAGATTGGTCATGTGTTGAATGAAATATTTTAGTAATAAAATTTACATCTTTATCGATATAAAATAAAAGTTCATGTGTTGACAGTACTCATCCATTGAGATTGGTCATGTGTTGAACGAAATATTTTGATAATAACAACTATTTTGAAAAAGAAATATTTGAAATAGAATATTTGAAAATAGAAATTTATGAAGCCGTGTTGATTAGATTGACGCCATTTTGACGTGAACGATATTTATATCGATTTTATCGATTTCGAAATGAATTGAATTGAAAACGATTTCGAAATGAATTGAATTGAAAACGATTTCGAAATGAATTGAATTGAAAACGATTTCGAAATGAATTGAATTGAAAACGATTTCGAAATGAATTGAATTGAAAACGATTTCGAAATGAATTGAATTGAAAACGATTTCGAAATGAATTGAATTGAAAACGATTTCGAAATGAATTGAATTGAAAACGATTTCGAAATGAATTGAATTGAAAACGAATTCAAATTGAATTGAAAGCAAATTGAAATGAATTCAAATTGAATTGAAATTTGAATTGAATAGAAATGAATTTTAAAACGAATTTATAAAGAAGAATTCAATTTTGATTTGAATTGAAAGGGAAGTTGAAATTGCTTTTGAAACGAATTTTAAAACTATTTATATAATTCGTTTTGAATAGAAATCGACGAAATATATATTATATATTATATATATATATAATATAATGGCCTGAATAGAACGCGCCGCGCCGCGGCAGTTCGTGAATTTCGACCATTTATTTCAAACGGACATTACGGGAGATCCGACCGTCGGATTCTCCTAAAACCGGAACCGTTGGGTTCGTATCGAAAAAAGCTTTCTAACAAATATTAGAAATTTGAAATCTAACGGTTGGATTTGGAGTTACGTCCAAATCAAATTTGAAAAAGGTCGATGTAAGTGCAGTTCGATGGCCATTGATGGAAATCGACTGTACAGGCCTTGATAAAATTATTAAAAATAGTAATAATTTGTGTAAAATCATAAGAAATGGTTTAGAAAGGATTGGGATGAAAAACTCCATATTTGAAAAGATAAAAATAGATTTTTATCGAAATGAACTAGTTTTGAACTAGAAATATAATTCTATTTATTTTTAAATAAATAAATTGAATTTGAAAAAGGGTTTTAAAGATAACCAGAATTTCCAATGATTGCATTGGAGTGGATTTGAATCGAAATTGTCTTCGGAATATTTCGATGTTGGAATTCGTGATTATACAGATGTTGTTATGGAAATTTGAAAGATATATATTTATATCGTTATTTCCAATACGACATTTGTTAATCGTAGAATTTGATATTGAATATAAGCCGATATATTTTCTATTCAGGGCCTTATATTGAATATCAAATGTGATTTGGGTTTGTCGTGAATGGTGTCTTCACTAACACTGTTCTTGAACCCAGTTGAGAAAAGATTAAATCTTTTTATTTAGATTTAATGAAGTGTACCAATTAAATAATATTTAATTGGGATTGAATTGATATTGATTTTTGGGTTTATCGTGAACAGTGTTTTAAACAACACTCGTTCTTTAACCCGATAATTAATGAATGTGATTTTGGGTTTATCGTGAACTGTGTTTTTAAATGACACTGATTCTTTAACCCAGTTAAGGATTAAAACTAAGTGGAGTTTTAATGAATCTTTAATTAGATTGAAAAGATCGAAAATGGAGTACCACCAGTTTTTCTCCGGGCGATAGTTAAATCTTTAATTAGATTTGAACGTGAAATGGTAATTGAATTTACCGATAACACCGTGGTGTTAGATATGAAGTATTATCGGTTTTACTTCATGGGATGAATAGGTTGGGATTGGGAAATTAAAACCAATGATTACTACGGTAAGGTTCGCTAATTCCGACTAGTTGAATCGAAATTCAAAGGAAGATTAGAGAATAAATTCAAGAAATTTATCTTGGATAAAATTAATGGGAACCTTTCCCTATGAATGTGAAATTAGAAACTAACTGTAGGTTAGCCAAGAAGAATGGTTTTCTGGATATTGATCTGATGTTGGTTTCGGCCTTCGGGGTTAATATTTGGGGAATTATTCTCTTGATTAATTTACGGTCAGTGACTGATGAATTGGAATGAGGTGTATGTTGTGTTTGTGTAACACTTATTTAAATTATACGCGAGTTATTCGGAAAGACCGGGTTTATCCCATTCTGAATAACTGATATGACGATAAGTCGAAGATGAAGACGATGGTCGAAGACCGGAAGTCTTCACGTCGTTTGGGTAATTACTGATGATCTTGATTGGGCTGTACACCCAAGAAGATGGAAACAGTTAGTGATCGTCCAGACGTACTTGGAGATCGATGGATATGCGGGGTACTAGGTGCCTCCGGTTTCGTTCAGACCCAGAACGGACTTGTAAATGGACTGTGTGTCTGACATTGGATTTTAGTCTGTGTGATTGATTTCTATTAAATATATATCTGTTTGGCGGCGGAGGATTTATTCTCTTGCTTAACGCCCTTCTCTGAGACGTACGAGCTCAGGGGTTATATATTGATGGATATCAAACGCATGGAGTGAATTGCCTGTGTGGCATGCCTAAGTGGCAATTGATCGAGGCTTCTGTTGAAAAGCAAAGTCTTGTGGTGATGATCAAAGCAAGGCCTTTGTGGCGTAGCTTTGTGTAACGTTTACTTCGCGTGTTTCACACCCGGTATGAACCAAAAACGGGAGACGGACCTCAGGGAGGGCATGCGTTTCTTTCTAGTTAGAAGTGGCGTCAGTGGTTTTACACGCCCTGACGAGTTTGACTTATGTGGTTGTTGCTGTTGCGAGGCGCCTCGGATTGATCGGTCGTTCTCGAACCGATGGAGTCATTTGGTTGGCTCACTTACACCCCATAGGGTGGGGAAACGTAGTGTTCAGGCATAATAATCCACATCGGTGGACCGGCCCTATCGCTCCAAGGCTTGCCTGCGCGCTTGCCTGTGGCTCGGGCTAGAGAGTCACGAATCGGTAGAGGACGATCCCTGGCCTCGGTTCATAGACGGAAATCCAATTTCCAAATACGTGACATTTGCGGTTTTGATTGTAGAGCCTAGTATGGCGACATGATATATGGTACCCATGCCGCCTATGATTGATACTTATGATTTGAAGGTGTTTTATACACTATGCACTTAAAAATATTATCAAATGATTTGTTTTAAACGTATCAAGCATTCTTTGGCTGTTATAAGGGAAAACCCTATCCCCCGGCTTGCGTTGCATTGTGTGATAGGACCTGGGTCTTATAACAGCTTCATTTTTCTTTATTTAGCATTGCGCTGTTTGTTTTATGCACTGGTATTCTTGGGAGGAAACCCGTTCCATGTTATACGGCGTGGTCCCTTGATTTACCTAACTTTAAAATAAAGAATTAATAACTGTTTTAGTTCTCACACCAGTCCCATGACTGACCTGGAGTTTATTGTTTTAACCTAAACTCTGGGTGCCCTTATTTTGACACGAGCAGCTAGTAGTTTTGGTTTTGCAGATTTATATTCACAGGATCCTGGTTTACAGCTGGAACGATATCCGGAAAGCTTTGTATCCGTATATCTAATTCTAGTTGTGTATTGTATTATTTTCCGCTGCTGTGTATTTAAATGTAATTTAAATCTCTGATATTTCTGTGTAATATTCATTTATACTCTGTATATTCTTGTAATCTGATGCATTGTTGTAATATACAATGAAATGTTCTTCTGTTTGTGTTCTGTTTTGTCCTGTTCTCAAACGATAGGGCGTTTCGAACGGCCTGGATCGGTTTAGCGACTGGTTCGGACCGAGCGAAATTCCTTGCCGTCACAGTTGGTATCAGAGCTTTGGTTTACAAAGCTCAGAGAACAAGGCACATTAGAACCATACGAAAGAATTCATCAGAATTGGATTAGTAATATCCAACGGGAATGACTCGTTAGAGATAGGATCAGTAGTATCCTAGAACGAGTGTGAAGAGTATATTTTTGAAAATGGAAACAATTTTTGTTTTGAAATTTTAAATCAATTATTCGTATTTGGTTATTTATTTATATTGATGTGGACAATCCAGTATATATAGATTTTGCGTATACGTCTGATCCACATGTATTTGAAATTTTAATATACTGGATAGATATAGAATTACACTCTAGACACCCGGAGATGGTTCTGATGATTGATCGATCATCATCAGAACTTATGTTCGTGTTGCGAAGGTGAGATTCCTATATATTTCCATTAGACTGGTGTGAGAACCAAAATTAGATAGGGCCTATTGTTGTGATTTGGCATCAAAAATCTGATTTTTGACTATATATCAAAATTATGAGTTTGAAACTCTAATTCACTAATTGATTGATGTTTGTGTTGTTTGTTCATTTGTTTGCTAATTTTGAACCATTATGCCTAATTGAACCAAATATTGAACTATATTGAAAATTGGTCGCATTTGCTTGTATGTACATATACTTACATTGAACAGGTCATAGCAAGGAGGCTAGAGCAGAGAATAAAATTTGTTTGCCTGACAAATAGGTACATGTTTACTACATAATTTACTGTTTTGTTTGGGTGATGATGATTTTATGAGCCTATTGGCTAGCCGCTTGGTTTTTTCTTTTTCTTTTTTGAGATCTGAAGGACCGGGGAAGCTATTTGAAATTCCCCGATGCTCCCGGTGCAGGGGAGGTTATGGCGAAATTTTTCGAAAATTTAGGGTGTTAGCCAAATTTTTGAAATTTTTGAAAATCCTCAGAAACTGAAAGGTTGGAGAATGGAAGCCAGATCGAGCGTAGAGTTGAATAATCAAACCACTTTCGACTCTGTTCCTTTTCGGGGACGAAAAGTTTTAAGTGGGGGAGATTGTAATAACCCGGAAAATCTAGGCCAGTTTAAAATTTTTATTTTGGCAATTTTTGCGAATTTTGATTATTTAAAATGAATTATTTTAAATAATATCGACGGAAAATTTATTTTGAATATAATTCGATCGTATATATTATATACGTCGTCGTTAGAATATAAATATTTATATATAATTATAAATAGAATTGAAAATGGCGCGGTAGTTCGATAATTCGATTTCAAACTTCAATTGAATGTACCGGGTGCAAAACAATCTGGATTTTAGTGAAACCAAAAATAATGGAATCTAATTGATGATATCTTTCCAACGAATCAGAAAAATCAAGATTTCATAGCGGGAATCAAAAGATATGTCCAGTTGAAAATTCTGAATAGTCGCTATGGAATTCAGGCCCTTAAAAATGGGAATTTTGCAAATGACCTCGGATTTCGATGAAACCAGTTTTGTTGGGTCCGTGATGTCAAGTTATTGCTAGATTCCAAATTTTATAATTTTTCGAATCAATATGTGAGCGTGGCAAAGGAAAACGCATTTGACCAGTTTCAGTTGATTTTAATCGACTGGAAATTGGCCATTTTTCAAACGGTCTCAGAATTCGGCGAAACTAGTTTTGTTAGGACCGAATCGTCAATACGAAGCTAGAAAATATTTTTCGAGAATTTTTAGAGTTAGTATGTGACCCCGGTAATTTTAAATGTACGTTTAAAATTCAATATAATGATTTAAATGTAAATTTAACGGAAACTGATTCAAACAGTAGAATCAGCCTACGATACATATCCCATTGTGTTCGGAATGGGGGTAAAACGCTATGGACGACAGGCGGTGGGCCTCGTTTAGAGGTCGTATGTAAAAGTCAACTTTTTCAACAAAAAAAAAAACCTCTTCCCCTTAATCTCGTTCTGGCCCCTCCCCCGATTAAATTCATTGACTTCAAACCAGAATAAAAAAAAAGAGAAAAAAAGGGGGAAGACCGAAATCGATGGCGGAGCCTCCATCGAACGTCGAAGAACGCGCCGCCCACCTCCTTGCACTACCGATCAGTGCTCCGCCACTTCCCCTCCAATTCGAATGCGAGACCGCACCCAGTCGAGCACTCCACCGAAGTCGCTCCTCCCTCCATCGTCGAAGTCCGTGCACCTGTCGCACCCTCCCCTAGGCGACGCCGCACCCAGTCCGACCCTCCTCCCCCACTGTCCAGCGACGACATGGAACGCACCCCCCCTTATTTCAATGTAAGTCTTAATTTCTGTTTTAATTTCAGTTTATTCATTTAAAATATAGCTTTTAAAATCTGTTTATATGCTATAATATTTTAAAAAAAAATAAAAGGAAGTGATTTGTTTTTATGAAAGGATTTTCAAGATAATAAAGATAAGATTTTTAAATAAATGAAAGGTGGAATTTTTATATAAATGGCGATAATAAAAATGGGATTTTTATAGGAGTAAAATATAATTTTATTATATAAAAATCTTTAAAATAGAAAAGTCGAAATCTTTAAAATAGAAAAGTCGAAATCTTTAAAATAGAAAAGTCGAAATCTTTAAAATAGAAAAGTCGAAATCTTTAAAATAGAAAAGTCGAAATCTTTAAAATAGAAAAGTCGAAATCTTTAAAATAGAAAAGTCGAAATCTTTAAAATAGAAAAGTCGAAATCTTTAAAATAGAAAAATCGAAATCTTTAAAATAGAAAAGTCGAAATCTTTAAAATAGAAAAGTCGAAATCTTTAAAATAGAAAAGTCGAAATCTTTAAAATGGAAAAGTCGAAATCTTTAAAATGGAAAAGTCGAAATCTTTAAAATGGAAAGGGCGAAATTTTTAGATGTAAAAATGCGAAATCTATATTTTTGAAATGGAATTTTATCTATATGATAACTTCGAAATAAAAATATGATTTTTATATATTGAACTTCGAAATAAAAATATGATTTTTATTTATTGAACTTCGAAATAAAAATTCGATTTTTACATAGGCAGTGAAAGCGGGCAACGAAGGTAACAAAAAGGCGAGAGCGACGAAGGTTTCTGCAAATGAAAGTGCTGTGGAGCTAGGATAGCTATATGTGAGAATTTCTCACCTTTCAATTTCTTTTCTAGTTATATATATACTAGGATGCAGACGGTGTTTAGTAGCACCCGACACAATCGTCCACAGACCATGGACTTGTTTGATTGACTGTTTGGTGATTGATTGCGATATTGGTTTGAATGTGGTTTGTGGTGTGAAAAATCGAATCGATAAATTGGTTAGGATTAGACGTGCGCCATTATAAGGCGAAGGAGTAAGGCTAGGTTAGACTCTTACTCCAAATTTTGTGGTTTGCATAACGAAAGTGATTTGATTGATATGGGTATGGCGGTGGCCATTATTAGACCGGGGACAAGGCTAGGCCTTATCCCGTTTCTAGCATAGCGCCGTTATGCCGCCGAAATTTTCTAAAATATGTTAGAAAAATAAAAATATCATTTTTATTAGAAATGAATAAAATAACATATTCATTTACAAATCAAAACGATTTGTTGATGTACACCCATTTGACTGATATGGATTGGGACGATAAATTTCACACATCGCCCAACTGCACAAATAAAATATGCGTTTGATTGTTTGAAACCCCACACGGGTGTTAGGATGAAATATGCAGTTCACTCATCCTGATTGAGTAAGTATGTCGATCGATTGATTGACAGGCTGTTATAAGCGTTAGATATCTTTATTTGATGCTTATACAGTGTAGTGCACTTTGGTTGATGGTTGATTATTTTTCAATGCTATTATACATGTGTGTATGAAAATCCACATAATTAACTTTATATGGTAATTGATTGGGCCTCATTCCAATTTAGAAAATAAAGAACAACATAAAATAAAAGTTCATGTGTTGACAGTACTCATCCATTGAGATTGGTCATGTGATGAACGAAATATTTTAGTAATAAAATTTACATCTTTATCGATATAAAATAAAAGTTCATGTGTTGACAGTACTCATCCATTGAGATTGGTCATGTGTTGAACGAAATATTTTGATAATAACAACTATTTTGAAAAAGAAATATTTGAAATAGAATATTTGAAAATAGAAATTTATGAAGCCGTGTTGATTAGATTGACGCCATTTTGACGTGAACGATATTTATATCGATTTTATCGATTTCGAAATGAATTGAATTGAAAACGATTTCGAAATGAATTGAATTGAAAACGATTTCGAAATGAATTGAATTGAAAACGATTTCGAAATGACTTGAATTGAAAACGATTTCGAAATGAATTGAATTGAAAACGATTTCGAAATGAATTGAATTGAAAACGATTTCGAAATGAATTGAATTGAAAACGATTTCGAAATGAATTGAATTGAAAACGATTTCGAAATGAATTGAATTGAAAATGATTTCGAAATGAATTGAATTGAAAACGATTTCGAAATGAATTGAATTGAAAACGAATTCAAATTGAATTGAAAGCAAATTGAAATGAATTCAAATTGAATTGAAATTTGAATTGAATAAAAATGAATTTTAAAACGAATTTATAAAGAAGAATTCAATTTTGATTTGAATTGAAAGGGAAGTTGAAATTGCTTTTGAAACGAATTTTAAAACTATTTATATAATTCGTTTTAAATAGAAATCGACGAAATATATTATATATATTATGTATATAATATAATGGCCTGAATAGAACGCGCCATGGCAGTTCGTGAATTTCGACCATTTATTTCAAACGGACATTACGGGAGATCCGACCGTCGGATTCTCCTAAGACCGGAAACGTTGGGTTCGTATCGAAAAAAGCTTTCTAACGAATATTAGAAATTTGAAATCTAACAGTTGGATTTGGAGTTACGTCCAAATCAAATTTGAAAAAGGTCGCTGTAAGTGCAGTTCGATGGCCATTGATGGAAATCGACTGTACAGGCCTTGATAAAATTATTAAAAATAGTAATAATTTGTGTAGAATCATAAGAAATGGTTTAGAAAGGATTGGGATGAAAAACTCCATATTTGAAAAGATAAAAATAGATTTTTATCGAAATGAACTAGTTTTGAACTAGAAATATAATTCTATTTATTTTTAAATAAATAAATTGAATTTGAAAAAGGGTTTTAAAGATAACCAGAATTTCCAATGATTGCATTGGAGTGGATTTGAATCGAAATTGTCTTCGGAATATTTCGATGTTGGAATTCGTGATTATACAGATGTTGTTATGGAAATTTGAAAGATATATATTTATATCGTTATTTCCAATACGACATTTGTTAATCGTAGAATTTGATATTGAATATAAGCCGATATATTTTCTATTCAGGGCCTTATATTGAATATCAAATGTGATTTGGGTTTGTCGTGAATGGTGTCTTCACTAACACTGTTCTTGAACCCAGTTGAGAAAAGATTAAATCTTTTTATTTAGATTTAATGAAGTGTACCAATTAAATAATATTTAATTGGGATTGAATTGATATTGATTTTTGGGTTTATCGTGAACATTGTTTTAAACAACACTCGTTCTTTAACCCGATAATTAATGAATGTGATTTTGGGTTTATCGTGAACTGTGTTTTTAAATGACACTGATTCTTTAACCCAGTTAAGGATTAAAACTAAGTGGAGTTTTAATGAATCTTTAATTAGATTGAAAAGATCGAAAATGGAGTACCACCAGTTTTGCTCCGGGCGATAGTTAAATCTTTAATTAGATTTGAACGTGAAATGGTAATTGAATTTACCGATAACACCGTGGTGTTAGATATGAAGTATTATCAGTTTTACTTCATGGGATGAATAGGTTGGGATTGGGAAATTAAAACCAATGATTACTACGGTAAGGTTCGCTAATTCCGACTAGTTGAATCGAAATTCAAAGGAAGATTAGAGAATAAATTCAAGAAATTTATCTTGGATAAAATTAATGGGAACCTTTCCCTATGAATGTGAAATTAGAAACTAACTGTCGGTTAGCCAAGCAGAATGGTTTCTGGATATTGATCTGATGTTGGTTTCGGCCTTCGGGGTTAATATTTGGGGAATTATTCTCTTGATTAATTTACGGTCAGTGACTGATGAATTGGAATGAGGTGTATGTTGTGTTTGTGTAACACTTATTTAAATTATACGCGAGTTATTCGGAAAGACCGGGTTTATCCCATTCTGAATAACTGATACGACGATAAGTCGAAGATGAAGACGATGGTCGAAGACCGGAAGTCTTCACGTCGTTTGGGTAATTACCGATGATCTTGATTGGGCTGTACACCCAAGAAGATGGAAACAGTTAGTGATCGTCCAGACGTACTTGGAGATCGATGGATATGCGGGGTACTAGGTGCCTCCGGTTTCGTTCAGACCCAGAACGGACTTGTAAATGGACCGTGTGTCTGACATTGGATTTTAGTCTGTGTGATTGATTTCTATTAAATATATATCTGTTTGGCGGCGGAGGATTTATTCTCTTGCTTAACGCCCTTCTCTGAGACGTACGAGCTCAGGGGTTATATATTGATGGATATCAAACGCATGGAGTGAATTGCCTGTGTGGCATGCCTAAGTGGCAATTGATCGAGGCTTCTGTTGAAAAGCAAAGTCTTGTGGTGATGATCAAAGCAAGGCCTTTGTGGCGTAGGTTTGTGTAACGTTTACTTCGCGTGTTTCACACCCGGTATGAACCAAAAACGGGAGACGGACCTCAGGGAGGGCATGCGTTTCTTTCTAGTTAGAAGTGGCATCAGTGGTTTTACACGCCCTGACGAGTTTGACTTATGTGGTTGTTGCTGTTGCGAGGCGCCTCGGATTGATCGGTCGTTCTCGAACCGATGGAGTCATTTGGTTGGCTCACTTACACCCCATAGGGTGGGGAAACGTAGTGTTCAGGCATAATAATCCACATCGGTGGACCGGCCCTGTCGCTCCAAGGCTTGCCTGCGCGCTTGCCTGTGGCTCGGGCTAGAGAGTCACGAATCGGTAGAGGACGATCCCTGGCCTCGGTTCATAGACGGAAATCCAATTTCCAAATACGTGACATTTGCGGTTTTGATTGTAGAGCCTAGTATGGCGACATGATATATGGTACCCATGCCGCCTATGATTGATACTTATGATTTGAAGGTGTTTTATAAACTATGCACTTAAAAATATTATCAAATGATTTGTTTTAAACGTATCAAGCATTCTTTGGCTGTTATAAGGGAAAACCCTATCCCCCGTCTTGCGTTGCATTGTGTGATAGGACCTGGGTCTTATAACAGCTTCATTTTTCTTTATTTAGCATTGCGCTGTTTGTTTTATGCACTGGTATTCTTGGGAGGAAACCCGTTCCGTGTTATACGGCGTGGTCCCTTGATTTACCTAACTTTAAAATAAAGAATTAATAACTGTTTTAGTTCTCACACCAGTCCCATGACTGACCTGGAGTTTATTGTTTTAACCTAAACTCTGGGTGCCCTTATTTTGACACGGGCAGCTAATAGTTTTGGTTTTGCAGATTTATATTCACAGGATCCTGGTTTACAGCTGGAACGATATCCGGAAAGCTTTGTATCCGTATATCTAATTCTAGTTGTGTATTGTATTATTTTCCGCTGCTATGTATTTAAATGTAATTTAAATCTCTGATATTTCTGTGTAATATTCATTTATACTCTGTATATTCTTGTAATCTGATGCATTGTTGTAATATACAATGAAATGTTCTTCTGTTTGTGTTTTGTTTTGTCCTGTTCTCAAACGATAGGGCGTTTCGAACGGCCTGGATCGGTTTAGCGACTGGTTCGGACCGAGCGAAATTCCTTGCCATCACATTTTAAAAGGAGAGTAGGAATTAATTTAAATGGTTTTGAAAAGTTAAAAACAAATCGCTTGTTGGTTGTGTTGTGTGATTGTAGATTAGATTAATTAAAATTATTGAAACGATAGTTAATTTAATAAACAATAGAATAATGTTAGAATTTATTCATTTAAAACACACATTGAACGATTTAAAAATAAATAGAAATATATACATGTACATTTTATATATTTGAACAGGTAAATGGATCAGCTGTTGAGTAAAGATTTTATTTGCGTGCCCGACAAATAGGTAAACCTTAATGAGTTGGATGCGAAATATTATTATATCAACTCCTGTGAATGTCATTGGATGCGGAGTGCTGGTTATTCTGTGTGAAATAATAAACGTCGCCATAGGATACTAACAATTGATTTTGAACTATATTACATGGCATACTTCAGAAGATAGGCATACTTCATCATATACCACATAAGCATTTGGAGCTTGTGTGACGAGGTGGAAGATTTACCATACGAGCGAGAGGCTTGTATGGCGATGACTATATTTTACAGGTTGAACTGATGACTGATATGGACTGTTTAAATTGTAACGATTAAATTGCTAGATTAATAAAAAAAACCACACGGGTCTGGAGTTGATAATAATCACGTCTCTCTAGTTATTAGATGCGGTAAATGGACTATTTATTTCCCACACGGGGCAGGGTGACGAGAATTTATTCTCTGGAGTTATTATCAATACATGCTCCCCTGTAAACACCAGAATATATCACTATAAATATGTGTATGCTTATTAGGATTTATTGGGTACCTAGTCGACCCAATAAATTTCCAAACCCCTCCCCGTACAAGAGAGGTTATAGCGAAATTTTTCGAAAATTTCGGGTGTTAGCCAAATTTTTGAAGAATTTGAAATTTCTCAGAAACTAAAAAGTTGGAGAGTTGAAGCCAGATCGGACGTAGAGTTGAGTAATCAAACCACTTTCGACTTTGTTCCTTTTCGGGGACGAAAAGTTTTAAGTGGGGGAGATTGTAACGACCCAGAAAATCTGAACCAATTTAAAATTTTTAAATTGGCTAAAATAATGGATTTTAAATATTTAAAATAAATATTTTAAATAATGGCAATGAAAAGTGAGTTTGAATCGACAATTGAAAACGAATATAATTAATTTTAATTATAAACAAGGGCTGAAATGGCGCTGCAGTTTCAAAAATTGAACTCAGACTTTGTCGGATTGTACCGGGTGCAAAACAAACGGATTTTAGTGAAACCAAAAATACTTAAATATGTTAGTGAATACCTTTCTAACGAATCTGAAGAATCGAATTTTCATAGCGGAAAGCAAAAGTTATGGCCAAATGAATTTTCAAAAAGGTCGCTATGGAATTTATATAGCCCGTGAAATTGGCCATTTTGCATACCACCTCGGAATTCGACGAAACCACTTTTGTTGGATCCGGGATGTGAAGTTATTGCTAGGTTTCAAATTTCATAATTTTTGAAGCTAGTATGTGAGCGTGGCAAAGGAAAACGTGTTTTGGCCAATTGTAGTTAAATTGGATCGACTAGAAATGGGCCTTTTTGCAAACGGTCTCAGAATTCGACGAAACTAGTTTTGTTGGGACCATATCGTCAAAACATAGCTAGATTTATTTTTCTGGAATTTTTCGAATCAGTTTGTGGCCCTGGTAAATTGAAATGTACGTTCAAATTAAGTATTGAATGTTATATATTTGAATTTAAAGGAAAACTGGCTGAAACAGTCGAATGGGCCTACGAAACATATTCCATTGTGTTTGGAATGGGGGTAAAACGCTAGGGACGACAGTCGTTGGGTTTAGATTGGTGGTCGCGTCAGAAAACCCCTTATAAAACCCATCGGCCAATCAAAATTTTTATAAAAAAAAAGAAAATCCTTTAATTTTCTCTCTCCCCGAAGCAACAAACGGCGGAAATGTGTTCACCACTTCCCAGGCGATTTTCGGCCGCCGCGATCATCAGAACCCCATCCCCCTTCGACGGTTTTTGCTCGTCTCCTCCCCCTCTTCAAATCCGTGGTGGTGGCGCCCTCCCTCGTGGCCTCTCCGTCGAGATCCGCCAGCTAGAAGTCGCTCCGTTCAAAGCCCCGCCGCCGCGCCTCAACGCTGCCTGCGAACTAGATGCCTGCCTGCGTGCGAACTAGATGCATGATCCCCATTGTCAAAAACCGCGAGGTTTTAAGGTAGAGCGAGGAACCGTACTAGGGACGGTCCCGATTTTAACTACCCTGCCGTTATGCTGCCGAAATTTTGAATAATATTCATGTGTTTGAATTATTTTCATTTGCTGAAACTATATTTATTCGTTGAATAGAAAACCTTCATGTGTTGAATCGATATTCATTCGTTGATTAGAAATTCATGTGTTGAATGGACTTCGTGTTTTAAATAGAAAAATCACATTTTTATTATATACATGATTTGTTGAAATGTGAAGTGTTAAAAATAGCAAATCGTTCAAATAAATATGCATGAGTTGAAATATTCATTAATTAGCTAATGATATGATTTTTGCCTATACATGCAACATTAGAATGAATGGTGTTTTTAAACCAAATGGAATCAAATATGAAGTTGAATATAAAATGATAAATGATAAGAACTATATATATGTATATGCATATTTATTGAACAGGTTATAGCAAAGGGGCTAGAGAAGAGGAATAAAATTTTGTGCTCGACAAATAGGTACACATTTACTGTTTTGTTTGGGTGATGATTTTATGAGCCTGTTGGCTAGCCACTTGGCTTTTTCTTTTTCTGTTCGACATTAGACGCCCGTGTGGCTATTTGGGAATTTTCCCAGCCCCTCCCATACAAAGGAGGTTATGGCGAAATTTTCCAAAATTTAAAGGCGTTAGTGAAATATTTGAAGTGAAAACGATATTGAAATTGTCGAATGAACTATATTTATATAAATATATAAATATAAATAAAATTAAAACAAAACGTGGCTGTGCAGTTCGTATTTTGAAACCGTGATTTCAAACGATTATACCCGGAGATCCGACCATCGGATTTTCCTGAAATCGCAACCGTTGGGTTCGCCTTGGAAAAATCTTTCCAACGGCACCAACTTTGTAAAAATCCAACGGTTGGATTGTCTGGAATGTTTAATTCAAATCTGAAGAAAAACAGCGCCAGAAACGATTATATTTATATATATATAAATATAATTATATTTAATCGAATAACGACGCTGCAGTTAGTATTTTGAAATCCAAACTCCAAACGATTGTACCGGGAGATCCAACCGTCGGATTTTCCCGAAACTGGAGCCATTGGATTCGTTTTGAAAAGACCTTTCTAATGATGTAAATTTTGTGAGGATCCAACGGTTAGATTTTCAAATATGTGTAAATCAAATCTGAAGAAAAACAGCGTCACGGCCGCGTTATGGCCCGAAGCGTCGTTTTGAATAAATTGGCTATTTTAAAATAAATAAAAATAGCGATAAATCGTTATAAAATATCATAAACGATATGGAATGGAAATAAACTGAATTTGCTCGATTTATGTGGTATTTGATGGTTGAATGTGTTTGGTGTGAAAATTACATTAAAGAACAAAATTGGTGTTTTCGAATGATTTAACCATTGAAATAAATTGATTTGAAATTCTAAAAATACGTGAATTATTTGAAAAGGCCGAGTTAATTCTCATTTCAAATAATTGACCGACGATTGAAAATCGAAGATGAAGACGGTGGTCGAAGACCGGAGATCTTCACCTCGTTTGGATGGTAACCGAGGTCCTGATTGGGAGGCATCCCGAAATATGGATAATGAGTGGTGATCGTCCAGACGTACGTGGTGATCGATGGGTTTGCGAGGTATTTAGTGCCTCCGGTTTCGTTCAGACCCAGAACGGACTTGTAAATGGACTATGTGTCTGACATTGGATTTTATTCTGTGTTGATTGATCTCTATTAAATATACATCTGTTTGGCGGCGGAGAATTTATTCTTTTGCTTAACGCCCTTCTCTGATACGCACGAGCTCAGGGGTTGTATATCGATGGACATCAGTCGCATGGCATGAATTGCTAGTGTGACATGCCTAAGTAGCAAATGATCAGGACTTCTGTTGAAAAGAAAAGTCCTGTGGTGATGATCAAAGCACCCCCTGTGTGGCGTAGCTTTGTGTATAACGTGAAATCGCGAGCCTCACACCCCGGTATGAACCAGAAACGGGAAGAAGGACCTCAGGGAGGGCATGCGTTTCTTTCTAGCTAGGGTGGTGTCAGTGACCTACCAGCCCTGACATTTATATACTTTTCACCTATGTGGTTGTTGCTGTTGCGAGGCGCCTCGGTTTGATCGGACGATCCGGGTCCGATGGAGTCATTCGTTGGCTCGTTTACGCCCCAAAGGGCGGGGAAACGTATTGTTCAGGAATTTTAATCCACATCGGTGGACCGGCCCTGTCGCTCCTAGGGTCACTCGAGCTCTGATCCTGAGACACGGGTAGAGCGTCTCAAATTCGGTAAGGACTATCTTTGCCTTGGTTCAGGATGGAAATCCAATTTCCAAATACGTGACTGTGCGGTTTTGATTGTATATATATATAGCGACATGATATATGGTACCCATGCCATCTATGATTGATAGTTATGATTTGAAAGTGTTTTCAAACCATATAAACACTAGCAGTAATATCAAATGCTTTTGTTTTATTCGTATCAAGCATATTTTGGCCGTTATAAGGTAAAAACTCTATCCTCCGGTTTGCGTTGCATTGTGTGATGGGAACTGAGTCTTATAATGGCTTCATTTTTATAAAATGCATTGCGTTGTTTAAAAGAAAGATTTGTTTTAAAGCACTGGCAATCCAATGGAGAAAACCCGTTCCACGAAAGTGGCATGGTCCTGTGATTAGCCAAATTATATATGTGTTGAGTAGATTTCTCATACTAGTCCCATGACTGACTCGTAGTTTGTTTCATTTTCAAACTCGGGTGCCCCTTTTTCTACACGGGCAGCCTTGTATTCAGGTTTAGCTGGTTCTTTCTGGATAGCTAGAGCTGAAGATGGATTCTATTATTTATCTCTTTTTATGCTGTTCAGCTCCTATTGTACATATTTTGTTTATTTCCGTTGTAGACATTTATGTATAGCTGAACTGTATTTGTACTAAGTAAGATCCTGTATACTGTGTAACTCCGATGATTACTTTTATCCAGTATATTCTATTGTTCATTATCTGGTGTATTTATTTAATTATGTTCTGCTATTATCTGTTTCTGTTTTATATTCCACGGATTACCCTTGCCACCGTTAGTACGGGGTTTGGGGCCGTCTCATCACACTAGTCCCATGACTGACCCAATGGTTATTTTGTTTTGTTTTACCCTAAACTCTTGGGTGCCCAAATTTATACGGGCAGTCAAGTAGTCGGGATTTTACAGATACACTTGGAAAAGCTTGGAGTAGGACGCTTCAACATTCATCATATATTGTTTATTTCCACTGTGTTGTAAGTGTTGTACCTTGATAATGATATGTATATATAGACAGATTTTTATTTTATAAGTTATGTTAAATAATATATTTTATTCGTTCCACTGTGAGATTGGTGTCTGCACTAATTCTGTGTATTTTTATTCTTCTTCTTCTTCTATTCTATATTTTCTTTCTTTCTACTTCTCACCCTCTAACTTCTTTCTATTAACATTCCAGTGTTTACGGTACTCGAAGGTCAACATGTTACACGGTGAATGTATTTATGTCGATTTCCGAGGTTGAAAATCTCCTGGGCCGTTATAGTGGTATCAGAGCTGAAGGTTGAGTGATAACGTTGGCTCTGTGGCGTAACTCAATAGGGATGGGGTTAGTAATACCCTAGATTGAGTTATATATATATGAGTGTATACTTGTTAGTGTTATAAAAATGGTTTATATTGTGTTTGTTTATCGGTTGAGTGGTATATAAATTCCACATTGATGCATTTAGCTGACGTGGTCAATGGAGATTTATAAACACTTGAACAAGGAAAATTGTCATAATATTGTTTTATGGAGTTGGTGAATGAAATAATTTTACCAAGATTTTTTATATTTATATATAAAGGAATTTTCAAACTAATTATAGTTTGATGGATGTTTGGTTGATTGGTGGTTATACCTGAATGTTATGGGTATTAACTACCTGTTGGAATAAGATGATGTTTTCTTCTATATGAGTTGGTTAAGAGATTTAACCTGAGTAGAATTGTTTAATATAAATTTAAATCAAGAAGAACCCATGTGAATTAAACTTATGTAGAACTAAAATTATATAAGTAAAATTTAAAAACAAGGTTTATAAATGGAAAATGGATTTGAGTTGAGAATCAAGGATTTGAATTTCCGGTGGATTTGGAAATGGTTTTTCAAAAGTTTCGGAAAAGGGATGTTTTGACTATTTTTAAGGAGTTTATGAAAATAAATGGATTTAAAGGATTTTGTAAGCATAATTCTTACTTGGGCCACTGGGAAAGTATACCACGGATGGTCATGAACGTTAACCGTGTCCATTTTCGAGTTTCCAAGTTGTAACAACCAGTATTTTTTAGTGTGTTTTATTTAAATTATTTAATTTAAATTTTGATTTTGATTTTATTTTATTCATTTAAAACTCCATTTTTTTTGTATTTTTGTTATAATTATTTTGATTTTTGTTTTTTAAACCGAATTATTTTAGATTCTATAAAACAAATGAATTAGATCTTGATATGTTTTAATAATACAAATCAATATTGTTATTTTGAACCTTATTTATTTGATAAGATTTTATATATTAAACTCGAATTTTAATTGATTTACTATATTATATAATTTGATTCACTAATATTATATAGTTTGTTTACAATATTGATATGATTATATATTTGATTTAATTTCAAAATATTTCTATTATAGATCTGTCATCTGAATCAATCATTGTTGTTACAAAATATCATTTAATCTTCATTCAACATTTCAATGCTGTTATTCTTACGATTTGTTAATTTCATTATTCTGTTCACTTTCTATACTTAAACTGTTCATTATATATATATATATATATTCAAAACCGTTCGTTATATATATTTCAAAACAGTTCGTTCCATTGAAATTATAACTTATATTATTTTGTTTTATTTGAAAACACGTATGTGTACACTTTCAAGGTTCCAATATCCGTTCATTATTATTTCATTCCTAAACAGTTCGTTGACTTTTGATTTCTTAACTTGTTCATTTCCTTTTATCCGCAAAACCTGTCATTCCCTTTTTACTTATAAATCCGTTCTTCTGTCCTTTTCGAATTCAAAACCATTCGTTAATCTTTATCCCTTAGTTTTATGTTATTTAAGTCATTTGTTAACTTATATATTACGAAACGCCTTTGCCTTTTCGATTTGAAACCGTTCAATTTCCAAATGACTGTTCCATCCCCAAAAGCCTTGTGTAATTCTAAAGCAACAGTCCCTTTTTTAGTACCGAATTCCTTTATTCAAAGGCTGTTGCGTTATATATATATATATATTAAATGGAAAAAACTTTTCACATCCATTTCTTCTTTGCTCACGCTCTCCTTTCCCCTTCGAAATTTGCTCCGCCATTTTCCTCTTCGAAATTTGCTCCATCATGTCTGGAAGCCGATCTCAGCATGCCCAGTAGCTCCACACCTTAAAGTTGCCTCCACCTGTTCCTCTTCCACCCCTCGCCTTGCCCTCATCAGCCCATGCCGACCCTCCGCCCTGAACCGGCCAGCGCCCTCAGCCTTCACCAAGCACATCGTGAGCCGTCCCTCCCCGTGCCTCACTGAGCCACTAAGACGCCTACTCCTCCTCCCTATTGACTCCGAAATTAGCCACGGTGTCTCCAACCATGCAATGGCCTGACACCGAGCTGCCTCTGGCTGAACCCAACAACGTCAGTCCACCTTCGTCCCCAATAGCCGAAGACCAGTTTCCCAAAGCTATCGAGCCTCCCTCCCTGACCTCTCCATTTAGCTCTACGTTTCGACTAGCAACTCGCCACCTACCAGTCTGAAACCGACCACACCTTTCCCCTCAAGCTCTCCTGGAAGCCGCCTTTAACCCTCTTGAAGCCATCTGTTTCCGTGCATGTGTATGAGTGTGTTTTGGATATTTTTTATGGTTGCGGGTGTGAGTTTGAGTGTCGAGTCTGGGTGGTGATTTGTTGCGTGAGTGTGTTGTTATGAGTGTGGGTTTCTGTAGACATTGGCGTGAGTTAATGTTTAACTTACTGTGTATATTTTAATGTTCTGTGTGTGTATTTTGTTTGAGTAGTGAGTGGGTGTATGTATAATTTATAAAATTATACAACATAGGAGTGTGTGATTTTAATATATATATATATATATTATAGGAGTACCGTGTGTATACGTATATGGAGTTATATATAATGGTTTTGGAGGTGTGTATATAATTTATAATATTTATATTTTGATTTTTGGTGTGCGTTGAATTTCAAATATATATATATATATATATATAAATTTTCTATGTCTTTACAAATATATCAATATTTATATACTATTTTATGTTATGAAGGAATTATTGTGTTTATTTTGGTGAGTGTTTGCATGGTGTTGGGTTCATTGACTGTCCCAAACCCAAATAGTCATGCCAATTCATTGAGAATTTTGCCTAACATCCTCAAATAAATAAAATATATCTTGAGTGATTATCAAGTAGAACCCATTCTGAGTAGTGCCTGGATATCGTCGGATCATTTTGCGTCATTCCGTTATTCGTTTCCAATCTGTGCCACGAAAGGTGAGTTTATCTAACACCTGACTCACATTATTTCATGGATGTTAGATCAACTAAATGAATTGTTATGAAATGTATAGTATTGCTTGTAGAAATTGTTTGTTTAATATGTTACTTTCATATATGACACGATATTCATATGACATGTAAGTGCACTGATGATGTGAGATTGATGCTATGTAATGATTTGTTTACGTTATTGATATCCCTAATTTAGGAAAAGTCACTAAGCGTTTAAATGATACATACCTGAACGGACATTAGATTAGGGAAAAATTGTTATTGGTTGAAATGATAGACCTGAATGATTTTTATTGAATTTGGGATTGCGGGTAGAAATGATATACCCGTAGAAATTATAATTTGCGGATTGAAATGATAAATATCCGTATCACTTGACCATAGGGTAAAAAACTATATATGGACATCGTTGGTCATGTTTTCGAAGTATAACGATTTGGAAAATTTAATTTCAAATAACGATTTAAGATTAATAAATTTTATATTTATATTTTAATATTGTTAAACTCATATTTTGGTAAATTTTAAATTATATGTTTTAAAATGAATTTTATTAGTAAATATGGATTTAATACTTATTTAGGATTTTACTTATAATTTTGTTTATTTTAAACCATATAATTTAATCATTTATGTATTTTGAACTTTTATATTATAAATAATTATTTAAATCTTTTTCTATATTATCTTGAACATATCTATGCTTATAATATATCTTCTAATTAACTTTGTAATTTTATAAACGTATATATTATATATTTATTTTTCAAAGTTAAATTTTCATATATATATTATATAAATTTTAAACAATAAACAGATAGGTGAATAAGTAAAGATTCTCACAATTTGAATTCGAAGTTTAAAGATTTAAATTCATAGAGTGAAACTTGACATAGCAAGTGAACTCATATAAAATATGAATTTGAATACAAATTTGGTTCGAACTTTTAAGGGATGAATTTGAATTGTAAATTGTTTCTGAATTTGAATTTTCAAATTTAAGGAATGAATTCGATTATGAATCAGTAAATGCAAATTTGAATCGGTTTGAATATTGAACTTTTATATGGAATAAACGTTAATTGAGAAAATTGATCTTTATTTGAATTTATAATTGATATGAAATGAATTTGATTTCAAAGTGACTAAATGTGAATATGAATATATATATATATACTTTATATATAGAATTGATATATAAATCGTTTGGTTTTGAATTGAGATATTTGTTGAACCGATTTGAAATTTTATAAATTGTTTGAATTGAATATAAGGCTTTGACGCGAATTTTTAAGTATTGAATTTGAATGGTTCGATTTGAGTTATTATGTGACATGATTTGGTTCAAACTGAAAGATAAGATTTCAATATGAATTATATAAACTAAATTTGAACCTACGGATCTTCAAATTGACTTACTCAAATTCATATAAAGGAAAATTGGATTATACGAAATGATTAAATTTGTAAATAACGATTTCGAATGGTATGACTTGAATTACAAAGCACAATATTATTTGTTTTGAAATGTAAGTTTTGATTTGAATGGTATTTATTTAATTCGAAACTAAATGTTGGATTATTACGAATTGAAACTAATTTGTATAAGGTATAATTGAATCATTTGAGTTATTTGAACCTGAGTTCTGATGAACCTGAATCAAACTAAAATATCCTCAATGTAAAATATTTTAGTATTGATTTAAATTTTATTTGAGACCTTTAATTTATAATTCGAATATAAGTCGATTTTAGATTTGAATTGAAAGTCGTTATGCGAACATCTTCAGAATTTAAATAAAATCGAAGTTAAGTATTATAGTATTAGTTTATACTATAGTTTGAGATCTTTACGATATGATTTTCCAAATCGATTTGATTAAAGTGATTTGAATAAGTTGTTTCCAAAATTGAATATATTCAAAGTTAGATATTTTAAATTGATTTCAAATTAGAATATGAGATTTCATATAAACTATTTTATAGAGTGATTTAAAAAATAATGACCATGGTGTGAAAAATGTAAACGTTTGGTTGTTAAAGAGACCGGGATCAGCTATTGTCATACCCTCTGCCAATACTGAAAACCACTTTAACAACTGTGTACGTGGTGGATTTCCATAATGAAGTAGGATGGTTTGGCGAACGACTCTATTTTCTATTTCATATTAATTACTAGACCCTGACTGTGACGGCCCGCCCCGCACCAGCCGACATTTCCTCTGAAACGCACTGTGCTAACGTCCAACTAGTATCGGACGGTCGTCAAAAGAAAAAGATTTGACACTATGAATCACCAAAGAACCTGTAGTATGTCTCACAGCGCATGGAATAAAATATAATAACAACATAACTTGGCATAATATATGCGAGACAGCGCATAAGCTGAAAACTAAATCATCAGAGAAGCGGAATCCAAAATACAGCTTATGATCCAAACCATCATTATTACAACTTCAAAATATTGTCTCTAAAGCAAAGTGGAAAAGTTACACTACTAATGCCCAAAGCAGTGACCAGCAACAACACAGGGAGAATATATGTAAATAGTACATGGAAGCCTCCTGCCCGTCTCCGGACAGCTACTCGTGCATACCACCTAACCTGTCTCTAGTATGCTCATTTAGGAGTACCCAAAGTAATAAGAAGAGACATAAAACTCTGGGTCAGACAAAAGTCTGGTATGAGCGATAGCAGCAAAAACATAACAATAACAGGTATAAATAATCATACCTGATCCTGGACCTGCAATCAAAGAGTTATCACAACAAGATGTACAGTACTCTAAGGTAACACTAACATAAAGTGTAAAGCGGAATTGCACATGTCATAGTGATAGCAAACATCAAACATAGCAATCATCCTCACATCTCTCACTTAGTGCGTAAAGTATACGATATCCACCACTTTGATCACCAAATCCTTTTCTGTTACTACGACCACTTTGCTCCTTTGGGGCCATGATGACCCCACTGCACTGGTCCATAGTCAACAATCCCTTGCTATGATCACTTTGCCCTTTGGAATCCTGACGACTCCACTGCACTGATCCATAGCCATGCTACGATCACTTCCCCTTTGGAGTCTCGATGACTCCACTGCACTGATCCATAGCCAATAACCCATCTCTCAGTGGTGGACCAAAGTTATAGATATCGATAACCCCTTTGCACACGTCCCGCAGCAAAGTCCAACTCATGAAATTAACTCATTGGTTCCCATCAGGATCCTGAGTTCTACCTTCTTATTTGGACTACCTTTGCATCTTGGGTTTTTAGTCTTCTCCGTTTGTTTCGAAGATCAAGCTTCCCTTCGGTTCGGTCATGCTCGGCTCGTGGGTCCCATTCGGCTCATGGTGGCTCGGCCGGTTCGTGGTGCTCCAAATTGGGTCGTGGGGGTCGGCTCGTGGTGACCCCAAACTCCGGTTCGTGGGTATGCTTTTTGGTTCGACTCGTGCGACACGTGGTCAAGCCCATGGTTCAGTTCGTGATGCTCATCCTGGTTCGTGACTGGCGGTTCGTGACCCTCGAAATGAAGTGGCTCGTGGTCCTCGAAGTGGAGGCAGTCGGTTCGCTCATGGCACATGGGGCACGAGCCGGTCGGCTCGTGGGGGTGCTTCATGATCGTCCGGGGGGCAGGGGGACGGGGGGAGGTGGGTCTAACCAACTTCCTGCAACTTTTCCAGCGAGCTATTTATGCCATACGACTACATTTTCGACCATTCTAACTTTTCTATGCAATCAAAAATCATACCAAACAGTAGTAATAACATATAGGATCAACAATAAACAACAAAACAACAATTTAACAAGTTAAAAATGGATCAAACATACCCAAACCTATGGTTTTCCCCTTAATCATGTTCAACTATATCTAACAATAGGACTAACAAACTTAATCCGAATTAACCCAAATTTATAATAGATGCATAAAATAATATTTAAGAATTTCTACATATTTTTCCAGATTTTTATGATGCATAATTTTTCTAATTATCACTAATCACCCCTAATTAACTGTAATTAGTGAATAAAAGTGCAAATCACTCAACTTAGCCACAAATAAATTTCAGATCTGAAACTCTAACTGATTTGACATGGATCCCAATGTATTTCAGCAGCTCTATCTTGATTTCTATGCTGATCCGCCTTAATTTGATGTAAATTTGGCTAATATGTGATTAGAAAGTGATCTGGGATAGATTTAGAGGATGAAGGCCATTACTAGGTTTCAAGGAGTGTAAGTGGCGGCTAAAAAACTGAACTGAAATGTTTTCCCAAACCCTTTCAGCCCTCCCATAACCCTATTCCCAAAATGGGTTATGGGCCTAGCTGCTAATCACCCTATTAAGCCCGATTAAGCTGTTATTCTATCTTCAAACCTTATTTCATCCATATCTCCCAAATATTAAGTCCATTTGATTAATGTGACCACTCTACGGAAAGGTAAACCATCATTTGAATTCAATGGAAGTGGTTTCAGGTCAAAACTCCTTACCAATCAAAAGTTATAGGCGAAACAAGATTCGCCAATGGCAAATGGTCATTTAAAAATGGCAAAAATCATGAATATGGGAAACGACCCCAATAGTCGTTTCCCAAAGTTACACGACCATACGACTTCATATAAAAATGAAATAAATATTCTACGATCCTCCGATACGTAGAATGCGGGTTGTTACACTCTCCCTCACTTAAGAAATTTCGCCCCCGAAATTCCTTGACCAAGAAAACATACAAAGGTGTCCCACATGCCTATCATCCATTTACAAACAATCCAACATACATAATAACACAACAAGCCTATTCTAGCATGAAGTTTACTAATAAGGGAATAAATATATCGCGATTAAAACCTTACCAGGCAAAGAGTTCTGGATATGACTTCCTTATGCTCTCCTTTGTTTCCCAAGTACAGTCATTCTCATTGTCGCCCCACTGGACCTTAACCAGTTTCACCGTCTTCCTTCGAAGTTGCTTCGTATCATGTCCAACAATACGAATCATTCTGTGGATCCCAACTACCTCAGATTCCACTTCGATATCATCAAACTGATCTGGTGAAATAGTCATATCAGAATCGTGCACGAACTTCCTTAACTGGGAAACATGAAATACGTTGTGAACTCCCACCATCTTGTTAGGCAATCCAACTTTATACGCCAAATTCCCAACTTGTTCGAGAACTGGAAATGGACCAGCAAACCTTAGTGCCAACTTACCTCTCCTGCCAAAACGAATTACATTCTTCAACGCAGAAATCTTGACGAATACCAAGTCGTCAACGGAGAATTTCAAATCTCTTCGCCTTTTATCAGCATAACTCTTCTGCCTATCCTGGGCAGTCTTCATTCGTCGTTGAATAACCTTGATCTTACCTGAAGTTTCTCTTATTATATCTGGTCCAAGCACAAATTTCTCACCGGTTTCAACCAACATGATGGTTAGTTGCATGGTCTTCCGTATGAAGTTTCACATGGAACCATACCAATACTGGACTGATAATTGTTATTATATGCAAACTCAACCAGATGCAAATGGTCATCCCATGACCCTCCAAAATCCAATATACAAGCTCTCAAGAGATCCTCTAATACACCATTCACCCTCTCTGTTTGACCGTCGGTTTGAGGATCGTACGCGGTACTGAGATGTAATTCTGACCCTAACGCCTCTTGTAAGCTCTTTCAAAACCCACTAGTAAATAATGGATCTCTGTCACTCACAATACCTTAAGGTACTCCATGAAATATCACTACCCACTTCATATACAGTTCCGCTAACTTAGCTGCTGTTCTATCCGACTTGACTGGTATAAACATTGCACTCTTGGTCAATCGATCCACAATCACCCAAATGCTATCATGACCCGATCTGGTCCTTGGTAAACCATCGATGAAATACATCGAGACTTGTTCCCATTTCCATTCGGAAATTTCCAATGGTTGTAACAAACCACTAGGCTTCTTTTGCTCGGCTTTAACTAACTGGCAATTCATGCACTTGCATATAAACTTCTCAACGTGTCTCTTCATCCCTTCCCAGTAGTGGGTCTGCTTCATATCTCGATACATTTTGTTATCACCAGGATGTATAGTCAGTTTTGAGTGATGATGCTCTCTAAGCACTTCATCTCTTAATCTATTAACATTAGGTACAACTAGTCTCTCATTCTTTCGAAGCCATCCTTACTTGTTCATTCTCTCTTCGCCAATACCCATATCTACCTTGGAGATGATTTCCAATAGATTAGCATCGTCCCTCTGACTAGAGCCAATCCGCTCAATCAAAGTTGGTTTGATCGTCAAACTTGCTAACATCTCTGGATCCAATTGGCACTTAGGTCTGAAATCATATCCCAAAATATACTCTAGTTTCTTCCATTCAAGAAACATAGCCCCCAAACTGGCATGTATCTTGCATCAGCTACCACATTGCCCTTCCCGGGTGTGTATGTGATATTAAAATCATATGAAGCCAAGAATTCTAACCACCTCTGTTGACGAAGATTTAAATCCTTCTAAGAGAAAAGATACTTTAATGACTTATGATCGGTAAACAACTCGAATCTTTCACCCAAGAGATAGTATCTCCACTTCTTTAACGCGAACATGATCGCTGCCAATTCCAAATCATGGGTAGGATATCTTTTCTCATGCAGTTTCAGTTGCCAACTAGCATAAGCTACCACCCTACCTCCTTGCATCAGTACAACACCTAGTCCGGTACCACAGGCATCCATGTATACCATCATCTCTTCGTTCCCTTTAGGGATAACTAACACTGGTGCACACGTCAACTTTTCCTTTAGGCTCTTAAATTCATTCTCACACCTTTCGTCTCAAACGAAAGCTTGATTCTTCTTGGTCAACTGAGTTAATGGTGCTACTATCTTGGAGAAGTCTCAGATAAACTTATGATAATATCCAGCTAATCCCAAGAAACTTCTTACGTCCGTTGCATTCTTGGGCGTAGACTAATCTTGTACCATATCCACCTTCGTAGGATCCATGGCAATACCATTCTTTGAAACAACATGGCCCAAGAATCTCACTTCCCTCTTCCAGAAGTGACAGTTAGAAAATTTCTCTTTCAATTGGTGTTTTCTTAACACCTCCATCACTGTCCTTAAATGCCCCTTGTGTTCTTCCTCTGTCCTCGAGTAAACTAAGATATCATCCACGAACAAAAGAACAAATTTATTCATTTGATCCCTGAATACCCTATTCATAAGATCCACAAAATATGCTGGTGCATTGGTCAACCCGAATGGCATGACCAACCACTCATAGAATGCAGGTGGCGTCCGAAAAGCCGTTTTAGCTATACTCTCAGCTGCTACTCGGAGCTAATGAAAACCTGTCCCGAGATCTAACTGCGAGAACACTCTTGCTCCACTCAACTGATCAAACAAATCATCTATCCATGGAAGAGTTTACTTATTTTTCCTCATCACCTTGTTCAACTTGCTGTAGTCTACACACAATCGAATCGAACCATCGGCCTTGATAGCAAATACAACTGGTGCTCCCCACTCTGAAACACTTCTTTGGATAAATCCCTTCTCCAAAAGATCGCTTACTTGCACCCCGAGCTCTCGCTGCTCCCTTGGCGCCATATGACAAAGTGACATCACTACAGGTCTGGCATCTTTCACTCAATCAATCCGAAACTCGATCTCTTAATGTGGTGGAGGTCCGATCACTTCCTTGAAGATGTCCGGATACTCGCCAGCAATAGGCACATCTGTCAACTCATCATACGGGATGTCAAGGGAATTTAGAAAACTAGCCATCACCCCATCACTACATAGGCAACCAAACAATATCCTCCGCACATTATCTACTCTAATGGTCACCGAAGACCCCTCATAGTCCACCACCACCTATACCTTTGGAGTCAATCGACTCCCAAAATAATGCTAAACCCAGTAAAGCCCAAAACAAAGCAATCACAAACATGCATCTAGGGATGGCAATGGGCCGGGTCTAGGGTCCAAACCCGCTTGACCCGCCCCTGTTTTGACCCATTTAGACACGCCCCATAGGGTCATCGGGGCGGGTAGACCCACGACCCGCTTTTGGAGGTCCGGGTCTAGGGTCGGATCTGGGGCACAGCTAACCCGTCCCAACCCGACCCGCATGATTGAAATATCATTAAAAAACATTATAATTATAATGATTACTTGTTAATATTTTTAGGTATACATAGTTATAACTTGAATGTCATATTCTTTCAATCAACAACTATAAATTTTTCATAGTATTAAGTTGCATCAATGATAAACATACAATAACAAATGCATACATTTTGAACTATTATCTTACAACTCATTTTTATTATATTCTCTTATCATTGTGAACACATTACAATATGAATATAATTTATCATTTAGTGATAAAAATATAAGTATATAAATTTGTGTACATTAGAACACGATATCACAGGGTTGTGGGATGGGTCGGGTCTACCCTGACCCATACGGGTTTTGGGTACGGGGCGAAATTACAGACCTGCACCGGGTCTATGGGGCGGGTCTGGGGCGAGGTTTAAAAAGTTCAGGTTAGGTCTGGGGCACGAGAAACCCGCCCCAACCCGCCCCATTGCCATTGCTACATGCATCCATGACTCGATAAGACTAAATTACGGCAAATCATACTAAAGTTAGCCGAACCACTGATCGGGTTCGTCACAACTAAAGGTCTATCCACAATCTCGGGTTCCAATCCCAACCTATCTACCAGGTCACTAGATATGAAGGAATGGGAAGCCCAGGTATCAAACAACACTTGAACAGGAATATCATAAATAGAAAGCATACCTTGAATAACGATGCCCTTTCCCTTCTGCGCCGCAGTTGGGGCATTCGACGAAGAAGGAACAGCGTTGATAACATATGCTTTCATAATCTTCTTATCTTTAAGAGGTTGTGGACATTTATCCTTAAGATGTCCCACTTGGCCGTATTTAAAGCACTTCCTGTCCGTTGGATTTGCTCGACAATCTCTAGAATAATAACCCTTCTTGCCACAGCTATATCACTCGACATCTTTCTTATCTTTCTTTTTCTGACCGTCCTTGATCTAATCTTGTTTTCTCTTATTCTGCGAATTCTTCTTGCCTCCACCGCTTACCTGTGGTTTTGACTCTCCTGCAGATGCAATAGCAACCACGGTTTTCGACTTAGGGTAAAGGATCTCAGATCTCAATGCCTTTCCCACAATAGACTCGAATGTCTCATCTATATGATTTATCAGTCTTTCCCCCAAGTACTCATCTAACCCAGTTATGAACTTCTCGTTCTTTTTCTCGGCAGTATTGATAAGAGATAATCCATATTTGATAAGGTATCAAATTCAGCAATATATTCCGAGACTGCCTTACCTTCTGCTTAAGTTCTAAGAATTTCCTAAACAATTCTAATTTCTGAGCAGTTGGGATAAACTTATCACTGAAGCGAGTCTTAAACTGATTCCAAGTAACTTGATCCTTAGGAGTTGCTTCTTTAATAGCATTCCACCAATTCATAGCCTGTCCTTGAAGCTGACGCGATGCTAGCTTTCTCTTTATCGCATCATCGATCCCAAAATCCTCGAAGATGCGCTCACAAATACGGGCTCTCATATATGTGTATTATCTCTCCCTGATGTCTTCCCCTAGTTTAACTACGCAACCTAGGCTATGATACCAAGTGTAACAGCCCTCCTCGCACCATCCGACATTTCCTCCGTAACGCGTTGTGCCAATGTCCAACTAGTACGAGACGGTCGTCAAAAGAAAAGGATTTGACACTATGAATCACCAAAGAACCTGTAGTATGTCTCACAGCACATGGAATAAAATATAATAACAACATAACTTGACATAAAACAGGTGAAACAGTGCATAAGATGAAAACTAAATCATCATTGCAGCGGAATCTAAAATACAGCTTATGATCAAAACCATCATTACGACAACTTCAAAATACCACCTCTAAAGCAAAGTGGAAAAGGTACATTACTAATGCCCAAAGCAGTGACCAGCAACAACACAGGCAGAATATATGTAAATAGTATGTGGAAGCCTCCTGCTCGTCTCCGGACAACTACTTTTGCATACCACCTAACCTGTCTCTAGTCTGCTCGTTTAGGAGCTCCTAGAGTAATAAAAAGAGACATAAAACTCTAGGTCAGACAAAAGTCTGGTATAAGCAATAGAAACAAAAATAGAAAAATAACAGGTATAAATAATCATACCTGAACCTGCAACCAAAGAGTTAGCACAACAAGATGTACAGTACTCTAAGTTAACACTAGCATAAAGTGTAAAGTGGAAGTGCACATATCATGGTGATAGCAAATATCAAACATAGCAATCATCCTCACATCTCACACTTAGTGCGTAAAGCATACGATATCCACCACTTTGATCACTAAATCCTTTGTTATTACTACGACCACTTTGCCCCTTTGGGGCCATGATGACCCCACTGCACTGGTCCATAGTCAACAATCCCTTGCTACGATCACTTTGCCCTTTGGAATCCTGACGACTCCACTGCACTGATCCATAGCCATGCTACGATCACTTTGCCTTTTGGACTCTCGACGACTCCACTGCACTGATCTATAGCCAATAACCCATCTCTCAGTGGTGGACCAAAGTTATAGATATCGATATCCCCTTTGCACACGTCCCGTAGCAAAGCCCAACTCATGAAGTTAACTCGTTGGTTCCCATCTGGATCCTGAGTTCTAACTTCTTATTTGGACTACCTTTGCATCACAGATTTTTAGTCTTCTCCGGTTCGGTTCGAAGATCAAGCTTCCCTTCCGTTCGGAGATTTCGGTTCGACCATGCTCGGCTCGTGTTGGCTCGGTCGGTTCGTGGTGCTCCAAACTGGGTCGTGGGGGTTAGCTCATGGTGACCCCAGACTTCGGTTCGTGGGTATACTTATTGGTTCGACTCGTGGTCAAGCCCATGGTTCGGTTCGCGATGCCCATCCCGGTTCGTGACCCTCGAAATGAAGTGGCTCAAGGTCCTCGAAGTGGAGGCAGTCGGTTTGCTCGTAATGCTCCGGTCTGCTCGTGGTACATGGGGCACGAGCCGGTCGGCTCGTGGGGGTGCTTCACGATCACCGCTGGGGGGGGGGACAGGGGGGAGGGGGTCTAACCAATTTTCTGCAACTTTTCCAGCGAGCTATTTACGCCATACGACGACGTTTTCGACCATTCTAACTTTTCTATGCAATCACAAATCATACCAAACAGTAGTAATAACATATAGGATCAATCATAAACACCGAAAGAACATTTTAAGAAGTTAAAAATGGATCAAACATACCCAAGCCCATGGTTTTCCCCTTAATCATGTTTAACTATATCTTACAATAGGATTAACAAACTTAACCCAAATTTCTAACAGAGGTTAAAATAATATTTATGAATTTCTACATATTTTTCCAAATTTTTATGATTTATAATTTCGCTAATTATCACTAATCATCCTTAAGTAACTTAATTAGTGAGTAAAAGTGCAAATCACTCACCTTAGCCACAAATAAATTTCAGATATGAAACTCTTACTGATTTGACATGGATCCCAATGTATTCTAGTAGCTCAATCTCGATTTCTATGCTGATCCGCCTTAATTTGATGTAGATTTTGGCTAATATGTGTTTAGAAAGTGATCTGGGATAGATTTATAGGATGTAGTCCATTACTATGGTTCAAGGAGTGCAAGTGGTGGCTAGAAAACTAAAATGAAATATTTTCCCAAACCCTTTCAGCCCTCCCATAACCCTAATCCCGAAATGGGTTATGGGCCTAGCTGCTAATCACCCTATTAAGCCCGATTAAATTGTTTTTCTAACTTCAAACCTTATTTCAGCCATATCTCCCAAACGATAAGTCCGTTTGATTAATGTGACCACTCTACGGAAAAGGTAAACCATCATTCAAATCCAATGGAAGTGGTTTCAGGTTAAAATTCCTTACCAATCAAAAGTTATAGGCAATCCATGATTCGCCAGGGGAAAACGGTCATTTAAAATCGGTAAAAATCATGAATGTTGGAAATGACCCAAATAGTCGTTTCCCAAAGTTACACGACCGTACGACTTCATATGAAAATGAAATAAATATTCTACGATCCTCCGATACATAAAATGCGGGTCATTACACTGACTACCTTCAGTTAGCTTGATGTGACTAAAACAGAAGCTACGTCGAACCAAGTGAGGTCATACCTCCTATCGAGAACACTTCTTCTATATTATTCTATTACCGTTGATGTTCGATTGGGCCCTTTGATTACAGGAGTGTGTCTCGAGGTGGGTGGTAGTAGCTGCTATGCGTTACCACCAGTCCGGCTCTACAAACAGTGAATACACTCTGGCATTCCTTGTGTGCCTAATCACATGCCTTATATGAGCCCATTACGACTTTGTTTTATACTGTTTTATTTGGAGTGCCCTCTGATCAACCTCCAATTTACGGAGGAATTACGTTACTGTATATACTATGGGAATATATAAACGGTGTAAGGGTAATATGGTAATCCCGCTTATGCTATTTTGACACTTTATGTAATAACCTAGAAATTCTGAACCAATTTACAAATTTTATTTAGCTATTTTAATGAATTTTGAATATTTAAAATGATTTATTTTAAATAATAACGACTAAAAGTTTACTTTAATCGAAGTTAGAATGTATAAATTTATTTTAATTATAAAACGAGCTTGAAATGGCGTGGGAGTTTGAAAATTCGATTTCTAATTTCAATTTAATATACAGAATTCAATATAAGTCAGAATTGGACGAAACAAAAAATATTTGAATCTGATTAGCTATATCTTTCTAACGAATGTAAGAAACTGAGGTTTCACTATATAAATTGAAAGTTATGTCCAATTTAAAACTCAGAATAGTCGCTATGATATATATATATATATATATTAATATAATATATAGCCCTTAAAAATAGTCGTTTTGCAAACGACCTCCTTTTTCGATGAAACCACTTTTGTTGGATCTGGAATGTCAAATTGTTGCTAGATTCCAATTTTCATAATTTTTGGAATTAATATGTGAGCGTGGTGAATTTAAACGTGTTTGGTCATTTCAGTTTGAATTTAATCGACTGGAAATTGACCATTTTTCAAACGGTCTACAAATTTGACGAAATTAGTTTCGTTAGGACCATATCATCAAAACATAGCTAGATTTATTTTTTCAGAATTTTTGGAGTCAGTATGTGGCCCCGGTAAATTAAAATGTACGTTGAAATCAATTTTAACCGTTATATTAATATATATTTTACTTTTGAATAAAAACTGATTGAAACTGTCGAATTGGCCTACGAGACATATCCCATTGTGTTCAGAATGAGGGTAATTAGCTAGGGGCAACAGTCGTTGGGTTTGATTTGGAGTTTGAATAAAAAAGTATTTTTTTGGATCTAAAATTAAATTAAATAAATTAATTATATTATAAAGTCCCCCTTTATTTCTCTCTTCAGTTCATTACAGTCAACGCGTGAAAAAGGAAAAAAAGGAAACCGCGATCGATCCAGTCACCTAACCCCATCTATGTCGTCGCCACTTCGGCCTGTTGCCGCCACCGCACAGCGCCCCCTCCTCCTCTTCCCTCTCCTCTCTCCTCCTTATCCAATGTGAAGAACCCCAAATCCCCCAACCCCTTGAAACCGCGCCGCCAACAAGCCCTAGCTGCCACCGTCGGTCAGATGCGCTTCCCCCGCAACCTGTAGGCTCCGGTGCCGCCATCCCCACCCCGAATTCCACCGTGGGTCTTTATCTTTATTTTTATTTATTCATGTAATTAAAAATAGGATTTTCATATAAATAATTTTGGACTAAAAATATGATTTTTATATAAATAGTTTTAGAATAAAAACGTGATATATATATATATATGGCATAATAAAAATATGATTTTTATTATATAGGTAGCGTTATAAAAATGTGATTTTTATATGTATAGTGTTATGATAAAAATGCGATTTTTATATACATAGCATTGAAATAAAAGTGCGATTTTTAGTTGCATAAAAATATGATTTTTAGTGAAATAAAAACGAGATTTTTAGTTGTATAAAAAATATGATTTTTAACTAGCATATAACATTAAAATATTTTTAGAAAGATAAAAATATGATTTTTAGCTTATGTATACTATTTATAAAATGGTCATGCAAAGGAAATTTGTTTGTTAGTTAAAGATATGATTTTTAAAATAAAGATATGATTTTTGTATATATAGCCTAGAATTAAAATTTTGATTTTTATTATGAAGATAGCAAGATAAAAATGTGATTTTTATATGCATAACATTAGAATAAAAATGTGATTTTTATATGCATAACAATAGAATAAAAATGTGATTTTTATATAAATAGTATTAAAATAAAGATATGATTTTTAGTTATATAAAAATACGATTTTTAATGATATAAAAATATGATTTTTAGTTATTTAAAAATATAATTTTTAGTAGATAAAAATATGATTTTTATCGTAGCTATGAAATAATATTTAGAAAGATAAATATGTGATTTTTATAGCATTATAAAAATATGATTTTTATATATGTAGTAGCGAGATAAAAATGTGATTTTTAAATATATATATATAGTGTTGTTAGAAATATTATTTTTAATATAAATCACGTGAAATAGATTGCGTTGGAATCACGGTGAAGAACACTACGCACTAGGGCAAATCCAAACCGTTAAATTAAAGACCGACGGAGTGGAAACCAAAGGTGAGAACTCTTCTCACTCTAATTTTGTTTACAGTTAAATATATACTAGGATGCAGACGATGCTTAGTAGCACCCGACACCTTCGATTGAAACCATGGATGTTTGGTTGTTTGTTTTATTGGATTGATTTTTATTTAATAGGGTTTGGCAACCCTATTAAGAAATTGGTTGAATTTGATTTTGGATGTGAATTGAATTGATTGGAATTGGTACGTGTATGGCGCGAGCCAATATTAGGCGAGAGATAAGATTAGACCTTATTCCGATTCTAGTATCACGCCGTTATACTGCCAAAATTTTCTAAAATATGTTTGAATAATAAAAATATCAATTTTATTGTATAAGTGAACTGTATAAAATATTCATGTGTTGAATAAAATATTTTATCGTTAAAAGTATAATTTTTAACTATATATGAACGACATAAAATTCTCCTGAAATGAAAATAAATGTTCATTTACAAATCGAATGATTTGTTTATGTACACCCATCTGACTGATATTGATTGGGACGATATATTTTACACATCGCCCAACTGCACAAATAAAATCTGTGTGTGTTGATTTAAACCCCACACGGGTATGGGGATGATATTTGACGTACACTAATCCCAATTGTTTAGTTGTATGTCAATCGATTGGTTGACAGACTGTTGTAAGCGTTAATTATTTATATTTAATGCTTATGCGGTTGTGTAATGCACTCTGGATGATGGTTGACTGTGTATAATTATTGTTGTCTATATGTATGTATGTATGAAATTCATATAAATAACATTATATGGTAATTGACTGTGTCTGATTCCAATTCAGAAAGAATGAATATTTTAAAATAGCGAATAAAAGTAAGGAATATTTTAAAATAATATTCAGTTAAGGATTAAAATCTGATTTTAATGTCCGATTTTGGATGGATATGAAAATATTGAAAAATATGAAGCTGTGTTGATTAGATTTGCGCCATTTAGATGCGAACGATATTTATATCGATTTTATTCATTTTTATAATAAATATCGAAAAGGAAATGATTTCAAAATATAATATTTTGAAAATATTATCATTTATGTATTATAATGATAAGGAGAATTCAATTTTGATTTAAAATTGAAGTGAAAGTGGGAATCGAATTTAAAACGAATTTATAAAATACATTTAGAACGAATTATATAATATATATTTTATATATATATATATATATATAATGGCCTGAATAGAACGCACCGCGCCGCGACCATTCGTGAATTTCGACCATTGACTTCGAATTGACATTACGGGAGATCCAACCGTCGGATTCTCCTAAAACAAGAACCATTGGGTTCGTATCGAAAAGAGCTTTCCAAAGAATATAAGAGATTTGAAATCTAACAGTTGCATTTGGATTTATGTCCAAATCAAATTTGGAAAAGGTTGCTGTAAATGCAGTTCGATGACCGTCTATGGAAATCGACTGAAAGGGCCTTAATAAAATTATTAAAAATATTAGTAATTTATGTAAAATCATAGTAAATGATTTTGGATGAAAAATTTTAGTTTTGAAAAGATAAAAATATATTTTTATCGAAATGAACTAGTTAATAACTAGAATAGAAAATCCAACGATTTTGAAATAAATATATTGGATTTAAAAAAGGGTTTTAAAATAACTAAAAATTTCCAATATATGAATTGGAATGGAAATAATCTTTGGAATATTTCGATATTGGATTATGTGGTTATACGGATATTGTTATGGTAATTTGGAAGATACAAATATCGTTATTCCCAATATAATATCCGTTAGTTTCAGAATTTGATATTGAATATAAGCGGATATAATTTCTATTCAGAGTCTTGTATTTAATATTAAATTGGATTATGGGTTTTTCATGAATAGTGTCTTAAATAACACTGTTCTTAAACCCAGTGGAGAAAAGAATAAATCTTTTAATTAAGATTTAGTGAAGTTTTTTAATTAATTAACATTTAATTGGAATTGAATAAAAGAATTGGATTTGGGTTTGTCATGAATTGTATCTTCAATAATACTGTTCTTAAGCCCCATGTGAAAAGAATAAATCTTTTAATTAGATTATTAGAGTTTCTAGTTATAATTAGTAATTGGAATAAAATGGAATGTGAATTGGCTTTATTGTGAACTGTGTTTTAAACCACATTCGTTCTTTAACCCGATTAACAGTGAAATGTGATTTGGAATATATAAATCTTTCTATTAAGATTTAATGGAATCTTCCAAGGAAAAGTTTTCCAATTTAATAAAACAAATTGGAATGGAATGGAATTCGATTTTGTAATAATTGAAGTGAACTTCTGTGGAGGAAGACTGTTACTATATATGGAATTTAAAAGGCTTTGCCGTTATTCCATTTATATTATTGGTTGGATATGGAAGTTTATATTGATTATATATATTGATCTGCCTTCCGTGAAGATTCCATAATTAATGGAATGTGATTTTGGATTTATCATGAACTGTGTTTTAAATGACATTGGTTCTTTAACCCGGTTAAAGATAGGATTTATTTCCTAAAATTGAATAATCATTATATAATGTTTTTTAGGGATTAAAACTAAGTGGACTTCTAATGAATCTTTAATTAGATTGAAATGAGAAGGTGATAATTTAAATTATCAAATTTGGGAAATGATCGAGAATGGAGTAGCACCAGTTTTACTCCAGGCGATAGTTAAATCTTTAATTAGATTTGAATGTGAAATGGTAATTAAATTTACCAATAACACCATGGTGTTAGATATGGAGTACTACCAGTTTTGCTCCATGGGATGAATAGGTTGGGATTGAGAAATAAAATAAATGATTTCTTCGGTAAGGTTCGCTAATCCCGACTAGTTTGGATAAACCTTAATTTGGTTTGAATTGATATCAAAGGAAGATTAAAGAATAAATTTGAAAGAATTTATCTTTGATAAAATTAATGGGAACCTTTCCCTAGAGATATGAAAATTTGAATAAAAGAATATTCTGGATTGGAATGAGGCGTATGTTGTGTGTTTATACCACTCGATTATAATATACGCAGGTTATTCGGAAAGGCCGGGTTTATACCCATTCTGAATAACTGATTCAACCATAAGTCGACGATGAAGATGGTGGTTGAAGACCGGAGGCCTTTTCATCATTTGGATGATTATTGATGTCTTGATTGGGATGTACACTCAAGACGAGGTAATAAGTGGTGATCGTTTAGAAGTACTTGGAGATCGATGGATATGCGAGGACCTCTCTCCTGTATTGGACATATGGGACGAGGAATAAGGTGCCTCCAGTTTCGTTCAAACCCAGAACGGACTTGTAAATGGATGTGTGTCTGACGTTGGATTTTATTTTGTGCTGATTGATTTGTATTAAATATATATCTGTTTGGTGGTGGAGAATTTATTCTCTTGCTTAACACCCTTCTCTAAAACGTACGAGCTTAGAGGTTATATATCGATAGACATCAGTCGCATGGCATGGAATGTCAATGTGGCATGTTGAGATGCAAATGATCAAGGCATTTGTTGAAAAGAAGAGCCTTGTGGTTGATGATTAAAGCACGACTTTAAATAGAATAGCTTTGTGTATAGCGATGATTCGCGAGCCTCACACCTCGGTGTGAATCAGAAACGGGTTGAAGGACCCCAAGGAGGACATGCGTTTCTTTCTAGCTAGGAGTGGTGTCATGGTATAGAGCCCAAACATTTTTACTTATGTGGATGTTGGAAAGCGAGGTACCTCGGATATATCGGTCACTACGGGGCCGATGAATGATATGGTCGACATACTAACCATTACGCCCCATAGGGCGGGGAAACGTATTGTTCAGGGATTACTAATCCACCAACGGGTGGACCGGCCGTGGTGTTCCTAGGTGCAGTTGCGGCTATAGCCTGAGGCACGGGCTAGAGTGTCTCGAATTTGGTAAGGATGATCCCTTGCCTTGGTTCATGGATGGAATCTAATTTCCAATATGTGACATTTCGGCTTTAATTGTAGAACTAGTGTGGCGACATAGTAGCATGGGATACTATGCCGTCTATGGTTGGTACATTTGTATTTGAAGTAAATTTCTTTACTTATAGTAATAATAAAAGTCTAAATTTCGCGTATCAATTATTATTTGGCTATTATAAGGTAAAACTCTATCCTCGGCTTGCACTGCATTGTGTGATGGGACCTGAGTCTTATAATAACTTCATTTTTCCAAAAAACATTGTATTGTTTGTTTTATGCATTGGTATTCTTGGAAGGAAACCCGTTCCGTGTTATACGACATGGTCCCTTGATTTACTCTATTTTAAAGTAAAGTTTTAAATAACTGTTTTAGTTCTCACACCAGTCGCAAGACTGACCTGGAGTTTATTGTTTTAACCTAAACTTTGGGTGTGCTTATTTTCCACACGGGAAGCTATTAGTTTTGGTTTATGTAGATATTATTTTCACAGGATCCTGGATTTACAACTGGAACTATATTCGGAAAATCCATATATTTCTTTCAGTTGTGTTATGTATTATTTTTCCGCTGCATTATAATTTAAATCTCTGATATTTATCAAATGTATATTATTTATTCATACTTATATTCTTGTACCCTGACGTAATTGTTGTAATAATCAATGAAGTGTTCTTCTGTTAGTGTTCTAATTTGTCATGTTCTCAACTCAATCCGGGCTTTCCCTTACGGGCGAGTTTGGGTCATTTCACTTTACTTTATTGATAGACACTATTGTATAAAACGTAGTATACTATAGTATTAGTTTAATGGATTGTAACAACTCGGAATTTTGGAACCAATTTAAATATTTTATTTTGGCTATTTTATTTAATTTTAAATAGTTAAAATAATTTATTTTAAATAATAACGACTAAAAACTTATTTAAATCGAAGTTAGAATGAATATATTTATTTTAATTATAAAAGGAGTTAGAAATAGCACGACAGTTTGAAATTTTGAATTTGAACTTTGACTGGATGTATAAGATGCAAAATAAATCGGATTTTAGTGAAACCAAAAATATTAAAATATATTTAAAAATATATCTCCAAAGAATCTGAAAATTTGAAATTTCATAACGGGAATCAAAAGTTATGGCCAGTTGAATATTCAGAATAGTCGCTATGGAATTTTTATATATATTTTAATATTAAAAATAGCCGTTTTGCAAACGACCTCCATTTTCGATGAAACTACTCTGGTTGGATCCGGAATGTCAAATTATTGCAAGATTCCAATTTTCATAATTTTTGGAATTAATATGTGGGTGTGACAAAGGAAAACGTGTTTTGTCAATTTCAGTCAAATTTAATCGACTTGAAAATGGTCATTTTTCAAACAGTCTCCAAATTCGACGAAATTAATTTTATTAGGACCGTATCGTCAAAACATAACTAGAAATAAATTTTCTGGAATTTTTGGAGTCCGTATGTGGCCCCAGTAAATTAAAATGCAAAATAAAATTTAATAATTAAATGTTTTATATTTTAAATTAAAGAAAAGTGGGTTGAGACGATCAAATGGGCTGATGGGACCTAGCCCATTGTGTCCGGAATAGGGGTGTTTGGCTAGGGGCAACATTCTTTGGGCTGGATTTGGAGTTATTAAGAAGTAACAGGTTTTTCCTGCAAACTAGAGAAATTAAATAATATTTTATTATAAATATACACTAGAAAACATAAACCCTAATTCCCATTTGACAGAGCTGCCGTCAGGTTATCATCAATGGTCAAAAATCACAGAATTTCAATCCTCATTATCTCCTAATCTTCTAATTATTTTTGATTTATTTTGACTACAAAATTAAAAAGTACATAGAGATCTTTAAAACCAACGACCACGATCCGAAAACATTTGGAGATTTGTGAGTTCTATGGCGTTGAACGTCGGTCATTCACAACCAGTTTGAGGCGCCTAGGGTACTGCGAATGGGCCTCCAACTCCGGAGATAGGTGATGGTAGTGGCGGCTTTACGGTGAAGCACACTGATTGAGGTCCAGCGCAGTATGGAGATGGAAAAGTCAAACCCTAGTTTTGGGTAAATGGGTTGATGGTATATAGAAGGCCACGAAGAAGATAAAGAACGGCAGTCTAATTTTTCAAACAAGAAATGTAATTAATTTAATTATTAATGTAATTCAACGTATAAAACCTTGTATCTCTCTCATAGATGATCAGAATTTGATGAAACGAAATCCGTTGGAATCGGAAAAATGAGATCTATAATATGGAGTCAACTAGAAGCAAATTGGAGCCCGTCTCAATTTTTGGCAGAGTGGAAAAACTTCAGTGAGATTTCTCGATTTAAATATATATATATATTTAAATTGAATTAGATTGTGATATGATATATATGCTATACAAAACACATATAGGCATTGTGAAAAATTGAGATTGATTTACTTTGGTTGTGATGAATTGTCAGATCAAACAATATGTTGTTCGTTAAAATATTGTCTTTACCATTTTAGTCTAGAACAAAAATATTCATTTGTTAATTTTATTTTGTTAGTCAAAAATATTCATTGTTGAAATAAAACATTTCAACAATAAAAATTACTTTTGTATTACATACTGTGATTATTAAAATTATCCACTATTTGGACTAAAAATATGTTAACAATAAAAAAATACATTTTTATTCTATTTGTAAGAATGATGACAAATTTTTATTGTTTAAATGGATAAGATTACAATAAAAATTATATTATTATTGTGTATATAAAATGGTCATATTTTATAAACAAATATGTCATTTATATAGAAAACATATTTTATAAATAAATGATGTATGTAGAAAACATATTTTATAAATAAACATGTCATGTAAATAATTTCTCTTTTTATTTTTATAAACATTGATCATGTTATGAAAATAAAATATTCCTTTTTATTTGTTATTAGAAACGCTGAACATGTTATACATATAAAACATTTCTTTTTATTTGTTATTAGGACATTGAACATGTTATGCCAAATAAAAATCTTTTTTTTATTTGTCATTAACAACATAGAAATGTCATGTTATTAGAAAAATATCATTTTATTTAGAAAATGTCATGTTAGGATAAAATTGTCATTTTAGTTAAAAATGTCATGTTAAAATAAAAATCATATTTTTATCTGTCATATATGAACATTGAAATCATTGAAAATAAAAACCATCTTTTTATTTGTCATATATGAACACTGAAATTATTGAAAATAAATTTCTCTTTTTATTTGTCATATATGAACACTGAAATTATTGAAAATAAAATTCCCTTTTTATTTATCATATGTGAGCATAGGAATTGTTGAAAATTGTTTAACAATAAAAATTTACATTTTTATTGTATATTAGAAATGAGTAAAAATATGCATTGTTTTTACATGGAAAAATGTTCATTTCACTATATATGTTTCGTTAGTTAAAACATTATCATTCATATGCTAGTAACATAGAAAAATGATATTAAACATATGTTGATTCATTAAAAATAGTGTCACTTAACATTGTTAGCATTATAAAAATGCCATTTAGTTAGGACATGTTTTGTGAAATAAAAATGCATTTGGTTAGAATAATGTTTTGTGAAACAAAAATGTCACTTTTGTCATATTAGACAAGAATAAAAGCATTACATATAAAATGTATGTTTCGTGTAAAGACGCGTAAATTCCCACCTTATGAATCGACCATAAACCACACAAGTCTGATCCAAAAGTTGGAAATCCACGAATACTTTAACTTTGGGGAATACAACACATTAAAACAATAACAGCAAACTTTTATTACATCATGATAATATAACATCAGAATATAGAATATCAGAGTACATCAAAAAAATAAAATAATACAACGAAAGATAGATTTTACATTAAATAATACATTGCAGCGGAAGATTATCAAAAGCTCTGGACACAGCTTTAAGCTTCGATCCAGGATCCTGCTAAAGAGATAAATATCTGCAAAAAGCTACTCGACTGCCCGTGTGAAAAATATGGGCACCCGAGTTTGCCAGTGAAACAAACTATAGGTCAGTCATGGGACTGGTATGAGAAATCTTAACATAACTTATCTAATAAGAAGGCTAATCACAGGACCACGCCGCTAACGCGGAACGGGTTTACTCCATCGGATTGCCAGTGCATAAAATAAAGTAAATCGTTAAACAACGCAATGCTTTTTAGAAAAATGAGACTATTATAAGACTCAGGTCCCATCACACAATGCAACGCAAACCGGAGGATAGAGTTTTACCTTATAATGGTCAAAAGATGCTTGATACGATAAAAACAGATTTGATATTATTACTAGTGTATATATATGTTTCAAAAACAATTTCAATCATAATGTATCAATCATAAACGGCATAGTACCCCATCCTACTATGTCTCCATACTAGTTCTACAATCAAAACGCATGGTGTCATATTGGAAATTTTGTTTCCAACAAGAGTCAAGGCTAGGGAGGAGCTCCTTACCGATTCGAGGACACTCTAGCAAATGCCTCAGGATCACACCTATGGGCAACCCTTGGATATCTGCAGGACCGGTCCCTACCTAACGGTGGTGGATTAGTTATGTCTGAACACACGTTTCCCAGTCCCTTTGGACCTCCATATGGCCACTAACAACCTATAAAACCCGAGGTACCTCATAATCCATCATCCACATAAGTAAAATTCCAGCCAGTTAAAGCACTGACATCACTCTAGCTAGAAAGAAACGTGTGCACTCCCTGCGTTCCCTTCCCCCGTTTTTGACTCATACCGGGGTGTGAGGCTCGTGAAGTAACGCTATACACAAAGCTATGCCTAATCAGGCTATGCTTTGATCATCCCACAAGGCCCTGCTTTTCAACAAAAGCCTTGATCCATACATCTTAGCATGCCACATTGTCAATCCATACCATACCATTGATTTCTGCCAATATATAACCTCCAAGCTCGTACGTCTTAGAGAAGGGTGTAGAACACCAAATAGATATATATATATTTAGCAGAGATCAACAAATACAGTATAAAGGAATACAACGTCAGACATGCTATCCATTTACGAGTCCCTTCTAGGTCTGAACGAAACCGGAGGCACCTTATACCTCGCATATCCGAACAAACAACATTACGTCCAGACGGCTACCGCTGACTCCCCTTTAAGGTAGCTACTCCAATCATAGGCCTCAATAGCAACACATCCATTCGATGTGAAGATCGTCGGTCTTCAGTCACGGTCTTCAACTCTTCGACTTAAATCATCGTATAATTATTTGAAATGAGTTAAAATAGGTCTTCTCTAATAATTATCATTTAAATCATTTCGTATCGTTCATATTTATTTGTAACGTTTTATCGCTATTTTATATATATATAAATAGCTCATTTAATTTAACGACGCTTCGGGTCGATGGCGGCCTGGCGCTGTTTTTATCGAAATTTGATTTACACTTATATCGACACCTAACCGTTGGATTTTAACAAAATTTATATCGTTGGAAAGATCTTCCCAAAGCGGTCTTAACGGTTCCACTTTTGGGAAAATACGACGGTCGGATCTTTCGGTATAGTCGTTTGAAGTTACGATTTCAAATCGTGAACTGCAGCAGCGTAATTCGTTTTATTTTATATATATATATATAAAAATATATAACTATAAATCGTTTGGTGATTTCAACTATTAAGATCTATTCTTTTATCGCATCTAAAATGCCAATAAATTTGCTTCTTTTAATTCTAATCTTTTTATTGAATAAAATATCAATAAAAATGTCGCTTTACATTTATTCTTTTTGTTTACACTTACAATGTAATTAAAGATATCACTTTACATTTATTCTTTTCATTTGTATCAAAAGGTAAATAAAAATATAACCTTTTAATTCTAATCTTTTCATTGTCTCTATTCTGACAATAAAAATATTACATTAAATCCTATCTTTGTGATTACATTTAAAATGTTAATCTACAATGTCACTTTTATTCCTATGTTTTTATTTACACCTAAAATGTAAATAAAAATGCACTTTTTCATATTTTTATTTACATCTACAATGTAAATAAAAATGTACTTTTCATATTCATGTTTTTATCTGCATCTAGAAATGCAAGTAACAGTATAATTCTTCTTCTATGTCCTATTTTCATTTACACTAAATAGTAAATAAAAATGTCTCTTTTCTTATATCATGTTTTATTTACCTATATGTAAATAAAATATTCTTTTCTTTATCTCATGCTTTATTTACACTAAATGTGGATAAAGTATTCTTTGCTTTTACATAGCCTATTCACATAATAAATGTAAATAAATGTATTCTCTTATCCTCTTATTTTACATATCCTATTTACATAGAAAATGTATCATTTTGGTTTCAACAATTTTAATCTGACAAAATTGTTTTTAATTCATTTATCTAACAAAAATGTAGTTTTTGTTTTAATCTCTTTTTAACTAACAAAAATGTATATTTTTTCTTATTATAATTAAATGATAAAAATAAATGTTTTTATCATTCTTTCACATTTAGTTTTCAACTAACATAACACCTTTATTCCTCTACCCTTTCTTATGTACTTTAGTGACAAATAAAAGCATATTTTATTTGTTTACTCTTTTTATGTGTTCTAATATCATATAAAAGGATATTTTATATGTTCACAAATTTCTATGCATTCTAATATCATATAAAAGAATATTTTTCTATGTTAACATTTTCTAACCTTTCATATTAACATAAAAGGATACTTTTATGTTAAATCAATTCTAACAAAAACAAATAAAAAGGATATCTTTGTTCTTGTTGACAATTCTATTTTAACACAAACATATAACTATGATATATTTGTTTTGTCGACAACTCTAATTCAACAAAACACATACAAAAGTGATAAATATTTTTTGTCGACAACTCTAATATAACAAAACACATATAAAAGTGATATACTTGACAACTCAACATTTTATAATTAAAATGTTATTTTTATTCAATCTTAACATTTTATAACTAAAATGTTATTTTTCTTATCCTTTCTAATGTTTCATGTCACAAATAAAAATGTGATTTTTATTTTCTATTCTTTTTATTCTAATTTACATTTCTAACAAAAATGTCCTTTTTATTCTAAAAAAATATATGATGCTTAAAATGTTCTATTTATCCTCAAAACAGAATAACGCTAAAAGTGTTCATTTTATTCTCAAAAGAGAATAACGCTAAAAGTGTTCATTTTATTCTCAAAAGGGAATAACGCTAAAAGTGTTCATTTTATTTACCTAAAATGTAAATAAAGATGTCATTGTAATTTTGTTCTTTTCATACTAACTAAACTTTCTGAGACGACCCGATTTCCCGTTCTCACGGAAACAAGGTTATCTTTGGAATATAACACAGAAACATAAAATAGCAGAACAGAATTAAATAAATACACCAGATAATGAACAACAAAATATACTGGATAAAGTAATCATCAGAGTTACACAGTATACAGGATCTTACTTAGTACAAATACAGTTCAGCTATACATAAATGTCCACAGCGGAAATAAACAAAATATGTACAATAGGAGCTGAACAGCATAAAAGGAAATAAATGATAGAATCCATCTTCAGCTCCAGCTATCCAGAAAGAACCAGCTAAACCTGAATACAAGGCTGCCCGTGTGGAAAAAGGGGCACCCGAGTTTGAGAGTGAAACAAACTACGAGTCAGTCATGGGACTGGTATGAGAAATCTACTCAACACATATATAATATGGCAAATCACAGGACCACGCCACTTTCGTGGAACGGGTTTACTCCATTGGATTGCCAGTGCATTAAAACAACTCTTTCTTTTAAACATCGCTATGCTTTTTATAAAAATGAAGCCGTTATAAGACTCAGTTCCCATCACACAATGCAACGCAAACCGGAGGATAGAGTTTTTACCTTATAACGGCCAAGATATGCTTGATACGAATAAAACAAAGGCATTTGATATTATTGCTAGTGTTTATATGTTTTGAAAACAATTTCAAATCATAACTATCAATCATAGACGGCATTAATGCCCCATACCACTATGTCGCCATATATAGGTATACAATCAAAACCGCACGATGTCGTATTTGGAAATTGGATTTCCGTCGTGAACCAAGGCAAAAGATAGTCCTTACCGAATTCGAGACAATCTAGCCCATGTCTCAGGCAAGCGCGCAGGCAAGCCTTGGATCGTCAGGGCCGGTCCACCGATGTGGATTATTATGCCTGAACAATACGTCTCTCCGCCCTTTGGGGCGTAAGTGAGCCAACGAATGACTCCATCGGACCTGGATCGTCCGATCTAACCAAGGCGCCTCGCAACAGCAACAACCACATAGGTGAAAAGTATATAAATGTCAGGGCTGGTAGGTCACTGACACCACCCTAGCTAGAAAGAAACGCATGTCCTCCCTGAGGTCCTTCTCCCGTTTTAGGTTCATACCGGGATGTGAGGCTCGCGAATTTACGTTATACACAAAGCTACGCCACACAGGCGGTGCTTTGATCATCACCACAAGACTTTGCTTTTCAACAGAAGCCCTGATCACTGCATCTTAGCATGCCACACAGAATAAATCCTATGTCAGACACACAGTCCATTTGCAAGTCCGTTCTGGGTCTGAACGAAACCGGAGGCACTAAATACCTCGCAAACCCTTCGATCACCACGTACGTCTAGACGATCACCACTCAATATCCATATTTCGGGATGCCTCCCAATCAGGACCTCGGTTACCATCCAAACGAGGTGAAGATCTCCGGTCTTCGACCACCGTCTTCAACTTCGAATTTCTATCGTCGGTCAATTATTCGAAATGAGAATTAACTCGGCCTTTTCAAATAATTCACGTATATTTAGAATTTCAATTCGATTTATTTCAATGGTTAAATTATTCGACAACACCAATTTTGTTCTTTAATGTAATTTTCACACCAAACACATTCAACCATCAAATATCACATAAATCAAGCAAATTCAGTTTATTTCCACTCCATATCGTTTATGGTATTTTATAACTATTTATCGCTATTTTTATTTATTTTAAAATAGCCAATTTATTCAAAACGACGCTTCGGGCCTTAAGGCGGCCGTGGCGCTGTTTTTCTTCAGATTTGATTTACACATATCTGAAAATCTAACTGTTGGATCTTCACAAAATTTACATCATTAGAAAGGTCTTTTCAAAACGAATCCAACGGTTTCAGTTTCGGGAAAATCCGACGGTCGGATCTCCCGGTACAATCGTTTGAATTTTCGATTTCAAAATACGAACTGCAGCGTCGTTATTCGATTAAATATATAATTATATTTATATATATAAATATAATCGCTTCTGGCGCTGTTTTTCTTCAGATTTGAATTAAACATTCCAGACAATCCAACCGTTGGATTTTTACAAGGTTGGTGCCGTTGGAAAGATATTTCCAAGGCGAACCCGACGGTTGAGGTTTCGGGAAAATCCAATGGTCGGATTTCCCGCACTAGTCGTTTGAAATCACGATTTCAAAATACGAACTGCACGGCTTCGTTTCGTTTTAATTTTATTTGTATTTATATATTTATATAAATATAGTTCATTCAACAATTTCAATATCGTTTTCACTTCCAAAAATTTTTCTAACACCTTAAATTTTGGAAAAATTTCGCCATAACCTCCCCTGCACCGGGAGCATCGGGAAATCGCAAATAGCGTCCCGGTCCTTCTAATCTCAAAAAGAAAAAGAAAAAGCCAAGCGGCTAGCCAACAGGCTCAAAATCATCACCCAAACAAATTAGTAAATGTGTACCTATTTGTCGGGCACAAAATTTTATTCCTCTTCTCTAGCCCCTTTGCTATAACCTGTTCAATGAATATGCATGTACATATATATACAGTTCTTATCATTTATCATTTTCTATTCAATTTCATATTTGATTTCTATTTGGTTTATTCTAATGTTACATAAATAGGTGCAAATCATTTCATTAGCTAATTAATGAATATTTCAACTCATATATGTTTATTTTGAACAAGTGGTTATTTTTAACACTTCACATTTTAACGATTTATGCATACAATAAAAATGTGATTTTTATTATAAAACAATTCATTTCAAAACACTACTTTTCTATATAGTTCATATAGTCGATAAAAGGTGATTTTTATTATCAAACAATTTATTTCAAAATATGAATACCATTCAACACATGAATTTCTAATCAACGAATGAATATCAATTCAACACATGAATGTTTTCTATAGTTTCTATATATAGATAAAAATGTGATTTTTATTATCAAACAATTTATTTCAAAATATGAATACCATTCAACACATGAATTTCTAATCAACGAATGAATATCAATTCAACACATGAATGTTTTCTATATATAGATAAAAATGTGATTTTATTATCGAACAATTTATTTCAAAATATGAATACCATTCAACACATGAATTTCTAAACAACGAATGAATATCAATTCAACACATGAATGTTTTCTATAGTTTCTATATATAGATAAAAATGTGATTTTTATTATCGAACAATTTATTTCAAAATATGAATACCATTCAACACATGAATTTCTAAACAACGAATGAATATCAATTCAACACATGAATGTTTTCTATAGTTTCTATATATAGATAAAAATGTGATTTTTATTATCGAACAATTTATTTCAAAATATGAATACCATTCAACACATGAATTTCTAAACAACGAATGAATATCAATTCAACACATGAATGTTTTCTATACAATGAATAAATATAGTTTAAGCATATGAAAATAATTCAAACACACGAATATTATTCAAAATTTCGGCAGCATAACGGCAGGGTAGTTACACCGGCACCGTCCCTAGTACGGCTCCTCGCTCTACCTTAAAACCTCGCGGTTTTTGACAATGGGGATCATGCATCTAATTCGCACGCAGGCGGCATGTATATATTTATTTCATTCCCACAAACTAATCCTATGTGGTTTCAACCAAATATTTCTCAATCACAAATGGGTATCTTTCAACCACAATCAACCAATATCAATCACAAACAATCCCAAACAATCAATCGCTGTCAATCAATTTTCACAACAATTTCAACCAATAAATATCGTCCATGGTATGTGGACGAGGGGCGTATATATATATATATATAGATATTTATATATAGCAATTCACTTTCATTTTCAACACATATATATAATTTTTAAATCAGAAATCTCACCAATAGCTATCCAACTTCACGATACTTCCTTTATAGAAATCTTCGCCTTTTTGTCGCTTTCGCCCGTATTCTCTACACACGTAAAAATCGAATTTTTACGATGCTATTCAATATATAAAAATATGATTTTTACTTCGACTTTCAATATATAAAAATATGATTTTTACTTCGACTTTCAATATATAAAAATATGATTTTTACTTCGACTTTCAATATATAAAAATATGATTTTTTCCTTTTTAAAGTTCAAATCTTTTTTTCTCTTTAAAGATTAAACCTTTTTCCTATTTAAAGTTTTTACCTTTAAAACAAATCAGTTTTTATTTTTAAAACAAATCAGTTTTTATTTTTAAAACAAATCAGTTTTTATTTTTAAAACAAATCAGTTTTTATTTTTAAAACAAATCAGTTTTTATTTGCTTTTAAAATCAGTTTTTCTTTTTAAAACAAAGTCAGTTTTTATTTTTAAAACAAATCAGTTTTATTACTTTAAAAATCAGTTTTTCTTTTTAAAACAAAGTCAGTTTTAATCCCTTTTCAAAATCAGTTTTTAATTGCTTTAAAAATCAGTTTTTCTTTTTATAAAAAATCAGTTTTTAATTTTATAAAAAAAAATCAGTTTTTACTATTATAAAATCAGTTTTAACTTTTACATAAAATCAGTTTTGAATTCTTAAAAAAACAGTTTTACATTCTTTTTTTAAAATAAAATCAGTTTTTATTCTTTTAAAATAAAATCAGTTTTACTCTTTTTTAAAATAAAATCAGTTTTACTCTTTTTAAACATTTTCGAATTCTTTTTAAAAACAGTTTTTTTATATTCTATTAAACGAAATCAGTTTTTTTTAAAATCATTTTAAAATCAGTATTTAAATCATAAAATAAAATAGCAAAACGAAGAAAAAAAAACTTACAGAGGGGGGGTCTCGCAGATCGACGGAGGCAAGGCGGAGTTGGGCTTCGAGGTGGCGGCTTGGGTCTGGTGGCGTCGCGATGGGTTCGAGGTGGAGGCGGGGTCTTCGGGGTTTCGTGCGATCTGGGGAGGAGGGGAGCTGGACGGAGGAGTGGGGCGTCGCGAGGGGTTCGTCAGCGTCGAGACGAGGGGGGTGGCGGCTCGATAAGTTAGGGTTCTTCTTCTTTTTTTTTTTATTTTTTTTTTCGTTTTTGAATAATGAAACGGGGGGGGGGGGGGGGGCAAGCAGAAGAAAAGGAGGGAGATTATTTTTTTATTTATTTAATTATTTAATTTTGCAAAAAAGTTGACTTTTACATACGACCTCGAAACGAGGCCCACCGCCTGTCGTCCATAGCGTTTTACCCCCATTCTGAACACAATGGGATATGTATCGCAAGCTGATTTGATCGTTACAGTCAGTTTCCTTTTGAATTTTCATTTAAATCATTATATTGAATTTTAAACGCACATTTCAAATTACCTGGGTCACATACTAACTAGAAAAATTCCAGAAAAATATTTTCTAGCTTCGTATTGACAATACGGTCCTAACAAAACTAGTTTCGTCGAATTCTGAGACCGTTTGAAAAATGGCCAATTTCCAGTCAATTAAATTCAACAGAAACTGGTCAAACGCGTTTTCCTTTGCCACGCTCACATATTGATTCGAAAAATTATGAAATTTGAAACCTAGCAATAACCTGACACTGCAGATCTAACAAAAGTGGTTTCGTCGAAATCCGAGGTCGTTTGCAAAATGTCCATTTTTAAGGGCCTGAATTCCATAGCGACTATTCAGAATTTTCAACTGGACATATCTTTTGATTCCCGCTATCAAATTTCGATTGGTCGAATTCGTTAGGAAGATATTACCAATTAGATCCTAATGTTTTTGGTTTCACTAAAATCCGGATTGTTTTGCACCCGGTATATTCAATTGAAGTTTGAAATCGAATTATCGAACTACCGCGCCATTTTCAATTCTATATATAATTATAATTAATTATATTCGTTTTCAAATGTCGATTCAAACTCAGTTTTCATCGCCATTATTTAAAATATTTATTTTAAATATTTAAAATCCATTATTTTAGCCAATTTAAAAATTTTAAATTAGTTCAGATTTTCTGGGTCGTTACACTTTCTAACAAATGTGATATTTCTAAAAAACATGACTTTTCTAACAAATGTGACATTTTATTCTAATATGGCAATTCCTAATCAAAATGATATTTTAACATGACATGTCATTATCTAATTTAAATGATACTTTAACATAACATTATTCTAACTAAAAATGTTATTTTCATAAATCTTAACATTTATAACTAAAATGTTATTTTCATAAATCTTAACATTTTATAACTAAAATGTTACTTTCATAAATCTTAACATTTATAACTAAAATGTTACTTTAATTCTCATACTACATTTTATAATAAAAATGTTTATTTTTCTCTAATGCAACATTTTTAAAATAAAAATGTCAAGTCTTTTGCTAATGCAACATTTATATGAAAATGTTTTCCTTCTATTGTACATTTTCTAAACATATTTCTAAAGTGATTGTTTTTCTAATGAAATCATTTTTCTAATGTAAACATTTTGCTAATGTGAACATTTTGCTAATGTAAACCTTTTTCTAATTTAATCATTTTTCAAATGAAATCATTTTTATGTGACAAATCTAAATCAACATAAAAGTGATATGTTTTATGTGACAAATTCATTTCAACACAAATGTTCATTTTCTTTCAACTATCCTATTTTGACAAAATTGTAAAATTTGTCTTCGACTATTCTATTTTTGACAAAATTGTAAATTTTATCTCAACTATTTTATTCAACAAAAATTGATAATTTTGTTTTCAATAATTTGGTTTCAACAAAAATGATATATTTTTGTTCCACCATTTTCTTACAACGAAATGTCCTTTTTATTTAAGGACATGTTTTCTACTTTTCTAATATTTTGTCTACATAACATGTTCTCTGTTCTCTAATATCAAAATAAAAAGAGAATTTTATGTGTATACAGATTCTACATTAACATGACAAATAAAAGTGTAAATTTTATTTGTAACTAATTTCTATCTTGAACATGGCACAATCCCAACAAATATTAAGAATCTCAATAAGATGAGATTTTGATCGTATGAACAAAATGAATATATAAATCTCAATAAAGATGAGATTTTTAAAGCATGAACAAACAAATATTCACAGCAATAAATAAATAAATAAATCCAAATTTACCACATCGCAAATCAGAAAACATCGAAATACATACAGTGATTAAAAGCGAGATAATATAAGTAAGATTAAATTATTTATAAAATTAGGATTTCTCACCTAATAATTCAGATCTGAAATTCGTCTAAAATCTGATCAGCTCCGTTTCAGATCTAGTCTATTCTGTTGTGTAGATCTTGTCAATACGGTTCTAACGCATTTTTTTTGCAAATTTTTGATTAGAAATGAACAAGTTATAAGAGTTTGAATATTTAATTACATTAATAAATCACTAATAATAATTAACCTTTTAACTAATTCAATAATCCTTTCTTCCATCTTCGTTCAATTTACAGAACCTATCATCGATCGTCTCTCTCCCTACGCCCTGCCTCTGGGGTCACCGTCCTTTGGAATCGAAGAACTCACATCACTTAACAATTTGGCTATTACAAATTTGTGAAGATACTGCGCGGATTTGAGGATTAATTGGAGATAAAATCGAAGAACGCTGGACATTCTTTTCGTTGGTGGCGGCTGTGTATGTTTTGTTCTAGGGTTCTGATAATTGGAGTATATATGATATTATAATGACTTAATTCTTTAAATATCAGAAAAGCCCGCTACTTCCATTTATTTTCCTTTTCATTAAAGTTGAAAACATTTATTATGTTCAAATTGACGGTAACCTTTTGAATTTCAAATTACGTTCACATTTGTTGTAGTTATAATCACATATTACAATTTATTATATTAAATTTAATTACAATTTTTTTTTATAAAACGACACTAAATATATAGCATGGATGCATGCGCTTGAAATAAGGAAGGGAAAACGCATCGAAAACTACTGCAACTTTCCATATTTCAAAATTAATGAACGTTATAGTTTGAATAGATAGGGAAAGTATTATATTTAAGAAATATTCTTACCATTAAAGAATTTTGTAAAGAAAACGGTATGTTAGTATCCAGCATGGACATCCAAGTAATAAAAGGTATATAAATCTGTTATATCTTATATTTAAAATAAAATATTTTAAATTTCACTAATTTACAGAAAAGACCCAAATTTGCTAATTAATAATTACTATGATTTCCTCTTTTTATGTTACAAAGAAAATGAATTGATGACTAAGGATGAGGTGTCATATATGTTCCTCATATATGTTTCAAAACAAAATTTATGAAGAAAAGAGAAGAAACGGAAAGAAATGAATGCATATCTTATTGTTTAATGATGACTATAAGAAAGTTATGTGATTTTTTTTTTAAATTTCAAAACACATAACATTAAATAACATAATGACACTACATATTTATCCAACATAATAACATGTTGTCATAATTTATTTAGAATCTACCTATTATTTTAAATCGACATATTCAATGCTTATGCAAGAATAAATAAAATATATAAATATACATACATGGAGTTGATTTGTTTTTGAGGAGAGATAATTAAAGGGAAAAAAACAAGGAAAAATAAAAAGATGCAAGTTTAAGAAATAAGAATACATGTGTGAATTAATAGAATGAAGAGTAATAAATTACTTGACAAAGAAAAGATATGAATGCGTAATTAATGGAGAGTGGTGAGAAAAGAGGTAGTGAATTTGATAAAATTGGAAAAAGAAAAGAAAGCTAAATAAACTTGCATGAAACGTGAATAAGCAAAGAAAGTAAATGTTGATTTATTATTAGTTATCATAAAACTCCTATATTAAAGTTTTTAACAAAACAATGACTCAACCACTGTTTACTTTTATTTTCAATTGTTCGAAGTCAATTATTACAAATATACAAACAATTTGATACTAATTTCAATTGTAATAAATCACTATTTACGAATAAATAAATTTGAAATCATACATAGATAACATCATAATTCTATTTATTTATTTTTCTTTATTCTTTATTAAATTCAATAATTTAATTTAATAGTGGATTTTTAAATTCTGACGCATTTTCTAACAAATTTTCTTAAAATAAAATTTTAAATTGGTTCCAAAATTCCGGGTTGTTACAATCTCCCCAACTAAAAATCTTTTCGTCCTCGAAAAGGAACGAAGCTAAAAATTGTTCAACTAACCTATATCAACTTTTATTTTTATTTCATTTCAATAATTTTATTAGTTGATTCACTTTTCAAATATATATAACTTTTATATATTTAAAAATCATATTTTCCAAGCTCGGATTATATATATAATCAAAAATACGGTAATTATAAACTTGGCACTCTCAACTCATTCTAGGGCATTACTAACCCCAACTCTAATGAGTTTTCTCATTCTAGGATACTGCTGATCCTATCTCTAATGAGTATTCTTATTGGATATTACTAATCCAATCTCTAATGAGTCTTTTGTTCAGTTCTAACGAATTGTACCCCAAAGATTTGAGCTAACCAGAGCTCTGATATCAACTGTAAAGACTCGTAAATTCCCACCTTATGAATCGACCATAAACCACACAAGTCTGACCCAAAAGTTGGAAATCCACGAATACTTTAACTTTGGGGAATACAACACATTAAAACAATAACAACAGACTTTTATTACATCATGATAATATAACATCAGAGTAAAGAATATCAGAGTACATCAAAAAAATAAAAAGTTATAGCGGAAGATAGATTTTACATTAAATAATACATTGCAGCGGAAGATTATCAAAAGCTCTGGACACAGCTTTAAGCTTCGATCCAGGATCCTGCTAAAGAGATAAATATCTGCAAAAAGCTACTCGACTGACCGTGTGAAAAATATGGGCACCCGAGTTTGCCAGTGAAACAAACTACAAGTCAGTCATGGGACTGGTATGAGAAATCTTAACTTTACTTATCTAATAAGAAGGCTAATCACAAGACCACGCCGCTAACGCGGAACGGGTTTACTCCATTGGATTGCCAATGCATAAAATAAAGTAAATCGTTAAACAACGCAATGCTTTTTAGAAAAATCAGACCATTATAAGACTCAAGTCCCATCACACAATGCAACGCAAACCGGAGGATAGAGTTTTACCTTATAATGGTCAAAAGATGCTTGATACAATAAAAACGGATTTGATATTATTACTAGTGTATATATATGTTTCAAAAACAATTTCAATCATAATGTATCAATCATAGACGGCATAGTACCCCATCCTACTATGTCGCCATACTAGTTCTACAATCAAAACCGCATGGTGTCGTATTGGAAATTTGGTTTCCATCAAGAGTCAAGGCTAGGGAGGAGCTCCTTACCAATTCGAGGACACTCTAGCAAATGCCTCAGGATCACACCTATGGGCAACCCTTGGATATCTGCAGGACCGGTCCCTACCTAATGGTAGTGGATTAGTTATGCCTGAACACACGTTTCACGGTCCCTTTGGACCTCCATATGGCCACTAACAACCTATAAAACCCGAGGTACCTCATAATCCATCATCCACATAAGTAAAATGCCAGCCAGTTAAAGCACTGGCACCACTCTAGCTAGAAAGAAACGTGTGCACTCCCTGCGTTCCCTTCTCCTGTTTTTGACTCATACAGGGCTGTGAGGCTCGTGAAGTAACGCTATACACAAAGCTACGCCTAATCAGGCTATGCTTTGATCATCCCACAAGGCCCTGCTTTTCAACAAAAGCCTTGATCCATGCATCTTGGCATGCCACATTGTTAATCCAGACCATACCATTGATTTCTGCCAATATATAACCTCCAAGCTCGTACGTCTTAGAGAAGGGTGTAGAACACCAAACAGATATATATTTAGCAGAGATCAACGAATTCAGTATAAATGAATACAACGTCAGACATGCTATCCATTTACGAGTCCGTTCTGGGTCTGAACGAAACCGGAGGCACCTTATACCTCGCATATCCGAACAAACAACAACACGTCCGGACGGCTACCGCTGACTCCCCTTCAAGGTAGCTACTCCAATCATGGGCCTCAATAGCAACACATCCATTCGATGTGAAGATCGTCGGTCTTCAGTCACCGTCTTCAACTCTTCGACTTAAATCGTCATATAATTATTTGAAATGAGTTAAACTCGGTCTTTTCAAATAATTCTCGAATAATTATCATTTCATATCATTCATATTTATTTGTAACGGTTTACCGCTATTATATATTGAGACGACCCGAAATCCCGTTCTCAAGGAAACAAGGGTTATCTTTGGAATATAACACAGAAACAGATAATAGCAGAACAGAATTAAATAAATACACCAGAATGAACAATAGAATATACTGGATAAAAGTAATCATCAGAGTTACACAGTATATAGGATCTTACTTAGTACAGATACAGTTCAGCTATACATAAATGTCTACAGCGGAAATAAACAAAATATGTACAATAGGAGCTGAACAGCATAAAAAGAAATAAATGATAGAATCCATCTTCAGCTCCAGCTATCCAGAAAGAACCAGCTAAACCTGAATACAAGGCTGCCCGTGTAGAAAAAGGGGCACCCGAGTTTGAAAGTGAAACAAACTACGAGTCAGTCATGGGACTGGTATGAGAAATCCACTCAACACATATATAATTGGCAAATCACAGGACCACGCCACTTTCGTGGAACGGGTTTACTCCATTGGATTGCCAGTGCTTTAAAAACAAATCTTTCTTTTCAACATCGCTATGCTTTTTATAAAAATGAAGCCGTTATAAGACTCAGTTCCTATCACACAATGCAACGCAAACCGGAGGATAGAGTTTTTACCTTATAACGGCCAAAATATGCTTGATACGAATAAAACAAAGACATTTGATATTATTGCTAGTGTCTATATGTTTTGAAAACAATTTCAAATCATAACTATCAATCATAGACGACATGAGCGTCCCATGCCACTATGTCGCCAAATGTATATATACAATCGAAACCGCACGATGTCGTATTTGGAAATTGGATTTCCGTCATGAACCAAGGCAAAAGATAGTCCTTACCGAATTCGAGACAATCTAGCCTACCATGTCTCAGGAACAGCCGCAACTGCCCCCTGGATCGTCAGGGCCGGTCCACTGATGTGGATTATTATACCTGAACAATACGTCTCCCCGCCCTTTGGGGCGCAAACGAGCCAACGAATGACTCCATCGGACCCGGATCGTCCGATCAAACCGAGGCGCCTCGCAACAGCAACAACCACATAGGTGAAAAGTATATAAATGTCAGGGCTGGTAGGTCACTGACACCACCCTAGCTAGAAAGAAACGCATGCCCTCCCTGATGTCCTTCTCCCGTTTTAGGTTCATCCCGGGGTGTGAGGCTCGCGAATTCACGTTATACACAAAGCTACGCCACACAGGCGGTGCTTTGATCATCACCACAAGACTTTGCTTTTCAACAGAAGCCCTGATCACTGCATCTTAGCATGCCACACAGGCAATTCATGCCATGCGACTGATGTCCATCGATATACAACCTCTGAGCTCGTGCGTCTCAGAGAAGGGCGTTAAGCAAAAGAATAAATTCTCCGCCGCCAAACAGATGTATATTTAATAGAGATCAATCAACACAGAATAAAATCCAATGTCAGACACACAGTCCATTTACAAGTCCGTTCTGGGTCTGAACGAAACCGGAGGCACTAACTACCTCGCAAACCCATCGATCATCACGTACGTCTGGACGATCACCACTCATTATCCATATTTCGGGATGCCTCCCAATCAGGACCTCGGTTACCATCCAAACGAGGTGAAGATCTCCGGTCTTCGACCGTCGTCTTCATCTTCGAATTTCAATCGTCGGTCAATTATTTGAAATGGGAATTAACTCGGCCTTTTCAAATAATTCACGTATATTTAGAATTTCAAATCAATTTATTTCAATGGTTAAATTATTCGACAACACCAATTGTGTTCATTAATGTAATTTTCACACCAAACACATTCAACCATCAAAAGCCACATAAATCAAGCAAATTCAGTTTATTTCCATTCCATATTGTTTATGATATTTTATAACTATTTATCGCTATTTTTATTTATTTTAAAATAGCTAATTTATTCAAAACGACGCTTCGGGCCATAAAGCGGCCGTGGCGCTGTTTTTCTTCAGATTTGATTTACACATATCTGAAAATCTAACCGTTGGATCTTCACAAAATTTACATCATTAGAAAGCTCTTTTCAAAACGAATCCAACGGTTCCAGTTTCGGGAAAATCCGACGGTCGGATCTCCCGGTACAATCGTTTGAAATTTCGATTTCAAAATACGAACTGCAGCGTCGTTATTCGATTAAATATATAATTATATATATATATATATAAATATAATCGCTTCTGGCGCTGTTTTTCTTCAGATTTGAATTAAACATTCTAGACAATCCAACCGTTGGATTTTTACAAGGTTGGTGCCGTTGGAAAGATTATTCCATGGCGAACCCGACGGTTGAGGTTTCGGGAAAATCCAATGGTCGGATTTCTCGTACTAGTTGTTTGAAATCATGGTTTCAAAATACGAACTGCACAGCTTCGTTTCGTTTTAATTTTATTTATATTTATATATTTATATAAATATAGTTCATTCAATGATTTCCATATCGTTTTCACTTCAAATATTTTTCTAACACCTTAAAATTTTGGAAAATTTCGCCATAACCTCCCCTGCACCGGGAGCATCGGGAAATCGCAAATAGCTTTCCCGGTCCTTCTAATCTCAAAAAGAAAAAGAAAAAGCCAAGCGGCTAGCCAACAGGCTCATAAAATCATCACCCAAACAAAATAGTAAATGTGTACCTATTTGTCGGGCACAAAATTTTATTCCTCTTCTCTAGCCCCTTTGCTATAACCTGTTCAATGGATATGCATGTACATATATATACAGTTCTTAACATTTATCATTTTCTATTCAACTTCATATTTGATTTCTATTTGGTTTAAAAACACCATTCATTCTAATGTTACATACATAGATGCAAATCATTTCATTAGCTAATTAATGAATATTTCAACTCATATATGTTTATTTTGAACAAGTGGCTATTTTTAACACTTCACATTTCAACGATTTATGCATACAATAAAAATGTGATTTTTATTGTAAAACAATTCATATCAAAACACTATTTTTCTATATAGTTCATATAGGTGATAAAAATAGGATTTTTATCATAAAACAATTTCTTTTAGAACGAGATTATTTACCACAGTTCATATAGTCGATAAAAGGTGATTTTTATTATCAAACAATTTATTTCAAAATATGAATACCATTCAACACATGAATTTCTAATCAACGAATGAATATCAATTCAACACATGAATGTTTTCTATAGTTTTTATATATAGATAAAAATGTGATTTTTATTATCAAACAATTTATTTCAAAATATGAATACCATTCAACACATGAATTTCTAATCAACGAATGAATATCAATTCAACACATGAATGTTTTCTATAGTTTTTATATATAGATAAAAATGTGATTTTTATTATCAAACGATTTATTTCAAAATATGAATACCATTCAACACATGAATTTCTAATCAACGAATGAATATCAATTCAACACATGAATGTTTTCTATAGTTTTTATATATAGATACAAATGTGATTTTTATTATCAAACAATTTATTTCAAAATATGAATACCATTTAACACATGAATTTCTAATCAACGAATGAATATCAATTCAACACATGAATGTTTTTTATTTTTTATATATAGATAAAAATGTGATTTTTATTATCAAACAATTTATTTCAAAATATGAATACCATTCAACACAAGAATTTCTAAGCAACGAATGAATATCAATTCAACACATGAATGTTTTCTATTCAATGAATAAATATAGTTTAAGCATATGAAAATAATTCAAACACACGAATATTATTCAAAATTTCGGCAGCATAACGGCAGGGTAGTTAAAACCGGGATCGTCCCTAGTACGGCTCCTCGCTCTACCTTAAAACCTCGCGGTTTTTGACAATGGGGATCATGCATCTAGTTCGCACGCAGGCGGCATGTATATATTTATTTCATTTCCACAAACTAATCCTATGTGGTTTCAACCAAATATTTCTCAACCACAAATGGGTATTTTTCAACCACAACCAACCAATATCCACCACAAACAATCCCAAACAATCATTCGCTATCAATCCATTTTCACAACAATTTCAACCAATAAATATCGTCCATGGTTTGTGGACGAGGGGGCGTATTTATATATATATATATTATATATAGCAGTTCTTTTTTATTTCAACATATATATATATATATATATATATAGAATAGAAATTGAAGAGTGAGAAATTCTCACCAATAGCTATCCAATACTACGACTCTTCCTTTACATAAATCTTCGCCAATCTCGCCTTTTTGTCGCTTTCGCCCGTATTCTCTACATATGTAAAAATCGAATTTTTACTATGTTATTCAATGTATAAAAATCGAATTTTTATTATGCTATTCAATATATAAAAATATGATTTTTACTTCGACTTTCAATATATAAAAATCTGATTTTTCTTTTTTTAAAGTTCAAATCCTTTCCTTTTTAAAGTTTAAATCTTTTTCTTTTAAAATCTCAAAATAAAATCAGTTTTTCAAACCCCTTTAAAATTCAGTTTTAAACCTTTTTAAAATTCAGTTTTAAATCCTTTTTAAAAATTCAGTTTTTTAAATGCTTTTAAAAAAATTCAGTTTTAAATCCTTTTTTTAAAAATTCAGTTTTTAAATGCTTTTAAAAAAATTCAGTTTTAAATTCTAAAATCGAAATTTCCAGATTAAACTAAATATAAAGTAAAAAAAACTTACTGTATCTCGAAGAAGGGGGGCGTCGTCTTCGTCGTAGCTGGCTTCTAGGGGGGGCGTCGATGTCGGCAGCAGGAGGAAGAGTTGGCGAAGCGGAGGGTGGAGCGAGGCACGGCGGGCTTGGGTCGTGGCGTCGCGCTGCTTCAGGGGGCTCGCGAATTCAGGGAGGGCTCGTTCCTCGAGCGGGGCGACAGAAATTGAGGAGAGAGGGGCACAGGTCGGAGGTGGTCTTCGGTGGTGGCATCGCCGTCGATAGTTTTAGGGTTTTCCTTTTTTTTTATTTCGAATCGACAGAAAGAAAGTGAGGAGGGAGAGAGAGAAAAAGGGTTTATATAAATATTTATTATTATTAACTTTCTATTTAAAAGTTGACTTTTTATTCGAAGTCGAAATGGGACCCACCGACTGTCGTCCCTAGCGTTCTACCCCCATTCCGGACACAATGGGATATGTATCGTAAGCTGATTCGATTGTTTCGAATGGTTTCCGTTGAATTTACATTTAAATCCTTATGTTGAATTTTTAAACGTACATTTCAAATTACCGGGGTCACATACTAACTAGAAAAATTCCAGAAAAATATTTTCTAGCTTCGTATTGACGATACGGTCCTAACAAAACTAGTTTCGTCGAATTCTGAAACCATTTGAAAAATGGCCAATTTCCAGTCGATTAAAATCAACTGAAACTGGTCAAACGCGTTTTCCTTTGCCACGCTCACATATTGATTCGAAAAATTATGAAATTTGAAACCTAACAATAACTTGACACTGCGGATCCAACAAAAGTGGTTTCGTCGAAATCCAAGGTCATTTGCAAAATGTCCATTTTTAAGGGCCTGAATTCCATAGCGACTATTCAGAATTTTCAACTGGACATATCTTTTGATTCCCGCTATGAAATTTCGATTTTCCAGATTCGCTAGAAAGATATTACCAATTAGATCCTAATGTTTTTGGTTTCGCTAAAATTCGGATTGTTCTGCACCTGGTACAGTCCGACAAAGTTTGAATTCAATTTTCGAAACTACAGCGCCCTTTCAGGCCTTATTTATAATTATAATTAATTATATTCGTTTTCAATTGTCGATTCAAACTCAGTTTTCATCGCCATTATTTAAAATACTTATTTTAAATATTTAAAATCCATTATTTTAGCCAATTAAAATTTTTTAAATTGGTTCAGATTTTCTGGGTCGTTACAATCTCCCCCACTTAAAACTTTTCGTCCCCGAAAAGGAATAAAGTCGAAAGTGGTTTGATAAATCTACAATCACACAATACAACAACCAATTTGTTTCTAACCTTTCAAAAATATTCTGATCAACTTCTATATTCTTTAAAAATCATTCAGACTATATAATTAAAAGTGTATCTTATGAAAAGAAAATAACAATAGAGTAGAGAATTGAATGGTAGTGCAAAGTAGGGTAAATGTACCTTACACCAGGGTCACTCAGAGATATCCACTCGGCATCTAGGATAAGCTTTCTGAATGCTCTCCTCAGTTTCCCATGTACAATCTCGCGGATCTCCACTCCATTGCACTTTGACTAAGCGAACCTTCTTGTTCCTCAACTCTTTGGTTTCTTTGCCTATAATCTTTAGCGGCTCTCTTCTCAGAGCTAATTCTGGGGTAATTTCAATGTCATGCTGAGCTGCTTCTTCCACGATCAAGTCTGGATCATGAACGTGCTTTCGAAGTTGAGATACGTGAAATACATCATTAATTTCAGGCAACCAATTAGGCAGTTTGACCCTGTAAGCGAGAGTTCCGATCCGTTCCAGAATAGGAAACGGACCTATGAATTTGGGAGCCAACTTTCCAGTTTTACCGAACCGGATAACTCCTCTCATCGGCGATACTTTCAGATATACGTAGTCGCCAACTTCAAAGGATATATCTCTTCTTCTTCTATCGGCATAGCTCTTTTGTCAGCTTTGAGCGGCGAGTAATCGCTTCTTAATAAAATCGACTTTGTCGGCAGCTTCTCGAATCATATCGGGACCCAACACAAGTCTATTTCCGGGCTCGACCCAACAAGCAGGAGATCGGCACGGTCTACCATACAATGCTTCGAATGGTGACATTGTCAGACTCGCCTGGTAGCTGTTGTTATAAGAAAATTCAGCCAAATGCAGATGGTCTTCCCATGATCCGCCAAAATCTAGAATACAAGCCCGTAATAGATCTTCTAAAATGCGATTCACCCTCTCAGTCTGACCGTCTGTCTGAGGATGATAAGCAGTGCTCAAGTTTAACTTTGTTCCCAGCTCGACTTGAAATGCCTCCCAGAATTTACTAGTGAATATTGTATCTCTATCACTTACTATACTGAGCGGCACTCCATGTAGTCTAACTATTTCCCTGACGTAAATCTGCGCCAGACTCTGAGCAGTTCTGTTTGATCTAACAGGTATGAAATGGGCGGTCTTCGTGAAGCGATCTACGATCACCCAAATACTGTCATTTCCTTTTCTGGTTCTGGGCAGACCATCAATGAAATCCATAGAAATATGCTCCCACTTCCAACCAGGAACTTCCAGTGGTTGTAATAATCCAGCCAATTTCTGCTGGTCGCTTTTGACTAGCTGGCAAGTAGGGCATCGACTCACATATATCGAGATGTCTCTTTTTAACGACTTCCACCAGAATGAGCGTTTGATATCATTATACATTTTATTCACACCCGGATGGATACTGAGCTTAGATTTGTGACATTCATCCAGTACATCCCTTCTAAGTTCAGGAATATCTGGAATGCAAATTCGTCCTTCTAACCTCAGAATCCCTTCGCTGTCTAGCTGGAAATCCGAAGCATTGCCCTCACGAATTCGCTGACTTATTCCTTTGATAAATTGGTCGTCTTCTTGGAGAGCCGATATCTTATCAATCAACGAAGTCGCAATGACAAAACTGGCGATCATCTCATTCTTTCGGCTTAACGCATCGGCCACGACATTGGCTTTTCCTGGAGTATATATAATTTCAAAGTCATATGCTGCAAGAAACTCCAGCCAACGTTGCTGCCTCAGATTCAGGTCTTTCTGAGTGAACAGATACTTTAATGACTGGTGATCTGTAAACAATTCAAATCTCTCACCCAGAAGATAGTGTCTCCAGATTTTCAAAGCGAATACTATAGCCAATAACTCAAGATCATGAGTTACGTAGTTCTTCTCGTGCGGCTTCAGTTGACGGCTAGCATAAGCAATCACTTGACCTCTTTGCATTAACACTGCGCCAAGGCCTTCTCTAGAAGCATCAGTCCAGACTTTTAAATCTTGGTTGCCATCGATGATGGTTAACACTGGAGCTGTGGTTAATCTTAACTTTAGCTCTTCGAAAGCTTCCTCACTTTCTGGAGTCCGTTTAAATTTAGAATGCTTCTTGGTAAGCTTCGTTAAGTGACCAGATATCTTCGAAAAGTCTTTAACGAACTTCCGATAATAGCTAGCCAATCCGAGAAAACTGCGGACTTCAGTGGGAGTACTAGGCTGTTTCCAGTTCTGAATAGCTGTGATTTTACTTGGATCCACAGCGATTCCTTCTTTAGATACAACGTGGCCTAGAAATTTTACTTCATCTTGCCAGAATATACATTTGGAAAACTTTGCTTTCAATACATTCCTTCTGAGAATTTCCAGAACCTGTTCCAAATGCTTTTCATGTTCGGCCTTTGATTTAGAGAAGATTAGAATATCGTCAATAAAAACCAGAACAAATTTATTCAATACTCCTCTGAATACTCTATTCATCAGATCGACGAAGTAAGCAGGAGCGTTACATAAGCCGAATGGCATTACTAACCACTCGTAGAATAAGTCGGGGCCTCTGAACGCTGTCACTGGAACACACTCTTCGGCAATTCGAAGTTGATGGAAGCCTGTAGCTAGGTCCATTCGTGAAAATACTTGTGCTCCATTTAATCGATCTAACAAATCATCAATCCGGGGCAATGGATATTTGTTCTTTATCGTCTGTTTGTTCAGATCACGGTAATCCACACATAGACGTAGAGTACCGTCAGATTTTGGGACAAACACCACTGCTTCTCCCCAATCAGAGAAACTAGGCCTGATCAGACCCTTCCATACTAGCTGTCGTGTTTGATTGTCCAATTCCTCCTTCTCTTTCAAGGACATTCTTCGAATAGCGTGAACTACCGGCCTTGCATTCGGAATCAAAGCAATCTTGAAATCTATTTCTCTCTGCGGAGGTAAGCGAACGACTTCCTCAAACACATCCGCATAATTTTTGACGACAGGAATATCTTTGATGAGATCGGGAATATTTTCTGCGATCTCAGGGACATTTTCTATTTGAGTTGGAGAAACATTCAGAGCTGCCCAGAAGTCTTTTCTATTAGCATTTTGACCTTCACACGGTATGGTTATATAACTCCTGATTTGATCTTAGCTCTAACAACTCTCTCGGCGCATCTAACCTCTGCTTCATATTTGGTTAACCAATCCAATCCCAGAATAAGATCGAATTCATCAAAATTCATGATGACAGAGATAATAGGGAATTTATAGCAAGAAAAAGAGACGGGTACTGCACAAACCCAACTGAGATTGATGGAACCTCCCACTGGATTTCGGACCGTCATTGGCTCTTTGAGCTTCTTCAAATTCAAATCCAACTTCTTGACTGCACTCTTTGCAATAAAGCTTCGTGACACGCCAGTGTCAAACAATACTTTAACTGGAATGTTCTTGACATTGAGCGTGCCTTCTAAAACGTCAGCCCTTTCTTGGCTAGCTGAGGGCTCAGAAGTTTCTGCCACTTCATTCACTTGAACTATTTCAGTCTTTTTCAACTGCCAGCAATCTTGCTTTACGTGACCAGCCTGATGGCAGAGATTGCATTTACTATTTTCTTGAAAATTCATCTCGGATTTAGACCCATCACCCTTTCGTCTGTTCGAAGATCTACAATTTCTCATCGAATGCCCTTGCTGATTGCACTTTAGACATACGACTGCTTTTACCCTTTTCTGATTGATCTTCGGCCTCTTTTTGACTTCAGCCTTCGTACTAGCCTCAGGCTGCTCACTTGTCTCTGGGCTATCAGCCTCAAATTTTCTTTTGCTGCTAGAGCTGATTTCTTCTTCGTCTCGCAACATGCCTTTCATATGGAGGTCTTCATATTGATAAGCCATATAAATCATTTCTGAAAAAGGAAGCTTCACATGTCCCAATACTTTATTCTGATATTTCCTTTGAAGCCCGTAAATAAATCACATATTTTTCCTCTTCGGATTTTGAATTAGATGGGGAGCAAAGTGAGCAAGTTCATTGAATTTCTTGTGATATTCTGGGATGGTCATATCGCCTTGAATTAGATAGGAAAATTCATCACATAATCTCTCGGTTGCTTCGGGAGGAGTAAATCTTTCTAAGAAAATCACTTTGAATCTGTCCCAGGTGATATCACCTTCTGGATTATCTTTAATAACTGAATCCCACCAAAACAAAGCTTCTTCTTTGAGTGCCCAAGACGCCAGTAATCTTTTCTGATCGTCTCTCAGCTTTAAACCCTCAAATATTTTCTCTGCAGAACGAATCCAAGCTTGTGTTTCCATAATGGAATCCTTGCCTAAGAATGGCGATCCACCAAGATTTCGAAATCTCTTGTATAGAACTTCTATATTGGATTTTGGCTGCGGGAGCACAACTGGCTCATTAGCTGGTCGAGCCATACGATTACTTCTTCTGTTCCTGTCACTCATTTTCTAGTACGTCTGCAATTAGCGGACAAAGTGTCAGGTCAACGGAAAAGATATTTGAAAATATAGAGACAAATACTTGAATGTAAATGTGTCTATCGAGGTGTAATTTCATCCTACTTTACTCATACTAGGATATTACTGATCTTATCTGTATGGAGTTACCCGTCCTAGAACACTACTGGTTCTATTTCTAACGAGTTCGTTCAAGTGTTATATTCCAGAACTAAGCTTAACCAAAGCTCTGATACCACGTTGAGACGACCCGAAATCCCGTTCTCACGGAAACAAGGGTTATCTTTGGAATATAACGCAGAAACAGATAATAGCAGAACAGAATTAAATAAATACACCAGAATGAACAATAGAATATACTGGATAAAAGTAATCATCAGAGTTACACAGTATACAGGATCTTACTTAGTACAGATACAGTTCAGCTATACATAAATGTCTACAGCGGAAATAAACAAAATATGTACAATAGGAGCTGAACAGCATAAAAAGAAATAAATGATAGAATCCATCTTCAGCTCCAGCTATCCAGAAAGAACCGGCTAAACCTGAATACAAGGCTGCCCGTGTAGAAAAAGGGGCACCCGAGTTTGAAAGTGAAACAAACTACGAGTCAGTCATGGGACTGGTATGAGAAATCCACTCAACACATATATAATTGGCAAATCACAGGACCACGCCACTTTCGTGGAACGGGTTTACTCCATTGGATTGCCAGTGCTTTAAAAACAAATCTTTCTTTTCAACATCGCTATGCTTTTTATAAAAATGAAGCCGTTATAAGACTCAGTTCCCATCACACAATGCAACGCAAACCGGAGGATAGAGTTTTTACCTTATAACAGCCAAAATATGCTTGATACGAATAAAACAAAGGCATTTGATATTATTGCTAGTGTCTATATGTTTTGAAAACAATTTCAAATCATAACTATCAATCATAGACGACATGAGCGTCCCATGCCACTATGTCGCCAAATGTATATATACAATCGAAACCGCACGATGTCGTATTTGGAAATTGGATTTCCGTCATGAACCAAGGCAAAAGATAGTCCTTACCGAATTCGAGACAATCTAGCCTACCATGTCTCAGGAACAGCCGCAACTGCCCCCTGGATCGTCAGGGCCGGTCCACCGATGTGGATTATTATACCTGAACAATACGTCTCCCCGCCCTTTGGGGCGCAAACGAGCCAACGAATGATTCCATCGGACACGGATCGTTCGATCAAACCGAGGCGCCTCGCAACAGCAACAACCACATAGGTGAAAAGTATATAAATGTCAGGGCTGGTAGGTCACTGACACCACCCTAGCTAGAAAGAAACGCATGCCCTCCCTGATGTCCTTCTCCCGTTTTAGGTTCATCCCGGGGTGTGAGGCTCGCGAATTCACGTTATACACAAAGCTACGCCACACAGGCGGTGCTTTGATCATCACCACAAGACTTTGCTTTTCAACAGAAGCCCTGATCACTGCATCTTAGCATGCCACACAGGCAATTCATGCCATGCGACTGATGTCCATCGATATACAACCCCTGAGCTCGTGCGTCTCAGAGAAGGGCGTTAAGCAAAAGAATAAATTCTCCGCCGCCAAACAGATGTATATTTAATAGAGATCAATCAACACAGAATAAAATCCAATGTCAGACACACAGTCCATTTACAAGTCCGTTCTGGGTCTGAACGAAACCGGAGGCACTAACTACCTCGCAAACCCATCGATCACCACGTACGTCTGGACGATCACCACTCATTATCCATATTTCGGGATGCCTCCCAATCAGGACCTCGGTTACCATCCAAACGAGGTGAAGATCTCCGGTCTTCGACCGTCGTCTTCATCTTCGAATTTCAATCATCGGTCAATTATTTGAAATGAGAATTAACTCGGCCTTTTCAAATAATTCACGTATATTTAGAATTTCAAATCAATTTATTTCAATGGTTAAATTATTCGACAACACCAATTGTGTTCTTTAATGTAATTTTCACACCAAACACATTCAACCATCAAAAGCCACATAAATCAAGCAAATTCAGTTTATTTCCATTCCATATTGTTTATGATATTTTATAACTATTTATCGCTATTTTTATTTATTTTAAAATAGCTAATTTATTCAAAACGACGCTTCGGGCCATAAAGCGGCCGTGGCGCTGTTTTTCTTTAGATTTGATTTACACATATCTGAAAATCTAACCGTTGGATCTTCACAAAATTTACATCATTAGAAAGCTCTTTTCAAAACGAATCCAACGGTTCCAGTTTCGGGAAAATCCGACGGTCGGATCTCCCGGTACAATCGTTTGAAATTTCGATTTCAAAATACGAACTGCAGCGTCGTTATTCGATTAAATATATAATTATATATATATATATATATATAAATATAATCGCTTCTGGCGCTGTTTTTCTTCAGATTTGAATTAAACATTCCAGACAATCCAACCGTTGGATTTTTACAAGGTTGGTGCCGTTGGAAAGATTATTCCATGGCGAACCCGACGGTTGAGGTTTCGGAAAAATCCAATGGTCGGATTTCCCGTACTAGTTGTTTGAAATCATGGTTTCAAAATACGAACTGCACGGCTTGGTTTCGTTTTAATTTTATATATATTTATATATTTATATAAATATAGTTCATTCGATGATTTCCATATCGTTTTCACTTCAAATATTTTTCTAACACCTTAAAATTTTGGAAAATTTCGCCATCACCTCCCCTGCACCGGGAGCATCGGGAAATCGCAAATAGCTTTCCCGGTCCTTCTAATCTCAAAAAGAAAAAGAAAAAGCCAAGCGGCTATCCAACAGGCTCATAAAATCATCACCCAAACAAAACAGTAAATGTGTACCTATTTGTCGGGCACAAAATTTTATTCCTCTTCTCTAGCCCCTTTGCTATAACCTGTTCAATGGATATGCATGTACATATATATACAGTTCTTAACATTTATCATTTTCTATTCAACTTCATATTTGATTTCTATTTGGTTTAAAAACACCATTCATTCTAATGTTACATACATAGATGCAAATCATTTCATTAGCTAATTAATGAATATTTCAACTCACATATGTTTATTTTGAACAAGTGGCTATTTTTAACACTTCACATTTCAACGATTTATGCATACAATAAAAATGTGATTTTTATTTTAAAACAATTCATTTCAAAACACTATTTTTCTATATAGTTCATATAGGTGATAAAAATAGGATTTTTATCATAAAACAACTTCTTTTAGAACGAGATTATTTTACACAGTTCATATAGTCGATAAAAGGTGATTTTTATTATCAAACAATTTATTTCAAAATATGAATACCATTCAATACATGAATTTCTAATCAACGAATGAATATCAATTCAACACATGAATGTTTTCTATAGTTTTTATATATAGATAAAAATGTGATTTTTATTATCAAACAATTTATTTCAAAATATGAATACCATTCAACACATGAATTTGTAATCAACGAATGAATATCAATTCAACACATGAATGTTTTCTATAGTTTTTATATATAGATAAAAATGTGATTTTTATTATCAAATGATTTATTTCAAAATATGAATACCATTCAACACATGAATTTCTAATCAACGAATGAATATCAATTCAACACATGAATGTTTTCTATAGTTTTTATATATAGATACAAATGTGATTTTTATTATCAAACAATTTATTTCAAAATATGAATACCATTCAACACATGAATTTCGAATCAACGAATGAATATCAATTCAACACATGAATGTTTTCTATAGTTTTTATATATAGATAAAAATGTGATTTTTATTATCAAACAATTTATTTCAAAATATGAATACCATTCAACACATGAATTTCCAATCAACGAATGAATATCAATTCAACACATGAATGTTTTCTATTCAATGAATAAATATAGTTTAAGCATATGAAAATAATTCAAACACACGAATATTATTCAAAATTTCGGCAGCATAACGCAGGGTAGTTAAAACCGGGACCGTTCCTATTACGGCTCCTCGCTCTACCTTAAAACCTCGCGGTTTTTGACAATGGGGATCATGCATCTAGTTCGCACGCAGGCGGCATGTATATATTTATTTCATTTCCACAAACTAATCCTATGTGGTTTCAACCAAATATTTCTCAACCACAAATGGGTATTTTTCAACCACAACCAACCAATATCCACCACAAACAATCCCAAACAATCATTCGCTATCAATCCATTTTCACAACAATTTCAACCAATAAATATCGTCCATGGTTTGTGGACGAGGGGGCTTATTTATATATATATATTATATATAGCAGTTCTTTTTTATTTCAACACACATATATATATATATAGAAAAGAAATTGAAGAGTGAGAAATTCTCACCAATAGCTATCCAATACTACGATTCTTCCTTTACAGAAATCTTCGCCAATCTCGCCTTTTTGTCGCTTTCGCCCGTATTCTCTACATATGTAAAAATCGAATTTTTACTATGTTATTCAATGTATAAAAATCGAATTTTTATTATGCTATTCAATATATAAAAATATGATTTTTACTTCGACTTTCAATATATAAAAATCTGATTTTTCTTTTTTTAAAGTTCAAATCCTTTCCTTTTTAAAGTTTAAATCTTTTTCTTTTAAAATCTCAAAATAAAATCAGTTTTTCAAACCCCTTTAAAATTCAGTTTTAAACCTTTTTAAAATTCAGTTTTAAATCCTTTTTAAAAATTCAGTTTTTAAATGCTTTTAAAAAAATTCAGTTTTAAATCCTTTTTTTTTAAATTCAGTTTTTAAATGCTTTAAAAAAAATTCAGTTTTAAATTCTAAAATCGAAATTTTCAGATTAAACTAAATATAAAGTAAAAAAAACTTACTGTATCTCGAAGAAGGGGGGGCGTCGTCTTCGTCGTAGCTGGCTTCTAGGGGGGCGTCGACGTCGGCAGCAGGAGGAAGAGTTGGCGAAGCGGAGGGTGGAGCGAGGCACGGCGGGCTTGGGTCGTGGCGTCGCGCTGCTTCAGGGGGCTCGCGAATTCAGGGAGGGCTCGTTCCTCGAGCGGGGCGACAGAAATTGAGGAGAGAGGGGCACAGGTCGGAGGTGGTCTTCGGTGGTGGCATCGCCGTCGATAGTTTTAGGGTTTTCCTTTTTTTTTAATTTCGAATCGACAGAAAGAAAGTGAGGAGAGAGAGAGAGAGAAAAAGGGTTTATATAAATATTTGTTATTATTAACTTTCTATTTAAAAGTTGACTTTTTATTCGAAGTCGAAATGGGACCCACCGACTGTCGTCCCTAGCGTTCTACCCCCATTCCGGACACAATGGGATATGTATCGTAAGCTGATTCGATTGTTTTGAATGGTTTCCGTTGAATTTACATTTAAATCCTTATGTTGAATTTTTAAACGTACATTTCAAATTACCGGGGTCACATACTAACTAGAAAAATTCCAAAAAAAATATTTTCTAGCTTCGTATTGACGATACGGTCCTAACAAAACTAGTTTCGTCGAATTCTGAAACCATTTGAAAAATGGCCAATTTCCAGTCGATTAAAATCAACTGAAACTGGTCAAACGCGTTTTCCTTTGCCACGCTCACATATTGATTCGAAAAATTATGAAATTTGAAACCTAACAATAACTTGACACTGCGGATCCAACAAAAGTGGTTTCGTCGAAATCCAAGGTCATTTGCAAAATGTCCATTTTTAAGGGCCTGAATTCCATAGCGACTATTCAGAATTTTCAACTGGACATATCTTTTGATTCCCGCTATGAAATTTCGATTTTCCAGATTCGCTAGAAAGATATTACCAATTAGATCTTAATGTTTTTGGTTTCGCTAAAATCTGGATTGTTCTGCACCTAGTACAGTCCGACAAAGTTTGAATTCAATTTTCGAAACTACAGCGCCCTTTCAGGCCTTATTTATAATTATAATTAATTATATTCGTTTTCAATTGTCGATTCAAACTCAGTTTTCATCGCCATTATTTAAAATACTTATTTTAAATATTTAAAATCCATTATTTTAGCCAATTAAATTTTTTTAAATTGGTTCAGATTTTCTGGGTCGTTACATATATATATATATATATATATATATAACTAATTTAATTTAATGACGCTTCGGGTCGATGGCGGCCTGGTGCTGTTTTTATCGAAATTTGATTTACACTTATCTCGACACCTAACCGTTGGATTTTAACAAAATTTATATCGTTGGAAAGATCTTCCCAAAGCGGTCTTAATGGTTCCAGTTTTGGGAAAATCTGACGGTCGGATCTTTCGGTATAGTCGTTTGAAGTTACGATTTCAAATCGCGAACTGCAGCAGCGTGATTCGTTTTATTTTATATATATATATATATATATAAATCGTTTGGAGATTTCAACTATTAAGATCTATTCTTTTATCGCATCTAAAATGACAATAAATATGCTTCTTTTAATTCTAATCTTTTTATTGAATAAAATATCAATACAAATGTCGCTTTACATTTATTCTTTTTGTTTACACTTACAATGTAATTAAAAATATCACTATACATTTATTCTTTTCATTTGTATCAAAAGGTAAATAAAAATATAACCTTTTAATTCTAATCATTTTATTGTCTCTATTCTGACAATAAAAATATTACATTAAATCCTCTCTTTGTGATTACATTTAAAATGTAAATCTACAATGTCACTTTTATTCCTATGTTTTTATTTACACCTAAAATGTAAATAAAAATGCACTTTTTCATATTTTTATTTACATCTACAATGTAAATAAAAATGTACTTTTCATATTCATGTTTTTATCCGCATCTAGAAATGCAAATAAAAGTATAATTCTTCTTCTATGTCCTATTTTCATTTACATTAAATAGTAAATAAAAATGTCTCTTTTCTTATATCATGTTTTATTTACCTATATGTAAATAAAATATTCTTTTCTTTATCTTATGCTTTATTTACACTAGATGTGGATAGAGTATTCTTTGCTTTTACATAGCCTATTCACATAATAAATGTAAATAAATGTATTCTCTTATCCTCTTATTTTACATATCCTATTTACATAGAAAATGTATCGTTTTGGTTTCAACAATTCTAATCTGACAAAATTGTTTTTAATTCATTTATCTAAAAAAATTTAGTTTTTGTTTTAATCTCTTTTTAACTAACAAAAATGTATATTTTTTTCTTATTCTAATTAAATGATAAAAATAAATGTTTTTATCATTCTTTCACATTTAGTTTTCAACTAACATAACACCTTTATTCCTCTAACTTTTCTTATGTACTTTAGTGACAAATAAAAGTATATTTTATTTGTTTACTCTTTTTATGTGTTCTAATATCATATAAAAGGATATTTTATATGTTCACAAATTTCTATGCATTCTAATATCATATAAAAGAATATTTTTCTATGTTATCATTTTCTAACCTTTCATATTAACATAAAAGGATATTTTTATGTTAAATCAATTCTAACAAAAACAAATAAAAAGGATATCTTTGTTCTTATTGACAATTCTATTTCAACACAAACATATAATAGTGATATATTTGTTTTGTCGACAACTCTAATTCAACAAAACACATACAAAAGTGATATATATTTTTTGTCGACAACTCTAATTCAACAAAACACATATAAAAGTGATATACTTGACAACTCAACATTTTATAATTAAAATGTTATTTTTATTCAATCTTAACATTTTATAACTAAAACGTTAATTTTCTTATCCTTTCTAATGTTTCATGTCACAAATAAAAATGTGACTTTTATTTTCTATTCTTTTTATTCTAATTTACATTTCTAACAAAAATGTCCTTTTTATTCTAAAAAAAATATGACGCTTAAAATGTTCTTTTTATCCTCAAAAGAGAATAACGCTAAAATGGTTCTTTTTATTCTCAAAAGAGAATAATGCTAAAAGTGTTCATTTTATTCTCAAAAGAGAATAACGCTAAAAGTGTTCATTTTATTTACCTAAAATGTAAATAAAGATGTCACTGTAAATTTGTTCTTTTCGTACTAACTTAACTTTCGAACAAATGTGATATTTCTAACAAACATGACTTTTCTAACAAATGTGATATTTTATTCTAATATGGCAATTCCTAATCAAAATGATATTTTAACATGACATGTCATTATCTAATTTAAATGATACTTTAACATAACATTATTCTAACTAAAAATGTTATTTTCATAAATCTTAACATTTATAACTAAAATGTTATTTTCATAAATCTTAACATTTTATAACTAAAATGTTACTTTCATAAATCTTAACATTTATAACTAAAATGTTGCTTTAATTCTCATACTACATTTTATAATAAAAATGTTTATTTTTCTCTAATGCAACATTTTTAAAATAAAAATGTCATTTCTTTTGCTAATGCAACATTTATATGAAAATGTTTTCCTTCTAGTGTACATTTTCTAATGTAAACATATTTCTAAAGTGATCGTTTTTCTAATGAAATCATTTTTCTAATGTAAACATTTTGCTAATGTGAACATTTTGCTAATGTAAACCTTTTTCTAATTTAATCATTTTTCAAATGAAATCATTTTTATGTGACAAATCTAAATCAACATAAAAGTGATATGTTTTATGTGACAAATTCATTTCAACACAAATGTTCATTTTGTTTCAACTATCCTATTTTGACAAAATTGTAAAATTTGTCTTCAACTATTCTATTTTTGACAAAATTGAAAATTTTGTCTCAACTATTTTATTCAACAAAAATTGATAATTTTGTTTTCAATAATTTGGTTTCAAAAAAAATGATATATTTTTGTTTCACCATTTTCTGTAACAACCCGTATTTTCAATAACCTGTTATAACGTAAATCGAGGCAGAATTTAATTTATAAATCTGAATCAAGGGAAACGGGCTATGCCATTGCGTTCGTCTCGGAAAAATACGCGAAATAGAGTTCGAGTTTTCGAAAATCGGAGTCCGTATGACCCGATTATGGCCCAATGAAGTTTTCAGAAAATTTCAAGTTCAAAACAGATTTCGATTTTCGGGTTCAAAATTCGAAAAACGGTCAGATTGGGCTAGGCGGGAAAATTCCCGCCAGAGCACCCAAGTCGACAGCCATGTCGACTTGGGAGTCGACTTGGTTGGACCCAAGTCGACAGCCCTGTCGACTTGGCTGTCGACTTGGCTGTCGACTTGATTCAGCCGGGCAGTTTTGCCGGGTGCACCATTTTGGGGTTTTGGTTAGGTTTTGGGGCCAGATTCGGTTTTAAGGGCTGAGATTGGAATTAGGGTTTAATCCTAAGGTTGAAACTAATCCTAATCTCTATAAATAAGCCCCTAATCTAACCCTAAATCATCATTATTCATTCAAGTAACTAAACTATGGCAAAATCATTACTCTCATGGCCTCCACTCTCTTCATAAAATTCCTAAGTTATTTCTATGAGAGATTTTCAATGCATACAAGTGTTTTCAAGCTTGTATGAGTGTCATTAGCTTGCATTCAAGTCAAGTTTCCATATTTACATCATAAAACAAGGGTTTTGATCATTTTGGCTCAAGGGTTTTTCTATTGGAGCTTGCATTTTGGGTTTATTTGATTTCATAAGGGCTTGTCTCAATCTATTAATATATTTGTGTCTCCATAAGAATTTGTAAGCCCTTTTCTACTTTCATATTTAAACTCTAAAGTTAAATGAATGATGCAAGTTGTGTTTGATCATTATGATATGCAAGTTTATCATGTTATAATTGCAAGTTTGCCATGTTATGATTTGCAAGTTTACCATGTTATGCTATGCAAGTTTGCCATGTTATGATATGCAAGTTTATCATGTTATGTTATGCAAGTTTGCTATGTTATGATATGCAAGTTTGCCATGTTATGATATGCAAGTTTATCATGTTATGTTATGCAAGTTTGCTATGTTATGATATGCAAGTTTGCCATGTTATGATATGCAAGTTTATCATGTTATGTTATGCAAGTTTGCTATGTTATGATATGCAAGTTTGCCATATGATATGCAAGTTATGTTATGCAAGTTTGGGTTGATCATTTTGCTCATGTTATCATGTTATGCAAGCTTATCTTGGGTTTATGAGCTTAAAGCTTCAAGCTTTATGCTAAAGGTTGCATTTTGGCAACATGTAAGTTATCATATCCCTTATGATAACTTGCATGTGAGGCTAAATGCGAACTTATGGCAACTTCTACATGTCATTTATCACCATGTATCACAAATATGCTAAGTTTGGTTTTATGCATGCTTTTGAGGCCTAAAAATGTAATATGCAAGTATATGAACATATGTACATTTCATATGCCACCATGTTAAACTTGTGGCTTCAACACCTTTATGTCATGATTATGCCAAGTTCCCTCTTTCTATCCTTTATGCGCTATTGCGATATGTAAGCGATGGGATTGCGTTTGGGGTTGGGTAAACTTAAAAGACATAAAAACATAAGATTGGGAATTTACCTATTAAGTTAGGTCTACCCATTGGGAATTTACCTATTAAGTTAGGTCTACCCAAATTCTTGAAAACTTGTAATATGTTTTGGAAACATGATGGACATGACACTTAGAAAATATAAGTGTAACCAACTCGAGGTTGGGTTGAGTTTGTAGCGTAAAACTAACCGGAACCGACCGGCTTAACTAGTTGCTACAAACAATAGGACCCAATGTGAGAAGTTGGTCATGTTGTACCTTGAACCCGAGGTTGGACCAAGTTGTGGTGTAAAGCTACCCGGACCCGCCCGGCTTAACTAGTAACCGCAACAAAGTCTAATGTGAGAGGTTAAGGCACATTAATTAATTAATGCCTCATGATTAGGGTTAAGTCATGATCCACTTAATACTTAACCAATTTGGGCTTGGTAGATTAATCAGGGTTAAGTCGTGAACTCATCGTTACACTTAACCAAGTTAATCCATGATTAGCAAGAGGGTTAAACCGTACTTAACCCACTAGAAAATCCTAGCAATGGGGGTCCACTCCAGCAGTAATCCCAAGTTTGTATCATTAAGACCCTAGGGACTAGGCTAGGGTGGGGGCACGATTACTGGACTTGAGGTAAGTGACCAAAAACGACGGTAGAGTGGTACGCCGATGTAGTTCCGGACGGACTATGGTCGTGCACGTAGTCCGTATTTGGAGAAGTCAAGCATGGGTACCAGTAGATCTAGACTGTGCACTTATGTTTATGGTGCCCAGGGGTTGACACCCTAGAGCTTGATACACCCGACAGGAGACCCGGCACAGTCTGACTACAATTATGTTTGGGCCGTATTGACACCAACACGTGACGAGTTAGGCTTAGGGAGCCGATCGATTAGACCGTTTGGTTGGACCTCGTATTAGGGTCATTTCATGTTATTGGGCCAAAGCTTGGGCCAAGGGATCAATACTTGTTTATTTAAGTCATGTTAGCTTGCTAGTACACCTGTGGTGCAAAAACCTTAAACCTGAGTATGCGATGACACCTTTATCTACCTTGTTAGTTAATCATCATGATAGTATGTTGTTATCCTTATGTTCATCCCTGCTTCTCATGCCAGTTAACTTTATCAGTTTACATTGATTGTAGTAGGGCTTACTCAGTCTTTTTGACTGACCTGTTTTTCTTTCGCCTCTTTTCTTCTGTTTCCCTCCCTCCCCACCCCCCCCCCCCCCCAGGTTCTCAGGGTGGGAATATTGGAGCTTAGCTTGGATTTCTGATCGCTTGCTTGTGGGATTTTAGCTCATGTACGGTCTTGACATGAAGCTAGCTATGGTTATCACTTATTTTGGGGATAATACTTATGTATTTCAGTTTTTCAGTGATGTTGTTTTTATCTAGACTTGTGTATTTGGAAAGTTGACACTATGTTGTACCAGACTTGTTTTGAAATAGTTTGAAATCTTCCGCTGTTTTACTTATCTTATTTACTCTGTTTACATATACACATATGTTCTTGTTCTGCCTTGATATATCATTATGCATGTTTACCTGATTCAAACGCCCCTCCAAAGTCAGAGTGCTTGCAAGAGGCACCCTGGCGGAGGAGGGGTGTTACATTTGGTATCAGAGCATATGGTTTACGAGAAGGAACAAAAAGGTTTTTAAAACTTTTGGAAAACTATTTTCAAAACCAAGTATAAAGTATTTTCCAAAGAAAAGTCTAGTTTATTTTAAAGGCTATTCCCCAAAAAGCCATTAGCAAAAATTCCTTCGTTTTTCTCCATTCTGAATCTATCCTTTTTCTTCGTTTTCAGTATGGCCAATAACTTTGCCATTTCGGAGGGAGTACACGTACCTGTTTGGTATAGGAGACTTTTGGAGGCTAGGGCGACCGAAGCCGGCCCCGCAGATGTTCCTCCTCCTCCTCCTCCGGTGGTTAATGTTTCTCCTCCTCCTCCCATAACTGATGTTTCTCCTCCCCCTCAGCCTCCACAAGCGGATTTTGCGGAAACTTGTAAGAACTTTAAGACGATGGGTTGCAAGGATTTCATTGGAACCGAGACTTATGTAGGGGCAAGGAATTGGTTGAAAGAAACTGAAGATCTTTTTGCCTTCTTTGATATAGATGACCGTAGGAAGGTTTTATTAGCAGTGTGGTTGCTAAAGGAAGAAGCTGCACGTTGGTGGGTGGTCACCACCGCTACTAGGCCAATTGAGACTTGGGATGACTTTCGGGGAAAGTTTGGACTAAGGTTCCTATCACTGAAGCAAGGGGACATGACTATTAGGGAATACATAGATAAGTTTAATCAACTTGCTCGGTTCGGTTTAGACTTGGTTAACACAGCTCAGAAGAAGGCCCTATACTTTGCTCTAGGATTAAACGAGCCATTACATGGTTTAGCCATGACTCATATACCCATCGGAGCGACCTTCGAGAGTTTGGTGAATGTGGCCCTACTCAATGAAGAGAATAGGAGTGACAAGAAGGAAATCAAGGTGAATGAGTCTCAAAACAAGAAAACGGGGCCAAAAAGAAAATGAAAAGGAAGGAGGAGAAGCCTAAAGATAAGAAGGAAAAGAAGTGCTTTACTTGTGGAAGCTCGACTCATCTAAACAAGGATTGCAGAAAAAGGAAGGGCACTTGCTTTAACTGTGGAGAAATGGGACACTTCACTAGGGATTGCCCGAAGAAGCAAGGGCAAGGTCAGGGTCAGGCTCAGCGTGCTGGACCTTCGGGAGGGCAAGTTCATGCTCTCAATGCCGCTCCAGTTCCCGATCGAGGTAGTATTTCTGTTGAAAGTCTTGTTTACATTTCTGATTTTCCTGTTCGTACTTTGTTTGATTCTGGCGCATCGCATAGTTGTTTCATCTGATCTAGTTGAAAGTTTGCACCTGAGTACTAGTCTAGTTAATGATCCCGTGTGTGTTTCAAATCCAATTGGGGGTTCCGCCCATTTGTCTATTATCTACGTGGATTTGAAAATCTCTATCTTGAGTGTAGAGTTCTCGTGTGATGCTTATATTCTCGGTTTCATGGGGTATGGGTTGATTTTGGGCATGGATTGGTTGTCCAGTTTTGGAGCCATTCTTGATTTTTGAGCATAGGGTTGAGAGGCTCATGACTCGCCTCGGTAATACCCTAAAAATTTCTAGTAACCCTATGGGTCCCGTCACGTTGTGTTATCTTGAATCCCTCAACTCGTCTATCGATAGTTTGCAATCTATGAGGGTGGTCCGAGAATATCCTGATATCTTGGGTGAAGTGAAGGGGTTACCCCTAAACGCGAGATAGATTTTCGCATTTATCTGGTTGATAATGCCAAGCCAGTTACGTGGCCGGTTAGGCACATGGTCCCGCGAGATGAGAGTTAAGAAAGCAAGTCAAGGAGTTGCTTGAGAAGAACTTCATACGATGAAGCATTTCCGAAGAGGGTGCTCTAGTAGTATTCGCTACTAATGTGGACAGTTCGCTTCGCCTGTATGTTAATTATCGTGAGAAGAACAAGAAGAATAGACAACCATTACCAAGGATCGATGATTTGTTTGATCAGCTTGTAGGAACATCTGTTTTCTCTTGATCTTGCTACTGGATTCCATCAGCTCAGAGTAGCTGAGTATAGTATAGATAAAACTGCATTCAAAACTCCAGATGGATTCTTAGAATGGCTAGTCATGCCATTCGGTTTGACTAATGCACCCGCCTACTTCGTGGACTTGATGAGTAGGGTGCCTAGGGAGTTCCTGAACAAGTTTGTGGTAGTCTTTGTAGAAGATATCCTGACTTTCTTAAAGAACGAGGAAGAACATGCTAGACATCTCAAGGAGGTGATGGATACGCTTAGAGCCCATCAGTTGAAAGCCAAGTCCTCCAAATTTCATTTTGGAGAAAAAGGAGTAAGATTTCTTGGGCACATAGTTTCTAAGCAAGGCTTAGTGGTGGATCCTGCTAAAGTGGTCGCGGTTCAAAACCGAAAAGCTCCGACGAGGACAATTGAAGTAAGAAGTTCTCTCAGTTTAATTAGTTAGTTAGCGTCCCTTGAGCTTAGACCTACCCTTCTGGATCAAGTAGGGACTTCGCAGAAAGAAGACCCGCAGTTAGTCGAGATCATGGACAAGTTGATTCGAGGCGAGATGTTAAGACACCTCGCTATAGATGACAAGGGATGGCTAAGACGCAATGAGAGAAAGAAAGCTCTTGAAGATGCACATCACTCGAGGAGGTGGCTGAGTTTGTCCCAAGGCGCATGTTGTGCCAACAGACTAAGGCCGAGTCATAAAAAGCCCGGTGGGCTATTACATCCATTGGAGGTCCCCGCAATGGAAGTAGTAAAGCGTCACGAAGGATTTCGTGGATGGACTGCCTAGATCAAGGAAAGGGAATACGAGCATGTGGGTCATAGTAGGTAGACTCACGAAGAGTGCTCATTTCACTCCGGTAACGAGCGAAAGGACTGCATCATAGCTAGCGACGGTTTACTTTCAAGAAATAAAGCGGTTGCACGAGGTTCCCTAAAGTATAGTTAGTAACCATGACTCAATCTTCACTAGCCAGTTTTGGGATAGTCTACGGGAAGTCATGGGCAAGCAACCGAATCTAAGTACGGCCTATCATTCACAGGCGGATGGTTCATTTCGTTCAAGCATGAGTTATAGAAAATCACGTTAGTAAGAGCAATTGGCAACGTTGATTGGTATTTCCAAGAAAAGTTCTGCTGCGTGGAATACTTTATAGTAAGTAAACGAGATCCAGGATTCACTAGCGAATTTTGGAGAGCTTGCATGAAACCATGAGGTCATAGTTATGTTTAAGCCAAGAATGATAGAAGAGTAAGTGAAAAAGGAAGACGAGAGGCGACAATGAAATGGGTTCTAACTCATATTTGGAAATAAGAGTTAAGAAGCCAAGGAATCATGAAGTAAAAGACGGTCAAAGCACAGTGGAGTTAAGCTCAAGGAAACGTGACTTAGAAGACCGAAGGCTAGATACGCACATCATATCTCTTTTTAAGAGCATATCCTTGATCCTTGTTTTCCTGTGGGACTTACTTGCATGTTATCTTTTACATATATCCTCTCGGTCCCGTTCTCGATCCCATTTCTGTTATAAACTCCATAAGGGGGTGTGACTCATCGATTAGTAATACATGTCAAGGTTTGAAGGGGTCCGTTAGGTTGACTAAACCTTTTGGGCTTTTATAGGATTGGGGTTGGGTTAGGAAGGGATCTCTTGTAATCCAAAAGGAGTATATCTTGCTTATCTTCCCGATCTCTTTGTAGCATATCTTTCTTTTGCTATCTATATCGTGTTAATCTTGTCATGAGAACCTTAGGTAGAAACCCTTTGGATGAAACATGTGTTTGAAACATGTTATGCTTGATGTTTGCAAGTGGTTGCAAGTGTTTGCAAGTGGTTACTCGTGGATGCATTATACACATTAGGCACTAGATCGACTCACACACTCCTCATATTGCATATGCATGAGTGTTTACGCTTATTCATGGATGAAAATTTTTTTGTTATCACATGGATGTTGCATATGGATGTATGTTATGTGCACACATATAGATGTTATACATTATGTTAGGAATTGCATACATATGGATTCATTTCACTAACATAATTTGCATTGATGATATTTGCATTAGATAAGTACATATACACACACCTTTGCATATGTTCATACAACATTTAGAAACTTGTAAGGACAATGATTGCTCGTGGATGATGTTTTGAGTAGATGGATGTTGGATGGTAGGATACGTTCTTCCTAACTTGAAGATTTCGGGGACGAAATCCTTTAAGGAGGGGAGAATGTAACAACCCGTATTTTCAATAACCTGTTATAACGTAAATTGAGGCAGAATTTAATTTATAAATCTGAATCAAGGGAAAAGGGCTATGCCATTGCGTTCGTTTCGGAAAAATACGCGAAATAGAGTCCGAGTTTTCGAAAATCGGAGTCCGTATGACCCGATTAAGGCCCAATGAAGTTTTCAGAAAATTTCAAGTTCAAAACAGATTTCGAATTTCGGGTTCAAAATTCGAAAAACGGTCAGATTGGGCTAGGCGGGAAAATTCCCGCTAGAGCACCCAAGTCGACAGCCCTGTCGACTTGGGAGTCGACTTGGTTGGACCCAAGTCGACAGCCCTGTCGACTTGGCTGTCGACTTGGTTCAACCGGGCAGTTTTGCCTGGTGCACCATTTTGGGGTTTTGGTTAGGTTTTGGGGCCAGATTCGGTTTTAAGGGCTGAGATTGGAATTAGGGTTTAATCCTAAGGTTGAAACTAATCCTAATCTCTATAAATAAGCCCCTAACCTAACCCTAAATCATCATTATTCATTCAAGTAACTAAACTATGGCAAAATCATTACTCTCATGGCCTCCACTCTCTTCGTAAAATTCCTAAGTTATTTCTATGAGAGATTTTCAATGGATACAAGTGTTTTCAAGCTTGTATGAGTGTCATTAGCTTGCATTCAAGTCAAGTTTCCATATTTACATCATAAAACAAGGGTTTTGATCATTTTGGCTCAAGGGTTTTTCTATTGGAGCTTGCATTTTGGGTTTATTTGATTTCATAAGGGCTTGTCTCAATCTATTAATATATTTGTGTCTCCATAAGAATTTGTAAGCCCTTTTCTACTTTCATATTTAAACTCTAAAGTTAAATGAATGATGCAAGTTGTGTTTGATCATTATGATATGCAAGTTTATCATGTTATAATTGCAAGTTTGCCATGTTATGATATGCAAGTTTACCATGTTATGCTATGCAAGTTTTCCATGTTATGATATGCAAGTTTATCATGTTATGTTATGCAAGTTTGCTATGTTATGATATGCAAGTTTGCCATGTTATGATATGCAAGTTTATCATGTTATGTTATGCAAGTTTGCTATGTTATGATATGCAAGTTTGCCATGTTATGATATGCAAGTTTATCATGTTATGTTATGCAAGTTTGCTATGTTATGATATGCAAGTTTGCCATATGATATGCAAGTTATGTTATGCAAGTTTGGATTGATCATTTTGCTCATGTTATCATGTTATGCAAGCTTATCTAGGGTTTATGAGCTTAAAGCTTCAAGCTTTATGCTAAAGGTTGCATTTTGGCAACATGTAAGTTATCATATCCCTTATGATAACTTGCATGTGAGGCTAAATGCGAACTTATGGCAACTTCTACATGTCATTTATCACCATGTATCACAAATATGCTAAGTTTGGTTTTATGCATGCTTTTGAGGCCTAAAAATGTAATATGCAAGTATATGAACATATGTACATTTCATATGCCACCATGTTAAACTTGTGGCTTCAACACCTTTATGTCATGATTATGCCAAGTTCCCTCTTTCTATCCTTTATGCGCTATTGCGATATGTAAGCGATGGGATTGCGTTTGGGGTTGGGTAAACTTAAAAGACATAAAAACATAAGATTGGGAATTTACCTATTAAGTTAGGTCTACCCATTGGGAATTTACCTATTAAGTTAGGTCTACCCAAATTCTTGAAAACTTGTAATATGTTTTGGAAACATGATTGACATGACACTTAGAAAATATAAGTGTGACCAACTCGAGGTTGGGTTGAGTTTGTAGCGTAAAACTAAACGGAACCGACCGGCTTAACTAGTTGCTACAAACAATAGGACCCAATGTGAGAAGTTGGTCATGTTGTACCTTGAACCCGAGGTTGGACCAAGTTGTGGTGTAAAACTACCCGGACCCGCTCGGCTTAACTAGTAACCGCAACAAAGTCTAATGTGAGAGGTTAAGGCACATTAATTAATTAATGCCTCATGATTAGGGTTAAGTCATGATCCACTTAATACTTAACCAATTTGGGCTTGGTAGATTAATCAGGGTTAAGTCGTGAACTTATCGTTACACTTAACCAAGTTAATCCATGATTAGCAAGAGGGTTAAACCGTACTTAACCCACTAGAAAATCCTAGCAATGGGGGTCCACTCCAGTAGTAATCCCAAGTTTGTATCATTAAGACCCTAGGGACTAGGCTAGGGTGGGGGCACGATTACTGGACTTGAGGTAAGTGACCAAAAACGACGGCAGAGTGGTACGCCGATGTAGTTCCGGACGGACTATGGTCGTGCACGTAGTCCGTATTTGGAGAAGTCAAGCATGGGTACCAGTAGATCTAGACTGTGCACTTATGTTTATGGTGTCCAGGGGTTGACACCCTAGGGCTTGATACACCCGACGGGAGACCCAGCACAGTCTGACTACAATTATGTTTGGGCCGTATTGACACCAAAACGTAACGAGTTAGGCTTAGGGAGCCGATCGATTAGACCGTTTGGTTGGACCTCGTATTAGGGTCATTTCATGTTATTGGGCCAAAGCTTGGGCCAAGGGATCAATACTTGTTTATTTAAGTCATGTTAGCTTGCTAGTACACCTGTGGTGCAAAAACCTTAAACCTGAGTATGCGATGACACCTTTATCTACCTTGTTAGTTAATCATCATGATAGTATGTTGTTATCCTTATGTTCATCCCTGCTTCTCATGCCAGTTAACTTTATCAGTTTACATTGATTGTAGTAGGGCTTACTCAGTCTTTTTGACTGACCTATTTTTCTTTCGCCTCTTTTCTTCCGTTTCCCCCCTAGGTTCTCAGGGTGGGAATATTGGAGCTTAGCTTGGATTTCTGATCGCTTGCTTGTGGGATTTTAGCTCATGTACGGTCTTGACATGAAGCTAGCTATGGTTATCACTTATTTTGGGGATAGTACTTATGTATTTCAGTTTTTCAGTGATGTTGTTTTTATCTAGACTTGTGTATTTGGAAAGTTGACACTATGTTGTACCAGACTTGTTTTGAAATAGTTTGAAATCTTCCACTGTTTTACTTATCTTATTTACTCTGTTTACATATACACATATGTTCTTGTTCTGCCTTGATATATCATTATGCATGTTTACCTGATTCAAACGCCCCTCCAAAGTCAGAGTGCTTGGAAGAGCCACCCGGGCGGAGGAGGGGTGTTACATTTTCTTACAACGAAATGTCCTTTTTATTTAAGGACATGTTTTCTACTTTTCTAATATTTTGTCTACATAACATGTTCTCTGTTCTCTAATATCAAAATAAAAAGAGAATTTTATGTGTATACAGATTCTACATTAACATGACAGATAAAAGTGTAAATTTTATTTGTAACTAATTTCTATCTTGAATATGGCACAATCCCAACAAATATTATGAATCTCAATAAGATGAGATTTTGATCGTATGAACAAAATGAATATATAAATCTCAATCAAGATGAGATTTTTAACGCATGAACAAACAAATATTCACAGCAATAAATAAATAAATAAATCCTAATTTACCACATCGTAAATCAGAAAACATCGAAATACATACAGTGATTAAAAGCGAGATAATATAAGTAAGATTAAATTATTTATAAAATTAGGATTTCTCACCTAATAATTCAGATCTGAAATTCGTCTAAAATCTGATCAGCTCCATTTCAGATCTAGTCTATTCTGTTGTGTAGCTCTTGTCAATACGGTTCTAACGCTTTTTTTTGCAAATTTCTGATTAGAAATGAACAAGTTATAAGAGTTTGAATATTTAATTACATTAATAAATCACTAATAATAATTAACCTTTTAACTAATTCAATAATCCTTTCTTCCATCTTCATTCAATTTACAGAACCTATCATCGATCGTCTCTCTCCCTACGCCCCGCCTCTGGAGTCACCGTCCTTTGGAATCGAAGAACTCACATCACTTAACAATTTGGCTAATATAAATTTACTGCACGGATTTGAGGATTAATTGGAGATAAAATCGAAGAACACTGGACATTCTTTTCGTTGGTGGTGGCTGTGTATGTTTTGTCCTAGGGTTCTGATAATTGGAGTATATATGATATTATAATGACTTAATTCTTTAAATTTCAGAAAAGCCCGCTACTTCCATTTATTTTTCCTTTTCATTAAAGTTGAAAACATTTATTATGTTCAAATTGACGGTAACCTTTTGAATTTCAAATCACGTTCACATTTGCTATAGTTATAATCACATATTACAATTTATTCTATTAAATTTAATTACAATTTTTTTATAAAACGACACTAAATGTATAGCATGGATGCTTGCGCTTGAAATAAGGAAGGGGAAACGCATTGAAAACTACTGCAACTTTCCACATTTCAAAATTAATGAACGTTATAGTTTGAATAGATAGGGAAAGTATTATATTTAAGAAATATTCTTACCATTAAAGAATTTTCTAAAGAAAACGGTATGTTAGTATCCAGCATGGACATCCAAGTAATAAAAGGTATATAAATCTGTTATATCTTATATTTAAATAAAATATTTTAAATTTCACTAATTTACAGAAAAGCCCCAAATTTGCTAATTAATAATTACTATGATTTCCTCTTTTTATGTTACAAAGAAAATGAATTGATGACTAAGGATGAGGTGTCATATCTGTTCCTCATATATGTTTCAAAACAAAATTTATGAAGAAAAGAGAAGAAACGGAAAGAAATGAATGCATATCTTATTGTTTAATGATGACTATAAGAAAGTTATGTGATTTTTTTTTTTAATTTCAAAACACATAACATTAAATAACATAATGACACTACACAGTGGCGGACCCAGCGAGAAATATCAGTGGGGGCAAAAAATTGAGGGGGGGCAAAAAGTATGGGCGACTTGCTTTCTTCCTTCTTTCCTGCGTTTTGGCAGCTGGTCAAAGCTCAAATCCTATCATTTTTCCCCTTCTCATCCTTTTGTTTCAATATTACTTCTTCTTTATACCTTCGTATTACTGTACACATAATAGTTTTTTATATATAAAAAAATCTCATTGGGAGCACCTGCCCCCACTAGTCCTTACGTGGCTCCGCCACTGACACTACGTATTTATCCGACATAATGACATGTTGTCATAATTTATTTAGAATCTACCTATTATTTTAAATCAACATATTCAATGCTTATGCAAGAATAAATAAAATATATAAATATACATACATGGAGTTGATTTGTTTTTGAGGAGAGATAATCAAAGGAAAAAAACAAGGAAAAATAAAAAGATGTAAGTTTAAGAAATAAGAATACATGTGTGAATTAATAGAATGAAGAGTTATAAAATACTAGACAAAGAAAAGATATGAATGCGTAATTAATGGAGAGTGGTGAGAAAAGAGGTAGTGAATTTGACAAAATTGGAAAAAGAAAAGAAAGCTAAATAAACTTGCATGAAATGTGAATAAGCAAAGAAATTAAATGTTGATTTATTATTAGTTATCATAAAACTCCTATATTAAAGTTTTTAACAAAACAATGACTCAACCACTGTTTACTTTTATTTTCAATTGTTCGAAGTCAATTATTACAAAATATACATACAATTTGATACTAATTTCAATTGTAATAAATCACTATTTACGAATAAATAAATTTGAAATCATACATAACATCATAATTCTATTTATTTATTTTTCTTTATTCTTTATTAAATTCAATAATTTAATTTAATAGTGGATTTTTAAATTCTGACGCATTTTCTAACAAATTTTCTTAAAATAAAATTTTAAATTGTTTCCAAAATTCCGGGTTGTTACATTTCGTGAGACAAAAATGTCAATTTTATCATGTTAAGATATAATAAAAAGAATTATATGTTAAAACATGCATTGTCATTAAAAATGACATTTTTATCTTGTTAAATTAAATTAAAATAATCATTTGTTAAAGTGTTTTATTAGATAAAAACATCGTCTGTATCATGTTAATGAAATGAAATAAATAATCATGTCTTGAAATTAAAGTTGTGATGTTGAAATGTTTAACGTATTAAAAATAATGATAACATTAATGTGACAGTTAAAAATTAAATTATAAATATCCATTTATAATTTTATACAGTGTTAATTAGTTAAACAGAAAATAATTCAAACCAAATTAGAATTGGTTAAAGCATTAACCAATAATTTATTTAAATAAATAAACTGTTGTTGTTTGAAAACTCCACACGGGTATTGGGATGATATTTGACATACACTAGTCCCAATACTTAGTTAGGGGTGAGCAATATTCGGTTCAAACCGAATTAACCGACCAAACCAGTTCATTTCGGTCGGTTTGGTTCAGTTTCAAAACTAAATCGGTTTGAATTCGGTTTGTAAAATATATTTTTTTGGTTATCGGTTTAACCGAATTAACCGAACTTTTAATTTATCATCTAATTTTATGGTTTTGTAGTATTTTAAATAATTAGTTTAGTTTTATAATACAAAGACTTTTGTTGCAAACATATCAAATCTTATCATAAACATAAAATGTAGTATGTAAAATTTCTTCAAATATGAATTTATGTTTTACTTTGAGTGAATCCATCATTTGGATAATAATACATCTTTCAAGCTCGGTTAATTCGGTTACCGGCCGAATTAACCGAAATTAATTCGGTTCGATTCGGTTTGGAAAATTTTCTGTTCTAATTCGGTTTGAGTATTTTTACATCCAAACCAACCGAACCGACCGAACGCTCACCCCTATACTTAGTTGTATGTCAATCGATGGATTGACAGTCTATGATGAGTGTTATTTATTTATTTTAATGTTCACACAATTATAAAATTTCACTTTGGATGTGAATGGATTGTTTAATGATTATTTATCATTATTGTTATATACATGCGATGTATGAAATCCATATAACTGAAATTATATGGTAATTGATTGAGTCACATTCCGATTCAGAATATTTTAAAATAAAGAATATTAAAAAAAACAAAGAATCTTTTATGATTAAGAATATTTTAAAATAAAGAGTATTTTAAAATAAATTTAGGAAAGAACAAAATTATGATTTTTATGTCCATTTTTAGATGGACACAAAAATATAAAAATGTGAAGCCGAATTAAGTAGCAAACGTTATTTTAACCCGAACGGGTTTATCGATCGATTTGATTTATTGTATAATGATTATCAAAAAGAAGTGATTTCAAAATCTAATATTTTGAAAATATTAATATTTTAATATGATAAAGATATAAAATATTCAATTTTGATTTAAAATTGAAATGAAGTTGGAAGCGTTTTAAGATAAATAAATAAATGATCTTTTTTAAAATACAATTTAAATAGAAATCGATGAAATATATATAATATATATTTAATGGCCTGAATAGAATGCGCGCGCAGCGACCGTTCGCGAATTTCGACTATTAACTTCAAATTGGTGTGACGGAAGATCCGACCATCGGATTCTCCTAAAACCAGAACCTTTGGGTTCATATCGAAAAGAGCTTTCCAACGAATATAAGAGTTTTGAAATCTAACAGTTAGATTTGGAATTATGTTCAAATCAATTTTAGAAAAGGTCGTTATGGATGCAGTTCGGCGTCCGTTATTGGAAACCGACTGTACAGGCCTTAGTAAAATTATTAAAAATATTAATAAATTATGTAAAATCATAATAAATGATTTGAAAATAATTTGGATGAAAAATTCCAATTTTGTAAAGATATTTTTTTTCTTCAGAATGAACTGATTATTAACTAGAATAAATCTTCAAATTAAGATTTAATGAAGCTTTCCAATTAATTAATATTAAATTGGAATTAAATGAAATAAATTGGATTTTGGGTTTGTTGTGAATGATGTCATCAATAACACTATTCTTAAACCCAGTTGAGAAAAGAATAAATCTTTTAATTAAGATTTTTAGAGTTTTCCACTTATATTTAGTAATTGGAATAAAATGAAATGTGAATTGGGTTTATTGTGAACTGTGTTTTAAACGACATTTGTTCTTTAACCCAATTAATAGTGAAAATATAAATTTGGAATTTATAAATATTTTTGTTAAGATTTAATGGGAATTTTCCAAAGTAAAGTTTTACAATTTAATAGAAGAAATTGGAATTGAATGGGATTCGATTTGATAATAATCGAGATGAGCTTCTGTAAAAGAAGACCATTATTATATATGGAATTTAAAAGGCTTTGCCGTTATTCCATTTATATTGTTAGTCTGATACGGAGATTTATATCGATTATATATTGATTTGATTTATGTGAAAATTCCATATTTAGTGGAAGATGATTTTGGGTTTATCATAAACTGTGTTTTAAATGACATTGGTTCTTTAATCCAGTCAAAGACAAGATTAATTTCTTAAAGTTGAATAATCATAAAGTAATGGCTCTGATATTAAAACCAAATTGGAGTTTTAATGAGTCTTTAAAAAGAAGATTAAAGAATAAATTTAAAATGAATTTATCTTTGATAAAATTAATGGGGACCTTTCCCTAATAATGTGAATATTTATTTAAAAGAATATTCTGAATTGGAATGAGGCGTATGATATGTTTTTATAGCACTTAATTATTGATTATAAAATACGCGAATTATTCAAAAAGACCGGGTTCAATCCATTCTGAATAATTACTACAACGATTAAAAGTCGAAGATGAAGACGGTGGTTGAAGACAGGAGATCTTCACATCGTCTGGATGATTACTGATGTGTTGATTGGGAGGCATCCTAAGACAAGGTAATAAGTCGTGATCATCCAGATGTACTTGGAGATTGATGGATATGCGAGAACCTCTCTCCTGTATTGGACATATGGGATGAGGAATAAGGTGTCTCCGGTTTCGTTTAAACCCAGAAAGAACTTGTAAATGGATGGTATGTTTGATGTTGTACGTATTCCTTTATGCTATATTCATTGATCTCTGCTAAATATATATCTGTTTGGTGGCGGAGAATTTATTCTCTTGCTTAACGCCCTTCTCTGAGACGTATGAGCTTAGAGGATATGTATTGACAGAAATCAATGGTATGGTATGGATTGACAATGTGGCATGCTAAGATACAAATGATCAAGGCTTTTGTTGAAAAGTAGAGCCTTATGGTTGATGATCAAAGCACAGCTTTATTTAGCATAGCTTTGTGTAGCGATACTTCGTAAGCCTCACACCCCGGTATGAACCAGAAATAGGAGAAGGATCCAGGGATAACATGCGTTTCTTTCTAGCTAGGAGTGGTGTCTAGGGTTTACAAGCCCAGATATTTTTACTTATGTGGATGGTGGATTGCGAGGCGCCTTGGTATTTGAGTCCCTAATGACTCTATTTTACGCCCCATAGGGCGGGGAGATCTATTGTTCAGGAATTTATATATAATCCACCAACATAAGTTAGGGACCGGCCCTGTGGCTCCTAAGGGCTCACCTGAGTCTGTGTCCTGATACATGAGCTAGATTGTCTCGAATTCGGTAAGGACGATCTCTTGCCTTGGTTCATGATGGAAATCCAACTTCCAATACGACACCATACGGTTTTGATTGTATAACTAGTATAGCGACATAGTATATGGTAGCTATGCTGTCAATGATTGATACATTATGATTGAAATGTTTTTGAAACATATATATACACTAATAATAATATCAAATCCGTTTTATCGTATCAAGCATTTTGGACCATTATAAGGTAAAACTCTATCCTCCAGTTTGCGTTGCATTGTGTTGATGGGACTTGAGTCTTATATGGTTTCATTTTTTTAAAAGCATTGCGTTGTTTAACGATTTACTTTATTTCTTGCACTGGCAATCCAATGGAGTAAACCCGTTCCACATTAGTGGCGTGGTCCTATGATTAGCCTTATTATTATTAGATAAGTTAGGTAAGATTTCTCATACCCGTCCCATGACTGACCTATAGTTTGTTTCACTTGCAAACTCGGGTGCCCATATTTTCCACACGGGCAGTCGAGCAGCTTATTTTGCAGATATCTTGTGCAGGATTTTGGATCGAAGCTTAAAGCTGTGTCTAGAGCATTGATAGTCTTCCGGTGTGTTAGTTCCACTGCGTTGTATTTAATTCATTGTAATTTATCTTCCGCTGTATTATATCGATGTATTGTGATATTCTGTACTCTGAGTAACATTATTAAAATGTTTATAAAAGTCTTATGTTATTTGTTCTGATGTGTTGTATTCCCAAAGTTAGCGTATCCGAGTTTTGAACGGTTTTGGTCGATTTTGCGATCAATTAAGTCCGGAAAAAATTCGTGGTCGTTACACGGATCCTTAGAGGATGGCAATCCCAAACATCCTTTAAGTTACTGATTGAATTTCATCGAACATTTCATTTAAGTTGATTTACTTCCATGAGAATGTTAGTCCTGATCCGAGTTGTTTTGTTTGCATTATTGCTCAGGTTAGATCGAGTATTTCAGTTTTCGAGATTCACCTTTGGAGTTGGAGCTTATGTTGGATTTTTGCTCATCTATATCTACTTGTTGATCAGTTGTTCCAATCATTCAGTTACTTCTGTCATTCTGTTTCAGACTGTTATCAATTATTTATTGTATTAGACTTCCACTGTATTATTTATGTAAACTGTGATGTAAAATATTTATTTAGTAGCTTCATGAACTACTATTGTATTTTGTATTTTCGCTGCAAGGTATTGTATTGCTCTGTATCTGTGTCTATGATCTGTGATTCTGTGATTTATTTTATTTACCCCAGAAGCTAATAACAATCTGTTGTTTTGGTCGTTTCGAGATGGCATGTTTTGTCAATTCGGCACAGTCAAAATGGCGGGTCGTTTCAGGTAGTGATACCCTAGAATGAGTGAAATTAGTTGCAAAATCCTTTCTTGAGAGAGCGCATGTTTAAGGTATAAATGGTCTTTTAAATGGTTTTAAAACAAATATTTTAGGATATAAAATTTCGTTTAGCATTTGAATCTTTTTCTGAAATTTTCCTTCCATTTGAATCCATCTTCCTTTATAGATCCTCTCTGATTAGGTTCTTTCTTTCGTTCAACTTTCAACTCGAATTCTATAACTTATCCTTATCCATAACAAGGTAAGAAGTAGCATGAGAGCATAAGCCTTCTAGTGAGTTCGTGCTTATTAAATATTGTTTCGAAATAGGCATTATAATTCCCTTGATATAATATTGAAATTATGATACACATTTTTGGAAGATGTAGATTTGAAATAGCATTATGTTTTGGTAATACTAATATTTTGAAAAGATTTGATGTTTATGCTTTAATATTTTATAATTTATAAATTATATACTTTGAATAAGATTTAAAGATGTTGATTTTGTAAGAAACTAATTTTATCTTGCTTGAAATCTATAATAGTATATCTATAAGTATATGTATTTATAGGAATTTATAAATTTATATGGATTTATGAAGGTTTTAACTTGTGATGTATATATATGTTAAACATACGGAATTAAACAAGTTTTATAAGTTTTAAATATGGATAACATAGGTTTGAAATATTTATGTATTGTTTAGAATAATATTGTTATGTACTTGATTTAATAATTGTAACGACCCGGATTTTTAGCCATTGAATTCTGAATATTTAAATTTATTTTAAATATTTGACTTATATATATATATAGGAATTTATTTAATAAAATAAATGGATTTTAAAATATATGGAATATCGTTTTAACTTAAAAATGGAGAAGTCAAGTTTAAAATTCAAATTAGATCATTTTGAAATTTTATGTATATATATTCTGATATGATACGTAATTTATTTGTTAAATGGAAATTGAGTTGATTTTAATCTTGAAACGATATAGAATTTTAACGGAATTAATTTTATAAAATCCAAAACAGATTATTTTGACAAGATTTTTTTGAGGTGTGGTTATAATTTAATTTTTAGAATTTTACTGTAATTTTTAATTTATTTAAATGAGCAACTTTTTATTTGGAGTATTCTGCACCCTATATTGATATTTTTGGGGTTTCAAAATATAAATTTAACTACCGATATTATTATATTTTTGGGATCGTGGTACCTCGTTGGACACGACCGTACTCTTACTTCTGTCGTTTGAGGTTCGAATATAAACGAAGTAGTATATTACGGAGTACCTGTATTTCTCTAAATTTATATTTATGCAGTTGTTTTATCCTATCTTCTAAATTACATTAACAGTTCCTTTTGCATCCCAAATGGATATTCTCTTTTGATATATATAAGGCCAAACCAACAAGGAGTACAAATGACATACGGTATCCAAATGTTTAAATTCAGTAAGAGTCGACTACCAATATAAAGGATTGACACTGTTTACTTTAGAAAAAAAAATTAAAAGAAAAATAAATAAACAAAGGACAGCGTGATGGCCAACTTTAGACGGCGTGCTATTCACATTATCAAACTCGTGCTGTTCATGATTTTGAGGACCCTTGCTTGCCAAGCTCCGTGCGTCCCAAGCAAAATTTATGCCGTGCTCCTCAAGGTAATTAATCCCGTGACAGTCACGCCTCTTATATCTTTAAATACCCTTCTTGTTTTTTTCTCCTTATTTCTCTTTCTGGCCATCAAATACAAACAAACCCATCGGATAATTCAGAGAGAAAACAAAAGAAAGCAAAATCAAAACAAAAGGATACAAGTCCTAAATTCGTAAATTAAATTTCTTCGAGTTTCTGGTGATAAGATCTCACTACTGGTTGCGTTGAGGGCTTGCGATGGAGGATGAGAAGCTCGGGCTCTCGGTAGCGTATGCTAGATCTGAAATTCATTCGCAAAGGAGGCGGAACCGTGGGCGGTGTGGATCTGAGGACTCGGGCGCTCAGTCGATGGAGACTGTCTTGGTGGTGGGCCGACGATCTCCGACGAGGTGATGCAGAGTGGAGGAGGGGTGAGCTAAGGGTTCCCATTGCGATGGTCTGTTGAAAACGAAGATGCTGGTGGAGGAATCAAAAGCAAGTGGGGACCCGCGGGTTGTGAATGACGGGGTTGGTCAGGAGGGGATTTTAACGAGGTGGATGGGGATGTTTTTGTTTGTTGAATGAGAATCTAGGAGATGACGGCGAAGGATTGGAAATAGGTTTCATACTGTGTGAAATAAAGAAGAACTAAGGGTGTGGCTCATTGGGATGAACGTGGCTAGTGATTTCGGGTTCTGAAGCAAAGCCGTGACACAAAAGTGCCACCAAGCAAGGATATCCATGAAATTACTCCTGATACTATGAGTATATGTCGCAGCAAAAAGGTTTCATTCTATTTGTTTGAAACCCAAATAAGTTGGAAAATAAATATAATGTCTTTCTTAGTAACCACAAGTTGTTGAAGCTCCTAGAACGATTGACAATAGAAGTTGACTTGGTGATGATTTCTCTGTTATAGATATGGCTACACTTTCCGAAACATCGAAAAGCTTGACAAACTATTGCAAAGGAGGATTTAAAAGTGGAAGATGTATTAAGCGATTAATGACGGATTACGTTAATTAAGCGAGGAATTGGACGGCGACCATGTTAGAATCATAGCGACGAGTTCTTCATCGTGGAACTGATATGGCGGAAGACAGAGCTGACGGAATCTCGTGATAAAAATCAAACGGCCGTTTGATTTTAAACGAAACCAATGCAGAACCGTCAACTGCAAAACAAGGTGAGCAACCTCACTAAACTCTGCCTTGTTTATATTTTTATATAAACAAGTTTTAAATTTATTTTATTATGTGATGGTTGCTTGGTTGAATAGTTGATAAAATTGGTTGATATGATTACATCGTTGATTTGATCTTTAGTTCTGATATTTCATATTGATGTTATTAACATCTGTGGATGCAGGGAAAACAGGTTGGAGGGGCCCAACTGGGTTCCTCAACACTTATATTATTGTTTGCATATAATTGTGTTATATGATGTGATATGTGTTCTATGATTGATTTTGTTATCAACTGGCCCTAACATTTTGGTATTTAAATACCGTAAATATTCTGAAATATAGAAAATGAATTTGAAATTTGAAGGAAAATATATTTTTTCCAAAAATTAAAGTGAAATTTTCGAAGAGAGTTAAAAAGGAGAACTTGTTGATTAAAAACCAGGGGGTGATTTAAACGTGTTTATAAATTAAATGGATTATTTAACATTGTATGAAAATATAAATTCAAAATTTGGATTTATATGGAAAAAGGGAGAATCAAATTTGAAAGAAAGATTTTATAATCCAAGTTGTTATAAAAGGATATTCCAGACTAATGCATTGGTTTAATTAATATTTATATTAAGTAAAAATGGGGTTTCAATTGGAAAGAGACGTCAAGTTTTGTATAGAAAGGAAATGTTTGTCCGGTTTGGGTAAAAGGATTGATAAAGGGATTTAGAGATAAATCCAATTCATACAAATGAACTTGTGAAGAGGTTTCGAAACTAAAATGATGATTTTAAGGACAAACTTTTACTTGAGAATTGAATTAAGTAAAAATTGGAAATTTGATTAAATTAGGAAGTTCTCAAAAAGGGATATAAAATTTGATTAAGATTTGGTTAAAAGGATTTTAATCCAGTTTACAACCATAGTTTGCAAAAATGGCTCGTAAGAAAAGATGAGAGTTCGAATAAGGATTTATTTAATCAACTAAAGGGAGTTGGTTAAAATAAGGCAAAAAGGGAGTTTTGAATATTTACTTGATTGATTAATTAAGTAAAGAGAGTCAACGGAAATTTCCGATGAAAGAAGGGGTTATAATACCATAGTTGAATCAGATGGCAAATAAGAGTTGTCGAGGAAGTTACCTAATTAAGGAGTGGGAGTAATCTATTAAGAGAATATTATATTTATCATAAGGATTTAGAAATGAGATCGAACTATTTGGGTTTAAAATGAGAAGAGGATTAAATTGGGGTCAGAAAATGAAATATGATTTTTCCTATATAATGTAATTAAAAGTATGACGATATTCCAATGCTAGTAGGAAGGGAAATGGATAATCGTTTAAAATGAAACGATGAATTTTATTCCAACATTTGGAATATAAATTGTAATAAATGTTTTGAAAATTCTAGATAGCGATTTTAACGCTACCGCTATAATAAGTGTTGGTAAATTCTAGACAGCGATTTTAACGCTGCTGTTATAAAGGATGTTTCGTAAATCTTAACAGCAATCTTAACGCTATTGCTATAATAAATGTTCTAAAATTTTAGACAGCGGTTGTAACGCTGTTGTTAAAAGAAATGTTTTATAAATCAAATATTTGCAAACAGCGATTATAACGCTACCGTTATAATCAACATTTTTCTGTAAAGGAAGTGTGTTTTTAGATTAGAATCCGAGAGTTACATAAGAAGTTGTTAAAGATTTAAAAGATAAACTTTGACCATTTCAAAGTTAAAACGTTGTTCAGTTAAGGTCTGAGAGGTAATTATACCCCAACTTGATTGACTTCCTTCTTAAGGAATGGTAAGGTTTGATCGTGAAGGAGTTTTGGAAATGTTTTCCAAACGAGGATCAGAAATGTTTTCTGATAATAGAAATAAGAATTTAGAATATATAGAAACATGAGATAAGTAAATTTATGAACTAAAGAGATAAGTGTTAAATGATGATTGATCGATAAAATTTCCATTTGGAAATGATATCGTTGTTTGTACACTTATTTTTCTTTGATAGTTAACTCACCGACTATCGAAGTTTTTGACCATTTTAACGTTGTTAATATGGAGAGACCGGTTGGATTATTGTCCAAAGAACCACTCTGTATTGGCATAAGCGTTGCGAATCACATATGTCAGAGATAATTGAAGACGGAGTAAAGTGCAAGGGCTATTTTACAAGTCTTAGATAACAGTGCCTAAGATGGATGTACGGAATAGTGCCTTCGGTTTGTCCAGACCCAGGACAACTTGTATGGACGAGTGTCTGACAGAGTATTTCCAAAGGGGTTACGTACGTTGATTCCTTCAAACGTACGAAGTTGATGGCATAGAAGGGAAACTTCTTTAGCCTAACAATCTGAGTATTTTTGTGGGAATAAATTAGTGATTTCCGATGGATTTGACGATGTGGCATTCAAAGTGAATGGTGGCCAGATGTTCTGGAATCAAGCCTCAAGCCTCACAACCGGGAATTGACAAAAATCGGGCCGGCAGCATGGCTATGTGGGTCGCACCCATTAGGATGTATAATCACCTATCTAGAGAAATTCCATTTGTTCTTTAATCTATCGATGCTGTCCCTTTCGTGAAACGGTTGCTGATCCCAACCGTTGGTGATATACATTCGATACACTCAAGCGAAATGAGTGGTCGGTCATGTGTGGGCTGGGTTGCAAGACGTTCTTGTTGAACCCAGTGTATTCGTCTCTAGAGATACACTATCGGCAGGTGGTCCCATACCTTGTCATGTTGGAAATCCAATCTCCAATAAGCGCCCTGCGGTTTTTGATTTTATATTATATATGGAGCGTGAGATGCAAGCGTTCCGCTAGATTCTAATTACTTGTATTTAGATATTATTCTAATATCAGAATAAGATATTGATTTCAAAAATAATTTTGATTATCGTAAGGTAAAAACGATCCGTGTTTATGTGTGGATTGGTCTTACGATTACCATTTCTTTTGAAAGGATTTTGAAAGTTAAACCAATGGTTGGAGTTTACTCACACCAGTCCCATGACTGACCCAAAGTTTATTTTGTTTGTTTTCCCTAAACTCTTGGGTGCCCAAATTTGTACGGGCAGTCAAGTAGTCGGGAGATTTCAGATTTCACTTGAAGGAGCTCGAAGCAGGGGGCTTCACCAGTTAGCTATAGACTATCATATTTTTCCGCTGTGTGCTATGTTGTATTTGGAAACAGGTGTTGATAACTGTTCCAGCGATAACTGTTGTGCTCTGATAATGGTATGTATATATACAGTTACTGATTTGTATTTCAAAGTTTATGTATTTAATATATTTTTATTCGTTCCGCTGTGAGTATCTGATCTTCGTTTTCTTCTATTCTAATATTTCTTTCTTTCTATTTCTCATCCTCTAACTTCTTTCTTATAATGATTCGTATTTCTGTGCACTTTGGGTTGGTCGTGTGGTGTTATTAGTCGACTCAAAGGGTACAGAAATCTAGGTCGTTTCATTTGTTATCAGAGCTGGTTGCTTAATTGGTACGGATGATAGGGGGTTCTCGCTTCGCGTTTGGTGGCGAACGGGAGACTCTTACCCCTACATCTCAAGACAATGTGGGTTGGTCGAGTCGAGAGGCTGGCCGTAAAAGCAGTTCTGAGGTATCTCTGTAAGCCACGGTGGGAGGTTAGCCCACTGCCGTTAGGTCATTACATTTGGTATCAGAGCTGAAGGTTCAGTGATTACCTTGGCTCTGTGGCGTAACTCAATAGAGATGGGGTTAGTAACACCCTAGATTGAGTTTGAGTGTATATATATGAGCGCGTATTTGTAGATTTGATATAAAAATTGTTTTATATTATGTTGATTGGTTTATTGAGTGGTTTATGAATTCTGGTCGATACAGGATGTACAACTGTATCGATAGGTGTTTCTAAACTCTCGAACAAAGCAATTCGACATGGTATTGTTTTAAAAAGTGGGTAAATGATATAATTTGCCCAAAGATTATTTTGGTATAAAAGGGATAATTTCTGAAATATTATACCATATAGATGTGTTGATTGTTATTACAATCAAGTGGAATTATAAAATATTGAAATGGTTATACAAAACCAAAATGAATTTGTACGGGAGTAGAATATACCAATAAACCGAATTACAATTAGATTTTGACCAGAAATTTGGAATTTATATCCCGGATGTTTAAAAATATTTCCTGAAGTATTTTAAAAGTGATATAATGTTGCTTTTAAGGATTTTGAACAAGAATGGTTTTAAATGGATTTTTAAAAGGGATTAAGCACTAAAATCACTTCAGTGGCGAGAAAATAATTCTGATAATGGGTCGCGATATTATCGGTATTCATTTTCAAGTTTCTGAGTGACGGATTGCTACCATAGTAATTTGAAAATGAAAAATTTATTTAAAAAGGATAAGATGTTTTAGAAATTCAAATGTTTTGAATTGAGTTGATTATAAATGTATGTATATAAATATATATGATTTTCAAACTAATTTGAAATAAACACGGGAATTTGAATTCTAAAATTTAAATTTTACTTGTATAAGTTAGATAGATTAAAATGGTAAAATATACCAAGTGAACTGAAATTTAACTTAAGTTAAATAAAATTTGGACCGGATTAAAAATAATCCCGAATGAAATTAAATGAAGAGAAATGTTGAGATTCGAATTATTAATATGAATTCGACTTATGAAGAAGCAAGTGAATATATTGGATGTTGTTGATTGGAATTGAATTGGATTCAAGAATAATAAGTGAATTGACTTAAATAGAAATCAGATTTGATAGAAGGGAAGGGAACTAATCAGAAGTTGATTAGAGAGTTACAAACTGGAGGTTCGATTGATTTGAAACCGATTGGAAATATATACATATGCTGAGCAGATATTGAATGGAAGCAAATGCGAGAGATAAGATTATGCCCGACAAAAAGGTACACATTTACAATATTACTTGGGTTTGATGATTTTATGAGCCTATGGGGCAAGCCGCTTGGCTTTCTGATTTTCTGATGGATTGGTGAATGCCTAGAAAGGCGAGTTATGGTTGTACTGTTTGAGCCGTGCAGAGAAGATGCTGGCGATATTTTTCAAAATTTAAAGAGTTAGAAAAATTTCAAGAAATTTTTCGATAATTTAAAATCGAGTTGTTAATTTTTATTGAAATAGGAAAACCAGAATTGGTTAATAAAATTTCAAGTGGAATAATGAAATTGATAAATGGATTTAAAATCAATTGGAATGGGTGTGAATATGCAGAAGAGCATATGGATTAAAGACGAGAACGTGATAGTGGATTGTCCAGAACGGTGGACAGATCATTTGGGAAAAATTATGAAAAGTCGGGGAAGAACTGGGTTATGAAGATATGGAATATAAGATTTCAACTAAGTAGGTTATGAGGAGTTAGAGTCATAGCATATCTCCTGCTTAGCAATTTCGAGGACGAAATTATTTTAAGGGGGAAGGAATGTAACGACCCGGATTTTTAGCCATTGAATTCTGAATATTTAAATTTATTTTAAATATTTGACTTATATATATATAGGAATTTATTTAATAAAATAAATGGATTTTAAAATATATGGAATATCGTTTTAACTTAAAAATGGAGAAGTCGAGTTTAAAATTCAAATTAGATCATTTTGAAATTTTATGTATATATATTCTGGCATGATACGTAATTTATTTGTTAAATGGAAATTGAGTTGATTTTAATCTTGAAACGATATAGAATTTTAACGGAATTAATTTTATAAAATCCAAAGCAGATTATTTTGACAAGATTTTTTTGAGGTGTGGTTATAATTTAATTTTTAGAATTTTACTGTAATTTTTAATTTATTTAAATATGCAACTTTTTATTTGGAGTATTCTGCACCCTATATTGATATTTTGGGGTTTCAAAATATAAATTTAACTACCGATATTATTATATTTTTGGGATCGTGGTACCTTGTTGGACACGACCGTACTCTTACTTCTGTCGTTTGAGGTTCGAATATAAACGAAGTAGTATATTACGGAGTACCTGTATTTCTCTAAATTTATATTTTTGCAGTTGTTTTATCCTATCTTCTAAATTACATTAACAGTTCCTTTTGCATCCCAAATGGATATTCTCTTTTGATATATATAAGGCCAAACCAACAAGGAGTACAAATGACATACGGTATCCAAATGTTTAAATTCAGTAAGAGTCGACTACCAATATAAAGGATTGACACTGTTTACTTTAGAAAAAAAAATTAAAAGAAAAATAAATAAACAAAGGACAGCGTGATGGCCAACTTTAGACGGCGTGCTATTCACATTATCAAACTCGTGTTGTTCATGATTTTGAGGACCCTTGCTTGCCAAGCTCCGTGCGTCCCAAGAAAAATTTATGCCGTGCTCCTCAAGGTAATTAATCCCGTGACAGTCACGCCTCTTATATCTTTAAATACCCTTCTTGTTTTTTTCTCCTTATTTCTCTTTCTGGCCATCAAATACAAACAAACCCATCGGATAATTCAGAGAGAAAACAAAAGAAAGCAAAATCAAAACAAAAGGATACAAGTCCTAAATTCGTAAATTAAATTTCTTCGAGTTTCTGGTGATAAGATCTCACTACTGGTTGCGTTGAGGGCTTGCGATGGAGGATGAGAAGCTCGGGCTCTCGGTAGCGTATGCTAGATCTGAAATTCATTCGCAAAGGAGGCGGAACCGTGGGCGGTGTGGATCTGAGGACTCGGGCGCTCAGTCGATGGAGACTGTCTTGGTGGTGGGCCGACGATCTCCGACGAGGTGATGCAGAGTGGAGGAGGGGTGAGCTAAGGGTTCCCATTGCGATGGTCTGTTGAAAACGAAGATGCTGGTGGAGGAATCAAAAGCAAGTGGGGACCCGCGGGTTGTGAATGACGGGGTTGGTCAGGAGGGGATTTTAACGAGGTGGAAGGGGATGTTTTTGTTTGTTGAATGAGAATCTAGGAGATGACGGTGAAGGATTGGAAATAGGTTTCATACTGTGTGAAATAAAGAAGAACTAAGGGTGTGGCTCATTGGGATGAACGTGGCTAGTGATTTCGGGTTCTGAAGCAAAGCCGTGACACAAAAGTGCCAACAAGCAAGGATATCCATGAAATTACTCCTGATACTATGAGTATATGTCGCAGCAAAAAGGTTTCTTTCTATTTGTTTGAAACCCAAATAAGTTGGAAAATAAATATAATGTCTTTCTTAGTAACCACAAGTTGTTGAAGCTCCTAGAACGGTTGACAATAGAAGTTGACTTGGTGATGATTGCTCTGTTATATATATGGCTACACTTTCCGAAAAATCGAAAAGCTCGACAAACTATTGCAAAGGAGGATTTAAAAGTGGAAGATGTATTAAGCGATTAATGACGGATTACGTTAATTAAGCGAGGAATTGGACGGCGACCATGTTAGAATCATAGCGACGAGTTCTTCGTCGTGGAACTGATATGGCGAAAGACAGAGCTGACGGAATCTCGTGATAAAAATCAAACGGTCGTTTGATTTTAAGCGAAACCAAAGTAGAACCGTTAACTGCAAAACAAGGTGAGCAACCTCACTAAACTCTGCCTTGTTTATATTTTTATATAAACAAGTTTTAAATTTATTTTATTATGTGATGGTTGCTTGGTTGAATAGTTGATAAAATTGGTTGATATGATTACATCGTTGATTTGATCTTTAGTTCTGATATTTCATATTGATGTTATTAACATCTGTGGATGCAGGGAAAACAGGTTGGAGGGGCCCAACTGGGTTCCTCAACATTTATATTATTGTTTGCATATAATTGTGTTATATGATGTGATATGTGTTCTATGATTGATTTTGTTATCAACTGGCCTTAACATTTTGGTATTTAAATACCGTAAATATTCTGTAATATAGAAAATGAATTTGAAATTTGAAGGAAAATATATTTTTTCCAAAAATTAAAGTGAAATTTTCGAAGAGAGTTAAAAAGGAGAACTTGTTGATTAAAAACCAGGGGTTGATTTAAACGTGTTTATAAATTAAATGGATTATTTAACATTGGATGAAAATATAAATTCAAATTTTGAATTTATATGGAAAAAGGGAGAATTAAATTTGAAAGAAAGATTTTATAATCCAAGTTGTTATAAAAGGATATTCCAGACTAATGCATTGGTTTAATTAATATTTATATTAAGTAAAAATGGGGTTTCAATTGGAAAGAGACGTCAAGTTTTGTAAAGAAAGGAAATTTTTGTCCGGTTTGGGTAAAAGGATTGATAAAGGGATTTAGAGATAAATCCAATTCATACAAATGAACTTGTGAAGAGGCTTCGAAACTAAAATGATGATTTTAAGGACAAACTTTTACTTGAGAATTGAATTAAGTAAAAATTGGAAATTTGATTAAATTAGGAAGTTCTCAAAAAGGGATATAAAATTTGATTAAGATTTGGTTAAAAGGATTTTAATCCAGTTTACAACCATAGTTTGCAAAAATGGCTCGTAAGAAAAGATGAGAGTTCGAATAAGGATTTATTTAATCAACTAAAGGGAGTTGGTTAAAATAAGGCAAAAAGGGAGTTTTGAATATTTACTTGATTGATTAATTAAGTAAAGAGAGTAAACGGAAATTTCCGATGAAAGAAGGGGTTATAATACCATAGTTGAATCAGATGGCAAATAAGAGTTGTCGAGGAAGTTACCTAATTAAGGAGTGGGAGTAATCTATTAAGAGAATGTTATATTTATCATAAGGATTTAGAAATGAGATCGAACTATTTGGGTTTAAAATGAGAAGAGGATTAAATTGGGGTCAGAAAATGAAATATGATTTTTCCTATATAATGTAATTAAAAGTATGACGATATTCCAATGCTAGTAGGAAGGGAAATGGATAATCGTTTAAAATGAAACGATGAATTTTATTCCAACATTTGGAATATAAATTGTAATAAATGTTTTGAAAATTCTAGATAGCGATTTTAACGCTACCGCTATAATAAGTGTTGGTAAATTCTAGACAGCGATTTTAACGCTGCTGTTATAAAGGATGTTTTGTAAATCTTAACAGCGATCTTAACGCTATTGCTATAATAAATGTTCTAAAATTTTAGACAGCGGTTGTAACGCTGTTGTTAAAAGCAATGTTTTATAAATCAAATATTTGCAGACAGCGATTATAACGCTACCGTTATAATCAACATTTTTCTGTAAAGGAAGTGTGTTTTTAGATTAGAATCCGAGAGTTACATAAGAAGTTGTTAAAGATTTAAAAGATAAACTTTGACCATTTCAAAGTTAAAACGTTGTTCAGTTAAGGTCTGAGAGGTAATTATACCCCAACTTGATTGACTTCCTTCATAAGGAATGGTAAGGTTTGATCGTGAAGGAGTTTTGGAAATGTTTTCCAAACGAGGATCAGAAATGTTTTCTGATAATAGAAATAAGAATTTAGAATATATAGAAACATGAGATAAGTAAATTTATGAACTAAAGAGATAAGTGTTAAATGAGGATTGATCGATAAAATTTCCATTTGGAAATGATATCGTTGTTTGTACACTTATTTTTCTTTAATAGTTAACTCATCGACTATCGAAGTTTTTGACCATTTTAACGTTGTTAATATGGAGAGACCGATTGGATTATTATCCAAAGAACCACTCTGTATTGGCATAAGCGTTGCGAATCACATATGTCAGAGATAATTGAAGACGGAGTAAAGTGCAAGGGCTATTGTATAAGTCTTAGATAACAGTGCCTAAGATGGATGTACGGAATAGTGCCTTCGGTTTGTCCAGACCCAGGACAACTTGTATGGACGAGTGTCTAACAGAGTATTTCCAAAGGGGTTACGTACGTTGATTCCTTCAAACATACGAAGTTGATGGCATAGAAGGGAAACTTCTTTAGCCTAACAATCTGAGTATTTTTGTGGGAATCAATTAGTGATTTCCGATGGATCTGACGATGTGGCATTCAAAGTGAATGGTGGCCAGATGTTCTGGAATCAAGCCTCAAGCCTCACAACCGGGAATTGACAAAAATCGGGCAGGCAGCATGGCTATGTGGGTCGCACCCATTAGGATGTATAATCACCTATCTAGAGAAATTCCATTTGTTCTTTAATCTATCGATGCTGTCCCTTTCGGGAAACGGTTGCTGATCCCAACCGTTGGTGATATACATTCGATACACTCAAGCGAAATGAGTGGTCGGTCATGTGTGGGCCGGGTTGCAAGACGTTCTTGTTGAACCCAGTGTATTCGTCTCTAGAGATACACTATCGGCAGGTGGTCCCATACCTTGTCATGTTGGAAATCCAATCTCCAATAAGCGCCCTGCGGTTTTTGATTTTATATTATATATGGAGCGTGAGATGCAAGCGTTCCGCTAGATTCTAATTACTTGTATTTAGACATTATTCTAATATCAGAATAAGATATTGATTTCAAAAATATTTTTGGTTATCGTAAGGTAAAAACCATCCGTGTTTATGTGTGGATTGGTCTTACGATTACCATTTCTTTTGAAAGGATTTTGAAAGTTAAACCAATGGTTGGAGTTTACTCACACCAGTCCCATGACTGACCCAGAGTTTATTTTGTTTGTTTTCCCTAAACTCTCGGGTGCCCAAATTTGTACGGGCAGTCAAGTAGTCGGGAGATTTCAGATTTCACTTGAAGGAGCTCGAAGCAGGGGGCTTCACCAGTTAGCTATAGACTATCATATTTTTCTGCTGTGTACTATGTTGGATTTTGGAAATAGGTGTTGATAACTATTCCAGCGATAACTGTTGTGCTCTGATAATGGTATGTATATATACAGTTACTGATTTGTATTTCAAAGTTTATGTATTTAATATATTTTTATTCGTTCCGCTGTGAGTATCTGATCTTCGTTTTCTTCTATTCTAATATTTCTTTCTTTCTATTTCTCATCCTCTAACTTCTTTCTTATAATGATTCGTATTTCTGTGCACTTTGGGTTGGTCGTGTGGTGTTATTAGTCGACTCAAAGGGTACAGAAATCTGGGTCGTTTCAATAATATTGTTTGTATATTTATTATGGATTGAGGTTGAATTCTAATAAATAAATGAGTAGGGAGAGATATATTTTTTCCCTACTTAAAATTTTAATGATTTGAAATATATTATTCATAATATACGATTTGGAAATTTGATATATATTCTGTTTAAATATATAAAGATGTTTTGAGTATTTATTTGACGTTAAAGTTGGCCTATCGAATACTTAGTAATTTAGGTATATGTCTGATAAGTGGATATGTTAAATCCTATATGTATTAGATAGATATAGAGTCACACTCTAGTCGCTTGAAAATGATTCTGGTGATCACTGCGGGATCATTGATATCTATTTTCAGGTTTCGGAAGTGGGATAGATATATATAGCTAATCGAGATGTCCATTGAATACCTAAAACTATTATGAAATGTTAGAAAATATTTTAACATTGATTTAAATATATATATATATATATTTTAAAAAGTATATATGGATATAAAGATAAATTTGAACTATTGTTTAAAATATAATAATTATTTAATTACTATTTTCCTACCTTGTTCCTTTTCGAGGACGAATAGGTTTGAGTAGGGGAGAATGTAATGACTAGTATTTTTTAGTATAACTTATTTAAATTATTTAATTTAAATATTGATTTTATTTTATTCATTTAAAACTCCATTTGTTTGTAATTTTATTGAATAATTATTTTGATTTTTGTTTTTTAAACCAAATTATTTTAGATTCTATATAACAAATGAATTAGATCTTGATATGTTTTAATAATACAAATCAATATTGTTATTTTAAAACTTATTTGTTTGATAAGATTTTATTTTAAATATTGAACTCGAATTTCAATTGATTTACTATATTATATAATTTGATTTACTAATATTATATAGTTTGTTTACCGTACTGATATGATTATATATTTGATTTAATTTCAAAATATTTCTGTTATAGATCAATCATCTGTATCGATCGTTGTTGTTTCAAAATATCATTTAATTTCATTTAGCATTTCAAATTCGTTATTCGTTCGACTTGTTAATTTCGTTATTCTATTCACTTTCTATATTTAAACTATCCGTTATATATATATATATATATATTCAAAACCTTTCGTTATATATATTTCAAACAGTTCGTTCCTTTTGAAATTAAAACTTATATTGTTTTGTTTTATTTGAAAACACGTATGTGTACACTTTCAAGGTTCCAATATCCGTTCATTATTATTTCATTCCTAAACCGTTCGTTCACTTTTGATTTCTTAATTTGTTCAATTCCTTTTATCCGCAAAACCAGTCATTCCCTTTTTACTTATAAATCCGTACTTCTGTCCTTTTCGAATTCAAAACCATTCGTTAATCTTTATCCCTTAGTTTTATATTATTTAAATCATTCGTTAACTTATATATTGCGAAGCGCCTTTGCCTTTTTGATTTGAAACCATTAAATTTCAGAACGACTGTTCCATCCCCAAAAGCCTCGTGTAATTCCGAAGCAACGATCCCTTTTCTTTAATATCAAATTCCTTTGTTCCAAGGCTGCTGCGTTATATATATATATATATATATAATGAAAAAACTGTTCACGTCAATTTCTTCTTTGTTCATGCTCTCCTTTCCCCTTCGAAATTTGCTCCACCATTTTCCTCTTCGAAATTTGCTCCACCATGTCTGGAAGCCAATCTCACCATGGCCAGCAGCTCCGCACCTTAAAGCCGCCTCCACCTGTTCCTCTTCCACCCCCTTGCCTTGCCCATGTCAGCCCATGCCGATCCTCCGCCCTGAACCGAACATCGCCCTCAACCTTCACAAGCCCATTGCGAGTCGTCCTTCCCCGTACCTCCCTGAGCCACCGAGACGCCTGCTCCTTCTCCCTATTGACTTGGCAGTAGCCACAGTGTCTCCAACCATGCACTGGCCTGACCCCGAGCTGCCTCCAACTGAACCCAACAACGTCAGTCCACCTCCTCCCCCAATAGCCAAAGACCAGCTTCCCAAAGCTGCTGAACCTCCCACCCTGACCTTGCCATTTAATTCCACGCTCCGTCCAGCAACTCGCCGCCTACCAGTCCGAAAGCCACCACTCCTTTCCCCTCCAGCTCTCCTGGAAGCCGCCTTTAACCCTCTTGAAGCCATCCGTTTCTGTACATGCGTGTGAGTGTGTTTTGGAATTTTTTTTAATTCCTGTGGGTGTGAGTTGAAGTGTTGAGTCTGGTTAATGATTTGTTGTGTGAGTGTGTTGTTATGAGTGTGGGTTCTGTAAACGTTGAAGTGAGTTAATGTTTAACTTACGGTGTATGTTTTCATGTCTTGTGTATGTATTTTGTTTGAGGAGTGAGTGTGTGTTTATATAATATACAAAATTATACAGCACAGCTGTACTTGATTTTAATATATATATATATATTAAAGTTGTACCATGTGTATACGTATACAAAATTATATATAATGGTTTTGGAGGTGTGTATATAATTTAGAATATATATATATATTTTGACTTTTGGTGTGTGTTGAATTTCAAATATATAAATATATATATTATAAATTTTCTATGTATTTACAGATATATCAATATTTATATACTATTTTATGTTATGAAGGAATTATTATGTTTATTTTGGGTGAGTGTTTGTATGGTGTTGGGTTCGATGACCGTCCCAAACCCAGATAGTCGTACCAATTCATTGAGAATTTTCCCTAACATCCTCAAATAAAATAAAATATATCTTGTGTGATTATCGAGTAGAACCCATTTTGAGTAGTGCCTGGATATCGTCAGATCATTTTACGTCATTCCGTTCTTTGTTTCCAATCTGTGCCACGGAAGATGAGTTTATCTCATACCTGATTCACATTATTTCATGGATGTTAGATCAACTAAATGAACTGTTATGAAATGTATAGGATTGCTTGTAGAAATTGTTTGTTTAATATGTACACTTTCATATATGACATGATGTTCATATGATATGTAGGTGCACTGATGATGTGTGATTGATGCTATGTAATGATTTGTTTATGTTATTGATATCCCTAGTTTAGGAAAAATCACTATGGGTTGAAAATATACATACCCGAACGGACATTAGATTAGAGAAAAATCGTTATGGGTTGAAATGATAAACCTGAATTATTTTTATTGAATTTGGGATTGCAGGTAGAAATGATATACCCGTAGAAATTTTAAATAACAAATTGAAATGATAAGTATCCGTATCACTTGACCATTGGGTGGGTAGAAAACTATATACGGACAACATTGGTCATGTTTTCGAAATATAATGATTTGGAAAATTTAATTTAAAATAATGTTTTAAGATTGATAAATTTTATATTTTTGTGTTTATATTTTAATATATTTAAACTCATATTTTGGTAAATTATATGTTTTAAAATGATTTTTATTAGTAAATATAGATTTAAACACTTATTTAATATTTTACATATAATTTTATTTATTTTAAACCATATAATTTAATCATATAAGTATTTTAAACTTTTATATTATAAATAATTATTTAAATCCATTTCTATATTATTTTAAACTTATCTATGTTTATAATCCACATTCTAATTAATTTTAGAATTTTATAAACTTATATATTATATATCTATTTTTCAAAGTTCAATTTTCTTATATATACATTATATAAATTTTAAACAATAAATAGATAGGTGAATAAGTAAAGATTTTCACGATTTGAATTCAAAGTTTAAAGATTTAAATTCGTATAATGAAACTTGACATAACAAATGAACTCATATAAAATATGAATTTGAATACGAATTTGATTCTAACTTATAATAGATGAACTTTAATTATAAATTGTTTCTGAATTTGAATTTTCAAATTTAAGGATTGGATTCGATTATGAATCAACTAAATGCGAATTTGAATTGGTTTGAATATTGAACTTTTATAACGAATGAACGTTAATTGTGTAAATTGATTTTTATTTGAATTTATAATTGACATGAAATGAATTTGATTTCAAAGTGACTAAACGTGAATATGAATATATATATACTTATATATAATTGATATATAAATCATTTGGTTTTGAATTGGGAAATATGTTGAATCTTTTTTAAATATTATAAATTGTTTGAATTAAATATAAGGCTTTGACCCGAATTTTTAAGTAATGAATTTGGATGGTTCAATTTGAGTTAATATATGACATGATTTGGTTTAAATTGAAAGATAAGATTTCAATTTGAATAATATAAACTAAATTTGAACCTAAGTGATCAGATCTTCGAATTGACTTAATCGAATTCATATAGAGGAAAATTGGATTACATGAAATGATTAAATTTATAAATAACGATTTCGAATGGTATGACTTGAATTACAAAGAACGATATTATTTGCTTTAAAATGTAAGTTTTGATTTGAATGGTATATATTGAATTCGAACCTAAATGTTGGATTATTACAAATCGAATGGAAACTATTCTGTATAAGGTATAATTGAATCATTTGATTTATTTGAACCTATGTTTTGATGAACCTGAATCAAACTAAAATATCTGCAAAGTTAAATAGTTTAGCATTGATTTAAATGGTAATTGAGACCTTTAAGTTATATTTCGAATATAAGTCGATTCTGGATTTGAATTGAAAGTCGTTATGTGAACATCTTCAGAATTTTGGTAAAATTGAAGTTAAGTATTACAACATTAATTTATACTATACTTTGATATCTTTACGATATGGTTTTCCAAATCGATATGATTAAAGTGATTTAACTGAGTTGTTCCCAAAATTTAATATATTCGAAGTTAGATATTTAAATTTGATTTCAAATTCGAATATGAGATTTCGTATAAACTATTTTATAAAGTGATTTATAAAATAATGACCACGGTGTGAAAAATGTAAATGATTGGTAGTTAAAGAGACCGGGATCGACTATTGTCATACTCTCTGCCAATACCGAAAACCACTTTAACAACTGTGTACGTGGTGGAGTTCCAAAATGAAGTAGGGTTGTTTGGAGAACGACTCTATTTTGTATTTAATATTAATTACGAGAACTTGACTACCTTGAGTTAGCTTGATGTGACTAAAACATGAGCTACGCCAAGTCCAAGTAAGGTCATACCTTCTATCAAGCACACTTCTTCGATATTATTCTATTACTATTGATATTCGATTGGGCCCTTTGATTATGAAAGTGTGTCTCGAGGTGGGCGGTAGTAGCTTCGATGCGTTACCACCACTCCGACTTTGCAAATGGTGAATCCACACTGGCATTCCTTGTGTGCCTTGTCACATGCCTTATACGAGCCCACTGCGACTTTGTATTGTACTGTTTTATGTGGAGTGCTCTCTGATAAACCTCCAGTTTACGAAGGAATTACTGTACTGTATATACTATAGGAATATATAAACAGTGTAAGTAGGAATATATAAACAGTGTAAGGGTAATATGGTAATCCAGCTTACGATCTTTTGATACTTTACTTTGCTGATAGACACTATTGTATATAGCATATTATACAATATAGTATTAGCTTAACGGATCCTTCATGGATGGTGATCCCAAACATCCTTTAAGTTACTAATTGCATTTCATCAAAAATTTCATCGAACATTTCATTTAAGTTGATTTACTTCCATGAGAATGTTAGTCTTGATCCAAGTTGTTTTGTTTGCATTATTGCTCGGGTCAGACCGAGTATTTCAGTTTTCGAGATTCACCTTTGGAGTTGGAGCTTATATTGGATTTTTGCTCATCTATATCTACCTGTTGATTAATTGTTCCAGTCATTAAGTTACTTTTTTCATTCTGTTTTAGACCGTTATCAAATATTTATTATATTAGACTTCCGCTGTCGAGACGACCCAAACTTCCCCTTATGGGAAAGCCCGGATTGCTTTGAGAACACGACTCATTATAACACAAATAATAGAACACTGCATTGCTATTACAACAATTTTACATCAGAGTACAAGAATATACCAGAGTATAAATAAATAATTCACAACTGAAACATAAATCTAAGAGATTTACAAATTACTAAAGCAGTGGAAAATAATACATAAGTATAATGTGCAGCGGAAAATACATCAACTAGCACAACTGAATGAAATACACGGATACAAAGCTTTCCGAATATAGCTCCAGCTGTAATCCAGGATCTTGTGAAAATAAATATTTGCAAACCAAAACGACTAGTTGCCCGTGTAGAAAATAGGAGCACCCGGAGTTTAGGTAGAAACATGAAACTCTGAGTCAGTCATGAGACTGGTGTGAGAACTAAAACAGTTATAAACTTTATTTTAAAATAAAGTAAATCATGGGACCACGCCGTATAACATGGAACGGATTTACTCCCATGAATACTCTGAAATAAAATAGTTTGTAAACAATTCAATGCTTTTTGAAACATGAAGCTATTATAAGACTCAGGTCCCATCACACAATGCAACACAAGCCGTAGGACAGAATTTTACCTTATAATAGCCGAACATGCTCGGTATGTTTTAAAACAAACCATTTTGGTATTACTATAAGTGCATAGTGTCAAAACAACTTCAAATATAAATGTATCAATCATATACGACATAAGTACCATATATTATGTCGCCATACTAGTTCTACAATTAAAACCACACGATGTCGTATTGGAAATTGGATTTCCATCATGAACCAAGGCAAGGGATCTTCCTTACCGAATTCGAGACAATCTATCCCGTGCCTCAGGACTCAGACTCAAGTGATTCCTAGGAGAGGCAGGTCCAACAAGCCGTAGTTGATTAGGGTTACTCCTGAACACTGCGTTTCCCTGCCCTATGGGGCATAAAATCTGGTAAGTACGTCGACCATGTCTAGAGCCAATAGGGACTCAAATCCGAGGTACCTCGCTTTCCATCTTCCACATAAGTAAAAATGTATGGGCTCCATACCACGACACCACTTCAAGCTAGAAAGAAACGAATGCTCTCCCTGCTGTCCCTTATCCCGTATCTGGTTCATATCGGGATGTGAGGCTCGCGAATTAACGCTATACACCAAGCTATGCTAATTAAAGCTATGCTTTGATCATCAACCACAAGACTTTGATTTTCAACAAAAGCCTTGATCATTTGCATCTCAGCATGCCACACTGACAATTCACGCCATACAACTGATGTTTATCAACATGTAACCTCTAAGCTCGTACGTCTCAGAGAAGGGTGTTAAGCAAGAGAATAAATTCTCCACTACAAAACAGATATACTTAATAGAAATCAATCACCATAGAATGAAATCCAATGTCAAACACACATCCATTTACAAGTCTGATATGGGTCTGAACAAAACCGGAGGTACCTTATTCCTCATCCCATATGTCCAATACAGGAGAGAGGCCCTCGCATATCCGGTCGATCTCCAAGTACGTCTGGTGTGACGGCCGGGAATTTCGCTCGATCCGAATCAGTCGTTAAACCGATCTAGACCGTTCGAAACCCCTGATCGTTTTGAGAACAGGACAAAATAGAACACAGACAGAAGAACATTTCATTGTTATTACAACAATTCCATCAGATACAAGAATATACAAAGTATAAATGAATAAATTACATTCGATAAATATCAGAGATTACAATAAATTACATAGCAGCGGAAAAATATACAAAACACAACTGAAAGTGATACACGGATACAGAGCTTTCCGAGCATCGTTCCAGCTGTAAATTAGGATCCTGTGAATATAAATCTGCAAAACAAAAACTACTAGCTGCCCGTGTTGAAAATAGGGGCACCCAGAGTTTAGGTTAAAACAATAAACTCCAGGTCAGTCATGTGACTGGTGTGAGAACTAAAACAGTTATTAATATTGGTTTTAAAGTTAGGTAAATCAAGGGACCACGCCGTATAACACGGAACGGGTTTCCTCCCAAGAATACCAGTGCATAGAACAAACAGCGCAATGCTAAATAAAGAAAAATGAAGCAGTTATAAGACCCAGGTCCCATCACACAATGCAACGCAAGCCGGAGGATAGGGTTTTCCCTTATAACAGCCAAAGCATGCTTGATACGTTTAAAACACATTATTTGATACTGTTATAGGTGTATAGTGTCAAAACAATTTCAATCATAAATATCAATCATAGGCGGCATAGCTACCATCTACTATGTCGCCATACTAGTTTTACAATTAAAACTGAAATACACGTATTGGAAATTGGATTTCCGTCATGAGTCGAGGCAAGGGGCAAGCTCCTCTCCGCTTTGAGACACTCTAGCAAATGCCTCGGGACTACACACTCTGGTTAACCCTTGGATGCTTCAGGGCCGGTCCTCTCTTACGTTTGAGGATTGGCAATTCCTGAACACACGTTTCCCGGTCCTTATATACCTAAAATCGAGGCGCCTCATCCAACAACCACATAGGTGAAAAGTATATAAATGTCAGGGCTGGTAAGTCACTGACACCACCAAAGCTAGAAAGAAACGTCGTGCTCTCCCTGTAGTCCTTATCCCGTTTTTAACTCATACCGAGGTGTGAGGCTCGCGAATTCACGTTATACACAAAGCTACGCCATAAAGGCTGTGCTTTGATCATCAACCACAAGACTTTGCTTTTCAACAGAAGCCTTAATCCATGCAACTCAGCGTGCCACACAGGCAATTCATGCCATGCGATTGATATCTATCGATATATAACCTCTAAGCTCGTACGTCTCAGAGAAGGGCGTTAAGCAAGAGAATAAATTCTCCGCCGCCAAACAGATATATATTTAATAGAAATCAATCAACACAGAATAAAATCCAATGTCAGACACACAATCCATTTACAAGTTCGTTCTGGGTCTGAACGAAACCAGAGGCACTTTCCTCGCATATCCATCGATCTCCAGGTACGTCTGGACGATCACCAACTGATTCCCTCATCTTGGGTGTACAGCCCAATCAAGATCATCAGTAATCACCCAAACGATGTGAAGACTTCCGGTCTTCAACCACCGTCTTCATCTTCGAATTATCGTCAAATCGGTTATTCAGAATGGGTGTAAACCCGACCTTTCCGAACAACCCGCGTATATTAAAAACAAATGTTACACAAACACAACATACGCCTCATTCCAATTCATTAGTCACTATCCGTAAATCAGTAAGAGAGCAATTCCCCAAATATTAACCCCGAAGGCCGAAACCAACATCAGATCAACATCCAGGAAACCATTCTTCTTAACTAACCTACAACTAGTTTCTAAATCTCAATTCTTAGGGAAAGGTTCCCATTAATTTTATCCAAGATAAATTCTTTAAAATTTATTCTTTAATCTTCCATTGGATGTCGTATCAAACCAAATTATGATTTTTCCAAACTAGTCTAGATTAGCGAACCACACCGAAATAATTATTTATTTTATTTCCCAATCCCAACCTATTCATCCCATGAAGCAAAACTGGTGATACTCCATATCTAACACCATGGTGTTATCGGTAAAATTAATTACCATTTCATGTTCAAATCTAATTAAAGATTTAACTATCGCTTTGGAGCAAAACTGGTAATACTCCATTCTCGCTCAATTTCTAAATTTGATAATTTAGATTATCAATTCACGTTTCAATCTAATTGCAGATTCATTAAAACTCTCTTTTACTGGGTTAAAGAACTAATGTCTTTTTAAAACACAGTTCACGACAAACCCAAATCACCTTCTATTTATTTATTGGTTTAAAGAACAAGTGTCATTTAAAACACCCTTCTCGATAAACCCTCAAATCAATTCTTATTTACAACCCATTTCAAATCCAATTTATTTATTTAAAAATAAATGGGTTTTAATTTCAATTCAAAGCTAGTTCATTTCGATAAAAATCTATTTTTATCTTTTCAAATATGGAGTTTTTCATCCCAATTTTTCCCAAATCATTTCTTATGATTTCACACAAATTACTACTATTTTTAATAATTTTATCAAGGCCCGTACAGTCAATTTCCATCAACGGTCATCGAACTGCACTTACAACGACCTTTTCCAAATTTGATTTGGACGTATCTCCAAATCCAACCGTTAGATTTCAAATTTCTAATATTCGTTAGAAAGCACTTTTCGATACGAACCCAATGGTTCTGTTTTTAGAAGAATCCGACGGTCGGATCTCCCGTAATGTCCGTTTGAAATAAATGGTCGAAATTCGCGAACTGCCGCAGCGTTGTGCGTTCTATTCAGACTATTATATTATATATAATATATATATAATATATATTTCGTCGATTTCTATTTAAAATGAATTTTATAAATCGTTTTAAATTCGTTTCAAAAACAATTTCAACTTCCATTTCAATTCAAATCAAAATTGAATTCTTCCTTATAAATTCGTTTTAAAATTCATTTCTATTCAATTCAAATTTCAATTCAATTTGAATTCATTTTCAATTCAATTAGAATTGGTTTTCAATTCAATTCGAATTGGTTTTCTATTCAGTTCAATTCAAATTCGTTTTCTATTCGATTCAATTCAAATTGGTTTTCTATTCGATTCAATTCAAATTCGTTTTCTATTCGATTCAATTCAAATTGGTTTTCTATTCAATTCAATTCAAATTCGTTTTCTATTCGATTCAATTCAAATTGGTTTTCTATTCAATTCAAATCAAATTTGTTTCCTAATTAAATCAAATTCGTTTTCTATTCAATTCAAATCAAATTCGTTTTCGATTCAATTCGAATTCGTTTTCTATTCAATTCAATTCGAATTCGTTTTCTATTCAATTCAATTCGAATTCGTTTTCTATTTAATTCAATTCGAATTCGTTTTCTATTCAATTCAATTCGAATTCGTTTTCTATTCAATTCATTTCGAATTCGTTTTCTATTCAATTCAATTCAATTCGTTATCTATTCAATTCAATTAAAATTCGTTTTCTATTCAATTCAATTCGAATTCTTTTTCTATTCAATTCAATTCGATTTCGTTTACTGTTCAATTCAATTCGAATTCGTTTTCTATTCAATTCAATTAGAATTCGTTTTCTATTCAATTCAATTCAAATTCGTTTTCTATTCAATTCAATTCGAATTCGTTTTCTATTCAATTCAATTCAAATTCGTTTTCTATTCAATTCAATTCGAATTCGTTTTCTATTCAATTCAATTCGAATTCGTTTTCTATTCAATTCAATTCGAATTCGTTTTCTATTCAATTCAATTCAAATTCGTTTTCTATTCAATTCAATTCAAATTCTAAAAACGAATATAATCGATATAAATATCGTTCGCGTCAAAATAGCGCATCTCTAATCAATACGGCTTTATATATTTCAATAATTCCATTTTTCTATTCAACAAATGAATATTTATTCTATTCAATACATGAATCTATATTTTTTTTGTCAACACACGACTAATCTCAACGAATGAGTACTGTCCACGTGTGACTATTTTTGTTATTTAATATATTTTATAAAAATTATGGTATCTATCGTTTGATTTAAAATCAGACTCCAACCGTAAATTAGTAAGAGAACGATTCCCTGAATATTAACCCCGAAGGCCGAAACCAACATCAGATCAATATTCAGGAGACCACTCATCTTATCTATTTTCCAGTTAGTTTCTAATTTCATATATGATAAAGATGTAAATTTTATTATTAAAATATTTCGTTCAACACATGACTAATCTCAATGGATGAGTACTGTCAACACATGAACCTTTATTTTATAAGGATAAAGATGTAAATTTTATTATCAAAATATTTCGTTCAACACATGACTAATCTCAATGGATGAGTACTGTCAACACATGAACCTTTATTTTATAAGGATAAAGATGTAAATTTTATTATCAAAATATTTCGTTCAACACATGACTAATCTCAATGGATGAGTACTGTCAACACATGAACCTTTATTTTATAATATTCTTTATCTTCTAAATTGGAATGAGGCCCAATCAATTACCATATAAAGTTAATTATATGGATTCCATACAACACATGTATATAATAGCAACGATAAATAATCAACCATCATCCAAAGTGCACTACACTGTATAAGCATCACATATAGATATCTAACGCTTATAACAGCTCGTCAATCAATCGACCGACATACAACTAATTCTTGGGATTAGTGTATGCCGTATTTTATCCCAATACCCATATGGGGTTTCAAACAATCAAACACAGATTTTTATTTGTGCAGTTGGGCGATGTGTAAAATTTATCGACCCAATCAATATCAGTCAAATCAGTGTATATAAACAAATCGGCTGATTTGTTTATACATATTTATTTATTCACTTTCACGTTAAAAATTATATTTTTAACGATCAAATTATTTTATTCAACCTATGAATATTCTATTCGGTTCATTTATTCAATAAAATGATATTTTTATTTTTCTAATTTTTTTTGGAAAATTTCGGCGGCATAACGGCACGATACTAGAAACGGGACAAGGCCTAGCCTTATCCCCGGTCTAGTGAAGGCCCACGCCATTCACACATCAATCAAATCCATTCCATTTCACCAAAAAAATCAACAAACAAGCCATCCATGGTCTGTGGATGACGGGTGTCGGGTGCTACTAAACACCGTCTGCATCCTAGTATATATATATATAACTAGAAAAGAAATTGAAGAGTGAGAAATTTTCACCGATAGCTATCCCAACTTCACGACACTTCTATTGTAGAAAATCTTGTCGTTCTCGCCTTTTGCCACTTTCGTTGCTCGTAGCCACTACATATGTTAAAATCACATTTTTACTTCGCTATTCAATATATAAAAATCAAATTTTTACTTCGCTATTCAATATATAAAAATCGAATTTTTACTTTGTTATTCAATATATAAAAATCATATTTTTACTTTGTTATTCAATATATAAAAATCATATTTTTACTTCGCTATTCAATATATAAATCTCGAATTTTTACTTCGCTATTCAATATATAAAAATCGAATTTTTACTTTGTTATTCAATATATAAAAATCATATTTTTACTTCGTTATTCAATATATAAAAATCGAATTTTTACTTTGTTATTCAATATATAAAAATCATATTTTTACTTCGCTATTCAATATATAAAAATCGAATTTTTACTTCACTATTCAATATATAAAAATCGAATTTTTACTTTGTTATTCAATATATAAAAATCATATTTTTACTCACCACTTGAATAAAAATTATATTTTTATCCTTTGTATAATATAAAAATTATATTTTTATTATCACCACTATATCAAAATCCGATCTTTCTACTTTAAAACATATACAAAAACTGATTTTTTTTCTCTGTTTGCTAATCATATATAAAAGAAATAAATAAATTAAATTAAAACAAATAAAAACTTACAAATGAAAACTGGAGAGGGGGGAATCGGTTGCGTCCGAATCTGGGGGGTAGCTCGCATCGGTCGAGGCAGAGGGGGGGGTAGCTCGCGTCGGTCGAGGCAGAGAGGGGGGGGGGGTAGCTCGCGTCGGTCGAGGCAGAGGGGGGGTCTTTGATCTGACGAGGGGGGGAGGGCTTCGACGGTGGCGCGCCGCCTGTGGGATTGGCGGCTGGCGATTTGGGGTGGAGCGGGCTCCGCCCCCTTCTCCTTTTATTTTTTAATTTCCTTTTGAAGAAAGTAAACGGGGGGGGGGGGGGGGGCTGAGGATATAGGAGAGGGTTTTCTAAATTTTTAATTATTTAATTATTTAACTTTAAAAAGTTGACTTTTACATACGACCTCTAAACGAGGCCTACCGCCTGTCGTTCATAGCTAATTACCCCCATTCCGAACACAATGGGATATGTATCGCAAGCTGATTTGATCGTTTCGATCAGTTTTCGTGAAAATCAACATATAATTCTATATATTGAATTTGAACGCGCATTTCAATTACCGGGGTCACATACGAACTCGAAAAATTCCAGAAAAATATTTTCTAGCTTCGTATTGACGATACGGTCCTAACAAAACTAGTTTCGTCGAATTCTGAGACCGTTTGAAAAATGGCCATTTTCCAGTCGATTAAAATCAACTGAAACTGGTCAAACACGTTTTCCTTTGCCACACTCACATATTGATTCGAAAAATTATGAAATTTGGAATCTAGCAATAATTTGACATCACTGATCCAACAAAAGTGGTTTCGTCGAATTCCGAGGTCGTTTGCAAAATTCCCATTTTTAAGGGCCTGAATTCCATAGCGACTATTCAGAATTTTCATTTGGACATATCTTTTGATTCCCGCTATGAAATTTTGATTTTTAGGATTCATTGGAAAGGTATTATCAAATAGATCCTATTATTTTTGGTTTCACTAAAATCCGGATTGTTTTACACCCGGTACATTCAATTGAAGTTTGAAATCGAATTATCGAACTACCGCGCCATTTTCAATTCTATTTATAATTATATATAATTATTTATATTCTAACGACGACGTATATAAATATATATGTTCAAATTATATTCAAAATAAATTTCTCGTTGATATTATTTAAAATAATTCATTTTAAATGTTCAAAATTCATTAAAATTGCCAAAATAAAAATTTTAAACTGGTTCAGAATTTCCGGGTTATTACAATCTCCCCCACTTAAAACTTTTCGTCCCCGAAAAGGAACAAAGTCGAAAGTGGTTTGATTAATCAACTCTACATTCGATCTGGCTTCCATTCTCCAACTTTTCAATTTCTGAGAATTTCCAAATTCTTCAAAAATTTGGCTAACACCCTAAATTTTCGAAAAATTTCGCCATAACCTCCCCTGCCCCGGGAGCCACGGGAAAATCCCGAAATTGCCATATAGGCCTTCTGATCTCAAAAAGAAAAAGAAAAAGCCAAGCGGCTAGCCAATCGCCTCATAAAATCATCATCACCCAAGCAAAACAGTAAATTATAGTAAACATGTACCTATTTGTCGGGCAAACAAATTTTATTCTCTGCTCTAGCCTCCTTGCTATGACCTGTTCAATGTAAGTACATGTATATGCAAGCAAATGCGACCAATTCTCAATACAATTCAATATTTGTTTCTATTAGGCTAAATGTTTAAAAATTATCAAACAAATAAACAAACAACACAAACATTAATCAATTAGTGAATTAGAGTTTCAAATTCATAATTTTGATATATGTATACAAAAAATCATGTTTTTGATGCCAATCTCAACAAATAAATCTATCTATATAAGTTTTGGTTCTCACACCAGTCTAATGGAAATATATAAATATCATAACTTCGAAACACGAACACAAATTCTGATGATGATATATCAATCATCAGAACCATCTCCGCGTGTCTAGGATGTGATTCTATATCTATTCAGTATATTAAAACTTCGAATATACGTTCATGACGCATATATGCAAAATCTTTATATATTGGATTGTCCAAATTCAAAATAAATGAATATTCAAATACGAATAAAACGATTTAAATTTTCAAAACAAAATTGTTTTCATTTGAAAAAATACTCTTCACACTCGTTCTAGGATACTACTGATCCTATCTCTAACGAGTCATTCTAATTGGATATTACTAATCCAATATCTGATGAATTCTTTCGTATGGTTCTAATGTGTCTTGTTCTTGAGCTCTGTAAACCAAGGCTCTGATACCAACTGTGACGGCCGGGAATTTCGCTCGATCCGAATCAGTCGTTAAACCGATCTAGACCGTTCGAAACCCCTGATCGTTTTGAGAACAGGACAAAATAGAACGCAGACATAAGAACATTTCATTGTTATTACAACAATTCCATCAGATACAAGAATATACAAAGTATAAATGAATAAATTACATTCGATAAATATCAGAGATTACAATAAATTACATAGCAGCGGAAAAATATACAAAACACAACTGAAAGTGATACACGGATACATAGCTTTCCGAGCATCGTTCCAACTGTAAATCAGGATCCTGTGAATATAAATCTGCAAAACCAAAACTACTAGCTGCCCGTGTCGAAAATAGGGGCACCCAGAGTTTAGGTTAAAACAATAAACTCCAGGTCAGTCATGTGACTGGTGTGAGAACTAAAACAGTTATTAATATTGGTTTTAAAGTTAGGTAAATCAAGGGACCACGCCGTATAACACGGAACGGGTTTCCTCCCAAGAATACCAGTGCATAGAACAAACAGCGCAATGCTAAATAAAGAAAAATGAAGCTGTTATAAGACCCAGGTCCCATCACACAATGCAACGCAAGCCGGAGGATAGGGTTTTCCCTTATAACAGCCAAAGCATGCTTGATACGTTTAAAACACATTATTTGATACTGTTATAGGTGTATAGTGTCAAAACAATTTCAATTATAAATATCAATCATAGGCGGCATAGCTACCATCTACTATGTCGCCATATTAGTTCTACAATTAAAACCGAAATACACGTATTGGAAATTGGATTTCTGTCATGAGTCGAGGCAAGGGGCAAGCTCCTCTCCGCTTCGAGACACTCTAGCAAATGCCTCGGGACTATACACTCTGTGTAACCCCTGGATGCTTCAGGGTCGGTCCTCTCTTACGTTTGAGGATTGGCAATTCCTGAACACACGTTTCCCGGTCCTTATAGACCTGAAATCGAGGCGCCTCATCCAACAACCACATAGGTGAAAAGTATATGAATGTCAGGGCTGGTAAGTCACTGACACCACCAAAGCTAGAAAGAAACATTGTGCTCTCCCTGCAGTCCTTATCCCGTTTTTAGCTCATACCGAGGTGTGAGGCTCGCGAATTCACGTTATACACAAAGCTACGCCACAAAGGCCGTGCTTTGATCATCAACCACAAGACTTTGCTTTTCAACAGAAGCCTTGATCCATGCAACTTAGCATGCCACACAGGCAATTCATGCCATGCGATTGATATCTATCGATATATAACCTTTAAGCTCGTACGTCTCAGAGAAGGGCGTTAAGCAAGAGAATAAATTCTCCGCCGCCAAACAGATATATATTTAATAGAAATCAATCAACACAGAATAAAATCCAATGTCAGACACACAATCCATTTACAAGTTCGTTCTGGGTCTGAACGAAACCGGAGGCACTTTCCTCGCATATCCATCGATCTCCAGGTACGTCTGGACGACCACCAACTGATTCCCTCATCTTGGGTGTACAGCCCAATCAGGATCATCAGTAATCACCCAAACGATGTGAAGACTTCCGGTCTTCAACCACCGTCTTCATCTTCGACTTATCGTCGAATCGGTTATTCAGAATGGGTGTAAACCCGACCTTTCCGAACAACCCGCGTATATTAAAAACAAATGTTACACAAATACAACATACGCCTTATTCCAATTCATTAGTCACTAACCGTAAATCAGTAAGAGAGCAATTCCCCAAATATTAACCCCGAAGGCCGAAACCAACATCAAATCAACATCCAGGAAACCGTTCTTCTTAACTAACCTACAACTAGTTTCTAAATCTCAATTCTTAGGGAAAGGTTCCCATTAATTTTATCCAAGATAAATTCTTGAAAATTTATTCTTTAATCTTCCATTGGATGTCGTATCAAACCAAATTATGGTTTTTCCAAACTAGTCGAGATTAGCGAACCACACCGAAGTAATTATTTATTTTATTTCCCAATCCCAACCTATTCATCCCATGAAGCAAAACTGGTGATACTCCATATCTAAAACCATGGTGTTATCGGTAAAATTAATTACCATTTCACGTTCAAATCTAATTAAAGATTTAACTATCGCTTTGGAGCAAAACTGGTAATACTCCATTCTCGCTCAATTTCTAAATTTGATAATTTAGATTATCAATTCACGTTTCAATCTAATTGCAGATTCATTAAAACTCCCTTTTACTGGGTTAAAGAACTAATGTCTTTTTAAAACACAGTTCACGACAAACCCAAATCACTTTCTATTTATTTATTGGGTTAAAGAACAAGTGTCATTTAAAACACCCTTCTCGATAAACCCTCAAATCAATTCTTATTTACAACCCATTTCAAATCCAATTTATTTATTTAAAAATAAATGGGTTTTAATTTCAGTTCAAAACTAGTTCATTTCAATAAAAAACTATTTTTATCTTTTCAAATAGGGAGTTTTTCATCCCAATTTTTCCCAAATCATTTCTTATGATTTTACACAAATTACTACTATTTTTAATAATTTTATCAAGGCCCGTACAGTCGATTTCCATCAACGGTCATCGAACTGCACTTACAACGACCTTTTCCAAATTTGATTTGGACGTATCTCCAAATCCAACCGTTAGATGTCAAATTTCTAATATTCGTTAGAAGGCTCTTTTCGATACGAACCCAACGGTTCTGGTTTTAGGAGAATCCGACGGTCGGATCTCCCGTAATGTTCGTTTGAAATTAATGGTCGAAATTCGCGAACTGCCGCAGCGTTGTGTGTTCTATTCAGGCCATTATATTATATATATAATATATATTTCGTCGATTTCTATTTAAAATGAATTTTATAAATCGTTTTAAATTCGTTTCAAAAACAATTCCAACTTCCATTTCAATTCAAATCAAAATTGAATTCTTCCTTATAAATTCGTTTTAAAATTCATTTCTATTCAATTCAAATTTCAATTCAATTTGAATTCATTTTCAATTCAATTCGAATTGGTTTTCAATTCAATTCGAATTGGTTTCTATTCAGTTCAATTCAAATTCGTTTTCTATTCGATTCAATTCAAATTGGTTTTCTATTCGATTCAATTCAAATTCGTTTTCTATTCGATTCAATTCAAATTGGTTTTCTATTCAATTCAATTCAAATTCGTTTTCTATTAGATTCAATTCAAATTGGTTTTCTATTCAATTCAAATCAAATTCGTTTCCTAATTAAATCAAATTCGTTTTCTATTCAATTCAAATCAAATTCGTTTTCCATTCGATTCAATTCGAATTCGTTTTCTATTCAATTCAATTCGAATTCGTTTTCTATTCAATTCAATTCGAATTCGTTTTCTATTAAATTCAATTCGAATTCATTTTCTATTCAATTCAATTCGAATTCGTTTTCTATTCAATTCAATTCGAATTCGTTTTCTATTCAATTCAATTCGAATTCGTTTTCTATTCAATTCATTTCGAATTCGTTTTCTATTCAATTCAATTCGAATTCGTTTTCTATTCAATTCAATTCAAATTCGTTATCTATTCAATTCAATTAAAATTCGTTTTCTATTCAATTCAATTCGAATTCGTTTTCTATTCAATTCAATTCGTATTCGTTTTCTATTCAATTCAATTCGAATTCGTTTTCTATTCAATTCAATTCGAATTCGTTTTCTATTCAATTCAATTCGAATTCGTTTTCTATTCAATTCAATTCGAATTCGTTTTCTATTCAATTCAATTCGAATTCGTTTTCTATTCAATTCAATTCGAATTCGTTTTCTATTCAATTCAATTCGAATTCGTTTTCTATTCAATTCAATTCAAATTCGTTTTCTATTCAATTCAATTCAAATTCTAAAAACGAATATAATCGATATAAATATCGTTCGCGTCAAAATAGCGCATCTCTAATCAATACGGCTTTATATATTTCAATAATTCCATTTTTCTATTCAACAAATGAATATTTATTCTATTCAATACGTGAATCTATATTTTTTTGTCAACACACGACTAATCTCAACGAATGAGTACTGTCCACGTGTGACTATTTTTGTTATTTAATATATTTTATAAAAATTATGGTATCTATCGTTTGATTTAAAATCAGACTCCAACCGTAAATTAGTAAGAGAACGATTCCTTGAATATTAACCCCGAAGGCCGAAACCAACATCAGATCAATATTCAGGAGACCACTCATCTTATCTATTTTCCAGTTAGTTTCTAATTTCATATATGATAAAGATGTAAATTTTATTATTAAAATATTTCGTTCAACACATGACTAATCTCAATGGATGAGTACTGTCAACACATGAACCTTTATTTTATAAGGATAAAGATGTAAATTTTATTATCAAAATATTTCGTTCAACACATGACTAATCTCAATTGATGAGTACTGTCAACACATGAACCTTTATTTTATAAGGATAAAGATGTAAATTTTATTATCAAAATATTTCGTTCAACACATGACTAATCTCAATGGATGAGTACTGTCAACACATGAACCTTTATTTTATAATATTCTTTACCTTCTAAATTGGAATGAGGCCCAATCAATTACCATATAAAGTTAATTATATGGATTCCATACAACACATGTATATAATAGCAACGATAAATAATCAACCATCATCCAAAGTGCACTACACTGTATAAGCATCACATATAGATATCTAACGCTTATAACAGCCTGTCAATCAATCGATCGACATACAACTAATTATTGGGATTAGTGTATGCCGTATTTTATCCCAATACCCGTGTGGGGTTTCAAACAATCAAACACAGATTTTTATTTGTGCAGTTGGGCGATGTGTAAAATTTATCGACCCAATCAATATCAGTCAAATCAGTGTATATAAACAAATCGGCTGATTTGTTTATAAATATTTATTTATTCACTTTCACGTTAAAAATTATATTTTTAACGATCAAATTATTTTATTCAACCTATGAATATTCTATTCGGTTCATTTATTCAATAAAATGATATTTTTATTTTTCTAATTTATTTTGGAAAATTTCTGCGGCATAACGGCACGATACTAGAACGGGACAAGGCCTAGCCTTTTCCCCGGTCTAGTGAAGGCCCACGTCATTCACACATCAATCAAATCCATTCCATTTCACCAAACAATTCAACAAACAAGCCATCCATGGTCTGTGGATGACGGGTGTCGGGTGCTACTAAACAACGTCTGCATCCTAGTATATATATATATATAACTAGAAAAGAAATTGAAGAGTGAGAAATTCTCACCGATAGCTATCCCAACTTCACGACACTTCTATTATAGAAATCTTGTCATTCTCGCCTTTTTCCACTTTTTTTGCTCGTAGCCACTACATATGTAAAAATCACATTTTTACTTCGCTATTCAATATATAAAAATCAAATTTTTACTTCGCTATTCAATATATAAAAATCGAATTTTTTACTTTGTTATTCAATATATAAAAATCATATTTTTACTTTGTTATTCAATATATAAAAATCATATTTTTACTTCGCTATTCAATATATAAAAATCGAATTTTTACTTCGCTATTCAATATATAAAAATCGAATTTTTACTTTGTTATTCAATATATAAAAATCATATTTTTACTTCGTTATTCAATATATAAAAATCGAATTTTTACTTTGTTATTCAATATATAAAAATCATAATTTTACTTCGCTATTCAATATATAAAAATCGAATTTTTACTTCGCTATTCAATATATAAAAATCGAATTTTTACTTTGTTATTCAATATATAAAAATCATATTTTTACTCACCACTTGAATAAAAATTATATTTTTATCCTTTGTATAATATAAAAATTATATTTTTATTATCACCACTATATCAAAATCCGATCTTTCTACTTTAAAACATATACAAAAAATGATTTTTTCTCTGTTTGCTAATCATATATAAAAGAAATAAATAAATTAAATTAAAACAAATAAAAACTTACAGATGAAAACTGGAGAGGGGGGGGGGGAATCGGTTGCATCGGAATCAGGGAGGTAGCTTGCGTCGGTCGAGGCAGAGGGGGGGGTAGCTCGCGTCGGTCGAGGCAGAGGGGGGTCTTCGATCTGACGAGGGGGGAAGGGCTTCGACGGTGGCGCGCCGCCTGGGGGATTGGCGGCTGGCGATTTGGGGTGGAGCGGGTTCCCCCCTTCTCCTTTTCTTTTTTTTATTTCTGTTTGAAGAAAGTAAACAGGGGGGGCTGAGGATATAGGAGAGGGTTTTCTAAATTTTTAATTATTTAACTTTAAAAAGTTGACTTTTACATACGACCTCTAAACGAGGCCCACCGCCTGTCGTCCATAGCTAATTACCCCCATTCCCAACACAATGGGATATGTATCGCAAGTTGATTTGATCGTTTCGATCAGTTTTCATCAAAATCAACATATAACTCTATATATTGAATTTGAACGCGCATTTCAATTTACCGGGGTCACATACGAACTCGAAAAATTCCAGAAAAATATTTTCTAGCTTCGTATTGACGATACGGTCCTAACAAAACTAGTTTCGTCGAATTCTGAGACCGTTTGAAAAATGGCCATTTTCCAGTCGATTAAAATCAACTAAAACTGGTCAAACACGTTTTCCTTTGCCACGCTCACATATTGATTCGAAAAATTATGAAATTTGGAATCTAGCAATAATTTGACATCACGAATCCAACAAAAGTGGTTTCGTCGAATTCCGAGGTCGTTTGCAAAATTCCCATTTTTAAGGGCCTGAATTCCATAGCGACTATTCAGAATTTTCATTTGGACATATCTTTTGATTCCCGCTATGAAATTTTGATTTTTCGGATTTATTGGAAAGGTATTATCAAATAGATCCTATTATTTTTGGTTTCACTAAAATCCGGATTGTTTTGCACCCAGTACATTCAATTGAAGTTTGAAATCGAATTATCGAACTACCGCGCCATTTTCAATTCTATTTATAATTATTTATATTCTAACGACGACGTATATAAATATATACGTTCAAATTATATTCAAAATAAATTTCTCGTCGATATTATTTAAAATAATTCATTTTAAATGTTCAAAATTCATTAAAATTGCCAAAATAAATTTTTTAAATTGGTTCAAAATTTCCGGGTTATTACATCTGGATGATCACCACTTATTACCTTGTCTTGGGTGTATAGCCCAATCAAGGCATCAGTAATCATCCAAACGATGTGAAGATCTCCGGTCTTCAACCACCGTCTTCATCGTCAACTTTTTATCGTCGTATTAATTGTTCAAAATGGGTTAAACCTAGTCTTTCCGAATAATTCGCATATCTTATAATCAAGTGCTATAAAACACATCATGCGCCTCATTCCAATTCAGAGTATTCTTTTATTAAAATATTCATATCCTGTGGGAAAGGTTATCATTAATTTTATCAAATATAAATTCTTTTAAATTTATTCTTTAATCTTCCTTTGGATATCGTTTTCAAAAGATTTTATTTTATCTTTCCACAATTCTAAATCAAATTAAGGTTTATAAAACTAGTCGGGGTTATCAAGCCTTACCGACGTGATCATTTATTTTTCCTTTCCAATCCCAACCTATTCATCCCATGAAGCAAAACTGGTAGTACTCCATATCTAACACCTACTGTGTTATCGGAAAAATTAATTACCATTTCCCGTTCAAATCTAATTAAATATTTAACTGTCGCCTGTAGTAAAATTGGTGGTACTCCATTCTCAATCATTTCATGAATTTGATAAATTTAATTATCTCATTCTCATTCCAATCTAATTAAAGATTTATTAAAACTCCAATTGGTTTTAATGTTCCTAAAAAATCATTATTTAATGATTATTCAACTTTAGGAATTCAATCCTGTCTTTAATTGGGTTAAAGAACCAATGTCACTTAAAACGCAGTTCATGATAAACCACAAAATCCTATTCCATCAAAATGGAATCTCCACGGAAAACAGATCAGTCAAAATCAATATAAATTCCCGTATCAGACTAATAATATAAATGGAATAACAGTGAAGCCTTTTAAATTCCATATGTAGTAACGGTCTTCCTTCGCAGAAACTCATCCCGGTTATTACCAAATCGAATTCCATTCGATTCCAATTTAATATATTAAATTGGAAAACTTTACTTTGGAAAATTTCCACTAAATCTTAATAAAAAGATTTATAAATTCCAAATCATAACTTCACTGTTAATTGGGTTAAAGAACAAATGTTATTTAAAACACCGTACACGATAAACCTAAAAATCCAATTTCAATTAAATGTTAATTAATTGGTAAACTTCTATAAACCTTAATTAAAAGATTTATTCTTTTCTCAACTGAGTTTAAGAACAGTGTTTTTTAAGACACCATTCACGACAAACCCAAAATCCAATTTAATATTAGATACAAGGCTCTGAATAGAAATTTTATCGGCTTAAATTCAATATCAAATTCTAAAACCAACAAATATCGTATTGGGAATAACGATATTTATATCTTCTAAATTCCTCAATAATATCCATATAATCACGCAATCCAATATTGAAATATTTTGAAGATTATTTCATTTCCAATCCATTCCAATTCATACATTCGAAAACTCGGGTTATATCAAAACCATTTCAAATCCAGTTTATTTATTTAAAAACATTGGATTATTAGTCTAGTTAATAACTAGTTCATTTCGATAAAAATATATTTTTATCTTTCCAAACTTGGAAATTTTCATCCAAAATCTTTGCAAATTAGTTCTTATGATTTTACATAATTTTTCCATATTTTTAATAATTTTATTAAGGCCCTTACAGTCGGTTTTCGATAACAGCCATCGAACTGTATCCAAAGCAACCTTTTCCAAAATTGATTTGGGCATATTTTAAAATCTAAATGTTAGATTTCAAATCTCTTGTTTCATTGGAAAGCTATTTTCAATACGAACCCAATGGTTCTGGTTTTAGGAGAATCCGATGATTGGATCTCTTGTTACATCCATTTGAAGTTAATGGTCAAAATTCGCGAACGGCCTCTACGCGACGCATTCTGTTCGGGCCATTTATATATATTATATATATATCGTCGATTTCCATTTAAAACATACTTTATAAATCGTTATAAATTTATTTTAAAACAATTCCTCAATTTTAAATCAAAATTGAATATTCCATGTCATTATAATATTAAAATGATAATTTTTTCAAAATATCAGATTTTGAAATCAATTCTTTTCGATATTCATTATAAAATGAATAAAATCAATCGATAAACCCGTTCGGGTTAAAATGGCGTTACACTTAACTTGGCTTCATATATTCATATATTTTTGTGCCCATCCAAAATTGGATATCAAAATCATATTCTGATTCTTTATTGAATATTATTTTAAAATATTCGTTTATATTCTGAATTGGAATGCGACTCAATCAATTACCATATAATTTCAGTTATACAAATTTCATACATCGCATGTATTCAACAATAATGATAAATAATCATCAAATAGTCAATTCACATCCAGAGTGCAATTTACAACTGTATAAGCATTAAATAATTAAATAACATTATCACAGTCTGTCAACCAATCGATTGACATACAACTAAATATTGGGATTAGTGTATGTCAAATATCATCCCAATACCTGTGTGGGGTTTTCAAACAACAAAAGTCTATTTAAAATAATCATTGGTTAATAAATTTAACCAGTTGTAAATCAATTTGAATTATTTTTCTAATTAACCAATTTTCACTGTTTAAATTATAAATAGATACTTATAATTTAATCTAAACCACCACATTAATGTTAACATTATTTTCAATATGTCAAACATTTCCGCATCACAATCAAAACACAATGTAGTAAATTAAATCGTATATGGTTTGTGGACGAGGGAGGTGAGCTAACTGGCACCGTATACAATTTATAATGATTAAAACTGATAAAAATCTACACTGGAAATTCTATATATTTTTATACATCAATACAATAACATGATAAAATATAATTTAGTGAGAAGGAGTTCTCACATTGGTTTCCACTCCGTCAGTCTTTAATGGAGGATTTCTGGTATTGTTCGGATTTAAATTTGCTTCAAATTCTAACTTACTCCATTTCAGTTCTAGTATGTTCCATGTTGTAGTATTCGTTGAGACGATTCCAGTGCTTCTGAAATCAAGAAATTTTGATTTTGTTTGCAAAAGAAATGAACGTTTGAAGTGTAATTATACATAAATAAGATAATTAAAATTATAATTAACTAATAAAATTCCTTAACCCTTCTTTTCTCTAATCTTCTTCACTATTATAATTAGAACACAGCCGAACCATCGTTCCACTTCCAATCGTCCACGTTGCACCTCTTGGGGATCACCAGACTCCGATCGGCCTCTACCACTCCGTCGACGCATGCGAGCTCCACCATCGCCTGACACTGCTCCAAGCTCGAGATCCCCAGGGCGCCAAAAAACACCCCCGAATGGTGTGATTTTGCGGTGGAGATTCGAGTGAACGAGGGCATTAAAATCGATCATAGCCATTGGTGCTCTAGTCTTGCGATTATCTTCAATATTGTAGTTTTAATTCTCTGAAATTAATGAACGAATTCGAAGAAAAAAGGGGGAGAAATATTGGAAGATGTAACGGTCCAGATTTTTTTTGACCATTTAATTTAATATTTAAAAATGTTTTATTGTTTTGCAATTCTAAATGGTTTAATTTCAATAATTTTGAATATTTTATTTTATTCCGAAATGGTAGAAATTTAGTGGATCTGCAATATAATGTCAACTGGCAGTATAAAAGGATAAATTTTTAATTTAAAATAGTACGTTTACAAAGGATGTAGTAGCTAACGAACTCGGATTTCGATGAAATCAGTTTCATTAAATCTGAAATGATGAAATTAGGTAACCAACCAAGTTACGTCAAAAATGGCATCCGTATGTGGAAAAGAAAAAATAAAAGGCCAAAATTTGAACTAAATTTTGACGGTAATTGGAATTTGCTAATGCAAACGGCAAAACTGAAACCTGAGACCTATCCAGGAAAATTCTAAACATAGGATATTAGCTATATATGAAATCTGGGAAAATCCTATAACGGATATAGGAAGTTATTAAGGAAACAAAATTTAAATAAATTATTTGAAAATCTAAACGAACTCCGATTTTTGATTTGAATACATAGGATTGAAGTACGTTAAAAACCGAATCAGATGGTGGAAGAATTTCTGAAAACCGTTATCGTTTGATACTCCAACATGAGACCGGAAGGTGTTGAAACTAACACAAAACACTATTTTGAATTTTAATTTAAATTATTTGAAAGTTCAAACAAATTCAAAATTGATATATTTTTATATAGTATTGAAGAGCAAGAAAAATTGAACAACATGGTTGAAAAAGATTTTGGATAAGGTATCAATAAGTAAGTCAAATTAACGTCCGAATAGGGTTGAGAAAACACACTTTACTATTCATAAATCATTAAATTTATTTATAATTTAATAAATTTTAGGATTAATCCTAGCCATCCATTTTTGACCGTTGGATTCGCGGTACCTCAGCAATCCATGTGACTCCTTGGGCTATAAATAGCCCCCCCCTTCATTTTAAACTCACTCCTCCTCCTCCTCCTCTTTCGAGCTTTAGCAATGACAGAAATAATAATAAAATATTAGGAAATAGGGAAAAGGGAAGGAAGGGAGAAAGGAGGGCAAGACGGGGTGCTAGGGACTCTTAGGCAGAGGCTTGGCCTTCGCGGGGTAAGTTTTTAAATATTATTTATTTGTGTAATATATATATATATATATATATATATTATAATTAAAATAGAATTTGTAAAAATAAATATTAGAACATTCTAAGGGTGACAGAGAGGATAGTGTCTAAGGCTTGAGTTTGGAAAATATAGTTTCCTGCTCTACCTGGTTATCCCTAACTGATCCGACGGATGGGATGATTAATTTAAATTAAAATTTAAAATTTAATTTGAATTTAATTTGAATTTAATTTGAATTTAAAACAGACCAGGGGCATTTTCGTAATTTTTAACCATAAACTTTAAAAGCTTATAACTTTTTCAAAACAAGTCGGATTTCCACGAAACAAGGACCGTTGGATTCTTATCAAAAAATACTTTAAAATGAGTGGAAGCAGATTTTTGATCCGGGTTAAAATTTTCAAGTTATAATTAAATGAATATTTTTAAATATTTTATTTGAAAATTAAATTTAATTAATATTAAAATGGTTTTTCAATTTTTTATTAAAAAAAAAAAATTGGATATGGCTAGAGATGGGAAAGTAGGATTTTTTAGAAGGGCAGAGAAGGTAATTTGGCTAATAACGCAATTAGAAATTAATTAAGATAAAAATAATTTAATTAATTTAATTAAATATATATTCATTTAAATTAGGTAAATATTGTAAATAGCATAACTTTTGCATACATTAACGAAATTTAACGAAACAGGATCCATTGGGATCGTATGGACGAGCACTACGCAAGAGAACTGACCGCAAGTGGATTGGAGCTCGTTTGAATTTATGGTGAAATTTAACGTCTGAACCAAATCAATGACCGATTATCGTTATTCAACGATAAACCGTCCAAGGTGAGTAAAACTCACTAACTCTGAACACTTTATATTTTTATAAAGTATTTTTAGAACTGATAATTATTGGTTGAATTGCTGAGTGTTGATTGTTTGGTTGAACTGCTAGTCAATTGATTGAAAATACCGATATAGTTATATATATCGTTAACCGATGTTGATTTTGTTTATCAGAATACCTCATATTGAAATGAATATGATGTGAATTATATTGTGTAACATCTGTGGATGCAGGGAAACAGGTTTCCTCAACATTTATTTACCGTTTTTCATATATTCTGATATATGATGTGTTATATCATCTGTTGTTGAACCTGTGTGTTTGGATGATGATTGAACCTTTTGATTTGGTATTTTTATACCATAAGTGATAGTAGAAAGTGAAAAAGGATTTTCAAAGTTTATTTTGAAAATAAATTATTTATATAAAATCAATAGATTTTATATATAAAAAGAAGAGAATTTCATGAGAGAAAATGATTATAGAATCAAAGCATTTGTAAAAAAACAAATATTGGTGAAATCAAATAGAAGGGAAAATATTGGTGAAATCAAATAGAAGGGAAAATATTGGTGAAATCAAATAGAAGGGAAATATTTGTGAAACGATTACAAATAGAAATAAAAAGGGAAACATTCGTAAAAGTATTTACAAATGGAATTGAAAAGGGAATATTCATGTAGGGAATAAAGAAAAGTTGACAGAAGTACTTATTTGTTAAATAAATAGAAAAGTTAAAAGAAATATTTATTTGTTGAATAAATATAAAAGTTAAAGGGAATATTTATTTGTTAAATAAATAGAAGCGAAAAGAGAATAGTTATTTGTTGAGTAAACGAATAGAAAAAGAATCTATTCAAGGGAAGTAATTCAAAGGAATTATTCCAAAGGAATTATTCAAAAGAGAAAAGTCAAAGGGATTAATTCAAAAGAGTTAATCAACTAGAGTTAAACCGTTGGAGTTAAACTGTTAGAGTTAAACAGTTGGAGTTAAACTGTTAGAGTTAAACAGTTGGAGTTAAACTGTTAGAGTTAAACAGTTGGAGTTAAACTGTTAGAGTTAAACCGTTGAAGTTAAACTGTCAGAGTTAAACCGTAAAGTTAAACAGTTAGAGTTAGTTAGTTAGAGTTAACCAGTTAGAGTTATTCAGTTAGAGTTATCGGTTAGAGTTATTCAGTTAGAATTAACCAGTTAGAGTTAATCAGTTAGAGTTAATCGTTTTGAGTCAAATCGAACTAGAGTTATTCAAATATAGTAATCGAATAAGGGTTAATTGAATATTAGTTATTCAATTAGAATTGATCGAATCTAATTATTTGAGATAGAGTTAAAAATAGACAAAGTTATTTAAGGATGAATTTCCATTTAGCACGACTGCTAGCGTAATTCGCAGGGCTGCAGATAGCCTATGGCGGTCGGATGTTTCCTGGGGGAATCAGGTGTAACCATTGTGATCGCTGCGATCTAGAGTCAAGCAAATGGTGTTAAATCAAATAGTAATTAATCAATAGAAGTTAATTAAGTCGAGTTAGTCGAGTATTAGTAAATTAAGTAGGGTTAGTCAAAAAGGGAATTAATCGAATATCACCTATTCGAAGTAGAGTTATCGAATATAGTTTATTCGAGAAGAGTAATCGAATATAGTTCGTTCGAAGTGTGTTAAATCGAATATAGTTATTCGAAGGAGAGAATTATCGAATATGGTTTATTCGAAGTGAGATTTTTGAATATTAGTTATTCGAAGAAAAGGATTATCGAATATTAGTTATTCGAATAGGGGAATCGAATATAGTTTATTCGAAAGAGAATTATCGGATAGTGATTATTCGAGAGTGAATCATACATGGAAATTTGATTATATCGAATCAAGGGAAGTAATGTTTACTTTCCATTTCAAATCAAGTTTTAAATTATCTGTTAATAAAGTAGTTGGTTGTTTATTTATCCAAATTAAGATATGGAAATATATTTAAGTTAACATATTTTGAAAGCGTGGAATTATAACATTTATAGTTATAATCAAATGATTCAGTAAAGGAAGTGGATTCATAAATAGAATCCGAAAGTTCGCAAGGAAGTTTCTTAAAGAGTAAAGTTTGAACTTTGTCTATTTCGAAGTTAGAAATGTTGATCAGTTAAGGTCTGAGAGGTAATTATACCCCAACTTGATTGACTTCGTTTTTAACTAAGAAGTGGATAAGGTTCGAGAGTGAAAGGGGTTAAGTGAATTTAGTTAATGAGCGAAATGGTTGGTGTTGGCATAGCGATGTTTATTCAAACATCAATTTAAACCCAATGAAGGAGATTTGGAAATGTTTTCCAAATGAAAATCAGAAATGTTTTCTGAATATAGAAAATGAGAAATGGAATTGTTTCCCATTGTTAATAATGTATATTTTCTAAATATAGTAAATAAGAAATATAGGAAAACAAGAATAAGGAAAAGGGTAAATTTATGATAATTTGATGATGAATGATGATTGATCGATAGAATTTCCATCTGAAAATAATATCGTTGTTTGCACACCGACATGTTTTTATTTGATAGTTAAATCACCGACTATCAAAGTTTTGACCATTTTAACGTTGTTAATATGGAGAGACCGGTCGGATTATTATCCAGAGAACCACTCCGTATTGGCATAAGCGTTGCGAATCAAGTATGCTGAATATATTGAAGACGGAGTTATGCAAGGGTTATCCTATTTACAGAATAGTGCCTTCGGTTTGTCCAGTCCCAGGACAAACATGAATGGACGAATGTCTGACAGAGTATATTCAAAGGATCACGTAAGTTGATCTCTTCAAACGTACTTACGTTTGGTGGCAGAGGAATTCGTTTCTCTTAGCTGTATACCCGTGGTATTTTTGGTGAAATCAATTTGTGATTTGGCGGGTATGACGATGTGGCATTCAAAGTAATGGAGGTGTGATCTGTCAAAAGATACGTTATGACCTCTAGCCTCATCAACCGGGAAATGACAAAAATCGGGCAGGCAGCATGGCTATGTGGGTCGCACCCATTAGGATGTATGATCACCTATCTAGAGAAATTCCTTTTGTTCTTAAATCTATCGATGCTGTCCCTTATCAGGAGACGGTTGCTGATCCCAACCGTTGGTGATATACATTCGATACACTCAAGCGAAATGAGTGGTCGGTCATGTGTGGGCCGGGTTGCAAGATGTTCTTGTTGAACCCAGTGTATTTGCCTCTAGAGATACACGTTCGGAAGGTGGTCCCATACCTTGTCAAGTTGGAATCCAATCTCCAATAAGTGCCTGCGAGTTTGATTGTATATTATATATGTAGAGCGTGAGATGCAAGCGTTCTACTAGATTTTAATTACTTGTGATTAGACATTATTATAATATCAGATAATATATGATTTCCAAAGTGTTTTGGGTTATCGTAAGGTAAAAGCCATCCGTATTTATGAGTGGATTGGTCTTACGATTATCTTTTCTTTTGAAAAGGATTTTGAAAAGTTAAACCAAATGATTGGAGTTTACTCACACCAGTCCCATGACTGACCCAGAGTTTTATTTTGTTTTGTTTTCCCTAAACTCTTGGGTGCCCAAATTTGTACGGGCAGTCAAGTAGTCAGGATTTTACAGATAGACTTGGAGAGCTTGGAGCAGGAGGCTTCAGGACTTATATAGCTATTGTTTATTTCCGCTGTGATGCAAGGGTTGTACTCTGATAATGGTATTGTATGCATATACTGCTTTTGATTTCAAGTTATGTGATTATTATATTTTATTCGTTCCGCTGTGAGATTCGTGTTACTCTGATGTTGTGTTCTTCTTTTTCTTCTTCTATTCTAATTTTCTATCTTATCTATCCTCACCCTCTAAATTCTGTCAATAACTATTCGGTAATTGTCGACCCTTGATGTTCGATATGTGTTGTATATCGGATAATCAAGGTCGTCTTTTTCCCGGGTCGTTACAGAAGACGAGGGCCGCTCGTATTCGATGGGGGCAGAATTTATTTTTTCAGCATTGACCATGCCTGGAGAATTGTGAGGGTTTTGACTCCTTATACACATATATACCATATAATTTTGTTATTATTTTATTCTAATATCTTAACGTTTGAAATTTTCGTGTTCGAACTCCAAATCTAACCCAACAACTATTGCCTGTAGCTAAATACCCCCATTCCGGACATAATGGAATATGTTTCGTAAGCCAATTTGACTGTTTCGGTCTGTTTTAATTTACCGGCCACATACTGACTCCAAAAATTACAAAAAAATATCTAGCTATGTTTTGAGGATATGGTCCTAATAAAACTAATTCTGTTGAAATTGAAGACTGTTTGAAAAATGGTCTTTTTCTAGTCAATCAAATTTAAACTGAATTGACAAAACACGTTTAAATTCACTACGCTCACATATTAATTCTAAAAATTATAAAATTTGAAACCTAACAATAATTTGACATTCCAGATCCAACATAAGTGGTTTCGTCAAAAGGAGGTCGTTTGCAAAATGGCTATTTTTAAGGGCTATATATTATTTAAAATATATATAAATTTCATAGTGACTATTTTAAATTTAAAATGGACATAACTTTCAATTTATAAAACGAAATCTAAAATTTTCACATTCATTAGAAAGATATAATTGAACAGATTCAAATGTTTCTGGTTTTACTGAAATCCGATTTATTTCGAATTCTATACATTCATTAGAAATTTAAAATTGAATTTTCAAACTATCACGCCATTTCGGGCTCGTTTTAATTAAATTTTAAATTCATATGATCTAACTTCGATTTAAAAAAAATTTAGTCGTTATTATTTAAAATAAATCATTTTAAATATTCAAAACCCATTAAAATAGCTAAAATAATATATTTTAATTGGTTTAGAAATTCCGAGTTGTTACAGTTGTATTATTATGCAAACTCTGATGTAAAATATTTATTTAGTAGCTTCATGAACTACTACTGTATTATGTATTTTCCGTTGTGAGGTATTATATTGCTCTGTGTCTGTGTTTGTGACTTATTTTGTTTATGTAACAATCCGGATTTTCAGAACCAATTTAAAAAGTTTATTTTAGCTAATTTAATGGATTTTGAATATTAAAAATAATTTATTTTAAATAATAACGACTAATTTTTTTAATTTAAATCAAAGTTCCGCAGCGGAAGTGTGGTGGGCCCATAACCCACAGGTCCAAGGATCGAAACCTGGCTCTGATACCAACTGGAACGACCCAAACTCCCCCTTTCGGGAAAGCCCGGATTGAGTTGAGAGTACGACGCATCATAACACAAAACAATAGAACATTTCATTGCTATTACAACAATTACATCAGAGTACTAGAATATTCCAGAGTATCAATAATTATTACATAGTAAAATATCAGAGATTTAAAATATAAAGCAACGGAAAAATAATACATAAGTATAATGCGTAGCGGAAAATAACAACTGACACAACTAAAAGAGATATACGGATACAAAGCTTTTCGAATATAGCTCCATCTGTAATCCTGTGAATATAATATATGCAAAACCAAAACTACTAGCTACCTGTGTGGAAAATATGGGCACCCAGAGTTTAGGAAGGAACAATAAACTCCAGATCAGTCATGGGACTGGTGTGAGAACTAAAATAGTTATTAATTTGATTTTAAAGTTAGGTACATCAAGGGACCACACCGTGTAACACGGAACGGGTTTACCCCCAAGAATACCAGTGCATAAATAAACAGCGTAACGCTAATTAAAGAAAAATGAAGCTATTATAAGACTCAGGCCCCATCACACAATGAAACGCAAGTCGGAGGATAGAGTTTTACCTTATAATAGCCAAATATGCTTGGTACGCGAAATTTATCTTTTATTATTTTTATTTTTATTATAAGTGTATAGTGTAGAATCAATTTCAAAAGTAAATGTATCAATCAAAGACGGCATGAGCGCCCCATCCCACTATCCCACCATATATAGGTTTACAATTAAAACCGCAAAGCTCGTATTGGAAAGTTGGATTTCCATCATGATGGCTCCTGATTCGAAAGATTTATCGCGTAGTGAAATTCCCCATGGCTTACGTCCTAGGCATGAGAAAACGCCGTAATGCACATCCGCACTATACCTAGGATATCGAGTATCTCCCGACTTATGTCCCATGCATGAGAAAATGTCGCTTACTCTATCCATCTAGGAATCGAGGGGTGTGCCCAATCCGTCTGAGCGTGGAGCAACCACACTCGGCTCATCTCGGTTGACCGAATCCATCCTCATATCGAAAGCATACTGACCTGATCATTAGTTCACCATCGTACTGGGGTGTGAGGATCACGAGGTAACGCTACACAAAGCTATGCTAATTAAATCTATGCTTTGATCATCATCCACAAGGCTCTGCTTTTCAACAAAAGCCTTGATCCATGCATCTCAGCATGTCATATTGCCAATCCATACCATACCATTGATTTCTGCCAATATATAACCTCTAAGCTCGTACATCTCAGAGAAGGGTGTTAAGCAAGAGAATAAATTATCCGCCACCAAACAGATATATATTTAGCACAGATCAACGAATACAGCATAATGGAATACAACGTCAGACATAACATCCATTTACAAGTCCGTTCTGGGTCTGAACGAAACCGGAGGCACCTTATTCCTCGCCCCGTATGTCCAATACAGGAGAGAGGCCATGTATATCCGAACAATCAACAAGCACGTCCGGACAGTTACCACTGTAGCCCCTTCAAGGTAGCTACTCCAATCATGGGCATCAGTAGTAACTCGTCCATTCGATGTGAAGATCGTCGGTCTTGCATGTCTTTAATCTCTTCGACTGTTAGTCGTCGTATTCATTATTCAAAATGGGTTAAATCCGATCTTTCCTAGTAACTCGCATATTTTATAATCAAGTGCTATAAAACACATCCTACGCCTCATTCCAATTCAGTATATTCTTTTATTTAAATATTTACATTTTTAGGGAAAGGTTCCCATTAATTTTATGAAAGACAAATTCTTTTAAATTTATTCTTTTTAATCTTCCTTTTGATTTCATTTCAAAAGATTTTATTTTATCTTTTCACAATTCTAAACCAAATTAAGGTTTATCAACTAGTCGGGAATTAATGAGCCTTACCGAAGTAACTATTTATTTTATTAATCCCAACCCCAACCTATTCATCCCATGGAGCAAAACTGGTAGTACTCCATATATAACACCCCTGTGTTATCGGTAAATTCAATTACCATTTCACGTTCAAATCTAATTAAAGATTTGACTATCGCTTGGAGTAAAACTGGTGGTACTCCATTCTCGATCATTTCATAAATTCGATAAATTTAATCCCCTCAATGTTTAGTTAGATTGAAATGTGAATAAGGGGATTAAATTTATCGAATTTATGAAATGATCGAGAATGGAGTACCACTAGTTTTACTCCAAGCGATAGTCAAATCTTTAATTAGATTTGAACGTGAAATGGTAATTGAATTTACCGAAAACACAGGGGTGTCATATATGAAGTTCTACTAGTTTTTCTCCATGAGATGAATAGGTTGGGGTTAATAAAATAAATGATTACTTCGGTAAGGCTCATTAATTCCCGACTAATTGATAAACCTTAATTTGGTTTAGAATTGTGAAAAGATAAAATAAAATCTTTTGAAATGAAATCAAAAGGAAGATTAAAAAGAATAAATTAAAAAGAATTTATCTTTGATAAAATTAATGGGAACCTTTCCCTAAAAATGTAAATATTTGAATAAAAGAATATACTAAATTGGAATGAGGCGTACGATGTGTTTTGTCGCACTTGATTATAAAATATGCGAGTTATTTAGAAAGATCGGGTTTAACCCATTCTGAATAATGAATACGATGACTAACAATCGAAGAGATTGAAGACGGTGCAAGACCGACGATCTTCACATCGAATGGATGAGTTGCTACTGATGCCCATGATTGGAGTAGCTACCTTGAAAGGGCTACAGTAGTAGCAGCACATCTCTACTAAAGGTTCGTATCAATTCGAATCCATAACTTAATATGAGTTCATTCAATATTCAATTATCATTATATAAATTTACGTCTTTAAACTTCAAATTTAAATCGCGAAATCTAACTTATCCATCTTGAGTTTATTATTAAAGTTTATAAAATATATATAAGGAAATAAATTTTGAATATATATATATATATAAGTTTATAAAATTCTAAAATTGATTAGAATATAGATTATAAACATATATAAAAATTAAATAATATGGAAAATAAGTTTAAAATAATTATTTATAATAATATTAAAGTTAAAAGTACTTATATAATTAAATTATATAGCTTAAAATAAATAAATTATAAGTAAAACTTAAATAAGCATTTAATCTATATTTACTTATAAAAATCATTTTAAAACATATAATTCAAAATTATAAAAATTTAAGTTTAAAATATATATATATATATAAATATAAAATCTTATGTATTATTTAAAAATCAAATTCCAAAAAATCAAAATACTTCGAAAATATGACTAACGATGTTCGTATATAGTTTTCTACCCTATGGTCAAGTGATACGGATATTTATCATTTCAACCCGGAATTTATAAAATTTCTACGGGTCTATCATTTCAACCCGCGATCTCAAATTCAGTAAAAACCGTTTAGGTCTATCATTTCAACCCATAACAATTTTTCCCTATTCTAATGTCCGTTCGGGTATGTATCATTTCAACCCTTAGTGATTTTTCTTAAACTAGGGGTATCAACAATCACAAACAATAATCACATAGCAACAATCACATCATATATATCATCAGTGCAACTATGTGTCATAGGAATATATCGTGTCACATATGAAATGTGCATATATATTAAATCAAACAATTTCTATCAGCAATCCTATACATTTCATATAACAGTTCATTATTAATCTAACATCCATGAAAAATGTAAGTCAGGTGTGAGATAAACTCACCTTTCGTGGCATAAAAGTGGAGATAGAAGATAGATTAACACTGAATGAAGCGATGATTTCCAGGCATGAATCTGAATGGATTAGAACTCGATAATCACTCAATATATATATATATATATATATGTATTATTTATATGAGGAGACTAGGGTATTTCTCAAGGGATCGGTATGGCTATTCGGTCTGGTGAATGGTTCGGCTATTGGGTTTTTATATGGTTTCGGAACTCAACATCAACCCAACTCAAAAATAAATGCAATAAATTCTTTTTCAAGAATAATGTATATATTTAATATATACGTACACAGGAATTATAATATTACATATATTTATATATTAAAAAAAACAGTACACCAAATCAATATATATGTATATCCATATAATAACGTTTAAATAAAATATGTGTACACATTTATTTCAACATATAAATATAAAAATACGCCAATACAAAAAATCACACATATGTATCCATATATATATATATATATATATATATATATGTAACACACTATATATATTCACACTCACTAAGTCACGCAAGTACACAACCCATAGAAATGAATACCAAACTCATGCATCACATAGACAACAACCTCACACACAGAACAAACTCTGAAAACCGCAAAATCTTTATATATTAGAAAGCAAACAACAAAACTCTAAAAAAAACAATACTGGTTTCTGATATATATATAATATACATATATAAACTCATATAAGCGCAAAATCAAGACTCAAGCGGGTTCAGATGCAGGTTGAAGGCGAACCAGAGAGGTAGTGCAACTCAAGGGGTCACGGCAGTCGGGTTTCGGGCTCGGTTGGGCTGTCGAGCGGAGCTGGCATTTCGATGCGGAGGGATTATGGGAGGAGTTTGGGGCTCAGGGTTTGGAGCAGGGCGTGGCGAGCTGATGGGTGGAGACTCAAGGGCTCGGATCTTGGTAGCAATGGGGGTCACGACGGTTTCAGGCCATGGGTCAACGGATTCAGAGATGGTCGGAGGGGCGGTTGATCATAGACATGAAGAAGGGGACGAGGAGAAGGGAGTCGAGATGGGATTAAGAAGCACTGGAATGACGGTGAGCTCGAGAGCAGGGATGATGGAAGGACACACGAAGATGGCTGTTGTGAAGACAAATAAACACTACCATTTACACCTTTTCTTTTTTTATTTGTGTATAAGAAAAGCTGCAGTAATGTACACGAAGAACAAAGAACTAGCATGAGTTTTAAATCATTTTGGAAATCGAAACGAAATCTTGAAAAGAAGCATTTGTATTGAAAATGTACGCTAGCGAATAGACAGTAGCGAACGATTATAATGAAAGGAACCAACGTGACCATTTCAAAATTATATAAAATCAAGAACGAATGGGTTTGTAAGGTAAAGAGGACTACTGGTTTAAAAGTGAACAGATAGTTTTTAAAATACACAGCGAACGGTTTGAATTTCAAAAAGTGAAATAATGTTCTATTTTAAACATATGAAAAATAGATTTCGACAAATAAAATGCGAACGATGTATGCGACAACAATCGGTTGATATAACTAGCAGATCAACAAGAGAAAATTTGAAATTAAATCATAGATAAAATTTTATTAATATCGAAAATAAGATATATAATAATACAAGTTTAAATATTTAAATTAAATCCTAGGAAATGAATTCCAAATTCAAATAAATAACTCAATTAAAATATATCCAATAAATAGAATTCTACATAGCAAAAATTTGTATTATTAAATTATATTCATATCAAAATAATTCATTCGCTATATAAAACCAAAATAAAATTTAGTTTCATATAACAAATCGAAATGGCTATTTCAATAAATTCAAACAACATTTGAGTTTTAATGAAATAAAAAAACAAATTTTAAATTAAATAATTAAATAAAAATATATTAAACATGTAGGTCATTACAATCTCCCCTACTCAAACCTTTACGTCCTCGAAAAGGAAAAAGACAGGGAAATAGTAATTAAATAATTAATATATTTAAACTAATTGTTCATATCTATCTGCATACCAATATGTATTTGATATATATATAAGAATCAAAAATTAAAATATTTCAAAATAGTATTAAGTATCCATTAGATGTCTCGATTGGCTATATATAGTTATCCCACTTTCGAAACCCGAAAATAGATATTGATGATGCCGCGGTCATCACCAGAATCATTTTCAAGCGACTAGAGTGTGACTCCATATCTATTTAACACATATAGGATTTAATGTATACGTTGATTAGACGTAAACTCAAATCACTAAGTATTCGATAGGCCAATTTTAATGTCAAGTAGGTACTCAAAACACCTTTCTATATTTAAACCAAACATATGCCAAATTCCAAATCATATATTATAAATAATATTTTCAAAATCATTAAAATTTTAAGTAGGGAAAATTATATCTCTCCCCCACTCATTTATTTATTATAAAATAACTTCAAATCTTAATAAATATACTAACAATATTATTATTAAATAAAGTACATAACAAAATTATTCTATACTATAACAAAATAATTTCAAATCATGTTATCAATATTTAAATTGTAAAACTTGTTAAATTCCATAATTTTAACATATATATACATCACAAATAAAATCTTTATAAACCAATTTAAATTTATAAAATCCCATATATACTTACATTTATAAACTATAAGCAAAACATTATAGATTTCAACCAAGATAAAATATACACCTTTAAATCTTATACAAATATATAGTTTATAAAATATAAAATCTTAAGGTATAACATCAAATCATTTCAAAATATTGGTATTACCAACATAATGTTATTTGCACATATATATCTTCCATGAATCGATATCAAAAATTCAATTTTGCATCCAGAAGATCTTATATTATAATAACTTTCAAAATAACAATTTCAAACCAATCTTTAATAGGAAATGGGCCCATCAGAAGACTTATACTCGCCTTCTACTTCTTACCTTGTTATGGACAAGAATAAGTTATAGAATTCGAGTTGAAAGCTGAACGAACGAAAGAACCTAATCAAAGAGGATCTACGAAGGAAGACGGACTCAAATGGAAAGGAAATTTCAGAAAGGATTTAAATATTAAACGAAATTTTTATATTTGAAAATATTTGTTTTAAAAACATTTAAAACCATTAAAAAACTATTTATAATTTCAAATTACGCTCTCTCTCAAGAAGGATTCTACGATTGATTCTACTCATTCTAGGGTATCGCTATCCTATCTCTAATGAGCTTTTACCCCACTAGCTAAAGCTCTGATACCACATGTAACGACCCGCCATTTTGACCGTGTCGAATCAACAAAACATGTCAACTCGAACCGTCCAAAACAACAGATTGTTATTAGCTTCCGGAGTAAATAGAATAAATCACAGATCACAGACACAAAGAAAGAAATATCTCGCAGCGGAAATAAATAACACAATAGTAGTTCATGAAGCTACTAGATAAAATTTACAACAGAGTTTACATAAATAATACAGCAGAAGTATAATATAATGAATTTCTAATACATAAAATAAAGATAACTATATCAACATAAACAATGGCAATAGCTGAAAACTGGAACAACAGAACAGGTGGACATAGATGAATGAAACCCAATATAAGCTCCAAACTCCTAGAGTGAATTTCGAAAGCTGTGATAACCGATCTGACCCGAGCAATAATGCAAAAAAAAACAACTTGGATCAGGACTAACATTCTCATGGAAGTAAATCAACACAAATGAAATGTTTGATGAAATGCAATCAGTAACTTAAAGGATGTTTGGGATCACCATCCTCTAAGGATCCGTCAAACTAATATTATGTAGTATAATACGCAATATACAATAGTGTCTATCAGTAAAGTAAAAAATATCAAAATAGCGTAAGCGGGATTACCATGATTACCCTTACACTGTTTATATATTCCTGTAGTATATACAGTACCGTAATTCCTCCGTAAACCAGAGGGCTATCAGAGGGCACTCCATATAAAACAGTACAAAACAGTCTTAGTGGGCTCGCATAAGGCATGTGACAAGACACACAAGGAATGACCGGGTGGATTCACCGTTTGCAGAGCCGGACTGGTGGTAACGCATAGCAGCTACTACCGCCCACCTCGATACACACTCCCATATCAAATCAGAGGGTGACCACCAAACACATCACAAAAGTGATAGAATGGTATCGAAGAAGTGCGCTTGATAGGAGGTATGACCTCGCTTGGTCCGTGCGTAGCTTCTGTTTTTGTCACATCAAGCTGACTCAAGGTAGTTAGGGTCTCGTAATTAATATGAAATAGAAAATAAAGTCGATCGCCAAATCATCCCCTTCATTCTGGAGCTCCACCGCGTACACAGTTGTTAAAGTGGTTCTCGGTATTGGCAGAGAGTATGACAACAGCCGATCCCGGTCTCTTTAACAACCGAACATTTACATTTTTCACACCGTGGTCATTATTTTATAAATCATTTATAAAATAGTTTATATGAAATATCATTTTCGAATTTAAATTCAAAATTAAATATCTAACTTCAAGTATATAAAATTTTGAAACCCATTCACTTAAATCGCTTAAATTGAATCGATTTACAAATCATATCGTAAAGGTCTCGTAATATAGTATAAACCAATACTATTTAACTTTGAGGATATTTTAGTTCGATTTATATATGAAAATCCAAGTTTTAACTATTCAACTTTCGTCGATTTCCATTTAAAATGTATTTTATAACTTCGTTTTAAAATCGATTCCCACTTTCATTTCAATTTTAAATCAAAATTGTATATTTCTTATCATTAATACGCAAATGATAATATTTTCAAAATATCTAAATTCTAAAATCTTTTCCTTTTCGATATTCATTATAAAAATGAATAAAAACGATATAAATATCGTTCACGTCAAAATGGCGCATATCTAATCAATACGGTTTCACATATTTCAATACTTTCACAATAAATAGTGTTGGGGGCTTCTAAGCCCCGTCTGGATCCTAAAATATTTTTAACTGTAAAATAAATTAAGTGAGAAGGAGTTCTCGCCTTAGGTTTCCACTCCGTCATTCTTTATTTGAACAGTTTGGTTTTGGATTTGTTACAGTGTGTTGTGTCCTTCACCGTGTTTCCAACGGGATCCGTTTCACGCGATTTATATTAAAAATCATATTTTTTACAATGCTATATATATTTAAAAATCCCATTTTTATAACGCTATCCTTATAATAAAAATCATATTTTATAATGCTCTTCATATAATAAAAATCATATTTTTATTATGTTGTATATATAAAAATTATATTTTTATCTTCCTAAAAATAATTCCATTAATTATGACTATTTCGTTCATGACATTCATTCGATAAAAATCATATTTTTATCTACTAAAGATTATATTTTTATCTTCTAAAAATTATAATTTTACATAATTAAACATCGTATTAATAATTCACTATTATACATATAAAAATCATATTTTTATATCGCTACTACATATATAAAAATCATATTTTAATATCGCTAATATATATATATATAAATCATATTTTTATTTCAAATCTAAATTATAAAAATCATATTTTTATTTCAAATCTAAATTATAAAAATCATATTTTTGTTTTAAATCTAAATTATAAAAATCATATTTTTATTATACTATTCATATAATAAAAATCATATTTTGATTATGCCATATATATATATATATCACGTTTTTAATTTAAACAAAAGTCATATTTTAATCTACATAAATGAATAAATATAAAAATAAAAACTCACTTTGTCTTTGATTGGAGGAGCGGGGTGAGTTCAGCTGAAGAAAAAGGGGAGGTGCATTTGCGCATCTGGAGGAGGAGCTGGCGGTACAGAGGTTGGCGCGCGGGAACGCTAAAAGTAGAATTTTTACTTACTCCGGGGGGGGGGGGGAGGTGGAAGGGGGCACGACTGCCGTGGATGGTCGGTGAAGGCGGCTTGGGGTCGTGGGTGGTCGGGCTGACTGGCGGTGGTGGGCCAGGGGCGGTTTCCGGCGATCTGGGGCGATTTTCGTTCGATTTGGGGGAAATTGCTGTGGATGGCGGCTAGGGCGGCAAGATGGCCGGAGGGGGGATCGGGGAGGTGGTGGCTGACGTGGGGGTTGACGTGGTGGGGCACTGCCAGTGGGGGTTTCCCGGAGCAGCGCGTGGTGGCACGTTTTTTTATTCTTCATGGATATGAGTTTTGACTGGGAGGAAAGGAGATGAGGGTTTATATAAAAATTATATTATATTTAATAATTTCCTAAAAGTTGACTTTTTAATTCGAACTCCAAATTGAACCCAATGACTATCGCCCCCAGTTAAATACTCCCATTTCGGACATAATGGGATATGTTTCGCAAGCCAGTTTGATTGTTTTAATCAGTTTTTCTTTAAATTAAAATATAAATCCATATGTTGAATTTTAAACGTACATTTTAATTTACCGGGGCCACATACTGACTCCAAAAATTCCAGAAAAATAAATCTAGCTTTGTTTTGACGATATGGTCCTAACAAAACTAATTTCGTTAAATTTGGAGACCGTTTGAAAACCAGTCATTTTCCAGTCGATTAAATTCGAATTGAAATTACCAAACACGTTTGAATTCACCACGCCCACATATTAATTCCAAAAATTATGAAAATTGGAATCTAGCAATAATTTGACATTCCGGATCCAACAAAATTGGTTTCATCGAAAACGGAGGTCATTTGCAAAATGATGATTTTTAAGGGCTATATATTATATAAAATATATATAAATTCCATAGCGAATATTCTGAATTTTAACCTGGACATAACTTTTAACTCTCATTATGAAATCTGGATTTTTCACATTCGTTAGAAAGATATAATTAAACAGATTCAAATATTTCTGGTTTTATTGAAATCCGATTTATTTTGAATCTTGTACATTCATTTGAAATTTGAAATCAAATTTTTAAACTCCCGCGTCATTTCAAGTTCGTTTTATAATTAAAATAAATTTATTTGTTCTAACTTTGATTTAAAATGATTTTTTCGTCATTATTATTTAAATAAATCATTTTGAATATTCAAAATCCACTAAAATAACTAAAATAAAAAATTTAAATTGGTTCTGAAAATCCGGGTTGTTACAATCTCCCCCACTTAAAATCTTTTCGTCCTCGAAAAGGGACGGAGCCGAAAGTTGTTTAACTAATCAACTCAACTTTAATTCTAGCGTTCATTCTTCAACTTTTCAATTTCTAAGAATTTTCAAATTTTTCAAAAATTTGGCTAACACCTTAAATTTTTGAAAAAAATCGCCATAACCTCCTTTGTACGGGTTGATATTTAAAACTGCAACTTGCCTCATAGAGCCCTCATCAATCCAAAAGAAAAAGAAAAGGCTAAGCAGCTAGCCAATCGGCTCATTAAATCATCAAAACCCAAGAAATTAGTAAACATGTACCTATTTGTTGGGCATACACTTTTATTCCTCTTCTTAGCTTCCATGCTATGACCTGTTCACACATATATATGTACATGCATGCAATTCCAAACAATTTTCAATTCAGTTCAATATTTGATTCAATTTGGCTAAATTTACCTTTCATTCACATGTTGGTTTTACTTAATTATCATTCCAATAATTTTATTAGTTATACTAATAATCACACATAACAACCAACAATCAATTAGTGGATTAGCTTTTCAAACATATATCTTTCTATATATACTTAAAAATCTCATTTTTAGTGCCAGATCACACAATAAATCCTATTTAAGTTTTGGTTCTCATACTAGTCAATTGGAATCATATAGATATCCCACTTTCGAAACTCAAAAATAAACTACTGATACTACGTAGTCATCAATAGAATCATTCCCGGGCTACTAGTGTGTAATTCTATATCTATCCAGTATATTTGAGACTTCGTATACACATGGATCAGATGTATATACAAAATCTTTATATACTTAATTGTCTAAATCAATTTAAAATAAAATATTCAAATACGTATGATAAGATTTAAATTTTTAAAACAAAATTTGTTTCATTTTTATTTTAAAAATAACACTCTTCCAACTCATTCTAGATACTACCGATCCTATGAAACGACCGGGAATTTCGCTCGATCTGAATCAGTCGCTAAACCGACCAAGACCGTACGAAACGCTTGATTGTTTTGAGAACACGACAAATTAGAACGCAGAAAGAAGAACATTTCATTGTATATTACAACAATTCCATCAGATACAAGAATATACAGAGTATGAATAAATATCACACATTCGATAAATATCAGAGATTACAATAATTTACAGAGCAGCGGAAAATAATACAAAACAAGGCTGAAGGAGATATACAGATACAAAGCTTTCCGGATATCATTCCAGCTGCAAATCAGGATCCTGTGAATATAAATCTACAAAACCAAAACTACTAGCTGCCCGTGGAAAATAGGGGCACCCAGAGTTTAGGTTAAAACAATAAACTCCAGGTCAGTCATGTGACTGGTGTGAGAAACCAATTATTAATCTTTATTTTAAAGTTCAGTAAATCAAGGGACCACGCCGTACAACACGGAACGGGTTTCCTCCCAAGAACACCAGTGCATTAAACAAACATCGCAATGCTAAATAAAGAAAAATGAAGTTGTTATAAGACCCAGGTCCCATCACACAATGCAACGCAAGCCGGAAGATAGGGTTTTACCTTATAACAGCCAAAGAATGCTTGATACGTGAAATTTTATCTTTTTATTCTTAATCAGACTCCAACCGCAAAATAGTAAGAGAACGATTCCCTAAGTATTAACCCCGAAGGCCAAAACCAACATCAGACCAATACCCAGGAGACCACCCATCTTAGCTCGTTTCCAGCTAGTTTCTGATTTTATATACAATCATAAATATCAATCATAGGCGGCATGGGTACCATATATCATGTCGCCATACTAGGTTCTACAATCAAAACCGCATTGTCACATATTTGGAAATTGGATTTCCGTCTGTGAACTGAGGCAAAAGATAGTCCTCTACCGATTCGAGACAATCTAGCCTACCATGTCTCAGGATCAGAGCTCGAGTGACCCTTGGATCGTCAGGGCCGGTCCACCGATGTGGATTAAAATGCGTGAACACTACGTTTCCCCGCCCTTTGAGGTGCAAATGAGCCAACAAATGACTCCATCGGCTTCACATAATCACCGATATATCCGAGGCGCCTCGCAAACCAACAACCACATAAGTCAAACTCGTCAGGGCATGTAAAACCACTGACGCCACTTCTAGCTAAAAAGAAATGCATGCCCTCCCTAAGGTCCTCTCCCGTTTCTGGTTCACAACCGGGGTGTGAGGCTCGCGAATTCACGCTACACAAAGCTACGCCACAATGGTCGTGCTTTGATCATCAACCACAAGACTTTGCTTTTCAACAGAAGCCTTGATCATTTGCATCTTAGCATGCCACACAGGCAAACCACTCCATGCAACCGATATTCATCAATCACACAGAATGATATCCAATGTCAGACACACAGTCCATTTACAAGTTCGTTCTGGGTCTGAACGGAACCGGAGGCACCTAGTACCCCGCATATCCATCGATCTCCAAGTATGTCTGGACGATCACCAACTGATTCCCTCATCTTGGGTATACGGCCCAATCAAGATCATCAGTAATTATCCAAACGACGTGAAGACCTCCGGTCTTCAACCACCGTCTTCGTCTTCGACTTATCGTCGTAACAGTTATTCAGAATGGGATAAACCCGGCCTTTCTGAATAACTCACGTATATAATAAATAAGTGTTACACCAACACAACATACGCCTCATTCCAATTCATCAGTCACTAACTGTAAATTAATCAAGAGAATAATTCCCCAAATATTAACCCCGAAGGCCGAAACCAACATCAGATCAATACCTAGGAAACCATTCTTCTCAGCTAACCGACAGTTAGTTTCTAAATTTCACATTCTTAGGGAAAGGTTCCCATTAATTTTATCAAAGATAAATCCTTTTAAATTTATTCTTTAATCTTCTTTCGAATATCGATTCAACTAGTCGGGATTAACGAACCTTACCGAAGTAATAATTTGTTTTAATTTCCCAACCCCAACCTATTCATCCCATGAAGTAAAGCTGGTAATACTTCATATCTAACACCACGGTGTTATCGGTAAATTCAATTACCATTTGACATTCAAATCTAATTAAAAATTTAACTATCGCCTGGAGCAAAACTAGGGATACTCCATTCTCGTTCTTTTCAATCTAATTAAAGATTCATTAAAACTCTACTTAGTTTTAATCTTTAACTGGGTTAAAGAATCAGTGTCATTTAAAACACGGTTCACGATAAACCCAAAATCACATCACATTTCAATCAGTCCCTAACCGTAAATTAGCAAGTGAGCAATTCCCTAAGTATTAACCCCGAAGGCCGAAACCAACGTCAGATCAATACCCCAGAAACCATTCAACTTAACTAATCTCCAGTTAGTTTCTGATTTTCTTAACTCCTTTGGGTCTAAGAACAGTATTATTAAAGATACCGTTCACGACAATCCAAAATCACATTCCATCAATTTTCGGGTTAAAGAACAAGTGTTATTTAAAACACTGTTCACGATAAACCCAAAAATCAATTCCAATTCAATTCCAATTAAATATTATTTAATTGGTACACTTCATTAAATCTAAATAAAAAGTTTTAATCTTTTTCTCAACTGGGTTTAAGAACAGTGTTAATGAAGACACCATTCACGACAAACGCAAATCACATTTGATATTAAATACAAGGCTCTGAATAGAAAATATATCGGCTTATATTCAATATCAAATTCTACGACCAACAAATATCGTATTGGAAATAACGATATAAATATCTTTCAAATTTCCATAACGATATCTGTATAATCACGTAATCCAACATTGAAATATTCCAAAGATAATTTTGATTCCAATCCATTCCAATTCATTTATTGGAAATTCTGGTTTCTTTTAAAACCATTTCAAATCCAATTTATTTATTTAAAAATAAATAGAATTATAATTCTAGTTCAAAACTAGTTCATTTCGATAAAAATCTATTTTTATCTTTTCAAATATGGGGTTTTTCACCCCAATTCTTCACAAATCATTTCTTATGATTTTACACAAATTATGTCTATTTTTAATAATTTTATCAAGGCCCGTACAGTCGATTTCCATCGACGGCCATCGAATTGCACTTACAACGACCTTTTCCAAATTTGATTTGGACATACTTCCAAATCCAACCGTTAGATTTCAAATTTCTAATATTCGTTAGAAAGCTCTTTTCGATACGAACCTAACGGTTCTGGTTTTAGGAGAATCCGACGGTCGAATCTCCCGCAATATCCATTCGAAGTCAATGGTCGAAATTTGCGAACTGCCGCGGCGCGGCGCATTCTATTCAGGCCACTATATATATTATATATATTTCGTTGATTTCCTTTTAAAACGTATTTTATAAATCGTTTTAAATTCGTTTTCGAAATGATTTCAACTTCATTTCAAATTCAAATCAAAATTGAATTTTCCCTCATAATTTCGTTTTAAATTCATTTCAAATTGATTTTTATTCAAATCGATTTTTAATTCAATTTCAGTTCGTTTTTAATTCGATTCAATTTCTATTCGATTTTGAATTTATTTCAAATCAATTTCTACTCAATTTCAATTCAATTCGAATTCATTTCAATTTGATTTCAATTCGAATTCAATTCTATTCAATTTTAATTCGAATTCAATTCTATTCAATTTTAATTCGAATTTCAAATCTATTCAATTTCAAATCTATTCAATTATTCATTGAAAAATGAATAAAATCGATATAAATATCGTTCATGTCAAAATGGCGTCAATCTAATCAACACGGCTTCATATATTTTTATTTTCAAATATTCTATTTCAAATATTTCTTTTTTTTTCAAATGTTTATATTTCAAATATTTCTTTTTCAAAACTGGAATGAGGCCCAATAAATTACCATATAATGTTAATTGTATGGATTTGCTACAACACATGTATAAAATAACAACGATAAATAATCAACCATCATCAAGAGTGCACCACACAACTGCATAAGCATTAAATATAAATAATTAATGTTTACACAGTCTGTCGACCAATCGATCGACATACAGCTAAATAATTGGGATTAGTGTACGCCAAATATCATCCCAATACCCGTGTGGGGTTTCAAACAATCAAACACAGATTTTATTTGTGCAGTTGGGCGATGTGTAAAATTTATCGTCCCAATCAATATCAATCAAATCAGTGTATATAAACAAATCTCCGATTTGTTTATAAATATTTATTTTATACACACGTTAAAATTCTATTTTCAACTATAAAATATTTTAACTATATAAATATTTTATTTCATTACATATCACGTCACACAATCAACTACACATCAAAATCAAACAAACAAGCATACAAGTCATCCATGGTCTGTGGACGACGGGTGTCGGGTGCTACTAAACGCCGTCTGCATCCTAGTATATATTTTAACTAGAAAATTAAATTAAAAGTGAGAAGTTCTCACCGACTAGCTAGACCGAACGCCACAACTCTTCAAATGTAGAAGTCTTCGTCGTTCCTTCTTTCATCACTTTCATCAACCATAATCACTACATATATAAAAATCGAATTTTTACTTCGCTATTCAATATATAAAAATCGAATTTTTATTCTTTCCAAAATATAAAAATCATATTTTTATTCTTCTATAATATAAAAATCATATTTTTATTCTTTCTATAATATAAAAATCATATTTTTATTCTTTCTATAATATAAAAATCATATTTTTATTCTTCTATAATATAAAAATCATATTTTTATTCTTCTAAAATTCATATCTTCTTCTAATCAAAGATTATATTTCTAATTTGCTACTAACTATATAAATATAATATATATTTTTATTTTTCTACTAACCTTTTAAAGATAACATTTTTAATTAGCTACTAACCATATAAAGAGAACATTTTTAATTAGCTACTAACCATATAAAGAGAACATTTTTAATTAGCTACTAACCATATAAAGAGAACATTTTTAATTTTCTACTAACCTTATAAAGAGAACATTTTTAATTTTCTACTAACCTTTTAATTTTAAACACAATTAAAAATTGAAAATAAAAATTCAGTTCAGATGTATATTAAAAATTAAATAAAAACAAATGAAATACTCACATTTCATTGAGGAAAAAAAATGGATCTGGGCTGCTGGGGGGGTAATGGCGCTCACTGGAGGGCTGTGGAGTCACCATCGCGATGGAGGGCGGTCGGTGTGGGGTCGCGGTCATGGTGGGGTGGTCAGGTGGTGGCGCAGGCGGGGTGCGCGGGTCCCAGTGGTCAGGGTGCAGATTTTGGTCGAGGAAGGGGGAAGAGAGGGCGTCGTTTGATTTGGGGGAGGGGGTGGAGCTCGAGAGGGATGATTGGAGGGTGGAGGAGGTCGGGCGGCGGTCATCGGTGGCTGCGATGGGTGTAGCGCCGGCTGAGAGGAGCGGCTTTCCCCCTTTTTTTCTTTCTTCATCAGTTTTCTGAAAAGTGAGGAGAGAGAAGGTGGAAAGGGAGGGGTAAGGGAATTATATAGTTTAATTATTTTATTTATTTAATTTCTCCAACCGTTGACTTTTCATTTGAACTCCACTTCAAGCCCAACGACTATCGCCCCTAGCTAATTACCCTCATTCCGAACACAATGGGATATGTTTCGTAGGCTGATTCGATCGTTTCGATCAGTTTTCGTCAAAATCAACATATAACTCTATATATTGAATTTGAACGCGCATTTCAATTTACCGGGGCCACATACTAACTAGAAAAATTCCCAAAAAATATTTTCTAGCTTTGTATTGACGATACGGTCCTAACAAAACTAATTTCGTCAAATTCTGAGACTGTTTGAAAAATGGCCATTTTCCAGTCGATTAAAATCAACTAAAACTGGTCAAACGCGTTTTCCTTTGCCACGCTCACACATTGATTCGAAAAATTATGAAATTTGAAACCTAGCATTAACTAGACATCACAGATCCAACAAAAGTGGTTTCGTCGAAAACCGAGGTCGTTTGCAAAATGGCTATTTTCAAGGGCCAGAATTCCATAGCGGCTATTCAGAATTTTCAACTGGACATATCTTTTGATTCCCGTTATGAAATTCCAATCTTTCGGATTCGTTGGAAAGATATTCACAAATAGATTCTAATATTTTTGGTTTCACTAAAATCCGGTTTATTTTGCACCCGGTACATTCATTTGAAGTTTGAAATCGAATTATCGAACTACCGCGCCATTTTCAAATCCTTTTATAATTTAAAATAAATATTTATATACTAACGACGATCTATATAAATATATACGTTCAAATTATATTCAAAATAAATTTCTCATCGATATTATTTAAAATAATTCATTTTAAATATTCAAAATTCGCTAAAATTGCCAAAATAAAAAATTGAAATTGGCTCGGATTTTCGGGTTATTACAATCTCCCCGACTAAAAACTTTTCGTCCACGAAAAGGAACGAAGCCGAAAGTTGTTTAACTAATCAGCTCAACTTTCATTATTTTCTTTACGGCTTAAGTTCTTCAACTTTTCAGTTTCTATGAACTTTTCAAAATTTTCAAAAATTTGGCTAACACCCTAAATTTTCGAAAAATTTCGCCATAACCTCCCCTGCACCGGGGACTTCGGGATATTTCATATAGCCTCATGTGGCCTTCTTCAATCCAAAAGAAAAAGCCAATCGGCTCACAAAATCATCCAAACCCAAACAAAACAGTAAATTATGGTAAATATGTACCTATTTGTCGGGCAAACAATTTTATTCTTCTGCTCTAGCCTCTTTGCAATGACCTGTTCAATGTAAGTACATGTACATGCAAGCAAATGCGAAAATTTTTCAATATAGTTCACTATTTGATTCAATTCGGTTATAGTTCAACATTTAATTAATCCAACAATAATCAAACAACACAATCAACAATCAATTATATGACTATCTTTTCAAATTTATATCTTTGATATATAGTCAAAAATCACATTTTTGATGCCAAATCCCAACAATAGGCCCTATCTAATTTTGGTTCTCACACCAGTCAATAGGAAATATATAGAAATTCCGCCTTCGAAACTCGAACATAAATTCTGATGATGATCGATCAATCATCAGAATCATCTCCGGGCGACTACAGTGTGATCCTATATCTACCCAATATATTAAAATTTCGAATACACGCGGATCAGACGTATACGCAAAATCTGTATATACTGGATAGTCCAAATCAATATAAATAAATAATCAAATATGAATAATTGATTTAAATTTTCAAAACAAAAATTGTTTTCGTTTTATAGATATACTCTTCTCACTCGTTTTAGGATACTACTGATCCCATCTCTAACGAGTCATTCTCGTTGGATATTACTAATCCAATCTCTGATGAATTCTTTCGTTTGGTTCTAATGTGTCTTGTTCTCTTAGCTTTGTAAACCAAAGCTCTGATACCATGATGAAACGACCGGGAATTTCGCTCGATCTGAATCAGTCGCTAAACCGACCAAGATCGTACGAAATGCCTGATTGTTTTGAGAACACGACAAATTAGAATGCAGGCAGAAAAACATTTTATTGTATATTACAACAATTCCATCAGATACAAGAATATACAGAGTATGAATAAATATCACACATTCGATAAATATCAGAGATTACAATAATTTACAGAGCAGCGGAAAATAATACAAAACAAAGCTGAAGGAGATATATGGATACAAAGCTTTCCGGATATCGTTCCAGCTGCAAATCAGGATCCTGTGAATATAAATCTGCAAAACCAAAACTACTAGCTGCCCGTGGAAAATAGGGGCACCCAGAGTTTAGGTTAAAACAATAAACTCCAGGTCAGTCATGTGACTGGTGTGAGAACTAAAACAGTTATTAATCTTTATTTTAAAGTTCGGTAAATCAAGGGACCACGCCGTATAACACGGAACGGGTTTCCTCCCAAGAACACCAGTGCATTAAACAAACAGCGCAATGCTAAATAAAGAAAAATGAAGCTGTTATAAGACCCAGGTCCCATCACACAATGCAACGCAAGCCGGAGGATAGGGTTTTACCTTATAACAGCCAAAGAATGCTTGATACGTGAAATTTTATCTTTTTATTCTTAATCAGACTCCAACCGCAAAATAGTAAGAGAACGATTCCCTAAGTACTAACCCCGAAGGCCGAAACCAACATCAGACCAATACCCAGGAAACCACCCATCTTAGCTCGTTTCCAGTTAGTTTCTGATTTTATATACAATCATAAATATCAATCATAGGCGGCATGGGTACCATATATCATGTCGTCATACTAGGCACTATAATCAAAATCGCACTGTCACGTATTTGGAAATTCGATTTTCGTCTGTGAGCCGAGGCAAAAGATAGTCCTCTACCGATTCGAGACAATCTAGCCTACCATGTCTCAGGATCAGTGCTCGAGTGACCCTTGGATCGTCAGGGCCGGTCCACCGATGTGGATTAAAATGCCTGAACACTACGTTTTCCCGCCCTTTGGGGCGCAAATGAGCCAACAAATGACTCCATCGGCTTCACATAGTCACCGATATATCCGAGGCTCCTCGCAAACCAACAACCACATAAGTCAAACTCGTCAGGGCGTGTAAAACCACTGACGCCGCTTCTTGCTAGAAAGAAACGCATGCCCTCCCTGAGGTCCTCTCCCGTTTCTGGTTCACAACCGGGGTGTGAGGCTCGCGAATTCACGCTACACAAAGCTATGCCACAAAGGCCGTGCTTTGATCATCAACCACAAGACTTTGCTTTTCAACAGAAGCCTTGATCATTTGCATCTTAGCATGCCACACAAGCAAACCACTCCATGCAACCGATATTCATCAATCACACAGAATGCTGTCTAATGTCAGACACACAGTCCATTTACAAGTTCGTTCTGGGTCTGAACGAAACCGGAGGCACCTAGTACCCCGCATATCCATCGATCTCCAAGTACGTCTGGACGATCACCAACTGATTCCCTCATCTTGGGTGTACGGCCCAATCAAGATCATCAGTAATTATCCAAACGACGTGAAGACCTCCAGTCTTTAACCACTGTCTTCATCTTCGACTTATCGACGTAACAGTTATTCAGAATGGGATAAACCCGGCCTTTCTGAATAACTCGCGTATATAATAAATAAGTGTTACACCAACACAACATACGCCTCATTCCAGTTCATCAGTCACTAACCGTAAATTAATCAAGAGAATAATTCCCCAAATATTAACCCCTAAGGCCGAAACCAACATCAGATCAATACCCAGGAAACCATTCTTCTCAGCTAACCGACAGTTAGTTTCTAAATTTCACATTCTTAGAGAAAGGTTCTCATTAATTTTATCAAAGATAAATCCTTTTAAATTTATTCTTTAATCTTCTTTCGAATATCGATTCAACTAGTCGGGATTAATGAACCTTACCGAAGTAATCATTTGTTTTAATTTCCCAACCCCAACCTATTCATCGCATGAAGTAAAGCTGGTAATACTTCATATCTAACACCACGGTGTTATCGGTAAATTCAATTACCATTTCACGTTCAAATCTAATTAAAGATTTAACTATTGCCTGGAGCAAAACTGTGGATACTCCATTCTCGTTCTTTTCAATCTAATTAAAGATTCATTAAAACTCTACTTAGTTTTAATCTTTAACTGGGTTAAAGAATCAGTGTCATTTAAAACACGGTTCACGATAAACCAAAAATCACATCACATTTCAATCAGTCCCTAACCGTAAATTAGCAAGTGAGCAATTCCCTAAGTATTAACCCCCGAAGGCCGAAACCAACATCAGATCAATACCCCAGAAACCATTCAACTTAACTAATCTCCAGTTAGTTTCTGATTTTCTTAACTCCTTTGGGTCTAAGAACAGTATTATTAAAGATACCGTTCACGACAACCCAAAATCACATTCCATCAATTTTCGGGTTAAAGAACAAGTGTTATTTAAAACACTGTTCACGATAAACCCAAAAATCAATTCCAAATAAATTCCAATTAAATATTATTTAATTGGTACACTTCATTAAATCTAAATAAAAAGTTTTAATCTTTTTCTCAACTGGGTTTAAGAACAGTGTTAATGAAGACACCATTCACGGCAAACCCAAATCACATTTGATATTAAATATAAGGCTCTGAATAGAAAATATATCGGCTTACATTCAATATCAAATTCTACGACCAACAAATATCGTATTGGAAATAACGATATAAATATCTTTCAAATTTCCATAACAATATCTGTATAATCACGTAATCCAACATCGAAATATTCCAAAGATAATTTCGATTCCAATCCATTCCAATTCATTTATTGGAAATTCTGGTTACTTTTAAAACCATTTCAAATCCAATTTATTTATTTAAAAATAAATAGAATTATAATTCTAGTTCAAAACTAGTTCATTTCGATAAAAATCTATTTTTATCTTTTCAAATATGGGGTTTTTCACCCCAATTCTTCACAAATCATTTCTTATGATTTTACACAAATTATTTCTATTTTTAATAATTTTATCAAGGCCCGTACAGTCGATTTCCATCGACGGCCATCGAACTGCACTTACAGCGACCTTTTCCAAATTTGATTTGGACATACTTCCAAATCCAACCGTTAGATTTCAAATTTCTAATATTCGTTAGAAAGCGCTTTTCGATACGAACCCAACGGTTCTGGTTTTAGGAGAATCCGACGGTCGAATCTCCCGCAATATCCATTCGAAGTCAATGGTCGAAATTCGCGAACTGCCGCGGCGCGGCGCGTTCTATTCAGGCCACTATATATATATATATATATATATATATATATATATATATATATATATATATATATATATATATATGTCGTCGATTTCCTTTTAAAACGTATTTTATAAATCGTTTTAAATTCGTTTTCGAAACGATTTCAACTTCATTTCAAATTCAAATCAAAATTGAATTTTTCCTCATAATTTCGTTTTAAATTCATTTCAAACTGATTTTTATTCAAATCGATTTTTAATTCAATTTCATTTCATTTTCAATTCGACTTAATTTCTATTCGATTTTGAATTTATTTCAAATCAATTTCTACTCAATTTCAATTCAATTCGAATTCATTTCAATTTGATTTCAATTCGAATTCAATTCTATTCAATTTTAATTCGAATTCAATTCTATTCAAATTTAATTCGAATTTCAAATCTATTCAATTTCAAATCTATTCAATTATTCATTTAAAAATGAATAAAATCGATATAAATATCGTTCATGTCAAAATGGCGTCAATCTAATCAACACGGCGTCATATATTTCTATTTTCAAATATTCTATTTCAAATATTTCTTTTTTTTCAAATGTTTTTATTTCAAATATTTCTTTTTCAAAACTGGAATGAGGCCTAATCAATTACCATATAATGTTAATTATATGGATTTGTTACAACACATGTATAAAATAACAACAATAAATAATCAACCATCATCCTAAGTGCACCACACAACCGCATAAGCATTAAATATAAATAATTAACGCTTACACAGTCTGTCGACCAATCGATCGACATACAGCTAAATAATTGGGATTAGTGTACGCCCAATATCATCCCAATACCCGTGTGGGGTTTCAAACAATCAAACACATATTTTATTTGTGCAGTTGGGCGATGTGTAAAATTTATCGTCCCAATCAATATCAATCAAATCAGTGTATATAAACAAATCTCCGATTTGTTTATAAATATTTATTTTATACACATGTTAAAATTCTATTTTCAACTATAAAATATTTTAACTATATAAATATTTTATTTCATTACACATCACATCACACAATCAACTACACATCAAAATCAAACAAACAAGCATACAAGCCGTCCATGGTCTGTGGACGACGGGTGTCGGGTGCTACTAAACACCGTCTGCATCCTAGTATATATTTTAACTAGAAAATTAAATTAAAAGTGAGAAGCTCTCACCGACTAGATAGACCGAACGCCACGACTCTTCAAATGTAGAAGTCTTCGTCGTTCCTTCTTTCATCATCCGTAATTACTACATATATAAAAATCGAACTTTTACTTCGCTATTCAATATATAAAAATCGAATTTTTATTCTTTCCAAAATATAAAAATCATATTTTTATTCTTTCTATAATATAAAAATCATATTTTTATTCTTCTATAATATAAAAATCATATTTTTATTCTTCTAAAATTCATATCTTCTTCTAATCAAAGATTATATTTCTAATTTGTTACTAACTATATAAAGATAATATTTTTATTTTTCTACTAACCTTTTAAAGATACCATTTTTAATTAGCTACTAACTGTATAAAGAGAACATTTTCAATTAGCTACTAACCATATAAAGAGAACATTTTAATTAGCTACTAACCATATAAAGAGAACATTTTTTATTTTCTACTAACCTTATAAAGAGAACATTTTTAATTTTCTACTAACCTTTTAATTTTAAACACAATTAAAAACTGAAAATAAAAATTCAATTCAGATGTATATTAAAAATTTAATAAAAACAAATGAAATACTCACATTTCATTGTGGAAAAAAATGGATCTAGGCCGCTGGGGGGGTAATGGCGCTCGCTGGAGGGCTGTGGAGTCACCATCGCGATGGAGGGCGGTCGGTGTGGGGTCGCGGTCGTGGTGGGGTGGTCAGGTGGTGGCGCAGGCGGGTCCCAGTGGTCAGGGTGCGGATTTTGGTCGAGGAAGGGGGAAGAGAGGGCGTCGTTTGATTTGGGGGAGGGGGTGGAGCTCGAGAGGGATGATCGGAGGGTGGAGGAGGTCGGGCGACGGTCATCGGTGGCTGCGATGGGTGTAGCATCAACTGAGAGGAGCGGATTTCCCCCTTTTTTTCTTTCTTCATCGGTTTTCTGAAAAGTGAGGAGAGAGAAGAGGGAAAGCGAGGGGTAAGGGAATTATAGAGTTTAATTATTTTATTTATTTATTTATTTATTTAATTTCTCCAACCGTTGACTTTTCATTCGAACTCCATTCCAAGCCGAACGACTGTCACCCCTTGCTAATTACCCCCATTCCGAACACAATGGGATATGTTTCGTAGGCTGATTCGATCGTTTCGATCAGTTTTCGTCAAAATCAACATATAACTCTATATATTGAATTTGAACACGCATTTCAATTTACCGGGGCCACATACTAACTAGAAAAATTCCCGAAAAATATTTTCTAGCTTCGTATTAACGATACGGTCCTAACAAAACTAATTTCGTCAAATTCTGAGACCGTTTGAAAAATGGCCATTTTCCAATCGATTAAAATCAACTGAAACTGATCAAACGCGTTTTCCTTTGCCATGCTCACACATTGATTCGAAAAATTATGAAATTTGAAACCTAGTAATAACTAGACATCACGGATCCAACAAAAGTGGTTTTGTCGAAAACCGAGGTCGTTTGCAAAATGGCTATTTTCAAGGGCCAGAATTCCATAGCGACTATTCAGAATTTTCAACTGACATATCTTTTGATTCCCGTTATGAAATTCCAATCTTTCGGATTCGTTGGAAACATATTCACAAATAGATTCTAATATTTTTGGTTTCACTAAAATCCGGTTTATTTTGCACCCGGTACATTCATTTGAAGTTTGAAATCGAATTATCGAACTACCGCGCCATTTTCAATTCCTTTTATAATTTAAAATAAATATTTATATTCTAACGACGATCTATATAAATATATACGTTCGAATTATATTCAAAATAAATTTCTCATTGATATTATTTAAAATAATTCATTTTAAATATTCAAAATTCGCTAAAATTGCCGAAATAAAATTTTTAAATTGGCTCGGATTTTCGGGTTATTACATCCTATCTCTACCGAGTCATTCTCATTGGATATTACTAATCCAATCTCTGATGAATTCTTTCACTTGGTTCTAACGTGTCTTGTTCTCGAGCTCTGTAAACCAAAACTCTGATACCAACTGAGATGACCCAAACTTCCGCGTAAAGGAAAGTCTGTATTGAATTTAGAACACGAAGCATCAGAAGACAATTAGAAGAACATTTCATCGCTATTACAACAATTTACATCAGAGTACAAGAATATAATAGAGTATGAATAAATATTACACATTGAAAAATATCAGACATTTAAAATTACAATGCAGCGGAAAAATAATACATAACATAACTGAAAGAAATACACGGATACAGAGCATTCCGAATATAGCTCCAGCTGTGTACCAGGATCCTGTGAATATAATATCTGCAAAACCCAAAACTACTAGCTGCCCATATGGAAAATAGGGGCACCCAGAGTTTAGGTTAAAACAATAAACTCCAGGTCAGTCATGTGACTAGTGTGAGAACTAAAAACAATTATTAACTTGGTTTTAAAGTAAGGGGAATAAAGGGACCACGCCGTATAACACGGAACGAGTTTTAACCCTAAGAATACCAGTGCATAAACAAATAGCGCAATGCTAAGAAGAAAAATGGAGCTATTATAAGACTCAGGTCCCATCACACAATGCAACGCAAGCCGGAGGATAGAGTTTTACCTTATAATAGCCAAATAATGCTTGATACGCAAATTTAATCTTTATTTATTACTATAAGTGTATAGTGTCAAAACAACTTCAAATATAAATGGATCAATCATAGACGATATAGTATCCCATGCTACTATGTTGCTATACTAGTTCTGTAATTTAAAACCAAAATATCGTATTGGAAATTGGATTCCATCTATGAACCAAGGCAAGAGATCGTCCTTACCGCTTCGAGACAATCTAGCACCATGTCTCAGGACCCAGACTCAGGTGGGCCCTTGGATCGTCAGGGCCGGTCCACATGAAGTGGTTTAATAATCCCTGAACAATACGTTTCCCCGCTCTATGGGGCGTAAGTATGTTCAGTATGTCGATAATGTCATCCATCGGCCCCATAGTGACCGATATATCCGAGGCGCCTAGCTACCCATCATCCACATAAGTAAAAATGTCTAGGCTCCATACCATGACACCACTCCTAGCTAGAAGGAAATGCATGTCCTTCCCGAAGTCCTCTCCCATTTCTGGTTCACACCGCGGTGTGAGGCTCGCGAATTAACGCTATACACAAAGCTATTTCCTTAAAGGTCGTGCTTTGATCATCAACCACAAGACTCTGCTTTTCAACATAAGCCTTGATCATTTGCATCTCAGCATGCCACATAGGCAATTCACGCCATGCGATTGATGTCTATTGATATATAACCTTTGAGCTCGTACGTCTCAGAGAAGGGTGTTAAGCAAGAGAATAAATTATCCAACACCAAACAGATATATATTTAATAGAGATCAATCAACACAGAATAAAATCCAATGTCATACACACATCCATTTACAAGTTCGTTCTGGTTCTGAACGAAACCGGAGGCACCTTATTCCTCGTCCCATATGTCCAATACAGGAGAGAGGTCCTCGCCTATCCGGTCGATCTCCAAGTATGTCTGGACGATCACCACTTATTACCTTTTCTTGGGTGTACAACCCAATCAAGACATCAGTAATCATCCAAACGATGTAAAAACCTCCAGTCTTCAACCACCGTCTTCATCGTTGACATATCATCGAATCAGTTATTCAGAATGGGCATAAACTCGGTCTTTTTGAATAAATCGCGTATTTTATAATCAAGTGCTATAAAAACACAACATACGCCTCATTCCATTCCAGAATATTCTTTTATTCAAATATTCTTTTCACAATTTAAACCAAATTAAGGTTTTCCAAACTAGTCGGGATTAGCGAAACTTATCGAAGTAAACACTTATTATATTTCCCACTGGTAGTACTCCATATCTAACACCCAAGTTGTTATCGGTAAAATTAATTACCTTTTCACGTACAAATCTTATTAAAGATTTAACTATCGCATGGAGCAAAACTGGTGATACTCCATTCTCGATCATTTCATGAATTCGATAAATTTTATCCCATTAACATTTCAATCTACTTAAAGATTCATTAAAACTCTAATTCAGTTTTAATCTCCAAAATCATTACTTAAGGATTATTCAAAGTTAAGAAATTGATCTTATCTTTAACTGGGTTAAAGAACTAATGTCATTTAAAACACAGTTCATGATAAACCCAAAATCCCATTCCATTAATTATGGAATCTTCACGGAAAACAGATCAATATATATAATCGATATAAACTTCCGTATCCAACCAATAATATAAATGAAATAATGGTAAAGCCTTTTAAATTCCATTTATAGTAACGGTCTTCCTCCACAGAAGCTCACTTCGATTATTACCAAATCGAATCCCATTCCATTCCAATTTATTTTATTAACTTGGAATGCTTTACTTTGGAAAATTTCCAATAAAAGATTTATAAATTCCAAATCAATTTCACTGTTAAGCAGGTTAGAGAACGAATGTTGTTAAAAACACAGTTCACAGTAAACCCAATTCACATTCCATTTTTATTCCAATTACTAAACATAACTGGAAACTCCAATAATCTTAATTAAAAGATTTATACTTTTCACACGGGGTTTAAGAACAGTGTTACTGAAGACACCATTCACGACAATCAAAATCCAATTCTTTTATTCAATTCCAATTAACTATTAATTAATTGGAAAGTTTCCTTAAATCTTAATTAAAAGATTTATTCTTTTCTCAACTGGGTTTAAGAACAGTGTTAATGAAGACACCATTCAAGACAAACCCAAAATCCCATTTGATGTTAAATACAAGGCTCTGAATAGAAATTATATCGGTGTAATAACCCGGAAATCTGAGCCAATTTAAAATTTTTATTTTGGCAATTTTATGGAATTTTGAATATTTAAAATGAATTATTTTAAATAATAATAACGAGAAATTTATTTTGAATAGAATTAGAATGAATATATTTATTTGAATCGTCGTTAGAATATAATTATTTATTTTTAATTATAAAAGGAATTGAAAATGGCGGGGTAGTTTGAAATTTTGATTTCAAAGTTCAAACGAATGTACAGGATTCAAAATAAACCGGATTTTAGCGAAACCAAAAATATTTGAATCTATTTGAGAATATCTTTCCAACGAATCCGAAAAATTGAAATTTCATAGCGGGGATAAAAAGTTATGCCCAGTTGAAATTTCAGAATAGTCGCTATGGAATTTTGGCCCTTAAAAATGAAAATTTGGCAAATGACCTCTGTTTTCGACGAAACCACTTTTGTTGGATCCATGATGTCAGGTTATTGCTAGATTCCAAAATTCATAATTTTCTGAATCAATATGTGAGTGTGGCAAAAGAAAACGCATTTGACCAGTTTTAGTTGATTTTAATCGACTGGAAAATGGCCATTTTTCAAACGGTCTCAGAATTTGGCGAAATTGGTTTTGTTAAAACCGTATCGTCGATACGAAGTTAGAAATATATTTTTTAGAATTTTTAGAGTAAGTATGTGTGTAACACCCCACGTCCATTAATGTCACTCACAAAGGGAATGCATTAACTTCTATGGAGCGATTTAAGTGAGTATATAACAGAAACTTAACAACAAGACAGATATAAACAGTACTTAAAAATTTAAAACTTTATTCATTGCAGCGGTAAACACATAAGTTTGATTACATCATCAAAAACCAGAGTCAAAGTATATAATATCCATCTTGACTAAATCAGAGTACATAAATTGAAAGACATAACCCCAGTACAAAATAGCCATAAATAAGAGGCTGAACTTTACTTCAGTGATCCAAGCAATCTTCTAAAAGCAAGAGATACAGCTGTCCAAAATCAAGCTCCACCGGTGCAAGTTCCAACCTGAGCACCTTGGGGGGGGGGGAAGGAAGAAAAGAGGTGGAAACAAAGGGGGTCGGACATAAAGTCTGGCGAGTGCGATAACTTTAAAAATATAATTACCAAAATAACTAGGCTAAGGCATAAGTTGGAAAATAAGGAAATGACTGTGAACAATTGGGTATGACAGAGTAAACAAGGAAATAAGATGAACAAAGATAACGTTAAAGCGCACCCTAACCACTATAAGATAATTACTATACTGCACCACCACTAGTCACCCTAAAGGTTGATCCCGCCTACAAAACTTAATAATGATAATGGTAGTTTCGTGCACCCCTAGTTTCCTTCATAGGTGTCGCCTGCCCCTATCTCCACTAGGTGTACCCACTACCCCCATTCGATCGGCTCCCTAACTCGTAGATACCCATGCTGGCCCACAGTGGGGTGTATCACTCCCCAAAGTGGCAACCCGATACCACCAATAATGCACGGCTTATACCTACACGATGCAACAACGTCTTACCTACCAGCCCGGGCCCATACATGCATATGAACCCGTTGGACTTGCGTTGCCGCCACTAACCCATTTTGGCCTCTTACAGTCAAGCCCAGTATGTGTGTCCCGTCCTCGACTTGGGTCGAGCCCACAGAGATACGTATGGGTTACTGGTTGAAACGGGCCCCCATTACTTGACACAAGCTATCCACCTAAGCTTGGTCCCCTCTAGTACATCCCACTTAACCCTCTTCTTATTCATGTTCACTTACATGTTTCAATTTTTGGTTAAGTGTTTCTAATCGTATTTCAAATGCCACCCAAAGCGCACACTAGATTCCACATGTCACCCAAGACACCCACTTAACCCCCTCATGTCCCACTACATGTTTATGTGGTTAAGTGTTTCTTAATTCATTAAGACCATAACCTTATAAAGACCTCTCACATTAGACTGGCATTTGTGGCAGCTGGATTTGCCAGGCGGGTCCGGGCAGTCTTACACCACAAACGAGCCTAACCTCGTGTCTTTACAACTGTTACGCATTTAATTTATGCCTAAGACCTCCCACATTAGACTGGCATTTGTGGCAGCTGGATTTGCCGGGCGGGTCCGGGCAGTCTTACACCACAAAAGAGCCTAACCTCGTGTCTTAGACGATTAATTACAACTGATTAATCATTCCCCAATTTGAATTAATTTCCCTATTCAAATTATCAGTCAATTCCAAATTTAACTATGGCCATAATTGACTCAATTATGTCCATCTATTTATGGTATGTAAAATCATACCAATTTTCATCACAAATTTGTTTTATGCCTTTTAAGGCATTTATGCCAATTCTCAATATTAAATCATTTAATATTATCCCATTACCCCACATTGTACGTTTGCTCGTTTAACATAAAATATACGTTAGACTCGAATAGTCTAACTCATGGAATAAAGAGAAAACATCACAACATACATATAATTAAATCTAGATCTAAACATAAGGGGTGAACTTGCATGTGTGAATGATGTTCTACATCTAAAACTTGCGTACGCCAAAGTCACAACTTGCATAAAACTACATATGTCATAGATCTAAATCTAAAGGTGTAAACTTGTTTAAATAATGGTCACAAACTTGCATAAATCATGTATGTCATAGATCTACATTTAAAGGTGTAAACTTGCATAGGCAATAACCACAAACTTACATAACATGATTCATACTCCAAACACATATATTTATATAAACTTGCATATATGATTTATGCAACATAACGATGGTGTAAACTTACATCTAAACATGTAAACTAGCATGTAGAATTTAGCATATAACTCACACATGTCATAGTCTAACTTTAGATCTAAAATAGAAGTCATGAAACATGTAAGGTTATACATAAAATTTTCACTAACTTGCATATGATTCATATCTAAATCAACACCTAAACTTGCATACATACATATGATTTATCATATGAATCAACATAACCAAACTAGCATATGAAACAACATTATGAATACATAATCATAGGGTTACAACATAGATGATAACATCACAACTTTACAATATAGATGATAACATCACATAATTTACAACATAAATGATAACATCACAATTTTACAACATAAATGATAACATGATGTCAATATTCCACAACATAGCCATATAATCCGCATCATAACTCAATCCAATTAAATTGTTAATTATTTTATTAAAGAAATTGAACCCACAACTCAAAGAAGGTCTTGAGTTCTGAATTCCGAGTTCTGAAGTTGAATTAACTTTCCTTTGAAGAAGATTCGTTGTTAGAGTTGAATAGAATTGAATTTTGATTAGCTTTCTTCCTCTCTAATTGATGGCGGCTATTTTGAGTTGAAAGGTGACGGCATGGAGGCCATGGCTCTAATTTTAATTTGATTTTAGGGTTTGAGTCTACATGTCTTTTTATGGAGTTTAGGATTAGTTTAGGCCATCCGATCAAACCAGAATTAATCCCATCCAATCAGAGCAGATCAGAAACCCTAATGAGTCAGCACACAGTCAGAAATAGGTCACCAATCAAATCTGCCCTGGGGGGGGGGGGGGGGCAGGTCGACCCTGTGGTCGACCTGGTCTTCCCGCCTAGCCCATCTGACTCTGAAATTTTGAATTTTCGAAATCTGATTTGAATTTTCTAAAACTTTCGATGGCCATAACTTCTTCATACGAAGTCCAATTCACGCAAACTAGGACTCTATCTCAACCAGAATTCCGAGACGAACACAATGGCGCAACCCGTTTCCCTTAATTCTCACATTTGAGATTAGTTATTCTTTAATTTGTGAACATTAATATTAACGGAAATACGGGGTGTTACATTCTCCCCTCCTTAAAGAATTTCGCCCCCGTAATCTCCAAGTTAAGGAGAATGCATATCCTAACATCCAAACAACCATATACTCAACCATCAAACACAGGCATCCATTGTCCTTATAAAATTCCAAATGCTGTATGAACATATGCAAGAAGTGTGTGTATATGTTCTTTATCTAATGCAAAATCAGGCAGTCTACTGATTCAGTTGACCTCCTTAATGCAAACCATGATAGTGCCATGCGTCCATTATGTATGCGAAAGAATCCTATCGATACATATTATTTCAACATGTGTGCACAACCATTCACCAAAATGCAGCATCCATATTTTAGCACAACCATTATACATCCATTAACTTAAATATGCACACACATTTATATGCAATATGCAATATGAAGTGACCGAGCCGATCTAGTGCCTAAAGTGTGTGTATATGCATTCACGAGAAACCACTAGCAAACACTTGCATCCACATGCATCCATCATACATAACATGTCTCAAACACATGTTTCAACCATAGGACTACCCTATCTAAAGGTCAAAGATACTAGCGAGAGGACATACTAAAGATAAGATAAGTGCAAGCTAAGCGATAAAGGAGAAATTAAAAGGCATACCCTCAAAAAGAAAAGGATACAATGAACGCATCTTCTCTTCCGTCTCCCAAGTAGCATTGCTCTCATCGTCTCCCCATTGCACTTTGACTAGCTTGACCTCTCGATTCCTCAACTTCTTAATCTCCGACCCAAGAATACACGTAAGAGCTCGTCGAATCGTCTCATCACGCTCTATCTCCACCTCTCTAAGCAATCTCGGCTCTACCACTTCCGCGGTATCGTGCAAGCACTTCCCCAAATGTGATACATGGAATACATCGTGTACACCACTAAGTCTCTCGGGCAACTCCACTCTATACGCCATCTGTCCAATCCTCTCCTTAATAGGAAACGGCCCTACGAACCTTGGTGCTAACTTCCCAATGGACCCAAAGCGAACGACATTCCGTAATGGAGACACCTTGACAAAGACCATGTCCCCAATATCAAACTCAAGATCTGAAACACCCCTCCTCCATTAGGGTCACTCTCAAAGGGAATGCCCTAATTTTGGTGGAGGTTTATAAGTATAAGTCACAGATATACAAGACAGATATAATAACACATATTTTTGAACAGCAGAAAACAACAACTTTTATTTCACTAAAATACGTGTTACATCAACCATACCATAATTGTCTTACAATACTTAAAAAAACATAACATCTTCATAACTGTCTTGATTACATTATTTAAAGAAGCATAAAGAAAACATAAATAAATTGCAAAAGTCCCATAATTGTTGTCCAAAGCCATAGTCCAAAACGAAAAGATCCAAGCAATACATTCTTTCTCTTCAAGCTGGATATGAAGGCTGGTTAAGCTGCGGTATTCCCTCCCTGTGGACCTTGGGGGGGGGAACGGAAGAAAAGAAGATGAGAGAAAAGTAGATTCAGACATAAAGCCTGAGTAAGTCTAGGACTATTCAGTCTATGAATAAAGAACTGGGTATGATAAGTATAAAGTGGAAATGGGAAAGCATTATAAACTAAGTTAAGTGGTCTAGGGTCGAATACTATCGTACCCCATATTAATCTCTGTACCCATATAAACTAGTTCCCAACAGGCACCCTATAATCAGGGTGAAGTGATCCATTTTATGATGATCGGCTCCTACTCGCATAGTTACACGTGTCTTACGGCCCTCGATGTTGTAGTTACCTATGTTGGTCCCACCATGGGGTGTATCAAGTCCCATGGTGGTGGCCCGACACAATCCTAGAATACATAGGTATGCTACTGGTGCCCAGTGCCTTATTTTTCTGCGCCAGAGTGTGTGCACGCCCGCACCCCGTTAGAACCTACACTGCTGCACCACCGCCGACGATTTGACCTCTTACAGTCAGCCCAGTAATCGTGCCCCACCCTGCCTAGTTTCAGGGTATCATGATACCTTGTAGGGTTACTGCTGAAAAGGGTCCACCGCTACTAGGTTTTTCTATTTCTAGCCAACATGCTAAGTTGGTTAAGTGTTTTATAAACCTAACCCCCAACCAGTCTGTTTAGTTTAGCATGTTCCATTTTGATTAAGTCTTAATTCACTTAATCCTATCAATCATGACTCAGCCTTAATTGTCTTATTAAAGCCTTGACCTCTCACATTAGACATGTATTGTTGTGGCTGCCTGTTGCCGGTTGGGTCCGGGCAGTCTTACGCCACAACTCAGTCTAACCTCGGGTCCTTATTGGGCTCTGTGTTTAACCACCCACATTGGATAGGTATTGTTGTGACTACTGAACAGCCGGGCGGTTCCGGGCAGGTTTACATCACAACTCAATCCAACCTCGGGTTAAACACATCGTATTTTCTACATTTACATACTTTGTCTCTTTTCTTTTTATATGTAAATATTTGCGGCCCATTATTCAAATTCATCTTTATTGATTAAGATTTATTTATGCCACTTAATTGTTTTTCAAGGTTTTTGGCATGCGTCAAACATGCCAACACATATGTTCTATATTTTAGCCCAAACGTCATTACCCCCGTTTTATACGTTCGTTCCAATGTAAGATGTGTTGGGTTTAACACTTAAACCCAATTTAGCCATATGAAAAGGGGAGGCTTATAACATGGTGTTTATAAGGTAACATAAAAAGGGGAGTGTGAACGCATGAACTTGCAACATAACGATTCAATTAACATAAGGTAGGCACATGTGAACTTGCAATTGTAACAACATATAATATAAGCAATACTTAAACATAAATCATTCTACTCACATAATCATGGTATAAACAAAACATGAATCATTCTATTCATGTAGTCATGGCATAAATAGTACTTAAACATGAACCATTCTAATCATATAATTATGGCATAATCATAATTGAACATGAGTCCTTCTATTCATATAGTCATGGCATAAACATAATTGAACATGAATCCTACTATTCATATAATCATGGTTTTTATCCTATCTATGTAACTAGTAAGTAATTCTAGTGTAATTCTAATGTAACTTATGTGTCAAATATATTATCATATGATTTTGATAACAACATAAGCCAAAAAAACATGTTTTCAACTAGGCATAATAACAAACATAGTTTAGTCATGTTCATAAAATTAATACAAGCTTACAAAGACGCTTGCTTTTGTCACTATCACAAAATCATGATTTTTATACTTGAATTATGGTGCCAATTCCAACATAACCTTCATATGAATCATAATACTTAAGTGGATCAAATTACACTAAAGATGACCATTGAATTATACATCATGTTGGCATAACAATAAATCATAGACTTGCATGAATTTCAAACAAACTATTACAACATATAGTTGTTTTTTTCAACATGAATCATATACTTGCAATTATCAAATGGGTGTTGTAAATAACTACCACAAACATGTAGTTTTCAATATGAATCATATGCTTGCATGAATCCCAATTAAAATTCCACAATATGTGGTTGTCAACATAAACCATATACTTGTATGAATCCAATCGTACACCATAGCATTGCCAAATCGTTTAGAATCAAAATAACATACAAATATAGGTTATTATTGCCACAATTCCATTTCGTTGTTAACTTCCAACGCAAATCGCATACTTGCAAATATCCAATCGTATACCATAATATTCCCAAATCGTTTAGCATCAAAGCAACGTAAAAATATAGATTTTTATCGCCACAATTCCATTTCTTACTTTACACAAATCAACACAATTATTTAATTCATATCGAAATAGCACTCTACTTACAACGTATGACGAATCTTCAATTTAGGAATCTGAATTCTGAATTTGGAGATGCTATCCTTTGTTGTAGGCGTTGCTTTAATTCAATTAACGTTGCTTTAAGCTTTTGATTTATCTCCTAATTGTCTCTCTATTTCTGACGGCTATCCTTAGTCTCTCCTCAGCAACATGACGGTCTCATCTCCATTTTAGTTTGGGTGAATTAGGGTTAGTCTTAGGCCCTTTTTATAGAGTTTGTGAGTTGATTTAGACCGTCGATGAAGCTTGGTTTAATAATAGCCGTTCGTTCAAAGGAGAGGCCAATCAGGAGCTGACACCTAGCCCTAGTGACAAGGCAAGGCTCAGAAAATCGACCCAACACAGACCAGGCCAGCCAGGGTAGGCTGGGTTCGACCTGGCTCAGGGACCAGTCGACTCCCCAGTCGACCCCCAGGTCGACTCTAGAGTCGACCTGCCTGGGGCAGGTCGACACCTAGGTCGACTCCCAGGTCGACCTGGCCTGGCAGGTCGACCCTAGGGTCGACCCCCAGGTCGACCTGGTGGGTTTGGGCGGGAATTTTCCCGCCTACTCTGATTGGGCTGAAATTCAAATCTGTTTTCGAAATTTGAATTTTCTAAAACTTCATCGGGCCATAGTTTGGTCATACGGGCTCCGTTTTTCGAAAACTCGGACTCTATTTCGCGTATTTTTCCGAGACGAACGCAATGGCATATCCCGTTTCCCTTAATACTTTGATTTGAAATTTATTATACTTTAATTCGTGAATTTCACTGTTATAAAATACACGGGGTGTTACATTCTCCCCCACTTAAAAGGATTTCGTCCCGAAATCTTCAAGTTTAGGAAGAATGTACATCCTAACATCCAAACATCCATCTACTCATCCATCAAGCACGAGCATCCATTGCCCTTAAAAGACTTCTAATGCTTCATGATAATATGCGAAGTGTGTGTGTACATGTACTTATCTAATGCAAAATCTGGCGGTCTACTGATTCAGTTGACCTCCTTAATGCGAATTATGTAAGTGCTATGAATCCATTATGTATGCAAATCCTCCTATTCATGATTCTACATGAGTGCACAATCATTCATACAAATGCAACATCCATATGACAACATATTAAAGTTCAACCATATACGAATGCAAACATATATGCATATGCAATATGAAGTGATTGAGCCGATCTAAAACCTAGATTGTGTGTTTATATGCAACCACGAGCAACCACTAGCAATCACTTGCAACCACTTGCAATCATCATCCATAACATGTTTCAATTACATGTTTTCATCCAAAGGGTTTCTACCTAAAAGATAGGGTCGAGGAGATATACCTAAAAAGATAGATAAAAGCGCAACTTAAGGAAAAAGGAAAGATCAAAGATGTACCCTCGAAAAGAAAAGGGTAGGCTGCGCGTATTTTAGCTTCAGTTTCCCAAGTTGCATCTCCTTCGGCGTTGCTCCACTGAACTTTGACGAGCTTGACTTCGCGGTTGCGTAGTTTCTTCACTTCCGTTCCTAATATGCGGGTTGGAACTTTCCTTATGGTTGCTTCGCGCTCCACTTCAGCTTCTTCTAGGATATTTGGCTCTTCCACTTCAGCAGACTCATGTAGACATTTTCGGAGATGTGAAACGTGAAAGACGTTGTGAACTCCGGCCAATTTTTCGGGTAGCTCTAATCTATAGGCCATTTTCCCAATTTTCTCGATGATAGGGAATGGCCCTACGATCCTTGGTGCTAGCTTTCCTGTGGTTCCAAAACGAACAACGTTCCTTAGCGGAGATACCTTAAGAAAAAATCTGTCTCCAACCTCAAATTCAAGGTCGGTCCTCCTCTTGTCGGCGTAGGACTTTTGTCTGTCTTGGGCCGTCTTCATCCTTCTTCGTATTAAGTCTACTTTCTCTGAAGTCTCTCGGATCATATCTGGTCCAAGTATGAGCTTATCAGTAGACTCCCACCAACAAGTGGGTGATCGACACGGTCTTCCATATAAAGCTTCGAAGGGCGCCATTCCGATGGTTGCTTGATAGCTGTTGTTGTAGGCAAATTCCACCAAAGGAAGATGGTCTTCCCATGTCCCTCCGAAGTCAAGGACGCACAGTCTTAGAAGGTCCTCCAAAACTCTGTTCACTCTTTCTGTTTGGCCATCGGTTTGGGGATGATAGGCTGTGCTCAAGCATAACTGTGTGCCTACCGCTTCTTGCAGACTCCGCCAAAACTCACTGGTGAAGATAGGGTCTCGGTCGCTAACAACGCTGGATGGTATTCCATGGAGTCGAACGATTTCCTTGAGGTAAAGAGATGCTAGGGATGAGGCAGTTCTTTTACTTTTGACAGGTAAGAAGTGGGCGCTTTTAGTAAGCCTATCCACTATTACCCAAATGCTAGTGTTGCCTCTCCTAGACCTAGGCAGCCCATCGATGAAGTCCATTGAGATGCTATCCCACTTCCACTGTGGGACCTCTAGAGGATGTAGCAGACCGCCAGGCTTTTTCTGTTCCGCCTTAACCTGTTGGCACACCAAACACTTAGAGACGATTTCTGCCACGTCCTTCTTCATGCCGTTCCAAAAGAAAGTTCTTTTTATGTCCTTGTACATTTTATCGCCGCCTGGGTGTATCGTCATCTTGGAGTGATGTGCTTCCTCGAGAACTTTCTTTACTAAATCCCTTGTCTGTGGGACGCATAGTCTTTCGTCTCGCCTTAGCCAACCCTTATCGTCGATGGAGTATCTGTTGAGGTGACTTGAAGTCTCACCCCTAATTAGCCTATCAATCGTCTCCACAAGCTGAGGGTCCTCGCGTTGTGTTGTCCCTATCGAGTCCACTAAAGTCGGGCGTACTTCGAGAGATGCTAGCAAGCCTGGTACAAAATCGGAGGAAGGCCTAAAGTCGAAGCTGGCTATAAACTCTAGGTTTTGTCTTTCAACAAACAGCGGGCTTAGGGTCAGTTTCTTTCGGCTCAACGCGTCTGCCACTACGTTGCCTTTGCCTGGAGTATAGGAGATCTCGAAATCATACGAGGTAAGAAACTCCATCCACCTCTGTTGCCTCAAGTTAAGGTCCTTCTGCGAGAAAAGGTATTTCAACGATTTATGGTCAGTGTAAAGTTCAAACTTCTCACCTAGGAGATAGTGTCGCCAAGACTTGAGTGCAAAGACGATGGCAGCTAACTCAAGATCGTGGGTCGGGTAGTTCTTTTCGTGCACTTTCAATTGTCTCCCGCCATAAGCTACTACCCTTCCTTCTTGCATTAAGACGGCGCCTAACCCAGTCCCACATGCATCTGTATAAACGGTGAACATCTTGCTTCCATCTGGCAACGTCAAAACTGGGGCTGTTGTAAGAGCCCTTTTCAGTCGCTGGAAAGCAAACTCGCAATCCAAGTCCCAATTGAACACTAGATTCTTCTTGGTCAACTTTGTGAGCGGAGCTGAGATTTTCGCAAAATCCCTTATGAACTTTCGATAGAAACATGCTAGTCCTAGAAAACTTCGGACCTCAGTTGCATTCCTTGGTGTCTTCCAATCCTGTACCGCCACTACCTTAGCAGGGTCCACTGCTAACCCTTGTTTGGATACTATGTGCCTAAGGAACCTCACTTCTTCTCTCCAAAAGTGGCATTTGGAGAATTTGGCTTTTAGCTGATGGGCTCGCAGAGTTTCCATGATTGCCCTTAAGTGCTGAGCATGTTCCTCTTCACACTTTGAGAAGATAAGGATATCGTCTATGAAGACCACTACGAACTTATTGAGGAAATCTCTGAATACCCTACTCATCAGGTCCACGAAGTAAGCAGGTGCATTTGTCAAGCCGAAAGGCATGACAAGCCATTCAAAGAAGCCGTCTGGGGTTCTGAATGCCGTTTTATCGATACTATCTTCAGCCACCCTTAGCTGATGAAAACTGGTCGCTAAATCGAGTTTGGAGAAAACAGACGCTCCTACAAGCTGATCAAACAAATCGTCAATTCTGGGGAGAGGGTGCCTATTCTTTTTCGTTAGCTTGTTGAGCTCCCTATAGTCAACACATAGACGGAGTGAACCATCCGCCTTTGTAGCGAACACCACTAGAGCGCCCCATTCTGAAATGCTCCTCCTAATGAACCCCTTTTCTAGAAGCTCTTTAATCTGTTTACTGAGCTCTTTCCTTTCCCGTGGAGCCATGTGTCTAACGGGCAACGCAACGGGCTTTGCATTATCTACAAGATATATGCGGAAGTCTATCTCCCGCTTCGGAGGCAAGCCCTTCACCTCTTCGAAGACATCCGGATATTCCCGGACCACTCTAACCGATTGCAAATTTTCAACGGAGGCATCTAGCGATTGAAGATAACTAAGCATAACCGCATACGAGGGATTATAAGTAATTTCCAAAGTGTTACCGAGCTGGGTCAGGAGCCTAACAACCCTTTTTTCACAATCAAGGATGGCCCCATTACTGGATAGCCAATCCATGCCCAAAATCAAACCATATCCCGAAAAGCCCAAAACAAAGGCACTACATTTAAATTCTACGCTTAGAATAGAAATTTTCAATCCCAAACAGATCATAGACAAATGAGCTGGGCCCCCAATTGGATTTGAAACAATTTAGGGGTCCTCTACCATACTAGTTTTTAGGTGCAGAGATTCTACTAAAGCAGACGAGATAAAGGAGTGTGATGCGCCAGAATCAAATAAAGTGCGAACGGGGTGATCATAAAGGTAAACTACACTTTCTACAGAAGTATTTATACCTCGCTGTTGTAGAGGTGGCGCCTCGAGCACATGAACTTGTGCCCCTGAGGTGGATCCAGCCCTCTGCCCCTGTCCTCGTTTCTTCGGGCAGTCCTTAGCCATGTGGCCTATCTCACCGCAAGAAAAGCACCCACCATTCATCTTGGCCTTCTTATTCCGACAATCTTTTACTAAGTGCCCCACTTTGCCACAAAAATTACACTTCCTCTTCTCTTTGTTTCCTTTCCCGCCCTTCTTAAAGTATGTCTTCTTAGGCTGCAAACCCTCTTTCTTCCCTTGAGAGTTTTCTGCCTTTGTCTCATTCTTGCCCTTATCCTCTTCGTTCAGCAACGCCATCTGTACCAACCTTTCATACGTAGCTCCCATGGGTATATGGGTCATGGCCAAACTGTGTAACGTCTCATTCAACCCTTTGACAAAACGGAGAGCCTTCTTGTGCGGGGTGTTGACTAGGTCCAGTCCGAATCTAGCCAGCTCATCGAACTGATTAACATACTCTTTAACTGTCTTGTTCCCTTACTTAAGAAATAAGAATTTTTCCAACAGCAAACTCCTTTCCGCATCTGAAAGAAATTTAGCCTCAAACCTTGCCCTAAAGTCCTCCCATGTTTCCACTGGTCTTTCTGCATTAGTGACTTCCCACCAGTAGGAAGCCTCGCCTTTAAGTAGCCATACTGCCAGTTGTACTTTCTGTCTATCCTCTACCTCAATGATGATGAATAAGTCCTCGGTTTCTTTCAGCCAATTTCTAGCTGCCACGAAGAACTTAGTTCCATGAAAATCTTTTCCTCCCATAGCTTTAAAATCTTTACATATCTTAGCAAAGGTGTTTCCCCGTGGAGGAGGTGGAGGAAGAGGTGCTGCTGCAGCTGGATGATTTCCTGCAGCTGGGGGAGGAGGAACGGTAGGACTTGGCTGAGTGGCCCTTGCTTCTAAAAACCATCTAAACCAACCAGGTATCGGTACACCCTTGGGCAAGTTAAGTTCTTCGGACATGCTGAAACAAATAGGATAGATTCAAAACGAAGGATAAGAGATAGTTCCTATGGCTTAGGGGGGACTTTGCCTTTTAAAATAAAATAATATTTTATCTTTTAAAAATGCTTCTTTAAATTTCTTTTTGAAAAATAATTTTTCAAAACTTTTTATCTTATCCAGTAAACCTATGCTCTGATACCAAGTGAAACACCCCACATCCGTTAGGGTCACTCTCAAAGGGAATGCCCTAATTTTGGTGGAGGTTTATAAGTATAAGTCACAGATATACAAGACAGATATAATAACACATATTTTTGAACAGCGGAAAACAACAACTTTTATTTCACTAAAATACGTGTTACATCAACCATACCATAATTGTCTTACAATACTTAAAAAAAACATAACATCTTCATAACTGTCTTGATTACATTATTTAAAGAAGCATAAAGAAAACATAAATAAACTGCAAAAGTCCCATAATTGCTGTCCAAAGCCATAGTCCAAAACGAAAAGATCCAAGCAATACATTCTTTCTCTTCAAGCTGGATATGAAGGCTGGTTAAGCTGCGGTATTCCCTCCCTGTGGACCTTGGGGGGGGGGGGGGGGGAACGGAAGAAAAGAAGACGAGAGAAAAGTAGAGTCAGACATAAAGCCTGAGTAAATCTAGGACTATTCAGTCTATGAATAAAGAACTGGGTATGATAAGTATAAATTGGAAATGGGAAAGCATTATAAACTAAGTTAAGTGGTCTAGGGTCGAATGCTATCGTACCCCATATTAATCTCTGTACCCATATAAACTAGTTCCCAACAAGCACCCCATAATCAGGGTGAAGTGATCCATTTTTTGATGATCGGCTCCTACTCGCATAGTTACATGTGTCTTACGGCCCTCGATGTTGTAGTTACCTATGCTGGTCCCACCATGGGGTGTATCAAGTCCCATGGTGGCGGCCCGACACAATCCTAGAATACACAGGTATGCTACTGGTGTCCAGTGCCTTATTTTTCTGCGCCGGAGTGTGTGCACGCCCGCACCCCGTTAGAACCTACACTGCTGCACCACCGCCGTCGATTTGACCTCTTACAGTCAGCCCAGTAATCGTGCCCCACCCTGCCTAGTTTCAGGGTATCATGATACCTTGTAGGGTTACTGCTGAAAAGGGTCCCCCGCTACTAGGTTTTTCTATTTCTAGCCAACATGCTAAGTTGGTTAAGTGTTTTATAAACCTAACCCCCAATCAGTCTGTTTAGTTTAGCATGTTCCATTTTGATTAAGTCTTAATTCACTTAATCCTATCAATCCTGACTCAGCCTTAATTGTCTTATTAAAGCCTTGACCTCTCACATTAGACATGTATTGTTGTGGCTGCCTGTTGCCAGTTAGGTCCGGGCAGTCTTACGCCACAACTCAGTCTAACCTCGGGTCCTTATTGGGCTCTATGTTTAACCACCCACATTGGATAGGTATTGTTGTGACTACTGAACAGCCGGGCGGTTCCGGGCAGGTTTACATCACAACTCAATCCAACCTCGGGTTAAACACATCGTATTTTCTACATTTACATACTTTGTCTCTTTTCTTTTAATATGTAAATATTTGCGGCCCATTATTCAAATTCATCTTTATTGATTAAGATTTATTTATGCCACTTAATTGTTTTTCAAGGTTGTTGGCATGCGTCAAACATGCCAACACATATGTTCTATATTTTAGCCCAAACGTCATTACCCCCGATTTATACGTTCGTTCCAATGTAAGGTGTGTTGGGTTTAACACTTAAACCCAATTTAGCCATATGAAAAGGGGAGGCTTATAACATGGTGTTTATAAGGTAACATAAAAAGGGGAGTGTGAACGCATGAACTTGCAACATAATGATTCAATTAACATAAGGTAGGCACATGTGAACTTGCAATTGTAACAACATATAATATAAGCAATACTTAAACATAAATCATTCTACTCACATAATCATGGTATAAACAAAACATGAATCATTCTATTCATGTAGTCATGGCATAAATAGTACTTAAACATGAACCATTCTAATCATATAATTATGGCATAATCATAATTGAACATGAGTCCTTCTATTCATATAGTCATGGCATAAACATAATTGAACATGAATCCTACTATTCATATAATCATGGTTTTTATCCTATCTATGTAACTAGTAAGTAATTCTAGTGTAATTCTAATGTAACTTATGTGTCAAATATATTATCATATGATTTTGATAACAACATAAGCCAAAAAAACATGTTTTCAACTAGGTATAATAACAAACATAGTTTAGTCATGTTCATAAAATTAATACAAGCTTACAAAGACGCTTGCTTTTGTCACTATCACAAAATCATGATTTTTATACTTGAACTATGGTGCCAATTCCAACATAACCTTCATATGAATCATAATACTTAAGTGGATCAAATTACACTAAAGATGACCATTGAATTATACATCATGTTGGCATAACAATAAATCATAGACTTGCATGAATTTCAAACAAACTATTACAACATATAGTTGTTTTTTTCAACATGAATCATATACTTGCAATTATCAAATGGGTGTTGTAAATAACTACCACAAACATGTAGTTTTCAATATGAATCATATGCTTGCATGAATCCCAATTAAAATTCCACAACATGTGGTTGTCAACATAAACCATATACTTGTATGAATCCAATCGTACACCATAGCATTGCCAAATCGTTTAGAATCAAAATAACATACAAATATAGGTTATTATTGCCACAATTCCATTTCGTTGTTAACTTCCAACGCAAATCGCATACTTGCAAATATCCAATCGTATACCATAATATTCCCAAATCGTTTAGCATCAAAGCAACGTACAAATATAGATTTTTATCGCCACAATTCCATTTCTTACTTTACACAAATCAACACAATTATTTAATTCATATCGAAATAGCACTCTACTTACAACGTATGACGAATCTTCAATTCAGGAATCTGAATTCTGAATTTGGAGATGCTATCCTTTGTTGTAGGCGTTGCTTCGATTCAATTAACGTTGCTTTAAGCTTTTGATTTATCTCCTAATTGTCTCTCTATTTCTGACGGCTATCCTTAGTCTCTCCTCAGCAACATGACGGTCTCATCTCCATTTTAGTTTGGGTGAATTAGGGTTAGTCTTAGGTCCTTTTTATAGAGTTTGTGAGTTGATTTAGACCGTCGATGAAGCTTGGTTTAATAATAGCCGTTCGTTCAAAGGAGAGGCCAATCAGGAGCTGACACCTAGCCCTAGTGACAAGGCAAGGCTCAGAAAATCGACCCAACACATACTAGGCCAGCCAGGGTGGGCTGGGTTCGACCTGGCTCAGGGGCCAGGTCGACTCCCCAGTCGACCCCCAGGTCGACTCTAGAGTCGACCTGCCTGGGGCAGGTCGACACCTAGGTCGACTCCCAGGTCGACCTGGCCTGGCAGGTCGACCCTAGGGTCGACCCCCAGGTCGACCTGGTGGGTTTGGGCGGGAATTTTCCCGCCTACTCTGATTGGGCTGAAATTCAAATCTGTTTTCGAAATTTGAATTTTCTGAAACTTCATCGGGCCATAGTTTGGTCATACGGGCTACGTTTTTCGAAAACTCGGACTCTATTTCGCGTATTTTTCCGAGACGAACGCAATGGCATATCCCGTTTCCCTTAATACTTTGATTTGAAATTTATTATACTTTAATTCGTGAATTTCACTGTTATAAAATACACGGGGTGTTACAAGATTTGTCCTCCTCTTGTCCGCATACGATTTCTGCCTATCTTGCGCCGCCTTCATCCTCCTTCGAATCAAATCGATCTTTTCCGAAGTCTCTCTTATCATATCGGGCCCAAGAAAGATCTTATCTATAGACTCCCACCAACACGTGGGCGAATGACACGGCCGTCCATAAAGAGCCTCGAACGGTGCCATGCCAATGCTAGACTGAAAGCTATTATTATATGCGAACTCCACCAACGGAAGATGTTCTTCCCATGTACCTCCGAAGTCTAAGACACACAACTTCAATAGGTCCTCTAGAATACGATTCACCCTCTCGGTCTGGCCGTCCGTCTGTGGATGGTATGCGGTGCTCAAACATGATTGAGTCCTTACCGCCTCTTGCAAGCTCTTCCAAAACTCGCTAGTAATGATAGGATCGCGGTCGCTCACTATGCTAGAAAGAACACCGTGCAAATGAACTATCTCTCGAATGTATACAGAGGCTAACCATGGAGCAGTCCTCTTACTCTTCACGGGAATGAAATGGGCGCTCTTAGTAAGTCTGTCTACCATGAGCCAAATCCCCATATTACCCTTCCTCGATCTTGGTAACCCATCAACAAAGTCCATCGAGACACTTTCCCACTTCCATTGTGGGACCTCCAATGGGTGAAGCAACCCGCCGGGCTTCTTTTGCTCTGCTTTTACTTGTTGACACACCAAGCATCTAGCGACAAACTCAACCACATACTTCTTCATACCGTCCCAAAAGTAAACTCGTCTCATGTCCATGTACATATTGTCCCTGTCGGGATGAATGGTCATCTTCGAACGATGTGCATCATCAAGAATGGTCTTCCTCAAATTCTCGTCTTGTGGTACACAAAGTCTACCGTCCCTACGTAACCAAGCCTTATCATCTAGGGTATACCTACTGAGATGACTCGATGAATCCCCCCTTTTGAGATTTTCTACTAACTCAACCAACTGTGGGTCATCTCGCTGTGCCTCACCAATCCGTCCCAAAAGCGCAGGTCTGACCTCTAAGGATGCTAGCAAACCGGGTACAAAGTCAATGAAGGGTCTAAAGTCAAACGTAGAGATGAACTCTAAGCTTCGTCGTTCAACAAACAACGGACTCAAGGACAACCTTTTCCTACTTAAGGCGTCTGCCACCATGTTACCCTTGCCAGGGGTATATGCTATCTCGAAATCGTAGGACGCTAAGAATTCCATCCACCTTTGCTGCCTTAAGTTCAAGTCCTTCTGAAAGAAAAAGTATTTTAGCGATTTGTGGTTAGTGAACAATTCGAATTTCTCGCCAAGAAGATAATGACGCCAAGAATTAAGTGTGAAAACAATAGTGGCCAACTCTAGGTCATGTGTAGGGTAATTTCTTTCATGCACTCTCAACTGCCTTCCACCATAGGCTATTACCCTTCCCTCTTGCATTAAGACTGCGACTAGTCCTGTCCCACAAGCATCGGTATAAACGGTAAATGGCTTACTCCCATCTGGCAACACTAAGACTGGGGCTGTGGTCAAAGCTCTCTTTAAACGTTGGAACGCATCATCACAATCTACGTCCTACGTGAAAACTAGGTTCTTCTTCGTCAAGCGTGTTAATGGGGCTGATATTTTTGCGAAGTGAAACACCCCACCTCCGTTAGGGTCACTCTCAAAGGGAATGCCCTAATTTTGGTGGAGGTTTATAAGTACAAGTCACAGATATACAAGACAGATATAAGAACACATATTTGTAAACAGCGGAAGAACAACAAACTTTATTTCATAAAGTCAAATACGTGTTACAACAACATCCTTTCCAAAAAAAACATAACATAACACTTTCATAATCTGTCTTGAGTACATTATTTAAAGAAGCATAAATAAAACATAGATAAACTGCAAAAGCCCCATAGTGGATTGTCCAAAGCCATAGTTCAAAACAGGAAAGTCCAAGCAATACATTTCTCTTCTTCAAGCTGGATGTTGAGGTAGGTCAAGCTGCTGTGTTCCCTCCCTGAGGACCTGGGGGGGGGGAAACGGAAGAAAGAAGACGAAAGAAAAGTAGAGTCAGACATAAAGCCTGAGTAAGTCTAGTACTATTTTGTCTATGAATAAAGAACTGGGTATGATAAGTATAAACGAGAAGTGGGCATGCACTATAAACTTGGTTAAGTTGTCTAGGGTCGAATATACTATCGTACCCCATGTTAATCTCTGAACCCATATAAACTAGTTTCCCACTGGCACCCCATAATCAGGGTGATGTGATCAATTCTATGATGATCGGCTCCTACTCGCATAGTTACATGTGTCTTACGGCCCCCGATGTCGTAGTTACCTATGCTGGTCCCACCATGGGGTGTATCAAGTCCCATAGTGGCAACCCGACACAACCTTAGAGTGCACAGGTATGCTACTGGTGTCCAGTGCCTTATTTTTCTGCGCCGGAGTGTGTGCACGCCCGCACTCCGTTAGAACCTACACTGCTACACCACCGCCGTCGATTTTTGACCTCTTACAATCAGCCCAGTAATCGTGCCCCACCCTGCCTAGTTTCAGGGTATCATGATACCTTTGTAGGGTTACTGCGAAAAGGGTCCTCCGCTACTAGGTTTTCTATCTCTAGCCAACATGCTAAGTTGGTTAAGTGTTTTCTAACCTAACCCCCACCAGTCCGTTTAGTTTAGCATGTTCCATTTTGATTAAGTTTTTAGTTCACTTAATCCTATCAATCCTGACTCAGCCTTAATTGTCTTATTAAGGCCCTGACCTCTCACATTAGACAGGTATTGTTGTGGCTGCCTGTTGCCGGTTGGTTCCGGGCAGTCTTACGCCACAACTCAGTCTAACCTCGGGTCCTTATTGGGCTCCATGTTTAACCTCTCACATTGGATAGGTATTGTTGTGACTACTGGACAGCCGGGCGGTTCCGGGCAGGTTTACATCACAACTCAATCCAACCTCGGGTTAAACACATCGTATTTTCTACATTTACATATTTTGTCATTCTTCTTTATTTCTTATATGTAAATATTTGCGGCCCATTATTAAGTTAATGGTGTAAAGGTTACACCAATCATGGGCCCAACCCATACTTGAATTTGGGCCCTTCTACTTTAGTTTTCATTCATTAGTAATTTTAACCCAACGTTATTTTCCCCCGTTTTACACGTCCGTTTATATATATTGGGCTTAGCCTTTTAAAGCCCAATTTAGCCATGCGAAAAGGGGAGGCTTAAAGCGTGATTACATACACAAAGAGGGGAAGGTGAGCGCATGAACTTGCATATGACGTTGGAAATACATAATAGAAACTGGTGTACTTGCATAGTGGTAACATAGGTGACATGAATCAAAACATGTGAACTTGTAATTGAGATATCATTATTGACCCATGAACCTATATTTTTACTTAGGCATAATGTCAAACATAAGCATGGCATAAATACTTTTAGCATAAATATGGCATAATGTCAAACATAAACATGGCATAAATACTTCTAGCATAAACATGGCATAATGTCAAACATAAGCATGGCATAAATACTTCTAGCATAAACATGGCATAATGTCAAACATAAACATGGCATAAATACTTCTAGCATAAACATGGCATAATGTCAAACATAAGCATGGCATAAATACTTCTAGCATAAACATGGCATAATGTCAAACATAAACATGGCATAAATACTTCTAGCATAAACATGGCATAATGTCAAACATAAGCATGGCATAAATACTTCTAGCATAAACATGGCATAATGTCAAACATAAACATGGCATAAATACTTCTAGCATAAACATGGCATAATGTCAAACATAAGCATGGCATAAATACTTCTAGCATAAACATGGCATAATGTCAAACATAAACATGGCATAAATACTTCTAGCATAAACATGGCATAATGTCAAACATAAGCATGGCATAAGTATAGTTAAATTTGTTCATAAGGTTTCTACATGTTTACAAAGGGGATACTTTGTTGCTGACACAAAAGCATAGTTCAACTTAATCATGATTTAAGTCTAATCACATAGTGATGGTATAAATATACTTATGCATAAATATTCCTAATCATGGTGTTTGCTTTAAACTTGCAAAAAGGGATTTTTGAGTCTAACCTAGCCATGTCTCACATATGTCATCATATAGTTCTTTTAAACAATATAGACTTAATCATGGATTTCAATTATGCCAAATATCATTCATAGCCTAGCCATATTCACAAGTTTTGCAAAAGCATGACTTAATACATGGATTATGATGTCAAAATTCCAACATAGTTTCATATGAACTATAACAACCAAACTTGTCTCAATTACTTGCAAAATGATTTATGCACAAAAATAGACATCATGGTGGCATAATAACAAAGCCCCAAACTTGCATGAAATTCCAATCAACTACATACATGTAGCTTCAACATAGGTCACATAATTTGCGAATATTCCAAACGTATATTTGCATAGAACTACCGCATGTAGTTCTTTATAATTGAATGACATAATTCAGAATATCCAAACGTATATAAATTGATAAGAACGCACAAATATGAATTTTATTGCCACAATTCAAGCATACATATCTACACAATCATTTGTTCATACCAAAGTAATACTCTACTTACAATGGTTGCGGCGAATTCTCTAATTAAGAGATATGATTCCTTTGTTGAATTGATTGGCTTTAGGTTGCTTTAGGCTTTAGAATTTTCTTCCTAATCCTCTCTCTAGTTGGCGGCTACTCTTAGTCGTTCCTCAGCAACATGGCGGCTATGTTCTTAATTTTTAATGAATAGATTAGGGTTTAGTCTAGGGTTGTTTATATAGAGGTTAGGAATTGATTAGGACCATTGATGTTGCTAGGTTAGATCGTAGCCATTCATTCGATAGAGAGACCAATTAAAACTTGCCACCTAGCCCTAATGACAAAGCAACCCACAGAAATTCGACCAAACACAGACCAGGCCAGCCAGGAGGGACTGGGTTCGATTTTCAAAAATTAAACTTTAAATTGAGCTGTTTTAGTCTGTTTGAATTTTATCTATTGTATACATATATTTTTGCATATATATATATATATATTCTCATATATATACATACATTTTCTTTATTTCCTTATATGTACGTTCTTATCCTTTCAAAATTTGAATTTGTATACGTACATGTATTTGCATGCTCAGTTGGCCCTCTCTAAAACAGAGATAAAAATTATGTCGCCGCCGGGGTTCGAACCCCCGACCTCCATGCTACAAATCCAATGCCTTAACCAACTGAGCTACAGAGGCTTTTGTTAATAAGTCTTAGAATAATAATAATTATTGTCCTCTCCTTACTTCTCTTTTTCATGTTTCGCTGTAATATTTAAATTAAAGATATCTTCTTCATACGTTATCCGTTTTGCGCAAACTCGGACTCTATCTCAAGCAGAATTCCGAGACGAACGCAATGGTGATGTCCGTTTCCCTTAATTTTTCTGTTACAATTTAATTATACTTTAATTTGTTAATTTACTGTTAACGAAAAAATCCGGGGTGTTACATTCTCCCCCACTTAAAAGGATTTCGTCCCCGAAATCTTCAAGTTTAGGAAGAATGTAAATCCTAACATTCAATCATCCATCTACTCATCCATCAAACACGAGCATCCATTGTCCTTAAAAGACTTCTAATGCTTCATGATCATATGCGAAGTGTGTGTGTTCATGAACTTATCTAATGCAAAATCAGGCGGTCTACTGATTCAGTTGACCTCCTTAATGCGAATCATGTAAGTGCCATGTATCCATTATGTATGCAGATTTTTCCTATTCATGATTCTACATGGGTGCACAATCTTTCATACAAATGCAACATCCATATGACAACACATTACAATTCAACCATATACGAGTGCAAACATATATGCATATGCAATATGAAGTGACTGAGCCGATCTAAAACCTAGATTGTGTGTGTATATGCAGCCACGAGCAACTACTAGCAATCACTTGCAACCACTTGCAACCATCATACATAACATGTTTCAATTACATGTTTTCATCCAAAAGGGTTTCTACCTAAAAGATAAGGTCGAGGAAATATACCCTAAAAAGATAGATAAAAGCGCAACTTAAGGAAAAAGAAAGATCAAGAATGTACCCTCGAACAGAAAAGGGTAGGCAGTACGTATTCTAGCTTCAGTTTCCCAAGTCGCGTCTCCCTCGGCGTCGCTCCACTGAACTTTGACGAGCTTGACTTCGCGGTTGCGTAGCTTCTTCACTTCCGTTCCTAATATGCGGGTTAAAACTTTCCTCACGGTTGCTTCGCGCTCCACTTCAGCTTCTTCTAGGATATCTGGCTTTACCACTTTAGCAGACTCATGTAGACATTTTCGGAGATATGAAACATGAAAAACGTTGTGAACTCCGGCCAATTTTTCGGGTAGCTCTAATCTATAGGTCATTTTCCAAATTTTCTCAATGATAGGAAATGATTCTACCTAAAGGTATAGTCGAATGATAGAAGCAAGTAAAAACTTTGTGCCCATCAGGCAATGTCAAAACTGGAAATCTATGCCACATATATATTGATTAGGAGAAGAACTCTCTGAGCATCAGCCCCGAAGACCGAAATCAACATCAGACTGACACCTAAAGAATTACTCAACCCAACCACCATATATGATTCTAGGAAACTAAGCATGATGGACTCCTTTTAGGTCACAAGGGAGTCCCTTCCTAAGACCAACCCGTATCCTATAAAGCCCAAAAAGTTTGGTCAATCCAACGAACACCCTCGAGCCCCAACATGTGTTACTAACAGATGAGTCATACTCCCTATGGGGTTTGCAATAGAAATTGGATTAAGAATAGGACCGAGAGGATATACACAAAAGATAGCATGCAAGTGAGCTTTACAGGAAGAGAGGGATCAAGGATATACTCTTAAGAAGAGATATGATGCACGAATCTAGTCTTCAATCTTCTAAGTCGCATTTCCTTGAGCTTAACTCCATTATGCTTTGTCTGCCTTTAACTTCACAATTTCGTAGTTTCTTAATTCTTGTTTCCAAAATATGAGTTGGAACCCTTGCCTCTCGTTCCTCTTTCACTTATTCTCCTTCTAGTATACTTGGCTCAAGCATAACCGCGTACTCATGGTTCCATTCAAGCTCTCCAAAATTCATTAGTGAATCTTGGATCTTGTTCACTTACTAGAAGGTATTCCACATAGATGAATTATCTCTTGAAAATAAACAAATGTCAACTATGTTGCCAAATGTACTTACTAAGGTGATTCTTTACAACTCATGCATCAGCGAAATGAACCTTCAGCCTTAGTGGCGAACACTACTGGAGCGCCCTATTCTGAAATGCTCCTCCTAATGAACCCCTTTTCAAGAAGTTCTTTAATCTGTTTACTGAGCTCTTTCCTTTCTCGTGGAGCCATGTGTCTAACGGGCAACGCAACGGGCTTTGCATTATCTACAAGATATATGCGGAAGTCTATTTCCCGCTTCGGAGGCAAGCCCTTCACCTCTTCGAAGACATCCGGATATTCCTGGACTACTCTAACTGATTGCAAATTTTCAACAGAGGCATCTAGCGATTCAAGATAATTAAGCATAACCGCATACGAGGGATTACAAGAAATTTCCAAAGTATTACCGAGCTGGGTTAGGAGCCTAACAACCCTTTTCTCACAATCAAGGATAGCCCCATTACTGGATAGCCAATCCATACCCAAAATCAAACCATACCCCGAAAAGCCCAAAACAAAGGCACTACATTCAAATTCTACACTTAGAATAGAAATTTTCAAATCCAAACAGATCATAGACAAATGAGCTGGGCCCCCAATTGGGTTTGAAACAATTAAGGGGTCCTCTACCATACTAGTTTTTAGGTGCAGAGATTCTACTAAAGCAGACGAGATAAAGGAGTGTGATGCGCCAGAATCAAATAAAGTGCGAACGGGGTGATCATAAAGATAAACTACACTTTCTACAGAAGTGTTTGTACCTCGCTGTTGCAAAGGTGGCGCTTCCAGCACATGAACCTGTGCCCCTGGAGTGGATCCAGACCCCTGCCCCTGCCCTCGTTTCTTTGGGCAGTCCTTAGCTCTGTGGCCTGTCTGACCGCAAGAAAAGCACCCACCATTCTCCTTGGCCTTCTTTTTTCGGCAGTCCTTTACTAAGTGCCCCACTTTGCCACAGAAATTACACTTCCTCTTCTCCTTGTTGCCTTTCCCGCCTTTCTTAAAGTCTGTCTTCTTAGGTTGCAAACCCTCTTTCTTCCCTTGAGAGCTTTCTGCCTTTGTCTCCTTCTTGCCCTTATCCTCCTCATTCAGCAATGCCATTTGCACCAATCTTTCATACGTGGCCCCCATGGGTATATGTGTCATGGCCAAACTGTGTAATGGCTCATTTAACCCTTTGACGAAACGGAGAGCCTTCTTGTGCGGGGTGTTGACTAGGTCAAGCCCAAACCTAGCCAGCTCATCAAACTGATTCACATACTCTCTAACAGTCTTGCCTCCTTGCTTAAGAAATAAGAATTTCTCCAACTGCAAACTTCTTTCCGCATCTGAGAGAAATTTGGTCTCAAACCTTGCCCGAAAGTCCTCCCATGTCTCTACTGGTCTTTCAGCATTAGTGACTTCCCACCAGTAGGAAGCCTCGCCCTTCAATAGCCACACCGCCAATTGTACTTTTTGTCTGTCCTCTACCTCAAAGATGATGAATAGATCCTCAGTTTCCTTCAGCCAATTTCTAGCTGCTACGAAGGACTCAGTTCCATGGAAATCCCTTCCTCCCATAGCTTTAAAATCCTTACATATCTTAGCAAACGCGTTTCCTCGTGGAGGAGGTGGAGGAAGAGGTGCTGCTGCAGCTGGATGATTTCCTGCAGCTGGGGGAGGAGGAACGGTAGGACCTGGCTGAGTGGCCCTTGCTTCTAAGAACCGTCTAAACCAACCAGGTATTGGTACCCCTTCCGGCAAGTTAAGATCTTCGGACATGCGGAAACAAAAAGGATAGGTTCAAAACGAAGGACAAGAGATAGTACCTATGGCTTTGGGGAGTGGACTTTGCCTTTTAAAATAAAATAATATATATATCTTTTAAAAATGCTTCTTTAAATTTCCTTTTTGAAAATAAATTTTCAAAACTTTTTATCTTATCTGGTAAACCTATGCTCTGATACCAAGTGAAACACCCCACCTCCGTTAGGGTCACTCTCAAAGGGAATGCCCTAATTTTGGTGGAGGTTTATAAGTACAAGTCACAGATATACAAGACAGATATAAGAACACATATTTGTAAACAGCGGAAGAACAACAAACTTTATTTCATAAAGTCAAATACGTGTTACAACAACATCCTTTCCAAAAAAAAACATAACATAACACTTTCATAATCTGTCTTGAGTACATTATTTAAAGAAGCATAAATAAAACATAGATAAACTGCAAAAGCCCCATAGTGGATTGTCCAAAGCCATAGTTCAAAACAGGAAAGTCCAAGCAATACATTTCTCTTCTTCAAGCTGGATGTTGAGGTAGGTCAAGCTGCTGTGTTCCCTCCCTGAGGACCTAGGGTAGGGGGGGGGAAACGGAAGAAAGAAGACGAAAGAAAAGTAGAGTCAGACATAAAGCCTGAGTAAGTCTAGTACTATTTTGTCTATGAATAAAGAACTGGGTATGATAAGTATAAACGAGAAGTGGGCATGCACTATAAACTTGGTTAAGTTGTCTAGGGTCGAATATACTATCGTACCCCATGTTAATCTCTGAACCCATATAAACTAGTTTCCCACTGGCACCCCATAATCAGGGTGATGTGATCCATTCTATGATGATCGGCTCCTACTCGCATAGTTACATGTGTCTTACGGCCCCCGATGTCGTAGTTACCTATGCTGGTCCCACCATGGGGTGTATCAAGTCCCATAGTGGCAACCCGACACAACCTTAGAGTGCACAGGTATGCTACTGGTGTCCAGTGCCTTATTTTTCTGTGCCGGAGTGTGTGCACGCCCGCACTCCGTTAGAACCTACACTGCTACACCACCGCCGTCGATTTTTGACCTCTTACAATCAGCCCAGTAATCGTGCCCCACCCTGCCTAGTTTCAGGGTATCATGATACCTTTGTAGGGTTACTGCGAAAAGGGTCCTCCGCTACTAGGTTTTCTATCTCTAGCCAACATGCTAAGTTGATTAAGTGTTTTCTAACCTAACCCCCACCAGTCCGTTTAGTTTAGCATGTTCCATTTTGATTAAGTTTTTAGTTCACTTAATCCTATCAATCCTGACTCAGCCTTAATTGTCTTATTAAGGCCCTGACCTCTCACATTAGACAGGTATTGTTGTGGTTGCCTGTTGCCGGTTGGTTCCGGGCAGTCTTACGCCACAACTCAGTCTAACCTCGGGTCCTTATTGGGCTCCATGTTTAACCTCTCACATTGGATAGGTATTGTTGTGACTACTGGACAGCCGGGCGGTTCCGGGCAGGTTTACATCACAACTCAATCCAACCTCGGGTTAAACACATTGTATTTTCTACATTTACATATTTTGTCATTCTTCTTTATTTCTTATATGTAAATATTTGCGGCCCATTATTAAGTTAATGGTGTAAAGGTTACACCAATCATGGGCCCAACCCATACTTGAATTTGGGCCCTTCTACTTTAGTTTTCATTCATTAGTAATTTTAACCCAACGTTATTTTCCCCCGTTTTACACGTCCGTTTATATATATTGGGCTTAGCCTTTTAAAGCCCAATTTAGCCATGCGAAAAGGGGAGGCTTAAAGCGTGATTACATACACAAAGAGGGGAAGGTGAGCGCATGAACTTGCATATGACGTTGGAAATACATAATAGAAACTGGTGTACTTGCATAGTGGTAACATAGGTGACATGAATCAAAACATGTGAACTTGTAATTGAGATATCATTATTGACCCATGAACCTATATTTTTACTTAGGCATAATGTCAAACATAAGCATGGCATAAATACTTTTAGCATAAATATGGCATAATGTCAAACATAAACATGGCATAAATACTTCTAGCATAAACATGGCATAATGTCAAACATAAGCATGGCATAAATACTTCTAGCATAAACATGGCATAATGTCAAACATAAACATGGCATAAATACTTCTAGCATAAACATGGCATAATGTCAAACATAAGCATGGCATAAATACTTCTAGCATAAACATGGCATAATGTCAAACATAAACATGGCATAAATACTTCTAGCATAAACATGGCATAATGTCAAACATAAGCATGGCATAAATACTTCTAGCATAAACATGGCATAATGTCAAACATAAACATGGCATAAATACTTCTAGCATAAACATGGCATAATGTCAAACATAAGCATGGCATAAGTATAGTTAAATTTGTTCATAAGGTTTCTACATGTTTACAAAGGGGATACTTTGTTGCTGACACAAAAGCATAGTTCAACTTAATCATGATTTAAGTCTAATCACATAGTGATGGTATAAATATACTTATGCATAAATATTCCTAATCATGGTGTTTGCTTTAAACTTGCAAACAGGGATTTTTGAGTCTAACCTAGCCATGTCTCACATATGTCATCATATAGTTCTTTTAAACAATATAGACTTAATCATGGATTTCAATTATGCCAAATATCATTCATAGCCTAGCCATATTCACAAGTTTTGCAAAAGCATGACTTAATACATGGATTATGATGTCAAAATTCCAACATAGTTTCATATGAACTATAACAACCAAACTTGTCTCAATTACTTGCAAAATGATTTATGCACAAAAATAGACATCATGGTGGCATAATAACAAAGCCCCAAACTTGCATGAAATTCCAATCAACTACATACATGTAGCTTCAACATAGGTCACATAATTTGCGAATATTCCAAACGTATATTTGCATAGAACTACCGCATGTAGTTCTTTATAATTGAATGACATAATTCAGAATATCCAAACGTATATAAATTGATAAGAACGCACAAATATGAATTTTATTGCCACAATTCAAGCATACATATCTACACAATCATTTGTTCATACCAAAGTAATACTCTACTTACAATGGTTACGGCGAATTCTCTAATTAAGAGATATGATTCCTTTGTTGAATTGATTGGCTTTAGGTTGCTTTAGGCTTTAGAATTTTCTTCCTAATCCTCTCTCTAGTTGGCGGCTACTCTTAGTCGTTCCTCAGCAACATGGCGGCTATGTTCTTAATTTTTAATGAATAGATTAGGGTTTAGTCTAGGGTTGTTTATATAGAGGTTAGGAATTGATTAGGACCATTGATGTTGCTAGGTTAGATCGTAGCCATTCATTCGATAGAGAGACCAATTAAAACTTGCCACCTAGCCCTAATGACAAAGCAACCCACAGAAATTCGACCAAACACAGACCAGGCCAGCCAGGAGGGACTGGGTTCGATTTTCAAAAATTAAACTTTAAATTGAGCTGTTTTAGTCTGTTTGAATTTTATCTATTGTATACATATATTTTTGCATATATATATATATATTCTCATATATATACATACATTTTCTTTATTTCCTTATATGTACGTTCTTATCCTTTCAAAATTTGAATTTGTATACGTACATGTATTTGCATGCTCAGTTGGCCCTCTCTAAAACAGAGATAAAAATTATGTCGCCGCCGGGGTTCGAACCCCCGACCTCCATGCTACAAATCCAATGCCTTAACCAACTGAGCTACAGAGGCTTTTGTTAATAAGTCTTAGAATAATAATAATTATTGTCCTCTCCTTACTTCTCTTTTTCATGTTTCGCTGTAATATTTAAATTAAAGATATCTTCTTCATACGTTATCCGTTTTGCGCAAACTCGGACTCTATCTCAAGCAGAATTCCGAGACGAACGCAATGGTGATGTCCGTTTCCCTTAATTTTTCTGTTACAATTTAATTATACTTTAATTTGTTAATTTACTGTTAACGAAAAAATCCGGGGTGTTACACGAAGTATTTTATAAACTTCCTATAGTAGCCAGCCAACCCTAAGAAACTCCTCACCTCGGTGGCATTTTTAGGGACCTTCCAATCTTGGATGGCCACTACCTTCGCGGGATCCACAGCTATCCCTTCTTTGGAAACCACGTGCCTTAAGAATCGCACTTCTTTTCTCCAAAAGTGACATTTAGAAAATTTAGGTTTAAGGCTATGCGCTCGAAGGGTCTCCAACACTTCCCTAAGATGTAGGGCATGCTCTTCCTTGCTCTTGTAAAAGATCAAGATGTCGTCCACAAAGACTACCACGAATTTATTAAGGTACTCCCTAAACACCCTGCTCACCAAGTCAACAAAGTATGCGGGGGCGTTTGTCAAACTGAAGGGCATCACAAGCCACTCGAAGAAGCCGTCTGGAGTCCTAAAGGCAGTCTTGTCTATGCCATCCTCAACCACTCTCAACTGATGGAAACCCGTGGCTAAGTCCAACTGCGAAAACACTGAGGCGCCAACTAACTGATCGAAGAGATCGTCGATCCTCGGCAGTGGGTGCCTATTCTTCTTAGTAAGCTTATTGAGTTCTCTATAGTCCACACAAAGTCTAACGGACCTATCTGCCTTCGTGGCAAATAATACTGGAGCACCCCACTCCGATATACTACGTTTGATGAACCCATTCTCAAGCAATTCCTTCACTTGCTTACTGAGTTCTCTTCTCTCTCTTGGAGCCATGTGGCGCACTGGCAATGCAACTGGCTTTGCATTATCTACTAGATATATTCGAAAGTCTATCTGACGTTTTGGGGGTAAGCCCCTCACCTCATCGAAGACATTAACATATTCACGGACTATACGAACAGAATGTAAATCATCATCGGATGCGTCAAGGGATTCTAGGTAGCTAAGCATTACTGGACCTCTAGGGTCACAAGAAATATCAAGGGTCTTTCCACAACGAGTCAACAATCTAACTACCCTTCTTTCACAATCTAGGATGGCCCCATATCTAATTAGCCAATCCATACCTAGAATCAAGCCATTGCCCATGAAACCAAGAACAAAGGTGTTGCATTCAAACCCAACGCCCAAGATAGACACTCTCAAATCCCGACAGATCATAGAAAGATGAGCCGAACCACCAATAGGATTTGAGACTACTAAGGGATCCGTAACTAAACTAGTATCTAGGTGAAGTGTTTCAACTAATGATGTAGAGATAAATGAATGTGATGCGCCAGAATCAAATAAAGTACAGACAGGATGATCAAACAGAAAAACTAAAGTTTCAACGGAAATTGCTCTACCTCGTTCTTGTAGCGGTGGGACCATGGGAGCCTGAACTTGCCCCCTTGCCTGCCCTGGTGCCATAAGAGCCTGCACCTGTCCTCCCGAGGTAGACCCTGCCCTCTTCCCTTTCTTTGGGCAGTCCTTAATCAGATGTCCCGCTTCGCCACAGTGGAAACAACCAGTCTTCTTTTTCTTCCAATAATCTTTGCTTAGATGGCCCGGTGTCCCACAATTAAAGCATCTTTTCTTTCCCTCACCAATGTTGCCTTTACCACCTTTCTTGTTCTGTTGTTGCTATTGCGGCTTCTTTTGATCCCCTTTCTTCTTGGGCGTCTTATTAGCATTGACGCCCTTCTCCTCTTCGTGCATAAGAGCCATGTCAACTAGTCTCTCAAAGGTAGCCCCCATGGGGATGTGGGTCATAGCTAACCCATGAAGCGACTCGTTCAAACCCTTAACAAACCTTAAGGCCTTCTTTTCTGGTGTATTCACCAAGTCTTCCACTTCATAGATCCCAAACAATTCTTCCACCTCCTTTAGCCAATTTCGAACTTCAACAAACGTCTCCATCCCGTGAAAAGGTTTTCCACCCATTGCCCAAAAGTTCTTACATATCTTTGCAAAAGTATCGACACGAGGAGGAGGAGGATTTGCTGGACCTGCGGTGGTGGCCCTAGTCTCCAAATACCTCCTAAACCATCATGGTATCGGTATCCCCACGGGTATCTCGGGAATTCCAGACATACTGAAACGAAAAAGGAAAGATTCAATACAAAAGAACCGAAGGAAAGATATATGGCTCTTGGGGTTATGCTTTCTAAAGTAATCTTTTCTCTTGAAAATACTTTCCTTAAAACATACTTTTGAAGGTACTTCTTTATAAAAGTGATTTTGAAAAACAGCTTTTCAAAATTCATATCTGTTCTGGTAACCTTCAGCTCTGATACCACGTGTAACACCCACGTCCATTAATGTCACTCACAAAGGGAATGTATTAACTTCTATGGAGCGTTTTAAGTGAGTATAGAACAGAAACTTAACAACAAGGCATTTATAAACAGTACTTAAAAATTTAAAACTTTATTCATTACAGCGGTAAACACACAAGTTTGATTACATCATCAAAAACCAGAGTCAAAGTACATAATATCCATCTTGACTAAATCAGAATACATAAATTGAAAGACATAACCCCAGTACAAAATAGCCATAAATAAGATAGGCTGAACTTTACTTCAGCAGTCCAAGCAATCTTCTAAATGAAAGAGATACAACTGTCCAAAATCAAGCTCCACTGGTGCTAGTTCCAACCTGAGCACCTGGGGAGGGGGGGGGGAGGGAGGAAGACAAGAGGTGGAAACAAAGGGGGTCAGACATAAAGTCTGGCGAGTGCGATAACTTTAACAATATAATTACCAAAATAACTAGGATAAGGCATAAGTTGGAAAATAAGGAAATGACTGTGAACAATTGGGTATGACAGAGTAAACAAGGAAATAAGATGGACAAAGATAACGTTAAAGCGCACCCTAACCACTATAAGATAATTACTATACTGCACCACCACTAGTCACCCTAAAGGTTGATCCCGCCTACAAAACTTAATATTGATAATGGTAGTTACTTGCACCCCTAGTTGCCTTCATAGGTGCCGCCTGCCCCTATCTCCACTAGGTGTACCCACTACCCCCGTTCGATCGGCTCCCTAACTCGTAGATACTCGTGCTGGCCCCACAGTGGGGTGTATCACTCCACAAAGTGGCAACCCGATACCACCAATAATGCACGGCTTATACATACACGATGCAACAACGTCTTAACTACTAGCCCGGGCCCACACACGCATATGAACGAATTGGACTTGCGTTGCCACCGCTAACCCGTTTTGGCCTCTTACAATCAAGCCCAGTATGTGTGTCCTGTCCTCGACTTGGGTCGAGCCCACAAAGATATGTATGGGTTACTGGTTGAAATGGGCCCCCATTACTTGACACAAGCTATCCACCTAAGCTTGGTCCCCTCTAGTACAACCCACTTAACCCTCTTCTTATTCATGTTCACTTACATGTTTCAATTTTTGGTTAAGTGTTTCTAATCGTATTTCAAATGCCACCCAAGGCACCCACTAGATTCCACATGCCACCCAAGGCACCCACTTAACCCCCTCATGTCCCACTACATGTTTATCTGGTTAAGAGTTTCTTAATTCATTAAGACTGTAACCTTATAAAGACCTCTCACATTAGACTAGCATTTGTGGCAACTGGATTTGTCGGGCGGGTCCGAGCAGTCTTACACCACAAACGAGCCTAACCTCATGTCTTTACAACTGTTACGAATTTAATTTATGCCTAAGACCTCCCACATTAGACTGGCATTTGTGGCAGCTGGATTTGTCGGGCGGGTCCAGGAAGTCTTACACCACAAAAGAGCCTAACCTCGTGTCTTGGACGATTAATTACACCTAATTAATCATTCCCCAATTTGAATTAATTTCCCTATTCAAATTATCAATCAATACCAAATTTAACTATGGCCATAATTGACTCAATTATGTCTATCTATTTATGTTATGTAAAATCATACAAATTTTCATCAAAAATTTATTTTATGCCTTTTAAGGCATTTATGCCAATTCTCAATATTAAATCTTTTAATATTATCCCATTACCCCACGTTGTACGTTTGTTCATTTAACGTAAAATATACGTTAGACTCGAATAGTCTAACTCATGGAATAAAGAGAAAACATCACAACATACATATAATTAAAACTAGATCTAAACATAAGGGGTGAACTTGCATGTGTGAATGATGTTCTACATCTAAAACTTGCATAGGCCAAAGTCACAACTTGCATAAAACTACATATGTCATAGATCTAAATCTAAAGGTGTAAACTTGTTTAGATAATGGTCACAAACTTGCATAAATCATGTATGTCATAGATCTACATCTAAAGATGTAAACTTGCATAGGCAATAACCACAAACTTACATAACATGATTCATACTCCAAACACATATATTTATATAAACTTGCATATGTGATTTGTGCAACTTAACGATGGTGTAAACTTGCATCTAAACATGTAAACTAGAATGTAGAATTTAGCATATAACTCACACATGTCATAGTCTAACTTTAGATCTAAAATAGATGTCATGAAACATGTAAGGTTATACATAAAATTTTCACTAACTTGCATATGATTCATATCTAAATCAACACCTAAACTTGCATACATACATATGATTTATCATATGAATCAACATAACCAAACTAGCATATGAAACAACATTATGAATACATAATCATAGGGTTACAACATAGATGATAACATCACAACTTTACAACATAGATGATAACATCACAAAATTTACAACAAAAATGACAACATCACAGTTTTACAACATAGATGATAACATGCGGTCAATAATTCACAACATAACCATATAATCCGCATCATAACTCAATCCAATTAAATTGCTAATTATTTTATTAAAGAAATCGAACTCACAACTCAAAGAAGGTCTTGAGTTCTTAATTCCGAGTTCTGAAGTTGAATTAGCTTTCCTTTGAAGAAGGTTCGTTGTTAGAGTTGAATAGAATTGAATTTTGATTAGCTTTCTTCCTCTCTAATTGGTGGCGGCTATTCTGAGTTGCAAGGTGACGGCATGGAGGCCATGGCTCTAATTTTAATTTGATTTTAGGGTTTGAGTCTACATGTCTTTTTATGGAGTTTAGGATTAGTTTAGGCCGTCCGATCAACCCAGAATTAATCCCAGCCAATCAGAGCAAATCAGAAACCCTAATGAGTCAGCACACAGTCAGAAATAGGTCACCAATCAAATCTGCTCGGGGGGGCAGGTCGACTCCCAGGTCGACCCTATGGTCGACCTGGTCAGGGTAGATCGACCCCCAGGTCGACCTGGCCCTGGCGGGAATTTTCCCGCCTAGCCCATTTGACTCTGAAATTTTGAATTTTCGAAATCTGTTTTGAATTTTCTGAAACTTCCGATGGCCATAGCTTCTTCTTACGAAGTCCAATTCACGCAAATTCGGACTCTATCTCAGCCAGAATTCCGAGACAAACACAATGGCGCAACCCGTTTCCCTTGATTCTCACATCTGAGATTAGTTATTCTTTGATTTGTGAACATTAATATTAACAGAAATGCGGGTGTTACAATGTGGCCCCGGTAAATTAAAATGTGCGTTCAAATTGAATATATATAGAATTATATTGTAATTTCAGCGGAAACTGGTCGAAACAGTTAAATCGGCTTGTAGAACATATCCCATTGTGTTCGAAATGGGGTAATTAGCTAGGGGCTACAGTCGTTGGGTTTGGTTTGGTGTTCGGAGCGATTATCAACTAAAGAAAAGAATTAAATATATTAAAATAATATATATAAGGATTTTTAAACCCTAATTTCTTACAAATCCAACCCGCCGCCGTTCAGTTAGGATCAAAGGCGAAAATCGTCTCAAACTTCTTCCTCTCCATTCTGATCATCCACGCACTAATCCCCCATGCTCCTAAGGTCTAAATCGAAGAACAAAGGCCTAGCTTTCCATCCAACGGGCATGATTGTGATTGATGTCGCCATTTGCTCGATCTCGAGCATCAACAGCCGCCGCTTGCCTCGGAATTCGTGCCGCCCGCGAGCTGGATGTATTTGGTGGCGTTGGGAAGCCCTCGAGGTGGCGAGCAAGGTGGTAGCAGCCGATCGACTTCCAACGTCCTGTGTTGAGCGCGAATTCCAACCCTAGGCGACGATGAAGGTGGCGACTTCCTGGAAAATAAATACCCTTGTTTTTGAAAATATAAATACCCTTGATTTTGAAAATATAAATACCCTTGTTTTTGAAAATATAAATTTGCATTCTTTTTAAAACAGTAGTGTTATAAAAATATTATATATACAGCATTAGAAAAATAAAAATTCAGTTTTTACATATATGGATATGAAGTAAAGCTTAGATTTTTAATATGGTAAAGAATAGATTTTCAATATGATAAAGATACGATTTTTAACATGATAAAGTAATGATTTTATCTTAGGAAAGTTTCGATTTTTATATATAAACAGCGTGGTAAGGACTGCAATGGAATTTCAAAAAAATTCAAGCCATTCAGAAATTGAGAAATGAAACAACGGAGTGGAACCATCGGCGAGAATTTCTCACTTTTAATCTTGTTTTCTAGTTAAAGCTATATACTAGGATGCAGATGGTGCTTAGCAGCACCCGACACCCGTCGTCCACAGACCATGGACGACTTGTTTGATTTTGTTGTGTGGTGAAAATTGATTGTGTGATGTGGAATGAATGAAAATAAATATTCATGTGTTGAAATAAATTGTTTATCGTTAAAAATATATTTTTTAACGTGAATGTGAATAAATAAATATTCATTTACAAATCGGACGATTTGTTTATGTACACCCATTTGAAGGATATTGATTGGAACGATAAATTTTACACATCGCCCAACTGCACAAATAAAAATCTGTGTTTGTTGATTTGAAACCCCACACGGGTGTTGGGATGATATTCGACTTACACTATCCCAATTGTTTAGTGGTATGTCGGTCGTTTGATTGACGGACTGTGTAAGCGTTAATTAGTTATATTTAATGCTTATATAGTTGTATGGTGCACTTTGGATGATGGTTGATTATTAATCATTGCTATTATATACATGTGTTGTATGGAATCCATATAATTAACGTTATATGGTAATTGATTGGGCCTCATTCCAATTTGGAAAATAAAGAATATTATAAAATAAAGATTCATGTGTTGAATAGAATAAATAATCATGTGTTGACGATACTCATGTGTTGAGAATATTCATGTGTTGAAACTTATCATGTGTTGAACGAAATATTTTAACAATAAAATTTACATCTTTATCATATATAAAATTAGAAACTAACTGGAAACTAGATAAGATGAGTTGTTTCCTGGGTATTGATCAGATGTTGGTTTCGGCCTTCGGGGTTAATACTTAGGGAATCGTTCTCTTACTAATTTACGGTTGGAGTCTGATTAAGAATTAAACGATAGAAATCATAATTTTATAAAATATATTAAATAGAATAAATAATCATGTGTTGACGATACTCATGTGTTGAGAATATTCATGTGTTGAAAGAAATGTACATTCATGTGTTGAAGAAAGTATTCATTTGTTGAATAGAATAACGAAGTTATTGAAATATATAAAGCCGTGTTGATTAGATATGCGCCATTTTGATGCGAACGATATTTATATCGATTATATTCGTTTTTATAATGATTATAGAACAGGAAATGATTTCAAAATATAACATTTTGAAAATATTATCATTTGTATATCGATGATGTGGAATATTCAATTTTGATTCGAAATTGAATATGAAGTTGAAATCGTTTCGAAAACGAATTTAAAACGATTTATAAAATATGTTTTAAATAGAAATCGGCGAAATATATATTATATATATAATATAATTGCCTAAAATGAACGCTCCGCGTAGCGGCAGTTCGCGAATTTTGACCGTTGACTTCGAATGGGTATTACGGGAGATCCGACCATCGGATTCTCCTAAAACCGGAACCATTGGGTTCTTATCAAAAAAAGAGATTTCTAACGAATATTAGAGATTTTAAATCTAATGGCTGGATTTGTAATTATGTCCAAATCAAATTTGGAAAAGGTCGCTGTAAGTGCAGTTCGATGGCCGTTGATGGAATTCGACTGTACGGGCCTTGATAAAATTATTAAAAATAGTAATAATTTGTGTAAAATCATAAGAAATTATTTGGAAAGAATTGAAATGAAAATTTCCATATTTGAAAAGATAAAAATAGATTTTTATCGAAATGAACTAGTTTTGAACTAGAATTATAATCCCATTTATTTTTAAAATAAATAAAGAAGATTTGAAATGGTTTTGAAAATAACCAGAATTTCTAATATATAAAGTGGAAATGGATTTGAATCGAAATTGTCTTTGAAATATTTCGATGTTGGATTTCGTGATTATACAGGTATTGTTATGGGAATTTGAAAGATATATTTATATCGTTATTTCCTATACGATATTTGTTGGTCGTAGAATTTGATATTGAATATAAGCCGATATATTTTCTATTCAGAGCCTTGTAATTAATATCAAATGGGATTTGGGTTTGTCGTGAATGGCGTCTTCATTAACACTGTTCTTAAACCCAGTTGAGAAAAAGATTAAATCTTTTTAATTAGATTTAATGAAGTATACCAATTAAATGGTATTTAATTGTAATTGAATTTGAATTGATTTTTTGGTTTATCGTGAACGGTGTTTTAAATAACACTTGTTCTTTAACCCGATAATTAATGGAATGTGATTTGGGTTGTCGTGAATGGTATCTTTATTAATACCGTTCTTAGACCCAACGGAGTTAAGAAAATCAGAAACTAACTGGAGATTAGTTAAGTTGAATGGTTTCTTGGGTATTGATCTGATGTTGGTTTCGGCCTTCGGGGTTATTACTTAGGGAATTATTCACTTGCTAATTTACGGTTAAAGGCTGATGAAATAGAATGTGATTTTGGGTTTATCGTGAACCGTGTTTCAAATGACATTGGTTCTTTAACCCAGTTAAAGACAGGATATGATTTCCCAAGTTAAGTAATTATTGATAGTGATTATTGGAAGATTAAAACCAAGTGGAGTTTTAATGAATCTTTAATTAGATTGAAATGATAGAGAATGGAGTATCACCAGTTTTACTTCAGGCGATAGTTACATCTTTAATTAGATTTGAACGTGAAATGGTAATTGAATTTACCAATAACACCGTGGTGTTAGATATGAAGTATTACTAGTTTTACTTCATGGGATGAATAGGTCGGGATTTGGAAATTAAAACAAATGATTATTTCGGTAAGGTTCGTTAATGCCGACTAGTTTGGATAACCATAATTTGGTTTGAATTGATATTCAAAAGAAGATTAAAGAATAAATTTAAAGAATTTATCTTTGATAAAATTAATGGGAAACTTTCCCAAAGTATAAGAATATTTGAATAAAAGAATATTCTGAATTGGAATGAGGCGTATGTTGTGTTTGTGTAACACTTGTTTATTATATACGCGAGTTATTCAGAAGGACCGGGTTTATTCCATTCTGAATAACTGATTCAACGATGTGTCGAGGATGAAGACGGTGGTTGAAGACCGGAGGTCTTCACATCGTTTGAATAATTACTGATGATATTGATTGGGCTATACACCCAAGAGGAGGGAATCAGTTGGTGATCATCCAGACGTACTTGGATATCGATGGATATGTGAGGTACAAGGTGCCTCCAGTTTCGTTCAGACCCAAAATGAACTTGTAAATGGACTGTGTGTCTGACATTGGATATCATTCTGTGTGATTGATGGATATCGGTTGCATGGAGTGGTTTGCCTGTGTGGCATGCTAAGATGCAAATGATCAAGGCTTCTGTTGAAAAGCAGAGTCTTGTGGTTGATGATCAAAGCACCGCCTGTGTGGCACAACTTTTTGTATAACGTTAATTTGTGAGCCTCACACCCCGGTTGTGAACCAGAAACGGGAGAGGACATCAGGGAGGACATGCGTTTACTTCTAGCTGGGGTGGTGTCAGTGACCTACCAGCCCTGACATTTATATTATTTTCACTTGTGTGGTTGTTGGATTGCGAGGCGCCTCGGATATATCGGTGACTATGTGGAGCCGATGGAGTCATTGGACTCATTGACGCCCCAAAGGGCGGGGATGTAACACCCCACCTCCGATAGGGTCACTCGCACAGGAATGCACTAGCTTTAGAGGGGCATTATTGGTAAACATGCACAGAAATATCACAAGACAGAACATATAAAATGGCGGAAGTAAGATCAATCTTTCATAACATTAATAAATAAGGTCTAAAGCCTTTTTCATCAGAGTACATCAAAACCTGTCTTGCAATGGTAAAGAAGCATAATAATAAAACCCTTTTCATAAAATATTCCCCAAGTAAAGCAGTAAAGCAGCCACAGCCAAGAAAAGTCATGTTTTCAAGTATAAACACGTGTCATATTTAACGTTACACGTTGTCATGTTTATACCCATTTACCCAAATCATGGTTCATGCCAAGTTTAGCTCGCCTATCATGTTTTCATGTAACTTCAAGTTAAGTTTTTCATGCTATGTTCACGCTTGTCTATCCTCAACCCAAATCGTGTTCCAACGCAAGAATGGACGAGTCACATCGTAAAGATACTATGCTACACAATGACCCCAAACATGCATAGTATCATGAGGGTTTGGCTTAAAACATACATAGGTTCATAAAGGTTTGGCTACAAGCATGCATAACATGAAAACAAAGAGAATTGGCCATAAGTATGCATAATGTCATAAAGGATTTGGCCACAAACTTGCATGTTAACACTTGGGATTTAGGTTCATAAACATGCATAAGCCCCAAAAACTAGTCTTAGCCAATGTTTCACAAGTAAAAATGGTTCTTAAAGGTTCATGCTAGCATTTCATGCATAAAGATCCAAACTTGCAAGTTAAACTAGGTTATGCATAGCATGAGAAGCATGATTAAGTCACTCACATGGCCTAAGATCATAAATATGAACACAAGAGGCATGGTAAGGTTCATATAGGTTTACATAATCATGTTTAGCCTCTTTTTATCCCATGTCATTATCAAAACTACCATTTTCTCCTAAAAGTAGCTAGAACTTACATAGTTAGGCCTAGGGAAAGAAGCATGAATCATCTTGGCTAAGAAAGGTGCCTCCTTTGTCGAAGAATCGTCATGGAACTCGCATAGCAACGTTGATCTTCCTTCCATTTGGTGTAGCTAGCTTGCACTACTTGATTTGAACCCGATTTGAGTGCTTAGGCTTTAGGAAAAGGGAATGGAGGCCATGATCACTTGGCATTTGGGCAGCACTTCGTGGAGAGGGTGAGTTATGAGGGTTTAGGGTAGCCTTAGGGGTGTTTTTATAGAGATTAGGGTGTGTTTTAGACCATAGGATTAGATCTAGGATAGATTAGGACCATCAGATCTCGGAAGCTTCCAGAACCAGCCCAAGAACAAGACCAGGTGAGACAAACAGGTGCGCCAGGCAAATTGCCCCGGCCACCCCCTGTCGACAGGCAAGTCGACAGGGCTGTCGACTTGGTCTGGGCCCAAGTCGACAGGCCTGTCGACAGCCCTGTCGACCTGGCCTAGGCGGGAAACTTCCCACCTGGCCCCAGATCTGATTTTCAAAGTTATTTCCGAATTTCAAATTTCCAGAAATCTTCTTTGGGCCTTTAACGGGTCATACGGACTCCGATTCTCAAAAACTCGGACTCTATTTCGCGTATTTTTCCGAGACGAACGCAATGGTGAATCTTGTTTACCTTAATTCTAGAAGTATAAACATAATATCTTTTATCTTCATGCTTCACTGGTTTATATGCTTCGCGTATCATCGTATACGTATGTAAATTTCTTACTTTTTAAAATGTAAAAATACGGGGTGTCACATTCTCCCACCCTTAAGGAATTTCGTCCCTGAAATTCAATAGTAGTAGGATTCATGTCCCCATATTAGCATCCAGAAGTGTTCAGCCAATTGTTGCAAACATGTGCACATGTGCAAAAGTGAATCACATTGTAGAAAAATATGTATGCCTAACTTGTGGTACCACCTACATGAATGCAATTTCTTAAAAATTTCTTTTTTTTTTCAAACCATGATGCTCTCATCCTAAATATACTTGCAGTTCTATATGAATGCAAAAATTTGAAAAAGAAATTTCATCCAAATTTTCCCACACCCTTATAAAATAAGAGTGAAGTTCATCCAATTTGAGCATCCAAGATCCTACCATCCATTATTAATTTAGAAAGATCTAACTTTCCAAACTTCTATGTAACGGAGAGATATCCCGTTTTGTTGTTTTCATTGTTCTTCGTTATCAGACATTATCGTTCAATATTTCATAATTACATTAGACACAACAAATTGCATAAACAAACAACGTACAAACTTTATTAAGATAGTTTCAGTACATCGTTACAACTAGACAACAAAAGAAACAGCTAAACAATACTGAAATAAAATACTATCCTACGGGTAACTGATAGAAGTCAACCCTGATGGAAATAGCTACGGATGAGCTCCTCTAAGCTATCAAGCCTCTCTTCATGTCGTCGGTTCCCTTGCCTAAGTTCTAACTGTAGGTCTTGCATCCCAGCCCCCAACTGATCATAAGAGGAACTCATATCCTGAAGCATCTGCTGCTGTGTCTGAGCCATGGCTACCTGTGACTCCAGTGTCTGCTGTTGTGACCTCAGAATATCCTAGTGGCTCCTCATCAAGCGAGCCTGCTGCTGTGAAACATATCTCAGCTCAGTCCTCCAGTCTGGATCCCTAGTAGCCCATGGATCCCAGGCACCTGTATCCGGAGCCCCCTGTGTCGGGGCTTGATAAGGCCAGGCTCCATCCCCAGCCTGCTCACCCTCATGCTGTGGTGCTTGATGGGGCCCCTCAAACTGTCCAAACTGATCATTATGCGGCTCCTCCTCTTGCTCCTCCTCCTTGTCACCCTCTTCCTCTTCCTCATCTAATCCCTCATGCTCCATAGGTTGTGGCTCCTCTTGCAGCTCATGCATATTTCTACTCATTCTCCCTAGTGCAGCTTCAGTGATGATAACAGAGGGATGGTTAGAAAGTGTCACATAATCCTCATCATGCAAATCCACCCCGAACCAACGGAAAACTATGGTCCATAAGTTCCCAAAACAAATATTGGAGTGCCTTGCTCCCCTAAAGATCTGGTACTGCTGTAAGATGGTCCTTGCCCAGTTTATTTGTATGCCCCCAAAAATAGCATAAGTAGCGGCCTTAACAACTACTGGGACTCTATCAAACCCATGATTCTGCCCCGCAATATTATATTGCAATATTCTGATCACAAACCTAGCTAGCGGGCGCAAATGTGTACTATCCCATTGCCTATCAAGTCCATTAAAAAAGATCCTACCCCACACATTCAAATCATCCATCTCAAGATCATTTGTATCGAGTCCCGTACCCCGGATATTCAAAATTTCCCCAAATTGGATCTCATTCATAAATATATGGGTACCCTTAACCCATGAACTATAGGTTATCAACCCGTTATCATCCACATCAATTTGCAAACGAGCATCAAAAAGTCTTACCATACGCTTGTAGCCTCTCCTCTCGGCTGTGTGCGTATCCAGAATATGAATAAGACCCGCATTAACAAACAAACTTTCCACGGCGGTTCCCGCAAAATCCGCAAACCTCACTGGTCGGCCTAAAAGCAAATTCCTACTGGCAAGCTGCATGCAGTGCTCAATTATCCCTGGTTGCTCGTCACACCACTCGACCTCTTGCGCGGTTAGTTGAGGGCAAAGCTCGTAGGGATTGGGTTGATTGGCCATGGTGATTTAAACACGAATTGGAAGAGGGGAACTATAGATCCGGATGGAGAGGGTCTCTAGCTTCGATTTGAGATTAATTTTATGAAGAACGGTGGAGAAATGAGGTGATGGGAGGTGATGGAATTGGTGAATTTTCGGTTTTGGTGGCTGGGAGGGAAGGAGAAGAGAATTGGGGGTTATGAGCTGAAGCTCTCGGCCTTCGGGCTTATATATTTTTTTGATCTGCAGGCGCGTCGTGTCGACAGCCCTGTCGACAGGGGGGGTAAGTCGACAGCCCTGTCGACTGGCCCTCTTTTTACTTTTTTTTTTTACTTTACTTGCCCTGCATTCTACCCTTATCTTACTTCCTCCTAACTCAATTCCATTTCCTCGAGAACTATTCCCCCATCATAAAGAAAACACTTTTCTAACTCAAAAACTACTTGCAACCAAAGCCAACGTGACTATCGATGGGAGAGAGAAGGGAAAAGAGGATTCAACTAATGAAACAAGGACATTGCTAATGGCTTTTGGGGAATAACTTTCAAAACAAAGTTTTTCTTGAAAAATGCTTCTTTGTAAATGGTTTTTTTTTTCAAAAATTTTCAGAAGGTTGTTTCTAATCTTTTGCCCAGTCTGGTAACCTTCTGCTCTGATACCATATGTAACACCCCACCTCCGCTAGGGTCACTCGCAAAGGAATGCACTAGCTTTAGAGGGGCATTATTGGTAAACATGCACAGAAATATCACAAGACAGAACATATAAAATGGCGGAAGTAAGATCAATCTTTCATAACATTAATAAATAAGGTCTAAAGCCTTTTTCATCAGAGTACATCAAAACCTGTCTTGCAATGGTAAAGAAGCATAATAATAAAAACCTTTTCATAAAATATTCCCCAAGTAAAACAGTAAAGCAGCCACAGCCAAGAAAAGTCATGTTTTCAAGTATAAACACGTGTCATATTTAACGTTACACGTTGTCATGTTTATACCCATTTACCCAAACCATGGTTCATGCCAAGTTTAGCTCGCCTATCATGTTTTCATGTAACTTCAAGTTAAGTTTTTCATGCTATGTTCACGCTTGTCTATCCTCAACCCAAATCGTGTTCCAACGCAAGAATGGACGAGTCACATCGTAAAGATACTATGCTACACAATGACCCCAAACATGCATAGTATCATGAGGGTTTGTCTTAAAACATACATAGGTTCATAAAGGTTTGGCTACAAGCATGCATAACATGAAAACAAAGGGAATTGGCCATAAGTATGCATAATGTCATAAAGGATTTGGCCACAAACTTGCATGTTAACACTTGGGATTTAGGTTCATAAACATGCATAAGCCCCAAAAACTAGTCTTAGCCAATGTTTCACAAGTAAAAATTGTTCCTAAAGGTTCATGCTAGCATTTCATGCATAAAGATCCAAACTTGCAAGTTAAACTAGGTTATGCATAGCATGAGAAGCATGATTAAGTCACTCACATGGCCTAAGATTATAAATATGAACACAAGAGGCATGGTAAGGTTCATATAGGTTTACATAATCATGTTTAGCCTCTTTTTATCCCATGTCATTATCAAAACTACCGTTTTCTCCTAAAAGTAGCTAGAACTTACATAGTTAGGCCTAGGGAAAGAAGCATGAATCATCTTGGCTAAGAAAGGTGCCTCCTTTGTCGAAGAATCGTCATGGAACTCGCATAGCAACGTTGATCTTCCTTCCATTTGGTGTAGCTAGCTTGCACTACTTGATTTGAACCCGATTTGAGTGCTTAGGCTTTAGGAAAAGGGAATGGAGGCCATGATCACTTGGCATTTGGGCAGCACTTTGTGGAGAGGGTGAGTTATGAGGGTTTAGGGTAGCCTTAGGGGTGTTTTTATAGAGATTAGGGTGTGTTTTAGACCATAGGATTAGATCTAGGATAGATTAGGACCATCAGATCTCGGAAGCTTCCAGAACCAGCCCAAGAACAAGACCAGGTGAGACAAACAGGTGCGCCAGGCAAATTGCCCCGGCCACCCCCTGTCGACAGGCAAGTCGACAGGGCTGTCGACTTGGTCTGGGCCCAAGTCGACAGGCCTGTCGACAGCCCTGTCGACATGGCCTAGGCGGGAAACTTCCCACCTGGTCCCAGATCTGATTTTCAAAGTTATTTCCGAATTTCAAATTTCCAGAAATCTTCTTTGGGCCTTTAACGGGTCATACGGACTCCGATTCTCGAAAACTCGGACTCTATTTCGCGTATTTTTCCGAGACGAACGCAATGGTGAATCCTGTTTACCTTAATTCTAGAAGTATAAACAGAATATCTTTTATCTTCATGCTTCACTGGTTTATATGCTTCACGTATCATCGTATACATATGTAAATTTCTTACTTTTTAAAATGTAAAAATACGGGGTGTCACAGGGGAAAATCAGTGTTCACGCATTTTAATCCACATCGGTGGACCGGCCCTGACGATCCAAGGGCCCACCTGAGTCTGGGTCCTGAGGGGCGGGCTAGAGCGTCTCGAATCGGTAGAGGACTATCTTTTGCCTTGGTACACAGATGGAAATACAATTTCCAGTACGAGACATTTGCGGTTTTGATTGTAGAGCCTAGTATTGGCGACATGATATATGGTACCCATGCCGTCTATGATTGATACTTATGATTGAAATTGTTTTGACACTATACACTTATAGTAATAATAAAAGATGAAATTTAGCGTATCAAGCTTTCTTTGGCTATTATAAGGTAAAACCCTATCCTCTGGCTTGTGTTGCATTGTGTGATGGGACCTGGGTCTTATAGTAGCTTCATTGTTCTTTATTTTAGCATTGCCCTGTTGTTTTATGCACTGGTATTCTTAGGAGGAAACTCGTTCCGTGTTATACGGCGTGGTCCCTTGATTTACCTAACTTTAAAATAAAGATTAATAATTGTTTTAGTTCTCACACCAGTCACATGATTAACCTGGAGTTTATTGTTTTAACCTAAACTCTGGGTGCCCCTATTTTCCGCACGGGCAGCTAGTAGTTTTGGTTTTGCAGATTTATATTCACAGGATCCTGGTTTTCAACTGGAATGATATCCGGAAAGCTCTGTATCCGTATACGCTCTTCAGTTGTGTATTGTACTGTTTTTCTGCTGTAGTAATGTATTTAAATCTTTGATATTTTTCCAATGTATAATATTTATTCATACTCTGTATATTCTTGTATTCTGATAGAATTATTGTAATTGACAACGAAATGTTCTTCTGTTTGTGTTCTGATTTGTTGTGTTCTCAAAACAATCAGGGGTTTCGAATGGTCTTGGTTGGGTTAGCGATCGATTCGGATCGAGCGAAATTCCCAATTTTCACAATCGGATTATATTTAATATCAAATTCTGAAACCAACAAATATCGTATTGGAAATAACGATATAAATATGTCTTCCAAATTTCCATAACAATATCCGTGTAATCATGGAATCCAATATCAAAATATTCTGAAGATTATTTCCATTCCAAATCCATTTCAATTTGTTCATTAGAAATTTCTGGTTATTTTAAAACCATTCGCTCATTCAACTTATTTTATTTAAAAATTATTTGATTTCAAATCTAGTTAATAACTAGTTCATTTTGATAAAAATATATTTTTATCTTTACAAACGTGGAAATTTTCATCCCAATTCTTTCCAAAACATTTATTATGATTTTACACAAATTATTAATATTTTTAATAATTTTATTGAGGCCCTTTCAGTCGATTTCCATAAACGGCCATCGAACTACACCTGCAACGACCTTTTCCAAATTTGATTTGATTTCAAATCCCTTGTATTCACTGGAAAGCTCATTTCGATATGAACCCAACAGTTCCAGTTTTAGGAGAATCTGACGGTTGGATCTCCCGTAATGTCAATTCGAAGTCAATGGTCGAAATTCGCAAACGACCGCGGCGTGAAGCGTTCTATTCAGGCTATTATATTATATAATATATATATATATTGTCGATTTTCATTTAAAATGTATTTTACAAATTTGTTTTAAAATCGATTTCCACTTTCATTTCAATTTTAAATCAAAATTGAATATTTCTTATCATTAATATACAAATGATAATATTTTCAAAATATCAGATTCTGAAATCTTTTCCTTTTCGATATTCATTATAAAAATGAGTAAACTCGATATAAATATCGTTCGCATCAAAATGGCGCATATCTAATCAATACGGCTTCACATATTTCAATACTTTCGTGTCCATCCAAAATCGGACATCAAATTCACATATTAATCCTTTATTGAATATTATTTTAAAATATTCGTTATTTTAAAATATTCTTTTCTTCTGAATTGGAATCAAACACAGTCAATTACCATATAATGTTATTTATATGGATTTCATACAACACATGTATACAACAATAATGATACACAATCAACCCACATCCAAAGTGCATTACACAACTGCATAAGCCTTAGACATAAATAACTAATTCTTACAACAGTCTGTCAACCAATCGATTGACATACAACTAAACAACTGGGATTAGTGTATGTCAAATATCATCCCAATACCCGCGTGGAGTTTCAATCAACACACACAGATTTTATTTGTGCATTTGGGCGATGTGAAAAATTTATCGTCCTAAACCATATAAGTCAAATGAGTATACATAAACAAATCGTCCGATTTATAAATGAATATTTATTTTCATTCATATACACGTTAAAAATTATATTTTTAACGATATAATATTTATTTCAACACATGAATATTTTATACCGTTCATTTATACAATAAAAATGATATTTTTATTGTATAACATATTTTAGATAATTTTGGCAGCATAACGGCGCGATACTAGAACCGGAATAAGGTCTAGCCTTATCCCTTGCCTAATATTGGCTCGCGCCATACACATACCAATTCAAATAAATTCACAATTAATCCACAACCAATTTTATAATCATATTCAAATCACGCAGAACATCCAAATAAATAAATACTCAACTACCCCAAATGCCATTTACGGTGCTATAAGTGGCTATTCGCGGAGTATGAAATCCATGTGTCGGTAATATCCATACATCGCTTTCAATTATGTGATTGTGAGAATTCGAGTGTTGAACTCCATATAATTCAAATCACATAACATGGTTTGTACAATAAATAGTGTCGGGGCTTCTAAGCCCCGTCTGCAACCTAAAATATTTTTAACTGTAAAATAAATTAAGTGAGATGGAGTTCTCACCTTTGGTTTCCACTCCGTCATTCTTTATTTAAACAGTTTGGTTTTGGATTTGCTACAGCGCGTTGGGTCCTTCACCATGTTTCCAACGAGATCTGTTTCACGTGATTCATATTAAAAATCATATTTTCTACAACGCTATATATATTTGAAAATCCCATTTTTATAACCCTATCCATATAATAAAAATCATATTTTATAATGCTCTTCATATAATAAAAATCATATTTTTATTATGTTGTCTGCATAAAAATTATATTTTTATCTTCCTAAAAATAATTCCATTAATTATGACTATTTCATTCATGACATTCATATGATAAAAATCATATTTTTATCTACTAAAGATTATATTTCTATCTTCTAAAAATTTTAATTTTACATAACTAAAATTCGTATTTTTAATTCACTGTTATACATATAAAACTCATATTTTTATATCGCTACTACATATATAAAAATCATTGTTTTATATCGTTAATATATATATATATATCATATTTTTATTTCAAATGTAAATTATAAAAATCATATTTTTATTTCAAATCTAAATTATAAAAATCATATTTTTATTTACTATTCATATAATAAAAATCATATATATATATATCACGTTTTTAATTTAAAAAAAAATCACATTTTAATCTACATAAGTGAATAAACATAAAAATAAAAACTCACTTTGCTTTAGATTGGAGGAGCGGGGTGAGTTCGGTTGAAGAAAAAGGGGAAGGTGGGTGGGTTTGCGCGTCTGGAGGAGGAGCAGGCGGTGCGGAGGTTGGCGCGCGGGAGACGCTAAAAATCGGATTTTTACTTGTTGGGGGACCCACAGCGGCTGTGGATGGTCGGTGGAGGTGGCTTGGGGTTGTGGGTGGTCGGGCTGACTAGCTGCGGTGGGCCAGGGTTGGTTTCTGGCTCTGTTCGATTTGGGGGAAATGGCCGTGGATGGCGGCTAGGGCGGCGAGATTGCCAGAGGGGGGAGCGGTAAGGTGGCGGCTGACGTAGGGGATGGCACAGTAAGGCACCACCGGCGGTGCCTGGACAGAGCAGCGCGGTGGCGCTTTTTTTATTCTTCGTGGATCTGAGTTTTGACGGGAAGGAAAGGAGATTAGGGTTTATATAAAAATTATATTATATTCTATAATTTCCTAAAAGTTGACTTTTTAATTCGAGCTCCAAATCGAACCCAACGACTGTCGCCCCTAGCTAAATACCTCTATTCCGGACACAATGGGATATGTTTCGCAAGCCAGTTTGATTGTTTTAATCAGTTTTTCTTTAAATTAAAATATAAATCCATATATTGAATTTGAAACGTACATTTTAATTTACCGGGGCCACATATTGACTCCAAAAATTCCAGAAAAATAATTCTAGCAATGTATTGATGATTCGGTCCTAACAAAACTAATTTCGTTGAATTTGGAGACCGTTTCAAAAACAATCATTTCCCAGTTGATTAAATTCAAACTGAAATTACCAAACACGTTTAAATTCACTACGCCCACATATTAATTTCAAAAATTATGAAAATTGGAATCTAGCAATAATTTGACATTCTGGATCCAACAAAAGTGGTTTAGTCGAAAATGGAAGTCATTTGCAAAACGATGATTTTTAAGGGCTATATATTATATAAAATATTTATAAATTCCATAGCTACTATTCTAAATTTTAAACTAGACATAACTTTCAATTCTCGTTATGAAATTTAGATTTTTTACGTTCGTTAGAAAGATATAATTAAACAGATTCAAATATTTCTGGTTTTACTGAAATTCAATTTATTTGAATCCTGTACATTCATTTAAAATTTGAAATCGAATTTTCAAACTACCGCATCATTTCAAGTTCGTTTTATAATTAAAATAAATTTATTCATTCTAACTTCGATTTAAAATGAATTTTTCATCGTTATTATTTAAAATAAGTCATTTCAAGTATTCAAAATCCATTAAAATAGCTAAAATAAAATTTTTAAATTGGTTCTGAAAATCCAGGTTGTTACAAATCCATTAAATCAATTGAAAATAAAATTTTAAATTTGTTTAGAAATTCCAGGTTGTTACAATCTCCCCCACTTAAAATCTTTTCATCCTCGAAAAGGAACGATGTTGAAAGTTAAGTTGTTTAACTAACCAACTAAATTTTCATTCTAGCTTTCATTCTTCAGCTTTTCAGTTTCTAAGAAGTGTCTAATTTCTAAAAAATTTGGCTAACACCCTAAATTTTGAAAAAATTTCACCATAACCTCATTTGTACGGGAAGGGTTTGAAAAATTTATTAGGCCGTATTAGGTACCCAATAAATCAATAAAAAGCATACACAATTTTTGTGACCTACCTGTGCCCAAGGGAGACGTGTAAAAATGTCGAAATCTCATACCTTTCCCTAGTGTTGGCAATAATCCATGTGCCTTAGTTAAAGACAAGAGAGACGTGAATTTTTGGTCATCTCCAGACCTGTGTAGGGTGTCTATTAAATCTTGCCCCAAGATCCGTTACATGTATTTTATTAAGTCCATAATCAGTCTTCTGTTCAACCTGAAATTCAGTCATCGCCATACAAGCTTCTCGCTCGTATGGTAATCCAAACCTCGTAATATAAGCACCAAATGCTTATATGGAATATGATATGCTATGTTGTCTTCCTGTAGTATGCCATGCGGTGTAGTTCATAATTTATTTTTTGTTATCCTATGGCGTGGGTTTTTAATATCACATAGAACAACCATCACAACGCACCCAAAAACACTCACAAGAGTTGATATAATAATAAAATTGTGCAACCAACTCATTAAGGTGCACTTGTTTTTCGGGCGCGCAATTTATTTCTTTACTTAATCGAAGCCATTAACTTGCTCAACACACACACACACACATATATATATATATATATGTGTGTGTGTGTGTGTACATATCCGATTCTAACTAAACTTGCAATTCAGTTTAACTTAACTTAATTAAATAACAAGTGTTTTCGTATAGTCAATGTCCAAAATTGCCAAAGATAACGTCTAATTTATTTAAACTAGACGTCATAAGTAATCAAACAAAAATCCAACAATCACACAAACAATTAATTGATTATTTACCTTTCTAAAAATATAACTTCAATATACTAAAAATATAATTTCTAAAATCGGATTTTAATAAAAATCACAAATACGTTACGTATAAATATATCACTCTCAACTCATTTTAGGGCATTACTAACCCCATCTATAATGAGTTTCTCATTCTAGGCTGCTACTGATCCTATCTCTAATGGATATTCTTAAATAGAATGTTAATAATTCTATCTCTGATGAATTCTCTTGTTCGTTTCTAATGTGTCTTATTATCGAGCTTTGCAAACCAAATCTCTGATACCAAAATGAAACACCATAGACTTCCCCGATCCCCGAGAAAACGGAGGAGCCCAGATTGTTTTGAGAACACGACGCATCAGAACACAAACAATCGAACATTTCATTGCTATTACAAAAATTTCAATTAGAGTACAAGAATATCAATGTTCAAATGAATAATATACAGCGGAAAATAATATCAGAGATTTAAAATACAAAGCAGCAAAAATTTAATATGTATAAATACAATGCGTAGCGGAAAATACATCAATTAGCACAACTGAAAGAAATACACGGATACAAAGCTCTCCGAATATAGCTGCAGCTGTAAACCAGGATCTTGTTAAATTGAAATCTGCAAAACCAAAACTACTGACTGCCCGTGTGGAAAATATGGGGACCCAGAGTTTACGCAAAAACAATAAACTCCACGTCAGTAATGGGACTGGTGTGAGAACTTAAAACAGTTATTAATCTTTTAATTTATAATATGGGAAATCACGGGACCACGCCATATGTCACGGAACGGGTTTATTCCATGTGAATATCAAAGCTTAAAACAAAACAATTTATAAACAACGCAATGCCTTTTGAAAAATGAAGCTATTATAACACTCAGGTCCCATCACACAATGCAACGTAAGCCGTAGGATAGAGTTTTACCTTATAATAGCCAAACATGCTTGGTAGTTTTAAAACAAATCATTTTGATATTATTATAAGTGCTTAGTGTATCAAACAACTTCAAATATAAATGTATCAATCATAGACGATATGAGCGTCCCATGCCACTATACCGCCATATAGGTTTACAAATAAAACCGCATGATGTCGTATTGGAAATTGGATTTCCATCACGAACCAAGGCAAGGGATCTTCCTTCCGATTCAAGACACTCTAGCCCGTGCCTTAGGGGCAGAACACATCGACCCTTGGATCTTAAGGGACGGTCCACACTTACTTTAGTGGATTGGTTATTCCTGAACAACACGTTTCCCCGTCGTATGGGGCATAAAATCTGGTTAGTATATCAGCCATCATATCTGAAGTACCTCACAGTCTATCATCCAGATAAGTAAAATGTTTGGGCTCCATACCATGACATCACTCCTAGCTATAAAGAAATGCATGTCCTCCCTGAAGTTCTACATCCCGTTTCTGGTTCATACCGGGGAGTGAAGCTCACGAATTAACGCTATACACAAAGCTATGCTAATAAATGCCGTGCTTTGATCATCATCCACAAGACTCTGCTTTTCAACGAAATCCTTGATCATTTGCATCTTAACAAGCCGCATTGTCAATCCATACCATACCATTGATTTCTGCCAATACATAACCTCTAAGCTCGTACATCTCAGAGAAGCGTGTTAAGCAAGAGAATAAATTCTCCGCAACCAAACAGATATATATTTAGCAGAGATCAACAAATGCAGCACACAATACAATGTCAAACTTAATCCATTTACAAGTCCGTTCTAGGTCTGAACGAAACCGGAGTCACCTTATTCCTCGTCCCATATGTCCAATACAGGGGAGAGGTCCTCGCATATCCAGTCGATCACGTCTGGACGATCACCACTTATTACCTTGTCCCGGGGGATCAGCCCAATCAAGACATCAGTAATCATCCATACGATGTGAAGATCTCTGGTCTTCAACCACCATCTTCATATCTTTGAATTTTAGTCGTCGTAACAGTCATTCAGAATGGGTTAAACCAGGTCTTCACAAATAACTTGCGAATTTTATAATCAATAATCAAGTGCTATAAAAACACATCATACGCCTCATTCCAATTCAGAATATTCTTTTATTCAAATATTCACATCTTTAGGGAAAGGTTCCCACTAATTTTATCAAAGATAAATTCTTTTGAACTTATTCTTTAATCTTCCTTTGGATATCATTTTCAAAGGATTCCATTTTATCTTTTAACAATTTTAAACCAAATTAAGGTTTATAAAACTAGTCGGGATTACCGAGCCTTACCGAAGTAACCATTTATTTTATTTTTCCCAATCCCAACCTATTCATCCCATGGAGCAAGACTGGTCGTACTCCATATTTAACACCCGTAGTGTTATCGATAAATTTAGTTACCATTTATCGTTTCAAATCTAATTAAATATTTAACTATTTCCTAGAGTAAAACTGGTGGTACTGCATCTCGATCATTTCTTGGATATGGTAAATTTAATCACCTCCTTCACATTTCAATTTAACTAAAGATACATTAAAACTCTAGTTTAGTTTTAATCTCAAAAATAATTATTTTATGATTATTCAACTTTAAGAAATTAATCTTGTCTTTAACTGGGTTAAAGAACTAATGTTGTTGAAAACACAGTTCACAGTAAACCCAAATCAACTTCCATTAAATGTGGAATCTTCATGGGAATCTGATCAGTATAAAATTGATATAAATTTCCGCATCAGACTAATTATATAAATGGAATAATGGTAAAGCCTTTTAAATTCTGTATATAGTAACGGTCTTCCTTTACAGAAGCTCATCTCGATTATTACCAAATCGAATTCCATTCAATTCCAATTTAATGTATTAAATTGGAAAACTTTACTTTGGAAATTTTCCATTAAATCTTAATAAAATATTTATAAATTCCAAATCATATCTTCATTGTTAATTGGGTTTTAAGAACAAATGTTATTTAAAACATCGTTCACAATGAACCCAAAATCATCTTCCATTTAATTTGAATTTATAATTATATATTGGAAAATTTCATTTATCTTAATTAAAAGAATTTTTTTCTCAATGGGGTTTAAGAATGATGTTATTAATGACGCCATTCAGGACAAACCCAAAATCCATTTTGGTATTAAATATAAGGCTCTGAATAGAGATAATATCGGCTTATATTCAATATCAAATTCTAAAACCAACATATATCGTATTGGGAATAATGATATCTGTATCTTTTAGATTCCTCAACAATATCCGTATAATCATGGAATCCGATATCAAAATACTCTGAAGATCATTTCCATTTAAATCCTTTCCAATTCATATGTTGGAAAGTCTAGAATATATTAAAACCATTTACAAATCCAATTTATTTATTTAAAAACATTGGATTATTATTCTAGTTAATAACTAGTTCATTTAGATTAAAATACATTTTTATCTTTTCAAAACTGGAATTTTCCATCCAAAATCTTTCTAAATCATTTATTATGATTTTGCACACATTTTCCATATTTTTAGTAATTTCAATATTTCCATTTCAGTCGGTTTCCAATAACGGCCACCGAACTACATCCATAGCGACCTTTTCTGAAATTCATTTGACATATTTTAAAATCTAACCATTAGATTTCAAATCTCTTATTATCATTCGAAAGATCTTTTCAATACGAACCTAATGGTTCTGGTTTTAGGTGAATCCGACGGTCAGATCTCCCGTTACATCAGTTTGAAGTCATTGTTTGAAATTCGCGAATGGTCGCTGCGCGGTGCGTTCTATTCAAATCATTTATATATATAATATATATCGTCAATTTCCATCTAAAACGTATTTTATAAATCGTTTATAAATTCATTTTAAAATGATTTCAACCTCATTTTTCAATTTTAAATTAAAATTCAATATTCTATATCATTATAATATTAAAATGATAATATTTTCAAAATATCAGATTTTGAAATCAAATTTTTCGATATTCATTATAAAATAAATAAATTTGATATTAAAATCCATTCTAGTTAAAATGGCGTATATATACTTAACTCGGCTTCATATATTTCAATATTTTCTTGTCCATCCAAAATCGGACGTCAAAATCATATATGATTATTCACTGAATATTATTTTAAAATATTTGTTCATATTCTGAATCAGAATGTGACTCAATCAATTACCATATAATTTCAGTTTTATGGATTTCATACATCACATGTATTCAATCAATAATGATAAATAATATTAACATTCAAACATCATCATGGGTGCATTCTACAACTGTATAAGCATTAAAATAAATAAATAACGCTCACCACAGACTGTCGACTAATCGATTGACATACAACTAAATATGGGGATTAGTGTATGTCAAATATCAACCCAATACCCATGTGGCATTTTCAAACAACAACAATCAATTTAAATGAATCATTGGTTAATAAATTTAACCAATTCAAATTCAATTTGAATTATTTTTCTACTTAACAAATTTTCTCTATTTAAATTATAAATGGATATTTATAATTCAATTTCAACTACCACATTAATGTTAACAATATTTTTAATATGTTAACTATCACAATCACAACACAATACAGTCAATTAAATCATCCATGGTTTTCAAACAACAGTGAATGTGAGCTAACAAGCACCATACAACATTTTTGATGGTTAAAACAGATAAAAATAAATACTGGCAATTTCTATATATTTACAGTTATAAAATAAATTAAATAACTGTACAAATATTTTAGTGAGAGATTTCTCACTTTGGGTTCCACTCCGTCATTCTTTAACTGATGATTTTGTTTTCATACTAAATTAAACGTGCATTAAATTTAGCTGAAAATCCAATTTGCTCCGTTTCTGTTCTGGTCAGCTCTATTGTAGATCACGAATTTACGGTTCCAACGCAACTGAAATCATCTCATTATGTTCCCGTATGCAAAAGATATAGAGTTTTAAACATTTAATTACATTGGATAATTAAATAATGAATTAATTAATTTAACCAATTCTCTAATTACCTTGATTAATATTAATTAATCATGCTTAGCGGTTCAAAAACCTATCTCCTTCTTCATTAATCTCCTGAACTTGGGGAACCCAAAACACGCACGCATAGGGTTCGATATTGCCACCACTTGGAGCCGCATGGGCCCGATCATCCACCTCCCTTACAACGCTGGAGTGCCGCCTCCCCATGGCTTCAGCAACGTCGAACTCGAACTCCCCTAGCGTCGGAAAGAGGGTTTCGAACGATTGATCTTTCAGGGAGGAATTCGCGAGAGTTGAAACACGATTTTTGATCGTCACCTTATGGAATCCAAGATCTCAATTAGGTCTACCCTTTTTGTTTTGCAAGATCTGAATTTTACTATGTGGATTAAAAGAAAATGAGGAAAGAATTTTATTTTTGTGCATTTCTTGCCCTTAAAATAGAGCCTGGCGGCGGAAACGATAATGGATAGGGTTTAGTTAGAGGATATGGTTATATATATTTATACTAGTATTATTTTAATTCCAAAAATTTCTTGTTTAATCTCTGAACTCCAAATCAAACCCAATGACTATCACCCCTAATCAAATACCCCATTCCGGACACAATGGGACATGTTTCGTAATCCAATTCAACTATTTTAATCAGTTTTTATCAAAATTAAAATATAAATTAATATTATGGTCAATATTGAATTTGAACGTACATTTTAATTTACCAGGGCCACATACTGACTCCAAAAATTATGAATTTGAAATTTAGCTATATTTTGATGATACGGTCCTACCAAAATTAATTTTGTCAAATTTGGAGACCGTTTGAAAAATGGCCTTTTTAACCGGTTAATTAAATTTAAACTGAAATTGGAAACACGTTTAAATTTATCATGCTCACATATTAATTCAAGAATTATGAAATTTTAATCCTAACTACGATTCGACATTCGGGATCCAACGAAAGTGGTTTTGTCGAAAACAGTGGTCTTTTGAAAAATGGCTATTTCTAAGGGCTATATATTATATTAAAATATATATAAATTCCATAGCGACTATTCTAAATTTTAAACTAGATGTGACTTACAATTTATAAAGTGAAATCTCAGTTTCTTACATTCGTTAGAAAATTACAATTCAAAATATTCTAGCGTTTCTTATTTCACTGAAATCCGATTTATATTGAATTATGTACATTCAATTGAAATTTAAAATCAAATTTTCAAACTACCACGCCATTTCAGGCTTATTTTATAATTAAAATAAATTTATACGTTCTAACTTTGATTTAAATAAATTTTAAATCGTTAATTTCCAAAATAAATCATTTTAAATTCTTAAAATCCATTAAATCAATTGAAAATAAATTTTTAATTTGGTTCAGAAATTCTGGGTTGTTACGATTATGAATTTGAATAGTTTAAGATAACCAAAAGGAATTTCACATATAGAGTTTGTGAATAAGAATTTCAATATGGAATTGAATGAATTAGAATTTAACTTAAGGTAAGTAAAATGAGATTAGAAGGAAAAATGGATGATTTTGAATAAAAATCAGAAAATGAAAGTGAGTGACTAAATGTTCATATTAGTTGATTAAATATGAGATGAGAATTAGCTTGGTTAAGTAAATAAGTGGGAAAATTAAATTTGTTTTTGGATGGTAGATTGGTTGCATAAAGTTCATCAATTATTTAATAGAAGTAGAATGAATTATAAGCTAATGGAGTTAAAAATTATAATTAATTAAAATTGAACTTACCGCCTCGCGATAGTTGTAATTTTATGATTTGAACTTTAAATTGATGTTTAGAATTCTATTTAAGTTGATTTTTTTAAATGGGAATTATGTGAGTCAAATTGAATATAGTTTTCATAAAGAAGAGGAAATTTTAAAATACAAGTTATAAATTTTGAGTTATGGCTAAACCAATTCTCCAAAGCCGCAGCGTTTTGGTAGTTGGTTGGTAGTTCATAAAAATATAGTTTTAAGCTCTTTAAAAACTGGGAGTAAAATGAATATTTCTGGTTTTTAAAAAAAACACCAAACTTGACCTTAAGATGATAATGGGTTAGTTCAAATCTGAATTTGGATTTGTAAGATAAAATATGTGGTAAAACTTAGATTTTGATTTAAGTTTTAGTTTAGAATTGAGTAACTTAAAAGTTAACTTGTGTAATATTTTATGAATAATTCATAACTAATTTTGAAATCAGAGGAACGTTATCAACATTATTGGGTAGAACTAGTAATGTGATAAAACTTGAATTATATGTTTTGAGGAAGTGCAGGCTTAGAGAATGATATGGGCTGTTAGTTGCTTTGCTTTGTAATTGGAGTTTGGTTGCCCGACAAATAGGTAAACCTTAATACTGTTAATTGTGTGATTTATTTTATACCCCTGAGGTAGGTAGCCGCTTGGCTTCTGTTTTCTTTAGATCAATGTACGACCCAAATATGGTGGTTGAAATTGTTCCGATCGAGCAATGTAAAAGAGATACTGGCGAATTTTTCATAAAATTTTAAGACTTAGAAATTTTGATAATAGATTATAAAATAATTATTTTGAAAATAATTGGGTTTGGAGCATTCTTCTTACTAATTAATTTCGGGGACGAAATTCTTTTAAGGGGGGAAGAATGTAACGACCCAGATTTTTCAGTCATTTGAATTTGAATATTTAAATTTGAAATATTAATGGAATTTTTATATAAAATTTATTAATAAAACGAGGTTTGCAAGCATAAATTTATATTTAATTATAAACGAGCTTGTAGCAGCGCGGTAGTTTGTAATATTGAGTTTTGAACTTCTATTGAATATATAGAATCTAATATAAATTGGAATTCTGTGAAACATGAATCGTCCAAATCTATTTGATTATAATTTTCTAGTGAAAAAGAAAAATCAAGATATCATATTATAGTTTATTATTTATGTCAATTTTTTCTTTAGAAAGTCGCTATGGAATCGTTTTTAACCAAAACGATTTATTTAATAAAATAAAAGAATTTTAATAAAAAGTGAATATCGATTTAACGATGAAATTTTTATAATATTAGGTTTATTATTCGAATTAACTTATCTTGGGGCTATATGATATTTTATTTTAATATATACGATAATATCAAATTTGTTATTATTTAATTGAATTGTTTTGGAATTAATTTTTCTTTTATCGATATTATTTAAGCCTTAAGAGATAGGAAATTTTCAAACAATCCCTGTGTTCGACGAAATGAGTTTTATTAAAACCGCAATAGCCAATTATCGAGAGATTTCCAAGTTAGAGTCAATGGTATTGTTTTCTGAGCATGCAAAGTTTAAACATGATCCAATCAATAAATTGGAAATTAAAATAACTCTGTTTTGCAAACGGAGTCTAATTCCAATGAAATTGGGTTCTTTTGCCCGGAACATTAAGGCGTAGCGGTGCGTTCATTTTCATTGCGATCAGGCATCGTTTATAGCGGTACGAATACTAAATGCTCAATGACGTTAGTAGTAAAATTAAATATCTACATAAAAATGAACGTACCAAATCAAGAGCAAAATAAAATATAAAAAGCTATAGCCTACCCTATATATATATATGTATATGTATATATAACGTACACCCTAATATTATATACGCACATGCTATCTCCCCTACCCAAATTTTTTTATGTTGTCTAATATATATATACACATGCCCAAGCTACCTTAACTATACATCTAAATGTCTGTATGCACACGCATTCTACACAAAAGAAACCACATACATGATATAGCCTATACCATGCAACCTAAATTCCTATACACACATGCCTCCAACCAATTCTTCTACATGCCTATATTTAGGCACATGCTTGCCATAAATTCCAATTCGCATATGCTTTCTCTGATAACCCACACATATGCTTTCTACCTACCATTTTCTTTTCATTCGTATGCATATGCATGTAAAGTGCCTACCCTATTTCTATGCAACTACACCTACTCACATGTTGCACATGTTACATTGTACTGATCGATAGAACGTCATCTTCATCCCCACTCATCTCTTTCTCTCTCTCTCTCTATATATATAGGCTTATAATTGATACCATAATAAAGTCTACCAATTTAAAAAAGAAATATGCACGCCTCTCCATTTTGTTCAGAAAGCACGAAAGCCTTCCTTCAACAAACAAAAATTGTACCTTTAATTGAACAAAATAATAAAGCTCCCTAATCCTTGCGAGTTGGCTGAGGTCATCAACAGACGAGTTGAAGGTAATGATGAGGGGGAGACGTATGCAAAGTTGGATGCAGTTCGGTGATCCAAGATTGTCGGAAAAAGGAGTTAAATGAAGGGGTTTTGAATCAGGTTTTCTGGCGATGGGATCGTTCGAGTTCAACACCGTTCTGGTCGAAGGTGGATATCTGCTAGGTGATGGAGTGGGTGTGATCAGAATGGTTCTAGGATTGTCGTTGGTAGTGCAGCTCATGGTGAGGAGTTGCATACGTTTCCTGGTCTTGATGATGCATGTGTATTTAGGTGATGGATTTTCACCATGAATGGTGTTTAGGCGGTGTCAAGTAGTATTGCAATAAATAGGGAGGTAGGGTGCAACGTTGGTTTAGTGTTGGAAAATCGTGATGTATAGGTGGAGGAGGAAGTTGTGTGATAGTAGCAGTAAAGTACAGGATGGAAGAACGTGTGTTTTGAGTTTTTGTGCATGGGAGGAATGTTTACGAACAAAGCAGTGGAGAGGAACAGGGGAGGGTCGTCATGGCCATGAAATGTTGTTGGAGCTCAAACAGGTTGGAAGTGGTCGGCGCAAGTACCGGTGGCAGTGGATGAACATACGGTGGACGGTAGAGTGATGCGCGTGGGTATGATGAATGGTTCGGTGAAGTTGCTTTCAAAATATACAAGAGCAAGTAGAAGAAAATAGTTTTAATATGGCCATTTTTGTAAATAAGTAATTAAAGTTTTAGTATAAGGAATGGGTATACAGGCCAGATTATTTTCTTGCCTAAATCAAAAGTTAACGGCCTGATATAATAATTAACATTAATTATTAAGGTGTATATATATATGGACTGATTTGTTTAAAACAGGTAACTAAAGTTAAAAAACTATTGAGGTTTAATTAATATTAAAAGTATGATCGTACAATTTGTATAACTCATTCGTATGTTAACAGAATTGGACAAAACAAGAGACATTGGAATCGTCTTGACGAGCGCTTCATTCTGGAATAGATTTGAATGCATTTGGATGTAACTATAATTTCCAGTTAAATTAAAAACATGATTAATTTAATAGAAATCAGTCGTTATCTTGACGAATGGAAATCAAGGTGAATTTACTCACTCAGTTTGTCCTACTTATATTTTATATAAGTCGAGTTTATAATTTATGTGCTATGTTTGCTAATTGTTGGATGATTTGATGATTGTTTGGATGTATGTTGTATACTAGTTAAATTAAACATTCGTTTAATTTAACTAAAAACCAGATCATTATTTTAACGATTGGAACCAAATGAGGTAACTTACCTTGTTGGTCACGTTTGAATTAATATAAACGTGTTAAGTAAAATGGTTAATGTTAAATTTGTTGTTATTGGCTTTTTATATAAATCATTAGTTAATTTGGAAATTCCCGTGGATGATTATTTAAGGTAACCTATTTGGATGAAGTGAAAAATAGGTTGAGGGATCCAACTAGATTCCTCAAATTTATTGTTTATTTTCATATTATCATTACATAAACTGTTTAACCAATCTGAATGGATTATTGATTTGGTTGTTGGCCGCTGAATTGAAATTCAATAATTGTTTGTTATTAACCAATGGATAGTATTGGTTGAGTAATTTGCAGCAGATGGCCTAAAAATCCATCATTTTATAAGCATTGATCTATCATCAGGTGAATTGACAAAAATGAAGTTATAAAATTTATTTTATAACAGAAGACAGACATTGTAATATATTTTACATAAATTATTTTGAATGGAATTTTATTAAAGAAAGGTAAATATTTATTTATTATTTATTATTTAAGTTATATGTAATTATTATATGGTATATAAAGAAAATTCTTAATGTTTTTATAAACATTATGAGGAGAGATTAACCTAAGGGTTAAGAGTTTAATTTATTGTTTCCAAAAGATAATCTAAATGAGATTATTTAAATTAGTTATATTAATATAAAAAGGGTTAATTAGAATTGATTAACGAGTTAACACGTTTTTTGAGTTGATCGAGTCAACTGTTTTAACTAGAATTGACTATTAAATTAATTTGTTATAAATTAATTTAATAAAGGTAGTTGTGACAATAGTTGTTAAAACTTAAAACGGTTTATTAAGAGATTGTACAATCTTTTGATTAATTGATTTTAAAGCTAAACAACCTCTAAATTATTTATTATTTAATGAAGTTAATTATTATTTTTAAGTTAAGACCTAACGACAAATTTTATATACAAATAAATTAGATATGAAATGAAGTATTATTGAAATAAAGCTGTAAAAAGTTGGTAATACACTTATAAGGATGGTTATAAAGATTATTTATGAAATCAAGGCTTTGTAAAGAACATGGTTTTAGTAAATGGCTTGCAAATGGAATATTAAATATGGTTGTAGAAAAAGGGTTTGGAAATAGTATATTTCAATAGTATATTCAATAATGGTTGCAACAAACGTTTTTTAAATAACATTATAAGTATAATATTTGATAAGGTTATAGGATTGAGATGAAAATCTCGTTTTTAAGGTGGTAATTAAGTTTTTAAATTTCTATTCATTTTGAAGTTAAGAATCTTGTTCGTTCAAGGTCCGAGAGGTAACCATATCCCAACTTGTTTGGCTTCGTTGTTAATTGATAAATAAAGGAAATTAGATTCAGAAGTTTATATTGAATATATAATCCATTTGGATTACTAGTATTATAATGATGTTTTGCGAAGTAAGTGTTAACCAAGATGAGAAGTATAATCTTAAAATGAAATGGTTTTGAATATTTTAATATTAACATAAGAAGAGGAATGTGTATTCTAATATTGGAAAGTTTAGAAGTTTTAATATTAAAATTTGGTTAACTAAAGAAGTCAAGTAACGTTGTGTACTGAACCAGTGAATTTATTTTCTTTTTATGGATGAATAGTTGTCTTTTTTATAGTTAAATAACCGACTATCAAATCTAGCTTATACGATTGTTGGTACGGAAAGACCGGGATCAATTTTATATACTAAAACCATTCTGAACCAGCGAATACGTGAATGTGGTAGATTTTAGTTTAAGATGGAGCAATAAAGACCATGGATCTTCATGAGCGGAAGAACTACTCGTTGAATTTCTCTTCTTTGCAACCAAAGTTATTTCGATAGTGATTTTATCGTGTTTGAAATCTTGGATTGCAATAACTACTCACTATTGATCCTTGGGGGTGATTCTTATATAAGGATGCAGTAGGAGGGTGCCTTCAGTTCATCCTGTTCCTCGATGAGTTGTATGGACAAATGTCTAACAGAGTATTTTCCGAGGGTCACGTATGTTGATTTTTACAAATATATCAAGTTTGGTGGCAAAGAAGACACTTTCTCTTAGCTTAACACCATAGTATATCTGTGGACGTCAATTAGTGATTTAATGGATCTAATGGTGTGGCGTTCAAAGTGAGTGATGATGTGATGCACTTAAAAGGTAGTCATGCCTTCAAGCCTCATCAACCGAAAAATGACAGAAATCGGGCAGGCAACATGGCTATTTGGGTCATTCCCATTAAGGTGCATTGTTACCATCTAGATAAAATCCTTTTTGTTTCCTCTGTCTTTTCTGTATCCTCGGAATATGTTGGTTGGTTAACCATAGGGTGACAATATATTCGATACACTCAAGTTGAATGAATGGTAGGTCAAGTGTGGTCGGGTTGCAAGATGTTCTTGTTGAACCCTAGTGTATTTCTCTCTAGAGGTACACTTTTGGAAGGTGGTCCTATACCTTATCATAGTTGGAATCCATTCTCCAATAAGAGCCATGCGGTTTTTGTTATATACTATGTATGTAGAGCGTGAGATGCAAGCATTCTGTTAGATGGTTATTTATTTGATATAGACACTATTATAATATCATAGGATTTGATATCAAAATGTTTTGGGTTATCGTAGGTAAAAAGCATCCGTATTTATGTGTGGACTGGTTTTACAATTATATTTTGCTTCAAAAGGATTTTAAATTTTAATCAGTTGGATGATACTTATAAACTTATTGAGGTTTCTCATGTTGGTTCACCAGACTGATCTGTGGCGTTTGCAATGCTCGGGTCAAATCGAGTTTTACTGGCTTAGGATATCGGATGCTTTGAAGTCCAAAGATAAGCTAGAAAAGATGTATGGTACGTATTAAATATTATTTTCTCCTATGTTTTGCATATGAGTACTGGTTGTTATAACTGTCAAGTTATATTGGTTGTCTGCTGTACTCTTATGATTGTAAGTATTATTTAAACCTCTCAATAAAGATTATTTCTATATTATATATTTTTTCGCTGCGATGTAAGACTCTGTGTATTGTTGGTTAGTTGTTACTTCTTCTTTTTCTTCTATTCTAATCTTTCTTTCTTATCTATTTCTCACCCTCTAAATTCTTTCTATTAACTATTTGGCATTTTCGATACCTGGTTTTGACAAGTGATACAGGTTTATGTATTACTGTCGAAATTCGAGCATCAAATTTCTCTCGGGTCGTTACGTCAAGTCGTTTAAATTTCAAATCAACAAAAAAAATCATTTTTTAATTGTTTAAATTAACGGCTAAAAATCCAGGTAACTACATATTAGTTATTTCATATTTAAATTTATTTAATATTATCAAACAGTGGTTATATTTAGTATAAATCTTTTATTAATTATTATTATTTAAAAATAAAAGGTTGTAATAGATGTCTATTAAAGCTGGTAAAGAATAAGAGTTGTTAAAAACAGACATCTAATACAACTAACAAAAAAGAAAGGCTTTAATTGGTATCTATTACAACTAGCAAAATAACAGAGTTGTTAAAAATATGTTTATCACAAGTTTCAGGAAATGAAAGTTGTAAAAAATCTTTACTACAATTGGCATTTTGTGACAGTTGTAATATGATATTTTCATTATCGTGATATGATCTGTACAAGTGGTTGATATTGAAGTAATCTTACATAAGAGTTTTACAAAATGCAGCTTAATTACGATTCATAAATTTCTAGTTACTTACCGACCCTCTGTATTTTCTTGATGTAGACGTGAAATAGATTGATCACTTCTTGTAGTTCTTTGGCTCCTTCTTGAAAGATTTATTCTTCTTCAGAATCACTATCATATTCTTTTATGTATTCAAGAAATGATGATGTATTCATTTTATGTTTATTGTAATTAGAGGATGGGCTATTCCACTAAAGTTTATAGCTTTATATAAGAAAATGTATGAAAACATGGGAGCATAAAAGCTACACATGTGCATATGAAATACTTTAATAAGAATGACATTTTCTCATGACTCTCCAAGGTAGGTGAGATATTTCATTAAAGCTTTTAAATGATTGAAACTCTAGCAGATGACACATTATCACATGGCTATATATGGATGGAAACATTTGAGCATGACATTCATTAAATAAAGCTTTTGACTGTTATGAAACTCTAACACATGGGATACTTTCATTATTCTGTGTGGTAGATGAGATATTTCATTGAAGCTTCTGAATTATAAAGACAACTCGACACCTTATCACATGGCTCTGTATGGATAGAGATAAATCAACTATCGTGCCCTATTAGTGTTAATCATCGTAGCTACGTTGCACGTCTATTATGATTTCGTGTGAGTTCCGGATGGACGACAAATTGACATGATCTGAACTTCCCGGCTGGCCTAAACCAAACAAGAAGGTGGATTTCTTTGAGAACACGACCCATCATAACACAAACATGAGAACATTTCATTTCTTTTACAACAATTTACATCATAGTACAAGAATATCAGAGTACGAATAAATAATACACACAATGGAAATACAATATCAGAATAGCAATAGAAATAAAAATGTATAAATACAAATGCACAGCGAGAATACATAAACTAACACAACTGAAAGAAATACACAGATACAAAGCTTTCTGAGTTTAGCTCCAGTTGTAAACCAGGATCCTGTTAAATAAAAGTCTGCAAAACCAAAACTACTAGCTGCCCGTGTGGAAAATATGGGCACCCGGAGTTTAGGTGAAAACAATAAACTCTGAGTCAGTCATGGGACTGGTATGAGAACTTGAAACAGTTATTAAACCTTTACCTAAAAATAAGGTAAATCATGGGACCACACCGTATATCATGGAATGGGTTCACTCCCATGAATACTTTGAAATAAAACAATTTATAAACAACACAATGCTTTTTTGGAAAAATAAAGCTATTAAAAGACTCGGGTCCCATCACATAATGCAATACAAACCAAAGGATAGAGTTTTACCTTATAATAGCCAAACATGCTTGGTACGTCTTAAAACAAATAATTTTGATATCACTACAAGTGCATAGATTAGAAAACAATTTCAAAGGTAAATGTATCAATCATAGACGATATAATACCCCATCCTACTATGTCGCCGATAATATACAACCAAAACCATAAAGTTTCATATTGGAAATTGGATTCATCATGAACAAAGGCAAGGGATCTTCCTTACTGAATTCGAGATAATCTAGCCCCTGTCTCAGGATTCACCCGCAAGTGCACATGGAGGGGCAGGGACGGTACACTCTTACTTTTGTGGATTGGTAATTCCTGAACAATATGTTTCCCGGTCCTATGGGACCTAAAATTTGGTCATTATTTTGACCATCAAGGACTTTTAATCGGCCATATCCGAGGTATCTAGCTATCCATCAACCACATAAGTAAAATATCTAGGCTCTATACCATGACATCCTGTTAGCTGGAAAGAAACGCATGTCCTCCCTGCGGTCCTCTCCCGTTTTTGGTTCACACCGGGGTGTAAGGCTCATGAATTAACGTATACAGAATGCTATGCTACTTAAAGTTGTTCTTTGATAATCATCCACAAGGCCCTACTTTTCAACAAAAGCCTTGATCATTTGCATCTTAGCATGCCACATTGTCGATCCACACTATACCATTGACTTTTGCCAATATATAACCTCTAAGATCGTACGTTTTAGAGAAAGGTGTTAAGAAAGAGAATAAATTTGTTGCCACCAAACAGATATATATTTAGCAGAGATCAACGAATATAGCATATAATACAATGACAGACATAATCCATTTACAAGTCCGTTTTGGGTCTGAACAAAATCGAAGGCACCTTATTCAAATCTAATTAAAGATTTAACTATCGCACGGAATAAAACTGGTGATACCCCATTCTCGATCATTTATCTTGTTTGATAAATTTGATCATGTCATTCACTTTTTAATCTAATTAAAGATTTATTAAAACTCCAGCTTAGTTTTAATTTCTAATACCATCACTTAATGATTATTTGTTTTTTTGGAAATTAATCCTACCTTTACTTAGGTTAAAGAAAAAATGTCATGTAAAAAGACCATTCATAATATACCCAAAATCATCTTCCGTAATATGGAATCTTCAAGGAAATTCAAACAATTTGTAATCGATATAAATTTCCGTATTCGACTAGTACTATAACTGAAATAATGGCGAAGCCTTTTGAATTCCATAAATAGTAAACGCCTATCTTCACAGAAACTCATCTCTATTATTATTAATCGAATTCCATTCAATTCCAATTTATTAAAATAAACCGGAAACTTCCTTCACAATCTTAATTAAAAGATTTATTCCTTTCACAACTGGGTTTAAGAACAGTATTATTCAAGATACTATTTGTTTAAACCAAAATTGGTTTAAAACACCAAAGGTACTTTAATAGTACTTCACCAAACGGTAAGAAATAGAAAATGGGGCCATAATCTTAAAAAGCAAGTAAAAACACACAGATTTTATAGTGGTTCGATGTAAAATAGATCTACATCCACTTTGGCAAGAGTTTTCGTTATCACTTCGAGATTTACAAGGCTTGAATTATCTCTAAGTACATCCATTCTCTCTTTTATACAAGGATTTCACTTTGATCTTTACAAACCAACGAAGGGATGGTTGAATCTCTCTAAATGCAAGGAGTGTGGAGGTAGATCTACAATCTCTCGAGTACTTGAATGATTTTGGTGGATTCCATGGCTGATTTGGCATTAGATCTTCACTTGGAGGCGATGAATGAAGTTAGAATGGCTTGATAATGGCGAAAGAAAGACTTCAACAGCATTTCGTGGTGGCAAAAGATAGATCCCTTTAATGGCGGAAGACTCGAGGTATTTATAGGTGGAGAGCAAATGAAGTGGCGGGATGGAATTTATGTGTCCCGGCTAGAGGTCATACAACAGGTAATTACGAAAATGCCACTGCCAACTTTAGCCAATTGTCACCAGCCTGTAGCCAGTTGTCCTTGAACGACCGACCCTGTACAAGCGACTTCCATCAACGACCTTCATGAGCGATCCCACTTGATGCACGAGCGTGCCTCTATTTTGTAGGTCATGTTGTGCTCGAGCCATGTCATGTTCAACTCTTTCTCATGTGTACGAGCCCTTATATGTGCGAGCCCTTGTATGTGCGATCCCTTATATGTGCGTACCCCTTCCTTGTGTGGCCATCCAGGATTTTTGAATGACCCAGGAGGTGTACAACCTCTCTTATGCTCGATCAGGTCCTCGTTCGAGCAACCCAACAAGATGAGCAAGCCTAGTGTGCTTGGCCCATAGATGCTTGATCCCTCATGGTGTGCAAGCCTCTTGTGCTTGACCCTATAGTGCACGAGCGACTATGCAATGTTTAACCATGCCTATTCATGGATGTACGACCGAGCCTGTGGATTTAATCTAACAATTTGTACTTAACTTTTAGTGGATAAACATTTGCCATTCGAAGTCGGTAATTTTTAATATGTAAAAATTACAGGCTTCGAAGTGAATAAACGACACAAACTGATAAATTAAATCTGGCTTATGATACAAACACTCGAACAATGTATGTAGTGCAGTCACACCAGTTCATGTTCCCATAGGTCGAACACACTTAAGTATGTACGAACGAGCGTGTACGAACGAGCCTATATATGCTTCTAGGGTCCATCAGGCTTACTTGACTTGGGCAAGCACAGATAAGGTTGAGCGGGCTTACTTGGTTGACCGAGTATAGTTAGGATCGAGCCCATTCATCTTCCTTGCTCGAGCCTGTTCATCTTTCTTGCTTTATATTGTTTCTTGTCCTTCATTTTTGTACTCCATCTTCTTTTTGCCGAGCGAAATCATTTCAATGGCGGCTGTGTCTTCTTGAAAAATCCTGCATCAAAAATATTTTCACTTTTTTCCTAATCAAATTAGCATTGTCGATCACCTAGGAGCTCAAACCCTCTAGCAATACCCATTTCAATTGCAAATTTCATCAATCCTGAACCCAATCAAAACAACCCCTTTAATTTAAAGTGTCGTGCCTTCTACGGGTAATTTCATCTTTGGTTTTGCATTGATTTTGTGTTGAATTGGATTGTGGAATGGTTAGGGTTTTGTACAGAAACGATTTGGGTACGGTTTATATTAGAATTGAATTTTCTGGGATTGTGATGACTGTAAATTCAAATGGATTTAATTGGATTGGGTTAAATGTTGTGTATGAATGACTCGGATTACATAAGATCCATTAAATTCTGATTTGAATTATACGCCTATGACGTGTTTGATGAATTGCTTGAAAGTCAAAACATTGTATACATTGTCATAGATTGAGCGTTAATACTTTGAACTTCGATACACAATCTCTTTGTGTAAAGACCCGCAACTTCCCCGTTAAGGAAAGCGTCGGATAGTTCGAGAACAACCCACAACAGAACGCATACAGAAGAACGTTTCACTGTATATAACAACAATGCATCAGATTACAAGGATATACAGAGTTTAAAAGAATATTACATAGAATTATCAGAGATTTAAATTACATTTAAATACATAGCAGCGGAAAAATAATACAATACACAACTAGAATGAGATATACGGATACAAAGCTTTCCGGATATCGTTCCAGCTGTAAACCAGGATCCTGTGAATATAAATCTGCAAAACCAAAACTACTAGCTGCCCGTGTCAAAATAAGGGCACCCAGAGTTTAGGTTAAAACAATAAACTCCAGGTCAGTCATGTGACTGGTGTGAGAACTAAAACAGTTATTAATCTTTATTTTTAAAGCTAGGTAAATCAAGGGACCACGCCGTATAACACGGAACGGGTTTCCTCCCAAGAATACCAGTGCATAAAACCAGCAGCGCAATGCTAAATAAAGAAAAATGAAGCTGTTATAAGACCCAGGTCCCATCACACAATGCAACGCAGTCGAGGATAGGGTTTTCCCTTATAACAGCCAAAGAATGCTTGATACGTTTTAAAACAAATCATTTGATACTATTATAAGTGCATAGTGTATAAAACACTTCAAATCATAAGTATCAATCATAGGCGGCATGAATGCCCCATACCACTATGTCGCCATATATAGGTTATACAATCAAAATCGCAAATGTCACGTATTTGGAAATTGGATTTCCATCTATGAACCGAGGCTAGGGGCAAGATCCTCAACCGATTCGAGACAATCTAGCCCATGTCTCAGGATCAGAGCTCGAGTGACCCTTGGATCGTCAGGGCCGGTCCACCGATGTGGATTAAAATGCCTGAACACTACGTTTCCCCGCCCTTTGGGGCGTAAATGAGCCAACTAAATGACTCCATCGGTTCGAGAACGACCGATCAATCCGAGGCGCCTCGCAACAGCAACAACCACATAAGTCAAACTCGTCAGGGCGTGTAAAACCACTGACGCCACTTTTTATCTAGAAGGAAACGCATGCCCTCCCTGAGGTCCGTCTCCCGTTTTTGGTTCATACCTGGTGTGAAACACGCGAGGTAAACGTTACACAAAGCTACGCCACAAAGGCCGTGCTTTGATCATCACCACAAGACTTTGCTTTTCAACAGAAGCCTCGATCAATTGCCACTTAGGCATGCCACACAGGCAATTCACTCCATGCGTTTGATATCCATCAATATATAACCCCTGAGCTCGTACGTCTCAGAGAAGGGCGTTAAGCAAGAGAATAAATTCTCCGCCGCCAAACAGATATATATTTAATAGAGATCAATCACACGGACTAAAATCCAATGTCAGACACACAGTCCATTTACAAGTCCGTTCTGGGTCTGAACGAAACCGGAGGCACCTAGTACCCCGCATATCCATCGATCTCCAAGTACGTCTGGACGATCACTAACTGTTTCCATCTTCTTGGGTGTACAGCCCAATCAAGATCATCAGTTATCACCCAAACGACGTGAAGACTTCCGGTCTTCGACCATCGTCTTCATCTTCGACTTATCGTCGTATCAGTTATTCAGAATGGGATAAACCCGGTCTTTCCGAATAACTCGCGTATATATTATAAAAGTGTTACACAAACACAACATACGCCTCATTCCAACTCATTAGTCATTAACCGTAAATTAATCAAGAGAATAATTCCCCAAATATTAACCCCGAAGGCCGAAACCAACATCAGATCAATATCCAGAAAACCATTCTACTTAGCTAACCGACAGTTAATTTCTAAATTTCACGTTCAAATCTAATTAAAGATTTAACTATCGCCTGGAGCAAAACTGGTGATACTCCATTCTCGATCTTTTCAATCTAATTAAAGATTCATTAAAACTCCACTTAGTTTTAATCTGTGACTGGGTTAAAGAATCAGTGTCATTTAAAACACGGTTCACGATAAACCCAAAGTCACATCCCATTAATTATCGGGTTAAAGAACAAGTGTTATTTAAAACACTGTCCACGATAAACCCAAAAATCAATATCCATTCAATTCCAATTAAATATTATTTAATTGGTACACTTCATTAAATCTAAATAAAAAGATTTAATCATTTCTCAACTGGGTTCAAGAACAGTGTTAGTGAAGACACCATTCACGACAAACCCAAATCACATTCATTAATTATCGGGTTAAAGAACAAGTGTTATTTAAAACACTGTTCACGATAAACCCAAAAATCAATATCAATTCAATTCCAATTAAATATTATTTAATTGGTACACTTCATTAAATCTGAATAAAAAGATTTAATCTTTTCTCACTTGGGTTCAAGAACAGTGTTAGTGAAGACACCATTCACGACAAACCCAAATCACATTTGATATTCAATATAAGGCTCTGAATAGAAAATATATCGGCTTATATTCAATATCAAATTCTACGATTAACAAATGTCGTATTGGAAATAACGATATACATATATATCTTTCAAATTTCCGTAACAACATCCGTATAATCACAAATTCCAACATCGAAATATTCCGAAGACAATTTCGATTCAAATCCACTCCAATGCAATCATTGGAAACTTTGGTTATTTTCATAACCCTTTTCAAATTCAATTTATTTATAAAAATAAATAGAATTATAATTCTAGTTCAAAACTAGTTCATTTCGATAAAAATCTATTTTTATCTTTTCAAATAGGGAGTTTTTCATCCCAATTCTTTCTAAATCATTTCTTATGATTTTACACAAATTATTACTATTTTTAATAATTTTATCAAGGCCCGTACAGTCGATTTCCAACAATGGCCATCGAACTGCACTTACAGCGACCTTTTTCGAATTTGATTTGGACGTATCTCCAAATCCAACCGTTAGATTTCAAATTTCTAACATTCATTAGAAAGCTCTTTTCGATACGAACCCAACGGTTCCGGTTTTAGGAGAATCCGACGGTCGGATCTCCCGCAATGTCCGTTTGGAATAAATGGTCGAAATTCACGAACTGCCGCGGCGCGGCGCGTTCTATTCAGGCCATTATATTATATATATAATATATATAATATATATTTCGTCGATTTCTATTTAAAACGAATTATATAAATAGTTTTAAAATCGTTTCAAAAGCTATTTCAACTTTCTTTTCAATTCAAATCAAAATTGAATTCTTCTTTATAAATTCGTTTTAAAATTCATTTCTATTCAATTCGAATTTCAATTCAATTTGAATTCATTTCAATTCCATTCATTTCGAATCGTTTTCAATTCAATTCATTTCGAAATCGTTTTCAATTCAATTCATTTCGAAATCGTTTTCAATTCAATTCATTTCGAAATCGTTATAAATTCAATTCATTTCAAAATCGTTTTCAATTCAATTCATTTCGAAATCGTTTTCAATTCAATTCATTTCGAAATCGTTATAAATTCAATTCATTTCGAAATCGTTATAAATTCAATTCATTTCAAAATCTTCGATTTCGATATTACTTTTCAATATTCATTTTAAAATGAATAAAATCGATATAAATATCGTTTACGTCAAAATGGCGTCAATCTAATCAACACGGCTTCATAAATTTTTATTTTCAAATATTTCTTTTTCAAATATTTCTTTTTCAAAACTGGAATGAGGCCCAAGCAATTACCATATAAAATTAATTATATGGATTTTCATACAACACATGTATATACTAGCATTGAAAATAGTCAACCATCAACCAAAGTGCACTACACTGTATAAGCATCAAATATAGATATTCAACGCTTATAACAGCCTGTCAATCAATCGATCGACATATTTAATCAATCAGGATGAGTGAACTTCAAATTTCATCCTAACACCCGTGTGGGGTTTCAAACCATCAAACACATATTTTATTTGTGCAGTTAGGCGATGTGTAAAATTTATCGACCCAATCAACGTCATTCAAATAGGTGTACATAAACAAACCGTCTGGTTTGTAAATGAATATTTATTTATTCACATTCACGTTAAAAATTATATTTTTAACGATAAAACATTTTATTTCAACTGTGAATTTCTATTCAATTCATTTATTCAATAAAATGATATTTTTATTTTTCTAACATATTTTAGAAAATTTCGGCGGCATAACGGCACGATACTAGAAACGGGACAAGGCCTAGCCTTATCCCCGGTCTAGTGAAGGCCCACGCCATTCACACATCAATCAAATTCACTTTCGTTATGCAAACCACAAAATTTGGAGTAAATGTCTAACCTAGCCTTACTCCTTCGCCTTATAACGGCGCACGTCTAATCCTAACCAATTTATCGATTCGATTTTTCACACCACAAACCACATTCAAACCAATATCGCAATCAATCACCAAACAGTCAAACAAACAAGTCCATGGTCTGTGGACGGTTGTGTCGGGTGCTACTAAGCACCGTCTGCATCCTAGTATAAATATATAACTAGAAAAGAAATAGAAAGGTGAGAAATTCTCACAGATTGCTATCCTAGCTCCACGGCTCTTCTTTTGCAGAAGTCTTCGTCGTTTCGCCTTTTTGTCACCTTCGTTGCTGCTTTCACTACATACGTAAAAATCACATTTTTACTTCGCTATTCAATATATAAAAATCGAATTTTTACTTCGCTATTCAATATTTAAAAATCGAATTTTTACTTCGCTATTCAATATATAAAAATATGATTTTTATCTCGACTTTCAATATATAAAAATATGATTTTTATCTCGACTTTCCATATATAAAAATATGATTTTTATCTCGACTTTCAATATATAAAAATATGATTTTTATCTCGACTTTCAATATATAAAAATATGATTTTTACTTCGGCTTTCCATATATAAAAATCTGATTTTTACTTTTAAAGAACTCGCCTTTTTATTTTTAAAGCACAAACCTTTTCCTTTTAAAATCAGTTTTTAAATCATTTAAAAATCCAGTTTTTTTTAAAATCCTTAATCATTTAAAAAGAATCAGTTTATAATTCTTTTTAAATCTGTTTATGTAGTTTTAAAAAAACAGCTTTTACATCGCCTAAAAAAACAGTTTTTATATCATTATCAAATCAGTTTTTTTTTTCCAAAAAAAACAGTTTTTATAACTTTAAAAAAATTCAGTTTTTAAATTCTAAAACAAAGAAACAGTTTTTTAAAATTCTTAAAAAATGCAGTTTTGCTCTTTTAAAAAAAACAGTTTTAAAAACCTTTTTCAAAATTAGAATTACAGAATTGAAAAATAAAAATAAAATAAAGTAAAGTAGAAAAGAAAAGAAAAAAAAAAAAACTTACTGCCGAAGAAACGGGGGGGGGGGTCTTCACTGCGTCGGAGGGTTTCGAGGTATGGACGGCGGCTTCAGCGTCGTCAGCGAGGGGGAGGGCTTCGTCGGAGCTCGTGCGATGGGGGGGCTGCTTCGTCGGTGATGTCTCGAAGGGGGGGGGCTGGCGAATTGAAGGAGGAGGAGGGCGGTGGCTTCCAGGGGGCTCGAACGGGGTGGCGCTGCTTCGGGATGAGGCGGCTTCGGGTTGTCGTTCGATGGGAGGAGGATGAACGGAGGGCGGCTTCCAGGGTTCTGGCGGCGGCGATGGTTCGATTGCGGTTTTTCTCTTTTTTTTTTTTAATCTGATGGATGAATCAGGTTTTGGGGAAATAGGGGGGGGGCAGAGTTAAAAGGAGGGAGTTATTATATTTTTTTTTTTTTATTTATTTAATTATTTTATTTTCGAAGAAGTTGACTTTTCACACATGACCTCTAAACGAGGCCCACCGCCTGTCGTCCATAGCGTTTCACCCCCATTCCGAACACAATGGGATATGCCACGCAAGCTGATTCGGCTGTTACAATCAGTTTCCGTTAAATTTACATTTAAATCTCTATATTGAATTTTAAACGTACATTTCAAATTACCGGGGTCACATACTAACTAGAAAAATTCTATAAAAATATTTTCTAGCTTCGTATTGACAATACGGTCCTAACAAAACTAGTTTCGTCGAATTCTGAGATCGTTAGAAAAATGGTCATTTTCCAGTCGATTAAAATCAACTGAAACTGGTCAAACGCGTTTTCCTTTGCCACGCTCACATTTTGATTCAGAAAATTATGAAATTTGAAACCTAGCAATAACTTTACACTGCGGACCCAACAAAACTGGTTTCGTCGAAATCCGAGGTCATTTGCAAAATGTCCATTTTTAAGGGCCTTATATATATAAAAATATATATAAATTCCACAGCGACTATTTCTAATTTTAAACTGGACATATCTTATCATTTCTAAGATGAAATCTCAGTTTGTTAACTTCGTTACAAAGATATAGTTATACAGATTCAAATATTTCTTGTTTCGTTCAATTCTGACTTATATTGAATTCTGTATATTCGTTTGAAATTAGAAATCGAATTTTCGAACTACCGCGCCATTTTCAATTCCTTTTATAATTATATATAAATATTTATATTCTAACGACGACGTATATAACATATACGATCGAATTATATTCAAAATAAATTTATCGTCGATATTATTTAAAATAATTCATTTTAAATATTCAAAATCCGCTAAAATTGCCAAAATAAAAATTTCAAACTGGCTCGCATTTTACGGGTTGTTACAATCTCCCCCACTTAAAACTTTTCGTCCCCGAAAAGGAACAAAGTCGAAAGTGGTTTGATTATTCAGCTCTACATTCGATTTGGCTTCCATTCTCCAACTTTTCAGTTTCTGAGAATTTTCAAAATTTCAAAAATTTGGCTAACACCCTAAATTTTCGAAAAATTTCGCCATAACCTCCCCTGCAATGGGAGCATCGGGAAATTGCAAATAGCGTTCCCGGTCCTTCAGATCTCAAAAAGAAAAAGAAAAAGCCAAGCGGCTAGCCAATAGGCTCACAAAATCATCATCACCCAAACTAAACAGGAAATTATGTAATAAACATGTACCTATTTGTCGGGCAAACAAATTTTATTCTCTGCTCTAGCCTCCTTGCTATGACCTGTTCAATGATATACAAGTATATGCAAGCAAATACGACCAATTTTCAATATAACTCAATATTTGGTTCTATTAGGCTAAATGGTTCAAAATTAGCAAACAAATGAACAAACAACACAAACATCAATTAATTAGTGAATTAGAGTTTCAAATTCATAATTTTGATACATATACAAAAATCAGATTTTTGATGCCAAATCCCAACAATAAGCCCTATCTAATTTTGGTTCTCACACCAATCAATAGGAAATATATAAATATCACATCTTCAAAACACGAACATAGATTCTGATGATGATCGATCAATCATCAGAACCATCTCCGGGTGTCTAGAATGTGATTCTATATCTATCCAGTATATTAAAATTTCAAATACACGTTTGCAAGACGTATATGCAAAATCTTTATATACTGGACTGTCCAACTCAATATAAATAGATAATCAAATACGAATAATTGATTTAAATTTTCAAAACAAAAATTTGTTTTCACTTAAAAAAAAATTTACTCTTCACACTCGTTCTAGGATACTACTGATCCCATCTCTAACGAGTCATTCCCATTGGATTTTACTAACCCAATATCTGATGAATTCTTTCATATGGTTCTAATGTGCCTCGTTCTCTGCTTTGTAAACCAAAGCTCTGATACCACGTGTAAAGACCCGCAACTTCCCCGTTAAGGAAAGCGTCGGATAGTTCGAGAACAACCCACAACAGAACGCATACAGAAGAACGTTTCACTGTATATAACAACAATGCATCAGATTACAAGGATATACAGAGTTTAAAAGAATATTACATAGAATTATCAGAGATTTAAATTACATTTAAATACATAGCAGCGGAAAAATAATACAATACACAACTAGAATGAGATATACGGATACAAAGCTTTCCGGATATCGTTCCAGCTGTAAACCAGGATCCTGTGAATATAAATCTGCAAAACCAAAACTACTAGCTGCCCGTGTCAAAATAAGGGCACCCAGAGTTTAGGTTAAAACAATAAACTCCAGGTCAGTCATGTGACTGGTGTGAGAACTAAAACAGTTATTAATCTTTATTTTTAAAGCTAGGTAAATCAAGGGACCACGCCGTATAACACGGAACGGGTTTCCTCCCAAGAATACCAGTGCATAAAACCAGCAGCGCAATGCTAAATAAAGAAAAATGAAGCTGTTATAAGACCCAGGTCCCATCACACAATGCAACGCAGTCGAGGATAGGGTTTTCCCTTATAACAGCCAAAGAATGCTTGATACGTTTTAAAACAAATCATTTGATACTATTATAAGTGCATAGTGTATAAAACACTTCAAATCATAAGTATCAATCATAGGCGGCATGAATGCCCCATACCACTATGTCGCCATATATAGGTTATACAATCAAAATCGCAAATGTCACGTATTTGGAAATTGGATTTCCATCTATGAACCGAGGCTAGGGGCAAGATCCTCAACCGATTCGAGACAATCTAGCCCATGTCTCAGGATCAGAGCTCGAGTGACCCTTGGATCGTCAGGGCCGGTCCACCGATGTGGATTAAAATGCCTGAACACTACGTTTCCCCGCCCTTTGGGGCGTAAATGAGCCAACTAAATGACTCCATCGGTTCGAGAACGACCGATCAATCCGAGGCGCCTCGCAACAGCAACAACCACATAAGTCAAACTCGTCAGGGCGTGTAAAACCACTGACGCCACTTTTTATCTAGAAGGAAACGCATGCCCTCCCTGAGGTCCGTCTCCCGTTTTTGGTTCATACCTGGTGTGAAACACGCGAGGTAAACGTTACACAAAGCTACGCCACAAAGGCCGTGCTTTGATCATCACCACAAGACTTTGCTTTTCAACAGAAGCCTCGATCAATTGCCACTTAGGCATGCCACACAGGCAATTCACTCCATGCGTTTGATATCCATCAATATATAACCCCTGAGCTCGTACGTCTCAGAGAAGGGCGTTAAGCAAGAGAATAAATTCTCCGCCGCCAAACAGATATATATTTAATAGAGATCAATCACACGGACTAAAATCCAATGTCAGACACACAGTCCATTTACAAGTCCGTTCTGGGTCTGAACGAAACCGGAGGCACCTAGTACCCCGCATATCCATCGATCTCCAAGTACGTCTGGACGATCACTAACTGTTTCCATCTTCTTGGGTGTACAGCCCAATCAAGATCATCAGTTATCACCCAAACGACGTGAAGACTTCCGGTCTTCGACCATCGTCTTCATCTTCGACTTATCGTCGTATCAGTTATTCAGAATGGGATAAACCCGGTCTTTCCGAATAACTCGCGTATATATTATAAAAGTGTTACACAAACACAACATACGCCTCATTCCAACTCATTAGTCATTAACCGTAAATTAATCAAGAGAATAATTCCCCAAATATTAACCCCGAAGGCCGAAACCAACATCAGATCAATATCCAGAAAACCATTCTACTTAGCTAACCGACAGTTAATTTCTAAATTTCACGTTCAAATCTAATTAAAGATTTAACTATCGCCTGGAGCAAAACTGGTGATACTCCATTCTCGATCTTTTCAATCTAATTAAAGATTCATTAAAACTCCACTTAGTTTTAATCTGTGACTGGGTTAAAGAATCAGTGTCATTTAAAACACGGTTCACGATAAACCCAAAGTCACATCCCATTAATTATCGGGTTAAAGAACAAGTGTTATTTAAAACACTGTCCACGATAAACCCAAAAATCAATATCCATTCAATTCCAATTAAATATTATTTAATTGGTACACTTCATTAAATCTAAATAAAAAGATTTAATCATTTCTCAACTGGGTTCAAGAACAGTGTTAGTGAAGACACCATTCACGACAAACCCAAATCACATTCATTAATTATCGGGTTAAAGAACAAGTGTTATTTAAAACACTGTTCACGATAAACCCAAAAATCAATATCAATTCAATTCCAATTAAATATTATTTAATTGGTACACTTCATTAAATCTGAATAAAAAGATTTAATCTTTTCTCACTTGGGTTCAAGAACAGTGTTAGTGAAGACACCATTCACGACAAACCCAAATCACATTTGATATTCAATATAAGGCTCTGAATAGAAAATATATCGGCTTATATTCAATATCAAATTCTACGATTAACAAATGTCGTATTGGAAATAACGATATACATATATATCTTTCAAATTTCCGTAACAACATCCGTATAATCACAAATTCCAACATCGAAATATTCCGAAGACAATTTCGATTCAAATCCACTCCAATGCAATCATTGGAAACTTTGGTTATTTTCATAACCCTTTTCAAATTCAATTTATTTATAAAAATAAATAGAATTATAATTCTAGTTCAAAACTAGTTCATTTCGATAAAAATCTATTTTTATCTTTTCAAATAGGGAGTTTTTCATCCCAATTCTTTCTAAATCATTTCTTATGATTTTACACAAATTATTACTATTTTTAATAATTTTATCAAGGCCCGTACAGTCGATTTCCAACAATGGCCATCGAACTGCACTTACAGCGACCTTTTTCGAATTTGATTTGGACGTATCTCCAAATCCAACCGTTAGATTTCAAATTTCTAACATTCATTAGAAAGCTCTTTTCGATACGAACCCAACGGTTCCGGTTTTAGGAGAATCCGACGGTCGGATCTCCCGCAATGTCCGTTTGGAATAAATGGTCGAAATTCACGAACTGCCGCGGCGCGGCGCGTTCTATTCAGGCCATTATATTATATATATAATATATATAATATATATTTCGTCGATTTCTATTTAAAACGAATTATATAAATAGTTTTAAAATCGTTTCAAAAGCTATTTCAACTTTCTTTTCAATTCAAATCAAAATTGAATTCTTCTTTATAAATTCGTTTTAAAATTCATTTCTATTCAATTCGAATTTCAATTCAATTTGAATTCATTTCAATTCCATTCATTTCGAATCGTTTTCAATTCAATTCATTTCGAAATCGTTTTCAATTCAATTCATTTCGAAATCGTTTTCAATTCAATTCATTTCGAAATCGTTATAAATTCAATTCATTTCAAAATCGTTTTCAATTCAATTCATTTCGAAATCGTTTTCAATTCAATTCATTTCGAAATCGTTTTCAATTCAATTCATTTCGAAATCGTTTTCAATTCAATTCATTTCGAAATCGTTATAAATTCAATTCATTTCGAAATCGTTATAAATTCAATTCATTTCAAAATCTTCGATTTCGATATTACTTTTCAATATTCATTTTAAAATGAATAAAATCGATATAAATATCGTTTACGTCAAAATGGCGTCAATCTAATCAACACGGCTTCATAAATTTTTATTTTCAAATATTTCTTTTTCAAATATTTCTTTTTCAAAACTGGAATGAGGCCCAAGCAATTACCATATAAAATTAATTATATGGATTTTCATACAACACATGTATATACTAGCATTGAAAATAGTCAACCATCAACCAAAGTGCACTACACTGTATAAGCATCAAATATAGATATTCAACGCTTATAACAGCCTGTCAATCAATCGATCGACATATTTAATCAATCAGGATGAGTGAACTTCAAATTTCATCCTAACACCCGTGTGGGGTTTCAAACCATCAAACACATATTTTATTTGTGCAGTTAGGCGATGTGTAAAATTTATCGACCCAATCAACGTCATTCAAATAGGTGTACATAAACAAACCGTCTGGTTTGTAAATGAATATTTATTTATTCACATTCACGTTAAAAATTATATTTTTAACGATAAAACATTTTATTTCAACTGTGAATTTCTATTCAATTCATTTATTCAATAAAATGATATTTTTATTTTTCTAACATATTTTAGAAAATTTCGGCGGCATAACGGCACGATACTAGAAACGGGACAAGGCCTAGCCTTATCCCCGGTCTAGTGAAGGCCCACGCCATTCACACATCAATCAAATTCACTTTCGTTATGCAAACCACAAAATTTGGAGTAAATGTCTAACCTAGCCTTACTCCTTCGCCTTATAACGGCGCACGTCTAATCCTAACCAATTTATCGATTCGATTTTTCACACCACAAACCACATTCAAACCAATATCGCAATCAATCACCAAACAGTCAAACAAACAAGTCCATGGTCTGTGGACGGTTGTGTCGGGTGCTACTAAGCACCGTCTGCATCCTAGTATAAATATATAACTAGAAAAGAAATAGAAAGGTGAGAAATTCTCACAGATTGCTATCCTAGCTCCACGGCTCTTCTTTTGCAGAAGTCTTCGTCGTTTCGCCTTTTTGTCACCTTCGTTGCTGCTTTCACTACATACGTAAAAATCACATTTTTACTTCGCTATTCAATATATAAAAATCGAATTTTTACTTCGCTATTCAATATTTAAAAATCGAATTTTTACTTCGCTATTCAATATATAAAAATATGATTTTTATCTCGACTTTCAATATATAAAAATATGATTTTTATCTCGACTTTCCATATATAAAAATATGATTTTTATCTCGACTTTCAATATATAAAAATATGATTTTTATCTCGACTTTCAATATATAAAAATATGATTTTTACTTCGGCTTTCCATATATAAAAATCTGATTTTTACTTTTAAAGAACTCGCCTTTTTATTTTTAAAGCACAAACCTTTTCCTTTTAAAATCAGTTTTTAAATCATTTAAAAATCCAGTTTTTTTTAAAATCCTTAATCATTTAAAAAGAATCAGTTTATAATTCTTTTTAAATCTGTTTATGTAGTTTTAAAAAAACAGCTTTTACATCCCCTAAAAAAACAGTTTTTATATCATTATCAAATCAGTTTTTTTTTTCCAAAAAAAAACAGTTTTTATAACTTTAAAAAAATTCAGTTTTTAAATTCTAAAACAAAGAAACAGTTTTTTAAAATTCTTAAAAAATGCAGTTTTGCTCTTTTAAAAAAAACAGTTTTAAAAACCTTTTTCAAAATTAGAATTACAGAATTGAAAAATAAAAATAAAATAAAGTAAAGTAGAAAAGAAAAGAAAAAAAAAAAAACTTACTGCCGAAGAAACGGGGGGGGGGGGTCTTCACTGCGTCGGAGGGTTTCGAGGTATGGACGGCGGCTTCAGCGTCGTCAGCGAGGGGGAGGGCTTCGTCGGAGCTCGTGCGATGGGGGGGCTGCTTCGTCGGTGATGTCTCGAAGGGGGGGGCTGGCGAATTGAAGGAGGAGGAGGGCGGTGGCTTCCAGGGGGCTCGAACGGGGTGGCGCTGCTTCGGGATGAGGCGGCTTCGGGTTGTCGTTCGATGGGAGGAGGATGAACGGAGGGCGGCTTCCAGGGTTCTGGCGGCGGCGATGGTTCGATTGCGGTTTTTCTCTTTTTTTTTTTAATCTGATGGATGAATCAGGTTTTGGGGAAATAGGGGGGGGGCAGAGTTAAAAGGAGGGAGTTATTATATTTTTTTTTTTTTATTTATTTAATTATTTTATTTTCGAAGAAGTTGACTTTTCACACATGACCTCTAAACGAGGCCCACCGCCTGTCGTCCATAGCGTTTCACCCCCATTCCGAACACAATGGGATATGCCACGCAAGCTGATTCGGCTGTTACAATCAGTTTCCGTTAAATTTACATTTAAATCTCTATATTGAATTTTAAACGTACATTTCAAATTACCGGGGTCACATACTAACTAGAAAAATTCTATAAAAATATTTTCTAGCTTCGTATTGACAATACGGTCCTAACAAAACTAGTTTCGTCGAATTCTGAGATCGTTAGAAAAATGGTCATTTTCCAGTCGATTAAAATCAACTGAAACTGGTCAAACGCGTTTTCCTTTGCCACGCTCACATTTTGATTCAGAAAGTTATGAAATTTGAAACCTAGCAATAACTTTACACTGCGGACCCAACAAAACTGGTTTCGTCGAAATCCGAGGTCATTTGCAAAATGTCCATTTTTAAGGGCCTTATATATATAAAAATATATATAAATTCCACAGCGACTATTTCTAATTTTAAACTGGACATATCTTATCATTTCTAAGATGAAATCTCAGTTTGTTAACTTCGTTACAAAGATATAGTTATACAGATTCAAATATTTCTTGTTTCGTTCAATTCTGACTTATATTGAATTCTGTATATTCGTTTGAAATTAGAAATCGAATTTTCGAACTACCGCGCCATTTTCAATTCCTTTTATAATTATATATAAATATTTATATTCTAACGACGACGTATATAACATATACGATCGAATTATATTCAAAATAAATTTATCGTCGATATTATTTAAAATAATTCATTTTAAATATTCAAAATCCGCTAAAATTGCCAAAATAAAAATTTCAAACTGGCTCGCATTTTACGGGTTGTTACACTTTGGCAAGCATGTGTATTGAATCAGCATCTAATGTAGCAATGCTTTATGTTAACTTGACGCTATGACATGCTTTGGTTTCACCCCAACACAAACACTTTGATTTTGAAGATAATCTTTGCATATTGACCAACATCTTAACCCATATTCACTGCATTTTCCATAGTACCATGCTTTGTTGATAAGATTAGTAATTAATCCATGCAAAATGAGTTGTTGGTTGTTGATGTCGAGCGATCCAACTTTGTATATTGAATATCACTAGAATTTGAGTTCATTGTATTTGCTGTTTATTTTCTCGCTTTGATCAACTGTTTGTACCAGCTTCTGGAGTGTACAAACTCTGGGTCGAATTAGCATTTGGTACATAGCATTGACATGTAATGTTTTATTGTGTCTGCTCGACTCAATATGGGGTCATTCGCACTTGACCTGGCACGCTCGTTCCTGCTCGACCCTTATATGGGGTCGGTCACGTGTGAGCTTGTATAGTTCGGTCATGTAAGACCTCTTTGAGTCGTTCATGCACAAAATTTCTTTAACCAAGTCAATCATTCATGACTTTAACATGCTTGCTTATCCCATTGAGGAATCGCTCCTGCTCGACCTGATACGTGTTGTTCCTGCTCGACCGTTACGTGGGGTTGGTCACGCACGACCTTATTTAGATCGACCATTTTCGATCCAGGCTCGAGTTGGTTTAGGCTCGAACTTGGCTAGGTCGTTCCTGCTCGACCTTCTATGGGTTGGTCACGCACGACCTTATTTGGTTCAATTTTTATGGGGTCGTTCATGTTCGAGCTTAGCTAGGTTGTTCCTGCTCGACCCTCTCAGGGTCGGTCACGTACGACCTTGCTTAGTTCATTCATGCTCGACCTCCATTGGCTTGTTCCTGTTTGACCTAACTTGAGGTCAGATCTTTTATTGATCACCAAACCATTCTGCAGCACTAACTTGTAACAGTAAAAAATTAATAATAATCATGCAGTGTAACTGTTACTTAGCTTGAACGGCATAATCGCACAAGATTGTTTTTTATTTAGCCATTTGCAATTAGATTAATTATTTCATGCACGAGTATGTTGCTCCAAAAATTACCTTTTAAACAAAACTTGGAGTTGATTTACCAGCTCATAATGATTATAGATCCTGAGCCTTGCTCTCATGATTACACATGTGACAACACGCATCATTCCTTCAAAAATTACATACCTGTAATTTATTTTTACAAATAAAATTACCCGTGTAGAGATAGTAACTAGGAATTAATCGCGCCAAAACCTGGAAGAATCAGCAATGTCTAGTGAAACTGGAATTTCCATTCAGGTCACTGAAACTACACCAGCCACTGTTCCTGAGATAAATGTCAACCAGGACATCCCTTAGCCCCGGCCTCTTGCCAATCTTCCTACCGAGGTGCATGAGATGACACTTTCCCTTGCTTCGTACCAGCTAATGTGTGCACAGTTCAGAATCTCAGAAGAGGACGAGGCTAAATTTCCAGGAATGGATGACCTTGCTCACCTTCCTCCTGCCGGGTATGTCACGGTTAACTGTCACATGCTATTAAGTGGAGTAGTTTCCCCCTTCAATTCCCGTTTAGAATCAATCCTTCGGCGGCTTGCTATCACACTATATCAGTTACACCTAAATGGTTATTTTATTTTCATGGGACTTTACGTTCTTATTATGAGAGTTAAGAAGTGTGCACCCACATTTCATGATATTTGTTCCTTATTTGCCTTTATAAGGAGGAAGAAAGATCGTCCATCAATTATATTTGTAGAGCGTCGGGGTTCAAAAATCATTACAAACTTAGTAGAGAGTGTGAGATGTTTTCCGACCCAATATTTCTATGTCCGGTGCCCCGAAACCTTTTATGGTCAATGGATGGAAAGAGGTGAGCATACTCATTCACGTGCAACCTTTCCCTCATTTTTTTCTTTTGAAGTTTGATCCTTAAATCTGTTCTTGTTTTACATAAATTCCCTCCGAACGAGATACTGCCCTTGATCAAGATCTCCTTGAGTCTTTAACAATTGTTCTAAAGAATGAGAGGAGCAGAAAATTTTTAATTACATAAGGATTTCTGTGTCAGTATAACCTACTCCACCCTTCACGATCTTCGATACTAGATCCATTCAATAAGAAAATTTCTTTAAAGAAGTGATCAGATTTTTCCGGTGGTATTAAAATCCCTGCGAAATCCCCACTACCTTCAATTAATGAAGAAGAATTCCCTCACCGCAAAGGTAAACAAATTGATAAGGGTGAATCCACCTTACGGAATGAATCAGTTCTTGAGAAAATAGTCGAGGATCCCGTTCTTCAAAATGTTTAAGAGGAGAGTTCTACAAATGCCTTCAAGGATCTGGGAGACTTAAGTTTAGCTAAGGATTTTATCCAAGGCGACAACGAAATCTCGAATTCGAAGTCTAATGCGGAAATAGCTATGGCTTTAGCTCAACTGCCTAGAAAACACTCGATTTAGACGCACGACTTGACAGGGGTTTGTTATTATACGTGTATTAGGGGATACCATACATGTTTTACAAACACATTTCATAAGCTTTATAATTAGTCGCAACACTTTCTAATTCGAGTAATAAATTCTATTTTGACTTTTTCTAGGTACCGAAATGAGACATTCATTTTCTAAGAGCTTCAAGGAAAGAACAGTGACTTCGATCCAAAGTTCCTTCTGAAATCCCATCGTTCTCAGCATTCTCAATAGTTTCAAGACCCCCACCGTTCTCGTTTTTCTCCTCAGCCTCGACAAACTTATGAACAGTTTTTAGCCGAAGAGCATAGGAAGCGGAGATATGATGATTTAGAAGTGTTGGATAGAAGGGAAAGAGAGGAGGAGGAAGAGCTCCCCAAGAAGAAGGCAGAAAAGAAAAGAAGTAGAGGGGACCAAGACCGAGATAGAGGCGAATCTCATAAACTTCACAAGTTACATGAATTCCCCGATCCCGATACTCAGGTTTCTTCCGTTCGTCCATCTACAGCTCCTTCCTACATTGTGCCGACTCAAGCCCATGTCTAAGAAATTATTAATAGGCCTCCCTATGATATTAGGCCAGCGAACTTGATGCTTTGCCGAATGGTTCAAAGGCTGGGACTCAAGAGGAATGTATTTTTATCTGGACTTGCATCCAAACGATAGGCGAGATATACTCGAAGAGGTGGCTAGCATGAAAAGTAGTATGCTCACTTAGTATGACGTTGTTAGGAGTCAACTTGAAACCCTGTTAGATAGGTTGCGAAACTGCGTTGACAAACAACTAGGTGCCTGGAATGCATTTGCCCATGACCTACAAAGACTAAACACAGTTCATCTTGACTAAATTGAAACATTGGAGAGTGATAAAGCTGCATTATTCCAAGTGTTTATGTCTAAGGATTTCTCTAAGGGCTTAGAAGGTGAGAATGCCAAGCTTAAAGAAGAACTAGCAACTGCCAAAAAAAGAGAGGAAGTGCTAATGGTAGAATTCCAAGAAGCTACAACCACCCGACAAACCATTGAGTCCCAATTGACTATGGAAAAGGAGGCTTCTATGGCCTATGAGCAAGAGAAAACAACTCTTCAAGCTAGAATTACTTCTCATAACATGGCACTTTCTGTGTTATATGCAAGGATTGAAATCCTGGTTGAGGATAAAATCAGACTGGTGGATCATATTCGAAAGAGGAGGGATCAGTACGATGATAATTTATTCAAGTTTCACGTCCTTAGTGTTATGAGGCATGAGAGCCTTTTCTATTTAGGGGACGATTTTTCACGGACTTTAGCCCTTGTTTGGGAGAAAGTGCTCGAATATGCTGAAGGAAAAGATGAAAATGACCTCTAACAGGAATTATTAGAAGATGAGGACCGTGATGCTTTAGCTAAGGACAAGAAGATACTTGCAGCTGAGCGAGTTCAAGACTCCAAGGAGAAAGCCTCAGATACCTCTGCTGTTGATGCCTCTACTAGCCTTGCTGATGCCAAAGCTTCGAGTTCTCACACTCCTGCTGCTACTTATGCCGATAAGGACACCACTGAAGAACTTCCTATTGAGGAACATGTCATTGAGGAAAATACTACTGAGTAGCATGCAGGGGATGGCGAGGAAAATGACGAGTATGCCTTGAATGTAGACGATTACAATCGAGTAGATAAATCTGCAAACCCCAGGTAAAACCGATATTCAACAAACCATGTCAGATTTGGGTTATCTTCTTTCTTCACCTGGGTCTGTTGCATTTCATGCTCACTATTCATATGTACTAGATTTGGCCTCGTCACCTCTTTCTCCTACCGATGCCACCACCTTCAATTTACTGTTACCAACTCGATCTTAATGTCGACTAGTACCGTCCCGCACATTACTCCTTCCCCAGGTGATACTATCGATCTTACTGTTACTGCATCTGAACTGAAAGCTGTTGATTACAGTTATAGTGACGGCGAAGATGAAATTTGGGATACTAAGGCTCTGTCTACTTTGAAACGCAGGGGAAAACGCACTGTGAAAAGGCCAGGACTCTTTAATCCATCTTCTCTAGAGATCCTCGGTGAAAACAAAGAAGCGAAAGATGGAAGCCAGACAACTGATATACCTCCTCCTTCCTCCATTAAATAGTCTTTAAGATCTAGTGATGGGAAGAAAAAGAAGAAGAACTTGTGATTTATATGATTTGACTTCTTTTTGTTTTCTTCTTTGTATTATATTCAGACTGGTTGTATATGCCGATGCCAACCCTCGCTTATGACTTGACGTTACTTGGTATTTGAAACTTGTGTACTTGTGTCGTTGCTTGTAGTGAAACTCGTGTATGAAACTTGTGATCTGTATTTTGCATTTGTGTACTATAGCCTTTTATTCAGCTTCAACTTACTTTTTATTTGCACCTGTTACTTTTACATGCTTACAATACAAGTTTTGTAGATTACAAGTCCTTTGTTGTTGCAATGCTTGGTGTTATAACGACCTTGTGATACGTTTTTGTAAATGATGATTTTTTCAGTTGTAGCCACTAATCATTACTAGTTGGATCCACTTGATCAACTTTATTGAATTCTTTTGATTTTGACCAGGGCGGCACTCGAGACTTCTTTTCTGTGAATAACCACCTTTTGTGTTTACCACTGCATTGAAGTTCTCAATCTTGCCTTAGCCATTTCAAGGGATTCATCTTTGTTGATCGGAGTAGTCCTTACAATCCCCATGCCTTTTTCTTTGGTGTAAAGCCGTGACGAGCTTATGGTATGCTTTAGTGAGCATTATTGATTTACCTTAATGCGGTGGTGATGCCCACATACCAAAGTTCGTCACGGACTTTTATAGGCTTAGTGTGATCGATCATATTTAAAATCTTTTGGTTATGATTGAAACACCGAAAATTCCTATAATGGACCGAATTTCTATACCCTTTGAGTTAACTAATTACACCACACGTCCAAATAATCTATTTTGGATTTTATACAGTTAATCTTGTTATAATCATATATCATTTGGAAATTAAATCGAATCAATTTCAAAATAAACAAATAAAATACATATCTAATTTAAATATATACATATAACTTCAGGGTAATCTAATTTGGATTTTAAACTCGATATTTCTATTTTTAAGTTAAAATGATATTCATTATATTTTAAAATCCATTTATTTTATTAAATAAATCTTTATGGTTTATAAACGATTCCATAGCGACTTTATAAAAATTTGATTTGGGCATAACTCACAATCTATAACAACGAAATCCTGATTTTTCACTTCCATTAGAAAAATATAGTCAAATAGATCCGAATGTTTCTTGTTTCAAAGAAATCTGACTTATACTGGATTTTGTATATTCAATTGAAGTTCGAAACGTAATATTACGAACTACCGCGATGTTACGAGCTCGATTATAATTACATTATAAATTGTATGTTGAAACTTTGTTTAATTAACTAAATTCCTTATAAAAATCGTTTTATATTTGAAATAAAATATTTAAAACCATTATAAATATTCAGAATTAAATGGCTCAAAATCCAGGTCGTTACATTCCTTCCCCCTTAAAACAATTTCGTCCTCGAAATTGCTAAGTAGTAAAAATGTTATAACACTAACTCCTCACAACCTACTTAGTTGAAATCTTATATTCCATATCTTCATAACCCAGTTCTTACATTCCATATCTTCATAACCCAGTTCTTACCCGACCTTTTAATTCTCATACCAATACTCGACCATTCATAATTCTTTCCAAATGATTTGTCCACCATTTTTGGACAATCCATCATCACTTTCTTGTCTTCAATCCATATGCTCTTCTGCATATCCACACCCATTCCAATTGATATTAAATCCATTTATCAATTTCATTATCCCACTTGAAATTTTATTAACCAATTCTGGATTTTCTTATTTTAATTACAATTAACAATTCGATTTTAAATTATAAAAAAAATCTTGAAAATTTTCTAACTCTTTAAATTTTTGAAAAATTTCGACAGCATCTCCTTTGCATGGCTCAATCGGTACAACCACAACTAGCCTTTCTAGGCCTTCTCCAATCCAAAAGAAAATCAAAAAGCCAAGCGGCTTGCCCCAGAGGCTCATAAAACCATTAAAACCAAGTAGTATTACAAACATGTACCTTTTTGTCGGGCATAATTCTATCTCTTGCATTTGCTTCCATTCAATATCTGCTCAGCATACCTATATCCATTTCCAGTTGGTTCAAATCAATCCAACTTCTAGTTTTTAACTCTCTAATCAGCTTCTGATTAGTTCAGTTCCATTCTGTTAGTTCAAATCTGATTTCTATTTAAGTCAATCCACTTATTATACTTGAATCCAAATTTATCACAATTCAATTTCAATTAACAACAACAAATATATTCAACTTGCTTATTCATAAGTTGAATTCATATTAATAATTCGAATCTCAACATTTTCCTTTATTTAATTTCATTCGGAATTATTTCTAATCCAATCTAACTTTATTTAACTTAACTTAAATTTCAATTCATTTGATACATTTTTACCATTTCAGTCTATTCAACTTATACAAGTTGAATTTTAATTTCAGAATTCAATTTTTTGGGTTTTATTTCAAATTAGTTTGAAATCATATATATATATTTATATACATATATCTATAATCAACTCAGTTCAAAACATTTGAATTTCTAAAACATCTTGTCCTTTTCAAACAATTTTTTCATTCCCAAATTACTATGGTAGCAATCCCTCACTTAGAAACTTGAAAATGAATACTAATAATGTCGCAATCCATTATCAGAATTATTTTCACGCCACTAAAGTGATTTCAGTGTTTAATCCCTTTAAAAATCCATTTAAACTATTCTTATTCAAAAATACTCTAAAGTAATGTTATATTACTTTATAACATTTCAGAAAATATTTCCTAAACACCTAGGATTTTAAATTCCAATTCTGGTTTGAACTTTAATCTTGGTTTATCTCATTTGTATACATTATCCATATACAAATTATATAACCATTTCAATATTTGATAATTCCATTTGATTGTAATAACAATCAACACATTCATATATAATAATTCTGAAATTATTCCTTTTATATCAAAATAATTTTTGGGTAAATTAATTCATTTACCCATTTTCAAACAATACTATCGAATTGCTTTGTTCGAGAGTTTAGAAAACCCTATCGATACAGTTGTACATTCTGTATTGACAAGAATTCATAAACCACTCAACGAATCAACCAACATTATATAACACCATTTTTATATCAAATCTACAAATATGCGCTCATGTATTTACACTCAGCCCAATCTAGGGTATCACTTACCCCATCTCTATTGAGTTACGCCATAGAGCCAATGTAACACCCCGTAATTTTATAATATTAAAATTGACAAATTAAAGAATACTTAATTTTTAGAAGAAGAATTAATGGAAACGGGTTATGCCATTGCGTTCATCTCAGAATTCTGCTTGAGATAGGGTCCGAGTTTGCGTAAGATAGATACAGTATGAAGAAGTTATGGAGCTTAGAAGATTTTAGTTTAAACCAGGATTAAAATAATAGTTAAAATCAAATTCGAAATTCAAATCAGTAAGAAGCGGGATAGGCGAGAATTATCCCGCTCTATGGTGTCGACCCCCCTGTAGGGGTCGACCCCATCGGCCATATCTGATTAGTGACGAATTTTGGAGAATTAAGGCTGATGTGGCGTTCTCTAATTGGCTGGGTGATGTGTTTTTCTGGTTTGGATGGTTTAGATGGAACCTAACCTAATCTAAAGGCCCTAATTCACCTAATACACCTATATAAACACACCTAGACCTAACCTTAATTTCATTACACTAATTCATACGCCTCCATGCTGCCACAGCCTAAACTAGTCTCTCTTCTACACTAAAGCAAATCGGAATATTCATATTCATATTGGAAGATAAGAATCAAATTCTACAACAACGGTTTAGCTAATCAAATTCAGAATACAAAATTCAGATCTATTTTCTCTTCTACCACTGTGAGTCCACGTTACTTTCACTTATAATTAATTAAAAGTAATTGTGATAATTTTGTGAAATGGACTATATGAACATGCATGTAAGATGAATTATATCATGTTTAGTGAATTCGTATCTTTTAGATTCATACCTAAAGTTCATGTTCCATATGCCTAATTAGATCTATTTTGTTGTTCTATGACAGTTTACGTTCCAAATGCTAATTGGATCTATCCTATTGTCCTATGTCAGTTTATGTTCTATATGCTAATTAGATCTATTTTGTTGCTCTATGCCAGTTCACATGCCTAATTAGATCTATTTTGTTGTTCTATGCCAGTTCATACTCCTTATGCTTATTTTTATGCTAATTTTGACGTCATGGTTCTCTTCCCTTCTTCTCTTCTTTTCCTTTTTATGAGATTAGGCTAACTGCGATCCTAACATATTATTATATGTATGAATGACGTGGGAACGTTGTGGGAAAAGTTTGGGGAAAATTATTGAATAATATGCAGTTAGGCATAAAAAGACTTGAAAAATCATGTAATTGATTTGGGGCATGAATTGGTACAATTTGTTTACATGGGATTATGGACATAAATTTGGATTAAAATGATGAACATAATTGAGATTGGAAATTATGGGTAATTGGAATATAATTTAATCCAATATTTAATGTTGGGACTTAAACCAAGAAAGTGATAATGAACGCCTAAGACATGAGGTTAGACTTGGTTTGCGATAGAAGCCTACATGGAACCGCCCGGCACATCCGGCAACCGCAAATGATAGTCTAATGTGAGACGTCAAAGGAAGAAATTAAATGCGTAATAATGCAAAGGCACGAGGTTAGATTCGGATTGCGGTATAAGACTGCCTGGAACCTCCCGGCATATCCAGCAACCGCAAGATGGCAATCTAATGTTGGAGGTCTTACAAGATTACAGTTATAATGAATTAATAAACACTTAACCAAGATAAGACATGTAGTAAGACATGGGGGTTAAGTGGGTGAGATAGGTGACATGTGAAATATAATTTGAAGCACTTAACCATGGTGAAACATGCAAGAAAACATGGGAATAAGAAGGGGTTAAGTGGGAAATCCTAGTGGGGACCAAGCTTAGGAGGGAAGCTTGTGTCAAGTGTGTGGACCCTTTTCAACCAGTAACCTGTTATGTATCTATGTGAGCTCGAGCTAGGTCGAGGACGGGACACGCTTATTGGGTTGATTGTAAGAGGTAAATAAAGAGTTAGCGGTGGCAACGCAAGTCCAATGGAGTCACGTGCGTGCGTGGGTCCGGGCTTGTAGGTAAGACGTTGTTGCATCGTGTAGGTATAAGCCATGCATTTTTAGTTGTATCGGGTTGCCACTTTAGGGAGTGATACACCCTACTATGGGACCAGCATGGGTATCTATGAGTTAGGGAGGCGATCGAATGGGAAGGGCTAATGCCAGGCTGGTTCAGAAGGTATCTGGAGGTAAGGGCTAATGCCGTAGGCCCAGCAAACGCTCCTCCTCCTCCTCCTCCCCCTCCCCGTGTAGATGCTTTTTCTAAGATATGCAAAGACTTCCGTGCGATGGGCGGAAAACCGTTTCATGGGACTGAGACATTTGTCGAGGCTAGAAATTGGCTCAAGGGAGTGGAGGACTTCTTTGATATCTTCGAGATAGACGATGGAAGGAAGGTTCATCTAGCTGCTTGGTTGATGAAAGACGAAGCTTCCTTTTGGTGGGAAGTAACTAATGGAGGACGTCCAGTGGAGACGTGGATAGACTTTAGACGAGGGTTCTAGTTGAAATTTCTTTCACAAGCGGAGGAGAGTTTATACATGGAGAGGTACTTGGCTTTGAAACAAGGGACTTTGTCTGTGAAAGAGTACGTTAACAAGTTTAACCAGCTAGCAAGATTTGGTATGGAATTAGTTAATACACCACATAAGAAGGCCTTGAGATTTGCCAAGGGTCTGAATGAACCATTGCATGGGTTATCTATGTCCTACCTTCTTATGGGGGCTACTTTCGAGAAACTTGTTGACATGGCGTTGATGCATGAAGAGGAGAAAGGTGCTAATGTAGATAAGGCACATAATAAGAAAGGGGATCCAAAGAAAGCACAACAACAACAAAAGAAAGGTGGTAAGGATAACAAGGGAAAAGGGAAGAAAAGGTGCTTTAATTGTGGAACACCGGGCCACTTGAGCAAGTACTGTAGGAAGAAGAAGAAGACGGGTTACTTCCAGTGTAGTGAGGCAGGACATATGATTAAAGATTGCCCAAGGAGGCAAGGACAAGGGCAAGGACAGAGGACATGATCTACTTTTGGAGGGCAGGTTCATGCTCTCATGGCACTTACGCAAGAGAGAGGTAGAAACATTTATGTTGAAAGTTTGATTTTCCTTTTTGATCATCCTGTTCGAACTTTGTTTGATTCTGGCGCTTCGCATTCGTTTATATCTGCTTCATTAGTGGAAACACTGCACCTAAATGCTAGTTTAGTTATGGAATCGTTGTAGTCTCAAATCCTATTGGGGGTATGGCTCATCTTTCTATGTTATGTCGGGATTTGAGAATATATTTGTATGGCGTTGAGTTCGAATGCAACGCTTATGTGCTTGGCTTCACGAGCTATAGGATGATTCTAGGAATGGATTGGCTAACTAGGTATGGATTCTTTCTCGATTGTGAAAAGAGAGTAGCTAGACTGTTGACTAGTTTGGTTAATACTCTCGATATCTCATGCAACCATATGGGTTCTGTTATGCTTAGCTACCTAGAATCTCTTGACACATCTATTGATGATTAGCAATCTGTTCGAGTAGTCCGTGAGTATACAGATGTCTTTGAGGAGGTTACGGGCTTACTTCCAAAACGCGAGATAGATTTTCGTATATACTTAGTGGAAAATGCAAAACCAGTTGCATTGTCGGTGCGCCACATGGCTCCAAGAGAAAGGAGGCAGCTTAGTAAACAAGTGAAAGAGTTGCTTGAGAAAGGATTCATAAGGAGGAGTATCTCAGAGCGGGGTGCTCCTATTATTTTTGCTACGAAGGCTGATGGTTCGCTTAGATTGTGTGTGGACTATAGGGAGCTGAATAAGCTCACAAAGAAAAACAAACACCCATTGCCGAGGATAGATGATCTTTTCGATCAGTTGGTTGGTGCTTTGTTTTTTCTCGCAGTTGGACTTAGCTATAGGATTTCATTAGTTGAGGGTAGCCGAGGATAGTATAGATAAGACTGCTTTTAGGACTCCCGACGGTATCTTTGAGTGGCTAATCATGCCTTTTGGTTTGACGAATGCACCCGCATATTTCGTAGACTTGATGAGTAGGGTGTTTAGGGAGTTTCTAAACAAGTTCGTGGTGGTCTTTGTGGATGATATTTTGATATTTTCTAGAAGCAAGGAAGAGCATGCCCTACATCTTAGGGAAGTCTTAGAGACCCTTCGAGCACATCAACTCAAAGCTAAGTTCTCCAAATGTCATTTTTGGAGGAAGGAAATGAGGTTCTTAGGGCACGTGGTCTCTAAGGAAGGGTTAGCTGTAGATCCCGCGAAGGTAGTGGCAATCCAAGATTGGAAGATTCCTAAGAATGCAACAGAAGTAAGAAATTTTCTTGGTTTAGCGGGCTATTACAGAAAGTTCATCAAGGACTTTGCTAAGATATCATCCCCACTTACTCGGTTGATGAAAAAGAATTTGACCTTTTCTTGGGATGTTGACTGTGACGAGGCTTTCCAACGTTTAAAGAGGGCATTGACAACAACTCTAGTTTTAGTTTTGTCGGATGGGAGTAAACCGTTCATAGTGTATACCGATGCTTACGGGACAGGGATTGGCGGAGTTTTGATGTAAGAAGGAAGGGTGATATGCTATGGTGGAAGGCAGTTAAAGGCCCATGAGAAGAATTACCCTACCCACCTCTTAGAGTTAGCCGCCATAGTTTTTGCGCTTAAGTCTTGGCATCACTATCTGCTTGGTGAGAGGTTTGAGTTGTATACAGACCATAAGTCACTAAAGTAATTGTTCTCCCAAAAAGATTTAAACTTAAGGCAACAAAGGTGGATGGAGTTTTTAGCATTCTACGATTTTGAGATTGCATATACCCCTGGAAAAGGTGACGTTGTAGCAGACGCCTTGAGTAGAAAGAAGTTGACTTTGAGTCCTTTGTTTGTCAAGCGGGAGAGCATAGAGTATATCTCTACCTTTGACTTTAGACCCTCTATTGATTATATACCCAGTTTGTTGGCATCGTTAGAGGTCTTGAAACACTCCACCTCCGTTAAGGTCACTCACAAAGGGAATGCATTAACTTCGGTGAAGCATTATAGGTAAAAGATACAGATAATTTACAAGACAAACATACAAACAGCGGGAAAAACTGGAATTATTTCATAAGCAGCGTGGTTTAGTCAAAACATTACAACCATTGTCTCAAAACCCAACTTCCAAGTCATTACAATAAAACCTCTGCCTTGATTAAAAACTCCAAATACCTAAAGAAGCATAAAACAGTAGTAAGCGACATAAATCCCCAATAAAAGTGTAACCACAACTGTAGCCCAAGAAAAGAGAATCCAAGCAATACATCTAATCTCTTCAAGCTGGAAAAGGTCTGAACTAAGCTAAAGTATTCCCTCCCTGCGGACCTGTGGGGGAGGGGGAGGGAACGGAAGAAAAGAAGACAAAAGAAAACGGGTCAGCCATAAGCCTGGTAAGCCTAGTGATTTTCAACATGTAAACAAGAAAAAAGGATCATGACATGAATAAACTGAATATAAGACAATAACATAGTAACAAGATATCATAAGACAAGGTAAGGCAAGATAAACTGAATATGTTATCGCACTCATTTCTATTTCTCTGCACCTACTAACAATTGTTTCAACTAGCCTCATGTGTTTATAATAAAATGATTCCTTTATCGATCGGCTTCTACTCGCATGTATTTCTTACTTGTGTCATTCGGCCCCACCATAGGGTGTATCAATCCCTATGATGGCAACCCAACACAATTCAAGATGCACAGTGTATAACTACTGATGCCCAGTGCCTGATTTTCCACTCCGGAGTACGTGCATGCCCATACTCCATCGGAACTTACACTGACGCACCACCTGCCGCTATTTTGACTGCTTATAATCAGCCTAGTAATCGTGCCCCACCCTGCCTAGTTCAGGTTACCATGATACAACTATGTGGGTTACTACTGAAATGGGTCCCCATTGCTAGAGTTTCCTAATCAACATGTTATAACGGTTAAGTGTTCTCAATTTAACCTAACCCCACCCATTTGTTTAATTAACATGTTATATTGGTTAAGTGTCACCTATTCATATGTTACTTAACCTTACCATTCTTAGCATGTCTGTTCATTAGCATTAATTCATTCATTAATGCACCAACCTCTCACATTAGAACTGTTGTTTGCGGTTGCTGGATGTGTCGGGCGGTTCCGGCCAGACTTCTACTGTAAACTCATTCTAACCTCGGGTTTTGGGCTTAATGCGCAAACCTCTCACATTAGATTTGTTGTTGCGGTCCCTAGAAGTGCCGGGCGGTTCCGGGAAGCCTTACACCGCAACTTAATCAAACTTCGGGTTAGGCATATTCATATTTTAGCCAATTTACATATTTATCATATGTGTCCAAGTCTAGATTTTTGTATGCCAATTATCCACAATTGTAGTCAATTCAAGTTATGTCTCATTTACTTGTTATGTTCAAAATTACTCCAATAAGTTATACCCAATTCCCCGCGTTAGAATCCTACGTACAACAAGATTCAAACTAGGTTTCCAATTGAACCTAGTATTCATAAAATAAAACAAAAAGTGGAATAGAGAAGAAATGCAACAATTGACATAAGAGAATAACCATGTTAAGGTGTACCAAACAAAAGAATCATGGTTCCAATAGATTTGTCGTACATTAACAATAAACATGAGCAAACTGAGCAAGTTACATCATAGGCACAAAGATTCGATACAACTGAACATAAAAGAATCACCAATTTGATGTACAACAAAATAGATTCAATTATATCACTAGTAACAGTCTCACAGGCATAAGTAATCTCAGATTCGACAAAAGAATAAGAATGAATCAGAATTGGTTATCACTACAATTAGGCATAGTTCTAGATTCGATTCATTACAGTCATTATTCCTATTATGTGTTCAATCTGAATAATAACTGAACTTACATCGATAGGATTAGAAAAAGAGAATTATTTGATGTTATAGCGACTCTAACCTCTCTTTGTTGATTGGAGCGGAAAACCTTTACTTTAATTTGAAGCTCTCCAATTTGATTTCTAGTTTGGAGAAGAAGAAGGAGGCTAGGCTAGTTTAGAGATGGACAGCATGGTGGCATCATAGAATAGGGTTATGAGGTTACGGTTAAGTTTAGATATGTATTTATAGATGTGTAGGATTAATTAAAGCCTTTAGATCTACATAGGATCCATCCAAACTATCTAGTCCAAGAAAATGCGTCATCAGGCCAATCAGAGAATGCCACATATGCCCTAAAACACAAGAATTCGTCACAGGCCATTCTGGGCCGATGGGACCGACTCCAAACACCCTGAGTCAACCCCGGGTCGACCCAAAAAAATAGGTCGGTTCGGCGTTTTGCCTTCCCGCTTTCGCTGTTTTGAATTTTTTCTTGAATTTTAAGTTGATTTTATTTTATTAATTTATATATATATATATACATACATTTCCCTTATATGCATACAAACTTCCAAGGTCCATAACTTTCTCATACATTATCTGTTTAACGCAAACTTTAGGCCCATCTTGACCAAAATTTTCAGACTGACGCAATGGTATAGTCTATTTTACTTAATTCTTCTTCTAAAAATTAAGTATTCTTCATTTTGCCAAATTTAATATTCATAGAAAATACGGGGTGTTACATTCTCCCTTCCTTAAAGGATTTCATCCCCGAAATCTCTGAGTTAAGAAGAATGTATCCTAACATCCAACATACATCTACTCAACCATTCAATCACAGGCATCCATTTTCCTAAAAAATATTTTTAATGCTTTCATGATTATATGCATAGTGTGTGTCCTTATCTAATGCAAAATTAGGCGGTCTACTGATTCAGTTGACCTCCTTAATGCGAATTATGTTAGTGCCATGAGTCCATCATGTTTGCAATTATTCCTAATCGTACTTTATAACTTCTACATGAGTGCATAATTATTTATACAAATGCAACATCCATATGATAACACATCAAGTTTCAATCCATATACAAATACATATATCCATATGCAATATGAAAGTGACTGAGCCAATCTAGTACCTAGTGTGTGTGTGTGTATATGCATCCACGAGCAACCACTAGCAACCACTTGCAACCATCAATCATAACATGTTTCAAGTACATGTTTACATTCATTGGTTTCTACTTAAGGATCAATAATAGGACCGAGGAGATATACTTAAAAGATAGATACAAGCATGCATAAACTTATGGAAAAAGAGATCAAGGATGTACCCTCAAAAAGAAAAGGGTAGGCTGCGCGTATCTTGTCTTCAGTCTCCCAAGTCGTGTCTCCTTCAGCGTCACTCCATTGTACTTTAACTAGCTTGACCTCACGATTGCGTAGCTTTTTAACTTCTGTTCCCAAGAAACGATTTGGAACTCTTCTCACCTTCGCTTCTCGTTCCACTTCCACTTCCTCTAGTACGCTCGGCTCCACAACTTCCGTAGACTCATGTGTGCACTTTCGTAGATGAGAAACATGAAAAACATTATGAACTCCAAACAATTTTTCGAACATCTATACTCTATAAGCCATCGTCCCAATCCTTTCAATGATAGGGAATGGCCCTACAAATTTTGGTGCCAATTTTCCTACGGATCTAAAGCGAATGACATTCCTCAAAGGGGATACTTTAAGGAAAATCCTGTCTCCAACCTCAAACTCAAGGTCGGTCCTTCTTTTATCCGCGTAGGACTTCTGTCTATCTTGTGCGGTCTTCATTCGTCTTCGTATCAAGTCCACCTTCTCTGAAGTTTCTCTGATCATGTCAGGCCTAAGTACGAGCTTGTCTGTAGATTCCCACCAACAAGTTGGTGATCGACATTGTCTTCCATAGAAAGCCTCAAAGGGTGCCATGCCTATGGTGGCTTGGTAGCTATTGCTGTAGGCGAACTCCACCAAAGGAAGATGATCTTCCCACGTTCCTCCAAAATCAAGAATGCACAATCTCAAAAGATCTTCTAGTACTCTGTTCACCCTTTTAGTCTGACCATCAGTTTGAGGGTGATAGGCAGTGCTTAAGCATAGCAGTGTGCCTACAGCATCTTGCAAACTCTTCCAAAACTCACTCGTAAAGATAGGATCTCGATCACTTACTATGCTAGAGGGTATCCCATGCAGTCTAACTACCTCTTTAAGATAAATGGATGCTAATGATGAGGCAATCGTCCTACTCTTAACAGGTATAAAGTGAGCACTTTTAGTGAGCCTGTTAACTATTACCCAAATAGTGGTACTACCCCTTCTTGACCTAGGCAACCATCTATAAAGTCCATCGAAATGCTATCCCATTTCCACTGTGGGACCTCTAGAGGATGAAGCAAACCACCAGGCTTCTTCTGCTCTGCCTTGACTTGCTGGCATATCAAGCATTTCGAGACGAATTCAGCTACATCCTTCTTCATGCGATTCCAAAAGAAAACTCTTTTTCTGTCTTTATACATCTTGTCTCCATCTGGGGTATGGTCAACTTAGAATGGTGTGCTTCTTCAAGAACTATCTTCACCAAATCCCTTGCTTGTGGGACACATAGTCTTTCATCCCGTCTCAACCAACCCTTGTCATCTATGGAGTATCTATTGAGGTGACTAGAAGTCTCACTTCTAATTAACTTATCCATCATATCAACTATCTGAGGGTCTTCACATTGCGCGGTTCCTGTTGAGTCCAAAAGCATAGGCCGCACCTCTAGCGTTGCTAACAACCCAGGTACAAACTCAAAAGAGGGTCTAAAGTCAAAGGTTGCTATGTACTCCAAGTTTTGCCTTTCCACAAAGAGAGGACTTAGGGTCAAATTTTTCCTACTTAAGGCATCTGCTACCACATTGCCCTTGCCAGGGGTATAAGCAATCTCAAAATCGTATGAGGCAAGAAATTCCATCCACCTTTGTTGTCGTAAGTTGAGATCTTTTTTTGTGAGAAAAGGTACTTTAATGATTTATGGTTAGTAAACAATTCAAACCTTTCTCCTAGTAGGTAATGACGCCATGACTTAAGAGCGAAAACAATGGCAGCTAGTTCTAAATCATAAGTTGGTTAGTTCTTCTCATGTACCTTCAACTTCCTTCCCCTATAACTAACTACCTTGCCTTCTTGCATCAAGACAACGCCTAATCCTGTACCGCATGCGTCTGTGTATAATGTAAACATCTTACTCCCATCAGGAAATATCAGGACTGGGGCTGTCGTTAGAGGCCTTTTCAATCGTTGAAAAGAAACATCGCAATCCAATCCCATGCGAAAGTTAGGTTCTTCTTCATCAATCTTGTAAGTGGAGCTGAGATCTTCGCAAAGTCTTTAATGAACTTTCTGTAATAGCCCGCTAGTCCGAGAAAACTTTGTACTTCGGTTGCATTCCATGGAATCTTCCAATCTTTCACCGCAACTACTTTTATCGGATCCACAACTATTCCCTCTTTGGACACCACATGTCCAAGAAACCTTACTTCTTCTATCCAAAAATGGCATTTGGAGAATTTTGCTTTCAGCCGATGTGCTCGAAGAGTATCCATAACTTCCCTTCAATGCATAGCATGCCCTTCCTCACTTTTTGAGAAAATCAAAATGTCGTCCACGAAGACAACTACAAACTTATTAAAGAACTCCCTAAACACCCTACTCATTAAGTCTACTAAATAGGCGGGTGCGTTTGTCAAGCCGAAAGGCATGATAAGCCATTCAAAGAAACCATCCGGGGTCCTGAACGCAGTCTTATCTATGCTATCTTTAGCCACTCTTAGCTGATGAAACCCGGTGGCCAGATCTAGTTGGGAGAAAGCTGATGCACCTACGAGCTGGTAGAACAAGTTGTCTATTCTTCGAAGTGGGAGCCTATTCTTCTTGGTCAGCTTGTTTAGCTCCGTATAGTCCATGCATAGGTGAAGTGAACCATCTGCTTTGGTTGCGAACACTACAGGAGCACCCCATTCAGAAATACTCCGCATTATGAACCCCTTTTCGAGCAACCCTTTAACATGCTTGCTGAGCTCCTTCCTTTCCCTTGGAGCCATGTGTCTAACAGGTAAAGCAACTGGTTTGGATTATCAACTAGGTATATGTGGAAATCTATCTCTTGCTTTGGAGGTAAGCCCTTCACTTCTTCAAAGGCATCTGAGTACTTATGGACTACTCTAACAGATTGCAAATTTTCAACAGACGCATCAAGAGATTCTAGGTAGCTAAGCATAACAGAATTCATAGGATTACAAGAGATTTCGAGAGTATTACCGAGGCGAGTTATAAGTCTAACCACTCTCTTTTCACAATCAAGGATGGCACCATTACTGGATAACCAATCCATGCCTAGAATCAACCCATAGCCCGTGAAACCCAAAACATAAGCATTACATCTAAACCCAACGCTTAGTATAGAAATTTCCAAATCCAAACAAACCATCGATAAATAAGCCAAACCCCCAATTGGATTTGAAACAACCATGGGATCCTTTACTATTCTGGTATCTAGGTGCAGAGATTCAACTAAAGCAGCAGATATAAAAGAGTGCGAAGCACCAGAATCAAAAATAGTACTAACAGGATGATCAGAAAGATAAAAAAAACTCTCAACAGAAATGTTTCTACCTCTTTCTTAAGTAGTTGCCATGAGAGCGTGAATCTGCCCTCCAGAAGCAGATCCAGTCCTCTGCCCTTTCCCTTGCCTTCTTGGGCAGTCCTTAGCCATATGTCTTGTCTCGTCGCATTGAAAACAACCACCCATCTTCCTCTTCTTCTTGCTGCAGTCCTTAACCAGATGTCCAGGTATGCCACAAAAATTACACTTCCTCTTGTCACGGGGTTTGTTATTCTTCCCGCCCTTCTTGGAATCCGTCTTCTTATTCTGTGATCCCTCCACTTTCTTTTCTAGAGGTTCTTCCATCTTTGCCTCTTTCTTCCCATCCTTGTCTTCCTCCTGTAATAGTACCATGTGCACCAATCTCTCATAGGTGGCGCCCATAGGTATATGGGACATAGCTAGGCCGTGCAGTGGCTCATTTAACCCTTCAGCGAAACAGAGAGCCTTTTTATATGGAGTGTTTACTAACTCCAATCCGAATCTAGACAGCTGGTTAAACTTGTTGACGTATTCTTTAACCGATAGGCTTCCCTGTTTGAGTGCTAAGAACTTCTCCATCTGTAGGCTTTGTTCAGCTTGCGAGAGGAACTTCATTTCAAACCTCATTCTGAAATCCTCCCAAGTCTCAACTGGTCTCTCAGCATTAGTAACTTCCCACCAGAAAGAGGCTTCGTCCTTAAGTAACCATACAGCCAACTGTATCTTCTGCCTATTGTCCACTTCGAAGATAGCAAACAAATCTTCTATTTCCTTGATCCAGTTTCTTGCTTCCACGAATGATTTAGTCCCATTAAAGTTCTTTCCGCCCATAGCTCGAAAGTCTCTACATATCTTCGAGAAAGCATTCACAAGCGGAGGAGGAGGAACGACGGGTACAGCTGGAGGGACGTCTCCTTGGCCTTCAGTGGGTGTCATGGCCTCCAAATACCTACGAAACCATCCGGGTATTGTGACTCCCTTTGGAAGATTAAGATCTCCATACATGCTGAAACGAAAAGAAAAGATCCAAAACAAAGGATAGAAAGATAGTGCATATGGCTTTGGGGAATATGCCTCTAAAATAAAACAACACTTTTCTTGAAAATGCTTCTTTAAAACTTCTTTTTAAAAAATAGTTTTCAAAAACTTTTATCTGATCGGGTAACCATCAGCTCTGATACCAAGTGAAACACCCCACCTCCGTTAAGGTCACTCATAAATGAATGATTAACTTCGGTGAAGTATTATAGGTAAAAGATACAGATAATTTACAGGACAGACATACAATCAGCGGGAAGAACTGGAATTATCTTATAAGCAGCGTGGTTTAGTCAAAACATTACAACCATTGTCTCAAAACCCAACTTCCAAGTCATTACAATAAAAGCTCTGCCTTGATTAAAAACTCCAAATACATAAAGAAGCATTAAATAGTAGTAAGTGGCACAAATCCCTAATAAAAGTGTAACCACAACCATAGCCCAAGAAAAGAGAATCCAAGCAATACATCTACTCTCTTCAAGCTGGAAAAGGTCTGAACTAAGCTGAAGTATTCCCTCCCTGTGGACCGGGGGGTTGGGGGGACGGAAGAAGACGAAAGAAAACGGGTCAGACATAAGCCTGGTAAGCCCAGTGATTTTCAGCATGTAAACAAGAAAAAGGATCATGACATGAATAAACTGAATATAAGATAATACCATAGTAACAAGATAACATAAGACAAGGTAAGGCAAGATAAACTGAATATGTTATCGCACTCATTTCTATTTCTCTGCACCTACTAACAATTGTTTCAACTAGCTTCATGTGTTCATAATAAAATGATCCCTTTATCGATCGGCTTCTACTCGCATGTATTTATTACTTGTGTCATTCGGCCCCGCTTGTTTGTAGATACCTATGCTGGTCTCACCATGGGGTGTATCAATCCCTATGATGGCAACCCAACACAATTCAAGATGCATAGTGTATAACTACTGATGCCCAGTGCCTGATTTTTTTACTCTGGAGTACGTGCACGCACGTACTCCTTCGGAACCTACACTGACGCACCACCTGCCGCTATTTTGACCACTTATAATCAGCCCAGTAAGCATGCCCCACCCTGCTTAGTTCAGGGTACCATGATACATCTATGCGGGTTACTGATGAAATGGGTTCCCATTACTAGGGTTTCCTAATCAACATGCTATAACGGTTAAGTATTCTCAATTTAACCTAACCCCACCCATTTGTTTAATTAACATGTTGTATTGGTTAAGTGTCGCCTACTCATATGTTACTTAACCTTACCATTCTTAGCATGTATGTTCATTAGCATTAGTTCATTCATTAATGCAACAACCTCACACATTAGAACTATTGTTTGCGGTTATTGGATGTGTCGGGCGGTTTCGGGCAGACTTCCACTGCAAACTCATTCTAACCGCGGGTTTTGGGCTTAATGCGCTAACCTGGCACATTAGACCTGTTGTTGCGGTCACTGGATGTGTCGGGCGGTTCTGGGCAGCCTTACACCGCAACTCAATCTAACCTCGGGTTGGGCATGTTCATCTTTTAGCCAATTTACATATTTACCATACATGTCCAAGTCTAGATTTTTGTATGCCAATTATCCATAATTGTAGTCAATTTAAGTTATGTCTCATTTACTTGTTATGTCCAAAATTACTCCAATAAGTTATACCCAGTTCCCCGCATTACAATTGCACGTACAACAAAATTCAAACTAGGTTTCCATTGAACCTAATATTCATAAAATAAAACAAAAAGGGGAATAGAGAAGAAATGTAAGAATTGACATAAGAGAATAACCATGTAAAGGTGTATTAAACACAAGAATCATGGTTCCAATAAATTTGTTGTACATTAACAATAAACATGAGAAAACTGAGCAAGTTACATCATAGGCACAAAGATTCGATAGAAATGAAGATAAAAGAATCACCAATTTGATGTACAACAAGATTCAATTATATCACTAGTGACAATCTCACAGGAATAGGTAATCTTAGATTTGACAAAAGAATAAGAATGAATCAGAATTGGTTATCATTACAATTAGGCATAGTTCTAGTTTCGATTCATTACAGTCTTGATTCCTATTATGTGTTCAAATTTGAATAATAACTGAACTTACAACGATAGGATTAGAAAAAGAGAATTATTTAACGTTGTAGTGATTCTAACCTCTCTTTGTTGATTGGAGCGGAAAACCTTTACTTTAATTTGAAGCTCTCCAATTTGATTTCTAGTTTAGAGAAGAAGAAGGTGGCTAGGCTAGTTTACAGATGGACAACACGGTGGCATCATTGAATAGGGTTATGAGGTTAGGGTTAATTTTAGATATGTATTTATAGATGTGTTGGATTAATTAGAGCCTTTAGATCAACATAGGATCCATCCAAACCATCTAGTCTAAGAAAATGCGTCATCAGGCCAATCAGTGAATGCCATGTATGCTCTAAAACACAAGAATTCGTCACAGGCCATTCTGGGCTGATGGGACCGAGTCCAAACACCCTGAGTCGACCCCAGGTCGACCCAAAAAAATAGGTCGGTTCGGCGTTTGCTTTCCCGCTTCCGCTATTTTGAATTTTTTCTTGAATTTTAAGTTGATTTTATTTTATTAATTTATATATGTACATACATTTCCCTTATATGTATACAAACTTCTGAGGTCCATAACTTTCTCATACATTATCTGTTTAACGCTAACTTTAGGCCCATCTTGACCAGAATTTTGAGACGAACGCAATGGTATAGTCTGTTTTACTTAATTCTTCTTCTAAAAATTAAGTATTCTTCATTTTGCCAAATTTAATATTCATAGATAATACGGGGTGTTACAGGTGTGACCTACGCTTTTGGGATAGATAGGTGTGGCACAGCTTGATGACCCACAGTTGATGGAGATAGTAGACAAGCTCATAAGAGGGGAGTCTTTGAGCCATCTTAGTAGGTATACTATAGATGAGAAAGGTTGGTTGCGTAAGGATGGGAAACTTTGCGTATCTCGAGATGAGAATTTGAGAAAGACAATCCTTGAAGAAGCACATCATTCTAAGCTAACCATACATCCCGTTGGAGACAAGATGTATAGGGACATGAAGTGAGTTTTCTTTTGGGACGGAATGAAGAAGGATGAGGCTGAGTTCGTTTCTAGATGCTTAGTGTGCCAGCAAGTCACAGCTAAGAAAAAGAAGCTTGGTGGTTTGCTTTACCCTTTAGAGGTGCCACAGTGGAAATGGGAAAGTGTTTCCATGGATTTCGTCAATGGGTTGCCGAGGTCAAGGAAGGGTAATACGAGGATTTGGGTAGTAGTGAATAGACTTACCAAAAGCGCCCATTTCATTACCGTTTAGAGTAAAAGAATAGCGGCATGGTTAGCATCTATTTATCTCCGAGAGATAGTTCGTCTACACGTCATACCTTCTAGTATTGTGAGCGATCGAGATCCCATTTTTACTAGTGAGTTTTGGAAGAGCTTGCAAGAGGTGGTAGGAATGCAATTGTGTTTGAGTACCGCTTATCACAGTCAAATGGACGGCTAGACAGAAAGACACTACTACAAAACAGGTCATTTGTATCAGTTGTTAAACCTCTGTTGCGTCAGTTATTCAACTGATGCAAATGAAGATGATGCAACAAACAAATATATGTTGCATCAGTTAAAAGGCCGATGCAAATGATAATGATTTGCGTCAGTTGTTTGATACAACTGATGCAATAAAAAAGATGCAAATGACTACATATGCTTTTACAAGCTAGGTCTATTGCATCAACCTTTATAAACGATCGACGCTACTGAAGAGATGCAAAAATAGCATTTGTATTGACCTCAATGTATTGCAACGGATGTTTATGCTGTTACAACCCACATACATTTAATCTGAAGCAATTTTTTTAATTTCTAGTACTATTTCAGATTTTTAAATCTAAAACAATATCAAATGAAATTTAAAATTCTGCAAATGCATTATTATTACCACGAATCTGATCAAATAATATAATTGTATTACCAATCAACATTGTTCATGCGTACAAACCCAAAAGAAACATAAATACACTCCATCACAAAACAAAAGTCATCGTACATAGCAAAAAATTAACATATAATAACAAAAGATCAACCAAATCCAATAACACATGATATAACGGGCTAAGTTATCTCGAAGCTTATCCATCTCTTGTTCGTTATATGAACCATGTTGTGCAAAGACCTGCAATTTATAAATGATTGGTTTAGCAATTGATTAAAATTACTAGTACAGAATATGAAAAAACTAGATGAAAATTAAGAGAAAATTACTAGTATAGAATATGAAAATTTTCAATTAAAATAGCTTAAGAAATGATTACCAACTGATGAAGGATGTCAGAAGAGTCGGAATTACTACTATTGTCATATGATAAATTTTAATCACTGCAGCTACAAGACTAATGTTTTAGCAATTTATAGACCAATAAAAATGGTTATACAGCATTTTAGTATAATATAAACAATGTAACTTTGGCCCATAATTCTTCCCTTCTAGGCATGTTTGGAAGGACCATTGATGAAAAATGAAAATTAGTTTTATCTTTCAAAATGAGATCATAATTATGACTCAAAGCAACAGTCGATAGGAAAACATTGGTCTCCATTTACTGTGACGCCAAGTCTAGCTCTTTAACAATGCAAATATGTGATAGAATAGTTACCAAAACAGACCACGATAACATTTAAGAAATGGAAATAATATTTGATAATTGATGGAATATAATTATATAATATTAGGAAAAAAACTGCAATCTGGTAACCGATCTCAGGACATAGCACAATTCAGCCATTACAATGCATGCAATGATAACACTATGTCATTATTAAAACCAAAGCACTTTTGCAGTGAAACACGTGTTCCAAAACATTTTAGTATCAATTTCAGACCATGCCTCGATCAGAAACCACAATCAACACTACATCATCAAATGAGCTTAAACAACTATGCAAGTGAATAATAAACGAGACAATTAGATATAGATGTGAGTTGAGAGAACTTACCAAACCAAAAGCTGTTCCAGACTCTGTCAATTTGCAGTCCAGACTGTCTACAACAACACTTCATTAACCAACGGCTCTATCGCACAACTTGAATCGCCCATCAACCTTCAGATACAGTAGCTCCTCCTATTGAATTTGCTGCTGCTTCTATCGCGTACACCGCTGATCCACTCGCAACAGCCCAAAAGCACAACCCTCCACCGATGACATCACAGACCTTGAGCTCATGCCCCAAACTGCCTTAGACACCTACCATCAGCTTTCTTTCTCATGCTAGCAACTGTTATTATCACCATTGTGTCACTTGTTCCTAATCCTTTCATTGATTTACATAACAACTACCATGGGAAATAAAAGGCTAAATTAGTAATCACATTATGAGCATGCATGAATAAAACATTGGTCTAATCTGTAAATTCCGTCAAATTTGTGGATATAGCTTAGAGTTAGCTCAACAAATTTACTGGCAAATGAAAGCTAGAAAAAGAAAAAAGAAAAACCAAAAACCAACTTTGAGAAGTACGGGATTCTCAGCACATCTTAAAATGGAAAGAAGAGTAAATTCAAACAGTCCTGATGTTTCACTTTTTATAGCCTGCAAGGATGAAGTATATAGCGGTTAATTTAAGCTAGAAATTGAACTTGAATATATATATATATATATATATATTACATAAGAAAACGGATAAGTAGCTTATAGTAGTACTGAAAGATAAAGTTTTTTTTTTTTAAATGTGGCTTATATATATCAACATTTTATTTACAAGGAATAAAACTAATGTAGGGAAACAACATGGAAAGCATTACTTTTTCTAATGAGCCATAGGAGTTTTGATATGCACAAGCAACGGCAGCAACTTCGCCAATCCTCCTCATAGCACCACACTAACCACTACGCAACTCATCCTTCCCTTCGCAGCTTTCGAAATCTGGAACCAACTTTACATTTATTCACTAGATTTTGGTCACGGTGTGAGCCACCATGACATCCTGATAAGCTTGTGGCTGCGACTTCAGATAGATTGATTTCAAGCAACTGGTGATAAGAAAATTTGAATGCCACGCGTGCGATTTCAGATTGGGAGAGTTGAGGCGTTTATGGTGATTGTTAAAATTTTAGGAGTGATGTAGAGGAATAGGGGAATACGATCTATCGAAAGGAAGCGATTTGGATTTTAGAATTAGGGATTTTCGAGCTTAGGATTTAGGGGTATTTTGTCAAATAAAGAACGATGCATGCTTGGATTTGTAGCGGGAAGATAAAAAATTAGAGCCTTGGAAGCGCGAAGATGGAAAAAAACGGAAGTGGACCAAGAAACTATTTAACGTTGAATTTTACAGTGGTTATAATTTATGCTGTCATGTGAATAAAGTAAATGACAGAATAAACTTAAATGAACTTATGTCTGCTTACACCCATCAATATCATTTCATGAAGAGCTGCCAATTTCATGAGCAGTGCGTGTGTACATACCATTATATACACACCAATGAATAAACATTTATACATGCATAACATATAAAATTATTATGTTCATCAAAACAATAGTAAATGACAACATATATTAATTAATTATTACTTAAATATAATTAACTATTAAATATAATTAATAAAATATTAAGTTTATTAATAAAGAGTTATTAATAATAATTTATTTTATTGTAATAATAATTTATTTTATTTTGAGTTTATTAATAAAGAGTTATTTAATATAATTAACTATTAAATATAATTAATAAAATATTAAGTACGACTTAGTAACTAATAATAATTTGCCAATTTTAAATTTTATTTGCGATAGATCACCAGTTTAAATTTTAAATTTTCCATTAATTTTTTGTCTGTTTTAAAATAAAAAACAAATAAGATATACCGTGTCGGGGCGCCGCCCCCGGAGCTCAGCGACCTAACCGGCTAGGTCGACCGCCGTTTGGGACGTTCGTCGTTTAAGTCGACTGCCGTTCAAATTTTAAACATAAATTAATTAAACTAAAAATTATTATTCTCCTATTGGACGTCGGTCGTTTACTGTTTTATTCTGCTTTAATGACACTGTTCTGTTTTAAACATAAAGTAATTAAATTAAAAATCAAAAATAAAATGATCTGCTTAAATGGTCCGCTGTAATTCCTCACTTTGCGTACCACAAATGCACCCTTAGTTTGAAAAGTTATAAGTTCATGTGTGGGGACTAGAACCTGTCAAACATTAAAAACCGTGGGTAGTATCGTTCGTAGTACCCCCCCCCCGGTATTTTGGATAGAAAACTGCTCTTATGGTACTCCCAGATAGTGAAAAACCAACATAAGAAATAGCATGACCTTGCTACGAGATAACATAAAAAATGAAGTGATTGCTAGAGGTTTACATTAAATGATTATATTTGTCAGTATTTTTTATTTTAATTTTCGATTTTGTATCTACTTTGTATGATGATTATGTTGAAATGTTTTGGTAAATTTTGTATCTATTCTATATTTTTAGTTTTGTATCTCTTTTACATTTTCAATTTTGTATATGTTTTGTATTTTTTATTAAATATTTTCAATGTATTTTCAATTCTGCATTCTAAGCACAATTAACTATAAATTATTAAATACTAAGTATCAAATATTAATTACTAATAATTAGTTATTTAGTAGTATTTATTAGTTTTTAAAAAGCCAATATTAAATATTAATTACAACTTTTTAGTTAACTTTTTAAAGTAATTATTTACTAGTAATTGTTAATTATCAAAAAATTAATTCTTAAATGGTAAATATTGAATATTAGTCCTAATTAGTAAATGGTGAATAGTTTAATATTTAATGATTTATGATAATAACTATTAACTATTCAATACTATATTTAATAATTGATTATTAATAATTATTGTTGATATTTGATATTTTTTTGTATGCCATCATAATTATTATTTAATTATAATTAAGAATCAAAAGGTAATAATTAATGATTAATAATTTATAAATAAAACAAAGAATTCAATAATTTATTTTATTTTGTAAATAATTATCGGTCTAAGTTTTCATTTATAAATAATTAAAATCTAAGTAACGACCAAATATTAGTTATGAAATACTAGCCGTAGTTATTAATTATTAGATAATTATTTAATCCAAATTATAATTATCTAAAGTAGTTATTTAATAGTTCTTATTATTAAAAATTAAATATTTAATAGTAAATATTAATAAGTAATTATTGAATACAAACTATTTATTATTGACTAGTGATTATCTAAAATTAATTATTTAATAGTTGTTATTTATTAAATACTACTTATTTTCGTCGGATTTATTAATTAATAATATATTTATTAACTACTAATTATAAATTTTATAAATTTTATTTTTTAATAATAATTATTTAAATTTAATTATTATATTAAATATCACTCTATAGGCATAAAAATTGTTTTTTAATTATAAATTATAAAATAATAGTAATAATTAATTAATATGTTAAAATTTTATTATTAAATATGTAACATTACTTCTTAATTATTAAATATTGCTTATTAATTAAATTTTAATTGTTAAACAATTTTTATTAAATATTGATTATTAAGTATTTATTATTTAACATAATCATTGAGATATTTATAAATTCTTAAATCTAATTAATAAGCTTTAACGGTAATTTACTAATTATTAGGAAGTAACTATAATGAATTATCAAACATAAAAAATAATTATTGTATATTTATAATAATTAGTAATTATAAATTATTTAATGATAATCATTAATTATCATAAATTATAAATAATTACATATATCTATTATTGTTTATGATTATTGACATGTGCATTTGCTCAAATTAAAATAAATTTTAGTTGCTTCGGTGCATTTGCTTCAATTACTAAGGGTATGATGCAAATAAAACTATTTGATTCGCAGTAGTTGCATCGGTTGTTAAAGAACTGATGCAAATAACACTATTTTCTTCGGTTGCAAGGGGAACTAAAGAAAATAAGACAATTTGCTTCTGTGCATTTGCATCGGTTGTTGATACAACTGAAGCAAATGATGCTATTTGCATCGCTTGTGAGCACAACCGATGCTACTGTATCGAAGCAACTACAACTAACACTATTTGCTTCTGTGCACTTGCTTCGTTGTTAGCATAACTGAAGCAAATGATACTTATTTGCTTCATTTTTCACCATAACCGTTGCAAATGAGGCGAAGCAACTGGCTTGTTTTGTACTAGTGAGAGTGAATTGGATTCTAGAAGATCTTTTGAGGTTATGCATCTTGGACTTTGGAGGAACATGGGAGGAACATCTTCCATTAGTAGAGTTCGCCTACAACAACAGCTATCAGACTAGTACTGGCATGGCACCTTTTGAAACTCTATATGGACGACCTTGTCGATCACCTACTTGTTGGTGGGAATCTATGGATAAGATTTTGCTTGGGCCCGAGATTATTAGGGAAACTTCAGAGAAGATGACTTGATTCGAAGACACATGAAGACGGCACAGGACCGGTAAAAGTCATATGCTAATAAGAGAAGGACCGATCTTGAGTTCGATGTTGGAGACCTGGTCTTTATTAAAGTATCACCGTTGAGGAATGTAGTTCGCTTTGGAGCTGCAAGGAAATTGGCACCAAGGTTCATAGGGCCATTCCCTATTACAGAGCGAATTGGACAGATGGCCTACAGAGTAAAGTTACCGGAGAAGCTTAGTGGTGCGCATGACGTGTTTCATGTGTCGCATTCGAGGAAGTGTTTACATGATACTGCGGAAGTAGTAGAGCCGAGCATGCTTAGAGAAGTGGAAGTAGAGCGAGATGGCACGATTAGACAAGCTCCTACATGCACACTTGGATCGGAGGTCAAGAAGTTACGCAACAGAGAGGTCAAGTTGGTTAAAGTCCAATGGGGATATGATCAAGGAGACACGACTTGGGAAACGGAAGATAAGATACGTGCATCGTACCCTTTCCTTTTTTAGGCTATGTTCTTAATTTCTCCTTTTTCTACCGCTTTGTTTATACTTGTTCTATCGTTTAGTGTATCCTCTCGATTATATCTTCGATCTTTAGGTAGAAAATCTTATGGTTGTAAACATGTGTTTGAAACATGTTATGTTTGGTGGATGCAAGTGGTTGCTCGTAGATGCGTTTACACACACTTTAGGCACTAAGATCGGCTCAATCACTTTCATATTGCATATTGCATATATTTGTTTATTGATTGAAATTTGATGTGTTATCATGTGGATGTTGCATTTGAGTGAATTATTGTGCACTCATATAGAAGTTATAAAGTGCATTAGGGATAATTGCATACATAATGGACGTATGGCACTATCATACTTTGCATTAAGGAGGTCAACTGAATCAGTAGAACGCCTGATCTTTGCATTAGATAAGGAACATATACACACACTTTTGCATATGTTCATATAACATTAGAAATCTTTTAGGGACAATGGATGCTTGTGGATGATGGATGAGTAGATGGATGTTTGTATGGTAGGATATATTCTTCTTAACTTGAAGACTTTGGGGACGAAATCCTTTAAGGAAGGGAGAATGTAACACCTCGTAGCTTTATAATATTAAAATTGAAAAATTAAATAATACTTAATTTTTAGAAGAAGAATTAAGGGAAATAGGTTACGTCATTGCGTTCGTCTTGGAATTCTGCTTGAGATAGGGTCTGAGTTTGCATAAAACAGATACAGTATGAAGAAGCTATGGAGCTTAGAAGATTTCAGTTTAAACCAGGATTAAAATAATAATTAAAATCAAATTCGAAATTCAAATCAGCAAGAAGCGGGATGGACGGGAATTATCCCGCTCTAGGGTGTCGACCCCCCTAGGGGAGTCGACATAGGTGTCGACCCCCCCACCCCCGTAGGGGTCGACCCCATCGACTAGATCTGGGCAGTGACGAATTTTGGAGAATTAGGGCTGATGTGGCGTTATCTAATTGGCTGGACGATGTGTTTTTCTGGTTTGGATGGTTTAGATGGACCCTAACCTAATCTAAAGGCCCTAATTCACTTAATACACCTATATAAACACACCTAAACCTAACCCTAATTTCATTACACTAATTCATATGCCTCCATGCTGCCACAACCTAAACTAGTCTCTCTTCTACACTGAAGCAAATCGGAATAGAGTATTCATATTGGAAGATAAGAATCAAATTCTGCAACAACGGTTTAGCTAATCAAATTCAGAATATAGAATTCAAATCTATTTTCTCTTCTACCGCTGTGTGTCCACAGTACTTTCACTTATAATTAATTAAAAGTAATTGTGATAAGTTTGTGAATTCGACTATATGAACATGCCTGTAAGACGAATCATATCGTGTTTGGTGAATTCGTATCTTTTAGATTCATACCTAAAGTTCATGTTCCATATGCCTAATTAGATCTATTTTGTTGTTCTATGACAGTTTACGTTCCAAATGCTAATTGGATCTATCCTATTGTCCTATGTCAGTTTATGTTCTATATGCTAATTAGATCTATTTTGTTGCTCTATGCCAGTTCACATGCCTAAATAGATCTATTTTGTTGTTCTATGCCAGTTCATACTCCTTATGCTTATTTTTATGCTAGTTTTGATGTCATGGTTCTCTTCCCCTCTTCTCTTCTTTTCTTTTTTATGAGATTAGGCTAGCTGCGAGCCTAACATATTATTATACTAGGAAAAGTTTGGGGAAAATTATTGAATAATATGCAGTTGGGCATAAAAAGACTTGAAAATCATGTAATTGATTTGGGGCATGAATTGGTACAATTTGTTTACATGAGATTATGGACATAAATTAGGATTAAAATGATGAACATAATTTAGATTGGAAATTATGGGTAATTGGAATATAATTTAATCCAAGATTTAAAGTTGGGACTTGAACCAAGAAAGTGATAATGAACGCCTAAGACATGAGGTTAGACTTGGTTTGCGGTAGAAGTCTGCCTGGAACCGCCCGACACGTCCAGCAACCGCAAACAATAGTCTAATGTGAGAGGTCAAAGGCAGAAATTAAATGCGTAATAATGCAAAGACACGAGGTTAGATTCAGATTGCAGTATAAGACTGCCCGGAACCGCCCGGCATATCCAGCAACAGCAAGACGACAATCTAATGTGGGAGGTCTGGCAAGATTACGGTTATAATGAATTAATAAACACCTAACCAAGGTAAGACATGTAGTAAGACATGGGGGTTAAGTGGGTGACATGGGCGACATGCGAAATATAATTTGAAGCACTTAACCGTGGTGAAACATGTAAGAAGACATGGGAATAAGAAGGGGTTAAGTGGGAATTCCTAGTGGGGACCAAGCTTAGGAGTGAAGCTTGTGTCAAGTGTGTGGACCCTTTTCAACCAGTAACCCATTCTATATCTATGTGAGGTTGAGCTAGGTCGAGGACGGGACACGCTTACTGGGCTGATTGTAAGAGGTCAATAAAGAGTTAGCGGTGGCAACGCAAGTCCAACGGAGTCATGTGCGTGCGTGGGTCCGGGCTGGTAGGTAAGACGTTGTTGCATCGTGTAGGTACAAGCCGTGCATTTTTAGTTGTATCGGGTTGCAACTTTAGGGAGTGATACACCCTACCATGGGACCAACACGGGTATCTACGAGTTAGGGAGCCGATCGAAGGGGAAGGGTAGTGGGCATAACTAGTGGAGATAGGAGCAGGCGGCACCTATGACAACAACTAAGAGTACACGAAACTACCATTATTATTATGATTAGTAAGAGGGATCAACTTTCTGTATGAGACTAGTAATGGTGCGGTGTGATTAGCACTGGTGCGGTGTAGGAATTATCTTATAGTGATTAGAAGCGCACTCAACATTATATCTTATTCATCTTGTTCACCTTGTCATACTTGCTTATGTTACAGTCATTTCTTATATCCAGTTTATGCCCTTATCCTGTTACTTTACTAATTATATAGTTAAAATCACTGGACTCGTCAGACTTTGTGTCTGGCCTGTTTTGTTTCGCCTTTTTTCTTTCCTTTTCTCCCCTCATGGTGCTCCGGGTGGGAGTAGTGGAGCTTGACTTGGATTTCTTTCTTATTGAAGTGCTTGGAAGTGTTGAAATTAATGCTCAGCTTTATTTCTTTTTCATTATGGCTATTTGGAGTGGGATTATGGTTTTATTTTTATGTACTCTGATAATATTTTTGTACAAGATGGATATTTGTGTACTTGAATTTAGTATGTGGTTTTGATGTTGTAATCAAGCATGTTTTGCTTTTCCACTGCAATGAATAAATCTTGAATTTTGTTAAATACCATTTTATATATCTATCTTGTGATATTCTGTTCTATACTCTTATAATACTCCATGAAATTTAATGCATTCCCTTAGTGAGTAACATTAATGGACGTGGGTGTTACAACCAAGGTTACTACTCAACCTTCAGCTCTGGTACCAAATGTAATGGACCGAATTCTCATACCCTTTGAGTTGACTAATTACTCCACACACCCAAATAATCTATTTCGGATTTTATACAATTAATCTCGTCATAATCATATATCGTTTGGAAATTAAATCGAATCAATTTCAAAATAAACAAATAAAATACATATCTAACTTGAATATATACATATAGCTTCAAGGTAATCTAATTTGAATTTTAAACTCAATATTTCTACTTTTAAGTTAAAACGATATTCAATATATTTTAAAATCCATTTATTTTATTAAATAAATTGATATGGTTTATAAATGATTCCATAGCGACTTTCTAAAAAAATTATTTGGGAATAACTCACAATATATAACACGAAATCCCGATTTTTCACTTCCATTATAAAAATGTAGCCAAATAGATCTGATTGTTTCTTGTTTCAAAGAAATCCGACTTATATTGGATTCCATATATTCAATTAAAGTTCAAAACGTAATATCACGAACTACCGTGACGTTACGAGCTCAATTATACTTATATTATAAATTAAAACATTGTTTGATTAACTAAATTCCTTATAAAAATCTGTTTATATTTCAAATAAAATATTTAAAACCAATTTAAATATTCAGAATTAAATGGCTTAAAATCCGGGTCGTTACAATTCCTACCGAAGTGGCCATGTCTATTGCTTTTGCTATCACATTCGGGATTTCCTAGTTTGCTTATGACCCAAGGATTTTGACTTAGTTGATCACACTCAAACCTTAAATGAAAAGGAAATTTTGTTTTTGTGCCTCTGCTTGAGAGGTCTTATATTTTTAATATATTCAAACATGTTTCTTGCTAACTTTGCAGTCCAGGCCCTTCGGAGATTAGATTTGAATACATGCCCCCGGGGAGGTCTTGGTTCTTGTGCCTCTGAAGAAGTCTTTATAAATTCGTTATTCGTTGTGACTGAACAATTCAACCACTTGTCGAATTTGTCAGACGCCTTCGAAAAGGTCTTTTGAGTCCGCTAGTAATCGAATTTGGAAGGCCTCGATTCTGGTCAGATGCCCCTGAAGAGGTCTTTTGATTCCACCAATAACCGAATTTGGAAGATCCGGCTTCTGATTGGATGCCCCCGTAGAGGTCTTTTGAGCCGCCAGTAACCGAACTTGGAAAACCCGGCTTCTAGTCAGATGCCCCCGCAAAGGTCTTTTGCCTTCAAAGAGGTCTTTGAAGCCCATTATTTGTCTCAATCAGGTCAGGTACTTTCTGACACAGGCAATCAACTTAGTGCCCCCGAAGAGGTCTTTGGTTTGGGATTGCATTGTTTCACGGGGCGGGCGCTAGTTCATTTATCGGATTTTATTACGATTTCTAGAACTAAGGTCTTGTACCTTACAGTTAAGAAGGTGCCCCTATAGTGAAACTTACAACTTTGTCTTTAGTTTGAACGTTGCACCATTTGGCCGTTTGGCTCTTGGTGTCCTTTATACGCAATTTTGTGCTTCACACCTTTGTATTTGTTGCGAATGATGTTTTGAGCACTAGGCGTTTGAGCTGTCCCAATTGGGATGTGTTGTAATGGTCACCGGACTTTACTGGGCTATGGATGTGTCAACGCTCTTTTAGGGGACCTACAATCAAAATCGAATTTTAGCAATTTGTAAATAATTAACAAGAATTTGCAATTGTACGACTCGGGCAAGCAAGGGAATTTCTTTCGTTAATATGTACAAAGTTTGTCTACTATACTCGCAGAATATTAACAACTTTTTACAAGACATATGAAAGAAAGAAATTTCAAGGAAAGTATCGGTGGAGGTGAATGCTATTCTAGGCTCTAGGAATTTCAATTCCATACGTCGTTTTTAGTTTGAAGGTGCCATCTAAGAGCTTTTGTCTTATTATGTAAGGTCCTTCCCAATTGGGTCTGAAAACACCAGTCCTTATCAAGACTCTTTTCAGAATAAGGTCCCCAATTTCGAAGGTCCTTTGTTTGACTTTAATATTGAAATGTTTGGCAACCCTTCTTTGATGAGAAGTGATTCTGAGTTTTGCTTCTCGCTTTCTTTCTTCGAGCAAATCCAGTGCTTCAAGTTGAAGTTCCTCGTTCTCTTGTTGATTGAAGTGAATTCTGCGGTGAGTGTGAACCTCCAGCTCTACTGGAATCATGGCTTTGGACCCAAATGCAAGGGAGAACGGAGTGTGCCCAGTCGCAGTTTTATGAGTTGTACAATATTCCCATAGTACAAAAGGAAGCTCTTCTACCCAACCACCTTTAGCTTTCTCAAGGCATTTCTTGATGGTTGACTTTATAATTTTATTCAACTGCTTCAACTTGCCCGTTGGCCTGCGGATGATCAACGGCTGCAAAACTCTTTTTAAGTTTGTATTTGGCACAGAAATTCTTAAACTCGCCACTTTCGAATTGAGACCACTACAATGGATTTAGCTTTTGATAGCTCTTAAAAAACGCTATAATAACTTTTCATAGCATTAGTGACGACGCTATATATCAACATGTTATAATAGCCTTGATATATCTTATAGCTCTTAATCAAATGCTATTATATCAAACATTTTATAGAATATATTCACCAGTATAAAATGTTTTCATAGCGTTTTACCCTTGCTATTTTATTTGACTTGCTAAAATTTCATTTTAATTTTTATAGCATTAGCAATGTTTCATAAGCCTTTTTTCTGCTATTATATTCTTTTCTATGCCGATTTTCCTTTGTTATGATTTATCATAGCGGTTCGCCTTTTGCTTCCATAATGTTCATTTTCCGCTATTAATAGGCTTAATATATGGCACCTTTTATCGCTACGATGCTCTTTCTATGATGCATTGTTCTCTCTTGCTCGAGTTGTGCACATTTAAACAATTAAATAGTAAATAATACAACACTATATACTCAACGATAAAAAAATCAAATACTCAAAGCATATTTGATTTCAATATACAATAAAAATCATCTTACAATAGTTGATATAGCTAAGTAAATAAGTCTAGACATAGCTAATGGCTTAATAAGCTTAGACATAGTTCCAAAACAAAATTACATCAAAAATCCCCTTGTCTTCGGCCATTAAGGTTGTGCATATTATACTTTCCGAAACCTGCAATTCACATTGATGCAAGTTAGTGAAGTGCAAACTTTGTGAGTTGCCATAAAAAGGTGTATTGGGCATGAAATTTTTTGAGTTTTGCTGCTTTCAAATGTTAGGGTCCAATTTGTAAGCAATTAAATAGCAGAAAAATGAGCATAGAAAATGCATAACACTCAGTTTTTTTTCTATAATTGATCACATGGAAAAAATTTGTATAATTGATCATAAAAATAGAGGGTACCTAAGAATTCAATTTTTTTCTAGAAATATTTGTATGGCAACGAAAATTTTGTAAAAATGAAGAGATCCCCCTTGTCTAATATCCAGCTTTGAAATACTTTCAACAATGCTCCAAACGAAAACTTGGTACTCAGATAACAAAAATATGTGATTAATACTTCCTAAGATTTACCTACCTAAAAATTGAAGAGTGTAAATGGTATAGCAAACAAACTGAAGTGAGCAGAGAGGCATTGAAACCTAATTCTCAGACCACTTTCAACAAAGTTAACTTCACATCTAGTACAACCAAACTTTTTAACTCTAATTTGATATTATCATCTAAGAAGAAAATTATACAACATTTTTGCGATTCCACAAAACAAGCTTACCTTAGTTCAATCAAGATTACTTTAGTATAATTCATGCCCAAGCACAAGCCAATCCAAGGAAACTTTTGCAAAATGTCCCTGAAAAATGAACCTGCAAGTAAAATCATTAAAAAATAAACTCATATGTCAAAATCTTTTGATCTTAAATACATATATGCCAACATTGCTTTAACAGACTAAAATGGAGCTAATGCATTTTAACATACCAACATCAAAACACCAACAACAAAACCACACTCCCAAAATTGCCATCGTGCCCATACAAACTGTAGACAGCAAGTAGAATCTACGCATCAGCCAACTGCAAACACAAGCCACAGTCACCACTCTCCACCATGGACCAAAACACAACAATCGCCATTCATTTACCACTGAGCAATGTTCTTACTTCTTACATCGTAAACCTACAACCAACATCACCCTTCCACCACATAATCACAATCAAACTCCGGCAAAAGCTAAATAGCAATAACTCCACTTCAGCACACTAATCGCTTCCCCAATCACTGTTCGTTGCATGTTGCATGCAATCTCCTAAATCGCGAACTGCCACAATCTTTACCCACCAAAACATCACCTACTCCTCTGCAAACACACAAGCAATCAATCCGCAGCACCAACCAAAACCACCACTCATAAAAAATAATATCCATCCATCACTACTTCGTCCCTCAACTTCCACCAACACCAAAATCTTGACAATTTTTGCAGTGCACAAACTGCCACATTATTTTTAGATCGTTCGGAGAAAACTACCACAGAATGATAAGAATTATAGCCCTGTAGCATATTTAGCACAAATCGTATATCTTAAAAACTAATTTGTGACAAGACAAATACCGTTTGATCTTTGATTTTTCTAGTAAAGAACCAGGAAGTTTACCATGCACACAATGTGGTGTACATAAATTTTTGCATCTAATGCTGATTCTTTGGCTCTACTGCTTGTTTTTATATGTGATAATAATAACATATGTTGATTCCTGATTCTCTAGGTTATATGAAATAGAAATGCTCATGTATTAATAGTCCCTACTGTTTGCCATGTTTTTTGTATCTAGTAGCCATTAATTTATAAATCAAAAACATGATAATGGATAAGGTATTGAGATTGGCATCGCAAAGGGAAGTAGTGATATTAAGCGTGAGTTCATGCTATGTGTGCAATCAATATAGGAATGTCAATTTATGTACTCTCAAACATGTAGATTGTAGATTGTGAATCAAGTATCCATTTCTAGTAGAACTCGATGAAAACAAACAGAATTTAAATGAAATTTGTACATAAAATATAATTTATACCAATGAGATTCTTTTTTGAAAAGTTGATTAAATAAAAATAATTTTTAATATGACAAATAAGTATTAAAAGATCTTACAATACCATCTGCAACATCCTTATTCACTACTTCATCATTTTTTTTTTGATGCAAGATTTAATCCAAACTTGAGATCTAGGGATGAAATTAAGATGGATCACCACTCTTCGTTTTCTGCATTGAAAATTAAATTAAATTATTAGTTAGATATCTTTAACATTGATAAAAAACTAAAATAATAAAACATGCTAAGTAATACGACTTTGAATCCAAAACAATTTCTCACCACTTCTTTAGTTAATTGATTTGTCACCTTCTTCTTGCATGTATGTGGCATTTGCTTCTATTTCATATCTTTGTATTTCTCCTTTGCTCTGGTGTTGCTTCAAAGAAGTCAGAGCATTGTTTTGTAAAAATAAAAGGTTGTGCTGACACTTTATAAATACCTCGGGTGCTTCTTCCAATTTGTTTTCTAATAATGTTATTTGAAGTCTATGGCAGCAAATTGATTGCAGTTGTAGCACGTTTCATATTATGATTAATAAACAGCTTCCAAGAAGTAGACCAAATGTAATCCAATTCTTTTAAATAAATAAAAATAAAATAATAAATCAAAATAAAAAATAAAAAATAAACTTCGCAAGAAGGATAAAACTTTATTATTACCTAAGCTTGTGCGCGTAACCATGCTGAGTTAAAGTAAATTCTTATTGATGTAACCACCTCCGATTAAGCGATTTCCAATTTATAAAGCTTTAGAAGCACATACGCTACCTGCAAAATCTGCAAAATTCCACATCCGGATGTATTCGTTGGCATCTACTTTATAAACTCATTTATGTACAAAACCAAGATGGTTTGATACCAAGCTAGCTGCAGGTGCATTTGAAGTTCCCACATCAACAAAATTCATGAGATGAACTTTCGATAGTCTACAAGTGATACATCATTAATTTTTAGGCTAATTCAAGCATACTTACCAGCCATATATATAATAAGTGCATATTAGTTTGAGTATCAGTTGAGATCGTGCACTTGTGCAAGGTCTCTACAATTTGCCTCTGAGCTGCAAATATGTAGTTCACTAAGTAGTCAAGCAAACAGAGTGTTTGAAGAATCAATCAAACAGAAAGATTAATCTGCACTTTTCTTTCTTTATACTTATCTCAAAATTGAAAAAATTCACGTCAATTGTAAATGCAGGCCCAAAAAAATCACATAAGACAGCTACTACGGGGTAAAATTCATTATAAGGCACATATAATCAATTTTGCACACCTTCACACACAATGAGACGTTCCTTCAAATGATTCCAGTCTCTTAACATCGGTTAATTTTCCAACAATGGTTTCTTTCTGCAAATAATCGACTATGTTAGTTGGTTATACCTCAAACCAGAAAAAATAAATGAAAAAATAGATTCTTTTTACCTCAGGGCCATCACGAACACTAAGTGGAACATTATCCATGCTGAAGATATCTATTACTACTTCATTGTATGTTTCTAGCTCCAAGAACTTTAAAATGTACTCTCTTTCATCGTTCTAAAATAAGGGAAATTATGAACAAACAAAAAAGTAACAAAATCATGTATAAGAATATATTAAGATCAGCATCTACATACTCTTCTCCACTAGTCGCAACCATTTTTCCAATTTCCATTATCCTCCTATAAGGTAAATATTGCAATTTTTGTGGAGTTCTGATTGCAATAACACAGTAATAGAAATAACAATGTCACAATCAAGTCAGCGATATTTTTACTGTAGAGTCTTTCCAAAGTTATCTATTGCTAACAATACAAATTATCCTCTTATTTTCGTTCTACCAACTTAACAAACATATCCCTTTCATTTCTTTTGACTTGTATATAATGCCTAAGTAACCGAACAACAAAAAAACAAATAAGTGGTAGTTTGTTTATGGTCTTAAGCTAGCGGGTAGGTGGTAGGAATTATAAAGGGGAGAAGGCAGTTTCAATTCATGGACAAGCTATCAGTAACGACCAACGATGCAAATTTCAGAGCAGGATAAACATGTTAATTTAATGTTTATAAAAGATTTGGTTCACCAGCTTGATGAATTAATTGAGAGGTATATTGCAGCACTTATTTCCCAGATGATTAATACAATTCAATATCAACAAAAAAATGATCATTCAATGTTCAGATTTTATTTACTGATTCACAGCAGTAAATTATAATTTATACAACAATCACACTTGTGTTTCCATGGATACAAATTTATGCTCACAAAGAGGAGAGGGCAAAAAAAAATCAAACATCTTTTTCTTGATTTATTAATCCACTTGCGGACGGAATTAAAAACATTTGGTGGATTAACTTAGATGTGGGTTAATTGATAAAAATGGAAGATAGATATAAAAGTTATCTTATTATTATCTATTTAAATATGGTTAACGATCTCAAGCTGAAACAGTGAAACTGGTAGCAGATTAGTCTGCTTATCATACAAAAAACACACAATCAATATATAAAATATTCAAAATACAAGGACAACAAACCCAATAATAATGATCTTAACTTTGAATTTCTAGTAATAAATTGGTATAGCAATGAAAGTATAGGTAGGTAAGCAGGGCTTAACATAATAGACCACTAAGAATAATTTAAAATGAAATCAGGGAACAATAAATTAAATGACTTTTTCAACTGACAAGTAATTACAATGAAGAGAATACGCAAATCTTTGGATGCTCATCTGCATATTTGGTGGTTGTCATAATTAAGTGCATGAACTTGAATGAAATAACACTTTTCTTCTAGCAAATAAATAGATGGACATATATCATTATGTATGAAAAATGAAATAAATAAAGTAGATATTTTAGTCTGTCCAATATTTTATATGTTGGCAATACCATCATTAAATTGTTTATTATTTCATCTCTATGAAGTAAAATTCAGTTAATCTAATACCTAATATAATATCAATCTAGTACATTAATAGATACCTGATAAGAAGGAGCACTAAATGGCGTGCATGTATTCACAATCATATAACTTCAGATTAACCAACTTCTCTTTAGTTAGTATTGCATGTGGTGAAGAATTGAATTGGTATGTCCAAAAGTCCCCAAACCTCTTAACACCAACTTCAATAGTATCCTCACTCATTCCATGTCATCAACCATCATTCATTTGTACTCTTTTTAAGGATAAACAAATAAATATGCCTTTTATTTTCAGCTACTAGAAAAGTATTGCAAGGTTACGTGGAGAATTCATTGTTTCCTAACTTATAAAGAATCACGTACAGTTTAAAACAGTTTCAAGACATTTCCTTCCTTATTTTTATAAGGAAATAGAAAAATATTATAATATATACATATTCATATACATATCATAGAGTTTGGAACAGTTCAACCCAATATAAACCAATTATGAAACAAGTATGTCTCTTACCAATTTTCAAAAAAAAAGTATGTCTCTAACCAGGAAACTGGGTTAGAATATAGCCAGTTTCTTCCAAACTATTCTTATCAGATGACTGAAATGTTTAATCTAAGAAGTGGAGAGTAGATGATTTTATTTAGAGGAAGAATACTTCTTTAATTCTCTTTATTTCAACTTCAATCTTCCTTGCCTACAACAAAAAATGACCACCACTACATATATAGTGGACTAAACACCCGTACACATACTAATAGACACCATTCCACTAATAGACACGACCCTTCGTAAATAGACACGACTTTTCACTAATAGACACAGTACTTAATAGACATGACTCTTGAAACTAAAAGACATAACTAATCACAAACCAACACTTTTGACTTTTTTTTCATTTTTCAATAAGCATTAATGTTTACCCAACAAAACACCTCCGTAAACTTAAATGCTTCTTCCATCCGTCATGCCAATCATTTTCTTGCATTTATTGAGAAGTACTTTCGGCAGTGATTTTGTAAAGATGTCCGTGGCTTGATCCTGACTTGTCACATGCACCAGTTCCACACTTCCTTCCTTCACATGATCTCGGATAAAGTGAAAACGAGCATCGATGTGTTTGCTTCTTTCATGGTTTACTGGATTCTTTGCCAACTCAATTGCTGATTTGTTGTCAACATGAATCACGGTTGCACCAAGTTGCTTTAGCTCCATCTTACTTAACAAATTTCTAAGCCATATCGCATGAAATACACAAGAAGATGCTGCCACATATTCAGCTTCACACGTCGAGAGCGTCACGATTGGTTGCTTCTTTGAAAGCCAAGTAAACGCAGTATCTCCCATAAAGAACACATATCCTGAGGTACTTTTCCGATCGTTTATGTCTCCGCACCAATCGCTGTCGGAATAGCCAACCAACTTATAATCACCTGTCTTTGAGTAGAACAATCTGTGTGACACCGTTCCTTGTATGTATCGTAAGATTCGCTTCACAGCCTTCCAATGTAAATGAGTCGGCTCCTCCATGAACCGACTTACAATTCCGACACTTAATGATAGATCCGGCCTTGTGCATGTGAGATAGCGAAGGCTTACTATCAAACTCCGGTATTTACTCACATCAACACGTTCTCCTCCATCGAAATTTGAAAGTTTTCCACCTGGTTCCATTGGTGTTGATACCGGGGTGCAGTTTTCCATCTTGAGCTTCTTCAAAATCTCTTTTGCATATGCCTCCTGTGATATAAATATTCCCGTCTCTACTTGTCTAACCTCCAATCCCAAGAAATACTTCATCAAACCTAAATCTGTCATCTCAAATTCCCATGTCATTGTACTCTTAAATTCTTTTATCATTTCATCATTGTTACCCATAAAAATGAGATCATCGACATAAAGAGCAACAAATAATATATTACCTCCTTTCTTCTTTACATAAAGGGCATGCTCGTAGGGACATTGCTTGAACCCGTTCTCCTTGAAATATGAGTCGATACGTGTATTCCATGTCGGTGGTGCTTGCTTCAACCTGTAAAGCGCCTTCTTCAATTTTAGCACCTTCTTCTCTTCTCCGACTTTCATGTACCCAGATGGTTGTTCGATGTAGACGTATTCTTCAAGCACACCATTCAAGAATGCCGACTTGACATCCATTTGAAATATTGGCCATCTGAATTGAGCAGCTTGTGAAATGAGCAATCGAATTGTCTCCATTCTTGCAACAGGAGCAAATATCTCGTCATAGTTGATTCCTGCTTTTTGCTTGTATCCCTTCGCAACAAATCGCGCCTTGTACCGTTCTATCTTGCCTTGAGCATTCATCTTTTTCTTGAACACCCATTTCACACCAATGGGCTGACTTCCTTCCGGCAATTCTGCAAGCTCCTATATTTTGTTGCAGTTAATTGCCTTAATCTCCTCATTCATGGCAGCTTGCCACTTTTTGTCTCGAACCGGCTCTTCAAAACTGATATTTTCAGCATCAGACAAAAGACATACAAGGTGTACCTCATTGGTCGAATCATATAAATCTTGTAAACTTCTCATTTTTGGTTGTAGTGGTTTATCTTCATTGTCAGTTGTTTCAGTGTCTGTTGATATACTTGCTGGTGCAATGACTGTTGATTCTCTAACTTCTATAACAACCTCCTTCGAATTGTTCCAGTCCCAATCGCGTGCTTCGTCTACTCGCACATCACGACTCACCATCACCTTCTTGCTAATCGGGTTGAGCAGCTTGTACCCTTTTGTCTTCTCATCATACTCAATGAAAATATACTTTTTCTTTTGTCTTCGAGCTTCGTTCTTCGTTGACCTGGTACATGTGCATAAGCCACACTACTGAACACCCTGAAATGAGAAACTATTGGCTTTTGTCCGCTCCAGGCCTCTTGTGGTGTTTGATCATTTAACTTCACGTGTGGACATCGATTTTGTACATAAATGGCACACTGTACAGCCTCTGCCCAAAATTCCTTCGACATTTTCTTACTTTTGAGCATTAATCAAACCATGTCGAGAATAGTCCGGTTTTTCCTCTCGGCCACACCGTTTTGTTGAGGAGAGTATGGTGCAGTTAAAAATCTCCTTATGCCTTGCTCATCGCAGTACTCCATGAAAGCTGCCGAAGTATACTAGCCACCTCTATCGGATCGTATGGCTTTGATGTGTCTACGTGTTGGCTTTTCCACCATTACTTTGAATTTTTTGAACACCTCGAATGTCTAGGATTTTTCCTTCAAAAAATAACCCCAAGTTTTTCGTGAGAAGTCATCGATAAAAGAAATAAAGTACCTTTTACCGCTGAAGGATTCGGGGGTGATTGGTCCACATATGTCGGTATGAATCAACTCGAGAATATGTTTAGCTTGATATTCTGCATTCTTTTGAAAGGAGGTTCTTGTTTGCTTGCCAAGCACACAATCTTCACAAAGTTTGCCCTCATAATCCATGTCTGGCAGTCCATGCACCATGTCCTTTCTTGCTAACTTCTTTAGACCACCAAGATATAGATGACCAAAGCGAAGATGCCACAGCGACGCTTTGTCTTCTACGTTGACCCGCAAACATTTTTCCTGCACACTTCTCAATTTCAGTTTGTACATCCGATTTCTTCCCATCTCAATTCGAGCAACTAGACGCCCTTCATTGTCCTTCAGCTGTACCCGGTTTTTCATGAATACCAAGTATCCCTTCTCCATGAGTTGACCCATGCTCAAAATATTGCTTTTAAGATCAGGTACATAATAAACATTCTCAATTGATCCTTCTGTGCCATCTTTTTGTAAATTATGAATCGTACCTTGGCCTTTTACTTGGATCTTTGACGCGTCTCCAAATGAAACGTGTCCATCTTCAACCTCTCGCATCCCCCTGAATAGGTGCTTATGCCCGCACATATGGTTACTAGCACCGGTGTCAAGATACCACTCCGTGTCGCTGTCGGAGACGGTATTTTTATAAGCTATCATGAGAACACCATCTTCTCTTGCCTCCTCTTCCGCAACTAGATTCGCATTTTCTTCCACTTTTTTCTCGGAAGAGCACTCCCTTGAATAGTGTCCATACTTTCCACAATTATGGCACTTGATATTTGATTTGCACTCTTTTGCATGGTGTCCATGCTTGCCGCAGTTATAGCATTCCTCATTTGAATAATTTGACCGGCCACCTCTACCACGATCACGTCCTCTTCCTCGACTATTTTGTTGGCTTGACTGTCCTTTTTTCTCATGAATTTCACCTTGACTGTGGCCTACACCACCGCGACTATTGTTCCGACCTCCACGACCACTACGTCTTCTTCCACGAATGTGTTGTGCATACATCACCTTGTCTTCCTTGAGACTTGCCTTCGCTTGCAAAGCCTCTTCGAGTAGCTCTTCTTTCTTTTTCTTTTTTCGTTGTTCATGTGCTTCTAGAGAACCCGCAAGATCACCAATCGTCATTTCCTCCAAATTCTTTGACTCTTCAATTGCATATACAACGTTTTCGAAATTGTCGGTCAATGACTGCAAAATCTTTTCCACAACCCTTGCATCAGTTATATTTTATCCATTGCGTTTAAGTTGATTCACCACTGTTTGCACACGTGTAATGTAGTCGGATACTCCTTCCAATTCCTTCATTTTCATTGCTTCCAACTCGCCACGAATTGTTTGAAGCCGCACTTGTTTAACTTTATCAGCACCCTTGTAGACCTTTTTAAAATGTCCCATGCTTCTTTCGAATTTGCTGCACCATTAATTTTTTAGAATCCTAATTCGTCCACTGCTCGATACAAGACGTGTAGAGCATTTCTGTCTTTCACGCACATTTCTTTCAATGTCTTTAATTGATTTGCCGACAAGTTCGCGGTGTTTTCTACTTCCGTGTAGCCATTTTCGACTACTTCCCATGCATCATGTGCACCTAACATTGCACGTATTTGAATACTCCAATTGTCATAATTCAACTTAGTAAGTTGTGGAAGCGGTATATTCGCCAATAATCCCAAATTCGCCATAGCTCTGATACCAATTTGTTTAATCGAAGAAGAGGAGAGTAGATGATTTTATTTAGAGGAAGAATACTTCTTTAATTCTCTTTATTTCAACTTCAATCTTCCTTGCCTACAACAAAAAATGGCCACCACTATATATATAGTGGACTAAACACTCGTACACATACTAATAGACACCATTCCACTAATATACACGACCCTTCGTAAATAGACACGACTTTTCACTAATTGACACAATACTTAATAGACATGACTCTTGAAACTAAAAGACACAACTGTTAACCCCGTTCTTAAAACACGGTCCAGAACTAAGAAGTATTTACGGATAATGACACACGACATGATTGGCTTAAGTCGTTCCTACGACATGGATCCTGCAGTCATCCATCTGACATGATTTTAAGTCGTCTGTATGCCGTGTTTACTCATACCGTGTCGGTTCCCATGTTGTCCGGTTAGCCGCCAACACATTCATGTCGACAACGCATCCATGTCGCATGAGTCATCCCGGTGGAACCATGTCGTGTAAACAACTCCTACCAAGAAGTTGATGCTCATGCCGTTGTGTATGTATTAACGTCATTTGAGGCATGTCGATCACACGATATAACTCATGTCATGAGTAACATATAAGGAATCAATGGTGTCATATCGTTCAGTGTAAATGTTAAGGCGTTAGCCTGCTAAAACATCATCAGGATGTTCCCAGAACACCCAGGTCGAAATTAAAATGTGGAGAACGGCTTGTCACTTCCATGTCGTTCTGCATAGTGCGCACCATGTCGCGATGGTCACTATTCTCATGTCGTATTAATGACATGTGTTAAGTCATTGTTTCCATGGGACATCATAACTATAACACAAAGGCTACAACATGGAGAGAATTGTGATGAACACGTTCAAGTCAGTGGCAATACGTAAGCAGGTCAGGTCGTTAATACAAGAATCACAAGTGTGTGGTAAAGCCAGATGTAGAGATTGCATGGCGCATGGACGGCTTGATATATCATGACATTCACATCGGACCAGGAAGGATTAGAACATGGCGTTGGCATGTATTCATATTGTGCCCGATTACTTCATTTCATGACGAATATAGACATGAAACAATGGAAGAACTAGCTCAGACCGTAGGCATGTATACTGCGAAGAACTGATTGATCTTCTAGTAAATAAACATGATGCGCCAGTTGTCACTGTGTAGAGCATTTTCCATTTTGGTTTGATAACATGTCGCCAGACGCCATGTCGTCATCCCCAGTCCAAGTCGCAAACCAACCATGTCGTACTTGTCAACCCGTAAGAGACCATGCCGCATTAAAGCATTTACTGTGTATTGATGAGTTCATGTCATTGAACAATTCATGTCACAAAAAGGATCATGTGAATAAAACAATGGGAGATGGCATGAGTTGATTACGGAACACCAGCTGTCAATATGTGGAACGATCACCTGCTACAAAAGTAGCATGCGTATGGACAAGGAGTAAAGGGTACAAATGGATAGCCGACTCGATTGCTAATGGCAGCTATTTAAACCAAGCTGCTCCGTATTTTAAGAGGACCACGTCATTCATTGAAGCCATACCTGGAAGCTCATGCCGCACAGTATAACCAAGTCGTTCCGGCAAATTCATTCATACCGAAGGAGTTATGTCGCAAGCTTCATGTCGCAGTATACACTATGGCGTAAGGCTCCATGTCGCAACCGTATGCTGAACAACACTCAATTACAACCTAGCGCCAGCTGTACCTGCAAAATTACAAGTGTGCTACTACTCTCCAATCACTCCTATAAATAACCCTCATAATTCATTTGAGGGGGAGGGGGGACCGAGAATTCATTCTTACAAGGAAATTCTACCGAATTGAAAACTCATCTACAACCTCTCTAATGGCTTCTATGGATTCAACAGCTCATTTCTAACCTCATGAAGATCAAATTCAAGTTAAGGATCATGGGAATTCTCTCCGATTGAATCTAAGGATCTTCAATCTAATTCAAGATACATAGAAAATCTCTCAAGCACCATTCAAATGATCTCTAACCCTCTCCGAGGTTAAAATCGATTGCGAATTCACTATGAAAATCAAGGAGAAGGATGAAAGCATCCAATTGATCGGATATTCATCACAAAGCTAAAGGCCTCTCCACTTTTCTTCGCCAAATTCTAGTGAAATGAAATCATAGAAGAGTTAAAAGAGAGGAATGATTGTAATGAAAGAAATTTCATATGTTGTAAGCTTGAATGTCATAATGATAATAGATTAAAAGTGGACGTAGATTCATATTGAATCGAACCACTATAAAAATTGCTTTGTGTTCTTACTTGCTTTTATTCGTTTAATTTGCGACTGCGCGGTTCCATATTCACACCGAATCGGTAAAGTGTAACTTTTACATCTTTGGTGTTTGATCCCAAATTTGGAGCAAACATTTTGCGCCCACCATGAGGCCGTGTTCGTATCTCCTACTTCTTCTCGCTCTCTCCCAAAGTTGAAATCCTTGCATTGAAGCTCTAAACCGCGTTCATTTCCGAAGATATGGCCAAATCTAAGAAGACCGCTAGCAAAACTATGGTAGAAGCAGGTAATATTGGTAATGAAGAAACACCGCTCGCAAATCGCTTTGAAGTTGGTGAAAACTCAAAAAGTGGAGCCGGTGTGACCAGAAATGAATTAAAAATCGCTATTGCCAACGTCAAATGCTGAATGGATGCATCTACTAAAATGATGATGGAGAAACTTGACACCATTCTTAGTGCTCGATCAAATCCTTCACCTTCGCAAGCTCACGTTGATCTCGAAGATAATACCAAATCACCCGCTTCCGATCATAACCGCAACAACAATATGGAAGACGGTTATGATGGGGCAAGTGACGGGGATGAAGCTAATATCGAAGAATTAAGATCAAAAGCTAAGAACCATTCCGAAGTGAACGCACCAAAAGCCGCTAATCCTATCACGGGGGCACCTCTTCGTCGAGAAGGCAAAGGGCCTAAGTTCTCTAATCGAGGTCGAATGCCTAGACGAACATTTGGTAAAGAGCTCAGCTTCACAGAGCGCCATAGCACCGAAGAATACATTTCGGACATGATAGAACGAGCCATGAAAAAGAATCAAGCTAGCAAGGACGAGGAAAGAGAATGGGACTTCTCTCCCAGAAGGACTCCATTCACCGGAAGAATCCTTGAAGCAGAATGTCCAAAGAAATTCAATCCTCCAACTTTGCCTCTGTACAACGGTCTCGTTGATCCGAACTACTTCCTATTCAAATATGAATGGCATATGAGTGCAGCCAAGGCGACCGATGAGATGAGATGCACATACTTTCCCCTCTACTTAGAAGGTGTCGCATCACTATGGTTCACAAAGCTGCGCCCAAATCTATCGATCGATTTTCTGACCTCACCAAAAAGTTCAAGGAGTAGTTCCGCCTGTACGCTACTAAAGCCAAGGATGCTATAACACTTTCAGTAATGAAACAGAATCCAGGGGAAACTGTCAAAGCCTTCCTCAGTCGATTCAATGTTGCCTTGTCTGAAGTGAGGAATCCAGAGCCATGCATAATTCTCATGGCCATACTCGACGCTATAGACAAGACAAGCAAGTTCGGAAGATGGATAAAAATGAAGGAACCGAATACACTTGACAAGTTCTATAAGAAGGCGGAGGAGTACATGAGAGTGGACGACAATCCTATACCTCTTCAGATCATCGATGGTAACCAACTTCTTGAGGCTCCCAAAAGTACTGCTACTCAGTGCGATCAAAAGAATACTCAGGGGCAGAAGCGAGTAAATGACAGATAGACAACAAATCTAACAAAAAGTTTCGCCTTCTTGACTCGTCTGAGCTAACTCCTCTGAATAACACTCCCGAGAACATCTACCTTGCCACAAAGGACTCAGAAGATTATCCAGAGCCTCGGCCAATAAAAATGAACGACCATCTAACTAAATCCGGGAAGTTCTGTCGGTATCATAATCAGTCGGGCCACAGCACCAACGAATGTAGGCATCTGAAATCATTAATTGAAGAATTGATTAGGAAGAACCGTCTGCAACAATTTGTGAAGAACTCCCAAGATGCGAATCCTTCTGCAACTCCCCAGGGGAAAGGGGCATCAAATGATCAGTCTGGTCCAAACAATGTAGCTTCTGCTCAAATCACTCCAAGGCTGATAATCAACTGACGACCATTGATGATGATCTAATATCTGAAACTCAGAATAAGCGATCACTATTGCCTCTTTGCATTACTTTACTCTTTACTATGTTTTACTTTCTTGTAAAAGTCTATAACGGTTTACATGCATTGTACAGAACAAAAGTACTATGAATGAAATGTTACCTGCTTGTGTAAATCTTTGACTTGCAAAATATACATGAAAATTTGCTAAAAGATGATTTTCTCATTGCATGCTATTCTTTAAGTGTTTGATTCCTCAAGATCCGACGAAATGAGGCAACTCCGATAATACCAACTCAATGGTTGATCAAAGAAGTCCAATGAATCGAACGGCGAATAGAGCAACAAGCTGTCACGGATCCAAAACCTCATCCCCCAATGGTTTGCGGGAATCCGTAGGTGCAAAACGAAGCGCGGGAGCTTGCTAAAGCAAGACGAAGCGTGGGAGTTCGTAAGCGCGGAGCGATGCAGCCTTAGCCCAATGGTTCGCGGGAATCCTTAGGCGCGAAACAAAGCGCGGGAGCTTGCTAAAGCAAGACGAAGCGTGGGAGTTCGTAAGCGCGGAGCGATGCGGACTTAACCCAATGGTTTACGGGAATCCGTAGGCGCAAAACAAAGCACGGGAGCTTGCTAAAGCAAGACGAAGCATGGGAGTTCGTAAGCGCGGAGCGATGCGGACTTAACCCAATGGTTTGCGGGAATCCGTAGGCGCGAAACAAAGCGCGAGAGCTTGCTAAAGCAAGACGAAGCGTGGGAGTTCGTAAGCGCGGAGCGATGCGGACTTAACCCAATGGATCGCAGGAATCCGTAAGCGCGAAACGAAGCGCGGGAGCTTGCTAAAGTAAGACGAAGCGTGGGAGTTCGTAAGCACGGAGCATTGCAATCCTCACCCAAACCTCGCAGGAGTTCGTATGACTAAACGACGCGACAACTAGAAACCCTCTCCACAGGAGATATCAACAACGTTCGATGAAATCCATCATGTTGATTCAATCGCAAGAAAAGACAAGACGTTGGATTAAAAGGACCTCACTAAAACACGGGGCATCCAATGGAGTCTCCAACGTCAAAACTGATCGACAAAGCAAATGAAAATTGAGCTATGGAAAAAATTCTTCTTATAATGAAGACTAGTGATGACCTCCAGAGCCGGGGCACAGATAATAAAAAATTCTTCAAAGAGAAAATAGAGAATAATCACAGAAGTGTATTTGTTAAATGTGAAATACCATACACCATCATATAAATCATTAAAATGATAGCGTTCAATATCTACAGTCGGTTCCAGTCGATTAGCTGATTTTAAGCATTTGATGCGAGTTCGAATTCGAATATCGTACTTGTATAGACGATATTCAGTGAGTTATAAACCGCTGAGTAGAATAACTCTGTGCAGATACGTTATTTAATTCAAAGTAAAAATTCGCTATAATTCATTTTCTGATAATTAAACTAATCCGCTATCGATATGGACGACCGATGGTGAAGTATAAGTCCATAATTGTGCAAATACTTGTTTTAATTACAGAACAGGAAGCACGGAACATATGAGCTCAAGGAATGATTTGCCTCAGCAAACAAAAAACTACTACTGGATCTCAACTCAAATTGTGTTCATTTCGAAGTCCGCATTCCTCGCAAGCGAGAAATACAAGCTTCGAGGGGCAAATATTAACCGCGTTCTTAAAAGACGGTCGAGAACTAAGAAGTATTTACGGACAATGACACACGACATGATTGGCTCAAGTCGTTCCTACGACACGGATCCTGCAGTCATCCATCCGATATGATTTTAAGTCGTCTGTATGCCGTGTTTACTCATACCGTGTCGGTTCCCACGTTGTCCGGTTAGCCGCCAACACATTCATGTCGACAACGCATCCATGCCGCATGAGTCATCCCGGTGGAACCATGTCGTGTAAACAACTCCTACCAAGAAGTTGATGCTCATTCCATTGTGTATGTATTAACGTCGTTTGAGGCATGTCGATCACATGATATAACTCATGTCGTGAGTAACATATAAGGAATCAATGGCGTCATATCGTTCAGTGTAAATGTTAAGGCGTTAGACTGCTAAAACATCATCAGGGTGTTCCCAGAACACCCAGGTCGAAAGTAAAATGTGGAGAACGTCTTGTCACTACCATGTTGTTCTGCATAGTGTACACCGTGTCGCGATGGTCACTATTCTCATGTCGTATTAATGACATGCGTTAAGTCATTGTTTCCATGGGACATCATAACTATGACACAAAGGCTACGGCATGGAGAGAATTGTGATGAACACGTTCAAGTCAGTGGCAATACGTAAGCAGGTCAGGTCGTTAATACAAGAATCACAAGTGTGGGATAAAGCCAGATGTAGAGATTGCATGGCGCATGGACGGCTTGATATATCATGACATTCACATCGGACCAGGAAGGATTAGAACATGGTGTTGGCATGTATTCATATTGTGCCCGATTGCTTCATTTCATGATGAATATAGACATGAAACAATGGAAGAACTAGCTCAGACCGTAGGCATGTATACTGCGAAGAACGGATTGATCTTCTATTAAATAAATATGATGCGCCAGTTGACACTGTGTAGAGCATTTTCCATTTTAGTTTGTTAGCATGTCGCCAGACGCCATGTCGTCATCCCCAGTCCAAGTCGCAAACCAACCATGTCGTACTTGTCAACCCGTAAGAGACCATGCCGCATTAAAGCATTTACTGTGCATTGATGAGTTCATGTCGTTGAACAATTCATGTTGCAAAAAGGCTCATGTGAATAAAACAATGGGAGATGGCATGAGTTGATTACGGAACACCAGCTGTCAATATGTGGAACGATCATCTGCTACAAAAGCAGCATGCGTATGGACAAGGAGTAAAGGGTACGAATGAATAGCCGACTCGATTGCTAATGCCAGCTATTTAATCCAATCTGCTCTGTACTTTAAGAGGACCACGTCATTCATCGAAGCCATACCTGGAAGCTCATGCCGCACAATATAACCAATTTATTCCCGCAAATTCATTCATACCGAAGGAGTTATGTCGCAAGCTTCATGTCGCAGTATACGCTATGGCGTAAGGCTCCATGTCGCAACCGTATGCTGAACAACACTCAATTACAACCTAGCGCCAGCTGTACCCGCAAAATTACAAGTGTGCTACTACTCTCCAATCACTCCTATAAATACCCCTCACAATTCATTTGAGGGGGGGAGGGGACCGATAATTCATTCTTACAAGGAAATTCTACCAAATTGAAAACTCATCTACAACCTCTCTAATGGCTTCTATGGATTCAACAACTCATTTCTAACCTCATGAAGATCAAATTCAAGTTAAGGATCATGGGAATTCTCTTCGATTGAATCTACGGATCTAATCTAATTCAAGCTACATAGAAAATCTCTCAAGCACCATTTAAACGATCTCTAACCCTCTCCGAGGTTAAAATCGATTGCGAATTCACTATGAAAATCAAGGAGAAGGATGAAAGCATCCAATTGATCGGATATTCATCACAAAGCTAAAGGCCTCTCCACTTTTCTTCGCCAAATTCTAGTGAAATGAAATCATAGAGAGAGTTAAAAGAGAGGAATGATTGTAATGAGGGAAATTTCATATGTTGTAAGCTTGAATTTCATAATGATAATAGATTAAAAGTGGACGTAGATTCATATTGAATCGAACCACTATAAAAATTGCTTTGTGTTCTTACTTGCTTTTATTCGTTTAATTTGCGACTGCGCGGTTCCATATTCACACCGAATCGGTAAAGTGTAACTTTTACATCTTTGGTGTTTGATCCCAAATTTGGAGCAAACAATAACTAATCACAAACCAACACTTTTGACTCTTTTTTCATTTTTCAATAAAGCATTAATGTTTACCCAACATGAAAGACCATGAAATAGCAGCCATGACAAGTAAATTTCTTAAATGCATATTTCAACAACTAAATTTCTCTAACCAAATAGTCTAATTTCTTAAAATAACCCACAAAAACTTGCAATGCTCTACCAATTGCAAAGTGCAAAACCATGCGTCCAATAACATGGCACTAACAAAGCATTTCAAAGAAAAAGAAGAAGAAAAGGATGCAAGTAATATACAGAATATATACTTAGGCATGAAATTGAATAATATGCAACTGCTATTTAAGGATTTAGATATTAAATATTAATAGCATGAAATCAAAATAAAAATTACCCAATAACTCCTGGAATTTAATAGTTGATACTGAAGTGAATTGATGCGGTAATTGCCAAAGAAGTAAATCAAGTTAGTTGCTTGTCGAGTGAAATAGAGTGGTCGATGTTCCTGCAGATTGCTGGCGTAAGCAAAGGCGAAATCAACGATGGTTGCTGGCAACTGAATAGCTGCAATGTGGTGATGGCTGCGAACGACTGTTAAGATGGATAAAAATGATGCCGTGATGGATAATCGATGCGGGAAGGGAATCGATGTGGTGAATTAGTGTAGTGATGCGGGAAATCGATGTGAGAGGTAAAATAATGAAGGGAAAGTGGGAGGAGGAAGATAAGGAAAGGGGGAGAGATTTTAATTTTCACGGCCTTCATATTTTTACTAAGTAAAAAGATGCCACCTTTTTTTGGGCTCCTGCACTCGTAAATAGTTGTTAAAATATAGCGGACTCAAATTTTTATAGCTAAATTTGTAGTTGAATTTTCTTAAGTAAATAATTTTAAATAGCACTTCAACTGGAAAGCTATAATATAATGCTATATAAACCATAATTTCTTGTAGTGACCCATTGTCCATGATTATTTTTTGTGGCACACCAAATCTACAGATGATGTTTTTCAAGATAAAGTTGATAACTTTCTTTGTGGTGATGGTGGCCAGTGGCTCTGCTTCAGCCGACTTGGTGAAATAATCGACGACTACAATGGCGTGCTTCATGCTTGACTTGGCTGTAGGTAAAGATCCAATCAGATCGATGCCTCAGACATCAATTGGCCATGGGCTAACCATTTGGGTCAATTATGTAGGTGGTGCTCTTGGAATCTTTATGAATCTCTGGCATTTGTCACACTTTTTAGCATGGGTCATAGCATCAGGTTCACATCAGGCCAGAAGTAGCCATATCATGGTACTTTTTTTACCCAACTCTATCGGCCTGTGTGTCCAGCACATTCACCTTCATGTAATTCCAGGATTGCTTTGGATTTTTCTTTAGTCACACACTGAAGCAGGGGCATGGGAAAGCCTCGTATGTAAAACTTTCCATCTTGGATGAGATATAATGGAGCTTTACGTAAAAAAATTCATTGCTTCTTAGAATCCTCTGGAAGTGTCCCGTTGAGGAGATACTCTTTAATCGGGGTCATCTATGAGATTGGCTCTTTATCATATGTATAAACCAGTCGACGCATATATCTTCGATATTGGTATTTGAAAGAACTTCAATGGGCACTAATCCCAATATTTGAGCATCTCCGGAACTGGCATATTTAGTGAGTGAATCAGCTTTCATGTTTTCCTCTCTTGGAATACGGGATATGGTTTAGTAATCATGGTCTTCGAGTAGTTCCCAAGCTTTAGAAAGATAAGAAGGAAGATTTCCAACCTTGGCTTGGAATTCTCATCGGACTTGATACATTACAATCTGCGAGTCATTGAAAGTTTGCAGGGTTTTTAGGTTCAACTCTTTTGCCAACTTCATTCCCACAATTAGAGCATCACACTCGGCTTCGTTGTCGGTTGATGGGAATTCCAATCTTAAAGCATAGCATAGAGGATGGCCTTCAGGAGTTTCTAAAACCACCCATGCCCCTAAGCAGTAATCATTCTTGGGCCCATCAATAAACAACTTCCATCTCACGATTACTTCAATTGGTTCCTCCTGCTCTTCCCCTCTGTCTATGAATTCGACAATGAAATTGGCTAAAGCCTGCCTATTTATAGCTCTAAGAGGATTGTAAGTGATGTCATATTGGCTAATCTCCATATTCCACATCAACAGTCTTCTTGAAGTTTCTGGGCGAAAAATAACCTGCTTTAGCGGCTGATCGGCAAGAACTTTGATAGAGCGGGATTGGAAGTATGGCCTTAGCTTTTTTGAGGTGATGAGCAGACAATATGCAAGCTTCTCCAACTTCGGATAGTTCAGCTCTACTCCAGCATGCCTTTTGCTGATGTAGTAAACTGGCCATTGAACCTTCGCATCCTCCTGAACAAGTGTAGCGCTTAATGCGTGAGATAAGACAACCAAGTATAGGAGCAATTCTTCTCCATCTTTAGGCTTTGACAGCGTCGGTGGTGGCTCCATGTGTTTGATTAACTCCTCGAAGGCTGCTTGGCATTCAGGAGTCCATCAGAAATCTTTCTTTCCTTTCTCCAAAGCATCAAAGAGTGGAATGCACCAATCTGTGGTCTTTGAGATGAACCGATTAAGCGCAACTACTTTCCCATTCAGACTTTGAAGTTCTCTCTTTGTTCTAGAAGCATGCATTTCTCATAGAGCTATAATATGAGAGGGATTGGCCTCTATGCCCTTGGCATTGACAATGAATCCAAGGAACTTTCCTGATGCGACTACAAATGAACACTTGAGTGGATTCAGCTTCGTTCCAAACTTCCTGAGGATATGGAACAATTCCGCCAAGTTCTCTAAGTGATTGTCAGCCTTCTTCGATTTTACCAGCATATCGACTACAAATATTTCCATTGTTTTCTCAATTTGTGATTCGAACATGGAATTCTCAAGGCGCTGATAAGTTGCTCCTGCGTTTTTTAGTCCAAACGACATGACCTTGTGGCAATATAATCCCATATCTGTTATGAAACTTGTGTTTTCTTCATCTAGTTAATACATCATTATCTGATTATATCCAGAGTAGGCATCCATGAAGGTTAAGAGTTCATGCCCTGCTGTCGCATCAATAAGATAATCAATTCTGGGCAGTGGGAAACTATCTTTGGGACACGCCTTATTGAGGTCCGAATAATCGATGCATACCCTCCATTTGTCGTTGGATTTCTTAATAAGGACCGGATTAGAGACCCAATCAGGATATGTGGATTCTCTTATAAAGTCGTTTTCGAGTAACCTGTCTACTTTTTCTTTTAGTACTTTAGATCTTCCAGGTCCTTGAGTTCGTCTTTTTTGTTTTACCAGAGTCATATTCAGATCAATATTTAATTTGTGTACTATTTTATCAGATGAAATTCCACACATATCACAATGGTTCCAAGCAAATACATCCAAATTTGCTCTTAAAAACATAGTTAAATCTTTTTGCAATCTTAGGCCCAGTTGAGAGCCGATTTTCAACACTTTGTCGGGATCTTTGTCATGGACTGGAATCAAGATTGTGGCTTCAGCTGGTGCCGCTCTGCTCTCCCCCAGACTGGCTTTTCTCGGGTCCATTACTTTTTTAGCTACGCTGTGCTCGCTAGTGCAAGGGCCCCACCCTAGTTGCTATAAGGTGGTGTCACAAATGTGGAGCAGAGCCTCCGCATTTTTCCTTGTCTTCTTTTTCTTGACTTCGACGAGCTCTGCCATGTATCACTCTCTGGCTGCTTTTTGATCTCCCTTTATCATGCCAACTCCATTTCCTGTTGGAAATTTCATGGTTATACACCATGGAGCTAACGCGATTTTGAATCCATCAAGAGTAGGTATTCCAAGAAAAGCTTTGTAGGTGAAAGCTCGTCAACTATTACAAAGGTTTGCATCATAACAATCTTTCGATTTCCTTCACCAAGTTCAACTAGCAGATCTATCACGCTGGTCGGCTATGTTGGTTGCCCTGTGAACTCGTGTACCTTGTTCTGACATGCTCGGCCGTCTGACATGGGGACATTCATCTTATTGAATGCACTGATGAAAAGCACGTTAATAGACGCCCCGCTGTCTACCAAAACCCTCCTAACTATAGATGTTCCTATGCCAATGGTGACCACCATTGGATTAACCATCGATGTTAGTAGCCCATCTGAATCCCTATCTTTGAACACTGCGTCCTCTCCTGACGTTTTTGGCAGTTTGACGGGGAATGAATTGTTAAGGACCACATAGCCTTCTTCCTGCGGAGTATTATCCAGCTAATTGGCATATCTCACATAGTCCCCCCAGCTTCTTCCGGCTGGGTGGGCTTTGGGTTGACAGGAGTTGGAACTTTTTCTGCTAGGGGATTGCTTTGCCCCTGTGTATTCTGAGAATTCTGAGGGTTCTTTACATACTGTTGCAACCTGTTTTTCCTTATTAATTCCTTAACCACATTTTTTAAATGTCTTCATTCGTTAGTGTTGTGGTCTGGCTGATTGTGGAACCAACAAAACCTTCCTAAGTTCATGCTAGTATCACTGAATTTCATAGTCTTTGGTGTTGGGAAGCTTCTAGTGTCCTTCGTAGCCTTGTAAACATTCTCCAGGGTGTCGTTAAGCAGGGTCAACTCTAAGTTCTTAAAGAAGCAGAACCTCTTATTGTCTTTGCTATCATTACCCATCTTCAAGCTCCCGGAGTTCTTCTGGCCACCCTGCACATTATTATCTTTCTTTTCAGGTTGCGCACTGCTTTCAGCGATATATAGGGCGTAGGCTGGATCTTCTTCCACACTTATATACTCTTCGGCTTTATCATACAGCCGCTGGAGCATGCTCAGCTTTTTCTTCTCGATCCATCACCGTAATTTAGTTTTTTTGTTTATAGCCCCCTTTAAGGCCATTAATACCAAGAGAGGCTCTTAATTTCCAACCTCGGCAGCAGTAGTGTTAAATCGAGTGAGAAAGGCCTTGACTAGTTCCCCTGTCCTTTGTTCTACCTCATTCAGCTCCATAACATCTTGGACCTTAGTAGCCGGGAGCCTGAAATTTTCTCTGAACAACTTGGATAAAGTAGCGAAATTACCCATAGGTTTTGGTGGTAACTTAGTGAACCAAAGGAAGCCAACCCGTCTAGATAGGTCAGGAAGTATAGACATTTAAGCTCATCTGTGGTGCATGCCCGGTCCATATGTTGGTCGTACTTAAACAGGAACATGTTGGGATCGCCAGTCCCGTTGTTGGCCCGTACCATCAGAGGTTTGAATTTTTTGGTTACGGGGCCATTTTGATTCTCTCAATGAGTAGGTTCTTGGTAGGAGTGAATCCCCACTCCTCATCATCTTCTTTTCTCAAGCTTTCCTTCATATTCTTGCGAACCATTTCCGATAGGCATTCCTCATCGTTGTGCTGGTCCACGGGGCAGATGCTATCCCCTAGACAGATGTTTTCCTAGGCAAAAGATCATGGTTTGGGTTCCGGGCCCTGGGCCTCAGGTGCCCCTTTGGTGGAGCCATGCACTTGTTGATAGGTTGCTTCCTTAGAATGGCTGTGTGCATGTGGTTTTGCCTCTTCATGATGAGGACTATTAGGATCAGCAACCTCTTGAACGGATTTGTCATCATTCGGACTTGAAGAAGAAGAACATGCATTTTCTGTATGAGCAGTTTGAACAAGTTTAGCATAGGTGGCATTAATGGTAATTTTTGTTGTACTAACTTGAAGAGAGAACATAGATTCTAACTTTTTCAACATAGCGTTTGTCGAGATATTTATCTGACTCGCCAACCTTACGACAACGTCATCCAATTCTTTCCCAGTTACGGCAGCCCAAGCTCTAGAGGTCTCACCAATTTCAAAGTGGTTGGTAAGAGGCGTAGCGTCGTTGGCAAGATTGTCGGTCTCTTCAACGGTCTTACCAGTGGTTTTCTTCGGTCTACCCATAATTTCAAACAAGGCTCTAAACTTTGAAGAGAGTTTGTTGATTAGCTTGAACTTTAGATTTGGAAGATCTATAGGAGGAAAGAGCTCCAAACTTTATCTCGATAAATGACTTAGAAGAATGGAAGTGCAAACATGGACCCACGGTGGGCTCCAAATGTTTAGACCAAAATTGGTTTAAAACACCAAAGGTACTTTAGTATTACTTCACTAAACGGTATGAAATAGAAAATGGGGCACAATCTTAAAAAGCAAGTAAAAACACATGGATTTTATAGTGGTTCGATCTAAAATAGATCTACATCCACTTTGGCAAGAGTTTTCATTATCACTTCTAGATTTAAAAGGCTTGAATTATCTCCAAGTACATTCATTCTCTCTTTTATACAAGGATTTCACTTTGATCATTACAAATCAGCGAACGGATGGTTGAATCTCTCTAAATGCAAGGAGTATGGAGGTAGATCTACAATCTCTCGGATACTTGAATGATTTTGGCAGATTCCATGGCATATTTGGCATTAGATCTTCATTTGGAGGCGATGAACGGAGTTAGAATGGCGGAATAAAGACTTCGGTAACACTTGGTGGTGGCAAAAGATCGATCCTTTTAATGGTGGAAGACCCGATGTATTTATAGGTGGAGAGCAAAAGAAGTGGCGGGCTGGAATTTATGTGTGCAGGCTAGAGGTCACACGTGTAGGTAATTATGAAAATGCCATTGCCAGCTGTAGCCAACTGTCACCAACCTATATCCGGTTGCCCTTGAACGACCGACCTTATACGAACGACTTCCACGAGCGACCTTCACGAGAAAGCCTACTAGATGCACAAGTGTGCCTCTGTTTTGTTGGTCATGTTGTGCTCGAGCCATGTCATGTTCAACTCTTTCTTATGCGTACGAGCCCTTATAAGTGCGAGCTCTTTTATATGCAAGCCCTTATATGTGCGAGCCCCTTTCTTGTGTGGCCAACCAAGATGTTTGAACGACCCAGGAGGTGTACGACCTCTCTTATGCCCGATCAGGTTCTTGTTCGAGAAACTAAAACAGATGCACGAGCCTGGTGTGCTTGACCCGTAGATGCTTTATCCCCCATGGTGTGAAAGCCTGTTGTGCTCAACCCTATAGTGCACGAGCGATTGTGCATGCTTAACCATGCCTGTTCATGGATGTACGACCGAGCCTTTGGTTTTAATCTGTCAATTTGCATAAATTTTAGTGGATAAACATCATTCACAATAGACCCAAATCTGATTTTCGATTTAATTCCAATTTATATGTTGGAAACTTTTGGTTATGATAAAACCATTCACAAATCCAGTTTGTTATTTCTAAAAATCATTGGATTATTATTCAGGTTATCAACCAGTTCATTCGGATAAAAATATCATTTATCTTTTCAAATGTGGGATATTTCATATAAAATCTTTCCAAATCATTTACTATGATTTTATGTAACTTATTCATATTTTTAATTATTTTATTAAGTCCCTTACAGTCGGTTTCCAATATCGGTCACCGAACTACATCCATAGTGACCTTTTCCTAAAACTGATCTGTACATATTTTAAAATCTAACCATTAAAGTTAAAATTTATATATTCATTGGAAAGATCCTTTCAATACAAACCCAATGGTTCCAGTTTTAGGAGAATCCGGCAGCCGGATCTCCCGTTACATCCATTTCAAGTTGATGGTCGAAATTCGAGAACAGTCGTTGTGCGATACATTTTATTCAAACCAGTATATATAATACATTTCATCAATTCCCATTCAAAAACGTATTTTATAAAATGTTTATAAATTCGTTTGAAAATGATTCCAACTTCCATTTCAATTTATAATTAAAATTGAACATTTCAATTTATTATGATCTCATAATGATTATATTTTCCAAATGTAATATTTTGAAATTTAGTCTTCTCGATATTCGTTTTAAAAGTGAATGAAATTGATATAAAAATTCATTCGAGTTAAATTAGCATTTTCTACTTAACTCGGCTTCATATTTTCCAACATTTTCGTGTCCATCCAAAATCGGACATCAAAACCAAGTTTCAAATTTCATTGAGTGTTATGTTATTTAACTATTCATATTTATTTCAGATTGGACTAATATTCAACCAATATCCATATAAATAAATTTATATGGATTCCATCCATCATATGCACCCAACGATAGTTGCAAATAACTATCAACATCCAAAATGACATCCGATGTGCATTTTATTTTCATATAAGCTTCAATCAAATAATTGACGCTTACATAAATCCGTCTGTAACGACGCAGAAAATCTGAACCAATTTAAATTTTTTAAATTGGCTAAAATAAGGGATTTTAAATATTTAAAATAAATATTTTAAATAATGGCAATGAAAAGTGAGTTTGAATCGACAATTGAAAACGAATATAATTAATTATAATTATAAACAAGGCTTGAAAAGGCGCTGCAGTTTCAAAAATTGAATTCAAACTTTGTCGGACTGGACCGGGTGCAAAACAAAACGGATTTTAGTGAAACCAAAAATATTTAAATCTGTTAGTGAATACCTTTCTAACGAATCTGAAAAATCGAATTTTCATAGCGGAAAGCAAAAGTAATGGACGAATGAATTTTCAGAAAGGTCGCTATGGAATTTATATAGCCCGTAAAATTGGCCATTTTGCATACGACCTCGGAATTCGACGAAACCACTTTTGTTGGATCCGGGATGTGAAGTTATTGCTAGGTTTCAAATTTCATAATTTTTGAAGCTAGTATGTGAGCGTGGCAAAGGAAAATGTGTTTAGGTCAATTGTAGTTAAATTGGATCGACCAGAAATGGGCCTTTTTGCAAACGGTCTCAGAATTCGACGAAACAAGTTTTGTTGGGACCATATCGTCAAAACATAGCTAGATTTATTTTTCTGGAATTTTTTCGAATCAATTTGTGGCCCTGGCAAATTGAAATGTACGTTCAAATTAAATATTGAATATTTTATATTTTAATTTGAAGGAAAACTGACTGAAACATTCGAATGGGCCTTCGAAACATATCCCATTGTGTTCGGAATGGAAGTAAAACGCTAGGGACGACAGTCGTTGGGTTTCAATTGGTGGTCGTGTCAGAAAACCCCTTTAAAGACCCACCGACCAATCAGAATTTAGGAAAAAAAAATCCTCAGACCCCCCCCCCCGATCGACGGCGATAAAGGCTTCCCCCCTTCTCTCCTCCGCCGCCGCCGCTACAGGCCACCAGAGCCGCCGCCACCACATCCACTCGAACCGCCTCCCCCTCCTTTTCAAATCCGACACCAGCTCCGCCTCCATCGACGCCCCGATCGCCAGAAACGGCCGTCCAAAGATCCGACCTTCCTGACGCCGCCGCCACCGCTACAGACCACCGTACCCCCTCAAACCACCACCGATCTACAGCCCTCACCTCCCTCTACGACGCTGCAGCCACCGATCATCCCAGTTCTCCCCGGATTTCGCGAATTTCTTCGACCTAGTTTTGAACAGCATATAAAGGTAATTCCTTTATATTGTTTAAACACTTTTTAGTGTTGCAAACCTTTTAAAAATCGTATCTTTTTCATTCGTTAACGAAATTCGATGAAACAGGAAACATCGTGACCGTGTGGACGTCTTCTACATTTTAGAAGAGACCGCGTATTTTTCTGAACCTTCTGCTATTTTTGGTGAAATGGAACCCAATGTGAGATTTCTAATTTATAAACAATATGGAAAACGACGATGTATAAATTATATAGTCGATGTATGAGTTATATAAGCGTTGTACACCTCATGTATAAGCGTTGTATAAGTCGTACGTTCGATGTATAAGTTGTATATGCGTTGTAAAAATTATATATGTGTTGAAATAGAAGTGAATTGCTATATATATATATACGCCCCTCGTCCACAAACCATGGACGATATTTGTTGATTGTGATTGGTGTGAAAAATGATTGATAGCGAATGGTTGATTGTGATTGTTTGTGGTTGATATTGATTGATTGTGGTTGAAAAATACCCATTTGTGGTTGAGAAATATTTTGTTGAAACCACGTAGGATTAGTTTGTGGAAATAAAATAAATATATACATGCCGCCTACGTGCGAACTAGATGCATGATCCCCATTGTCAAAAACCGCGAGGTTTTAAGGTAGAGCGAGGAGCCGTACTAGGGACGGTCCCGGTTTTAACTACCCTGCCGTTCTGCTGCCGAAATTTTGAATAATATTCATGTGTTTGAATTATTTTCATTTGCTGAAACTATATTTATTCGTTGAATAGAAAACCTTCATGTGTTGAATCGATATTCATTCGTTGATTAGAAATTCATGTGTTGAATGGTATTCGTGTTTTAAATATAAAAATCACATTTTTATCTATATATAGAAACTATAGAAAACCTTCATGTGTTGAATAGATATTCATTCGTTGATTAGAAATTCATGTGTTGAATGGTATTCATATTTTGAAATGAATTGTTTCATAATAAAAATCACCTTTTATCAACTATATGGACTTTGTAAAATAATCTCATTTCAGAAGAAATTGTTTTACAAGAAAAATCCCATTTTTACCACCAATATAAACTATATAAAATAATAGTGTTTTGAAATGAATCGTTTTACAATAAAAATCACATTTTTGTTATATACGTGAATTGTTGAAATGTGAAGTGTTAAAAATAGCAACTCGTTCAAATAAATATATACGAGTTGAAATATTCATTAATTAGCTAATGATATGATTGTTGCCTATACATGCAACATTAGAATGAATGGTGTTTTTAAACCAAATGGAATCAAATATGAAGTTGAATAGAAAATGATAAGTGATAAGAACTGTATCTATGTACATGCATATTTATTGAACAGGTTATAGCAAAGGGGCTAGAGAAGATGAATAAAATTTTATGCCCGAAAAATAGGTACACATTTACTGTTTTGTTTGGGTGATGATTTTATGAGTCTGTTGGCTAGCCGCTTGGTTTTTATTTTTTCTTTTCGACATGAGACGCCCATGTGGCTATTTGGGAATTTTCCCAGCCCCTCCCGTACAAAGGAGGTTATGGCGAAATTTTTCAAAATTTAAAGGCGTTAGTGAAATATTTGAAGTGAAAACGATATAGGAATTTTTGAATGAACTATATTTATATAAATATATAAATATAAATAAAATTAAAACGAAACATGGCCGTGCAGTTCGTGTTTTGAAACCGTGATTTCAAACGATTAGTACGGGAGATCCGACCATCGGATTTTCCTGAAATCGCAACCGTTGGGTTCGCCTTGGAAATATTTTTCCAACGGCACCAACTTTGTAAAAATCCAACGGTTGGATTGTCTGGAATGTTTAATTCAAATCTGAAGAAAAACAGCGCCAGAAACGATTATATATATATATATATATATATATATATATAATTATATTTAATCGAATAACGACGCTGCAGTTCGTATTTTGAAATCGAAACTTCAAACGATTGTACCGGGAGATCCGACCGTCGGATTTTCCCGAAACTGGAACCGTTGGATTCGTTTTGAAAAGACCTTTCTAATGATGTAAATTTTGTAAAGATCCAACGGTTAGATTTTCAGATATGTGTAAACCAAATCTGAAGAAAAACAGCGCCACGGCCGCGTTATGGCCCGAAGCGTCATTTGAATAAATTGGCTATTTTAAAATAAATAAAATAGCGATAAATCGTTATAAAATATCATAAACGATATGGAATGGAAATAAACTGAATTTGCTCGATTTATGTGGTATTTGATGGTTGAATGTGTTTGGTGTGAAAATTACATTAAAGAACAAAATTGGTGTTGTCGAATGATTTAACCATTGAAATAAACTGATTTGAAATTCTAAATATACGTGAATTATTTGAAAAGGCCGAGTTAATTCTCATTTCGAATAAATGACCGACGATTGAAATTCTAAGATGAAGACGGTGGTCGAAGACCGGAGATCTTCACCTCGTTTGGGTGGTAACCGAGGTCCTGATTGGGAGGCATCCTGAAATATGGATAATGAGTGGTGATCGTCCAGACGTACGTGGTGATCGATGGGTTTGCGAGGTATTTAATGCCTCCGGTTTCGTTCAGACCCAGAACGGACTTGTAAATGGACTGTGTGTCTGACATTGGATTTTATTCTGTGTTGATTGATCTCTATTAAATATACATATGTTTGGCGGCGGAGAATTTATTCTTTTGCTTAACGCCCTTCTCTGAGACGCACGAGCTCAGGGGTTGTATATCGATGGACATCAGTCGCATGGCATGAATTGCTAGTGTGACATGCCTAAGTGGCAAATGATCAGGACTTCTATTGAAAAGCAAAGTCTTGTGGTGATGATCAAAGCACCACCTGTGTGGCGTAGCTTTGTGTATAACATGAAATCGCGAGCCTCACACCCCGGTATGAACCAGAAACGGGAGGAAGGACCTCATGGAGGGCATGCGTTTCTTTCTAGCTAGGGTGGTGTCAGTGACCTACCAGCCCTGGCATTTATACACTTTTCACCTGTGTGGTTGTTGCTGTTGCGAGGCGCCTCGGATATATCGGTCGATCCGGGACCGATGGAGCCATTCGTTGGCTCGTTTGCGCCCCATAGGGCGGGGAGACGTATTGTTCAGGCATAATAATCCACATCGGTGGACCGGCCCTGACGATCCAGGGGGCAGTTGCGGCTGTTCCTGAGACATGGTAGGCTAGATTGTCTCGAATTCGGTAAGGACTATCTTTTGCCTTGGTTCATGACGGAAATCCAATTTCCAAATACGACATCGTGCGGTTTCGATTGTATATATATTTGGCGACATAGTGGCATGGGACGCTCATGTCGTCTATGATTGATAGTTATGATTTGAAATTGTTTTTGAAACATATAAACACTAGTAGTAATATCAAATGCTTTTGTTTTATTCGTATCAACCATATTTTGGCCATTATAAGGTAAAACTCTATCCTCCGGTTTGCGTTGCATTTTGTGATGGGAACTGAGTCTTATAATGGCTTCATTTTTATAAAAAGCATTGCGACGTTTAAAAGAAAGATTTGTTTTAAAGCACTGGCAATCCAATGGAGTAAACCCTTTCCACGAAAGTGGCGTGGTCCGGTGATTAGCCAAATTATATATGTGTTGAATAGATTTCTCATACCAGTCCCATGACTGACTCGTAGTTTGTTTCACTTTCAAACTCGGGTGCCCCTTTTTCTACACGGGCATCCTTGTATTCATGTTTAGCTGGACTTCCCTGGATAGCTGGAGCTGAAGATGGATTCTATCATTTATCTCTTTTTATGTTGTTCAGCTCCTATTGTACATAATTTGTTGTTTTCCGCTGTAGACATTTATGTATAGCTGAACTGTATTTTGTACTAAGTAAGATCCTGTATACTGTGTAACTCTGATGATTTCGTTTATCCAGTATATTCTATTGTTCATTATCTGATGTATTTATTTAATTCTATTCTGCTATTATCTGTTTCTGTGTTATATTCCAAAGATAACCCTTGTCGCCGTCTGAACTGGATTTGGGGTCATCACACCGTCAATCAACCGATTAACCGCAATTTCACACAAGGGAGACGTGTGAGTCAAATATCATCCAAAGACCCGTGTGGGGTTTTCAACCAACAACAATTATTTAATGAATCATCACTCGCATACAATGCGCACATTATACTCACAAATAAATACTCAACATCCAATGCCATTTAAGGAGCCACAAGTGTCCATCCACGGAGTATGAAATACGGGTGTCGCATATTCATACAACGCTTCTAATGTAAATGACTTGTGAATAGTTCATGTGTTGAACTCCAAAACGGATATTACATGCAATGGGTAATATAACTACATGATACAATTTCTAACTTGCAACTTAAAATGCATAACTAATTACTTTTCATGCAACTAAATCTCTAATGAGCTTAGGTTTCTCACATTAAATATTTAATATATAAATTCTCACCTAAGCTAAACCAATCGTCACGACACTTCTTATGAAGAAATTCTTGTTGCGGACTATAACAACCCGAATTCCCCCCTCCCTTTTGAATAAACCGTAAGGCCCTATCCGAAAGTCGGAAATCCTCGGATTACTTTAAGAGCATAACACATCAGAACAAACAATAGAAGACTTTTATTAACATTATATAAATGTTACATCATAGTACATAATATCAGAGACATCGAATATTATACAGCTAAAGATAAATTTAAATTAAATGTAATAGAATGCACAGCAGAAGACTATCAATGCTCTGGACACAGCTTTAAACTTCAATCCAGAATCTTTCTCAATAAAATAATTTGTAAAACAAACAACTCGACCGCCCGTATGGAAAATATGGGCATCCGAGTTTGCAAGAGAAAAACAAACTACGAGTCAGTCATGGGACTGGTATGAGAAACTCTACTGTTAAATAACTTATACAAAATAAGGTAAATCGCCGGACCACGCCATATAACACGGAACGGGTTTCCTCCCATGAATACCAGTGCATAAACAACAACCAATAATAGAAATATGGATCTACAATGCATCATATAACATGTGATTCCTTAGTCTAACATTTAGGCTTAATCTCCAAACTTAGATTTTTCAAAATCCAATTCACTTTACAGAAATTATTTCTTTGGACTTTATTCCCCGATTTCTTATTTCAAATCATTTGAAATACATACCTAGCTTTTATATTAATGTAGATTTCACTTCGGGATCTCAAACCAAAATCTTTGGAAATATGAATTCCAAAACATCACAATGCATACAAACAGTATGCAACCAAATATTGGGAGGCTTCTCCCATCAAAAAAGGCAAAGGGCATGCACCTTAGCAACCCAATATATATATATATATATATATATATATTGTGACACCCCACGTCCATTAATGTCACTCACAAAGGGAATGCATTAACTTCTTTGGAGCGTTTAAGTGTGTACAGAAACTTAAAAACAAGATAGATATAAAACAGTACTTAATATTTTAAACTTCATTCATTGCAGCGATAAACAAATAAGTTTGATTACATCATCAAAAACCAAAGACTAGAGTCAAGTACATAATATCCATCTTGACTAAATCAGAGTACATAAAATGAAAGACATAACCCCAACATTAAATAGCCATAAATAAGATAGGCTGAACTTTTACTTCAGCGATCCAAGCAACTTCCAAACAAAGAGATAAAGCTGTCCAAAGTACTAGTCCCACCTTGAGCACCTGGGGGGAGGAAGAAAAGAGGTGGAAACAAAGGGGTTAGAAACAAAGTCTGGCGAGTGCCATAACTTAAACAATATAATCATTAAGTAACTAGGACAAGGCATAAGCTGGAAAATAAGGAAATGACTGTGAACAAATGGGTATGACAAAGCAAAAAAGGAAATAAGATGAACAAAGATAACGTTAAAGACGTACCTAATCACTATAGGATAATTACTATATTGCACCACACCAAACACCCTAAAAGTTGATCCCGCCTACAGAACTTAATAATGATAATGGTAGTTTCGTGTACCCCTAGCTGCCTTCATAGGTGTCGTCTACCCCTATCTCCACTAGGTGTACCCACTACCCTCATTCGATCGGCTCCCTAACTCGTAGATACCCGTGCTGGCCCCACAGTGGGGTTTATCACTCCCCAAAGTGGCAACCCGATACCACCAAAAATGCACGGCTTATATCTACACGATGCAACAACGTCTTACCTACTAGCCCGGGCCCACACACGCATATGACCCGGTTGGACTTGCGTTGCCACCGCTAACCCGTTTTGACCTTTTACAGTCAAACTCAGTACGCGTGTCCCGTCCTCGACTTGGGTCGAGTCCACAAAGATACTTAATGGGTTACTGGTTTGAAAAGGACCCCCATGCATGACACAAGCTTTCCACCTATGCTTGGTCCCCTCTAAGGTTTTCCCCCACTTAACCCCATTCTTATTTATGTCTTCTTACATGTTTCAATCTTAGTTAAGTGCATCTAATCGTATTTCACATGCCACCCAAGGCATCCTCTTAATTTCACATGCCACCCAAAGCACCCAGTTAACCCCCTCATTCCCCACCACTTGTTTATCCGGTTAAGTGTTTCTTAATTCATTAACACCGTAACCTTGTAAAGACCTCCCACATTAGACTGGCATTTGTGGCAGCTGGATTTGTCGGGTGGGTCCGGGCAGTCTTACACCACAAACGAGCCTAACCTCGTGTCTTACAACTGTTACGCATTTAATTCATGTCTTTGACCTCTCACATTAGACTGGCATTTGTGGCTGCTGGATTTACCGGGCGGGTCCGGGAAGTCTTACACCACAAAAGAGTCTAACCTCGTGTCTTAGGCGGTTTATTATTACACATCTTCATTTAATCCCAAATTGGATTAATATCCCTATTCAAATTTGTCCATGAATTCCAAATATACTTATGTCCATAATTGTCTCAATTATGACCATAAATGCCAATTTTTTCAATTAATGTCTTAAATTAATTATATGTCTTTTCAAGGCCATTATGCTAATTCTCAATATGTGTATATTCAATATTACCCCCATCATCCCCACGTTGTTCGTTCGTCTATCATGATATATATGTATATATTAGACTAGCAATTAGTCTAACACATAAAAGAGAAGAAACGCTGCAAATTTGCATAACATACAAATTAGATCTAATCTTACCAATAAGGATTATAACATGTCTAGCATAAACTTGTTGTTGTCATGAATCTAAACATAGGCCTAAAGGTGTGAACTTGCATATATATATATATATATATAATATAGTTTTTCACCTAAAACTTGCATATGTGAATATAGTTTTCATCCAAAACTTGCATAGGCCATAGTCACAAGCTTGCATAAAACTGTGTACATCATAGATCTAAATCTAAAGGTGTAAACTTGCATATATGTGAATCCAGTTTCTACCTAAACTTGCATATAGTCACTTTATTTGATTCACATGTAAACTTGTGTACAATTCATATAGAGACTAGCATATAATCTACTCCCAAACTTGCACATAAAATGATATCAAACGTGAATCAAGTTGAACATAGGTGATTTGGCCTATGAAATGGGATCCACAACAAAACTATCATTATGAACAACTAGCATATATTCACAAAATATCACATTTTCCCAATGTTTCACAAACATAGCCATATAACCCAATTTATAACTCAACCCAATTAACTTATTAATTATCTTATTAAAGAAATTGAACTCACAACTCAAAGAAGGTCTTGAGTTCTGGAATCTGAGTTTTGAAACTGATTTAGCTTGCCTTTGAAGTAGTCAAATTCATTGTTGTTGTTATAAATTTGAGTTGAATTGAGTTGATTAACTTCACTTTCTCTCTAGTTGGTGGCGGCTACTCTAGGTTGCAAGGTGATAGCATGACGGCCATGGTTCTAATTTTGATTTGGTTTTAGAGTTTGAGTCTACATGTGTTTACATAGAATTTAGGATTAATTTAGGCCATCCGATCAACCTAGAATCAATCAAGAACATCCAGTCAAGATAGAGTGACACCTCAGCCCTAATGACTCAGCATTGAGTCACAAAATCGTCATCCCTCAGATCTGCCCGGGGGGAGGGGGGCAGGTCAACCCCTAGGTCGACCCCCTGGTCGACCCCCAGGTCGACCTGAAGGGGGGAGGTCGACACTAGGGTCGACCCCCTGGTCGACCTGGGTCCTGGGCGGGATTTTTCCCGCCCAGCCCGCTTCTGACTTCTGATTTGAATTTTGAATCTGTTTCGAGCTATTTGAATTTATTTGAATTTTCTGGAAACTTCCTACAGCCATGAATTCTTCATACGAAGTCCAATTTATGCAAACTCGGACTCTATCTCAACCAGAATTCTGAGACGAACACAATGGCGTAACCCGTTTCTCTTGATTCTTACAATTAAAATTAAGTATTCTTTAATTTTAATATTTAAAATTACGGGGCGTTATATTCTCCCCTCCTTAAAGGATTTCGCCCCCGAAATCTCCAAGTTAAGGAGAATGCATATCCTAACATCCAATCATCCATCTACTCAACCATCAAACACAGGCATCCATTGTCCTTACAAAGTTTCTAATGCTATATGAACATATGCAAGAAGTGTGTGTATATGTTCCTTATCTAATGCAAAATCAGGCGGTCTACTGATTCAGTTGACCTCCTTAATGCAAATCCTGATAGTGCTATGCGTCCATTATGTATGTGAAAGAATCCTATCGATACATATTATTTCTACATGTGTGCACAACCATTCATCAAAATCCAGCATCCATATGATGACACAACCATTATACACATATTAAATTAAATATGCACATACATTTATATGCAACATGATGGTGATTGAGCCGATCTAGTGCCTAAGGTGTGTGTATATGCATCCTCGAGCAACCACTAGCAACCACTTGCATCCATTTGCATCCATCAGACATAACATGTCTCAAACACATGTTTCAACCATAGGGTTCTTCCTAACTAATGATCGAAGATGTCATCGCAAAGATAATACTAAAAGATAGGACAAGTATCAACAAAGCGGTAGAAAAAGGAGAAATTAAAACATACCCTCAAAAAGGAAAGGGTACAACGTACGCATCTTATCTTCCTTCTCCCAAGTCGCGTCTCTTTGATCATCTCCCCATTGCACTTTGACCAACTTGACCTCTTTGTTGCGAAGCTTTTTGACCTCCGGTCCGAGAATGCGTGTAGGATCTATTCTGATCATGGCATTGCGCTCTACTTCCACTTCTTCGAGCGTGCTCGGCTCAACCAATTCCCTCGTATCGTGCAAACACTTACGTAAATATGAAACGTGAAACACGTCATGAACTCCGCTGAGCTTCTCTGGTAACTTTACTATGTATGCCATCTGCCCAATCCTCTCTGTAATTGGAAAGGGTCCTACAAACCTTGGTGCCAACTTCCCTACCGATCCAAAGCGGACTACGTTTCTCAACGGTGACACCTTAATAAAAACCATGTCCCTAACATTGAACTCAAGATCGGTTCGTCTCTTATCAGCATATGACTTCTGTCAGTCCTGTGCCATCTTCATTCGCCGTCGAATCAGGTCTACCTTCTCCGAAGTCTCCCTAATCATGTCGGGTCCAAGCAAAACCTTATCCGTGGATTCTCACAAACATGTAGGCAATCTGCACGGTCGTCCATAAAGAGCCTCAAAAGGTGCCATGCCAATGCTAGCCTGAAAACTATTATTATACGCGAACTCTACTAGTGGAAGGTGTTCTTCCCATGTTCCTCCAAAGTCTAGAATGCATAGCCTCAGAAGGTCTTCTAGAATCTGATTCAGCCTCTCGATCTGGCCGTCCGTCTGAGGATGATAAGCGGTACTTAAGCATAATTTCATTCCAACCGCCTCTTGTAAGCTCTTCCAAAATTCGCTTGTGAAAATAGGATCTCTATCGCTCACAATGCTGGAGGGTATGCCGTGCAAACGAACTATCTCTCGAAGGTAAACATATGCTAACCATGCGGTGGTCCTTCTACTTTTAACGGGAATAAAATGGGCACTTTTAGTAAGTCGGTCTACAATTACCTAAATCCCCGTATTACCCTTCCTCGATCTTGGTAACCCGTCTACAAAATCCATGGAAACGCTTTCCCATTTCCAAAGCGGAATCTTTAAGGGATGGAGCAAACCTCTAGGCTTTTTTTGCTCTGCCTTGACTTGCTGGCACACTAAGCATCTAGCAACGAACTCGGCCACGTCCTTCTTCATTCCGGCCCAAAAGAAAACTCGCTTCATATCCCTATAAATCTTATCACCACCGGGATGTATGGTCATCTTAGAGCGATGTGAGTCTTCAAGAATTGCCTTCTTCAAACTTTCGTCTTGTGGTACGCAAAGTCTTCCATCTCTATGTAGCCAACCTCTTTCATCTATAGCATATCTATCAAGATGTCTTGAGGACTCCCCTTCTATAAGCTTGCCTACTATCTCAACCAACTGAGGGTCGTTCCGCTGTGCCTCTCCAACTCGACCCAAAAGTGTAGGTTTCACCTCTAATGATTCCAACAATTTGGGTACATAATCGACAGAGGGTCTGAAGTCAACGGAAGATATATACTCCAAACTCTGTCGCTTTACAAACAAAGGACTTAAAGTTAACTTCTTTCTACTTAGGGCGTCAGTTACAACGTCACCCTTGCCAGGGGTATATGCAATCTCAAAATCCTAGGATGCCAAAAACTCCATCCATCTCTATTTCCTCAAGTTTAGGTCCTTCTGAGAGAATAAGTATTTTAGCGACTTATGGTATGTATACAACTCAAACTTCTTGCCAAGCAAATAATGACGCCACGACTTAAGTGCAAAAACTATGGCCGCCAACTCCAAGTCGTGGGTAGGGTAATTTTTCTCATGGGTTTTCAACTGTCTTCCACCATAGCATATTACCCTTCCCTCTTGCAATAAAACTGCTCCAAGCCCTGTCCCGCAAGCATTGGTATATACAGTGAATATCTTACTCTCGTCTGGAAAAACTAAAACTGGAGCTGTCGTCAAAGCTCTCTTCAGACGTTGGAAAACATCATCACAGTCAACGTCCCAAGTAAAAGTCAAATTCTTCTTCGTTAATCGAGTGAGAGGGGCTGATATCTTTGCGAACTCCTTAATGAACTTCCTATAATAGCCAGCCAGCCCTAAAAAGCTTCTTACTTCGGCTGCGTTCTTAGGCGTTTTCCAATCTTGGATTGCCACTATCTTAGCGGGATCCATAGCTATCCCTTCCTTAGAGACCACGTGTCCTAAGAACCTCACTTCTTTTCTCCAAAAATGGCACTTGGAGAACTTAGCTTTTAGATGATGTGCTCGAAGGGTCTCTAAGACTTCCCTAAGATGTAGGGCATGCTCTTCTTCATTTTTAGAGAAAACTAGAATGTCGTCTACAAAGACTACCACAAACTTGTTCAGAAACTCCCTAAACACCCTACTCATTAAGTCAACAAAGTATGTGGGTGCATTCGTCAAACCAAAAGGCATGACGAGCCACTCGAAGAAACCGTCAGGAGTTCTAAATGCAGTCTTTTCGATGCTATCTTCAGCCACCCTTAGCTGATGAAACCCTGTAGCCAAATCCAGTTGCGAGAAAACCAAAGCTCCCACCAACTGATCGAACAAATCGTCTATCCTCAGTAACGGGTGTCCGTTCTTCTTTGTTAGCTTATTCAGCTCTCTATAGTCCACGCACAATCTAAGTGAACCATCAGCTTTTGTAGCGAAAACGACTGGAGCACCCCCACTCCGAAATACTTCTTCTTATGAACCCCTTCTCGGGCAATTCTTTCACTTGCTTACTGAGTTCTCTTCTCTCTCTCGGAGCCATGTGGCGCACTGGTAATGCAACTGGCTTTGCATTGTCTACTAAGTATATTCGAAAATCTATCTCACGCCTCGGGGGTAAACCTCGAACTTCATCGAAGACATCTGAGTATTCACGGACCACTCTAACAGACTGCAAATTCTCAATAGACGCGTCAAGCGATTCTAGATAACTTAGCATAACAGAATTCATGGGATTACAAGAGATTTTGATAGTGTTGCCCAAACGAGTCATAAGCCTAACCTCTCTCTTTTCACAATCTAGGACGACTCCATTACTGGATAGCCAATCCATGCCCAAAATTAACCCATAGCCTGTGAAGCCCAGAACATGAGCATCACATCTAAACCCAACGCTAAGTATAAAAATTTCCAAATCCAAACCAATCATCGACAAATAGGCTGAACACCCAATTGGATTTGAAACAACTAAGGGATCCTCTACTATACTGGTGTTTAGGTGTAGTGTCTCAACTAAAGCAGTGGATATAAAAGAGTGCGATGCGCCAGAATCAAAGAGTGTGCGAACAGGATGACCGAAAAGATAAACTAAACTTTCAACGGAAATTGCTCTACCTCGTTCTTGCAGCGGTGGGACCACGAGAGCCTGGACCTGCTCCCTCGCCTGCCTTGGTGCCATGAGAGCCTGAATCTGCCCTTCAGAGGTAGGCCATGCCCTTATCTGGGCAGTCCTTAATCAGATGTCCTGCCTCGCCACAGTGGAAACAACCAGTCTTCTTCTTCTTCCTACAGTCTTTGCTTAAATGACCTAGTGTCCCACAGTTAATGCATCTTTTCTTTCCCTTACCATTGCTGTCTTTACCACCCTTCTTGTTCTGCTATTGCTGTTGTGGTTTCTTTTGACCCTCTTTCTTCTCAGGTGCCTTATTAGCATTGGCGCCTTTCTCCTCTTCATGCATAAGCGCCATGTCAACTAGTCTCTCATAGGTGGCCCCCATAGGGATGTGGGTCATAACTAACCCATGTAGCAGCTCGTTCAAACCCTTAACAAATCTCAGGGCCTTCTTTTCGGGTGTATTCACCAAGTCCAAGCCAAATCTTGCCTACTGATTGAACTTATTGACGTATTCTTTCACTGATAGATTCCCCTGCCTCAATGCCAAAAACCTTTCCATGTATAGATTCTCTTCAGCCTGCGAGAGAAACTTTGCCTCAAACCTACGCCTGAAATCGGGTCATGTATCAACTGGACACTCTCCATTAGTGACCTCCCACCAAAACGAGGCCTTATCCTTCATTAACTAGGCACCTAACTGGACCTTTCTTCCATCTTCTACCTCAAAGATTCCAAACAATTCTTCCACCTCCTTTAGCCAATTTCGAGCTTCAACAAACATCTCGGACCCGTGAAAAGGATTCCCGCCCATTGCCCGAAAGTCCTTGCATATCTTTGCGAAAGTGTCAACACGGGGAGGAGGAGGAGGAGCATTTGTTGGGACTGCGACATGGGCCCTAGCTTCCAAATACCTTCTAAACCATCCTGGTATCGGTATCCCCTCGGGTATCTCGGGAATTCCAGACATGCTGAAAAGAAAATGAAGAGATTCAAACAAAGAATTCGAAAGAAAGATATATGGCTCTTGGGGGTTATATTTTTAATATAAACTTTTCTTTTGAAGATATTCTCCTTAAAACGTACTTTTGAAAGTATTTCTTTATAAAATGTTTTTGAAAAATAGTTTTTCAATATATCTTATCTGTTCTGGTAACCTTCAGCTTTGATACCACGTGTGACACCCCACGTCCATTAATGTCACTCACAAAGGTAATGCATTAACTTCTATGGAGCGTTTAAGTGTGTATAGAACAAAAACTTAACAATAAGACAGATATAAAACAGTACTTAAAAATTTTAAACTTGCAGCGGTAAACAAATAAGTTTGATTACATCATCAAAAACCAAAGACTAGAGTCAAGTACATAATATCCATCTTGACTAAATAAGAGTACATAAAATGAAAGACATAACCCCAACATTAAATAGCCATAAATAAGATAGGCTGAACTTTTACTTCATCGATCCAAGCAACTTCCAAAGAAAGAGATAAAACTGTCCAAATCAAGCTCCACTAGTACTAGTCCCACCCTGAGCACCTGGGGGAGGGAAATGTAATGACCCGAAAATCCGGTCCAATTTGAGCTGACCAAAAACACAAGTCCAACCCAAAATTAAACTGAAAATTAGGAAATTAATAGAAAGAAAACAGAGGGTGAGGAAAAATAAGATAGAAACTTAGAATAGAAGAAGAAGAAGAAGAAGAAGAACACAACATCAAAGTAACACAAATCTCACAGCGGAACGAATAACATGTAATATATGTAACATAACTTTGAAATTGACATCTATACTTGAATATACATCATTATCTAGTACAACACTTACAACACAGCGGAAATAACTATAGTTATACAATCCTGAAGCCTCCTGCTCCAGTTCTTCAAGTATCTTCACATTCCTAACTACTTGACTGCCCGTACAAATTTAGGCACCCAAGAGTTTAGGGAAACAAACAAATAAACTTCGGGTCAGTCATGGGACTGGTATGAGTAAAACAGTTTAAAACAGTTCAAGCAAGTAAATGATATCTCATAAGACCACGCTGTATAACGGAACGGGTTTTTCCCTTATGAGAATCCAAATTATCTTTATATCAAAAACCTTTTGATATTATAATAATGTCTATCAACCACAGTATAATAATCATCTAGCAGAAACGCTTTCATCTCACGTTCTACATATATAGTATACAATCAAAACCGCAAGCACGTATTGGGTAATGGATTTCCAACTATGACAAGGTATGGAACCACCTATCTCTAGTGTACCTCTAGAGAGGAATACACTGGGTTCAACAAGAACATCTTGCAACCTGGCCACACATGACCGACCACTCATTTCGCTTGAGTGTATCGAATGTATATCACCAACGGTTGGGATCAGCAACCGTTTCCTGAATGGGACAGTATCGACAATAGATTTTTAGAAATAAATGAAACTCTAGATCAGGTGATTATACACCCTAATAGGTGCGACCTACATAGCCATGCTACCTTCCCGATTTCTGTCATTTACCGGTTGATGAGGCTAGAAGCTACGCTTTATCATCACACCAGATTCACTTTGAATGTCACATCGTCACCTCCATCAAATCACCGATTGACGTCTACAACAATACATTATGTGTTAGCTAAAAGAAGTTTCCTTCTCCGTTTCCACTCTTGGTACGGTTGGAGAAATCAATATACGTGATCGTCAGGAAATACTCTGTCAGACATCCATCCATACAAGTCATCCAGGAACAGGATGAACCGAAGGCACTATTCAGTACATCCATCTTAGGTAGTGTTATCTAAGACTTATACAATAGCCCTTGCACTTTACTCCGTCTTCAATTTTCTTTGGCATATATGATTCGCAATGCTTATGCCAATACGGAGTGGTTCTTCGGATAATAATCCAACCGGTCTCTCCATATTAACAACGTTAAAATGGTCAAAACTTCGATAGTCTGTGATTTAACCATCAAAGAAAAACAGGTGTGCAAACAACGATATTATTTCCAGGAGGAATTTATATCGAGAAATCATCAATCATATATGTATATATCTATATATATATATTCATATTTCCTTATTTCTATGTTTAGAAAATATACGTTAACACTGGAAAACATTTCCATGGCTTAATTATGTATCACTATTTTTCCGCATCTATCAGACTCTAACTATAAACTAACAAGAGAATAACTTCCTAAGTATAAACCCCGAAGGCCGAAACCAACATCAGATCGATACTCAGGAAACCATTCAACTTATTAATCTCAAGTCATTTTCTAATTTTGCTTAACTCTATTTCTTTAACTCTATACGATTAACTCTAGTTCGTTTTTAACTCTAATCGATTAACTCTATTTGATTACCTCTAACTGGTTAACTCCTTTAACTCATTAACTCCTTTAACTCTAACTGATTAATTCTAACTCCTTTTAAAATATCGTATTTATTTTCTAAATAAATATTTCCTTTATTCTATTTATTTTCTCAAATAAATATTCCTTTATTCTAATTGTATTTATTCCCTAAATAAATAAATAAATAATCCCTTTTAATCTATTTGTAAATGTTCTACATATATTTCCTTTATAATTCTATTTTATTTGTAAATGGTTTACAAATATTTCTCTTCTTATTTGTTTGACAAATATTTCCTTTTATATTTGTTTTACAAATATATCCCTCTATATCTGTTTAACAAATTCTTTCCCTTATATTTGGTTTACAAATATAATTTCCTTATATTTAATTTACAAATATAATTCCTTTATATTTGATTTACAAATATAATTCCTTTTATTCAAAATCCTTTTTCCTTTATAATATAAAATCCATTGATTTTATATAAATAAATTATTTTCAAAATATACATTGAAAATCCCTTTTCCACATTCTGGTATTTCTTATGGTATTTAACCTACCATTTAAAAATGATAAATATCGTACGACCACACAAAATCAACAACAGAATATATCGCATCATAGATCACAATATATGAATAATAGTAAAATAAATGTTGAGGAATCCAGTTGGATTCCTCCAACCTGTCTCCCTACATCACAGATGTTAAACAACACGAATATAAAATATTCTGTTAAGCAGAATCAATATTCAATTAACGATTTATATATATATATATATATCGTTATCGATGTTTTCAATCAATACACAAACAATTCAACCAAACAGTTAACACACAGCAATTAGTCATCATTTATCAGTTCTAAATATACATTATAAAAATAGAACTATTCAGAGTTGGTGAGTTTTACTCCATTGGACTATCATCGTTAATTAATGATAATTGTTGTTGATTCAGATCGGACAATTTATTTCACAATAAATTGTAGCGAGCCCCAATCCACTCCCAGTCAGTACCATGGTGTAGCCACCGTCCCCATGATCCCAACGCAATTTACGGTTCCCGATTCTGATCTCGTATGGATGAGATATGATAAAATAAAGTTACTACACATTTTAAATTGAAAATAAACTAATTTAAATTTGTAGATGGGCCTCACTCTCTAACCTTTCTTTGGCCCAATATCCCCTACGTTGAACAGTAAAACTCGACCCGCTATTTGAAGCTTCCTCCCCAATTCATAAACCGTGAGCTCCCTGTTGAAATAATGGCCACTACAACACCTTCAAATATCGTCCTCCTTCCTTAGTTGGTTAAAAATCACAACTCTCTCACTAAAATTCACCTCAATAGTTTCTCTACACCCTCATACCAATATTGATAAACTCGACGCTTCCTCTCAATGTCCGATCTACTGCATTAACCCACGGCAGCGCCACTCTTCACTGATCGAACTCCCCCTTTGCGATGCTGGCTGGTGCGCCTTGCTTCAAGGAGGTCGGCCACTACCTCGTTTCCATCTCCGCCCTCCCGTACATCGAGAAAACCCCTGCCCTATTCGAAACCATGAAAGCTCAGCCCCTCAGAACCCGATCGCAAGTCCCAAAAATCCTATCCTGATGAAGAACAAGCTACAGCGATTTTGAATATATACGTTACAAAATTTATGGATTTTATTTCAGGTTGTTTGGGATTTTTCTTACTCATTGTTTTTGCTGTGTTCGGTTCATTTGGTGTATATATAAGTTGTGTTGTGGTTGGTAAGAATTGTGGCTGAAATAAGTTGGAACGTGGCCTCATTTTGATCCTAAGAAATGTTAGGATATTTTTCTATTTATATTTTATTCTCTTTTCTTGATTTTATATTCGTCTCTCGTTCTTAAAAATCCCTGCGACCACATATGATGTCCAAAAATCACGAAACTGGACATGTAGCTAGAGTTCGACATTATGGTCCCAACGAAACTGGTTTCGTCGAATTCCGACTCCGTATGCTCACACAGCGTACTTTTAACTGTCAGAATATCGACTGTTTTTCACTCTAAAAATCCGTACGGCCACATAGTGACTCTAAAAATCACGGAAGCTGAAATCTAACAATAATTTAACATTGCGGATCCAACAAAATTAGTTTCGTCGAATTCCGACTTCGTTTGCAAAAGTGGCTATTTTTAAAGCTTTAGATGACCCATTTAAATATATAAATATATTTAAATATAATTAAATTAAATATAAATAAATTTATATTATCGTATATATATTCACAGTGGAATACCATACAGCTCTACTGGGATTTACAACTCGATATTTCAAATCTGGGTCAACCCGATATTCGATTTATATTGAAATTCCTTTTTAAAATATAAATAATTCCTTTATAAATTATAAAGAAATTCAACAGCGACTTTTCTAAAATTTGATTTGGACGTAAATAAAAATCTGCATGACGAAATCCCAATTTTTCTCTTCCACTAGGAAGAAATACTCCACCAGCTCCACACGTTTCTTGTTTCACAGAAATCCGGCTTAAAACGAATCTTGTACATTCAGTTGAAGTTCGAAACGCCAAATTACGAACTGCAGCGCCATTTCAAGCTCGATTTTAATTATAATATAATTATACGTTCAAACTGTCGTTCAAATAATATATTCGTTAATATAATTCAATTTTAAACTGAATTAAATATCACAGATGATCCAGTCCACACCATATCGCCATTTCAGCCAATTCTGATTATTTCAAAATTAAATATATTATTTAATTATTATTTTAATTAAATATTCACCATTATTTTATTTAACGACCATTAAATCCGTTTAAATCACATTTATCTAATTAAATGAATTAATTACAATACCTCTGCCAATGCGGGTCATTACAATCTTTCGCACTTAAAATAATTTCGTCATCGAAATTGCTAAAAGGTAGGGGATGACCCTATCGACTGGTTAGAACATATTTGTTCACTTCTAAATCTTCAGTTTCAACTGAACCAATTTAATTTCAATTAAATTATTAATTAATTCTTATCAATGAAAAATTCCAAAAATCCTGAAAATTTTCTAGCGCCTTAACTCTTCGAAAAATTTCGCCATAACCTCCTTTGTACTGGTCAATCGGTCAAACTCCAACTCGCCTCTTTGGGCCATCTCCAACCCAAAAGAAAATCAAACAGCCAATTCGGCTCATAAATCTCATGCTTATATCGAATATAAACTTGTACCTTTTTGTCAGGCATATCAACTCTATCACTTTACCTATTATCAATTCAACATATACCAATGTCATCTCAACCGATTTTTCGCTTATACCTAAGTCGAATTCAATTCATACTCAAATTCCAATCTCAATTCAAAATTCTTACTCAACACTTCAATTTACTCGATATCCTTTATTCTAATCCAATTCAATTTCCACATAATTGATTTCAACTTAATTTCCAATTGCTTTTCCAACTTTTAATTCAAATTGGTTTTAATTCAACAATCCTTTCCTGGGAATTTTAAACAGCTTGCCACATCGAAATCAAACTTCCCTTTTCAAGATTAAAACACTTGCTTTTCTAAACAATTTCAAAAACAACCTCTTTCGTAGTAATCCGTCACTTACAACTCGAAAATGACACTGATGATGTGGCCATCATCATCAGAGTTATTTCCCAGTGATCGAAGTGAGTTCAATACTATATCAGCTTTCAAAATCATTTCTCAAACACTTCCACTTTGAAATATATTTCAAATACCATTCACAATGCTTTAAACCAATTTAAAATCTCCTAGGATTTTAAAATTTCCTTATACTTAATCCAGATTCATTTACAAACACTTTTTCAACTTCTGAGACTTTAATTCCAATTCTGATTTAAATTTCAGATTTAATTCATTTCAATTCCATATAATTTACTTATATGGATTTTGATCGATTATTTACATAACCATTTTACTTATAATCTTACTCGATTATAATCACAACCAATATATCTCCTTTATATCAAAATATAATTTGGGTAAAATTATATCGTTTACCCTCTTTTCAAAACATACCATGATGATTCATCGTATTCAAGTATTTACCAACTCCTACCGATACAGTGGATCAAACTGATCGACCAGAACTCATAAACAACTCAACCAATAAATCTCCACAATATAAAACAATTTTTATATCAATAACAAATACGCTCACTCGTATATATACACTCAAACTCAATCTAGGGTATTACTAACCCCATCTCTACTGAGTCACGCCACAGAGTCAAGGTAATTCACTTAACTTAAGCTCTGATATCAACTGTAATGACCCGAAAATCCGGTCCAATTTGAGCTGACCAAAAACACAAGTCCAACCCCCAAATTAAACTGAAAATCAGGAAATTAATAGAAAGAAAATAGAGGGTGAGGAAAAATAAGATAGAAACTTAGAATGGAAGAAGAAGAAGAAGAACACAACATCAGAGTAACACGAATCTCACAGCGGAACGAATAACATGTAATATATGTAACATAACTTTGAAATATACATCTGTACTTGAATATACATCATTATCAAGTACAACACTTACAACACAGCGGAAATAACTATAGTTATACAATCCTGAAGCCTCCTGCTCCAGTTCTTCAAGTATCTGCATATTCCTGACTACTTGACTGCCCGTACAAATTTAGGCACCCAAGAGTTTAGGGAAACAAACAAATAAACTTCGGGTCAGTCATGGGACTGGTATGAGTAAAACAGTTTAAAACAGTTCAAGCAAGTAAATGATATGTCATAAAACCACGCCGTATAACGGAACGGGCTTTTCCCTTATGAGAATCCAAATTATCTTTATATCAAAAACCTTTTGATATTATAATAATGTCTATCAACCACAGTATAATAATCATCTAGCAGAAACGCTTTCATCTCACGTTCTACATATATAGTATACAATCAAAACCGCAAGCACGTATTGGGTAATGGATTTCCAACTATGACAAGGTATGGAACCACCTTTCTCTAGTGTACCTCTAGAGAGGAATACACTGGGTTCAACAAGAACATCTTGCAACCTGGCCACACATGACCGGCCACTCATTTCGCTTGAGTGTATCGAATGTATATCACAAACGGTTGGGATCAGCAACCGTTTCCCGAATGGGACAGTATCGATAATAGATTTTTAGAAATAAATGAAACTCTAGATCAGGTGATAATACACCCTAATAGGTGCGACCTACATAGTCATGCTACCTGCCTGATTTCTGTCATTTACCGGTTGATGAGGCTAGAAGCTACGCTTTATCATCACACCAGATTCACTTTGAATGTCACGTTGTCACCTCCATCAAATCACCGATTGACGTCTACAACAATACATTATGTGTTAGCTAAAAGAAGTTTCCTTCTCCGCTTCCACTCTTGGTACGGTTGTAGAAATCAATATACGTGATCGTCTGGAAATACTCTGTCAGACACCCATCCATACAAGTCATCCAGGAACAGGATGAACCGAAGGCACTATTCAGTACATCCATCTTAGGTAGTGTTATCTAAGACTTATACAATAGCCCTTGCACTTTACTCCATCTTCAATTTTCTTTGGCATATATGATTTGCAACGCTTATGCCAATACGGAGTGGTTCTTCGGATAATAATCCAACCGGTCTCTCCATATTAACAACGTTAAAATGGTCAAAACTTCGATAGTCTGTGATTTAACCATCAAAGAAAAACAGGTGTGCAAACAACAATATTATTTCAAGGAGGAATTTATATCGAGCAATCATCAATCATATATGTATATATCTATATATATATATATATATATTCATATTTCCTTATTTCTATGTTTAGAAAATATATGTTAACATTGGAAAACATTTCCATGGCTTAATTATGTATCACTATTTTTCCGCATCTATCAGACTCTAACTATAAACTAACAAGAGAATAACTTCCTAAGTATAAACCCCGAAGGCCAAAACCAACATCAGATCGATACTCAGGAAACCATTCAACTTATTAATCTCTAGTCATTTTCTAATTTTGCTTAACTCTATTTCTTTAACTCTATACGATTAACTCTAGTTCGTTTTTAACTCTAATCGATTAACTCTATTTGATTACCTTTAACTGGTTAACTCCTTTAACTCATTAACTCCTTTAACTCTAACTGATTAATTCTAACTCCTTTTAAAATATCGTATTTATTTTCTAAATAAATATTTCCTTTATTCTATTTATTTTCTCAAATAAATATTCCTTTATTCTAATTCTATTTATTCCCTAAATAAATAAATAAATAATCCCTTTTAATCTATTTGTAAATGTTGTACAAATATTTCCTTTATAATTCTATTTTATTTGTAAATGGTTTACAAATATTTCTCTTCTTATTTGTTTGACAAATATTTCCTTTTATATTTGTTTTACAAATATATCCCTCTATATCTGTTTAACAAATTCTTTCCCTTATATTTGGTTTACAAATATAATTTCCTTATATTTAATTTACAAATATAATTCCTTTATATTTGATTTACAAATATAATTCCTTTTATTCAAATTTCTTTTTCCTTTATAATATAAAATCCATTGATTTTATATAAATAAATTATTTTCAAAATATACTTTGAAAATCCCTTTTCCACATTCTGGTATTTCTTATGGTATTTAACCTACCATTTAAAAATGATAAATATCGTCCGACCACACAAAATCAACAATAGAATATATCGCATCATAGATCACAATATATGAATAACAGTAAAATAAATGTTGAGGAATCCAGTTGGATTCCTCCAACCTGTCTCCCTGCATCACAGATGTTAAACAACACGAATATAAAATATTCTGTTAAGCAGAATCAATATTCGATTAACGATTTATATATATATATATCGTTATCGATGTTTTCAATCAATACACAAACAATTCAACCAAACAGTTAACACACAGCAATCAGTCATCATTTATCAGTTCTAAATATACGTTATAAAAATAGAACTATTCAGAGTTGGTGAGTTTTACTCACATTGGACTATCATCGTTAATTAACGATAATTGTTGTTGATTCAGATCGGACAATTTATTTTACAATAAATTGTAGCTAGCCCCAATCCACTCCCAGTCAGTTCCATGGTGTAGCCACCATCCCCATGATCCCAACGCAATTTACGGTTCCCGATTCTGATCTCGTATGGATGAGATATGATAAAATAAATTTACTACACATTTTAAATTAAAAATAAACTAATTTAAATTTGTAGATGGGCCTCACTCTCTAACCTTTCTTTGGCCCAATATCCCCTACGTTGAACAATAAAACTCGACCCGCTATTTGAAGCTTCCTCCCCAAATCATAAACCGTGAGCTCCCTATTGAAGTAATGGCCACTACAGCACCTTCAAAAATCCCGTCCTCCTTCCTTAGTTGATTAAAAATAACAACTCTCTCACTAAAATTCACCTCAACAGTTTCTCTACACCCTCATACCAATATTGATAAACTCGACGCTTCCTCTCAATGTCCGATCTACTGCCTTAACCCACGACAGCGCCACCCTTCATTGATCGAACTCCCCCTTTGCGATGCTGGCAGGTGCACCTTGCTTCAAGGAGGTCGGCCACTACCTCGTTTCCATCTCCGCCCTCCCGTACATCGAGGAAACCCCTGCCCTCAGCCCCTCAGAACCCGATCGCAAGTCCCAAAAATCCTACCCTGAAGAAGACCAAGCTACAGTGATTTCGAATATATACGTTATAAAATTTATGGATTTTATTTCAGGTTGTTTGGGATTTTTCTTACTCATTGTTTTTGCTGTGTTCGGTTCATTTAGTGTATAAATATGTTGTGTTCTGGTTGGTAAGAATTGTGGCTGAAATAAGTTGGAACGTGGCCTCATTTTGATCCTAAGAAATGTTAGGATATTTTTCTATTTATATTTTATTCTATTTTCTTGATTTTATATTCGTCTCTCGTTCTTAAAAATCCCTGCGACCACATACGATGTCCAAAAATCACGAAACTGGACATGTAGCTAGAGTTCGACATTACGGTCCCAATGAAACTGGGTTCGTATAATTCCGACTCCGTATGCTCATACAGCATATTTTTAACTCTCAGAATATCGACTGTTTTTCACTCTAAAAATCCGTACGACCACACAGTGACTCTAAAAATCACGGAAGCTGAAATCTAACAATAATTTAACATTGCGGATCCAACAAAATTAGTTTCGTCGAATTCCGACTTCGTTTGCAAAAGTGGCTATTTTTAAAGCTTTGGATGACCCATTTAAATATATAAATATATTTAAATATAATTAAATTAAATATAAATAAATTTATATTATCGTATATATATTCACAGTGGAATACCATACAGCTCTACTGGGATTTACAACTCGATATTTCAAATCTGGGTCAACCCGATATTCGATTTATATTGAAATTCCTTTTTAAAATATAAATAATTCCTTTATAAATTATAAAGAAATTCCACAGCGACTTTTCTAAAATTTGATTTGGACGTAAATAAAAATCTACACGATGAAATCTCGATTTTTTTCTTCCACTAGGAAGAAATACTCCACCAGCTTCACACGTTTCTTGTTTCACAGAAATCCGGCTTAAAACGAATCCTGTTCATTCAATTGAAGTTCGAATCGCCAAATTACGAACTGCAGCGCCATTTCAAGCTCGATTTTAATTATAATATAATTATACGTTCAAACTGTTGTTCAAATAATATATTCGTTAATATAATTCAATTTTAAACTGAATTAAATATCACAAATGATCCAGTTCACACCATATCGCCATTTCAGCCAATTCTGATTATTTCAAAATTAAATATATTATTTAATTATTATTTTAATTAAATATTCACCATTATTTTATTTAACGACCATTAAATCCTTTTAAATCACCATTTATATAATTAAATGAATTAATTACAATACCTCTGCCAATGCGGGTCATTACAGGAAAGGAAGAAAAGAGGTGGAAACAAAGGGGTCAGACATAATGTCTGACGAGTGCAATAACATTAACAATATAATCATTAAGTAACTAGGACAAGGCATAAGCTGGAAAATAAGGAAATGACTGTGAACAAATGGGTATGACAGAGCAAACAAAGGAAATAAGACGAACAAAGATAACGTTAAAGACGTACCTAATCACTATAGGATAATTACTATACTGCACCACACCAAACACCCTAAAAGTTGATCCCGCCTACAAAACTTAATAATGATAATGGTGGTTTCGTGTAGCCCTAGCTGCCTTCATAGGTGCCGTCTGCCCCTATCTCCATTAGGTGTACCCACTACCCCCCATTCAATTGGTTCCCTAACTCGTAGATACCCGTGCTGGCCCCACAGTGGGGTGTATCACTCCCTAAAGTGGCAACCCGATACCACCAAAAATGCACGGCTTATATCTACACGATGCAACAACGTCTTACCTACCAGCCCGGGCCCATACAAGCATATGACCCCGTTGGACTTGCGTTGCCACCGCTAACCCGTTTTGACCTCTTACAATCAAACTCAGTACGCGTGTCCCGTCCTCGACTTGGGTCGAGCCTACAAAGATACTTGATGGGTTACTGGTTTGAAAAGGGCCCCCATGCATGACACAAGCTTTCCACCTATGCTTGGTCCCCTCTAAGGTTTTCCCCCACTTAACCCCATTCTTATTCATGTCTTCTTACATGTTTCAATCTTAGTTAGGTGCATCTAATCGTATTTCACATGCCACCCAAGGCACCCTCTTAATTTCACATGCCACCCAAAGCACCCACTTGACCCCCTCATGTCCCACCACATGTTTATCTGGTTAAGTGTTTCTTAATTCATTAACACCATAACCTTGTACAGACCTCCCACATTAGACTGGCATTTATGGCAGCTGGATTTGCCGGGAGGGTCCGGGCAGTCTTACACCACAAACGAGCCTAACCTCGTGTCTTTACAGCTGTTACGCATTTAATTCATGCCTTTGACCTCTCACATTAGACTGGCATTTGTGGCTGCTGGATTTGCCGGGCGGGTCCGGGCAGTCTCACACCACAAAAGAGTCTAACCTCGTGTCTTAGGCGGTTTATTATTACACATCTTCATTTAACCCCAAATTGGATTAATATCCCTATTCAAATTTGTCCATGAATTCCTAATATACTTATGTCCATAATTGTCTCAATTATGTCCATAAATACCAATTTTTCCAATTAATGTCTTAAATTAATTATATGCCTTTTCAAGGCCATTATGCCAATTATCAATATGTGTATATTCAATATTACCCCCATCGTCCCCACGTTGTTCGTTCGTCTATCATGACATATATGTATATATTAGACTAGCAATTAGTCTAACACATAAAAGAGAAGAAACGCCACAAATTTGCATAACATACAAATTAGATCTAATCTTACCAATAAGGATTACAACATTTCTAGCATAAACTTGTTATTATCATGAATCTAAACATAAGCTTAAAGGTAGGAACTTGCATATATATATATATAATATAGTTTTTCGCCTAAAACTTGCATATGTGAATATAGTTTTCATCCAAAACTTGCATAGTCCATAGTCACAAACTTGCATAAAACTATGTACATCATAGATCTAAATCTAAAGGTGTAAACTTGCATATATGTGAATCCAATTTCTACCTAAACTTGCATATAGTCATTTTATTTGATTCACATGTAAACTTGTGTACAATTCATATAGAAACTAGCATATAATCTACCCTCAAACTCGCATATAAAATGATATCAAACGTGAATCAAGTTGTACATAGGTGATTTGGCATATGAAAAGGGATCCACAACAAAACTATCATTATGAACAACTAGCATATATTCACAAAATATCACATTTTTCCAATGTTTCACAAACATAGCCATATAACCCAATTTATAACTCAACCCAATTAACTTATTAATTATCTTATTAAAGAAATTGAACTCACAACTCAAAAAAGGTCTTGAGTTCTGGAATCTGAGTTCTGAAACTGATTTAGCTCGCCTTTGAAGTAGACAAATTCATTGTTGTTGTTATAAATTTGAGTTGAATTGAGTTGATTAGCTCCACTTTCTCTCTTGTTGGTGGCGGCTACTCTAGGTTGCAAGGTGATAGCATGACGGCCATGGTTCTAATTTTGATTTGGTTTTAGGGTTTAAGTCTATATGTGTTTATATAGAATTTAGGATTAATGTAGGCCATCCGATCAACCTAGAATCAATCAAGACCATCCAGTCAAGATAGAGTGACACCTCAGCCCTAATGACCAAGCACTGAGTCACAAAATCATCATCCCTTAGATCTGCCCGAAGGGGAGGGGGCAGGTCGACCCCTAGGTCGACCCCCAGGTCGACCCCCTGGTCGACCTGGGTCCTGGGCGGGATTTTTCCCGCCCAACCCGCTTCTAACTTCTGATTTGAATTTTGAATCTGTTTCAAGTTGTTTGAATTTATTTGAATTTTCTGGAAACTTCCGACAGCCATAACTTCTTCATACGAAGTCCAATTTATGCAAACTCGGACTCTATCTCAACCAGAATTCCAAGATGAACACAATGGCATAACCCGTTTCCCTTGATTCTTATAATTAAAATTTAGTATTCTTTAATTTTAATATTTAAAATTACGGGGTGTTACATATATATATATATATATATATATATATATATGCACCTCCCACTATGGAGCAGGCTACACTGACGATGCACCATCCCACGCCCTCGGGGAAGACTTATACCGCCATAATACCCAAACTTTTAGTTTTCAGAGTTACCCGAGTCTTTAGCCACATACTGAATCATTTTTATATCCCGAAGTAGGGAAAATCAATTCACAACATAATAATCAAAAGTACTTTCAAACAATAGTACTTCACATCAGCAATTCTCATGTATGATCAGTCACAATTAATCATATAACTTTTTAGCTTGTACGTCTCAAAGAAGGGTTTTAAGCAAGAGAATAAATTCTCCGACACCAAACAGATATATCATCAATAGCATCTAATCGGTTATGTGCTGAACTACAATGTAAAAACATAATACTTTTATAAATCATTTCGGAAACATCAAGTTTAGCCCTCGAAATCCTTTCTGTTTTATAAAACATTCACTGTCCAAAATGGGGAAAACATTTCTTTTCACTTAAGAAAATCTCATTTCAAAATCATTCATTAAATTTGAAATGAACTCAACAACATCGCTAAACATCTCATGGTCAAATCGAGAAGTGTTTCACAAGGTGTTAGCATACAAATATTTCTACTCCACTCAATGCTAAATACAAAAGCATATTTTGCTCATAATCTGGTCGAGCACAATCCAAACAATCAACCAATCACAATCAATATCAACAACCAAGTATATTTGGTTTATACCACTTCTCGTGTTTTGGTAAATTTATTTACCATTCATTCATTCGAAATCTAATTAAAGATTTAGTAAAACTCTTCTTAGTTTTAATCTCTAAAATCATTACTTAATGATTATTCAACTTTTAGGAAAATTAATCCTGTCTTTAATTTGGTTAAAGAACAAATGTTATTTAGAACACATTTCACGATAAACCCAAAATCATCTTCCATTTAATTTGAAACTTACATGGAAATCCGATTAGTCGTAATCGATATAAATTTATGTATCGAACTAATACTATAAATGGAATAACGGCAAGACCTTTTTAACTTCCATAAATAGCAGCGGTATTCATTCACAGAAGCTCGTCTCGATTATTATTAAATCGAATTCCATTCAATTAAGATTTAGTTTATTAAATGGGAAATCTCTGTTAATTGCTGAAATCTGTGAATTATCGAAACTGAAAAGCCACAAACGAAGGCCGAACGACCCAGGCTCCAGCCGGGAAAAAGCGTGGATCAAACTAGATTGTGGATCGAGGTACTGTGGTCCACAGCAGTTCATAACCAGTCGACTGGTCCATTTCTGACCAGTCGACTGGTCAGAAACTGGGTTTCTTCCCAGTTTGATACCAGTTGACTCATCAAAAATGACCAGTGGATTGGTGACTGTTAATCAGCCCCATTACCCCCCTTTTTTCTTTTCCTATGTGAATCATTTTCGGCGAACTGTAGAGGCTATGCACTTGATCTAGATGATAATAAGGCCTCATAAGCTCATCGAAACAACTCATAAACACACACATAAACATATATACATGAGATTGAAATGATTTTTCTTTCAAGGTCAAAAGTGAACTAAATTCCAAGCCAAAGCAATCAAATGCCATACAAGCGAATTGTGAAGTCTTAGAACTTGCCAGGGGCGACAACGGAACTTCACAATATCACCAATTCAACTCGTAGCATATGAATTAGATTGTGTGGACAATTCTAATCATAATTTTCCAATCCAATGAAAATATAAGCGCATGAAACCAACTAAGTTACACTAGCATACCTAATTCACTAGCATATCATCAACCGACAGTCATTCATGAACCCAAACTATTATTAGCTAACAATTAATTAATTAGCTAAAGCAAGAAATAGAATCAATGACAAGCTAAAACAATCTCTCTTCCAATATTGCATGCAAATCTCCAATCTAAACACATATAGATTTTCTAAGAGATAGGTCATAGGAATCATAAAAAATCAAAGAGTAGATATGCTAGAGAAGATGGAGAAGATGAAGAGGATGATGGAAAAGCTTACCAAGGTTTCCTCTTCAACTTCCCCCTTGATTTGGGCTTGGATTTGCAAAACCTAGCTTAGGAATTATAATTTCCTCTTCCTCTCCCCATTTCTATTTTTATCTAAGTGTTGGAATGAATGAAGAGAGGAGGGGGTCAATTGTTTATATGGATTGGGCTGGGTTTAGCCAAACCAAGACCCAACCAAAGTGCCAATTTTCCGAAGCTCGGAATATATCGAGGTTTATACTTTTCGAGCATGTAAATGACGTTTTTAATTCAATGGAAGTGGTTTCGAGTCCAAATTCATCTGTGTGAAAAATGTGACTTTTAGGACTATGCAATGGTTTTAAAATTGAATTTTTAAATTCAGATGTATTTTCCTATATAAAATTATATTAATAATCAAATTTAAATTTGTTTCAAAATCTCAGGGATGTGACACTCCCCTACTTAAAAAAATTCCATCCCCAGAAAAGGAATGAAGACGTAAGTAAGTTTGTTATTTAAAATACATCCTTTTAAAATTGATTTTGAAAATCTATTCCTTATTACGAATACGCTCTCTCATTTACATAATACTCTTAACTCATTCTAGGGTACCACTAACCACATCTCTAATGAGCTACTCATTCTAGGATACTACTGATCCTACCTCTAATGAGTATTCTCATAGTATGTTACTAATCCTACCTTTGATGAGCCTTTTATTCTGTTCTAACGAGTTGTACCCCAAAGATTTTGAGTTAACCAAAGCTCTGATACCACTTTATCTGAAGCTTCTTGGATCATATCTAGACCCAATACTAACCGATTACTGGGCTCTATCCAACATGCAGGAGATCTACATGGTCTAGCATATAATGCTTTAAACGGTGACATTTTTAAACTTGACTTGAAGCTATTATTATATGAAAACTCAACCAAATGTATGTGATCTTCCCGAGATCCTCCAAAATCAAGAATACAAGCCCGCAATAAACCTTCCAATATACGGTTCACCCTCTCAGTCTGGCCGTCTATCTAAGGATGATATGGAGTGCTAAGAATAATCTTGGTTCCCAATTCAGATTGGAATGCTTCCGAGAACTTACTAGCAAAAATCGGATCACGATCACTGACAATGCTGTTGGGAACTCCATGCAGTCTAACAATCTCTTTGAAATATATTTGAGCCAGGCTCTGAGCTGTTCTATTTGGTTTCAAAGGAATAAAATGGGCGCTCTTCGAGAAACGATCAACAATAACCCAAATGATGTCATTGCCTTTCTTGGTTCTAGGCAAACCATCAATGAAATCCATTGATATTTGGTCCCACTTCCATTCTGGAATATCTAAAGGTTGCAACAAGCCAGCGACCTTCTACTGATCACTCTTAACTTGTTGACAAGTGGAACACCTACTAACATATATAGAGATATCACTCTTCATAGAAATACACCAGAATGTGCGCTTAAGATCATAATACATCTTACTCAGCCTTGGGTAAATACTAAGCTTGGATTTGTGACATTCATCCATTACCTCTCTTTTGAGCTCGGGAATATCCAGAACATAGATTCGTCCTTGCAATCTAAAAATTCCTTTGCTATCAATCTGAAATCTTGTAACTTCTCCTTCTTGAACTCGTTTGCAATAATCTGAATAAACTCATCCTCCTTTTGTAAAACAGAAACTTCTCAATCAATCAGAATAGCAATGATTGCATTTTTTCTGCTAAGTGCATCAGCTACAACATTGGCTTTTCCTAGAGTATACAAAATATCAAGATCATATGCTGCAAGAAATTTTAACCAACGCTGCTGTCTCAAATTTAAATCTTTCTGGGTGAACAGATATTTCAATGATTTATGATCTGTATAAAATTCGAACTTCTCACCTAAAAGATAATACCTCCATATCTTCAAAGCAAATACCACGGCCAATAGCTCTAGATCACGTGTAACATACCTCTTCTCATGTGGCTTTAATTGGCGGCTAACATAAGCAACAACTTGGCCTCTTTGAATTAATACCGCACCTACTCCTTCATGAGAAGCATCCGTATAGTCAGTCAAGTCCTGACTGCCATCTATGATACTCAACATTGGCGCAGAAGTCAACCTTACTTTTAGCTCTTGGAAAGCAGCCTCACATTCAGTCATCCAATTAAACCTTGCATGCTTCTTTGTAAACTTCATCAATGGACTTGATATTTTCAAAAAATCCTTAACAAATTTCCGACAATAGCCTGCCAATCCTAGAAAACTTTAGACTTCGTTGGGAGTGCTAGGTTGCTTCAATCTCTAATGGCTATAATCTTGCCTGGATCCACCGAAATTCCTTCCTTCGATACAACATGACCGAGGAATATCACTTCTTCTTGCCAGAATATGCATTTAGAAAATTTAGCTTTTAATACATTCTTTCTCAGAATTTCCAAAATTTGTTCCAAATGCTTCGCATGCTCGCTAGCTGACTTGGATAAGATTAAAATATCATCAATAAAAACTAGCACAAATTTATTCAAACTTCCGCGAAATACTCGATTCATCAAATCAAAGAAATAAGCGGCAGTGTTATATAAGCCGAACAACATTACTAACCATTCATAAAATAAGTCTGGACCTCTGAAAGCTATCAAAGGAACACAATCTTCGGCAATCCGTAATTGATGAAAACCTATAGCTAGGCCCATCTTCGAAAACACTCTCGCTCCATTCAAGCGATCTAATAAATTATCAATGCGTGGTAATGGATATTTATTCTTCAATGTTTGCTTATTTAAGTCCGGTAATCTACGCAAAATCTGAGAGTACCGTCTGACTTAGAAACAAATACCACGGCTGCTCCCCAATTCGAGAAACAAGGCCTGATTAGACCTTTCCATAGCATTTGTCGAGTTTGATCACCCAACTCTTCTTTCTCTTTCAATATCATTCTTCGAATTGCATGCACAACTGGCCTTGCATTCGGAATTAAATAGATTTTGAAACCAATTTCTCTTCATGGAGGTAAGCTATCAACTTCTTCGAATACATCCGCATAGTCACTAACAACTGGGATATTTTTAATAGAAGTAGGAGAAACTCCAAGAGCAGGCCAAAATTCTTTTCTATCTGAATTTAAGCCTTCACATGGTATAGAAATAATATTTCCAAACTTTGTTTTAACTGTAACAATTCTTTTGGCACATTTAACCTCCGCCTCATACTTCGTCAACTAATCCAACCCAAGTATGATACCAAATTCGGAAAAATTCATGACGATCAAATTAAAAGAAAACAGATAGCGGGAATAGGAGATAGGCACTCTATAGTATAAACAACAAACAAGAGAACCTCCTACGGATTGTGGAAGCTAATATATTCTTCAAGATTTCTCAATTTTAAATTTAACTTCTTAACCGTGTTGCTTGAAATAAACTACGCGATGCTCCCATATCAAATAATACTTGAATATGAATATTTTTAATTGTAAGTGTACCTTCCAACACATATGGATTTCTTTCCCTCGCAGAAGTTGCTGGAGCGTCTGTTGCATTATACACATGAGCCATTTCAGACTTTTTCAGCAATCGGCAATTCTTGATAACATGCCCATTTTTTCGACAATTGTAGCATTCTCTCGTATCTCGAGGTTTCTGGCTAGGCCGGGATTCATTTCTTTTTGGCCTTTTAGGTGCATTACACTGATTAGTCCAATGTCCATATTGGTCACAATTAAAGCATTTACTGTAACACCCCGTAATTTTAATATTAAAATTGACGCCATTGTGTTCGTCTCGAAATTCTGCTTGGAATAGAGTCTAAGTTTTCGTAAATCGGATTTCTTATGAGGAAGTTATGGCCCTCAGAAGTTTCAGGAATTTAAATAAATTAAAACAGCTCAGAACTAAATTCAAAATTCGAATACAAACAAAGAAGCGGGTTGGGCGGGATTTTCCCCGCCCCAGACCAGGTCGACCAGGGGGTCGAAATGTCCTTTACAGGTCGACCCGGGGGTCGACCTGGGTGTCGACCTACCCCCTCGGGCAGATCTGAACTGTGACAATTCTGACTTGTTGATGAGTCTTTTCTGACCTGTTGCTGAGTCACTAGGGCATAGATGGCAATTCTGGATAACTCTATCTAGTCTGGAAGGTTGTGATTGCTCCTAGGATGATCTAAGGACTCACATAAGTTTAAACTTCTATATAAGGATGCATAGACTCAAGCTCTAAACCTAAACTAAATTAATCTCTTAGTCTCCATGCTACTGCTGGAATAGTTCTTCTTCTTAAAGCTTAGGAATTGCAAGTCAAGATTCTAATACAAACAACGAACGAATTATTCTCTTCTCTAATCCATCTTTGTGAGTACAATTACTTTCAGAAAATAATTAATAAACTAATCATGATGAGTTATAAATTTGGATTATGAGAACATGTCTGTTGAATCATGTGACATTACTTAATTTTGTTTTCGTCTGTTTGTGAACATATGACAGTTTTTTAACTTATGTTAGCGATCTATTCCATATGTCCAAGCATATATGTTCAACTTGATTCATTTTATGACATCAGTTTATGTGCAAGTTTGGATGTAAACCATATGCTAGTTTGTATGTGAATCTTATGCAAGTCTGTATGCGAATTATACAAAAGTTTATATGTGAATCAAGTATATAAATATGCTAGTTTATATGTAAAACATGTGATATTAGTTTACATGTTTAAATTCATATGCAAGTTTGTAGGAATCCATATGCAAGTTTAGGTGAAAACCATATTCACATATGCAAGTTTAGGTGAAACCCATATTCAGATATGCAAGTTCACAATTTCATGTTTAGATCTATATTTAGATCCATGGTAGTTTATGAAAATTTAAGTTCTATATGTTTATTGCCTATGCAAGTTATTGGCTATGCAAACTTATGTTATAATTCTTATTCGCAAGTTAGATCTATTTTATGTGTTATGCAAGTTGTGATGTTTCTTTTCTTTTTATGAGTTAGACTATTTGCGAGTCTAACATATTTCATATTAAACGTACGAACGACGTGGGGACATTGGGAAAATATTAATTATACAAATTGTAAATTGGCATAAAATGGCTCTAAAGGCATATAATTAATTTGAGACACTAATTGGTATAATTTATATACCTGGAAAGTATGGACACAATTTAGGTGACAATTATGGACATAGATTAATTTGGAAATTATTGACAATTTGAATACGGATAATTAATTCACATTGGGGTGAAATAATTATGTGTAATAATAAACGCCTAAGACATGAGGTTAGACTCGTTTGTGGTATAAGACTGCCCGGACCCGCCCGGCAAATCAAGCAACCACAAACGGTAGTCTAATGTGAGAGGTCGAAGGCATAAATTAAATGCGTAACAATTGTAAAGACAGGATGTTAGGCTCGTTCGCGGTATAAGACTACCCGGACCCGCCCGGCAAATCCAGCAACCACAAACAGTAGTCTAATGTGGGAGGTCTTACAAGGTTACGGTTACAATGAATTAAGTAACACTTAACCAAGATAAACATGTGGTGGGACATGGGTGTTAAGTGGGTGACATGGGTGACATGTGAAATACGATTAGAAACATTTAACCAAATTAAAACATGTAAGAAGACATGAATAAGAAGGGGTTAAGTGGGAAATCTTAGTGGGGACCAAGCATAGGTGGAAAGATTGTGTCAAGTGTGGGGGCCCTTTTCAAACCAGTAACCCATTAAGTATCTTTGTGAGCTCGAGATAGATCGAGGATGGGACACGCTTACTGAGTTTGATTGTAAGAGGTCAAAACGAGTTAGCGGTGGCAACACAAGTCCAACGGGGTCATGTGCGTGCGTGGGCCCGGGCTGGTAGGTAAGATGTTGCACCGTGTAGATATAAGTCGTGCATCTTTAGTGGTATCGGGTTGCAAATTTGGGGAGTGATACACCCCACTGTAGGACCGGAACGGGTATCTATGAGTTAGGGAGCCGATCGCATGGGGGTAGTGGATACAACTAGTGGAGATAGGGGCAGGCCGCACCTATGAAGACAGCTTGGGGTACACGAAACTACCATTATGATTATTATGTTCAGTAGGCGGGATCAACTTTTAGGGTGACTAGTAATGGTGCAGTATAGTAATTATCCTATAGTGATTAGGAGCGCGAATAATGCCAGCATATTCCTCTTGTTCGTTTTGTCTTGCCCATTTGCTTCACAGTCTTTCCTTGTTTTACCAGTTTATGCCTTATCCTAATTACTTTAATAATTATATTGTTAAAGTTATTGGACTCGCCAGACTTTATGTCTGACCCCCTTTGTTTTCGCCTCTTTTCTATCCTCCCCCCTCCCCCAGGTTCTTAGGGTGGGACTAGTGCTAGTGGAGCTTGATTTGGACCTCTTTCTCTCTCTTTTGGAAGTGCTTGGATTGCTGAAAGTAAAGTTCAGCTTATCTCTTTTATGGCTACTTATGTTGGGGTTATGCTTTTTACTTTATGTACTCAGAAAATAATTTGTCAAGATGGATATTAAATGTACTTGGTTCTATTGTTGGTTTTTGATGTTGTTGTAACCAAACTATTTCTCCGCTGCAATAAAAGTTGTTTTAATTTTTCAAGTACCAATATATGTATCTGTCTTGTTATGTTCTGTTCTATACACCAATAATACTCCATGAAAGTTAATGCATTCCCCGTGAGAGTGACATTAATGGACGTGGGGTGTTACATGTGGTATCAGAGCTGAAGGTTACCGGAACAGATAAGAGATTTTGAAAAACTATTTTTCAAAAGCATTTTATAAAGAAATACTTGCAAAAATATGTTTTAAGGAGAGTATTTTCAAGAGAAAAGTTTGTTTTAAAAACATAACCCCCAAGAGCCATATATCTTTCCTTCGATTCTCCATTTTGAATCTCTTCCTTTTTCTTTTCAGCATGTCTACCGATACCAAACTGGTTCAGAAGGTATCTGGAGGCTAGAGCCACCGCCGTAGGCCCAGCAGACGTTCCTCCTCCCCCAGCTGCAGCCGCTCCTCCTCCTCCCCCTCCTCGCGTTGATACTTTTTCGAAGATATGCAAAGACTTTTGGGCAATAGGCAGGAAAAAATTTCATGGGTCAGTGACGTTTGTTGAAGCTTGAAATAGGCTTAAGGAGGTGGAAGATTTGTTTGGTATCTTCAAGATAGAAGATGGAAGGAAGGGCCAATTAGCTGCTTGGTTAATGAAGGACGAAGCCTTGTTTTGGTGGGAGGTCACGAATGGAGAGCGTCCAGTGGAGACATGGATGGTTTTCAGGCATAGGTTCGAAATGAAATTTCTCTCACGAGCAGAAGATGATTTATACATGGAGAGTTTCTTGGCGTTAATGCAGGGGAATTTATCAGTAAAGGAGTACGTCAACAAGTTCAATCGGTTGGCGAGATTTGGCTCAGACTTGGTGAACACACCTGAAAAGAAGGCCCTAAGATTCGTTAAACGTTTGAATGAACTGCTACATGGGTTGGCTATGACCCACATTCCTATGGGGCTACCTTTGAGAAACTGGTTGACATGGCGCTTACGCATGAAGAGGAGAAAGGCGCTAATGCTAATAAGGCACCGGAAAAGAAAGGGGATCAAAAGAAGTCACAGCAACAACCTAAGAAAGGTGGTAAGGATAACAATAGCAAAGGAAAGAAAAGGTTCTTTAATTGTGGAACACCAAGCCATCTGAGCAAGGACTATAGGAGGAAGAAGAAGACTGGCTGTTTCAACTGTGGTGAGGCAGGACATCTGATTAAGGACTGCCCGAGAAGACAAAGGTAAGGGCAGAGGACCAGGTTCTACTTCTGGAGGGCAGGTTCAGGCTCTCATAGCACCAGGGCAGGCAAGAGGGCAGGTTCATGCTCTCATGGCACCAGGATAGGAGAGAGGTAGAAACATTTCTGTTGAAAGTTTGGTTTTTCTGTTTGATCATCCTGTTTGTACTTTGTTTGATTCTGGCACTTCACACTCGTTTATATCTGCTTCGTTAGTTGAAACATTGCACCTAAATACTAGTCTAGTTACAGATCCCATAGTAGTCTCAAATCCTATTGGTGGTTTGGCTCATCTTTCAATGATTTGTCGGGATTTGAGAGTGTCTATCTTGGGCGTTGGGTTTGAATGCAACGCCTTCGTTCTTGGCTTCACGGGCTATGGGTTGATTCTAGGCATGGATTGGTTATCCAGTAATGGTGCCATCCTCGATTGTGAACAGAGAGTGGTTAGACATATGACTCACCTCGGTAACACTCTCGAAATCTCTTGTAATCCCATACATTCTGTTATGCTTAGCTACCTAGAATCTCCTGATGCGTATGTTGAAAACATGCAGTCTGTTAGAGTAGTCCGTGAATACTCATATGTATTTGAAGAGGTGAAGGGCTTACCTCCAAAGCGGGAGATAGACTTCCGCATATACCTTGTTGATAATGCAAAACCCGTAGCTCTACCCGTTAGACACATGGCTCCAAGGGAGAGAAAAGAGCTCAGCAAGCAAGTCAAAGAGTTGCTCGAAAAAGGGTTTATAAGGCGGAGTATTTCTGAATGGGGTGCTCCAGTAGTATTCGCAACCAAAGCGGATGGTTTACTTCGCCTATGCGTTGATTATTGGGAGCTAAAAAAGCTGACCAAGAAAAATAGGCACCCACTTCCAAGAATATATGACTTATTTGATCAGCTTGTAGGTGCGTCGGTTTTCTCCCAACTAGATCTGGCTACCGGGTTTCATCAGCTAAGAGTGGATGAAGACAACATTGATAAGACCGCGTTCAGAACCCCAGATGGTTTCTTCAAATGGCTTGTCATGTCTTTCGGCTTGACAAATGCACTCGCTTACTTCGTTGACTTGATGAGCAGGGTGTTAAGGGAGTTCTTTAATAAGTTTGTGGTGGTCTTCGTAGACGACATTTTGATTTTCTCGAAGAATGAAGAAGAGCATGCTTTTCATTTAAGGGAAGTTGTGGACTCTTCGTGCACATCAGCTGAGATCCAAATTCTCCAAATGCCATTTCTGGAGATAAGAAGTGAGGTTTCTTGGACATGTGGTGTCCAAAGATGGGATAGTTGGGGACCCCGCAAAAGTAGTTGTGGTGCAAGATTGGAAGGTTCCAAGGAATGCAACCGAAGTCCGAAGCTTTCTCGGGCTAGCAGGCTTTTACCGAAAGTTCATTAAAGACTTTGCAAAAATCTCAGCCCCACTCACAAGATTGACAAAGAAGAACCTAACTTTCGCTTGGGATTTGGATTGCGATATTGCTTTCCAACGTTTGAATAGGGCTCTAACAACAGCCCCAGTTTTGACATTGCCTGATGGGAGAAAAATGTTTACTGTATACACAGACGCATGAGGTACAGGGTTGGGTGCTATCTTGATGCAAGAAGGCAAGGTAGTTTGTTATGGGGGAAGGAAATTGAAGGTACATGAGAAGAACTACCCAACTCATGATTTGGAGTTAGCTACCATTGTTTTCGCTCTAAAGTCATGGCGTTATTACCTACTAGGAGAAAGGTTTGAATTGTTTACTGACCATATATCATTAAAGTACCTTTTCTTACAGAAAGATCTTAACTTAAGACAACAAAGGTGGATGGAATTTCTGGCCTCATATGATTTTGAGATTTCCTATACCCTTGGCAAGGGCAATGCGGTAGTAGACGCCTTGAGTAGAAAGAAGCTGACCTTGAGTCCTCTCTTTGTAGAAAGGAAAAACTTGGAGTACATAGCAAACTTTAACTTTAGACCCTCCTCTGAAACTGTACCTGGTCTGTTAGAATCGCTAGAGGTGCGGCCTACTCTTTTGGACTCAATAGGAACCACGCAACGAGAAGACCCTCAGCTAGTTGATATGATGGATAAGCTAGTTAGGGGTGAGACTTCTAGTCACCTCAACAGATACTCTATCGAAGATAAGGGTTGGTTGAGACAGGATGGAAGGCTATGCGTCCCACAAGCAAGGGATTTAGTGAAGACGGTTCTCGAAGAAGCACACCATTCTATGATGACCATACACCCAGGCGAAGACAAAATGTATAAATATATAAAAAGGGTTTTCTTTTGGAATGGAACGAAGAGGGATGTAGCTGAGTTCGTTGCTAAGTGCTTGATATGCCAGCAAGTCAAAGCATAGCAGAAGAAGCCTGGTGGTCTGCTTCATCCTCTAGAGGTCCCATAGTGGAAGTGGGATAGCATTTCGATAGACTTTGTTGATGGGTTTCCTAGGTCAAGAAGGGTCAATACAAGTATTTGGGTAAAAGTGGACATGCTCACTAAAAGCACTCACTTTACACCTGTTAAGAATAAAAGGACTGCCTCGTCCCTAGCTTCCATTTATCTTAAAGAGATAGTTCGACTCCATGGGATACCCTCCAGCATAGTGAGTGATCGAGATCCTATCTTTACGAGTGAGTTTTGGAAGAGTTTGCAAGAGGCTGTAGGCACACAATTATGCTTAAGCACGTCCTATCACCCCCAAACCGATGGTCAGACAGAAAGGGTGAATAGAGTATTGGAAGACCTCTTGAGATTGTGCATTCTTGACTTTGGAGGGACATGGGAGGATCATCTTCCTTTAGTGGAATTTGCTTACAACAATAGCTACCAAGCAACCATAGGCATGGCGCCCTTCGAAGCTTTATATGAAAGACCATGTCGATCACCAACTTGTTGGTGGGAGTCTACAGACAAGCTCGTACTTGGGCCAGACATGATTAGAGAAGCCTCAGAAAAGGTGGACTTGATAAGAAGACGAATGAAGGCTACACAAGATAGACAGAAGTCCTATGTAGAAAAAAGAAGGACCGGCCTTGAGTTTGAAGTTAGAGATAGGGTGTTCCTTAAAGTATATCCTTTGAGGAATGTCATTTGCTTTGGGTCCATAGGAAAGCTAGCACCAAGATTTGTAGGACCATTTCCTATCACTGAAAGTATTGGGACGATGGCTTACAGAGTAGAGCTACCCGAAAGACTGGCTGGTGTTCATAATGTTTTTCATGTTTCTCAATTACGAAAGTGCTTACATGAGTCTGCGGAAGTTGTGGAGCCAAGTATACTAGAGGAAGTAGAAGTGGAACGAGAAGCGACTGTGAGAAGAGTTCCAACTCGTATCTTGGGTACGGAAGTCAAAAAGCTACGCAACCGTGAAGTCAAGCGTGTTAAAGTTCAATGGAGTGACGCTGAGGAAGACGCGACTTGAGAAACTGAGAGAAAAATACACGCAGCCTACCCTTTTCTTTTTGAGGGTACCTCCTTGATCTCTTTTTCCACAAGTTTATTCATGCTTATATCTATCTTTTAAGTATATCTCCTCGGTCCTATTCTTTATCCTTAGGTAGAAACCAATGGATGTAAACATGTATTTGAAACATGTTATGATTAATGGTTGCGAGTGGTTGCAAGTGGTTTCTCGTGGATGCATGTACACACACATTAGGCACTAGATCGGCTCAATCACTTTCATATTGCATATAAATATGTGTGCATATTTAAATTAATGGATGTATAATGGTTGTGTTATCATATGGATGCTGTATTTTGATGAATGGTTGTGCACACATGTAGAAGTAATATGTATCGTTAGGATTCTTTCGCATACATAATGGACGCATGGCACTATCATAATTTGCATTAAGGAGGTCAACAGAATCAGTAGGCCGCCTGATTTTGCATTGGGTAAGGAACATATACACACACTTTTTGCATATGTTCATACGACATTAGAAATCTTGTAAGGACAATGGATGCCTATGTTTGATGGTTGAGTAGATGGATGATTGGATGTTAGGATATACATTCTCCTTAACTTGGAGATTTCGGGGACGAAATCCTTTAAGGAGGGGAGAATGTAACACCCCATAATTTTAATATTAAAATTAACAATTTCTAAGAACACTTAATTTTTAGGAGAAGAATTAAGGGAAATGGGTTATGCCATTGCGTTCGTCTTGAAATTTTTCTTGGAATAGAGTCTAAGTTTTCGTAAATCGGACTTCGTATGAGGAAGCTATTGCCCTCAGAAGTTTCAGGAATTTAAATAAATTAAAACAGCTCAGAATTAAATTCAAAATTTGAATACAAACAAAGAAGCGGGCTGGGCGGGATTTTTCCCGCCCTAGGCCAGGTCGACCAGGGGGTCGACCTCCCATATACAGGTCGACCTGGGGGTCGATCTGGGTGTCGACCTACCCCCTCGGGCAGATCTGAACTGTGACGATTCTGACTTGTTGCTGAGTCTTTTCTGACCTGTTGCTGAGTCACTAGGGCATAGGTGGCAATTCTGGATAACTCTATCTAGTCTGGACGGTTGTGATTTCTCCTAGGATGACCTAACGACTCACATTAGTTTAAACTTCTATATAAGGATGCATAGACTCAAGCTCTAAACCTAAACTAAATTAATCTCTTGGCCTCCATGCTACTGCTGGAATAGTTCTTCTTCTTAAAGCTTAAGAATTGCAAGTCAGGATTCTAATACAAACAACGAACAAAATATTCTCTTCTCTAATCCATCTTTGTGAGTACAATTTCTTTCACAAAATAATTAATAAACTAATCATGATGAGTTATAAATTTGGATTATGAGAACATGCCTGTTGAATCATGTGACATCACTTAATTTTGTTATCGTCTGTTTGTGAACATATGACAGTTTTGTTAACTTATGTTAGTAGATATATTCCATATGTCCAAGCATATATGTTCAACTTGATTCATTTTATGACATCAGTTTATATGCAAGTTTGGATGTAAACCATATGCTAGTTTGTATGTGAATCTTATGCAAGTTTGTATGCGAATTATACACAAGTTTATATGTGAATCAAGTATACACATATGCTAATTTATATGTAAAACATGTGATATTAGTTTACATGTTTAAATTCATATGCAAGTTTGTAGGAATCTATATGCAAGTTTAGGTGAAAACTATATTCACATATGCAAGTTTAGGTGAAAACCATATTCACATATGCAAGTTTAGGTGAAACCCATATTCATATATGCAAGTTCACAATTTCATGTTTAGATCTATATTTAGATCCATGGTAGTTTATGCAAATTTATGTTCTATATGTCCATTGCCTATGCAAGTTATTGGCTATGCAAACTTATGTTATAATTCTTATTCGCAAGTTAGATCTATTTTATGTGTTATGCAAGTTGTGATGTTTCTTTTCTTTTTATGAGTTAGACTATTTGCGAGTCTAACATATTTCATTTTAAAGTACGAACGGCGTGGGGACAATGGGAAAATATTAATTATACAAATTGTGAATTGGCATAAAATGGCTTTAAAGGCATATAATTACTTTGAGACACTAATTGGTATAATTTATATACCTGAAAGGTATGGACATAATTTAGGTGACAATTATGGACATAGATTAATTTGAAAATTATTGACAATTTGAATAGGGATAATTAATTCATATTGGGGTGAAATAATTATGTGTGATAATAACCGCCTAAGACATGAGGTTAGACTCATTTGTGGTATAAGACTGCCCGGACCCGCCCGGCAAATCCAGCAACCACAAACGGTAGTCTAATGTGAGAGGTCAAAGGCATAAATTAAATGCGTAACAATTGTAAAGACACGAGGTTAGGCTCGTTTGCGGTATAAGACTGCCCGGACCCGCCCGGCAAATCCAGAAACCGCAAACGGTAGTCTAATGTGGGAGGTCTTACAAGGTTACGGTTATAATAAATTAAGTGACATTTAACCAAGATAAACATGTGGTGGGACATGGGGGTTAAGTGGGTGACATGGGTGACATGTGAAATACGATTAGAAACACTTAATCAAATTAAAACATGTAAGAAGACATGAATAAGAAGGGGTTAAGTGGGAAATCTTAGTAGGGAACAAGCATAGGTGGAAAGCTTGTGTCAAGTGTTGGGGCCCTTTTCAAACCAGTAACCCATTAAGTATCTTTTTGAGCTCGAGTTAGATCGAGGATGGGACACGCTTACTGGGTTTGATTGTAAGAGGTCAAAACGGGTTAGCGGTGGCAACGCAAGTCCAACGGGGTCATGTGTGTGCGTGGGCCCGGGCTGGTAGGTAAGACGTTGTTGCATCGTGTAGATATAAGCCGTGCATCTTTAGTGGTATCGGGTTGCCACTTTGGGGAGTGATACACCCTATTGTGGGACCAGCACAGGTATCTACTAATTAGGGAGCCGATCACATGGGGTAATGGGTACAACTAGTGGAGATAGGGGCAGGCGGCACCTCTGAAGACAGCTAGGGGTACACGAAACTACCATTATGATTATAATGTTCAGTAGGCGGTATCAACTTTTAGGGTGACTTGTAATGGTGCAGTATAGTTTTTATCCTATAGTGATTAGGAGCACGATTAACGCCAGCATATTCCTCTTGTTTGTTTTGTCTTGCCCATTTGCTTCACAGTCATTCCTTGTTTTACCAGTTTATGCCTTATCCTAATTACTTGAATAATTATATTGTTAAAGTTATTGGACTCGCCAGAATTTATGTCTGACCCCCTTCGTTTTCGCCTCTTTTCTTCCTCCCCCCTCCCCCCCAGGTTCTTAGGGTGGGACTAGTGCTAGTGGAGCTTGATTTGGACTTCTTTCTCTCTCTTTTGGAAGTGCTTGGATTGCTGAAGGTAAATTTCAGCTTATCTCCTTTATGGCTACTTATGTTGGGGTTATGCTTTTTTAATTTATGTATTCAGAAAATAATTTGTCAAGACGGATATTAAGTGTACTTGGTTTTATTGTTGGTTTTTGATATTGTTGTAACCAAACTATTTCTCCACTGCAATAAATGTTGTTTTAATTTTTCAAGTACCAATATATGTATATGTCTTGTTATATTCTATTCTATACACCAATAATACTCCATGAAAGTTAATGCATTCCCCTTGAGAGTGACATTAATGGACGTGGGTGTTACATTTACCCTTTAGCTTTCTGTCTTCATGGGGTTTAGCTATGTCAGCCTTGCTCGCTTTAGGCTTCTTGTAGGGAAGTTTTTTTTTATTGCTAGCTTGACTTCTTTCCTGATCCGCTTGAGAGTTCCTCTTATCGACACCCTCATATCTGTAAGCCATCCTGACAACTTTAGCAAATGGAAGTTCTATATGTCATGTCACTCTGTTGCGGTATCGCCTCTAAAGAGTGTCAATGAACCGCATTTTCTTCCTGATCGGCTCTTGAATTAATTCCGGGCCACAACGAGAGAGTTCATTAAACTTGTTGACATACTCTTGAACGGTTCGGTCACTTTGCTGGAGATTAGCAAATTCCTCATGCAAGCGCTTGACTTCTTGTCGTGGAACAAACTTTTCCTCAAAAACTTCTTTAAACCTCGCCCAAGTCATGTCAACTTCAAGATCACCTACTGTCACTGCTTCCCACCAGATTAGGGCCTCGTCTTTTAGCAACGAAGATGTTAAAATCTTTTCTGGTGATCTACCAATTCTAGGCCTACGAAGATCCGTTCGCAAGACCTCAACCATGCTTGAGCTTCCATTACTGTTCCAATGCCTGTGAATGGCACTCCATCCAAGTTCTTATATTTCTTGACGACAACATCAAGATCAAACGGTTGTTGTTGCAATATGGGCTCATCATTAGCCGCTGATCCACCCTCATCGAGATCGGACTGATTATTAATAGCGGGGTATTGCCCCTTCCTTGTCCTCTTCCTCTTCTGCCTCTGCCTCGCCCACTCATTTTCTTTCAGTTTTGTGGATAGCAAAAACAGAGTCAGGCCAACAGAAAAGATAGCTTAAGGAATGACAAAAGTATATAGACATATGCATGAATAATGATGTAATGATCGAGTTATATGCTATTTTTATGTACTCATTCTAGGATATTATTAATCCTATCTATAATGAGTTACTCATCCTAGAATACTATTGATTCAATCTCTAATGAGTCGTTTAATGTGTTATCTTCCAGAGCTAAGGTTAACCAAAGCTCCTATACCACACCTGACACGAATCAAAGCCCGGCTCCATGGTGGCAAGGTCGGTCTTTGGAAAATAACACATTAATCACATCAGTAGATTACATAATATAGCATAATACATAAAATTGGAGAATAATTTACATCACATCATAGCAGCGGAATCATAATCATCATCAGAGTTAAATAGATACAGGATCCTACTTAGTACATAACAAGTTTCATCTAGTAGAAAATAAGTATGCAGCAGAATCAAACATAACATGCACAAGATAGTGCTAAAGAGTTCAAAAGAAATAATAAAAGACAAGTCTTCATCTTTAGCCAAAAGATCACCCAATGCTACGATGCATGTCCAAAAGAAAGTCGATCACCTGTTCACTAGGCTGCCCGTGTAAAAATATGGGCACCCGAGTTTGTAAGGGAAAAACAAACTACGGGTCGGTCATGGGACTGGTATGAGAAATTTTACAGTTACTTGACTTAATTAAGAATAAGGCAAATCACAAGACCACGCCATATGTCATGGAATGAGTTTACTCTATTGGATTTCCAATGCATAAAATAAAGTAAATTAAATAAGTAACGCAATGATTTTTATAAAAATGAAGTCGTTATAAGACTCAGGTCCCATCACACAAAGCAGAGGATAGAGATTTTACCTTATAATGGCCAAACATGCTTGATACGCAAAAAACAAAAATCATTTGATATTATTATTAGTGTCTAGACGGTATAAAAAGACTTTCAAAATAAATGTATCTATCATAGACGACATATTACCCCCATCTTACTATGTCGCAATATAGGTTTACAATTGAAACTGCACAATGTCGTATTCAAAATTGGATTTCCATCATGAGTCAGGGAGAGGGATGTTTTCTTATCGTTTTCGAGACACTTTGTCAAATGCCTCAAGAATCACACACTCGCGAGCCCTTGGATTTTCAAGGCCAGTCCTCTCTTACTTTTGAGTATTAGTTACTCCTGAACAATACGTTTCCCAGTCCTATAGGACCTATCTCTGAGCCTTTTAGTCGGCCCGATATCTGAGGCACCTCGCAATCCACCATCTACATAAGTAAAAATGTCTGGGCTCCATACCATGACACCACTTCTAACTAGAAAGAAACACATGCACACCTTGTAGTCACTATCTCGTTTTAGACTCATACCAAGGTGTGAGGCTTGTGAATTTGCGCTATACACAAAGCTATGCCGATTAAAGTTGTGCTTTGATCATCAACCACAAGACTCTGTTTTTCAACAAAAGCCTGATCGCTTGCACCTTGGCATGTCACACTGCCAATCCATACTATGTCATTGATTTCCGCCAATATATAACCTCTAAGCTCATACGTCTCAGAGAAGGGTATTAAGCAAAAGAATAAATTATCCGCCACCAAACAGAGATATATTTAGCAGAGATTAACAATGTAGCGCACACTAAAATGTCAAATATACAATCCATTCATATGTTCGTTCTGGGTCTAAACGAAACTAGAGGCACCTTATTCCTCATCCCATATGTCCAATACAGAAGGGGTCCTTGTACATTCGTAAATCAACAAGTATGTCCGGACAACTACCACTATAACCCCTTCAAGGGAACTACTTATATCCAAGGCATCAGCAGTAATCCATTCGATGTGAAGATTGCCAGTCTTGTACGATCTTCATTATCTTTGACATTTAGTCATTGTTTAATTATTTGAAATGAGATTTAACTCGGTATTTTCAGATAATGATCGCATAAAATTTAAAATCAAATTCTTTCCCTTGGTTAGGTCATTGGCCTTTACCATTCATTATCTTATGTGAAAATGTCTAATCGATAATTATATTTGGTCATCGAATTAAATACTCAAATCATATCATATCCATAGTTTATTTTATATGTTTTAATGCCAAATTGTACTTAACCATTTTGTTTTACAAACCAAGCAAAATTTGTTTGCATACATTCTAAATCGCTTAAAACAATTTAAAACGATTTCGTAAAAATATCGAGCTGCTAAAATCTGCGAATTAAAGGAACTGAAAAGTCACAAGCGAAGGCTAAACGGTCCGGGCTCCGTCTAGGAGAAAGCCTGGATCAAACTAGACTGTGGACCGAGGTCATCTGGTCCACAGTCATTTACCAGTCGACTGGTCTATTTCAGACCAGTCGACTGGTCAGAACTTTGGTTTCTGTCCAGGTTGACACCAATCGACTGGTCTGAAATGGAATAGTAGACTGGTGGCTATTAATCAGCCCAATTTGTTTTTTTCTTAGCCATTCCTTCTAAGAATTATTGTCGGTGAACTATAGAGGCTAGGCACTTGAGTTAGACGATAATGAGGCCTCATAAGCTTGTCGAAACTACTCAAGAACACAAACAAACATGCAGAAACATATACACAAGAGATTGTAATGATTTTTTTAAGTTCAAAAGTGAACTAAATTCCAAGCCATAGAAATCAAACGCAATAAAAGCGAATTGTGACGTCATAGAACTTGCTGGCGCGTAAACGGAGCTTCACAATACCGCCGAAACCACTCACAGCATATGAATTAGAATGTGTGGAAAATTCTAATCATAATTTCCAATTCAATGAAAACATGAACATAATGAAACTGGTTAAATTACACTAGCCTATCCCATTCACTAGCATATGCAAACCCAAATGGATATCTAAATTACTCTTTTACAAGCTATAAGCTTGTGGCCTAAGTGTGTGTTTATGAATAACTCACTTATAAGATATACAATCATATTTTCATTGCACTACTTAGCATTTAACATAATATTAAATTTATATGAACATCAATAGTCATTTTATCAACCCAAACTTAATCATCTACCAATTAGTTGATTAACACTAACCCTTTTAGTCTAAATTCTCACCTATTTCTTGTAATATGAAAGGAGAGGCTCCAAAACAAAGCAAGATTGGACATGTTGGTTGTTTTGGGTAATTTACTGAGTTTATTTTAAGTCAAATAAAATATAGAAACTAATTTTAAAATTATTCTCAAATTTTATTTAGCAAAATAACCAATTTATATTCACAAATTCCTTAAAATAGCATAAATCAAAATTTTAAATTGGATCTGAAAATACAAGTTGTTACTAACTCCCCCACTTGAAACTTTTTCATCCCCGAAAAAGAATGGAGCTGAAAGTTGTTTAACTAACCAACTCAACTTTCATTTCGGCTTTCATTCTTCAACTTTTCAGTTTCTAAGAACTTCTAAATTTCCCTAAATTTCGCTATAATCTCCTTTGTACAGGTTGATCTGGAATATTTATTGGGCCATATTAGGCACCCAATAAATCAATATATTGCATACAAATCAATTGTGCGCACCTATTATTATTTATATGCCATGCTTCCCCATACCCACGCGCCGTAGCTAAAACAAGAGAGACGTGACGTGTGTATTTTCGTCATCTCAAGACCTGTGTAGGGTTTGTTATTAAATCCTGCAGTTTTCCGTTATAGGTTATTAAGTCCATAATTAGTCCTCAGTATAACCTGTAATTAAGTCCTCGCCATACAAGCATCTTGCTTATATGGTAATCCAAACCTCATCACATAAGCACCAAATTCTCATATGGAATATGCTATGCCATCTTCAGTAGTATGCTATGCAGTATAGTACATAATTTATTTGTTACTATCCTATGGCATACGTTTTAAATTTCACATAGAACAACCATCATAGTGCATCCAAATCACTCACAGTAGTTTAATATAATAATAAAATTGCGCAACCAACTCGTTAAGGTGCACCTGTTTGTCGGGCACACAATATATTTCTCTATTCAACGCTAAGCCATAAATCTGCATAACAAATATATGCATATATATCCAATCCTAGCTAAATTTGCATTTCAATTTAACTTAACTCAATTAAATTAAATAGCAAGTGTTTTCTTAAATTCAATTTCCAAAATCACCGAAGGTTTCATCTAATTTGTTTAAATTAAACATCAAAAGTAATCAAATAGGAAATCACACAAATAATTAATTGATTATTTATCTTTCTAAACATATAATTTTTTTATATGCTCAAAAATATATTTTCTAAGATCGGATTATATACAATCACAAATATGTTACTTATAAACTTATCACCCTCTACCCATTCAAGGGCATTACTAACCCCATTTCAAACGAGTTTCTCATTCTAGGATACTACTGATCATATCTCTAATGAGTATTCTTAAATAAAATGTTACTAATTCTATCTCTGATGAATTCTTTCATTTGGTTCTAATGTGTCTTGTTCTCGATCTTTGTAAACCAAAGCTCTGATACCAAAATGACATGACCCGAACTTCCAAGCCAGCGTAAACCTAACAAGAAGGTGGATTACTTTGAGAACATGACTCATTAGAACACAAACATGAGAAATTTCATTGCTTTTACAATAATTTACATCAGAGTACAAGAATATCAAAGTACGAATAAATAACACGCACAATGGAAATACAATATCAGAGAATAAATTATATAGCAACAGAAATAAAAATGTATAAATACATGCATAGCGGGAATACATCAACTAACACAACTGAAATAAATACACAAATACAAAGCTTTTTGAATATAGCTCCAGCTGTAAACCAGGATCCTGTTAAATAGAAATCTGCAAAACCAAAACAACTACAGGCCCGTGTGGAAAATATGGGCACCCGGAGTTTAGGTGAAAACAATAAACTCTAAGTCAGTCATGGGACTGGTGTGAGAACTTAAAATAGTTATTAAACCTTTACTTGAAAATAAGGTAAATCAGGAGACCGCGTCGTATGTCATGGAACGGTTCACTCCCATGAATACTCTGAAATAAAACAATTTATAAACAATGCAATGCTTTTTTGAAAAAATGAAGTTATTATAAGACTTAGGTCCCATCACAAAATGCAACACAAACCAAAGGATAGAGTTTTACATTATAATAGCTAAACGTGCTTGGTACGTCTCAAAACAAATAGTTTTGATATTACAACAAGTGCATAGAGCAGAAAAGAACTTCAAAGGTAAATGTAACAATAATAGACAGCATAATACCCCATCCTATTATGTCACCGATAGTATACAACTAAAACTATAAAGTTTTGTATTGGAAATTGGATTTCATCATGAACCAAGGCAAGGGATCTTCCATACCGAATTCAAGACAAACTAGCCCATGTCTCGGGATTCACCCACAAATGCACCAGGTGCGGTAGAGCCAGTCCCCTCTTACCTTTATGGACAGGTAATTACTGAACAATACATTTCCCGGTCCTATGGGACCTAAAATCTATTCAGCATGCCGACCATCAAGGCCATCTAGTTGGCCATATCCGAGGTACCTCGCTATCCATCAACCACATAAGAAAAATGTCTAGGCTCCATACCATGAAATCCTCCCAGCTAGAAAGAAACGCATGTCCTCCCTGCGGTCCTCTCCCGTTTTAGGTTCACACTGGGATGTGAAGCTCGTGAATTAAAGCTATACACAAAGCTATGCTACTTAAAGCTATGCTTTGATCATCATCCACAAGGCTCTACTTTTCAACAAAAGCCTTGATCATTTGCATCTTAGCATGCCACATTGTCAGTCCACACTATACCATTGATTTATGCCAAAATATAACCTCTAAGCTCGTACGTCTCAGAGAAGGGTGTTAAGCAAGAGAATTAATTCTCTGCCCGCAAACAGATATATATTTAGCAGAGATCAACGAATATAGCACACAATATAATGTCAGACATAATCCATTTACAATTCCGTTCTGGGTCTGAACGAAACCGGAGGCACCTTATTCCTCATCCTATATGTCCAATATAGGAGAGAGGTCCCCACATATTGGTCGATCTCCAAGTACGTTTAGATGATCACCACTTATTACCTTGTCTCGGGGGATCAGCCCAATCACGACATCAGTAATCATCCATTCGATGTGAAGATCTCTTGTCCTCAACCACCGTATTCATCGTCGATTTTTTATCGTCATAACAATTATTCAGAATGGGTTAAACCCGATCTTTCCGAATAACTGACGCATCTTTATAACCAGGTGATTAATACACATGGATCACACATATCTCATTCCAATCCAGAATATTCTTTTATACGTATATCTTGGGTAATCATTTCAAAAGATTTTATGTTATCCTTCTCAATTTTAACCAAATTACGGTTTATCAATTAGTCGGGATTAACGAGCCTTACCAAAGTAATTATTCATTTTATTATCCCAATCCCAACCTATTCACCCCATGGAGCAAAACTGGTGTTACTCGATATTTAACACCCATAGTGTTATTGGTAAATTTAATTACCATTTAACATTTCAAATCTAATTAAAGATTTAACTATCGCATGGAATAAAACTGGTGATACTCCATTCTCGATCATTTCTATTGTTTGATAAATTTTATCATTTCATTCACATTTCAATCTAATTAAAGATTTATTATAACTCCAGCTTAGTTTTAATTTCTAAAGTCATCACTTAATAATTATTCATCTTTCTAGAAATTAATCATTCCTTTACTTGAGTTAAAGAACAAATGTCACGTAAAAACACCATTCACAATAAACCCAAAATCATCTCCCATTAATATGGAATGTTCACGGAAATTCGAATAATTTATAATCGATATAAATTTCCGTATCCGACTAGTACTATAAGTGGAATAGCGGCGTAGCCTTTTAAATTCCATAAACGGTAAACATCTTCCTTCACAGAAACTCATCTTGATTATTATTAATTGAATTCCATTCAATTCCAATTTCTGAAAATAAACCGGAAATTTTCCTTCATAATCTTAATTAAAAGATTTATTCCTTTCATAACTGGGTTTAAGGACAGTATTATTTAAGATACCATTCACAACAAACCCAAATCCAAATTTCCATTTAATTCCAATTTATATGTTGGAAACTTCTGGTTATGATAAAGCCATTCACAAATCCAATTTATTATTTCTAAAAATCATTGGATTATTATTCTAGTTATCAACTAGTTCATTCGGGTAAAAATATCTTTTATCTTTTTATATGTGGAATATTTCATCTAAAATCTTTCCAAATCATTTATTATGATTTTACATAACTTATTCATATTTTTAATTATTTTATTAAGGCCCTTACAGTCGGTTTCCAATATCGGTTACCGAACTGCATCCATAACAATGTTTTCCCAAAACTGATCTGGAAATATTTTAAAATCTAACCATTCAAATTTAAATCTCATATATTCATTAGAAAGTATTTTTGATATGAACCCAACAGTTCCGGTTTTAGGAGAATCTGATGGTCGAATCTCCAGTTATGTCCATTTCAAGTTAATGATCGAAATTCGCGAACGGTCGCTCTGTGATACGTTCTATTCAAACCATTTAAATATATATATATATATACATACATATATATATATATATATATTTCATCGATTCCCATTCAAAAATGTATTTTATAAAATGTTTAAAAATTCATTTGAAAATGATTCCAACTTCCATTTCACTTTATAATGATAATATTTTCCAAATGTAACATTTTGAAATTTAGTATTCTCGGTATTCATGATAAAAGTGAATAAAATCATCATGAAAATCCGTTCGAGTTAAAATAGTGTTTTCTACTTAACTCGGCTTCATATTTTCCAACATTTTTGTGTCTATCAAAAATCGGACATCAAAACCAAGTTTCAAGTTTCATTTAGTGTTATATTATGTAACAATTCATATTTATTCTGGATTGGAATAGTATTCAACCAATATCCATATAAATAAATTTATATGGTTTCCATTCATCATATACAGCAAATGATGGTTGCAAACAACTATCAGCATCCAAAATGACATCCAATGTGCATTTTGTTTTCATATAAGCTTCAATCAAATAATTGACGCTTACATAAATCTGTCAATCAACCAATTAACTACAATTTCACACAAGGAAGATGTGTGAGTCAAATATCATCCTAAGACCCGTGTGAGGTTTTCAACCAACAACAATTATTTAATGAGTCATCACTCGCATACAATGCACACATCGTTGTAACACCCTGCATTTTATGACAATCAAATATTTAAATAGTGCATATATATACATAGACGTAAATATTTTAAAGAAAGAAGAAATTGGTTGCATGTAGTATAATTATGTTGCATGCGATGATTTACAAATACTATGCATTAATAAGAAAAGAAGAATGAAAGAAAAAGATGCTTGCGAATTGATAAGGTTACATGCAATGGTTTAAATGATATATTGTAATAAACATGAAAAGGAAGAATAAGAAAATAACATTTATCACCATTGTTTTAAGCCTTTTTAACAAAAGCCTAAGTAATCCGCTTGGTTAGAGCATGTGACTTTAATGAGAGTGGCGCAGGTTCGATCCCCGCAGGTGCCATATTTTTATTTTAGGGGAACGGCTAAAATAACACATATTCTAAGGAGAATATATGTATAAATGCACATATAAGGAAAAGTATACATATAAGGAAGAACAAAAATATATATATACATGTATATGAAAATATATGCATATATATGCGCAAATATATATATATATATATACACAAAGCAGAAATTCAAAATAATGTTGCAATCAAATAAATATGGTAAGAATTGAATAACGACATAACACCGTTTGAAATTTGAAAACGAAATAAAAGTTATGCGTGTATATATACATGTAAAATGGGCATTTGAAGTTTTGTATACATATAAGGAGATTATATGTAAATATAATATTTAAATAGATCAAAGAAAGTATAACAAGATACTAGTCAAACGTTTAACATTAAAAACACTAAAAACGGTAAACATTTGCCCAAACTCGCTCGCGGGACCCCGGGGGTCGACCTAGGGGTCGACACACCCATAGGGGGGTCGTCCCATCCCTGATCCAGGTAGGTTCATTAATGAATCTAGACTATTTTCTTAACCATGTTCGTTGCTGACTCAGCGTTGCGTGTACGATAAGATCCTGAACACCTGTAAATAGGCTAGCGGAGCCTAGCCTAAATCTCACATTTTCTGGGAGGGTGACTATGCTCTGCCATTCTTATGCCTTCTGAAATCTCTTCAGAAAAAAATAACATAATCAGTTTTGGAAAATTCTGATTCAAGATCCGAAGGAAAGGAATGTATATTAATAAAGAGGGTGTTCAGAATTCTATTTGAAGTAAGGTAAATTCTTGGATCTGATCCCTTTAAATTTTTCCTCTTTCTTTTAGTTGAGAATTGTGGATCCATGGTTATTTAGGTTATAAATTCAATTAGGAGAACCATGGAATGCTAAATCTGGACCAGATTCATGAATTGTAAAGCAATTAGGTGAGTGGATTTAAGTTATACCTTTTTGATAATGGTATATTTATCGTTTGACATTCCCCGTTAATATGCAATGTAAATCTGCTAGAATGATTAATCTATCGAAATGTAAATCTGCTAAAATGTTCAAACCTGTTAAAATATGTGGAAACAATTACTGTTATATATATACATGTTCTAATTACATGTTAACCTGTGACAAATTATGTACTAGAACCTTTAGCTGTAAGAATTGGGATAATTACATGTTAATTTGTTAGATTGGAATAATTACATGATTGATGGTTACTTGTGAATAAGAAGTCAATGTGAATGAAAATAACCAAGTTAACTAGAAATCTGAGGAGGTAGAGCAAGCGCGTAATTAAATGTTTATACATAAGGTCTAATAACACATCAACATGAAGCGCTTGGACCATTCCGTACGTCTGAAGGTGAATAGCCCAATGGGGTAGATCATCGTGGTGTCATGGGACACGAGGGGAGCGCACATCCATCTAATTATTCTCCTTGTTCTGCTTGTTTTCTGCTGATATTCTACTAGCTCCGAAGGACTGAAAAGGGAAGCACGTGACTTCCTGGGACATGGAGGGTACTCCTTGTAGTCATTTGTGCATTGATAGTGTATGGACTGTGCTCGCAGAGGTTAGATCTGCATGTTTCTATCTGGTGAGCATACATTGATTGCCACGATAGTGGGCAATCAGAAGGCTATAGGGTGGCATAGGTGATTCGACGATCCGGTTTCCTTGTGACTAGGCTGGGTTATGACCATTTTTATCGAGTTACTGGCGGGTCTAACCATCTGTTTGATAGCAAGTCGTCGGGTATCAACCATCGACAGTCAACGTGATACATGATGCGTGATGCGGAAAGACGGAGAGCTAAGCCAAAAGACCATAGACCATTTGCTATCAAGGTTGTAGGTGAGGGACACGCTAATTAGGATTTGTTGTTTTTTGTTTTCTCTAGGGCCAGGTCACTAGCTCTCAATTCTGTTTGTCTTTCACTAGTTGAGGGAGGGGTCGGGTGGGGACATAGCCACTAAAAATGCAGACCTTAGCATCTGTGTAACGACCCGCATTCTATGTATTGGAGGATCGTAGAATATTTATTTTATTTTCATACAAAGTCAGATAGTCAAGTAACTTTAGGAAACGACTAATGGGGTCATTTCCCACATTCACGATTTTTGCTGAATTTTAAATGACTGTTTTTCCCCTGGCGAATCTTGCTTCGCTAATAACTTTTAATTGGTATGGAGTTTTGACATGAAACCACTTCTATTGGATTCGGATGACGGTTTTCATCTCCATAGAGTAGTCACACTAATCAAACGGACTTACCGTTTGGGAGGTATGGTTGAAATAAGGTTTGGAAGGTGAAAAACAACATAATTGGGCTTAATAGGGTGATTAGTAGCTAGGCCTTAATCCATTTCGGGATTAGGGTTATGGGAGGGCTGAAAGGAGTTAGAGAATGATTCATTTTCATTTTTTTCAGCCGCCACAAACATTCCTCTAACCCTAGCAATGGCCTCCACCTTCTAAATTCATGTTTAATCACTTTCTAATCACATATTAGCCAAATCTACATCAAATTAAGGCGGATTAGCATAGAAATCGAGACAGAGCTGCTGGAATACATTGGGATCCATGCCAAATCAGTTAGAGTTTCAGATCTGAAATTTATTTGTGGCTAAGGTGAGTGATTAGAATGTTTTTACACTAATTACGGCTAATTAAGGGTGATTAGTGATAATTAGCCGAATTATGCATCATAAAAATCTAGAAAAATATGTAAAATTCTAAAATATTATTTTATGTCATTGGTAAAAATTTGGGTAATTTGGATTAAGTTTGTTAATCCTATTGTTAGATGTAATTAAGGGGATTGAGGGGAAAATCATGAATTTGGGTATGTTTGATCCTAAATAACATATGTGATTGATGTTTTAATGTTTTTGGTTGATATCATATGTTCCTAATACTTTTTGGCATGATTTATGATTGCATAAGAAAGTTAGAATGGCCGAAACGCCATCGAGAGGCCAAAAATGGTTTGCTGGAAATTGGTGCAGGTTATGGGTCGAGCGACCGACCCATATGCATGTACGACCGACCCCTATGGGTCGAGCGACTGACCCTATACGATGATGTTCAACTGACCCCTACGGGTCGAGCGACCGACCCTGTATGAAGTGATCAACCGACACTATATGCTGAGGCTCGACCGATCCACTATGTAATGTTCGATCGACCGACCCAGAGGAGCTTCTACTACACATCGACGATCATGAACTCTTCTGAAGAATGATTCTAATACAACTAAACCCGAGTTGCAAAGGAAGTCCAGATGAGAAGTGATGGCTCAAGATCCAAATGGGGATCAACGAATTAACTTCTAAAGTTGGGCTTTGCTGCGTGACGTGCGCAAATGGGTTATAAGTATCTATAACTTTGGTTCAGTATTGAGAGGGGGGCATTGACTATGGACTAGTGCGGTGGGGTCAGAGGTTGTATGGAGTCGAACTCCATCAGGCCCTCAAGGGCAAGGTGGTCGTAGTGATAGTTAGACGGGGTGGGATTCCGTCATGGCCCCAATAGTTCTGGTGACCAAAGTGGAGGATATCATATGCTTTACGCACTGAGTGAGAGATGTAAGGACGATTGCTATGTTTGATGTTTGCTATCACCATGACACGCACACTCACATTTCTAAACTATATGCTAGTGTTACCTTAGAGTACTGTACATCTTGTTATGCTAACTCTTTGGTTGCAGGTCCAGGTTCAGGTATGACTATTTAAACCTGTTATCATTTTGTTTTGCTACTATTGCTCATACCAGACTTTTGTCTGACCCAGAGTTTTATGTTTCTTCTTATTATTCTGGGTGCTCCTAAACGAGTAGACTAGAGACATGTTAGGTGGTTATGCACGAGTAGCTAGCCGGAGACGAGCATGAGGCTTCTACATACTATTTACATATATTCTCCCTGTGTTGTTGCCGGTCACTACTTTGGGCATTAGTAGTGTACCTTTTCTTTTTTCTTTATAGACAGTATTCTGAAGTTGTAAGAATGGTTTGGATCATAAGTTGTATTTTGGATTCCGCTACTCTGATGGATACGGTTTAGTTTTCTGCTTATACGCTGTCTTGCCTATTTTATATCAGGTTATGTTACTGTTATATTTTATTCCATGCATTGTGAGATATACTACAGATTCTTAATGATTCATAATTTCAAATCCCTTTCTTTTGACGACCGTCCCGTGCTAGATGGACATTGGCACAGCGCATTTCGTAGAAATGCCAGCTGGTGCGGGGCGGGTCGTCACATGTGGTATCAGAGCCTAGGTTACGTAATTTAACCTAGGGAAATACATCAGGAAGAGATAGTATACGTATATGATAGTGCTTATTGTGATATTTTGGTTTTCAAAAACTATATATATATATACTATTATTATATCTAAGAATGAAATCGCACTACACTAGCACCCTTAAGAAAAAGGCTAATCATTTTCTCTTTACAGATTGAACGATGAGCCGAAATACGAGGAGTATGGGTTCAGGAGCTTACAATGAGAATGTCCCTGATATGGGGACGATGTTTACTGCCTTCATGTGAGAGATTCTTAGGGATGCTCAGGGATCTATTCCTAATGCTGCTAATGGTGGTGGTGCAGGCGCTTAGAGCCGATTTTGCTAACCTCAACAAGGATTATACTAATCTTGGTGGAAAGTCGTTCCATGGAACGGAATCGGCTATGGATGTTTAAGATTGGCTTGATAGTTGTGAGCTTATCTTCGAGGATTTGGGAATAGATGACGTAGTGAAAAGAAAGTTAGCATCGCGTCAACTTCAAGGACGGGCTATGAATTTGTGGAATGCTATTAAAGCAGCTACTCCTGAGGATCAAGTTACTTGGAATCAGTTTAAGACTCGCTTCAGTGACAAGTTTATTCCAACTGCTTAGAAATCATAATTGTTTAGAAAGTTTTTGGAGCATAAGCAGAATAGTGGAGCAGTATCGGAATATATTGCTGAATTCGATACATTATCAAAGTATGGATTATCTCTTGTTGGTACTACTGAGAAGAAGAACAAGAGGTTCATAACTGGCCTAAATGGGTACATGGGAGAAAGACTTATAAATTATATTGATGAGACTTTTGAATCTATTGTAGGGAAGGCAATGAGATCAAAGAGCCTCTACCCCAAGTCGAAGACCGAGGTTACTGTTGCGTCTGCAGGAGAGCCAAAACCGCAAGCAAGTAGTGAAGGCAAGAAGAATTCTCAGAATAAGATAAAACAGAACCAGACCAAGGATTGTCAGAAAAAGAAGGGCAAGAAAAATATTGAGTGCTTTAGATATAACAAGAAGGGCCACTATGCCAAAGAATGTTGAGCAAAGCCAGTTGACAGAAAGTGCTTTAATTGCGGCCAAATGGGACATCACAAGGATAAATGTCCACAACCACCTAAAGAGAAGAAGATTGTGAAAGCATATGCAATCAACGTTGGCTCTTCTTTGTCGAATGCCCCAATTACGACGGAGAAAGGAAAGGGTGTCGTCATTCAAGGTATGCTTTCCATTTATGATGTTCCTGTTCGTGTATTGTTTGATACCGGGGCTTCCCATTCCTTCATATCTAGTGACCTGGTAGATAGGTTGGAATTAGAACCCGAGAATGTTGATAGACTTTTAGTTGTGATGAACCTGATCGGTGGTTCAACTAGCCTTAGTATGATTTGTCATAATTTGGTCTTATCGAGTCATAGATGCATATTTTCTCGTGATTGCTTTGTTTTGGGCTTTACTGGGTTTGGCATTATTTTGGGAGTCGGTAGACTGTGAGGGGTCTTCGGTGACCATTAGAGCGGATGATGGATGGAGGTTACTGTTTGGTTGCCTACCTAGTGATGAGGTGATGGATAGTTTTTTAAATTCCCTCGACATCCCACATGATGAGTTGTCAGATGTGCCTATTGTTGGCGAGTATTCGGACATCTTCGAGGAAGTGACCAAACTTTCACCACACCGAGAGATCGAGTTTCGTACTGATTTAGTGAAAGATGCCTGGCCTATAGCGATACCTCTTCGTCGTATGCCGCCAAGGGAACAGCGAGAGCTCGGGGTGCAAGTAAGAGATCTTTTGAAGAAGGGATTTATCCAAAGAAGTGTTTCCGAGTGGGGAGCACCAGTTGTATTTACTACCAAGGCCAATGGTTCCCTTCGATTGTGTGTGGACTACCGCGAGTTGAATAAGGTGACGAGGAAGAATAAGTATCCTCTTCCGCGGATAGACGATTCGTTTGGTCAGTTGAATGGAGCAAGAGTGTTCTCCCAGCTAGATCTCGCGACAGGTTTTCATCAGCTCCGAGTAGCAGCTGAGAGTATACCTAAACGGCATTTCGGACGCCGTCTGGATTCTATGAATGGTTGGTCATGCCATTAGGGTTGACCAATGCACCAACATATTTCGTGGATCTTATGAATAGGGTATTCAGGGATCAATTAAATAAGTTTGTTTTTGTGTTCATGGACGATATCTTAGTTCATTCGAGGACGAAGGAAGAACACAAGGAACATTTGAGGATAGTGATGGAGGTATTGAGGAAACACCAATTGAAAGCGACATTTTCTATATGTCACTTCTGGAGGAGGGAAGTGAGGTTCATGAGCCATATTGTTTTAGAGAATGGTATTGCCGTGGACCCTGCGATGGTGGATACGATGCAAGATTGGTCTACGCCCAAGAATGCAACGGACATGAGAAGTTTCTTGGGATTAGCTGGATACTATCATAAGTTTATCCAAGACTTCTCCAAGATAATGGCACCGTTAAATCAGTTGACCAAGAAGAATCAAGCTTTTGCTTGGGGGAGGGTGTGAGAATGCATTTAAGATCCTAAAGGAGAAGTTAACGTGCACATCAGTGTTAGTTATTCCTAAGGGGAATGAAGAGTCGACGGTATACATAGATGCTTGTGGTACCAGACTAAGTGTTGTACTAATGCAAGGAGGTAGGGTTGTAGCTTATGCTAGTCGGCAACTGAAAGCGCACAACAAAAGATATCCTACCCATGATTTGGAATTGGCAGCGATTGTGTTCACGTTAAAGATATGGAGACATTATCTCTTGGGAGAAAGATTTGAGTTGTTTACCAATCATAAGTCATTAAAGTATCTTTTCTCTCAGAAGGATTTAAATCTTCGTCAGTAGAGATGGTTCTTACTATCAGCAGAGAAAGTTCTTGGCAGAGTGGTCACATTAATCAAACAGACTTACCATTTGGGAGATATGGCTGAAATAAGGTTTGGAAGGTGAAAAACACCATAATTGGGCTTAATAGGGTGATTAGCAACTAAGCCCATAACCCATTTCAGGAGTAGGGTTATGGGAGGACTGAAAGGAGTTAGAGAATGATTCATTTTCATTTTTTTAGCTGCCACAAACAATCTTCTAACCTTAGCAATGGCCTCCGCCTTCTAAATTCATGTTTAATCACTTTCTAATCACATATTAGCCAAATCTACATCAAATTAAGACGGATTAGCATAGAAATCGAGATAGAGCTGCTGGAATACCTTGGGATCCATGCCAAATCAGTTAGAGTTTTAGATCTGAATTTTTTTTGTGGCTAAGGTGAGTGATTAGCATGTTTTTACACTAATTACGGCTAATTAGGGGTGATTAGTGATAATTAGTGAAATTATGCATCATAAAAATATGGAAAAATATGTAAAAATTCTAAAATATTATTTTATATCACTGGTAAAAATTTGGATTAATTTGGATTAAGTTTGCTAATCCTATTGTTAGATGTAATAAAGGGGAATAAGGGGAAAATTATGAATTTGGGTATGTTCGATCCTAAATAACACATGTTATTGATGTTTTAATGTTTTTGGTTGACTTTATGTGTTCCTACTACTTTTTGGTATGATCTATGATTGCATAAGAAAGTTAGAATGGTCGAAAACACCATCAAGAGGCGAAAAATGGTTTGCTGGAAATTAATGCGGGTTATGGGTCGAGCGACTGACCCATATGCATGTACGACCGACCCTATACGATGATGTTCGGCTGACCACTACGGTTCGAGCGACCGACCCTGTATGAAGTGTTCGACTGACCCTATATGCTGAGGTTCAACAGATCCACTATGTCATGTTTGACCACCCACTATGTGATGTTCGACCGACCATGAGGAGCCTCTACTACACATCGACGATCGTGAACTCTTCTGAAGAATGATTCCAATCCAACTAAACACGAGATGCAAAGGAAGTCCAGATGAGAAGTGATGGCTCAAGATCCAAATGGAGATCCACGGGTTAACTTCTAAAGTTGGGCTTTGCTGCGGGACGTGTGCACAGGGGTTATCGACAATAATAAGTTTAGGTCACTATTGAGAGGGGGCATTGACTACGGACCAGTGCGGTGGGGTCAGAGGTTGTATGGAGTCAAACTCCATCAGGGCCCCAAGGGGAAAGTGGTCGTAGTGATAGTTAGACGGGGTGGGACTCCGTCATGGCCCCAATAGTTCTGGTGACCAAAGTGGTGGATATCGTATGTTTTACGCACTGAGTGGGAGATGTGAGGATGATTGCTATGTTTGATGTTTGCTATCACCATGACACACACACTCCTATTTCTACACTATATGTTAGTGTTACCGTAGAGTACTGTACATCTTGTTGTGATAACCTTTGGTTCCATCTCCAGGTTCAGGTATGATTATTTATACCTGTTATCGTTTTGTTTTGCTGCTATCGCTTATACCAGACTTTTGTCTGACCCAGAGTTTATGTCTCTTCTTATTACTCTGGGTGCTCCTAAACGAGCAGACTAGAGATAGGTTAGGTGGTTATGCACGAGTAGCTGTCCGTAGACGAGCAGGAGGCTTCCACGTACTATTTACATATATTCTCCCTGTGTTGTTGCAGGTCACTACTTTGGGCATTGGTAATGTACCTTTTCTATTTTCTTTAGAGACAATATTTTGAAGTTGTAATAATGGTTTGGATCATAAGCTGTATTTTGGATTCCGCTACTCTAATGGACATGGTTTAGTTTTCAACTTATACACTGTCTCGCCTGTTTTATATCAAGTTATGTTACTATTATATTTTATTCCATGCGCTGTGAGATATACTACAGGTTCTTGGTGATTCATAGTTTCAAATCCCTTTCTTTTGATGGTCATCCCGTGCTAGTTGGAAATTAGCATAGCACATTTCGCAGAATTCTCGGCTGGTGCGAGGCAGGCCGTCACAATCTTTGTATACCGATATCTAAAAAGCTCCCGACCGAGTTTCGTGTTTCTGATACAACCTTGTTACAAAACTCGGTGCACAGTACATATGTGCGGATACATGCATACCACTTTCGGATGGTGTATCATAAAGGTTACGACATCCAGTACGATTGACGATACGTACGTGAGAAGGTCTAGATACATGCATGTCTGCTCTGGGTGGTGTATCGTAGACTCTAGGTCACTACTCTATGATGGAATCTGATTCGATCAAAGATGGAAGTCTGTACGCTTACGAAGCATGGAGATGGAAGATCTATGCAGAACGTAGAATTGTTATATAGATATCTGTACGTTGCTCCGCGTAGAATGAGGACCTGCATATATTTCTATGGCATTACGTAGGAGGCCATGCGAGTGGGATGTACCTTAATATTGAGGGTAGTTACATATATACTGTTTTAGGTTAATAAACTGGAAAGTAGATGGGTACGACATGTGTAAGCCTTAAGTGTTGTTAACCCAAGTAACCTAATAAATAAGAAGTTGTAACTGAACGGTATATGTAGGATTATCCTAAATGTGTAGTTTAATTTTAGTCACCTGAACTTGTGTTCTGAGCCCCTTCTCATAACATACTCGCAGGTTAGATTTGTGGCAGAGATATGATAGCTCTGGATACTGCTCAGTATTATAATCTGGGTAAGGCTATATTTTGATTATGTTATATTTTATCCATTCCGTTGTGAGATGTTTTCTGAGCTCTGATATATTTTTATATCTTTGTCTTTTCAGCAGGATACCGGATAAAAACCAACATGAGTTTCAATTGATTAGAATTTTGAAAAAAAATTCGGTCCGTCGGGATTCTGGTTGTTACAGCCGTAGTCATAAATAAATAAATACTCAGCATACAATGCAATCTAAGGCACCATAAGTGTACATCTACGGAGTATGAAATGCGGGTGTTGCATACTCATATAATGCTTCTAATGCAAATGATTTGTAAATAGTTTATGTGTTGAACTCCAAAAGTGATATTAAATGCAATGGTTAATATAACTACATGATATATTTTTTAACCTGCTACTTAAAATGCATAACTAATTACTTTTCATGCGACAAAATTTCTAATGAGCTTAGGTTTCTCACGTTAAATATTCAAGATATAAATTATCACTCAAGTTAAACCAATCGTCACGACACTTCTTATGAAGAAATTCTTGTCGCACACTCGCCTTTTGTCGCTCTACGCACTTGAATTCACCATTCTGGCTCTAGAATTAGCATACGACCTCCAATCTTCACCAAACATGGTCACTAGCACAAAAAACTCATTCCGAACAACTTTCGCCTATTGGAATTCTCCCCAAAATGCTCCAATTCGCCAGAAATCATCCATCTTTACATCAGGTCTGCAGACTTTGATCGCGTTTCCCTAGCAGCTCCGAACTCCAAAATTCGATTTTGATATGTCAAATTCATAAAGAAAAATGAGATTTACGACTTTCGTTTATAGATCCTCGGCCTTATTGCGTGAAGAAGTGGAGGGTGTTTTCCTGAGTTTTTTTTAAGTCAAATAAAATATAAAAACTAATTTTTAAATTATTCTCAAATTTTATTTAGTTAAAATAACCAATTTATATTCACAAATTCCTTAAAATAGTTTAAATCAAAATTTGAAATTGGTTCTGAAAATACGGGTTGTTACACAAATTGACTACAGTGTCCTTCCACGGTCAGTCGCTTTACACATATTTTCTTACATGTTGTTGATTTTAAATTGTTGGGGACAACGAGGCAATGGTGTGAATATGTCCAGGGATCACGAGGGCCTGATTGGATGGATGCAACATATGACATTTACCCACAACGTCTAATATTAAAAATATGTATAAATTCACATTATCTTCTAGAGTTAAAAAAATCACAATTCAAAGAATGTCTAACTTGACATTTTCATCTCATTAATTTAAGTTATCGGTTATTATATACAAACTAATCATATATGCAACGATGAGAGATAGTGGTTACTTAGTTTTGGGATAATCATGCCCAACTGCACAACAGCAACTCGCGGACTATTGGGTAAGACGTACAGTTGAAGAATTGAGGACTACATATGAAAACTTCATTAAGGCATGCACACGTTACACCATTGTTATCAATAAGTTTATATCAAAAGACCCATTTAATCCAATGCCTATGGTATCCAAAGATCATTACTTTTTGGAATATTGGACTACTTTCATTGGACATAACGCTTATGTTATATGTCAAAATTGGTTAGAAAGATTTGGATTTCCTTAAATTGGAATATTTGATTTTTAAGGGATCAATAATATTTTAGGCTTTTTTTGTAATGTAAAGATCAATAATAAAACATGTTCAATGTATTGACTTGTCATAAACTATTGCCTCGTGTATTTATTGCATGTTGTAATTGTCGTAGTGCATTGTCAAATGAAAATTTTAATAATGTATAGTAATTTCCATTGATAGAGTCTCCTCAAATGAAGACACACACACCTTTTCATATAAATATATGAGGTTTAATCTCTTTACTCCTCACGGTTATTTATCCAAATATCATGTAATGCCCAAACGATTCATACTTAAGTATTCTTCACAACAATGTCATCATGGCCTTCGTCTATTGATGAAACTGGTTGCTAGTCATCGGATAGTCCATGCACCAACGAGGGTTAACTAATCGATTATCAAGAGAAATACTACAAGGATGTAAGTCGTGAGTTTCTGGGTCTTAACCAACTAAGAATTCAGAAGGTTGTCGAACCTACTTATAAGCGAGAGGTAGTTCAGATTTTAGTTTCCTAACCTTAGTTTGAACAAGAGGTAGACTAAATTTTAGTTGTTCAACCTCCATATGAAAAAGAGGTTAACTCTTACTCGGTTTGTTACAACAATGGATAATCGACGGAGATGGTGGTAAGAGTAGATGGAGAAAATATTGATTGCAGAATCCGGTTATGACCATTTTGGTCGACCGTTGCAACTACTCGAAATGGTAAATGACCATTTATGTTCAAAGGGCATCACATATGCAAATGAGTAGGATTAGGAAATAAGATGTCATAGAAATGCTTTAGAAGCACCAGAATGAACATCACATGTAGTTTTTTTGTTGATGTCCATTGTATCTTTATGGTTATTAATGGATTATTATGTAGGTATGCCAAAAATAAAAATCAATTTATCATTTCACAATGAACTAATGTTTAAAAAAAATATAGCTGGATAACAGAAATGGTCAGCAACACAGTAATTTAGTATGAAGTAGCGACATGTAACATACAATGATTAACAACACAAAATAACAATATAATACACTCTATTTATATCGACATGTAACATATAAAGATACGCAATGACATACACATATGTACATGAAAGCAAGTAAATAAATCAAAAGTCTTCCTAATTTTACTGCATCATCGTCCTCATCCTTGTCATCGTCATCTTCGTCGTCGTCAGAAGGACTAGCACCCTCGACACCCCCAACACCAAAAACTGCCAACTGAGTTTGTATATCATCGATTCAAGCCTACATCTGAGCCTACATCGCATGTACCTCCATTTGATATTGTTGACTCTGCGTTTGAGAATGAAGTAGCTTCATATGCTAAATAACAACAATATGTCATCTATGCTGGTCCAACCACGATGAATACTGTAATCACAAGTATTATTTCACTCTATGTTTCTGATATAATTATAGGTAAAATTTAGTAGTTAATTTAATTACCTCCAAAGGAAGGTACGATCTATGAGCGGGGATACTAACAATATCCTCATCCAGTGGATATACTACAGGCTCTGTAATCAAAGCACCATTGAGATTATAAGCTCTGAAACTATCGTTCAGACCAAAATCAATGACCTATTGCATATACTGCTATGGGATGGGATCAAAAGTAAGTGATGGAGGCTAAACTCATTTATAACCACACATGGACTCACATGATCAGATTTTACACCCCGACTGTAATTTGGTAACATGTGGCATCGAGGAGCAACTATGTCCTAGTATATATATCAAAATAAGCACTTGGTATGAATATTGTATGTGTATCCATCTAACTAGCATGTCTAAAGCCTTGTGGGTATTGCGACCTTATAGTCCAACGTATGCTGAATATATAACCATAAGACAGTGGATCTCCAAGTACACGTAAATCTCCCATGAACCGGTAGTAATATCGTTCCCTTTAGAACAAAATATGAAGATATGTTAGTGTGTGTAAAACAATACGATCGAGACATAAATGGTATGCAGCGGAGAGAGCGTGACCATCATGCAACTAACTAGCATGTGTCAGGGAAATCTAGTATGAAGCCTACAATGCACGTAAAATATTCAACCTACACCTCATATCAATCTGAGATCGAGCCTCCATTAACTCGTGTTCAATACTAGATGGCGTATGCTAAATCAGCTAAATATGCTGGTACCATCGCACGCATAGAAAATACATCTCAACCGCATGACTACAAAGCTAAACAACGCGGAATGCACGTTCGTTGTGTATTCATAGTATCGACACGACAACATGTATCATGATTCGAACATATATCCACCTTCCTGAGAGTATGCGAATCAAGTGCAATGTACATGAAACCCAATATAGACGAACCCTAGTCTATAGTATGTAGTTGATCTAAATCAGCTAGAGATATGGGATTCCCTAGTCATATCATATCCTTTTTATTTGAAAGGAATATTGAACCGAAAAGATATAAGAGAAAATCACAAAATAATGTATCTCTCATAGCTTCAATATCCATATGCGCTAAAATATACTCCTGTAGATAGGTAAGTGTAACAACTCTACACGCGACAATATCCTCCTCGAAATACGCTAAATATAAAGTGTACATGCCAAAAACCTCGTAACTAGAGACAAATGCATATGGAAATCAATTTATATCCTTTATCTCAATCCCAGGTGATACCGAGCTCAAAATCCAAAAATAAGTAAATTGTGCATGGTGGGTCACTAACTCTCAACTAAGGCAAACAATAATAGACGATCAAGTGACTGTGTAGGTCGAATCTGTAAGAATAATGTGAATGCACTAGTATGCAACCTATCCAATAAAGTCAGAAGAAGCTTATCATAATATTGTTCTATACAACTTGTCAAACTACACGATAACTAGGTTAATGGGACTAATAAACAAACACTTGTTCGTGGTTAATATACTACAAACATAACATAACAACATGACTATAATATATGATATGCTTGATAGTTATTTTGTACATTACTGATTATCTGATAGTTTGAAATTATTCCTCAATAGTGACCAAAACTATGAACATATGATGCAACTAACCAATTGGTAACCCGGGTAAAATCCTTGAGTCATATATCGTCTCGAGTGCAGAAGTGACATTAACCGGACCAGCAAGCTTATCCACCTACGCTCGAATGATACCTTGCGACTTTAGTTACACGTAGAAGCATATCGACGTGATTTCGTCCATAGAGAAAAATTTAAAAATGGAAACTTTATGAGTAGAAACGAATGAAATAGAGTAAAGCACATAATATATAAGCATCTTACTTTGGAAGCTTATTAAATAAGCTTCCTTTTGTTGGGTTGGACTCATAATATTCAGACGCAATATTACGAGATGTAATATTAATATTACATTTGGTTATCTATTGGAGTTTCCCTAACAAGAGATTTTAATACATAGGAGAAGCTCAAGAATATTATGTAGATTCATTTAGAATGCATCAGTAAAGCTCAAGAGAAACTAATGGATTTATTTTGAGGAGGGAAGCAAAGTAGGTTATGGTCTGTTCTTGGAGACGATGAGCTATTGTAAACCGAGCGGTGAATTGAGCAGTTAAAGTTGAGTGAGTGAATGATGTGAGCGTAGAATTGGACATTAAAAGTGAGTGGAGTATTGAACTGTGTAATGAGAAGTTTTATATATTTATTTATATTAGAAATTTTGTAATGATAGAGCAAGTATGAAATGTATATTTGTTTCACAGCAGCATAATAAAATAAAATTATAGTTCATACAATGATAAAATAAAAAACATATCAAACGCACTATATGCTATTCCTACAAAAGTCCGAGATCGTTTACGTGACTAAAGCCTAGACCTCATCATCTGAACTCTCCTCGTGGATATCTAACAGTCCCATCTCGTTGCGTAGAATCATCCTCGGCTCCCATTCTTGGTAGGTTGGTATGGTGTTACCAGCCGATTGCATCGTTGTGCCTGCTTCTAAACACACTCTTTATGCATGGAGCTTGTAGAAGATGCTCCATCAGGAGCATATCCAGTTGACGACAAAGGAGGAACATCCATATGCAGAAATGATCCATAAAAAGTTGTATCCTCCACGGTAAATGAAGTGAACAGAGGAATTGGGTAAACACAGGTGCCCTTCGTGATGGCACCATTGTACAACATATCCAATTGGCAGAATTAGATCAGAGACTCGGTTATATTTTTGTAGCATCTTGCTGTAGTATTCTATCACTCATCGGGGCCTTCCGTACAATATTTCTCAACATTACAATCCCTGCTTGATAGCTGAATAAGGAGATTTCGGTATGTCTAATCCCTTTTCAAGTTATCTCATTTGTTGTTCATCTGACCGTTTATTTAATCCATCCCATCATGTGCGTTGAACTCTGAAGCAATAACCTGGTAAAACGAATATGCATAGATGCGAACGTCGCAATGGGTACCCCTATGAACGCTACTGTAACAACCTGAATTCCGAGAGACCAGTTTTTTTTCAAAATTATAATCTATCGAAACTCAATTGTTGTGCTCTGGTATCCTGCAGAAAAGACAAAGACATAAAATATGTCAGAGCTGAGAAAACATCTCACAGCGGAATGGATAAAATATAATATAATCAAAGTATAGCCTTACCGTATTATTAATACTGCCTAACCAGTATCCAAAGCTATCATGTCTCTACCACAAATCTAACATGTGAGTATGTTATGAGGAGGGGGTCAGAACAGAAGTTTTGGTGACTGGATTTAAATTATACACTTTGGATAATCCTACATACACCGTTCAATCATATTTTCTTATTTATTAGGTTATGTAACACCCCACGTCCATTAATGTCACTCACTAAGGGAATGCATTAACTTTGATGGAGTATTATAAGAGTATAGAATAGAATATTACAAGACAGATATATAAAATGGTACTTAAGAAAGTTTAAAATTTATCCATTGCAGCGGAAAAGTAAAACATGTCTGGTTACAACATCAAAACCATATACTAAGCCAAGTACATAAATATCCATCTTGTACAAAATTATTATCAGAGTACATGAAAGTAAAACCATAATCACACTCCAGATAGCCATAATGGAAAAGAGAAAAAGCTGAGCATTACTTTCAACACTTCCAAGCACTTTAATAAGCAAGAAATCCAAGTCAAGCTCCACTAGTCCCACCCATAGGGCCTGAGGGGGGGGGGTAGGAATGAAAAGAGGTGAAACAAAAAGGGGTCAGACATAAGTCTGCCTAGTCTAGTGACTTTAACAATATAAATAGTAAAGTAACAGGATAAGAACATAAACTGGATATAAGAGATGACTGTAACATAAGCAGATATGACAAGGTAAACAAGATATAACGTTGATTGCGCTTCTAATCACTATAAAAATAATTCCTACACCGCATTAATACTAGTTCCATACTAAAAATTGATCCCTCTTACTAAACATAATAATAATAATAATAATAATAATAATAATAATAATAATAATAATAATGGTAGTTTCGTGTACTCCTAGCTGCTGTCATAGGTGTCGCCTGCTCCTATCTCCACTAGTTGTACCCACTACCCTCCCCATTCGATCGGCTCACTAACTCATAGATACTCGTGCTGGTCCTACGGTAGGGTGTATCACTCCTTAAAGTGGCAACCCGATACTACTAAAATGCACGGCTTATACCTACATGATGCAACAGCGTTTTACCTACCAGCCCGGACCCACGCACGCACATGACTCCGTTGGACTTGCACTACCATCGCTAACTTTTTATTGACCTCTTACAATCAAACCCAGTAAGCGTGTCCAGTCCTCGACCTAGTTCGAGCTCACATATATACTAAATGGGTTACTGGTTGAAAAGGTTCCACCCACTTGACACAAGCTTCCCTCCTAAGCTTGGTCCCAGTAGGAATTCCGACTTAACCCCTCTTTATCCCGATGTCTAATCACATGTCTCATCTTGGTTAAGTGTTTTAATTATGTTTCACATGATACTCATGTTACCCACTTAACCCTTTTATCATTCCCATGTCTTACCACATGTCTTATCTTGGTTAAGTGTTCATTAATTGATTATAACCGTAATCTTGCAAGATCTCCCACATTAGATTGCCGTTTTGCGGTTGCTGGATATGCCGGGCGGTTCCGGGCAGGCTTATACCGCAATCCGAATCTATCCTCGTGTCTTTGCATTATAACGTATCTAATTTCTGCCTTTGACCTCTCACATTAGATTACCAAATTGCGGTTGCTGGATGTGCCGTGCGGTTCCGGGCAGTCTTATACCGCAATTCGAATCTAACCTCGTGTCTTAGGCGTTCATTATCACTTTCTTGATTCAAGTCCTAATTTTAAATCTTGGATTAAAATATATTCCAATCACCCATAATTTCCAAACTAATTATGTTTATATTTTTTAATCCAAATTAGGCCTATAATCTTATGTATACATGTTATGCCAAATTATGCCCAAATTAATTTTCGTTCATTGTTTTTAACAATTCATGCCAAACCTCATGTCTATAAATTACATCCAATTATGCCCAATCCAACTTATGCCAAATCTCATGTATACAATTTATACACAATTATACTCAAATTGATTTATGCCAATAATCTCATTTTATTACAAATTTCCCCAAATTTTTCCCAATCGTTCAAACGTTATTCGTATGCAAATCTCAACACAATATGTTAGGCTCGAAGTTAGCCTAATCTCATAAAAGAAAAGGAAAAGAATTTGAGAAGAAAATCAATATCAAAATTGGCATAAACATAAGGACATGCATATGAAACATAAACATACATATAATGATAAATTGGATCAGAAAGGCATATGGCAGTTTTATGGATATGGATCTAAAAGATAATGATTTACAAACTTGATAAGATTCGTCTTAGTCACAGGAATATACATTAGATCCAATTTACAATCCTATCACAATTACTTTTAATTTAATTATATGCGAAAGTGACATAGACTCACAGCGATAGGATTCTTAGAAAATTAGGCGTTGTTGTAGCAATTCGGACCTTGAATGATCTCTACTTGATTGATGTAGATCTGATCTTCTAATTTGATTGTTGAAGAAGAACTATCTCTAAATCTCTACTTTGATTTTGGTTGTGGAAGAAAGGCCATGTTAATTTAGACTAGAGCAGCATGGAGGCGCCATGGATGAATAACAATGAGATTAGGGTTAGGTTTAGGGGTATTTTATAGATGCTCTAGGTGAATTAGGACCCTTAGATTAGATTAGGATCCATCTGAACCATCGAGACCAGAAAGACACGTCATCCAGCCAATCCCAGAAGGACACATCCGCCCTAGACCATCAAAATATGTCGTCCAGATCTGGACAAATGGGGGTTCGACACCCCTATAGGGGGGGTCGACACCTATGTCGAGTTCCCTAGGGGAGGGTGACACCCTAGTGCGGGAGAATTTTCACTCACCCAGATTCGGCTGATTTTTAATTTTTGAATTCATTTTTGATTTTTAATTATTATTTTAATTTAAATTCTGCTTTAGGCTAAAATCTTCTAAGCTTCATAACTTCTTCATATGATTCCGATTTACGCAAACTCGGACTCTATTTCAAGCAGAATTCCGAGACGAACGCAATGGTGCAACCCATTTCCCTTAATTCTTCTTATAAAAATTAAGTATTCTTTAATTATCTCTTAGGTCATGCTTTAAAATTACGGGGTGCTACATTCTCCCCTCCATAAAGGATTTCGTCCTTGAAATCTTCAAGTTAAGAAGAATGTATCCTACCATCCATCAATCATCTACTCATACATCATCCACAAGCATCCATTTTCCTTAAATGATTTCTAATGCTATATGAACATATGCAAAAGTGTGTGTATATGTCCCCTATCTAATGCAAAGATCAGGCGGTCTACTGATTCAGTTGACCTCCTTAGTGCGAAACATGATAGTGCCATGTGTGCATTATGTATGCAAAAGAATCCTAATGATACATATCATTTCTATATGAGTGCTCAACCATTCATTCAAATGTCGCATCCATATGATAACACATTCAATATACATCCATTAACTTAAATATGTACACTCATTCATATGCAATATGAAAGTGTTTGAGCCGATCTTGTGCCTAATGTGTGTGTAAATGCATCCATGAGCAACCACTAGAAAACACTTACATCCACTTGCATCCACCAAACATAACATGTCTTAAACACATGTTTACAACCATAGGATTTTCTACCTAAGGGTCGAAGATATAATCGAGAGGATACACTAAACGATAGAGCAAGTATAAATAAAGTGGTAGAAAAAGGAGAAGTTAAGAACATACCCTCAAAAAGGAAAGGGTACGACGTGCGTATGTTGTCTTCAGTCTCCCAAGTCATGTCTCCTTGATCATCTCCCCATTGGACTTTAACCAACTTGACCTCTCGGTTACTTAACATCTTGACCTCCGATCCAAGGATGCATGTAGGAGCTCATCTAATCGTGGCATCTCGCTCCACTTCCACTTCCATAAGCATGCTCGGCTCCACTACTTCCGCGGTATCATGTAAACACTTCCGCAAATGCGACACATGAAATACGTCATGAACACCACTAAGCTTCTCGGGCAACTTCACTCTGTAGGCCATCTGTCCAATTCGCTCTATAATGGGGAATGGCCCTATGAACCTTGGTGCTAATTTCCTTACAGACCCAAAACGAACTACATTCCTCAATGGTAATACTTTAATAAAGACCATGTCTCCAACACTGAACTCAAGATCGGTCCTTCTCTTATCAGCATATGACTTTTGCCAGTCCTGCGCCGTCTTCATGCGTCTTCGAATCTAGTCTATCTTCTATGAAGTTTCCCTAATCACCTCAAGCCCAAGCAAAATCTTATCCATAGACTCCCACCAACAAGTCGGTGATCGGCAAGATCGTCCATATAGAGACTCAAAAGGTGCCATGCCAATATTAGTCTGATAGCTGTTGTTGTAGGCGAACTCTACTAATGGAAGATGTTCCTCCCATGTCCCTCCAAAGTCCAAGATACATAACCTCAAAAGATCATGTAGAATCCGATTCACTTTTTTTGTTTAGCCATCCATATGAGGGTGATAAGCGATGCTCAAACACAATTGCATTCCTACTGCTTCTTACAGGCTCTTCCAAAACTCACTAGTGAAAATGGGATCTCGATCGCTTACGATACTAAAAGGTATGCCGTGTAGAGGAACTATCTCTTAGAGATAAACAAACGCTAACCATGCCGCTGTTCTTTTACTCTTAACGGGAATGAAATGTGTGCTCTTGGTAAGTCTATTTACTACTATCCAAATCCCCGTATTAAACTTCCTTGACCTCGGCAGCCCGTCAATGAAATCCATGGAAACATTTTCCCATTTCCACTGTGGAACCTCTAAAGGGTGAAGCAAACCACCAAGCTTCTTTTGCTCAGCCTTGACTTGCTGGCACACTAATCATCTAGAAACGAACTCAGCCACATCCTTCTTCATTCCAGCCCAAAAGAAAACTCGCTTCATGTCCCTATCCATCTTGTCACCATCAGGATGTATGGTCATCTTAGAACGATGTACTTCTTCAAGGATACACAAAGTCTCCCATCTCTACGTAACCAACCTTTGTCATCTATAGTATACCTACTAAGATGGCTTGAAGACTCCCCTCTTATGAGCTTGTCTACTATCTCTATCAACTGTGTGTCATCTCGCTGTGCCGAACCTATCTGTCCCAAAAGCGTAGGTCGCACCTCTAACGATGCCAACAAACCGGGTACATAATCAATAGAGGGTCTAAAGTAAAAGGTAGATATATACTATAAACTCTGCCACTCGACAAACAAAGGACTCAAAGTCAACCTCTTTCTACTCAAGGTGTCAGCTACAACGTTACCCTTGCCAGGGGTATATGCAATCTCCAAATCGTAGGATGCTAAGAACTCCATCCACCTTTGTTGCCTTAAGTTTAAATCTTTTTGGGAGAACAAGTACTTTAGTGACTTATGGTCTGTATACAACTCAAACCTCTCATCAAGCAAATAGTGACGCAAAGACTTAAGCACCAAAACTATGGTAGCTAACTCTAAGTCGTGGGTAGGGTAATTCTTCTCATGGGCCTTTAACTGCCTTCCACCATAACATGTCACCCTTCCCTCTTGCATCAAAACTGCACCAAGCTCTATCCCGCAAGCATAGGTATACACCGTGAATGGTTTACTCCCATCTGGCAAAACTAAAACTGGAGCTGTCGTCAATGACCAATTCAAATGTTAGAAAGCATCATCACAGTCAAAATCCCAAGAAAAGGTCAAATTCTTTTTCGTCAACCGTGTAAGTGGGGCTGATATCTTAGCAAACTCCTTGATGAACTTTCTGTAATACCCCGCCAAACCAAGAAAACTTCTTACTTCTGCAGCGTTCTTAGGAACCTTCCGATCTTGGATTGCTACCACCTTCGCGGGATTCACTGCTATCCCTTCCTTGGAGACCACGTGTCCTAAGAACCTCACTTCCTTCCTCCAAAAATGACATTTGGAGAACTTAGCTTTGAGTTGATGTGCTCGAAGGGTCTCTAAGACTTCCCTAAGATGTAGGGCATGCTCTTCTCGCTTCTAGAGAATATCAATACATCATCCACAAAGACCACCATGAACTTTTTAGAAACTCCCTAAACACCCTACTCATCAAGTCTACAAAATATGAGGGTGCATTCGTCAAACCAAAAGGCATGACGAGCCATTCGAAGAAACCATCGGGAGTCCTAAAAGTAGTCTTATCTATACTATCCTCAGCTACCCTCAACTGATGAAATCCTGTAGCTAAGTCCAACTGCGAGAAAACCGAAGCACCAACCAATTGATCGAACAAATCATTTATCCTCGCCAATGGGTGTCTGTTTTTCTTCATGAGCTTATTTAGCTCCCTATAGTCCACGCACAATCTAAGCGAGCAATCAGCCTTCATGGCAAAAACAACTGGAGCACCCCACTCCGAGACACTTCTTCTTATGAACCCTTTCTCAAGAAAGTCTTTCACTTGTTTACTAAGCCCCTCCTTTATCTTGGAGCCATGTGGTGCACAGGCAATGCAACTGGCTTTGCATTGTCCACCAAATATATTCAAAAATATGTCTCGCATTTTGGAGGTAAGCCCCTAACCTCCTCAAAGACATCTGCATACTCACGGACTACTCGAACAGATTGCAAATCATAAATAGATGTGTCAAGAGATTCTAGATAGCTAAGCATAACAGAACTCTTAGGGTCACAAGAAATATCGAGAGTACTACCCAAACTAGTCAGCAGTCTAACTACCCTCTTTTCACAGTCGATAATGGTACCATACCTGACTAGCCAATCCATTCCTAGAATCAACCCATAACCCGTGAAGCCAAGCACATAAGCGTTGCATTTGAACTCAACGCCATACACGTATATTCTCAAATCCCGACATAACATAGATAGATGAGCCGTACCCCCAATAGGATTTGAGACAGCAATAGGACCCATAACTAGACTAGTATTTAGGTGCAGTGTTTCAACTAACGAAGCAGGTATAAATGAATGTGAAGCGCCAGAATCAAACAAAGTTCGAACAGGATGATCAAAAAGGAAAATCAAACTTTCAACAGAAATGTTTCTACCTCTCTCTTGTCCTGGTGCCATGATAGCATGAACCTGTCCTCCAGAAGTATGTCCTATCCTCTGTCCTTGCCCTTGCCCTTGTCCTTGCCTCCTTGGGCAGTCTTTAATCATATGTCCTGCCTCACCACATTGGAAGCAACCCGTCTTCTTCTTCCTACAGTCCTTGCTTAAGTGGCCCGTTGTTCCACAATTAAAACACCTTTTCTTCCCTTGGCCCTTGTTATCCTTATCACCATTCTTTTGTTGTTGCTATGCTTTCTTTGGATCCACTTTCTTATCCTGTGCCTTAACTACATTAGCACCTTTCTCCTCTTCATACATCAGCGGCATATCAACAAGATTCTCGAAAGTAGCCCCCATAGGAATGTGGGACATAGCCAACCCGTGTAATGGTTCATTCAGACCCTTGGCAAATCTTAAAGCCTTCTTATGCGGTGTATTAACTAATTCCATCCCAAATCTTGCTAACTGGTTAAACTTGTTGACATACTCCTTCACAGACAAACTCCCTTATTTCAAAGCCAAGAACCTCTCCATGTATAAACTCCCCTCCGCTTGTGAAAGAAATTTCAACTCGAACCTTCATCTAAAGTCTATCCACGTCTCCAATGGACGTCCTCCGTTAGTTATTTCCCACCAAAAGGAAGCTTCATCCTTCATTAACCAAGTAGCTATCTGAACTTTCCTTCCCACATAAATCTCAAAGATACCAAACAAGTCCTCCACTTCCTTGAGCCAATTCCGAACATCCACAAACGTCTCAGTTCCATAAAACGGCTTTCCGCCCATTGAACGGATGTCTTTGCATATCTTAGAAAAAGCATCTACATGGGGAGGAGGAGGAGCGGTTGCAGCTTAGGGAGGAGGAACGTCTGCTGGGCCTGCGGCAGTGGCCCTAGCCTCTAGATACCTTCTGAACCAACCTGGTATATGTACACCCTCTGGTATAACGGGTTCCCCAGACATGCTGAAAGGAAAAAGGAAGAGATTCAAAAACAGAGAATTGAAAGATAGATATATGGCTTTTGTGGATTATGTTTTTCCTAATAAACTTTTCTTTTGAAAATACCCTCTTAAAACATGTTTTTGAAAATACTTCTTAGAAAAAAATGCTTTTGAAAATGGTTTTCAAAATCCTTTATCTGTTCTGGTGACCTTCAGCTCTGTACCACGTGTAACACCCCACGTCCATTAATGTCACTCAATAAGGGAATGCATTAACTTTCATGGAGTATTATAAGAGTATAGAACAGAATATTACAAGACAGATATATAAAATGGTACTTAAGAAAATTTAAAATTTATTCATTGCAGTGGAAAAGTAAAACATGTCTGGTTACAACATCAAAACCATATACTAAGCCAGTACACAAATATCCATCATGTACAAAATTATTATCAGGGTACATAAAAATAAAACCATAATCCCACTCCAAATAGCAAGGAAAAGAGATAAAGCTGAGCATTACTTTCAACACTTCCAAGCACTTCAAGAACAAAGAAATCCAAGTCAAGCTCTAGTAGTCCCACCCTGAGGGACTGGGGGGGAGGAAAGAAAAGAGGCGAAACATAAAAGGATCGGACATAAGTCTGGCGAGTCTAGTGACTTTAACAATATAAACAGTAAAGTAACAGGATAAGGACATAAACTGGATGTAAGAGATGACTGTAACATAAGCAGATATGACAAGGTAAACAAGATGAATGATATAACGTTGATTGCGCTTCTAATCACTATAAGATAATTCCTACACCGCACCAATACTAGTTCCATACTGAAAGTTGATTCCTCTTACTAAACATAATAATAATAATGGTAGTTTCGTGTACTCCTAGCTACTGTCATAGGTGCCGCCTGCTCCTATCTCCACTAGTTGTACCCACTACCCACCCCATTTGATCGACTCCCGAACTCGTAGATACCCGTGCTGGTCCCACGGTAGGGTGTATCACTCCCCAAAGTGGCAAGCCCGATACTACTAAAATGCACGGCTTATGTTGTTGTTGTAGATAACAGTGTTGTATACACAATTATATGATTTTTGTTTGATGATAACAAACAAATGAATATTATTATAAATGTGTTTGGTTCTGTACTGATACGTCACACTACAGACAGAAATATAATATTTTTATTTAATTAAAATACTACTGGAAAAGAATTTAAATATTAGAAATAGTATTTCATTAAATATAATATTTTATTTCAACAATCAAAACAGTACAAATTTATAAACTCCACTATTTGTACAACTATTTGTACATTTCACTGATATTCATTACATTACAATAGATTTCATTATATACAAAAGCTTCTCACTACAGATTCACTCTAACACTCTGTCTATACAATTTCATATTTATACAGACCTCTCACATATACAGTTTCAGACTCATACATTCATTGACACTATACACTTTCTTCTTATCTTCAGTCTTCTGTCATCATAGCTTTCAGTCAGTCCAGTCTTCATACCTGTCACATATAGAAACACACACAGAGTAAACTGGAATAGAAATAATTTTAAATTCTAGCAGATGCAATTTTATTTTAAAATTTATTTGCCTCAGAATTTTGGTGTGCATCTCATCATTTTTCATGACTTGATCTGATATGTATATATTTCCAGTACCCACTGATCAGCCTCAACATCCTACACTAGTTTGCTGATCAGAACCAGTTGATTCTGAACAACCGCAACACAGTGTAGTGGTCTGCTGATATATATTCGAATAGACATGTATATACACACACATATATATATACACACACATACGTGTTGATATACATATATGTATACATACAGGTCAACATGGTCAGCACAACAATCATATGGAGCATCTGCAATGTTAAGTCAACATGAATCATGCAGCAAGTCAAAGCAACAACAAAGTGTAGCTTTTGGCACAAACTAGTCGAGCAAGGGGATTCAAATGTGTAAGTGCACAATCAAGGTTTAGTTTCAAATGGTCGAGACAAGTGTCAAAGTTCAGCAAGCATGTATACTGTCCAGAAAGGAAGACCAGATAAACATGGGGTGTATTCATGAAGAAGCCAACATGTTTTCAGCAAAATCAAGTGTAATATCAGCTAAGCATCAGTCCAGGGTCGAGACAATTCAAGAGCAATATTAGCTCCAATTTCAAATGTTTAAGCACATATGCATGGGTGGATGGTGCAACAAGAAGTTTCACACAGCAAATACAAATGGAAGTTCAAGATCAATTTCAGATCAGCCCAAAACAGTTTGGCATATATGGCCATTCATGAACAAGCAGAATTAGGTTTAAGTCAAGATTGTGGAGCAACAAGTACTAAAGTGCACGTACTCAAAGCCAGTATGGTAAACAAGTACACAACAACAAGATCAAGCACCATAGCACATTCATGGTTCAAAGTTACAAATCAACATTTCAAATGTAAACTTGTTTGCATATATACAAGGCGGTTTCAAATATATAGAGCAGCATCGTCTAGTCAGCAAAGCTCATGTGTTCGAGAAAGTGGTGACAAACATATACCGCAATGCATATACATGTTTCAGCAACACATGGAGTCAGTGTGCAAGTTTATGGTTGAAGCATAACACAAGCGAATAGACAAAGCATTGCAACATAGTGCAGCTATAGGAAGATTATACATTGCGGGATGACACAAAGCATGGATGTTGTCTCATATGGATCTAATGCAGTGTGAATAGCAAACAAGGATGTAATCACACTGTACATAATTATACACGGGTCAGCAAACTCAGAGGGATCAAAACAAGCCTGCCAAATATTCAAGTGCTATGCATGCAATCATTTCTGGAACCAGTTTTGGTAATGATTTTTTAATCATTAACAATATGCATATATTTGGCAACATTTTAAATGTGTCCAGAAATCAATGTATGATTGTTTGGCAAGATTGTCTTACTGTTTTTAAAAGTTTTTAAGTTTTTTGAAAGAAACAAATAAATTCAATATGGGACTAGTGTAGAGAGCTCGCAAGGGCCGATTATATTTCCAGAAATGATTCAGTATTCTCGGCAATATTAATCCATGTTTACATGGACAACAAAAGAGGAAAGTCACACAAATATCTTTTTATGCCGAAGCAATAATGGAGCTGATTTTATGTCTGGAGTCATGGATTTGTTCAACGACAAAATCAACACATTCCAGTTTTTACAAAGTGCAAGAGATAATAACAAGGGACCACAATTTGATTTATATTTGTTTCCAGTTTTTATCTCGACTAAGTTTCAGTGATGGAAACAATTCATAAATCAGCAAAGGAGAAAAATCAGGAAACTCAACATTTCCAGTATTGCTAAATTTCATCAAAGCCGATTCAACTATCAAGGCAACATATCAAGTGTGGACTCATTTAAGGAAACAAAAAAATATTTTCTAGATTCATAAATTAAATCGAGCCAATTCAAAAAAGGAAACCAGATCAAGTCAATTACGTGAAATCTGAGCAATTATAGGATCTCTATATCCTTACATACACCGTTTTCATCATAGGCATCAATCAATCGAAAATCAACAATAAACTCAAGAGAAAAAATCAGAGAAATAAAAATCCAGAGAAACTTACAAGATTTTCGATCAATAACATCCCAAATCAAAGCATCATAAATCAATTAAGATTCGAGCATCAGAAGATTTATCCAGATTTGAAGAAGCACCGCGATTTGATTTGGGAATTCACAGAAACCCTAGTCTTTCAATTCGGATGCCATTTTTTTGTTTTATTGCAAAGAGGAAAGTGAACGGGACAAATGAAATGAGGGTGGAACCATTTCAAAGTGGCTGGCCAACTTAAGTGTTTAAAGGGATACTTGAATTCCTTTATAACCTAGGGTTTTGTCTAGTTTATTTTAAGTTTAATTTTTGTATTGTTTTTATTTTGAGTTGTAAAAATTATCGAACAGTTTCCAGTGTCTGTAAAATACTAGGGTATCCAGTTAGGGTGTTAACTGGTAGTTTACTAGAGTTTGTAAAAACTAGGGTTACTGGTTACAGGGTCGTAATCAGGGGAAATCTGATCTATGGGATTAAATTAGTCTGAGGTTTTGAGCGTAGGGTTAGTACAGAAGCAGGGAGTGCGAGTTTACAGTATCTGTAAGTGGGATCTGTTATTAACTCCTAGTAGAAACCTTAGGAATGCAGTAGTAGGCAGGATTTTGCCGAAGTTGGGTATAACTTGTGTCATTTACTTTCTACATTTCTATTTCTGCTATATTCTATGATCGATGATTTCTTAATAACTCTCTAAAAATCAATAAACCCTATTCACCCCCTCTAGGGTTAATCTAGATCCAACAAGTGGTATCAGAGCAGGTTATTCCATTAACTCTAGAGTAATGGGTCATCCTAGTTGTCAGTCCTTTGAGAGTCAGTACAGTCGTATTTCATCTATTTTAATGGTACAGATTTTTTGAAATGGAAATCAGAAATGGAATCCTATTTAAAATCTGTTGATATTAAATGTTGGAATAGTATTATAAATGGGTATGATATTGAATTTAATTTTCGCGCTACTCATACTTTATATTCTTATATTGATGATGTCCAATATAGCCTTATCTCCCATTATTTGACTGCGCAGGAAATCTGGATAACTCTCAACACGCTGTATGGAAAAGAAGACGACAGCTCAAAACCCCAGAAGGTCAACTCAGTTTCAGATTTGTGCTTAACAGGTTGTACAGTTGGAAATCCAGATGGAGACTCAACAAGAGATCTTTCTTGTAAAGATTTAATTTCTCGCTTAAATGGTTTAACTGAATCCGTTGAGAACCTAAAGTCTAAAAATAAAATTCTGAAATTTGAAAAATTTGAGTTAATTTGCAAAATTTATCTTTTGGAATCAAAGCTTAAAAATGTCAAGAAGTTTTCAAATTCTAAATGCAAAAATTGTTTAAATTTGAAAAATGATAATGTTCATCAAAATAAAAATATTCAAAAACTTGAGAATGAAATTCTGATTTTAAAAGAGAACAAGATAGAGCTTGAAAGTATGAACAATTGTTTGCAAAAGGAATTTGAAATTTTCAAGACGACTGAAAATAACAAATATATTTCTACTGAAAAACAAAGGGTGTGTTTGGTTAAAAATGAGTTTTTAGTTTTTAGGTTTCAAAATTAATTACAAAACTTTAAAGGAGTAGAAGGAGGAATGGTAGAATGAAAGCAAGATGGAGGGGACCGCGGAGGGGATGTAGCAATCATAAAATGAGGATTTGGTCTCCATATTTCTCTCATTTCTCAAAACATGAAAAATAGATAAAAGTTGTTTTTTATTTTGTGTGTTAACTTTGTTTTCTAAAATTGTTGTTTTCCATGATTTACATGCGTTGTGCACATTTTTGTATGGACGAAAACCCAAAACTTAAAAGGGTAAACCAAACACTACCAAAGCTTGTTGAAAACTGAGTCTATTTTGAAAGAACTTGAAAACGAGATTGAAAAATCTAAGAATTTTGAGTCTGAAAAACAAAAACGATTTGTATCTGAGATCTCTGAGTCCCAAGCCAAAATCAAATTACTTGAATCTGAAAATTTGGCTTTGAAACAACATGATATTGAAAGAAAGATTACTAATAATCAATGTTCTGATTTAATAAAAGAAAACAGTGATCTTAAACCCAAAATTCAATGATTAGAATCAACTTTGGATAAATTTTCTAATGGGGAAAAATCGTTGAATATGTTGTTGCAAAATCAAGTTTCTACTGGAAATAAATATGATATTGGCTTTGGGAAAAATAATGTTTTTGAAAATGTCAATTCAAAAGGTTTTAAAAATCCCTCAAGTTGCTTCAAGAAGGATAGTTTTGAAAAGTTGAACTCTGGATATTTCAAAAGTTTTTTGAATCACAAACGTGATAAGAAATTGTTTGATAATAGTCTATCTAATCCATTTTGGACCCCAAAAAGAAACAAGGTGAATTCATATAAATTCAAACAGATTTAGGTCCCTAAAGGAACTTCAGTAAATTCTAATGGATTGTTATATAAACAGATGTGGGTACCAAAACACAAGAAAACAATTGAGAGTGGTTTTACAAATTTTGTCAGACTACTCGATCCTATAAACTGTTAAGTACCAATAGAAGTTGAGGAACTATTGTGCAAAAAGAAATTTGAAATCAAGCTGGCTTATACTTCTGTATCATTCATAGTTCCTTCAGCTAGGATTTGTTGAGTCGGAGATTCTGGTTTTCCTGGATTTCAGGTATAATCTCTGAACTCATCTTTGTAAATAGTTTGTTTCCTTTGTTTATTCCTTCTTCTACCCCGTCTATTTTTTTTTTCTTGATTTGTCACTGTCATATTTCTGATTCTTCTTGGGCTTTCTAAACTTCCAATTGCAGTACTCATAATTTTCTAGAAATTCGCTTCATTAGAATAAAACACTGATGTTTTAATCATTTCCAGATCTTGAGTTTAATCTTGTGAATATCTGCAATTGTTTTGAAGTTTATTTTCTGTTTTCTGATTTCATAACAGTGTTGATGTATTCTTGTTATATCTTGAACATTGTTGATTTGAATTCTAAATTTTTGAAGATCTGAAAGTTTAATGGAACTTCACACACCTCTGCTGCTTTGATTTTCTTCTAATTCAGTTTGGAAGGGCCTGCTATTTATCTGTTGTGGTAATTTCATTGATTTTTAGATTGGCTTGGATATTTTGTTTGGTCTTGAATCATTGCTTACATCTTGAAATTCATTTTTATTCATGATTATCTAGTTTGGTTTTTTTTTTTGTTTGAGATCACTTGAAAATTTATGATATTTTGAATCTCACATACCTCTCATATCTGAAATTATTAATCTTGTATGATTGATTGATTCATTGTATCTCAAGATTTACATTTGTTCTAGTGATCTTGAATAAACCTCTACTTTTGGATCATGAATTATTACTCAATCTTGATGTAATTATTCTAAAAAAATTCTTGTGCAATTGTCAGAAAATTTTGTGAAAAATTCTTTTGAAAAATGATTATTGAAACTCACTACTATTTCATGATGATTTGAGTTGAATATCTGTTTATTTAAAATCATTTGAAATTATTAGATTTTCATATTTCCTCAAACGATTTCAAATAAATTGTATTTTTAATCTTGAATCATATTTTGTGAACATCAGAAACACCCTCTGACAAGTCTGCTGTGATATTGACATCTGTTCTGCTCTGATACTTTTTTTTTAAATGTCCTTTGATAAGTGCTTGTTTTGGTTAACTTTGCTTGCTGCCCTGATTAATGTGCTTATTTTGTTAGTCTTTTTTCTTGGGCTTAATGATTGTTCTTGGATGTCTAGGATACCCTTATTAATCACCCATGTCATACTCAAAATCCTTGTTAATAGAGACACCAACAAGTGGTACCAATTTTGATATGTTGCATTATTCTCACTCTGTATATTTTTTTTCTTCATCCCTCTTTCCTTGTATAAATTCTTCTGTTTTCCTCTTGTAATTGATTTTCAATTTTAAAATTATTTAATGATTATTCATTCAGAAATTGAAATCAATATCCAAATTGAACTGTATTTATAATTCATCAAAATCATTATCAGATTTTGAAATTGTGATGAATTGTGACTACAATATATTTCATAACAAGAGGAAATTTTATTTATATTTTCATGATGGTTGAACAATTATTATAATATCTTTGAACTGGCAATTATTTCATGACCATCTTCATTATCTTTCATCTTTCTACCATCCATTGTGATTTTATAATAATGTGGAGAGTTTAATATTTTTTTAAAAAAAATCTTTTTGAATAAATAGTGGAAATATTTGTGATAGAATTTGGACTATATTATTATTCAGAATCAGTGATAATTGAAGATTTTTAATGATCTCGGTACGGTCGAGCATATTTCATAATATAATTAATTTAGAAATTTATTTCACAGTCCATTTCTGTACTTACCACATTTATATCATCCACATTGGTTTTATATACTGAGGAGTTTTTTTCCATTTAAATGATGAAAATAATAAATATAATTAATTTATAAGTGTGTCTCTAACCTCATTTAAAAATTCAAGCTCTGGTCATGCATGGTTAAGAGATAACTTATAATTTAAGCTGCGACTGACCTCATTTAAAAATCTAAGCTCTGGTTATGCGTAGTCAGTGTGCTCTTAAATAAAAAATAAAAGAAAAGGAAATAATGTGTTATAAATTAAAATTGATCTGAAATTCTCCTTTGTGTATAAAAACCAGCCTATCAATCCACCTTCTACTTGTGAAATATGTTGAAATCTTATGACGTATTATGATTTATTGATTGATAGGTATTGGGATTTGAGATTATACGATGTTGTCACTTAAATTTAATTATTAACTATAGTCCAAATCCATCACTGTTTTTGTGCTTAAATTTATAAAATTCTTTTGGAAATAATTGGAAAATATTCATATTTTTTGAACTCTCTCCATTATATATGAATTTCATCATAAATTGACATTCTCTACAATGTGAAATATGCCACTAGTTCTTAGAATATTATGATTTTTGTTTGACTGATTGTGATTTATGATGACCGTTCTTCCTCTTAAGCTGAAATTTTATTTTTAGTCACTTTTCATTTATATTTTAAATTCTGTATCCTTTTGATGATAACAAAACGGGGAGAATGGGTTGAGATTTTGATTTATGAGTGAATATTTTATAAATATTTTTAATTTGGAAAATTCATTATTTTTCATTCTTTTCACTCATGCATAGTTATAGGGGGAGTTCTGTTGTAGGGGGATCAAATAAATAGGGGGAGTTCAATATTCACTGTCAAACACATTTATTGTACTCAAAATCTTTTATTTTTTGTCATCATCAAAAGGGGAGATTGTTGTTGTATATAACGGTGTTGTATACACAATTATATGATTTTTGTTTGATGATAACAACCAAATGAATATTATTATAAATGTGTTTGGTTCTGTACTGATACATCACATTACAGACAGAAATATAATATTTATATTTAATTAAAATACTACTGGACAAGAATTTAAATATTCAAAACAGTAATTTATTAAATATAACATTTTATTTCAACAGTCAAAACAGTACAAATTTATAAACTCCACTATTTGTACATTTTACTGATATTCATTACAATACAATAGATTTCATTATATACAAAAGCTCCTCACTACAGATTCACTCTAACACTCTATATATAAAATTTCATATTTATACAGACCTCTCACATATACAGTTTCAGACTCATACATTCATTGACACTATACGCTTTCTTCTTATCTTCAGTCTTCTGTCATCACAACTTTCAGTCAGTCCAGTCTTCATACCTGCCACATACAGAAACGCACACAGTAAACTGGAACAGAAATAATTTTAAATTCTAGCAGATACAACTTTATTTTAAAATTTATTTGCCTCAGAATTTTGGTATGTTTCTCATCATTTTTCATGACTTATATGTATATATTTCCAGTACCCACTGATCAGCCTCAACACCCTACACCGGTTTGCTGATCAGAACCAGTTGATTCTGAACAACCACAACACAATGTAGTGGTCTACTGATATATATTCGAAGAGACACATATATATACACGCGCGTGCACACACACACACACATATATATACATACATACGTGTATATATACATATATGTATACATACAGGTCAACATGGTCAGCACAACAATCATATGGAGCATCTGCAATGTTAAGTCAACATGAATCATGCAGCAAGTCAAAGCTACAATAAAGTGTAGCTTTTGGCACAAACCAGTCAAGCAAGGGGATTGAAATGTGTAAGTGCACAATCAAGGTTTAGTTTCAAATGGTCGAGACTAGTTTCAAAGTTCAACAAGCATGTATATAGTCCAGAAAGGAAGACCAGACAAACATGGGGTGTATTCATGAAGAAGCCAACATGTTTTCAGCAAAATCAAGTGTAATATCAACTAAGCAGCAGTCTAGGGTCGAGGCAATTCAAGAGTAATATTACCTCCAGTTTCAAATGTTTAAGCACATATGCATGGGTGGATGGTGCAGCTACAAGTTTCACACAGCAAATACAAATGGAAGTTCAAGATCAATTTCAGATCATCCCAAAACAACCTGGCATATATAGCCAATCATGTACAAGCGGAATTAGGTTCAAGTCCAGATTGTGGAGCAACAAGTACTAAAGTGCACGTAAACAAAGCCAGTATGGTAAACAAGTACACAGCAACAAGATCAAGTAGCACAACACATTCATGGTTCAAAGTTACAAATCAACATTTCAAATGTAAACTTGTTAGTGTATATACTAGGCAGTTTCAAATATATGGAACAACATAGTCTGGTCAGCAAAGCTCAAGTGCTCAAGAAAGTGGTGCCAAACATATACCGCAATGCATATACATGTTTCAGCAACACATCAAGTCAGGTGCGCAAGTTTATGGGCGCAACATAACACAAGCAGACAGACAATGCATTGCAGCATGGTGCAGCTATAGGAAGATTATACATTGTGGCATTATACAAAGCATGGATGGTGTCTCATATGGACCTAATGCAGTGTGCATAGCAAACAAGAATGTAATCACACTATACATAATCAGACATGGGTCAGCAAACTCAGAGGGATCAAAACAGGCCTGCCAAATATTCAAGTGTTATGAATGCAATCATTTCTGGAACCAATGTACAATTGTTTGGCAAGATTGTCTCTTACTGTTTTTAAAAGTTTCCAGAAAAGTTTTTTTTGAAAGCAACAAATAAATTCAATATGGGACCAGTGCAAAGAGCTCGCAAGGGCCGATTATATTTTCAGAAATGATTCAGTATTCTCGACAATATTAATTAGTGTTTACATGGACAACAAAAGAGGAAAGTCACACAAATATCATTTTATGCCGAAGCAATAATGGAGCTGATTTCATGTATGGAGTCATGGATTTGTTCAAGGACAAAATCAACACTTTCCAGTTTTTAAAAGTCAAGAGATAATAACAAGGGACTACAATTTGATTTATATTTGTTTCCATTTTTTATCTCGGCTAAGTTTCAGTGATGGCAACAATTCATAAATCAGCAAAGGAGCAAAATTAGGAAACTCAACATTTCCAGTATTGTTAAATTTCATCAAAACCGATTCAACTATCAAGGCAACATATCAAGTGTGGACTCATTCAAGGCAACAAAAATATATTTTTCAGATTCATAAATTAAATCGAACCAATTCAAAAGAGGAAACCAGACCAAGTTAGTTACGTGAAATCCGAGCAATTATATGATTTCTATATCCTATACATACACCATTTTCATCAAAGGCATCAATCAATCGAAAATCAACAATAAACTCGAGAGCAAAAATCATAGAAATAAAGATCCAGAGAAACTTACAAGATTTTCGATCAATAACATCCCAAATCAAAGCATCAGAAATCAATTAAGATTCGAGCATCAGAAGATTTATCCAGATTTGAAGAAGCATCGCGATTTGATTTAGGAATTCACAGAAACCTTAGTCTTTCAATTCGGCCACCATTTTTTTTCTTTTATTTCAAAAAGGAAAGTGAACAGGACAAATGAAATGAGGGTGGAACCATTTCAAAGTGGCCGGCCAACTTAAGTGTTTAAAGGGATACATGAATTCCTTTATAACCTTGGGTTTTATCTAGTTTATTTTAAGTTTAATTTTTGTATTGTTTTTATTTTGAGTTGTAAAAATCATCGAACAGTTTCTAGTGTCTGTAAAATACTAGGGTATCCAGTTAGAGTGTTAACTGGAAGTTTACTAGAGTCTGCATAAACTAGGGTTACTGGTTACAGGGTCGTAATCAGGGGAAATCTGATCTAGGGGATTAGTTTAGTCTGAGGTTTTGAGCGTAGGGTTAGTGAAGAACCAGGGAGTGCGAGTTACAGTGTCTGTAAGAGGGATCTATTATTAAATCCTAGTAGAAACCTTAGGAATGAAGCAGTAAGCAGGATTTTGCAGAAGTTGGGTATATTTTGTGTCATTTACTTTCTTCATTTCTATTTGTGCTATATCCTGTGATCGGCGATTTCTTAATAACTCTCTAAAAATCAATAATCCCTATTCACCCCCTCCTCTAAGGTTAATCTTGATCAAACAACTTATACCTACACAATGCAACAACGTCTTACCTACTAGCCCGGAACCACGCACACACATGAGTCCGTTGGACTTGTACTGCTATCGCTAACTCTTTATTGACTTCTTACAATCAAACCCAGTAAGCGTGTCCCGTCCTCGACCTAGTTCGAGCTCATATAGATACTAAATAGGTTAGTGGTTGAAAAGGTTCCACCCACTTGACACAAGCTTCCCTCCTAAGCTTGGTCCCCACTAGGAATTCCCACTAAACCCCTCTTTATCCCCATGTCTAATCACATGTCTCATCTTGGTTAAGTGTTTTAATTATGTTTCACATGCTACCCATGTTACCCACTTAACCCTTTTATCATTCCTATGTCTTACCACATGTCTTATCTTGGTTAAGTGTTCATTAGTTCATTATAACTATAATCTTGCAAGACCTCCCACATTAGATTGCCATTTTGCAGTTGTCGGATATGCCGTGCAGTTCCGGGCAGGCTTATACCGTAATCCGAATCTAACTTCGTGTCTTTGCATTATTACGTATCTAATTTCTGCCTTTGACCTCTCACATTAGATTACCAAATTGCGGTTGTTGGATATGCCGGGTGGTTCCGGGCAGTCTTATACCGCAATTCAAATCTAACCTCGTGTCTTAGGCGTTCATTATCATTTTCTTGATTCAAGTCCCAATTTTAAATCTTGGATTAAAATATATTCCAATTACCCATAATTTCCAAACTAAATTATGTTTATATTTTTTAATCCCAATTAGGCCTATAATCTTATGTATACGTGTTATGCCAAATTACGCACAAATTAATTTGCGTTCATTATTATTAACAATTCACGCCAAGCCTCATGTATATAAATTACATCCAATTATGCCCAATCCAACTTATGCCAAATCTCATGTATACATTTTATACACAATTATGCTCAAATTGATTTATTCCAATAATCTCATTTTATTACAAATTTCCCCAAACTTTTCCCAATCGTTCAAACGTTATTCGTACGAAAATCTCAATACAATATGTTAGGCTTGAAGTTAGCCTAATCTCATAAAAGAAAAGGAAAAGAAGAGGAGAAGAAAATCAATATCAAAATTGGCGTAAACATAAGGACATGCATATGAAACATAAACAGGCATATAACGATAAAATGGATCAGAAAGGCATATGGCAGTTTTATGGATATGGATCTAAAAGATAATGATTTACAAACTTGATAAGATTCATCTCAGTCACAGGCATATACATTAGATCTAATTTACAATCCTATCACAATTACTTTTAATTTATTATATGTGAAAGTGACATAGACTCAAAGCGATAGGATTCTTAGAAAATTAGGCGTTGTTTTAGCAATTAGGATTTTGAATGATCTCTACTTGATTGATGTAGATCTGATCTTCTAATTTGATTGTTGAAGAAGAACTATCTCTAAATCTCTACTTTGATTTTGGTTGGAGAAGAAAGGATAGGTTAATTTAGACTAAAGTAACATGGAGGCGCCATGGATGAATAACAATGAGATTACGGTTAGGTTTAGGGGTATTTTGTAGATGCTCTAGGTGAATTAGGACCCCTAGATTAGATTAGGATCCATCTAAACCATCCAGACCAGAAAGACACGTCATCCAGCCAATCCCAGAAGGACACATCAGCCCTAGACCATCAAAATACATCATTCAGATCTGGACAGATGGGTGGTTGACACCCTATATGGGGGTCGACACCCCTATATGGGGGTCGACACCTATGTCGACTCCCCTAGGGGGGTCGACACCCTAGAGCGGGAGAATTCACGCTCATCCAGATTCGGCTGACTTTTGATTTTTGAATTCATTTTTGATTTTTAATTATTATTTTAATTTAAATTCTGCTTTAAGCTAAAATCTTCTAAGCTTCATAACTTCTTCATATGATATCCGACTTATGCAAACTCGGACTCTATTCCAAGCTGAATTCTGAGACAAATGCAATGACGCAACCCATTTCCCTTAATTCTTCTTATAAAAATTAAGTATTCTTTAATTATCTCTTATGTCATGTTTTAAAATTATGGGGTATTACAGGTTACTTGGGTTAACAACACTCAAGGCTTACGCACATGTCATACCTATTTACTTCCCAGTGGATTAACCTAATATAGTATATATGTAGCTACCCCTCAATACTGAGGTACACCCCATGGTACCCCACTCGCGCGGTGTAACGACCCGGATTTTTGGGTCCAATTTAAAATTTTTATTTTAGAAATTTTAATGAATTTTAATATTTAAAATTATTTATTTTAATAATAACAACTAAAATAAAAAATAAAAAAATAAATGTCCATTACTATAGGAAATGTATTTACATTGGATTTTGCATCCTAGATGTTTATGAACACCTCATGTTTGTATAGTTGAAAATAAACATCATGTTTGTATAGTTGAGATAAATATCTCATGTGTGTTTTGTTGTAAAACCAAATTACCATGTTTTGTTGATTTAGAAAGAGAGTGAAACAAAATAATCATTGTGTTAAATAGGAAAGAGAGAAAAACAAAATTTCTCATTTGTTTAATAGGAAATTGTTATGATTGAAAGTAGAATTAGATGCAAAATAAAAACATTCTTTTTATGTGCTATGTTAAAATTAGATATGTGTACAAATAAATATTAACATTTATTTGTCATGTTAAAGATTAAGATTTGTGAACGAATAAATATCCACATTTATTTGTTACATTAAAGATTGGAATGGTGTACAAATAAAAATATTCAATTTATTTTTTAAAATAGAAAATTTTGTACAAATAAAAATACTCATTTGTATTTTGTTATGAAACATATAATTGTTAGAATTATGAGACGATAAAAATAATCTTTTTATCGTAACTCATGAAACATAGAATTATTAGAATTGTCATGATTATATAAAATGCCATTTATGTTAGAATTGAAATGTCAGTTATGTTAGATTAGAAATACTAGAATAACATGTCACTTCATGTTTTGTTTACTAAAAAGACATTTTTTTTCCCTATGTCAGTAGAATAAAAAGAGAAACATGTTACACTTGTTTTGTTATCTAAATAGACTTCTTAGCATGTTCAGTTAGGATAAATAGAAATTTATGTTAATATATGGTTTGCCATTTAAAATGACATTTTTAATATGTCTAGTTAGATAAAAAGAATTAAGTTATTAATATAAATCATAATGGGCAGGTTATAAATATAATTTGTAAAAGAGAACCACGTGTATATTTGTATTCTCTTTATTCCTATCCATCCAATTAAATTCCTTTGTAACAATTGTATTAACGGGCCTTTTTGAAATATAAGAATTAAATAGTTTTATTAATATATATACCCCTAATATATACGGTCAAAACCTAACCCTATTCTCTCATGAACCAGCCGCCACTCCAAACCAAAACAAAGGTTATGAAAATTTTGATTTTTATTATTTATTTAATTTGGAAAATTGATTATAAATTCATACGAACTCTTAATCTGAAAATTTCAGAAGCGGTAGAACCATATCGACGTAGGCGAGGCATAGAAACTGATTTGGACTGATTCGGAGCGATTATGGATTGTAAATCTAAATTAGAACAAAGGTGAGATTCTTTATTTTATAATTTATGAAATTAAATTATCTTTCTTGTGTTATTGATGTTTGTATGTACATGAATATGGATTGGTGATGAATGATTGATATTGGTGATGGATGTTTATGTAGTTATTGGCAGTTCTGTTCATGTATACGTTGTGAATGTCATTGATTGTGGAATGAATATTGATAGGTAAACTTGTGTAAATAAAGTTCATTCTTTATTTCTATATTCTTGAGAATTTATATTTAAATTTAAATTTATAATTTCTATTGTTGTTTCAGAAAAATGGGTGTTATTTAGATTTGCAATTTTGTACCAAAATTTCATTTTTTTCATGTTTTACATGAAAACAGGAATTTTATACAAAATCGTTGGACTAAATAAATATTTTATTTTATTGAACTACATGGAAATGAATTTTTAATTAAAATGTTGATTTTTGATAAAAATAATATTTTAATCGATTTTTTCAAAATTTGGGCTTTTATGCAAAATTGTCTTTTTTTGGACAAAAAGAACAAATTTTTGTTTTCTTATTCTTTCTGAAAATAAAGATAACATCTTTATTAACATGGAATTTTAGAAAATAAGATTGGTTTTTAGAATTGTTTATATAATTTATATTTTCAATATAAATTATAATTTTTAACGTTTCAGGCACGTGCAGTTCATGTTTTCAGTTTCAAACTTTGAATGACTATAACGGAAGATCCAACCGTTGGATTTTTCCAAAACTGGATCCGTTGGATCCGCTTTGAAAAAATCTTTCCACCAATACCAAGTTTGAAAATTTTCAACGGTTAGATCTTGAGTTATGTGTAATTCAATTTTTGGAATAACAGCGCTATAACTACACTTGACTTGTAACGTCGTTTTAATGAAACGAATAATTATAAAAATAAAGTTTGGATCCTTATTTTTGAAGAATAAAGTTTTGATTTATTTGGACTAAAATGAAAAATTTGATCTTTATTTTTAATAAATAAAGTTTTGGTTTTTATTTTTATTTTGAAAATAAAATAAGGTTTTTGTGAACATGAATTTGTTTGGACTAAAATGAATGAAAGTGACGTTCTTTACTTTTAAAAGGACTAGAATGATAAAGTGTTATTCTTTATTTTGAAAAAAAAATTAAATTGAATAAATTTATTCTTTATTTATGAATGGATTAAAAAGGAAATACTTAAAACATGGACCGATTACATTAAATTGAAATGATACAAAAGGGAGTTTTATTCTAAATCGGTTCCATTCAAAAGAATGTAATTAATACCTATTAGGTGAACATCGTTAATTGGTTATACCATTTATGTTATAATTTAATGCACTTGTATACACTGCCATTTACAAGCGACCTTGGCTTGTTTATGTAAGTGGACGATAAATTTTTACACATCGTCCAGAAGCACAGTTTATTTTATAATATGTGAATTGTGTTGGCTGAAACCCCACACGGGTTAAGGGTTGAAATTTGAATACACGTCACCCTTGGAATAATTAGAAATGCACTTTGGATGGATGTTTGAAATTGTGATATAATTAATGTTTGATTTGCCGTATAATTAATTTATATGGAAATAGTGGGTCTCATTCCAACTTTGAGTTAAATAAATAAATATTCAATTAATGCAATTAATTGGTAATTAAATTTAGGAATTGTGTATTTACTGTTTTAAAGTATAGAATAAAAGCTTTTGAATGAATGTAATAAATTCCCTTTTTTTTATTTCAATAAATGAAATTAATTGGCAATTGAAGTAAGGGATGATGTATTCGCTATTTAAAAAGGAAATGATAAAGAAGTTTTGAATTGATCATATTTCATTCCAGTTTTGAATGAAGGAAATTAATTTCCATTTATTACTCAATTAACGAAATTAATTGACGATTGAATTGAGAAGATCAAATCTTATTTATTTGGAAAGTTACAAAACAAATCCTAGAAATGGGTAAATTACCTTCCAACTTTAATAAGAAGATTTGAAGTTAAAAGATACTGTTTTATGTTAACATTTAAATTGGGAAATTGATTACATTTTAATGTTGAAAGGGAAGTTTTTAATATCACCATTGAAACCATTTTTTTTTTTTGAAATAATTATTATTATAATATCATAATAATATGGAAAGTTAATATGTATTGAAATGGAATAATAAAGTTTTATATGAAAGAATATTTCAAGTAAGGAATGATATTAAGTAGTCGGATATTTTAAAATATAAAATATTTTAAAATAATATTCTTGGATAATATTTATAATTAAAAATTATAATTATATTTGGACACGAGGTTAGGTCACGTTTATGGTGGAAGTCTGCCCGGACCCAACCGGCATATCCAGCAGCCATAAATGTTGGGCCTAATGTGAGAGGTCCAAGTATACATATATGAATTGGGTTTTGACTCGAGGTTAAGCTCAACTATGGAATAAGTCTGCCCGGACCCAACCGGCATATCCAGCATCCACAAGTTGGAGGTTTAATGTGAGAAGTCTGGCCCAGTATGAAATTGAAATATAATAACGAGTTGGGCTTTTTAGTCCGTTTTAAAATGATAATGCCATTTTAACCAGTATGAAATATCTTATTCATTTGAAAATGAATATTGAAAGAGTTAAATTTCAAAATAAATAGTATTTTGGGAAAGGGGATTTATTTATTTTATAAATAAATAACAGGAAGTAAAAGTGGTTTTATCATAACCACGTAATTTCAATGAATATTTGAAATAGGCTTGAGTGGAAATTAAGTACGGATTATTTTAATATTAATTTCCGTAATTAAACGGTTATTATTTTGGGAATTTGGAAGATACTTATTATCGCTATTTCCGAAATGATTGCCGTTGGTTTTGGAAATTGATATTGAATTTGAGTCGTTCTAATTTTTATTTAAAGTCTTATATTTAATATCAAATTGATTTTGGTTGATTAATGTTTGAATAACATTAATTCTTAAAACTCAATGAATAGTGAAATGAATATAAATCTTTTAATTAAGATTTGAACGAAATTTCCTAATTTAATTTATTAAATTGGAAATAACAGAAATGTGAATTTGGGTTTATTGTGAATTATGTTTTAAATAACATTTATTCTTTAACCTAGATTTATGACAGCATTAATTCCCTAACTATTGAATAATCATTTAATAATGATTTTTGAAAGTAAAATCTAAATAAGGTTTTGAATAAAATCTTTAATAAGATTTTAAAAAGGGGAATTAAGTAAATTATTGAATTAAGGAAATAAACGGTAATGGAGTTCCACCAGTTTAACTCCAAGCGTTAATTAAATCTTTAATTAGATTTAAACGGAAAAGGTAATTAAGTTTACCGGAGACTAATTGGGATTAATAAATTGGTAATTTCGGTAAAGCGTAAAATTCCGATTAGTTTGAATAAACCTTAATTTGGTTTAATATGGATAAATAGAGATTAAAGAATAAATATTAAAGATTTATCTTTGATAAAATTTATGGGAACCTATCCCTAAGAAATTGAATATTTTTAAGGAATATTCGGAATTGGAATGAGGCGTTGGTTGAATTTTATCAATTTATGTTTTTAAATCAACGCGAGTTATTCAGAAAGTCCGGGTCCAACCCATTCTGAATAATGAATACGACGATGAATAGTCGAATGATTGAAGACGGTGACAAGACCGACAATCTTCACATCGAATGGATGTTGATGCTATTGAGGCCCATGAAGGGAGTAGCTACCTTGAAGGGGCTGAGAGGGCGTCCGTCCGGACGTAGTGTTGATTTGTACGGATTGACTTTCGCTCAGACCCAGAGCATAAGTTATAAATGGATTGCGTGTCTGACGTCGTACTCCGCTTAATGTCATGATATTGATTTTCTGTCAATATATAAATGTTGGTGGTGGAGAATTCATTCTTTACTTAACACCCCATTTATATATTGATGGGTGATCAATGGTACGGTATGGATTGACGATGTGGCATGCCAAGATGAAGATGATCAAGGCTTTGTTGAAAAGCAGGCCTTGTGGATGAAGACTATATCGTTACTTCGTACGCCTCACAAACCGGTAGAGTCTAAAACGGGGGAAGGGAATGCAGGGAAAGTGGCACGTTTCTTTCTAGTTAGTAGTCATTTTACGTATGTGGATGATGAAACGAGGCGCCTCAGATAGGTCCTATAGGACCGGGGAACGTGTGCTTAGGAATAACTAATCCTCTAAGCTGTATGTGAGGACCGGCCCTGCCATTTCCAAGGGTTCACTGCGGGGGATCCTGGGGCATTAACTAGAGTGTCTCGAATCGGTAAGGAGCTCCTCCCTAGCCTGGACTCATGATGGAAATCCAAATTTCCAATACGAACCGACGAATTTGATTGTATTACTAGTACGGAGGCATAATATATGGTACCTATGCTTCCTAGGATTAATACATTTATTTTGAAATGCTTTCATATACACTAATAATAGTATTAGTTTCGTATTTGGCGTATTTAGCATGTTTAACCACCATAAGGTAAAACTCTATCCTCTTGGTGTGCGTTGCATTGTGTGATGGGACCTGAGTCTTATGGTGGTTCCATTTTTCAAAAAGACATTGCGTTGTGTTACGTTTTATTTATCTGTACTGACATTGTAGTTATGCACGGCAATCCATTGGTACAACCCGTTCCGCGTTAGCGGCGTGGTCTTTGGATTTGCCTTATTAGTATGAGTTAAGTTATTTAAGAATTCTCACACCAGTCCCACGACTGACACATGTTTGTTTCCACCTTTTTGCAAACTTGGGTGCCCTCTCTTCCACACGGGCAGCCGAGTATTTATCTACAGGTTCTCTTTTCAAGCAGGATTCTGGATTGAAGCTTAAAGCTGTGTCCATAGTTTAGATTTCCTTCCGCTGCAATGTTTTAAAATTTAATGTAAATTTATCTTTCGCTGTAATATAATTCGATGTACTCTGATATTTTGTACTCTGATGTAAACATTTTGTACTGTTTATAAAAGTTTGCTGTTTTGTTCTGATGATTGTTGTATTCCCAAAGTTAAAGTATTCGGGATTTGAACGGTCTTGGTCGATCTTGCGGTCGATTAAGGACGGGCGAAACCCGGGTCTTTACACGCGGTCTCCATCGTAATGCCACAAAAATGAATGTAGTCCCTCATCCTACGCAGGAGTGACGTACGGATCTCTACATAACAATATTACGTTCCACATATATCTATCATTACTATGCTACATAAGCGTACAAACTGCCATCGTCGATCGAATCAGATTTCATACTGGAGAAATGCCCTCAAGTCTATGATACACTAACTAGAGCTGACATGCATGTATCTAGACTGTCCCCCATATGTATCATCAATTATAGCTCGATGCCTTAACCACACGTCCTCTAATGTGCACCGAGTTCCGTGGCAGGGCGATACGAGATACACGGAACTCGGTCGGGAGCTTTTCCATATTTGTACAGGCCCGTCTTTAAGAGCCTCTATATACAGATACTCCTAGGGTTTGTGTTCACGGTGGCTATGGCCCCGCCTCGGCCCCTCCCTCAAGTAGAAAAGACTACAAGAGCTAAACGACTGCCAAAAAAAAACAATTTAAACATCCATTTGGCGTCTTCCCTCAACCACCGTATCCCGATAATGAAAGGTGAAATATCTATTGGTTTTAGCTCCAGTCTTTTTGCATCCCACTGGCTGCCGATGATGGGTGTTCGATGATCTACTATCCTTGTTGGTCGTAACCCTTCGCCTCCCCATTGAGGCGACCGCCGAATCACCCTGGTGTCACCGCGTCATAGCATTCTGACTGCATAGCTACTTTTGCAGTGAAGACTCATCCACCTAGTAGTTACGCGAAGACCCAACCTCTGCGAGCACAACCTAAACATCTACCACCACACAGAGGACTACAAGGAGCACCTTACGTATCTCAGGAAGCCGCATGCTTCTCCTTCCAGTCCTTCAAAGCCGACAGAATAATTAGATAAATGTGTGCTCCCCTCGTGCCTTATAACACCACGATGATCTACCCTGTTGGGTTATTCACCCTCAAATGTGCGGACTGGTCCAAGCGCCTCACTTTAATATGATGTTATACCCTATGTCTAAACATTCTTTTACGCGCTTGCTTTACCTTATCAGGTTTCCATTTAACTTGGTTATCTTAACTTTTTATTCAGGTTACCAAGTTCTTCCTTGCCCCTTATGTCTCTGAGGAATGGGCCCCTCTTGCTTATTAATTTCAGTTATACAACTTAACCCATTTAAGTTTATTAATAATTTTATTAATTTCACTTAGCTCTCATAACTAAGGTCCATTAATAAATTTCCCTACCCATTTATTATAACCTGTGTTGTAATTTCCTCTTGTCCCTAGGACAAGTCCAAACATGTTATTCTTATCAGCGGGTTTCAGACTTCCAAGTTTACAGATTACTTAATTTATAATTACGTACAACTTCTTATATTTCATATTCCCCCTTTTATCAATTGGTTTTCGGCTTACCCCATTTACTGATTACTTAATTTACAATTAAGTGTTCATTATCTCATTTCACTAGTTATCCCATTTCCTTACTAGTTTATTATAACCTAAGTTATAATCTTTACTTGTCCCTAGGAAAAGTCTACCTATTATCCAACATTCTCATTAATGTAATTTTTTTATAATAGGTGATAGTAATTCGTCGTTTAAACCATTTACTGTTGTAATCCATTATTCTTCATTCGTTGTAATATATGTTCCTTATTTTATTAAGGAAAACACTTCATGCACCTTATCAGTTTGGTTTATAGAAGGAATCAGTGATTTATTTTCATTACGTATTCTCATCTAAATTCGTGGTGGCAAGTAATTTCTTTCCTCTTTCTTATTTTATTCACTGTGGCTTACTTGCAACCACGTTCTCAGAAATAGGTCTTTTAGGTAAATACATCACTTTTCCTTCGCGTCGCACTAACTCAGTCCATTACATCCCTTCCTTTTTTATTTTCAGAGTTAGATATTTAATTACCATCATTGCCATTTATTCATATCTTGTTGTATGTATATATTTATATATATGTACTAGACCTCTCAATTAAGCCTGCACTTGTGGATGCTGGATTTGTTGGGCGGGTCCGGCAGACTTCTACCACAAGTTGACTTAACGCCGTGTCTTACTACCATTACATGTTTTAATTATGCACTTTGACCCCTCATATTAGATTTACCACTTGTGAATGCTGGATATGCCAGGCGGTTCCAGGAAGAATTCTATCACAAGTGCAATCTAACCTCGTGTCTAAGAGCATTACAGTGTCAAATTACTGTGAATTTAGGCATGTTCGTTTTTTAACAATTATTCCTATTTCATGTAAATTTCAGGCATATTGTCCTTTTCGTATGTTTACGGTAATCCAATTTACCTGTCATCAAATTATGCCTATATTTTGTCGCATGTCCTTTTTAACATGTGTTTAATTCTATTTTGACATGTATATATTTAAACGGGTAATTGTTCAAATCCAAAAAGTTAAATATGTCATTTATTCAATAACATAGCACAAGTGAATCCTGTGATTATAACAACAGTAGTCATTACCCATTTTCTAACAAGTTTGTTTTCAACATTTAATCATTCCAACACTTTAACTGATTCAACATATGAATTACTCGTATTAACATCTCAACTTGTTATTACAGTAATTCTTAATTATTCTAGCAAATTCAATTATACAAAATGGGGAATGGTAAAAGATAACATATTATTGTCTAAAATGCTATAGCGTTAACCCACTCACCTCATACACTTTCCCAATTCTGGATCTGATCCCGGTTTTAGTATCCATTGTTTTTCCCTTAATCGGATTTAAAACCTAATAACCATGGATTTATAATTTTTACTAAAAGAGAAAGAAAAGAAAAAGGAAGAGAATTGAATATATCAGATCTAGAAAATCACCTTACTTTTCATACGATTCTAAAAACCTTTTTACTAAGGTCACTCCCTTTCCTCCAGATCTGACTTAAAATTTTCCTAACTAATAATTTAAATTTTTAGAAGAGATCTTAAGGAAGAAGAGGGGTAGAGCTTCAGCATAGTCTCAGAAATATGAGGTTTAGGGTTAGCTCTACAGACTTATTTATAGGTGTAGTAGAAATCTCTTAACCTTTGGATTTAATCAAGTTAAATCCGAACCGCGCACACACATCACACAATGTCATATAGCGTACTGCAACACCTATGGGTCCTCACGCGTTATATGTGTTGTGTTGTTTTTATATATTAACTCTTATTAATTTTTAAACATTAATTTGCTTTATTTTTATTCTTCTGATTTCAATGTTTATTAATTAAAGTTTTATCACTTGCTTGTTATGTCTCCTTTAATTAATCTTTTTCCTGTTACAAACCATAACCGCTTTTGAATTTCAAATTTGTGTGCCACAAATATATATCTTCGCTTCATTATTTCATGCACTACCCCTTTTTTTTTTTTTTTTTATTTTAATGCATTCAATTCGTTGCATTGTTTCCTTTCTATTTTTCTCTATCAATTCATTACAATGTTTTCCTTTCTTTTATCGCATGTTGCATTGATTCCTTATGCACACTTTTATTCCTTTAATATCAGACTGCATACATTCAATTCTCTAGTTTTGAATTTCATGGCTATATATGTATGCCCCTTTTTTATGCAATAACATGATTGTTTTATTTCTATCTTTTTATTCCATACCTTTATTATTGCTACTTACATTGTTGATTTCCCCCTTTTTTCCATGCATTAAAACTTTTAATCGTCATGTACGTATATACATCTTCCCTCGTTTTTATTGTTTTATGAAATTATCTCATTAATTTATCTTTGCTTCTCTCTTTTTACATTAATGCATTTGCACATTGATTTTTTCTTTTTAAAACATTCCATGCAATGCACCAATTAATGTTCCTCTTCTTCTTTTTTTTCCTTTTTTTTAAATTGGCATTTCATGCATTGCATTAGTTAGCGCATACATTACCTCTTTTAATTGCATGTGCTCTCTTAAAAAATTGTATGCATTCCTTTTTCTTTTTAAAATATACATATTTCTGTACATATATACATATATTTATATGTTCAATTGGCCCTCTCTAAAACAAAGATAAAAAATCATGTCATTGCTGGGGTTCGAACCCCCGACCTCTATGCTACATGTCCAATGCCTTAACCAACCGAGCTATGAAGTATTTTGTTAATAAGTTTAGAAACAATGGTACTCATTGTTCTCCTACTTTACCTTATTTTCATGTTTTGTGGCAATGCTTCATTTAAAGGCATCACTTTCATTTTAAACCGGTTTTCTACAATCCATGGGTCTAAACTGACCAGAAAATCGCCACGAACGTAATGACGCTACTCCCATGGCCAAATTTAAGAAGCTCTTCAAATTTTCCTCTTTTTCTTATATGAATTATTTAGTTATTTAATTGTTATAAAAATGCGGGGTGTTACATTCTCTCACCCTTAAAATATTTCATCCCCGAAATTTGATAAGGGTAAAAATCAATTAACCCCTTGCATAATATACATCCATCATGTGTGCGTCCAGTTTTTGCAAACATTGTGCACTTGTGCAAAGTGAAATACAACATAATAATGCATGTATGCCTAAGCGGTACCTCCTACGTGTAGGAATTTTTTTCAAAAATCCTTTTAAAATATGATGCTCACATCCTAAGTATACTGGCAGTTCTATATGAATGCAATAATTTGAAAATCAAAAATGCTTTTTCATCCAAATTTTCCCACACTCTTACTAAGTAAGAGCGTAGTTCATCCAATTGTTGCATCCAAAATCCTACTACCCAACTTCACTTTTCGAATTTCAGAAAAATCTAATTCTCTAAATTCGATTTCTTATGTTACAAAAAGGTAGAAAACGGAAAATTTCGTATCTTCCGTTTTTCTTTTTCAACTTTTTTTAACCGTACTTGGATTTGGTGTAACTATTTATAAAGATTCCCCTATTTTTCCTATCCAAGCACAACCCACATAAGAAAATTTTCTTTGTTACAGATTTTCTTTTTCATCTTATCTTGGAAAATTTTATTTTAAACAAAATTTTCGCAAGAAATCACTATTTACAAAATATACCCCATTTTACTTCAAAACCCAATATGTACTTTTTTACATATTTTAAAACTGTAACTTTTAAGATTAAAACTTGAAAACACCACAAACCATTTTCCCAAAACATTTACAATTTCAAGCTTCCTTCCATACAAAATACATTGAACACTTTCCACCCAAATTACCTAAGGGTCTCAGATTTCCATATTCATTCCTTTAGTGTACAAAACAAACATCTCATTTCTTACCATGTTATACTCTTTCTATTTAGTGGGTTCCTTTATGGATCTAGGTAAATATATATAATACATTCATATTTTTAAAAATACAAATACGTTCACTCACTATCTGTATAAGAATCCTAAACCTAAGCTCTAATACCAGATGTATCAACCCGAATTCCGACACATCGATTTTTTTTCAAAATTGCAATCTATCAAAACTCAAGTTGTTGTGCTCTGGTATCCTGCAGAAAAGGCAGAAACATAAAATATATCAGAGCTCAGAAAACATCTCACAGCGGAATGGATAAAATATAATATAATCAAAGTATAGCCTTACCGTATTAATAATACTGCCTAACCAGTATCCAAAGTTATCATGTCTCTGTCACAAATCTAACCTGCGATTATGTTATGAGGAGGGGTTCAGAACACAAGTTCTGGTGACTAGATTTAAATTATACAATTTGGATAATCCTACATATACCGTTCAATCATATTTTCTTATTTATTAGGTTACTTAAGTTAACAGCACTCAAGCCTTACACACACGTCGTACCCATTTACTTCACAGTGGACTAACCTAATATAGTATATATGTAGCAACCCCTCAATACTGAGGTACACCCCATGGTACCCCACTCGCACGGTCTCCATCGTAATGCCACAGAAATGAATGCAGTCCCTCATCCTATGCAGGAGTGACGTACGGATCTCTATATAACAATGTTACGTTCCGCATATATCTGTCATTACCACGCTACGTAAGCGTATAGACTGCCATCATCGATCGAATCAGATTTTGTACCGGAGCAATGCCCTTAAATCTACGATACACCACCCAGAGCCAACATGCATGTATCTAGAATGTCCCACATATGTATCATCAATTGTTGCTCGATGCCTTAACCGCACGTCCTCTAATGTTCACCGAGTTTTGTGGTAGGACGATACAAGAAACACGGAACTCGGTCGGGAGCTTTTCCATATCTGTACAGGCCCGTCTTTAAGAGCCTCTATATAAAGATATTCCTAGGGTCTGTTTTCACGGTGGATATGGCCCCACCTCGGCCCCTCCGTCAACTAGTAAAGACTACAAGAGCTAAACGATTGCCCCTAAAAAACAATCTAAACACCCATTTGGCGTCTTCCCTCAACCACCGTACACCGATAGTGAAAGGTGATTAGTCTATTGGTTTTAGCTTTAGTCTTTTCGCATACCACTAGCTGCGGATGATGGGTATTTGATGATCTACTATCCTTGTTGGTCGTGACCCTTCGCCTCCCCATTGAGGCAACTGCCGAATCACCCTGGTGTCACTGCGTCATAACATTCTGACTGTATAGCTACTTGTGCGGTCAAGACATACCCACCTAGTAGTTACGCGCAGTTCCAACCTCTACGAGCACAACCTAAACATCTTCCACCGCACAGAGGACTACTACGGGCACCTTACGTATCTCAGGAAGCCACGTGCTTCCCCTTCCAATCCTTTGGAGCTGGCAGAATAATCAGATAAATGCGCTCCCCTCGTGCCTTATAACACCACGATGATCTATTCCGTTGGGTTATTCACCCTCAAACGTGTGGACTAGTCCAAGCACTCGCTTTAATATGTTGTTATACCCTATGTATAATCTTTCATTTACGCGATTGCTTTTCCTTATCAGGTTTCCATTTGACTTGGTTATCTTAACTTTTTATTCAGGTTACCAAGTTCTTCCTAGCCCCTTATATCTCTGAGGAATGGGCCCCTATTGCTTATTAATTTCATTTATAAAACTTAACCCATTTAAGTTTATTAATAAGCCCACAATATATTATTCTCTAGATTGTGATCCAAGGTCTGTAATCCACAATCTTTATATTCTTGTTTGATTCAAGGTTACAATAACATGTTCTGCGTAATATGTAATTAAGTTTATCTTAATTCACATGTTTTTTATTTAATATGTCACTTAACTTTTATGATTAAATATACCTTACCTCATTTCCTGAGTTGCCTCGTTCTTTTTCATTTAATCATAATTTCATTTTACACCGTCATTACAACTTATCATTGTTTAATTATTACCTTAGATCTCTTAACTAAGGTCCATTAATAAGTTTCTCTACCCATTTATTATAACCTATGTTATAATTTCCTCTTGTCCCTAGGGCAAGTCCAAACATGTTATTCTTATCGGCGGGTTTCAGACTTCCAAATTTACGGATTACTTAATTTATAATTAAGTACAACTTCTTATATTTCATATATTTTCCCCCTTTTCTCAACTGGTTTCCGGCTTTCCCCATTTACTAATTACTTAATTTACAATTAAGTGTCCCTTATCTCATTTCACCAGTTATCCCATTTTCTTACTAGTTTATTATAACCTAATTTATAATCTTCACTTGTCTCTAGGACAAGTCTACCTATTATACAACATTCTCATTTATGTAATATATTTATAATATGTTATTATCATTCCTTGTTTAAACCATTTATTGTTGTAATCCCTTATTCTTCATTCACTGTAATATATGTTCCTTATTTTATTAAGGTAAACACTTCATGCACCTTATCAGTTTGATTTATAGAAGGAATCAATGATTTATTTTCATAATGTGTTCCCATCTAAATTCGTGGTGGCAGGTAATTTCTTTCCTCTTTCTTACTTTATTCACTGTGGCTTACTTGCAACCATGTTCTAAAAAAAAAGGTCATTTAGGGAAATACATCACTTTTCCTTAGCATCACACTAACTCAGTCCATTACATCCCTTCCTTACTTATTTCATGAGTTAGACATTTAATTACCATCATTGCCATTTATTCATGTCTTGTTGTGTGTGTGTGTGTGTGTATATGCACTATACCTCTCATATTTAACCTACACTTGTGGACGCTGGATTTGCCGAGCGGGTCCGGGCAGACTTCTACCACAAGTTGACTTAACCTCGTGTCTTAGTACCATTGCATGTTTTAATTATGCACTTACACCCCTCAAATTAGATTTACCAATTGTGAATGCTGGATATGCCGAGCAGTTCCGGGCAGACTTCTATCACAAGTGCATTCTAACCTTTTGTCTAAGAGCGTTATGGTTTCAAATTACTGTGAATCTAGGTATGTTCATTCTTTAACAATTTTTTCTATTTCATGTAAATTTTAGGCATATTGTCCTTTTAATTTGTTTATTGTAATCCAATTTACGTATCATCAAATTATGCATATATTTTGTCGCATGTCCTTTTTAACATGTGTTTAATTGTATTTTGACATGCAAATATTTAATCGGGTAATTGTTCAAATCCAATAAGTTAAACATGTCATTTACTCAATAATATATCACAAGTGAATCATGTGATTATAACAACAGTAGTCATTACCCATTTTCTAACAAGTTTGTTTTCAACATGTAATCATTCCAACACTTTAACTAGTTCAACATATAAATTATTCATATTAACATCTCAACTTGTTATAACATTAATTCTTAATTATTCTGGAAAATTCAATTATACAAAATAGGGAATAGTAAATGATAACATGTTATTATCTAAAATGCTATAGCATAAACCCACTCACTTCGTACGCTTTCCTAATTCTGGATCTGATCCAGTTTTAGCATCCATGATTTTTCCCTTAATCGGATTCAAAACCTAATAACCATGGATTTATAATTTTTATTAAAAGAGAAAGAAAAGAAAAAGGAAGAGAATTGAATATATCGGATCTAGAAAATCACCTTACATTTCATACTATTCTGAACACTTTTTTACTAAGGTCACTCCCTTTCCTCTAGATTTGTCTTGAAATTTTTTAACTAATAATTTAAATTTTTAGAAGAGATCTTAAGGAGGAAGAGGGGCAGAGCTTCAGCGTAGTCTAAGAAATATGAGGTTTAGGGTTAGCTCTACAGACTTATTTATAAGTGTAGTAGAAAGTTCTAAACCTTAGGATTTAATTAAATTAAATCCGAACCGCTCACACACATCACACAATGTCATGTAAACACACTGCAACACCTATGGGTCCTCATGCCTTATATATGTTGTGTTGTTTTTATATGTTAACGTTTATTAATTTTTAAACATTAATTTGCTTCCTTTTTATTCTTCTGATATTAATGTTTATTAATTAAAGATCTATCACTTGCTTGTTATGTCTCCTTTAATTAGTCTTGTTCCTGTTACAAACCATACCCGATTTTGAATTTCAAATTTGTGTGCACAAATATATATCTTCGCTTCATTATTTCATGCATTACCCCTTTTTTATTTTTATTTTATTTTAATGCAATCAATTCGTTGCATTGTTTCCTTTCTATTTATCTCTATCAATTCATTGCAATATTTCCTTTCTTCTATCGCATGTTGCATTAATTCCTTATGCACACTTTTATTCCTTTAATATCAGGTTGCATACATTCAATTCTCTAGTTTTGAATTTCATGGTTATATATGTATGCCCCTTTTTTTATGCAATAACTTGATTGTTTTATTTCTTTCTTTTTATTGCATATCTTTATTATTTATGCTTACATTGTTAACTTCCTCCATTTTTCCATGCATTAAAACTTTTAACCATCATGTACGTATATACATCTTTCCTCATTTTTATTATTAATGAAATTGTCTCATTAATTTATCCTTGCTTATCTCTCTTTTTATATTAATGCATTCACACATTGATTTCTTCTTTTTAAACTTTCCATGCATTGCAATAATTAATGTTCCTCTTTTTTTTAAAAAAAATATATGCATTTCATGCATTGCATTAACTAGCGCATACATTACCTATTTTAATTGCATGTGCTCTCTTGAAAAATTGTATGCATTCCTTTCTCTTTTTAAAATATACATATTTCTGCACATATATACATATATTTGTATGTTCAGTTGGCCGTCTCTTAAACAAAGATAAAACATTATGTCACTGCCGAGGTTCGAACACCCGACCTCTATGTTACATATTCAATGCATCAACCAACTAAGCTATGAAGTCTTTTGTTAATAAGTTTAGAAACAATGATACTCATTGTTCTCCTTCTGTACCTTATTTTCATGTTTTGCTTCAATGCTTTATTTAAAGGTATCTCTTTCATCTTAAATCGGTTTTCTACAATCCATAGGTCTAAATTGACCAGAAAATTGCCACGAACGTAATGATGCTACTCCCATGGCCAAATTCTGGAAGCTCTTCAAATTTTTCTTTTTTTTATATGCATTATTTAATTATTTAATTGTTACAAAAATGCGGGGTGTTACCACTACAAAGGAACATGAATACAGAAGTCTGCTCGTCATTCCATAAGGTAATAGGTTGAGAAGAGGTAGATGAATCGTGTGACATATCTGAAAATGGTTAAAATGGAAAGCATCAGAATAATTAAAATGAAATGAATAATAATAATAATAATAATAATAATGGAAATGAAAGTTACCCTCATGAAGCATATCCAGTTGGCGGAATCTGATCAGAGACCCGTGCATGTATTTTTTTTTGTAGCGCCTCACTGTAGTATTCCATCACTCAATTTGGGTATTCCATATGTCTTTCTCCACATTTCGTTCTCTTTCAAGTAGCTGAATATGAGCATTCCAGTCATTCCTAGCATTGTTCAAGTTTTACCACTTGTTCATCATCTGATTGTCTGTGTAATGCAATCCAGTCCGAGCATTGAAACCTGAAGCGATAACTCAGAAAAAAGGAATACGCTGAGGTGTGCATGTCTCTATGAATGCAACTAAGAACTAGGAATATTGATGTCCACTCGTCATTCAATAAAGAGATAGGCTGAGAGGTAGCGGAGGAATCGTGCGATAAATCTGAAAAAACGGTGAAAATGAAAACTTCAAAAAATTCGAAAAAATATATGTTGTAAAGAATGAAAAAATAGTAATACTAATGTAACATCCCCACCTTATATCCATATTATGTAAGAGTACTACGGAGTAATACTGTCATATAATACGGTGATTGAGGCTGTAGGAGCACACACTGTTAGAGAATGTAGTTTTGATAACAGCAACCTAATTCCAATATTAATTGATTATAAAATATATACTAACACCATTATCTAGAATATATATATATATATATATACACATATGTAAGATTTATATGCAGGAATCAATACTGAAGACTGTACAGTTAAGAGCTTTTAGAGATTCAGAATTCAGAGATGATTCAAGACTCATGAGTAATCGAGATTTCAAGAGTTCATGATAAATATAGCAATAGAGTCTAGTTTATGTAAGACTTTGAATATCACTCCAGGTTCAAATTCAAATCATGTTTTTCAATTTCTGATTTTCAAATCTCAAATTCTATTTTCAAATTCTATCTTTATTTTTTATTAAGTTTCTCTATTTTACTTTTGAGTTTAAACTCAAGTCTTATAGTTTATAAGTATATATATTTATATAGTTATATACTTTCATATACTTGTATTTATAGTTTTAAACTTTATAATTTTATAAATATGTTCATATATTTTAAATTCATGTTTTCATATGATTTTATACTTTATAAAACTTGTTTTTAAAACTATGTTTTAATTTAAGAATTTCCAGAATTATATATATATATATATTAAAACACTTCTAAAATGCTCAAAATTTAATTTTGAACTAGTATATGTCGACATACATAGTTCCCCATGTCGACATATAATTGTCATATTTTTGATTTTAAAAGGAAGTGTCATTTCACTATTTGTAACGTTCCAGAAGCGTTGCAAGCTTTCAAATCTTATAAATAGGGGATGATTTCGAATTTTTTCATCATTCTTCTCCATCTTCATCCAATTTCTTTACACCATTAATATTTCATATTTTTATGATTTCTACACTTATACTCTACCGAATTCTATTCTATTTATATAAAACTTCTTCTCTTACTCTCTACTCATTACTCATTGAATCAAAGTGCTAATAAAGAGTTATAGGGTTGTTGTAATTGTTTGGTTAGTGTTTGGTAAAAAGGTGTGTCCTTATAGCCTTGAAATCAAGGAAACAGAGCGGTGTTAACCTTGTAGCCGGGAAATCAAGGGGAATTTACTTGATCAAGGGTGTTTGGAATCGGTGGTAACCTTGTGGCCGAGAAATCAAGGGGTGTTGTACTTGGATATTGATATAGTAATAAAAATCTATGCAATCCAGCATTGCGTGGGACTGGACGTAGGAGTAATCCGAACCAGTATAAAATCCGATGTGTTCCTTCCTTTCCTGCATTTTATTTTTGTTTATATTTGTGTTTGTGTTTGATTCTGTGCCTGTGATTGTTTCTATGGTGTGTGAATCATATAGTAGATCATATAAGTTTTAGATTTTCTTAAATTTCTTTAAAACACTATTCACCCCTCATCTACCGTTAGTTTTTCCTTAACGATCCGCTCTGCAATCCCTAAAAATAATTATAAAGCAAGTTATTTCAAAAAGTTCATAATTTGAATTTTGAAAATAGTTATAATGGCAACCAACACTGGTAGCAATAATAGTTCTATTATAGAGGGTCGGTCCACTATTATACCACGATTGTTTAACGGTAGTAATCATTAATATTTGGCATGTAGAATGAAAATTTATTTACAATCAATAGAATCTGACACATGGAATATTACGCAAAATGAGTTTGTTGACAACACTAATTTTACACAATGAACAAATGAACAAAAGGATACTACACAAAGAAATTCCAAAGCTATGAATATGTTTTTTTTTTCATTAGATAGGAATGAGTTTAATAGAGTGTCTATTTGTACATCTACTGATGAAATCTGGAGAACTTTACAAGTAACTCATGAAGGAACTAGTAAAGTTAAACAAATAGTGATATCAATGTTAGTTAATCAGTTTAAGTTATTCGAAATGAATGAGAATGAGTCTATCTCCGATAGGTATTGCAGATTTCAAGAGAAACTGCATTCATTAGCATCGCTTGGAAAAACTTATTCTAAAGAAGACCAAGTCAAAAAGATATTAAGTTCATTAACTTCTGAATAGGATAAGAAAACTTTGGCGACTGAAGAAGCCAATAATGTTGGTGAAATGAAGATTGAGGAGTTAGTTGGAATCTGATGTCTTTTGAAGTCCAATTACAGAAAAGAAAGCAAAACAAGCCAACTAAGAAGAAATCCATCGCATTTAAACCAACAACAAATGATTATGACTTAAGTAGTGAAGATGATGAAGAAACAACCCTAATGACAAGACATTTTAGAAAATTTCTGAGATATAGAAGGGAAAATTGATCTTAAAATAATAATCAAGGAAGTTCAGGAAGAAATGATGGTCGATGTTATAATTGCAATAAACCCGACCATATAAAGAGAATGTGCCCATATCTAGATAAGTCAACTCAACAAACGGAGAACAAAAATTCATCAGAGAAAAGAAAGAAAGCATATGCAGCAATGTTAGATGATTCAGATTCATCATCAAGTGATGAAAAGCCTAAAACCGAAAACCCAAATATGTGCTTCACAAAAATTCAGAATTCAGAAATTTTCGAAGTAAAGTATCTAAGAACCGAGTATGCCATAATTAATTTTTAATTTTTTCCTTGGTTGAATGGTTGTTTTGTTTGTTTTGAATTTAAAAATTAAACTTTAAAATTCGAACTTGAAATTTAAATTTTGAATTTGAATTTTGAAATTCAAAATAATAATATAATAATAAATAAAATAATAAAATAATTTTTTGGATGTTTGCTAATTAGAATTATTTCAGGAAATCATTAAACCTGAAATATAAATCGATAATTTAAATCACATGTAACAAAAACCAAATTTCCTTTGAAAATGAGAATATATATCGACATACGTATGTCCAAATGTCGACATATCAGCCTATAATTTGAAATTCAGAATTTGAATTTCAAAGGTTTAGACTTTCAAACTTCCCTCCAACTTTTCACCAACTCCCAAGGTCTGAAAAGGTGTCATTGATTTCTAAAAATATGTGCCTATTCAATTCATATCAATTCAATTTCTATATATACATCTATTCAACCTACATTTTATTCACAATTCAAACTATATTCTTTGTGTCTATTCTCTTCCAAACAATAACTCCAATGGCTTCCTCAAGTTCATATCGGAAATTGAAGTTAACCAAAACCATCAAAGGATATCTTCATAATAATAGAGATGCTATCAAAACCTAAGTTGACTATTTAGCGAATGCTAAAGTCAATACGGGTGCTTTCGCCATTTTTGAAGACTTTATCTCTCTTTTCTCTCACAATGAAGTTTTGAGTCTAATTGATCTCAGGATAATGACGAAGTGTGTTATCCTAAGCTTGTCAAGATGTTTTATATGAATCTTAATCGTGGATTTTATGAAGGCAACGAAGACCAAATTTGTAGTAGCTCAATGGCATGCAAATTTTTCTAAATGCCGAAATCTTGGGCAATATCTTAAATTATAGAAGCATGGGCTCGGATTTTTTGGATTTCAAAAGTAAAGAAACCGATTTAGAGACTTATCACAACATATTTGAAAGCGATACTTACATGGAATTCAAAAATCGCTTTTTCCATCCAAAAACAAGAATCGTAAACCTTCTCCTCAAACATACCATCACTCTTCATTTCGGAAACTTTAATAATCTAACTCTCAAGGTCCAAAAAGCCCTCTTTGCTATTATTGGTGGCTATGACATCAATTGGGCCGATAAGAACTTAAAATAATTCAAGCCCATAGAAACTTCATCAAGAGAGAACACACTTTACTATGGAGTTTATCTCACCCGCATTTTCAAATACTTTGGAGTTGATCTTCACGGAGAAGAATTTGTGCCAAGAAAGGTGTTTGACTCCACAAACATACACCTCATGCAAATTCCTCTCACTTTCAAACCATATGAGACATTCGAAGCCAAACAAGCTCGAATGCAACAAGAACATGCACCTATAAAAGTCAATGAAGAAGAAAATTGTAACACCCCGGAATTCTATAGAACATTAAAATGGTAGATTAAAGAATAATTAATTAAATATTTGGAATTAAATAAAATGGATTGTGCTATTGTGTTCATCTCGGAATTATGCTTGAGATAGACACCAAGTTTGCGTAAAACGAACATCGTATGAAGAAGTTATTAAGCCTAGAAGTTTGTTTACGCACAAGAGAATTACATGTATATATGCACACAAAAACCAAAATCAGAACTCAAAATAAATCAAAAATTAGAAGCAGGAAGTAAAGGGGGAATCGACCCATTAGGTTTCGACCCCATCCTAGGGGTGTAGACCTATGGGTCGACTCCCACACAGGGGCCTCGACACCGGTGTCGACCCCATCCCCCCCCCCCCAAAAAATCTAGGCAGAATTCAGTTTCTGAACGTAGACTCGTTTCTTGACTAGATTCATTGACCTTTGTCTATAAATAAGACCTTAATCCCATTTTTTTATTCACCTAAATCAATGGCGACAACGAGGTGCTGCCCTAAATTAGAGTAAAATAGCCTATTCTTCTTCAACAGCAAGCTATACGTATTCAGAGATTTGTGCTACAACATCAATAATCAAATCTCTGTTCTTTAGATCCAATCACAGTGAATCTATGTTATTTTTAGATATAAACACCTAAAATGTAGTCCTAACATAACTATAAGTTTGGATCTATACTTATGCCTGTTAGTAATCTGAATCATAACAGATGTGTCATTATTTGTATACCTAATTCACAACATAGATCTTAGTATGCCTACTTATGATATCCCTATTTTGTCAGTTTGCCTAATCATGTCACCTTATGCCTATCATGTTAGTTTGTCTAATCATGTCACTTTATGCCTATTATGTTAGTTTGCGTAATTATGTCATCTTATGCCTATTTTATTTATTATACCTATTTTTGTTCTCTTCTCTCCCTTTTTCCCTTTTTGTTTTTATAGCCAAGCTACTTTCGAGCCTAGGCCTATCCCTAAAATATGTGAACGCACAAAATCGGAATGATTGGGAATTATAAATTTGGGGAATAATTCATATTGAAACATGATTTGGTAATTTCCGGCATAATTTGTACCTTGAACCTAAACTTGTGATTTGGGGGAATAATCTACATCTTGATCTAAAACCTTAATATAGGGCATAACTTGTATCGTAGATCAGATGTGAATTTAAGGCATAATAAACATGATAATTGGTTAATAATGAAAATGCCTAGATTCACAGTAATTAAAAACTATAACCGTGCTTAGACATGAGGTTAGATTACACTTGTGGTAGAAGTCTACTCGGAACCGCCTGGCATATCCAGCGTCCACAAGTGGTGAATCTAATTTGAGAGGTCTAAGTACATAAACATATGTGTAATGGTGCTAAGACACGAGGTTACGTCCGACTTGTGGAAGAAGTCTTCCCGGATCCAACAGGCATATCCAGCATCCACAAGTGACAGATTTAATGTGGGAGGTCTAGCGCAGCAATAACCATTAATGAATGAATGGTAATAAACTTGTAATACTTAACCGGTTTGAATCCGTAAGGGTTACATGAACCTGTTAACTTGAGTAGGGGTTAAGTAAACCTGTTTGAATCAGTGGGAGGGTTAAATAAATCTTGTGGCAGTGGGTAATATTTATATATAGGCCCACAAACTTAACCTATGGGGTTATGCAATCTTATTAAACTAGTAGGCATAACCTATTGAAATCCTAGTAGTTGGGATGCAAGCCTAGGGGAGAAGCTTGTATCATCTAGTGTGAGACCCGTTTCAGTCAGTAACCCATCTTGGTATCAAACGGGGAACCCCGAACTAGGTCAGGGTCTGGGCATGGTTACTGATCTAATTATAAGAGCTCACTAGAGGGACGGTGTGGGCGGCACATTCCGATGGATCATGTGCGTGGATAGGTCCGGTCCAGGATGGTTAAGATGTCATGAGTACACCTGTAGATATGGTTTGTGCACTTCTTGTAAACAAAGGGTTGCCACTTTAGGAAGTGATACATCCTACTGTGGGGCCAGCACAAGGTATCTACGAGTTAGGGAGCCGATCGATTGGGGGTAGTAATTAGGGTACATCTAGTCTTGCTTGTTTAGGAGACCATTCTTGTCGTTGGGGGTTAACACTTGTCAGTTCTGTTGGGCTATCTGTTATTTATGGGGTATAACCTCTCACTAGAAGTACCCCTAAGTCTACCATCTTGTACTTATTGGGATCATCTTGTTCTTGTTATACTAGTATTGGTGTAAAGAAAAGTATTAGAGGAGCACAATGCATGTTCTGTTCTATTTATCCTATTTACCTTGTTATTCCTGCATTATGATACTGTATCTCTCTCCAACTTATATGTCTGTCATGATGCTTTTACTTATTTATATGCCAAAAGTAACTGAACTCGGCAGACTTTATGTCTGACCCATTTTGTTTCCTCTTCACTCTCTTCCGTTCCCCCCCTCCCCAAGGTTCTCAGGGTGCGAATACTCAAGCTTGATTAGGATTCTTCTTTTCTTCTTGTAGCAGCTTAGATGTATTTCTCGATTTCGCATTTGCTCTAATATGGGTATATTTTTGGGATTATGCTCTTTTTATAGCGTTGTACTCTGATGATGACTTTTGTACAAGGCAGATGTTTTATGTTTTCAGTATTCCAGACTTATTATGTAATTGAGTTTGAACCACGAAGCTTTTCTATTTAATAAAGTTTTAATTCCACTGTTATTTTATATATGTCTTGTAATGTTTCTGTTACTATTTACCTATAACACTTCACAAAACTTAATGTATTATGAATTTATGATAAAGAGTGATATTAATGGACATGGGGTGTCACATTTGGTATCAGAGCTGAAGGTTACCAGATCGGATAAAAGTTTTTGAAAATTAAAAAGAAAGCTTTTTCAAATGAAAAGTCTGTTTTGAAAAACATATTCCCCAAAGCCATATGAAATATCTTTCGATTCTCTATTTGAGTCCCTTTTTCCTTTCCTTTTTAGCATGTCTGGGGAACCTAATATTCCTGAGGGCGTTACGGTACCTGGTTGGTTCCGTAGGTATCTTGAGGCTACTATGCCTATCGGAGGCCAAGCAGACGCCCCTCCCCTAGCTGCAGTCGTCGTTCCTTCTCCTTCTCTGCGTGCCGATAATTTCTCTAAGATATACAAAGACTTCTGTGATATGGGCGGAAAGCCATTCCGAGGAACTGATACTTTTGTAGAAGCAAGGAATTGGCTTAAAGAGACGGAGGATTTGTTTGGAATTTTCGAAGTTGATGACCGTAGGAAGATTCAGTTAGCCGTTTGGCAGCTGAAAGATGAGGCCTCATTCTGGTGGGAAGTGACGCAAGCAGGGCGTCTAGTGTAGACTTGGGATGATTTTCAATAAAGATTCGAAATAAAGTTTCTTTCTCAAGCCGAGCGAAGCATGCAAATGGAAAGGTTTTTGGCACTTAAGCAAGGAGCCATGTCTGTGAAAGAGTATGTTAATAAGTTTAACCAATTGGCGAGGTTTGGAGCTAGTAAATATCCTGCACAAGAAAGCCTTGAGGTTTGCTAGAGGATTGAATGAACCCCTTTATGGGTTGGCTATGTCTCATATTCCGATAGGGGCAACTTTTGAGAAACTCGTTGATATGGAATTAATGCATGAGGAAGATAAGGGTGAAAAGATAGAGGCTACGGCTGAGGAAACACAAAAAAAGAAAGTATAGCCCAAGAAAGAACAACAACAACAACAAAAGAAGGGTGGTAAGAATAACAAAGCTCGAGATAAGAGGAAATGCCATCATTGCGGAAGCGCAGGTCATGTGTTCAAAGATTGCAAGAAAAGAAAGAATGCTTGTCTCCATTGTGGAGAGGTCAGACATCTTGTCAAGGATTGCTCAAAGAGACAAGGACAGGGTCAAAGGGCAAGATATTCTAAAGGGCAGGTGCATGATCTCATAGCCAGCGTGCCAGATAGAGGTAGGAAAGTTTCCATTTAAGGTTTGATTTCTCTTTACAATCATCTAGTTAGAACTCTTTTTGACTTTGGCACTTCGCATTCTTTTATATTTGATTCTATAGTTGAGTCTCTACACCTTAGTACTACTATGGTTTTGGATCTTGTTGTTTTCTCAAACCTCATTGGTTGTACGACTCACTTGTCTATGATTTGTCGGGGTTTGAGAATATCTGTGTTAGGCATCGAGTTTGAGTGCGATGCATACGTGCTTGGTTTCATGGGCTATGGTTTGATTCCAGGGATGGATTGGCTAGCCATGTATGGTTCCATTCTGGATTATGAGAGGAAGGTCGTTAGACTCTTGACTTATCATGGGAGGACCCTCGAGATTTCTTGTGACCCTAAAGGGTCTGTCATGCATAGTTTCCTTGAGTCGCTTGATGCATCTATCGATAACCTGCGATCTGTACTAGTAGTCTGTGAGTATCCTGATGTTTTTGAGGAGGTTCGGGGCTTACCTCTAAGGCGTGAGATTGATTTCCATATATATGTAATAACCCGAAAATTCTGAACCAGTTTAAATTTTTTATTTTGGCAATTTTAGCGAATTTTGAACATTTAAATTAGATTATTTTAAATAATATCGACGAGAAATTTATTTTGAATATATTCAGAACGTATATATTATATACGTCGTCGTTAGAATATAAATATTTATATATAATTATAAATAGAATTGAAAATGGCGCGGTAGTTCGATAATTCGATTTCAAACTTCAATTGAACGTACCGGGTGCAAAACAATCCGAATTTTAGTGAAACCAAAAACATTAGGATCTAATTGACAATATCTTTCCAACGAATCCGAAAAATCGAAATTTCATAGCGGGAATCAAAAGATATGTCCAGTTGAAAATTCTGAATAGTCGCTATGGAATTCAGGCCCCTTAAAAATGGGAATTTTGCAAACGACCTCGAATTTCGACGAAACCACTTTTGTTGGATCCGTGATGTAAAGTTATTGCTAGATTCCAATTTTCATAATTTTTCGAATCAATATGCGAGCGTGGAAAAGGAAAACATGTTTGACCAGTTTCAGTTAATTTTAATCGACTGGAAAATGGCCATTTTTCCAACGGTCTCAGAATTCGACGAAACTAGTTTTTTCAGGACTGTATCGTCAATACGAAGCTAGAAAATATTTTTATGGAATTTTTCGAGATCGTATGTGGCCCCGGTAAATTGAAATGTGCGTTTAAAATTCAATATAGTGATTTAAATGTAAATTTAACGGAAACTGATCGTAACGATCGAATTGGCCTTCGTAACATATCCCATTGTGTCCAGAATAGGGGTAAAACGCTAGGGACGACAGTCGTTGGGCTTGATTTAGAGTTCGTATCTATAAACGGGTGTTTTTGGAAATTAAAAATTATATATATTATTTTCTGGCCAATAGAAATTTAGAAAAACCCTAATTTTTTTCTAACTAAAAGACGAACGCCGCTCTCCACGATATAACGGCGAAAATCACTCCCTCGTTCTTGCCCTCCGGTCTCCCTCTACGTGCAAATTCGGACCCTGGTTCTTTGGAAGATTTTGTAGAGCTATTCAAGCTCTTCGAATCCATAGTGGTGTCATCAATTATCGTGGTGTGGTTATCTCAATTTCTAGGTGGGAAGGGGGGCCGTTCGATTGGGGTTTTCTCGCCAACGGCGGCGGCGAGTCAGGCGCCAGTAAAGGCGCTGAGGCGTGATGCGACGGCGGTGGAGATGGTCTGTCCAGATCTGGTCAACGATGATCGGTGGTGGCTGAAATCCCAAGCCCTAGCGGTGAACGTTGGGTTCGATGGTGGCCTGGAGTGTTATACGGGAAGAAGGATTAAAGGGTATAATCCCTTATTTATTAAATTAATTATATTTAAATTGTCATTAACGAATAAACATTGATATCTCAGCCAAACGGCGACGGAATTCAGTAAACCCGACTCCGTTGGAACCGTAAAATCAAGAGCTTCGCGATGGAGCTGACCAGAACCAGAACAGAGCACATTGGATTTTGGGGCGAATTTAAATCCGAACAAACAGAAACTGACGGGGTGAGAACTTCTCACTCTAAATTTCTTTTTCTAGTTATATATATATATATATACTAGGATGCAGACGGTGCTTAGTAGTACCCGACACCCGTCATCCACAGACCATGGATGGCTTGTTTGTTTGATTGATGTTGATGTGAAATCGATAATAAAATAATATATATATTGAAAGTGAAAATATCGAATATATTGAAAGTGAAAATATCGTATATATTGAAAGTGAAAATATCGTATATATTGAAAAGTGATTTCAAAATCGAATATTTTTAAATGAATTCGAATTGAATTAAATTGAAAATGAATTCGAATAGAATTGAATAGAAAATGAATTCGAATAGAATTGAATTGAAATTGAATTTGAATAGAAAATGAATTCGAATAGAATTGAATAGAAAATGAATTCGAATAGAATTGAATAGAAAATGAATTCGAATAGAATTGAATAGAAATTGAATTCGAATAGAATTGAATTGAAATCGAATTGAAATTGATTTGAATTGAAAAGGAAGTTGAAACTGCTTTTGAAACGAATTTAAAATGATTTATAAAATTCGTTTTAAATAGAAATCGATGAAATATATATTATATATATTATATAATGGCCTGAATAGAATGCGTCGCGCTGCGGCAGTTCGCGAATTTCGACCATTGACTTCGAATGGACATTACGGGAGATCTGACCGTCGGATTCTCCTAAAACCGGAACCGTTGGGTTAGTATCGAAAAGAACTTTCTAATGAATATGAGAAATTTGAAATCTAATGGTTGGATTTGGAATTATGTCCAAATCAAATTTGGAAAAGGTCGCTGTAAGTGCAGTTCGATGACCGTTGATGGAAATCGACTGTATGGGCCTTGATAAAATTATTAAAAATATCAATAATTAGTGTAAAATCATAAGAAATGATTTGGTAAGAATTGGGATGAAAAATCCCATATTTGAAAAGATTAAAATAGATTTTTGTCGAAATGAATTAGTTTTGAACTAGAATTATAATTCTATTTATTTTTAAAATAAATAAGGTGAATTTGAAATGGTTTTGAAAATAACCAGAATTTCCAATATATGAATTGGAATGGATTTGAATTGAAATTATCTTTGTATATTTTCGATATTGGATTCCGTGATTATACAGAGATCGTGATGGGAATTTGGAAGATATCGATATCGTTATTCCCGATATGATATCTGTTGGTTTCAGGATTTGATGTTGAATATAAATCGATACTATCTCTATTCAAAACCTTATATTTAATGTCAAATTTGATTGATTGATTGTTTGGATTGTGCTCGACCAGTTTATGAGCAAAATATGCATTTACATTTAGCATTGGGTTGGGTTGAAAATATCGGTGTGCTAACGCCTTGTGAAACACTTCACGATTTGACGATAAGGTGTTTAGCGATGTTGTGTTCATTTCAAATTTAATGAATGATTGTGAAATGATATTTTTCTTAAGTGAAAAGAAATGTATTCCCGATTTTGGACAGGGAATTTTTTATAAAAATGTTTTATAAAATAGAAAGGATTTCGAGGCCCAAAACCCGATGATTTCTAAAATGATTTAGAAATGTATTATATGTTACATTGTGGTTCATCGCATATTCGATTAGTTGCTATTGATGATGTATCTGTTTGGTGGCGGAGAATTTATTCTCTTGCTTAACACCCTTCTTTGAGACATACGAGCTCAAAGGTTATGTGATTAATAGTGACTGATCATATGCGTGAATTACTTATGTGAAGTACTATATTTTGAAAGTACTTGTGCTTATTACGTTATGAAATGATTTTCCCTACTTCGGGATATGAAATGATTTAGTATGTGGCTAAAGAGTCAGGTAACCCTGAGACTAAAAGTATGGGTGAGAGGGCGGTGTATGCTCTCCATGTGTGGGAGGTGCATCGTCGGTGTAGCCTACTCCTATATGGGGGTAGGTGCACATTTATATATCGAGTTGCGAGGTGTGTACCCTTTGCCTTGTCGATGGGGAGCACGATATTTGGTTGCATACTTGTTTGTATGCATTGTTATGTTTTGGAATTTACATTTCCAAACGATTTGATTTGAGATCCCGAAGTGAAATCTACTTTGATATAGAAAGTTAGATAGGTATTTAAAATGATTTGAAATAAGAAATCGGGAATAAAATCCAAAGGAATAATTTCTGTAAATTGAATTTAATTTGGAAAATCTAAGTGTAGTGATTAATCTAAGTGGGTAGATTGGGATATTGCATGTTGATTGATGCATAGTAGATCCATATATCTATATTGATTGTTGTTTATACACCGGTATTCATGGGGGTAAACCCGTTCCGCGTTAGCGGCGTGGTCCCGTGATATACCATATTATCAAATAAGTTAATTATAACTGTTAGAGTTTCTCACACCAGTCCCATGACTGACCTGTAGTTTGCTTTTCCCTTGCGAACTCGGGTGCCCCTATTTTCCACACGGGCGGTCGAGTAGTTTTATTTTGCAGATGTATTGAGCAGGATTCTGGATTGAAGCTTTAAGCTGTGTCCAGACATTTACAGTCTTCCGCTGTGTAGTTTATATTTCCGCTGTGCATTGTATTACATTTATGTAAATTTATCTTCCGCTGTGTATTATTTCGATATACTCTGATATTCTGTACTCTGATGTAACACTATTATGATGTTTATAGAAGTCTTCTGTTATTTGTTCTGATGTGTTGTATACCCAGAGTTAGCGTATGCGTGAATCGAACGGTCTTGGTCGATTTAGCGATCGATTAGGTCCGGGCGAAATCCGTGTCGTTACATATGGTATCAGAGCTTTGGTTAAACTCAAATCTTTGGGGTACAACTCGTTAGAACAGAATAAAAGACTCATCAGAGGTAGGATTAGTAATGTCCTATAAAAGAATCCTCATTAGAGATAGAATCAGTAGCATTCTAGAATGAGTGACTCGTTAGAGATGGGGTTAGAAATGCCCTAGAATGAGTCGAGAGTTATTTGTTTATAAAAAACGTATTTTTGATTATATATATAATCTGGTTTTAGAAAATATGGTTTTAAATATATAAAGTTATATATCTGAAAAATCTAATCAATTAATGGAATGTTGGTTGTGTTGTTTGTTTATTTGTTTGATAATTTTGAACCATTATGCCAAATTGAACCTAATATTGAATTGCATTGTAAATTGGTCGCATTTGCTTGCATATACGTATACTTACATTGAACAGGTCATAGCAAGGAGGCTAGAGCCAAAGAATAAAATTTGTTTGCCCGACAAATAGGTACATTTTACTATAATTTACTGTTTTGTTTGGGTGATGATGATTTTATGAGCCTATTGGCTAGCCGCTTGGCTTTTTCTTTTTCTTTTTGAGATCAGAAGGCCTGTATGGCAATTTCGGGATTTTCCCGTGGCTACCGGTGCAGGGGAGGTTATGGCGAAATTTTTCGAAAATTTAGGGTGTTAGCCAAATTTTTGAAGAATTTGAAAATTCTCAGAAACTGAAAAGTTGGAGAATGGAAGCCAGATCAAACGCAGAATTGATTAATCAAACCACTTTCGACTTTGTTCCTTTTCGGGGACGAAAAGTTTTAAGTGGGGGAGATTGTAATAACCCGGAAATTCTGAACCAGTTTAAATTTTTTATTTTGGCAATTTTAGCGAATTTTGAACATTTAAATTAGATTATTTTAAATAATATCGACGAGAAATTTATTTTGAATATATTCAGAACGTATATATTATATACATCGTCGTTAGAATATAAATGTTTATATATAATTATAAATAGAATTGAAAATGGCGCGGTAGTTCGATAATTCGATTTCAAACTTCAATTGAACGTACCGGGTGCAAAACAATCCGAATTTTAGTGAAACCAAAAACATTAGGATCTAATTGACAATATCTTTCCAACGAATCCGAAAAATCGAAATTTCATAGCGGGAATCAAAAGATATGTCCAGTTGAAAATTCTGAATAGTCGCTATGGAATTCAGGCCCCTTAAAAATGGGAATTTTGCAAACGACCTCGAATTTCGACGAAACCACTTTTGTTGGATCCGTGATGTAAAGTTATTGCTAGATTCCAATTTTCATAATTTTTCGAATCAATATGTGAGCGTGGCAAAGGAAAACGTGTTTGACCAGTTTCAGTTAATTTTAATCGACTGGAAAATGGCCATTTTTCCAACGGTCTCAGAATTCGACGAAACTAGTTTTTTCAGGACCGTATCAATACGAAGCTAGAAAATAGTTTTATGGAATTTTTCGAGATCGTATGTGGCCCCGGTAAATTGAAATGTGCGTTTAAAATTCAATATAGTGATTTAAATGTAAATTTAACGGAAACTGATCGTAACGATCGAATTGGCCTTCGTAACATATCCCATTGTGTTCAGAATAGGGGTAAAACGCTAGGGACGATAGTCGTTGGGCTTGATTTGGAGTTCATGTCAATAAACGGGTATTTTTGGAAATTAAAAATTATATATATTATTTTCTGGCCAATAGAAATTTAGAAAAACCCTAATTTTTTTCTAACTAAAAGACGAACGCCGCTCTCCACGATATAACGGCGGAAATCACTCCCTCGTTCATGCCCTCCGATCTCCCTCTACGTGCAAATTCAGACCCTGGTTCTTTGGAAGATTTTGTAGAGCTATTCAAGCTCTTCGAATCCATAGTGGTGTCATCAATTATCGTGGCGTGGTTATCTCGATTTCTGGGCGGGAAGGGGGGCCGTTCGATTGGGGTTTTCTCGCCAACGGCGGCGGCGAGTCAGGCGCCAGTAAAGGCGCTGAGGCGTGATGCGACGGCGGTGGAGATGGTCTGTCCAGATCTGGTCAACGATGATCGGTGGTGGCTGAAATCCCAAGCCCTAGCGGTGAACGTTGGGTTCGATGGTGGCCTGGAGTGTTATACGGGAAGAAGGATTAAAGGGTATAATCCCTTATTTATTAAATTAATTATATTTAAATTGTCATTAACGAATAAACATTGATATCTCAGCCAAACGGCGACGGAATTCAGTAAACCCGACTCCGTTGGAACCGTAAATCAAGAGCTTCGCGATGGAGTTGACCAGAACCAGAACAGAGCACATTGGATTTTGGGGCGAATTTAAATCCGAACAAACAGAAACTGACGGGGTGAGAACTTCTCACTCTAAATTTCTTTTTCTAGTTATATATATATATATACTAGGATGCAGACGGTGCTTAGTAGTACCCGACACCCGTCATCCACAGACCATGGATGGCTTGTTTGTTTGATTGATGTTGATGTGAAATCGATAATAAAATAATATATATTAAAAGTGAAAATATCGAATATATTGAAAGTGAAAATATCGTATATATTGAAAGTGTCGTATATATTGAAAAGTGATTTCAAAATCGAATATTTTGAAATGAATTCGAATTGAATTAAATTGAAAATGAATTCGAATAGAATTGAATAGAAAATGAATTCGAATAGAATTGAATTGAAATTGAATTCGAATAGAAAATGAATTCGAATAGAATTGAATAGAAAATGAATTCGAATAGAATTGAATAGAAATTGAATTCGAATAGAATTGAAATCGAATTGAAATTGATTTGAATTGAAAAGGAAGTTGAAACTGCTTTTGAAACGAATTTAAAATGATTTATAAAATTCGTTTTAAATAGAAATCGACGAAATATATATTATATATATTATATATATAATATAATGGCCTGAATAGAACACGTCGCGCTGCGGCAGTTCGCGAATTTCGACCATTGACTTCGAATGGACATTACGGGAGATCCGACCGTCGGATTCTCCTAAAACCGGAACCATTGGGTTCGTATCGAAAAGAGATTTCTAATGAATATGAGAAATTTGAAATCTAATGGTTGGATTTGGAATTATGTCCAAATCAAATTTGGAAAAGGTCGCTGTAAGTGCAGTTCGATGACCGTTGATGGAAATCGACTGTATGGGCCTTGATAAAATTATTAAAAATATCAATAATTAGTGTAAAATCATAAGAAATGATTTGGTAAGAATTGGGATGAAAAATCCCATATTTGAAAAGATAAAAATAGATTTTTGTCGAAATGAATTAGTTTTGAACTAGAATTATAATTCTATTTATTTTTAAAATAAATAAGGTGAATTTGAAATGGTTTTGAAAATAACCAGAATTTCCAATATATGAATTGGAATGGATTTGAATTGAAATTATCTTTGTATATTTTCGATATTGGATTCCGTGATTATACAGAGATCGTGATGGGAATTTGGAAGATATCGATATCGTTATTCCCGATATGATATCTGTTGGTTTCAGGATTTGATGTTGAATATAAGTCGATACTATCTCTATTCAAAACCTTATATTTAATGTCAAATTTGATTGATTGATTGGATTGTGCTCGACCAGTTTATGAGCAAAATATGCATTTACATTTAGCATTGGGTTGGGTTGAAAATATCGGTGTGCTAACGCCTTGTGAAACACTTCACGATTTGACGATAAGGTGTTTAGCGATGTTGTGTTCATTTCAAATTTAATGAATGATTGTGAAATGATATTTTTCTTAAGTGAAAAGAAATGTATTCCCGATTTTGGACAGGGAATGTTTTATAAAAATGTTTTATAAAACAGAAAGGATTTCAAGGCCCAAAACCCGATGATTTCTAAAATGATTTAGAAATGTATTATATGTTACATTGTGGTTCATCGCATATTCGATTAGTTGCTATTGATGATGTATCTGTTTGGTGGCGGAGAATTTATTCTCTTGCTTAACACCCTTCTTTGAGACATACGAGCTCAAAGGTTATGTGATTAATAGTGACTGATCATATGCGTGAATTACTTATGTGAAGTACTATATTTTGAAAGTACTTGTGCTTATTACGTTATGAAATGATTTTCCTTACTTCGGGATATGAAATGATTTAGTATGTGGCTAAAGAGTCGGGTAACCCTGAGACTAAAAGTATGGGTGAGAGGGCGGTGTATGCTCTCCATGTGTGGGAGGTGCATCGTCGGTGTAGCCTACTCCTATGTGGGGTAGGTGCACATTTATATATCGAGTTGCGAGGTGCATACCCTTTGCCTTGTCGATGGGGAGCACGATATTTGGTTGCATACTTGTTTGTATGCATTGTTATGTTTTGGAATTCACATTTCCAAACGATTTGATTTGAGATCCCGAAGTGAAATCTACTTTGATATAGAAAGTTAGATAGGTATTTAAAATGATTTGAAATAAGAAATCGGGAATAAAATCCAAAGGAATAATTTCTGTAAATTGAATTGAATTTGGAAAATCTAAGTGTAGTGATTAATCTAAGTGGGTAGATTGGGATATTGCATGTTGATTGATGCGTAGTAGATCCATATATCTATATTGATTGTTGTTTATACACCGGTATTCATGGGGGTAAACCCGTTCCGCGTTAGCGGCGTGGTCCCGTGATATACCATATTATCAAATAAGTTAATTATAACTGTTAGAGTTTCTCACACCAGCCCCATGACTGACCTGTAGTTTGCTTTTCCCTTGCGAACTCGGGTGCCCCTATTTTCCACACGGGCGGTCTAGTAGTTTTATTTTGCAGATGTATTGAGCAGGATTCTGGATTGAAGCTTTAAGCTGTGTCCAGACATTTACAGTCTTCCGCTGTGTAGTTTATATTTCCGCTGTGCATTGTATTACATTTATGTAAATTTATCTTCCGCTGTGTATTATTTCGATATACTCTGATATTCTGTACTCTGATGTAACATTATTATGATGTTTATAGAAGTCTTCTGTTATTTGTTCTGATGTGTTGTATACCCAGAGTTAGCGTATGCGGGAATCGAACGGTCTTGGTCGATGTAGAGATCGATTAGGTCCGGGCGAAATCCGTGTCGTTACATACTTGGTGGACAATGCAAAGCTAATTGCATTGCCTGTGCGCCATATGGCTCCAAGAGAAAGGAGGGAGATCAGCAAGCAAGTAGGGGAGCTACTTGAGAAAGGGTTTATTAGGAGAAGCATATCCAAATGGGGGGCTCCCGTAGTATTCGCCACTAAGGTGGATGGTTCACTTTGCTTATGTGTGGACTATAGAGAGTTGAATAAACTCACTAAGAAGAATAGGCACCCACTTCAGAGGATAAATGATATGTTTGACCAGCTTGTTGGTGCATCTGTTTTCTCCCAGTTAGACTTGGCCATAGGGTTTCATTAGTTGAGAGTGGCCGAGGACAGTATAGACAAGACCTCTTTTAGAACTCTAGATGGTTTCTTCGAGTGGCTCTTTATACCTTTTGGGATGATGAATGCACCTGCCTATTTTGTTGATCAGATGAGTAGGGTATTTCAGGAGTTTCTAAATAAGTTTGTTGTGGTATTTATTGATGACTTCTTGATTTTCTCGAAGAATGAGGAAGAGCATGCCCGACATTTAAGGGAGGTTTTGAAAACTCTATGTGTGCACCAACTTAAGGAAAAATTTTCCAAATGTCATTTTTGGAGAAAAGAAGTGAGATTTTTAGGGCAAGTAGTCTCTTAAAATGGGATAGCAAAAGATCCCACGAAGGTAGTTGCAGTTCAAGATTGGCAGATCCCAAAGAATGCAACGGAGGTGAGGAGTTTTCTGGTTTAGCGGGAAGTTCATTAAGGACTTTGCAAAGATATCAGCCCCACTCACCAGATGGATGAAGAAGAATCTAACATTTCCTTGGGATATAGATTGTGACGATGCTTTTCAACGATTGAAGAGGGCTCTAATAACAGCCCCAGTCTTGAATTTTCCTGATGGGAATAAGGTGTTCACAGTAAACCCTAATGCATGCAGTACAGAGTGTGGTGCGGTTCTGACGCAAGAGAGAAGGTTAGTATGTTATGAAGGTAGACAGCTAAGAGTTCATGAGAAGAACTACCCTACCCATAACTTAGAGTTTGCTGCCATAGTATTCGCGCTTAAGACTTGGTACCATTATCTACTGGGAGAGAAGTTCAAGTTGTACACCGATCATAAATCTATCAAGTACTTGTTCTCCCAGAAGGATCTTAATTTAAGGCAACAAAGATGGATGGAGTTCCTAGCGTCCTTTGATTTTGAGATTGTTTATCCCCCTGGCAAGGGTAATGTAGTAGCAGACGCATTGAGTTGGCAGAAGATGACCTTGGGTCCTCTGTTTGTGGAGAGGAAAAGGTTGGAGTTTATATCGATTTTAATTTTAGACCCTCCACCGAGTTTACACCTGGTTTATTGGCATCATTATAGGTGCGACCTACTCTACTGGATCAAATAGGGACTTCGCAGCGAAAGGACCCATAGCTAGCAGATATCTTGGATAGACCCTGTAACACCCCGAATTTCTAATGACACTAAAAGAGGATAAATTAAACAATAATTAATTTAATATTCAGAATTAAGGAAAACGGACTGCGCCATTGCGTCCGTCTCGAAATTCTGGTCAAGATAGACATTTGGTTTTCGTAAAATGGACACCGTATGAAGAAGTTATGAGGATTTTAAGTTTGTATACGCGAAGAAGAAATATGTATATACACATGAGTCAGAGATGAGCAAGAATCTTATCCAAAACAGTTCGAATTTGAAAAAAAACAAAGTGGCAGTAGATTTCCCGCTCTAGGGGATCGACCCCCCAAAGAGAGGTGTCAACACCAGGGTCGACCCCCCTTAAGGGGTGTCGACACCAGGGTCGACCCACCCATAGGGTGTCGATACCCCTAGGACTGATGTGGCAGTCAGTTTCAGGAGCTCGAGCAGCTATATATACGTGGTCATTTCTCTCGTTTTCTTCATTGAAAATTCATGGTGGTCAAACTCTGTCGGTATCTGAACTGAACTAGATCCGTTAATCTCCTACAACTATCAGTTTTGCAAATCAAATCTAGAGATTCAAGATCCATTCTTCTTCTATTTTCTAATCCTAACACTGTTAGTTCCTAGTTGCTTTTAGATTTGAATATTTAAAAGTGGATATGACACGACTATGACTTGGATTTGTTCATATGCCTAAATTATATCAGATCCATTGTAAATCATGAACATATGACATTCTGAATTAGTTTGGATTTGGATCTAAATCTCTATTATGTTGGGTCTATTGTAACCCTTGTGGCATTCTATGATTTGTGCTAGTTCTATTTTAGCTATTGATCTAAATCTCTATCTTGTTAGATCTATTGCAACTTTTATCACATGCCATGATGAGAATCTTATACCTTAATTGTGTAGATCTATTTTAAAACTATTGGATCTAAATTGTGTGGAAATCAGATCAAGATCATTATCTTGTGCTTATTATGTTAGATCTGAATAGTTGTACATCTAAATGGTTAATTTAGATCTTATTATGCTCACTATGACATCATAGTTATGTTAGAACTAGTTATTGCCACAAGTTCATCAATTTTATGCTTATATGTCCACCTTATCACCATGCTAGTTTATGTTTATGCCAAGTTATTTAAAAGAATCACTTTGGTTATATTCCTATTATTTTTCCTATTATCGTTTATGACTAGGCTATTGTCTAGCCTAGGCATGTCGACAATTTTGAGAGTGCGCTAGTTAAGGAACAGGGGAAAAAGGTTAATATTGGCATAACTTGAATATAAACATCATTGGACATATAATTCAAAGTATTGGGTAAAATGGGCATTAACACCTATAAAGGCATAGGTTTAATTAATTGATTAATTAATAATGAATGCCTTGGATTACAATTAGAAATTTTAATGGCATTTATGACACGAGTTTAGGTTCCATTAGTGATGGAAGTCTCCCCGGACCCGACCGGCATATCCAGCAGCCACTAATGTTGAACCTAATGTGAGAGGTCTAAGTGCACAAATATGAATCGGGCTATGACACGAGGTTAGTCCCAACTTGTGGAATAAGACTGCCCGGACCCGACTGGCGTAGCCAGCATCCACACGTTGTAGGACTAATGTGGGAGGTCTAGCCCATTATAAACCATAAATGGACATGGTAATAAATTGGACTACTTAACCAAATCTAATCTATACGGATTATATGATTGTGAACTAAAGTTAGGGTTGTAAAATTGGTTGGATAGTGGATGGGTTAAGCAAATCTGGAGGGGGTGGGTAATATTTACATATAGGCCCACAAACTTAACTTGATAAGGTTATGTAATTAAAGAAACCTAGTGGTACACATAACCAGAGGAAATAATAAAGTTATATAATTAAATACACCTTTAGGGTAAACATAACTTGTAGAAATAATAGAGTTATGTAATTAAAGACACCTAGTGGTATACATAGCCAATGAAAACCTAGTGGGGATACAAGACACGGGGGAGAGCTTGTATCATATTTCGTGGGACCTGTTTCATCCAGTAACGGAGTAAGTATCAAAACATGTACTCCGTATTAGTTCGGAGAAGGGGCACGCTTACTAGACTAACTATAAGAGATTCAAATGTGGAGGATGGTGTGGGCGCCGCAAACCGACCGTGCCATGTGTGTGCGTGAGCCGGGTAGAGTGGGATAAGACGACCGTGATACCTGTAGATATGGGGTTGTGCATATCTGCGAGGGATTGCCACTTTAGGACGTGATACATCCTACTGTGGGGCCGGCACAGAGTATCTATGGAATAGGGAGCCGATCGATTAGGGTAGTAGTTAGGGTACATTTGGACGTACGCCTAAGTCAACCACCTTATAGTTGAAAGGATCATCTCATTCTGGTTATACTAGTAATAGTGCAGAGTAGTCATTAGAGAAGCATATACACCTTATCCTGTCTACCTTATCACACTTTCCATTTATGTAGTGATCTCTCTTATCCACTCAATATGCCTGTCATGCTACTTTTACTTATTTACTTGCTAAAAGTAACTTGACCCTCCAGACTTTATGTCTGACCCTTTTGTTTCCTCTTCTTTCTTACATCCTCCCGGGCCTCCTCCAGGTTCTCAGGGAGGAGACACTCGGGCTTAGTCAGGACTCAGATATCATCTTGTTAGAGTTTCTTTTGAAGTATGACTCAAGTTCTTATCTCTACTATGGCTTTGTCTCTTTTATTTAGGGAATTGTGTTTTCTTTTAAGTATTTATGTACTATGATGGAAAAAGACAGAAGTTATATTGTTGTAATGGTTTTTGTGACTTATGGTATTTTGTACCATGATGTATGATTTTTGTTCGAAACAAAAATTTGAATTTTCGCTGCTATCTTAATTATATCTACCTTGTAATATTCTGTGTATGTTTACCTATAATGCTTCACGAAACTTAATGCATTCCCTTTGCGAGTGACATTAACAGACCTGGGGTGTCACACTTGGTATCAAAGTTGAAGGTTTTAGATAAAAGTTTTTGAAAACTATTTTCAAAAAGGTTTTAAAAGAAAGCATTTTCAAAAAGAAAAGTCTATTTTGGAAAACATTCCCTAAAAAGCCATATGTAATATCCTTCGGTCCTTTGTCGAAATCTCTTCCTTTTCCTTTTTCAGCATGTCTGGGGAACAAAACATTCCTAATATCCCAGAGGGCGTCACAATACCCGGATGGTTCCGTAGGTATTTGGAGGCCACGGCGCCTGCCGAAGGCTAAGGAAACGTTCCTCCCTAAGCTGCACCAGTCAGTCCTCCTCCTCCCCCTCCAAGGGCAGATAATTTCGCTAAGATTTGCAAGAACTTCCGTGCTATAAGAGGGAAGCCATTCCACGGGAGCGAGACATTCGTAGAAGCGCGGAATTGGCTCAAGGAGACCCAGGACTTGGTATGTAGAAGCTGAGAGAAGCATGCATATGGAGAGATTCTTAGTACTCAAACTAGGAAAATTGACGTTGAAAGAGTATGTGAACAAATTGAACCAGCTAGCAAGGTTCAGGTTAGAGTTGGTGGATACGCCGCACAAAAGGGCTTTGCGATTTGCTAAAGGGCTAAATGAACCACTTCATAGGTTAGCCATGTCCCATATTCCAATGGGGGTCACTTTTGAAAAGCTTGTCGATATGGCCCTAATGTATGAGGAAGACAAGGGAGAAAAGAAGGAAGTAAAGGCTAAGGAAACATCGCAAAATAAGAAGGTGTGGCCCAAGAAGAGGCAACAGCAACAACGACAACAGCAGAAGAAAGGTGGAAAGAACGACAACAGAAAGGATAAGAGAAAATGTCACAATTGTGGGAAAGAGGGTCACTTGGTCAAAGACTATAAACGAAGGAAGAACTCTTACTACAATTATGGAGAGAACATACAATTTGCCAGGGAGTGCCCGAAGAACCAGGGATCGCAGGGACAAGGTCAAAGGGCAGAAATTTCTGGAGGGCAGGTGCATGCTCTCCGATTAGTGCTCCTGATAGAGGTAGAAAAATTTCTGTGGAAGGTTTATTATCTCTTTCTAATCATCCAATTAGAACACTTTTTGATTCTGGCGCTTCACATTCATTTATATCTACTTCTATAGTTGAATCTCTGCACTTAATTACTAGTATGGTAGTGGATCCCGTAGTTGTTTCAAACCCCATTGGTGGTTCGACTCATTTATCTATGATTTGTCGGGATTTGAAAATATCTGTGTTAGTTGTCGAGTTTGAATGTGACGCGTATGTGATCGAGTTTATGGGCTATGGGTTGATTCTAGGAATGGATTGGCTTACCACGTATGGTGAGATTCTGGATTATGAGCGGAGGGTAGTTAGACTTCTGACTTGTTATGTAAGGACCCTCGAGATTTCTTGTGACCCACAAGGATCGGTTATGCTTAGTTTCCTAGAGTCTCTTGATGCATCAATCGATGATCTACAATCTTTTCAATTAGTCCGGGATTATTCTGGTGTTTTCGATGAGGCACGGGGCTTACCTCCGAGGCGCGAGTTCGATTTCTGTATATATCCAGTGGACAATGCAAAGCCAGTTGCATTACCAGTGCGCCATATGGCTCCAAGGGAAAGGAGGGAGCTAAGTAAGCAAGTTGGGGAGCTACTTGAGAAGGGATTTATCAGACGAAGCATATCTGAATGGGGTGCTCCAGTTGTATTCACAACTAACACAGATGGTTCGCATCATTTGTGTGTTGACTATAGAGAGTTGAATAAACTCACTAAGAAGAATAGGCACACGCTCCCGAGTATTGATGATTTATTTGATCAGCTTGTTGGTGCCTCAGTATTTTCCCAATTAGACTTGGCTGCGGGATTTCATTAATTGAGGGTGGCTAAAGACAGCATAGATAAGACTGCTTTTAGGATTCCATATGGTCTCTTTAAATGGCTAGTTATGCCTTTTAGGTTAACGAAAGCACCTGTCTATTTTGTTGATTTGAGGAGTAGGTGTTTCGGGAGTTTCTGAACAAATTTATCGTGGTCTTTGTCGACGATATCTTGATCTTCTCCAAAAGCGAAGAAGAGCATGCCCAACATTTGAGAGAAGTCTTGAAGACTCTCTGTGCACATCATCTTAAGGCGAAGTTCTCCAAATGCCATTTTTGGAGAAAAGAGTTGAGACTCTTAGGGCATGTGGTCTCCAAAGAAGGGATAGCGGTAGATCCCACAAAGGTGGTTGCAGTGCAAGATTAGCAGATTCATAAAACTGCAACTGAGGTGAGAAGCTTTCTTGGGTTGGTAGGTTATTATAGGAAGCTCATTAAGGACTTCGCAAAGATATCAGCCCCACTCACCAGGCTGACAAAGAAGAATTTAGCGTTTTCATGGGACATAGATTGTGGCGTTGCTTTCCAACAATTGAAGAGAGCTCTGACAACAGCCCCAGTCTTGACCTTGCCTGATGGAATTAAGGTGTTTACCGTTTACACTGAAGCATGTGGTATAGGGCTTGGTGGGGTTCTCATGTTAGAAGCGAAAGTAGTGTGTTATCGGGGCAGACAATTGAGAGTTATTGAGAAGAACTACCCCACCCATGATCTAGAGCTAGCTGTCATAGTATTCGCGCTTAAGACATGGCGCCATTATTTACTTGGAGAGTAGTTCGAGTTATACACCGATCATGAATCTCTCAGGTATCGGTTCTCGTAGAAAGATCTCAATTTAAGGCAACAACGGTGGATGGAGTTCCTAGATTCTTATGATTTTGAGATTGCTTATACCCCTGACAAGGGTAAGGTGGTGGCAGATGCACTAAGTAGGCAGAGGATGGCCTTGAGTCCTCTGTTTATGGAGAGGAAGAGCTTGGAGTTCATATCAACTTTTGATTTTAGACCCTCCGTCGAGATTTTGCCTGATTTGTTTGCATCCTTGGAAATACGACCAACTCTTATGGATCAGATCGGAGCTTCGCAACAAGGTGACCCACAGATTTTAGGCATCATGGAAAAGCTCAGAAAAGGGGAAGACTTCTAGTCACCTCAATAGATATGCCATAGATGAAAAGGAGTGGTTGTGACGAGATGGAAGTCTCTACGTTCCTCAAACTAGAAGCTTGATAAAAGTAGTCCTAGAAGAAGCCAACTATTCTAAGATTAATATTCATCCAGGCGGTGACAAGATGTATAGAGACATGAAAATGGTTTTCTTTTGAGCTGGGATGAAGAAAGATGTGGCAGAGTTCGTTTCTCAATGTTTAGTTTGCCAGCAAGTTAAAGCTGAGCAAAAGAAGCCCGGTGGTCTACTTCATCCTTTGGAGGTTCCTCAGTGGAAATTGAAGAGCGTCTCTATGGATTTCATAGATGGTTTTCCAAGATCGAAGAAAGGCAACACCAGTATCTGGGTTTTGGTAGATAGACTCACTAAGTGCGCCCACTTTATTCCAGTTAAGAGTAAAAGGACGGCATCGTGGTTGGCAGCAATTTATGTTCGTGAGATAGTTTGTCTTCATGGAGTACCTTCCAACATCGTAAGAAATCGCGACCCCATCTTTATCAGTGAATTTTGGGGGAGCTTGCAAGAAGCATTAGGTACACAGTTGTGTTTGAGCACTGCTTATCATCCTCAAACCGATGGGAAAACAGGGAGGCTGAACAGAATTCTAGAGGATCTTCTGAGGTCGTGTATCCTAGACTTCGGAGGGACTTGGGAAGAGCACCTTCCTTTAGTAGAGTTTGCCTATAACAACAGCTATCATTCCAGCATCGGCATGGCACCCTTCGAAGCATTGTACGGACGACCCTACAGATCACCAACTTGTTGGTCAGAATCTACAGAAATATTATTACTTGGACCAGATATGGTTAGGGAAATGTCTAAAAAGATTGACCTCATTTGACGGCGGATGAAGACAGCTCAAGATAGGCAGAAGTCCTATGTAGACCAGAGAATGACTGACGTCAAATTTGAAGTGGGAGATTTAATTTTTATCAAAGTACCACCTTTGAGGAATGTGGTTCGCTTCGGATCGATAGGGGAAGTTGGCATCTAAGTTTGTGGGACCATTTCCCGTAACCGAGAGGATTGGCCAGATGGCCTATAGAGTAAAGCTCCCAGAAAATCTATTCGGTGTTCATGATGTTTTCCACATTTCTCATCTGCGAAAGTGCCTACATGACACCGCAAAAGTTGTTGAGCCGAGTGTATTGGAAGAGGTAGAAGTGGAACAGGAGGCGACAGTTAGACGGGTTCCTTCCCATATTCTTGGATCAAAAGTTAAGAAGCTACGCAATAAAGATATCAAGTTGCTAAAGGTTCAATGGGGAGATAACCCAGAGGATGCGATTTGGGAGACCGAAGACAAGATTCGTGCTTCGTACCCTTTTCTTTTCTAGGGTATGTTCTTAACTCCTTTTTCCAAAAAAATTATTTGTACTTGTTTCTATCATTTGAATATATCTCATCCATATTATTTTTCGACCTTTAGATAGGAATGGATGTAAACATATGTTTGAGACATGTTTGATGGATGCAAGTGGATGCAAGTGGATGTAAGTGTTTGCTAGTGGTTGCCTGTGGATGCATATACACACACATTAGGCAGTAGATCGACTCAATCACTCTCATACTGCATATGGATGTGTGTGCATTTTCTTTTCGTTTATGGATGGAAATGGATGTATTACCATATGGATGCTGCATTTTGGATGAATGACTACGCACACATATAGAACTTACATGTTATAATAGGTTTATTTGCATACATATTGGATTCTTGGCACTAACATACATTGCATTAAGGAGGTCAACTGAATCAGTAGACCGCCTGATCTTCGCATTAGTATTAGGACATATACACACACCTTTTCATATGTTCATATAAGCATTAGAAGTCTTTAAGGACAATGGATGCCAGTGATTGATGGATGAGTAGATGGGTGATGAATGGGAGGATATGCATTCTTCTCAACTTAGAGATTTCGGGGACGAAATCCTTTGAGTAGGGGAGAATGTAACACCCCAAATTTCTAACGACACTAAAAGAGGATAAATTAAATAATAATCAACTTAATATTTAGAATTAAGGAAAACAGACTGCTCCATTGCATCCGTCTCAAAATTTTGGTCAAGATAGACATTTTGTTTCCGTAAAACGGACACCGTATGAAGAAGTTATGAGGATTTTAAGTTTGTATATGCGTAGAAGAAATATGCATATACACATGAGTCAGAACTGAGTCAGAATCTTATCCAAAATAGTTCGAATTGAAAAATACAAAGTGGCGGCAGATTTCCGGCTCTAGTGGGTCGACCCCCTAGAGGGATGTCGACGCCAGGGTCGACCCCCCTAAAGGGGTGTCGACACCAGGGTCTACCCACCCATAGGGGTGTCGACACCCCTAGGGCTGATGTCGCAGTCGGTTTCAGGAGGTCTGGCGGCTATATATACATGGTCATTTCTCTTGTTTTCTTCTTTGAGAATTCATGGTGGTCATACTCTGCCGGTGTCTAAACTGAATTAGATCTGTTAATCGCCTACAACTATCAGCTTTACAAATCAAATCTAGAGATTCAAGATCCATTCTTCTTCTAATTTCTGATCCTAACACTGTGAGTTCCTAGTTGCTTTTAGATTTGAATATTTAAAAGTGAATATGACACGACTATTACTTGGATTTGTTCATATGCCTAAATTATATCAGATCCATTGTAAATCATGAACATATGACATTCTGAATTTGTTAGGATTTGGATCTAAATCTCTATCTTGTGGGAACTATTGTAACCCTTGGACCATTCTATGATTTGTGCTTGATCTATTTTAACTATTGATCTAAATCTCTATCTTGTTAGATCTATTGCAACTTCTATCACATGCTATGATGAGAATCTTAAACCTCAATTAGGTAGATCTACTTTCAAACTATTGGATCTAAATTGTGTGGACATCAGATCTAGATTATTATCTTGTGCCTATTATGTTAGATCTGAATAATTGTACATCTAAATGGTTAATTTAGATCTTATTATGTTCACTATGACATCATAGTTATGTTAGAACCGGTAATTGCCACAAGTTCATCAGTTTTATGCTTATATGTCCACCTTATCACCATGCTAGTTTATGTTTATGCCAAGTTATGTTAAAACAATCACTTTGGTTATATACCTATTATTTTCCCTATTATCGTTTATGACTAGGCTATTGTCTAGCCTAGGCATGCCGCCAATTTTGTGAGTGTGCTAGTTAAGGAATGGGGAAAAAAGGTTAATATTGGCATAATTTGAATATAAACATCATTGGACATATAATTCAAATTATTGGGTAAAATGGGCATTAACACCTATAAAGGCATATGGTTAATTAATTGATTAATTAATAATGAATGCCTAGGACTACAATTAGAAATTTTAATGGCACTTATGACACGAGGTTAGGTTGCATTAGTGATGGAAGTCTGCCCGGACCCGACCGACATATCCAGCAGCCACTAATGTTGGACCTAATGTGAGAGGTCTAAGTGCGCAAATACGAATCGGGCTATGATACGAGGTTAGACCCAACTTGTGGAATAAGACTACCCGGACCCGACCGGCATCAGCATCCACAAGTTGTAGGCCTAATGTGGGAGGTCTAGCTCATTATAAACCATAAATGGACATGGTAATAAATTGGACTACTTAACCAAATCTAATCCATAGGGATTGTATGATTGTGAACTAAAGTTAGGGTTAAGTAAAATTGATTGGATAGTAGATGGGTTAAGCAAATTTGGAGGGGGTTGGTAATATTTACATATAGGTCCACAAACTTAACCCGATAAGGTTATGTAATTAAAGACGCCTAGTGGTATACGTAACTGGAGGAAATAATAAAGTTCTGTAATTAAAGACACCTTTTATGGTAAACATAACTTGTAGAAATAATAGGGTTATGTAATTAAAAACACTTAGTGGTATACATGGCCAAAGAAAACCTAGTGGGGATACAAGACAAGGGGAAGAGCTATCATATTGTGTGGGACCTATTTCATCCAGTAACCCAGAGTAAGTATCAAAACATGTACCCCGTACTAGGTCAAAGAAGGGGCATGCTTATTGGACTGACTGTAAGAGATCCAAACGTGGAGGATGGTGTGGGCGACGCCAACCAACTGGGCCATGTGCGTGCGTGAGTCGGGCAGAGGGGGGTAAGACGAACACGACACCTGTAGATATAGGGCTGTGCATATCAGCGACGGATTGCCACTTTAGAACGTGATACATCCTACTGTGGGGCCGGCATATAGTATATACGGAATAGGGAACCGATCGATAAGGGTAATAGTTAGGGTACATTTGGACGTATGCCTAAGTCTACCACCTTATAGTGGATCTCATTCTAGTTATAATAGTAATAGTGCAGAGTGGTCATTAGAGAAGCGTATACGCCTTATCCATTCTACCTTGTCACACCTTCCATTTATGTAGTGATCTCTCTTATCCACTTTATATGCTTGTCATGCTACTTTTACTTATTTACTTGTTAAAAGTAACTAGACTCACCAGACTTTATGTCTGATCCTTTTGTTTCCTCTTATTTCTTTCGTTCGCCACCCCCAGGTTCTCAGGGAGGAAACATTCAGGCTTAATCAGGACTCAGATATCATCTTGTTAGAGCTTCTTTCGAAGTATGGATCAAGTTCTTATCTCTACTATTTCTTTGTCTCTTTTATTTAGGGAATTATGTTTTCTTTTAAGCATTTATGTACTCTGATGGAAAAAGGAAGAAGTTATATTGTTGATATGGTTTTTGTGACTTATGGTATTTTGGACCACGATGTATGATTTGTGTTTGAAATAAAAATTTGAATTTCCGCTGTTATCTTAATTATATATGTCTTGTAATATTCTGTGTTTATTTACCTATAACGCTTCACGAAACTTAATGCATTCCCTTTGTGATTGACATTAACGGACGTAGGGTGTCACAGACTCAGTAAAGGGGAAACTTCTAGTCACCTCAGTAGATATTCCACGGACGATAGAGGGTGGTTGCAACGAGATGGGAGACTTTGTGTTCCCCGAGTTGGGAGTTTGTTAAAGACAGTCCTTGAGGAAGCCCATTATTCTTAGATGACTATTTATCCAGGTGGTGATAAGATGTATAGAGACATGAAGAGGGTTTTCTTTTAGGCTGGGATGAAGAAAGATGTGGCAGAGTTTGTTTCTCGATGTTTGATTTGCCAGCAAGTCAAAGCTGAGCAAAAGAAGCCCGTTGGTTCACTTCATCCTTTGGAAGTCCCACAGTGGAAATAGGAGAGCATCTCTATGGATTTCATTGATGGTTTGCCTAGATCAAGGAAAGGCAACACCAGTACTTCGGTCGTAGTGGATAGACTTACTAAAAGTGCTCATTTCATCCCTGTTAAGAGTGAGAGGACAGTAGCATGGTTGGCAGCTGTGACACCCCACGTCTGTTAATGTCACTCTTTAAGAGAATGCATTAAGTTTAGTGAAGCGTTATAGGTAAACAGGAACAGAAAATTACAAGATAGATATAAAATAACAGTGGAATTAAAAACTTTATTAATCATAAAGCATCGTGGTTCAAAACATCATATGTCTGAATTACATAAAAACCAGTATATCATAAAACTTCTATCTTGCACTTAAACATCAGAGTACAAAATAAAAGAAGCATAATCCCTAAATAAAAACATAGCCATAGTAGCAAAGATAGGAGCTTGAGCAATACATTTAAGCAGCTCCAGCAAAATGATAGCATAATCTTGTTCAAGCTTGAGTATTCCCACCCTGAGAACCTGGGGGGAAGAAGAAAGAAGAGGAAACAAAAATGGTCAAACATAAAGTCTGGCAAGTCCAATTACTTTTAGCAAGTAAATAAGTAAAAGTATCATGACAGGTGTAACAACCCGAATTTCTAACGACACCAAAAGAGGCTAAATTAAATAATAATTAATTTAATATTCAGAATTAAGGAAAACAGACTATGCAATTGCGTCTTTCTCAAAATTCTGGTCAAGATTAACATTTGGTTTGCGTAAAACGGACACCGTATGAAGAAGTTAAGAGGATTTTAAGTATGTATACACGAAGAAGAAATATGTATATACACATGAGTCAGAGATGAGTCAGAATCTTATCCAAAACAATTCAAATTTGAAAAATACTAAGTGGTGGCAGATTTCCCGCTCTATGGGGTCGACCCCCCTAGAGGGGTGTCGACACCTGGATCGTCCCCCCTTAAGGGGTGTCGACACCAGGATCGACCCACCCATAGGGGTGTCGACACCCCTAGGGTTGATGTAGCAGTGGGTTTCAGGAGGTCTAGCAGCTATATATATACATGGTCATTTCTCTTGTTTTCTTCATTGAGAATTCAAGGTGGCCAAACTGTGCCGGTGTCTGAACTGAACTAGATTCGTTAATATCCTACAGCTATCAGCTATGCAAATCAAATCTAGAGATTGAAGATCCATTCTTCTTCTATTTTCTAATCCTAACACTGTGAGTTCCTAGTTGCTTCTAGATTTGAATATTTAAAAGTGAATATGACATGACTATGACTTGGATTTGTTCATATGCCTAAATTATATCAGATCCATTGTAAATCATGAACATATAACATTCTGAATTCGTTAGGATTTGGATCTAAATCTCTATCGTATTGGATCTATTGTAACCCTTGTGGTATTCTATGATTTGTGCTAGATCTATTTTAGCTACTGATCTAAATCTCTGTCTTGTTAGATCTATTGTAACTTCTATCACATGCCATGATGAGAATCTTAAACCTTAATTGTGTAGATCTACTTTTAAACTATTGGATCTGAATTGTATGGACATCAGATCTAGATTATTATCTTGTGCCTATTATGTTAGATCTGAATAGTTGTAGATCTAAATGGTTAATTTAAATCTTATTATGCTCACTATAACATCAGTTTTATTTTAGAACTAATAATTGCTACAAGTTCATCAGTTTTATGCTTATATGTCCACCTTCTCACCATGCTAGCTTATGTTTATGCCAAGTTATGTTAAAACAATCACTTTGGTTATATTCCTATTATTTTCCCTATTATCATTTATGACTAGGCTATTATCTAGCCTAGGCATGCCGCTAATTTTGTGAGTGAGCTAGTTAAGGAACGGGGAATAAAGGTTAATATTGGCATAATTTGAATATAAACATCATTGGACATATAATTCAAATTATTGGGTAAAATGGGCATTAACATCTATAAAGGCACAGGTTAAATTAATTGATTAATTAATAGTGAATGTCTAGGATTACAATCAGAAATTTTAATGGTACTTATGACATAAGGTTATGTTGCATTAGTGGTGGAAGTCTGCCCGGACCCGACCGACATATCCAGCGGCCATTAATGTTGAACCTAATGTGAGCGGTCTAAGTGTGCAAATATGAATCGGGCTATGACAGGAGGTTAGACCCAACTTGTGGAATAAGACTGCCCGAACCAGACCGGCATATCCAACATCCACAAGTTGAAGGCTTAATGTGGGAGGTTTAGCCTATTATAAACCATAAATGGACATGGTAATAACTTGGACTACTTAACCAAATCTATTCCATAGGGATTGTATGATTGTGAACTAAAGTTAGGGTTGTAAAATTGGTTGGATAGTGGATAGGTTAAGCAAATCTGGAGGGGGTGGGTAATATTTACATATAGGCCCACAAACTTAACTCGATAAGGTCATGTAATTAAAGACACCTAGTGGTACACATAACCGGAGGAAATAATAATGTTTTATAATTAAAGACACCTTTGGGGTAAGCATAACTTGTAGAAATAATAGGGTTATGTAATTAAAGACACCTAGTGGTATACATAACCAAAGAAAACCAAGTGGAGATACAAGACAAGGGGGAGAGCTTGCATCATATTGTGTGGGACCCGTTTCATTCAGTAACCCGGAATAAGTATCAAAACATGTAATCCATACTAGGTCGGGGAAGGGGCATGCTTACTGGACTGATTGTAAGAGATCCAAACATTGAGGACGGTGTGGGTGGCACAAACCGACCGGGTCATGTGCGTGCATGAGCCGGGCAAGGGGGATAAGACGACCGTGACACCTATAGATATGGGGTTGTGTGTAACACCTCGTAATTTTGTTAACATTAAAGAGGATAAATTAAATGATAATTAATTTAATATTCAGAATTAAGGGAAATGGACTGTGCCATTGCGTCCGTCTCGAAATTCTGGTCAAGATAGACATTTGGTTTGCGTAAAACAGACACCGTATGAACAAGTTATGAGGGTTTTAAGTTTGTATACACGCAGAAAGAACATATATACACATACGAGTCACGTATGAGTCAGATATGGGTCAGACCCTATCCAGAATAGTTCAAAAATCAAAAATTCATCAAAGCAGCAAATTTCCCACTCTAGTGGATCGACCCCCCTTAAGGTGTGTCGACCTATTGTTCGACCCACCCACAGGGGTGTCGACACCCCTAGGGCTGATGTGGCGCTTGGTTTCAGGGGGCCTGGCAGCTATATATATATATGTGTCCAATTCTTTTATTTTCTTCATTGGAAATCATGGAAACCAGATGTTGTCGGTGTGCGAACTGAGACGAATTCATTTTCTTCAAACAACTATCAGTTTTGTAAATCAAATCTAGAGATTCAAGGTCCATTCTTTCTCTTTTCTAATCCTAACGCAGTGAGTTTCTAGTTACTTTTATATTTTAATATTTAAAAGTAAATCATGAAAGACTGTGACTTAGATATGTTGTAAACTATGAATCTATGCTTTTATTAAGTCTTATACTATGTCATGATAGATCTATTTCTCTAGATCTAATGCAATTGTGGTTATTCCATTCTGTCGCCTTTGTGGATCTTGAATTGTAACTATATTGTGGTTAATGTAAACCTATAAATTTGGATAGTTACAATATTGGTTAGATCCAATTCTTTATGTAAATCACCTTTCACCTATCATATTGTGGTCAATTTAGATATGTTGTAAATTGGACATGTGAATCCATATTTAGATCTAAACATGCTATTGTGTTATCTTAATTATGTTAGATGTGTTTTATGACCACATTATAATTATGTTGGATCTTAATAGTTGGACACCTAAATGGTCAATTAAGACCTCATTATGCTCACTGTGACATCATAGTTATGTAAAACTAGTAATTGCCACAAGTTCATTAGTTTTATGCTTATATGTCCACCTTATCACCATGCTAGTTTATGTTTATGCCAAGTTTTATTAAAATGACCATTTTGGTTATATTTCCATTATTTTCCCTATTATCGTTTATGACTAGGCTATTATCTAGCGTAGGCTTGTCGCCAATTTATGAGTGCACTAGTTAGGGAACGGAGGAAAAAGTGTTAATATTGGCATAATTTGAATATGAACATTTTTGGACATATAGTCCAAATTATTGGGTAGATTGGGCATTAATACCTATAAAGGGAAAGGTTTAATTAATTGATTGATTAATTGATTAATTAATTAATAATGGATTGTTTAATAATTACAATTAGGAATTGTAATTGTACTTATGACACGAGGTTAGATTGCATTAGTGGTGGAAGTCTGCCTAGACCCGACTGGCATATCCAACTGCCACTAATATTGAAGCTAATGTGGGAGGTCTAAGTATGCTAATACAAATCGGGATATGACACGAGGTTAGGCCCAACTGTGGAATAAGTTTGCCCGGACCCGACCGGCATATCCAGCATCCACACGTTGTAGGCCTAATGTGGGAGGTCTAGCCCATTATGAACCATAAATGGACATGGTAATGAATTGGACTACTTAACAAAATCTAATCCATAGGGATTGTATGAGTGTGAACTATAGTTAGGGTTAAGTAAATTGATTGGACAGTGGATGGGTTAAGCAAATCTGGAGGGGGTGGGAAATATTTACACATAGGCCTAAAACTTAACCCGATAAGGTTATGTAATTAAACACGCCTTGTGGTATACATAACCGGAGGAAATGATAGAGTTAGGTAATTAAAGACACCCTTTAGGGTAAGCATAACTGGTATACGGCTATGTAATTAAAGATACCTAATGGTACACATAGTCAGTGAAAACCTAGTGAGGGATACAAGACAAAGGGGAGAGCTTGTATCATGTCGTGTGGGACCCATTTCAATCAATAACCCGGAGTAGGTATCAAATAAAAGTACTCCGTACTAGGCGGAGAGGGGACATGCTTATTGACTGATTGTAAGAGATCCAAACGTGGAGGACAGCGTGGGCAGCGCAAACAGACCGGGCCATGTGCGTGCATGAGCAGGACAGAGGGGGATAAGATGACCGTGACACCAGTAGATATGGTTGTGCATATCTTGGGAAATGAAGGGTTGCCACTTTAGGAAATGATACCTCCTACTGTCGGGCCAGCACAGGGTATCTACAGAATAGGGAGTCGGTCGATTACGGTAGTGGTTAGGGTACATTTGGACGTATGCCCTAAGTCTACCGCCTTATAGTAGAAGGGATCATCTCATTCTGGTTGTATTAGTAATAGCGCAGAGTAATCATTAGAGAAGTGTATACACCTTACCCTATCTACCTTGTCACACATGTCATTTATGTAGTGATCTCTCTTATCCACTTTATATGCCTATTATGTTACTTTTATTTATTTTCTAGCTAAAAGTAACTAGACTCGCCAGACTTTATGTCTGACCCTTGTGTTTCTATTTCTTTCTTCCGTTCCCCCCCTCCCGGGTCCTCAGGGAGGAAACACTCAGGCTTAGTCAGGATTCAGATATCATCTTGCTAGGAGCTACTTCTGAAGTATGGCTGAAGTTCTTCTCTCTACTATGGCTTAACTCTTTCAATTGGGGAATTATTCTTTTTATATACTTGTGTACTCTGATGGTGCAAGACAGAAGTTATTTTATTCTAATGGTTTTTGTAACTTATGGTATTGTGGACCACATCATAATGATTTATGTTTGAAATAAAAATTTAAATTTCCGCTGCTATCTTATTTATATATGTATCTTGTAATTATTCTGTGTCTGTTTACCTATAATGCTTCACGAAACTTAATGCATTCCCTTAGTGAGTGACAATAACGGACGTGGGGTGTCACACTTGGTATCAGAGCGGAAGATTACCAGATTAGATAAAAGTTTTTGAAAATTATTTTCAAAAAGGTTTTAAAAGAAAGCATTTTCAAAAAAGAAAAGTCTGTTTTAAAAAATATTCCCCAAAAAGCCATATGTGTTATCCTTTAGTCCTTTGTCTAAATCTCTTCCTTTTTCCTTTTTCAGCATGTTTGGGGAACAAAACATTCCTAATGTCCAAGAGGGTGTTACAATAATCGGATGGTTCCGTAGGTATTTGGAGGCCATGGCGCATGCCGAAGGCCAAGGAAATGTTCATCCCCTAGCTGCACCAGTTATTCCTCTTCCTCCTCCCCTAAGAGCAGACAACTTCGCCAATATCCATGTCCAATATTCCATTGGGGGGCCACTTTTGAAAAGCTTGTCGATATGGCCTTAATGCATGAGGAAGGCAATGGAGAAAAGAAGGCTAAGGAGGCATCGCAAAATAGGAAGGTGTGGCCCAAAAAGGGGCAACAGCAAAAGAAAGGAGGGAAAATGATAAAGGCAAGGATAAGAGAAAATGCCACCATTGTGGGAAGGAAGGTCATCTGCTTAAAGACTGTAAGAGAAGGAAGAACTCTTGCTACCACTGTGTATAGGTCGGACACTTTGCTAGAGAGTGCCCGAAGAAACAGGGATCACAGGGACAGGGTCAAAGGACAGGGACTTCTAGAGGGCAGGTGCATGCTCTCGCGATCAATGCTCCTGATAGAGGTAGAAAAATTTATGTGGAAGATTTAATTTCTCTTTCAAGCCATCCTATTAGAACACTTTTTGATTATGGTGCTTCACATTCATTTATATCAAGTTATGTAGTTGAATCTCTGCACTTAATTACTAGTATGGTAGTGGATTCCTTAATTGTTTCAAACCCCATTGGTGGTTCGTCTCATTTGTCTATGATTTGTCGGGGTTTGAAAATATATGTGTTAGGCGTCGAGTTTAAATGCGACGAGTATGTGCTCGGGTTTATGGGCTATGGGTTGATTCTAGGAATGGATTGGCTTATAAGTATGGTGCCATTCTAGATAGTAAGAAGTGGGTTGTTAGGCTTCTGACTCAAAAAGGGAGGGACCTTGAGATTTCTTGTCACCCACAAGGATCAGTTATGCTTAGTTTCCTAGAGTATCTTGATGCATCTATCAATGACTTGCAATCTGTTCCAATAGTCCGAGATTATTCTGATGTTTTTGATGAGGTTCGGGGTTTACCTTCGAGGCTTGAAATCGAATTTCGTATATATTTGGTGGACAATGCAAAGCCAGTTGCATTGCCAGTGCGCCACATGGCTCCGAGGGAAAGGTGGGAGCTGAGTAAGCAAGTAGGGGTTCTACTTGAGAAAGGGTTTATCAGACGAAGCATATTTGAATGGGGTGCTCCAGTAGTATTCCAACTAAAGCGGATGGTTCACTTCGTTTGTGTGTTGATTATAGAGAGCTGAATAAACTCACAAAGAAGAATAGGCACCCGCTTCCGAGGATTGATAATTTATTTGATCATATTGTTGGTGCCTCGGTATTTTCCCAGTTAGACTTGACCACGGGGTTCCACCAGTTGAGGGTCGCTGAGGACAGCATAGATAAGACTACCTTTCAGACTCCAGACGGTTTCTTTGAATGGATAGTTATGCCTTTTGGGCTGATGAATGCACCCGCCTATTTTGTCGATCTAATGAGTAGGATGTTTCGGGAGTTCCTAAATAAATTTGTTGTAGTCTTTGTTGATGATATTTTGATCTTCTTCAAAAGCGAAGAAGAGCATGCCCAACATTTGAGAGAAGTTATGAAAACTCTCCGTGACCACCAGCTTAAGGCGAAGTTCTCCAAATGGCATTTTGGGAGAAAAGAGATGAGATTCTTAGGGCATGTGGTCTCCAAAGAAGGGATAACCGTAGATCCCGCGAAGGTGGTTGCAGTGCAAGATTGGTAGGTTCCTAAAAATGCAACCGAGATGAGAAGCTTTCTTTGGTTAGCAGGTTACCATAGGAAGTTCATTAAGGACTTCGCAAAGACATCAGCCCTACTCACCAAGCTGATGAGGAAGAACTTGGCATTTTCATGGGATATAGACTGTGACGTTGCTTTCCAACGACTGAAGAGGGCTCTGACAACAGCCCCAGTCTTGACCTTCCCTGACGGGAGTAAAGTGTTTACTGTTTACACTGATGCGTGTGGTACAGGGATTGGTGAGGTTCTAAGGCAAGAAGGGAAAGTAGTGTTGTAACGATCCGGGGATTCGCAACCTTGGTTATCGACATAACACAATGTCGACTAGCCAAGCATCGGAAATACTGGATAGTTAATGAAAGAAGTTAGAGGGTGAGAATAGATAAGATAGAAAATTAGAATTGAAGAAGGAGAAAAAGATCACAACATCAGAGTAAACACGAATCTCACAGTGGAACGAATAAATATACTTCATAACATAACTTTAAAATAAAACAGTATCTGTATGCAATACCATTATTAGAGTGTAACACTTACATCATAGCGGAAATAAACAATAGCTATAAAACGCTGTTGAAGCCTGCTGCTCCAGCTCCTTCTAGTGCATCTGTAAATCCCGACTATTTAACTGCTCGTACAAATTTGAGCACCCAAGAGTTTAGGGAAAACAAAAAAAATAAACTCTGGGTCAGTCATGGGACTGGTGTGAGTAAACAATCTAAAACAGTTTGAGAAAATAAACGATATCTCATAAAACCACGCCGTATAACGGAACGGGTTTTTCCCTTATGAGAATCCAGAACACTTGATTTGACTTTCAAAATCCTTTTAAAAGAAACGATAATCTTTTTATCGAAACTCTTTGATATTATAGTAGTGTCTATCAATCACAACTAATAATCATTTAGCAGAACGCTTTCATCTCACGTTCCACATATATAATATATAATCAAAAAACCGTGGGCACTTATTCGGTAATGGATACCAACTGGCAAGGTATGGGACCACCTTCCGATAGTGTATCTCTATAGGAAATTCACCGAGTTCAACAAGAACATCTTGTAACCCAGGCTAAACATGATCGGTCACTTATTTCGCTTGAGTGTACCGAATGTATTATCACTAACGGTTGGGATCAGCGACCGTTTCCCAAAAGGGACAGCATCGAAATAGATTATAGAAGTAAATGGAATTTCTCTAGATCAGGTAACAATACACCCTAATTGGAAGCTAACCACTTAGCCATGCGACCTACCCGATTTTATACCATTTCCTGGTTGTGAGGCTAGAGGCCATAACGTATAGATCACACCTTTATTTACTTTGAATGTCACATCGTCATACACGCTAAATCAAAAATTGATTTCCCCAAAAATACCACGGATATACAGCTAAGAGAAACAAATTTCTACGCCACCAAACATACATATGTTTGAAGAGATCAACTTACGCGATTTATTAAATATACTCTGTTAGACATTCTTCCATACAGGTCGTCCTGGGACTGGACAAACTAAAAGCACTATTCTGTAAATCCATATTAGGCAATTTCTACCTAGGATTTAATAGAACGACCCTTGCATAAACTCCATCTTCAATTATCTTCATCATATTTGATTCGCGGCACTAGTGCCCATACGGAGAGGTTTTCAGATAATAAATCTGACCCCGGACTCTCCGTATTGACAAAGGAAAAATGGTCAAAAACTTTGATAGTCGGTGATTTAACTATCAAAGAAAAACATGTGTACAACAACGGTCGTATTTCCAAATGGAAATCTTACAGATCAATCATAAATCAACTTTTTCTTTTTTTAAATTAATTTATCATTAATTTATTCAGTTACCCATTTCCATATCTCCATAAATTCTTATTTTCTAAATTTAGAAAATATACGTTATTAATCATTGGAAAACATTTACATATTTACTCTCATTTCTATTTTATTTTATATTAGAAAATATTTCTGATTCTTATTTGGAAAATATTTCCAACACTCCTTCATTGGATTTAAATAGATGTTTAAATAAAACATCGCTATGGCAACTCAAACTATTACATTCATTAACTAAATTTTCTTAACCAACCTTGACTATCGAACCTTAACCATCCCTTAGTTAAAAATGGTGTCAATCAAGTTGGGTTATAACTACCTCTCAGGCCTTAACTGAACAACATTTTTAACCTCGAAATAGACAAAGTTCATCTTTTAAATCCTTAACAAACTTCCTTAAGTAACTCTCTTTCGAATAATCACTATCCGATAACTCTTTCCTTCAAATAAACTATATTTTATAATCTCTCTTTCGAACAACTATATTCGATTAACTCTATTCAATTAACTCTAATCGATTAACTCTTATCAATTAACTCTATTTGATTAACTCTAATCAATTAACTCTATTGGAATAACTCTATTTGATTAACTCTAATCGATTATCTCTTATCAATTAACTCTATTTTATTAACTCTAATCAATTAACTCTATTGGATTAACTCTAATCGATTAACTCTATTGGATTAACTCTATTTTATTAACTCTAATCGATTAACTCTATTGGATTAACTCTATTTGATAAACTCTAATCAATTAACTCTATTGGATTAACTCTATTTGATTAACTCTAATCGATTAACTCTATTGGATTAACTCTATTTGATCAACTCTAATCAATTAACTCTATTGGATTAACTATATTTGATTAACGCTAATCGATTAACTCTATTGAATTAACTCTATTTGATTAACTCTAATCGATTAACTCTATTGGATTAACTCTATTTGATTAACTCTAATCAATTAATTCTTATCAATTAACTCTATTTGATTAACTCTAATCGATTAACTCTAATCAATTAACTCTATTGGATTAACTTTATTTGATTAACTCTAATCGGTTAACACTAATCGATTAACTCTATTGGATTAACTCTATTTGATTAACTCTAATCGACTAACTCTATTGGATTAACTCTATTTGATTAACTCTAATCGATTAACTCTATTTGATTAACTCTAATTGATTAACTCTATTGGATTAACTCTATTTAATTAAATCTAATCGATTAACTCTTATCAATTAACTCTATTTGATTAACTCTAGTCGATTAACTATAATCAATTAACTTTATTGGATTAACTCTATTTGATTAACTCTAATCTATTAACTCTATTGGATTAACTCTATTTGTTTTCCAAATATTTCCTTTCCGTAATTCTATTTATTTTCCAAATAAATATTCCTTTTATATAATTCTATTTTGAAATTCCTTTTTATAAAATCATTCGATTTTATATTAATATATTTTATTTTCAATATAAACATTGAAAATTCCCTTTTAAATTCCAGTATTTTATATGGTATTTAAAATACCAAATAACATGACCAGTGTCATCATAATCAATCACAGATTATATATCACATCATATATCACAATATATGAAAACAAACAGTATTATAAAATTGAGGAATCTAGTTGGATCCCTCCAACCTATTTCCCTGCATCCACAGATGTTAAACAATATAAATAACATCGATTTCATTTCTGTATGAAATATTCTAATAAACAGAATCAATATTTGATTAACGATTTATATATATATATATATCGTTATTTATAATTTCAACCAATAAATCATCAATTCAACCAAACAATCAACACACAACAATCAGTCATCATTTATCAATACTAGATTATATTTATAAAAATATAAATTGTACATAGTTAGTGAGATTTACTCACATTGGACAGTTATCGTTAAATAAAGATTAACTATGATTGATTCAAACGGACATTTTATTTTGCAATAAATCGTAACGAGCTCCAATTCACTTCCAGTCAGTTCCATTGTGTAGCTCTCGTCCATACGATCCCAACGGATCTTGTTTCGTCCAATTCTGATATTGTATGACAAAGTTATCCAATTTTAAAAGTTTGTATACGATTAAACAATCGTTAACTTTTAAATATTAATTAATTAATACTAATTATGGTTTAAACCTTACACCACCCGCTTATCTTTTTCTTCCTCCTGTAGTGAACCCGTACTCCCCTTTCCATGGCTGCTTCTTTCACCGACTATAACCTCCCCTCCTCTTCATCATAAAACCAATAAAAATCCTCATTCAATTCTCCTTTAAAAACTATACACAACCATCCTATTCATGTAGAGCTCGACAGCATCCTTCTCCTATAACCATCGACTTCGCTGCTCCTAAAACACAGTAATGGCCGCATCTAAAATGCCCACTTAACTCCCTCTTCTTCCCATGATGATTCAGTCTAACCATACCATCTTCCTTCTCATAAAAACTGTATAACCCCATGCCTGTCACACCCAACTCGATCTCTATCTTTGCATCGCGTCATCTCAGCTTGAACAAATGCACCCAGTAAATCGATCGAACAAGAATTCCACTGATCTCCTCAAAAACAGGCACACAGACTCCATTTCTACCCACGAATCCAAAAATAACAACCAAAATACGAACCGATGCTTGTATCGATCCAATTCCAGGAGCCCTAGCTCACACTGTTTATTCGAGAGGCACGAGTGAAGTTCGAATTTCATGGAATACACATAGGAACATAGAGGAGCTCACCCCGAATTCGAATAAACCCATATATGGATTTGTGGATTTTCTTCTGAATTTCCATGGATTTGTAAAGGCTCGATTTTTGTTTAAGGAGAGCAAATACTGGCGGCTTACATTTTGACCAGAAGAAAATAGTGAATTAGGCTTAGAAAGTAAGGGTGGTATTTATAGGCAAGTTATATTAATTTTTAAATCGATTATTTTATTAATTTATACTGTATCGCTATTTGTATTACTATTTAAAAATTCCTACGATCACGTACAATATCCAAATTCGATAAAAATGGACATGCAGCTACAATTCGACATTACAGACCCAACGAAACTGGTTTCGTCCAATTCCGAGTCTGTTTGCTCACACAGCGTATTTTTAAAGTCAAATTATCGACTGTTCTTCACATTAAAATCCCGTACGGCCACATACTGACTCCAAAAATCACAGAAATTGAATCTAACAATAATTCAGTATTCCGGATCCAACAAAATTTGTTTCGTCGAAAACGGAGGTCATTTGTAAAAATGGCTATTTTTAAAGCTCTAAATAATCACAATTAAATATTAATATATTTAAAAATAATTAAATTAAATATTAATAAATTAATATAATCGTATATATTCACATAGAATATCATCTAGCTCCAAAATAAATATATATGACTTTATAACTCGATATTTCAAAAATCCCAGATTATATCGATATTCAGTTTATATTAAAAATCCTTTTATAATATAAATAAATCGTTATAAATTATAAAGGAATCCCATGGCGACTTTTTGAAAATTTGATTTGGACGTAACTCAAAATCTACACGACAAAATCCAGATTTTTCCCTTCCATTAGAAAAATATACTTCACCAGCTCCGAACGTTTCTTGTTTCACAGAAATTCAATTTAAAATGGATTCTATATATTTGTTAGAAGTTCGAATCGCCAAATTACGAACTACCACGCCATTTCGAGCTCGATTTTAATTATAATATAATTATACGTTCAAATGGCGTTTATAAATATATTCGTTAATATAATTCAACTCTAAACTGAATTATATATTATAAATAATCCAGTTCACACAATATTGTGAATCAGCTTTTTCCGACTATTTGGAAATTAAAATATATTATTATATTATATATATTAATTAAATATTCAATATTATTTAATTGAATAACCATTTAAATTTATAAATCACTATTTAAATAATTATATAAATTAATTATTATTCGTAAAAAATACGAGTTGTTACATTCTTCCCCCCTTAAAATAATTTTGTCCTCGAAATTGCAAAGGTAGAAAACACACCCTATTACTGGGTAAAAATATTTGTTTTACTTCTTAACTTTGATTTCACTAAACCAATTTTTTTTATTAAATTATTAATTCATTTCTATCAACAGAAATTTTCAAAAATTCTGAAAATTATCTAACATCCGAAATTTTCAAAAAAATTTGCCAGCACCTCCTTTTTACGGGTCAATCGATACAACTAAAACTCGCCTGTCTAGGCCTTATCCAACCCAAAAGAACATTAAACAGCCAAGTGGCTTGCCAATTCGACTCATAAATCACCAAATTGTATGAAACATGTACCTTTTTTTAATATAACATTTTATTTCTTGCACTTGCTTCTACTCAATACCTGCTGATCATATATCCACCTATACCAATCGATTTCCAATCAATTTGAATCAATCAAATCTACACACAATTATTCGCTTATATCCAAGCCAAATTTCATTCTCAACTCAAATGCCGTTACCAATTTCAACTCTTAACTTACCAGTCCAATATAATTCCAGATTCCCATCTCACGATCCAATTTTACTCGATATCATTCTATTTCAGTTCGATTTCAATTACCACTTAACTGGCTTTACTTTAATTCCAATTTGCTTTTACAAAGTTTGGTTTAATTTGTTTTTAACTCATACAATCTCAACTTGGGAGTTTTAAACCATGTACCCTTTCCAAAAATCAAATATTCCTTTTCGGAAATCGAAACCACTTATTTTCTCAAAACATTTGCAAAATTAATATTTTTGGTAGTAATCCGTCACTTACAAACTAGAAAATGGACACTGATGACGTGGCCAGCATCATCAGGGTTATTTCGCAGCGATCGAAGTGAGTTCAATACTATATCACTTTTTCAAAACTCATATTTAAACATTTCGTTTTTGAAATTGTTTCAAAATATCCTTCTCAATGCTTGTAAAACAAATTTGAAATCTCCCAGGATTTTAAAATTCTCCTATGTTTAATCTGAATCCATTTATAAACACTTATCCAATTTTTATTTCCAATTCTGTTTTTAATTTCAGATTTAGTTCATCTAATTTCATATATCATACTTATATGAATTCAGACTGGTTATTTACATAACCATTAAATTTATAATCTTACTCGATTATAACAACAACTAATATATCCAATATATTATAATAATTCCAATATAAATCCTTTATATCAAAATATAATTTGAGTAAAATTGTTTCATTTACCCTCTTTTCAAAACATACTATGTCGCTTCATCGTATTCAAGTGTTTAGAAACTCCAACTGATACAGTGGATCAAACTGATCGACCAGAGCTCATAAACAACTCAACCAATAAATCACCACAACATAAACAATATTTATAAAATCTACACATACGCTCTCTCGTATATATACACTCAACTCAATCTAGGGCATTAATAACCCTATCTCTACTGAGTTACGCCACAGAGCCAAGGTAATTACTTAACCTTCAGCTCTGATACCACTATAACGACCCGGGGATTTGCGACCTTGGTTATCGACATAACACAATGTAGACTATCCAAGCATCGGAAATACCGGATAGTTAATGAAAGAAGTTAGAGGGTGAGAATAGATAAGACAGAAAATTAGAATAGAAGAGATCACAACATCAAACTAAACACGAATCTCACAGCGGAATGAATAAATATATTTCATAACATAACTTTGAAATAAAACAGTATCTGCTACAACAAAATGACCCTATTACAACGGTGGAACATCGTTGTAATATACATTTTACAACGGTGGGCTAACCGTCGTGTATTAAGAAGTTGTAATAGACTAATATCTTTAACAACGTTTTTGCACCGTTGTAATATGTATATTTTACAACTTTTTTCCACTATTGTAATAAACTTCATTGCAACAGTTATGCACCGTTGTCATAATATCTACTACAACTGTTATGCACCATTGTGATTGACATTTGGGTTTAAAAAAAATATCATTTGCAATTGAAAAGAACAATACACTAAATATAGCAATACTCCATAAGCAAATCAGATATTACAGTTATTTGCAAACTAATTTATTAAAATACTCAAATATTCAGTATTACAAACAATAAGTTTTAGACAACATTTCGTGCATTATTACATACTATCTGAACAAAATAAGCCTCTAATAACATCTCCAGTTCATCAATGTTAGGCTTGAACGCCATATAGCTTCCATGACGGCTGCTTCCACTCTCATCCTTGAATTCTTCATCTCTGAAGATAAAACAATGCAAAATAATGAAAACACGGCTTAACAAGATTAAAAAAACTAAACTCGTTCTTCCGTTTATCTAACCATTTGCTTTTTGTGTAGAAAAGTCAAATTCGTATAAACACGCATGGATTGCACATCGGAAAATCAAAAGAGAAACGATTTCAAAAGTAAAAGCAGCATATACCAAACTAAATTTGGAATGCCTCTTTCCATGTTACCTTACTGGAAATGAAATTACCATTCCAACATAGACTATTCAACATGTAGGTTTCTCAAATTTATCCAGTAAAAAAAAGAAAAAAATGCGGAAGGAATACAACCTGTATATTAGCATATACATGGAATCTTCCTAACAACAGTTACACTCTGTATATTAAAGTATTAAAGTAGAAACAACATAATGTCATTCAATTATCGAATAAAGAAAATGAAGTTTGTTTATCATCTAATAAAATAAAGTCCTTACCTCCTCTTCCTTAAATACAACCGCATCTTCACATTCACCGTCTTCGTACTCACCATCGTCTTCTAGTTGATCTGCATACAAATTACGACGAATAAAACTGGAATGACGACATCAGATCCACGAGCGACAAACTGTACTCAATTTTAGATCAACGGTGATGCCAATCTTAGCAACCAGGCTATATATTTGCATAACAAAGAAAAAAGAGTTAAATTTCGGCAGCAGTAACTAGACATCAAATTGATTAAAAGATGAAAATGATTCAGATTCCTAATATAACCTTACAATTTCATACAGGTTCCTAATATAACCCTTAAAATTGATTCAGCTAGAAAGTTCAGAAACCATATTTACATATAAGCAAGCAGACAGTTTAACTGCTTATATAACAAAAAGATAATTATTTTTATCTTTTCCCAAAACTCATTCAATTCAGACTTTAATAGAAAGAAGACTGTACATATAAAAATATATAAATAATTCTTTAACTCAGCTTACAGACTTCGATTTCTATTTGAAAAGTGAAATACACTCACATTCGATTCGGTTTCGTGCTTCCAGACTTCGATTTCTCTCTTTGGTTCCTCGATTTAGGCTTTGATCTCCCTAGACCTGCCGCCACTTCCCTCTAGAATCCATCTCTCTCATGAATCGGTTCTATTTGATGCGAGACGGTGCATTGATCGATTTCCCCCCAATTTTTATCGGCTACGGCTTCAGCCATTTTTTTTTGTTTTGTAATGAACGAGAGAAATGAATTGAGGGCCTGCAGATTGTTTTCTAGGTTAAGTTATTAGGGCTGTGATCTTGCTAATTCCAACTTTGCCCCTTAGGGTTTTTCTTTATTAGCTCCATACAACACTTAACCCATTTTACAACATTTAGATCCATTTCCATGTTATACAAAATAAGCAATAGACGTGTACATTTTGTCAACAATTTTAACCATGTACAAATTTGTATATAATCATCATATACACACAAATGATCTATTTATTTATTCATTTGTTCATTCGCCCCAAATATATATTTAATTATAATCAATATTATTTTTGAGTCACAAAATTTGGGTTCTTACACAATTGCTAACTATAATTATGAAATATTAAATACAAAATGTTACTTCTTAATTGTTAATATCTCTTGTTAATTCTAAATTATTAAATATTTTATTAGTTATTGATTATTAATTAATTATTAGTTTTAAATATTAATCATTTAAAAATAATTATTAAACACTAAATATCACTTCAAAAGTATTAATGTTTTGATTAATTACGATTCTTAAGTATTAATATTGAGTATATATTATAATTTATTCATTTTTATTAAAAATTATTATCACTAATAATTATCAAATATTAATAAATAATAATAATTATGTAATATTAACTATATTTTTTAATTCTTCTTCTTAATTGCTAAGTATTAAATATTACGGATTGATTATTAATAGTAATTATTAGTTATTAATTATAAATAATCAATATAAATGTATTAAATATTAATTATTAGTTGTTAATTATATTAAAATATAGACATATATTACAATAGTCAAAAAATAAAAGTTGTGACAGGCTTTTATTACAACTGTCAAAATAACACAGTTGTTAAAAATAAGTTTATTACAACTTTTCTAGAAAAAAGTTGTAAAAAACATTTATTACAATGGTGCTTTTACCACCGTTGTAAAATTAAAGTTGTAATATGGTGTTTTTGTTGTAGTGACAATAACATTATTATAGTATAACACTTACATCACAGCGGAAATAAACAATAGCTATAAAACGCTGTTGAAGCCTCCTGCTCTAGCTCCTTCTAGTGCATCTGCTCGTACAAATTTGAGCACCCAAGAGTTTAGGGAAAACAAAACAAAATAAACTTTGGGTCAATCATGGGCTGGTGTGAGTAAAAAATTTAAAATAGTTTGAGAAAATAAATGATATCTTATAAAACCACACCATATAACAGAACGGGTTTTTCCCTTATAAGAATCCAAAACACTTGATTTGACTTTCAAAATCCTTTTGAAAGAAACGATAATCTTTATATCAAAACTCTTAGATATTATATTAGTGTCTATCAATCACAACTAATAATCATCTAGCAGAACGCTTTCATCTCATGTTCCACATATATAATATATAATCAAAAACCGTGGGCGCTTATTCGGTAATGGATTCCAACTGTCAAGGTATGGGACCACCTTCCGATAGTGTATCTCTAGAGGAAAATACACCGGGTTCAACAAGAACATCTTGTAACCTAGGCTAAACATGACTGGTCACTCATTTCGCTTGAGTGTATTGAATGTATTATCACCAACGGTTGGGATCAACAACTGTTTCCCGAAAGGGACAGCATTGAAATAGATTATAGAAGTGAATGTAATTTCTCTAGATTAGGTGACAATACACCCTAATTGGCAACAAACCACTTAGCCATGTGACCTACCCGATTTTATACCATTTCCTGGTTGTGAGGCTAGAGGCCATGAACTTATAGATCACACCTTTATTTACTTTGAATGTCACATCGTCTTACCCGCCAAATCACAAATTGATTTCCCCAAAAATACCATGGTGTACAGCTAAGAGAAACGAATTTCTCCGCCACCAAACGTACATACATTTGAAGAGATCAACTTATGTGATCTATTAAATATACTCTATCAGACATTCTTCCATACAAGTTGTCTTAGGACTAGACAAACCGAAAGCACTTTTCTGTAAATCCATCTTAGACAATTTCTACCTAGGATTTGACAGAACGACCCTTGCATAAACTCCGTCTTCAATTATCTTCATCATATTTGATTCACAGCGCTAGTGCCCATACGGCGTGGTTTTCAGATAATAAATCTGATCCCGCTCTCTCCGTATTGACAACGGAAAATTGGTCAAAAACTTTGATAGTGGGTGATTTAACTATCAAAGAAAAACATGTGTACAACAACGGTCGTATTTCCATATGGAAATCTTACCGATCAATCATAAATCACTTTTTCTCTTTTTAAATTAATTTATCATTAATTTATTCAGTTACTCATTTCCATATCTCCATAAATTCTTATTTTCTAAATATAGAAAATATATGTTATTAATCATTGGAAAACATTTCCATATTTACTCCCATTTCTAATTTATTTTATTTTAGAAAATATTTCTGATTCTTATTTGGAAAACATTTCCAAAACTCCTTCATTGGATTTGAATAGATGTTTAAATAAAACATCGCTATGCCAACTCAAACAATTACACTCATTAACTAAATTTACTTAACCAACCTTGAATATCGAACCTTAACCATCCATTAGTTAAAAATGAAGTCAATCAAGTTGGGGTATAACTACCTCTCAGGCCTTAACTGAACAAAATTTTTAACCTCGAAATAGACAAAGTTCACCTTTTAAATCCTTAACAAACTTCCTTAAGTAACTCTCTTTCGAATAATCTCTATCCGATAACTCTTTCCTTCGAATAAACTATATTCAATAATCTCTCTTTCGAATAACTATATTCAATTAACTCTATTCAATTAACTCTATTCGATTAACTCTAATCGATTAGCTCTTATCAATTAACTCTATTTGATTAACTCTATTCGATTAACTCTAATCAATTAACTCTATTGGATTAACTCTAATCGATTAACTCTATTTGATTAACTCTAATCAATTAACTCTAATCAATTAACTCTATTGGATTAACTCTATTTGATTAACTATAACCAATTAACTCTATTAGATTAACTCCATTTGATTAACTCTAATCGATTAACTTTATTGGATTAACTCAATTTAATTAACTCTAATTGATTAACTCTATTGGATTAACTCTATTTGATTAACTCTGATCGATTAACTCTATTGGATTAACTTTATTTGATTAACTCTAATTGGTTAACACTAATCAATTAACTCTATTGGATTAACTCTATTTGATTAACTCTAATCGATTAACTCTATTGGATTAACTCTATTTGATTAATCGATTAACTCTATTTGATTAACTCTAATTGATTAACTCTATTGGATTAACTCTATTTAATTAACTCTAATCGATTAACTCTTATCAATTAACTCTATTTGATTAACTCTAATCGATTAACTCTAATCAATTAACTTTATTGGATTAACTCTATTTGATTAACTCTAATCTATTAACTCTATTGGATTAACTCTATTTGTTTTCCAAATATTTCCTTTATGTAATTCTATTTATTTTCCAAATAAATATTCCTTTTATATAATTCTATTTTGAAATTCCTTTTTATAAAATCATTCGATTTTATATAAATATATTTTATTTTCAATATAAACATTGAAACTTCCCTTTTAAATTCCAGTATTTTATATGGTATTTAAAATACCAAATAACATGACCAGTGTCATCATAATCAATCACAGATTATATATCACATCATATACCACAATATATGAAAACAAACAGTATTATAAAATTGAGGAATCTAGTTGGATCCCTCCAACCTATTTCCCTGCATCCACAGATGTTAAACAATATAAATAACATCGATTTCATTTCCATATGAAATATTCTGATAAAAAGAATCAATATTTAATTAACGATTTATATATATATATATATATATATATATATATATCGTTGTCTATAATTTCAACCAATAAATCACCAATTCAACTAAATAATCAACACCTAGCAATCAATCATCATTTATCAATAATAGATTATATTTATAAAAATATAAACTGTACATAGTTAGTGAGATTTACTCACATTGGACAGTTATTGTTAAATAATGATTAACTACCTTTGATTCAGATGGATGTTTTATTTTGCAATAAATCATAACGAACTCCAATTCACTTCCAGTCATTGGTGTAGCTCTTGTCCATACGATCCCAACGGATCTTGTTTCGTCAAATTCTGATATTGTATGACAAAGTTATCCTATTTTAAAAATTTGTATACGATTAAACAATCGTTAACTTTTAAATATTAATTAATTTATACTAATTATGGTTTAAACCTTACACCTCCCGCTCATCATTTTCTTCCTCCTATAGGAACCCGTACTCCCCTTTCCATGGCCGCTTCTTTCACTGACTATAACCTCCCCTTCTCTTCATCATAAAACCAATAATAATCCTCATTCAATTCTCCTTTGAAAACTCTACACAACCATCCCATTCATGTAGAGCTCGACAGCATCCTCCTCCTATAACTACCAACTTTGCTGCTTCTAAAACACAGTAATGGCCGCATCTAAAATGTTCGCTTAACTCCCTCTTCTTCCCATGATGATTTAATCTAACCGTACCACTTACCTTCTCATAAAAAACTGTATAATCCCATGCCCGTCACACCCAACTCGATCTCCATCTTTGCATCGCGTCATCTCAGCTTGAACGCACGCACCCAGTAAACCGATTGAACAAGAATTCCACCGATCTCCTGAAAAACAGGCACACATACTCCATTTCTACCCACGATTCCAAAAATAGCAACCAAAATACCAACCGATGCTTGTATCGATCCAATTCCAGGAGCCCTGGCTCTTGCTATTTATTTGAGAGGCACAAATGAAGTTCGAATTTCATGGAATACACATAGAAACGTAGAGGAGCTCACCCCGAATTCGAATAAACCCATATCTTGATATATGGATTTTCTTCTGAGTTTCCATAGATTTGTAAAGGCTCGATTTTTGTTTGAGGAGAGCAAATATTGGCGGCTTACATTTTGACCAGAAGAAAAAAGTGAATTAGTTTTAGAAATTTAGGGTGGTATTTATAGGCAAGTTATATTAATTTTTAAATCGATTATTTTATTAATTTATATTGTATCGCTACTTGTATTACTGTTTAAAAATTCCTACGATCACATACAATATCCAAATTCGATAAAAATGGACATGTAGCTACAGTTCGACATTAAGGACCCAATGAAACTAGTATCGTCGAATTCCGAGTTCGTTTGCTCACACATCATATTTTTAAAGTCAAATTATCGACTGTTCTTCACATTAAAATCCCGTACGGCCACATAATGACTCCGAAAATCACGGAAATTGAATTCTAACAATAATTCAGTATTCCGGATCCAACAAAATTAGTTTCGTCGAAAACGGAGGTCATTTGTAAAAATGTCTATTTTTAAAGCTCTAAATAATCGCAATTAAATATTAATATATTTAAAAATAATTAAATTAAATATTAATAAATTAATATAATCATATATATTCACATAGAATATCATCTAGCTGCAAAATAAATATATCTGACTTTATAACTCGATATTTCAAAATCCTAGATTATAACGATATTCAATTTATATTAAAAATCCTTTTATAATATAAATAAATCGTTATAAATTATAAAGGAATCCCATAGCGATTTTTTGAAAATTTGATTTGGACATAACTCAAAATCTACATGACAAAATCCAGATTTTTCTCTTCCATTAGAAAAATATACTCCACCAGCTCCGAATGTTTCTTGTTTCACAGAAATCCGATTTAAAATGGATTCTGTATATTCGTTTCAAGTTCGAATCGCCAAATTACGAACTACCGTGCCATTTCGAGCTCGATTTTAATTATGATATAATTATACTTTCAAACGACGTTTATAAATATATTCTTTAATATAATTCAACTCTAAACTGAATTATATATTATAAATAATCCAGTTCACACAATATTGTGAATTCAGCTATTTCCGACTATTTCGAAATTATAGTATATTATTATATTATATATTAATTAAATATTCAATATTATTTAATTAAATAACCATTTAAATTTATAAATCACTATTTAAATAATTATATAAATTAATTATTATTCGTAAAAAATACGGGTCGTTACAAGTATGTTATGGGGGTAGACAGTTGAGAGTTCATGAAAAGAACTACCCCACCCATGATCTAGAGCTAGCTACCATTGTGTTTGCGTTAAAGACGTGGCGTCATCATTTACTTAGAGAGAAATTCGAGTTATACACCGATCACAAATCTCTCAAGTATTTGTTCTCGCGGAAGAATCTCAATTTAAGGCAACAATGGTGGATGGAGTTTCTAGCTTCTTATGATTTTGAGATTTTTTTTTATACCCCTGGCAAGGGTAATGTGGTGGCAGACGCACTAAATAGGCAAAGGGTGGCTCTGAGTCCTCTGTTTGTGGAAAGAGAGAACTTGGAGTTCGTATCAGCTTTTGATTTGGACCCTCCATCAAGATTTTGCTTGATTTGTTTGCATTTGCATCCTTGGAGATACGACTGACTCTTATGGACCAGATAGGAGCTTCGCAATAAGGTGACCCACATATTTTAGACATCACGGATAAGCTCAGAAGAGGTGAGACTTCTATTCACTTCTGTAGATATACCATAGATGAAAAAGGGTGGTTGCGACGAGATGGAAGGCTTTGTGTTCCTCAAACTGGAAGATTGATAAAGGCGGTCCTAGAAGAAGCCCACCATTCAAAGATGACCATTCATCCAAGTGGATATAAGATGTACATAGACATGAAGAGGGTTTTCTTTTGGGCTGGGATGAAGAAAGATATGGCTGAATTTGTTTCTCAACGTTTAGTTAGCCAGCGGGTCAAAGCCGAGCAAAAGAAGCCCGACTTCATAGATGGTTTTCCTAGATCGAAGAAAGGTAACACCAGTATCTGGGTTGTGGTAGATAGACTCACTAAGAGCGCTCACTTTATTCCAGTTAAGAATAAAAGGACTGCATCATGGTTAGCAGCAGTTTATGTGCATGAGATAGTTCGTCTTTGGAGTACCTTCCAGCATCATAAGCGATCATGACCCCATCTTTATCAGCGAATTTTGGAGGATCTTGCAAGAAGCATTAGGAACATAGTTGTGTTTGAACACTGCTTATCATCCTCAGACCGATGGACAGACAGAGAGGGTGAACAGGATTCTTGAAGATCTTTGAGGCTGTGTATCCTAGACTTCGGAGGGACTTGGTAAGAGCATCTTCCTTTAGTAGAGTTTTCCTATAATAACAGTTATCAAGCTAGCATCGGCATGGCACCCTTCGAAGCATTGTACGGACGACCCTGTAGATCACCAACTTGTTGGTGGGAATCTACCGAAAGATTATTACTTGGACCAAATATGGTTAGGGAAACGTCCGAAAAGATTGACCTTATTCGACGGCGGATGAAGACAACTCAAGATAGGCAGAAATCCTATGTAGACAAGAGAAGAACTGACATCGAATTTGAAGTAGGAGACTTAGTTTTTATCAAAGTATATCCTTTGAGGAATGTGGTTCGCTTCGGATCAGTAGGGAAGTTGGCACCTAGGTTTGTGGGACCATTTCCCATAACCGAGAGGATTGGCCAAATGGCCTATAGAGTAAAACTCACAAACAATCTTTTCGGTGTTCATGATGTTTTCCATGCTTCTCATTTGCGTAAGTGCCAGCATGACACAGCTGTAATCGTTGAGCTCAGTGTGTTGGAAGAAGTAGAAGTGAAATGGAAGGCGACAGTCAGGCGAGTCCCTACCCGTATTATGGGATCAGAAGTTAAGAAGCTATGCAATAAAGTGATCAAGTTGATAAAGGTTCAATGGGGAGATAACCCAGAGGATGCGACTTGGGAAACCGAAGATAAGATTCATGCTTCGTACCCTTTCATTTTCAAGGGTATGCTCATAACTCCGTTTTCCATGTTTTATCAGTACTTGTTTCTATCACTTGAGTATATCTTATCCATAGTATTTTTTGACCTTTAGAAAGGAATCCTATACATGTAAACATGTGTTTGAGACATGTTGTGTTTGATGGATGCAAGTGGATGCAAGTTTTTGCCAGTGGTTGCCTGTGGACGCATAGGCACTAGATCGGCTCAATCACTCTCATGTTGCATATGGATGTGTGTGCATTTTCTTTTCTTTTATGGATGGAAATGGATGAGTTAGCATACAAATGTTGCACTTGGACAAATGGGTGTGCACACATATAGAGCTTACATGTTATAATAGGATTATTTGCATGCATATTGGGTTCATGGCACTAACATACATTACATCAAGGTGGTCAATTGAATCAGTAGATCGCCTGATCTTCGCATTGGTATTGGGACATATACACACACCTTTGTATATATTCATGTAAGCACTAGAAATCCTTAAGGACAATGGATGCCAGTGATTGATGGATGAATAGATAGATGATGGATGGTAGGATATGCATTCTTCTCAACTTGGAGATTTCGGGTAAGAAATCTTTAAGTAGGGGGGAATGTAACACCCCGTAAAAATTTTAACATTAAAGAGGATAAACTAAATAATAACTAATTTAATATTTAGAATTGAGGGAAATGGACAGCGCCATTGTGCCCATCTCGAAATTCTGGTTAGGGTAGACATTTAGTTTGCGTAAAACAGACAACATATGAAGAAGATATGAGGGTTTTAAGTTTGTATACGCCCAGAAAGATCATATATACACATATGATTCACGTATGAGTCAGATATGAGTCAGACCCTATCCGGAATAGTTCGAAAATCAAAAATTCATCAAGGCGGCAAATTTCCCACTCTTGGGGGTCGACCCCCCAAGGGGGGTGTCAACACCGGGGTCGACCCCCCTTAAGGGGTGTCGACCTATGGGTCGACCCACCCACAGGGGTGTCGACACCCCTAAGGCTGATGTGGCACTCGGTTTCGGGGGCCTGGCAGCTATATATATGTCCAATTCTCCTATTTTCTTCATTGGAAATCATGGAAGCCAGATGCAACGAGTGTGGGAACTGAGACGAATCCATTTTCTTCACACAACTGCCGGTTTTGCAAATCAAATCTAGAGATTCAAGATCCATTCTTTCTCTTTTCCAATCCTAACGTAGTGAGTTTCTAGTTACTTTTAGATTTGAATACTTAAAAGTAAATCATGAAAGACTGTGACTTGGATATGTTGTAAACTATGAATATATGCTACTGTTATATCTTATACTATGTCATGATAGATCTATTTCTCTAGATCTAATGCAACTGTGGTTATTCCATTATGTCGCCTTTGGGGATCTTGAATTGTAACTTTATTGTGGCTGATGTAAACCTGTTAATTTGGACATTTACAATATTGGTTAGATTCAATTCTTTATGTAAATCACCTTTCACCTATCATATTGTGGTCAAATTAGATATGTTGTAAATTGGACATGTGTATCCATATTCAGATCAAAACATGCTATTATGTCATCATAATAATGTTAGATCTGTTTTATGACCACATTATAATTATGCTGGATCTAAATAGTTAGACACCTAAATGGTCAATTAAGACCTCATTATGCTCACTGTGACATCATAGTTATGTAAAACAAGTAATTGCCACAAGTTCATCAGTTTTATGCTTATATGTCCACCTTATCACCATGATAGTTTATTTTTATGCCAAGTTTTATTAAAATGATCACTTAGGTTATATTCCCATTATTTTCTCTATTATCGTTTATGACTAGGCTATTGTCTAGCCTAGGCTTGCCGCCAATTTATGAGTGCGCTAGGCATAATTTGAATATGAACATTTTTGGACATATAATCCAAATTATTAGATAGAGTGGGCATTAACACCTATAAAGGGAAAGGTTTAATTAATTAATTAATTAATTAATTAATAATGGAATGTCTAGTAACTACAATTAGGAATTGTAATTGTACTTATGACACGAGGTTTGGTTGCATTAGTGGTGGAAGTATGCCCGGACCCGACCCGCATATCCAGCAGCCACTAATGTTGAACCTAATGTGGGTGGTCTAAGCACACAAATACGAATCGGGATATGGCACAAGGTTAGGCCCAACTGTGGAATAAGTCTGCCCGGACCAGACCGGCATATCCAGCATCCACACATTGTAGGCTAATATGGGAGGTCTAGCCCATTATAAACCATAAATGGACATGGTAATCAATTGGACTACTTAACCAATTTCGAGCTTCAACAAATGTCTCCGTCTCGTGAAAAGGTTTTCCACCCATTGCCCGAAACTCCTTACATATCTTTGCAAAAGTATCGACACGAGGAGGAGGAGTAGGAGGAGCATTTGCTGGACCTGCGGTGGTGGCCCTAGTCTCCAAATACCTCCTAAACCATCATGGTATCGGTATCCCCTCGGGTATCTCGGTAATTCCAGACATGCTGAAACGAAAAAGGAAAGATTCAATACAAAAGAACCGAAGGAAAGATATATGGCTCTTGGGGTTATGCTTTCTGAAATAAGCTTTTCTTTTGAAAATACTTTCCTTAAAACATACTTTTGAAGGTACTTCTTCAGAAAAGTGTTTTTGAAAAACAGTTTTTCAAAATTCATATCTGTTCTGGTAACCTTCAGCTCTGATACCACGTGTAACACCCCACGTCCATTAATGTCACTCACAAAGGGAATGCATTAACTTCTATGGAGCATTTTAAGTGTGTATAGAATAGAAACTTAACAACAAGACAGATATAAACAGTACTTAAAAATTTAAAATTTTATTCATTGCAGCGGTAAACACATAGGTTTGATTACATCATCAAAAACCAGAGTCAAAGTACATAATATCCATCTTGACTAAATCAGAGTACATAAATTGAAAGACATAACCCCAACACAAAATAGCCATAAATAAGATAGGGTGAACTTTTACTTCAGCGATCCAAGCAACTTCTAAAAGCAAGAGATACAGCTGTCCAAAATCAAGCTCCACTGGTGCTAGTTCCACCCTGAGCACCTAGGGGGAAAAGGAAGATAAGAGGTGGAAACAAAGGGGTTAGACATAACGTCTGGCGAGTGCGATAACTTTAACAATATAATTACCAAAATAACTAGGCTAAGGCATAAGTTGGAAAATAAGGAAATGACTATGAACAATTGGGTATGACAGAGTAAAAAAGGAAATAAGATGAACAAAGATAACGTCAAAAGCGCACCTAAACCACTATAAGATAATTACTATACTGCACCACCACTAGTCAACCTAAGGTTGACTCCGCCTACAGAACTTAATAATGATAATGGTAGTTTCGTGCACCCCTAGTTGCCTTCATAGGTGCCGCCTGCCCCTATCTCCACTAGGTGTACCCACTACCCCCAAGCGATCGGCTCCCTAACTCGTAGATACCCATGCTGGTCCCACAGTGGGGTGTATCACTCCCCAAAGAGGCAACCTGATACCACCAAGTTGCACGGCTTATACCTACACGATGCAACAACGTCTTACATACCAGCCCGGGCCCCCACACACACACATGAACCCGTTGGACTTGCGTTGCCACCGCTAACCCATTTTGGCCTTTTACAGTCAAGCCCAGTATGCGTGTCCCGTCCTCGACTTGGGTCGAGCCCACAAAGATACTTATGGATTACTGGTTGAAACGGGCCCCCATTACTTGACACAAGCTATCCACCTAAGCTTGGTCCCCTCTAGTACATCCCACTTAACCCTCTTCTTATTCATGTTCACTTACATGTTTCAATTTTGGTTATGTGTTTCTAATCGTATTTCACAAGCCACCCAAGGCACCCACTTAACCCCCATGTCCCACCACATGTTTATCTGGTTAAGAGTTTCTTAATTTATTAACACCGTAACCTTGTAAAGACCTCCCACATTAGACTGGCATTTGTGGCAGCTGGATTTGCCGGGCGGGTCCGACAGTCTTACACCACAAACGAGCCTAACCTCGTGTCTTCATAACTGTTACGCATTTAATTTATGCCTAAGACCTCCCACAGTAGACTGGCATTTGTGGCAGCTGGATTTGTCGGGCGGGTCCGGGCAGTCTTACACCACAAAAGAGCCTAACCTCGTGTCGATGATTAATTACGCCAAATTAATCAATTCCAAATTTAACTATGTCCATAATTGACTCAATTATGTCCATCTATTTATGGTATGCAAAATTATACCAATTATCATCACAAATTTATTTTATGCCATTTAAGGCATTTATGCCAATTCTCAATATTAAATCTTTTAATATTATCCCATTGCCCTATGTTGTACGTTCGTTCGTTTAACATAAAATATATGTTAGACTCGAATAGTCTAACTTATGGAATAAAGATAAAACATCACAACATACATATAGATAAAACTAGATCTAAACATAAGGGGTGAACTTGCATGTGTGAATGAGGTTCTTCATCTAAAACTTGCATAGGCCAAAGTCACAAACTTTCATAAAACTACATATGTCATAGATCTAAATCTAAAGGTGTAAACTTGCATAGGCAATAATCACAAACTTGCATAAACCATGTATGTCATGGATCTAACCATAAGGGGTAAACTTGCATAGGCATGATTCATACTCCAAACATATATATATACTTGCATATGTGATTTATGCAACATAAACGATGGTGTAAACTTACATCTAGACATGTAAACTAGCATATAGAACTTTTGTATACTTGCATATAACTCACACATGTCATAGCCTAACTTTAGATCCAATTTACACATAAAATAGATGTCATGAAACATGTAAGGTTATATATGATTTTTACTAACTTGCATATGATCCATGCCTCAATTTACATCCTAACTTGCATTCTTACATATGACTTATCATATGAAATAGTTCCAATAACATAACTAAACTAGCATATGAAACATCATTATGAATTGATTATACATAAGCCAATCATAGAATTACAACATAGAGGATAACATCACAACTTTACAACATAGATGATAAAATCATAGAATTTACAACATAGATGATAACATCACAATTTTACAACATAGATGATAACATACAGTCAATGATTCACAACATAACCATATAATCCACATCATAGCTCAATCCAATTAAATTGTTAATTATTTTATTAAAGAAATCGAACTCACAACACAAAAGAAGGTCTTGAGTTCTGAAATCTGAGTTCTGAAGTTGAATTAGCTTTCCTTTGAAGAAGACAATTTGTTGCGGTTTAGATTAGAATTAAGTTTGATTAGCTTTTCTTCCTCTCTAATTGGTGGCGGCTATTCTAGGTTGCAAGGTGACGGCATGGAGGCCATGATTCTAATTTTTATTTTGATTTTAGGGTTTGAGTCTACATGTGTTTTTATAGAGTTTAGGATTAATTTAGGCCGTCCGATCAACCCAGAATTAACCCCCAGCCATTCAGACCAGATCAGAAACCCTAATAACTTAGCATACAGTCATAAACAGGTCACCAAACAAATCTCCCGGGAGGGGGGGGGGGGTCGACCCCCTGGTCGACCTGGCCCTGGCGGGAAATTTCCCGTCTAGCTCATTCTGACTCTGAAATTCGAATTTTTGAAATCTGTTTTGAATTCTCTGAAACTTCCGATAGCCATAACTTCTTCATACGAAGTCCAATTCACGCAAACTCGGACTCTATCTCAACGAGAATTCCGAGACAAACACAATGGCGCAACCCATTTCCCTTAATTCTCACATCTGAAGATTATTTATTCTTTAATTTGTGAACATTAATATTGAAAATTACAGGGTGTTACATTCTCCCCTCCTTAAAGGATTTCGCCCTCGAAATCTCCAAGTTAAGGAGAATGCATATCCTAACATCCAAACAACAATCTACTCAACTATCAAACAAAGACATCCATTGTCCTTATAAAATTCCTAATGCTGTATGAACATATGCAAGAAGTGTGTGTATATGTTCTTTATCTAATGCAAAATCAGGCGGTCTACTGATTCAGTTGACCTCCTTAATGCAAACCATGATAGTGCCATGCGTCCATTATGTATGCGAAAGAATCCTATCGATACATATTATTTCTACATGTGTGCACAACCATTCACCAAAATGCAGCATCCATATGATAGTACAATCATTATACATCCATTAACTTAAATATGCACACACATTTATATGCAATATGCAATATGAAGTGACTGAGCCGATCTAGTGCCTAAAGTGTGTGTATATGCATCCACGAGCAACCACTAGCAAACACTTGCATCCACTTGCATCCATCATACATAACATGTCTCAAACACATGTTTCAACCATAGGACTACCCTATCTAAAGGTTAAAGGTACTAGCGAGAGGACATACTAAAGATAAAACAAGTACAAGCTAAGCGATAAAGGAGAAATTAAAAGACATACCCTCGAAAAGAAAAGGGTACAATGAACGCATCTTCTCTTCCGTCTCCCTAGTAGCGTTGCTCTCATCATCTCCCTGTTGCACTTTGACTAGCCTGACCTCTCGATTCCTCAACTTCTTAATCTCCAACCCAAGAATGCACGTAGGAGCTCGTTGAATCGTCGCATCACGCTCTATCTCCACCTCTCTAAGCAAGCTCGGCTCTACCACTTCCGCGGTCTCATGCAAGCACTTCCTCAAATGTGATACATGGAATACATCGTGTACACCACTAAGTCTCTCGGGCAACTCCACTCTGTACACCATCTGTCCAATTCTCTCCTTAATAGGAAACGACCCTACGAACCTTGGTGCTAACTTTCCAACGGACCCAAAGCGAACAACGTTCCGTAATGGAGACACCTTGACAAAGACCATGTCCCCAATATCAAACTCAAGATCTGTCCTCCTCTTTTCCGCATAAGATTTCTACCTGTCTTGCGCCGTCTTCATCCTCCTTCGAATCAAATCGATCTTTTCCGAAGTCTATCTAATCATATCGGGCCCAAGCAAGATCTTATCTGTAGATTCCAACCAACATGTAGGCGAACGACACAACCGTCCATAAAGAGCCTCGAACGGTGCCATGCCAATGCTAGACTGAAAGCTATTATTATATGCGAACTCCACCAACGGAAGATGTTCCTCCCATGTACCTCCGAAATCTAAGACACACAACCTCAATAGGTCCTATAGAATACGATTCACCCTCTCAGTCTAGTCGTCCGTCTGAGGATGATAGGCGGTGGTCAAACATAACTGAGTCCCTACCGCCTCTTGCAAGCTCTTCCAAAACTCGCTAGTAAAGATAGGATCGCGGTCGCTCACTATGCTAGAAGGAACACCGTGCAAACGAACTATCTCTCGAATGTATACGAAGGCTAACCATGGAGCAGTCCTCTTACTCTTCACAAGAATGAAATGGGCGCTCTTAGTATGTCTGCCTACCACGACCCAAATCCCCGTATTACCCTTCCTTGATCTCGGTGACCCATCAATAAAGTCCATCGAGACACTTTCCCACTACCATTGTGGGACCTCCAATGGGTGAAGCAACCCACCGGGCTTCTTTTGCTCTGCTTTTACTTGTTGGCACACCAAGCATCTAGCGACAAACTCAGCCACATCCCTCTTCATACCGGCCCAAAAGTAAAATCGTATCATGTCCATGTACATCTTGTCCCCGCCGGAATGGATGGTCATCTTCAAACAATGTGCATCATCAAGAATGGTCTTCCTCAAATTCTCGTCCCGTGGTACACAAAGTCTACCGTCCCTACGTAACCAACCCTTATCATTTAGGGTATACCTACTGAGATGGCTCGATGACTCCCCCTTTTTCAGCTTTTCTACTAACTCAACCAACTGTGGGTCATCTCGCTGTGCCTCACCAATCCGTCCCAAAGGGGTAGGTCTGACTCTAAGGATGCTAGAAAACCGGGTACAAAGTCAATGGAAGGTCTAAAGTCAAACGTAGAGATGAACTCTAAGCTTCGCCACACAACAAACAATGGACTCAAGGACAACCTTTTCCTACTTAAGGTGTCTGCCACCACGTTACCCTTGCCAGGGGTATATACTATCTCGAATTGTAGGACGCTAAGAATTTCATCCACCTTTGCTGCCTTAAGTTCAAGTCCTTTTGAGAGAACAAGTATTTTAGAGATTTGTGGTCAGTGAACAATTCGAATTTCTCGCCAAGAAGATAATGGCGCCAAGACTTAAGCGCGAAAACAATAGCGACTAACTCTAGGCCATGTGTAGGGTAATTCCTCTCATGCACTCTCAACTGCCTTCCACCATAGGCTATTACCCTTCCCTCTTGCATTAAGACTGCGCCTAGTCCTGTCCCACAAGCATCGGTATGAACGGTAAATGGATTACTCCCATCTGGCAACACTAAGACTTAGGCTGTGGTCAAAGCTCTCTTTGAACGTTGGAACGCATCATCACAATCTACGTCCCATGTGAAAACTAGGTTCTTCTTCGTCAAGCGTGTTAATGGGGCTGATATTTTTGCGAAGTCTTGGATAAACTTCCTATAGTAGCCAGCCAACCCTAAGAAACTCCTCACCTTGGTAGCATTTTTAGGGACCTTCCAATCTTGGATGGCCACTACCTTTGCGGGATCCACAGCTATCCCTTCTTTGGAAACCACATGCCCTAAGAATCACACTTCCTTTCTCCAAAAGTGACATTTAGAAAATTTAGCTTTAATGCTATGCGCTCGAAGGGTCTCCAACACTTCCCTAAGATGTATGGCATGCTCTTCCTCGCTCTTAGAAAAGATCAAGATGTCGTCCACAAAGACTACCACAAATTTATTAGGGTACTCCCTAAACACCCTACTCATCAAGTCAACAAAGTATGCAGGGGCATTTGTCAAACCGAAGGGCATCACAAGCCACTCTAAGAAGTCGTCTGGAGTCCTAATGGCAGTCTTGTCAATGCTATCCTCAGCCACTCTCAACTGATGGAAACCTGTGGCTAAGTCCAACTGCGAAAACACTGAGGCGCCCACTAACTTATCGAAGAGATCGTCAATCCTCGGCAGTGGGTGCCTATTCTTCTTAGTAAGCTTATTAAGTTCTCTATAGACCACACAAAGTCTAAGGGACCCATCTACCTTCGTGGCAAATACTACTGGAGCACCCCACTCCGATATACTACGTTTGATGAACCCCTTCTCAAGCATATCTTTCACTTGCTTACTGAGTTCTCTTCTCTCTCTTGGAGCCATATGGCGCACTGGCAATGCAACTGGCTTTGCATTATCTACTAGATATATTCGAAAGTCTATCTCACGTTTTGGGGGTAAACCCCTCACCTCATCGAAGACATCAACATATTCACGGACTATAGGAACAGAATGTAAATCATCATTGGATGCATCAAGGGATTCTAGGTAGCTAAGCATTTCTGGACCTCTAGGGTCACAAGAAATATCAAGGGTCTTTCCACAACGAGTCAATAATCTTACTACCCTTCTTTCACAATCTAGGATGGCCCCGTATCTAGTTAGCCAATCCATACCTAGAATCAAACCGTAGCCCATGAAGCCAAGAACAAAGGCGTTGCATTCAAACCCAACACCCAAGATAGACACTCTCAAATCCCGACAGATTATAGAAAGATGAGCCGAACCACCAATAGGATTTGAGACTACTAAGGGATCCGTAACTAGACTAGTATCTAGGTGCAGTGTTTCAACTAATGATGTAGAGATAAACAAATGTGATGCGCCGGAATCGAATAAAGTACGGACAGGATGATCAAACAGAAAAACTAAACTTTCAACGGAAATTGCTCTACCTCGTTCTTGCAGCGGTGGGACCACGAGAGCCTGAACTTGCCCCCATGTCTGCCCTGGTGCCATAAGAGCCTGCACCTGTCCTCCCAAGGTAGACCCTTCCCTCTGCCCTTTCCTTGGGCAGTCCTTAATCAGATGTCCCGCTTCGCCACGGTGGAAACAACCAGTCTTCTTTTTCTTCCTACAATCTTTGCTTAGATGGTCGGGTGTCCCACAGTTAAAGCATCTTTTCTTTCCCTTGCCATTATTGTTCTTCCCGCCCTTCTTGTTTTGTTGTTGCTACTGCGGTTTCTTTTGATCCCCTTTCTTCTCGGGTTCCTTATTAGCATTGGCGCCCTTCTCCTCTTCATGCATAAGCGCCATGTCAACTAGTATCTCAAAGGTAGCCCCCATGGGGATGTGGGTCATAGCTAACCCATGAAGCGGCTCGCTCAAACCCTTAACAAACCTTAGGGCCTTCTTTTCTGGTGTATTCACCAAGTCCAAGCCAAATCTCGCCAACTGATTGAACTTGTTGATGTATTCCTTCGCTGATAGATTCCCTTGCTTCAACGCCAAAAATCTTTCCATATATAAATTCTCTCTAGCCCATGAGAGAAACTTTACCTCAAACCTCCGCCTGAAATCTGGCCATGTATCAACTGGACGCTCTCCATTAGTGACTTCCCACCAAAACGAGGCCTCATCCTTCATTAGCCGGGCAGCTAACTGGACCTTTCTTCCATCTTCCACTTCAAAGATCCCAAACAATTCCTCCACCTCCTTTAGCCAATTTAGAGCTTCAACAAATGTCTCCGTCCCGTGAAAAGGTTTTCCACCCATTGCCCAAAACTCCTTACATATCTTTGCAAAAGTATCGACACGAGGAGGAGGAGGAGGAGCATTTTCTGGACCTGCAGTGGTGGCCCTAGTCTCCAAATACCTCCTAAACCATCCTGGTATCGGTATTCCCTCGGGTATCTCGGGAATTCCAGACATGCTGAAACGAAAAAGGAAAGATTCAATACAAAAGAACCGAAGGAAAGATATATGGCTCTTGGGGTTATGCTTTCTAAAATAAGCTTTTCATTTGAAAAAACTTTCCTTAAAACATACTTTTGAAGGTACTTCTTCATAAAAGTGTTTTTGAAAAACAGTTTTTCAAAATTCATATCTGTTCTGGTAACCTTCAGCTCTGATACCACGTGTAACACCCCACGTCCATTAATGTCACTCACAAAGGGAATGCATTAACTTCTATGGAGCATTTTAAGTGTGTATAGAATAGAAACTTAACAACAAGACAGATATAAAAAGTACTTAAAAATTTAAAATTTTATTCATTGCAGCAGTAAACACATAGGTTTGATTACATCAAAAACCAGAGTCAAAGTACGTAATATCCATCTTGACTAAATCAGAGTACATAAATTGAAAGACATAACCCCAACACAAAATAGCCATAAATAAGATAGGCTGAACTTTTACTTCATCGATCCAAGCATCTTCTAAAAGCAAGAGATACAGCTGTCCAAAATCAAGCTCCACTGGTGCTAGTTCCACCCTGAGCACCTGGGGGAAAAGGAAGAAAAGAGGTGGAAACAAAGGGGTCAGACATAAAGTCTGGCACGTGCGATAACTTTAATAATATAATTACCAAAATAACTAGGCTAAGGCGTAAGTTGGAAAATAAGGAAATGACTGTGAACAATTGGGTATGACAGAGTAAACAAGGAAATATAATGAACAAAGATAACGTTAAAGGCACACATAAACCACTATAAGATAATTACTATACTACACCACCACTAGTCACCCTAAGGTTGATCCCGCCTACAGAACTTAATAATGATAATGGTAGTTTTGTGCACCCCTAGTTGCCTTCATAGGTGTCGCCTGCCCCTATCTCCACTAGGTGTACCCACTACCCCCAAGCAATCGGCTCCCTAATTCGTAGATACCCGTGCTGGTCCCATAGTGGGGTGTATCACTCCCCAAAATGGCAACCCGATACCACCAAGTTGCACGGCTTATACCTACACGATGCAACAATGTCTTCCCTACCAGCCCGGGCCCACACACGCACATGAACCCATTGGACTTGCGTTGCCACCGCTAACCCATTTTGGCCTCTTACAGTCAAGCCCAGTATGCGTGTCCCGTCCTCGACTTGGGTCGAGCCCACAAAGATACTTATGGGTTACTAGTTGAAATGGGCCCCTATTACTTGACACAAGCTATCCACCTAAGCTTGGTCCCCTCTAGTACATCCCACTTAACCCTCTTCTTATTCATGTTCACTTACATGTTTCAATTTTGGTTAAGTGTTTCTAATCATATTTCACAAGCCACCCAAGGCACCCACTTAACCCCCATGTCCCACCACATGTTTATCTGGTTAAGTGTTTCTTAATTCATTAACACCGTAACCTTGTAAAGACCTCCCACATTAGACTGGCATTTGTGGCAGCTGGATTTGTCGGGCGGGTCCGGGCAGTCTTACACCATAAACGAGCCTAACCTCGTGTCTTTACAACTGTTACGCATTTTATTTATGCCTAAGACCTCCCACATTAGACTGACATTTGTGGCAGCTGGATTTGCCGGGCGGGTCCGGGCAGTCTTACACCACAAAAGAGCCTAACCTCGTGTCTTAGACCATTAATTACACAAAATTAATCATTCCCCAATTTGAATTAATTTCCCTATTCAAATTATCAATCAATTCTAAATTTAACTATGTCCATAATTGACTCAATTATATCCGTCTATTTATGGTTTGCAAAATTATACCAATTATCATCACAAATTTATTTTATGTCATTTAAGGCATTTATGGCAATTCTCAATATTAAATCTTTTAATATTATCCCATTGCCCCACGTTGTACGTTCGTTCGTTTAACGTAAAATATACGTTAGACTCGAATAGTCTAACTTATGGAATAAAGAGAAAACATCACAACATACATATAGATAAAACTAGATCTAAACATAAGGGGTGAACTTGCATGTGTGAATGAGGTTCTTCATCTAAAACTTGCATAGGCCAAAGTCACAAACTTTCATAAAACTACATATGTCATAGATCTAAATCTAAAGGTGTAAACTTGCATAGGCAATTATCACAAACTTGTATAAACCATGTATGTCATGGATCTAACTATAAGGGTAAACTTGCATAGGCATGATTCATACTCCAAACATATATATATATATATATATATATATATACTTGCATATGTGATTTATGTAACATAAACGATGGTGTAAACTTACATCTAGACATGTAAACTAGCATATAGAATTTTTGTATACTAGCATATAACTCACATATGTCATAGCCTAACTTTAGATCCAAATTACACATAAAATAGATGTCATGAAACATGTAAGGTTATATATAATTTTTACTAACTTGCATATGATCCATGCCTCAATTTACATCCTAACTTGCATACTTACATATGAATTATCATATGAACTAGTTCCAACAACATAACCAAACTAGCATATGAAACATCATTATGAATTGATTATACATAAGCCAATCATAGAATTACAACATAGAGGATAACATCACAACTTTACAACATAGATGATAACATCATAGAATTTACAACATAGAAGATAACATCACAATTTTACAACATAGATGATAATATACAGTCAACGATTCACTACATAACCATATAATCCACATCATAGCTCAATCCAATTAAATTGTTAATTATTTTATTAAATAAATCGAACTCACAACTCAAAAGAAGGTCTTGAGTTCTGAAATCTGAGTTCTGAAGTTGAATTAGCTTTCCTTTGAAGAAGACAATTTGTTGCGGTTTAGATTAGAATTGAATTTGATTAGCTTTTCTTCCTCTCTAATTGGTGGCGGCTATTCTAGGTTGCAAGGTGACGACATGGAGGCCGTGATTCTAATTATTATTTTGATTTTAGGGTTTGAGTCTACATGTGTTTTTATAGAGTTTAGGATTAATTTAGGCCGTCCGATCAACCCAGAATTAACCCCAGCCATTCAGACCAGATCAGAAACCCTAATTACTCAGCATACAGTCATAAGCAGATCACCAAACAAATCTGCTCGGAGGAGCAGGTCGACCCCCTGGTCGACCTGGTGAGGGTAGGTCGACCCCCTGGTCGACCTGGCCCTGGCGGGAAATTTCCCGCCTAGCCCATTCTGACTCTGAAATTCGAATTTTTGAAATCTGTTTTGAATTTTCTGAAACTTCCGATGGCCATAACTTCTTCATACGAAGTCCAATTCACGCAAACTCGAACTTTATCTTAACCAGAATTCCGAGACGAACACAATGGCGCAACCCATTTCCCTTAATTCTCACATCTGAGATTAGATATTCTTTAAATTGTGAACATTAATATTGAAAATTACAAGGTGTTACAGTGGTTAGGGTACATTTGGACATGTGCCTTAAGTCTACTACCTTATAGTAGAAGGGATCATCTCATTTTGGTTGTACTAGTAATAGTGTAGAGTAATCATTAAAGAAGTGTATACACCTTGCCCTATCTACCTTGTCACACCTGCCATTTATGTAGTGATCTCTCTTATCCACTTTATATGCCTATCATGTTACTTTTATTTATTTATTTACTGGCTAAAAGTAACTAGACTCGCCAGACTTTACGTTTGACCCTTTTGTTTCTCCTTCTTTCTTTCGTTCCCCCTCCCCTCAGGTTCTCAGAGAGGAAACACTCAACTTAGTCAGGACTCAGATATCATCTTGCTAGGAGCTACTTCTGAAGTATGACATAAGTTCTTGCCTCCACTATGGCTTAAAATTTTCAATTGGGGAATTATGCTTTTTATATACTTATGTACTGTGATGGTGCAAGACAGAAGTTATTTTATTGTAATGGTTTTTGTGACTTATAGTATTGTGGACCACATCATTATGATTTATGTTTGAAATAAAAATTTAAATTTCCGCTGCTATCTTATTTATATCTGTCTTTTAATTAATCTATGTCTGTTTACCTATAACGCTTCATGAAACTTAATGCATTCCCTTTGTGAGTGACATTAACAGACGTGGGTTGTCACACTGTGCATATCAGCAAAGGGTTGCCACTTTAGGACGTGATACATCCTACTGTGGGGCCAGCACAGAGTATCTACGGAACAGGGAGCCGATCGATTAGGGTAGTAGTTAGGGTACATTTGGACGTATGCCTAAGTCTACCACCTTATAGTGGAAGGGATCATCTCATTCTGGTTATACTAGTAATAGTGCAGAGTAGTCATTAGAGAAGCGTATACACCTTATCCTGTCTACCTTGTCAAACCTGCCATTTATGTTGTGATCTCTCTTATCCACTTTATATGCTTGTCATGCAACTTTTACTTATTTACTTGCTAAAAGTAACTAGACTCTCCAGACTTTATGTCTGACCCTTTTGTTTCCTCTTCTTTCTTTTGTTCCTCCCCCCTCTTAAGGTTCTCAGGGAGGAAACACTCAGGCTTAGTCATGACTCAGATTTCATCTTGTTAGAGTTGCTTTTGAAGTATGGCTCAAGTTCTTATCTCTACTATGGCTTTGTCTCTTTTATTTGGGGAATTATGTTTTCTTTTAAGTATTTATTTACTCTGATAGAAAAAGACAGAAGTTATATTGTTTTAATGGTTTTTGTGACTTATGGTATTTTGGACCACGATGTCTGATTTGTGTTTGAAATAAAAATTTGAATTTCCGCTGCTATCTTAATTATATCTGTCTTGTAATAGTCTGTGTCTATTTACCTATAACGCTTCACGAAACTTAATGCAATCCCTTTGTGAGTGACATTAACGGACGTAGGGTGTCACATTTGGTATCAGAGCAGAAGGTTACCAGATTGGATAAAATTTTTGAAAAATTATTTTCAAAAAGGTCTTAAAAGAAAGCATTTTCAAAATAAAAAGTATATTTTGAAAATCATTCCCCAAAAACCCATATGTAATATCTTTCGGCCCTTTATCTAAATCTCTTCCTTTTTCTTTTCAGCATGTCTGGGGAGGAAAACATTCCTAATATCCCTGAGGGTGTTACGATACCCAGATGGTTCCTTAGGTATCTAGAGGCCATGACAACTGCCGAGGGCCAAGGAAACATTCCCCCCAGCTGCACTAGTCATTCCTCCTCCTCCTCCTCCTCCTCCTCCAAGAGCAGATAATTTCGCTAAGATCTGCAAGGAATTCCGTGCTATGGGAGGGAAGTCGTTCCATGGGAACGAGACATTCGTAGAAGCGTAGAATTAGCTTAAGGAGACTGAGGACTTGTTCGTAAACATTGAAGTAGGGGATAGAAGGAAGGTTCAATTAGTCGCCTGGCTACTGAAGGACGAAGCCTCATTTTGGTGGAAAGTTACCTAGGCTGGACGTCCGGTGGAAACTTGGGAAGATTTTAGACAAAGATTCAAAATGAGATTTCTTTCCCAAGTTGAGAGAAGCATGCATATGGAGAGATTCTTTGAACTCAAACAAGGAAACTTGGCGGTGAAAAAGTATGTGAACAAGTTCAACCAGCTAGCAAGGTTCGGGTTAGAGCTGGTGGATACGCCGCACGAAAGGGCTTTGCGATTTGCTGAAGGGTTGAATGAACCCCTTTATAGGTTAGCCATGTCCCATATTCCAATGGGGCCACTTTTGAAAAGCTTGTCAATATGGCCCTAATGTATGAGGAAGACAATGGAGAAAAGAAGGAAGTAAAGGCTGAGGAAACATCGCAATTGGCCCAAGAAGAGGCAACAACAACAAAAACAACAGCTGAAAAAAGATGAAAAGAATGACAAGGGCAAGGATAAGAGAAAATGTCACAATTGTGGGAAAGAGGGTCACTTGGTCAAAGACTATAAGCGAAGGAAGAACTATTGCTACCATTGAGGAGAGGTCGGACACTTTTCAGGGAGGTGCCCAAAGAAACAGGGATCGCAGGGACATGGTCAAAGGGAAGAAACTTCTGGAGGGCATATGCATGCTCTCGCGGTCAGTGCTCCTGATAGAGGTAGAAATTTTTTTGTATAAGGTTTAATTTCTCTTTCAAACCATCCTATTAGAACGTGCTTCACTTCATTTATATCTTGTTCTGTGGTTGAATCTCTGCACTTAATTACTAGTATGATTATGGATCCCGTAGATGTTTCAAACCTCGTTGGTGGTTTGTCTCATTTATCTATGATTTGTCAGGGTTTTAAAATATCTGTTTTAGGCGTCGAGTTTGAATGCGAAGCGTATATGCTCGGGTTTATGGTCTATGGGTTGATTCAAGGAATGGATTGGCTTACCACGTATGCTGCCATTCTGGATTGTGAGAGGGGAGTTGTTAGACTTCTGACTTGTCAAGGAAGGACCCTCAAGATTTTTTGTGACCTACAAGGATTAGTTATGCTTAGTTTCCTAGAGTCTCTTGATGCATCTATCGATGATTTACAATCTGTTCCAGTAGTCCGGGATTATTTTGATGTTTTCGATGAGGTATGGGGATTACCTCTGAGGCGGTAGATCGAATTCCGTATATATCTGGTGGACAATGCAAAGCCAGTTGCATTACCACTGCACCATATAGCTCCAAGGGAAAGGAGGGATAAGCAAGTAGGGAAGCTACTTGAGAAGGGGTTTATCAGACGAAGCATATCTGAATGGGGTGCTCCAGTTGTATTCGTAACTAAGGTGGATGGTTCACTTCATTTATGTGTTGACTATAGAGAATTGAATAAAGTCACTAAGAATAATAGGCACCCGCTCCCGAGGATTGATGAATTATTTGATCAGCTCGTTGGTGCCTCGGTATTTTCCTAGTTAGACTTGGCCATGGAATTTCATCAATTGAGGGTGGCTGAAGAACAGCATAGATAAGACTGCTTTTAGGACTCTGGATGGTTTCTTTAAATGGCTAGTTATGCATTTTGGTTTGACGAATGCACCCGCCTATTTTATTGATTTGATGAGTAAGGTGTTTCGGGAGTTTCTAAACAAATTTGTCATGGTCTTTGTTGACGATATCTTGATCTACTCCAAAAGCGTAGAAGAGCATGCCCAACATTTGAGAGAAGTCTTGAAGACTCTCCATGCGCATCAGCTTAAGGCAAAGTTCTCCAAATGCCATTTTTGGAGAAAAGAGGTGAGATTCTTAAGGACGGTGGTCTCCAAAGAAGGGATAGCAATAGATCCTGCAAAGGTGGTTACAGTGCAAGATTGGAAGTTTCCTAAAAATGCAACCGAGGTGAGAAGCGTTCTTGCATTGGCAGGTTATTATAGGAAGATCATTAAGGACTTCGTAAAGATATCAGCCTGTAACACCCCGAATTTCGGTTAATGCTAAAATTCACTAATTACAGAATATATAATCTCAGATGTGAGAATTGGGGAAAACGGGCTGCGTCATTGCGTTCGTCTCGGAAAAATACGCGAAATAGAGTCCGAGTTTTCGAGAATCGGAGTCCGTATGAAAGAGATATGGACGAACGAAGTTAGGCAGAAGAACCCGGAACAGGCCAGAAATGCACTGGCGCACTTGTGAAGTGCGCCAGAACAAAAATGCACTGGCGCACTTGTGAAGTGCGCCAGTACAAAAATAGACTGGCGCACTTGGGAAGTGCGCCCGTGCCGAGCCAAGAAACCTGCACAGTTTCTAGAGAGTTCTGTGGTTGGGTGCACCAGTTTGGGGTTTGGGCTTGGTCTTAGGGCTGGTTCTAGAGAGTTCCTAAATCTAAGGGTCCTAATCTAATCTAGGGTTAATCTAAGGGCCTAAAAACACTACCTAATCCTATAAATAAGACCCTAACCCTACCCTAATTCATTCATAATTAAATCTAGTAACTAAAATATGGCAAAATGAAACTTGGAGGAGCCTCCATCAAAATTAGAGAAGGGATAGCATTCCAAATCAACTTCTAGCCTCTTAATCTTCTTCATTAGTTGCTAATTTTGTTTTGGTGAGATTCTATCTCCTTAATAATCAATTGTTAAATTGATTAAGATAGGATATGATGATGTATGGATATGTTTGAGGATCAATGTGTTTATGCAAGCTTTGTGTAGTGTATGTTATGTGTTTTGCAAGTTATATACCATATGTCATGCAAGTTTAATGTTATGTAGTCATGACATCTATATGCAAGTTTGGTGCTATGTTTCATGATGATTATGATGCAAAACACTAAGTTGAACATTGATCTATTATGCAAGTTAAGTATGTGATTCTATGCATGCTAAGTATGTGATAATATGCAAGTTAAGTATGTGATTCTATGCATGCTAAGTATGTGATAATATGCAAGTTTAATATGATGTATGTTATGTTTGCATGATGCTAAATATGCAAGTTGTGGGCTATGTGATCATATGCATGTTATGCAAGTTCATGGCGATATGCTATGCAAGTTACATGTTTGTTAATATGCAAGTTACATGTATGTTAATATGCAAGATATGCTATGCAAGTTACATGTATGTTAATATGCAAGATATGCTATGCAAGTTACATGTTTGTTAATATGCAAGTTACATGTATGTTAATATGCAAGATATGCTATGCAAGTTACATGTATGTTAATATGCAAGATATGCTATGCAAGTTACATGTTTGTTAGTATGCAAGTTACATGTATGTTAATATGTAAGATATGCTATGCAAGTTACATGTTTGTTAATATGCAAGTTCATGATGGCATTATGCAAGTTTATGAGTTAATATGCAAGTATGTTATGCAAGTTAATATGTAAGTTTATGTAACATGTTATACAAGATTATATGCAAGTTATGTGACATGTTATACAAGATTATATGCAAGTTATGTGACATGTTATACAAGATCATATGCAAGTTGTGTGACATATTATGCAAGTTCACATGCAAGTTATGTGTTTGTTAATATGCAAGATGGCACCTTTGAAACATGTTCATACATATGTAAGTTGACACCTTTTATATGTGTTATGTCATGAGAACGAAATTACGTGGGAACGATGGGGTTAATTCAATGCATAAATTAATAAGATTGTGTGAAATTAACATAATTATGCATAACATAAAATAAATGAACATAGTATGGGAATTTGCCTATTAAGTTAGGTGTACCCATACTATGTGTTGGGAATTTACCTATTGAGTTAGGTCTACCCCATGGGAATTTACCTATTGAGTTAGGTCTACCCATGTTATGAAAAACTTAATATTAATTAGGGATAATTAATTTAAATTATGAGGGTGATTAATTAGGTGTAATTAATTGACTAAGACACGAGGTTGGACTCAGTTGTAGCGTAAAACTGCCCGGACCCAACCGGCTTAACCAGTTGCTACAAATGTTAGCCCAATGTGAGAGGTCTTAGGCACAAACTAAATACGTGATTAATGTAAAGACACGAGGTTAGACTCGGTTATGACATAAGGCTGCCCGGACCCAACCGGCTTAACCAGCGGTCATAAAAGATAGTCTAATGTGAGAGGTCTTTATGAGGATCACGGTCTTAATTAATTAAGAAACACTTAACCATATAAGCATGTAGTGGGGCATGAGGGTTAAGTGGGTGCCTTGGGTGACTCGTAGTAACTAGTGGGGTGCCTTGGGTGGCATGAGGAAACTAGTGGGTTGCCTTGGGTGGCAATAAAAAAAAAATACGATTAGAATACTTAACCAAAGTGGAACATGTAATTAAACATGATTAAAGGGTTAAGTAAGTGCCTTGGTTGGCATGTGGGAATTAAGTAAATGACTTGGGTGGCATGTGGAAATCTAGTGGGTGCCTTGAATGGCAATTAAAATATGATTAATGACTTAACCAGGATTTATAACATGAAGGTAGACATGATTATTAAAAAGGGTTAAGTGGGATATACTAGATAAAATAACAAGCTTAGGTGGTAGCTTGTGGGGGCCCATTTCAACCAATATCCCAAACGTATCTTTGTGGGCTCGACTCAAGTCGAGTGACGGGACACGCATATTGGGCTTGACTATAAGAGGCCAAAACGGGTTAGCGGTGGCAACGTAGGACCAACGGGTTTCATATGCGTGTGTGGACCCGGGCTGGTTAGTAAGTCGTTGTTGCATCGTGTAGGTATAAAGCCGTGCACCGCTGATATTATCAGGTTGCCACTTTGGGAAAATGATACACCCCATTTTGGGACCAGCACGGATATCTACGTTAGGGAGCCGATCGCTTGGGAGTAGTGGGTACACCTAGGTAGTTAGCTAGTGGTACACGAAACTACTGGGTAAAAGTTACTAAGTACATTTAGTAGGATCAACCTTTAAGTAGGAATTACTCTTGGTAGGTAGAACTGGTGTGGTGCAGTGTAGGAATTACCCTTGGGTGGATAAGTCTGGGATGGTGTAATCTAGTAATTATCCTTGGGTGGATAAATGCGTCTTTCCGGTTATCTTAGTACATCCCGTGTTAAGTTGGCTACGTAGTGTAGTCATTATCCCCAGAGGTACCATACCTTGTTTATATCATACCCTAATTACTTTAACGATTGTATTGTTAGGGTTATAGGACTCACTCAGACTTATGTCTGACCCCGTTGTTTTTATCTTTTTTTCCCCAAACCCAGGTTATCAGAGTGGGCTTAGTGCTAGTGGGCTTTGATCAGATTGCTGTATCTATCCTTTGGAGCTTGGACCGTTGAAGTAAAGCTCAGTTCATCTTTCCTTTTATGGCTATTGTTTACATAGTGGGATTATGTACTTATTTTTATCAAGATGGATATTTTGTACTTGACTCTTGTATGGTTTTGTGATGTAACCAAACATGTTTTACTTTCCGCTGCAATGAAATGATGTTTTAAATTTTCAAGTATTACTTATATCTGTCTTGTTGTAATTTTACTGTTCTATATTCACTTAAAATACTTCACCGAAACTAAGGCATTCCCCTCTTATGAGTGACCTTAGCGGGTGTGGGGTGTTACACGTGGTATCAGAGCTTAAGGTTACCAGAACAGATAAATTTTTTAGAAAAACTATTTTCTAAGAATATTTTTGAAGGGAGTATTTTCAAAAACATGTCTTTTAAGAGAAAAGTTTTTGAAAGAAAAGCATAATCCCCAGTAGCCATATCTATATCTTTCGAATTCTCCGTTTTGAATCTCTTCCTCTCCCTCATTTTGAGTTTCCCTCCGCGTATAGACGATCTTTCTAAGATAGATAAGGATGGAAAACCGCTTCAAGGGACTTAGACGTTAATCAGATTAGAAGTTGGTTCAAGAAGGAGGAGGACTGGTAGGTACCTATAGGATAGACGATGAGAGGAAGGCTCAAATAGTTGTTTGGTTAATAAAGGATGAAACCTCATTGGTGGAAGGTTACGAGTGGAGAATAGGAAGAAGAAGAAGGTTAGTAATTATTCTTTGGGGAGGAATAGAACACCTTATTAGGATTGTCCAAAGAGGCAAGGGCAAGGTACGGAATCTCCTGGAGGGTAGTTGTATTCCCTCACGGCTAGTGTACCAGATGGGGATAGGACCGTCTAGGTTGGAATTTGGGATTTCTATATTATCTGATTCGAACTTTATTTGATTATGATGTATCGAGTTCATTTATCTCATCATTGTTAGTTGAGTCACTGCACTTAGACACCAGTTTGGTAGATGATCCCTTAGTTGTTTCAAACCCAATTGAGGCTCCATGATGTGTTTGGGTTTGAAAGTTTCTATACTTAGCGTTGAGTTTAGATGTGATGCTTTTGTATTGGGCTTCACGGGCTACAGGTTAGTTTTGGGGCATGGACTGGTTATCCAGTAGGGGTGCCGTTCTTGATTTTGAAGGGAGAGTTGTTAGGCTTATGACCCGCTTGGGTAACACTCTCGAGATCTCTTGTAATCCCATAGAATCTGTTATGCTAAGTTATCTAGAATCGCTTGACACGTCGGTCGAGGGTTTGCGATCTGTTAGAAGTGGTCCGGAAATACTCGGATGTGTTTGAGAAGGTGAAGGGCTTACCTCCGGAGCGGGAGATTGACTTCCGAATATATCTGGTAAACAATGCCAAACCAGTGACTTGGCCAGTGTGCCACAAGGCTCCTCGTGAGAGGAGGGAACTCCATAAGTAAGTAGGCGATTTGCTTGAGAAGGGGTTCATAAGAAGAAGTATATCGGAGTGGGATGCTCCAGTAGTTTTTCCCACGAAGGCGGATGGGTCCCTCAGACTTTGTGTAGGCTAAGGAGAACTTAATAAACTCACAAAGAAGAATAGACACCCATTGCTTGGATTGGTGATCTCTTTGATCAGTTAGTTGGCGCCTCAGTATTTCCGCAAGTTGGACTCAGCCACGGGGTTTCGTCAGTTGAGAGTGGCTGAGGATAGTATAGAGAAGTTTGCCCTGAGGACTCCGGATGGTTTTTATGAGTAGCTGGTGATGCCATTTGGTTTGACGAACGCCTCCGCATACTTTGTTGATTTGATGAGAAGGGTGTTCAGGGAGTACCTAAATAAGTTTGTGATGGTCTTTGTGGATGACATCTTGGTCTTTTCTAGGAGCGAAATAAGTTTTCATATGTGCTCAATAGGTTGAGCAAAGCCAGTTATGGGATAAACGGTGGTTTTGGAGCGAGACTGGCGAGGACATCCAAAGTTGGTCAAAGGCTTAATTGTTTAGCCATTATTATTATTGTTATTTTTAGTATCATCTCACGTAGGTTGCCTGAACTCGAAGGAGATATCCCTTGGGTGTTTGTCTGATATTGGTTTCGGCCTTTGGGGCTTGCATTTGGGGGATGTCGAATTCGACTAGGGTGGTCTGCGTGAGAGATGGACAGTTGTGATGATTTCGGATAGGATTCTTAGCATCTTATGAGTTTGAGATAGCGTATACCCCTAGCAAAAGGGAAACATGGTAGTAGACGCCTTAAGAAGAAAAAGGTTGTCCTTGAGTTCATTGATTCGTTAAACGACGGAGCTTAGGGTTTATTTCTATATTTGACTTTAGACCTTCCGTTGACTTTGTATCCGGTTTGCTAGCCTCCTTGGAGGTTAGGCCTACTCTTTTGGGGTGTATTGGCAGAGCACAGCGAGACGACCCATAGCTGGTTGAGTTAGTAGAGAAGCTCATAAGGAGGGGGAGTCGTCCAGCCATTTGAATAGATACACCCTAGATGGTAAGGGGTGGTTGCGTAGAGACGGTAGACTTTGAGTAACGCAAGACGAGAGTTTGAGGAAGGCTATACTTGATGATACACATCGGTCGAAGATAACCATTCATCCCGGTAGGGACAAGATGTACCAAGACATAAAGCGAGTTTTCTTTTTGGGCCAATATGAAGAAAGACGCGGCCAAGTATGTCGCTAGATGCTTGGTGTGCTAGCAAATGAAAGCGGAGCAGAAGAAACCGGTGGGTTGCTTCACCCGTTGGAAGTTCCGTAATGGGAAGTGGGATAGTGTCTCGTTGGGTTACCGAAATCAAGGAAGGGTAATACGGGGATTGGGCTTATGGTAGATAGACTTACTAAGGGTGCCCATTTCATACCCGTGAAGAGCATGAGGACTATTCCATGTCTAGCTTTAGTTTACCTTAGAGAGACTATTAGATTGCATGGTGTACCTTCCAGTATAGTGAGTGATCGAGATCCTATCTTCACTAGTGAGTTTAGGAGAAGTTTGCAAGAGGCGGTAGGGACTCAGTTGTGTTTGAGCACCGCATCTCATCCTCAGACGGACGGTCAGACCAAGAGGGTGAACCGTATCTAGAAGATCTTTTGAGGTTATGTATTTTGGATTTTGGAGGTACATGGGAAGAGCATCTTCCGTTGGTGGAGTTCGCATATAATAGCAGCTTTCAGTCCAGTATTGGTATGGCTCCTTTCGAAGCTCTTTATGGAAGGCCTTGTCGATCTCCTACATGTTGGTGGGAATCTACGGATAAGATCTTGCTTGGGCCAGATATGGTTAGAGAGACTTCAGAGAAGATTGATTTGATTCAAAGAAGGATGAAAGCGGCGGAATCTTATGTGGACAAGAGGAGAACAGAGCTTGAGTTTGATATTAGGACATGCTTTTTATCAAAGTATCTCCGTTACGGAATGTGGTTCACTTTGGATCTGTTAGGAAGTGAGTACCAAGGTTTGTAGGGCCATTTCCAATTAAGGAAAGAATTGGACAGATGGCATATAGAGTGGAGTTGCCTGACAAACTTAGTGGTGTACCGGGTGTATTTCATGTGTCCCATTTTAGGAAGTGCTTGCATGAGACCACTGAGGTGGTAGAGCCGAGTTTGCTTAAAGAAGCAGAGTTAGAGCGCGATGAGACGATTCGACGAGCTCCTACTCGCATCATTGGGTCAGAGACTAGAAAGTTGAGGATCAGAGAAGTTCAGCTAGTTAGAGTGCAAGAGGGAGATGACGAAAGCAATGCTACTTGGGAGACGGAAGCGAAGATGCGTTCTTTGTATCCATTTCTTTTTGGAGAGTATGTCTTTTAACTTCTCCTTTATCGCTTGCCTAGTACTTATTTTATCTTTAGCATGTCCTCTCGTTAGTGCTGTTTGACCTTTAGATAGGGTAAACCTATGGTTGAAACATGTGTTTGAGACATGTTATGGTTGATGGATGCAAGTGGATGCAAGTGTTTGCTAGTGGTTGCTCGTGGATGCATATATACACACTCTAGGCACTAGATCGGCTCAGTCACTTCATATTGCATATTGCATAAAATTGTGTGTAGTTAGCTATATTTATGGATGTATAATGACTGTGTTATCATATGGATGATGCATTTTGGTGAATGATTGTGCACTCATATAGATACTGTAGGTGTCGATAGGGTTATCTCGCATACATATTGGATGCATGGCACTATCATGGTTTGCATATGTTCGTACATTAGATAGGGAACATATACACACACTTTTCGCATATGCTCATACATCATTAGAAATTGTTTAAGGACAATGGATGCCCGTGTTTGATGGATTGAGTAGATGGTTGTTTGGATGGTAGGATATGCATTCTCCTTAGCTTAGAGATTTCGGGGACGAAATCCTTTAAGGAGGGGAGAATGTAACACCCCGAATTTCGGTTAATGCTAAAATTCACTAATTACAGAATATATAATCTCAGATGTGAGAATTGGGGAAAACGGGCTGCGTCATTGCGTTCGTCTCGGAAAAATACGCGAAATAGAGTCCGAGTTTTCGAGAATCGGAGTCCGTATGAAAGAGATATGGACGAACGAAGTTAGGCAGAAGAACCCGGAACAGGCCAGAAATGCACTGGCGCACTTGTGAAGTGCGCCAGAACAAAAATGCACTGGCGCACTTGTGAAGTGCGCCAGTACAAAAATAGACTGGCGCACTTGGGAAGTGCGCCCGTGCCGAGCCAAGAAACCTGCACAGTTTCTAGAGAGTTCTGTGGTTGGGTGCACCAGTTTGGGGTTTGGGCTTGGTCTTAGGGCTGGTTCTAGAGAGTTCCTAAATCTAAGGGTCCTAATCTAATCTAGGGTTAATCTAAGGGCCTAAAAACACTACCTAATCCTATAAATAAGACCCTAACCCTACCCTAATTCATTCATAATTAAATCTAGTAACTAAAATATGGCAAAATGAAACTTGGAGGAGCCTCCATCAAAATTAGAGAAGGGATAGCATTCCAAATCAACTTCTAGCCTCTTAATCTTCTTCATTAGTTGCTAATTTTGTTTTGGTGAGATTCTATCTCCTTAATAATCAATTGTTAAATTGATTAAGATAGGATATGATGATGTATGGATATGTTTGAGGATCAATGTGTTTATGCAAGCTTTGTGTAGTGTATGTTATGTGTTTTGCAAGTTATATACCATATGTCATGCAAGTTTAATGTTATGTAGTCATGACATCTATATGCAAGTTTGGTGCTATGTTTCATGATGATTATGATGCAAAACACTAAGTTGAACATTGATCTATTATGCAAGTTAAGTATGTGATTCTATGCATGCTAAGTATGTGATAATATGCAAGTTAAGTATGTGATTCTATGCATGCTAAGTATGTGATAATATGCAAGTTTAATATGATGTATGTTATGTTTGCATGATGCTAAATATGCAAGTTGTGGGCTATGTGATCATATGCATGTTATGCAAGTTCATGGCGATATGCTATGCAAGTTACATGTTTGTTAATATGCAAGTTACATGTATGTTAATATGCAAGATATGCTATGCAAGTTACATGTATGTTAATATGCAAGATATGCTATGCAAGTTACATGTTTGTTAATATGCAAGTTACATGTATGTTAATATGCAAGATATGCTATGCAAGTTACATGTATGTTAATATGCAAGATATGCTATGCAAGTTACATGTTTGTTAGTATGCAAGTTACATGTATGTTAATATGTAAGATATGCTATGCAAGTTACATGTTTGTTAATATGCAAGTTCATGATGGCATTATGCAAGTTTATGAGTTAATATGCAAGTATGTTATGCAAGTTAATATGTAAGTTTATGTAACATGTTATACAAGATTATATGCAAGTTATGTGACATGTTATACAAGATTATATGCAAGTTATGTGACATGTTATACAAGATCATATGCAAGTTGTGTGACATATTATGCAAGTTCACATGCAAGTTATGTGTTTGTTAATATGCAAGATGGCACCTTTGAAACATGTTCATACATATGTAAGTTGACACCTTTTATATGTGTTATGTCATGAGAACGAAATTACGTGGGAACGATGGGGTTAATTCAATGCATAAATTAATAAGATTGTGTGAAATTAACATAATTATGCATAACATAAAATAAATGAACATAGTATGGGAATTTGCCTATTAAGTTAGGTGTACCCATACTATGTGTTGGGAATTTACCTATTGAGTTAGGTCTACCCCATGGGAATTTACCTATTGAGTTAGGTCTACCCATGTTATGAAAAACTTAATATTAATTAGGGATAATTAATTTAAATTATGAGGGTGATTAATTAGGTGTAATTAATTGACTAAGACACGAGGTTGGACTCAGTTGTAGCGTAAAACTGCCCGGACCCAACCGGCTTAACCAGTTGCTACAAATGTTAGCCCAATGTGAGAGGTCTTAGGCACAAACTAAATACGTGATTAATGTAAAGACACGAGGTTAGACTCGGTTATGACATAAGGCTGCCCGGACCCAACCGGCTTAACCAGCGGTCATAAAAGATAGTCTAATGTGAGAGGTCTTTATGAGGATCACGGTCTTAATTAATTAAGAAACACTTAACCATATAAGCATGTAGTGGGGCATGAGGGTTAAGTGGGTGCCTTGGGTGACTCGTAGTAACTAGTGGGGTGCCTTGGGTGGCATGAGGAAACTAGTGGGTTGCCTTGGGTGGCAATAAAAAAAAAATACGATTAGAATACTTAACCAAAGTGGAACATGTAATTAAACATGATTAAAGGGTTAAGTAAGTGCCTTGGTTGGCATGTGGGAATTAAGTAAATGACTTGGGTGGCATGTGGAAATCTAGTGGGTGCCTTGAATGGCAATTAAAATATGATTAATGACTTAACCAGGATTTATAACATGAAGGTAGACATGATTATTAAAAAGGGTTAAGTGGGATATACTAGATAAAATAACAAGCTTAGGTGGTAGCTTGTGGGGGCCCATTTCAACCAATATCCCAAACGTATCTTTGTGGGCTCGACTCAAGTCGAGTGACGGGACACGTATATTGGGCTTGACTATAAGAGGCCAAAACGGGTTAGCGGTGGCAACGTAGGACCAACGGGTTTCATATGCGTGTGTGGACCCGGGCTGGTTAGTAAGTCGTTGTTGCATCGTGTAGGTATAAAGCCGTGCACCGCTGATATTATCAGGTTGCCACTTTGGGAAAATGATACACCCCATTTTGGGACCAGCACGGATATCTACGTTAGGGAGCCGATCGCTTGGGAGTAGTGGGTACACCTAGGTAGTTAGCTAGTGGTACACGAAACTACTGGGTAAAAGTTACTAAGTACATTTAGTAGGATCAACCTTTAAGTAGGAATTACTCTTGGTAGGTAGAACTGGTGTGGTGCAGTGTAGGAATTACCCTTGGGTGGATAAGTCTGGGATGGTGTAATCTAGTAATTATCCTTGGGTGGATAAATGCGTCTTTCCGGTTATCTTAGTACATCCCGTGTTAAGTTGGCTACGTAGTGTAGTCATTATCCCCAGAGGTACCATACCTTGTTTATATCATACCCTAATTACTTTAACGATTGTATTGTTAGGGTTATAGGACTCACTCAGACTTATGTCTGACCCCGTTGTTTTTATCTTTTTTTCCCCAAACCCAGGTTATCAGAGTGGGCTTAGTGCTAGTGGGCTTTGATCAGATTGCTGTATCTATCCTTTGGAGCTTGGACCGTTGAAGTAAAGCTCAGTTCATCTTTCCTTTTATGGCTATTGTTTACATAGTGGGATTATGTACTTATTTTTATCAAGATGGATATTTTGTACTTGACTCTTGTATGGTTTTGTGATGTAACCAAACATGTTTTACTTTCCGCTGCAATGAAATGATGTTTTAAATTTTCAAGTATTACTTATATCTGTCTTGTTGTAATTTTACTGTTCTATATTCACTTAAAATACTTCACCGAAACTAAGGCATTCCCCTCTTATGAGTGACCTTAGCGGGTGTGGGGTGTTACACAGCCCCACTCACCAGGCTGACAAAGAAGAATTTGGCGTTTTATTGGGACATAGATTGTGACGTTGCTTTCCAACGACTGAAGAGGGCTCCGACAATAGCCCCAGTCATGACCTTGCCTGATGGAAGTAAGGTGTTAACTGTTTACACTGATGCATGTGGTATAGGGCTTAGTGCTGTTCTGATGCAAGAAGGGAAAGTAGTTTGTTATGGGGGTAGACAGGTTAGAGTTAATGAGAAGAACTACCCCACCCATGATCTAGAGCTAGCTGCCATAGTATTCACGCTTAATACATGGCCTCATTATTTACTTGGAGAGAAGTTCGAGTTATACACCGATCATAAATATCTCAAGTATTTGCTCTTGTAGAAAGATCACAATTTAAGGCAACAACGGTGGATGGAGTTCCTAGCTTCTCATGATTTTGAGATTGCTTATACCCCTGGCATGGGTAATGTGGTGGCAGGCGCATTAAGTAGGCAGAGGATGGCCTTGAGTCCTCAGTTTGTAGAGAGGAAGAGCTTGGAGTTCATATAAGATTTTGATGTTAGACCCTCCGTCGATATTTTGCCAGATTTGTTTGCATTCTTGGAGATACGACCAACTCTTATGGATCAGACAGGAGCTTCACAGCAAGGTGACCCACATGTTTTAGACATCATGGAAAATCTTAGAAAAGAGGAGACGTCTAGTGACCTCAATAGATATGCCATAGATGAAATGGGGGTGGTTGCGACGAGATGGAAGGCTCTGCGTTCTTTAAACTGGAAGCTTGATAAAGCGGTCCTAGAAGAAGCCCACCATTCTAGGATGACTATTCATCCAGGCGGTGATAAGATGTACAGAGACATGGAAAGGGTTTTCTTTTAGGCTGGGATGAAGAAAGATGTGACAGAGTTCGTTTCTCAATGTTTAGTTTGCCAGCAAGTTAAAGCTGAGCAAAAGAAGCACGGTGGTTTACTTCACCCTTTGGAGGTTCCTCAGTGGAAATGGGAGTGAGTCTCTATGGATTTCATAGATGGTTCACCTAGGTCGAAGAAAGGCAACACCAGTATCTGGGTTGTGGTAGATAGACTCACTAAGAGCGCCCACTTTATTCCAGTTAAGAGTAAAAGGACAGCACCATGGTGGGAAGCAATTAATGTTCGTGAGATAGTTCATCTTCATGGAGTACCTTCTAGCATCGTAAGCGATCGCGACCCCATCTTTACTAGTGAATTTTGGAGGAGCGTGTAAGAAGCATTAGGTGCACAGCTGTGTTTCAGCACCGCTTATTATCCTCAGACCGATGGGCAAACGGAGAGGGTGAACATAATTCTAGATGAACTTTTGAGGCTGTGTATCCTAGGCTTCGAAGGGACTTACGAAGAGCACCTTCCTTTAGTAGAGTTTGCCTATAACAACAGCTGTTAGTCCAACATCGTCATGGCACCCTTCGAAGCATTGCTCAGACGACCCTGTAGATCACCAACTTGTTAGTGGGAATTTACAAAAAGATTATTACTTGGACCAGATATGGTTAGGGAAACGTCCAAAAGATTGACCTCATTCGACGGCGGATGAAGACATCTCAAGATAGGCAGAAGTCCTATGTAGACAAGAGAAGGACTGCCATCGAATTTGAAGTGGGGGACTTAGTTTTTATCAAAGTATCACCTTTGAGGAATGTGGTTCGCTTTGGATCGTTAGGGAAGTTGGCACCTAGGTTTATGGGACCATTTCCAATAGCCGGGAGGATTGGCCAGATGGCCTATAGAGTAAAGCTCCCAGTAAATCTATCTGGTGTTCATGATGTTTTCCACGTTTCTCCTCTGCGGAAGTGCCTGCATGACACCGCAAAGGTTGTCGAGCCGAGTGTATTGGAAGAGGTAGAAGTGGAACGGGAGGCGACAGTCAGACGGGTTCCTTCCCGTTTTCTGGGATCAGAAGTTAAGAAGCTATGCAATAAAGAGATCAAGTTGCTAAAGGTTCAATGGGAAGATAATCCAGAGGATGCGACTTGGGAGACCAAAGACTAGATTCGTGCTTCGTACCCTTTTCTTTTCGAGCGTATGTTCTTAACTCCTTTTTCCAAAAGTTTTATCTGTACTTGTTTCTATCATTTGAATATATCTTATCCATAGTATTTTAGATCTTTAGATAGGAATCCTATGGATGTAAACATGTGTTTGAGACATGTTATGTTTGATGGATGCAAGTGGATGCAAGTGTTTGCTAGTGGTTGCCTGTGGATGCATATAAACACACATTAGGCACTAGATCGGCTCAATCACTCTTATACTGCATATGGATGTGTGTGAATTTTCTTTTCTTTTATGGCTGGAAATGGATGTATTACCATATGGATGCTGCATTTGGATGAATAAGTGTGCACACATGTAGAACTTACATGTTATAATAGGTTTATTTGCATACATATTGGATTCATAGCACTAACATACATTGCATTAAGGAGGTCAACTGAATCAGTAGACTGCCTGATCTTCGCATTAGTATTGGGACATATACACACACCTCTGCATATATTCATATAAGCATTAGAAGTCTTTAAGCACAATGGGTGCCACTGATTGATGGATGAGTAGATGGGTAATGGATAATGGGATATGACTTTTGGTTTGTGTAAAAAGAACACCATATGAAGAAGTTATGACGATTTTAAGTTTGTATACGCGTAGAAGAAACATGTATATACACATGAGTCAGAGATGAGTCAGAATCTTATCCAAAACAATCCGAATTTGAAAAGTACAAAGTGGCGGCAGATTTCCTGCTCTAGGGGTCTACCCCCTGGATGGGTGTCGACACCGGGGTCGACCCCCCTTAAGGAGTGTTGATACTAGGGTCGACCCACCCATAGGAGTGTCGACACCCCTAGGGCTGATATGGCAGTCGGTTTCAGGAGGTCTGGTAGCAATATATGTGGTTATTTCTCTTGTTTTCTTCATTGAGAATTCATGGTGGCCAAACTCTGCCGGTGTCTGAACTGAACTAGATCTGTTATCTCCTACAGGTATCAGCTTTGCAAATCAAATTTAGGGATTCAAGATCCATTCTTCTTCTATTTTCTAATCCAAACACTGTGAGTTCCTAGTTGCTTTTAAATTTGAATATTTAAAAGTGAATATGACATGACTATGACTTGGATTTGTTCATATGCCTAAATTATATCAAATCCATTGTAAATCATGAACATATGACATTCTGAATTTGTCAGGATTTAGATATAAATCTCTATCTTCTTGGATCTATTGTAACCCTTGTAACATTCTATGATTTGTTCTAGATCTATTTTAACTATTAATCTAAATCTCTATCTTGTTAGATCTATTGTCACTTCTATCACATGCCATGATGAGAATCTTAAACCTTAATTGTGTAGATCTACTTATAAACTATTGGCTATAAATTGTGTGGACATCAGAACTAGATTATTATCTTGTGCCTATTATGTTAGATCTGAATAGTTGTACATCTAAATGGTTAATTTAGATCTTATTATGCTTACTATGACATCATGGTAATGTTAGATCTAGTAATTAACACAAGTTCATCAGTTTTATGCTTATATGTCCACCTTATCACCATGCTAGTTTATGCCAAGTTATGTTAAAACAATCACTTTGGTTATATTCCTATTATTTTCCCTATTATCGTTTATGACTAGGCTATTGTCTAGCCTAGGCATGCCGCGAATTTTGTGAGTGCGCTAATTAAGGAACGGGGAAAAAGTTTAATATTGGCATAATTTGAATATAAACATCATTGGACATATAATTCAAATTAATAGGTAAAATGGGCATTAACACCTATAAAGGCATAGGTTTAATTAATTGATTAATTAATAATGAATGCCTAGGATTACAATTAGAAATTTTAATGGTGCTTATGACACGAGGTTAGGTTGCATTAGTGGTGGAAGTCTGCCCAGACCCGACCGGCATATCCACCAGCCCTAATGTTGAACCTAGTGTGAGAGGTCTAAGTGGGCAAATACAAATCGGGCAATGACACGAGGTTAGAACCAACTTGCGGAATAGATTTCCCGGACCCGACCGGTATATCCAGCATCCACAAGTTGTAGGCCTAATGTGGGAGGTCTAGCCCATTATAAACCATAAGTGGACATGGGAGTAAATTGGACTACTTAACCAAATCTAATCCATAGGGATTGTATGATTGTGAACTAAAGTTAGGGTTGAGTAAAATTGATTGGATAGTGGATGGGTTAAGCAAATCTAGAGGAGGTGGGTAATATTTACATATAGGCCCACAAACTTAACCCGATAAGGTTATGTAATTAAAGACACCTAGTGGTATACATAATCGGAGGATATAATAAAGTTATGTAATTAAAGACACCTTTTAAGGTAAGCATAACTTGTAGAAATAATAGGGTTATGTAATTAAAGATACCTAGTGGTATACATAGCCAAAGAAAACCAAGTGGGGATACAAGACTGGGGAGAGCTTGTATCATATTGTGTGGGACCAGTTTCATCAAGTAACCTAGAGTAAGTATCAAAACATGTACTCCGTACTAAGTCGGAGAAGGGGCACGCTTACTGGACTGACTGTAAGAGATCCAAATGTGGAGGACGGTGTTGGCGACGCAAACCGACCGGGCCATGTGCATGCGTGAGCCTGGCAGAGGGGGGTAAGACGATCATGACACCTGTAGATATAGGGCTATGCATATCAGCGAGGGGTTGCCACTTTAGGACGTGATACATCCTACTGTGGGGCCGCCACAGAGTATCTACGGAATAGGGAGCCGATCGATTAGGGTAGTAGTTAGGGTACATTTGGACGTATGCCTAAGTCTTCCACCTTATAGTGGAAGAAATCGGTTATACTAGTAATAGTAAAGAGTAGTCATTAGAGAAGCGTATACACCTTATCATGTCTACCTTGTCACACCTTCCATTTATGTAGTGATCTCTCTTATCCATTATATGTCTGTCATGCCACTTTTACATATTTACATGCTAAAATTAACTAGACTCGCTAGACTTTATGTCTGACCCTTTTGTTTCCTCCTCTTTCTTTTGTCCCCCCTCCCCCCAGGTCTCAGGGAGGAATTATGTTTTCTTTTAAGTATTTATGTACTCTGATAGAAAAGGACAGAAGTTATATTGTTTTAATGGTTTTTGTGACTAATGGTATTTTGGACCACGATGTCTGATTTGTGTTTGAAATAAAAATTTGAATTTCCGCTGTTATCTTAATTATATATGTCTTGTAATAGTCTGTGTCTGTTTACCTACAACGCTTCACGAAACTTAATGCATTCCCTTTTTGAATGACATTAACGGATGGGGGTGTCACAACAGGCATATAAAGTGGATAAGAAAGGTATCATCACAAAAGGCAGGTATGACAAGGTAAACTGGATAAACATGATTGGGTATATTGTGCTTCTAAAGATTACCCTTACTCTCTGCACTAATACTAGTATAACCAGAATGAGATGATCCCAATAACTATAAGATGGTAGACTTAGGCGTACTTCTAGTGAGAGGTCTTAACCCCATACAATCAACAGGCAGCCCAACCTAACAAGCTCCTAAATTTTTTACTAGAGTCTAGATGTACGATAACTACTACCCTAATCGATCGGCTCCCTACTCCGTAGATACCCTGTGTCGGCCTCACAGTAATATGTATCACTTCCTAAAGTGGAAAACCTTCGTTGATGTGCACAAACATATCTACTGGTGTCACAGTCGTCTTATACCCCTATTCCCGGACATGCACGCACATGTCCCGGTTGGTTTGCGCTGCCCACACCGTGCTCCACGTTTGGATCTCTTACAATCAACCCTGTAAGCATGTCCCAACTCCGACCTAGGGCGAAGTACTCATTCGATACCATTATATGGGTTACTGACTGAAACGGGTCCCACACTGTGAAGACCCATTAATTTTAGCGGTCCAAAATCAATTATAAACGTCATCAAACACGCTTACAACTAATTTTAGATATTAAAAGTAGCGGACCTTAAGTAAAAAAATAATAATACTAGAGGCGATTACTAATATGGAAGATCTCATGATGTAATAAAATAAATAATTACATAATTAAAACATCATAATCCATTTTATTACATTAAACATCCACAAAACAAAATAGCGGCAAAACAATAAGAAGTAAATTTAAATAACAACCTCTAGATCCGACATGCAGGCTAGGCTCCTTTCTTCTTCATTTTTTCCTTTTTTGGCCATCATATCTTCCAACTTTACAAATTCTGTTAAAAGAGGAAAAAGGGTTTCAACTATGTTTGGACTGCGCCTAACCCTATACACCCCGACCCAATCTAAGTGTTCTGGTGGCTATTGCATAGGAAAAGACTGTCTACATACCCCTTTTTAGGGATCGAGCCCACATAGTTCTATTTCCTGCTCTTCACCTGCATCCAAATACTCGTTATTACATTACAACCATTGCATTCATTCAGCCATTTCATCCATTCAACCATTGAAATCAATATAATTTAGTACAATCAATGTGAACATTGAAATTGATGCAAACAACATAATTAATACAACTACTACACTAACGCGGTCAATTAAGAGCAAAAAATAGTGTCGTACACATCTATCATAACATAGCAGCAGATGAACCAAACAAAAGAAAGTATACATGCAATCTTTAAATACCAACAACATCCAATGACAATTCCAACTTATAAAATAAGATGGTAACAATATTAATATACTTAAAATTATTATTCGTCAATCAATAATTATACGACATCCATGCAAGCATAAACCATTTTATGTATACTCTTCATTCCAAAAGAGTAACACGGTTACCAACGCATAATAATCCAATCAATATTGGTTATACAACATTCATAGTTAAATAAACATAACTAACTACACATTAATTTGTAGTAATCAATGGTAAAACATCGCATAAACATTCTTAATGCGATCCATCAACGTGAAATAAAACATAATGTATTAGAACCAATCACATTTACCACAATTGTTTTATTTCAAGTATAAGATTGTCATATTATTGTTCATTGTACAGGAAACTTTCTTATTTCATTCAGTTTTGGAATTTCCATTGTTCCTTATCTTTTAAAACTTTATATTCTATCAAAACATAACATGTCGATAACTTTACAAACCAACTATATTATTGTCTTACATAAAAAAAACAATAACAATACTTTTAACACACTAGAAAGTTATTTTATTGCATTTACTCCAAAGGAATGCAAATATCATTCAAACTGGAAAACTATTTACAAAATCTTATTTTGTTGAATAACAATAAGCATTCATTATTACTATTCATGAATATATTTAAAATAATAATAATAATAAACATATCAAAACACCCCAAATTAATTTTATCATTTCTTTTTCCAAAAATGATTGTTTATAATCAACACATACCAACTATGGGTGATCACACTTTTCCTTATTTATCCTATTTTAATGCCATTACTAAACTTTATCCATTTTATTTTGATGAATCACTCATATATTCAAATCCATCATTTATTTCAATTAAAATTCTAATAGCGCAAAGATCAGTAAAGAAAATAATAAACTTAGACTCGATGCATCCAAAATGTCTCAAATATCATCTTATTGTCAACATATCATGCTATAAATTAATAATCATAAGCATTCTTCGAGAGACACTAAATTTTATAACTTAAATTCAATTAAAGAACTCATAGCAATGCTTTGCGAATAGTCTTCAACCTTATACAAGCCATACACATGTTTTCTCTCCCTTTTATTTGACACATATTCTTCTTCGCTGCAGCAAATTGGTTGTGAGCCTTCCATAAGCTTTCTTCCTATTTCTCTTTTGTTTTGATCCTCTTTCTATTCTTTAATTTAGCATGTAATCTTCTCATTATTTAAATCAAGGAAAATTTGGAGAAGAAAATTAGATTCGCCATGGAATTTTTAGAAGGGAAGAAGAAAACTAAAGAAGAGGATGGAGGTTATGTTAGATTTGGCTTGTTTGTATAGGAGCTAAAGATTGATTTTGTCCATTCGATTAACCCTAGCATATTCCCAAATTAAATAATAGCCGATCTCTTATTTACTTCATAATGAAGTAAAAATCTTATAATGCATCTTTTGTTATCTTCATCCAATCCATAACAAAAGATTTGAATATACCATTTTAGAATATAATAAATGAACATTTTAGAAATTTACCCTTTTTACAAAAGAATTATTTCCTAAAACTATAGGAAACAAATGTGTATTAAAACATATTAATGACCTATTTGTCAACCAATGTTTTAATTTTACAACATGCACAATTACACCTTTCCTGTATATAAAATTAAAATATTTTCATATATACATATATAGGATAATCCAACTCCATACCGGTTAATTACAAGAATATGAAATTAACTTTCCCTCTATACTATATGAAGCCAACAAAATTAGAATCAATCAATATTAAGTTGAATATATGGACAACTAATGCATAATTGATTGCTAACCTATCCGATTATTTCTCACAAACGGAAACATTAAATACATATTTTGAATCTTATTTGCAAGTTTCTCATAACATATAAAATCAATGCATAATTAATTGCATATGTATGTATATATAAACCCAATATTTGTGAAACATGACAATCAATATGCAATTAATTCATAATATATGAAATCATGGCACAATTAACTCACAATATATAAATCAATACATTACAACAATATGCACTATATGCAAATGCTTACATCTTAATTTCCTGTAGTACATTTTTACCATATCTATTTCTCATTTATGTATCCATATGCAGACGCACCCACTTACTACTTGAAACATGTAACTTTTTGATTGTTAACATATCTTCAAAAGTGGAAATCAAACATTTAATTTTAATTCTTTTTTTTTTCTCTATTTTCCCATACAAATTTAATGCATAATCAATTTATATACATGCATTATACACACACATACATACACATAGGATTTGAATAACATGTAATGTGCAATTAATTCACAACCTATGAAATTAATGTATTATAATTTGGAAACAACATGCTCCCTATATATATATATATATATATATATATATACATACATACATACATGCATACATACAAATATATATACACGTCACATATAAAAACTTTACTTATATGCAACTTTTAATCTTATATATCTATCATTTTTATATGCCTCCATACACACATACTTCTTACTTGGAAGAAATATCTCTTTTTTTTTTACTTAAAATTCAAAAATATGTCAATGATAGGATTCAAACTCATGACTTCATGTATCAAAGTCCACTAACTTAACAACTGCACCAAACACATTTCTTGTTCTTAAAATTAGAACATTGAAAATTAATGGTTTCATGTGCGCATCTTTCATTCTAAAAAAAGAAATATCTTGTAAATGATAATTTCAAATATATCAAAATTATATATCAAACTGATTGTCTCGGAAAGACCTTCGCAATCGTAATAAATACGACATCCGGTTTATCTTCTAGTAATAATTAATTCTTAATTACTTAACTTTTAAAACCGTAAAAGTTGCGGGATGTTACACACACACAAGATGATACAAGCTCTCCCCCTTGTCTTGTATCCCCACTAGGATTTCCTCAGGTTATTTATACCTATTGGTGTCTTTAATTACATAACCCCCTCGAGTTAAGTTTGTGGGCCTATATATAAATATTACCTACCCCCTCAGATTTACTTAACCCACCTACCGTTCAATCAAATTTACTTAACCTCTATTGAAGTTTATGTTCATATAATCTCTATGGATTCAACTATGTTAAGTATTCCAATTCATTACCATGTCCACTTATGGTTATAATGTACTAGACCTCCCACATTAAACCTGCCACTTGTGGATGTTGGATATGCCGGTTGGTTCCGGGTAGCCTTCTTCCACCAATCGGGCTTAACCTCGTGTCTTAGCACGTCTCGTATTTGTGCACCTAGACCCCTCACATTAGATTCACCACTTATGATCGCTGGATATGTCGGGCGATTCCGGGCAGACTTCCACCATGATTGTAATGTAACCTCGTGTCTAGGCGCAGTTACAGTTTCTAGTTACTGTAAACCAAGGCATTTCATTATTAGCCAATTTTTTTACCTATGTCATTATAGGTTTTCATGCCCTTTTTTACCCGTTTATGTTCGTAATGAATTATATGCCCTAAATTCATATTCATAAACATTATTCAAGTTATGCCAAATTACCCATTTACAAGTTATGCCCAATTTCAATTTTTTCCCCTCGTTCCCCATTTAATGTGTTCGCATATTTCAGTGGCATGCCTAGCCTCAAAAGTAGCCTGGCTATATAAAATAAAAGGGAAAGGATGAAGGGAAGATGATAGAAATGATTATACTTAACAAGACTGACATAAACTGTAACAACCCGAATTTTATTAACGTGTTAAAACTAGAAATCAAGGTATAATTAATTTTTAAAATAAGAATCAAGGGAAATGGGTTACGCCATTGCGTTCATCTCGGAATTCTGCTTGAAATAGAGTCTGAGTTTGTGTAAAACAGATAACGTACGAATAAGATATGGACGAACGAAGTTAGGCAGAAAAACCAGAAACGGGCCAGAATGCACTGGCGCACTTGGGAAGTGCGCCAGAACAAAATTGCACTGGCGCACTTGGGAAGCACGCCCATGCAAAGTTGCACTGGCGCACTTGGAAGGTGCGCCCAGGCCGAGCAGCAGGCCTGCATAGCTTTCTGGTTTGGCCCTAGCTGGCCTGGTCGGGTTCTGGTCGAATTTCTGAGCTCTGCGGTGTCACTAGGGCTAACTTGTCACTTTCTGATTGGCTTCTCTTGAGATGGATGGCCTTGATTAACTGTAGCATCATCGATGGCTATAATTAGTTTGAAACCCTATATAAACAGCCTCCTAGCCTCATTCTCTTTACACCATTCTTCTCTAACCTTATGCTGCTCAAACTCTTGATGACCATGGCTTCTTCTTCTTTCTCTAAATTAAATTAAATTAAAAATAAAACGCGAATATTATTTCTTGAAGACTATGGCTAGGAATTGGGGATTTTCTTCTACAATCAAGATTCAACGATTCAGCAATTCAACGACAAATTTCTAGGCTTGACTTATGCATCTAAATTTCTTAGACCTCGATCTGTAAGTTCCAGTTACTTTTAGATAAAAAATATAAACTTAATATGGGCATGTTATAAATTTGGAATTAATCTATGTATGATACATATCTATTCTTGTTCATCTTGGATCTTGACTTTTGGGAATATTGCCTATGACGTTGAAATTATTATTAATGGCATAAGACTATGCCTATGACTGTGAACATAAGACTACGCCTATGACCGTGAACATAAGACTATGCTTATGCCTATGACCGTGAACATAAGACTATGCCTACGCCTATGACTGTGAACATAAGACTATGCCTATGCATATGACTGTGAACATAAGAATATTTCCTATGATTATGACAAGGACAATTGTGGCTAATCACCTATGATTCATGACCATGAGGTTATTGCCTAGGATTATGACTATGAAATTGGATCTAAGCTTGACTTTCTGTATTTATCCTTGGATCTTGATTTTGGGGATTTTTCTATTTAAGTTAGATCTATCCATGTTCTTGAAACTAGATTATTATTCAATCCTTTTCATGTTCATAATATTATCAGATCTATATGCCTATGATGTTTTAATCAATTTATTCAGTTATGTCATGCCTTGGAAATAAATTAATAATAGAACAATGTTTATTATGTTATTGAATGGTATTGATCTATGCCCGTGGTTCTATTTTTGGGAATTAATGAATAAATCTATTCATATGTATATGAACTTGGAGTATAACCTAATATGACAAGTTGTGTAGTTTATCATGTTATGCAAGTTTTAGGTTGTAAAATCATATCACATATGTGACCAAATGTTAGATCTACATGTTTATGTGTATATGTTAAACCTATGTCATATTTAAAGTTCACACTTATTCATATGTTCGTGATTGATTTGCAAGTTCACATATATGTAAGTTGATTTAGTCTATGTTGCAAATTCACATATATGTATGTTGAATTAATCTACGTTGCAAGTTCGCGCTTATGATACTCATGTTGACAACTTTGCAAGTACACATCTGTGGTGTTCATATTGACTATGCCGAGAATGCCAAGTTTACACCTATGTCATGTTTATATTAATGGATTTCTTTATACAAATTTTTTGTATGTAAAATTAGGCTAAGTTTTTAGCCTAATATTATATGTCAAAAATCATGCGGACGGAAAATTAGGCTAAGATTGTTAGCCTAATATTTAGATGGGGTAATGTTGGGAAAAATTGGTAATTATAGGAAACTTGGCATGAAACTTATCCTTGAAACTTGACACGAACTTGACATGAAAATTTGAACATGGACATGACACTAGAATAAACTTGAAAATGGCCAACTCGAGGTTGGGTTGAGTTTGCAGTGTAATTCTGCCCGGAACCGCCCGACAAATCCAGTTACTGCAAACAATAAGATCCAATGTGGGTAGTTGGTCATATCGCACTTGAAAACCCGAGGTCAGACTGAGTTGTATTGTTATTCTGCCCAGAACCGTCTGGCATATCCAGTGACCACAACAACAGGTCTGATGTGAGAGGTTGGGGTGCATTAATGAATTAATGTCACATGATAGGGTTAAGTCATGAACATGAAAGTCAACACTTAACCAACATGACACATGATTCGTAGGGCTAAGTCATGAACTTGAATGACAACACTTAGCCAATTTGACATGACACGTAGGCGGGTTAAGTCACGAACTTGAATGACAACACTTAACCAACTTGACATGCTAGACTGATAGGGGTTAAGTCACGAATTTAAATGACAACACTTAACCTATTAGACGGAAACCCTAGTTACGCGGTCCATTTCAGCAGTAACCCACCAGATGTATCATGGTACCCTGGAACTAGGCAGGGTGGGGCACGATTACTGGGCTGATTGTAAGCGACCAGAACGACGGCTGTGTTGGTGCGCCAGTGTAGGTTCAGGCGGGCTATGGTCGTGCACGTGGACCGGAGTTGAAAAAGCAGGCATTGGGCATCAGTAGGTTTATCTGTGCATGCTTGATTCGTGTCGGTGGTTGGCACCATAGGGCTTGATACACCCTATGGTGGACCTAGCACAGGTGACTACATTCGTGATAGGGCCGTATGACACAAACACATGACGGGCTAGAACTTGTAGGGATCAGATCGATTAGTGGATCATTGCACTGGACCCAGTAATGGGTCATTTCATGATATTGGGCCAAGGGATCACTTCGTGGTTAACATTTGTCATGGGTTGGAATACTATTATGGTCGATGCAGCGAACCTTGAATATGTGATGCTATACTTGATTTATCATGTTATCTTAGCCTATCTTGCCAATCTTGACAGCATCCTTATGTTTACTTTCAGTTTATACATGTCATGTTACCTTTATTTGTTTTTATACTGAAAGTCACTTGGACTTACTAGTCTTTATGACTGACCCATTTTCTTTCGCCTCTTTTTTCTTCCGTCCCCCCCCTCCAGGTTCTCAAGGAGGAAACTCTAGCACATAGCTTGGATTTCGCTTGCTTTCGGTTCAGCTCATGTACGGTTTGATCTTAAGCTATGCTATGGCTGCATTTCTGCTACCTTTGGGGAATTAAGCTACTTTTGATGTTTTAAGTTTATGCTTCTTTATTTGTGCAAGACATAATTTGTTGTAATGGAAAATAATGACCTTGGCTATTTGATGTAAAAGGTTTTGACTCTTTTTGAAAGTAATGAAATTTATCTTTTGCTTCTTCCGTTGTTTTACCTATGTTCTGTCTTGTAATATTTCTGTGTTTGTTTACCTCGATAACGCTCCTCCAAAACTAGTGCATTCCCTTTGTGAGTGACCCTAGCGGAGGTGGGGTGTTACATTTGGTATCAGAGCAGAAGGTTACCAGACTGGGCAAAAGTTTTTAAAACCTTCTAAAACTATTTTCAAAGCCGTTTACAAAGAAGCTTTTTTCAAGAAAAGACTTGTTTTATTTAAAGGTGATTCCCCAAAAGCCATTAGCACTATCCTTTGTTTCCTCGTTTGAATCTCTTTTCCTTTCTTTTCTCTATCTGTAGTCGCAGTAGTTTTTACCTGCGGCTAATCTTCTTTCTAGCTTCGTAGAGGGTTTTCCATACCATGGAGATAGTTTCTGTGAGGCTTGTTAACATTTTACATAGGAAAGGTATGAGTGATAAGTTAAGGCCGATGAGTCCCAGAATGAGAAGAAAGACTTCCAGAAGGGAGGCGAGAACAACGACAACAAAAATAACAAGTCACGTGATAAGAGGAAGTACGACTTCTGTGGTATAGTTGGGAATGTTATCAAGGATTGTAAAAAGAAGGAAGAAGAAGATAGGTGCGTGCTTTCAATGTGGTGAGCTTAGACATATCAGCAAGAACTGCCCTAAGAAGCAAGGGCAAACCCCGCTAGCAGGACCTTCTAGGGGTACATCTTTGACTTCTTCTCCTAGATGCTTTGTTTTCTCCTAGATGCTTTGTCTTATCTTGCTTATCTTCTCAATCCTATCTTGAGAACTTTAGGTAGAACCCTGTTGGATGTAAACATGTGATTGAAACATGTTATGGTTGATGTTTGCAAATGGCTGCAAGTGGTCGCAAGTGGTTGCTCGTGGTTGCATAACACACATTAGGCACTAGATCAGCTCAGACACATTTTCATATTGCATATGCATGAGTGTTTATACTTGTTATGGATGAAATTGAATGTGTTACCATGTGAGTGATGCATATGGATGGATGTTTGTGCACACATATAGTGTTTATGTGACCAGGACTATTTGCATACATGTTGGATTCATGGCACTAAACATATTTTGCATTAAGAAGATCAATCAGGCCTGATCATTTGCATTAGATAAGGAACATATACACACACTTTCTGTATATGTTCAAATAGCATTAGAAATCTTTTAAGGAAATGGTTGCTTGTGGATGATGGTTGAGTAGATGGTTGATTGGATGATAGGATGCATTCTTCTTAACTTGAAGATTTCGGGGACGAAATCCTTTAAGGAGGGAAGAATGTAACAACCCAAATTTTTTTAACGTGTTAAAACTAGAAATCAAGGTATAATTAATTTTATAAATAAGAATCAAGGGAAACGGGTTACGCCATCGCGTTCGTCTCAGAATTCTGCTTGAAATAGAGTCCGAGTTTGCGTAAAACGGATACCGTACGAAGAAGATATGGACGAACGAAGTTAGGCAGAAAAACTAGAAATGGGCCAGAATGCACTGGCGCACTTGGGAAGTGCGCCCATGCAAAGTTGCACTGGCGCACTTGGCAGGTGCGCCCAAGCCAAGCAGCAGGCCTGCACAGCTTTCTGGTTTGGCCCTGGCTGGCCGGGCCGGGTTCTGGTCAAATTTCTGAGCTCTGCGGTGTCACTAGGGCTAACTTGTCACTTTTTGATTGGCTTCTCTTGAGATGGATGGCCTTGATTAACTCTAGCTTCATCGAAGTCTCTAATTAGTTTGAAACCCTATATAAACAGCCTCCTAGCCTCATTCTCTTTACACCATTCTTCTCTAACCTTATGCTGCTCAAACTCTTGACAACCATGGCTTCTTCTTCTTTCTCTAAATTATATTAAATTAAAAATAAAACTCAAAGATTATTTCTTGAAGACTACGGCTAGGAATTGGGGATTTGCTTCTACAATCAAGATTCAACGATTCAGCAATTCAACGACAAATTTCAAGACTTGACTTCTGCATCTAAATTTTTTAGACCTCGATCTGTAAGTTCCAGTTACTTTTAGATAAAAACTATAAACTTAATATGGGCATGTTATAAATTTGGAATTAATCTATGTATGATTCATATCTATTCTTGTTCATCTTGGATCTTGACTTTTGGGAATATTGCCTATGACGTTGAAATTATTATTAATGGCATAAGACTATGCCTATTCCTATGACTGTGAACATAAGACTACGCCTATGACCGTGAACATAAGACTATGATTATGCCTATGACCGTGAACATAAGGCTATGCCTACGCCTATGACTGTGAACATAAGACTATGCCTATGCCTATGACTGTGAACATAAGACTATTTCCTATGATTATGACAAGGAAAATTGTGGCTAATCACCTATGATTCATGACCATGAGGTTATTGCCTAGGATTATGACTATGAAATTGGATCTAAGCTTGACTTTCTGTATTTATCCTTGGATCTTGATTTTGAGGATTTTTCTATTTAAGTTAGATATATCCATGTTCTTGAAACTAGATTATTATTCAAACCTTTTCATGTTCATAATATTATCAGATCTACATGCCTACGACGTTTAATCAATTTATTCAGTTATGTCATGCCTTGGAAATAAATTAATAATAGAACAATGTTATTATGTTATTGAATGGTATTGATCTATGCCCGTGGTTCTATTTTTGGGAATTAATGAATAAGTCTATTCATATGTATATGAACTTGGAGTATAACCTAATATGACAAGTTGTGTAGTTTATCATGTTATGCAAGTTTTAGGTTGTAAAATCATATCACATATGTGACCAAATGTTAGATCTACATGTTTATGTGTATATGTTAAACCTATGTCATATTTAAAGTTCACACTTATTCATATGTTCGTGATTGATTTGCAAGTTCACATATATGTAAGTTGATTTAGTCTATGTTGCAAATTCACATATATGTATGTTGAATTAATCTACGTTGCAAGTTCGCGCTTATGATACTCATGTTGATTACTTTGCAAGTACACATCTGTGGTGTTCATATTGACTATGCCGAGAATGCCAAGTTTACACCTATGTCATGTTTATATTAATGGATTTTTTTATGCAATTTTTTTGTACGTTAAATTAGGCTAAGTTTTTAGCCTAATATTATATGTCAAAAATCATGCGGACAGAAAATTAGGCTAAGATTGTTAGCATAATATTTAGATGGGGTAACGTTGGGAAAATTTGGTAATTATAGGAAACTTGGCATGAAACTTATCCTTGAAACTTGACACGAACTTGACATGAAAATTTGAACTTGGACATGACACTAGAATAAACTTGAAAATGGCCAACTCGAGGTTGGGTTGAGTTTGCAGTGTAATTCTGCCCGAAACCGCCGGACAAATCCAGTTACTGCAAACAATAGGATCCAATGTGGATAGTTGGTCATATCGCACTTGAAAACCCGAGGTCAGACTGAGTTGTGGTGTAATTCTGCCCGGAACCGCACGGCATATCCAGTGACCACAACAACAGGTCTGATGTGAGAGGTTGGGGTGCATTAATGAATTAATGCCACATGATAGGGTTAAGTCATGAACATGAAAGACAGCACTTAACCAACTTGACATATGATTCGTATGGCTAAGTCATGAACTTGAACGACAACACTTATCCAATTTGACATGATACATAGGCGGGTTAAGTCACGAACTTGAATGACAACACTTAACCAACTTGACATGCTAGACTGATAGGGCTTAAGTCATGAATTTAAATGACAACACTTAACCTATTAGACGGAAACCCTAGTTACGCGGTCCATTTCAGCAGTGACCCACTAGATTTATCATGGTACCCTGGAACTAGGCAGGGTGGGGCACGATTACTGGGCTGATTGTAAGCGACCAGAACGACGGCTGTGTTGGTGCGCCAGTGTAGGTTAAGGCGGGCTATGGTCGTGCACGTGGTCTGGAGTTGAAAAATCAGGCATTGGGCATCAGTAAGTTTATCTGTGCATGCTTGATTCGTGTCGGTGGTTGGCACCATAGGGCTTGATACACCCTATGGTGGACCTAGCACAGGTGACTACATTCGTGATAGAGCCGTATGACACAAACACATGATGGGCTAGAACTTGTAGGGAGACGATCGATTAGTGGATCGTTGCGCTAGACTCAGTAATGGGTCATTTCATGATATTGGGCCAAGGGATCACTTCGTGGTTAACATTTGGCATGGGTTGGAATACTAGTATAGTCGATGCAGCGAACCTTGAATATGTGATGTTATACTTGATTTATACTTGATTTATCATGTTATCTTAGCCTATCTTGCCAATCTTGACAGCATCCTTATGTTTACTTTCAGTTTATACATGTCATGTTACCTTTATTTGTTTTTATACTGAAAGTCACTTGGACTTACTAGTCTTTATGACTAACCCGTTTTCTTTCGCCTCTTTTTTCTTCCGTCCCCCCCCCCCAGGTTCTCAGGGAGGAAACTCTAGCACTTAGCTTGGATTTCGCTTGCTTTCGGTTCAGCTCATGTACGGTTTGATCTTGAGCTATGCTATGGCTGCATTTCTGCTACCATTGGGGAATTAAGCTACTTTTGATGTTTTAAGTTTATGCTTCTTTATTTGTGCAAGACAGAATTTGTTGTAATGGAAAATAATGACCTTGGCTATTTGATGTAAAAGGTTTTGACTCTTTTTGAAAGTAATGAAAATTATCTTTTGCTTCTTCCGCTGTTTTACCTATGTTCTGTCTTGTAATATTTCTGTGTTTGTTTACCTCGATAATGCTCCTCCAAAACTAGTGCATTCCCTTTGTGAGTGACCCTAGCGGAGGTGGGGTGTTACATAAACATATAGTGGCATATTGATAAGATGGGCATATAAGTACAGATCCAGTGAACATAAGATAATAAAACTGTTTCTAACATAGTAGGGATGTCATAATAGGCATGATTAAATCTAATCAATAATTTAGATGTCCAACTAATAAATGATCTAATTTAACCACAAACATGACAGGTGCAAGGTGATCCAAATAGTAAATTAGATTTATAATCAAAGGTAGATCTGACATGATAGAGGTTAAGTCACAGTTATGTCAAAATATCATAGATTCACAAGTTATTACAGATCGGATATGATTTAAGCACTTACATGCATAGATCTAAATTATAGTCATATCATGTTTTACTTTTTAATTATTTAAATCTAAAAGTAACTTAAACTTATAGTGTTTGGATCTATAAAGATAGAAGAAGAATAGCAAAGGTTGAATCACAAACCTACACTTGATTAACTTGATTGTAGAAGAAGGAAAAGGTTTGATTCAGTCTGGGCACCGACAACATCTTGTCCTCAATTATTTTTTAGTGGAGAAAACAAGACAAATGGAGCCATATTTATAGCCTCCAGCCCCCAAACCCTAAATGCCACATTTTCCCTAGGAGGTCGACTCTTGGGTTGACACCCCCCTTGAGGGGTCGACACCCCTGGGCGGGATTTTTGCAGCTCTTTAAAATTTTGATTTTCAAACTGAAATTTGATTTTCTGATTTAATTATATATATATATATATATAATTCTCTAATATGTATACAAACCTCAAACCTTAATAACTTCTTCATACGGTGTCCGTTTTACGCAAACCAAGTGTCTATTTTGACCATAATTTCGAGACGGATGCAATAGTGCAGTCTGTTTCCCTTAATTATGAATATTAAATTAAATATTCTTTAATTTGTCCTCTTTAGTATTGTTAAAATTACGGGGTGTTACATTCTCCCCTACTCAAAGGATTTCGTCCATGAAATCTCCTAGTTAAGAAGAATGTATATCCTACCATCCATCACCCATCTACTCATCCACCAATCACAGACATCCATTTTCCTTAAAGACTTCTAATTCTTATATGAACATATGAAAAGGTGTGTATATATGTCCCAATACTAATGCAAAGATCAGGCATTCTACTGATTCAGTCGAACTCCTTAATGCAATGTATTTTAGTGCCATGAATCCAACATGTATGCAACAATCCTATTATAACATGTAAGTTCTATATGTTTGCACAATCATCCGTCCAAATGCAACATCCATATGATGATACATCCATTCCCATCGATTGAAAGAAAAAATGCACACACATCCATATGCAGTATGAGGGTGATTGAGACGATCTAGTGCCTAATCAGTGTATATATGCATCCACGAGCAAACACTTGTGTCCATCAAACATAACATGTCTCAAACACATGTTTACATACATAGGATTCCTACCTAAAGATCCAAGATTCGATCGATATGACATACTCAAATAATAGAAACAAGCATAGATAAAAAGTTTGGAAAAAGGAGTTAAGAACATACCCTCAAAAAGAAAAGGGTATGAAGCACGAATCTTGTCTTCGGCCTCCCAAATCGCATCCTCTAGGTTATCTCCCCACTGAAACTTTATCATCTTGACTTCTCTATTGCATAGCTTCTTAAGATATGATCCAAGAATACAGGAAGGAACTCGTCTGACTATCGCCTCCCGTTCCACTTCTACTTCTTCCAATATAATCGGCTCGGCTACTTCTGGTGTATCATGCAAGCACTTCCTCATATGAGAAACGTGGAAAACATCATGAAATCCGGATAGTCTCTCTGGTAGCTTTATTCTATAAGCCATTTGGCTAATCCTTTCTGTTATGGGAAATTTTCCTAAAAATCTTGGTGCCAATTTCCCTATAGATATGAAGCGAACCACATTCCTTAATGGTGACACCTTAATGAAAACCATATCTCCTACTTTAAATTCAATGACAGTCCTCCTCTTGTCAGCATAGTATTTCTGCCTATCTAGAGCAGTCTTCATTCATCGTCGGATAAGGTCAATCTTCTCGGATGTTTCCCTAATCATATCTGGTCCAAGTAATAGCCTTTCTGTAGATTCCCACCAACAAGTCAGTGATCTACAAGGTCGTCCATATAATGCTTCGAAGGTTGCCATGCCAATGCTAACTTGATAACTGTTGTTGTAGGCAAACTCTACTAAAGGAAGATGCTCTTCCCATGTCCCTCCGAAGTCTAGAATACACATCCTCAACAGATCCTAAAGAATTCTTTTCACCCTTTCTGTCTGTCCATTGGTCTGAGGATGGTAAGCGGTGTTCATAAAAAACTGTGTGCCTAATGCTTCTTGCAAGCTCCTACAAAATTCACTAGTGAAAAGGGGGTCACGATCTCTTATGATACTGGAAGGTACTCCATGAAGACGGACTATCTCACGGACATAAACTGCTGCCAACCATGCTGTTATCCTCTTACTCTTAACTGGAATGAAATGAGCGCTCTTAGTAAGTCTATACACCACAACCCAAATACTGGTATTGCCTTTCTTTGATCTAGGAAAACAATCTATTAAATCCATGGAGACGCGCTCCTACTTCCACTGTGGAACCTCCGAAGGATGAGGTAAACCACCGGGCTTCTTTTGCTCAGCTTTCACTTGCTTACAAACCAAACATTGAGAAACAAACTCTGCCACATCTTTCTTCATCCCAGCCCGAAAGAAAATCCTCTTCATGTCCCTATACATCTTATCACCGCCTAGATGAATAATCATCTTAGAATGATGGGCTTCTTCTAGGACTGTTTTATCAAACTTCCAGTTTGAGGTACACAAAGCCTTCCATCTCATTGCAACCACCCTTTATCGCCTATGGAATATCTATTGAGGTGACTAGAAGTCTCCCCTTTACTGAGCCTATCCAAGATGTCTGAAATCTATGGATCATCTCGCTACGAAGCTTCTATCTGATCCATAAGAGTAGGTCATATCTCTAGCGATGCAAACAAACCAGGCAAAAATTCGGTGGAGGGTCTAAAGTCAAAAGTCGATATGAACTCCAAGCTTTTCCTTTCCACAAATAGAGGAATTATGGTCATCCTCTGCCTACTCGGTGCGTCTGCTACCAAATTAATCTTACCAGGGTATAAGAAATCTCAAAGTCATATGATGCTAGGAACTCCATCCACCTTTATTGCCTTAAATTAATATCCTTCTGCGAGAACAAGTACTTGAGAGATTTATGATCGGTATACAACTCGAACTTCTCTCCAAGCAAATAATGACGCCATGTATTAAGCGCGAATACTATGACAGCTAGCTCTAAATCATGGGTTCTTCTCATGAACCCATAGTTTTCTGCCCCCAAAACATACTACCCTTCCCTCTTGCATCAAAAACTGCACCAACACCTACACCGCATGCATCAGTGAATACTTTATTCCCATCAGGAAAGGTCAAGACTGGAGCTGTTGTCAGAGCCTTCTTCAATCGTTGGAAAGCAACATCACAATCTATATCCCATGAAAACACCAAATTCTTCTTCGTCAGCCTGGTGAGTGGGGCTGATATTTTTGCGAAGTCCTTAATGAACTTCCTATAATAGCCTACAAACCCCAGAAAGCTTCTCACCTCCGTTGCATTCTTTGGAATCTACCAATCCTGAACTGCAACCACCTTCGCGGGATCTACTGCTATCCCTTTTTTAGAAACCACATGCCCTAGGAATTTCACCTCTTTTCTCCAAAAATGGCACTTAGAGAACTTTGCCTTAAGCTGATGCGCACGGAGAGTTTCTAAAATCTCCCTTATATGCAAGGCATGCTCTTCCTTGCTCTTCGAGAAAATTAAGATATCATCAACAAAGACCACGATAAATTTATTTATAGTCTCCCAAAAAACCCTACTCATCATATCAACAAAATAGGCGGTTGCATTTTTCAACCCAAAAGGCATAACAAGCCATTCAAAGAAACCAGCTGGAGTCCTAAAAGCGGTTTTATCTATACTGTCCTCAGCCACCCTCAACAGATGAAACCCCGTGGCCAAATCTAATTGAGAGAATACTGATGCACCAATAAGCTGGTCAAAGAAGACATCTATCCTTGGGAGTGGGTGCCTGTTCTTCTTAGTGAGTTTATTCAACTCCCTATAGTCTGCATACAAGCGAAGCGAACCATCCGCCTTAGTTGAGAATACTACTGAGCACTCCATTTAGATACGCTTCGCCTAATAAACCCTTTCTCAGGTAGCTCCCCTACTAGTTTTCTAAGCTCCCTCCTTTCCATTGGAGCCATATGGCGCACGGGTAATGCAACTTGCTTTGCATTGTCCACTAAATATGTACGAAAATCGATTTCACACCTCGGAGGTAAGCCTCGTACATCATTAAAAACATCAGGACAATCTCGGACTACTGGAACAGATCGCAGATCATAGATAGATGCATCAATAGACTCTAGGAAACTAAGCATAACCGACCCTTGCGGGTCATAAGAAATCTCGAGGGTCCTCCCATGACAAGTCAGAAGCCTAACCACACTCTTCTCACAATCTAGAATGGAACCATACATGGCCAGCCAATCCATCCCTAGAATCAAACCGTAGCCCATAAAACCGAGCACATATGCATCGCACTCAAACTCGACGCCTAACAAAGATATTCTCAAACCCCAACAAATCATTGACAAATGAGCCGAACCACCAATGGGGTTTGAGACAACTACGGGATCCACTACCATACTAGTATTTAAGTGCAGAGATTCAACCACAGAACTAGATATAAATGAATGTGAAGCGCCAGAATCAAAAAGAGTTCTAATTGGATTCTTGAAAAGAGAAATCAAACCTTCTACATAAACTTTCCTTCCTCTACCTGGAGCACTGGCCGCGAGAGCATGCACCTGCACTCCAGAAGCTCTTGCCCTTTGACCTTGTCCCTGTTTCTTCGGGCACTCCCTAGCAAAGTGTCCGACCTCTCCATAATTGAAGCAAGTATTCTTTCTCCTTTTGTAGTCCTTGACCAAGTGACCCTCTCGTCCACAAATGTGACACTTCCTTTTATCCTTAGCCTTGTCATTCTTTCCGCCCTTCTCCTGTTTTTGTTGTTGTTGTCCTTCCTTGGGCCATACCTTCTTGTTTTGCGTTGTTTCCTCAGCATTAACTTCCTTCTTTTCTCCTTTGTCTTCCTCATGCATCAAGGCCATATCAACAAACCTTTAAAAAGTAGCTCCCACTGGAATATGGGACATAGCTAACCAATGAAGGGATTCATTCAGTCCTTTAACAAACCGTAAGGCTTTCTTATGCGGAGTGTCTACCAGTTCCAAACCAAATCTAGCTGGCTGGTTGAATTTGTTCACAAATTCCTTAATAGTCATGTTTCCTTGTTTAAACGGCAACAACCTCTCCATTTGCATGCTTTTCTCATCTTGAGAAAGAAACTTCATTTCAAACCTTATTCTAAAATCATCCCATGTCTCCACCAGACGTAAAGCTTGGGTAACTTCCCACCAGAACGAAGCTTCATCTTTCAATAACCAGACAGCTAATTGAACCTTCCTTTGATATTCCACTTCGAAAATTCCAAAAAAGTCCTCTGTCGCCTTGAGCTAATTCCTTGCCTCTACGAATGTTTCGGTTCCACAGAATGGATTCCCTCCCATAGCACAGAAATCTTTGCAGATCTTGGCGAAATTTTCTACTCTGAGGAGGAGGAACGTCAGGTGCAGCTGGGGGAGGAATGTCAGTTTAACCATAGGCAGGTGCCGTGGCCTCTAGGAACCTATGGAACCAGCCCGGTGTCGTAACGCCCTCTAGAATATTAGGTTCCCCAGACATGCTGAAAAGAAAAGAGATTCAAACAAAGGATCGAAAGATACTATATATGGCCTTGGGGAATATGTTTTTCGAAATAGACTTTTCTTTTGAAAATGCTTTCTTTTAAAACCTTTTTGAAAATAATTTTCAAAAACTTTTTTCTAATCTGGCAACCTTCAGCTCTGATAGCAAGTGTGGAACCCACGTTCGTTAGTGTCACTCATTAAGAGAATGCATTAAGTTTCATGAAGCGTTATAGGTAAACAGAAACAGAAACATTACAATATAGATATAAAATAGAAGTGGAATTAAAAACTTTATTAATCATAAGCATCGTGGTTTAAAACGTCATATGTATGAATTACATAAAAACCAGTACATCATAAAAACTTATGTCTTGCACTTAAACATCAAAGTACAAAATAAAAGAAGCATAATGCCTAAATAAAAACATAGCCATAGTAGCAAAGAGAGGAGCTTGAGCAATACATCTAAGCAGCTCCAGCAAAATGATAGCAGAATCCTGGTCAAGCTTTAGTATTTCCACCCTGAGAACATGGAGGGGAAATAGAAGAAAAAAGAAGAAACAAAAAGGGCCAGACATAAAGTCTAGCGAGTCCAGTTACTTTTAGGAAGTAAATAAGTAAAAGTATCATGATAGGCATACAAAGTGGATAAGAAAGGTAACATCACAAAAGGCAGGTATGACAAGGTTAATTGGATAAACATGATAGGGTATATTGCGCTTCTAAAGGTTACTCTTATTCTCTACACTAATACTAGTATAAATAGAATGAGATGATCCTAACAAATATAAGATGGTAAACTTAGGCGTGATTCTAGTGAGATGTTTTAACCCTATACAATCAACAGGCAGCCCAACCTAACATGCTCCTAAACTTTTTACCAGAGTTCAGATGTACCCTAACTACTACCCTAATCGATCGGCTCCCTACTCCATAGATACCATGTGTCGGCCTCACAGTAGGATGTATCACTTCCTAAAGTGGCAACCCTTCTTTGATGTGCACAACTATATCTACTGGTGTCACGGTTGTCTTATCCCCCTTTGCCCGGACATGCACGCACATGTCCCGATCGGTTTGTTCCGCCCTCACCGTCCTCCACGTTTGAATCTCTTACAATCAGCCCAGTAAGCGTGTCCCAACTCCGACCTAGGGCGGAGTACTTGTTTGATACCGTTATATGGGTTACTAACTGAAATAGATCCCACACACAAGATGATACATGCTCTCCCCCTTTTCTTGTATCCCCGCTAAGATTTCCTCTAGTTATGTATACCTATTGGTGTCTTTAGTTACATAACCCCCTCGGGTTAAGTTTGTGGGCGTATACATAAATAGTACTCACCCCCTCAGATTTATTTAAACCACCCACTGTTCAATCAAATTTACATAACCTCTATTCAAGTTTATGTTCATACAATCCATATGGATTCAACTAGGTTAAGTATTCCAATTCATTACCATGTCCACTTATGGTTATAATTTGCTAGACCTCCCACATTAAGTCTGCCACTTGTGGATGCTGGATATGCTGGTTAGTTCTGGGAAAACTTCTTCCACCAGTCGGGCTTATACTCGTGCCTTAGCACGTCTCGTATTTGTGCACCTAGACCCCTCACATTAGACTCACCACTTGTGGTCGCTCGATATGCCCGACAGTTCCGGGCAGACTTCCACCACAACTGTAATCTAACCTCATGTCTAGGCGCAGTTACAGTTTATAGTTACTTTAGTCCTAGGCATTTAATTATTAGCTATTTTTTTACCTATGTCGTCATAGGTTTTCATAGGGGTGGGCACGGGTCGGTTTGGGCCGGGTTGAAGCTCAAACCGTAACCGGACCGTAACAAGCGGTTAACCAAAAACAAGGACTGTAACATCATATTTTACTACGGTCCGGTTTTGGTTCGGTTACAAATGCATTCGGTCCGGTTTCGGTTTGATCCAGTTTGATTTTGGAACATAAATCTTTGTACATATGCAACAGGTTTAAAAAACAAATCTAAGTTATATATTTTTCAAACATCCAAACAAGCAACCACATACATCAGATTTTTTTTAAAATACACATATACTTCTAGCATACCATTTCAGTCACAAAACCTTCAACCTTCATTTACATATATTGACTACGTAATACTACTACTTAATTACATAACTTTAAATATTAAACTAGAACTACAGCATCACATCTATTTGAATATACAAAAGTTGCTACAGCATGAAACTATTAAGAAATACCAACTGCAGCATGAAACTATATCTCCAAAACCTTGCATGAAATTTTTATATTGGCATGCACAGCAAGAAGTAACAAAATATGAACCCCTAAACCACCGCAATGTCATTTTTCCGTGTCATCATTGCCTTTACCAAAGAAAAAAATACAGGTCAGTACGTTAGCAAAGCAAGCAAACAGAAGTCATTTTACTGGACTAATGAACAAGCAAACTGCAGCATAACATAATATCATCATTGCAATGTCATTTCTCCATATACATAAACTAAGAACACTAATGAACAAGCAAACTAGCAAAGCAAACATAAGTCATTTTAATGGACTGAAAAAATTTGGAATACATACCAGTACCACTATAAACCATAAAGTGTAAATAAACTTGCTGCAATGTCACTTATAAAATGAAAATCCATTTGTAAAGTGTGAATAAACTTGCTACAATGTCAAAGTGTAAAGTACCACTGTAAAGTACCACTGTAAAGTGTAAACTGTAAATAAACTTGCTGCAATGTCAAAGTAAACAGCAATTTGAATTTAAATGAAAATCCATTTGTAATAAGAATAAAATGCTATGAAATAAATATCTTAAAATTACCTTTTTCCACATTCTCTAATTCCTCATAAAGCTCAATGTCATCTTTTGCGGGCACCTTATAAATAGAAAAACCAGCTGCTTTCAACAAGTCACTCATACACACTAAAGCTTCAACCATTGTTGGGGTTAATGATGCTCTGAATGGATCAACAATTCGGGAGCCAAGACTGAAAGCTGCTTCAGATGCGACTGTCGAAGCAGGAACATCAAACACGTCTCTCACTATCTTTGATAGAATTGGATACCTAATATGTTTGATTACATAAATGACAAAGTATAATATCGTTAAATTAACCATTTGTTTTGCAAAATTAAATTAAAAATAGACATACCTATGAGTATTTTCTTTCCACCACTTGAGTAGATCAAAAATTTTATTGGAAGGATCCTCAGAAGCATCAACCAAGTACTTATCAACCTCATTCTTTATCTCAACCACATCTCTTTCTTGTCTAAGTCTCATGAATTGTTGTATGTTAGCTGCGTGACTATCTACTTCACAGTTTACAACAGCAGTATGATCTATCTTTAACATTGTGGCATCTAATGACGCTTGCCTACCTACGGGATCAAGTTCACAGTACTCACAATACAAGTTGAGAAACATTGACTTAATTTCTTCAATCATCATCTTTACCATTGTAGGATTAGGTTCAATGCATGGAAAAAAAATATTCGAGATAGAGCATCTTTTATCGTGGATCTAGAACTACAGCAATAATAAGAATCTTATTCATATCATGAAGCTTTAGCCAACATTTATCAAAATTCTTTTTCATCGAGTTTCTAATGCTCATTAACAATGAATCACCACTTTGTGCACATTTATCTAGTTCACTCATGATAGTGGACATCCAAAGTAATGGCTCGTTTGCCGTAACAAATTTGGTTCCACTAAACTTCAACGTTGCATTATAAAAGATTTTTAGAAACTTTACTAAACGAGTTGCTTTATACCAATCATCAATTTTTGGGGGTCCCACTCTTTTTTTACCACCAATTTTCTCTTGAAAATACCCCTCAAATTGACTATCTTCATCTTCTAACCTTGAGAATGCATATCTATATTTCAAAGCAATATCTAACATGAAGTATGTTGAGTTCCACCTAGTGCAAACATCTAATGGGACTATTCCACCTTTATGGTCAATCTTCTCTTGAGCCACACAACTTCTTAATTTTGCTAACCTAGAAGGAGATGACCTTGTGTATTTTACACAATTGTGAATTCCGTCTATAGCACCATCAATCTCATCCATACCATCTTTGACAATTAGATTAAGAATATGACAACAACATCTCAAATGTAAAAATGAACCATTTAACACTAGATTTTTCCAATTTCCAATCTTATCCCGCATATAATCAATGGCTATTTGATTTGCACTAGCATTGTCAACTACAATTGAAAAAACATTCCCAATTCCCCATTCAATCAAACAATTTTCTATTAACTTGCCAATGGTTTTACCCTTAAGATTTGCAATGAAAAGAAAGTTAAGGATTCTCTTGTGTAATGTCCACTAGCATTGTCAACTACAATTGTAAAAAAAATTCTCAATTCCCCATTTAATCAAACAATTTGCAATAACAGAAAACGAAGCGGGAAATTAAATAAGGATTTGAAGCAGCAAATTAGGGAAATTAAACAAGGAAATCAGGGAACGAAGTAGCAAATTAGTAGAAATTAAACAAAACCTACCTCGTTCATACTTAAAAAGGAAACGAAGCAGCAAACTAGAGAAGAAGCGGTGAATTAGGGATGAAGCATCGAATTAGGTTAAGCTGTTGCAAAAAGTAAATTAAAAGAAATGAACTTTGCAAGGTAGGCACCGACGTATAAACTTTAAAGTGAAAGTCTATAAGTAATTGGGCTCTTGAGGTGCAAATAAAGATGAATTAATTTAAGGTTGGTGGTGGGATTGGGCTTTAGAGTACTGGGCTGTAGAGTGTAGACTTGGTAATATTTGTGCATTGCCAGAACTAGAAATGAAAGGCAATGCCTGGAACAGAACCTGATCTGTCACACAATTGACTAATTGAGGTATTGATAATTTTTTTATACAAAGTGATCCGGTCCGGTCTAATACGGTCGATTTCAACCCTCAAACCGCAACCGGACCGTAACAAAATGGTTCGGGTCGGTTTTGTATATTCGGTTTAGAGAGATTATGCAAAGCGGTTTTCCGCATCGTTTCATCGGTTTGGGTCGGGCGGTTTCCGTTTAACGGGGCGGTTTCATTTATGTTCATAATGAATTATACGCCCTAAATCCATATTCATAAACATTATTCAAGTTATGCCAAATTCCCCATTTACAAGTTATGCCCAATTTCAATGTTTTCCCCTCGTTCCCCGTTTAACGCGTTCACATATTTCAGCGGCATGCCTTGGCTCGAATGTAGCCTGGTTATATAAAATAAAAGGGAAAGGATGAAGGGAAGATGATAGAAATGATTATACTTAACAAGATTGACATAAAAACATAGTGGCATATTGATAAGATGGGCATATAAGAATAGATCTAGTGAACATAAGATAATAGAACTGTTTCTAATAAAGTAGGGATGTTATAATGGGCATGATAAGATCTAATCAATAATTTAGATGTCCAACTAATAACGGTCCAATTTAACCACAAACATGATAGGTACAAGGTGATCTAAATAGTAAATTAGATTTATAATCAAAGGTAGATCTGACATGATAAAGATTAAGTCACAGTTACGTAAGAATATCATAAATTCACAAGTTATTATAGATCTGATATGATTCAAGCAGTCACAGGCATAGATCCAAATTACAGTCATATCATGTTTTATTTTTTAATTATTTAAATCTAAAAGTAACTTAAACTCGCAGTGTTTGGATCGAGAAAGATAGAAGAGAAATAACAAAGTTTGAATCATAGATCTACACTTGAATAACTTGATTGCAGAAGAAAGAAAAGGTTTGATTCAGTCTTGGCACCGACAACATCTAGTCCTCCATTATTTTTCAGTGTAGAAAATAAGAGAAATGGAACCATATTTATAGCCGTCAGCCCCCAAACCCTAAATGCCACGTCTGCCCTAGGGGGATCGACCCCCCTTAGGGGGTCGACCCATGGGTCGACACCCCCCTCGGGGTTGACCCAGGGGTCGACACCACCCTTAAGGGGTTGACACCCATGGGCGGGAGTTTTGCAACTCTCTGAAATTTTATTTTCAAACTAAAATTTTACTTTTTCATTTAATTATATATATATAATTCTCTTATGTGTATACAAACTTCAAGCCTTAATAACTTCTTCATACGGTGTACGTTTTACGCAAACCAAGTGTCTATCTTGACTAGAATTCCGAGACGGACGCAATGGCGCAGTCGATTTCCCTTAATTCTGAATATTAAATTAATTATTCTTCAATTTGTCCTCTTTAGTGTTGTTAAAATTACAGGGTGTTACAGTAGCAGTTTATCTTCGTGAGATAGTCCGCCTGCATGGAGTATCTTCCTGTATTGTGAGTGATCGTGACTCCATATTCACCAGTGAGTTTTGGAGGAGCTTGCAAGAAGCATTAGGTAAATAGTTGTGTTTGAGCACCACTTATCACCCTCAGACTGATGGAAAGACGGAAGGGTGAATAGAGTCCTCGAGGATCTTTTAAGATTATGTATCCTAGACTTCGGAGGGACTTGGGAAGAGCATCTTCCTTTAGTAGAGTTTGCCTACAACAATAGTTACAAGGCTAGTATTGGCATGGAACCCTTCGAAGTATTGTACGGATGACCCTGTAAATCACCAACTTGCTGGTGGGAGTCCACAAAAAGACTTCTACTTGGACCGAAGATGGTTAGTGAAACTTCAGAAAAGATTGATCTAATCTGCAGGCACATGAAGACAGCTCAGGATAGGCAGAAGTCCTATGTAGATAGGAGAAGGACTGACATTGAGTTTGAGGTGGGAGACATGGTTTTCATCAAGGTATCAACCTTGAGGAATGTAGTTCGTTTTAGATCTGTAAGGGAATTGGCACCAAGGTTCCTAGGTCCATTTCCCATAACAGAAAGGATCAGCCAAATGGCCTATAGAGTAAAACTACCAGAGAGACTATCTGGCTTTCATGATGTTTTCCACATTTCTCATTTAAGGAAGTGCTTTCATGATACCGCAGAAGTAGTTGAGATAAGTATGCTTGAAGAAGTAGAAGTGGAATGGGAGGCGACAATAAGATGATGTAACACCCCACGTCCGTTAGTGTCACTCACAAAGGGAATGCACTAAGTTCTTTGGAGCATTTAGGGTAAAAGATGCAGATAAATTATAAGATAGACAGAGATTAAACAGCGGAAAATAAAACTTTGCTTTATTTATAAAATAGTTTGTACAATGATTTCTTTACAATATCAGAGTATCATTTGTCTTACAAAATAAAGAAGCATGAAAATACGTTTATATTCCCCAAATTTAGCAAGAGTCAACCATAGCATCTGAAAAGAGAATCCAAGCAAACTTCGACAAATCTTCAAGCTGGGAAAGGGTGACATTCCAACTTAACCTGAGCTATACTATTCCCTCCTCTACTACCTGGGGGGGAGGGAACGGAAGAAAAGAAGACGAAAGGAAAACATAGTCAAACATAAAGCCTGAGTAAGTTCAGTAACTTCTAGCATGTGAACATGGAAAAACAAAATGACATGAATTAACTGAATACAAGATTACACCATGACCATAGGGTCAGCAAGATTAGACAAGATAATCACAAGATATGCTAAGATAAGATAAACAGGATATGCTCTAATACTTTCGCCGCTTCGCTATTTTCTTGTCATACTGGTTTCTATATCTCTGCACCACCTAACTAGTGTTCCAACTAGTAACGATAACGTGATCCCAACCCATGTAGTTTCCATTGCCTTTAGGCATACATTTATTATTTATTACCTAGATCTAATCTAGGGTTTTCTATCAAGTGCTTTCTAGATTTAACTAGAGTTTACGCTATCTGCTGAACGCTTCTCGAGTTCAGGGTTTATGCCACCTAGTCCAACTAGGGATTACGCTACCTGTCGAACGATGCCCCAAGTCTAAGACACACTACCTAAAGTGGTATATGTTCCTATACTTCCCCATGCATGTATCGCGAATCGTTATCGCTTATCTAGATGCACATGTCCTGTAATGTGCGGTCCGAGTCCTGTGACAGGGCAACTCAAGGAATACAGAACTCGGTCGGGAGCTTTCAGATATCTGCCGATGCAGATGCTAAGGTCTGTTTTTATTCCAGTGGCTATGGTCCCACTTGACCCCTCCCTCAACTAATGAAAGGCACACCTTGTAAAATGAGAAATATACGCCGGCCCCGGGTGCCCCACTATCCTATGGCCATCCGCAACCATAACTAGATAGCAAGTATATGGTCTTTGGAGTTCTCTGCCTTTCCGCTTCACGTATCTCGACTGACTCAAGATGGATGGTAGACGACGAGTTGCTATCACAGGGCTACCGTTTTCTCACCGAATCACGCCGGTCCATTCTAGTCTTTAGGTTGCCATATATATAGCAACCAAGGCATACCCCTGGTTCTTCTACGCAGACCTTAACCTCTGTGAGCCCAGGAGGATCATCTGCAGTCTCACAGAGGGATACCAAGAGTACCCTCATGTCCCCTCGAAGCCTCGGGCTTCGTAACCCAATTCGTTGGAGCCTTCTCAGACGGACATTCGCTCCTTCCTGTGTTATACTAAGAATTACTACTTAGTTCTCTTTTCCGTCAATTTGGGTTGGTTAAGTGTCATTAGTTAATTCAAGCTAACTTAACCCTCTTCATTTATCCTGATAATCTGGTTAAGTGTTATCAATAATTCATGTTGACTTAACCTTACCACAAACCAAGTTATATTGGTTAAGTATTTCTTATTACTTAACCCTACCCCTTCACCCTGTATTGGTTAAGTGTTCCCTTTTAACTTAACCTTGCCCGTCTGTTTTAACTAACATGTTATTAATGGTTAAGTATTATCCCTTCATGTTTTAGACTTAACCCCATTCCTTTATCACAACCTGATGGTTAAGTGTTCAAGTTTACTTAACCCCTACGGTCTAGCCCAGCTAACATATTAAATTGGCTAAGTGTATTAGATTTTACTTAACCCCAACCTCTGGTCTAGTTAACATGTTAATTTGGCTAAGTGTATTAACTTTACTTAACCCCAACCTCTAGTCTAGTTAACATGTTAATTTGGCTAAGTGTATTAACTTTACTTAACCCCTACAAATCTTGTCTTGTTACCTTGAGTCTGGTTAAGTGTCTCTATGGACTTAGCCCTCCCATTCTAGCTTAACTGTGTTAAGTTGGTTAAGTGTTCCTATGGACTTAACCCTCCCATTCTAGCTTAACTGTGTTAAGTGTTTGTATGAACCTAACCCCGCCCATCGGTTTGGTTATCTTGTTGAATTGGTTAAGTGTCTTAGTTAACTTAACCCTACCATTCTTGTTCTAGCTTTAATTAAATAGATTAAAGCCGCGACCACTCACATTAGACAGATATTGTTGCGAATACTGGATGTGCCGGTTGGTTCCGGGCAGGTTTACATCGCAACTCAGTCTAACCTCGGGTTAGGAATATTCGTGTTTTCTAAGTTCAAAGGGTTTTGATTAGTTTTCAAATCAGGTTTTGAAAGTGACCATCTCGTCCGTCGGATCAGTTAGGGATAGCCAGGGAGAGCAGGAAACTTGTATTTTCCAAACCCAAGCCTAGACACTATCCTCTCTGTCACCCTAGAACTTTCTGGTGTGTTATTAAAAGAGATGTCGTTTAACAAACCTTTAATTTGTCTAAGTTCACATTTTCTTATTTAGGACAAATTCTTTAAGTAAATTATTCCTAATTTACTTATTTCCCAATTGCTCTTTTAATGTAATCTGTCTACATTTATTTCTATGGCCCATTTTTCCCTCTAAACCATGTTTATGCTTTTTGGTATGTAAACTATACCAAATCAAGTGTCATTAACCATGATTTTGCTAAACCTGCCAATAACTCCCTATTATGACCAATTTCAAATTTATGCTAATATACTTACCGTGCCAAATTAGCTAATCCAATTCTGATTCAACAATTCTAATTCATGTCAAACTAGACTTATTACTCTAGTTTACAATTCATGTAAATGCTAGATTTACACGTCGATACTAGATTCAGGTTACACAATCTATAGTTCATGTCAAATTTATCCAATTTGCATTCTTATGAACATGCCATAATGCGTGTTCCCAATTTATGCCAATTTCCAAGTTAAACTACGTTTTTTAGTAAATTTCATATTTTGCCCAAACCGCATTCCCACCGTTTGTATAATCGTGATTCAGTCTAGATTATAAATAAAGCTAGGTTCGTAGAAAATAGGGAATGAACCAAAGATGCTATGCAAAAGATAGACATACTAACTGGCATAAAAAGGGTTAAATAACGACGTCGGTTCAAGAACATGGGTAGACCTAATTTAATAGGTAAATTCCCAAGGTCTAAAACCAAAGAAAACCAAGAATAGACAGAATAGAGACATAGTTTCAAGAACATGGGTAGACCTAACTTAATAGGTAAATTCCCAAGGTCTAAAACCAAAGAAAACCAAGAATATACAGAATAGAAAGATCAGGTTTAGACCCAATTTCACAGTCACAAAACTTAAGCAACATTTTCCTAGTCAGGAATCATAGGTGTTTAGTCACAGTTGTCCTTGTTATGTCATAGGCAATAGTTTATGTTCCCAAATCAAAAGCATAAGCTTGGTCAAGGAAATAATTCTCATAGTCACAGTCACAGTCATAGGCAATGTCCATAGTCATATGCAATGTTTATAGTCATAGGCAATGTTCACAGTCATAGGCAATGTTCACAGTCATAGGCAATGTTCATAGTCAAAGAGGCATATGGTTCTAAGGTCCATAGTTTCAAAGTCATAGTCTTATTTGTCCTTGAATCATAACAGTTCTTGATTAGGTCCAAGAATATAGGCACTGATTCGAATAGAGAGAGAGAGGGGTTTGGCATATTCTTTTATTCCTTTAATTTCATGTCACAAACAAAGAAAAACGTTCAAATCTAAAAATAACCGACTTACAGAAATTATATTAGGATAGAAAGATGGCGTTGCTATGATTCATAGAAAAACAGTTGTTGCAGTTGTTTGAATCTTCACTTGCAATCCTAGCTTGATTTGAACCCCTTTTTGAAAGTCTTGAGCAACACCTCCTCGTCTTGATTTATCTTTACATACTATTTTATTTATTTAATTTAGAGGAGGAGGAGAAGCCATGTTTGCCAAGAATCTTTGCAGCATAAGGGTAGAAAAGAATTGTGAATAAAGAAGAAGATCAGGGCTGTTTATATAGTGTTAGGCAGACGAATCTGGTCAGAATGGCATCTAGATACAGAAGAACGAACTGGGTGCAGAAAACTGGATTTCGGGACCCAGGTCGACACCCATGTCGACTGCCCAGTCGACATGGGGGAGGGTGGTGTCGACTGTGCAGTCGACACCCCTGTCGACTGTGCAGTCGACACCCCTGTCGACTTGACCTGGGCAGGAATTTTCCCGCCCTGCCCCCTGTGTGTTTGAATTCGAATTTGGCTCTAGTTTTAAACTATTTTGAACTTGGAATTTTCTGAAAACTTTGACGGGCCATATCTTGGACATACGGACTCCGATTTTCGAAAATTCGGACTCTATTTCGCGTATTATTCCGAGACGAACGCAAAGGCACAGCCCGTTTCCCTTGATTTTGAATTTAACTTTTAATTCTGCCTTGATTTGGGAATCTTAGCGTTACAGAATCACGGGGTGTTATTCCTACCCGTATTCCTAGATCAGAAGTTAAGAAACTACGTAACCAGGAAGTCAAGTTGATGAAAGTTCAGTTGGGAGACAACCAAAAGGATGCAACTTGGGAGACTGAAGACAAGATTCGCGCTTTGTACCCTTTTCTTTTCAAGGGTATGTTCTTAACTTCTTTTTCCAAAGCTTTTATTCATGCTTGTTTCTATCGTTTAATTATATTCTATCGATCGAATCTTCGACCTTTAGGTAGGAATCCGATGGATGTAAACATATGTTTGAAACGTGTTATGTTTGATGGATGCAAGTGGATGCAGGCTATTTGTTGCTCGTGGATGCATATACACACACATTAGGCACTAGATCAGCTCAATCACTCTCATACTACATATGGATGTGTGTGCATTTTATATTTTTGGCATGGTCAATGGGGTGAAGGGCCCCGACCTTTTTATTCAAGCATATAGAGAAAATACAAAAGGACATTACATACAATGACGAATACGGAGAAACAATGCTTCAAGCACTCAGAAACACAAAAAAGAAAAATAAAAAAATACAAAAACAATTACACAAAAGTGTCATGCAGTGAAGTTCGTTGCTATGCCTGGCTCTATTACAAACCGTGCATGGACAAAACATTGCTTAATCTCCTGAAATAGCCAAGCCGATAGCATGTTGTCATCTTTTGCCTTATTTGGTGTGAAGATTTTGGCATTCCTCTTGGTCCATATGCACCAAACGAAGCGTTTCAATACCATGTTCAACATTCTCTTATTAGTGGCCTTGCAACCAGTGTCTTGAAATATATTTTTCCATTCTCCATGATTTTTGACCGACGTGATTCTTCTACCAAGCCTTGCATTAATGCTTCTCCAATGCCTATCCCCCGCATAACATTCAAAATAAAGATGGGAGCATTCTGAAATCCATAATAAATACATCTACTATCTACATTCAATCCTCTATACAATAATTTTTCTTTCGTCATAATTGCATTGTTCAACAACTTCAGAAAAAGAAATTCTCCTTGGCGTTGTTATCCTGTTTCCAAACTCTTTTATGCCATTTCCAAATAGGCAGTTCCTCATGTTTGGTTATGCTGTTATAAGCATGTTTGAGCTTGAAATCTCCATTGGAATTGTTCTAACTAAGAAGTGATGTCTGATTTGTGAAAGTTAAGTTTTGTCTGATATGATTGCAAAGTTCTAAAATCCTAGCATTCGAAGATCTAGGAAGCCGAAGGCCAATAGCTCCAGTCAAGCTTTCAACAGTAGCATTCCATGGTATTCCAATTTGGATGATTTTAGAATGAGTCAAGCATTTGCTGAGAATTTGACCATAGCTCAACCAAGGATCCTGCCAAAATAGTGAACCACTACCACCATTCAAGTTATATTTAAGAAGGGGCAACAATACTTCCCTAAATTTAAAGAGACTTCTCCATGTCCAGCTGCATTTATGTGGGATATCCATGCTCCATAAGTTCCTGTTCTTTATGACATTTTTACTCGACCATTCGACCCAATGACTTGTTCTTTTGTTTAAGAAGTCATCCAAATGTTTTGCTTGGGCCGCCTTATTCCATGCAATCAAGTCGAAAATTCCGAGACCACCCTTGTTAATTGGTTTCTCCATTTTAGAGAAAGAAGTGGGTGTTATGTATTTGAAGGTAGTGTTACCTTTCCATAAGAATCTCATCATCGCAGTTCTAATAAGTTTTATGAGCTTAGTAGGAAGGACAAAAGTCCTCGACCAATACACTTGCATAGTAAAGATGATGGATCTAACAATAGTTATTCTACCAGGTTGACTCAAAAATCTATTGGACCATGTGTCAAGTTTATTTATAATTATGTCGTATATGGGAAGACAATGAAGCATAGTGATTCTAGAAGTTACCAGCGGAAGACCAAGGTAAGACATGGTTGCATTATTACTTCGTAAACTAGTAGATACTTTGATGTTATTAATAGCTCTAAACGAATACCAGCAGCAATAAATTCAGATTTTTGCAAATTTATTTTCAGTTCTGTAATCTTGTAGAAACCATCAAGGCAGGAGATAATGGTATTCTCATCAAGCTTACAAAAGATAACAAGATCATTGGAAAAAAGTAGAGAAACTACCTGAGGGTCCTTGCAATTGGGATGAATGTTGAATAATCTTTGTCTAACTAATTTGTTAAGCATTTTAGTCAGCAACTTCATTACAACTATGAAAGGTAAGCTGACATCGGATCTCCTTGTCGAATACCCTGTTTACCTTTAAAAAACCCTACACAAGCGCCGTTGAGTACTATTGAATAATTAATAGAGGAAATACATGCATATATCCAAGAGAAGAAGGGGATTGGAAAGCTCATGTAGCCTAGGATTCTTACCATAGAATCTCATTGTAATGAGTCAAAAGCTTTGTGTACGTCAAGCTTTAAAACAGCTCTAGGAGAAATGCTAGAGTTCTTATACCCATATAATAATTCATGAGATAGAAAAACATTGTCAAGTACGTTTCACTTTTCTAAAAAAGCTGATTAATTATTTGAAATTATGGCAGGAAGCAACTTTTTCAGTCTATTAGCTAGGATTTTAGCAATGCCTTTATAGATTACATTAGAATAGGAAATAGGGCGAAAGTCATGTACCTAGTTTGGGTTCTTAACTTTAGGAATTAAGGCTATGTTAGTGTTATTAAAGGATTGTTGAAATTTAGCATTTAGGAAGAACTGTTTAATAGCACTGATGACATCTGAACTTATGATTTTCCATGTAGAGTTGTAAAAGTGAGCATTAAATCCATCTGGCCCTCCACAAGCACCTTTGTTGATCGATTTAAATGCAGAAGTTATTTCAGCATCCGTAAATTCATTCATGAGATAAGAGCTGTCTTGTGCGCTTAATCTTGGCAAAATCCATGGGTCTATATTTTCAATTTGAGGGTTAAACTGGTTAGAATTTCCAAGTAATTTAGTGAAACAACTAATAAAGGCTAGATCGATATCAAGAGGGTTAGTGCAAAGTACTCCCTGTTTGTTTCCAATTCTGAAAATATTTTGTTTTGTATGCTTCGTCTTGAGCATTGCAAGGAAAAAGGATGTGTTTCTGTCCCCTTCAATCATCCATCTGTACATTGCTTTCTGCTTGATCATTGAGTTTGCCATAATCAAAGCATTCTGATAGTTTAAGAAGGCTTCAGTTTCCATGGCATAGATGGTCGAATTATCAGTTTCAGAGAGCATTCTCGCTTGAATAGTAGTTAGTTTTTCTTCGTAGAAGTGAGATTGTTTATTTCCTTTGCCAAATTTAATGTTAGCCCAAGCTTTTAAAGTATCCTTGGTAGACGTTAATTTCTTGTGGAGCCTGTACATTTGATTGTCAGTGTAGGAGAATTCTAAATATTTTCAACCACATCTAGAAAATCATCTTCTTCTGACAAGTTATTAAAAAAATTAAATGACGATTTCCCTCTCTTAAAAACAGGGCCCATAGTGATGATCTGGGGGGAGTGCTCAGATAGAAAGGGTACTAGTTTATGATTGTGCAGCTCTGGCTATGAAAGAAGAGCACCACAGTTACAGAATCCAAAATCAATCTTCGACAGAGTTCTAATGCCTTCTCTCTTTTTGTTATTCCAAGTGTAGTAAGACCTATAAGTCTTTATTTATAAGAGATTCACATCACAAAGCAATTGTTTCAATGGGGTTATGTCGTTTATAGAAAGGGGGTTAACACCACTTCTATCCCCAATATCAAAATCGCGGCTAAAATCCCCAGTGATGATCCATGGGTGTGTTTCTTGCCTCCGATTTGGAAATTATGAAAGAGATGCTCTCTTGTGATGGCAGAGTTATCAGCGTACATAAATGAAATATAATATAAAGTAGATGTGGGGATGTGCCAGTTATGGCAATGTACAACTTGCCTATTTGCTTCAAGCTCTTACATCTGATGAATACTAGGGTCAAAAATTATAAAAATACTACCATACGACGCTTGAACTAAGTTACTTATCATGCTCTTTGAGGGATTACTAAACTGTATTGCCCTAGTAGTGAGTTCCGTGTTCAATTTAGTTCCAATAATAGCTAACATGGTAAGTTTGCAATTAGCTATTAAAATCTTACATTGCTCAAGTTTCATATCCATATGAGCCCCTCTGACATTCCAAGCTCCTATCTGTTGTGTCATTAATTAAACTTTGAAGTGGATTTGTCCAATGACCTTCTCCTAGTAATAAGAGTTGTACTCTTTGGAAAGCTACTGGTAGCAGCTATTGATTCTATTGTTTTTTAGTGCTTTGTTTCTTTTTAGAGGAGTTCTTCCTCTGGTTCTCACTAATTCTGGAGATGTTGCATGAGTGGCCTTGATTCTCTTGTTGTTCTTTGTTGATGTTAGCAAAAGGTGGGGGGGTTTATATAAGGAGGGAGGCTGTATCTCCAAGTAAGGATTTTCCTTTTCATGAGAATCATTTATGCATGCTATGTCAGTTTTATCACTAGATATGTTATGTGCTTTGTTTTGATTCTCTTGCCGTCCTTTCTTGATGTTATCAAAAGGTGGAGGGGGCTTATATGAGGATGGAGTTGTATCGGTGGCTGGTGCATTGACGGTTTTGCCATCACCTGTAGTATCAGCTAGTTGAATGCTTTCATTTCCAATAGTACTACCCTTCTCAAATGTATTCACCTCTTTGGAATTACTGTTACACTGATTAATAGTAGGGGTGTGCACATACAATGTGTTATTCAAGTCCACAACATCAGAATGGACTACAACACTTTTCTCCTCAATAATTCCTTTCGAGTTGCTCTGCTATTATATAAGGAGGCTTAATAATTTTAACACATGCACTTTCAATGTCTCTCGGTTGCAAGGCCGTAGAAATTTACACATTTTCTTTGTTGGTTGTGTCTCCTTCAACATGAAACACAGCTAGTCTTTCACTCAAAATATTTCCTTTATCCACTTCTATGTTTAATTGTTCCCCATCGGCTTCTCCCTCTTTTAAGCTTTCATTACTGTATGTACATTCCTCAAAAATTATTTCCTCATCCTCATCACTATCTTGTTCACTTGTCTCCAGCATAGTAGAACCATTCATATCAATGTTGTTATCTACTTGGTCACTTAATATATTTCCATCACTGTCTTCCAAACCGTTTAAGCAATCAAAAACATTATTATCAACAATGTGAGAGTCAGTAATGAATGGATCTACTATTGAGCGATTTAACTTGTCAATTAAAGATGAAGCATTATTACCCTCATTGTTTAAAATTGTACCCGTAGTTGTTAAATTGTTTGCCTTCACATTCATTGTGATGTCTACATTCTGATTTTGCTTGTTTTGGTTTGATGTGGTTTGCAAATTTCACCCTCTTCCAGTTCCATTTCCTCTTCATTAACTTTTCTTTTTCCTTTGTCATTTGCTTCTCTAGGTACCTTAACTCTGTATTGCTTTTCATAAATCCTCCTTCCCCTTGTACCAACATTCTGCCATTTCCTAATGGGTGGTTTTTCATTAACAATATTTGCTTGAGAGCCTGTCCTTGCTGTTTTTTCACTTGTATTCTCCTTGTTGGATTTTCCATTATCCACTATTGTGTGTAAAATGCAGTTGACATTTTTATGCCTAAAGGATTTGCAATGTGTGCAGATATCTAGTCTCCATAAGTATTCAACTCTAATCATTTGTGAACCACGTTATGGGATTTCCACCTCAAATTCATCTACTAATTCTTCGTCTGCTTTAACATCTATTAAGCATTTTGCATAAGTGAGCCTTTCCAATTTTTCTGTACTCTCCTCTAAACAAACTAACTTCCCCAATGTACAAGCCAACCAATTCACCCCTGTGTGTGACCATGCAATTATGGGTATGTTGTAGAAGTGAACTTATACAGGCAGTGGCGGAGTCAGAAAGTTCGTACGGGAGGGGCAAAAAATTAAATGCGGGGGTTCGGGGTGGCAGGCCCCGAAATTTGTTTTTTCGTCATTGTTGAGCATTTGATTATATGTAAAAAGAAGTTAAACTAGCCATTAAATCAACCAATAAACCACCCAATCTAACAATCCCAAATAAATAAAGCAGATGAATGGATCAACAAAGAGTTTGCTAATTGTAGAATGGAGATCAAGTTGTGCAGTTCATTCTTTTGTTTATTTGCTGATTACTGAGGGAGCATTTATATGATTATGGATAAACATTACTAAATTAGCAGTACATAATCATATAAGTAAACTTTTCACACCATACATATTTAATTTATTGTTGTTTATTATTTATAAATTAAATTCTTGGTGACTGCATGCTAAGCTTATCCAAATACGAACGTAGGGCCCAGCATTGGGACAAGGAAAAGCAAATTAAAATGGCTGCATGCTTAAGCTTATCCAAACACTTAGTTTGTCATGCATTTCTGCATTCCTATGTTATGACTCTACATCAATAATGTTGTTACTTATATAACTAGGGAACTACAAAAATGAAAGATAGACTGATAACAAGATATGTATCTTCAAATATTGGTATTGAAATGAGCAACACCTTTTTTTTGGGTTTCCAATTTTTTTTTGGGGGAGAGGGAGTGCCCAGGCCACACATAGTGTGGCTCCGCCCCTACATACGGGAACAACCCTAATATTACCTTGGACATTGCTAATTGCAGGATCATTTTTTTTTAATATGAAGAGTTTATTGCGCATTATAATGGGATCCCCTTATAGAATTTTCTCTTTGTCTTCGTAGCAAGAAAATTTGAAAAGAAAGATAGTGCCATCAGATCTAACCTTCACTTGACCTTTCAAACTCCATAAATGTTTCAACTTTTCAATGACTGGAGTGTAGGCAAGCGGTCGACATAACAAAAAAATCAACTAAAGCATCACTCCATTGATTTTTTCCAACTTGAATGATTTGTTGATTGAGCTTAAGCTTCTTGCCATTGTAGGAGGGAATCATGTGCACTGGAGCGTACTTTACCGCGTTTCTTGGTTGTTTTTGACCATGTAAGTCCATGGTGTCGTTTCGTCAATCACTTTTCTCATTGTATTGTGTGAAGGTAAATCCTTAAGGATGACAGCTGGGGAGGGGTCGGGCGGATCTGGAGGTTTGAGAGGAGGTTGCGGCAGCGCCATTGACGAGGTCGAAGGTGGAGAGAGAGGAGAGGAGTTGATTTGACAAGGGAAAGAGGAAGAAAAGGCAATGACTATTTGATATGAGGGAATAGAGGCAGCCATTAAAAGAAGAGGCAACATTATTTTTTCTTCTTCTTTTAATGGATGAAAGTGGGTGTATCATCATTTGGATGTTGCATTTAGATGAATGATTGCGCACACATATAGAACTTACATGTTATAATAAGACTATTTGCATATATATATTGGATTCATGGCACTAACATACATTGCATTAAGGAGTTCAACTCACTACAACAAAAACACCATATTACAACTTTAATTTTACAACTGTGCGAAAAGCACAGTTGTAATAAATGCTTTTTTACAACTGTGTAAAACGCACTGTTGTAATAAATGCTTTTTTACAATTGTGCAAAACGCACTGTTGTAATAAAAAAAATTTACAACTGTGAAAAAATCACTGTTGTAATAAACATATATATCACAACTTTTCTTTTTTGTCTGTTGTAATAACTAATATATATACTCATTAATTTCTGGTAATTAATATTTAAATTAGAAAGTTGTTTAAACTTATTTTTAGTAGCTCTTTTTTCTATTTCTTGTATTAGAGACCTATTAAATATTAATAACAACTTATATTTAATAATTAGTAATATTAACATTTAAGAATAATTCATATTCAACAATAAATTTACAAATTAATACCAATTACTAATAATATTTACTATTAAATTAAATTAAAACTACTTAATTGATGATTAATAAATAATAGTTATTTTAAAAAAATACTATTAAATATTTAATAGTATATAATCAATAACATTTACGTAATAATTAACTTTTAATAGTTGGAATTCAATTATAACTTTGAAGAAATAGGTAATAATTAATATTAACCATTATTAATCAGCAATATTTAATATGTTTGTAAAAATCAATTATCAAGAAATTAAAATTATATTTATATTTAATATAAAATTTAACTTATTAATTCTAAGTTATAATTTTTAATTCTCTAAGTTTTGGTGAAATTTTAATTGTAACCTTTCTCCGTCTTTCTACATACCAACCCCTTCGCTGTCACTTTCCTTCTCTCACGCGAAGTCTACCTCAGTCGCCCTTCTTCTCTCTTCCTCTGCCGATGATGCTGAATCTCTATCTCTCTCTCTCTTTCTCTCCCCCGCTGTGTTTCCCTCTTTCGCCTCTCCTCTCCCTTTGTTCATCTCTGCGTTGCAGACCGTTCACGGAGTGTAATAATAATTAATAAGTAATCTTTAATAATCAATAACTAATGTGGTTAAACTCCATTCTAATAATTTAAAAATCAACAATTAATGATTAAATTTTAAAATTTTAAAAATTATTATTAATAATGAAAATCTATTGATTAGTGATTATTATTAAATAATTGAACACTAATAATACATATTATAATTTTACATACTAATAGTTTAAAATACAAACACAATATTAAATTTTATATACTATGTTGCAAATTTTTAACATTTAAAATTAATTTTCAAAATACATGAAATAAAAAATAGTGCTTATTTAGTGCTCAATTAAAATTTAATTTTGTTTTCTAAAGTTCAGAAAATAAAAGATTATAATAATATCTGTTATTCCTTGTTTGCTAGCAACCGCTGTTTCGCTCATTTTTTTAGCAATTTAGTTACCGCCCTCGTTTCAACCAAAATTTCAATTCCCGCTTACAATTCTCATCCCAAAATAAACCCTACGTTCTCCGCATCTAAGCCGACTTAGCTCCTGAACCCGTTAATTTCCACCAACTTCATTCTTTGTTTTCACTAAAAAAAATCATGCCTTCTCACAAAGACCAAAAAAAATAAAACCTGGAAGATATTGCTCTTGATTTCGTCTTCTCATTGTTCGGGTACCAAATCCACTTTTCTTTAGCCCTACTTTCAAACGTGTTTTCTTCTTCTTGTTTAGTTCTTCGCGATTTGGATTTTGTGATTCGATTGGTTGACCTGGATCTAGATGTTACAAATTAGAAGAAATCGCGTTTTGGATTTGGATTTCGCGATTTGGATTTGGATCTGGATTTCGTGATTTGGGTTTCTTCCTTTCAAACGAAGTAGAAGAAATCGTCGTCGCCTGGATAGTTAGCTTTCAATCAAGATGGTTACAGTGACTTTGTGACCTTTGTTAATAGTAGGACTTTAAGAAGCATGAATTTGAATAATTATGTTCCTCTTCATCTTTTTTATAGACATCACTACACGGCAGCTGTCCAGTCATCAAAGGAGAAAAATGGGTTGCCACCAAATGGATCAGAGACCAAATCCAGAAGTACTAGAAAATACTTAAGCTATTCTTCACTTGATTCAATTCATCGACACCATACTTGCGGTAAATCTGTGCATTACACTAGTTTATATATTTTAATACATGAGGTTTAAAAATAGTTGAATTTTGTAGCAGTAGAGAGATAAATTACAGCAATTTATATACAACAGTTATGAATGAATTGTATTATTAATTACTACCGACTATCAATGGTTTAGATTGGGGTTCGTTGTTTTTAAAAGAGGAGTTCACCATCGGAATTCAGATGGCGTTGTGGTTAATATAATAGTGGCAGTAGTTGATAGCTTGATGGAGATGTGATCACAGTGGGATGTTATGGTGTGTTTTGCGGTGTTTCACTTGTGATAGGTAGTGATGATGAAGGGTTGCTGTTAGATTTGGTAGGGAAGAAGACTTATGTATTGGCGATGATGGTTTTAGGCAGAGACGGTGAAGTAGTGGCAGTTTGCTAGTGAGATGATGTTTTTGTTGTTTTGACAGAGGAGCTTGGAGAGGCGTAGAGTTGTGAAGGTTGCAGTATGGTGATATTGAGCGTGCGTTTCTGCTGCGAAGTTGTTTAAGTGTTGTGGTTGTTGATTTTATGCTGAGGACGTCACTGTTTGGTTTTGCTTTGAGTGGAGTTGTGTGTGGTGATTGGATTGTGATGGAGTGATGTGTCGGTGCTAAGGGTGAAGTTGGATTTGGGGTGACTGATCTGAAGTTGATGGTTTTTGGAGCAGCAATGTGGAGGTGTTTGGTGGGTTTGGAGCAGTAAGGCAGTGGTCAAGGTGTGATGGATATATTTTGCTTGCTGTGTGGGTCGTGGTGTCGTGGTGAACACTTGTTTTGTGATGAAGTTTAATAGTTTAAGTGGTATGTGTATGGACAGTTTTACTGTCGGGTTGGTAAAGAGATAAGGGATGCAGAAAACAACTAGAATGCAATGTAAACATTGGACTTCTTGAATGCAAAACAACAGTTTAAGCTGTAAGTGTAACGGTCAAGTATGTAATAGTCTGCGAAATCTTTTGTAAAACTTATTGTTTGTAATGTTGAAAATTTGAGTATTTTAATAAATTAGTTTGCAAATAACTGTAATGTTTGTTTTGCTTATGGAGTATTGCTATATTTAGTGTATGGTTCATTTCAGTTGCAAAGGATGTCTATTTTTTTTAAATGCAACTGTCAATTACAACGGTGCATAACAGTTGTAGTAGATATTATTACAACGGTGCATAACTGTTGTAATAAAGTTTATTACAACGGTGGAAAAAAGTTGTAAAATACACATATTACAACGGTGTTGCAACGGTGAAAAAAAGTTGTAAAAGATTTTAGTCTATTACAACTTCTTAATACACGACGGTTTGCCCACCGTTGTAAAATGTATATTACAACGGTGTTCCACCGTTGTAATAGGATCATTTTGTTGTAGTGACTGAATCAATGGACCGCCTAGTCTTTCGCATTAGTATACGGACATATACACACACCTTTTCATATGTTCATATAAGCATTAGAAATCTTTAAGGATAATGGATGCTTGCGATTGATGGATGAGTAGATGGAATATGGATGTTAAGATATACATTCTTCTTAACTTGGAGATTTCGGGGACGAAATCCTTTAAGTATGGGAGAATGTAATATCCTGTAATTCTTAATAACATTAAAATGATAGATTAAAGAATACTTAATTAAATATTTGGAATTAAGTAAAACAGACCGCGCCATTGCGTTCGTCATCTTTCCATTGGTAATATGAGATATAGGGACCACTACTACATGCAGTACTACACCTTGGATCGTGAAATATCGATTGCTTATTGAACCCTGTGAATCACGTGAAAGTAGGATACTCCAAATTCGGGGGTCAGCGGAATTCTGCTTGAGGTAGACACCAAGTTTGCGTAAAACGGACATCGTATGAAGAAGTTATTAATCCTAGAAGTTTGTTTATGCACAAGAGAATTATATATATATATGTGTATATATATATACATATATATATATAAACCAAAATCATAATTCAAAATAAATCAAAAATATAAGCGGGAAGTAAAGTGGGGAATCGGCCCGTTAGGGGTCGACCCCATCCTAGGGGTGTCGACCGCCATACAGGGGTGTCAGTACCTATATCGACCCCCATGTCGACCCCACCCCCCCCCAGATTTGGGAAGCATTCAGTTTCTGAATGTAGACTCGTTTCTTGACTAGATTCGTTGACCCTAGGCTATAAATATGAGCTTAATCCCATTGTTTTATTCACCTAAATCAATGGCGACAACGAGGTGCTGCCCGGACTCAGAGTAAAATAGCCTTTTCTTCTTCAATAGCAAGTTATGTATGTTTAGAGATTTGTGCTACAACATCAATAATCAAATCTCTGTTCTTTAGATCCAATCATAGTGAGGCTATGTTACTTTTAGATATAAACACTTAAAATGTAGTCTTGACATGCCTATAAGTTTGGATCTAAACCTATGCATGTTAGTAATCTGAATCATAACAGATCTGTCATTATTTGTATACTTAATTCACAGCTTAGATCTCAGTATGCCTGTTTATGATATCCCTATTTTGTCAGTTTACTTAATCATGTCACCTTATTCTTATCATGTTAGTTTGTCTAATCATGTCACCTTATGCCTATTATGTTAGTTTGCCTAATTATGTCATCTTATGCCTTTTTTATTTATTATGCCTATTTTTGTTCTCTTATCTCCCTCTTTCCCTTTTTGTTTTTATAGCCAGGCTACTTTCGAGCCTAGGCCTATCGCTGAAATATGTGAATGCACGAAATTGGGAACGACGGGGAATTATAAGTTTGGGGCATAATTCATATTGAAACATGATTTGGGTATTTCGGGCGTAATTTGTACCTTATACCAAAACTTAAGATTTGGGGGCTTAATCTATATCTTTATCTAAAACCTTAATCTGGGGCATAACTTGTACCGTAGATCGGACGTGAATTTGGGGCATAATAAACATGATAATTGGTTAATAATGAAAAATGCCTAGATTCACAGTAATTAGAAATTGTAATTGTGCCTAGACACGAGGTTAGATTACACTTGTGGTAGAAGTCTGCCTAGAACCACCCAGCATATCCAGCGTCCACAAGTGGTGAATCTAATGTGAGTGGTCTAAGTGCAAAAACGTATGTGTAACGGTGCTAAGACACAAGGTTAAGTCTGACTTATGGAAGAAGTCTGCCTGGACCCAACCGGCATATCCATTATCCACAAGTGACAGACTTAATGTGGGAGGTATAGCGCAGTAATAACCATTAATGAATGAATGGTAATAAAATTGCAATACTTAACCTGTTTGAATCCAAAAGGATTACACGAACAATGTTAACTTGAGTAGGGGTTAAGTAAACTTGCTTGAATCAGTGGTAGGGTTAAGTAAATCTTGTGGCGGTGGGTAATATTTATATATAGGCCCACAAACTTAACCTGTGGGGTTATGCAATCTTGTTAAACTAGTAGGCATAACCTGTTGAAATCCTAATAGTGGGGATGCAAGCCTAGGGGGAAGCTTGCATCATCTGGTGTGGGCCCCGTTTTAGTCAGTAACCCTTCTTGGTATCAAATGGGGAACCATGAACTAGGTCGGTGCCTAGTCACGCTTACTGAGCTGATTATAAGAGGTCACTTGAGGGATGGTACGGGCGGCGCATTCCGATGGGGTCATATGCGTGCATGGGTCCGGTCTTGGGAGGTTAAGACACTGTGACACCTGTAGATATGGTTTGTGAACATCTTGAAAATAAAGGGTTACCACTATAGGAAGTGATACATCCTACTGTAGGGCCACCACAGGGTATCTATGAGTTAGGGAGCCGATCGATTGGGGGTAGTAATTAGGGTACATCTAGTCTTGCTTGTTTAGGAGCCCATTCTTGTCGTTGGGGCTGACACATGTCAGTTCAGTTGGGCTACCTGTTATTGTATGAGGTAAAACCTCTCACTAGAAGTACACCTAAGTCTACCATCTTGTACTTGTTGGGATCATCTTGTTCTTATTATACTATTACTGGTGTAGAGAAAAGTATTAGAAGAGCACAATGCATGTTTTGTTCTGTTTATCCTGTTTACCGTGTTATACATGCCTTATGACCGTATTATACATGCTTTTACTTATTTATATGCTAAAAGTAACTGGACAGGCTAGACTTTATGTCTGGCCCATTTTGTTTGCTCTTCTCTCTCTTCCGTTCCGGTAACCCCCCAGGTTCTCAGGGTGGGAATACTCAAGCTTGATCAATATTCATCTTTTCTGCTTGAAGCTGCCTAGATGTATTGCTCGATTTTGCATTTGCTCTACTATGGCTATATTTTGGGGATTATGCTCTTTTTATAGCATTGTACTCTGATGATGATTTTTGTACAAGGCAGATGTTTTATGTTTTCGGCATTCCAGACTTACTATGTAATTGGGTTTGAACCACGAAGCTTTTCTATTTAATAAAGTTTTAATTCCATTGTTATTTTATATCTGTTTTGTAATGTTTCTATTGTTGTTTACCTATGACGCTTCACGAAACTTAATGCATTCTGATAAAGAGTGACATTAACGGACATGAGGTGTCACAAAACTTCTTTAGAACGTGTTGATTGTCCAATCAACATTAGAACCATTTCCAGAGAGTTGATTGTTCAAAATCAAGTGAATATTGTCAACAATCAAAAGAAGCTCAAAAAGGATATTTTTTTTCAAAATGACTAAGTTCATGGTCAAGATTGGACGAAAGCTTGGAATTTCATCTTCCTCCTCATCCTACTGAAAATTAGCCTATCTAGTTTAATCTATCTTTAATATTTGTTCGTAGTTGCTTTCAAATCTCATATTTAGTGTGTCTTAATTAGTTGGATGCGTTTGCTTTTTATAAAGTAATGAATGGAGTTTTATTTGTGTCAAAATCATCTATAAGTTACTGTAAAAACTTTAAAATTAAATAAAATATGATATAGAAACAAAATATTCAAAACTTGGAAATTTTCAAAATTTTCAAACAAGTATGTCGACATACATACTTTGCTATGTCGACATATAACTGCCAAATTTTAAAATTAAATAACTAACTCATGTCCATTCAAAATCCAACGAATTCCATACCCTATTTAAGACTATTTCTTCTAGAAAACTTCATTATTTCGTTTCTCCTTCTTCTCTATTCATTTCTTATCAAAACTATGGAAAATATAATTCATAATCTAAGTGAAAATATTGAAGAAACATTGAATTACTTCAAGAACATTCTCTCTATAATTCTACGAAACCAGTGTCATCTTGAACTAAGTCAAATAAAGATGTTTGAACAGCAAGAAAAGAACTTTGATGCAATACGGTGGCTAATATCCTCTCTTTTCAAAGATGAAGATAACAATCTCGCTAAGGCACCACCAACCAAAGAGGATGAAGATTGGGAGGTCATTAAGAAGGATCCAATCTTTGGAGAAGACGGTTGGGTAGAAGTCCCAAGAAACGTTTAATTGTTTGGTATGATTGATTTGTTTGAATTTGTTTGATTTGGATTGTTTGACTTAAAACTAGTATATATTAAACATATGGTGTGGTGTGCTTAGTTTGGTTTGTATATATGACATAAAACATATGTAATTATAATATTTTGGTACTTAGTCTTGATTGATGTATAATCATGAATTTAGGAAGTATTATTATAACTATAGGATATATATATATTTATGATTTAAGGGGAGTATTTTTGTTTAGTGTAAGGATTATATAGATATATTTAGGATTAAGGGGGAATACTTTACTTTAGCATAGGAATTATTTAGGTAGTTATAGAATTTAGGGGGACTATTTTTATAATTCCTTTTTGATAATGCCAAAGGGGGAGAAATTATAAAATTTAGAATTTGTTTATAGGATTCATATAGACAGGGGAGTGTTAGAAGGATCATCATCAACAGGTATGAATAGATATGAAATTTATAAACTAAGGTTGTCATAACCAAAAAGGAGGAAATTCTTGGAGAATGGTGTTTTGATGACAACCTTATTTCAATATTAATTGATTATAAAATATATATACTAACAGCTTTATCTAGAATAAATATACACACACATATGCAGGATTTGTATACATGAATTAATACTGAAAACTGTACAGTTTAAGAGCTTTTAGAGATTCAGAATTCAGAGATGATTCAAGACTCATGAGTAATCAGGATTTCAAGAGTTCAAGATAAATATAGTAATAGAGCCTAGTTTATGTAAGACTCTAGATAAAACTCTAGGTTCAAATTCAAATTATGTCTTTCAATTTCTAATTTTCAAATCTCAAATTCTACTTTCAAATTCTACCTTCATTTTATATAAAGTTTCTCTATTTTACTTTTGATTTTAAACTCAAGTCTTATAGTTTATAATTTTATATATTATGTAGTTATATGCTTTCATATACATATATTTATATAATTTTAAACTTTATAATTTTATAAATATGTTCATATATTTTATATTTATGTTTTCATATGATTTTATGCTTTACAAAACTTATTTATAACACTATGTTTTAATTCAAGAATTTCCAGAATTACACACACACAAATATATATATACATATATATATATATATATTAAAACACTTCAAAAATGCTCAAAATTCAAGTTTTGAATTAGTATATGTTGACATACATTGTTCCCTATGTCGATATATAAAAGTCATATTTTTTATTTTGAAAGGAAGTGTCTTTTCACTATTTGTAACATTCCAGAAGCGTTGCAACCTTTCAAATCTTATAAATATGGGTTGATTTCAAATTTTTTCATCATTCTTCCTCTCCATCCTCATCCTCTTTCTTTACACCATTAATATTTCATATTTTTATGATTTTTACACTTATACTCTGTCGAATTCAATTTTATTTATATAAAACTTCTTCTCTTCTAACTCTCTACTCATTACTTTGTGAATCGAAATGTTATTGAAGAGTTATAGTGTTGTTGTAATTGTTTGGTAGTGTTTGGGAAAAGGTATGTCCTTACAGCCATGAAATCAAGGAAATGGAGAGGTTTTAACCTTGTAATCAGGAAATCAAGGGGAATATACTTGATCAAGGGTGTTTGGAATCGGCGGTAACCTTGTGGCCATGAAATCAAGGGTGTTGTACTTGGATATTGATATAGTAATAAAACTCTACGCCATCCAGCGTTGCGTGGGACTGGACATAGGAGTAATCTGAACCAGTATAAAATCCAGTGTGTTCTTTCCTTTTTTGCATTTTATTTCTGTTTATTTTTGTATTTGTGTTTAGTTCTATGTATGTGATTGTTTCTGTGGTGTGTGAATCATATAGTAGGTCATATAAGTTTTAGATTTTGTTAAATTTCTTCAAAACACTATTCACCCACCTCTAGTGTTAGTTCTTCCTTAACGATCCATTCCGCAATCCCTAACAATTGGTATCGGAACAAGGTCTTTCAAAAAGTAATCTAATTTTTGAAAATAGTTATAATGGCAACCAACACTGGTTGCAATAATAGTTCTTTTGTAGAGGGTCAGTCCACTGTTACACCACAACTGTTTAATGGTAGTAGTTATTCATATTGGGCATGTAGAATGAAAATATATTTACAATCAGTAGGATTTGTCACATGGAATAGTACGCAGAATGAGTTTCTTGACACAACTAATTTTACATAATGGACAAATGAATAAAAGGCTGCTGCACAAAGCAGTTCTAAAGCCATGAGTATGTTTTTTGTTCATTAGATTGGAATGAGTTTAATAGAGTGACAGTTTGTAAATCTGCTTATGAAATTTGGAGAACTTTACAGGTTACTCATGAAGGAACTAGTAAAATTAAACAAACTAAGATATCAATGTTAGTTAATCAGTTTGAGTTATTCAAAATGAATGAGAATGAGTCTATCATTGATATGTATTGCAGATTTCAAGAGATAGTGCATTCATTAACACCACTTGGAAAAACTTATTCTGAAGAAGACCAAGTCAGAAAAATATTAAGTTCATTAACTTCTGAATGGGATTAGAAAACTTTGGCAACTGAAGAAGCCAATAATGTTGGTGAAATGAAGATTGAGGAGTTAGTTAGAAATATGATGTCTTTTGAAGTCCAATTATTGAAAAGAAAGGAAAACAATCCAACTGAGAAGAAATACATCGCATTCAAAGAAAAAACAAATGATTCTGATTTGAGAAGTGAAGTTGATGAAAAAACAACCCTAATGACAAGACATTTTAGAAAATTTCAGAGATATAGAAGGAAAATTATCCTTAAAATAATAATCAAGGAAGTTGAGGAAGAAAAGGTGGTCGATGTTATAATTGCAAAAAACCAGGCCATATAAAGAGAATGTGTCCATATCTAGATAAGTCGACTCAACAAACGGACAACAACAATTCATCAAAGCAAAGAAAGAAAGCATACGCAACAACGTTTGATGATTCAAATTCATCATCAAGTGATGAAGAGCCTAAAGCCGGAAAATCAAATATGTGCTTCACAGCAATTCAAAATTCAGAAAATTTCGAAGAAAAGGATCTAAGAACCAGGTACGCCTTAATCAATTTTTAAATTTTTTTCCTTGGTTGAATGGTTGTTTTGAATTTAAAAATTAAAATTTAAAAATTCAAACTTGAAATTTAAAATTTGAATTTGAAATTTGAAATTCAAAATAATAATATAATAGTAAATAAAATAATTTTTGGAATGTTTGCTAGGATTTGAATTATTTCAGGAAATCATTAAACCTGAAATATAAATCGATAATTCTAATCACATGTCACAAAAACCAAATGTCCTTTGAAAATGAGTACATATGTCGACATACATATATCGATATATCAGCCTGAAATTTGATATTCAAATTTTGAATTTCAAAGATTTAAACTTTCAAACTTCCCTCCAATTTTTCACCAACTCCCAAGGTCTGAAAAGTTATCACTGATTTTTGAAAAGTTGTGCCTATTCAATTCATATCCATTTAATTTCTATATATACACTTATTCTCTCTACCTTTTATTCACGATTAAAACTATATTCTTCATATCTATTTTCTTCAAAACAATAACTCCAATGGCATCCTCAAGTTCATCTCAGAATTTGAAGTTAACCAAAACCATCGAAGGTTATCTACATAATGGTAGCGATGCTATAAAAACCTATGTTGACTATTTAGTGAATGCTAAAGTCAATACAGGTGCTTTCGCCATTTTTGGAGACTTTCCTTCCTACGATTTTACCTCTCTTTTCTCTCACAATGAAATCTTCAGTCTAATTGACTCCCGAGATAACGACGAAGTGCGTTATCTTAAGCTTGTCAAGATGTTTTATGCGAATCTTAATCACGGATTTTATGAAGGCAACAAAGACCAAATTTGGAGTAGCGTTGTAACGTCCCGTATTTTCTGACCATTTATTGAAATTATTTTATTTATTTAAAAAGGAATGTTTATACATTTTTGATATCGTTCAACTCAAATTTTTGAATATTGAGTTGAAAATCCATCGTGATCTTATTTGTAGTTATACGATACTCTATATACTTGATTTTATTAGGATATTTTTATCTAATTCTGTTAACATTATATAGACTGTTTTAAATTCAATAACAGTGTTTACTTTTAGTTTATCATGAAGTACCAACCAGATGTATAAACATACACATATATATGTTGAATTACAATAGGGTATTCGTAGACTGTTTTTAGATAATTTCAAATCGATATCGTTAGCTTGTACTAGACGTACATACGCATATGTTTATGGTATTCTCTTTGAAGGGTTTGCCAATGTGACTACTTCCGAGATGCAAAGAAAAATGAACAAACCAATCCATGTTACAACCAAGTACAGAGCGACTAAATGAAACAATAGAGAACAGCTAAGAAGTAGTGGTACAAAAGCTAAAAATGCACGTGAACAACTATAGGAAGAACAGTGAATTGTACAGTTAAATAAACAATATATATATATATTTCCATCAATTCAAAATAGAAAATACAACAGAAAATTTGAAAAAAAAATGATACATCACTATTTCGAAATTTTCAAATAGAATAGACAATTCCATGGTAATACAACCAAAATCTTCTCTGCATCAGCCTTCCATCATCTCGGAATCAACCTGAAAAGAAAAGAGAAAAGCAAGAGCTATGAATAGCTAGAAATAGGTATAGATATGTGGATAGTTGAAAGATTTCCAATGAGAAACAAATACCACATGGAAACAGTGAAAACAGTACAAAGACACTTTAAAAGAAAACTAAAACTCGAAAATATTCTGCAGCAAAACCATAATGTCGAATAGCCATATAGGGGCATCATAAATTCACAAGTAAGAGAAACAGGAAAATAATATACCATTCAGTCTTTTGAATCAAAGGAAATAGAGACAGTGAATCATCAATGCAATAACTGAGAAGAAACATTGATTCAACCATTCAAGAAAACAATAGGGTACACAGCTAGGAACAGCTAGGAATTCATATATGAAGCTGAAGATTTCCAATAAAATAGCACATGGAATCAAGAACATTGCACAACTCAAGAAACAATACGTTCAACTGTCAATATGTTTAGATAACCAAGAAATCCTGCACTGTATTTAAAGTGAAATAGGAATTGAGAAAAATATTTTCCATCAAATCTTTTGAATCAGAAAAAAAAACAGCAAGATCTTTAGCTGTACAAACTCATTTTTCCATATCAAATCTATTAAATTTATTTTTATTTAAGTACAGAAGGCCATGTCCTTGCTGAAATCAAAACAGTAGGAACCCAAGATTTTCAAACAAGATTCATCAGTTAAAAGAAAAAAAACCTGAAAACCCAATTAAATAACTGCTTGTACATAGACAAGTTGAATGGACAACTCGAACAGGCAAAATACAGTATGAACAAACAATATGTATAGGGTTACAGTCAACTATACGAACAACTCATCCATGTGCGTTTCTAAGCACAAACAATACATGAAATCCATCACTGTTAAGAACATCACACGCAAACCATCAAACAGATCGTAGCAGAATCGAGACACCTAGGGTTCAGACACTACTAATTCTAGACTAAGATGTGACAATTCGGAATCACTGTAAGCAATTCTAGTCTAAATAAGGGGTCGCGCATCACAAGTTTTCCCAGAACCAACCATGAACAAAGTAAATCAAAAAGGGAAATCAAAACAGAAATTTTAATTGTGGGAAAAGAATACTTAGCTTGGGTTCAGTCTTTGGCTTCGCTCTTCTCGTCTGTGTGGGTTGTCGGAGAACCTGAACAAGGCCGAGGCGAGGTAGGAAGGACGGAGGAGGGTTTGCTTCGTCAGGGAAGAGGTCTGGCTTCGATCGGTTGCAGGAGGGTTCCATTTTTTTCTCTGGAATTTTGAGGCGGCGGGTTTGTTTGGGGAATGAAGGGAGGACGAGGGTTTCAGGGTATAAAAGATGGGCGGGTTGGGCTATTTGGTAATGGGCTGGACAGAGAGGTAAGTAAAGCCCATTCCTTGTTTTTGGTTTTATTCAAGGTTTAATCAATTTAAAAGTTTATAAAACTTCGAATATAAATTTTGAATGCATACTTAATCAGATTCAGACGAAACGAAAAACACCGTGACCCTGAAGACAAGTACGACACGATGGATAAGGGCAGGGCAGGTAGCAACTGGATTTTTCAAATGAATTAAACGCAGTTTAATTCGACTAAAATGGGCTGATCTATCGACGAACCAATCAAAGTGAGTTAACCTCACTCAGTTTCTTCCCGTTTATATTTGATATAAATTGGGTTCTTGTTTTATATACTCCGGTTGCTAGAAAGGGACTATCTGTTTGTTATATCTTGTTGATTTGAACAATGGAATTTAAACGGTCGTTTAAATTCAGTGAAATATAAAATCGTTATTTTTAACGATTAAACCCAATAAAGGAAATTTTCCTTGATTTGCCACGTTTATAAAATAAATTATTTGAATTGTTTGCGTGATCTGGTTGTTGGTTGAGAGTCGTCCTTTATTTCCAGATAAAGGAAATAGTTGTATTGGAAATTGATTTGATTGATGAACAGTTGGATTGAAATTCAATGTTTGATTTGGTTTAACCAGTGACAATATTGGTTGAATAATTTGGTATCACTTTGCCTGTCAGGAAATCATGGATTTTTATCATCAAGTGGGTCAACCCTTATGATATTATACATTTATTTTATAATTTAAATAAGTTTAAGTATATTATTTTGAATAGAGCAATTTTAAAGAAAAATAAGAATTTTTATTATCCAGTTAATCGAATTAGGGTTTAATTGAATATTTGTTATTAAATTGGAATTGATCGAATATAGTCATTTGAGACAGAGTTAGTAAAACATAGTTAATCAAGATAAGTACCATTTCGTAAGACTGCCAGCGTAATTCGCAGGGCTGCATATATCCTACGGCGGTCGGATGTTTCCTGAGGGAATCAGGCGTAACCATTGTGATCGCTGCGATCTAGAGTCGAGCGAATGGTGTTAAATCAAATAGTAGTAAATCGATAAGTTAATTAAATCGAGTTAGTCAAAGTTGAGTTAATTAGGTCAAGTTGGCCAAATTTAGTTAAATAAGTCGAGTTAGTTGAGTAGAGTTAAGCAGTTAGAGTTAATCAGTTAGAGTAACCAGTTAGAGTAAAATCAGGTGGAGTTAGTCAGGTAGAGTTAACCAGTTATGGTTAATCAATTAAAGTAAATTGATTGGAATTAAATCGGATTAGAGTATTCAAATGGGGTTAATCAGGTTTGAGTTAATCGAGTAGTAGTAATTGAATAAAGTTAGTAAAAAGAAATTAATCGAATAACTTATTCGAAGTAAAGTTACCAAATATAGTTTATTCTAGAAGTGAGTTAAATCGAATACAAGTAATTCAAAGAGATAGTTAATTGGATATAGTTTATTCGCAAGAGAAAGATTATCGAATACAGTTTATTCGGGAAAATGATAAATTGAATATGGTTATTCGAAAGGAAGTTGATAAAGATTTCGAAGATGAACTTTGTCTATTTCGAGGTTGGAAACGTTGTTCAGTTAAGGTCTGAGAGGTAATTATACCCCAACTTGATTGGCTTCGTTTTTAACTAAGGAATGGGTAAGGTTCTGTGGTAAAGATTAGTCAAGAAAATTGAGCCAATGAGTGAAGGGGTTGAATTGGCTGGTGATGTTTTATTTAAACATCTGTTTAAATCAAATGAAAAAGTTGGGAAAACGAAATGTTTCAATATATATAGAAATAAGCAAAGGAAGTAAATTATGGAAATGTCCCAATGTTAATAAAGTATATTTTCTAAATGTAGGAAATAAGAATTTATACATATATATATATATATAAATGGGTAGATGACTAAGTCAAGGGTAATTTAATCTAAAAATAAGCATTGAATGCTGATTGGTCGATAGAATTTCCATCTGGAAATAATATCGTTGTTTGCACACCTGTTTTTATTTGATAGTTAAAACACCGACTATCAAACCTAACCAAATACGATTGTTGGTATGGAAAGACCGGGATCGAATTTATATTCAAAAACCATTCCGACCAACAAATACGTAAAGACGTCGATTAAAGACGGAGCAAGTGAAGACCGTGGATCTTCATAAGCGGAAGGACTACTGGTCGAATCTCTCTGGCTTGCAACCAGAGTTATTCGATTTGTGATTCTGTCGTGGTTGAATCCACGAGTTGCAAGGACTACTCGCTACTGATCCATGGGGTGATTCCTATATGAGATGCAGTAGGAGGGTGCCTTCGGGTCATCCTGTTCCTGGATGACTTGTGTGGATGAGTGTCTGACAGAGTATTTCCAAAGGGGTCACGTACATTGATTTCTCCAAACGTACCATAGTTGATGGCGGAGAAATGGTTTTCTCTAGCCAAATAACTAGAGTATTTTTGTGGATATCAATTAGTGATATCCGGAGGATCTAACGATGTGGCATTCGAAGTGAATTGTGACCAGATATTCTAAAGATAAATTCTAGCCTCAAGCCTCATCAACCGGAAGATGACAAAAATCGGGCAGGCAGCATGGCTATGTGGGTCGCTCCCATTAGGGTGTATGATCACCTATCTAGAGAAATTCCATTTGCTTCTTTAATCTATGTTCGATGTTGTTCCGTTTCGGGAGGCGGTTGCTGATCCCAACCGTCGGTGATATACATTCGATACACTCAAGCGAAATGAGTGGTCGGTCATGTGTGGGCCGGGTTGCAAGACGTTCTTTGTAACGACCCGCATTCTACGTATCATAGGATCGTAGGATATTTATTTCTTTCACATACGAAGTCGTATAGTCATGTAACTTTAGGAGTCGACTATTGGGGTCATTTCCCATGTTCATTATTTTTCCGATTTTTAAATGACCATTTTACCCCTAGTTGGCACTGTTTTGGCCATAACTTTTGACTGGAAGGGAATTTTGACCTAAAACCACTTCCATTGGCTCCGGATGATGGTTTCTCTTTCCGTAGAGTGGTCACATTAGCCAAACGGACTCACCGTTTGGGAGATATGGCTGAAACAAGTTTCAGATGGTGAAAAACAACTTAATTGGGCTGTCACACTTGGTATCAGAGCTCTAGGTTGCGTAGTTAACCTAGGGAAGTTATCAGGGAGAGATATTATACGTATACGAGAGAGCGTATTTGTGATTACTTTGGTTTTTAAAAGCTATATATATATATATATACTATTACTAGTATAAGGATGAAGTCGTACTGCATTAGCACCACTATGGAGTCGTTAATCGTTTCCTTTTTCAGATTGACGATGAGCCGGTATACTAGAGGTGCTGGTAGAGGAGCCAATAATGGGAATGCTGTTGACATGAGGACGATGTTTACTGACCTCATGAGAGAGATGCTTAGAGATGTGCAGAGGGCAACTCCCAATGGTGGAAATGGTGGTGGTCCAATAGTGCAGGCGCCAAGAGTCGACTTCGCCAAGCTGAATAAGGATTATACTAGCCTTGGTGGGAAGCCGTTCCACGGAACGGAGTCGGCCACGGATGTTCAGGATTGGTTGGATAGTTGCGAACGTATCTTCGAGGATTTGGGTATCGAGGATGCGATAAAGAGAAAGCTAGCGTCCCGTCAGCTGCAAGGGCGGGCAATGAATTGGTGGAATGCTATAAAGGCAGCTACTCCCGAAGATCAGATTACTTGGGAGCAGTTTAAAGCTCGCTTTAGCGAGAAGTTCATTCCAGCTGCTCAGAAGTCAGTGCTGTTTAAGAAATTCTTGGAGCTCAAGCAGAATGGCAGAGCAGTCTCGGAGTATATTGCTGAATTTGACACTTTGTCGAAATATGGGTTATCTCTTATTGATACTGCCGAGAAAAAGAATGAGAAATTCATAACTGGTTTGGATCAGTACTTGGGGGAAAACTTATTAACCACATCGATGAGACGTTTGAGTCGATTGTGGGGAAAGCGCTAAGATCAGAAAGTCTCTACCCTAAGTCGAAGACTGAGGTTGCATCTGCAGAAGAGCCAAAACCGCAAGCAAGTGGTGGAGGCAAGGGTGGTTCACAGAATAAAAGAAAGCAGAGTCGGACTAAGGATGGCCAGAAGAAAAAGAATAAGCAAGATGTGGAGTGCTTCAGCTGTGGTAAGAAGGGCTATTATGCTAGTAATTGTCGGGCCAAGCCAGCGGATAGGAAGTGCTTCAACTGTGGCCAAATGGGACATCACAAGGACAAGTGTCCACAACCCCCTAAAGAAAAGCAGATGGTGAAAGCATATGCCCTTAATGCTATTCCTTCTTCGTCGAATGCCCCAACCGCGGCGGAGAAGGGAAAGAATGTCGTCATTCAAGGTATGCTTTCTGTTTATGATGTTCCTGTTAGAGTTTTGTTTGATACCGGAGCTTCCAGTTCTTTCATATCTAGTGACCTGGTAGATAGGTTGGGATTGGAGCCCGAGATTGTCGATAGACCTTTAGTAGTGACGAACCCGATTGGTGGTTCGACTAGCCTTAGCATGATTTTTCATAATGTGCTCTTATCGAGTCATGGATGCATGTTTGTTTGTGATTGCTTTGTTTTGGGCTTTACTGGGTTTGGCATTATTTTGGGAGTAGATTGGCTCCGAAGATACGGGGTGGTGGTAGACTGTGAGGGCTTTTTGTTGACAGCTAGAGCGGATGATGGGCGGAGGATAGTGTTTGGTGGTCTACCCAGTAAGGGGGTATTGGCTAGTTTTCTAAACTCCCTCGACATTCCGCATAGTGAGTTGTCAGGTTTGCCCGTGGTTGGCCAGTATCCGGATGTTTTCGAAGAAGTGACCGGACTTCCACCACACCGAGAGATTGAGTTTCGTATTGATTTTGTAAAGGATGCCAGGCCTATAGTGATGCCACTTCGTCGTATGGCACCAATAGAGCAGCGAGAGCTCGAGGTGCAAGTCAGCGATCTTTTGAAGAAGGGATTTATCAGAAGGAGTGTTTCTGAATGGGGAGCACCAGTTGTGTTTGCTACCAAGGCGGATGGTTCCCTTCGTTTGTGTGTAGACTACCGCGAGTTGAATAAAGTGACGAGGAAGAACAAGTATCCTCTACCGCGTATAGATGATTTGTTCGATCAGTTGAGTGGCGCGAGAATATTTTCTCAGTTGGATCTCGCGACAGGTTTTCATCAGCTTAGAGTGGAAGCTGATAGTATAGCTAGAACGGCATTTCGGACGCCGTCTGGATTTCATGAGTGGTTGGTCATGCCATTCGGGCTGACCAATGCCCCAGCATATTTTGTGGATCTTATGAATAGGGTATTCAGAGATCAGTTGAATAAGTTTGTCCTTGTGTTCGTTGATGATATTTTGGTCTATTCGAGGACAGAGGAAGAACACAAGGAACATTTAAGAGTAGTGATGGAGGTATTGAGAAAACACCAATTGAAAGCAAAGTTTTCTAAGTGTCACTTCTGGAAGAGGGAAGTGAGGTTCTTGGGCCATGTTGTATCAGAGAATGGTATTGCCGTGGACCCGGCAAAGGTGGCTACGGTACAGGATTGGCCTACGCCCAAGAATGCAACAGATGTAAGAAGTTTCTTGGGGTTAGCGGGATATTATCGTAAGTTTATCCAAGGTTTCTCCAAGATAGCAGCACCATTGACCCAGTTGACCAAGAAGAATCAAGCTTTTGTCTGGGATGAAAGGTGCGAGAATGCATTCAAGAGTCTAAAGGACAAGTTGACAAGCGCACCAGTGTTAGTCATTCCTAAGGGGGATGAAGAGATGACGGTATACACGGATGCCTGTGGTACCGGACTGGGTGCTGTATTGATGCAAGGCGGTAGGGTTGTAGCTTATGCAAGTCGGCAATTGAAACCACACGAGAGAAGATACCCTACCCATGATTTAGAATTGGCAGCGATCGTGTTCGCGTTAAAGATGTGGAGACACTATCTCTTGGGAGAAAGATTTGAGCTGTTTACAGATCATAAGTCGTTGAAGTATCTCTTCTCTCAAAAAGATCTAAATCTCCGGCAACAAAGGTGGTTAGAGTTCTTAGCTTCCTATGATTTCGACATCGCATATACACCGGGGAAGGGCAATGCGATGGCTGATGCCTTGAGTAGAAGACATGCCAGCTTAGGGGCTATGTTCCTTGAATGGAAGCAACTGGAGTATATCGCGGGGTTTGATTTCAGACCAAAGTGCGAATTGGATCCAGAAATGTTAGCAAGTTTGATGATCAGACCCACTTTGGTTGAACGGATCGGCTCTAGTCAGAGGGACGACCCTAACCTATTGGAAATCATCTCCAAGTTAGAGATGGGTATCGATGAGGAGATGAACAAGTATGGGCTTGATCGAGATGGATGGCTTAGAAAGAACGGAAAGCTTGTTGTACCCAATGTCAATGGATTGAGGGATGAAGTGCTTAGAGAATGTCATCACTCAAAGCTGACTATACACCCCGGTGGTAACAAGATGTATCGAGATATGAAGCAGACTTACTACTGGGAAGGGATGAAAAGAGACGTTGGGAAGTTTATATCCAAGTGCGTGAATTGCCAGCTAGTTAAAGCCGAGCAAAAGAAGCCTAGTGGGTTGTTGCAGCCCTTAGAAATTCCCGAATGGAAATGGGAGCAAGTCTCGATGGATTTCATTGATGGTTTACCAAGGACTAGATCGGGACATGATAGCATTTGGGTAGTTGTGGATCGACTGACTAAAAGTGCAAGGTTTATACCAGTCAAATCGACTAGAACGGCAGCTAAGTTAGCAGAATTGTATGTGAAGTGGATAGTGAGATTTCATGGAGTACCTAAAAGCATTGTGAGCGACCGAGACCCGTTTTTCACTAGTGGGTTTTGGAAGAGCTTGCAAGAGGCGCTAGGGTCAGAGTTACATCTCAGTACCGCATATCATCCTCAGACCGACGGTCAGACGGAGAGGGTGAATCGTATTTTGGAAGATCTCTTGAGAGCATGTATATTGGATTTTGGTGGATCATGGGATGACCATATGCATCTAGTAGAGTTTGCATATAATAATAGCTACCAATCCAGTATCGGTATGGCTCCGTTTGAAGCTTTGTACGGAAGGCTGTGTAACTCACCATCATGTTGGATAGAGACTGGCGAGAAGTTTATGCTTGGACCAGATGTGGTGAGGGAAACTTCAGATAAGATCAAGATCATTCAACAACGGATGAAGGCAGCCCAAGATAGGCAGAAAAGTTATGCTGATAAGAGAAGAAGAGACTTAAAATTCTCCGTTGGTGACTTAGTGTTTGTCAAGATCTCTCCGTTGAAGAGCGTAATACGATTTGGCAGGAGAGGCAAGTTGGCACCAAGATTCGTTGGCCCGTTCCCTGTTCTTGAACTAGTCGGGAATTTGGCATATAGGATTGACTTACCAGAGAAGATGGCGGGAGTTCATAACGTATTTCATGTTTCCCAACTAAGGAAGTTCGTTCACGACTCAGATATGACTATTTCACCTGATCAGTTAGAGGACTTCGAAGTAGAACCCGAGGCGGTTGGGAACCGCAAGCCAGCCCGTATTGTCGCGCATGACATGAAGGAACTTCGAAGGAAGGCGGTGAAGCTAGTCAAGGTACAGTGGAGCGAGGACGAGAATGATTGTACTTGGGAGACAGAGGAGGACATTAGGAAGACACACCCAGAACTCTTTGCCTGGTAAGATTTTGGCTTCGATTTAGTTTTTCCGCATGCTAGGATAGACTTGTTTGCTTGTTTTGCACGATTGATTGTGGTATGTGTTTGTTAGGCATGTGGGATCCTTTGTATGTTTTTGGTTAAGGAATTTCGGGGACGAAATTTCTTAAGGGGGGGAGAGTGTAACGACCCGCATTCTACGTATCATAGGATCGTAGGATATTTATTTCTTTCACATACGAAGTCGTATAGTCATGTAACTTTAGGAGTCGACTATTGGGGTCATTTCCCATGTTCATTATTTTTCCGATTTTTAAATGACCATTTTACCCCTAGTTGGCACTGTTTTGGCCATAACTTTTGACTGGAAGGGAATTTTGACCTGAAACCACTTCTATTGGCTCCGGATGATGGTTTCTCTTTCCGTAGAGTGGTCACATTAGCCAAACGGACTCACCGTTTGGGAGATATGGCTGAAACAAGTTTCGGATGGTGAAAAACAACTTAATTGGGCTGTCACATTCTTGTTGAATCCAGTGTATTCGTCTCTAGAGATACACGATCGACAGATGGTCCCATACCTTGTCAGAGTTGGAATCCATTCTCCAATAAGCGCATGTGGTTTTGATTTGTATACTATATATGGAGCGTGAGATACAAGCGTTCCACTAGATTGATATTTACTTGTATTTAGACATTATCATAATATCAGAGAAGATATTGTTTTCAAAACTGTTTTGGGTTATCGTAAGGTAAAAACCGTCCATGTTTATGTATGGATTCGGTCTTACAATTATCTTTTGTTTTTGAAAGATTTTGAACTTTAAAAAGCATGATTGGATGATTTACCCTTAATACTGTGCGAGTTTATCTCACTCTGGTTCACCAGACTGACCCGGTGTTTTGTAAATGCTCGGGTTAGCCCGGAGTGTACAGGTTCAGGTATCGAATGCTGTGAAGAGACGGGCCAGAAGAGTTCAGACGTATGATATTATTCCGCTGTGTTGTATATAAGGGCAGGTTATTATAATTGTCCAGATGTGTTCACGTACTCTGATGATTGTAAGTTTTATTTAAAGCTCTCAATAAAGATTTATTTCTGTATTATATTTTGTTCCGCTGGCGATGTGAGACTCTGTGTTGTGCTCTTCTTCTTCTTCTGTTCTTATATTTCTTTCTTTCTTATCTCACCCTCTAATTTCTTTCATTGACAATCCGTTGTTCTTGGTGTTTGAAAAGTCGGCATGAGATACAGTAAAGGTATTTATGTCGATTTTCGATGCCGGAAATCCCAGGGTCGTTACAGTGGTATCAGAGCTATTGGTTTAGTGTTAACCTTGGCTCTGTGGAGTAACTCGATAGAGATGGGGTTAGTAACACCCTAGATTGAGTTTGAGTATATATATATATGAGAGCGTATTTGTAAATTTTATATACAAAGGTTTTGTATTGTGTTGTTGATCGGTTTAAGTGTTGAGAAGCATTGAACTGATAAGGGACACAATATCGTTTTGTAAAGAGGGTAGATGAAATAATTTTACCTGAAATTTATTTTTATATAGAAAAGAAATAATTTTATGAAATTATTAGGATATTGTGTGTTGATCGATTTAAATGAAATTCAAATATTTGAATGGAATTAACTGGGTAAAGTGAAATCATTAATAATTATATTGGAATTTATTTAAGAAATGGGAATGAAATTTAACAAAGTTAATTCGAATTGGAAATTTAATAAACAATATAATAAATTGAATAAAAATTGGTTGATATCCCAGTATGTTGAATTAAATATTGAATGTGAATTTAGTTGATTTGATTGGGTTGTTGTGCCTTGATTGTTGATTGCTTGTTGTTGCTTGTTAAATTGGTTGGATATGATCCATCCATGGGTTAATAAAAAAAAATTAAAAAAACCGAAAACCCATAAAATGAATTTCAGTATAATATAGTTGAAATGAACTGCATATAACTTGAAACTAAATGATTCAGCTCTGTATTTGCAAAGAAAATTTGTAGCACCAGTTTGATTTTGAAAATCCATATAGTTACACTAGTCGATAAATGAAGTGTTATTAAATATATTTTTTAAAATTAATAGGATTTTACCACATTTCCTTACCTTAGCAATTTCGAGGACGAAATTATTTAAAGGGGGAAAGAATGTAACGTCCCGTATTTTCTGACCATTTATTGAAATTATTTTATTTATTTAAAAAGGAATGTTTATACGTTTTTGATATCGTTCAACTCAAATTTTTGAATATTGAGTTGAAAATCCATCGTGATCTTATTTGTAGTTATACGATACTCTATATACTTGATTTTATTAGGATATTTTTATCTAATTCTGTTTACATTATATAGACTGTTTTAAATTCAATAACAGTGTTTACTTTTAGTTTATCATGAAGTACCAACCAGATGTATAAACATACACATATATATGTTGAATTACAATAGGGTATTCGTAGACTGTTTTTAGATAATTTCAAATCGATATCGTTAGCTTGTACTAGACGTACATACGCGTATGTTTGTGGTATTCTCTTTGAAGGGTTTGCCAATGTGACTACTTCCGAGATGCAAGCAAAATGAACAAACCAATCCATGTTATAACCAAGTACAGAGCGACTGTAACAACCCGAAAATGCGAGCCAGTTTGAAAATTTTATTTTGGCAATTTTAGCGAATTTTGATTATTTAAAATGAATTATTTTAAATAATATCGACGAGAAATTTATTGTGAATATAATTAGAACGTATATATTTATACGCGTCGTCGTTAGAATATAAATAATTATATATAATTATAAAAGGAATTGAAAATGGCGGGGTAGTTCGATAATTCGATTTCAAACTTCAATTGAATGTACCGGGTGCAAAACAATCCGGATTTTAGTGAAACCAAAAACAATAGAATCTATTTGATGATATCTTTCCAACGAATCCGAAAAATCAAGATTTCATAGTGGGAATCAAAAGATATGTCCAGTTGAAAATTCTGAATAGTCGCTATGGAATTCAGGCCCTTAAAAATGAGAATTTTGCAAACGACCTCGGATTTCGACGAAACCTGTTTTGTTGGGTCCGTGATGTAAAGTTATTGATAGATTCCAAATTTCATAATTTTTCGAATCAATATGTGAGCGTGGCAAAGGAAAACGCGTTTGACCAGTTTTAGTTGATTTTAATCGACTGGAAATTGGCCATTTTTCAAACGGTCTCAGAATTCGACGAAACTAGTTTTGTTAGGACCGTATCGTCAATACGAAGCTAGAAAATATTTTTCTAGAATTTTTAAAGTTCGTATGCGACCCCGGTAATTTGAAATGTACGTTTAAAATTCAATATAGTAATTTCAATGTAAATTCAACGGAAACTAATCGAAACGATCAAATCAGCTTGCGATACATATCCCATTGTGTTCGGAATGTGGGTAATTAGCTATGGACGACAGGCGGTGGGCCTCGTTTCGGGGTCGTATGTAAAAGTCAACTTTAGGACGAATAAAATAATTAAATAAAATTAAAAAAATATCTTCCCCCTTTAACTCTGCCCCCCCCCCCCCGTTTATTTTTTTTTCTCAGAATCTAAAATAAAAAAAGAAGAAGAAGAGGAAATCGCGCAGCCGCAAGAACCCCCCCTCCCCCCGATCGATGCCTCCTGCCACCAGTCGCCCCGCCGCCGATGATCCTGCCGCCGCCTCCTCCCCCTCGTTTCTCCCTCCAGCTGACGCTCGAGACCCCACCGAACGCCCATCAAGGAACCGACGCAACCCTCGAACCCCCCCTTTCATCCAGCGCCTCGCGAAGAACCCCCCCCCCTCCTCCAACGATGGTGCAGCAGCCCCTCCCAAACGAAGGTGATTTTAACTCTTTTTAAAATTCAGTTTTTAATTTCAGTTTTGCTTTGTGTATGTAGCAATGTAAAAATTCCATTTTTATTATGATAGAGAAATGAAAATTATAATTTTTATGTAAGTAGGATATTAAAAATGTGATTTTTTATATTTTTAAAGTAGTAAAAATATAATCTTTTATATTGTAGAAAGTAATAATATGATCTTTACTATATAGAAGTAGTAAAAATATGATTTTTATATTTTTAAAGTATTAAAAATATAATTTTTACATGATAGGAATATTAAAAATATCATCTTTGTATGTGTAGCAAAATAAAGATCTGATTTTTATTTTATATACGTTGAAATAAAGTGATGATTTTTATATGTTGAACATCGAAGTAAAAATATGATTTTTATATGTTGAACATCGAAGTAAAAATATGATTTTTATATGTTGAACATCGAAGTAAAAATATGATTTTTATATATTGAACATCAAAGTAAAAATATGATTTTTATATGTTGAACATCGAAGTAAAAAATATGATTTTTATATGTTGAACATCGAAGTAAAAAATATGATTTTTATATGTTGAACATCGAAGTAAAAAATATGATTTTTATATGTTGAACATCGAAGTAAAAATATGATTTTTATATGTTGAACATCGAAGTAAAAATATGATTATTATATATTGAACATCGAAGTAAAAATATGATTTTTATATATTGAACATCGAAGTAAATATATGATTTTTATATGTTGAACATCGAAGTAAAAAATATGATTTTTATATATTGAACATCGAAGTAAAAATATGATTTTTATATATTGAACATCGAAGTAAAAATATGATTTTTATATATTGTATAGCGAAGTAAAAATGTGATTTTTACATATGTAGTGGATACGAGCAACGAAAGCGACAAAAGGCGAGAATGGCGAAGCTTTCTATCAAAGAAGAGTCAAGATGATTGGATAGCTATCTGTGAGAATTTCTCACCTTTCAATTTCATTTTCTAGTTATATATATACTAGGATGCAGACGGTGCTTAGTAGCACCCGACACAATCGTCCACTGACCATGGACTTGTTTGTTTGGTTGCATAGATTAGTTAGATGATTTGATTTGAAATTGAATTGTTTGGTGGAATGAAATTGATTTGATTGATGTGTGAATGGCGTGGGCCTTCACTAGACCGGGGATAAGGCTAGGCCTTGTCCCGTTTCTAGTATCGTGCCGTTATGCCGCCGAAATTTTCTAAAATAAGTTAGATAAATAAAAATATCATTTTATTTAAAGAAATGAACTGAATAGAAATTCATATGTTGGAATAAAATGTTTTATCGTTAAAAATATAATTTTTAACGTGAATGTGAATAAATAAATATTCATTTACAAACCAGACGGTTTGTTTATGTACACCTATTTGAAGGACATTGATTGGGTCGATAAATTTTACACATCGCCCAACTGCACAAATAAAATCTTTGTTTGATTGTTTGAAACCCCACACGGGTGTTGGGATGAAATTTGAAGTTCACTCATCCTGATTGATTAAATATGTCGATCGATTGATTGACAGGCTGTTATAAGCATTAGATATCTATATTTGATGCTTATACAGTGTAGTGCACTTTGGTTGATGGTTGATTATTTTGCAATGCTATTATATGTGTGTAATGTATGAACATCCATATAATTAACATTATATGGTGATTGATTGGGCCTCATTCCAATTTAGAAAATAAAGAATAATATAAAATAAAGGTTCATGTGTTGACAGTACTCATCCATTGAGATTGGTCATGTGTTGAACGAAATATTTTGATAATAACAACTATTTTGAAAAAGAAATATTTGAAATAGAATATTTGAAAATAGAAATTTATGAAGCCGTGTTGATTAGATTGACGCCATTTTGACGTGAACGATATTTATATCGATTTTATTCATTTCGAAATGAATTGAATTGAAAACGATTTCGAAATGAATTGAATTGAAAACGATTTCGAAATGAATTGAATTGAAAACGATTTCGAAATGAATTGAATTGAAAACGATTTCGAAATGAATTGAATTGAAAACGATTTCGAAATGAATTGAATTGAAAACGAATTCAAATTGAATTGAAAGCGAATTGAAATGAATTCAAATTGAATTGAAATTTGAATTGAATAGAAATGAATTTTAAAACGAATTTATAAAGAAGAATTAAATTTTGATTTGAATTGAAAAGGAAGTCGAAATTGCTTTTGAAACGAATTTAAAACTATTTATATAATTCGTTTTAAATAGAAATCGATGAAATATATATTATATATATAATATATATAATATAATGGCCTGAATAGAACGCGCCGCGCCGCGGCAGTTCGCGAACTTCGACCATTAACTTCGAACGAATATTACGGGAGATCCGACCGTCGGATTCTCCTAAAACCAGAACCGTTGGGTTCGTATCGAAAAGAGCTTTCTAACGAATATTAGAAATTAGAAATCTAACGGTTGGATTTGGAATTATGTCCAAATCAAATTTGAAAAAGGTCGCTGTAAGTGCAGTTCGATGACCGTTGATGGAAATCGACTGTACAGGCCTCGATAAAATTATTAAAAATAGTAATAATTTGTGTAAAATCATAAGAAATGATTTGAGAAGAATTGGGATGAAAAACTCCATATTTGAAAAGATAAAAATAGATTTTTATTGAAATAAACTAGTTTTGAACTAGAATTATAATTCTATTTATTTTTAAGTAAATAAATTGAATTTGAAAAGGGTTTTAAAAATAACCAGAATTTCCAATAGTTATATTGGAATGGATTTGAATCGAAATTGTCTTCGGAATATTTCGATGTTGGAATTTGTGATTATACAGATGTTGTTATGGAAATTTGAAAGATATATATATATATCATTATTTCCAATACGACACTTGTTAATCGTAGAATTTGATGTTGAATATAAGCCGATATATTTTCTATTCAGAGCCTTGTATTGAATATCAAATGTGATTTGGGTTTGTCGTGAATGGTGTCTTCACTAACACTGTTCTTAAACCCAGTTGAGAAAAGATTAAATCTTTTTATTTAGATTTAATGAAGTGTACCAATTAAATAATATTTAATTGGGATTGAATTGATATTGATTTTTGGGTTTATCGTGGACAGTGTTTTAAATAACACTCGTTCTTTAACCCGATAATTAATGGAATGAGATCTTGGGGTTTATCGTGAACAGTGTTTTTAAATGACATTGATTCTTTAACCCCGTTAAAGATTAAAACTAAGTGAAGTTTTAATGAATCTTTAATTAGATTGAAAAGATCGAAAATGGAGTACCACCAGTTTTGCTCCAGGCGATAGTTAAATCTTTAATTAGATTTGAACGTGAAATGGTAATTGAATTTACCGATAACACCGAGGTGTTAGATATGAAGTATAACCAGTTTTACTTCATGGGATGAATAGGTTGGGATTGGGAAATTAAAACAAATGATTACTTCGGCAAGGTTCGCTAATCCCGACTAGTTTGAATTGATATTCAAAAATAGATTAAAGAATAAATTCAAGAAATTTATCTTGGATAAAATTAATGGGAACCTTTCCCTATGAATGTGAAATTTAGAAACTAACTGTCGGTTAGCTAAGCAGAATGGTTTTCTGGATATTGATCTGATGTTGGTTTCGGCCTTCGGGGTTAATATTTGGGGAATTATTCTCTTGATTAATTTACGGTTAGTGACTGATGAATTGGAATGAGGCGTATGTTGTGGTTGTGTAACACTTATTTAAAATATGTGCGAGTTATTCGGAAAGACCGGGTTTATCCCATTCTGAATAACTGATACGACGATAAGTCGAAGATGAAGACGGTGGTCGAAGACCGGAAGTCTTCACGTCGTTTGGGGGATTACTGATGATCTTGATTGGGCTGTACACCCAAGAAGATGGAAACAGTTGGTGATCGTCCAGACGTACTTGGAGATCGATGGATATGCGGGGTACTAGGTGCCTCCGGTTTCGTTCAGACCCAGAACGAACTTGTAAATGGACTGTGTGTCTGACATTGAATTTTAGTCCGTGTGATTGATCTCTATTAAATATATATCTGTTTGGCGGCGGAGAATTTATTCTCTTGCTTAACGCCCTTCTCTGAGACGTACGAGCTCAGAGGTTATATACTGATGGATATCAAAAGCATGGAGTGAATTGCCTGTGTGGCATGCCTAAGTGGCAAATGATCAAGGCTTCTGTTGAAAAGCAAAGTCTTGTGGTGATGATCGAAGCACGGCCTTTGTGGCGTAGCTTTGTGTAACGCTTACTTCGCGAGTTTCACACCCGGTATGAACCAAAAACGGGAGACGGACCTCAGGGAGGACTTGCGTTTCTTTCTAGTTAGAAGTGGCGTCAGTGGTTTTACACGCCCTGACGAGTTTGACTTATGTGGTTGTTGCTGTTGCGAGGCGCCTCGGTTATATCGGTTTCGGCCGATGCATTCTGGTCGGCAGACGGACCAGACTTACACCCCATAGGGTGGGGAAACGTAGTGTTCAGGCATAATAATCCACATCGGTGGACCGGCCCTGTCGCTCCAAGGCTTGCCTGCGCGCTTGCCTATGGCTCGGGCTAGAGAGTCACGAATCGGTAGAGGACGATCCCTGGCCTCGGTTCATAGACGGAAATCCAATTTCCAAATACGTGACATTTGCGGTTTTTATTGTAGAACTAGTATGGCGACATGATATATGGTACCCATGCCGCCTATGATTGATACTTATGATTTGAAGTTGTTTTATACACTATGCACTTATAGTAGTATCAAATGATTTGTTTTAAACGTATCAAGCATTCTTTGGCTGTTATAAGGGAAAACCCTATCCCCCGGCTTGCGTTGCATTGTGTGATAGGACCTGGGTCTTATAACAGCTTCATTTTTCTCTATTTTAGCATTGCGCTGTTTGTTTTATGCACTGGTATTCTTGGGAGGAAACCCGTTCCGTGTTATACGGCGTGGTCCCTTGATTAACCTAACTTTAAAAATAAAGATTATTAACTGTTTTAGTTCTCACACCAGTCCCATGACTGACCTGGAGTTTATTGTTTTAACCTAAACTCTGGGTGCCCCTACTTTGACACGGGCAGCTAGTAGTTTTGGTTTTGCAGATTTATATTCACAGGATCCTGGTTTACAGCTGGAACGATATCCGGAAAGCTTTGTATCCGTATATCTCCTTCAGTTGTGTATTGTATTATTTTCCGCTGCGATGTATTTAAATGTAATTTAAATCTCTGATATTTCTGTGTATTATTCATTTATACTCTGTATATTCTTGTAATCTGATGCATTATTGTAATATACAGTGAAATGTTCATTTATATGCGTTCTGTTGTGGCTTGTTCTCGAACTATCCGCCGCTTTCCTTTACGGGGAAGTTACGGGTTTTCACAGCGACTAAATGAAACAATAGAGAACAGCTAAGAAGTAGTGGTACAACAGCTAAAAATGCACATGAACAACTATAGGAAGAACAGTGAATTGTACAGTTAAATAAACAATATATATATATATTTATTTATTTCCATCAATTCAAAACAGAAAATACAACAGAAAATTTGAAAAAATAAATGATACATCACTATTTCGAAATTTTCAAATAGAATAGACAATTCCATGGCAATACAACCAAAATCTTCTCTGCATCAGCCTTCCATCATCTCGGAATCAACCTGAAAAGAAAAGAGAAAAGCAAGAGCTATGAGTAGCTAGAAATAGGTATAGATATGTGGATAGTTGAAAGATTTCCAATGAGAAACAAATACCACATGGAAACAGTGAAAACAGTACACTGACACTTTAAAAGAAAACTAAAACTCGAAAATATTCTGCAGCAAAACCATAATGCCGAATAGCCATACAGGGGCATCATAAATTCACAAGTAAGAGAAACAGGAAAATAATATACCATTCAGTCTTTTGAATAAAAGGAAATAGAGACAGTGAATCATCAGTGCAATAACTGAGAAGAAACATTGATTCAACCATTCAAGAAAACAATAGGGTACACAGCTAGGAACAGCTAGGAATTCATATATGAAGCTGAAGATTTCCAATAAAATACCACATGGAATCAAGAACATTGCACAACTCAAGAAACAATACGTTCAACTGTCAATATGTTTAGATAACCAAGAAATCCTGCACTGTATTTAAAGTGAAATAGGAATTGAGAAAAATATTTTCCATCAAATCTTTTGAATCAGAAAAAAAACAGCAAGATGTTTAGCTATACAAACTCATTTTTCCATATCAAATCTATTAAATTTATTTTTATTTAAGTACAGAAGGCCATGTCCTTGCTGAAATCAAAACAGTAGGAACCCAAGATTTTCAAACAAGATTCATCAGTTAAAAGAAAAAAAAAACCTGAAAACCCAATTAAATAACTGCTTGTACATAGACAAGTTGAATGGACAACTCGAACAGGCAAAATACAGTATGAACAAACAATACGTATAGGGTTACAGTCAACTATACGAACAGCTCATCCATGTGCGTTTCTAAGCACAAACAATACATGAAATCCATCACTGTTAAGAACATCACACGCAAACCATCAAACAGATCGTAGCAGAATCGAGACACCTAGGGTTTAGACACTACTAATTCTAGACTAAGATGTGACAATTCGGAATCACTGTAAGCAATTCTAGTATAAATAAGGGGTCGCGCATCACAAGTTTTCCCAGAACCAACCATGAACAAAGTAAATCAAAAAGGGAAATCAAAACAGAAATTTTAATTGTGGGAAAAGAATACTTAGCTTGGGTTCGGTCTTTGGCTTCGCTCTTCTCGTCTGTGTGGGTTGTCGGAGAACCTGAACAAGGACGAGGCGAGGTAGGAAGGACGGAGGAGGGTTTGCTTCGTCAGGGAAGAGGTCTGGTTTCGATCGGTTGCAGGAGGGTTCCATTTTTTTTTCTCTGGAATTTTGAGGCGGCGGGTTTGTTTGGGGAATGAAGGGAGGACGAGGGTTTCAGGGTATAAAAGATGGGCGGGTTGGGCTATTTGGTAATGGGCTGGACAGAGAGGTAAGTAAAGCCCATTCCTTGTTTTTGGTTTTATTCAAGGTTTAATCAATTTAAAAGTTTATAAAACTTTGAATATAAATTTCGAATGCATACTTAATCAGATTCAGAAGAAACGAAAAACACCGTGACCCTGAAGACAAGTACGACACGATGGATAAGGGCAGAGCAGGGCAGGCAGCAGCTGGATTTTTCAAATGAATTAAACGCAGTTTAATTCGACTAAAATGGGCTGATCTATCGACGAACCAATCAAAGTGAGTTAACCTCACTCGGTTTCTTCCCGTTTATATTTGATATAAATTGGGTTCTTGTTTTATATACTCCGGTTGCTAGAAAGGGACTATCTGTTTGTTATATCTTGTTGATTTGAACAATGGAATTTAAATGGTCGTTTAAATTCAGTGAAATATAAAATCGTTATTTTTAACGATTAAACCCAATAAAGGAAATTTTCCTTGATTTGCCACGTTTATAAAATAAATTATTTGAATTGTTTGCGTGATCTGGTTGTTGGTTGAGAGTCGTCCTTTATTTCCAGATAAAGGAAATAGTTTCATTGGAAATTGATTTGATTGATGAACAGTTGGATTGAAATTCAACGTTTGATTTGGTTTAACCAGTGACAATATTGGTTGAATAATTTGGTATCACTTTGCCTGTCAGGAAATCATGGATTTTTATCATCAAGTGGGTCAACCCTTATGATATTATACATTTATTTTATAATTTAAATAAGTTTAAGTATATTATTTTGAATAGAGAAATTTTAAAGAAAAATAAGAATTTTTATTATCCAGTTAATCGTATTAGGGTTTAATTGAATATTTGTTATTAAATTGGAATTGATCGAATATAGTTATTTGAGACAGAGTTAGTCAAACATAGTTATTCAAGATAAGTACCATTTCGTAAGACTGCCAGCGTAATTCGCAGGGCTGCATATAGCCTACGGCGGTCGGATGTTTCCTGAGGGAATCAGGCGTAACCATTGTGATCGCTGCGATCTAGAGTCGAGCGAATGGTGTTAAATCAAATAGTAGTAAATCGATAAGTTAATTAAATCGAGTTAGTCAAAGTTGAGTTAATTAGGTCAAGTTGGCCAAATTTAGTTAAATAAGTCGAGTTAGTTGAGTAGAGTTAAGCAGTTAGAGTTAATCAGTTAGAGTAACCAGTTAGAGTAAAATCAGGTGGAGTTAGTCAGGTAGAGTTAACCAGTTATGGTTAATCAATTAAAGTAAATTGATTGGAATTAAATCGGATTAGAGTATTCAAATGGGGTTAATCAGGTTTGAGTTAATCGAGTAGTAGTAATTGAATAAAGTTAGTAAAAAGAAATTAATCGAATAACTTATTCGAAGTAAAGTTACCAAATATAGTTTATTCTAGAAGTGAGTTAAATCGAATACAAGTAATTCGAAGAGATAGTTAATTGGATATAGTTTATTCGCAAGAGAAAGATTATCGAATACAGTTTATTCGGGAAAATGATAAATTGAATATGGTTATTCGAAAGGAAGTTGATAAAGATTTCGAAGATGAACTTTGTCTATTTCGAGGTTGGAAACGTTGTTCAGTTAAGGTCTGAGAGGTAATTATACCCCAACTTGATTGGCTTCGTTTTTAACTAAGGAATGGGTAAGGTTCTGTGGTAAAGATTGGTCAAGAAAATTGAGCCAATGAGTGAAAGGGGTTGAATTGGCTGGTGATGTTTTATTTAAACATCGGTTTAAATCAAATGAAAAAGTTGGGAAAACGAAATGTTTCAATATATATAGAAATAAGCAAAGGAAGTAAATTATGGAAATGTCCCAATGTTAATAAAGTATATTTTCTAAATGTAGGAAATAAGAATTTATATATATATATATATATATATATATATATAAATGGGTAGATGACTAAGTCAAGGGTAATTTAATCTAAAAATAAGCATTGAATGCTGATTGGTCGATAGAATTTCCATCTGGAAATAATATCGTTGTTTGCACACCTGTTTTTATTTGATAGTTAAAACACCGACTATCAAACCTGACCAAATACGATTGTTGGTATGGAAAGACTGGGATCGAATTTATATTCAAAAACCATTTCGACCAACAAATACGTAAAGACGTCGATTGAAGACGGAGCAAGTGAAGACCGTGGATCTTCATAAGCGGAAGGACTACTGGTCGAATCTCTCTGGCTTGCAACCAGAGTTATTCGATTTGTGATTCTGTCGTGGTTGAATCCACGGGTTGCAAGGACTACTCGCTACTGATCCATGGGGTGATTCCTATATGAGATGCAGTAGGAGGGTGCCTTCGGGTCATCCTGTTCCTGGATGACTTGTATGGATGAGTGTCTGACAGAGTATTTCCAAAGGGGTCACGTACGTTGATTTCTCCAAACGTACCATAGTTGATGGCGGAGAAATGGTTTTCTCTAGCCAAATAACTAGAGTATTTTTGTGGATATCAATTAGTGATATCCGGAGGATCTGACGATGTGGCATTCGAAGTGAATTGTGACCAGATATTCTGAAGATAAATTCTAGCCTCAAGCCTCATCAACCGGAAGATGACAAAAATCGGGCAGGCAGCATGGCTATGTGGGTCGCTCCCATTAGGGTGTATGATCACCTATCTAGAGAAATTCCATTTGCTTCTTTAATCTATGTTCGATGCTGTTCCGTTTCGGGAGGCGGTTGCTGATCCCAACCGTCGGTGATATACATTCGATACACTAAAGCGAAATGAGTGGTCGGTCATGTGTGGGCCGGGTTGCAAGTCGTTCTTGTTGAACCCAGTGTATTCGTCTCTAGAGATACACGATCGATAGGTGGTCCCATACCTTGTCAGAGTTGGAATCCAGTCTCCAATAAGCGCATGCGGTTTTGATTTGTATACTATATATGTGGAGCGTGAGATACAAGCGTTCCACTAGATTGATATTTACTTGTATTTAGACATTATCATAATATCAGAGAAGATATTGTTTTCAAAACTGTTTTGGGTTATCGTAAGGTAAAAACCGTCCGTGTTTATGTATGGATTCGGTCTTACGATTATCTTTTGTTTTTGAAAGATTTTGAACTTTAAAAATCATGATTGGATGATTTACCATTAATACTGTGCGAGTTTATCTCACCCTAGTTCACCAGACTGACCCGGTGTTTTGTAAATGCTCGGGTTAGCCCGGAGTGTACAGGTTTAGGTATCGAATGCTGTGAAGAGACGGGCCAGAAGAGTTCAGACGTATGATATTATTCCGCTGTGTTGTATATAAGGGCAGGTTATTATAATTGTCCAGATGTGTTCACGTACTCTGATGATTGTAAGTTTTATTTAAAGCTCTCAATAAAGATTTATTTATGTATTATATTTTGTTCCGCTGGCGATGTGAGACTCTATGTTGTGCTCTTCTTCTTCTTCTGTTCTTATATTTCTTTCTTTCTTATCTCACCCTCTAATTTCTTTCATTGACAATCCGGTGTTCTCGGTGTTTGAAAAGTTGGCATGAGATACAGTAAAGGTATTTATGTCGATTTTCGAGGCCAAAAATCCCAGGGTCGTTACAAGCGTTAAAGGCACACACATTGTTCTAGATTCCAAAATCTTGGGCAATATCATAAATCGTAGAAGCATAGGCTTGGACTTTTCGAATTTCAAAATTGAAGAAACTGATTTAGAGACTTATCACGACATATTTGAAAGCGATACGAACATGGAATTCAAAAATCACTTTTTCCATCAAAAAACAAGAATCATAAACCTTCTCTTCAATAATACCATCACTCCTCGTTTCGGAAACTTTAATAATCCAACTCTCAAGGTCCAAAGTCCCCTCTTTGCTATTATTGGTGGCTATGACATCAGTTGGGCTGATATGATCTTAAAGAATTCAAGCCCATAGAAACTTCATCAAGAGATAGCATCTTTACTATGGAGTTTATCTCACCCGTATTTTCAAATACTTTAGATTTGATCTTCACGGAGAAGAATTTGTGCAAAGAAAGGTGTTTGACTCCACAAACATACACCTCATGCAAATTCCTCTCACTTTCAAACCATATGAGACATTCGAAGCCAAACAAGCTCGAATGCAACAAGAGCAAGCACCTATAGAAGTCGAAGAAGAAGAAACTTCTTTAGAAAGTGTTGAGTGCCTAATCAACATTAGAACCATTTCCAGAGATATGATTGTTCAAAATCAAGTGAAGATTGTCAACAATTAAAAGAAGCTCAAAACGAATTTTTCCAAAATGACTAAATTCATGGTCAAGATAGGAAGAAAGCTTGGAATTTCATCTTCCTCCTCATCCTGGTGAAAACTAGCCTATCTAGTTTAATCTATCTTTAATATTTGTTTGTAGTTGCTTTCGAATCTCATATTTAGTGTGTCTTAATTAATTGGATATATTTGCTTTTTATAAAGTAATGAATGGAGTTTTATTTATGTCAAAATCATCTTTAAGTTACTGTACAAACTATAGAGTTATATATAATATAGAAACAAAAAAATGCAAAATTTGAAAATTTTCAAACAAGTATGTCGACGTATAACTGCCAGGTTTTCAAAACTTTTCAAAATTTAAAATTAAATAACTAACTCATGTCCATTCAAAATCCAACGATTTCCAAACCCTATTTAAGCCTATTTCTTCCAGAAAACTTGTAACGACCCAGAAAATCTGAACCAATTTAAAATTTTTAAATTGGCTAAAATAATGGATTTTAAATATTTAAAATAAATATTTTAAATAAAGGCGATGAAAACTGAGTTTGAATCGACAATTGAAAACGAATATAATTAATTATAATTATAAACAAGGCCTGAAATGTCGTGGCAGTTTCAAAAATTGAATTCAAACTTTGTCGGACTGTATCGTGTGCAAAACAATCCGGATTTTAGTGAAACCAAAAACATTAGGATCTAATTGAGAATATCTTTCCAACGAATCCAACAAATCGAAATTTGATAGCGGGAATCAAAAGATATGTCCAGTTGAAAATTCTGAATAGTCGCTATGGAATTCAGGCCCTTAAAAATGGACATTTTGCAAACGACCTCGGATTTCGACGAAACCACTTTTGTTGGATCCGCAGTGTCAAGTTATTGCTAGGTTTCAAATTTCATAATTTTTCGAATCAATATGTAAGCGTGGCAAAGGAAAACGCGTTTGACCAGTTTCCGTTGATTTTAATCGACTGGAAATTGGCCATTTTTCAAACGATCTCAGAATTCGACGAAACTAGTTTTGTTAGGACCGTATCGTCAATACGAAGCTAGAAAATATTTTTCTGGAATTTTTCTACTTGGTATGTGGCCCCGGTAATTTGAAATGTACGTTTAAAATTCAATATAATGATTTAAATGTAAATTCAACGGAAACTGAGTGTAACTATCGAATCAGCTTACGATACATATCCCATTGTGTTCGGAATGGGGGTAAAATGCTATGGACCACAGGCGGTGGGCCTCGTTTAGAGGTCGTATGTAAAAGTCAACTTTTTGATATAAAATAAATTAAATAATATAAAAATAAAAATATCCCTTCCCTCTCCTTATTCATTCTGCCCCCCCCCCCCTCTTCAAAATTAAATCGGCAGAAGGAAAAAAAAACCCAAAACTATCGCCGTCCCCTCCCCTGAAGCGAACGCCAGCGCCGCCCATCACCGCACCCCCCTCCCCTCGTACGTCGAACCGCCAGTGACGCATCCACACCCCTCTGAAGCATCGCGGCGCTCGATTCGCGAGCCCCCCCCAGTTCGAGACGCTGAAGCCGCCGCCCCCCTAGAAGCCAGCTCCGACGAAGACGACGCCCCCCCTTCTTCGAGATACAGTAAGTATTTTATTTTATTTTTATTTTTATTTTAATTCTTTAAAACTGATTTTTTTAAAGGATTTAAAACTGAATTTTAAAAAGGTTTAAAACTAATTTTTTTTAAAGGATTTAAAACTGAATTTTAAAAAGGTTTAAAACTGAATTTTTTTTAAAGGATTTAAAACTGAATTTTAAAAAGGTTTAAAACTGAATTTTAAAAAGGTTTAAAACTGAATTTTAAAAAGGTTTAAAACTGAATTTTTTTAAAAGGATTTAAAACTGAATTTTAAAAAGGTTTAAAACTGAATTTTAAAAAGGTTTAAAACTGAATTTTAAAAAGGTTTAAAACTGAATTTTAAAAAGGTTTAAAACTGAATTTTTTAAAAGGATTTAAAACTGAATTTTAAAAGGATTTAAAATTGAATTTTAAAAGGGTTTAAAACTGAATTTTAAAAGGGTTTAAAAACTGATTTTATTTTGAGATTTAAAAAGAAAAAGATTTAAACTTTAAAAAGGAAAAGATTTGAACATCAAAGCATAATAAAAATTCGATTTTTATATGTGGAATAACGAAGTAAAAATTCGATTTTTATATATTGAATAGCATAGTAAAAATTCGATTTTTACATATGTAGAGAATACGGGCAACGAAGGCGACAGAAGGCGAGATTGGCGAAGATTTCTATAAAGGAAGAGTCGTGGTATTGGATAGCTATTGGTGAGAATTTCTCACTCTTCAATTTCTTTTTCTATATATATATGTGTGTGGAAATAAAAGTGAATTGCTATATATAATATATATATATATCTACGCCCCTCGTCCACAAACCATGGACGATATTTATTGGTTGAAATTGTTGTGAAAATTGATTGATAGCGAATGGTTGTTTGGGATTGTTTGTGGTTGATATTGATTTGATTGTGGTTGAAAAATACCCGTTTGTGATTGGAAAATATTTGGTTGAAACCACATAGGACTAGTTTGTGGAAATGAAATAAATATATACATGCCGCCTGCGTGCGAACTAGATGCATGATCCCCATTGTCAAAAACCGCGAGGTTTTAAGGTAGAGCGGGGAGCCGTACTAGGGACGGTCCCGGTTTTAACTACCCTGCCGTTATGCTGCCGAAATTTTGAATAATATTCGTGTGTTTGAATTATTTTCATATGCTTAAACTATATTTATTCATTGTATAGAAAACATTCATGTGTTGGATTGATATTCATTCGTTGATTAGAAATTCATGTGTTGAATGGAATGGTATTCGCGTTTTAATAATAAAAATCACCTTTTATCTATATATAAAAACTATAGAAAACATTCATGTGTTGAATTGATATTCATTCGTTGATTAGAAATTCATGTGTTGAATGGTATTCATATTTTGAAATAAATTGTTTAATAATAAAAATCACCTTTTATCTATATATAAAAACTATAGAAAACATTCATGTGTTGAATTGATATTCATTCATTGATTAGAAATTCATGTGTTGAATGGTATTCATATTTTGAAAGGAATTGTTTGATAATAAAAATCACCTTTTATCGACTATATAAACTGTGTAAAATAATCTCGTTTTAAAAGGAATTGTTTTATGATTAAAATCCTATTTTTGTCACCTATATGAACTATATAGAAAAATAGTGTTTTGAAATAAATTGTTTTACAATAAAAATCACATTTTTATTGTATGAATGAATCGTTGAAATGTGAAGTGTTAAAAATAGTCACTTGTTCAAAATAAACATATATGAGTTGAAATATTCATTAATTAGCTAATGAAGTGATTTGCACCTATGTATGTAACATTAGAATGAATGGTGTTTTTAAACCAAATAGAAATCAAATATGAAGTCGAATAGAAAATGATAAATGATAAGAACTGTATATATATATATATGTACATGGATATTCATTGAACAGGTTATAGCAAAGGGGCTAGAGAAGAGGAATAAAATTTTGTGCCCGACAAATAGGTACACATTTACTGTTTTGTTTGGGTGATGATTTTATGAGCCTGTTGGCTAGCCGCTTGACTTTTTCTTTTTCTTTTTGAGATTAGAAGGACCGGGGAAGCTATTTGCGATTTCCCGATGCTCCCGGTGCAGGGGAGGTTATGGCGAAATTTTCCAAAAATTTAAGGCGTTAGTGAAATATTTGAAGTGAAAACGATATTGAAATCATTGAATGAACTATATTTATATAATTATATAAATATAAATAAAATTAAAACGAAACGAGGCCGTGCAGTTCGTATTTTGAAACCGTGATTTCAAACAACTAGTGCGGGGAATCCGACCATTGGATTTTCCCGAAACCGCAACCGTCGGGTTCGCCTTGGAAATATCTTTCCAACGGCACCAACCTTGTAAAAATCCAACGGTTGGATTGTCTGGAATGTTTAATTCAAATCTGAAGAAAAATGGCGCCAGAAACGATTATATTTATTTAAATATATAAATATAATTATATTTAATCGAATAACGACGCTGCAGTTCGTAATTTGAAATCGAAACTTCAAACGATTGTACCGGGAGATCCGACCGTCGGATTTTCCCGAAACTGGAACCGTTGGATTCGTTTTGAAAAGACCTTTATAATGATGTAAATTTTGTGAAGATCCAACGGTTAGATTTTCAGATATGTGTAAATCAAATCTGAAGAAAAATAGCGCCACGGCCGCTTTATGGCCCGAAGCGTCGTTTTGAATAAATTTGCTATTTTAAATTAAATAAAAATAGCGATAAATAGTTATAAAATATCATAAGCGATATGGAATGGAAATAAACTGAATTTGCTCGATTTATGTTGTATTTGATGGTTGAATGTGTTTGGTGTGAAAATTACATTAAAGAACAATATTAGTGTTGTCGAATAATTTAACCATTGAAATAAATTGATTTGAAATTCTAAATATACGTGAATTATTTGAAAAGGCCGAGTTAATTCTCATTTCGAATAATTGACCGACGATTGAAATTCGAAGATGAAGACGATGGTCGAAGACCGGAGATCTTCACCTCGTTTGGATGGTAACCGAGGTCCTGATTGGGAGGCATCCCGAAATATGGATAATGAGTAGTGATCGTCTAGGCGTACGTGGTGATCGAAGGGTTTGCGAGGTATTTAGTGCCTCCGGTTTCGTTCAGACCCAGAACGGACTTGTAAATGGACTGTGTGTCTGACATTGGATTTTATTCTATGTTGATTGATCTCTATTAAATATAAATCTGTTTGGCGGCGGAGAATTTATTCTTTAGCTTAACGCCCTTCTCTGAGACGCACGAGCTTAGAGGTTGTATATCGATGGACATCAGTCGCATGGCATGAATTGCCTGTGTGGCATGCTAAGATGCAGTGATCAGGGCTTCTGTTGAAAAGCAAAGTCTTGTGGTGATGATCAAAGCACCGCCTGTGTGGCGTAGCTTTGTGTATAACGTGAATTCGCGAGCCTCACACCCCGGTATGAACCTAAAACGGGAGAAGGACCTCAGGGAGGGCATGCGTTTCTTCCTAGCTAGGGTGGTGTCAGTGACCTACCAGCCCTGACATTTATATACTTTTCACCTATGTGGTTGTTGCTGTTGCGAGGCGCCTCGGTTTGATCGGACGATCCGGGTCCGATGGAGTCATTCGTTGGCTCGTTTACGCCCCAAAGGGCGGGGAAACGTATTGTTCAGGCATAATAATCCACATCGGTGGACCGGCCCTGACGATCCAAGGGGCAGTTGCGGCTGTTCCTGAGGCTCGGGCTAGGCAGTCTCGAATTCGGTAAGGACTATCTTTTGCCTTGGTTCATGACGGAAATCCAATTTCCAAATACGACATCGTGCAGTTTTGATTGTATATATATATATATATATATATATATATATATATATATATATGGCGACATGATATATGGTACCCATGCCGTCTATGATTGATAGTTATGATTTGAAATTGTTTTCAAAGCATATAAACACTAGTAATAATATCAAATGCCTTTGTTTTATTCGTATCAAGCATATTTGGCCGTTATAAGGGAAAAACTCTATCCTCCGGTTTGCGTTGCATTGTGTGATGGGAACTGAGGCTTATAACGGCTTCATTTTTATAAAAAGCATAGCGATGTTTAAAAGAAAGATTTGTTTTAAAGCACTGGCAATCCAATGGAGTAAACCCGTTCCACGAAAGTGGCGTGGTCCTGTGATTAGCCAAATTATATATGTGTTGAGTAGATTTCTCATACCAGTCCCATGACTGACTCGTAGTTTGTTTCACTTTCAAACTCGGGTGCCCCTTTTTCTACACGGGCAGCCTTGTATTCAGGTTTAGCTGGTTCTTTTTCTGGATAGCTGGAGCTGAAGATGGATTCTATCATTTATTTATTTTTTATGCTGTTCAGCTCCTATTGTACATATTTTGTTTGTTTTCCGCTGTAGACATTTATGTATAGATGAACTGTATTTGTACTAAGTAAGATCCTGTATACTGTGTAACTCTGATGATTACTTTTATCCAGTATATTCTGTTGTTCATTATCTGGTGTATTTATTTAATTCTGTTCTGCTATTATCTGTTTCTGTGTTATATTCCAAAGATAACCCTTGTTTCCATGAGAACGGGATTTCAGGTCGTCTCAAAACTTCATTATTTCATTTCTCCTTCTTCTCTATTCATTTCTTACCAGAGCTATGGCAAACATAATTCATAATCTAGGTGAAAATCTTGAAGAAACATTGAACTCCTTCAAGAACATCCTTCCTATAATTTTATGAAACCAGGCCATCTTGAATTAAGCCAAATAAAGATGTTTGAACAATAAGAAAAGCACTTTGATGAAATACGGTGCCTAATCACCTCTCTTTTCAGAGATAAAGGTAACAATCTCGCTAAGGCACCACCAACCAAAGAGGATGAAGATTGGGAGGTCACAAAGAAGGATCCAATCTTTGGAGAAGACGGTTGGGTAGAAGTCCTAAGAAATGTTTAATTGTTTGGTATGATTGATTTGTTTGAATTTGTTTGATTTGGATTGTTTGACTTAAAACTTATATATATTAGACATATGGTGTGGTGTGTTTGGTTTGTATATATGACATAAAACATATGTAATTATAATACTTTGATACTTAGTCTTGATTGATGTATAATCATGAACTTAGGAAGTATTATTACAATTATAGGATATATATTTAGGATTAAGGGGGAGTATTTTTGTTTAGTATAAGGATTATATAGATATATTTAGGATTAAGGGGGAGTACTTTACTTTAGTATAGGAATTATTTAGGTAGTTATAGAATTTAGGGGGAGTATTTTTATAATTCCTTTTTGATAATGCCAAAAGGGGAGAAATTATAAAAATTAGAATTAGTTTATAGGATTCATATAGACGGGTGGATTATTAGAAGGATCATCATCAACAGGTATGAATAGGTATGATATTTTATAAACTAAGGTTGTCATCATCAAAAAGGTGGGGATTGTCGGAGAATGGAGTTTTGATGACAACAACCTTATTTCAGTATTAATTGATTATAAAATATATACTAACACCTTTATCTAGAATATATATATATACATATGCAGGATTTGTATACAGGAATTGATATTGGAGACTGTATAATTTAAGAACTTTTAGAGATTCAGAATTCAGATATGAATCAAGACTCATGAGTAATCAAGAGTTCAAGAAAAATATAGTACTAGAGTCTAGTTTATGTGAGACTCTGAATAGCACTCTAGGTTCAAATTCAAATTCAAATTCTGTCTTTCAATTTTTGATTTTCAAATCTCAAATTCTGTTTTCAAATTTTATCTTCAATTTTTATTAAGTTTCTATATTTTAGTTTTGATTTTAAACTCAAGTCTTATAGCATATAAGCATATATATTTATATAGTTATATACTTTCATATACTTATATTTATATAGTTTTGAACTTTATAATTATATAAAGAGGTAATTAGGGAGAAGGACAAACTTTACCGAAAAATTAGGTTGAAAGATACCAAGTTTTATTTTTAGTCTGAAGGACAAACTTTGAACCAAAATTAAGCTGAAGGAAAATGCTAAATGTAATTAACTTTATATTCAGTTTTTTACACTACACGAAAATGCTAGTTTTAACTGGCATTATTCAGTTTTGCACTGCATAAAATGCTATTTATATTTAGCATTGTCCTTCAACCTAATTTTTTTCAAAGTTTGTCCTTCAGTCTAAAAATAAAACTTGAAGTCCTTCAGACTAATTTTTTTTCCAAAGTTTGTCCTTATGCCTATTTTCCACTTTACAAAACTTATTTATGACACTATGTTTTAATTTAAGAATTTCCATAATTATATATATATATATATATTAAAACACTTCTAAAATGCTCAAAATTAAATTTTGAACTAGTATATGTCAATATACATAGTTCCATATGTCGACATATAAATGTCATATTTTTTATTTTCAAAGGTCTTTTCACTATTTGTAACGTTCCAGTAGCGTTGCAAACTTTCAAATCTTATAAACAGGGGTTGATTTCGAACTTTTTCATCATTCTTCTTCTCCATCTTCATCCCCTTTCTTTACACCATTAATATTTCATATTTTTATGATTTCTACACTTATACTCTACCAAATTCAATTCTATTTATATAAAAATTCTTCTCTTCTTACTCTCTACTCATTACTCTCTGAATCGAAATACTATTGAAGAGTTATAGGGCTGTTGTAATTGTTTAGGTAGTGTTTGGGAAAAGTGTGTCCTTATAGCTTTGAAATCAAGGAAACAGAGCGGTGTTAACCTTGTAGCCGGGAAAATCAAGGGGAATAAACTTGATCAAGGGTGTTTGGAATCGGTGGTAACCTTGTGGCTATGAAATCAAGGGTGTTGTGCTTGGAAATTGATATAGTAATAAAACACTATGCAATCCAGCGTTGCGTAGGATTGAACATTGGAGTAATCTGAACCAGTATAAAATCAGGTGTATTCTTTCCTTTTCGGCATTTTATTTCTGTTTCTTTTTGTGTTTGTGTTTGATTCTGTGGTTGTGATTGTTTTTATGGTGTGTGAATCATATAGTAGATCATATAAGTTTTAGATTTTCTTAAATCTTTTCAAAGCACTATTCACCCCTCCTCTACTTTTAGTTTTTCCTTAACGATCCATTCCACAATTCCTAACACACACATGTAAATTCTCTTGGACTAACACTGGTACATATTAAAACTTTCTAAAAATATAACTTACTCTTACTTACGCAATGTCGATATAAAACAATAATGCCTCCATGATAGAACAATACGGAATATAGAGATCAGAGAGCCAATCACAACAATAAAATAAAAAATATATATAATTTATTTAATATTTTATTCACATTTGACTTATTTAATACTTTATACACATTTCAATTATTACACATTAATATATAAGCCAATCCATACAATACGAGATAATTAATAAGGTGCTAAGTAACTATACTCTTCTGGGTTCAATAAAACACAAATTAGTCTCTAACTCCCTTAACCTTAAACATCTCGAACTACATGAGAATCATATACATAATAATAGTTGGATTATACTAGTTCTAATGTAAATAACACAGTGTATTTTGTATACTTAATAATACAAAGAAATCTCATATCTAGTTAATTCCAAACATCATCACTCAAACAACAACCAAATAAAAATCATGGAATCAATAGAAGTAAGGAAATAATTTAAATCCAATACTCTTCAATTCAATCTCAAAATTACCAGTAAAAAGATTTTTTATGTGTAAATGGTCTAATAATCAGATAAACTCAAATAACACTTAATCGTTGCAAATATTACATCCTCCGGTCCAATATACAAACATCAATACGCAAAACTCATATTAAAAAAAGGTAAATGTCGGTGGAGGATATAGAAAGCCATGAGAATCTCAGTGTCATGAATATCATAAACAATACTTGGTGATACACCAAATGTCATAATACAACATATCAAATAATAATATGGCGATATGCCAAATAAAATATTAGGCAACACATGCTAGTGGAGAAAAATGGGGATGGATCATACTCAGGATCCCTTGTACTGACTATACACTAAACTAGAGCTTGAAAGGAAGATTGATGAACGCATCTTCTCCAGGAGACCAACCTACTTCTCTTACAATCATCGGTTACCACTACTCTCACTCACTAGTATCATGATAGTAATCCACCTTTAGCATGTTAACGTGTAACTACTCTGGAAACGATACCCACATTTGCTCTTGTGGTAACTGACTGTTGGCCTAGGTGACACTAGGGGAACTGCATTTACTCATAACAATAATAATATATCACTATGTCACAGATCTAGGGAGCGGCCCCGCGATCAGACTACCAGGGTGGATACTGGTCATTTTAGCTCCCTCCCGCAAAATATTGGAAGTTGGTTAGTGATAGTCTGGTACTTTTAACTAAACGCGCGCGCACGCACACACACACGCACACACACACAAATACACACACACACATACATACATATATATATATATATATAATTAGCAGGTGCACCGTAGCGCATGATACTATGCAGGTACTGATCTATTAAAAAATATTTATACCAACGTAATGTATATATTATATAGCCAGCGCATGGATAAATATAATCATAGATCAGTAAATGACCACTATATATATGTGTGTGTGTGTGTGTGTGTGTGTGTGTATTCAACGCAACGAATAATCCTCGTTTTAAGTGTTACACACGAGCAACGGGTAAATAGATAAATAACACATCACTGTCTCATATCACCGCGTTTACAAATCTATTTATTTAGTGCTCGAACGCTACACTTACCCTTAATACTCTATATAACCAGTCCAATGAATAACAAGAATAGTGAGATCGAAAGTCCCATAGTATACGGCTTCACCAAACTGTTTATTCAGATTTCTCGTTGCACAGAATATAAATATTGTAAAATCATATAAAGATGTCATTACTATACTATATTTAAATAATTGGTCAAATCAATTTCACCAGTGAATCATTTACAATACAAAAGTTCACACAAGTATTGGAAAAAAACCTAAACAAAAAGTGATGGAGAAGTTTCCAATGAAGTTGTCAAGTAACATAAGTGTACTTAATGAGTAATTAAAATATTGAAAAGATGTAAACATTCATTGTAAATCTATATGAATAAGTAATCATATTACTTAATGAAGTAAGACCATAGCATGCCCAATATATTATCTGAAACCAATTCAAGTCACGACAAAATATATACTTCCCTAGTGACTTGTTCAAAAATAATTGTAAGATACCTTAATTAGCTCAGTAACACTAGATAGCATTATACTAAGGTAACGCGTTAAAAAATGAAATAGCTTAATAAAATCCACATAATCAAATTAATCAACCAATCCTATTTATATATTTAACCAAATATGGATTAATTACAAATGTTTAATAAAAAAATACAGTTTAGGTTCACTCGATTTATAACCCAAACTACACACCGATATTGATAATTACGTAAAATACTTTAACTCATGTTTTGAAATAACAAAACAATGTATATGAACTTTAGGAAATTAATTTAAAATAACAAAATTCATCAAACATCCAAAATTGATAATTTGGATTATAGAAGAAAGAAGTAAAATAATTCAAAGGTAAATTATACGACCTAAATAAAACGAACAACATTGCTTTTATAATTTTAACATCCAGAAACTCGAACCCTCGTCCAAAATAGACGACAATAATCTCAATCAGACGAATTACCAATCCAACTAATACACATTAGCAACTTAGTTTCAAGCAACAAATTTCACTAAATAACTTTAGCAATAATCGAAATAAAACTCATAGAAATCTAATGAATTTAAATATAGTGATGAATGGAAAAATGCTCATAAAATAATACTCAGCTACTTAAACTACAATTGCTCAGTCTATTGATGTTCAAACTTTGATTGTTTATACTTTTTGCCGCTCCTCGTCCTCGTGCAAACTCTGCTCATCACCGCCCTCGATCACCGAAAATCCGCCTCCCTTTTTGTCTCCATCGTTGCACCAGGTTCTCATAGGAACGTTCTTGAATTTCCTCTTTCACGCATACGAAATCGATGCACCTCTTACCCCTTTAGCACCGGCCAGTGATGCGCCACCGATTCGAAGAACAATTCGATCGATTTTTTTTCGAATTCGAATTAGTCCTGGTGATATTAAGGATTTCCTCCCTAACGATATATGACCAACGGGCTGTGTTTTCATGCTGTACGAAAATAGGCAACAGGTGGCTTGCACGAGAAAAAAACAAAAGGAGGCTTGATAGGCCTTGGGCTTATTTAAAATTTGGGTTTGACTTATGCTTACCCAAGATTTTTAACCAATTAAATTTTCTAACCTTTAACTTAATTATATTTTCTTCTTAAGGCAAATTCAACTTATATATATTTATTTTATTTTCCAAGTGCAGTTTAATCATTGATACCCGTCATATTATTACATTCGACGCCCACCTATTCTATTTGTTAACTCAACATTCAAGATGATAAAACATCCATTATTTATTATTTTAAATGTATAAAATTATTTAACAATTCCAAAATTTATATTCATTATAGTTTGATTCACGTCGCATCCAATAATTGGTTTGTTGATGGTATGCATCTTTATTTAACCCAACGCTTGATAATTTATTTATTTAGTAATCCAATATTCAGTATATTATTATATTTTCATCTATTTCAATTATATATATATATATATATACGTAATAAAATTACTTAATATCACAAACAGTTTTATTTAGTTTAATCTATTAGATAGCAAAATCATTATAATTCAAATTTTAACACTTTTATTTTAATTAAACACACATATAATTTTGATGGGGAAAACAGGGTTGTTACAAACTTCTTCCCTTAACAAAATTGCATCCTTGCAATTTCTAATACAAAAATGATAAACAACTCGTACTTTTTATTGGCGCACACAACAACTAAATTTTATTGAACTACATGCAATGAATTTAATCTAATTAGTTTCATGTGTTTTTTCTTGCTATATTATTCTTTATGAAAAAAAAAATCAAACTTCCAAAATTTTGAAATTATTCAGCATAACTTCCTTTGTAAGGAGGACGTTTCGGAAAGACCAAATATAATATAATAACAGAACATACATCTCCATGGAGCCATTCCAACCAGGGGCATCCCGAAACACGGGTAAACAAACCAATAATACAACATCTCAATGTTTAATACGAAAATGTACCTTGTTTTAGCATTTATAAATTATTTAGCTTATTATTAGGAGAGCAATAGCGGTTATTCATGCAAATCTCTTCATGTAAGCTTCATAAGCACCTGTACTAACTCATGTTCAAATATTAGTTGAATAAACAAGAGTAAAAAGTGCAACTTCGTTTAACAAAATATACTGTTTTTGCATCACGTCTGACCTATAAACACATGTTTTTAGCCTAATAAACGACAAAATTTCATGAAACACTCGAAATAAAAGTTGTAGCTTATAGTTATAGCCTAAAAATGCTAAAACTTTGAAAAACACTTCAAATGGAAGTTGAAGCTTACAGTTTTAGCTTTTCGAAATGTCCAAAATCATGCAAAACGGATATAAGAATCAAAAGTTATGATCAAATCAAAAAAAAATTTCAAAATTGAAAATAAACAAAGCTCAAGACAGTCTTACAAATTTGCATTTTTGACTAAGTAACCATCAAAATTTTGTGAAACGCTTCAAATAAAAATCATAACTTTGGGTTTAATATTTTCGAAATGTTCAAAATCGTTAAGATCAGACAAGACATTCCAAAGATATGAAAAAAACAATTCTGCGCTGCTTCATTAAATTTTTCAAGTTGGGACAGTGGTGAAATCAATGTTTTTGCTTAGTAAACGACAAATTTTTGTACAACTCTTTAAATGAAAGTTTTTACTTAGGTTCCAAGCTTTCCGGAATATTAGCAATTGTAGAAATCAGATAAGAGAATCACAAGCTATGACAAAAACAACATAGATTTCAAAACTGCCCGAGTAGCCAGTCAGTCTTGCAAATTGTCATTTTTAATCAAGCAAACATCAAAATTTCTTATAAGTTTGTAAATGAAAGTAGTAGCTTACTGTCTTGCTTTTTGAAATGACAAAAAACGTCGAAATCGGATTAATCATTTGAGAGTTATGCTTAAAGAAATTTTCAGCAATATTTGAAGGTGTTTCTATTTCGGAACAACAACATATGTGTTGTTTAATTGACCTTAAAACCATAGCTAACTACAAAATTTTGCAAAGTAATTAATATGAAAATTGCTCAGAAAACTCAAACTAACATCCCCAAGGGATTGCAGCGTCAAACGAGCAATCATATGGGAAGATGCTATGAGTATCTCTTAAAACAGTATGCAAGGCAAGTGTGATGCAACATCAATAAGAAGCCATCAATAAATGCAACAAAAAATAAAATAGCAAGGGCAAAACATCAGCTTGGCAGATTGAATACAAACACATATATACATCATGTATGTATACACATATATACATGACCAATGTTTTTTTCTTCCAGCCATGGCACGACAAGCAAACAAGATCACTGCACATGAATGTGCCATGGACACAATAGCAACTCATGCACAAGCAACATGTTACATACAAAATGACAAAGATAAGTAATACTTAAAATCAAAGCAACCAGTACATGCACATATACAAAAGCAAAAAGGATATGCAACCAGTAGTATATGTAGTAATGGCAAGAGCAAGTGAAAGCGAAAAAAAAGATACAAAGTTAACAAAAGCAAATAAAGTGACAAACAACATGTACAAAACCAGGGTACAAGCATTTCTGGCCAGCAAAAGAGTGAAGCAAAAAGGTACAACTACAAGTCTAGTATGGACATTCCAAAAATGTACGGGTTCAAATCAGCATGGCAACCAGCAGAGTAATGTATGTGTACACACCAAAACACATGAAAGTTGTAAGAAAAAAACCCATAGCACCAAGCATAATTTATGTTCTAGTATGGCTATTGAAAACAAAACATGTACAAGCACGACAAGGTACAAGGCAAATGGCTCGAGTACAACCCAGGATAAAAGCATCTCAAACCAGCAAGGGGATGTCAAAAGTGGCCAAGTAAAACTGTTCTTTCAAATGCAACAGCAAGAAGCAAACATGCAACAAAATTAGTTCGAAAACACAAATATTAGAGCAAGTGCACATACAAACAAGGCAGCTGCAAATGCAAGCGCATATAAATGCATAAATATTTCCAGGCAATGTGCACAAAAGTATAGATATGCAAACACAGCATAGGGACAATAATAGACCAAGGTAGTAAAATCAAGTGCAAATTGAAAATATGGCTAGTTTAAATATAATAGTCTATACAATGCATGTCAAAACATGCATCAGAACTTCAGCCTACAAATTCAAGGACTGAACAAGTTAGGTTTCTACAATACATGTAGCTTGGAACAAAATCAAGTTCATAGAAAATAATAGTTGTGTAATTGAAGTTGAATATATTAGTATTTTCTAGAAGTAGCAATCAAATATCAGGAGTGAACTAGTCAAAAATCTCAAAGCCAAGATCGACAAAAAAAATTATTAATAGAAAGATTCAAAAAAAAAATCATACGACATAATAAAATCCAAGGGATGCTTCATCATAATCAAAATCCTATATAACAAACATCATAGTCGACAAATTATGCAAGTCGAGTTGGAACCCAAAAATAATCCTCAAATCAAACTCATACTAGATTACCAACAACAGAAGCACTTGACCAAGGAAGCAACTAAAGTTCATAAATCACCAAACGTTAAAGAGATCAATCAGCTAGGAAATAAAGGCGAAAGTTCCCCAATCGAGTATAAATTGGTGACTTTCAAAAATAAAAATGGAAATTATAAAAGTAAATGAGAGTAAATCAGTATATTATTACACAATAAAAAAGTAACAAGTACTCCCCTAGGTGATTACACCTGTAATTACTCCTATTATCATATAATTGCAACAAAATCTACCGTATACCCATGGTAACAGGGACTCTAAGTCACTTCTATGTCTAGATTTGTGTTTCTTCTTATATACATAATGTATTGTTAAAAACCTGCTCCAATACCAAGTGTAACACCCCACCTCTATACCCATATTATCCAAGAGTATTACAGAGTAATACTATCAGATAATATGGTGATTGAGGCTATAGGAGCACACACATGTAAATTCTCTTAGACTAACACTGGTACATATTAAAACTTTCTGAAAATACAACTTGCTCTTCATACACAGTATCGGTATAAAACAATAACACGGTGCCTACAGGATATAACAATATAGAGTATACAGAAATATAAAGATCAAAGAGTCGATCACAACAATATAATATATATATACTTTATTTAACATTTTATTCACATTTAAATTATTTAGTATTTTATACAAATTTCACTCGTTACACATCAATATATAAGTCGATCCATACAATACAAGATAATTAATAAGATGCTAAGTAATATTCTCTTCTGAGTTCAATAAAACACAAGCTAGCCTCTACCGCCCTCAACCTGAAAGGTCTTGAACTACATGAGTATCATATACATAATAACATGTTGGATTATATCTAGTTCCAATGTAAATAACACAGTGTATTTGGTGTATATCAATAATACAAGGAAATCTCATATCTAGTTAAGTCCAAAACATCATCACTCAAACAGCCATCAAATAGAGATCGTGAAACCAATAGAAACAAAGAAATAATTTAAATCCAATACCCCTCAATTCAATTTTAAATCACCAGTAAAAAGAATTCTCAAGTGTAAATGGTCTTATAATCAGATAAACTCAAATAACGCTCAATCACTGCTGATATTATATCCTCCACGTCCAATAAACAAACATCAATACGCAAAATCATATTAAAAAAAAAGATAAATGTCGGTGGAGGATATAAATAGCATTATACTAAAATATTGCATTAAAACAAAATGGAATAGCTTACTAAAATCCACATAATCAAATTAATCAATCAATCCTACTTATATATTTTACCAAATATAGATTAATTACAAATGTTAACTAAAAATGCAGTTTAGATTCACTCGAGTTATAACCCAAACTATATAACGATACTAATAATTGTGTAAAATACTTCAAATCATATTTTGAAATAACAAAACAACGTATATAAACTTTAGGTAATTAATTTAAAATAATAAAATTGATCGAACATCCAAAATTTATAATTTGGATTATATAGAAAAAAGAAGTGAAATAATTCATAGGTAAATTATATGACTTAAATAAAATGAATATCACCCCTTTTATAATTTTAACATCTAGAAACTCAAACCCTCGTCCAAAAAAGACGAAAATAATCTCAATCACACGAATTAGCAATCTAACTAATCAACATCGGCAACTTAGTTTCAAGCAGCTAATTTTACGAAATAACTTTAGCAATAATCAAAATAAAGCTTATTGAAAACTAATGAATTTAAATATAGTGATGAGTGGAATCATTTAACATAGCCCTCTTAACTAAGGGAAGAATCATTTAACATAGCCCTCTTAACAATTTGTAAAATATAGACTAAAAGCCCTTTTATTATTTTACCCTAATTACATTTAATTGTTCATTGAACCCTAGTCGTCTTCTTCTTCTCAAAGTAAATGATTAACCATTTATTCATGGAGGAACCAATTTCTAACAAAATCTTTGAAAAAGAAGAAAACGTTATTTTTACTTAAAAAAGCGAACTTCATGTTGAATTTGTCGAAGAAATCTCCGAAAAAGTAACGGTTTACTGGAAAAAATGGAGGCTAGTTTCGGCCATAAACGATATATTCGTTGACAACGAGTCGAAGTCAAATAATTAAAATGGCATGTAGTTGATGAATTTGGTGAAAGCACTAGGTCATGGTAATAACACAAATACGGCGATATGCCACCGAATAAAATCGTATTTTCCGATGTACTATCACCGAATATGTAGGATTTTAATTTTTCTTTAGTTAATCTATTTTCGGCATGTAATTTCCAAACTTTGTACTGAATTTCGGTATGCCCTTGTTCATTTTTACCATGTTTTGTGTATTTGAATGGAGGGTAAAATTGAGTTCTTTTATTCATTTTTCCATTGTGTTTTGCCCCCTCTTAACAATTTAATTTTTAATGGAGTGAGAATAAAATATGACCCCCCCTTCTGTTTTGGAGTGGCAATAACAATACTCATTAGGATTTCCTCCCCCACGAGATAAGCCAACGGGTTATGTTTTTGTGTTGTATGAAAACTGACAACAGGTGGCTTCCAGGGGAAGAAAACAAAAGAAGGCTTGATAGGCCTTGGGCTTATTTAAATTTTGGGTTTAAATTATTTTTACTCAAGGGTTTTAATCAACTAAATTTTCTAACCTATAACTTAGTTATAGTTTCTTCTTAAAGGTAAACTCAACTTATATATATATATATATATATATATATTGATTTAGTTTTCCAAGTGCAATTTATTCAATGATATCCATCAATATTATTACATTCGACGCCCTCTTATTCTACTCGTTAACTCAACATTTAAGATGACAAAATATCCATTATTTATTATTTAAATGTATAAAATTATTTAACAATTCCAAAACAGTTTTATCTTCATTACAGTTTGATTCATGTCGCATTCAATAATTTGTTTGTTGATAGTAGGCAACTTTATTTAACCCAACGCTTTATAATTTATTTATTTAGCAATCCGACATTCAGTATAAAATTATTATATTTTCATCTATTTCAATTATATATATATAATAAAATTACTTAATATCACAAACATTTTTATTTAGTTTAATCTATTAGTCAGTAAACTCACTATAATTTAAATTTTAACACTTTTATTTTAATTAAACCTACACATATAATTTTGACAGGGAAAATAAGGTTGTTACAATTAGAAATTAAATTTACATGAATTGGCCGTTGTTTGAGCACCAAAAAAGGTTTTCTTCATAATTTTAGTATAGATTTCGGGCGTGAATGGTTGTTTGTAAGTGAGGATGTAACGACTCAAGGATTTTCAGCCCGAAAATCGACATAAATACCCTTATCGTATCTTATGTCGACCTTCCAAACACCGAAAACACTGGAACATTTATAGAAAGAAATTAGAGGGTGGCATAAGAAAGAAAGAAATACTGGAATAGAAGAAGAAGAAGAAGCACCAACACAGAGTCTCACATCGCAGTGGAACAAAATATAATTCAGAAATAAATCTTTATTGAGATCTTTTAAAAATACTTACAATATCAGAGTACATCAACATCTGAACAGTTATAACAATCTGTCCTAATATATAATCACACAGCGGAATAGTAATCATATCTCACATCTGAACACCTTCAGCTTGTCACTGGACTTCACAGTTCCTGATAACCTGAACCTGTACACCTCGGGCTAACCCGAGCATTTACAAAACACCGGGTTAGTCTGGTGAACCAGAGTGAGAAAACTCGCACAGTATTAAGGTATCACACAACTTGATTTTTAAAGTTAAAATCCTTTTGAAAGAAAAGGATAATCGTAAGACCAAATCCACACATAAAAACGGACGAGTTTTACCTTACGATAACCCAAAACAGTTTTGAAATCAAAATCTATTCTGATATTATCATAGTGTCTAAATACAAGTAAATATCAATCGAGCGGAATGCTTACATCTCACGCTTCACATATATAGTATACAATCAAAACCCCGGGCACCTATTGGAGATTGGATTCCAACTATGACAAGGTATGGAACTACATGCTGATCGTGTATCTCTAGAGGCGAATACACTGGGTTCAACAAGAACGTCTTGCAACCCGGCCCTCACATGACCGACTACTCATTTCGCTTGAGTGTATCGAATGTATATCACCAACAGTTGGGCTCAAACCACCGCTTCCCGTAAAGGGATAGCATCGAAAATTGATTAAAGAATGAAATGGATTTTCTCTAGATAGGTGATTGTACGCCCTAATGGGAGCGACCCACATAGCCATGTTGCCTGCCCGATTTTTGTCATTTCCTGGTTGCTGAGGCTTGAGCTCAGAACACATCTGGTCATCATACACTTTGAATGCCACATTGTCAGATCCGCCAAATCACTAATTGACGTCCATAAAAATATTCTGGTCTTTAAGCTAGAGAGGTGCCCCTCTCTGCCACTAACAGAGATACGTTTGTAAAAATCAACGTACGTGACCCTTAAGAAATACTCTGTCAGACATTCGTCCATACAAGTCATCCAGGAACAGGATGAACCGAAGGTACTCTCCTACTGCATCCAATATCGGAATCACCCCATGGATCAGTAGCGAATAGTCCTTGCAATCCACATATTTCAACCACGACAGAACCCCAATATATCTCCGGGTCGAATCAGAGATTGTAAGTGGTTCTTCCGCTTTATGAAAATCTATGGTCTTCAAATGCTCCATCTCGATCGTCGCCTGATCTTTTCTATATATTTCGTATTTGTTGGTCGGGATGGTTTTCGAATATACATTCGATCCTGGTCTTCCCGTACCAACAATCGTAAAGGTCAGACTTGATAGTCGGTTATTTAACTATCATGTAAACATCCATGAAATAAAAATAGATTCACTGGTCTAGTACTCAGCATCACTTGGCTTTTAAAATTTATCGCCCAATCTCCTTTTAATTCTGTTACTAGGTAAAATATCATCTCATATCATTTCCACTACTTTGGAAATCCTAATATACATTCTTGCCATTACCAACTGGTATTACCCTTCGATAGTCCCGAAGCCGTTCAAGTTGGGGTATTTTAATTACCTTTCAGACCTTGATCAACAACGTTCTTATCCTCAGGCAAATACGAGTTGTAATTCAAGAACCAATATTTAATCTTACATCAACACATCCCACTAGTTAAAATATAGCTTTACAGTACTTCTTATCTTTTGGAAATTTCCCTTTAAATATAATTAATATCGCTTAATTTGTTATTTAAAAAATTCCTTACTAAGCATCACTTTATTTACTCTCGACTTATTCAAATGACTTCTTTTAACAAACTGAATTATAAATCTTATTTCCATCCTTGTTTACCAAGCTCAAAACAAACCCCTTTTTCAATCCCCTTTCTTTCAGGAAATTCCCTTTTAAATCCATTGATTTAACTTAATACCTTTTTTAAGTATTTCCAATTTTAAAAATGACGTTTAAACTCATATTCATTTATAAACCTTGTTTATAAATTTCAGGTTTAATATAAACCCTTTACATCTTCATCCCTCTCTACTTAATTCAAATGTTAAGTAAAACTTTTCATTTAAGCTATGTATTCGTTTAAACCTCTTTGTTGCTTCATTATAAGACTCGAGCTCAAATAATACAACTCATTCCTAGCCTCTTTCCAACACTCGACTACATTTCATTTCAACTTGGTTACTTAAATGTATTACATTTAAGAAGTGATTATTTACTTCAACATTAATCATTCCAAACAAAATAACTCCTTTATTTACTAGAATAAATAATAAATTTCCTTCTTAAACTCTTACTAAGATTAACTAGTTATTTACTAATTTAAAGTCTAACTTAGTTTAAATGGTCGACTCAGTTAACACAAAACATGATTACTCTTCTAACCAATTCTATTTAATTCCTCTTTTAAATTCATTAAAATATAATTAGTTTAAATAACTTCATTTAACTGCTCCTTAGATGTGATTAATGAAATACTTAACCCTTAGGTTATTTCTTCTTATTTGCTTTATAATTCTTATAAGAATTTGGTTTCTAAAACCATTTCATAATTTCTTATAAACTTTAATAAATAAATAATTAATATTTATTTCCTTTTTAAATAACCCTCCAATGTAATAACTTTCAAAACCTATTTTCGTTATAAAATATATTTATAACTTAAATATTATCGATTCACTGATAAAACCCATATTTTATAAATCGATTGATTTATAGACCAGGTGATGCCAATTACCCAACCATACTACCAATTGGTTAATATCAGAACATGGTTCAACAATCAACAATAATCAATCTTTCCCTTTTATTTGACTGAAAATTTCTATAACGATCATCAATCAATTAACAGATCATTAAAATAATTTTATACACGTTAATAAACGTGATTAATCAAGGGAAATCACTTTATTTGGGTCAAATCATAACAATTGGTATTTTTATTGAAATTAAATGACCGTTTAATTTCAGAAATTGAATCAACGATATAATTAGCAAATAGTCAACCACTAACAATCAGAACATGCAAAATATAAATCGAAGAGCTGAGTGAGTTTAACTCACCTTGATTTGAATCTATCGATAAACCGTCTGTTTTAGTCAAATTAAACTGACGTTTAATTCGATTAAAATTTTCAGTTACTTCAGATCCAGACTAGACCTGCTCCATCTCGAATTTCTCGTCTCTACGGTCCCAACGAGACTGACCGCGCTTGAATCTGATAATGTATGTACGAAATATCGTAAAAACAACTTGATGAAGTAATTTGATTATTTAAACATGAATTTATATTTAAATTTATTCGGGCCTTTACCTTTAATTATTCGGCCCAAAGCCCACTATCTGGTTGCCCCCTTAAAACCCTATTTCTGATCCCCTTATTTCATTTCAGCCGCCTCATCAATTTTACTACAGACCGAAAACAAACCCTAATCCCCTTTTTGCCACTTTGAGATATACGGCGTCGCTACCGCTTCTCGTGCCCTCCATCACTGTTCCGCGGTCAACCACCACCTCCTAGAAACGAGCGAGCCTTCTCCACCACACACTACAGCCTTTCGACAACCAGATCGTCGCTCCTAGATCTCGCGTTTTGAACAGCTTCAACAGAGATTGGTCTATCCGAAAGCTAAGTTTCTTTTTACTGTATTTATTTTGCTTGATTTTCTGTTTCGAATTGTTCTTGAATTGGTAAAACACCTCTGCGTGAGGGTCTATTTTTAGTATTAGCTTGGTTCAGATATGATCAACGTCTATCAATGCTTACGAATTGTTATGTCAATCAAAATTCAAAATCTGTAGGTTAGATTTTGGTTCGGATTTTTGGTATAGGATTTTCAGATCGGTTCGAAATGGATTTTGATTGAACCGATCAAATGATAGTGAACTGTGCATTGTAAATTCAAAGATTTGTACTGTTTGTGGTAGATATTATGGTACGGTTCTGATATGAATTCGATTTTGAAAATATATACCTTGCTGTATAGGTTAGGCTAGGCGTGTGGCTATGAATTGTCGATTCTATTCAGAGATTTGGAATCTGTATATTAGATCTTGAGTTCAGGTTTTAAAATACACGAAAAACAGTGATGAGCTTTTTCTGTTCATACATGTGATTTTACTGTTCGATAAAGATTTTGTGTGTACCAATATAGATAGATATATTAGTTCCTTTCTTCTTAGCTGTTCATGACATGTTCTTAGCTGTTACTTTAGCTATTAGGCTATGCATTGCTTCTTCTTTTAGCTGAGCCTTATGAAGGTGTTTTTCACTGTTTCAAGAAAGAACAATACATGACATTGAAATTTTAAAAAAAGATTCTCCTGTACACTCTTGCATTTGTACCAACAGCATACGGATATATGTTGCATATATCTTGTTGATCACTTTCCAGCTCTGTCATGTTGTATGTCCCAGTTCTTTTTTTTTCAATTTCTTTTGCTGTTCATATGCTGTCATGAAATCACCCTTTTAATGGGTTTTTCTTCTTTTTCTCGCAGATCACAATTGATGGAGGAAACACGGATTTACTCGTTCTGGAGGCATGCAGAAGTTGATCTTCAAATGTTGATTTCTTACTTTATGTTTTGTATTCGAGACTTGTAAATAATATCATGTATATTTTCTATTCCTTGTCGTACTGTATATATGTTCTTATTGTGTTTTGTCTTTGTATAATTTCCTTTGTATTTGCATGTGTACAGACACAATATATATAAAGATCAGATTCCATTTGTTCTAAATGTTTACTTTTTATATGGCCAATGCATGTTCATGTTCATATTATAGGTTCTTTATGTTCATGTGTTTTTATGTAAACAGTATATCTGAGTTTTATCATGTACAACTATACAAGTTGCAAATATAAAATAATTCCGAACACCCTATACACTTGTGGATTCAAAATGCATGTTCATGTTAATAACGCCGAACCAAGTGAACATGGATAAATATATATATTTAATTTAAGTAGCCAAATTAACGAAAATAAATAAATATTCTCATATATTTAAAACAATTAGTATAAAATTCAAAGCTCGACATCAAAAATCCTGATTTTTTTCCCTTCGATGATATTCTATTTATATAAAAATCGTTTAATATTTATAAATAAATCGATATAATTTAAAATGATTTTTACAGCGACAATTTGAAAATTTGAATTGGACGTAACTTGAAATCTATAAGCTGAAATCTCGAATTTTCTCTTTCGTTAGAAAAATATAATCGAATCGGTTCAAACGTTTCTTGTTTCACAGAAATCCGACTTATTTCGGATCCTGTATATTCAGTTAAAGTTCAAATTGAAAATTTCGAACTACCGCGACGTTTTCGAGCTCGTTTTAATTAATATATAGATATATGTATATATTCGAATTCCATTTAAATAAATAAATTCGATTAAAAATCCATTATATTTCAAATATAATATATAAACAAATTTAAATATTCTAATTTAAACGGTCGAAAAATCTTGAACGTTACATTCTTCCCCCCTTAAAATAATTTCGTCCTCGAAATTGTAAAGTAAGAAGAATCTCCTGAACCATATTATTTTGAAATCAGTACTTATGCAAAATAAATTCAAACTTTTAAAAAATTTCTAAAATTTTGCCAGCATCTTTTCTGCATTGCTCGATCGGTACTACTGCAACTGCCGGCCTCAACTTCTTCGTAAAGAAAATTCAAAATTCAAATGGCTACCCACTCAGGGTATAAAATTAATCGCTTAACCCATAATATAAGGTTTTCCTTTTTGTCGGACATTCGAACTCAAATTCCAATTTTCAAGCGTATCAAGTAGTCGTTCATCGTCTGCATTTGCAGTCTGTAAAAGCAAATCATCTCCACAGCCTTCAGAATTCTGCACTTATTCCACTTATAATGCAAATAATAATCTGGGTTAGAAAATTCTGTTTCCCCTTCACCACCAAGCTTATTTCCAATCCACTTTACCTGGATTTTTCTCCTCGCTATCCATACAATCCCTTATTAACCCAACTGGTTAAATTCAATTAATATCCAATATCTCGTTTGTTTCTGCTTTGGTTTAACATCCATTAATATCGATCGATTAATATCAAATAAATTCCTATTATTTATCCATTTAATTTTTAAATCCCAATTTATTCAAGTGCACACAATTTGAATTCATTCTTAACTTGATTTTATTTATCCGGGTTCAGTTTCGCTTTCATATCTGCTTCAATTGACGAATTGATCTTCTAATCAGTTCAACTTTATTTCATAATTCAATTTGATTTCAAATAAAATCAATCAGAACAACAAAACGACCAACATTACTATAATATAGAAAATAATTTCCTTTTCTATATAAAAATATACCTTGGGTAAAATTAGTTCATTTACCCTCTTTTATAAACAATATTGTATCCATTTACTAGTTCAACGCTTCTCAACACTTGAACCAGTCAAATAATACAAAATATTTTTATATAAAATCTTACAAATACGCCCTCATATATATACACTCAACTCAATCTAGCATGTTACTAACCCCAACTCTATTGAGTTATGCCACAGAGCCAAGGTTACTACCCAACCAATAGCTCTGATACCACTGTAACGACCCAGGGATTTTCAACCCGAAAATCGACATAAATACCCTTATCGTATCTTATGCCGACCTTCCAAACACCGAAAACACTGGAACGTTTATTGAAATAAATTAGAGGGTGAGATAAGAAAGAAAGAAATATTGGAATAGAAGAAGAAGAAGAACCAACACAGAGTCTCACATCGCAGTGGAACAAAATATAGTTTAGAAATAAATCTTTATTGAGAGATTTTAAAAATACTTACAATATCAGAGTACATCAACATCTGAACAGTTATAATAATCTATCCACATATATAATCACACAGCAGAATAGTAATCATATCTCACATCTGAACACCTTCAGCTTGTCACTGGACTTCACAGTTCCTGATAACCTGAACCTGTACACCTCAGGCTAACCCGAGCATTTACAAAACACTGGGTCAGTCTGGTGAACCAGAGTGTGAAAACTCGCACAGTATTAAGGTATCACACAACTTGATTTTTAAAGTTAAAATCCTTTTGAAAGAAAAGGATAATCGTAAGACCAAATCCACACATAAACACGGATGGGTTTTACCTTATAATAACCCAAAACAGTTTTGAAATCAAAATCTATTCTGATATTATCATAGTGTCTAAATACAAGTAAACATCAATCTAGCGGAACGCTTGCATCTCATGCTCCACATATATAGTATACAATCAAAACCCCGGGCACCTATTGGAGATTGGATTCCAACTATGACAAGGTATGGGACTACCTGCCGATCGTGTATCTCTAAAGGCGAATACACTGGGTTCAACAAGAACGTCTTGCAACCCGGCCCTCACATGACCGACCACTCATTTCGCTTGAGTGTATCGAATGTATATCACCAACGGTTGGGCTCAAACCACCGTTTCCCGGAAAGGGACAGCATCAAAAATAGATTAAAGAATGAAATGGATTTTCTCTAGATAGGTGATTGTACACCCTAATGGGGGCGATGTAGTAACCCGCATTTTAGCTGCCGATAATTAAATTATTTAATTATTTAAATATCGTTTTGGCGATATCGACGACCTGAATTAAATAATTATGATTATTTAATTAATTTAAATAATAGCATAAAAATATATTTATTTCTGAATTAGTCAGAAATAGTGGAATTGACAATATTGTGTAAACTGGACAGTTGAAAATATATAATTCAGTTATATTGAATTATATTGACGAATATATTCAATCGACGACAGTTTGAACGTAGAATTATAATATAATTAAAAACAGAGCTCGAAATGGCGCTGCAGTTCGCTATTTGGCGATTTGAACTTCAACTGAATGTACACGATTCGTTTTAAGCCGGATTTCAGTGAAACAAGAAACGTGTGGAGCTGGTGGAGTATATCTTTCTAGTGGAAGAGAAAAATCAGGATTTCGTCGTGTAGATTTTGATGTACGTCCAAATCAAATTTTAGAAAAGTCGTTGTAGAATTCCTTTATAATTTGTGACGCTTTATATATGTTATAAAAGGATTTTCGATATAAACTGAATACCGAGATAATCAGAAATCTAAAATATCAAACTGTATATTCTGATATGATATTTTGGAGCTGTACGATATCATATGTGAAGATATACTATAATATAAATTTATTTATATTTAATTTAATAATATTTAAATATATTTATATATTTAAATGGGTCATTTAGAGCTTTAAAAATAGCAGGTTTTGCAAACGAAGTCGGAATTCAACGAAACTAATTTTGTTGGATCCGCAATGTCAATTAGTTGTTAGATTTCCAGTTTCGTGATTTTTAGAGTTAGTATGTGGCCGTACGGATTTTTAGAGTGAGAAACAGTCAGTATTTCGGCAGTTAAAAATACGCTGTGTGAGCATACGAAGTCGGAATTCTACAAAACCAGTTTCATTGGGACCGAAATGTCGAACTGTAGCTACATGACAATTTTCATGATTTTTGAATACTGTGTGTGATCACACAGATTTTTAGAAGGACGAAAACAGATATAATAAATAAAATAAAAATATCTAAAATATCTAATTTTGTCTATAAATACCCCACTAACCAACCTAAACCTAATTCCATTTTTTCTCTCTGGTCAAACATTTGTTTCCGCCGTTCTTTTCTTTTTCTCTCCACAGAAAAGATATCGAGCAAAAATAAATCCAAAAAAATGCAAACAAAAATCCTTAAATCTACAAATCCATCTACATATATATATATGGACTCGCATCAGTGTTGGCATCGATTCTGTGTAGTTTTTATAGGGCTCGAACGCCATCTTTGGTTGCTGGAAAATCGAGCGTGCGCCTAGGGTTCCAGTCTTTGGCGAAATAAAGAAGAGTGGGTTTGTTATGACATCGCAATCGGGTTCCTGATGCGGTTTGGGGTCTGTGGTAGTAGTTTGAGGCTGTTCGAACTCCAGATGGGTCGGTTCCTGTTCGTGAATGCCTCAGGACGCGTTGACATTTGCTGCACCGAGTTCGACAGGAAGCATATGAGGAGGAAGAGTGAGAAAAGATGTGATTTTTGGTGATTTTTATTTGAATTAAAAACCATTGGAGGAGGAGAAGAGGAGGTGAGAACGTCCTATTGCTTTGGGATTAAGGAGCAGGTTACGATCTGATTTGGGGAGGAAGAAGGGTTGGAGCGGACGGGTATTAACAGGGGGCCGGTGTTTGCTAATGGGCCAAAGTTAAAATGGGTGAGGCCCGTTTAAGTAATAGTTTTAGTTTTATTTATTTTAAATAGGTCGAACTTATAAATTCGATATCTTGGTCATATATTATCAGAATCACAAACCGTAAGTTGCGTTGGGATCGTATGGACGGGAGCAACACAACGAGACTGACCGGGAGTGAATCCGAGCTCGTTACAATTTATGGTGAAATAAATTGTCCGTCTAAATCAAAGACAGTTAATCGTTTTTAACGATAACAGTCCAATGTGAGTAAATCTCACTAACTCTGAACAGTTTATAATTTCATGTTGTATTTTTAGAACTGTTAGATATTGGTTGATTGATTGTGTGTTGACTGTTTGATTGAACTGCTAGTCAGTTAGTTAAATTTCTATATTGATTCTGTTTAACAAGATATATCATATGGAACTGAAAGTGATGTTATCTATACTGTCTAACATCTGTGATGCAGGGAAACAGGTTGGAGGAATCCGACTGGATTCCTCAACAGTTATTTTATTGTTTTTCATATATTTTGATATATGATGTGAATTATAACCTATTGTTGGTTGTGTGTGTATGGACGATATTGAACATCGTGATTTGATATGATTGAATACCATGACATACCGGAATGTAGATAAAAGAGATTTTTCAAAGTGATATTGGAAAATAGAATATTTATAAAGTGGAATATTTATAAATAAGGAATATTTATAAATTGGGATATTTATAGGAGATATTCAAAAAGGAAATAATTTCAAAACATTTTCTTTTGAATGGAAAGGCCTGTGTGGCGAGTTTGGGAATTTTCCCGATACTCCCGATACAAAGGAGGTTATGGCGAATTTTCCCGGAAAGTTAAGGAGTTAGAATATTTTTAAGAATAAATTTGAAAATGAAATATTTGCAAACCATTTGCAAATAGAATAAAATAGAGAAAAGAAATATTTGTAAACCATTTACAAATAGAATTGAAAGGGGAATATTTAGAAAATAAATAGAGTTAATAAAAAGGGAATCGGTTTATAAAGGAAACATTATAAAAAGGAAATCATTTTTAAAGTGTAGAACCGTTATTTAAAAGTAAATCTTTTCAAATGGATAAAACGTTGTTAAAAAGGAAACCTTTATAAAGTGAATAAAGTAAATCGAATATGGTATTCGACGTTAGTTAATCGAATATGGTATTCGAAGTTAGTTAATCGAATATGGTATTCGAAGTTAGTTAATCGAATATAGACATTCGAAAGGAGAAATCGAATATGGTATTCAAAGTTAGTTAATCGAATATGGTATTCGAAGTTAGTTAATCGAATATGGTATTCGAAGTTAGTTAATCGAATATAGTATTCGAAAGTTAGTTAATCGAACAAGTTATTCGAAAGGGGTTAGTCGAGTCGTGTTAGTCAAATAGAGTTAACCAGTTAGAGTTAATCAAATAGAGTTAACCAGTAGAGTTAATCAAATAGAGTTAACCAGTTAGAGTTAACCAGTTAGAGTTAATCAGTTAGAGTTAACCAGTGGAGTTAATTCGTTAGAGTTAAAACGAACTAGAGTTAATCAAATATAGTTATTTGAGACAGAGTTAGTCAAACATAGTATTCAGGGTAAGTTGCCATCGTGTACGACTGTTAGCGTAATTCGCAGGGCTGTAAATAGCCTAAGGCGGTCGGATGTTTCCTGAGGGAATCAGGCGTAACCATTGTGATCGCTGCGATCTAGAGTCAAGCGAATGGAGTTAAATAGAGTTGTCGAATAGTAGTTGTTCGAATGGAGTTAAATAGAGTGTGTCGAATATAGTTTATTCGAATAGAGTTGAATAGAGTTAATCGAATAGTAGTTATTCGAATAGAGTTAAATCGAATATTAGTTATTCGATAGGAGTAAATCAAGTTGAGTTAAATAAACCAAGTTAGTCGAGCCTAGTTAATTGAATCGAATTGGTCGAACCAAGTAAGTTAAGTTAGTAAGTTAAGTTAGTCGAGTTAAGTTCGTCGAGTTAAATAAATCGATGTTAGTTTCATCGAAAGGAGCTATCGATGTTAGTTTCATCGAAGGGAGTTATCGATTTTAGTTTAATCGAAGTGAGTTTTTCAAATATGAGATATTTGAAAAGGAAGAGTTATCGAATATTAGTTATTCGAAGAGAGATCATCGAATATCATTTATTCGAGAAGAAGTTATTCAAATATAGGTTATTCGAAGAAGAGTTAATCAAATAGAGATTTCTCGAAGAGAGTTAATCGGCAAATTCGATTATATCGAATTCGGGAAAGTACTTATACTTTCCAGTGTTTAAATAGAGATTTATTTATTTATAAATAAATAAGTGTTAGGTTAATTATTCACTAATAAGATTAGAAGTTATAATTAAAGTTAGATAATTCAAAAGTAAGGATTTATAACGTTATCGTTATAACCAATGTTTTAAATATAGAAGTGGATTAGTAAAATTGGATCCGAGAAAGACGTAAAGAAGTTGTTAAAGATTTAAAAGATAAATTTGACCATTTCGAAGTTATAACGTTGTTCAGTTAAGGTCTGAGAGGTAATTATACCCCAACTTGAGTGACTTCCTTCTTAACTAAGAAATGGTAAGGTTTGATCATAAAGGAGTTTTGGAAATGTTTTCCAAACGAGAATCAGAAATGTTTTCTGATAAAAGAAAATAAGAATTTAGAATATAGGGAAACGGGAGATAAGTAAATAAATGAACTAAAGAGATTTATGTTAAATGATGTTTGTTCGATATAATTTCCATTTGGAAATAATATCGTTGTTTGCACACTTGTTTTTCTTTGATAGTTAACTCACCGACTATCGAAGTTTTGACCATTTTAACGTTGTTAATATGGAGAGACTGGTTGGATTTTTATCCAAAGAACCACTCTGTATTGGCATAAGCGTTGCGAATCATATATGCCAAAGATAATTGAAGACGGAGTAAAAAAAATGCAAGGGCTATCCTGTTTACAGAATAGTGCCTTCGGTTTGTCCAGTCCCAGGACAACTTGTATGGACGAAGGTCTGACAGAGTATATCCAATGGATCGCGTAAGTTGATCTGTTCAAACATATTCACGTTTGGTGGCGGAGGAATTCGTTTCTCTTAGCTGTATACCCGTGTTATTTTTGGATAAGTCAATTTGTGATTTGGCGGGTATGACGATGTGACATTTTTAAGTAAATGAAGATGGATGTCTGACAGAGTATTTCCAGAAAGGTCACGTACATTGTTTTCTTCAACCGTATCAAGAGTGGAAGCGGAGAAGGAAACTTCTTTTAGCTGACATGTAATGTATTGTTGTAGACGTCAATTAGTGATTTTCGATGGATCTGACAATGTGGCATTCGAAGTAAATCTATTGTGATGATAAAGCGTAGCTTCTAGCCTCACATCCGGTAAATGACAGAAATCGGGCAGGCAGCATAGCTAAGTCGGTCGCACCGAAGTAGGGTGTATAATCACCTATCTAGTGAATATTCATTTGTTTCTTAAATCTATCAATGCTGTCCCATATATATATGGGAACGGTTGCTGATCCCAACCGTTAGTGATGTACATTCGATACACTCAAGCGAAATGAGTGGTCGGTCATGTGTGGCTGAGTTGCAAGATGTTCTTGTTGAACTCCAGTGTATCGTTCCTAGAGTACACTGATCGGAAGGTGGTTCCATACCTTGTCATAGTTGGAAATCCATTATCCAATACGTGCTTGCGATTGTGATTGTTACTATATATGTAGAACGTGAGATGAAAGCGTTTCTACTAGTTGATATCTATTTGTACATAGACATTATTATAATATCAAAAGGTTTTTGATATAAAGATATTTTGGATTCTCATAAGGGAAAAACCCATTCCGTTCTGCGGCGTGGTCTTATGAGATATCGTTTACTTGTTCATATACATGTTTAAACTGTTTTACTCATACCAGTCCCATGACTGACCCGGAGTTTATTTGTTTTGTTTTCCCTAAACTCTTGGGTGCCCAATTTTGTACGGGCAGTCGATTAGTCGGGAATTTACAGATATACTGGAAGGGCGTGGAGCAGGAGGCTTCAAGATCATATAGCTATAGTTATTTCCGCTGTGTTGTAAGTGCTGTACTCTGATAAGTGCTATTGTATACATAACTGTTATATTTCAAAGTTATGTTATCTATTATATGTTATTCGTTCCGCTGTGAGGTTCGTGTTACTCTGATGTTATGTTCTTCTTCTTCTTCTATTCTAAGTTTCTATCTTATCTATTCTCACCTTCTAATTTCTTTCATTAATTACCGGGATTTTTCGATGTTTTGGTTATCGACGTCGAGCTTACGTCGATAACCAAAGTCGCTCAAAATCCGGGTTGCTACAAGCGACCCACATAGCCATGTTGCCTGCCCGATTTTTGTCATTTCCTGGTTGATGAGGCTTGAGGTCAAAACACATCCGGTCATCATACACTTTGAATGCCACATTGTCAGATCCGCCAAATCACTAATTGACGTCCACAAAAATATTCTGGTCGTTAAGCTAGAGAGGTGCCCCTCTCTGCCACTAATAGAGATATGTTTGTAAAAATCAACGTACGTGACCCTTAAGAAATACTCTGTCAGACATTCGTCCATACAAGTCATCCAGGAACAGGATGAACCGAAGGTACTCTCCTACTGCATCCAATATCGGAATCACCCCATGGATCAGTAGCGAATAGTCCTTGCAATCCATATATTTCAACCACGAAAGAACCCCATTATATCTCCGGGTCGAATCAGAGATTGTAAGTGGTTCTTCCGCTTTATGAAAATCTATGGTCTTCAAATGCTCCATCTCGATCGTCGCCTGATCTTTTCTATATATTTTGTATTTGTTGGTCAGGATGGTTTTCGAATATACATTCGATCCCGGTCTTCCCGTACCAACAATCGTAAAGGTCAGACTTGATAGTCGGTTATTTAACTATCAAGTAAACATCCATGAAATAAAAATAAATTCACTGGTCTAGTACTCAGCATCACTTGGCTTTTAAAATTTATCGCCCAATCTCCTTTTAATTCCGTTACTAGGCAAAATATCATCTCATATCATTTCCACTACTTTGGAAATCCTAACATACATTCTTGCCATTACCAACTGGTATTACCATTGGATAGTCCCGAAGTCGTTCAAGTTGGGGTATTTTAATTACCTCTCAGACCTTGATCAACAACGTTCTTATCCTCAGGCAAATACGAGTTGTAATTCAAGAACCAATATTTAATCTTACATCAACACATCCCACTAGTTAAAATATAGCTTTACAGTACTTCTTATCTTTTGGAAATTTCTCTTTAAATATAATTAATATCGCTTAATTTGTTATTTAAAAAAATTCCTTACTAAACATCACTTTATTTACTCTCGACTTATTCAAATGACTTCATTTCACGAACAGAATTATAAATCCTATTTCCATCCTTGTTTACCAAGCTCAAAACAAACCCCTTTTTCAATCCCCTTCTTTCAGGAAATTCCCTTTTAAATCCATTGATTTAACTTAATACCTTTTTTAAGTATTTCCAATTTTAAAAACGACGTTTAAACTCACATTTATTTATAAACCTTGTTTATAAATTTCAGGTTTAATATAAACCCTTTACATCTTCATCCCTCTCTACTTAATTCAAATGTTAAGTAAAACTTTTCATTTAAGCTATGTATTCGTTTAAACCTCTTTGTTGCTTCATTATAAGACTCGAGCTCAAATAATACAACTTATTCCTAGCCTCTTTCCAACACTCGACTACTTTTCATTTCAACTTGGTTACTTAAATGTATTACATTTAAGAAGTGATTATTTACTTCAATATTAATAATTTCAAACAAAATAACTCCTTTATTTACTAGAATAAATAATAAATTTCCTTTTTAAACTCTTACTAAGATTAACTAGTTATTTACTAATTTAAAGTCTAACTTAATTTGAATGGTCGACTCAGTCAACACAAAACATGATTACTCTTCTAACCAATTCTATTTAATTCCTCTTTTAAATTAAATAAAATATAATTAATTAAAATAACTTCATTTAACTGCTCCTTAGATGTGATTAATGAAATACTTAACCCTTAGGTTATTTCTTCTTATTTACTTTATAATTCTTATAAGAATTTGATTTCTAAAACCATTTCATAATTTCTTATAAACTTTAATAAATAAATAAATAATATTTATTTCCTTTTTAAATAACCCTCCAATGTAATAACTTTCAAAACCTATTTTCGTTATAAAATATATTTATAACTTAAATATTATCGATTCACTGATAAAACCCATATTTTATAAATCGATTGATTTATAGACCAGGTGATGCCAATTACCCAACCATACTACCAATTGGTTAATATCAGAACATGGTTCAACAATCAATAATAATCAATCATTCCCTTTTATTTGACTGAAAATTTCTATAACGATCATCAATCAATTAACAGATCATTTAAACAATTCAAACAATTTTAAATGCGTTTATAAACGTGATTAATCAAGGGAAATCATTTTATTTGGGTCAAATCATAACGATTGGTATTTTTATTGAAATTAAACGACCATTTAATTTCAAAAATTGAATCAACAATATAATTAGCAAATAGTCAACCACTAACAATCAGAACATGCAAAATAAAAATCCAATTTATATAAAATATAAATGGAAAGAGCTGAGTGAGTTTAACTCACCTTGATTTGAATCTGTCGATAAACCGTCTATTTTAGTCAAATTAAACTAACGTTTAATTCGACTAAAATTTTCAGTTACTTCAGATCCGGACTAGACCTACTCCATCTCGAAGTTCTCGTCTCTACGGTCCCAACGAGACTGACTGCGCTTGAATCTGATAATGTATGTACGAAATATCGTAAAAACAACTTGATGAAGTAATTTGATTATTTAAACATGAATTTATATTTAAATTTATTCGGGCCTTTACCTTTAATTCTTCGGCCCAAAGCCCACTATCCGGTTGCCCCCTTAAAACCCTATTTCCGATCCCCTTATTTCATTTCAGCCGCCTCATCAATTTTACTCCAGACCGAAAACAAACCCTAATCCCCTTTTTTCCACTTCGAGATATACGGCGTCGCTACCCCTTCTCGCGCCTTCCATCACTGTTCCGTGGTCAACCACCACTTCCTAGAAACGAGCGAGCCTTCTTCACCACACACTACAGCCTTTCGACAACTAGATCGTCGCTCCTAGATCTCGCGTTTTGAACAGCTTCAACAGAGATTGGTCTATCCGAAAGCTAAGTTTCTTTTTACTGTATTTATTTTGCTTGATTTTCTGTTTCGAATTGTTCTTGAATTGGTAAAACACCTGTGCGTGAGGGTCTATTTATAGTATTAGCTTGGTTCAGATATGATCAACGTCTATCAATGGTTACAAATTGTTATGTCAATCAAAATTCAAAATCTGTAGGTTAGATTTTGGTTCGGATTTTTGGTATAGGATTTTCAGATCGGTTCGAAATGGATTTTCATTGAACTGATCAAACGATAGTGAACTGTGCATTGTAAATTCAAAGATTTGTATTGTTTGTGGTAGATATTATGGTACGGTTCTGATATGAATTCGATTTTGAAAATATATACCTTGCTGTGTAGGTTAGGCTAAGCTTGTGGCTATGAATTGTCGATTCTATTCAGAGATTTGGAATCTGTATATTAGATCTTGAGTTCGGATTTTAAAATATACGAAAAACAGTGATGAGCTTTTTCTGTTCATACATGTGATTTTACTGTTCGATAAAGATTTTGTGTATAACAATATAGATAGATATATTAGTTCCTTTCTTCTTAGCTGTTCATGACATGTTCTTAGCAGTTAGTTTAGCTATTAGGCTATGCATTGCTACTTCTTTTAGCTGAGCCTTATTGTAACGACCCATATTTTTGCCGTCAAATATTTAATTTAATTTATTATTTTAAATATTATATTTGGAATATTAATGGGTTTTAATATTGAATTCGTTATTTAAAACGAAGTTTTAACGTTATATTTTATTTATAGTATAAAACGAGCTCGAAATCGCGCGATAGTTCGTAATATATGGTTTTGAACTTCATCTAAGAATACAGGAGCCGATATAAGTCGGATTTCTATGAAACGAGAAACGTTAGAACCGTGTTGATGATAATTTTCATATGAAAGAGAAAAATCCAGATTTCGTGTTATAATTTGTTATTTATGGCCAAATCTAATTTTGAAATAGTCGCTATGGAAAATCGTTATTTAATTATAGGCCCTTAAAATGGCCATTTTGCAAACAGACTCAGATTTCGACGAAATCAGTTTGATTGGAACCATATCGTTAAATTATTGTACGATGTTGAATGGCGTGGAAAACCGATGTCGTATGTGGCCACGGTAGCCGTAAATGCACGTTCAATTTCTATAGCGCGTAATTAATTCAATATGGAGATATTTGGGTATAACTTCAACAGACGATCGAATTAAGCCGCGAAACCAATTCCGTTAAGTTCGTATCGTCGATTAGAGTCAAGATAGGTATATAGTATGTTATTTTTGAAGACCGTGTAATTTGGTGTCCAAAATGGCATTGCGGTGCGCGTAAAAATAGCCTACCAGGGAAACAGTCTCAGAATGCAACGAAACTAGTGCCGTTGGGTTCGTATTGAAGAATTATTTTAGGATTACAAGGTTTTAAGTTGATTTGATTTATCTAGTGATCGTGGAAAAATTTAACGCATGTTTATTTCTAGTTTTATAAAGGAAAAATCTTCAAACGAAGTCGGAATTCGACGAAACTTGTCCCATTGGGTCTGGAATACTGTTTTACACTAAGATTAGTTTTTGTATCAGTAAACAGAGATCATATGTGATGCTTTTTACGTGTTACTTCATCGCGAAGTTTCGTTGAATTATAATAATATAAAATTAAACCCCACCTACCCTAAGCAAAATGCCCAGCTACTTGAAATGAAAACACACACAATCGCTTACTATTTACAACTTCATCAGCTACCCTATCTTCTTTCTTATGCCTGTGTTCTCACATCATTTCCCATCGCAGCTACCTCTGTGTCAAAGTAAAAAGAAAACACTGCCAAACCTCAAAGCCTACTGTGTATTTAATTATCAGCTAACCACGTGCTCTCCGACAAAGTGTGTTTTCACTTCAGCAAACAAATCCTCCAACCGGCCTAAAGATATATGTACAGTAACCATCAGATTTTCCAATCCTACTGATTCGCTCATGCCCCTTCACTTCACCAACAATGACAAACGAAGTGAAAAATTAATGCAAACCTAGCCTAACGCTGAAATCCTACAAACCTAATACTTGGAAGCCAAGTTTTCGATGCCTATAAATACGCACAGCTTCATTCGTTCATTTGCAAACCAAATGGGGACAAACATTCACAGAAACAAAACATAAAATAATAAATAGAAATATGGAGCGTGAAAACTTAGTGAGGAGTTGGCATCGTCCTTGGGTAGATGGACACAGGTCGAGGGAGTGGCCGGAGTTGAAGTGGTGAAGATGCGCAGCGTCGGGTAGGGGATGAAAGGCGTGGAGAGTTTTGAAACAGAAGCTTTCGCCGAAGCACATAAATGTCAAAACGTGCACTTGGGGAGCCCAGCCTGAGGCGTGGGTTGTTCTGGTTCCGAAGTAGGAGAGAAGGAAGCGGATTTGTGGTGTCATGCTGATGGATCTACTGAAGGGTGGAGCGGTGGTATTTTGCATGGGTGGAGTGTTTGAATATTGGCGTTGGAGATGGTTTGGTGCAGAGGCTAAAAAGAAAGGGCGGAAGGAGCATACTTGGAAGAAGAGGAGAGAATGGTGTTAGGGGGGAAGTACAGCTGTGTAACAACCCGAATTTTAATAACATGTTGAAACTAGAAATCAGGGTATAATTAATTTTTAAAATAAGAATTAAGAGATTCGAGTTACGCCATTCGTACGTCTCAAAATTTTACATGAAATTGAGTCCGAGTTTTCGAAAATCGGAGTCCGGATGAAGAAGTTATGGCCTGTAGAAGATTCAACAGATTTTAGCCAGCACAGGACCAGGCAGGTAGACCTGGGGGCCAGGTCGACCATGTGGTCGACCTACCCCCCAGGTCGACCATGTGGTCGACCTCCCCCCTTACAGGTCGACCTGGTCGGCCTGTTTTGACCCAGAACTCATTTTTGAAGCCTGAGACGTGTTTTGATGGTCCGTATTGATTCTAGGGTTAATCTAAGGGCCTAAACTAGTTGCTACACCTATAAAAACACCCTTAGACCTAACCTAATTCATATCAAATCATTCTTACACCATTATGCTGCTAAAATACCTCTTGAACCATGGCCGTCATCTCCAAATCAAAGTACAAGCATTCAAACTCAAATCAATTCAAAGAACAAAGCTTCAACAATGATTTAAGACCATAAATTAACAACGCCGTGACATTTTTACAACAAATTCAGTTCTTAATTCATTAGCCATGCTCTGTAAGTGCTAGTTACTTTTAGATTTAAACATTTAATTATAATATGGACATGAAATAAAGTGGAGTTGGATCTAAGTATGTTTATCGATTCAGATCTATTTCTGTTGCTTCTTGGATCTTGAGTTTTGGGACTTTTCTATTCTCATTTTCATGTCAAGCCTATGATCTATTCAGCTTGTTGTAAATCAGTTTTTCTTGATTCATGTTGATATTATTATCAAGATCTATCTTTTATGCCTAAGACGATGTTCTTATGCCAGTTTTCTCTCTGTACTTATTGTTATACAAATTCTACCTTCCCCTATTTATTTTCTTTTGATGAACCTTGGTCAATTTCGGACCTAGGCCTAAACTACGATATACGTGCGATTTGTATACGGGGAAATATTGGGATATTACCTATTTGGATATATGTGTGTGGTGGAATTGATGGCATAACATGAAATTTGAAGTTTGGGTATTGTCAATATAATTGAAATTGCAAGTTTGGGCATACATGAATTGGCATGTAGATAAAATCACGAGTTTGGGACTATGTAAATTAAATCAAAAGATCGGGCTTATGTTAATTAGGCATATGTAGAATTGGGAATTTGAACATGAAAGCAATCGTAAACTTGATAGTTGGCATAAACATGTATTATGAACTTGGGCAACTGACATGTACTGTAATAAAAAGATTATAGTTTGGGATAACTACATCATGAATCATGATTTGGGTTTATTGGGTATGAAACTTGATACATGTAATTTTGGATAGAACTTGATATGGTAAAATGGCATAAAATTGGCATACATGTAAAACGGAATAAATTGAACATATGTAAATTTGATACGAATTGGGCATATGTAAAATTTACATGTAATCTAGAACTTGGGCATATGTTAATTATGTGAAATTTGGAATAGAAACATATATGATCATTTATGACTTGGAGAAAGTTTAATATGAACGCGCCTAAGTTGGGTTTTGGGTAGTTGGCATGTATTGTAAATAAAAGGCTATAACTTGGCATAACCTTATAGTGAATTATGATAATAATTTGGGAATACGTTTTGGGGCAAAAACGTGAATTATGAACTTGATAATTGGCATATAACTGGAAATATGAACGTGGTTGGAACATGAACATTTCTATATGTTAAACACATGAACTGATATTGGGGTTTTGGGTGGAATACGACCATTAATGAACCTTTGACACGAGGTTAGACTCAGTTTGTGGTGTAAATCTGCCCGGAACAGCCCAGCAAATCCAGTAGCCGCAAAGTGTCAGTCTAATGTGAGAGGTCGAAGGCCAAATTGTAGGCGTAACGGTTTATGACACGAGGTTAGACCCAGTTTGTGGTGTAAATCTGCCTGGAACCGCCCGGCAAATCTAGTGGCCACAAAATGCACGGTCTAATGTGAGAGGTCATGATTCGTTTGTCATAATGAATGAATTAAGGAATACTAACCATAATAAGACGTAGGTATGATTAGAGGGTTAGGTGGGATGACATGGAAATTTGACATGTAAATGTGGACCTAACCGGTATGAGTTAAGAACATGTAAAACTTATAAATGTAGGCTTAACCAACATAACTGTTAATCAGACCAATGGGTGGGTTAAGTAATATGACTAGACTAATGACACTTATCCAATATGATATGAATGGGTGGGTTAAGTAACGTGGCTAGGCTAATGACACTTAACCGTTATAACATGACTAGCGGATGGGTTGGGCTAACTTGAATAGGTTGATAATACCCAATCGATATAACCTAATGCATGGTAGGGTTAAGTAAACACACGAGGGTAACACTTAACCATTATAATATGACTGGTGGATGGGGTTAAGTTAACATGCACTTAACCAATATAACGTGATGCGTTGTAAGGTTAAGTAACAACAGAGGGTAACACTTAACCTTCACAACATGATAAGTAGGTGGGCTAAGTCAATTTACGCTTAACCGATATGACATGACATGCGGTGGGGTTAAGTTAACACAAGGGAGAACACTTAGCCAGTATAACAAGGCTTGCGGTAGGGTAAAGTAACACAAGGAACAACACTTAACCGATATAACATGATGTGTGGTAGGGTTAAGTAAAACAAGAGAAAACACTTAACCAACTTAACGTGATGGACGGAGAGGGTTAAGTACATATCGGGTTAGTGGGTAATATTAGTAAATATAGGTCCATGGTGGGACCAACATAGGTATCTACAATCATTGGGGGCCGTATGACACACATAGGTAGCATAATCCCTAGGTTGTACCTAGGTGGCATAAACCCTAAATCCGAGAAGCGTTCAATAGGTAGCATAATCCCTAGGTTGGACCTAGGTGGCATAAATCCTGGTTGAATCTAGGAAGCGCTCGATAGAAAACCCTAGATTAGATCTAGGTAATAAATAATAGATGTACACGTGAAAGCAACCTTAATTTCGGGGATTGGGATCACGTTATGATTTTATCATTTTATATAGATTACTAGTTGGGACACTAGTTAGGTGGTGCAGAGCAAATAAATATCATTTTAATGGTGAAGCAGAGAAATCTTGCGATGCTTGATAGAAATCTTGTGAAACTATACTTAGTTCATCTTGAATGGGAACCTTGCAATGTTATACATGACAGAAATCCTATGATGTTATTCTTAGTTATCATGCCTGTAGCTTATCTTGTCATCATGCTTATGTTTACTTTCAGTTTATTCATGCCATGTTATCTTTACCTATTTTTATGCTGAAAGTCACTAGGACTTACTCAGTCTTTAAGACTGACCCATTTTGTTTTGCCTCTTTTTCTTCCGTTCCCCCCCAGGTTCGCGGGGTGGGAATACAGCTTAGTTCGGATCTTACCAAGCTCCAAGGCTCTTTCGTGTACTGCTTGGATTTCTCTTGGCTATGGCTTGCTTTGCTTTATTGGGTAATACTACAATTTATTTTCATGCTTCTTTGTTTTTGAGCAAGACAGATATTTTAGCAATGTAATTGGGTATTTGAAAGTTGATGGGCTTCTATTGTAAACAATTATATTTAATAAATGATTTGAAGTACTTCTACTTTACCTTCCGTTGTTTTATATATGTCTGTCTTGTAATATTTCTGTTCCAGTACCCATAATGCTCCATTGAAGTTAAGGCATTCCCTTTGTGAGTGACCTTAACGGATGTGGGGTGTTACATTTGGTATCAGAGCAGAAGGTTACCAGACTTGGAAAAAGCTTTTAAAAACCTTCTAAAATTATTTTCAAAACGTTTACAAAGAAGCATTTTTCTAAGAAAAGTTTTGTTTTACGAAAGGCATATTCCCCAAAGCTATATGCACTATCTTTTGATTCTCTCCTTGAGTTTCTTTTCTCTTTCTTTTTCAACATAGTTTTGTAGGTGTACAACACATGTAGGAGGGTAAAGAAGTGCCCAACTTCCATCTATTGCTGCAGTAATTCCATCTGCGTCTAATCTTTTTCAAGCTTTGTAGAGTTGCCATGCGATGGAGGTAGCTTTCGAGAAACTTGTCAACAAGCTTTACAAGGATAGCAAGAACGAGGACAAAGAACACAAGCCTAAGGATGATAAACTTGTTGATATGGCTTAATCCACGAAGGAGGAAAAGGTGAAAGGAAAGAGGCCAAAGTGAAAGAATAATAAAACCTACGACAAGAGAGAGTATCTTTAGTATGGTAAAAAGGGACATGTAGTTAAGTATTAGAGGACAAGGACAAGGGCAAAGGACAAGATCGTCGAGAGGGCAATTGTATGCTCTCACTACTAGCATACCTAAGAGAGGCGGTAACGTTTCTATCAAAGGTTTAGCTTTTCTTTTCCATCATCCCGTTAGAACTTTGTTTTTGTACATCGCATCCTTTTAATTCTGCTTCGATAGTTGGAGTCTCTGCACCTTAGTACTAGCGTAGTAGAGGATCCTGTTTTTATCTCAAATCCTATTGGGGAATTGGCTCGTTCATTCATGACTTGTTTGGATTTGAAAATGTCTATGCTAAGTGTTGAGTTTAGAAGTAATGCTTATGTCTTTGGGCTATGGGTTGATTCTAGGGATGGAGTGGTTATCCAGAAATGGTACCATTCTCGAGTATGAAAAGAGGGTAGTTAGGCTCTTGACTCGCCTCGGTAATGCCCTCGAAGTCTAGTGTAACCCGTAGGGTTCTGCCATGCTTAGTTACCTAGAATCTCTTGACACATTTATTGGTCCGCTCGAGTAGTGTTCGCCACCAAGGCGGATGGTTCATCTCGCTTATGCATGAGTTATAGAAAATCACCTTAGTAAGTACACTTGGCAACATGGTTAGCATTTGTTTATTTTCAGGAGATAATTCATTTATGTGGAATACCTTCTAGTAAGTGAACGAGATCCGAGATTCACAAGTGAATTTTGGAGAGCTTGCATGAAACCATGAGTACGCAGTTATGTTTAAGCCGAGTATACTGGAAAAAGAATAAGTGAAAGTGGAACGAGAGGCGACAGTGAAATGAGTTCCAACTCATATTTTGGAAATAGGAATTAAGAAGCTATAGAATTGTTAAGCTAAAGACAGTCAAAGCGCAATGGAGTTAAGCTCAAGGAAATGTGACTTAGAAGATTGAAGACTAGACACGCGCATCATATCTCTTTTTAAGAGTATATCCTTGATCCCTCTTTTCCTGTAGAGCTTACTTGCATGCTATCTTTTAAGTATAACCTCTTGGTCCTATTCTCAATCCTATTTCTATTGCAAAACTCCATAGGGATCATCTATTAGTAATACATGTTGGGGCTTGAGGGTGTCCGTTGGGTTGAGTAATTCTTTGGGTGTCAGCTTGATGTTGATTTCGGTCTTCGGGCTGGTGCTTAAGGAGTTCTTCTCCTAATCAGTATATATGTGACATAGATTTCCAGTTTTGACATTGCCTAATGGGCACAAAGTTTTTTCTTGCTTCTATCGTTCGACTATATCTTTAGGTAGGAACAATTGGGTATAAACATGTGTTTGAGAGATTTTATGATTGATGGTTGCAAGTGGTTGCTCGTGGATGCATATACACACACATTAGACACTAGATCGGCTCCGTCACCTTTCATATTGCATATGCATGAGTGTTTATACTTGTTTATGAATGAAATTGAATATGTTATCATGTGGATGTTACATACGGATGGATGTTTGTGCACACATATAGTGTTTATGTGACTAGGACTCCTTGCATACATGTTGGACTCATGGCACTAAACATATTTTGCATTATGAAGATCAATCAGGCCTGATCATTTGCATTAGACAGGGAACATATACACACACTTCTTGCATTTGTTCATACAGCATTAGAAATCTCTTAAGGACAATGGTTGCTTGTGGATGATGAATGAGTAAATGGTTGATTGGATGATAGGATGCATTCTTCTTAACTTGAAGATTTCGGGGACGAAATCCTTTAAAGAGGGGAGAATGTAACAACCTGAATTTTAATAACATGTTAAAACTAGAAATCAGGGTATAATTAATTTTTAATATAAGAATTAAGAGAAACGGGTTATGCCATTGCGTTCGACTCGAAATTTTACATGAAATAGAGTCCGAGTTTTCGAAAATCGGAGTCCGGATGAAGAAGTTATGGCCTGTAGAAGATTCAGCAGATTTTAGGCAGCACAAGACCAGGCAGGTCGACCTAGGGGCCAGGTCGACCATGTGGTCGACCTTAGGGTCGACCTACCCCCCAGGTCGACCATGTGGTCGACCTCCCCCCCTTACAAGTCGACCTGGTCGGCCTGTTTTGACCCAGAACTCATTTTTGAAGCCTAAGACGTGTTTTGATTGTCCGGATTGATTCTAGGGTTAATCTAAGGGCCTAAACTAGTTGCTACACCTATAAAAACACCTTTAGACCTAACATAATTCATATCAAATCATTCTTACACCATTATGCTACTAAAATACCTCTTGAACCATGGTCGTCGTCTCCAAATCAAAGTACAAGCATTCAAACTCAAATCAATTCAAAGAACAAAGCTTCGACAATGATTCAAGACCATAAATTAACAACGCCGCGACATTTTTACAACAAATTCAGTTCTTAATTCATTATCCATGCTCTGTAAGCGCTAGTTACTTTTAGATTTAAACATTTAATTATAATATGGACATGAAATAAAGTGGAATTAGATCTAAGTATGTTTATCGATTCAGATCTATTTCTGTTGCTTCTTGGATCTTGAGTTTTGGGACTTTTCTATTCTCATTTTCATGTCAAGCCTATAATCTATTCAGCTTGTTGTAAATCAGTTTTTCTTGATTCATGTTGATATTATTATCAAGATCTATCTTTTATGCCTGAGACGATGTTCTTATGCCAGTTTACTCTCTGTACTTATTGTTATACAAATTCTACCTTCCCCTATTTATTTTCTTTTGATGAACCTTGGTCAATTTCGGACCGAGGCCGAAACTACGATATACGTGCGATTTATATACGGGGAAATATTGGGATATTACCTATTTGGATATATGTGTGTGGTGGAATTGATGGCATAACATGAAATTTGAAATTTGGGTATTGTCATTATAATTGAAATTGCAAGTTTGGGCATACATGAATTGGCATGTAGATTAAATCACGAGTTTGGGACTATGTAAATTAAATCAAAAGATTGGGCTTATGTTAATTAGGCATATGTAGAATTGGGAATTTGAACATGAAAGCTATCGTAAACTTGATAGTTGGCATAAACATGTATTATGAACTTGGGCAACTGACATGTACTGTAATAAAAAGATTATAGTTTGGGATAACTACATCATGAATCATGATTTGGGTTTATTGGGTATGAAACTTGATACATGTAATTTTGTCTAGAACTTGATATGGTAAAATGGCATAAAATTGGCATACATGTAAAACAGCATAAATTGAACATATGTAAATTTGGTACGAATTGGGCATATGTAAATTTACATGTAATCTAGAACTTGGGCATATGTTAATTATGTGAAATTTGGAATAGAAACATATATGATAATTTATGACTTGGAGAAAGTTTAATATGGACGCGCCAAAGTTGGGTTTTGGGTAGTTGGCATGTATTGTAAATAAAAGGCTATAACTTGGTATAACCTTATAGTGAATTATGATAATAATTTAGGAATACGTTTTGGGGCAAAAACGTGAATTATGAACTTGATAATTGGCACATAACTGGAAATATGAACGTGGTTGGAACATGAACATTTCTATATGTTAAACACATGAACTGATATTGGGGTTTTGGGTGGAATACGACCATTAATGAACCTTTGACACGAGGTTAGACTCAGTTTGTGGTGTAAATCTGCCCGGAACCACCCGGCAAATCCAGTAGCCACAAAGTGTCAGTCTAATGTGAGAGGTCGAAGGCCAAATTGTAGGCGTAACGGTTTATGACACAAGGTTAGACCCAGTTTGTGGTGTAAATCTGCCCGGAACCGCCCGCCGAATCCAGTGGCCACAAAATGCACGGTCAAATGTGAGAGGTCATGATTCGTCCGTCATAATGAATGAATTAAGGAATACTAACCATAATAAGACATGGGTATGGTTAGAGGGTTAGGTGCGATGACATGGAGATTTGACATGTAAATGTGGACCTAACTGGTATGAGTTAAGAACATGTAAAACTTATAAATGTAGGCTTAACCAACATAACTGTTAATCAGACCAATGGGTGGGTTAAGTAATATGACTAGACTAATGACACTTATCCAATATGATATGAATGGGTGGGTTAAGTAACGTGGCTAGGCTAATGACACTTAACCGTTATAACATGACTAGCAGATGGGTTGGGCTAACTTGAATAGGTTGATAACACCCAATCAATATAACCTGATGCGTGGTAGGGTTAAGTAAACACACAAGGGTAACACTTAACCATTATAATATGACTGGTGAATGGGGTTAAGTTAACATGCACTTAACCAATATAACGTGATGCGTGGTACGGTTAAGTAACAACAGAGGGTAACACTTAACCGTCACAACATGATAAGTAGGTGGGCTAAGTCAATGTACGCTTAACCGATATGACATGACATGCGGTGGGGTTAAGTTAACACAAGGGAGAACACTTAGCCAGTATAACAAGGCTTGCAGTAGGGTTAAGTAACACAAGGAACAACACTTAACCGATATAACATGATGTGTGGTAGGGTTAAGTAAAACAAGAGAAAACACTTAACCAACTTAACGTGATGAACGGAGAGGGTTAAGTACATATTGGGTTGGTGGGTAATATTAGTAAATATAGGCCCATAAACTTAACCATTAATAAGCATGCTTGAATCGGTGGGTTAAGTACATCACGGGAAGGTGGGTAATATCTGTATATATAGGCCCACAAACTTAACCAATAGGAAACCCTAGTAACGGGGACCCATTTCAGCAGTAACCCAATTAGGTATCATGGTACCCTGGAACTAGGCAGGGTGGGGCACGATTACTGGGCTGATTGTAAGCGGTCAAAAGCGACGGCGGTGGGTGCACAGTGTGGGTTCTAACGGGGTGCGGGCGTGCACATACTCTGGAGCAGACAAACAGGGCACTGGGGCACCAGTAGTATAACCTATGTATTCTAGAATTGTGTCGGGCCGCCACCATGGGTCTTGATACACCCCATGGTGGGACCAACACAGGTATCTACAATCATTGGGGGTCGTATGACACACATAGGTAGCATAATCCCTAGGTTGGACCCAGGTGGCATAAACCCTAAATCCGAGAAGCGTTCAATAGGTAGCATAATCCCTAGGTTGGACCTAGGTAGCATAAATCTTGGTTGAATCTAGGAAGCGCTCGATAGAAAACCCTAGATTAGGTCTAGGTAATAAATAATAGATGTACATGTGAAAGCAACCTTAATTTCGGGGATTGGGATCACGTTTTGATTTTATCATTTTATATAGATTACTAGTTGGGACACTAGTTAGGTGGTGCAGAGCAAATAAATATCATTTTAATGGTGAAGCAGAGAAATCTTGCGATGCTTGATAGAAATCTTGCGAAACTATACTTAGTTCATGCTTGGATTTCTCTTGGCTATGGCTTGCTTTGCTTTATTGGGGAATACTACAATTTATTTTCATGCTTCTTTGTTTTTGAGCAAGACAGATATTTTAGCTATGTAATTGGGTATTTGAAAGTTGATGGCCTTTTATTGTAAACAATTATATTTAATAAATGATTTGAAGTACTTCTACTTTACCTTTCGTTGTTTTATATATGTATGTCTTGTAATATTTCTGTTCCAGTACCCATAATGCTCCATTGAAGTTAAGGCATTCCCTTTGTGAGTGACCTTAACGGATGTGGGGTGTTACAAGCTGAGGATGCAACTTTAGAAAAGAAGTTGTTAACGTGAAGAGGTGGTCGCGGTTTTCTGGTGGGGGACGCGAAGACGAGGTAGAAGAAGTAGTATGGTGGGACGTTGGCTTGAGGATGGAGTTTGGACCTAATCATGTTTATTAATTACGTAAGTAGCTTTTTGGTTGATTTTATATATTAAGTTATTTATATAATATTAATGTACCCTGTTTAACCATGTTCCTAATCACCGGTTGACTTGAGTAAAGAGGTGATAAATCGAGCCTAATATGTTTTAACAGTAATCAGTTCTTAGGTTTATTAACTATTTTATTTAAATCGTTATTAAATGGATCTTGGACTGTTTGGTATATAACCAATACGTTACATATATATTTGTTCAAACGATTTAAACTAGGGACTGTTTAGTTTAAGGAACCGAGAGTATAACTTAGTATGATCTAGTTGGTCGTTCTGGAAAGGGTAATGCGGAATTTATTTGTCAACAAGATTAAGAAGAGAAGTATTTCGTTCATTTGAAATCAAGTAATTTTCTAAATAAAATATAATTAAAAATTAATTAGGTTAATTATTATCGTATAACTTATAATATTGATAACTTTTATTGCGTAAACAGAAATTTAACCGAACAAGTCGTGTTGGGATTATGATGGTGAGCATCACATTCTGGAACAGATTGGACACACTGAATGCAACCGGCATTTTCAAATAAATTAAACGCATGTTTAATTTAATTGAAAATCGTCGTATCACAACGAATGAAGATCAAGGTGAGTTAAACTCACTCAGTTTTCCCATTTATATTTTATAAATTGGGTTTATATTTTATGTGTTCTGTTTACTATGGTTGACTGTTTGCTAGTTTATATTTATTTATTTAACTGATGAAATTAAACCGTCGTTTAATTTCAGTGAAATACTATCGTTATACTAACGATTAGTTCCAATAAAGGTAACTTACCTTATTGCTCACGTTTATCAATAAACGTGTTTAACGGTTTGGATTGTTTGATCTGTTTGAATTGGTTGATCTGTTTGAACTGTTTAAACTGTGTGGAGATAACCAGTTGAATACAGGAAAGGACAGGTTGGAGGGATCCAACCGGATTCCTCAAATATATTATTTCTTCGCATATTATCATATATGAACTATCATGTTTGGTGTGATGGATTTGATTATTGATCATTGATTTGAAAGCCAACCTGTGTTGTGTTTTAACCAGTGGGCTATATTGGTCGAGTAATCGGCAGTAAATGGCCTAAAAGAAATGATATCGATTTACCGTCAGGTGAGTCGATAGAGATGAAGCTATAAATTTTATTTTTTAAACAAAGATAGATTTTGAAATATATAATTTAAATAAAAACTTATTTAAAAGGAAATAAATATTTATGTTTATAATCAATTGTAAATGGATTTTTTTATAAAGTCAAACTGATATTAATCAGATTTGTAAAGGTGAGAGTAAGAAAGTTAACGTAACGATTAAATTTGGATAATTTTGGTTGTTGAGAAACAATTTAATGGAATTATTTAAATTAATTAATTATATTATTAATTAATTTAAAGAGAAAACGAATTGGCATCGATTAATAAGATAATCGTGTTTTAAGTAAATAAATTGACTATTTAGTTAGATTGATTTCTAAATTAGTATGCTTTGAATAGAAAATAGTTTAAATGAATATTTTTAGATTATAATAAGATTTTAAAAAGAGATTTACTAGTTATTTTAGTTAATAAAGGAATTAACTACCTATGTAGTTAATGGTTGAAATAAATTGTTATTGTAATTAGTAATAATTTAGAGAATTACTTTTTAATGGAAATTTATTTTAAAGTAATCTAAGTTAAAAGGGAATTTTTAAGCAAATATTCTAGCTTTAAATAATTGTTACTTAATTGTTTGAATTAGGTAAAAGGAAATTCAGATGAAAGAGTTTGATGATAAACCAGAGTTATATAAAAGAGATTTGAGGTGTTATATCGTTAATTCTAAATTAACGTTATTTAAGAATGTGATTAAGCGGGGGAATTGAAATAGGATTTCCAAAGCATGGAAACATGGAATAGATGTAAAAGGAGTTTGGTTAAAGAGGTCGAGTTTTATATACGAATAAATATTTCTTATTGTTTCAAGTGATGAAATATATGATATGTCGTAACGTCTCTACGAGTAACAAGTTAAAGTGATTTCTCAATATTAGATTAGATAGTAAGGTGGTTGATGTTTTGAAAGAGAAAATATACAATGAGTTATGATAGGATTTTTCCTTTGTATTAAAGATAAATCTGTTTACAGAATAATCTTACATATAATAAGAAGCGAGAAGCTATATTTGTAATATCGAAATGTTTAAGAGTTTTAAATTTACATTTGTTTTCAATTAAAAGGCCAAGTGATGCTGAATACCGAACCAGTGAACCCATTGAGTTATCATGTTTGGAACACTGTCTATTTTGAAAATTAAATCACCGACTATCAAATCTGTCCAATATGATTGTTGGTACGGAGAGACCGGGATCGAATTTACATTCGAAAACCATTTCGACCAACAAGTACGTGAAGAGATCAAGAGATGATCGAGGTGGAGCGTTGAAGACCTTAGATTTTCATAAACGGAAGAGCTACTAAAATTCTCTGCCTTGCAAACAGAGATAAGCTGTGATTCTGTCGTGATTGGAATCTACGGGTTGCAAGGACTTCTCGCTACTGATCCATGGGGTGATTCCTATATTGGATGCAGTAGGAGAGTACCTTCGGTTCATCCTGTTCCTGGATGACTTGTATGGACGAGTGTCTGACAAAGTATTTCCAGATGGTCACATATATTGATTTCTTCAACTGTACCAAGAGTGGAAGCGGAGAAGGAAACTTCTTTTAGTTAACACATAATGTATTGTTGAGGACGTCAATCAGTGATTTGACGGATTTGACGATGTGGCATTCGAAGTGAATCTGGTGTGATGATAAAGCGTAGCCTCAAGCCTCATCAACCGGGAAATGACAAAAATCGGGCAGGCAGAATGGCTAAGTGGGTCGCTCCCATTAGGGTGTATAATCACCTATCTAGAGAAAATCTATTTGCTTCTTTAATCTATTTCGATGCTGTCCCTTTTTGGGAAACGGTGGGTCGCACCCAACCGTTGGTGATATACATTCGATACACTCAAGCGAAATGAGTGGTCGGTCATGTGAGAGCCGGGTTACAAGACGTTCTTATTGAACTCAGTGTATTCACCTCTAGAGATACACGATCGGCAGGTGGTCCCATACCTTGTCATAGTCAGAATCCAATCTCCAATAAGCGCCTGCGGTTTTGATTGTATACTATATATGTGGAGCGTGAGATGCAAGCGTTCCACTAGATTGATATTTACTTGTAATTAGACATTACTATAATATCAGATAAGACATTGGTTTCAAAAATGGTTTGGGTTATCGTAAGGTAAAAACCGTCCGTTTTTATGTGTGGATTTGGTCTTACGATTATCCTTTTCTTTGAAAGGATTTTAACTTAAAAATCAAGTTTTGTGATACCTTAATACTGTGCGAGTTTATCTCACTATGGTTCAAAAGACTAACCCGGTATTTTGTAAATGCTCAGGTTAGACCGGGTTGTACAGGTTCAGGTTACCACCGCTGTGAAGAGACGAGCTGGAAGAGCCCAGACGTATGATATTTTACAGCTACTATTCCGCTGTGTGTTGTGCATGAGGACAGATTATTATAACTGTCCAGTTGTTGATGTACTCTGATATTGTAAGTATTTTTAAAAGCTCTTAGTAAAGTTTTATTTCTGTATTATATTTTGTTCCGCTACAATGTGAGACTCTGTGTTGTGTTGTTTCTTCTTTTTCTTCTATTTTAATATTTCTTTCTTTCTTATTTCACCCTCTAATTTCTTTCTAATAACGTCCAGTGTTTTCGGTGTTTGGAAGGTCGGCATAAGTTACGGTAAAGGTATTTATGTCGATTTTTGGGCCGAAAATCCTCTGATCGTTATAGTGGTATCAGAGCTATTGGTTTAGTCATAACCTTGGCTCTGTGGCGTAACTCGATAGAGATAGTGTTAGTAATACCCTAAATTGAGTTTGAGTGTATTTATACGAGTGCACGTATTTGTAATTTGAATATAAAATTATTTTTAAATTATTTTGAAAATGGAATAAATAGAATAATTTTTCCTAAATTATACTTTGTATAAATAAAAAGAGGTAATTATTTTTAAATTGTTGACTGGTTGTTTGGAATTTGTATTCCCTTGGTTGATTGGTTTGAATGTGTTTGATTACTAGGTTGGATTGGACCAATCGAAGGACATTTCAAATTTGAAATGTGAAATGTGGAAATTTAACTCATGTTGGGTTGAATAAATCGTATGAATTAAATTTGCATTGAAATAAAATATAACTTTAAGTCTACCCCAGTTTAAATGTTGTTGAGAAATAGAAATATCAAAATGGAATGATTTGGGATTATCTGGTTGAGATTGATTGCATAAATAGGGATTTAAAAGTTGAATGAACTTGATTGAAACCAGTCTGAAATAGAATTGATTTATTGAGATAAATCTAGGATGGTATGGATATTTGAAACTAATCGATGTTGTTTTTGGGGACTAATGAAATTTATTTGAGTTGAGAACAAGTGAAGAAGTGCCAATTAAGCTTTAAAACCCATTCAAGAGAAAATTATGGAGTTAATTGAATCCAGTTTGAATAGAGCTACATAATAACTAAGCAAGCTCGAATATAAAATATCGTTTATCACGTAATATCGCTCGCAAAAAGGTACGCCAATGCAGAATATGAAATTTTGGTTTTTATTTGGGTTTTGAGTTTGGTTTTTGAATTTTTCCGACCCTGTTGGTCGATGGATATATATTTCTTAAAACCTGCGATTTTGCAGATGTCCTCCATACGGGGGAGACCCTGCCAAAAATTTTCCAAAATTTGAGGTGTTAGAATTTTTTTGAAGATTTTTGGAAAATTCTTTTATTTGAATTAAATTGGTTCACAACCAATTAGATTAGTTTTGGAAATTAAAAAATCGAGTTTTAAATTTATTGTTTTCGTAAAGAAATGGGTTTGTAATATTCTTTCTTACCTTAGCAATTTCGAGGACGAAATTATTTTAAGGGGGGAAGAATGTAACGACCCATATTTTGGCCGTCAAATATTTAATTTAATTTATTATTTTAAATATTATATTTGGAATATTAATGGGTTTTAATATTGAATTCGTTATTTAAAACGAAGTTTTAACGTTATATTTTATTTATAATATAAAACGAGCTCGAAATCGCGCGGTAGTTCGTAATATTTGGTTTTGAACTTCATCTAAGAATACAGGAGCCGATATAAGTCGGATTTCTATGAAACGAGAAACGTTAGAACCGTGTTGATGATAATTTTCATATGAAAGAGAAAAATTCAGATTTCGTGTTATAATTTGTTATTTATGGCCAAATCAAATTTTGAAATAGTCGCTATGGTAAATCGTTATTTAATTATAGGCCCTTAAAATGGCCATTTTGCAAATAGACTCAGATTTCGACGAAATCAATTTCATTGGAACCGTATCATTAAATTATTGTACGATGTTGAATGGCGTAGCAAATCGATGTCGTATGTGGCCACAGTAGCCGTAAACGCCCGTTCAATTTCTATAGCGCGTAATTAATTCAATATGGAGATATTTGGGTATAACTTGAACAGACGATCGAGTTAAACCACGAAACCAATTCCGTTAAGTTCGTATCGTCGATTAGAGTCAGGATAGGTATATAGTTTGTTATTTTTGAGGACCGTGTAATTTGGTGTCCAAAATGGCATTGCGGTGTGCGTAAAAATAACCTACCGGGGAAATAGCCTCAGAATGCAACGAAACTAGTGCCGTTGTGTTCGTATTAAAGAATTATTTTAGGATTGCAAGGTTTTAAGTTGATTTGATTTATCTAGTGATCGTGGAAAAATTTAACGCATGTTTATTTCTGGTTTTATAAAGGAAAATTTTTCAAACGAAGTCGGAATTCGACGAAACTTGTCCCATTGGGTCCGAAATACTGTTTTACACTAAGATTAGTTTTTTATCAGTAAACAAAGATCATATGTGATGTTTTTACGTGTTACTTCAGCGCGAAGTTTCCTTGAATTATAATAATATAAAATTAAACCCAACCTACCCTAAGCTAAATGCCCAGCTACTTGAAATGAAAACACACACAGTCGCTTACTGTTTACAACATCAGCAGCTACCCTATCTTCTTTCTTATGCCTATGTTCTCACATCATTTCCCATCGTAGCTACCTCTGTGTCAAAGTAAAAAGAAAACACTTCCAAACCTCAAAGCCTACTGTGTATTTAATTATCAGCTAACCACGTGCTCTCCGACACAGTGTGTTTTCACTTCAGCAAACAAATCCTCCAACCGGCCTAAAGATATATGTACAGTAACCCTCATATTTTCCAATCCTACTGATTCGCTCATGCCCCTTCACTTCACCAACAGTGACAAACGAAGTGAAAAATGAATGCAAACCTAGCCTAACGCTGAAATCCTACAAACCTAATATTTGGAAGCCAAGTTTTCGATGCCTATAAATACACACAGCTTCATTCGTTCATTTGCAAACCAGAAGTGGACAAACATTCACAGAAACAAAACATAAAATAATAAACAGAAAGCTGGAGCATGAAAACTTAGTGAGGAGTTGGCATCGTCCTTGGGTAGATGGACGCAGGTCGAGGGAGTGGCCGGAGTTGAAGTGGTGAAGAGACGCAGCGTCGGGTAGGGGATGAAAGGCGTGGAGGGTTTTGAAACAGCAGCTTTCGCCGAAGCACATAAATGTCAAAACGTGCACCTGGGGAGCCAAGCCTGAGGCGTGGGTTGTTCTGGTTCCGAAGTAGGAGAGAAGGAAGCGGATTTGTGGTGTCATGCTGATGGATCTGCTGAAGGGCAGAGCGGTGGTATTTTGCATAGGTGGAGTGTTTGAATATTGGCGTTGGAGATGGTTTGGTGCAGAGGCTAAAAAGAAAGGGCGGAAGGAGCATACTCGGAAGAAGAGGAGAGAATGGTGTTAGGGGGGAAGTACAGCTGAGGACGCAACTTTAGAAAAGAAGTTGTTAACGTGAAGAGGTGGTCGCGGTTTTCTGGTGGGGGACGCGAAGACGAGGTAGAAGAAGTAGTATGGTGGGACATTGGCTTGAGGATGGAGTTTGGATCTAATCATGTTTATTAATTACGTAAGTAGCTTTCTAGTTGATTTTATATATTAAGTTATTTATATAATATTAATGTACCTTGTTTAACCATGTTCCTAATCACCGGTTGACTTGAGTAAAGAGGTGATAAATCGAGCCTAATATGTTTTAACAGTAATCAGTTCTTTGGTTTATTAACTATTTTATTTAAATCATTATTAAATGGATCATGGACTGTTTGGTATATAACCAATACGTGACATATATATTTGTTCAAACGATTTAAACCAGGGACTGTTTAGTTTAAGGAACCGAGAGTATAACTTAGTATGATCTAGTTGGCCGTTTTGGAAAGGGTAATGCGGAATTTATTTGTCAACAAGATTAAGAAGAGAAATATTTCGTTCATTTGAAATCAAGTAATTTTCTAAATAAAATATAATTAAAAATTAATTAGGTTAATTATAATCGTATAACTTATAATATTGATAACTTTTATTGCGTAAACAGAAATTTAACCGAACAAGTCGCGTTGGGATTATGATGGCGAGCATCACATTCTGGAACAGATTGGACGCACTGAATGCAGCTGGCATTTTCAAATAAATTAAACGCATGTTTAATTTAATTGAAAATTGTCGTATCACAATGAATGAAGATCAAGGTGAGTTAAACTCACTCAGTTTTCCCATTTATATTTTATAAATTGGGTTTTGTTATATGTGTTCTGTTTACTATGGTTGACTGTTCGCTAGTTTATATTTATTTATTTAACTGATGAAATTAAACCGTCGATTAATTTCAGTGAAATACAATTGTTATACTAACGATTAGTTCCAATAAAGGTAGCTTACCTTATTGGTCACGTTTATCAATAAACGTGTTTAATGGTTTGGATTGTTTGATCTGTTTGAATTGGTTGATCTATTTAAATTGTTTAAACTGTGTGGAGATAACTAGTTGAATACAGGGAAGGACAGGTTCGAGGGATCCAACCGGATTCCTCAAATATATTATTTCTTCTCATATTATCATATATGAACTGTCATGTTTGGTGTGATGGATTTGATTATTGATCATTGATTTGAAAGCCAACCTGTGTTGTGTTTTAACCAGTGGGCTATATTGGTTGAGTAATCGGCAGTAAATGGCCTAAAAGAAATGATATCGATTTACCGTCAGGTGAGTCGATAGAGATGAAGTTATAAAATTTATTTTTTTAAATAAAGATAGATTCTGAAATATATAATTTAAATAAAAACTTATTTAAAATGAAATAAATATTTATGTTTATAATCAATTGTAAATGGATTTTTTTTATAAAGTCAAACTGATGTTAATCAGATTTGTAAAGGTGAGAATAAGAAAGTTAAAGTAACGATTAAATTTGTATAATTTTGGTTGTTGAGAAACAATTTAATGGAATTATTTAAATTAATTAATTATATTATTAATTAATTTAAAGAGAAAACGAATTGGCATCGATTAATAAGATAATCGTGTTTTAAGTAAATAAATTGACTCTTTAGTTGGATTGATTTCTAAATTAGTATGTTTTGAATAGAAAATAGTTAAATGAATATTTTTAGATTATAATAAGATTTTAAAAAGAGATTTACTAGTTATTTTAGTTAATATAGGAATTAACTACCTATGTAGTTAATGGTTGAAATAAATTGTTATTGTAATTAGTAATAATTTAGAGAATTACTTTTTAATGGGAATTTATTTTAAAGTAATCTAAGTTAATAAGGAATTTTCAAGCAAATATTCTATCTTTAAATAAATGTTACTTAATTGTTTGAATTAGGTAAAAGGAAATTCAGATGGAAGAGCTTGATGACAAACCAGAGTTATATAAAAGAGATTTGAGGTGTTATATCGTTATTTCTAAATTAAGGTTATTTAAGAATGTGATTAAGCGGGGGAATTGAAATAGGATTTCCAAAGCATGGAAACATGGAATAGATGTGAAAGGAGTTTGGTTAAAGAGGTCGAGTTTTATATACGAATAAATATTTCTTATTGTTTCAAGTGACGAAATATATGATATGTCGTAATGGCTCTACGAGTAACAAGTTAAAGTGATTTCTCAACATTAGATTAGATAGTAAGGTGGTTGATGTTTTGAAAGAGAAAATATACAATGAGTTATGATAGGATTTTTCCTTTGTATTAAAGATAAATCTGTTTAAAGAATAATCTTACATATAATAAGAAGCGAGAAGCTATATTTGTAATATCGAAATGTTTAAGAGTTTTAAATTTACATTTTGTTTTCAATTAAAAGGAAAAGTGATGCTGAATACCGAACCAGTGAACCCATTGAGTTGTCATGTTTGGAACACTGTCTATTTTGAAAATTAAATCACCGACTATCAAATCTGTCCAATACGATTGTTGGTATGGAAAGACCGGGATCGAATTTACATTCGAAAACCATTTCGACCAACAAGTACGTGAAGAGATCAAGAGATGATCGAGGTGGAGCATTGAAGACCGTAGATTTTCATAAATGGAAGAGCCACTAAAATTCTCTGCCTTGCAAACAGAGATAAGCTGTGATTCTGTCGTGATTGTAATCTACGGGGTGCAAGGACTTCTCGCCACTGATCCATGGGGTGATTCCTATATTGGATGCAGTAGGAGAGTACCTTCGGTTCATCCTGTTCCTGGATGACTTGTATGGACGAGTGTCTGACAAAGTATTTCCAGACGGTCACATATATTGATTTCTTCAACTGTACCAAGAGTGGAAGAGGAGAAGGAAACTTCTTTTAGTTAACACGTAATGTATTGTTGAGGACGTCAATCAGTGATTTGACGGATTTGACGATGTGGCATTCGAAGTGAATCTGGTGTGATGATAAAGCGTAGCCTCAAGCCTCATCAACCGGGAAATGACAAAAATCGGGCAGGCAGCATGGCTATTTGGGTCGCTCCCATTAGGGTGTATAATCACCTATCTAGAGAAAATCTATTTGCTTCTTTAATCTATTTCGATGCTGTCCCTTTTTGGGAAACGGTGGGTCGCACCCAATCGTTGGTGATATACATTCGATACACTCAAACGAAATGAGTGGTCGGTCATGTGAGGGTCGGGTTACAAGACGTTCTTGTTGAACCCGATGTATTCGCCTCTAGAGATACATGATCGGCAGGTGGTCCCATACCTTGTCATAGTCGGAATCCAATCTCCAATAATCGCCTGCGGTTTTGATTGTATATTATATATGTGGAATGTGAGATGCAAGCGTTCCACTAGATTGATATTTGCTTGTAATTAGACATTATTATAATATCAGACAAGATATTGGTTTCAAAAATGGATTAGGTTATCATAAGGTAAAAACCGTCCGTGTTTATGTGTGGATTTGGTCTTATGATTATCCTTTTCTTTGAAATGATTTTAACTTAAAAATCAAGTTGTGTGATACCTTAATACTGTGCGAGTTTATCTCATTCTGGTTCACCAGACTGACCCGATATTTTGTAAATGCTAGGGTTAGACCGGGTTGTAAAGGTTCAGGTTACCGCCGCTGTGAAGAGATGAGCTGGAAGAGTCCAGACGTATGATATTTTACAGCTACTATTCCGCTGTGTGTTGTGCATGAGGACAGATTATTATAACTGTCCAGTTGTTGATGTACTCTGATATTGTAAGTATTTTTAAAAGCTCTCAGTAAAGTTTTATTTCTGCATTATATTTTGTTCTGCTGCAATGTGAGACTCTATGTTGTGTTGTTTCTTCTTTTTCTTCTATTCTAATATTTCTTTCTTTCTTATCTTACCCTCTAATTTCTTTCTAATAACGTCCAGTGTTTTCGGTGTTCGGAAGGTCGGCATGAGTTACGGTAAAGGTATTTATGTCAATTTTCGGGGCCGAAAATCCTCTGGTCGTTACACTTATGAAGGTGTTTTTCACTGTTTCAAGAAAGAACAATACATGACATTGAAATTTTAAAAAAAGATTCTCCTGTACACTCTTGCATTTGTACCAACAGCTTACGGATATATGTTGCATATATCTTGTTGATCACTTTCCAGCTCTTTCATGTTGTATATCCCAGTTCTTTTTTTTCAATTTCTTTTGCTGTTCATATGCTGTCATGAAATCACCCTTTTAATGGGTTTTTCTTCTTTTTCTGCAGATCACGATTGATGGGGGCAACATGGATTTACTCGTTCTGGAGGCATGCAGAAGTTGATCTTCAAATGTTGATTTCTTACTTTATGTTTTGTATTCGAGACTTGTAAATAATATCATGTATATTTTCTATTCCTTGATGTACTATATATATATGTTCTTATTTTGTTTTGTCTTTTTATAATTTCCTTTGTATTTGCATGTGTACAGACACAATATATATAAAGATCAGATTCCATTTGTTCTAAATGTTTACTTTTTATATGGCCAACGCATGTTCATGTTCATATTATAGGTTCTTTATGTTCATGTGTTTTTATGTAAACAGTATATCTGAGTTTTATTATGTACAACTATACAAGTTGCAAATATAAAATAATTCCGAACACCCAATACACTTGTGGATTCAAAATGCATGTTCATGTTAATAACGCCGAACCGAGTGAACATGGATAAATATATATATATATTTAGTTTAAGTATCCAAATTAACGAAAATAAATAAATATTCTCATATATTTAAAACAAATAAGTTCGATTTCAATTAGTATAAAATTCAAAGCTCGACATCAAAAATCCTGGTTTTTTCCCTTCGATGATATTCTATTTATATAAAAATTGTTTAATATTTATAAATAAATCGATATAATTTAAAACGATTTTTACAGCGACTGTTTGAAAATTTGAATTGGACGTAACTTGAAATCTATAAGCTGAAATCTCAATTTTTTCTTTCTTTAGAAAAATATAATCGAATCGGTTCAAACGTTTCTCGTTTCACAGAAATCCGACTTATATCGGATACTGTATATTCAGTTAAAGTTCAAATCGAAAATTTCGAACTACTGCGACGTTTTCGAGCTCGTTTTAATTAATATATAAATATATATATTCGAATTCCATTTAAATAAATAAATTTGATTAAAAATCCATTCAAATATAGTATATAAACAAATTTAAATATTCTAATTTAAATGGCCGAAAAATCTGGGACGTTACAGAGGAGGTGTAACAACTCGCCTAGAATGGGTATAAATTCAAACGTAGAAAAGATCCATTGAAACTTAAAACCATTCTAAATAGATCATTGGTTTCTACAAGGAAATACTAAAACAAATATAACAGAGCAATCTAAACAAAATTGGAGTGTCACACAATAAAAGGGATAAAATATAATATCTCAAAATAGATGTATCATAAATTTAAACCACTATAAATGTCAGATACAACGAGTCTCAATAGATAAAAAGGTAAATCAACAATTATCCTAATACATAATGATAACAATAACAATAATACTGCCATAAATAACTAAGGCCTCCATCGTAGTGCTCCACCTTGCAGCATCACCAATCATCACTGATCCAAGCGTGCTCACATATAATCTATTTATGTTAAGAGGAAGGAGGTTAGAATATAAATTTCAGATTAGTGAAAATCATATAAGTTTAGGAATGACTATTTCCTACATTTGGCAATGTAAACTCTTTATGTTATGTCTACACAAACAAACATAGACAATTAAAAATATGAGGCGAACATCCCTGCATTCACTTAAGGTCTATGTAACAACCCAGAAGATTGAAAATAAATAGTTATTTAACTAGAATAAAAAAAATTCAAATGATGGAATTTTACCACGAAACTTTAACTAATCTGTTCGTCTCGGAATTCTGGTCAACTTTCATGTTTGGAATTTCGCAAACGGAGTCTATATGAAAAAGTTACGGACGAAATATGAAAATGGACGGATAATAAATAACACAGAATTATATATATACATACATATATATATATATATATCTTCCTGCAGCCACCTCACTTCCAGTTCGACCAAGCAGTCGACTGGGGAGGGCGACCAGTGGTCGACCGCTGGCTACGACCGCTTGGTCGAGCCAGCGGCGGCAGCTAGGGTTAAGGTGGATGGTTTATAAAATATTATTAAAACAGATGGACGGATATAACTTAAAAGTAGTCCAATGGTCCTACACCAGTTTCACCCCTATAAATAAAGGGGTAACACCTCATTCTTTTTCACATAAATCTTCAGTGACAGCGGAGCTCTGCCATTTTCCTCCTTCTCCAAACCTAATTTATAAAATAAAAATATATTCATACATAACAAATCAAATCCAATTCAAATGAAACTGAGTGGATTAGAAAATCTAATGGAAAAGAATGCAAATTGACGCTCCAATCAGATTTGTTAGGGATTGCAGAATGCGGATCTTAAGGCAAAACAAACACTAAAGTAGGGTGAATAGTGTTTATAAGGAATTTATGAAAATCTGAAACTTAAATGTTCTACGATATGTATCACACACACACACACCAGAGATGATCATAGACACATAGTCAAAACAAACATAGAAATAGATAAATATAAAATGCAGAAAAGAAAAGAACATAGAAGACTTTATACTGGTTCGCATTACTCCTACTCCAGTCCCACGCAATGCTGGATTACGTAGAGTTTTATTACTATTATCAATATCCAAGTACAAACCCCTTGATTTCACGGCTACAAGGTTAACACTACTCCAACCACTCTTGATTTCACGGCTACAAGATTAACACCGCTTCAACCACTCTTGATTTCACGGCTAAAAGATTACCGCCGCTCCCTTTCCTTGATTTCAGGGCTACAAGGAACACACCCTTTCCTAAACACTTCCCAAACGATTACAACAACCCTATAACTCTTCAATAACACTTCAATTCAATGAGGAATGAGTAGAGAGTGAGAAAAGTAGAAGTTTTATGTAATTAGAATAGAAATCGGCAAAGTAGAAGTGTAGAAATCAATAAAATTTGAAATTTTAATGGTAGGATGAAGAGGGTGAAGATGGAAAAGAAGAATAAATAAAAAAATCGAAATCAACCCCTCTTTATAAGATTTGAAAGGTTGCAACGCTTCTGGAACGTTATAAATAGTGAAAAGACGCTTCCTTTGAAATTTGAAAAAATGACTGTTGTATGTCGACATAGACATATATGTATGTCGACATAAGCATGTGTAAAATATTTTATAAAATATTTTTCAAGTGTTTAACTATATATATAATTCTGGAAATTCTTAAGTTAAAACTAAGTGACATAAATGAGTATTATAAAGTGTAAAATCATATGAAAACATAACTATATATTATATAAACATATTTATAAAATTATAAGGTTTGAAACCTTTAAAATATATAAATATAAAACTATATAAGCTTATATAAACATGTATATTAAATTTAAAACCTATATTTGAAATCATAAGTAAGATAGACCAACACTTTAAATTTAAAATTTTAATTTTGAAAATTAGAATTTGAAAAATAGAATTTGAATTTGAATTTGGACCTGGAGTGTTATTCAGAGTTTTACATATAAAATAGACTCTATTACTATATTTATCTAGAACTTTTGAACTCTTGAACTCTTGATGACTTGATTACTTATGAGTCTTGAATCTCCTTTGAATTCTGAATCTCTTGAAACTTAAAACTATACAGCCTTCAGTATTCAAGTAATGTATACAAACCCTACATATATATGTATATATATTCTAGATAGAAATGTGAGTATATATTTTATAATAAATTAATAATGATAATTGAAATAAGGTTGTTGTCATCAAAAATCCATTCTCCAACAAGATTCTCCCCTCACTTTATGTTTTCTTACATCTCTACAGATCTGAATTTTCCCTTTTCCTAATAAATTGTAAATTTATAAGAATTTCGGGGTTGTAGGCCTAAAGGGCTCAAATTTTGGATTTGGAGGCTATAAGGTGAGTGGGAAATTTACGAATATCGTTATAATTACTTATCTATTTCGTTTGAATTAGATCTATGTTTTTATGCATATTCCCTACCAGATATGTTCATTTAAGTATTGTGAATTTATTGACAACCATCAGATCGATTATAAGTATTGTTAAAAAGAGTGAATTCTAATTTTGATTATGCTTAACACCAATTATAGGATTCTTAAACTTGTTTACACAAATTCCTAAAGTTATGTTATGAAATATATTGCAACTATATGGTAAAATGTATTGTGGACATTGCATAACACAGTAGACCTGGAAATCAGTCCCATTAAACACCATATACATGTAGTTACAATCCAGATCTCTAGTTCATTGTTGAATAATGAAATTTTATTATAAATGTGAAATTGGTAAATTGTGTATAGAAATGTTAAAACAAATATGCCTATTTGTATTCGATATTGTTGGGTTTGGCTTAATTTTTGCAAATATGTTGCCTTTCTCCTTTTGAACAAAAAGGCACTATTTTGAAATCACAAGAGATATGACTAAAAGGAATATACATATAAATATAAAAATATATATTTATATGTAATTAACATCAACTATTCGAAATTATATATTTGCATATACTTCTTGTGATTTGGAAATATGTCAATTCCACTGATTAGGCATAGTTTACAATGATTACGGCTAAAAGTCTTTTTGTAAGATTTGAACTTTTTGGCAAGGCTAAATGCAAAAAGGAATGTTTAGCTATTGATTAAACCAAATCATTAAAGTTATAATAATAAAAGTAAAAATAATAACTACGTTGACAGCACGAAAACATAAATATATGCATATTATCCATCCAAATCAGTGTAAAACGGCAAAATATACATGTATGGAATGTTTGGATAAAGTTCAAATACGGAATTATATGTAAATGTAATCCATATTGAAGTAATATATTTGTGGTGACCATTTGTAGCACCCAATATAATTAATTGCTACAAATAGGACCGCAAATCAATAAATAACAATTGTAGCCAATGTTGATTGAGGAAAATGAAATTGATAGGGAAAATTGTTACAATTCCTAATTTAATTAGGATAAATGTTGTAAATTCCAAATTAGAGAATTTGAATTATAACCGCATTTAGATATGAGGTTAATCTCAATTTGTGGTATAAGCCTGCCCGGAACCGACCAACAAATTCAGCAACCATAAGTAGTCGGCTTAATGGGAGGGGTCAAATGCATAAATATAAACGTACTAAGGGACAAGGTTAAGTATAACTTGTGGTAGAAGTTTGTCCGGTACCGACCGGCAAATCCAGCATCCACAAGTTGTTAACTTAATGTGAGAGGCCTGGTACGTAAATATATATATATATAACAATCAACCAATAAATAAATAAATAACAAACTAGAATAGAAATTTTCTATTGGGGTACAACAAATAGATAACTTGGGACTGATAAATGGTTGCCTTAGATAAATATGGCTGTAATGATCGTAAAGGGAAATAAATAAAGAAATAGAAGTTCATGGGTGTAAAAAGGGATTAATGGAAATTGATTGTCGTTTAAATACTAAGTCCAACTCAGGAAAGCAATCAAATAAATACCCTAGAAAAAAGGAGATACAACCTTCATTCATTATGTTAATGAATATAGAGCTTAAAATATAAAATATAGTTGGACTTGGTTGGTTAATAATGTAAAATATTATTAAACATATGAACTCGTGACGGTAATGAATTGTATACGTATAGTATTTCCGTGTACAGGGACAAAACGGGAATAAGTTAATAATGTATCCTACTTTATCCCAATAGAGAAAGGTGCTAAAGGAAAATGGGTTACGAATCCAGTAACCTTCGCGTATATTCCGCTTCCTTGAGTCTTAAGTGGCTTCTGGTTGAGGAGTCCACCTGGGAGTAGGTCTTTCAGTTTAGGGTTATTAAACGACATGTGTGAGTATCGTCTGCCCAAACCTGGAAACTTAAAATATCAGATATAGCTACCTATCCTATGGGAAGTAATAAGCGACTAGGAAGTTATCCAATAAGATCAGCTGGATGGTATATTGAACGATAAAATACCGCCTCTCACCTTACACAAGGCTAGGGTATATGCGTGAATGACGGAAGCCTTAACTAGTAAGGCCCGTAGTTAGTGCCCTCTAGTTTATGTTAACGTTGAATATATTATCAACGATTAATAAGTGACCAATAGGTCCGTCTAGGGTCTTAAGCGACCAGGGAGAATCCACCCTATTTATCATTGATAGTGATGCATTAAATAATAAAGTATAGTGAATGAGGATACATACATACATACATATGTGTGTATATATATAACACCCCGTAATTAGGGGTCCATTCTCGATCAAATAACCAATCATGTTCTGTTATGAAGGCTTTACAAATACATTCATAAACGTTCTATCTCGGTATTACATTTTGGGAAGGGTAGTTGGTTCATGCGTAAACATCTACAAGGTTAGGTTAGAATCACTAACTTTGATAGGCATACATCTTGGGTTGAACCAAACATGATATATCTGTGTATTATAGTCTGTGTTGAACATTTCTTAGTCATCAGAACTTGTTGTTTCGACCCCCTCCTCATTACAACCTCCCAGGTTTCCTAGAGAAGGTCAGGTTCTCACAGATGTTTAGTTTGGCTTTCAGTTCACGTTCTCTCTCATGCTCGGTATTGGCAAAGTGACTTATTTCGAAAAAGGTAGTTACTTAAGTTAATACTAGTTATCCTATTCTGTTTCCGCTGTGAGTTTTCTTTTATCATACTCTTATTATGCTTATGATCATTTATTGTAGGTACCAGATGTACACGCTCCATGCTTGGATGTGTTTAAGTTTTGATTTTTGTCGAAATTTGGGTGTAGAAAAGTGTGGGGTGTTACATTCGGTATCAGAGCTTAGGTTAAATGATCAGAGGAATTAGCTAAATTAGGACTCGTGAGAGAACGTAATTCAATCTTCTTTTATGTTTTCTTCATCTTTTACTTGACTTTAATTTATTTCGACGATGAGGTTACTTGTGGGCCTAATTATATAAAATAGGCCTTAAGCTCCTAAAAGTTGAAATATGTTGAGTTCGGGTTTCTAGCCAATTTTTTCTTTCCCCATAGTATGTTGGAAATCTCATCATGAAGAGCATGAGGAAGACATATGGTGGATCCTGTTAATTCAAGTTTGAAGACTAGAATAGTAATATTTAAAATCTAGCTACAACCGAGATAATCATAATTTTTGGGTTTTTGGTTTCGTTAGCAGTTCTAGTTAAGACCATTATTCGATCTGAAATGGGAAAAGTCCATGTTAGTATGTCGTATCCATTTCGGAAATATAATTATAAGGTAAATCCAATTGTTACTTCGTTGAAATTCTGAATCTACCTTTATTGAAGCATTCAATTGAGTTCTTAGCCTTGTATTCCAGAAAATTTTATTTTAAAACTATTTGGAAAAAAATGGGCTTTGAAAGTTTTGAAATACAGTTTCGTAAAATGGTTTTGTGAAGACCTGGTTTTATAAGGATATGGTTTTTAGATTTTAATTTACTTGTGTTTCAAAATTATTAAGGTAGTTGAGTAATTTTAATAAATATAGTATGATTGTTAGGAAAGATGGAATTGAAAATGACAAGGAATAGGCTACTCAACTTAAGAATAATGAATATCTGTTCCTTGTGATTTTTGGTATCCCTTTTCCTGTATATATTGGATAATTTATTAAAGTTATCAAAATTAATCTTAATTATTTTTAAGCTCTAATATTTTGAATACGAAAAGGTTTTTCCAATTTGTAATGTAAACTGGAATATTAATAATAATAGTACTAATAAATTGGATTTATGAATACAAAACCGTTAGTTTATAATAAAATCCATATTTTTTTCTTCGAAAAGGCTAAGGAAAATCCTTCATCTTGATTTTTGGGGTATTTGATTTCATGAATCGTCTATTTGTTGTCAGCTAGGTAAGGAAAAAATCAGTTTTAATTTGTATAACGGATTTCTAGCTGAATTATTTTTGGAATTCGTTCGTTCGTTGTGTAGTCGCAGCATTGTTGTTGAAACTATAAATCCTTGGAGTTGGTTCGAGATTTGACTACGGTCTTTGATACCGTTGTGACGAGGATAATTATTTTTTAGATCGTGTTAAATCTTGAAAATGGCATTGCCGGTACTAAACGGAGCTTTGATAGCCGCAGATTCACAGGTCGGCCATGGCCAAATTCCAGATCAACCGACCACCTTTCCTCCACTCCTGGGCTCGTCTCAACTCCATGGATAGATAGATCCATATCCAGTGCAACCAATGGGTCGGCCAGAACCAGGAATGTTGTTACATCCGTCTCAACCCAACGTCTTACTACAAACCCGTTTTATGTTGCCTTCCCTTTAACGAAGAGCCGGTGAAGACAACCCTCTTGTCACCAAAGACTACTTTACCATATCGAACCCCAACGTGACGGAGGGAAACACTACCATAAACCCTTCTAACATCGCTACGACTGAGGGTAACGCCGAGCTGCAGATGGGTACCAATTGCCTGAGTCCATTACTCCCAACAGTAACATGTATGGTTCAATCCAATAACGACCGAATGACTTCAGCAATGGCTGAGCCAGGTCCCGAGGCCTGGATACACCCTCTCCCTCACCTTCACTCAACTCTCAGAGGTCGAACCCAATCAATCATTCCTCTTCCAAACATGCTTTCGGCGGACCCCAATCCTGGGATTCTCACCAATGTCCTTGGTACAGAATTGGATTCATGGAAACGACTCCTCGGAGACGGAAGCCAGCTTGCAAGTATCATCAGATGCTTCACGCGGGGCACTTCTTTTCAACAGGATGTGGATGACATCCACCGCAGTTCATTCATATGGGAAATCAAAAAATATCGAAATCCTTCAGACTTCAAGCTTCCCATCATGGAGCCCTACAGCAGTCAGACTGACCTGATCATTCACCTCATGTGATACATGCACCACATGGAAGTACTCTCGGCATCGATCAACGTCATGCCCAAGTGCTTCCCCCTCTTCCTCACTGACCTAGCAGACATATGGTTCCAGCAGAGAACAACTGAGTCATTCAACAGATGGAATATGTTTGTCACCCGTTTCATCAAGCAATTTAGAATCCACATCTCTTGACCAAAGAGCGTCATGTTCCTTACCACCATCAAATAGCGACTCGGCGAGACCCTCCGATCCTTCCTAGAAAGATTCAACGCGGTCGTAGCATCAGTCGGTCGACCTGAGCCATCGATGGTGCATATGGTGCAGGTGTTTAGAACCAATCGGAATTTAGGATCTCTTTAACCAGAGACCCCCCCAATGACATTGACGACTTCTATGCCGAAGCAGACCAATTCCTCTGGCAAGAGGATACCAATATCGAAATGGAGAGCCTTGAGGTGCTTGCTACCAAGGACGGAGGTCCATCCAACACCACTGGCCAGAACAAAGGCAAAGGAAAAGTCTCGGAAAAGAATGATCGCAACGTACGACCCTGGAGAGAGAACAAGTATGATCAACACACCGAACTCAACTCCTCCTTGTTTGACATTTATCTTTATGTACGAGGAACTCTGCCAGTCCCGAAACCTCCTCAAAGGGAGCCGACCCAAAAGGAACTCGACTTTGGAAAGCATTGCATGTACCACAACTTGGCGGGCCACAACACCAGTGAGTGCAGGCACTTGTATGATCTCATTAAGGATAGGGTTAGGCATAGAGAACTACCCGAGTATGTCAAGAAACCTACATACGCCAGGCCGCCCAATCTTTTGCCCATGCTCCTCAGGCCCGTCCTCGAGCTCCTAGAAACGAAAAGGACCCTAAGCCCAGCAATCGTGGCATCATCATTAATTAATAGAATTAGATTTTGCCCATTTCTTAAGATATAAGAAATGTACTTTCAGTATTTCTTTCAATAATGAGGGTATGTTGAAGTACACACATACGAAGTTAGGATTTAGCTCCTAGGCATACTTTGAATTCAACTATCACTCCCTTAGGATTTATTTTCATTTTCCTATAATAGCTCTTTAGAGCAATAAACTTTCTTTTCCAAATATAGATTATGTTTTAAACGATTCAAGCCGAGCATGATTGACGCTCGCCGATCCAAATATGGTCAGTGCTAGCCACCATTTCTAAGCTACGGTCAATGCCTGCCACCATAACATAAACCAACTCTACAAGCCGAGTTTGGTTAACATTTGCTAAAGCCGAATATGGTGAATGCTCCCCACCCTATCCAACCAACTCCACAACCCGAGTATGGTTAAACCTCTACAAGCCAAGTATGGTTAATACTCGCCAACTCTATAAGCCGAGTATGGTTAACACTCGCCAACTCCATAAACCGAGTATGGTTAACACTCGCCAACTCCATAAGCCGAGTTGTGTTTATGCTTACCAACTCTTTAAGCCAAGTATGGTTAATACTCACCACCATTTCCCAACCAAGCTCGAAGCCATCTCTAAACCGAGAATGGCTGTAACACCCCGTATTTTTAAGATAATAAAATAAAAATAACTTAATTAAATAATGAGAATAAAGTAAAATGGACTGTGCCATTGCGTCCATCTTGGAATTCTGGTCAAGATAGACACCTGGTTTGCATAAAACAGACATCATATGAAGAAGTTATTAAGCCTAGAAGTTTGTATACACACAAGAGAAATATATATGTATAGATACATATATATACATATACATATATATATATATATGCAAACAAATTAAAATGTAAAATAAAGAATAAAATAAGGATTGCATGTAATAAATACATGCACTGAAGAAAAAAAATGTAATGCATGCATTGAAAGAAAGAAAGGATTGGTTGCATGCAATGTAAATATGTTGCATGCACTGATTTGCAAACATAATGCATTAACATTAAAAGAAAAAGATTCATGCAATGGTTTAATTTAAGTATTGTAACTAACATGAAAAAGAGAAGTAAGGATAGAACAATAATTATCATTGTTCTAAGATTTATTAACAAAAGACTTCATAGCTCAATTGGTTAAGGCATTGGATTTGTAACATAGAGGTCGGGGGTTCGAACCCTGGCGGTGGCATAATTTTTATTTTTGTTTTAGAGAGGGCCAACTGAACGTGCAAATATATGTACGTATACAAATTCAAAATTTGAAAGGATAAGAACGTACATATAAGGAAATAAATAAAATATATGTATATATATAAGAATATATATATGCATAAATATATATATATACAAAAGATGTAATACCCCGTAATTCTGTAACACTACGATTCACAAATCAAGGCAGAATTAAAAGTTAAAATCAAAATCAAGGGAAACGGGTTGCGCCATTGCGTTCATCTCGGAATTCTACATGAAAAGGAGGTGGCATAATTTTTATTTTTGTTTTAGAGAGGGCCAACTGAACGTGCAAATATATGTACGTATACAAATTCAAAATTTGAAAGGATAAGAACGTACATATAAGGAAATAAATAAAATATATGTATATATATAAGAATATATATATGCATAAATATATATATATACAAAAGATGTAATACCCCGTAATTCTGTAACACTACGATTCACAAATCAAGGCAGAATTAAAAGTTAAATTCAAAATCAAGGGAAACGGGTTACGCCATTGCGTTCATCTCGGAATTCTACATGAAAACGAGTCCGAGTTTGCGAGAATCGGACTCCGTATGAGGGAGATATGACCTCCGAAAGTTTCAGAATTCAGTTTAAAATTCAAACAGACAGAAACAGTTCAGAAACGAGTTCAAATTTAAAAAATCGGAGCCAGATTGGACTAGGCGGGAATTTTCCCGCCCAAGGCACCCAGGTCGACTGGGTAGTCTACCTGGGGCACCCAGGTGGACTGGGAAGTCGACCTGGGGTACCCAGGTCGACTGGGTAGTCGACCTGGGGGTCGACCCCCCTCCCGCTTTTTCCAGCTTTCTGAACCTGGTTCGTTCTGATGTATTTGGTCACGTTTTCTGCCTAGGTTCGTCTGCCTAACCCTATATAAACAGCCTCAGTCTCCTTCTCTATTCACAATTCTTTTCTATCCTTATGCTGCCTCTGAGAAAATATATAAATAAATAAAAATATGAAAATAATACGAAAATCCAAGACAAGGTTATGCTGCTCAAGTGGTCCAGAAGAGATTCAAATAAAGACTAAAGCTTCAAGATAAAAATCAAAGGCTGACTCAAACGGTTTTAAGCAACGTCGCACGAATCATAGCAATGTCATCTTTCTATTCAAATCTAATCTCTGTAAGTCGGTTACTTTTTAGATTTGAACGTTTTCTCTTTTCGTGACATGAAATTAAAGGGATAAAAGAGAATGCCAATTCTTTCTATTCGAATCAGTGCTCATATCCTTGGACCTAATTAAGAATAGTTATGATTCGATGACCAATAGGGCCTTGCCTATGACTATGAACATTGCCTATGACTATGAACATTGCCTATGTCCATGAATATTGCCTATGACTGTGACTGTGACTATGAGAATTATTTCCTTGACTAAGCCTATGCCTTTGATTAGGAAAACATAAACTATTGCCTATGACATAACAAGGACAACTGTGACTAAACACCTATGATTCATGACTAGGAAAGTGTTGCTTAAGTTTTGTGACTGTGAAATTGGGTCTAAACCTAATTTTCTATTCTTGGTTTTCTTTGGTTTTAGACCTTGGGATTTTACCTATTAAGTTAGGTCTACCCATGTTCTTGAACCTACGTCTCTATTCTGTCTATTCTTGGTTTTCTTTGGTTTGAGACCTTGGGAATTTACCTATTAAGTTAGGTCTACCCATGTTCTTGAACCTACGTCGTTATTCAACCCTTTTTATGCTAGTTATTATGTCTATCTTTTGCATAGCATCTTTGGTTCATTCCCTATTTTCTACGAATCTAGATTTATCTATAATCTAGATTGAATCACGATTATACGAACGGGGGGAATACGATTTGGGCAAAATATGAAATTTACTAAAAACGTAGTTTTTAACTTGGAAATTGGCATAAATTGGGAACATGTACTATGACATGTTCATAGAAATGTAAATTGGATAAATTTGACATGAATTATAGGATGTGTAATTTGAATCTAGTAATGACTTGTAAATCTAGCATTTACATGAATTGTGAACTAGAATAATAAGTCTAGTTTGACATGAACTGTAATTAGAATGTTAAATCAGAATTGGATTAGCTAATTTGGCATAACGAGTATATTGGCATAAATTTGAGATTGGCCATAATTGTGAGTAATTGTCATGTTTAGCAAAATCATGGTTAGTAACGCTTGATTTGGTATAGTTTACATACCAAAAAGCATAAATATGATTTAGAGGGGGAAATGGGCCATAAGAATGAATGTTGACAATTTACATTAAAAGAGGAATTAGGAGATAAGTAAATTAGGAATAATTTACTTATAGAATTTGTCCTAAATGTGAAAATATAAATTTAGACAAATTAAAGGTTTCTTAAACGACATCTCTTTTAATAGCACACCAGAAAGTTCTAGGGTGACAGAGAGGATAGTGTCTAGGCTTGGGTTTGGAAAATACAAGTTTCCTGCTCTCCCTGGCTATCCCTAACTGATCCGACGGACGGGATGGTTACTTTCAAAACCTGATTTGAAAAATTAATCAAAACCCTTTGAACTTAGAAAATACGAATATGCCTAACCGGAGGTTAGACTGAGTTGCGATGTAAACCTGCCCGGAACCAACCGGCACATCCAGTAATCGCAACAATATCTGTCTAATGGGAGTGGTCGCGGCTTTAATTTATTTAATTAAAGGTAGAACAAGAATGGTAGGGTTAAGTTAACTAAGACACTTAACCAATTTTAACATGATAACAAGACCGGTGGGTGGGGTTAGGTTCATACGGACACTTAACCAACTTAACACAGTTAAGCTAGAATGGGAGGGCTAAGTCCATAGGGACACTTAACCAAAGTAACATGGTAACAAGACAAGATTTGTAGAGAATAAGTAACTAAGAAAGCACTTAGCCAAATTAACATGTTAACTAGACTAGAAGATGGGGTTAAGTAAAGTTAATACACTTAGCCAAATTAACATGTTAACTAGACTAGAGGTTGGGGTTAAGTAACATTTAATACACTTAGCCTATTTGATATGTTAGCTGGACTAGACCGTAGGGTTAAGTAAACTTGAACACTTAACCGTCAGATTGTGATAAAGGAATAGGGCTAAGTCTAAAACATGAAGGGGTAATACTTAACCATTAATAACATGTTGGTTAAAACAGACGGGCAAGGTTAAGTTAAAAAGGAAACACTTAACCAATACAGGATGAATGGGTAGGGTTAAGTAATAAGAAATACTTAACCAATATAGCTTGGTTTGTGATAGGGTCAAGTCAACATGAAGTACTGATAAACCTTGACCAGTTTATCAGGATAAATGAAGAGGGTTAAGTTACCTTGAATTGACTAATGACACTTAACCAATCCAAATTGGCAAGAAAGAGAAATAAGTAGAAAACCTTAGTTAAAAGGAGCTAAGTAGTAAACCTTAGTTAAGAAAACAACGATTTGGGAAATTAAGTGGTAAACCTTAGTTAGCAGAACTAAGTAGTAATTCTTAGTATGACACGGGAAGGAGCAAACGTGCGTCTGATTAAAACGAAGGCTCCAACGAATTGGGTTACGAAGCCCGAGGCTTCGAGGGGACGTGAGGGTACTCTTGGTATCCCTCTGTGAGGCTGCAGATGATCCTCCTGGGCTCACAGAGGTTAAGGTCTGCGTAGAAGAACCAGGGGTATGCCTTGGTTGCAATACATGGCAACCTAAAGACTAGGATGGACCTGCGTGATTCGGCGAGAAAACGACAGCCCTGTGATAGCAACTCATCGTCTACCATCCATCTTTAGTCAGTCGAGATACGTGAAGCGGAAAGGCGGAGAACTCCAAAAGACCATATACTTTCTATCTAGTTATGGTTGCGGATGGCCATAGGACAGTGGGGCATAGGGGGGCTGCGTATAGTTCACATTTTTCAAGGTGTGCCTTTCATTAGTTGAGGGAGGGGTCAAGTGGGACCATAGCCACTGGAATAAAAACAGACCTTAGCATCTGCATCGGCAGATATCTGAAAGCTCCCGACCGAGTTCTGTGTTTCTTGATTTGCCCTGCAACGGGACTCGGGTCGCACATTACAGGACATGTGCATCTAGACAAGCGATAACGATTCGCGATACATGCATGGGGAAGTATAGGAACATATACCACTCTAGGCAGTGTGTCCTAGACTTGGGGGCATCGTTCGACAGGTAGCATAATCCCTAGTTGGACTAGGTGGCATAAACCCTGAATCCGAGAAGCGTTCAGCAGATAGCGTAAATTCTAGTTGAATCTAGAAAACACTTGATAGAAAACCCTAGATTAGATCTAGGTAATAAATAATAAATGTATGCCCGAAGGCAATGGAAAATACAGGGATTGGGATCACGTTATTGTTACTAGTTGGGACACTAGTTAGGTGGTGCAGAGATAATAGAAAACAGTATAACAAGGGAATAGCGAAGCGGCGAAAGTATTAGAGAGCGTATCCAGTTTATCTTATCTTAGTATATCTTGTGTTAACCTCATCTAATCTTGCTGACCCTATTATCTTGGTGTTATCTTGTATTCAGTTAATTCATGTCATTTTGTTTTTCCATGTTCACATGCTGGAAGTTACTGAACTTACTCAGGCTTTATGTCTGACTCTGTTTTTCTTTCGTCTTCTTTTCTTCCGCCCCCCCCCCCAGGTAGTAGATGAGGGAATAGTATAGCTCAGGTTAAGTTGGACTGTCACTCTTTCCCAGCTTGAAGATTTGTCAAAGTTTTGCTTGGATTCTCTTTTCATATGCTATGGCTAGCTCTTGCTAAAATTGGGGAATATAAATGTTGTTTTATGCTTCTTTATTTTGTAAGACAGATGATACTCTGATATTGTAAAGAAATCATTGTACAAACTATTTTATCAATAAAGCAAAGTTTTATTTTTCGCTGTTTAATTTCTGTCTGTCTTGTAATTTATCTGCATCTTTTACCCTAAATGCTCCACAGAACTTAGTGCATTCCCTTTGTGAGTGGCACTAACGGATGTGGGGTGTTACAGGTGGTATCAGAGCTGAAGGTTACCGGATCAGATAAAGGATTTGAAAAATTATTTTCAAAACGGTTTTAAAAGAAGCATTTTCAAGAGAAAAGATTTGTTTTAAAAGGCGTATTCCCCAAAGCCATACGCACCATCTTGTCTTCCTCTGTCTGAATTCTTGTCTCCTTCTTTCTTGAGTCTCTGGAGCTCCTGGCTTTCTGGGAGGTAACCTCATCAATGGGCGAAGTCGTGCCTGGCTTCCATCCATAACCGTAGTTGTTTCACCTACGACCAGTTTTCTTTCAAGCTTATAGGGTTTTCTGTACGATGGAGGCAGCTTTCGAGAGATTTGTCAACATGGTTACACACGGAAGGGGATGAGGAGTTTGGCTAAGGAGCATAACCCTAGGATGAGGAATTCATGGAGGTAGATTTAGCTCACGAAGGAGGAAGGAATTGTAAAACCTAATACAAGAGGAAGTATCTTTACTAGGGTATGATAGGGCATATAATTAACGACAAGGGCAAGAACGAGGAACAAGATTTTCAGAAGGGCAAGTACATACTTTCACCACCGAGCGTACCTAGGAGAAAGGTAGTAAAGTTCTATTAGAAGAGTCTAGTTTTGTTGTTTGTACTCTTTCCTTTGGTTTTAGCGCTTCGCATTTGTTTATATCCACTTCCATAGTTGAGTCTCTGCACCATAGTACTTGTATAGTAGAAAGATCCCACTAGAGGCTCAAATCCAATTGGTGGTCCGACCAGTTTATTTTTGGTTAGTAGGGATTTGAGAATAGCTATCGAGTTTGCTTATATCATCCCACGTAGATCGTCTAAATTCGGAGGAGATATTCCTTGGGTGCTTGTCTGATATTGGTTTAGGCCTTTGGGGCTTGTACTTGAGGAATGTCGAGTTCGACTAGGATGGTTCGCTTGAGAGATGAATAGTTGTGGCAGGCACTCTAAAAAGCACGTAGTGACCTTTTGACCCTCATAGTTATGGCGTAGTGGATAAGCTAAGAGGAGAGACCTCAAACCATCTTGGTATCATAGTTAACATCTGTTTATTTTGGAAATGGAGGTCAGAAACTTCACAATCGTGAAGTTAAATTAGTTAAGATACAGTGGAGTAAAGCTCAAGAAGGCTAGATACTTGCATCATACCCTTTTCCTTAAGGGTGCATCCTTGATTTCTTTCTTTCGTAGGAGCTTTACGCATAATTGTTTCTCTCTTTCCAAAGTATCTCCTCTAGGTTGTATCTTCGATCCTTAGGTAGAAGCCAATGGATGTAAACATGTATTTGAAACATGTTATGGTTGATGGCTGCAAGTGGTTGCAAATGGTTGCTCGTGAATGCATATGCATACGTATTAGGCACTAGATCGGTTCGGACGCTTTCATCTTGCATTTACAGATATGTATTTGTTTGTAAGTTGAACTTGATACGCTATCATATGGATGTTGCATATGGATGAATGGCTGTGCACGCATGTAGTATTTACATAACTATGGATGCTTGCATACATGATTGGACGCATGGCACTGACATGATTCGCATTAAAGAGGTCAACTGAATCAGTAGACCGCCTGATTTTGCATTAGATAAAGACATATACACACACTATACATATGAACATGAAAGCATTAGAAATCTTTTAAGGACAATGAATGCCTGTGGTTGAATGGTTGAGTAGATGGATGATTGGATGGTAGGACACATTCTTCCTAACTTGAAGATTTCGGGGACGAAATCCTTTTAAGTGGGGGAGAATGTAATACCCCATAATTCTGTAACACTAGGATTCACAAATCAAGGCAGAATTAAAAGTTAAAATCAAAATCAAGGGAAACGGGCTGCGGCATTGCGTTCGTCTCGGAATTCTGCATGAAAACGAGTCCGAGTTTGCGAGAATCGGACTCCGTATGAGGGAGATATGACCTCCGGAAGTTTCAGAATTCAGTTTAAAATTCAAACAGACAGAAACAGTTCAGAAACGAGTTCAAATTTCAAAAATCGGAGCCAGATTGGACTGGGCGGGAATTTTCCCGCCCAAGACACCCAGGTCGACTGGGTAGTCGACCTAGGGATCGAACCCCCCCCCCCCCCCCCGCTTTTTCCAGTTTTCTGAACCTGGTTCGTTCTGATGTATTTGGTCACGTTTTATGCCTAGGTTTGGCTGCCTAACCCTATATAAACAGCCTTAGTCTCCTTCTCTATTCACAATTCTTTTCTATCCTTATGCTGCCTCTGAGAAAATATATAAATAAATAAAAATAAGAAAATAATACGAAAATCCAAGACAAGGTTATGCTGCTCAAGTGGTCCAGAAGAGATTCAAATCAAGACTAAAGCTTCAAGATAAAAATCAAAGGCTAACTCAAACGGTTTCAAGCAACGTCACACGAATCATAGCAACGTCATCTTTCTATTCAAATCTAATCTCTGTAAGTCGGTTACTTTTTAGATTTGAACATTTTCTCTTTTCGTGACATGAAATTAAAGGGATAAAAGAGAATGCCAATTCTTTCTATTCGAATCAGTGCTTATATCCTTGGACCTAATTAAGAACTATTATGATTCGATGACCAATTGGGCCTTGCCTATGACTATGAACCTTGCCTATGACTATGAACATTGCCTATGACTATGAACATTGCCTACGTCCATGAACATTGCCTATGACTGTGACTGTGACTATGAGAATTATTTCCTTGACTAAGCCTATGCCTTTGATTAGGAAAAACATAAACTATTGCCTATGACATAACAAGGACAACTGTGACTAAACACCTATGATTCATGACTAGGAAAGTGTTGCTTAAGTTTTGTGACTGTGAAATTGGGTCTAAACCTGATTTTCTATTCTTGGTTTTCATTGGTTTTAGACCTTGGGAATTTACCTATTAAGTTAGGTCTACCCATGTTCTTGAACCTACGTCGTTATTCAACCCTTTTTATGACAGTTATTATGTCTATCTTTTGCATAGCATCTTTGGTTCATTCCCTATTTTCTACGAATCTAGATTTATCTATAATCTAGATTGAATCACGATTATACGAACGGTGGGAATATGATTTGGGCAAAATATGAAATTTACTAAAAACGTAGTTTTTAACTTGGAAATTGGCATAAATTGGGAACAGGTACTATGGCATGTTCATAGAAATGTAAATTGGATAAATTTGACATGAATTATAGGATGTGTAATTTGAATCTAGTATTGACTTGTAAATCTAGCATTTACATGAATTGTGAACTAGAATAATAAGTCTAGTTTGACATGAACTGTAATTAGAATGTTAAATCAGAATTGGATTAGCTAATTTGGCATAACGAGTATATTAGCATAAATTTGAGATTGGCCATAATTGTGAGTAATTGTTATGTTTAGCAAAATCATGGTTAGTAACGCTTGATTTGGTATAGTTTACATACCAAAAAGCATAAATATGATTTAGAGGGGGAAATGGGCCATAAGAATGAATGTTGACAATTTACATTAAAAGAGGAATTAGGAGATAAGTAAATTAGGAATAATTTACTTATAGAATTTGTCCTAAATGAGAAATTATAAATTTAGACAAATTAAAGGTTTCTTAAACGACATCTCTTTTAATAACACACCAGAAAGTTCTAGGGTGACAGAGAGGATAGTGTCTAGGCTTGGGTTTGGAAAATACAAGTTTCCTGCTCTCCCTGGCTATCCCTAACTGATCCGACGGACGGGATTGTAACACCCCGCCTCCACTAGGATCACTCCTTAGAATGTACTAGCTTTGGAGGGGCGTTATTGTGAGGGTAAACATGCACAGAGATATCGCAAGACAGAATATATGAAAGTAAAAAAATAAATAAAGCAGCGGTAGCAGATAAAAACCCATCATCACCATTTCAGAAAACCAACATAGTCAAGTACATAATATCGAAATGTCATGATCCAAAATACAACATAAGTCTAGATACATGATAACAAAATACATGGTAAAACATCAGTACTAATCCCCAGAAATAAAAAGATAAGCCACAACTAGCTCAGATCCATACATGAGCTATCCAACAAGCAAGCCAAAGGTCCACTAAGCAGATGTAGCCCCTCCCTGAGAACCTGTGGGGGGGGAAACGGAAGAAAAGAAGCGAAAGAAAACAGGTCAGTCAAAAAGACTGGTAAGCCCTACTACGATCAATCTATAAACTAATAAAGTTAACAGCATGATGGAAACTGAGATGAACATACTGGCAATAGATAAAGGTGACATCACATAGATGAGGTTAAATTTTGCACCACGGTGTACTAGCAATCCCACAAAACAGATCTTGATCCCTTAGCCCAAACTTTGGCCCAATAACATGAAACGACCTTAATATAAGGTCCAGCCCAACGGTCTAGTCGATCGGCTCCCTATAAACCTAACACGTCCAGTGTTGGTGTCCATACGGCCCACATGGATGTAGTCAGACTGCGCTGGGTCCACCTTTGGGTGTATCAAGCCCTCGGGTGTCAACCCCAGACACCTAAGCAATAATGCACAGTCTAAGCCTACTGGTACCCGTGCCTCGAGTTTGTCCAACATCGGACTACGTGCACGTCCGTAGCCCGCCGGACCCGCACCGCTGTACCACTCAGCCGTCGCTTTGGTCGCTTACATCAGTCCAGTAATCGTGCCCCGCCCTAGCCTAGCCTCTAGGGTTGTGAATGATACCAAACTGGGATTACTGCTGGAACAGACCACGTTGCTAGGGTTTCTAAGAGGGTTAAGTGTGGTTTTAACCCCTCACTAAACCTGGATTAGATTAGCTAAGTGTAACCACTTAACCCCATCTAATCCTCGCATTCCCATTATTGGTTAAGTATTAGTGGGCCATGACTTAACCCTAATCATGAGGCATTAATTACTTAATGCACCCAACCTCTCACATTAGACATCCGTGGTTACCTGGGAAGATTTACACCACGTCTAGGTCTAACCTCGGGTCTTATGGTGCAACATGACCAACTACCCACATTAGACCCCCACGTTGTGGTTACCTGGGAAGATTTACACCACAACTAGGTCTAACCTCGAGTTGGCCATATCATGTTATCTAACGTCATGTCCACTTTAAAACATATTTACAAGTTAACATATACTTGGGTAGACCTAACTTAATAGGTAAATTCCCAAGGGGTAGACCTAACTTAATAGGTAAATTCCCAATCTTTTAGTTTCATGTATTTTTAAGTTTACCCAAACCCTCCAACGTCATTATATCGCTTACATATTTGTCATAACGCATAAGGGTATACATTTGGCATAACATACATGATGAACTTCATATATCATAATAATGATGCATAACATGCTAGACTTGCAAATCATGTCATAGTGAACTCGCATAAACATGCATAACCCATAAAACTTGCATAACATGGTAAGGTGAACTTGCATAATCATGCATAACCCATAAAACTTGCATAACATGGTAAGGTGAACTTGCATAAACATGCATAATCCATAAAACTTGCATAACATGGTAAGGTGAACTTGCATAATCATGCATAACCCATAAAACATGTAAAACATGGCATAGTAAATCCGCATATGCATGCATAACTTGTGAAACATGTAAAACATGGCATAGTAAATCCGCATATGCATGCATAACTTGTGAAACATGTAAAACATGGCATAGTAAATCCGCATATGCATGCATAACTTGTGAAACATGTAAAACATGGCATAGTGAGTTCGCATAAGCAAGCATAATCAAATAAACTCACATAAATCTCAATTTTCACCACATATTAACTTTAGAGTTTACAAAGTGAAGGTAAGAGGGCTTACAAATATAAACAAGCCACAAATCCACCAAATAAGATGAAGAAGCCCTTTTAAAAACTCAAAACAAAGCCTCAAATAAGAAAACCCTTTTGCAAGATCCCAAAAACACAAACTTAGCAAATCAAACTTGCTACTTAATGAAGTATGCAAGTTATTAAGCATTCATACAACATAGAAAAGGTTGTATGATCATCATATCTTCATAGGATTTAACTTTGAGGAAGGTGGAGGCTAGGTTTTAGGTGGAGGCCATTTGGGGATTCAAATTGACATAGTTTAGTTGCAAGATTGATTAATGAGGCTTTAGGGTGGGATTAGGGGTATATTTATAGAGAATTAGAGTGATTTAGACCATAGGATTAACCCTAGGTGAATTTTGGGCCGTCAGATTTCGGAATGCTCTAGAACCAGGCCACAAAATCAAACCCAAACCAAGCCCAAACCAAAGTGGCGCACCAGGCTAATCTGCATGGCTACCCCCTGTCGACAGGGCTGTCGACAGGGCAGTCGACACCCTGGGTGCCCTGTCGACATGCCTGTCGACATGGGGCCCCCTGGCGGGAATTTTCCCGCCTAACCCTGATTAGCCCTAATCCTTGATTTTAATTTTGAATTTTAAATCTGTTTTTAGCATAGAAATTTCTGAAAACTTTAATGGGCCTTAACCGGGTCATACGGACTCCGATTTTCGAAAACTCGGACTCTATTTCGCGTATTTTTCCGAGACGAACGCAATGGCATAGCCCGTTCCCCTTTATTCAGATTTTTAAATTTAATTCTGCCTCATTTATATCTTAACAGGTTATTAAAATTACAGGTTGTTACATTCTCCCCTCCTTAAAGGATTTCGTCCCCGAAATCTTCAAGTTAGGAAGAATATATCCTACCATCCAATCATCCATCTACTCAAAACATCACCCACGAGCAACCATTGTCCTTAAAAGGTTCTAAATGCTGTATGAACATATGCAAGAGTGTGTGTATATGTACTTATCTAATGCAAAGATCAATGCAAAATATGTTAGTGGAATGTATCCATATGTATGCAAATCCCTAACATAATGCATAATATCTACATGTGTGCTCAATCATACGTCCATATGCAACGTCCATGTGATAGCATACAAAATTCCATCCATGAATAAGCATAAACACCCATGCATATGCAATATGAGGAGTGTGTGAGCCGATCTAGTGCCTAATGTGTATCATGCATCCACGAGTGACCACTTGCAAACACTTGCAACCACTTGCAACCATCAACCATAACATGCTTCAAACACATGTTTCATCCAAAGGGTTTCTACCTAAGGTTCTCATGACAAGCTTAGCACGATAACTAGATAAATATGGATTAGCAAAGAGAAAGATATACTAACAAAGGGAAGAGATTGAGAGTGTACCCTCAAACAGGAATGGATAAAGCCCACGCATCTTCTCCTCGGTTTCCCAAGTTGCGTCCTCTTCGGCTTCACCCCATTGAACTTTCACTAACCTGACCTCGCGATTCCTTAGCTTCTTGGTCTCTGTCCCCAAGATACGAATCGGAGCTTTCCTTAAAGTTGCTTCTTTCTCTACTTCCACGTCTTCAAGCATGCTAGGTTCAACCACCTCAGCGGACTCATGCAGGCACTTTCGGAGATGCGAGACATGAAAGACATTATGCACTCCGGACAACTTCTCGGGCAATTGCACTCTATAAGCCATCTTCCCAATTCTCTCAATGATGGGGAAGGGTCCAACAAATCTCGGTGCTAGCTTCCCAACAGCTCCAAATCGGACCACATTCCGCAAAGGAGAAACCTTCACGAAAACCTTGTCCCCAACCTTAAACTCCAATTCGGACCTTCGCCTGTCAGCATAGGATTTCTGCCGGTCTTGGGCCGCTTTCATCCGTCTTCTAATCAACTCGACCTTCTCGGATGTATCCCTAATCATGTCGGGTCCAAGTATAAGCTTATCCGTGGATTCCCACCAACATGTAGGTGACTTGCACGGCCTCCCATATAAAGCCTCAAAGGGTGCCATCCCTATGCTCGCCTGATAACTGTTGTTGTACGCAAACTCGACAAGAGAAAGATGGTCTTCCCAAGCACCACCAAAATCCAGAATGCAAAGCCTCAACAAGTCCTCAAGCACTCGATTCACCCTTTCGGTCTGGCCATCCGTCTGTGGGTGATAAGCTGTACTCAGATTCAACCTTGTGCCCATAGCTTCCTGCAAACTGTTCCAGAACTGACTAGTAAAGATGGGGTCTCGGTCACTGACTATGCTGGAAGGGACTCCATGTAGTCGTACTATCTCTCGCAGATATACTGATGCTAGTCCAGATGCGGTCCTTTTGCTCTTCACTGGGATAAAATGAGCACTCTTCGTAAGCCTATCTACAATGACCCATATGCTCGTATTCCCTCTCCTTGACCTTGGAAGCCCATCAATAAAGTCCATAGAAATGCTCTCCCACTTCCATAGCGGGACCTCTAGCGGATGTAATAGCCCACCGGGCTTCTTCGACTCAGCTTTTACTCTCTGACAAATAACACATCTCGAGACAAACTCCGCCACATCCTTCTTCATTCCAGGCCAGAAGAAAACGCGTTTCATGTCCTTATACATCTTATCACCACCTGGATGTATGGTCATCTTGGAGCGATGTGCTTCCTCAAGAACTTTCCTCACCAAGTCGTCTACCATCGGAACACAAAGCCTTCCATCTCTCCTCACCCAACCCTTATCGTCTATAGCATATCGAGCAAGGTGACTAGATGTCTCCCCTCGAGCCAGCTTATCCATGATCTCCACTACCTGAGGGTCTTCCTTCTGTGAAGCCCCGACTTGATCCAGAAGGGTAGGCCTGAGCTCTAGAGATGCCAAAGAACCGGTCATCGTCTCAACTGTCAAAGAAAAATCAAAGGTTGCCAAGAATTCTAAATTCTTCATCTCGACAAATAGAGGACTTAGTGTCAACCTTTTCCTACTCAGTGCATCCGCTACAACATTCCCCTTGCCAGGGGTATAGGATATCTCAAAATCATAGGAAGCCAAGAATTCCATCCATCTCTGCTACCTTAAATTCAGATCCTTCTGCGAAAAGAGATACTTCAAAGACTTATGATCAGTATATAGCTCAAATCTCTCTCCCAGAAGATAATGACGCCAAGCCTTGAGTGCATATACAATCGCTGCCAGCTCTAGATCATGAGTGGGATAATTCCTCTCATGCACCTTAAGTTGCCTCCCACCAAAACATATAACTCTGCCCTCTTGCATTAGAACGGCGCCCAGTCCCGTGCCACAAGCATCAGTGTACACGGTAAATATCTTGCCACCATCGGGTAAGGCTAGAACTGGTGCTGAGGTAAGGGCTCTCTTGAGTCTCTGAAAAGCAAGCTCACAATCCATATCCCAAGCGAAGACTAAGTTCTTCTTTGTCAACTTAGTGAGAGGAGCGGATATCTTCGTGAAGTCCTTGATGAACTTCCGGTAAAAACCCGCAAGACCCAGAAAGCTTCTCACCTCGGTTGCATTCCTTGGAGTCTTCCAATCCTGAACCGCAACCACCTTAGCGGGATCCACCGCTATGCCTTGCTTGGATACGATATGCCCAAGGAATCTGACTTCCCTTCTCCAAAAGTGGCACTTGGAGAACTTGGCCTTTAACTGGTGTGCTCTGAGCGTATCCATCACCTCTACAAGATGCCTCGCGTGCACTTCTTCATCCTTGGAGAAAACCAGAATATCATCCACAAAGACCACGACAAACTTGTTCAAGAACTCCCGAAACACCCTACTCATCAAATCCACAAAATACGCGGGTGCATTCGTTAAACCGAACGGCATAACAGGCCATTCAAAGAATCCGTCTGGAGTTCTGAATGCGGTCTTGTCTATACTATCTTCAGCCACTCTGAGCTGATGAAAACCCGTAGCAAGATCAAGCTGAGAGAAAACAGAGGCACCTACAAGCTGATCAAAGAGATCATCGATCCTCGGTAACGGGTGTCTGTTCTTCTTAGTCAGCTTATTCAATTCTCTATAATCCACACAGAGCCGAAGAGAACCATCTGCCTTAGTTGCAAACACCACAGGCGCTCCCCATTCGGATATACTTCTTCTGATGAAGTTCTTCTCAAGCAATTCCTTCACTTGCTTGCTGAGCTCCCGTCTCTCACGCGGAGCCATGTGCCGAACGGGCAAAGAAACAGGCTTAGCATTATCTACTAGATAAATGCGAAAATCAATCTCTCGTTTAGGGGGCAACCCCTTCACTTCTTCAAAAACATCTGGATAATCTCGGACCACCCTTACAGACTGAAGGGCTTCGTCTGGCGAGTCGAGAGATTCGAGATAGCACAACATGACGGGATTCTTCGGATTGCATGAAATTTCTAAGGTGTTGCCCAGGCGAGTCACAAGCCTTACAACCCTATGCTCACAATCCAGAATGGCTCCATATCTAGACAGCCAATCCATGCCCAAGATCAATCCGTATCCCCTGAAACCAAGAACATACGCACTACACAAGAACTCTACACTGAGTATAGAGATCCTCAGATCCTCACATATCATAGATAGATGAGTAGAACCCCCAATGGGATTCGAAACACACACGGGATCATCCACTAAGCTAGTACTAAGGTGCAAACTATCAACAAGATCGGATGAAATAAAGCTATGTGATGCACCAGAATCAAATAAGGTACGAATTGGAAGATCGGAAATATAGACAAGGTTCTCCACAGAAACAATACCTCGTTCTGGAACTGTAGTGGTGTTGAGAGCATGCACTTGCCCTCCAGATGACCCTGCACGTTGAGCCTGACCCTGCCCTTTCTTCTTTGGACATTCCTTGCTAAAGTGCCCAGCCTCTCCACAAGAAAAGCATCCACCACTAAGTTTCCTTTTCTTCTTCCTGCAATCCTTAGCAAAGTGCCCAGCTATGCCACAGTAATTGCACTTTCCCTTTCCTTTGTTATTGTTGCCCTTCTTGTTCTTATTCTGATTTCCTTGACTGCTTTGACCTTGGTTGCCTTTGCTTTGAGAATCAGCCTTCTTTGCTTGAGTATCGCCCGACTTGACTTCCTTCTTTCCCTCTCCCTGAAGTAGAGCCATATCGACTAAACTCTCGAAAGTAGCTCCATGCGGAATATGCGACATCGCCAAACCCTGTAGTGGTTCATTTAACCCTCTAGCAAATCGGAGAGCTTTCTTCTCAGGAGTGTTTACTAAGTCCAAACCGAAACGAGCCAGCTGATTAAACTTGTTAACATACTCCTTGACAGTCATATCATCTTGCTTCAATGCAATGAACTTCTCCATCTGTAAATTCGCCTCGGCGGAGGATAGAAACTTGGCCACAAATCTAGCCCTCAAATCGGCCCAAGTCTCCACGGGCCTCGTCCCACTGGTGACCTCCCACCAATAGGCTGCTTCGTCCTTCAAAAGCCACACTGTCAATAAGATCTTCCTCTCGTCATCAATTCTAAAGATAGCAAACAAGTCCTCCGTGTCTTTCAGCCAATTCCTAGCTTCAACAAAGGATTCTGTGCCTAGGAAATTTTTGCCTCCCATTGCCTTGAAGTCTTTACAAACCTTCGTGAACTCAACCTGAGGATGCTGAGGGGGAGGAGGAGGAGGAGCCTCAGCAACTGGAGGAGGGGGAATAGGAACCACTGGAGGAGGGACATTAGGGTGAGGATTCTCAACTACAGGAGGAGGAGTGGGAGTAGGATTTGCGGGGCCAGCTACTGCCCTAGCTTCCAGAAGTCTCCTATACCAGAGTGGTACGTTTACTCCATCTGGGATGGCAAGATTCTCAGCCATACTGAAACGAAAGATAAGATAAGGTAAGATTAGGTCAAGGGAACGAAGGATAACGCTAGTGGCTTTTTGGGGATTAGCCTTAAAATAATCTAGACTTTATTTTGGAAAATAAATAGTTTTTCAAAAAGGGTTTTTTTTTCAAAAATTTTGTTCCATCTTGTTAACCTTGTGCTCTGATACCAAATGTAACACCCCGCCTCCACTAGGATCACTCCTTAGAATGTACTAGCTTTGGAGGGGCGTTATTGTGAGGGTAAACATGCACAGAGATATCGCAAGACAGAATATATGAAAGTAAAAAAATAAATAAAGCAGCGGTAGCAGATAAAAACCCATCATCACCATTTCAGAAAACCAACATAGTCAAGTACATAATATCGAAATGTCATGATCCAAAATACAACATAAGTCTAGATACATGATAACAAAATACATGGTAAAACATCAGTACTAATCCCCAGAAATAAAAAGATAAGCCACAACTAGCTCAGATCCATACATGAGCTATCCAACAAGCAAGCCAAAGGTCCACTAAGCAGATGTAGCCCCTCCCTGAGAACCTGTAGGGGGGGGGAAACGGAAGAAAAGAAGCGAAAGAAAACAGGTCAGTCAAAAAGACTGGTAAGCCCTACTACGATCAATCTATAAACTAATAAAGTTAACAGCATGATGGAAACTGAGATGAACATACTGGCAATAGATAAAGGTGACATCACATAGATGAGGTTAAATTTTGCACCACGGTGTACTAGCAATCCCACAAAACAGATCTTGATCCCTTAGCCCAAACTTTGGCCCAATAACATGAAACGACCTTAATATAAGGTCCAGCCCAACGGTCTAGTCGATCGGCTCCCTATAAACCTAACACGTCCAGTGTTGGTGTCCATACGGCCCACATGGATGTAGTCAGACTGCGCTGGGTCCACCTTTGGGTGTATCAAGCCCTCGGGTGTCAACCCCAGACACCTAAGCAATAATGCACAGTCTAAGCCTACTGGTACCCATGCCTCGAGTTTGTCCAACATCGGACTACGTGCACGTCCGTAGCCCGCCGGACCCGCACCGCTGTACCACTCAGCCGTCGCTTTGGTCGCTTACATCAGTCCAGTAATCGTGCCCCGCCCTAGCCTAGCCTCTAGGGTTGTGAATGATACCAAACTGGGATTACTGCTGGAACAGACCACGTTGCTAGGGTTTCTAAGAGGGTTAAGTGTGGTTTTAACCCCTCACTAAACCTGGATTAGATTAGCTAAGTGTAACCACTTAACCCCATCTAATCCTCGCATTCCCATTATTGGTTAAGTATTAGTGGGCCATGACTTAACCCTAATCATGAGGCATTAATTACTTAATGCACCCAACCTCTCACATTAGACATCCGTGGTTACCTGGGAAGATTTACACCACGTCTAGGTCTAACCTCGGGTCTTATGGTGCAACATGACCAACTACCCACATTAGACCCCACGTTGTGGTTACCTGGGAAGATTTACACCACAACTAGGTCTAACCTCGAGTTGGCCATATCATGTTATCTAACGTCATGTCCACTTTAAAACATATTTACAAGTTAACATATATTTGGGTAGACCTAACTTAATAGGTAAATTCCCAAGGGATAGACCTAACTTAATAGGTAAATTCCCAATCTTTTAGTTTCATGTATTTTTAAGTTTACCCAAACCCTCCAACGTCATTATATCGCTTACATATTCGTCATAACGCATAAGGGTATACATTTGGCATAACATACATGATGAACTTCATATATCATAATAATGATGCATAACATGCTAGACTTGCAAATCATGTCATAGTGAACTCGCATAAACATGCATAACCCATAAAACTTGCATAACATGGTAAGGTGAACTTGCATAATCATGCATAACCCATAAAACTTGCATAACATGGTAAGGTGAACTTGCATAAACATGCATAATCCATAAAACTTGCATAACATGGTAAGGTGAACTTGCATAATCATGCATAACCCATAAAACATGTAAAACATGGCATAGTAAATCCGCATATGCATGCATAACTTGTGAAACATGGCATAGTAAATCCGCATATGCATGCATAACTTGTGAAACATGTAAAACATGGCATAGTAAATCCGCATATGCATGCATAACTTGTGAAACATGTAAAACATGGCATAGTGAGTTCGCATAAGCAAGCATAATCAAATAAACTCACATAAATCTCAATTTTCACCACATATTAACTTTAGAGTTTACAAAGTGAAGGTAAGAGGGCTTACAAATATAAACAAGCCACAAATCCACCAAATAAGATGAAGAAGCCCTTTTAAAAACTCAAAACAAAGCCTCAAATAAGAAAACCCTTTTGCAAGATCCCAAAAACACAAACTTAGCAAATCAAACTTGCTACTTAATGAAGTATGCAAGTTATTAAGCATTCATACAACATAGAAAAGGTTGTATGATCATCATATCTTCATAGGATTTAACTTTGAGGAAGGTGGAGGCTAGGTTTTAGGTGGAGGCCATTTGGGGATTCAAATTGACATAGTTTAGTTGCAAGATTGATTAATGAGGCTTTAGGGTGGGATTAGGGGTATATTTATAGAGAATTAGAGTGATTTAGACCATAGGATTAACCCTAGGTGAATTTTGGGCCGTCAGATTTCGGAATGCTCTAGAACCAGGCCACAAAATCAAACCCAAACCAAGCCCAAACCAAAGTGGCGCACCAGGCTAATCTTCCTTGCTACCCCCTGTCGACAGGGCTGTCGACAGGGCAGTCGACACCCTGGGTGCCCTGTCGACATGCCTGTCGACATGGGGCCCCTGGCGGGAATTTTCCCGCCTAACCCTGATTAGCCCTAATCCTTGATTTTAATTTTGAAATTTAAATCTGTTTTTAGCATAGAAATTTCTGAAAACTTTAATGGGCCTTAACCGGGTCATACGGACTCCGATTTTCGAAAACTCGGACTCTATTTCGCGTATTTTTCCGAGACGAACGCAATGGCATAGCCCGTTCCCCTTTATTCAGATTTTTAAATTTAATTCTGCCTCATTTATATCTTAACAGGTTATTAAAATTACAGGTTGTTACAGGGATGGTTACTTTCAAAACCTGATTTGAAAAATTAATCAAAACCCTTTGAACTTAGAAAATACGAATATGCCTAACCCGAGGTTAGACTGAGTTGCGATGTAAACCTGCCCGGAACCAACCGGCACATCCAGTAATCGCAACAATATCTGTCTAATGTGAGTGGTCTCGGCTTTAATTTATTTAGTTAAAGCTAGACCAAGAATGGTAGGGTTAAGTTAACTAAGACACTTAACCAATTTTAACATGATAACAAGACCGGTGGGTGGGGTTAGGTTCATACGGACACTTAACTAACTTAACACAGTTAAGCTAGAATGGGAGGGCTAAGTCCATAGGGACACTTAACCAACTTAACATGGTAACAAGACAAGATTTGTAGAGGTTAAGTAACTAAGAAAGCACTTAGCCAAATTAACATGTTAACTAGACTAGAAGATGGGGTTAAGTAAAGTTAATACACTTAGCCAAATTAACATGTTAACTAGACTAGAGGTTGGGGTTAAGTAACATTTAATACACTTAGCCAATTTGATATGTTAGCTGGACTAGACCGTAGGGTTAAGTAAACTTGAACACTTAACCGTTAGATTGTGATAAAGGAATAGGGCTAAGTCTAAAACATGAAGGGGTAATACTTAACCATTAATAACATGTTGGTTAAAACATACGGGCAAGGTTAAGTTAAAAAGGAAACACTTAACCAATACATGATGAATGGGTAGGGTTAAGTAATAAGAAATACTTAACCAATATAGCTTGGTTTGTGATAGGGTCAAGTCAACATGAAGTACTGATAACACTTGACCAGTTTATCAGGATAAATGAAGAGGGTTAAGTTAGCTTGAATTGACTAATGACACTTAACCAATCCAAATTGGCGAGAAAGAGAACTAAGTAGTAAACCTTAGTTAAAAGGAGCTAAGTAGTAAACCTTAGTTAAGAAAACAACGATTCAGGAAACTAAGTGGTAAACCTTAGTTAGCAGAACTAAGTAGTAATTCTTAGTATGACACGGGAAGGAGCGACCGTCCGTCTGATTAAAACGAAGGCTCCAACGAATTGGGTTACGAAGCCCGAGGCTTCGAGGGGACGTGAGGGTACTCTTGGTATCCCTCTGTGAGGCTGCAGATGATCCTCCTAGGCTCATAGAGGTTAAGGTCTGCGTAGAAGAACCAGGGGTATGCCTTGGTTGCAATACATGGCAACCTAAAGACTAGGACGGACCGGCGTGATTCGACGAGAAAACGGTAGCCCTGTGATAGCAACTCGTCGTCTACCATCCATCTTCAGTCAGTCGAGATACGTGAAGCGGAAAGGCGGAGAACTCCAAAAGACCATATACTTGCTATCTAGTTATGGTTGCGGATGGCCATAGGACAGTGGGGCATAGGGGGGCCTGCGTATAGTTCTCATTTTTCAAGGTGTGCCTTTCATTAGTTGAGGGAGGGGTCAAGTGGGACCATAGCCACTGGAATAAAAACAGACCTTAGCATCTGCATCGGCAGATATCTGAAAGCTCCCGACCGAGTTCTGTGTTTCTTGATTTGCCCTGCAACAGGACTCGGGTCGCACATTACAGGACATGTGCATCTAGACAAGCGATAACGATTCGCGATACATGCGTGGGGAAGTATAGGAACATATACCACTCTAGGTAGTGTGTCCTAGACTTGGGGACATCTTTCGACAGGTAGCATAATCCCTAGTTGGACTAGGTGGCATAAACCCTGAATCCGAGAAGCGTTCGGCAGATAGCGTAAATTCTAGTTGAATCTAGAAAACACTTGATAGAAAACCCTAGATTAGATCTAGGTAATAAATAATAAATGTATGTCCGAAGGCAATGGAAAATACAGGGATTGGGATCACGTTATCGTTACTAGTTGGGACACTAGTTAGGTGGTGCAGAGATAATAGAAAACAGTATAACAAGGGAATAGCGAAGCGGTGAAAGTATTAGAGAGCGTATCCAGTTTATCTTATCTTAGTATATCTTGTGTTAACCTCGTCTAATCTTGCTGACCCTATTATCTTGGTGTTATCTTGTATTCAGTTAATTCATGTCGTTTTGTTTTTCCATGTTCACATGCTAGAAGTTACTGAACTTACTCAGGCTTTATGTCTGACTCTGTTTTTCTTTCGTCTTCTTTTCTTCCGTCCCCCCCCCAGGTAGTAGATGAGGGAATAGTATAGCTCAGATTAAGTTGGACTGTCACTCTTTCCCAGCTTGAAGATTTATCAAAGTTTTGCTTGGATTCTCTTTTCAGATGCTATGGCTAGCTCTTGCTAAAATTGGGGAATATAAATGTTGTTTTATGCTTCTTTATTTTGTAAGACAGATGATACTCTGATATTGTAAAGAAATCATTGTACAAACTATTTTATCAATAAAGCAAAGTTTTATTTTCTGCTGTTTAATTTCTGTCTGTCTTGTAATTTATCTGCATCTTTTACCCTAAATGCTCCACAGAACTTAGTGCATTCCCTTTGTGAGTGACACTAACGGATGTGGGGTGTTACAAAAGATAAAATTCAAGATAAGGCTATAGTCAATGAAATATGGCAAGAATCAAATAACGGTGCAACATCATTTGAATTTTGAAAATAAAATGAAAATTGTGCATTATATATATATATGCGTAAAATGGTCGGTAGAGGAATTGTATACATATAAAAATATTTCATGTGAATAAAACAGTTAAATAAATTCCAGAAATTCAAACATTTGAAATTCAATTTTCTGCGCCAAAACAGCTTGCGGGACCTAATGCTAACACAGCAATGCGTGTACGATAAGATTTGGCTAGATTCATTTGCGAACCTGGACTATTTTCTTAACTGGGTTCAATTAATGCTGACCCAGCGCTGCGTGTACGATAAGGTCTTGAGCACCTATAAATAAGACCCTAGACCTAACCCTAAACATCATAATTCGGCAGCTGCACTGGAGCCCTACCATGGCTCTCTCTCTCTCTCTCTCTCTTCTCAAATCTATTCTGAAATTTAAATGTTAGCCTATGAGGATTATGAATTCAGATCTGGAAGAGGGAATCAATGTTAATAAAAATATTATTAAATCATGAAAGCAAGGTAAACCTCTAAGAAGCAATCTATTTGAATTATTTCTCTTTCCCTTCTCTTTTCATGAAATAATAAATTTATGGTCGTTAGGTCGTGAATCAAATTAAACGGAAAAGGAAAACCATGGATGATATAACGGATCAGATCCAAAATTTGGGGAAAGCTCAAAGGTGAGTGGGTTTAAGCTATAGCCTTTAGATAATGTTATGACTATCGTTTAGCATTCCCCTTTTTAATATATTTTGAAATGGCCAGTTTAATTATAAATCGTTGTTGTAACGAACTGAAATGTTGATATGAATATGTAAGGAACTTCCTATATTGAATTGGCTAAGTTATTGAATGTTTACATGTTGGAGAAAATAAATTTGTTAGAATATAAATAGCCAATTAGCGATTGTAATTACATGCTTTACTTGGGACATATTATTGATTGAACGACATGTTAAAATAATTACCCGATTGAATGTTTACATGTCCTAGTAGAATTAAACATATGTTAAAATTGACATGCGACAAAATACAGGCAAAAATTGGATGACATGTAAATTAGATTATTGTAAACTATATTACAGTAAAAAGGATAATATGTCTAAAATTTTCATGTAATGAACATAACATATATTATGTTTTGAGATTTTAATTTGGAAGCGCAATTTGATATGAACATGAGTGATTGAATGAAAATGAATATGCCTAGGATTACAATTAGAAATTGTAAATACACTTATGGCACGAGGTTAGGTTGCATTAGTGGCGGAAGTCTGCCCGGACCCGACTGGCATATCCAACAGCCACTAATGTTGAACCTAATGTGAGAGGCCTAAGTACAAGAATTAACAACATGTGCTAAGACACGAGGTCAAGTCAGCTTGTGATAGAAGTCTGCTCAGACCCGCCCGGCAAATCCAGCGTCCACAAGTGTAGGCTTAATGTGAGAGGTCTAGTGCTTATATATATGTATGTATATAACAAGATATGAATAAATGACAAGGATGGTAATTAAATGTCTAACTCAGAAAATAAGAAAGGAAGGGATGTAATGAACTGAGTTAGTGTGATAAGACGGAAAAGTGATGTATTTCCCTAAATGACTTATTTCTGAAAACGTTGTTGCAAGTAAGCCACAATAAATATATAAAAGTAAAGAAATTACTTGCTACCACAGATTTAGATGGGAAATCGTTATGAAAATAAATCATTGATTCCTTCTATCAAACTGATAAGGTGCATGAAGTGTTTTCCTTAATATAATAAGGAACAAATATTACAGAGAATGAAGAATAATGGTTTACAACAGTAAATGGTTTAAAAGGGGAATGATAATAACCTATTATAAATAAATAACATTAATGAAAATGTTGTATAATAGGTAGACTTGTCCTAGGGACAAGTGAATATTATAACTAAGGTTATAATAAACTAGTAAGGGAATGAGATAACTGGTAAATTAAGTTAAGTGACACTTAATTGTAAATTAAGTAATCAGAAAAGGGGAAAACCTAAAACCAGCTAAGAAAAGGGGGAAAATATATTGTACTTAATTATAAATTAAGTAGTCTGGGAGTCTGAAACCCGTTGGCAAGAATAACATGTTTAGACTTATCCTAGGGACAAAGGGAAATTATAACATAGGTTATAATAAATGGGTAGAGAAACTTATTAATGGGCCTTAGTTAATAAAACTAAGTTAATAAGTAAACAACAATAAGTCGTATTGACGACGTAAAGTGAAATTATGATTAAATGAGAGAGGATGAGGAAAACTTATGAAATGAAATAAGTTATAAATAATCATAAATGGTAAGTGACATGTTCATTGGAAACATGTGAATTAGATATACTTAATTACATATTAAGTAAAACATGTTATTGAAATCAAACAAGAATATAAAAGGGATTGTGGATCATAGAGCTTGGGCCACAATCTAGAGAATAAATTAAGTTGTATGATTGAAATTAATAAGCAAGAGAAACTTGATAATTTGAATAAGAATTCAATATGAATTGGAATAACCAAGTTAACTGGAAACCTGGTGAGGTGAGACAAGCATGTAAAAGAATGTTTAGACATAAGGTCTAACAACATGCTAAAGTAAGGCGCTTAGACCAGTCCGTACGGTTGAGGGTGAATAACCCAACAAGGTAGATCATCGAGGTGTTATAAGGCACGAAGGGAGCGCACATTCATCTGATTGTTTTACTACTCCAGAGGACTGGAAGGGGAAGCACGCGGCTTCCGGGGATGTAGGGTACTCTTGGTATTCCTCTGTGAGTGGCAGATGATCCGCCTGTACTGACAGAGGTTAGGTGTACGTAGGTGAACCAATGAGTACGCCTTGATTGCAATAATAAGGGGCAATCAAAAAACTAAGATGGACCAGCGTGATTCGGCGAGACCAGTTAGTGCCCTGTGATAGCAACTCATCGTCTACGTACCATCTTCAGTTAGTACGTAAAGCGGAAAGGCGGAGAACTCCAATAGACCATATACTTTGCTATCTAGTTATGGGTAAGGTTGGCCAAAGGGTTTGAAGGGCATAGGGGCCCAAGGTTAAGTTCTCATTCTTGATATTCTTGGGTGCCTTTAATTAGTTGAGGGAGGGGTCTAGTGGGACCATAGCCACTGTAAAAGCAGACCTTAGCATATGCAATCGGCAGATATCTGAAAGCTCCTGACCGAGTTCCGTGTTTCTTGATTAGCCGTACCACGGGACTCCGGCGCACATATAGAGAACATATGCAATAGACATCGAGAACGATTGACGATACGTACGTGGGAAAGTCTAGGTACACTCATGTCGCTCTGGGTGGTGCATCATAAGACTAGAGGGCATTATTCGAGGATGGAACCTAATTCGATCGAATGGTTCAAAGATGGCAGTCTGAATGCTTACGTAATATAGAAGTAGTGTGTAACACCCCAATTTTTCTGTTAACTGTAAATTAACAAATTAAAGTATAATTAATTCAAAATGAAAAAATTAAGGGAAACGGGTTACGCCGTTGCACACGTCTCAGAATTCTGCTTGAGATAGAGTCCGAGTTTGCGTAAATCGGACTCCGCATGAAGGAGTTATGACCTCCGGAAGTTTCAGAATTCAATTTAAAATTCAAACAGATCAAATGCAGTTCAAAATTTGAAAAACAGACCTAAACTGGGATGGGCGGGAAAATTCCCGCCTAGGCACCAGGTCGACCAGGGGGTCGACCTGGGTAACCAGGTCGACCATGTGGTCGACCTGGGGGTCGACCTGGCGGTCGACCTGCCCAGTCGACCTGGTCAGGCCCTGGCTGGCCTGGTCGGTTTCTGGTCGAATTTCTGAGCTTGGCTGTGTCGTTAGGGATGATTTGTCACTTTCTGATTGGCTTCTCTTGAGATGGATGGCCTTGATTAACTCTAGCTTCATCGACGGCTCTAATTAGTTTAAAATTCTATATAAACAACCTTGGTCTCCAACCTAAATTCACACAAGAAATAGAAACTAGAGCCGTCATGCTGCTGGAAGGAAACTAAGAATAGCCGTCAGTTAAAGAAAGATTAGAGACGAGCGAAACTAAAGTAAAAACAAGAATCAAACAACGTTTGTCTACCCAAAGGAAAGCATTGCAAATTCAGAACTCAGAATCCAGAATTCAAGTTCGTCATTTGTTGTAAGTATATTGATTTTTCCGATGGGAATAAAATTAAGATTTGATTCGATGTAAAATGGAAATGGAATTGTGCTATTGTATAACGACAATGTTAATTCATATCTATGTGTTGTAATGATTGTGTTGTGAATGGTATTGGGGTGTTTGTGGTATAATTGACTTGATGTTGGATCCATTAGGATGTTTGTGGATTAATCTAGTTGACGTTGGATCTATTCAAATTCACATACAAGTTATTTGGTTCATATCTACACCTATATGTTTAGGTGATTATGACAAGTTATATGTTGTACAATAGAACTTCTATGCCTAAATGACTAAGTTCATATACATGCTCATATGTTTATACAAAAGTTGCAAGTTCATAATTGGATCCATGCCAAGATCCATTTTAATACAAAATTCATGACATAATTTTGTCATATACTAGTTTGTGTTTGAGATTATGCCTAAATCAACTTTAATACATGTTTCATGTTGTAATTGGACATATGATTTAATCTAGTTCACAAATGTGATAAAATTATACATACTTTATGGACATGTCATATTCTTGTCATACGTTAGTGATGTTCGATGTTATGCCTAGATCTAAACATGTTTAGGCTTATGTTGTCTAAATCATATGCTCATTCATGTGACACCTGTTTAGTTAGATTCCCCTTTTTAATGCAAGCTCACATGACAAGTTGAAACCCATGATTCAGTCTATGTTGCAAATTCACATATATGTATGTTGACTATTTTGCAAGTTCACACCTATGATGTTCATATTGACTATGCCGAAAATGCCAAGTTTACACCTATGTCATGTTTATGTTAATGAATTTCTTTATGCCATTTTTATGTACGCTAAATTAGGCTAAGTTTTTAGCCTAATATTATATGTTAAAAATCATACGAATGAAAAATTAGGATAAGATTGTTAGCCTAATATTTAGACGGGGTAACGTTGGGAAAAATTGGTAATTATAGGAAACTTGCCATAAAAATATATGTATTGGCATGTTTGTCACATGCCAATAATTGGTGGCACTTAAATGGTATAAATTCTTATACCAAAAATGTTGAACTTGGAAAGTGGGCCACAACATTTAATTGTTAACAAATTTACATATAACAAGTAATAAAGACAAATATGTAAATTTAGAAAAAACGAGTATGCTTAACCCGAGGTTGGATTGAGTTGTGATGTAAACCTGCCTGGACCCGCCCGGCTGTCCAGTAGTCATAATAATACCTATCTAATGTGAGAGGTTAAGCATTGAGCCCAATAAGGACCCGAGGTTAGACTGAGTTACGGTGTAAATCTGCCCGGAATCGACCGGCACATCCAGTAACCGTAACAATACCTGTCTAATGTGAGTGGTCGGTGCTTTAAAAGGCTAAGGACAGACAAGTCAGGATGGTAGGGTTAAGTTAACCAAAATACTTATCCAATTCAACATGTTAATTAAACTGATGGGTGGGGTTAAGTAAATACAGACACTTAACCACTTAACATGTTTGACTAGAAAACCCTAGTAACGGGGACCCATTTCAGCAGTAACCCAATTAGGTATCATGGTACCCTGAAACTAGGCAGGGTGGGGCACGATTACTGCGCTGATTGTAAGCGGTCAAAAGCGACGGCGGTTGGTGCAGTAGTGTGGGTTCTAACGGAGTGCGGGCATGCACACACTTCGGAGCAGACAAACAGGGCACTGGGCACCAGTAGTATAACCTATGCATTCTAGGATTGTGTCGTGTCGCCACCATGGGACTTGATACACCCCATGGTGGGACCAGCATAGGTATCTACACTCATTGGGGGCCGTTTGACACATATGATTTTGCGAGTAGGAGCCGATCTTTAGAAAGGGGATCACTTCACCTCGATCATGGGGTGCCAGTTGAGACAATTCAAGTAGGTGCAGAGATATAGTGTGGGGGTGCGATAGTATATTCGGTTCAAACTGCTTTATCTTAGTTTATGATACTTTCCTATTTCCATTTTACACCTATCATGCCTTTTTCTTATTTTCATACTGAAGAGTCACTAGACTTACCAGGCTTTATGTCTGACTCTATTTTTCTTTCGTCTTCTTTTCTTCTGTTCCCCCTTAGGTCCACAGGGAGGAAACAACCCAGCTTAATCAGACCCTTTGCAAGCTTCAAGATAGTAGAAGTATGGTTTGGACTCTCTTTCCTTGGCTATGGCTTTTGGACACGTTCTATGGGGATTTATGCAGCTTTTATTATGTTTTATGCTTCTTTATTTAATAATCAAGACAGAAATGATGATGTAATGTTTTGGAAGTTATTATGAGACAATTATGGAAATATTTTGTATGAACACGTATTTATGAAATAAAAGTCTGTTTGTTTTCCGCTGCTTATATATATGTGTTTATATCTGTCTTGTGTTTATCTGTGACTTTTACTTATAAACCTCCACCGAAGTTAAGGCATTCCCATTGTGAGTGACCTTAATGGAGGTGGGGTGTTTCACTTGGTATCAGAGCACAGATTTACCAGACTAGATAAAAGTTTTTGAAACTATTTTCAAAAAGAAGTTTAAAGAAGCATTTTTTTTTCAAGAAAAAGCGTTGTTTTTAAAAAAAGCATAATTTCCTAAAGCCATATGCACTATCTCTCTATCCTTTTGTCTTGAATACTTTCCTTTTTCATTTCAGCATGTCTGGGGACCTTACTCCCCAGCTACAAACGCTTTTACTCCTCCTCCTCCTCTACGTGAAACAGCAAGCGGAAGAATCGTAGAACAAGAAGACGGATAATAGTCAAGGAGGAAAGGACCACAACAATAATAACAAGACACGTGAGAAAAGGAAATGTTATTTCTGTGGCATTCTTGGGCATATAGTCCAGGATTGTAGAAAGAAGAAGATGAAGATGGGAGCATGCTTTCAGTGTGGTGATACTAGACATATCAGCAAGAACTGCCCTAAGAAGCAAGGGCAAGGCCCGCAAGTAGGACCTTCTGGGGGTACATCTTTAACATCTTCTCCTAGATGCTTTGTTTTATCTTGCTTATCTTCTCAATCCTATCTTGAGAACCTTAGGTAGAAATATTTCTGTAGAAAGCTTAGTTTATCTCTATGATCATCCAGTTCGCACTCTCTTTGATTCTGGTGCATCACACTCCTTTCTTTCATCTGCTTTAGTAGAATCTTTGCACCTAGACACTAGTATGATAGAAGATCCCTTGGTTGTTTCAAATCCAATTGGGGGCTCAGCTTATTTGTCCATGGTTTGTTTGGATTTGAAAATCTCTATTCTAAGTGTTGAGTTTAGATGTAGTGCCTTTGTTTTGGGCTTCTCGGGATATGGACTGATCTTAGGCATGGACTGGTTATCCAGCAATGGTGCCATTCTTGATTGTGAGAAGAGAGTGGTTAGACTCTTGACTCGGCTTGGTAACACTCTAGAAATTTCTTGTAATCCCTTGAATGCTGTTATGCTTAGTTATCTAGAGTCGCTTGATGCTTCTATTGAGAATTTGAAGTCGGTTAGAGTGGTCCGGGAATATCCGGATGTCTTTGAAGAGGTAAAGGGGTTACCTCCGAGGCGGGAAATAGACTTCCACATATATCTTGTTGATAATGCAAAGCCCATAGCTTTACCTGTTAGGCATATGGCTCCAAAGGAGAGAAAGGAGCTCAGTAAGCAAGTTAAGGAGCTTCTCGAGAAGGGGTTTATAAGGCGGAGTATCTCGGAATGGGGTGCTCCAGTGGTGTTCGCCACCAAAGCAGATGGTTCACTACATCTTTGTGTGGACTATAGGGGGCTAAACAAGCTGACTAAAAAGAATAGACACCCGCTTCCTAGAATAGACGATTTATTTGATCAGCTTGTAGGTGCGTCGGTCTTCTCCCAACTTGATCTGGCTATTGGGTTCCATCAGCTAAGGGTAGCTGAAGATAGCATTGATAAAACGACATTCAGAACCCCATACGGTTTCTTCGAGTGGCTTGTCATGCCTTTTGGCTTAAAAAACACGCCCGCTTATTTCGTAGACCTAATGAGCAGGGTGTTCAGAGAATTCCTCAATAAGTTCGTGGTGGTCTTCATAGACGATATTTTGATCTTCTCAAAGAATGAGGAAGAACATGCTCAGCATTTGAAGGAGATCATGAATACTCTCTCTGCACATCAGCTAAAAGCAAAATTCTCCAAGTGCCACTTCTGGAGAGAAGAGGTAAGGTTTCTTGGGCATGTAGTGTCCAAAGAGGGGTTAGCTGTGGACCCCGTGAAAGTGGTGGCAGTGCAAGATTGGAAGACACCAAGAAATGCAACCAAAGTCCGGAGCTTTCTTGGGCTAGCCGGTTTTTGTCGAAAGTTCATTAGAGATTTCGTGAAAATCTCAGCTCCACTCACAAGGCTAACAAAGAAGAATCTGGCGTTCACTTGGGATTTGGATTGCGAGTTTGCTTTCCAACGATTGAAAAGGGCTCTCACAACAGCCCCAGTTCTGACTTTGCCAGATGGAAGCAAGATGTTCACCATATACACGGATGCTTGTGGTACGGGACTAGGCGCTGTTCTGATGCAAGAAGGGAAGGTAGTAGCTTATGGTGGAAGACAATTGAAAGTTCATGAAAAGAACTACCCAACCCACGATCTTGAGTTAGCCGCCATCATCTTTGCGCTTAAGTCTTGGCGCCATTATCTCCTAGGTGATAAGTTCGAATTATATACTGACCATAAATCGTTGAAGTATCTTTTCTCGTAGAAAGATCTTAACTTAAGGCAGCAAAGGTGGATGGAGTTCCTTGCCTCTTATGATTTTGAGATTTCCTATACTCCTGGCAACGTAATAGCAGACGCCTTGAGTAGAAAGAAGCTGACCTTAAGCCCTCTTTTTGTAGAAAGGCAAAGCTTGGAGTATATAGCAGTTTTGACTTTAGGCCCTCCTCTGATTTTATACCTGGTCTATTGGCATCACTAGAAGTGCGGCCCACTCTTTTAGACTCAATAGGGGCCGCACAATGCGAAGACCCTCAACTTGTTGATGTGATTGATAAACTAATTAGGGGTGAAACTTCCAGTCACCTCAATAGGTACTCCATCGATGATAAGGGTTGGCTGAGGCGAGATGGAAGACTATGCGTTCCACAAGCAAGGGATTTAGTAAAGATGGTTCTCGAGGAAGCCCATCATTCCAAGATGACAATACACCCAGGTGGAGACAAGATGTACAAGGACGTAAAGAGAGTTTTCTATTGGAGCGGCATGAAGAAGGATGTGGCAGATTTCGTTTCGAATTACGTGATATGCCAATAGGTCAAGGTAGAACAAAAGAAGCCTGGAGGACTGCTTCATCCTCTATAAGTCCCGCAATGGAAGTGGGATAGCATTTCAATGGACTTCATTGATGGGTTGCCTAGGTCAAGAAGGGGCAATACTAGCATTTGGGTAATAGTGGACAGGCTCACAAAAAGCGCCCACTTTATACCTATCAAGAGTAGAAGGACTGCCTCGTCTCTAGCTTCACTTTATCGCAAGGAAATAGTTCGACTCCATCGAATACCCTCCAGCATAGTGAGTGACCGAGTTCCTATCTTCACAAGCGAATTTTGGCGGAGTCTGCCAGAAGCTGTAGGCACACAGTTATGCTTGAGCACGGCCTATCACCCCCAAACTGATGGTCATACGGAAAGGGTGAACAAAGTATTAGAAGATCTTTTGAGACTGTGCGTTCTTGACTTCAGAGGGACATAGGAGGATCATCTTCCTTTAGTGGAATTCGCCTACAACAACAGCTACCAAGCCACCATCGGCATGGCGCCCTTCGAAGCTTTGTATGGAAGACCGTGTCGATCACCAACTTGTTGGTGGGAGTCTACTGACAAGCTTATACTTGGGCCAGACATGATTAGAGAGACTTCAGAAAAAGTGGACTTGATACGAAGAAGAATGAAGACTGCCCAAGATAGACAGAAATCCTACGCAGACAAAAGAAGGAACGACCTTGAGTTTGAGGTTGGGGACATGGTTTTCCTTAAGGTATCTCCTTTAAGGAACGTCATTCGCTTTGGATCCGCAGGAAAGCTAGCACCAAGATTTGTAGGACCGTTCCCTATCATCGAGAAGATTGGGAAGATGGCTTATAGAGTAGATGTAACACCCCGTGTATTCTATAACTGTGGAATTAACAAATTAAAGTATAATTAATTTGAAATCAAAGAACTAAGGGAAACGGGATACGCCATTGCGTTCGTCTCGGAAAAATACGCGAAATAGAGTCCGAGTTTTCGAAAAACGGAGTCCGTATGAAGAAGATATAGCCTTCGGAAGTTTCTGAATTAAGTTTAAAATTCAAACAGAATAAAATAACTCAGAAAAATCAAGTTTAATTCCAAAATGGGGCCCAATGGGCCAGGGCGGAAGAGCACCCGCCTAAGGCACCCAGGTCGACTGGGCTGTCGACCTGGTCTAGCCAGGTCGACAGGGCTGTCGACAGGGCTGTCGACAGGGGTGTCGACCTGGTCCAGAGCCAGGTCGAACCCAGCCCAACCTGGCTGGCCAGGTCTGTGTTTGGCCGATTTTCTGTGGTCTGCTTTGTCATTAGGGCTAGGTGGCAGGCTCTAATTGGTCTCTCTTTAGAATGAATGGCTACGATCAATCCAGGCAACATCAATGGCTCTAATCAATTCATAAACCCTATAAAAAGGACCCTAGACTAAACCCTAATCTATTCATTCATAAATAAGAACAAAGCCGCCATGTTGCTGGGGAGCGTCTAGGAGTAGCCACCAAATTGGAGAGAAGATTAGGAGGAAAATTCTAAAGCCTAAAGCAATTCAAGCAAACCAAATCAACGCCTACGTCAAAAGGAATCGCATCTCTAAATTCCTAAATTAGAGAATTCGCCGCAACGATTATAAGTAGAGTATTATTTTGGTATGAATAAATAATTGTGTTGGTTTGTATACTCGATTTGTGGCGAGGAAGAAATTCATATTTGTGCGTTGCTATCAATTTGGAATATTGTATACGTTTGGATATTCTTGAATTATGTTATTCATTATGAAAAACTACATGCGGTAGTTTTATGCAAGTATGACGTTTGGATATTCGCAAAATATGTAATTTATGTTGAAGCTACATGTATGTAGTTGTTAAATTGAAAATCATGCAAGTTTGGGGTTTTGCTACTATGCCATCATAATGTGTATTTTTATACAAACATCATTTTTGTGAAGAAATTGGAATAAGTTTGGGTTGTTATAATCCATAGGAAATTATGTTGATAATTTGGCATCATGGTCTATGTATTAAGCCATGCTTTTGTACTAGAAAAACCTATGTGCAAACTTATGAATATGACTAGGCTATGATTGATATTTTACATAATTAAAAACCATATTAGTTCTATATTGTTAGCAAGAATTATATGATGACATATGTGAGACATGGCTAGGTTAGACTCAAAAATCCCTTTTTGCAAGTTTGCTTGAATAAAGTAAACACCATGTTTAGGAATATTTATGCATAAGTATATTTGTACCATCGTTATGTGATTAGACTTAAATTATGATTAAGTTGAACTATGCTTTTGTATTAGTAACAAAAGTAATCCTCTTTGTAAACATGTAGAAAACCTTATGAACATGATTTGCTTATGTTTGACATTATGCCTAAATAAGAACATAGGTCTATGTTGTAGTTAAGACTATGTGACACCTAATTTAGATTCTTATCTTAACTACAAGTTTACATGGTTTGATTCATGTCACCTATGCTTTATGACCAAAGTATATGTTACTACTATGCAAGTACACCAGTTTCTATTTTGTAGTTCCAACGTCACATTGCAAGTTCATGCGCTCACAATCCCCTTTTTGTGTATGTAATCACGCTTTAAGCCTCCCCTCTTTCGCATGGCTAAGTTGGGCTTAAAAAGGTTAAGCCCAACATATAAACGAACGTATTAAACGGGGGAAAATAACGTTGGGCCAAATTAATTAATGAATGAAAACATAAAGTAGAAGGGCCCAAATTCAAGTATGGGTTGGGCCCATGATTGGTGTAACCTTTACACCATTAACTTAATAATGGGCCGCAAATATTTACATATAAATAAAGAAGAAAGACAAAATATGTAAATGTAGAAAATACGATGTGTTTAACCCGAGGTTGGATTGAGTTGTGATGTAAACCTGCCCGGAACCGCCCGGCTGTCCAGTAGTCACAACAATACCTATCCAATGTGGGAGGTTAAACATGGAGCCCAATAAGGACCCGAGGTTAGACTGAGTTGTGGCGTAAGACTGCCCGGAACCAACCGGCAACAGGCAGCCACAACAATACCTGTCTAATGTGAGAGGTCAAGGCTTTAATAAGACAATTAAGGCTGAGTCAGGACTGTTAGGATTAAGTGGACTACAGACTTAATCAAAATGGAACATGCTAAACTAAACGGACTGGTGGGGTTAGGTTAGGAAACACTTAACCAACTTAGCATGTTGGCTAGAAATAGAAAACCTAGTGGCGGGGGACCCTTTTCAGCAGTAACCCTATAAGGTGTATCATGATACCCTGAAACTAGGCAGGGTGGGGCACGATTACTGGGCTGATTGTAAGAGGTCAAATCGACGGCGGTGGTGTAGCAGTGTAGGTTCTAACGGGGTGCGGGCGTGCACACACTCCGGCGCAGAAAAATAAAGCACTGGGCACCAGTAGCATACCTGTGCATTCTAAGGTTGTGTCGGGCCGCTGCCATGGGACTTGATACACCCCATGGTGGGACCAGCATAGGTAACTACAACATCGGGGGCCGTAAGACACATGTAACTATGCGAGTAGGAGCCGATCATCATTGAATGGATCACTTCACCCTGATTATGGGGTGCCAGTTGGGAACTAGTTTATATGGGTTCAGAGATTAACATGGGGTACGATAGTATATTCGACCCTAGACAACTTAACCAAGTTTATAGTGTTTTCCCACTTCTCGATTATGCTTATCATACCCAGTTCTTTATTCATAGACAAAAAAGTCACTGGACTTGCCAGACTTTTTGTCTGACCCTTGTTGTTTCGCCTCCTTTCTTCTGTTTCCCCCCCCAGGTTATCCAAGGAGGGAATACTTTAGCTTGATCCAGATTTCTCTTTGCTTGAAGTGCTTAAAGTATGGCTTGGCTTTGTATAGCTTCCGTTCCATGGGGATCATGATTTTAAACCATGCATTTTGAAGGCTTTTGTACAAGACTGATATTTTGTACTTGAATTCTGAAATTGAAAGGATGTAACCATATTAATTTCTGTTTCCGCTGTAATAAAGTTAAAAATTTTCAAGTACTGTTTTATCTGTCTTGTAAGTTTCTGTTCTGTTTACTAAAATGCTCCACCAAAGTTAAGGCATTCCCTTTGTGAGTGACCTTAACGGAGGTGGGGTGTTACCGTAGAGCTCCCCGAAAGATTGGCTGGAATTCACAACGTCTTTCACGTTTCTCCTCTCCGAAAATGTCTACATGAATCTGCGGAAGTGGTGGAGCTAAGAATTCTAGAAGAAGCCGAAGTGGAACGCGAAGCAACTGTGAGGAGAGTTCCAACTAGCATCTTTGGAACTGAAGCGAAAAAGCTACGCAACCGCGAAGTCAAGCTTGTCAAAGTTCAGTGGAGCTACGCCGAGGAAGATGCGACTTGGGAAACTGAGGACAGAATATGCGCTGCTTACCCTTTTCTTTTTGAGGGTACATCTTTGATCTCTCTCTTTCCTTAAGTTATGCTTGTATCTATCTTTTTAGGTATATCTCCTCGGTCTTATCCTTTATCCTTAGGTAGAAACCCCTTTGGATGTAAACATGTAATTGAAACATGTTATGGTTGATGGCTGCAAGTGGTTGCTAGTGGTTGCTCATGGATGCATATACACACACAACCTAGGTATTAGATCAACTCAGTCACTTCCATATTGCATATGCATATATGTATTCACATTTGTATGTGGTTGAAACTTGATATGTTGTCATATGGATGTCGCATTTGTATGAATGGTTGCGCACTCATGTAGAATTATGAGTAAGGAAAAAAATTGCATACATAATGGATCCATGACACTTACATGATTTGCATTAAGGAGGTCAACTGAATCAGTAGACCGCCTGATTTTGCATTAGATAAGGACATGTACACACAGTATGCATATGATCATGAAGCATTAGAAGTCTTTTAAGGACAATGGACGCTTGTGTTTGTTGGTTGAGTAGATGGACAATTGGATGTTAGGATTTACGTTCTCCTAGACTTGAAGATTTCGGGGACGAAATCTTTTAAGGAGGGGAGAATGTAACACCCCGAATTTTCTGTTAACTGTAAATTAACAAATTAAAGTACAATTAATTCAAAATGAAAAAATTAAGGGAAACAGGTTATGCCGTTGCGCTCGTCTCGGAATTCTGCTTCCGAGTTTTCATAAATCGGACTCCGTATGAAGGAGTTATGACCTCCGAAAGTTTCAGAATTCAATTTAAAATTCAAACAGATAAATGCAGTTCAAAATTCGAAGAACAGACCCAAACTGGGCTGGGCGGGAAAATTCCCGCCCAGGCACCAGGTCGACCTAGGGGTTGACCTGGGTAACCGGGTCGACCATGTGGTCGACCTAGGGGTCAACCTGCCCAGTCGACCTGGTCAGGCCCTGGCTGGCCTGGTCGGTTTCTGGTCGAATTTGTGAGCTTGGCTATGTCACTAGGGCTGATTTGTCACTTTCTGATTGGCTTCTCTTAAGATGGATGGCCTTGATTAACTCTAGCTTCATCGACGACTCTAATTAGTTTAAAATTCTATATAAGCAACCTTAGTCTCCAACCTAAATTCACACAAGAAATATTAACTAGAGCCGTCATGCTGCTGGAAGGAAACTAAGAGTAGCCGTCAGTTAGAGAAAGATTAGAGACGAGCGAAACTAAAGTAAAAACAAGAATCAAACAACGTTTGTCTACCCAAAGGAAAGCATTGCAAATTCAGAACTCAGAATCCATAATTCAAGTTCGTCGTTTGTTGTAAGTATAGTGATTTTTCCTATGGGAATAAAATTAAGATTTGATTCGATGTAAAATGGAAATGGAATTGTGTTGTTGTATAACGACGATGTTAATTCATATCTATGTGTTGTAATTATTGTGTTGTGAATGGTATTGGGGTGTTTGTGGTATAATTGACTTGATGTTGGATCCATTAGGATGTTTGTGGATTAATCTAGTTGATGTCGGATCTATTCAAATTCACATACAAGTTATTTGGTTCATATCTAAACCTATATGTTTACGTGATTATGACAAGTTATATGCTGTATAATAGAAATTCTATGCCTAAATGACAAAGTTCATATACATGCTCATATGTTTATACAAAAGTTGCAAGTTCATAATTGGATCCATGCTAAGATCCATTTTAATACAAGATTCATGACATAATTTTGTCATATACTAGTTTGTGTTTGAGATTATGCCTAGATCCACTTTAATACATGTTTCATGTTGTAATTGGACATATGATTTGATCTAGTTCGCACATGTGATAAAATTATACATACTTTATGGACATGTCATATTCTTGTCATACGTTAGTGATGTTTGATGTTATGCCTAGATCTAAACATGTTTAGGCTTATGTTGTCTAAATCATATGCTAATTCATGTGACACCTGTTTAGTTAGATTCCCCTTTTTAATGCAAGTTCACATGACAAGTTGAAACCCATGATTCTGTCTATGTTGCAAATTCACATATATGTATGTTGACTATTTTGCAAGTTCACACCTATGATGTTCATATTGACTATGCCGAAAATGCCAAGTTTACACCTATGTCATGTTTATGTTAATGAATTTTTTTATGCCAATTTTAGGTACGCTAAATTAGGCTAAATTTTTAGCCTAATATTATATCTTAAAAATCATGCGGATGAAAAATTAGGCTAAGATTGTTAGCCTAATATTTAGATGGGGTAACGTTGGGAAAAATTGGTAATTATAGGAAACTTGCCATAAAAATATATGTATTGACATGTTTGTCACATGCCAATAATTGGTGGCACTTAAATGGTATAAATTCTTATACCAAAAATGTTGAACTTGGAAAGTGGGCCACAACATTTAATTGTTAACAAATTTACACATAACAAGTAATAAAGACAAATATGTAAATTTAGAAAAAACGAGTATGCTTAACCCGAGGTTGGATTGAGTTGTGATGTAAACCTGCCCGGACCCGCCCGGCTGTCCAGTAGTCATAACAATACCTATCCAATGTGAGAGGTTAAGCATTAAGCCCAATAAGGACCCGAGGTTAGACTGAGTTACGGTGTAAATCTGCCCGGAACCGACCGGCACATCCAGTAACCGTAACAATACCTGTCTAATGTGAGTGGTCGGTGCTTTAAAAGGCTAAGGACAGACAAGTCAGGATGGTAGGGTTAAGTTAACTAAAACACTTAACCAATTCAACATGTTAATTAAACTGATGGGTGGGGTTAGGTAAATACAGACACTTAACCACTTAAAATGTTTGACTAGAAAACCCTAGTAACGGGGACCCATTTTAGCAGTAACCCAATTAGGTATCATGGTACCCTGAAACTAGGCAGGGTGGGGCACGATTACTGGGCTGATTGTAAGCGGTCAAAAGTGACGGCGGTTGGTGCAGCAGTGTGGGTTCTAACGGAGTGCGAGCGTGCACACACTTCGGAGCAGACAAACAGGGCACTGGGCACCAGTAGTATAACCAATGCATTCTAGGATTGTGTCGGGCTGCCACCATGGGACTTGATACACCCCATGGTGGGACCAGCATAGGTATCTACACTCATTGGGAGCCGTATGAAACATATGATTTTGTGAGTGGGAGCCGATCTTTAGAAAGGGGATCACTTCACCCCGATCATGGGGAGCCAGTTGAGACAATGCAAGTAGGTGCAGAGATATAGTGTGGGGGTGCGATAGTATATTCGGTTCAAACTGCTTTATCTTAGTTTATGATATTTCCTATTTCCATTTTACACCTATCATGCCTTTTTCTTATTTTCATACTGAAGAGTCACTAGACTTACCGGGCTTTACGTCGGACTCTAGTTTTCTTTCGTCTTCTTTTCTTCCGTTCCCCCCTGGTCCGCAGGGAGGAAACAACCCAGCTTAGTCAGACCCTTTGCAAGCTTCAAGATAGTAGAAGTATGGTTTGGACTCTCTTTCCTTGGCTATGGCTTTTGGACACGTTCTATGGGGATTTATGCAACTTTTATTATGTTTTATGCTTCTTTATTTAATAATCAAGACAGAAATGATGATGTAATGTTTTGGAAGTTATTATGAGACAATTATGGAAATGTTTTGTATGAACACGTATTTATGAAATAAAAGTCTGTTTGTTTTCCGCTGCTTATATATATGTGTTTATATTTGTCTTGTGTTTATCTGTGACTTTTACTTATAAACCTCCACCGAAGTTAAGGCATTCCCTTTGTGAGTGACCTTAATGGAGGTGGGGTGTTTCATAGTGGTTCTTTGCAGACGTAGCGTTGACATATATACATAAATCCGTATGACATTCAGGCATAGGATTAGGGATTGCTACATTCCTGCGATGACACGGTGGAGACCGTGCGAGTGGGTTACCATGGTGTAACAACCCGGAAAATCCGAGCCAATTTAAAATTTTATTTTGGCAATTTTAATGAATTTTGAACATTGAAAATGAATTATTTTAAATAATAACGACGAGAAATTTATTTTGAATAGAATTAGAACGTATATATTTATTTGAATCGTCGTTAGAATATAAATATTTATTTTAATTATAAAAGGAATTGAAAATGACACAGTAGTTTGAAAATTCGATTTCAAATTTCAAATGAATGTACCGGATTCAAAATAAACCGGATTTTAGCGAAACCGAAAATATTAGAATCTATTTGAAAATATATTTCCTACGAATCCAAAAAATTGAAATTTCATAGCGGGAATAAAAAGTTACGCCCTGTAGAAAATTCAGAATAGTCGCTGTGGAAAATATAGCCCTTATAAATGGAAATTTTGCAAACGACCTCCGTTTTCGACGAAACCACTTTTGTTGGATCCGGGATGTCAAGTTATTGCTAGATTCCAATTTTCATAATTTTCTGAATCAATATGTGAGCGTGGCGAAGGAAAACGTGTTTTGACAGTTTTAGTCAATTTGGATCGACCAGAAAAGGGCCATTTTTCAAACGGTCTCCAAATTTGATGAAATTAGTTTTGTTATAACCGTATCATCAATACGAAACTAGAAATAATTTTTCTAGAATTTTTCGAGTCATTATGCGACCCCGATGAATTCAAATGTACGTTTGAAATTCAATATAATGATTTATATTTTGATTTTGGTGGAAACCGATCGTAACATCGGAACTAGCTTACGATACATATCCCATTGTGTTCGGAATGAGGGTAATTAGGTAGGGCGACAGTCTTTGGGTTTGAATTGGGGTTCGTATCAATGAACGGGTATTTTTGGAAATAAAATATTATTAAATAAATATATATATTAAAACTTTGGTCAACCCTTTAACCCCATCCTCCACCGTCAGTTTTCAAATGAAAATGAAATAAATAAATAAAGGAGGGGGGATCGCGATCTCCCCCAGGCGATCCATCGCCTTCGCCGCCGTCGGCCTCCCCATCGACGATCTCCCCCTCTCTCGTTCTCTCTCTCCTCCTTCTATAATCCCAAACTGTCAAGACCCTAAACCCCCTCACCCAAAACCGCCATTCCCACAACTGTAGGGCTCACTTCCGACGCCGCTACACCCCGCCACCGGAGAGAGCGCCACTGCCAGCGACGATGAACTCCTGATTGTGACAAAGGGTTAAGAATATTCCAGATTTTAACAGTGAAAAGGTTTTATTTTTTCCCCCTTTTCTTAAGTAATTAAAATCAGTTTTTTTATATAAAAACATGGATAAAAATCTGATTTTCTATATAATTAGCATTGAATTTAATTTCAGATTTAGTTATATATAACATATGAAAAGGTTTGATTTTTTTTACATATAAAAAGATTAGATTTTTAACATTAACAAGATTAGATCTTTATATTAGAAAAGACATGAATTTTTATATGTTAGAAAGTTTGAATCTTTATATTAGAAAAGACTGAATTTTTATACGTTAGAAAGTTGAATCTTTATATTAGAAAAGTTTGAATCTTTATATTAGAAAAAATTGAATGTTTATATTAGAAAAGTTTGAATCTTTACATAGGAAATGTATGATTTTTACAAATAGTAAGGTATGATTTTTATTGTTTAAATGGTAAAGTAAAAATATAATTTTCAGCGAAGTAAAAATATAATTTTTAGCAAAGTAAAAATATAATTTTTAGCATAGTAAAAAAATATAATTTTCAAATAGATAAAAATATGATTTTTATGTTGAAAACGAAGTTATAAGAATATGATTTTTTTTTTTTGTTGAAAACGAAGTTATAAAAAATATGATTTTTATATATGAACAGCGTGAAAAGGATGCGTTGAAATTTCGAACAAATCCAAATAGTTCAGAAAGAAAGCACGGCGGAGTGGATCCCAAAGGTGAGAACTTCTCACTTTGATTTTATTTTCTAATTAAAATGTATACTAGAATGCAGATGGTGCTTAGCAGCACCTGACACCCGTCATCCACAGACCATGGACGACTTGTTTGTTTGTTTGATTATGATGTGAAGATTGATTGTGTGATATGGAATGGAATAAAATATTTTATAGTTAAAAATATAATTTTTAATGTGTATATGAATAAAATAAATATTCATAAACAAATCGGACGATTTGTTTATGTACACACATTTGACTGATATTGATTGGGACGATAAATTTCACACATCGCCCAACTGCACAAATAAATTTGTGTTTGTTGTTTGAAAACCCCACATGGGTATTGGGATGATTTGGCCATACACTAGTCCCAATAATTAGTTGTATGTCAATCGATTGATTGACAGGCTATTGTAAGCGTTAAATATTTATATTTAATGCTTATGCAGTGTAGAATATACTCTGGATGATGGTTGAATGCATTTGACTGTTGTTGTATACATGTGTGTATGAAATCCCATATAAATCACATTATATGGTAATTGACTGTGTCTGATTCCAGTTCAGAAAGAAAGAATATTTTAAAATAACGAATATTTTGAAATAATGAATATTTTAAATAATATTCAGTAAAAGATCAAAATTTGATTTTTGACGTCCGATTTGGGATGGACACGAAAATATTTAAATATATAAAGCCGTGTTGATTAGATTAACGCCATTTTGACGTGAACGATATTTATATCGATTTTATTCATTTTTATAATGAATATCGAAAAGGAATTGATTTCAAAATCTAATGTTTTGAAAAATACTATCATTCATATATCAATGATATGGAATATTCAATTTTGATTAGAAATTGAATATGAAGTTGAAATCGTTTTGAAAACAAATTTAAAACGATTTATAACATACGTTTTAAATGGAAATCAACGAAATATATAATATACATATATATTATATATAATGGCCTGAAGAACGCGCCGCACCGCGGTAGTTCGCGAATTTCGACCATTCACTTCGAACGGATATTACGGGAGATCCGACCGTCAGATTCTCCTAAAACCAGAAACGTTGGCTTCGTACCGAAAAGAGCTTTCCAAAGAATATTAGAGATTTGAAATCTAACGGCTGGATTTGGAATTATGTCCAAATCAAATTTGGAAAAGGTTGCTGTAAGCGCAGTTCGATGGCCATTTATGGAAATCAACTGTACGGTCCTGAATAAAATTATTAAAAATATCAATAATTTGTGTAAAATCATAATAAATGATTTGGAAAGAATTAGGTTGAAAATTTCCATATTTGGAAAGATATAAATAGATTTTTATCGAAATGAACTAGTTATGAACTAGAATTATGAAATCCAATATTTTTAAATAAATAAATTGGATTTGAAATGGTTTTAAAAATAACCAGAATTTCCAATATATGAATTGGAATGGATTTGAATCAAAATTGTCTTCGGAACATTTCGATGTTGGATTTCGTGATTATACAGATATTGTTATGGAAATTTGAAAGATATATTTATATCATTATTTCGAATATGTTATTTGTCGGTTGTAGTATTTGGTATTGAATATTAGCCGATATATTTTCTATTCAGAGCCTTGTATTTAATATCAAATGGGATTTTGGGTTTGTCGTGAACGGTGTCTTCACTAGCACTGTTCTTAAAACCAGTTGAGAAAAGATTAAATACTTTTATTTAGATTTAATGAAGTATACCAATTAATTAATATTTAATTGGAATTGAATTGAAATTGGTCTTTGGGTTTATCGTGAACGGTGTTTTAAATAACACTTGTTCTTTAACCCGATTAACAATGGAATCAGATTTTGGGTTGTCGTGAATGGTATCTTTAATAATACTGTTCTTAGACCCAACGGAGTTAAGAAAATCAGAAACTAACTGGAGATCAGTTAAATTGAATGGTTTCCTGGGTATTGATCTGATGTTGGTTTCGACCTTCGGAGTTAATACTTAAGGAATTGTTCATTTGCTAATTTATGGTTAAAAGCTGATGGAATGGAATGTGATTTTGGGTTTATCACGAACTTTGTTTTAAAGGACATTGGTTCTTTAACCCAGTTAAAGATAGAAATAAGATTTTGGGTTGTCGTGAATGGTATCTTTAATAATACTGTTCTTAGACCCAATGGAGTTAAGAAATTCAGAAACTAACTAGAGATTAGTTGAGTTGAATCGTTTCCTGGGTATTGATCTGATGTTGGTTTCGGCCTTCGGGGTTAATACTTAGGGAATTTTTCACTTGCTAATTTACGGTTAAACGCTGATGGAATGGAATGTGATTTTGGGTTTATCGTGAACCGTGTTTTAAACGACATTGGTTCTTTAACCCAGTTAAAGGCAAGATATTATTTCCCAAGTTAAACAATCGTTAATATTGATTTCTGGGAAGATTTAGACCAAGTGGAGTTTTAATGTATCTTTAGTTAGATTGAATTGATATCCAAAGGAAGATTAAAGAATAAATTTAAAGAATTTATCTTTGATAAAATTAATGGGGACCTTTCCCAATGTATATGAATATTTGGATAAAGAAATATTCTAGATTGGAATGAGGCGTATGTTGTGTTTTTATAACACTTGTTTATTATATACGCGAGTTATTCAGAAAGACCAGGTTTACCCCATTCTGAATAACTGATTTGACGATGTGTCAAGGATGAAAGCGGTGGTTGAAGACCACAGGTCTTCACATCGTTTGGATGATTACTGATGTCTTGATTGGGCTATACACCCAAGACGAGGTAATAAGGGGTGATCGTCCAGACGTACTTGGAGATCGACGGATATGCGAGGGCCTCTCCCCTGTATTGGACATATGGGGGAGGAATAAGGTGCCTCCGATTTCGTTCAGACCCAGAATGAACTTGTAAATGGATGTGTGTCTGACATCGGATTTCATTCTATGTGATTGATAGACATCGATTGCATAGCGTGAATTGCCTGTGTGGCATGCTGAGATGCAAATGATCAAGGCTTCTGTTGACAAGCAGAGTCTTGTGGTTGATGATCAAATCACGGCTTTTAATATAGCGTAGCTTTGTGTAGCGTTAATTCGCGAGCCTCACACCCCGGTGTGGACCAAAAACGGGAGAGGACCTCAGGGAGGGCATGCGTTTCCTTCTAGCTAGAAGTGGTGTTAGCGTTTTTCAAGCCCTGGTGTTTTACTTATGTGGATGATGGATAGCTAGGCGCCTCGGTTATATCGGTCGATCCAGGGTCGATGGAGTCATTTGGCTTATTTACGCCCCATAGGGCGGGGAAACGTATTGTTTAAGGTTTTTTAATCCATATTGCACTTTGATGGGCCATCCCCGACGATCAAAGGGCCCACCTGAGTCTGGGTCCTGAGGGGCGGGCTAGAGCGTCTCGAATTGGTAAGGACGATCCCTTGCCTTGGTTTAATGATGGAAATCCAATTTCCAATACGACATTTTGCGGTTTTAATTGTAAACCTATATATGGCGACATAGTGGTATGGGGTACTTATGCCGTCTATGATTGATACTTATGCTTGAAATTGTTTTGACACTATACACTTATAGTAATAATAAAACATGAAATTTTACGTACCAAGCATTCTTGGCTATTATAAGGTAAAAACTCTATTCTCCGACTTGCGTTGCATTGTGTGATGGGACTTGAGTCTTATAATGGCTTCATTGTTCTTTATTTAGCATTGCGTTGTTGTTTTATGCACTGGTATTCGTGGGAGGAAACCTGTTCCATGTTATACGGCGTGGTCCCTGGATTTACCTAACTTTAAATAAAAATTAATAACTGTTTTAGTTCTCACACCAGTCACATGACTGACCTGGAGTTTATTGTTTTAACCTAAACTTTGGGTGCCCCTATTTTCCGCACGGGCAACTAGTAGTTTTGCTTTTGCAGATTTATATTCACAGGATCCTAGTTTACTGTAAGAACCCGCAACTTCCCCGTGAAGGAAAGAGCGGATAGTTCAAGAACAACACACAAAAGAACGCAGACAGAAGAACATTTCATTGTTAATTACAACAATTCCATCAGAATACAAGAATATACAGTGTATAAATCAATATTACACATTCACTAAATATCAGAGATTACAATACATTACATAGCAGCGGAAAATAATACAATACACAACTAGAAGTAATACACAGATACAGAGTTTTCCGAGTATCGTTCCAACTATAAATCAGGATCCTATGAATATAAATCTGCAAAACCAAAACTACTAGCTACCCGTACGGAAATAGGGGCACCTACAGTTTAGGTTAAAACAATAAACTCCAGGTCAGTCATGGGACTGGTGTGAGAACTAAAACAGTTATTAATCTTTATTTTAAAGTTAGGTAAATCAATGGACCACGCCGTATAACACGGAACGGGTTTCCTCCCAAGAACACCAGTGCATAAAACAACAGCGCAACGCTAAATAAAGAACAATGAAGCTATTATAAGACCCAAGTCCCATCACACAATGCAACGCAAGCCGGAGGATAGGGTTTTTACCTTATAATAGCCAAAGAATGCTTGATACGTTTAAAACAGATTATTTTGATAGTACTATAAGTGTATAGTGTCAAAAACAACTTCAAATCATAAGTATCAATCATAGACGGCATTAATGCCCCATACCACTATGTCGCCATATATAGGTTTACAATCAAAACCGCAAAGTCACGTATTGGAAGCTGGATTTCCATCTGTGAACCGAGGCAAAAGATAGTCCTCACCGAATTCGAGACTCTCTAGCCCGAGCCTAAGGAAAAGTACTCAGTCAAGCCCTTGGATCGTCAGGGCCGGTCCACCGATGTGGATTAAAATGCCTGAACACTGCGTTTCCCCACCCTTTGGGGCATAAATGAGCCAAATGACTCCATCGACTCCACACAGTCACCGATATATCCGAGGCGCCTCGCAACAGCAACAACCACATAAGTCAAACTCATCAGGGTGTGTAAAACCACTGACGCCACTTCTAACTAGAAGGAAACGCATGCCCTCCCTGAGGTCCTCCCCCGTTTCTGGTTCACAACCGGGGTGTGAGGCTCGTGAATCAACGCTACACAAAGCTATGCCACACAAGCAGTTCTTTGATCATCAACCACAAGACTTTGCTTTTCAATAGAAGCCTTGATCAATTGCCACTTAGGCATGCCACACAGGCAATTCACTCCATGCGATGGATATCCATCAATATATAACCCCTGAGCTCGTACGTCTCAGAAAAGGGCGTTAAGCAAGAGAATAAATTCTCCGCCGCCAAACAGATATATATTTAATAGAAATCAATCACACAGACTGAAATCCAATGTTAGACACACAGTCCATTTAGAAGTTCGTTCTGGGTCTGAACGAAACTAGAGGCACCTAGTACCACGCATATCCATCGATCTCCAAGTACGTCTGGACGATCACCAACTGATTCCCTCCTCTTGGGTGTACGGCCCAATCAAGATCATTAGTAATTATCCAAACGACGTGAAGACCTCCGGTCTTCAACCACCGTCTTCATCTTGGACTTATCGTCGAATCAGTTATTCAGAATGGGATAAACCCAGTCTTTTCGAATAACTCGCGTATATAATAAATAAGTGTTACACAAACACAACATACGCCTCATTCCAATTCATCAGTCACTAACCGTAAACTAGTAAGAGAACAATTCCCCAAATATTAACCCCGAAGGCCAAAACCAACATCAGATCAATACCCAGGAAACCATTCATCTTAGCCAACCTACAGTTAGTTTCTAAATTTCACATTCTTAGGGAAAGGTTCCCATTAATTTTATCAAAGGTAAATTCTTTTAAATTTATTCTTTAATCTTCCTTTGAATATCACTTCAAACTAGTCGGGATTAGCTAACCACACCGAAGTAATTATTTATTTTATTTCCCAATCCCAACCTATTTATCCCATGAAGTAAAACTGGTCATACTTCATATCTAACACCACGGTGTTATCGGTAAATTCAATTACCATTTCACGTTCAAATCTAATTAAAGATTTAACTACCGTCTAGAGTAAAACTGGTGATACTCCATTCCCGATCTTTTCAATCTAATTAAAGATTCATTAAAACTCCACTTAGTTTTAATCTTTGACTGGATTAAAGAATCAATTTCAATTAAAACACGGTTCACGATAAACCCAAAATCACATTCCATTTCAATCAGTCCCTAACCGTAAATTAGTAAGTGAGCAATTCCCTAAGTATTAACCCCGAAGGCCGAAACCAACATTAGATCAATACCCCAGAAACCATTCAACTTAACTAATCTCTAGTTAGTTTCTGATTTTCTTAACTCCTTTGGGTTTAAGAACAGTATTATTGAAGATACCGTTCACGACAACCCAAAATCACATTCCATCAATTTTCGGGTTAAAGAACAAGTGTTATTTAAAACAATGTTCACGACAAACCCAAAAATCAATTCAATTCAATTCCAATTAAATATTATTTAATTGGTACACTTCATTAAATCTAAATAAAAAGATTTAATCTTTTTCTCAACTGGGCTTAAGAACAGTGTTAATGAAGACACCATTCACGACAAACTCAAATCACATTTGATATTAAATACAATGCTCTGAACAGAAAATATATCGGCTTATATTCAATATCAATTTCTACGACCAACAAATATCGTATTGGAAATAACGATATATATATATATATATCTTTCAAATTTCCATAACAACATCTGTATAATCACGAAATCCAACATCGAACCATTCCGAAGATGATTTCGATTCAAACCATTCTAATTCAATCATTGTAAATCCTGATTATTTTCAAAACCATTTCAAATCCAATTTATTTATTTTAAAAATAAACAAATTATTATTCTAGTTCAAAACTAGTTCATTTCGATAAAAATCTATTTTTATCTTTTCAAATATGGAATTTTTCATTCCAATTCTTCACAAATCATTTCTTATGATTTTACACAAATTATTATTATTTTTAATAATTTTATCAAGGGCCGTACAGTCGATTTCCCTCAACGGCCATAGAACTGCACTTACAACGACCTTTTCCAAATTTGATTTGGACATAATTCCAAATCCAACCGTTAGATTTCTAATTTCTAATATTCGTTAGAAATCTCTTTTCGATACGAACCCAACGGTTCCAGTTTGAGGAGAATCCGACGGTCGGATCTCCCGCAACGTCAATTCGAAGTCAATGGTCGAAATTCACGAACTGCCGCAGCGCGGCGCGTTCTATTCAGGCCATTATATATATATATATATAATATATTTTATATATTTCGTCGATTTCCTTTTAAAACGTATTTTATAAATCATTTCAAATTCGTTTTCAAAACGATTTCAACTTCTTGTTCGATTTCAAATCAAAATTGAATTTTCCTTTATAAATTCCTTTTTACATTCATTTCTATTTGATTTCAATTCAATTTCAATTCGATTTCAATTCGATTCAATTCAATTTCAATTCGATTTGAATTCTATTCAATTCGATTCAATTCAATTTCAATTCGATATGAATTCAATTCAATTCAATTTCAATTCGATTAATTCGAATTTCAAATCATTTCAATTTAATTCGAATTTCAAATCTATTCAATTAATTTCGAAATCACTTTCAATATTCATTGAAAAATGAATAAAATCGATATAAATATCGTTCACGTCAAAATGGCGCAAATCTAATCAACACAGCTTCATATATTTCTATTTTCAAATATTCTATTTCAAATATTTCCTTTTCAAATATTTCTATTCAAATATTCCTTTTCCAAATATTTCTATTCAAATATTCCTTTTCCAAATATTCTATTCAAATATTTCTTTTTCAAAACTGGAATGAGGCCCAATCAATTACCATATAATGTTAATTATATGGATTTTCTACAACACACGTATATAACAGCAACGATAAATCATCAACCATCATCCAAAGTGCGTTCTACACTGTATAAGCATCAAATATAAATATTTAACGCTTATAACAGTCTGTTAATCAATCGATCGACATACAACTAATTATTGGGATTAGTGTATGTCATATATCATCCCAATATCCATGTGGGGTTTCAAACAATCAAACACAGATTTTATTTGTGCAGTTAGGCGATGTGTAAAATTTATCGTCCCAATCAATATCAGTCAAATGTGTGTATATAAACAAATCGTCCGATTTGTTTATTTTTATTTCATTTTAAATACACGTTAAAAATTCTATTTTCAACTATAAAATATTTTTAACTATATAAATATTTTATTTCATTTCACATCACATCACACAATCAACTACACATCAAAATCAAACAAACAAGCATACAAGTCGTCCATGGTCTGTGGACGACGGGTGTCGGGTGCTACTAAACACCGTCTGTATCCTAGTATATATTTTTAACTAGAAATTTAAATTAAAAGTGAGGAGTTCTCACAGAGGGTTCCACTCCGCCGTGCTTTACAATTGAACTACTGAACCGTCTGGATCTGTTTGAAATTCCAATGCAGTTCTTGTCCCGCTGTTTATAATAAAAATAATATTTTTATCACTTCATTTCAATAAATAAAAATCACATTTTTATTTTTCTACTTATATAAAGATCAAATTTTTACTATCTGTATAATATAAAAATCGTATTTTTATAATCTCTACTTTATAAAAATTGTATTTTTGTTATTGCCACTATATAAAAATCATATTTTTATTATCGCCATTATATAAAAATCATATTTTTATTATCGCCATTATATAAAAATCATGTCTTTATATCGCTACATCTAGAAAGATCTCCTCTTTATATATATTAAAAATCAAATCTTTATTCATTTCAAAATCAAATCTTTCTTAAACAAAGATCTTATCTTTTCAATTTAAAACAATGTTCCTCTTCTATAAAACTGATTTAAATAAACTAATTTATATAAATTCAGAATTCAAAAAAAAACTGAACTAGATAAATTGACTTCAATAAAGTCTAATTTTAGAAATGGGATAAAACTCACAGTTGGAAGAAGAGGGGGCGGGGCCTTGCGTGCTCGTCGGAGGGGGAAACCAGGCGAGGAGGAGGGTGGCGGATGGTCAGGGGCTGGGCCTACAAAGGTGGCGGCGGTCGGATCTCGTTCGATTTGGGCTTTGGATGAGTTGGAAGGGGGTGAGGAGAGAGAGAAGGGGATGAGGCGGAGGAGGAGGAGGGTCTGAGATGGGGCGGCGGCGATAGGCGGGGACACAGTGGCGTTAGGGATAGGGCGACGGGGAAGGCAGCGGGATTCTCTTTCCCCTTTTTTTTATTTTGACTTCGAAATGTGCGTTGACTGACGGAGGGGAGAGAGGGCAAAGATTTTTTTATTTAACTATTTAATTTCAAAAAGTAACTGTTAATTTCGACCTCAAAACGAGACCCACCGCCTGTCGTCCATAGCTAATTACCCCCATTCCGAACACAATGGGATATGTGTCGTAAGCCGGTTTGGCCGTTTTCGATCAGTTTTCGTCAAAATCAAAATATAACTCTATATATTGAATTTGAACGCTCATTTCAATTTACCAGGCCCACATACAGTCTCTAAATATTCCAGAAAAATATTTTCTAACTTCGTATTGACGATATGGTCCCAACAAAACTAATTTCATTAAATTCTGAGACCGTTTGAAAAATGGCCATTTTCCAGTCGATTTAAAATCAACTGAAACTGGTCAAACGCGTTTTCCTTTGCCACGCTCACATATTGATTCGAAAAATTACGAATTTTGAAATCTAGCAATAATTTGACATCGCGGATCGAACAAAACTGGTTTCGTCGAACTCCGAGGTCGTTTGCAAAATTTCCATTTTTAAGGGCTAGGATTCCATAGCGACTATTCTGAATTTTCAACTGGGCATATCTTTTGATTCCCGCTATGAAATTTTAATTTTCGGATTCGTTGGAGAGATATTCTCAATTATATTCTAATATTTTTTGTTTCGTTAAAATCCGGTTTATTTTGAATCTTGTACATTCATTTGAAATTTGAAATCGAATTATCGAACTACCGCGCCATTTTCAATTCCTTTTATATGGATGTGCTTCAAATCCAGAAAATTAGGAAAAGAAAAGAAGTGCTTCTGATGCAAAGATATAGGGCAACTAGCCCGAAATTGCCCGTTAAAGAAGGGTGATAAGAAATCCAAAGGAAAGGAGATATCTACTTTGGAAATTATGCAAGGAGGAGGCACGACTTCCTAGAAAGTTGGGTTTTAATGTAATGAACTAGCATTTTGGATATATGTATGGATGTGTATGATGCTTGTATGAACGTAAGTATGCTTTTGTTTTAAAAATGTATCGATATTGTATAATATAGCTAGTGTAAGAAGAATGTTGAACTAAGGCGAATTTAGAACCGCATATTAGAATGTTTTGAAATTTGATTGAAATTGCATGCATATACTGGTACTTACATTGAACAGGTCATAGCAAGGAGGCTAGAGCAGAGAATAAAATTTGTTTGCCTGACAAATAGGTACATGTTTACTATAATTTACTGTTTTGTTTGGGTGATGATGATTTTATGAGCCGATTGGCTTTTTCTTTTTCTTTTTGAGATCAGAAGGCCTATATGGCAATTTTGGGATTTTCCCGTGGCTCCCGGTGCATGGGAGGTTATGGCGAAATTTTTCGAAAATTTAGGGTGTTAGCCAAATTTTTGAAGAATTTGAAAATTCTCATAAACTGAAAAGTTGGAGAATGGAAGCCAGACCGAGCGTAGAGTTGATTGATCAAACCACTTTCGACTTTGTTCCTTTTCGGGGATGAAAAGTTTTAAGTGGGGGAGATTGTAACAACCCGAAAATCTGGGCCAGTTTAAAATTTTTATTTTGGCAATTTTAGCGGATTTTGATTATTTAAAAGGAATTATTTTAAATAATATCGACGAGAAATTTATTTTGAATATATCTAGAACGTATATATTATATACGTCATCGTTAGAATATAAATAATTATATATATAATTATAAAGGGAATGGAAAATGGCACGGTAGTTCGATAATTCGATTTCAAACTTCAATTGAACATACCGGGTGCAAAACAATCCGGATTTTAGTGAAACCAAAAACACTAGGATCTAATTGATAATATCTTTTCAACGAATCCGAAAAAAACGAAATTTCATAGCGGGAATCAAAAGATATGTCCAGTTGAAAATTCTGAATAGTCGCTATGGAATTCAGGCCCTTAAAAATGGAAATTTTGCAAATGAGCTCGGATTTCGACGAAACCACTTTTGTTGGATCCGTGATGTAAAGTTATTGCTAAGTTTCAAATTTCATAATTTTTCGAATCAATATGTGAGCATGGCAAAGGAAAACGCGTTTGACCAGTTTTAGTTGATTTTAATCGATTCGAAAATGGCCATTTTTCCAACGGTCTCAGAATTCGACGAAACTAGTTTTGTTAGGACCGTATCGTCAATACGAAGCTAGAAAATAATTTTCTGGAATTTTTCGAGTAAGTATGTGACCCCAGTAAATTGAAATGCATGTTCAAATTTTATATATAGAGTTATATGTTGATTTTGACGAGAACTGATCGAAACGATCGAATCAGCCTATGATACATATCCCATTGAGTTCGGAATGGGGGTATTTAGCTATGGACGACAGGCGGTGGGCCTCGTTTCGAGGTCGTATGTAAAAGTCAACCTTTTTGAAATTAAATAATTAAAATAAAACTCTCTCTCTCCTACACTCTATATCCTCTCAGCCCCCCCCCCTTATATTTCTAAATCGAAATAAAAAAAACCACGAAGCTGAAGCCCGTCGCCTCCCCATCGCAACCCCACCGAAGTCCAGCCACTGCTCTCCAGCCTCCACTCCTCCTTCCTATCGACGAGCCCCCCCCAATCCCCAAACCCGCGACCACCCCCAGAACCGCATCGACGAATCCGCCACCAACCCTTCGAAGACCCCCCCCCCCCCCCCGCCCCTAGATCCGCCACTGCACCACCGTCAGACCCCCGAGCCACCTCGTGACGCAAACCCCGAGACCCTCCCCCTCCCCAACGAACCACTGTAAGTTTTCAGATCTCGGATTTTTATTGATGTTAAAGCTCGGATTTTTATTCATGTTAAAGAACAAATTTTTATTCATGTAAAAGAATGGTTTTTTTTTTATTATCAGTTTTAATTATAAAGATATGATTTTTTTTATAATCTAAGGATGAGAAGGTATATATTATTATATGAAGAGAAGACATATATTTTTAAAGTAAGAAAGATCATATTTTTGTAAATGAAAGGCGATAATTTTTATATATTGAATAGCATAGTAAAAATTCGATTTTTATATATTGAATAGCATAGTAAAAATTCGATTTTTATATATTGAATAGCGAAGTAAAAATTCGTTTTTTTATATTGAATAGCATAGTAAAAATTCGATTTTTATATATTGAATATCATAGTAAAAATTCGATTTTTATATATTGAATAGCGAAGTAAAAATTCGATTTTTATATATTGAATAGCGAAGTAAAAATTCGATTTTTATATATTGAATAGCGAAGTAAAAATTCGATTTTTATATATTGAATAGCGAAGTAAAAATTCTATTTTTATATATTGAATAGCGAAGTAAAAATTCGATTTTTTTTATATTGAATAGCATAGTAAAAATTCGATTTTTATATATTGAATAGCATAGTAAAAATTTGATTTTTATATATTGAATAGCGAAGTAAAAATTCGATTTTTATATATTGAATAGCGAAGTAAAAATTTGATTTTTATATATTGAATAGCATAGTAAAAATTCGATTTTTATATACTGAATAGCGAAGTAAAAATTTGATTTTTATATATGTAGTGAATACGGGCAACGAAATAGACAAAAGAAAAGCACGGTGAAGATTTCCTACCCATGAAGAATTGCGTCATTCAGTTTAGCGAAAGGGTGAGAACATCTCACCTTTTTATTTTATTTTTCTAGTTGAAATATATACTTAGAATGCAGACGGTGTTTAGTAGCACCCCACACCCGTCATCCACAGACCATGGACAGCTTGTATGCTTGTTTGTTTGATTTTGATGTGTAGTTGATTGTGTGATGTGATGTGAAACGAAATAAAATATTTTATAGTGGAAAATATTTTATAGTTAAAAATAGAATTTTTAACGTGTATATGGAATGAAATAAATTAATATAAACAAATCGAACGATTTGTTTATATACACACATTTGACTGATATTGATTGGGACGATAAATTTTACACATTGCCCAACTGCACAAATAAAATCTGTGTTTGATTGTTTGAAACCCCACACGGGTATTGGGATGATATTTGACGTACACTAATCCCGATTGTGTAGTTGTATGTCGATCGATTGATTGACAGACTGTTATGAGCGTTAAATATTTATATTCGATGCTTATACAGTGTAGAATGCACTTTGGATGATGGTTGATTTTTCATCGTTGTTATTGTATACATGTGTGGTAGAAAATCCATATAATTAACATTATATGGTAATTGATTGGGCTTCATTCAATATTTGAAAAGAAATATCTGAATAGAAATATTTGAAATAGAAATATTTGAAAAAAGAAATATTTGAAATAGAATATTTGAAAATAGAAAAATATGAAGCCGTGTTGATTAGATTGACGCCATTTTGACGTGAACGATGTTTATATCGATTTTATTCATTTTATAATGAATATCGAAAGTGATTTCAAAATCTGATATTTTGAAAGGAATTGAAATTCGAATTGAAATTGAATATTAATGAATTCAAATTGAAATTAAATAAAAATGAATTCAAATTGAAATTGAATAAAAGTGAATTCGAATTGAAATTGAATAGAAATGAATTCGAATTGAAATTGAATTGAATTGAATCCGAATTGAAATCGAAAGGAATTGCATTTGAATTAAACTGAAATTGAATTGAAATCAATTTGAAATGAATTTAAAACGAATTTATATTGGAATATTCAATTTTGATTTGAAATTGAATATGAAGTTGAAACCGTTTTGAAAATGAATTTAAAACGATTTATAAAGCACGTTTTTGAATTGAAATCGACGAAGTATATATATTATATATATTATATATATATAATATAATGGCCTGAATAGAACGCGCCGCACCGCGGTAGTTCGCGAATTTCGACCATTGACTTCGAATGGATATTGCGGGAGATCCGACCGTCGGATTCTCCTAAAACCGGAACCGTTGGGTTCGTATCAAAAAAAGCTTTCTAACGAATATTAGAAATTAGAAATCTAACGGTTGGATTTGGAGATACGTCCAAATCAATTTCAGAAAAGGTCGCTGTAAGTGCATTTCGATGGCCGTTGATGGAAATCGACAGTACGGGTCTTGATAAAATTATTAAAAATAGTAATAATTTATGTAAAATCATAAGAAATGATTTGGGGAAAAATTGGGATGAAAAACTCCATATTTGAAAAGATAAAAATTGATTTTTATCGAAATGAACTAGTTTTGAACTAGAATTATAATTCTATTCATTTTTAAAATAAACAAACTGGATTAGAAATGGTTTTGAAAATAACCAGAATTTCCAATAATTATATTGGAACGGATTTGAATCGAAATTGTCTTCGGAATATTTCGATGTTGAATTTCGTGATGATGCATATATTGTTATGGGAATTTGAAAGATATATATATATATCGTTATTTCCAATACGATATTTGTTAGTCGTAGAATTTGATATTGAATATAAGTCGGTATATTTTCTATTCAGAGCCTTGTGTTTAATATCAAATGTGATTTGGGTTTGTCGTGAATGGTGTCTTCATTAACACTGTTCTTGAACCCAGTTGAGAAAAGATTAAATCTTTTTATTTAGATTTAATGAAGTGTACCAATTAAATAATATTTGATTGGAATTGAATTGATATTGATTTTTGGGTTTATCGTGAACAGTGTTTTAAATAACACTTGTTCTTTAACCCGATAATTAATAGAATGTGATTTTGGGTTGTCGTGAACGGTATCTTCAATAATACTGTTCTTAGATCCAAAGGAGTTAAGAAAATCAGAAACTAACTGGAGATTAGTTGAGTTGAATGGTTTCTGGGGTATTGATCTGATGTTGGTTTCGGCCTTCGGGGTTAATACTTAGGGAATTGCTCACTTGCTAATTTATGGTTAGGGTCTGATTGAAATGTAATGTGATTTTGGGTTTATAGTGAACCGTGTTTTGAAATGACACCGATTCTTTAACCCAGTTAAAGATTAAAACTAAGTGGAGTTTTAATGAATCTTTAATTAGATTGAAAAGATCGAGAATGGAGTATCACCAGTTTTGCTCCAAAGCGATAGTTAAATCTTTAATTAGATTTGAACGTGAAATGGTAATTGAATTTACCGATAACACCGTGGTGTTAGATATGAAGTATTACCAGTTTTTCTTCATGGGATGAATAGATTGGGATTGGGGAATAAAACAAATAATTACTTCGGTGTGGTTCGCTAATCCCGACTAGTTTGGAAAACCATTATTTGGTTTGAAATGACATCCAAAGGAAGATCAAAGAATAAATTTTAAAGAATTTATCTTTGATAAAATTAATGGGAACCTTTCCCTAAGAACGTGAAATTTGGAAACTAACTGTAGGTTAGCTAAGAAGGATGGTTTCCTAGGTATTGATCTGATGTTGGTTTCGGCCTTCGGGGTTAATATTTGGGGAATTGTTCTCTTGCTAATTTACGGTTAGTGACTGCTGAATTGGAATGAGGCGTATGTTGTGTTTGTGTAACAATTGTTTATAATATACGCGGGTTGTTCGGAAAGGCCGGGTTTATACCCATTCTGAATAACCGATTCGACGATAAGTCGAAGATGATGACGGTGGTCGAAGACCGAAAGTCTTCACATCGTTTGGGTGATTACTGATGATCTTGATTGGGCTGTACACCCAAGATGAGGGAATCAGTTGGTGGTCGTCCAGACGTACTTGGAGATCGACGGATATGCGAGGAAAGTGCCTCCGGTTTCGTTCAGACCTAGAACGGACTTGTAAATGGATGGTGTGTCTGACATTGTATTCCTTTATATTGTATTCGTTGATCTCTGCTAAATATATATCTTTTTGGCGGCGGAGAATTTATTCTCTTGCTTAACGCCCTTCTCTGAGACATACGAGCTCAGAGGCTATATATTGGCAGAAATCAGTGGTACGATATGGATTGATAGTGTGGAATGCTGAGATGCAGTGATCCAGACTTTTGTTGAAAAGCAAAGTTTGGTGGATGATGATCAAAGCGCAGCTTTAATACAGCATGGCTTTGTGTATAGCGTTGATTCGCGAGCCTCACATCCTGGTATGGTGGTAAACTGATGGTTTGATCAGTATGCTTTTTAGTGGATGGGCACCTTAGTGGTGTCGTGGATTCGGTCGACCGAGATGAGCTTAGTGCTCAGGGATATATAGAGTAAGCGGTGTTTTCTCTCGCTGGGACGTAAGTCGCGGTGATACTCTGGTCCCAAATGTGCGGATGTGCAGACGGTGTTTTCTCTTGTTGGGACGTAAGCCGTGGAGAATTTCATTACGCGATCGATCTTTCGAATCAGGAGCCACCATGATGGAAATCCAATTTCCAATACGTATATTTCGGTTTTATTTGTAGAGCATAGTATGGCGACATAGTGGGATGGGGCGCTTATGCCGTCTATGATTGATACTTATGATTTGAAGATATTTTATACAATATGCACTTATAATAGTATCAAATTATTTGTTTTAAACGTATCAAGCATTCTTGGCTATTATAAGGTAAAAACTCTATCCTTCGGCTTGCGTTGCATTGTGTGATGGGACATGGGTCTTATAATAGCTTCATTTTTCTTTATTTAGCATTGCGCTGTTGTTTTATGCACTGGTGTTCTTGGGAGGAAACCCGTTCCGTGTTATACGGCGTGATCCCTTGATTTACCTAACTTTAAAAATAAAGATTAATAACTGTTTTAGTTCTCACACCAGTCACATGACTGACCTGGAGTTTATTGTTTTAACCTAAACTCTGGGTGCCCCTATTTTCGACACGGGCAGCTAGTAGGTTTGGTTTTGCAGATTTATATTCACAGGATCCTGGTTTACAGCTGGAACGATATCCGGAAAGCTTTGTATCCGTATATCTCCTTCAGTTGTGTATTGTATTATTTTCCGCGGCTATGTAATTTATTGTAATCTCTGATATTTTTATGTAATATTTATTTGTTTATACTCTGTATATTCTTGTAATCTGATGCATTGTTGTAATATACAATGAAATGTTCTTCCGTCTGCGTTCTGTTGTGGCTTGTTCTCGAACTATCCGCGCTTTCCTCACCGGGGAAGTTACGGGTTTTCACAGTTAGTTTCTGATTTTCTTAACTCCTTTGGGTCTAAGAACAGTACTATTGAAGATACCGTTCAAGAAAACCCCAAATCACATTCCATCAATTTTCGGGTTAAAGAACAAGTGTTATTTAAAACACTGTTCACGATAAACCCAAAAATCAATTCAATTCAATTCCAATTAAATATTATTTAATTGGTACACTTCATTAAATCTAAATAAAAAGATTTAATCTTTTTCTCAACTGGGCTTAAGAACAGTGTTAATGAAGACACCATTCACGACAAACCCAAGTCACATTTGATATTAAATACAAGGCTCTGAATAGAAAATATATCGGCTTATATTCAATATCAATTTCTACGACCAACAAATATCGTATTGGAAATAACGATATATATCTTTCAAATTTCCATAACAACATCTGTATAATCACGAAATCCAACATCGAACCATTCCGAAGATGATTTCGATTCAAATCCATTCCAATTCAATCATTGGAAATCCTGATTATTTTCAAAACCATTTCAAATCCAATTTATTTATTTTAAAAATAAACAAATTATTATTCTAGTTCAAAACTAGTTCATTTCGATAAAAATCTATTTTTATCTTTTCAAATACGGAATTTTTCATCCCAATTCCTCACAAATCATTTCTTATGATTTTACACAAATCATTATTATTTTTAATAATTTTATCAAGGCCAGTACAGTCGATTTCCCTCAACGGCCATCGAACTGCACTTACAGTGACCTTTTCCAAATTTGATTTGGACATAATTCCAAATCCAACCGTTAGATTTCTAATTTCTAATATTCGTTAGAAAGCTCTTTTCGATACGAACCCAAAGGTTCCGATTTGAGGAGAATCCGATGGTAAGAACTCCTGCAACGTCAATTCGAAGTCAATGGTCGAAATTCATGAACTACCGCAACGCGGCGCGTTCTATTCAGGCCATTATATATATATAATATATATAATATATATTTCGTCGATTTCCTTTTAAAACGTATTTTATAAATCGTTTCAAATTCGTTTTCAAAACGATTTCAACTTCTTATTCGATTTCAATTCAAAATTGAATTTTCCTTTATAAATTCCTTTTTACATTCATTTCTATTTGATTTCAATTCAATTTCAATTCGATTTCAATTCAATTTCAATTCGATTTGATTTCTTTTCAATTCGATTCAATTCAATTTCAATTCGATTTGAATTCTATTCAATTCAATTTCAATTCGATTAATTCGAATTTCAAATCATTTCAATTTAATTCGAATTTCAAATCTATTCAATTAAATTCGAATTTCGAAATCACTTTCAATATTCATTGAAAAATGAATAAAATCGATATAAATATCGTTCACGTCAAAATGGCGCAAATCTAATCAACACGGCTTCATATATTTCTATTTTCAAATATTCTATTTCAAATATTTCTTTTTCAAATATTTCTATTCAAATATTCCTTTTCCAAATATTTCTATTCAAATATTCCTTTTCCAAATATTTCTATTCAAATATTCCTTTTTTAAATATTCTATTCAAACATTTCTTTTTCAAAAATGGAATGAGGCCCAATCAATTACCATATAATGTTAATTATATGGATTTTCAACAACACACGTATATAACAGCAACGATAAATCATCAACCATCATCCAAAGTGCGTTCTACACTGTATAAGCATCAAATATAAATATTTAACGCTTATAACAGTCTGTCAATCAATCGATCGACATACAACTAATTATTGGGATTAGTGTATGTCATATATCATCCCAGTACCCGTGTGGGGTTTCAAACAATCAAACACAGATTTTATTTGTGCAGTTGGGCGATGTGTAAAATTTATCGTCCCAATCAATATCAGTCAAATGTGTGTATATAAACAAATCGTCTGATTTTTTTATTTTTATTTCATTTTAAATACACGTTAAAAATTCTATTTTCAACTATAAAATATTTTTAACTATATAAATATTTTATTTTATTTCACATCACATCACACAATCAACTACACATCAAAATCAAACAAACAAGAATACAAGCCATCCATGGTCTGAGGACGACGGGTGTCGGGTGCTACTAAACACCGTCTGCATCCTAGTATATATTTTTAACTAGAAATTTAAATTAAAAGTGAGGAGTTCTCACAGAGGGTTCCACTCCGTCGTGCTTTACTGTTGAACAGCTGAACCGTCTGGATCTGTTTGAAATTCCAATGCAGTTCTTGTCCCTCTGTTTATCATAAAAATTATATTTTTATCACTTCATTTCAATAAATAAAAATCACATTTTTATTTTTCTACTTATATAAAGATCAAATTTTTACTATCTATATAATATAAAAATCGTATTTTTATCTTCTCTATCCTATAAAAATCATATTTTTATAATCTCTGCTTTATAAAAATTATATTTTTGTTATTGCCGCCATATAAAAATTATATTTTTATTATCGCCATTATATAAAAATCATATTTTTATTATCGCCATTATATAAAAATCATGTCTTTATATCGCTACATCTAGAAAGATCTCCTCTTTATATATATTAAAAATCAAATCTTTATTCATTTCAAAATCAAATCTTTCTTAAACAAAGATCTTATCTTTTCAATTTAAAACAATGTTCCTCTTCTATAAAACTGAATTATATAAATTCAGAATTAAAAAAAAATACTGAACTAAATAAATTGAATTCAATAAAGTCTTATTTTAGAAATGGGATAAAACTCACAGTTGGAAGAAGAGGGGGGCGGGGCCTTGCGTGCTCGTCGGAGGGGGAAACCAGGCGAGGAGGAGGGTGGCGGATGGTCAGGGGCGGGGCCTACAATGGTGGCGGCGGTCGGATCTCGTTCGATTTGGGGTTTGGGCGAGTTGGAAGGGGGTGAGGAAAGAGAGAAGGGGATGAGGCGGAGGAGGAGGGGGATCTGAGATGGGGTGGCGGCGATAGGCGGGGACACAGTGGCGTTGGGGCTAGGGCAACGGGGAAGGGAGCGGGATTCTCTTTCCTCCATTTTTTTTATTTTGACTTCGAAATGTGCGTTGACTTACAGAGGGGAGAGAGGGCAAAGATTATATTTTTTATTTTACTATTTAATTTCAAAAAGTAACTTTTAATTTAGACCTCAAAACGAGACCCACCGCCTGTCGCCTATAGCTAATTACCCCCATTCCGAACACAATGGGATATGTGTCGTAAGCTTGTTTGGCCATTTCGATCAGTTTTCGTTAAAATCAAAATATAACTCTATATATTGAATTTGAACGCTCATTTCAATTTACCGGGCCCACATACAGTCTCTAAATATTCCGGAAAAATATTTTCTAACTTCGTATTGACGATACGGTCCTAACAAAACTAATTTCGTTAAATTCTGAGACCGTTTGAAAAATGGCCATTTTCCAGTCGATTTAAAATCAACTAAAACTGGTCAAACGCGTTTTCCTTTGCCACGCTCACATATTAATTCGGAAAATTACGAATTTTGAAACCTAGCAATAATTTGACATCGCGGATCCAACAAAAGTGGTTTCGTCGAAATCCAAGGTCGTTTGCAAAATTTCCATTTTTAAGGGCCAGGATTCCGTAGCGACTATTCTGAATTTTCAACTAGGCATATCTTTTGATTCCCGCTATGAAATTTTGATTTTTTGGATTCGTTGGAAAGATATTCTCAATTAGATTCTAATATTTTTGGTTTTGTTATAATCCGGTTTATTTTGAATCCTGTACATTCATTTGAACTTTGAAATCGAATTATCGAACTACCGCGCCATTTTCAATTCCTTTTATAATTAAAAATAAATATTAATATTCTAACGACGATCTATACAACTATATACGTTATAACTTCATTCAAAATAAATTTTTCGTCGTCATTATTTAAAATAATTCATTTTAAATATTCAAAATTCATCGAAATTGCCAAAATAAAAATTTTAAATTGGCTCAGAATTTCCGGGTTGTTACATTTACAGCTGGAATGATATTCGGAAAGCTCTACATCCGTATATTCCTTTCAGTTGTGTTTTGTATTATTTTCTGCTGCATTGTAATGTATTTAAATCTCTGATGTTTATCAAATGTGTAATATTTATTCATACACTGTATATTCTTGTATTCTAATGAAATTGTTATAATAAGCAATGAAATGTTCTTCTGTTTGTGTTCTGATTCATCTTGTCCTCAATTCAATCCAGGATTTCCTTCACGGGGAAGTTCGGGTCATCTCACATGGGGTGTATCTCAATATTGAGAGATAGCTACATATACTATATTAGGTTAATTCACTGGGAAGTAAATGGGTACGACGTGTTTGCAAGCCTTGAGTGTTGTTAACCCAAGTAACCTAATAAATAAGAAAATATGATTGAACGGTATATGTAAGATTATCCAAAGTGTATAGTTTAAATCCAGTCAGCAGAACTTGTGTTCTGACCCCCTCCTCATAACACACTCGCAAGTTAGATTGTGGTAGAGACATGATAGCTTTGGATACTGGTTAGGCAGTATTAATAATACTGTAAGGCTATATTTTGATTATACTATATTTTATCCTTTCCGCTGTGAGATATTTTTCTGAGCTCTGACATGTTTTATGTCTCTGTCTTTTCTGCAGGATACCAGAGCAAACCAATCCGAGTTTCAATAGATTGGAATTTTGAAAAAAATTCGGTCTGTCGAAATTGGGGTTGTCACAATGGCCCATTTCATCTATATAGGCATTGGATATCATGACAAAGTCTGTCATGGACCAACTCTTTAAGCCGGGTATCGTTAATACTCACCACCATTTCCCGACCAAGCTCGAAGCCATCTCTAAACCGAGAATGGCTGTAACACCCCATATTTTTAAGATAATAAAATAAGAATAACTTAATTAAATAATGAGAATTAAGTAAAACGGACTGTGCCATTGCGTCCATCTTGGAATTCTGGTCAAGATAGACACCTGGTTTGCGTAAAATGGACATCATATGAAGAAGTTATTAAGCCTAGAAGTTTATGTGCGCACAAGTGAAATATATATATATATACATATATATATATACATATATATATATATGCGAACAAATTAAAATGTAAAATAAAGAATAAAATAAGGATTGCATGTAATAAATACATGCACTGGAAAAAAATGTAAGGCATGCATTGAAAGAAAGTAAGGATTGTGTAATGACCCAACTTTCCAGTACCTCGGAAGTTGTATCATTATATAAGAAAAGAAGTAGATAGAAGAAAAGAACTAAGAAAAGACATCAGAATCTCACAGCGGAACTTGGAACATAATATTATAACCCAAAATATTACATAACATAAGTCAAGTACATTGAAATACTTCATACATAGGGATACATGTCATCACAATTACATACTTAACACTTGTGATACTAACTTGCAGATAATTCTACATAACATATGATAGATAAGCCAACACTTCAGATCCTGCCATCCAGCTACTCCAAAGTTACTTTAGAACCTGGATCACTTGTCTACTCATAATAAATATTATGAGTACCCAAGAGTTTAAGGAAAACACAGAAAATAAACTCCGGGTCAGTCATGGACTGGTATGAGTAAACGATTTATAAACAAGTTTTAATAAATCACAATGATTCATAAGACCACGCCGTGAATACGGAACGGGTTTTTTTACCTTATGAGATCAAAACAGTTTGCATATTTAAATAGATGATAATGTCTAGGGTGTCCACAAATAATTCATAATCTAGTAGATGCTTTCATCTCACGTTCTACTTATAGTATACAAACAAAACCGTTAAGTGCTTATGGATATTGGGTTTCCAACTATGACAAGGTATGGAATCACCTTCCGGAGGTGTATCTCTAGATACGAATACACGGGTTCAACAAGAACATCTTGTAACCCGGCCACACATGACCGACCACTCATTTCTCTTGAGTGTATCGAATGTATATCACCAACGGTGGTAGCAAGCCAACCGTTTCCCAAAACGGGTCAGAATCGACAATAGATTTTTAGAAGTAAATGAAACTCTAGATCAGGTGATGATACATCCTAATGGGAGCTACCCACATAGCCATGATGCCTGCCCGATTTTTGTCATTTTCGGTTGTGAAGCTTGAAGCTAAACGTTCCCTGGCACATGCTTTTTATTTGCTTTGAAACGTCACATTGTCAAACCCGCTAATCCACTAATTGACTTCTCCAAAAATAAATTACAAGTATAAAGTAAGAGAAACGAATTTCGCTACCACTTATAACTATGTTTGAAAAGATCAACGTACGTGATCAGTTAGGAGTACTCTGTCAGACGTTCGTCCATACAAGTTGTCCTGGGACTGGACAAGCCGAAGGTACTATTCCGTACAACCATCTTAGCCAACCGTTATCTAAGATTTATACAATATCCCTTGCATTTTTCTCCATCTTCAGCATACTTGAATCGCAACGCTTATGTCAATACGTAGTGGTTCTTCAGATAATAATCCAACCGGTCTCTCCATATTAACAACGTTAAAATGGTCAAAACTTTGATAGTCGATGACTTAACTATCAAATGAAAATACGTGTGCACACAACAAATCTTATTTCCAATTGGAATTTCTATTTGATCAATCATCTATATATATATATTCATGTTCCTGTGTTTACGTATCACTACCCTTTCACATCAATCAGTCGCTGACTGTAATCATTAAGAGAACAACTTCCTAAGTATAAACCCCGAAGGCCGAAACCAACATCAGATTCATACTCAGAAAATCATTCAACTTATTAATTCTAGTCAGTTTCTAATTTTAGTAATCCCATTTAATTTCTTATTTCAAAAATTCGCATTTCCTTTATGTCGAAAAATATTTGCTTGACTCCTTTATTTACTATCCTGCTATACCGTGTGCGAAGCACGGGCATAAAACCTTCCTCATGTAAAATCTTCTTTTTATAAAATCTGGTGTCAACGGTTTGATCTATCATCGATAGTTAATTCTTTTTCTCTTGATTTACTATTATTTTATTTATCGTTACTTTTGATAAAATAAACGTCTCCTTATTCTCAGATTTAACAGTCTACACATCGATTGTCGTTTTTGTACATGATAAAAATGTCCGCCGATACGATATATAAATTTCCCTAATTTGTATAATTAATTAAGGTTTCATTTATTTAATTATTTAATTTATTTTTAAATAAACTAATTAAATAAATCTGTCGATTTCCTGCAGTCGAGCTCTGTCCTTGGTGTTCTGATGTTTTCTTCCTCTGCCACCGTCTATGACATTTAAAAACTTCTCTTTTATTTAAATATAAAATTCTTCTTTATTTTATTTTGTTTTCAATTTTTAAATTAAAAAATTTTTAATTTAAAACTTCGTTTAAAAAAAATTCTTCTTTGAAAAGTTTTTTTTTAATAGGTAAGACCGGGCTGAGCGCAAATATCTGTAACAGCACCCATGACTCGTTTCTTTTCATCTTCACTATGCATATACACTACCAATTTCTTTGCCAAGACCTTCTTTCCGTTATCCTTGGCCATTTCCAGTAAACATAATAGACAGGTGCGCAAGTATCCTCTCATCCCTTGCCACGCCTTTGCCAAATCCAAACTTCCGCAAATAAACTAAATCTTCACATGCCGCTATTCTCCCGCCTTTTTTTTATTCCCAATCCCTCATCTCTCCCCTTTCTTTTAAATAACACGTCCCAAAACCGGGGTGGCAATATCATTTTCATTTTTTCTTTTAACTTAAACTTGCGTCCCCTTCTCCTTACGTGGCCTGCTAACCATTTATTTCTTCTATGCTAAACCCACCCCCCTTTTCTTCCCTTTCTACTTCTTGCGTACCCATTCTCCTTCCAAACTACATGCTAAAAACCCACCCCCCTCTTACTTTAGTTTATTATTTTAAGAGACCTGCACCTATTTCTTTATTTTTCACTTATGTTAAAACCACAACCCCTGCTGCTGTTATTCATTCCAAAAGTGCTCCCCACTTCTCTGTTATTTCTATTGCTTTTCACTTTTCTGTTTATAACCTGTTATGATATATAGTTCTCATTATTTTCTTTCCTACTTTCTAATGTTTACACCTTTCTGTCATTTGTATTTCCTTACGTGCCTGCTACCATCTTTGGGACGGAAATGAACGCATGCCTGCTTTACATCAGTTTTGGCCGAAACCTGCTGCATCAACATTCCCACTTCTTCCTTGATGCTCTGCACTCTTCATCTTTCAATTTGTTGCGCCCCTTCCCTTCCTAGCTGTGTAGCCTTATTCCTCCAACGTTCTGGCGATCAGTCCACGCGGATCACGTGGATCCAAAACGAGCCCGTCACCTTATACCACACAGCAGCTCCATCGGGAAACTTCCCCCTAGCTCACGCCTCAGGCCACTGGCCTCCTGGTGGCTGCTGCGGTGGCTTGCCACTGACTAGTGGCGCCGTTCGCCACTGGTGCGGTGGCCCACCTCGCCGTAGGCGAGGTGCAGCAGCCCCATGAACTCGAGACTGCCAATCTTGAGTTTGAACACCCCAAACTCAACCATGCGCAAAAACTATACATTAGAAAAATATGTTTGAATTTTTCTGGTGATCTAGGGTCTGTTACGACCTTGCATGCTCGTTTGTATGGACTAAAACATAGTATATCCTTCACACTTGACAGAAATCTAAGTTTTGGGATCTATAGCATGAAAAATAGTGAGATTCATTCCTAAAATCATTAAACCCTAGGCCGCAACCCCCCTATACCTGTTCTTTGAATTCGTGAAGTTTGAATTTTCATATGTAAAGCTTTAGACAGTAAACAGCACATGTACAGGCTTTCTAAGAGCTACAGCATGAAAAATAGACTTAACAATGCATAATGTAGGTGTGTATGGATGTATATGTGAGCATGCGATAGGTCTCGACATTCATATGTACTTACACAGCAGATTATAGCAGTAAAAGGTTTAACAGTTGCATATATGAACAACATGATGTCAGTAGTTCAAAACAGTAGCAGAAACATGTCCAAAGCATCAAAAATACTGGAAGTAATTAATGATCATGTATATGTGAGATCTACTCACCGTTTTAACAGCAGATACAGGTTTGTATTTCTTCCTTAATTAGCTCGAATGTAGGTGCAAAATATAATTCCAGATCTCCTTTTCTTTGCTCGATTTAAGGTGCAGCAAAATGGAGAAAGTGTATGCATATTTATAGGCAAACTATATAAGTATTATATTAGTTTTCTTATTAATATTAATCAACTAAAATCTAATTACTCCTATCACTATATTCGGCGCGGGAAAGTTGGCAGGAGAAATATTCCTATGAAAGCTAAGTTTGGTCATGGGATGGCTTGCTAAAGTCCTTGTTGTACAATGCAATGTACATCCACTTGTTCTCATTTGACAAAAGCATTAAATGCTTATTGTCTCATTCCCAAAACAATCCATAGTTATCTTCTCCATCGAAGGGTTTAAAAGCAATGCACTTAGATGAATGGTTGTAGCTATTACACCATTTAAACTTAATGAATCTTTAATTTCCCTTAATCAAATATGTTGCGCAGAGATCTTTGGCAGGGAAATATGTAGGTGAAAGCAACATGTTGTTTGGCAATACATGGATTTGTCATGGTGGAGCAATATTAACCATACACTTGTATACCTTAATACCAAAGTTTGCAACTTCTTCTAGATGGATTGTATTAAAAAATATGCCTAAGTTTCCTTGGCCATCACTTTCGCAGGGATTTGGTACAGCAAGAAGTATATGTTGATAGCTACATGTTGTCTTATCCCCTAAAGCAATTCATTTATACATATGTCCCTTTCACTACTTGTACTTCCATACTTGGCTATGAAGCTTCCTACACTAATGGGCTTTATTTTAGATGTGAATGGGTGTATTAACAAGTCCATGGAATGGGCCAAAATATGCAGCAACACTTTGGTTTGATTGCGCAAAAATGGTGGAGTCTTGGCCTTTTGGATTCTATGTAATCATGTGCTTAAGTCTAGGCTAGCTTGTCTTGTTTCTTATGCGTACGAGGATGGGTTCTAATGCTTGTTTAAAGGGTCGAATGTACTTGCATTAGCACACTTAGGAAAAGTATTTACTAGTGCAATCATTATCTAGTTGACAAGCTACTCGATTTGTCTCCAAAAATCAAGTAACACTTTAGGTAAGCTTTGCAACGGTTTATCTATAGTTTCTTTAGTAACGCTTTGCTATAGTGTTTTACTAACGCTGCTATAGCTTTAGTAAGGTCGTTGCTACTCAGTTTTAGCTACACTTCATGTTGTTAAGTTTTAGCGACGCTTTATGATGTTGTAAATAAATCTTATTCAAAATTTCTGGTCGTCTTAAATGAATATACAGCATTAATAAACTAATTTATTAATGTATTGTAAAAATTTAAGTTCTTCCGTATTTTAGTTACCTTCTGAAAATCCCGGGTCATTACAGATTGGTTGCATGCACTGATTTGCAAACATAATTCATTAACATTAAAAGAAAAAGATTCATGCAATGGTTTAATTTAATTATTGTAACTAACATGAAAAAGAGAAGTAAGGAGAGAACAATAATTATCATTGTTCTAAGATTTATTAACAAAAGACTTCATAGCTCAGTTCGTTAAGGTATTGGATTTGTAACATAGAGGTCGGGGGTTTGAACCCCGGCAGTGGCATAATTTTTATCTTTGTTTTAGAGAGGGCCAACTGAACATGCAAATATATGTACGTTTACAAATTCAAAATTTTGAAGGATAAGAACGTACATATAAGGAAATAAAAAAATATATGTATATATATATATGAGAATATATATATGCATAAATATATGTATACAAAAGATAAAATTCAAGATAAGGCTATAGTCAACGAAATATGGCAAGAATCAAATAACGATGCAACATCATTTGAATTTTGAAAATAAAACGAAAATTGTGTTTATATATATACGCGTAAAATGGTCAGTAGAGGAATTGTATACAAATAGGAATATTTCATGTGAATAAAATAGTTAAATAAATTCCAAAAATTCAAACATTCGAAATTCAAATTTCTGCGCCAAAACAGCTTATGGGACCCAATGCTGACTCAGCACTGCGTGTACGATAAGATTTGGCTAGATTCATTTGCGAACCGGGACTATTTTCTTAACTGGGTTCAATGTTGACTCAGCGCAGCGTGTACGATAAGGTCTTTCTTGAGCACCTATAAATAAGGCCCTAGAGATAACCGTAAACATCATAATTCGGTGGCTGCGTTGGAGCCCTTCCATGGCTCCCTCTCTCTCTCTCTCTCTTCTCAAATCTATTCTGAAATTAAAATGTTAGCCTATGAGGATTATGAATTCAGATCTGGAAGAGGGAATCAACGTTAATAAAATGATTATTGAATCATGAAAGCAAGGTAAACCTCTAAGAAGCAATCTATTTAAATTGTTTCTCTTTCCCTACTCTTTTCATGAAATAATAAATCCATGGTCATTAGGTCGTGAATCAAATTAAAGGGAAAAGGAAAACCATGGATGATATAACGGATCAGATCCAAAATTTGTTGAAAGCTTAAAGGTGAGTGGGTTTAAGCTATAGCCTTTAGATAATGTTATGACTATCGTTTAACATTCCCCTTTTTAATAAATTTTGAAATGGCCAGTTCAATTATAAATTGTTGTTTTAACGAATTGAAATGTTGATATGAATATGTAAGGAAATTCCTATGTTGAGCTGGCTAAGTTATTGAATGTTTACATGTTGGAGAAAATAAACTTGTTAGGATATGAATAGCCAATTCAGCAATTGTAATTACATGCTTTACTTAGGACATATTATTGATTAAACGACATGTTAAAATAATTACCCGATTGAATGTTAACATGTCCTAGTAGAATTAAACATATGTTAAAATTTACATGCAATAAAATATAGGCAAAAATTGGACGACATGTAAATTAGATTATTGTAAACTATATTACAGTAAAAAGGATAATATGTCTAAAATTTTCATGTAATGAACATAACATATATTATGTTTTGAGATTTTAATTTGGAAGCGCAATTTGATATGAACATAAGTGATTGAATGAAAATGAATATGCCTAGGATTACAATTAGAAATTGTAAATACACTTATGGCACGGGGTTAGGTTGCATTAGTGGCGGAAGTATGCCCGGACCCGACCGGCATATCCAGCAGCCACTAATGTTGAACCTAATGTGAGAGGCCTAAGTACAAGAATCAACAACATGTGCTAAGACACGAGGTTAAGTCAGCTTGTGGTAGAAGTCTGCCCGGACCTGCCCGGCAAATCCAGCATCCAAAAGTGTAGGCTTAATGTGAGAGGTCTAGTGCTTATATATATATATGTATATGTATGTATATAACAAGATATGAATAAATGGCAAGGATGTTAATTAAATGTCTAACTCAGAAAATAAAAAAGGAAGGGATGTAATGAATTGAGTTAGTGTGATAAGAGGGAAAAGTGATGTATTTCCCTAAATGACTTATTTCTGAAAACGTTGTTGCAAGTAAGCCACAATAAATATAGAAAAGTAAAGAAATTACTTGCTACCATGGATTTAGATGGGAAAACGTTATGAAAATAAATCATTGATTCCTTCTATCAAACTGATAAGGTGCATGAAGTGTTTTCCTTAATATAATAAGGAACATATATTACAAAGAATGAAGAATAATGGTTTACAACAGTAAATGGTTTAAAAGGGGAATGATAATAACCTATTATAAATAAATAACATTAATGAAAATGTTGTATAATATGTAGACTTGTCCTAGGGACAAGTGAATATTATAACTTAGGTTATAATAAACTAGTAAGGGAATGGGATAACTGGTGAATTAAGTTAAGTGACACTTAATTGTAAATTAAGTAATCAGAAAAGGGGAAAACCTAAAACCAGTTAAGAAAAGGGGGGAAATATATTGTACTTAATTATAAATTAAGTAGTCTAGGAGTTTGAAACCCGTTGGTAAGAAAAACATGTTTAGACTTGTCTTAGGGACAAGGGGAAATTATAACATAGGTTATAATAAATGGGTAGAGAAACTTATTAATGGGCCTTAATTAATAGAACTAAGTTAATAAGTAAACAACGATAAGCTGTATTGACGACGTAAAGTGGAATTATGATTAAATGAGAGAGGATGAGGAAAACTTATGAAATGAAATAAGTTATATATAATCATAAATGGTAAGTGACATGTTAATTGGAAACATGTGAATTAGATATACTTAATTACATATTAAGTAAAATATGTTATTGAAATCAAACAAGAATATAAAAGGGAATGTGGATCACAGACCTTGGGCCACAATCTAGAGAATAACATGTTGTAAGCTTATTAATAAACTTAAATGAATTAAGTTGTATGACTGAAATTAATAAGCAAGAGAAACTTGGTAATTTGAATAAGAATTCAATATGAATTGGAATAACCAAGTTAACTGGAAACCTGGTGAGGTGAGACAAGCGCGTAAAAGAATGTTTAGACATAGGGTCTAACAACATGCTAAAGTAAGGCGCTTAGACCAGTTCGTACGGTTAAGGGTGAATAACCCTACATGGTAGATCATCGAGGTGTTATAAGGCACGAGGGGAGCGCACATTCATCTGATTATTTGACTGCTCCAAAGGACTGGAAGGCGAAGCACGCGGATTCCGGGGACATAAGGTACTCTTGGTATTCCTCTGTGAGTGGCAGATAATCCATCTGTACTCACAGAGGTTAGGTCTGCGTAGGTGAACCAATGAGTACGCCTTGATTGCAATAATAAGGGGCAATCAAAAGAACAAGATGGACTAGCGTGATTCGACAAGACCAGTTAGTTCCCTGTGATCTCAAATCATCGTCTACCTACCATCTTCAGTCAGTACGTAAAGCGGAAAGGCGGAGAACACCAAAAGACCATATACTTTGCTATCTAGTTGTGGGTGAGGTTGGCCAATAGATTTGAAGGGCATAGGGGGCCGGGGTTAAGTTCTCATTCTTGATATTCTTGGGTGCCTTTCATTAGTTGAGGGAGGGGTCTAGTGGGACCATAGCCACTGTAAAAGCAGACCTTAGAATCTGCAATCGGCAGATATCTGAAAGCTCCCGACCGAGTTCCGTGTTTCTTGATTATCCTTGCCACAGGACTCGAGCTCACATATAGAGAACATATGCAATAGACATCGAGAACGATTGACGATACGTATGTGGGAAAGTCTAGGTACACTCATGTCGCTCTGGGTGGTGTATCATAAGACAAGAGGGCATTATTCGAGGATGGAACCTAATTCGATCGAATGGTTCAAAGATGGCAGTCTGAACGCTTACATAATATAGAAGTAGTGGTTCTTTGCAGACGTAGCGTTGACATATATACAGAAATTTGTACGACATTCGGGCATAGGATTAGGGACTGCTTTATTCCTGCGATGATATGGTGGAGACCGTGCAAGTGGGGTACCATGGGGTGTATCTCAATATTGAGAGATAGCTACATATACTATATTAGGTTAACTCACTGGGAAGTAAATGAGTACAACATGTGTGTAAGCCTTGAGTGCTGTTAACCCAAGTAACCTAATAAATAAGAAAATATGATTGAACGGTATATGTAAGATTATCCAAAGTATATAGTTTAAATCCAGTCACCAGAACTTGTGTTCTGACCTCCTCCTTATAACACACTAGCAGGTTAGATTGTGGCAGAGACATGATAGCTTTGGATACTGGTTGGGCAATATTAATAATACTGTAAGGCTATGTTTTGATTATACTATATTTTATCCTTTCCGCTGTGAGATATTTTTCTGAGCTCTGACATGTTTTATGTCTCTGTCTTTTCTGCAGGATACTAGAGCAAACCAATCCGAGTTTCGATAGATTGGAATTTTGAAAAAAATTCGGTTTGTCGAAATTGGGGTTGTCACAATGGCCCATATCATCTATACAGGCATTGGATATCATGACAAAGTCTGTCGTCGACCAATCTCATAACACTCCCGACCTTAATACGGTCTTTGGTGGTTGTCAGTTTTCTGGCCTTAATACGATCTTCACCGATCACTTCCGACCTTTGTCGGATTTCTGGCCTTAATATGATTCGGCGTAACCATGTTAATCAACACATTGAGCTCTGATGCAACATCCTTCAGAAGATCCAGAACATATCTCCCTCTACCAAAGAAGATGTATTCTGGAGGGCAAATTTGTTATAACCTTTTTGGAAAAAGTTGTCATGGCTCAACGGATTAAAGCCTAATGTCAAAAGGCTCACCAAACAATATTGGTTGATCCCAACGGATGGCCCTTTACTCCCGAAAGACCAAACAAGGCTCGGCTCGATCCAAATTCCTTCCAGCAGCGACATATCTCTTCCCCGCATAATTTTTCTCCCAACCGACCGAGTCAACCTCTCCTTAAAATTCGGATCGATCGCATTTGCTTGGAAATATCCATATGAGTCACCCAACGAAACCCGATTCTCAAGGCAATTAAAGTGGTCAAACATTTCCGGCCAAAACATTGCTTTTGATACACCATAGTTCAAATGCCACGCAAGCCATAATTCTCGAAAGAACTATTACTCAGCAGTAGACCGGGTCCTACCACCACAACTATTCAGCCGGATCGAGCTCCGCGTGTCCATGCTCTGCAAAAGAGGAAAGCCACGTGGCACGCAGCTCATCCTACTCCTCCAACTATAAATACCCCATTACTGAAAATGGAAAGGGATGTTGATGGCTCCACATCCAACCTATGCTCGGTATACTGGAGAACTTCCAACCGTGCACTTCAACTATTACAAGGATATTGTACTCACTACTTATCTTCCATGGAGAAAATTATACGGTACTCTGTAATCCTAAAAAATCAGTAAATATAAAGTGGACATAGGCATTGATTTTGCTGAACCACTATAAAAACCATGTGTGTTCCCTATTTTTACTTACTTTTTCATACTCTGTGATTGTTGTTCGTGCAATTAATGCACAACTAGGGGTTGACCATCACTAGTAAACAAATTTTGATGTCAAAGAATATTTTATAAACCAAGATCGTCATCATCAAAAGGGGGGAGATTGCTGGAGAATGGAATTTTGATGACAATAACATTATTTCAATTATCATTTTTAATTGATTACAAAATATATACTAACATCTTTATCTAGAATATATGTGTGTGTGTGTGCAGGATTTGTATATAGGATTTAATACTGAAGAAAGTACAGTTTTAGAGTTCCAAGAGATTCAAGATTCAGAAGAGAATCAAGACGCGTGAGTATCAAGATATCAAGATTTCAAAAGCTTAAGAACATCAAGTAAATAGAGTCTACTTTATATGTAAACCTCGGGTTAGCACTTTCAAATTTTGATTTCAAATTCTATTTTCAAATTCCTTTTTAAATTCCTTTTCAATTTATTTAATTTCTTTTATAAATGCTTCTGAAATTTTATAAGTATTCTACTTTATGATTTCAAATATATATATAGTTTATAAAGTTTTTATAATAATATGTTTATAATATATATATAGTTTTAAATCATATAACTTTATAAATATGTTTATATTACATATCACTATTTTATTATACTTTAGAAACTTCATTTGAAACATTAGTTTTGATTCAAGAGTTTCAGAAATATATATATATATATATATATTACTTTAAACACTTGAAATTTGATTTTAAAATAATTATACAAGGCATATGTCGACATACCCATTTTGACATGTCAACATATAACTGTTATTTTTTCAATTTTCGAAGAAGTGTCTTTTCACTACTTATAACATTCCAAAAGCATTGCAGCTTTTGGAACACAATAAAAGGGGATGATTTCGAACTTTTAATCATCTTTCTTCTCCTTCTTCACCCCTGTACTTACCACCATTAAAACACCTTAATTTCTTGATTTCTACACTTTTACTCTACCGATTTCATCAAAATTTATATCATTCTTCTTCTCTTTTCATTCTCTATCATCTACACTCTGTTTGAAGTGCTAATTGAAGAGTACTATGGCTATTTTGATTGTTTGAAAAAGGGTGTGTTCCTTGTATTAAGGAAAGGGAGCAGTGTTAACCTTGTAATCGTGAAACCAAGGGTGGTGGAATCGGTGTTAACCTTGTAGCCATGAAGTCAAGGGTATTGTACTTGGATATTGATAATAATAAAACTCTACGCAATCAAGCGTTGCGTGGGACTGGATGTAGGAGCAATCCGATCCAGTATAAAATCTGGTGTGTTCTTTCCTTTTCTGCATTTTATATTTACTTATATTTTTGTCTGTGTTTGTGATCATTTCTGGTGTGATAATCATTGTGTGACTCATATAGTTATTTTAGATTGTTAAAATTTTGCATAATCTCTTTGAAGCGCTATTCACCCTCACCTCCTCTAGTCTTAGTTTCGCCTTAAGATCTGCATTCCACATCCTTAGCAGATCCCTTGACTCTAGTCCAGAACCAAGGAGTGAAACTTAGGAACGAACCTAGTCCTAACCACTTAATACCCAATAAGGAAGGTTAGTCACTTAATATCTTCCTAAAGAAGGCCTACTTCACACATATACATACACATGCGCGCACACACACACACACACTTGATATTCCTCATTAAACTAAACATTTGTAGGTACTAGATTTGTCAGACGGTTTTGGGTAGACTTCTACTTACAAGTTGAGCTTATCCTCGCATCTTAATATAATAATTATAATGGTCCGTGAGATCTAGACCTCTTATACTATCCAGCCTTACTTTTTAGATGTTTGATATACTAGTCGGTTCTGGGCAGGCTTCTACTATAAGTAATGGTTAACCTCGTGTCTATGTATCATTAATTATAATTATAGCCATTAACTCATACACATACAAATATGCATTCAAATTCTTATTGGGGACATTCAAATTTTGTTTCCTAATTTAAACATATTTAGTACACATTCTAATACTCATTAATATTATGTTTAATTACGCCATAAGTACATAAATAAATAATCGTGAATTTAGGTCACGAGAATAATGACCTAACAAATTTGAAATGACAACCCTAACAATCACAATTAATGTATACAAGTAAATTTCTCTATCAATTGACATGTTCCAACATGCATATTAAGGGAAATAACAACACATATGAATAAAAGGGAAATAAGAACACCTAGGCTCCATAACATAGCATCACTTTCTCAACTAGAAGTAAACATTAGTCCTTAACTCTGCGGCACTTCATCCTGTTTCGACTCATTACCGGTTGTGAGGCCCGGAAGTCACGCTTCCACACAAAGATCTTCTTTTCAAAAAAAAACCTTTGATCATCAATAGCTCATCACTAAGCATGCCACATTGTCAATTCACAGCATACAATCAGTTTCTATTAATATATAACCCTCTAAGTACAAATATCCTAGAGGAGGGTGTTAAGCTAAGAGGATAAATCCTCCACCACCTATCTAATATATATCATTAATAGAAATCAATTCATTATGCCATAAATACAACGTCAGACATGCACCCATTTACAAGTTCGTTCTAGGTTGTGAACGAAACCGAAGGTTCCATGACCCCGCCTACGTGCGAAAGTCATTGAAATCCGAATCGCTTCAAGTACAGTCAGATTTTTGTCATAATATAACCTCATATTGGGTGGCCTACCCGAGACATCGACAAGCAATCCTTCCGATGTGAAGGTCTCCGGTCTTTAATCACAGTCATCGCCATTTTCATTTGCTTTTATCACGTCGTATAGTTATTCACAATGGGTTGAAACCCCTTCATTCTGAACAACTAGCGCATCTTTAAAATCAATAAAGATATACAAAAATATCATGAGTTTTATTCCAGTTTGGAATATACTTTTACTCAAATCATTCTTTATATTGAGAATTACTCCATTTAAGTCTTATCAAAGATTTACACAGTTTTAAACTCTTGTTTGAATCTTTCCTTGGAAATCATTTCAACTGATTATAAAATTTCATTTCACAAATTTAGCTCGAACCAAGGTTCCAATGCTTTATCGGGATTATTGAAACTCATGAAAATGTAACTTTTCAAATCATTATCTCATTCCCCATGGAGCAAAACTGGCAGTGCTACATATCTAATTGCCCTCGTATTCTGGTAAGTTTAATTACCTTCATTAACACCATTCATTCACTCCAAATCTGATTAAAGATTTCATTTATCTTTACGGGAAAACATATTTACCTAAACCCTACCCATTCAATGATCATTGGTTAGGATAAATTATTTTATCTTTTTTATATCATATCTCTAGCCCATAATTGTACATATGATTTCTTAATCTTATCGTTATGCAAAAAAAACGCTTACATAAATCCAAATCATTCATTAACCATAATTATGGTAAACTACCTTTAACTTTCCCTGATCATATCTTTAGCACAAAATCATGCTTGTAATATCTTAATCTTATCATTAGAGAATACTCATTTATCTTTTAAACATTCTTTAAACTTTGCTCCCATTATCGTTTGCTAGGGGAAAACTCTTTCATTACATATTTATATTCAAATTTTATAAAGATTTCTCTCCAACTTAACTTGAAAATTTATCTTTTCTTTAAATGGGTTAAAAAAACAAATATTATTTAAAACATCATTCACGATAAACCCGAAATCGTTCTTTCATTCTAAATGTAATTTCCACGGAAATCAGCTTACCTTCAATATAAATTCTCGTATCAAACTAATATACTAAGAAGAATAATGGAAAAACCTTTTAAATTCCTTAAATAGTAAAGGTATTCATCCACAGAGACTTATCTTAATTTTCCCCAAATCAATTCCCATTCAATTCCAGTTTATTTTGGAAAACTTAACTTGGTTTCAAACTTTTCAAATCTCAAAATATATTAAAATCCTCATTCTAATCCTTTGGATTGGTTTGCAAATCATTTGGGTATCATTAGTTATCTCAAATCCTTTTAATTTCAAATTGTTCCAAAAACCGTTCCAAATAGTGTGACGAAAAGGAATTTCGCTTGGTCCGAACCAGTCGCTAAACCGACCCAGACCGTTCGAAACCCCTGATCGTTTGAGAACAAGACAAAATAGAACGCAGACAAAAGAACATTTCCTTGTATATTACAACAATGCATCAGATTACAAGAATATACAGAGTATAAATGAATAAATATTACACAGAAATACCAGAGATTTAAACTACATTTAAATACATAGCAGCGGAAAATAATATAATACACAACTAGAAGAGATATACGGATACAAAGCTTTCCGGATATCATTCCAGCTGTAAACCAGGATCCTGTGAATATAAATCTGCAAAACCAAAACTACTAGCTGCCCGTGTCAAAATAGGGGCACCCAGAGTTTAGGTCAAAACAATAAACTCCAGGTCAGTCATGTGACTGGTGTGAGAACTAAAACAGTTATTAATCTTTATTTTTAAAGTTAGGTAAATCAAGGGACCACGTCGTATAACACGGAACGGGTTTTGTAATAACCCGGAAAATGTGAACCAGTTTAAAATTTTTAAATTAGGATATTACCAAGAAATTTGAATAGTTGAAATAACATATTTCAATAAAATATAGAATTGTGTATAATATGGCAGTTTGAAATTTTGAATACAAACTTTGTCCGACTGTACCGGGTGGAAAATATAACGGATTTTGACGAAACTAAAAAAATTTAAATTTGTTTATCAATACCTTTCTAAAAAATCTAAAAAATCGAAATTTCATAACGGAAATCAAAAGTTATGGCCAAATGAATTTTCAGAAAGGTCGCTATATAGTATATATGGCCCTTGAAAATTGAGATTTTGCATACGACCTCGGAATTCGACGAAACCACTTTTGTTGGGTCCGGGATGTCAAATTATTGCGAAGTTTCAAATTTCATAATTTTTGAAGCTAGTATGTGAGCGGGGCAAAAGATAACGTGTTTGGTCAAATTCTGTTAAAATGGGTCGACCTAAAAATGGCCGTTTTTCAAACGAGCTCAGAATTCGACGAAACTGGTTTTGTTAGGACCGTGTCGTCAAAACAAAGCTAGATTTATTTTTTTGGAATTTTTTCGATTCAGTTTGTGGCCCTGGCAAATTGAAATGTACGTTTAAATTAATTATCGAATGTTTTATATTTTAATTTGAAAAATAACTGACTGTAACAGTCGAAATGGCCAACGAAACATATCCCATTGTGTCCAGAATGGGGGTATTTAGCTAGGGGCGACAGTCGTTGGGTTTAAAAAGGAGTCCGTTTGCAAAAACACTATTTAAAAATTTCTATAAATCTCTGGCCAATAGGAAATTTTCATTAAAAAATATATATATATATAATCCGAACCCTAGCCGCCAGAGAACGATTGGACGATCCACATCGCTCAAAACTTCTCCTCCTTTTTCCGACCGCCTCAGGCGATTTCGCCGCCGACCCCAGTTGAGACTTCTGACCGCCGTAGTCCCCTCTCCACATCCGACCAACCCACGCCTCCTCCCATCAGCTATCGGCGTCGGAAATCGAAGAGGAAGGCGCGACCTTCTGAGCGCCGCCGCGACGAGCACAGGCCACCAGATCCTTCGCCACCACCGCCGTTTTGGAGGTTCTTCGTAGCTCTTCGACGCAGCGTAGCCTGATCGAAGCATAGAGGTACGGATCGACTGAAATTTTGAGACCTAGTTTCGAATATTTTAGAAACTTTCTGATAAAAATTCTGTAATGAAAATAACACTTTTAAGTGTTGCAAAACTTAGAAAAATAATATCTTTTTCGTTCTTTAACGAAATTCGATGAAACAGGAGACACCGGGACCGCAAGGAGGCTCTCTACATTCTAGAAGAAGCCGCGGATTTTTCTGACCTTCCTACGATTTTTAGCACCGCAATAACCAATGTGAGGAATCTAAACTACTTGTGTGAATGAAATCGCATTGTATAAATTATATAAGCGAAGTGTAAATTATATACGCATTGTATACCTCATGTACATATGTTGTATAAGTTATATTAGCGATGTATAAATTATACAAGCGTTGTTTGAAACATATATGCTTTGAATTGTGATGAAATGCAAGTGAATTATTATATTATATATATATATACTCCCCTCGTCCACAGACCATGGACGATATTTATTGCTTGTGATTGACGTGATATTATGTGGTTTGACGAATGGTTGGAAATAATTGTTTGTGGTTGATATTATGGTTGAAAAATACCTTTGTGGTTGAAAAATACCCTCTTGTGGTTGAAACAAAATAGAATAGGATTGTGGAATTGAAAATAAAACATGCCGCCTGCGTGCGAACTAGATGCATGATCCCCATTGTCAAAAACCGCGAGGTTTTAAGGTAGAGCGAGGAGCCGTACTAGGGACGGTCCCGGTTTTAACTACCCTGCCGTTATGCTGCCGAAATTTTCTGAAATATTTATGTGTTAGAATGATTTTCATTCGTTGAAATAAATTACATAAATTACATCGAATATTCATGTGTTGAGTTGCAATTCATTCGTTGAGTTGAAATTCATGTGTTGAATATTATTTGAATTTAAACAAATGGCTTTAGCGATAAAAATCACATTTTTATATATATACAAACTATATCGAATATTCATGTGTTGAGTTGCAATTCATTCGTTGAGTTGAAATTCATGTGTTGAATATTATTTGAATTTAAACAAATGGCTTTAGCGATAAAAATCACATTTTTATATATATACAAACTATATCGAATATTCATGTGTTGAGTTGCAATTCATTCGTTGAGTTGAAATTCATGTGTTGAATATTATTTGAATTTAAACAAATGGCTTTAGCGATAAAAATCACATTTTTATATATATACAAACTATATCGAATATTCATGTGTTGAGTTGCAATTCATTCATTGAGTTGAAATTCATGTGTTGAATATTATTTGAATTTAAACAAATGGCTTTAGAGATAAAAATCACATTTTTATATATATACAAACTATATAGAATATTCATGTGTTGAATTGAAATTTGTTCGTCGAGTTGAAATTCATGTGTTGAATGTTATCATCTTTTAAAAATAAAATGAATCGACAATGAAAACTATATTTTTATAGTGAATATGAAGAGTTAAAAATACACACGTGTCGAATAAATATTTTTGATGATAAAAATATTTCTTTTATCATGAATACGCTTAGTTAAAAATACACATGTGTTGAAATAAATAATAGCTTGCTAGAAATATTATTATTAGCTTTGTTCTACATATATATACATGTGTTGAACAGGAAAAATGGATTAGCTGTAGAGTAAAGAAATTATTTGCGTGCCCGACAAATAGGTAAACCTTAATGAGTTGGCTGCGCAATTTTATTTATATATCAACTCCTGTGAATGCCATTGGATGCGGAGTGCTGGTTTTTCTGTGTGAAATAATAAATAGCGCCATAGGATAGTAACAAATAATTTTGAACTACACTACATGGCATACTTCTTGATGATAGGCATACTTCATCATATTCCACATAAGCAATTGGAGCTTGTGTGACGAGGTGGAAGATTTACCATATAAGCAAGAGGCTTGTATGGCGATGACTATGTACTACAGGTTGAACTGATGACTGATATGGACTATATAAATTATAACGATAAATTGCCAGATTAATAAAAACCCCACATGGGTCTGGAGTTGACAATAATCACGTCGCTCTAGTTATTAGATACGGCACATGGACTATTTATTTCCACATGGAAACGGGGTGACGGGAATTTATTCTCTGGAGTGATTATCAGTACATGCTCCCCCGTAAACACCAAAATATATCACTAAAAATATGTGAATGCTTTTTAGGATTTATTGGGCACCTAATACGGCCCAATAAATTTCCAAACCCCTCCCCGTACAAAGGAGGTTATGGCGATTTTTTTTGAAATATTAAGGCGTTAGGGAAATATTTGAAGTGAAAACGAAGTTGAAATTATAGAATGAACTATAGTAGAAATAATGGAATGAACTATATTTATATATATGAATATAAATATAATTAAAAGGAATAGAGGCCGTGCAGTTCGCGTTTCGGAATCGTAATTTGAAACGATTAGTACAAGAAATCCGACCATCGGATTTTCCCGAAACCGCAACCGCTGGGTTCGCCTTGGAAATATCTTTCCAACGGCACCAACCTTGTAAAAATCCAACGGTTGGATTGTCCGGAATGTTTAATTCAAATCTGAAGAAAAACAGCGCCAGAATCGTTTATATTTATATATAAATATAAATATAATTAAATTAAATCGAATAACGACGCTGCAGTTCGAATTTTGAAACCGTAACTTCAAACGACTAGTGTGGAAGATCCGACCGTCGGATTCTCACGAAACTGGAACCGTTGGGTTCGCTTTGGGAATATCTTCCCACTGATATAGACTTTGTAGAAATCCAATGGTTAGATTTTCCGATATGTGTAAAACAAATTAGGAGAAAAACAGCGCCAGTGCCACGGCACGACCTGAAACATCGTTTAATTAAATATGGCCATTTTTAAATAAATAAAAATGGCGAATAATCGTTATAAAATATTATAAGCAACATTGATTGAAAATAATCCAATTGGGCTTGAATTGCTTGATATTTATTGGTTGTATGTGTTTGACGCGAAAATAACACTAAATAACTGAAAGATGGATGTCGAATAATATAACCATAAAAAGAATCGATTTAAATTCTAATGACGTGAATTATTTGAAAAGGCCGAGCTAACCCTCATTTCAAATAATTTATCGAGCGATTCGAATTGGAAAATGCAAAGACGATTCAAGACCGACGATCTTCGTATCGGTTGGATGGGCGCTATTGAGGTTCCTAACCGGAGTAGCTACCGGAAGGGGACAGAAGTAGTAGTCGTCTGAACGTATGTGTTGATTGTACGGATATGCGAGGAATTTGACGCCTTCGGTTTCGTTCAGACCCAGGACGGACTTGTAAATGGACTGTGTGTCTGACATTGGATTTTGTTCTATACTGATTGATCCCTGTTAAATATATATCTGTTTGGCGGCGGAGAATTTATTCTTTTGCTTAACGCCCTTCTCTGAGACGTACGAGCTCAGAGGTTATATATCGATGGAAATCAATCGTATGGAGTGGGCTGCCTATGTGGCATGCCAAGATGCAGTGATCAAGGCTTCTGTTGCAAAGCAAGGTCTTGTGGATGATGATCAAAGCAAGGTCTACGTGGCCTAGCTTTGTGTATTTCGTAGATTCGCGAGCCTCACACCCCGGTATGAGTTGAAAACGGGATACGGACTGCAGGGAGAGCACGACATTTCTTTCTAGCTATGGTGGTGTCAGCGACTTACCAGCCCTGACATATATATCTACTTTTCACCTTTGTGGTTGTTGGAATGCGAGGCGCCTCGATTATAGGTCTGTAAGGACTGGGAAACGTGTGTTCAGGAATACTAATCCTCTAACGTAAGTGAGGACCGGCCCTGAAGCATCCAGGGGTTACCCAGAGTGCGTAGTCCCGAGGCATTTGCTAGAGTGTCTCGAAGCGGAGAGGAGCTTGCCCCTTGCCTCGACTCATGACGGAAATCCAATTTCCAATACGAGATAACGGATTCGATTGTAACTTATATATGGCGACATAGTGGCATGGGACGCTCATGTCGCCTATGATTGATATTTATGATGCTATTCGTTTTCGAAATATATATGCACTAGTAATAATATCAAATGATTTTGCTTTATACGTATCAAGCATATTTGGCTATTATAAGGTAAAACTCTATCCTCCGGCTTGCGTTGCATTGTGTGATGGGACCTGAGTCTTATAATGGCTTCATTCTTTCTAAAAGCATTGCGTTGTTTTAAAAGAATTTACTTTGTTTTAAATGCACTAGCAATCACTGGAGTAAACCCGTTCCGCGAAAGTGTCGTGGTCCTATGATTTGCTATTACTGTTGTTTAACTGTTAAATAGATTCCTCATACCAGTCCCCATGACTGACTCGTTGTTTGTTTCACTTTGCAAACGCGGGTGCCTTATTTTCACACGGGCAGCCTAGTACACAAGTGACAGGTTGTTTTTGGCTCTGCACTGCTACATATGGTGCATTTTTGGCTCATGGCGAGGCTGACTTCACAGAGATGACTTTGATATTTTCCGCCATTACTGTATTTATATTATGATTCCGCCAATGGCGATGCAGTCTGATTTACTTTCCGTATTTCTCACTATATGTATATGTATTCCGCCTTCGGCGATGTAGACTGATACCCTTATTATGTCTCACTGCATGTATGTATTCCGCCTCTGGCAATGATGACTGATCACTTTCCTTTTTATTTACTAAGTTATATCCCACGCTATGCTATTCTGATGTTATTACATGTTGTGATTCCGCTGTCATATCCATGTAAAATTATTCTATTTATTGTTTCTGCTATTATCTGTACTCTGCTATGATGATTAATGTGTTATTTCCTAATGATTATCCTTAATACCGCCCCTCAGATTTTGGGATCGTCACAGGTTTCCTCCCAAGAACACCAGTGCATAAAACAAACAGCGCAATGCTAAATAAGGAAAAATGAAGCTATTATAAGACCCAGTTCCCATCACACAATGCAACGCAAGCCGGGGGATAGGGTTTTTACCTTATAATAGCCAAGAATGCTTGATACGTTTGAAAGAAATCATTTGATACTATTATAAGTGTATAGTGTATAAAACAACTTCAAATCATAAGTATCAATCATAGGCGGCATGAGCGTCCCATGCCACTATGTCGCCATATATAGGTTTACAAATAAAACCGCAGATGTCACGTATTTGGAAATTGGATTTCCGTCTGTGAACCGAGGCAAAAGATAGTCCTCACCGACTTCGAGACTGTCTAGCCCGAGCCTCAGGGTCAGAGCGCATCGACCCTTTAGATCGTCAGGGCCGGTCCACCGATGTGGATTAAACTTAAATCCTGAACATGCGTTTCCCCGCCCTTTGGGGCGTAAATGAGCCAATAAATGACTCCATCGGACCCGGATCGTCCGATCAAACCGAGGCGCCTCGCAACAGCAACAACCACACAGGTGAAAAGTATATAAATGTCAGGGCTGGTAGGTCACTGACACCACCCTAGCTAGAAAGAAACGCATGTCCTCCCTGACGTCCGTCTCCCGTTTTTGGTTCACCACCGGGGTGTGAGGCTCGCGAATTCACGTTACACAAAGCTGTGCCACACAGGCGGTGCTTTGATCATCAACCACAAGACTTTGCTTTTCAACAGAAGCCTCGATCAATTGCATCTTAGCATGCCACACAGGCAAACCACTCTATGCAACTGATATCAGTCACACAGAATGAAATCCGATGTCAGACACACAGTCCATTTACAAGTCCGTTCTGGGTCTGAACGAAACCGGAGGCACCTAGTACCCCGCATATCCGTCGATCTCCAAATACGTCTGGACGATCTCCAACTGTTTCCATCTTCTTGGGTGTACAGCCCAATCAAGATCATCAGTAATCACCCAAACGACGTGAAGACTTCCGGTCTTCAACCACCGTCTTAATCTTCGACTTAACGTCGTATCAGTTATTTAGAATGGGATAAATCCGGTCTTTCCGAATAACTCGCGTATATTTTAAATAAGTGTTACACAAACACAACATACGCCTCATTCCAATTCATCAGTCACTAACCGTAAATTAATCAAGAGAATAATTTCCCAAATATTAACCCCGAAGGCCGAAACCAACATCAGACCAATATCCAGAACACCAATCTGCTTGGCTAACCGTCAGTTAGTTTCTAAATTTCACATTCATAGGGAAAGGTTCCCATTAATTTTATCCAAGATAAATTCCTTGAATTTATTCTTTCATCTTCTTTTGAATTTCGATTCAACTAGTCGGGATTAACGAACCTTACCGAAGTAATCATTTGTTTTAATTTCCCAATCCCAACCTATTCATCCCATGAAGTAAAAACTGGTAATACTTCATATCTAACACCACGGTGTTATCGGTAAATTCAATTACCATTTCACGTTCAAATCTAATTAAAGATTTAACTATCGCCTGGAGTAAAACTGGTGATACTCCATTCTCGATCTTTTCAATCTAATTAAAGATTCATTAAAACTCCACTTAGTTTTAATCGTTAACTGGGTTAAAGAATCAGTGTCATTTAAAACACGGTTCACGATAAAACCAAAACCACATTCCATTAATTATTGGGTTAAAGAACAAGTGTTATTTAAAACACTATCCACGATAAACCCAAAAATCAATATCAATTCAATTTCAATTAAATATTATTTAATTGGTACACTTCATTAAATCTAGATAAAAAGATTTAATCTTTTCTCAACTGGGTTCAAGAACAGTGTTAGTCAAGACACCATTCACGACAAACCCAAATCACATTTGATATTAAATACAAGGCTCTGAATAGAAAATATCCCGGCTTATATTCAATATCAAATTCTACGACCAACAAATATCGTATTGGAAATAACGATATATATATCTATATCTTTCAAATTTCCATAACAACATCTATATAATCACGAAATCCAACATCGAAATATTCCGAAGAAAATTTCGATTCAAATCCATTCCAATGCCATCATTGGAAATTCTGGTTATTTTCAAAACCATTTCAAATTCAATTTATTTATTTAAAAATAAATAGAATTATAATTCTAGTTCAAAACTAGTTCATTTCGATAAAAATCTATTTTTATCTTTTCAAATATGGAGTTTTTCATCCCAATTCTTTCTAAATCATTTCTTATGATTTTTCACAAATTATTACTATTTTTAATAATTTTATCAAGGTCCGTACAGTCGATTTCCATCAACGGCCATCGAACTGCACTTACAGCGACCTTTTTCAAATTTGATTTGGACATAATTCCAAATCCAACCGTTAGATTTCTAATATTCGTTAGAAATCTCTTTTCGATACGAACCCAACGGTTCTGGTTTCAGGAGAATCTGACGGTCGGATCTCCCGCAATGTCCGCACGAAGTCAATGGTCTAAATTCACGAACTGCCGCGGCGCGGCGCGTTCTATTCAGGCCATTATATTATATGTATAATATATATAATATATACTTCGTCGATTTCAATTCAGAGCGTGCTTTACAAATCGTTTTAAATTCATTTTCAAAACGGTTTCAACTTCATATTCAATTTCAAATCAAAATTGAATATTCCAATTTAAATTCATTTTAAATTCATTTCAAATTGATTTCAATTCAAATTGATTTCTAATTCAATTTCAGTTCGTTTTCAATTCAATTCAATTTCAATTCGAATTCATATCTATTCCATTTCAATTCGAATTCATTTATATTCAATTTCAATTCGAATTCATTTATATTCAATTTCAATTCGAATTTATTTATATTCAATTTCAATTCGAATTTATTTATATTCAATTTCAATTCGAATTTATTTATATTCAATTCTTTTCAAAATATCAGATTTTGAAATCACTTTCGATATTCATTATAAAATGAATAAAATTGATATAAATATCGTTCACGTCAAAATGGCGTCAATCTATTCAATATGGCTTCATATATTCCTATTTTCAAATATTCTATTTCAGATATTTCTCTTTTCAAATATTTCTATTTTAAAACTGGAATGAGGCCCAATCAATTACCATATAATGTTAATTATATGGATTTTCTACAGCACATGTATATATCAACAACGATGAATAATCAACCATCATCCAAAGTGCATTCTACACTGTATAAGCATCAAATATAAATATTCAACGCTTATAGCAGCCTGTCAATCAATCGATCGACATACAACTAATTATTGGGATTAGTGTACATCAAATATCATCCCAATACCCGTGTGGGGTTTCAAACAATCAAACACAGATTTTATTTGTGCAGTTGGGCGATGTGTAAAATTTATCGTCCCAATCAATATCAGTCAAATGTGTGTATACAAACAAATCATTCGATTTGTTTATAAATATTTATTTTATATACACGTTAAAAATTATATTTTTAACTATAAAATATTTCATTTCACATCACATCACATCACACAATCAACTACACATCAAAATCAAACAAACAAGCATACAAGCCGTCCATGGTCTGTGGACGACGGGTGTCGGGTGCTACTAAACACCGTCTGCATCCTAGTATATATTTCAACTAGAAATAAATTAAAGAGTGAGAAATTCTCACAAAAAGCTATCCAACACCTCGACTCTTCATTTATAGAAATCTTCGTCGTTATCGCATCTTTGTCAACTTCGTTGCCCGTAGCCACTACATATATAAAAATCGAATTTTTACTTCGTTATTCAATATATAAAAATCGAATTTTTACTTTGCTATTCAATATATAAAAATCCTTTTTTTACTTCGCTATTCTATATATAAAAATTGAATTTTTACTTCGCTATTCAAAATATAAAAATCGAATTTTTACTACGCTATTCAATATATAAAAATCGAATTTTTACTATGCTATTCAATATATAAAAATCGAATTTTTACTTTGCTATTCAATATGTAAAAATCGAATTTTTACCTCGCTATTCAATATGTAAAAATCAAATTTTTACTTCGCTATTCAATATGTAAAAATCGAATTTTTACTTCGCTATTCAATATGTAAAAATCGAATTTTTACTTCGCTGTTCAATATATAAAAATCGAATTTTTACTTCCCTATAATCATGCTATTTTTATTTGTAAAAACAAAGCTGTTTTTATTTTTAAAAACAACATATAATTCTATTTTCAAAAACAATATTTATTTCAGTAAAAAAACTATATTCTTTTCAGTTTACAACTATATTTTCAGATTTACAACTACTAATGTCATAAGCTAAATAAAAGAAATTAAATCTCACCTTTTTCTATTATTGAAAACCATATTTTTATTTCACTATATATATAATAAAAATCAGATTTTTATTTCACTGCACATATAAAAATCATATTTTTATTACTTCACTTTCAATATAAAAATCGTATTTTTATACGAATAAAAATCGAATCTTTTCTATTTAAAAATCTCGTCTTTCTCCTTTTTAAAATCTCGTTTTTTTTTCTTTTAAAAATCTGAATATAAATCAATGCTTAACTATATATAAACTAAAATTAAAATCTTCTTTATTAACTACATTTAATAAATTAAAAACTAAGTATTTAAATTTACCTTTCCATGTTTTCAGCGAAGAGGAGGGTGTCCTACAGTCGGAGGAGGAGGTTTCAGGGTGGCGTCGGGGTCAGCAGGGCGTTGTACGGGTCTGTGGTGGCGCGGCGGTCTTCAGCGTCGTGGATCGACGTGGTTCGAGCCCGATTCGAGGGGGGGTCCAGTTGGCTTCGCGCTAGCGTCGAGGGGAGTAAGTCGAGAAGAAGGAGGGGCGGCGGTCGGTCTGCGGCGCGAGGTGGAGGCCGCGATGGTGGTGGCGTGGGAGGATCGGTGACCGTGCGATTTAGGTTTAGGTTTTTTTTTTTCGATTCTGAGAAAATAAACAGGGGGGCATAAAAGAAACTAGGGGTTGACTTTTTATTTTATTTTATTTAATCATATAATTAATTTAATCCACCAAAAAGTTACCTTCCCATTCGAAGCCCAATCGAGGCCCAACGACTATCGCCCCTAGCTATTTATCCCATTCCGAACACAATGGGATATGTATCGCAGGCCAATTCGACCATTATAATCAGTTTCCGTTGAATTTAAAATATAAATCTGTATATATTCAATTTGAACGTACATTTCAATTTACCGGGGCCACATACTCACTCGAAAAATTCCAGAAAAATTATTTCTAACTTCGTATTGACGATACGGTCCTAACAAAACGAATTTCGTCGATTTCTGAGACCGTTTGAAAAATGGCCAATTTCCAGTCGATTAAAATCAACTAAAACTGGTCAAACGTGTTTTCTTTTGCCACGCTCACATATTGATTCGAAAAATTATGAAATTTGGAATCTAGCAATAATTTGACATCATGAATCCAACAAAAGTGGTTTCGTCGAAATCCGAGGTCGTTTGCAAAATTCCTATTTTTAAGGGCCTGAATTCCATAGCGACTATTCAGAATTTTCAACTGGACATATCTTTTGATCCCCGCTATGAAATTTCGATTTGTCGGATTCATTGGAAAGATATTCACAATTAGATTCTATTATTTTTGGTTTCACTAAAATATGGATTATTTTGCACCCGGTACGTTCAATTGAAGTTTGAAATCGAATTATCGAACTACCGCGCCATTTTCAATTCCTTTTATAATTTAAAATAAATATTTATATTCTATCGACGATCTATATAATATATACGTTCGAATTATATTAAAAATAAATTTCTCGTCGATTTTATTTAAAATAATCTATTTTAAATATTCAAAATTCGCTAAAATTGCCAAAATAAAAATTTTAAACTGGTCCAGATTTTCCGGGTTGTTACAATCTCCCCCACTTAAAACTTTTCGTCCCCGAAAAGGAACAAATTCGAAAGTGGTTTGATCAATCAACTCTACGTTCGATCTGGCTTTCATTCTCCAACTTTTCAGTTTCTGATAATTTTCAAATTCTTCAAAAATTTGGCTAACACCCTAAATTTTCGAAAAATTTCGCCATAACCTCCCCTGCACCGGGAGCCACGGGAAAATCCCGAAATTGCCATATAGGCCTTCTGATCTCAAAAAGAAAAAGAAAAAGCCAAGCGGCTAGCCAATCGGCTCATAAAATCATCAACACCCAAACAAAACAGTAAATTGTAGTAAACATGTACCTATTTGTCGGGCAAACAAATTTTATTCTTCGGCTCTAGCCTCCTTGCTATGACCTGTTCAATGTAAGTACAAGTATATGCAAGCAAATGCGACTAATTTTCAATATAACTCAATATTTGGTTCAATTTGGTTAAAGGTTCAACATCTAATTATTCAAACAATAATCAAACAACACAATCAGCAATCAATTAGTGCATTATTATTTCAAATTCATAACTTTGTTATATAGTCAAAAATCAGATTTTTGATGCAAAATCACAACAATAGCCCCTATCTAATTTTGGTTCTCACACCAGTCAATAGGAAGTATATAGATATTACACGTTCGTCACTCGAATATAAATTCTGATGATGATATATCAATCATCAGAATCACCCCCGGGTGACTAGAGTGTAACTCTATATCTATCCAATATATCAAAACTTCGAATACACGCTAGCTAGGCATATATGCAAAATCTCTATATACTGGATTGTCCTAATCAATATGAAATAAATAATCAAATACGAATAATTGATTTTAAATTTTCAAAACAAAATTTGTTTTCATTTTCAAAAATATACTCTTCACACTCGTTCTAGGATACTACTGATCCCATCTCTAACGAGTCATCCTAATTGGATATTACTAATCCAATATCTGATGAATTCTTTCGTATGGTTTTAATGTGCCTTGTTCTCTAAGCTTTGTAAACCAAAGCTCTGATACCAACTGTGACGAAAAGGAATTTCGCTCGGTCCGAACCAGTCGCTAAACCGACCCAGACCGTTCGAAACCCCTGATCGTTTGAGAACAAGACAAAATAGAACGCAGACAAAAGAACATTTCCTTGTATATTACAACAATGCATCAGATTACAAGAATACACAGAGTATAAATGAATAAATATTACACAGAAATACCAGAGATTTAAATTACATTTAAATACATAGCAGCGGAAAATAATACAATACACAACTAGAAGAGATATACGGATACAAAGCTTTCCGGATATCATTCCAGCTGTAAACCAGGATCCTGTGAATATAAATCTGCAAAACCAAAACTACTAGCTTCCCGTGTCAAAATAGGGGCACCCAGAGTTTAGGTCAAAACAATAAACTCCAGGTCAGTCATGTGACTGGTGTGAGAACTAAAACAGTTATTAATCTTTATTTTTAAAGTTAGGTAAATCAAGGGACCACGTCGTATAACACGGAACGGGTTTCCTCCCAAGAACACCAGTGCATAAAACAAACAGCGCAATGCTGAATAAGGAAAAATGAAGCTATTATAAGACCCAGTTCCCATCACACAATGCAACGCAAGCCGGGGGATAGGGTTTTTACCTTATAATAGCCAAGAATGCTTGATATGTTTGAAAGAAATCATTTGATACTATTATAAGTGTATAGTGTATAAAACAACTTCAAATCATAAGTATCAATCATAGGCGGCATGAGCGTCCCATGCCACTACGTCGCCATATATAGGTTTACAAATAAAACCGCAGATGTCACGTATTTGGAAATTGGATTTCCGTCTGTGAACCGAGGCAAAAGATAGTCCTCACCGACTTCGAGACTGTCTAGCCCGAGCCTCAGGGTCAGAGCGCATCGACCCTTTAGATCGTCAGGGCCGGTCCACCGATGTGGATTAAACTTAAATCCTGAACATGCGTTTCCCCGCCCTTTGGGGCGTAAATGAGCCAACGAATGACTCCATCGGACCCGGATCGTCCGATCAAACCGAGGCGCCTCGCAACAGCAACAACCACACAGGTGAAAAGTATATAAATGTCAGGGCTGGTAGGTCACTGACACCACCCTAGCTAGAAAGAAACGCATGTCCTCCCTGACGTCCGTCTCCCGTTTTTGGTTCACCACCGGGGTGTGAGGCTCGCGAATTCACGTTACACAAAGCTGTGCCACACAGGCGGTGCTTTGATCATCAACCACAAGACTTTGCTTTTCAACAGAAGCCTCGATCAATTGCATCTTAGCATGCCACACAGGCAAACCACTCTATGCAACTGATATCAGTCACACAGAATGAAATCCGATGTCAGACACACAGTCCATTTACAAGTCCGTTCTAGGTCTGAACGAAACCGGAGGCACCTAGTACCCCGCATATCCGTCGATCTCCAAATACGTCTGGACGATCTCCAACTGTTTCCATCTTCTTGGGTGTACAGCCCAATCAAGATCATCAGTAATCACCCAAATGACGTGAAGACTTCCGGTCTTCAACCACCGTCTTCATCTTCGACTTAACGTCGTATCAGTTATTTAGAATGGGATAAACCCGGTCTTTCCGAATAACTCGTGTATATTTTAAATAAGTGTTACACAAACACAACATACGCCTCATTCCAATTCATCAGTCACTAACCGTAAATTAATCAAGAGAATAATTTCCCAAATATTAACCCCGAAGGCCGAAACCAACATCAGATCAATATCCAGAAAACCATTCTGCTTGGCTAACCGTCAGTTAGTTTCTAAATTTCACATTCATAGGGAAAGGTTCCCATTAATTTTATCGAAGATAAATTCCTTGAATTTATTCTTTCATCTTCTTTTGAATTTCGATTCAACTAGTCGGGATTAACGAACCTTACCAAAGTAATCATTTGTTTTAATTTCCCAATCCCAACCTATTCATCCCATGAAGTAAAAACTGGTAATACTTCATATCTAACACCATGGTGTTATCGGTAAATTCAATTACCATTTCACGTTCAAATCTAATTAAAGATTTAACTATCGCCTGGAGTAAAACTGGTGATACTCCATTCTCGATCTTTTCAATCTAATTAAAGATTCACTAAAACTCCACTTAGTTTTAATCGTTAACTGGGTTAAAGAATCAGTGTCATTTAAAACACGGTTCACGATAAACCCAAAACCACATTCCATTAATTATCGGGTTAAAGAACAAGTGTTATTTAAAACACTATCCACGATAAACCCAAAAATCAATATCAATTCAATTTCAATTAAATATTATTTAATTGGTACACTTCATTAAATCTAGATAAAAAGATTTAATCTTTTCTCAACTGGGTTCAAGAACAGTGTTAGTCAAGACACCATTCACGACAAACCCAAATCACATTTGATATTAAATACAAGGCTCTGAATAGAAAATATCCCGGCTTATATTCAATATCAAATTCTACGACCAACAAATATCGTATTGGAAATAACGATATATATATCTATATCTTTCAAATTTCCATAACAACATCTGTATAATCACGAAATCCAACATCGAAATATTCCGAAGATAATTTCGATTCAAATCCATTCCAATGCCATCATTGGAAATTCTGGTTATTTTCAAAACCATTTCAAATTCAATTTATTTATTTAAAAATAAATAGAATTATAATTCTAGTTCAAAACTAGTTCATTTCGATAAAAATCTATTTTTATCTTTTCAAATATGGAATTTTTCATCCCAATTCTTTCTAAATCATTTCTTATGATTTTTCACAAATTATTACTATTTTTAATAATTTTATCAAGGCCCGTACAGTCGATTTCCATCAACCGCCATCGAACTGCACTTACAGCGACCTTTTTCAAATTTGATTTGGACATAATTCCAAATCCAACCGTTAGATTTCTAATTTCTAATATTCGTTAGAAAGCTCTTTTCGATACGAACCCAACGGTTCCGGTTTCAGGAGAATCTGACGGTCGGATCTCCCGCAATGTCCGCACGAAGTCAATGGTCTAAATTCACGAACTGCCGCGGCGCGGCGCGTTCTATTCAGGCCATTATATTATATATATAATATATACTTCGTCGATTTCAATTCAGAACGTGCTTTATAAATCGTTTTAAATTCATTTTCAAAACGGTTTCAACTTCATATTCAATTTCAAATCAAAATTGAATATTCCAATTTAAATTCATTTTAAATCCATTTCAAATTGATTTCAATTCAAATTGATTTCTAATTCAATTTCAGTTCGTTTTCAATTCAATTCAATTTCAATTCGAATTCATTTCAATTCCATTTCAATTCGAATTCATTTATATTCAGTTTCAATTCGAATTCATTTATATTCAATTTCAATTCGAATTTATTTATATTCAATTTCAATTCGAATTTATTTATATTCAATTTCAATTCTAATTTATTTATATTCAATTCTTTTCAAAATATCAGATTTTGAAATCACTTTCGATATTCATTATAAAATGAATAAAATTGATATAAATATCGTTCACGTCAAAATGGCGTCAATCTATTCAATACGGCTTCATATATTCCTATTTTCAAATATTCTATTTCAGATATTTCTCTTTTCAAATATTTCTATTTTAAAACTGGAATGAGGCCCAATCAATTACCATGTAATATTAATTATATGGATTTTCTACAACACATGTATATATCAACAACGATGAATAATCAACCATCATCCAAAGTGCATTCTACACTGTATAAGCATCAAATATAAATATTCAACGCTTATAGCAGCCTGTCAATCAATCGATCGACATACAACTAATTATTGGGATTAGTGTACGTCAAATATCATCCCAATACCCGTGTGGGGTTTCAAACAATCAAACACAGATTTTATTTGTGCAGTTGGGCGATGTGTAAAATTTATCGTCCCAATCAATATCAGTCAAATGTGTGTATACAAACAAATCATTCGATTTGTTTATAAATATTTATTTTATATACACGTTAAAAATTATATTTTTAACTATAAAATATTTCATTTCACATCACATCACATCACACAATCAACTACACATCAAAATCAAACAAACAAGCATACAAGCCGTCCATGGTCTGTGGACGACGGGTGTCGGGTGCTACTAAACACCGTCTGCATCCTAGTATATATTTCAACTAGAAATAAATTAAAGAGTGAGAAATTCTCACAAAAAGCTATCCAACACCTCGACTCTTCATTTATAGAAATCTTCGTCGTTATCGCATCTTTGTCAACTTCGTTGCCCGTAGCCACTACATATATAAAAATCTAATTTTTACTTCGCTATTCAATATATAAAAATTGAATTTTTACTTTGCTATTCAATATATAAAAATCCTTTTTTTACTTCGCTATTCAATATATAAAAATCGAATTTTTACTTCGCTATTCAATATATAAAAATCGAATTTTTACTATGCTATTCAATATATAAAAATCGAATTTTTACTATGCAATTCAATATATAAAAATCGAATTTTTACTTTGCTATTCAATATGTAAAAATCGAATTTTTACTTCGCTATTCAATATGTAAAAATCGAATTTTTACTTCGCTATTCAATATGTAAAAATCAAATTTTTACTTCGCTATTCAATATGTAAAAATCGAATTTTTACTTCGCTATTCAATATATAAAAATCGAATTTTTACTTCGCTATAATCATGCTATTTTTATTTGTAAAAACAAAGCTGTTTTTATTTTTAAAAACAACATATAATTCTATTTTCAAAAAAAATATTTATTTCAGTAAAAAAACTATATTCTTTTCAGTTTACAACTATATTTTCAGATTTACAACTACTAATGTCATAAGCCAAATAAAAGAAATTAAATCTCACCTTTTTCTATTATTGAAAACCATATTTTTATTTCACTATATATATAATAAAAATCAGATTTTTATTTCACTGCATATATAAAAATCATATTTTTATTACTTCACTTTCAATGTAAAAATCGTATTTTTATACGAATAAAAATCAAATCTTTTCTATTTAAAAATCTCGACTTTCTCCTTTTTAAAATCTCGTTTTTTTTTACTTTTAAAAATCTGAATATAAATCAATGCTTAACTATATATAAACTAAAATTAAAATCTTCTTTATTAACTACATTTAATAAATTAAAAACTAAGTATTTAAATTTACCTTTCCACGTTTTCAGCGAAGAGGAGGGTGTCCTACAGTCGGAGGAGGAGGTTTCAGGGTGGCGTCGGGGTCAGCAGGGCGCTGTACGGGTCTGCGGTGGAGCGGCGGTCTTCAGCGTCGTGGATCGACGTGGTTCGAGACCGATTCGAGGGGGGGTCTAGTTGGCTTCGTGCCAGCGTCGAGGGGAGTAAGTCGAGAAGAAGGAGGGGCGGCGGTCGGTCTGCGGCGCGAGGTGGAGGCCTCGATGGTGGTGGCGTGGGAGGATCGGTGACCGTGCGATTTAGGTTTAGGTTTGTTTTTTTTTCGATTCTGAGAAAATAAACAAGGGGGGCCATAAAAGAAACTAGGGGTTGACTTTTTATTTTATTTTATTTAATCATATAATTAATTTAATCCACCAAAAAGTTACCTTCCCATTCGAACCCCAATCGAGGCCCAACGACTGTCGCCCCTAGCTAATTACCCCCATTCCGAACACAATGGGATATGTATCGCAGGCCAATTCGACCATTACAATCAGTTTCCGTTGAATTTAAAATATAAATCTGTATATTCAATTTGAACGTACATTTCAATTTACCGGGGCCACATACTCACTCGAAAAATTCCAGAAAAATTATTTCTAACTTCGTATTGATGATACGGTCCTAACAAAACCAATTTCGTCGAATTCTGAGACCGTTTGAAAAATGGCCAATTTCCAGTCGATTAAAATCAACTGAAACTGGTCAAATGCGTTTTCTTTTGCCACGCTCACATATTGATTCGAAAAATTATGAAATTTGGAATCTAGCAATAATTTGACATCACGAATCCAACAAAAGTGGTTTCGTCGAAATCCGAGGTCGTTTGCAAAATTCCTATTTTTAAGGGCCTGAATTCCATAGCGACTATTCAGAATTTTCAACTGGACATATCTTTTGATCCCCGCTATGAAATTTCGATTTGTCGGATTCGTTGGAAAGATATTCACAATTAGATTCTATTATTTTTGGTTTCACTAAAATCCGGATTGTTTTGCACCCGGTACGTTCAATTGAAGTTTGAAATCGAATTATCGAACTACCGCGCCATTTTCAATTCCTTTTATAATTTAAAATAAATATTTATATTCTATCGACGATCTATATAATATATACGTTCGAATTATATTCAAAATAAATTTCTCGTCGATTTTATTTAAAATAATCTATTTTAAATATTCAAAATTCGCTAAAATTGCCAAAATAAAAAATTTAAACTGGCCCAGATTTTCCGGGTTGTTACAAATAGCGTTGCTTAAACAACTCTTTTTCAAAAATAGCTTATTAGCTTTTCAAAACCTAGTATATTCAATCCAAAAGACTTTCAAACCATTTATTATGATTTATCATAGTTTATCTCTGTTTTCAATTATTAAAAAATAGCTCATTTCATCAAAATCCAATTTCAGGTCCCAAACTGCACTAGCGTTGTATCTATTCCAATTTGGTTTGAACTTATTTCAAAATCTAACATTGGATTAATGGACTTTACTTTGCATTTGAAAGCTCTTTTCATTTCAAACCAAAACGTTTTTTGTTTTGGGAAATCCTATGGTCCGATCTCCCGAAACAACGATTTGAAGTCAATGGTCAGAATTCGCGAATGGTCGCTGCATGACTAGTTCTATTTAGACCAAACATGCCTTAGTTAGATGAAAACTTCTTCAAATAATTTTCCATCTTCACGAAAACTATTCATAATTACTTAAACTATCTTTCCAAATCATTTTGGATTAAAAATTCAAACTTTTATTTTTCACTTAAGAATTAATAAAATATTTAATTACATTCCGAATTGGAATAAAACTCAATCAATAACCATATAATCCAAATTATATGGATTTAACACATCAATAACATCCATTAATGGTCATTAACAACCATTAACTTCCAATTTTCACATAATGACATTATTAACTTAAGCGTTAAGGTCATTAACACTTTATTACTATTTCATCTCACTTTAACTAAATTATTAACCATTGTTAATAATTTATTTGCTATTATTAGCAAATCCAATCCTGTCAAATTAATATCAACTAACATTACATTAAGTTATCAATCAATGTCACATCAAAATTAATTGATGTTACTATTCATCACAACATAACAATCATGTTATCAACCAAAATTAACCGATCATTTATTTATGGTTTAACTTGATAACAATTTAAGTGTTCACTTTAATTACGAAACTACCAAGTGTTAACTTTTCTAACTTCCATTAATATCATTAAACCCAATATTACTCAACATATTAGCAATTATCAAACATAGCATAATTAACTTACAAACTACAATAGATAATCCAAATGTGAGCGAAGTGTGCTCACCATAGCTTATCCACTCTGCTAAACTTTAAGCGTAGGACTCCTCTAACCCCGCTATAACTCTGGACTTCATTTCGTGATCAACTTAGCACCTTTTCGACTTCAAACACTTCACGAACACAAGTTATACTAGTATATATGTTTTTAGTTGCATTCAAGTGAAGAAAGGTGGTATTTTTAATGGTTTAAGACTTGGATAATGGGTATGGGACCCACGACTAAGGAGGAGGGGCTTTAACATGGCAAAGGGGTGGGTGTATGTGACACCCCACGTCTGTTAATGTCACTCATTAAGAGAATGCATTAAGTTTCGTGAAGCATTATAGGTAAACAGAAACAGAAGCATTACAAGACAGATATAAAAATAACAGCGGAATAAAATAACTTCATTAATCAAAAAGCATCGTGGTTCAAAACGTTATATGTCTGCATTATGTAAAAACCAGTACATCATAAAAAAAATTATGTCTTGCTTTTAAACATCAGAGTACAAAATAAAAGAAGCAAAATCCCCAAATAAAAGCATAGCCATAGTAGCAAAGATAGGAGCTTGAGCAATACATCTAACAACTTCAACAAAATGATCCTTGTTAAGCTTGAGTATTCCCACCCTTAGAACCTGGGGGCGAAACAGAAGAAAGAAGAGGAAATAAAAAGGATCAGACATAAAGTCTGGCGAGTCCGGTTACTTTTAGCAAGTAAATAAGTAAAAGTAGCATGACAGACATATAAAGTGGATAAGGAAGATAACACCATAAAAGGTAGGTATGACAAGGTAAACATGATAAAGTGTATACGCTTCTCTAGTGATCACTCTGCACTAATACTAGTATAACCAGAATGAGATGATACCAACAACTATCAAATGGTAGACTTAGGCATACGTCCAGATGTACCCTAACTACTACCCTAATCGATCGGCTCCCTACTCCGTATATACTCTGTACCGGCCCCACAGTAGGAGATATCACTTCCTAAAGTGGAAACCCTTCGTTGATGTGCACAGCCATTCCTACTGGTGTCACGGTCGTCTTAACCCCCTCTACCCGGCCTATGTACGCATATGTCCCCGGTCGGTTTGTGCCGCCCACACCATCCTCCTCATTTGGATCTCCTACAATCTGGCTAGTAAGCGTGCCCCAACTCCGACCTGGGGAGGAGTCCTTGTTTGATACCATTATATGGGTTACTGACAGAAAGGGGTCCCACACATAATACGATACAAGCTCTCCCCTTTTTCTTATATCACCACTAGGATTTCCACTGGTTATGCTTACCACTAGGTGTCTTTAATTACATAACCCTATCATTTCCACATGTTATGCTTACCCTAAGGTGTCTTTAATTACATAACTCCAACATTTCCACAGGTTATGCTTACCTAAAAAGGTGTCTTTAATTACATAACCCTATCAGGTTAAGTTGGTGGGCCTATATATACATATTACCCACCCCTCTCAGATTTACTTAACGCACACCCACTGTTCAACCAAATTTACTTAACCCCTATTCAAGTTCATGTTCATACAATCCCTATGGATTCAACTAGGTTAAGTATTCAAGGTTTATTACCATATTTTCATTTATGGTTCAGTATGCTTGACCTCCCAAATTAAGCCTACAATTTGTGGATGCTGGATATGCTGGGCGGGTCCGGGCAGACTTATTCCACAAATCGGGCTTAACTTCGTGCCTTAGCATGTCTAATGTTTGCGCACCTAGACCCCTCACATTATATTCACTACTTGTGGTTGCTAGATATGTCGGGCGGTTCCAGGCAGACTTCTTCCACAAGGGTAATCTAACCTCGTGTCTAGGCGCAATTACAGTTTCTAATTACTGTAATCCTAGGCATTTTTTTATTAGCCAATTCTTATCTATGTCGTTGTAGGTTTCATGCCCCTATTTCCCTTAATTATGTTAATAATGAATTATATGCCCTAAATTCATCAACATTATTCAAGTTATGCCCAATAATCCCCATTTACAAGCTATGCCCAATTCCAATGTTTTCTCCCTATTTAACTCGTTCGCATATTTCAACGGCATGCTAGGCTCGAAAGTAGCCTGGCTATAAAAAATAAAAGGGAAAGATAAAGGGAAGATGACAGAGATGTTTATACTAACGAAATTGACATAAGCATATAGTGGCATAGTGATCAGATGGCATACGAGAACAGATCTAATGAACATAAGATAATAGAACTGTTTATAACATAGTAGGGATGTCATCATAGGCATGTTTAAGATCTAAATCACAATTTAGATGTCCAACTAATAACTGATCCAATTAACCACAAACATGACAGGTACAAGATGATCTAAATAGTGAACTTGATCTATAATCAAAAGTAGATCTGTGAGACGACACGAACTTCCCCGGTCTCCGAAGAGAAGAGAAAGAACGAATTGTTTTGAGAACACGACAAAACAGAACGCATACAAAAGAACAATTCATTGTATATTACAACAATGCATCAGATTACACGAATATACAGAGTTTGAATAAATAAATATTACACAGAAAATATCAGAGATTAAAATACATTGTATAGCAAAGGAAAATAATACAATACACAACTAGAAGAGATATACGGATACAAAGCTTCCCGGATATCGTTCCAGCTGTAAACCAGGATCCTGTGAATATAAATCTGCAAAACCAAAACTACTAGCTGCCCGTGTCAAAATGGGGGCACCCAGAGTTTAGGTCAAAACAATAAACTCCAGGTCAGTCATGGGACTGGTGTGAGAACTAAAACAGTTATTAATCTTTATTTTTAAAGTTAGGTAAATCAAGGGACCACGCCGTATAACACGGAACGGGTTTCCTCCCAAGAATACCAGTGCATAAAACAAACAGCGCAATGCTAAATAAAGAAAAATGAAGCTATTATAAGACCCAGTTCCCATCACACAATGCAACGCAAGCCGGAGGATAGGGTTTTTACCTTATAATAGCCAAGAATGCTTGATACGTTTAAAATAGATTATTTGATACTATTATAAGTGTATAGTGTATAAAACAACTTCAAATCATAAGTATCAATCATAGGCGGCATGAATGCCCCATACCACTATGTCGCCATATATAGGTTATACAATCAAAATCGCAAAGTCACGTATTTGGAAATTGGATTTCCATCTATGAACCGAGGCCAGGGATCGTCCTCAACCGATTCGAGACACTCTAGCACGCCCCTCAGGAACAGCCGCAACTGCCCCTTGGATCGTCAGGGCCGGTCCACCGATGTGGATTATTATGCTTGAACACTACGTTTCCCCGCCCTTTGGGGCGTAAATGAGCCAACGAATGACTCCATCGGACCCGGATCGTCCGATCAAACCGAGGCGCCTCGCAACAGCAACAACCACACAGGTGAAAAGTATATAAATGTCAGGGCTGGTAGGTCACTGACACCACCCTAGCTAGAAAGAAACGCATGCCCTCCCTGAGGTCCTCTCCCGTTTTTGGTTCACAACCGGGGTGTGAGGCTCGCGAATTCACGTTACACAAAGATGTACCACACCGGTTGTGCTTTGATCATCACCACAAGACTTTGCTTTTCAACAGAAGCCTTGATCATTTGCATCTTAGCATGCCACACAGGCAAACCACTCTATGCAACCGATATCAGTCACACATAATGAAATCCAATGTCAGACACACAGTCCATTTACAAGTCCGTTCTGGGTCTGAACGAAACCGGAGGCACTTTCCTCGCATATCCATCGATCTCCAAGCACATCCGGACGACCACCGATTGATTCCCTCATCTTGGGTGTACAGCCCAATCAAGATCATCAGTAATCACCCAAACGATGTGAAGACTTCCGGTCTTCAACCACCGTCTTCATCTTCAACTTATCGTCGTATCAGTTATTCAGAATGGGATAAACCCGGTCTTTCCGAATAACTCGCGTATATTTTAAATAAGTGTTACACAAACACAACATAGGCCTCATTCCAATTCATCAGTCACTAACCGTAAATTAATCAAGACAATAATTTCCTAAATATTAACCCCGAAGGCCGAAACCAACATCAGATCAATATCCAGAAAACCATTCTTCTTGGCTAACCGACAGTTAGTTTCTAAATTTCACATTCATAGGGAAAGGTTCCCATTAATTTTATCCAAGATAAATTCCTTGAATTTATTCTCTAATCTTCTTTTGAATTTCGATTCGACTAGTCGGGATAAACGAACCTTACCGAAGTAATCATTTGTTTTAATTTCCCAACCCCGACCTATTCATCCCATGAAGTAAAACTGGTTATACTTCATAACTAACACCACGGTGTTATCGGTAAATTCAATTACCATTTCACATTCAAATCTAATTAAAGATTTAACTATCGCCTGGAGCAAAACTGGTGATACTCCATTCTCGATTTTTTTCCAATCTAATTAAAGATTCATTAAAATTCCACATAGTTTTAATCTGTGACTGGGTTAAAGAATCGGTGTCATTTTAAAACACGGTTCACGATAAACCCAAAATCACATTCATTAATTATCGGGTTAAAGAACAAAGGTTATTTCAAAAACACCGTTCACGATATACCCAAAAATCAATATCAATTCAATTAAATATTATTTAATTGGTACACTTCATTAAATCTAAATAGAAAGATTTAATCTTTTCTCAACTGGGTTCAAGAACAGCGTTAATGAAGACACCATTCACGACAAACCCAAATCACATTTGATATTAAACACAAGGCTCTAAATAGAAAATATACTGGCTTATATTCAATATCAAATTCTACGACTAACAAATATCGTATTGGAAATAACGATATAAATATATATATATCTTTCAAATTTCCATAACAACATCTGTATAATCACGAAATCCAACATCGAAATATTCCGAAGACAATTTCGATTCAAATCCATTCCAATGCAATCATTGGAAATTCTGGTTATTTTCAAAACCATTTCAAATTCAATTTATTTATTTAAAAATAAATAGAGTTATAATTCTAGTTCAAAACTAGTTCATTTCGATAAAAATCTATTTTTATCTTTTCATATATGGGATTTTTCATCCCAGTTCTTCACAAATCATTTCTTATGATTTTACACAAATTATTACTATTTTTAATAATTTTATCAAGGCCTGTACAGTCGATTTCCATCAACGGCCATCGAACTGCACTTACAGCGACCTTTTTCAAATTTGATTTGGACATAATTCCAAATCCAACCGTTAGATTTCAAATTTCTAATATTCGTTAGAAAGCTCATTTCGATACGAACCCAACGGTTCCGGTTTTAGGAGAATCCGACGGTCGGATCTCCCGTAATATCCGTTCGAAGTCAATGGTCGAAATTCGCGAACTGCCACGGCGCGGCGCGTTCTATTCAGGCCATTATATTATATATATAATATATATAATATATACTTCATCGATTTCAATTCAAAACGTGCTTTATAAATCATTTTAAATTCATTTTCAAAACGGTTTCAACTTCATATTCAATTTCAAATCAAAATTGAATATTCCAATATAAATTCGTTTTAAATTCTTTTTCAAAATGGTTTCAACTTCATTTTGATTTCAAATCAAAATTGAATATTCCAATTTAAATTCATTTTATATTCATTTCAAATTGATTTCAATTCAAATTGATTTCTAATTCAATTTCAGTTCGTTTTCAATTCAATTTCAATTCGAGTTCATTTCTATTCCATTTCAATTCGAATTCATTTATATTCAATTCTCTTTTCGAATTCGTTTATATTCAATTTAAATTCGAATTCGTTTATATTCAATTCTTTTCAAAATATCATATTTTGAAATCACTTTCGATATTCGTTATAAAATGAATAAAATCGATATAAATATCGTTCACGTCAAAATGGCGTCAATCTAATCAATACGGCTTCATATATTCCTATTTTCAAATATTCTATTTCAAATATTTCTTTTTCAAATATTTCTATTTTAAAACTGGAATGAGGCTGTAATAACCCGGAAAATCTGGGTCAGTTTAAAATTTTTATTTTGACAATTTTAGCGAATTTTGAATATTTAAAATAGATTATTTTAAATAATATCGACGAGAAAATTTATTTTTAATAGAATTCGAACGTATATATTTATATACGTCGTCGTTAGAATATAAATATTTATATATAATTATAAATAGGATTGAAAATGGAGCGGTAGTTCGATAATTCGATTTCAAACTTCAATTGAACATACCGGGTGCAAAACAATCCGGATTTTAGTGAAACCAAAAACATTAGGAACTAATTGATAATATCTTTCCAACGAATCCGAAAAATCGAGATTTCATAGCGGGAATCAAAAGATATGTCCAGTTGAAAATTCTGAATAGTCGCTATGGAATTCAGGCCCTTAAAAATGGAAATTTTGCAAACGACCTCGGATTTCGACAGAACCACTTTGGTTGGGTCCGGGATGTGAAGTTATTGCTAGATTCCAAATTTCATAATTTTTCGAATCAATATGTGAGCGTGGCAAAAGAAAACGCGTTTGACCAGTTTCAGTTGATTTTAATCGACTGGAAATTGGCCATTTTTCAAACGGTCTCAGAATTCAACGAAACTAGTTTTGTTAGGACCGTATCGTCAATACGAAGCTAGAAAATATTTTTCTGTAATTTTTCGAGTTAGTATGTGACCCCAGTAATTTGAAATGTACGTTTAAAATTCAATATAGTGGTTTAAATGTAAATTTAACGGAAACTGATTGTAACAGCCGAATCAGCCTACGATACATATCCCATTGTGTTCGGAGTGGTGGTAAAACGCTAGGGACGACAGTCGTTGGGTTGCGATTGGAGTTTGAAGGAAAAGTCAACATTAAAGAATTAAATTAAATATATATATATACACTTTTACACATGACCCCTCCCCCTTTATTCCCATTTCCCCGATCAGGTCCCTAAAACCAAAAATTCCCAAATCGCCTTCCATCGTGTGTCGCTCCTCCACCCACGTCCGCCCTCTGCCTCCGTCGACTATCCTCCGGTGCTCCCCATCCGATCCACCTCCCCCTCTCCTTCTCCTACCAGCGAACTCCGAACTCCGAACCCACCCCCATTCCTCAAACCGTGCTGCTCCGCCCACATATGTTGTCGTCGGCCATGACCTCCATCGCCGCAGCTCTGAGCCCCTCCTCTAGTTCGACCTGAAATCCCTCTTCCTCCCTCCAGCGTGCCAGAAAACCCTAGCCCCCAAGGAAAGCCGTCGCACCCCCTAAACCCGCAGCCACCCCTCAATTGCGCCACCATTTTCCGACCGTTAACCCTCCTCTCCGATTCCTGTAAGTTTTATTTTTTATTTTTATTTATTTTTCAATTTTTAGCTATCGTTCTATTCGATTTTAAAAACTGAGAATTTTAATTAGTCGAAGTTTAGATTTTTAATTGGGAAAAAAATTAGATTTTTATATGAAGAAAAATTAGATCTTTATATCGTAGATGATATAAAAATATTATTTTTATATAGGTAGAGTATTAAAAATAGGATTTTTATATTATAGGAAGGTTAAAAAATATAATTTTTACATAAGCAAGAGGATAAAAATATGATTTTTATATTTTTAAAGTAATAAAAATATGACTTTTATATTTTTAAAGTATTAAAAATATAGTCTTTACTATATAGATGATATAAAAATATGATTTTTGGTTAGGTAGAGAATTAAAAATATAATTTTTACATAAGCAAGAGGATAAAAATATGATTTTTATATTTTTAAAGTAATAAAAATATGACTTTTATATTTTTAAAGTATTAAAAATATAGTCTTTACTATATAGATGATATAAAAATATGATTTTTGGTTAGGTAGAGAATTAAAAATATAATTTTTACATGATAGGAATATTAAAAATATCATCTTTATATAGGTAGCAAAATGAAAAGGCGATATTTTTAGATATGAAAAGACGATATTTTGATATGAGTAGTGAAGTAAAAATATGATTTTTACTTCGAGGAAAATATAAACTTTATTTTTATAAGGGGAAATCTTTATTTTTATAAAGGCGAAATATATATTTTTGAAAATTCTATTTTTACAAATATGAAATAGCGATGAAAATTCTATTTTCACAATATGAAGTTAGCGATAAAAATATGATTTTTATATAATAGAGAATATAAAAATGTGATTTTTATATATACAGTGTATACGGGCAACGAAGATGATGAAGATGCGATAGCGAGGAAGATTTCTATCAATGAAGTGCCGTGGAGCTAGGATAGCTATTTGTGAGAATTTCTCACCTTTCAATTTCATTTTCTAGTTATATATATATATACTAGGATGCAGACGGTGTTTAGTAGCACCCGACACAATCGTCTACAGACCATGGACTTGTTTGTTTGATTGCATGAATTAATTAGATTATTTGATTGAATTGAATTGTTTGGTGAAATTGAATGGTTTGATTGATGTGTGAATGGCGTGGGCCTTCACTAGACCGGGGATAAGGCTGGGCCTTGTCCCGTTTCTAGTATCGTGCCGTTATGCCGCCGATATTCTCTAAAATATGTTAGAAAAATAGAAAGATCATTGTATTTAAAGAATGAACTAAATAGAAATTCATATGTTAAAATAAAATGTTTTATTGTTAAAAATATAATTTTTAACGTGAATGTGAATAAATAAATATTCATTTACAAACCGGACGGTTTGTTTATGTACAGTGATTTGACGGACATCGATTGGGTCGATAAATTTTACACATCACCCAACTGCACAAATAAAATCTGTGTTTGATTGTTTGAAACCCCACACGGGTGTTGGGATGAAATATGAAGTTCACTCATCCTGATTGATTAAATATGTCGATCGATTGATTGACAGGCTGTCATAAGCGTTAGATATCTATATTTGATGCTTATACAGTGTGGTGCACTTTGGTTGATGGTTGATTATTTTTCAATGCTATTATATACATGTGTTGTATGAAAATCCATATAATTAACTTTATATGGTAATTGATTGGGCCTCATTCCAATTTAGAAAATAAAGAACAATATAAAATAAAGGTTCATGTGTTGACTGTACTCATCCGTTGAGATTAGTCATGTGTTGAACGAATTATTTTTATAATAAAATTTACATCTTTATCAATATAAAATAAAGGTTCATGTGTTGACTGTACTCATCCGTTGAGATTAGTCATGTGTTGAACGAATTATTTTTATAATAAAATTTATATCTTTATCAATATAAAATAAAGGTTCATGTGTTGACTGTACTCATTCGTTGAGATTAGTCATGTGTTGAACGGAATATTTTAATAATAAAATTTACATCTTTATCATATATAGAATTAGAAATCGGCTGGAAAATAGATGAGATGAGTGGTCCCTTGGATATTAATCTGATGTTGGTTTCGGCCTTCGGGGTTAATATTCAGGAAATCCTTCTCTCACTAAATTACGGTTGGAGTCTGATTCAATATCAAACGATAAATACCTTAATTTTTATAAAATATATTAAATAACAAAACGGTCACACGTGGACGGTACTCATTCGTTGAGATTAGTCGTGTGTTGACAAAAAGAAATATTTGAAATAGAATATTTGAAAATAGAAATTTATGAAGCCGTGTTGATTAGATTGACGCCATTTTGACGTGAACGATATTTATATCGATTTTATTCATTTCGAAATGAATTGAATATATAACGATTTCGAAATGAATTGAATATATAACGATTTCGAAATGAATTGAATATATAACGATTTCGAAATGAATTGAATATATAACGATTTCGAAATGAATTGAATATATAACGATTTCGAAATGAATTGAATATATAACGATTTCGAAATGAATTGAATATATAACGATTTCGAAATGAATTGAATATATAACGATTTCGAAATGAATTGAATATATAACGATTTCGAAATGAATTGAATATATAACGATTTCGAAATGAATTGAATATATAACGAGTTCGATTTGAATTGAATATAAAACGATTTCGAATTGAATGGAATAGAAAACCAATTTGATTTCAATTGAATATATAATGAATTTGATTTAAATAGAAAACAAAACGAATTTGATTTGAATAGAAAATGAATTTGAATCGAGTATAAAACCACTTTGAATTGAATCGAATTGAAAACGAATTCGAATTGAATTTAAAACGAATTGAATTGAATTCAAATTGAATTGAAATTTGAATTGAATAGAAATGAATTTTAAAACGAATTTATAAAGGAGAAATTCAATTTTGATTTGAAATGAAATGGAAGTTGAAATTGTTTTTTAAACGAATTCAAAACTATTTATAAAATTCGTTTTAAATAGAAATCGACGAAAAATATATTATATATATTATATATATAATATAATGGCCTGAATAGAACGCGCCGCGCCGCGGCAGTTCTTAAATTTCGACCATTTATTTCAAACGGACATTACGGGAGATCCGACCGTCGGATTCTCCTAAAACCGGAACCGTTGGGTTCGTATCGAAAAGAGCTTTCTAACGAATATTAGAAATTTGAAATCTAACGGTTGGATTTGGAGATACGTCCAAATAAAATTTGAAAAAGGTCGCTGTAAGTGCAGTTCGATGACCAATGTTGGAAATCGACTGTACGGGCCTTAATAAAATTATTAAAAATAATAATAATATGTGTAAAATCATAAGGAATGGTTTGAGAAAATTTGGGATGAAAAACTCCATATTTGAAAAGATAAAAATGGATTTTTATCGAAATGAACTAGTTTGAACTAAATTTAAAACCCGGGTTTTTACTTTTAAATAAATAAATTAGATTTTAAAAAGGGATTTTAAATAATCGGAATTTCTAATATATTTGATTGAATTTGAAATGGGTTTATCATGAACAGCGTTTTAAATAACACTAGTTCTTTAACCCGATAATAAATAGAATTTAATTTGGGTTTGTCGTGAACTGTGTTTTAAATAACACCTAGTTCTTTAACCCAGAAAAAAGAGTTTTAATGAATCTGCAATTAGATTGAAATGCGAATTTGCAATCTAAATTATCAAATTTAGAAAATGAGCGGGAATGGAGTATTACCAGTTTTGCTCCAAAGCGATAGTTAAATCTTTAATTAGATTTGAACGTGAAAAGGGTAATTGATTTTACCGATAACACTATGGTGTTAGATATGGAGTATTACCAGTTTTGCTTCATGGGATGAATAGGTTGGGATTGGGAAATAAAATAAATAATTACTTCGGTACGGTTCGCTAATCTCGACTAGTTGGAAAAACCATAATCTGGTTTTAAATGACATCCAAAGGAAGATTACAGGATAAATTTTAAAGAATTTATCTTGGATAAAATTAATGGGAACCTTTCCCTAAAAATGTGGAATTTAGAAACTAGCTGTAGGTTGGCTAAGAAGAATGGTTTCCTGGGTATTGATCTGATGTTGGTTTCGGCCTTCGGGGTTAATGTTTAGGAAATTGTTCTCTTGCTAATTTGCGGTTAGTGACTAATGAATTGGAATGAGGCGTATGTTGTGTTTGTGTAACATTTGTTTTTAATATACGCGGGTTGTTCGGAAAGGCCGGGTTTATACCCATTCTGAATAACCGATCCGACGATAAGTCGAAGATGAAGACGGTGGTCAAAGACCGGAAGTCTTCACATCGTTTGGGTAATTACTGACGATCCTGATTGGGCTGTACACCCAAGAGGATGGAAATAGTTGGTGGTCGTCCAGACGTACCTGGAGATGGATGGATATGCAAGGAAAGTGCCTCCGGTTTCGTTCAGACCCAGAACGGACTTGTAAATGGATTGTGTGTCTGACATTGGATTTTATTCTGTGTTGATTGATTTCTATTTAATATACATCTGTTTGGCGGCGGAGAATTTATTCTTTTGCTTAACGCCCTTCTCTGAGACGTACGAGCTCAGAGGTTGTATATTGATGGACATCAGTCGCATGGCATGAACTGCCTGTGTGGCACGCTAAGATGCAATGATCAAGGCTTCTGTTGAAAAGTAAAGTCTTGTGGTTGATGATCAAAGCACAGCCTTCGTGGCGTAGCTTTGTGTATAACGTAAACTCGCGAGCCTCACACCTCGGTATGAGTTAAAAACGGGATACGGACTGCAGGGAGAGCACGACGTTTCTTTCTAGCTTTGGTGGTGTTAGTGACTTACCAGCCCTGACATTTATATACTTTTCACCTTTGTGGTTGTTGGAATGCGAGGCGCCTCGATTATAGGTCTGTAAGGACCGGGAAACGTGTGTTCAGGCATAACTAATCCTCTAACGTAAGTGAGGACCGGCCCTGAAGATCCAGGGGTTGCCCAGAGTGCGTAACCCTGAGGCATTTGCTAGAGTGTCTCGAACACGGAGAGGAGCTTGCCCCTTGCCTCGACTCATGATGGAATCCAATTCCCAATAAGTGTAATTCGGTTTTAATTGTAGAACTAGTATGGCGACATAGTAGCATGGGATGCTATGTCGTCTATGATTTATATTTATGATTGAAAATGTTTTGACACTATACACTTATTATAGTATCAAATGATTTGTTTTAAACGTACCAAGCATGTTTGGCTGTTATAAGGTAAAACCCTATCCTCCGGCTTGCGTTGCATTGTGTGATGGGACCTGGGTCTTATAACAGCTTCATTTTTCGAAAAAGCATTGCGCTGTTTATTCTATGCACTGGTATTCTTGGGAGGAAACCCGTTACGTGTTATACGGCGTGGTCCCTTGAATTACTCTCTTTTAAAGTAAAGCTTTAAATAACTGTTTTAGTTCTCACACCAGTCACATGACTGACTTGGAGTTTATTGTTTTAACCTAAACTCTGGGTGCCCCTATTTTCCGCACGGGCAGCTAGTAGTTTTGGTTTTGCAGATTTATATTCACAGGGTCCTGGTTTACAGCTGGAATGATATCCGGAAAGCTCTGTATCCGTATATCACCTTCAGTTGTACTTTGTATTATTTTCCGCTGCTATGTAATTTATTGTAATCTCTGATATTTATCGAATGTAATTTATTCATTTATACTCTGTATATTCTTGTAATCTGATGCATTGTCGTAATATACAATGAAATGTTCTTCTGTTTGTGTTCTGATTTGTCCTGTTCTCAACGTTCAGGGGTTTCGAACGGTCTAGATCGGTTTAGCGACTGATTCGGACCGAGCGAAATTTCAGGCCGTCACATTTGGTATCAGAGCTTTGGTTTACAGAGCTCGAGAACAAGACACATTAGAACCATACGAAAGAATTCATCAGATATTGGATTAACACTATCCAATTAGAATGACTCGTTAGAGATAGGATCAGTAGTATCCTAGAACGAGTGTGAAGAGTATATTTTTCAAATGAAAACAATTTTGTTTTGAAAATTTAAACCATTTTATATGTATTTGAATATTTATTTATTTAGAATATGGACAATCTGATATATAAAGATTTTGCATATACGCGTCATGAACGTATATTCGAAGTTTTAATATATTAGATAGATACAGAATCACATTCTAGACGCCCGGAGAAGGTTCTGATGATTGATCGATCATCATCCGAACTTATGTTCGTGTTTCGAAGGTGTGATTTCTATATATTTCCATTAGACTGGTGTGAGAACCAAAACTAATATAGTTAGAACACATTGTTGTGAATTGGCACCAAAAACATGATTTTTAGTATATATATCAAAATTATGAATTTGAGACTCAAATCCACTAATTGATTGATGTTTGTGTTGTTTGTCTATTTGTTTGCTAATTTTGAACCATTATGCCTAATTGAATCAAATATTGAATTTTATTAAAAATTGGTCGCATTTGCTTGCATATACATATACTTACATTGAACAGGTCATAGCAAGGAGGCTAGAGCCGAAGAATAAAATTTGTTTGTCCGACAAATAGGTACATGTTTACTACATGATTTCCTGTTTTGTTTGGGTGATGATGATTTTATGAGCCTATTGGCTAGCCGCTTGGCTTTTTCTTTTTCTTTTTGAGATCTGAAGGACCGGGGAAGCTATTTGAAATTCCCCGATGCTCCCGGTGCAGGGGAGGTTATGGCGAAATTTTTCGAAAATTTAGGGTGTTAGCCAAATTTTTGAAAATTTGAAAATTCTCAAAAACTGAAAAGTTGGAGAATGGAAGCCAAATCGAACGTAGGGCTGAATAATCAAACCACTTTCGACTTTGTTCCTTTTCGGGGACGAAAAGTTTTAAGTGGGGGAGATTGTAATAACCCGGAAAATCTGGGTCAGTTTAAAATTTTTATTTTGACAATTTTAGCGAATTTTGAATATTTAAAATAGATTATTTTAAATAATATCGACGAGAAAATTTATTTTTAATAGAATTCGAACGTATATATTTATATACGTCGTCATTAGAATATAAATATTTATATATTATTATAAATAGGATTGAAAATGGAGCGGTAGTTCGATAATTCGATTTCAAACTTCAATTGAACATACCGGGTGCAAAACAATCCGGATTTTAGTGAAACCAAAAACATTAGGAACTAATTGATAATATCTTTCCAACGAATCCGAAAAATCGAGATTTCATAGCGGGAATCAAAAGATATGTCCAGTTGAAAATTCTGAATAGTCGCTATGGAATTCAGGCCCTTAAAAATGGAAATTTTGCAAACGACCTCGGATTTCGACAGAACCACTTTGGTTGGGTCCGGGATGTGAAGTTATTGCTAGATTCCAAATTTCATAATTTTTCGAATCAATATGTGAGCGTGGCAAAAGAAAACGCGTTTGACCAGTTTCAGTTGATTTTAATCGACTGGAAATTGGCCATTTTTCAAACGGTCTCAGAATTCAACGAAACTAGTTTTGTTAGGACCGTATCGTCAATACGAAGCTAGAAAATATTTTTCTGTAATTTTTCGAGTTAGTATGTGACCCCAGTAATTTGAAATGTACGTTTAAAATTCAATATAGTGATTTAAATGTAAATTTAACGGAAACTGATTGTAACAGCCGAATCAGCCTACGATACATATCCCATTGTGTTCGGAGTGGTGGTAAAACGCTAGGGACGACAGTCGTTGGGTTGCGATTGGAGTTTGAAGGAAAAGTCAACATTAAAGAATTAAATTAAATATATATATATATACACTTTTACACATGACCCCTCCCCCTTTATTCCCATTTCCCCGATTAGGTCCCTAAAACCAAAAATTCCCAAATCGCCTTCCATCGTGTGTCGCTCCTCCACCCACGTCCGCCCTCTGCCTCCGTCGACTATCCTCCGGTGCTCCCCATCCGATCCACCTCCCCCCTCTCCTTCTCCTACCAGCGAACTCCGAACTCCGAACCCACCCCCATTCCTCAAACCGTGCTGCTCCGCCCACATATGTTGTCGTCGGCCATGACCTCCATCGCCGCAGCTCTGAGCCCCTCCTCTAGTTCGACCTGAAATCCCTCTTCCTCCCTCCAGCGTGCCAGAAAACCCTAGCCCCCAAGGAAAGCCGTCGCACCCCCTAAACCCGCAGCCACCCCTCAATTGCGCCACCATTTTCCGACCGTTAACCCTCCTCTCCGATTCTTGTAAGTTTTATTTTTTATTTTTATTTATTTTTCAATTTTTAGCTATCGTTCTATTCGATTTTAAAAACTGAGAATTTTAATTAGTCGAAGTTTAGATTTTTAATTGGGAAAAAAATTAGATTTTTATATGAAGAAAAATTAGATCTTTATATCGTAGATGATATAAAAATATTATTTTTATATAGGTAGAGTATTAAAAATAGGATTTTTATATTATAGGAAGGTTAAAAAATATAATTTTTACATAAGCAAGAGGATAAAAATATGATTTTTATATTTTTAAAGTAATAAAAATATGACTTTTATATTTTTAAAGTATTAAAAATATAGTCTTTACTATATAGATGATATAAAAATATGATTTTTGGTTAGGTAGAGAATTAAAAATATAATTTTTACATAAGCAAGAGGATAAAAATATGATTTTTATATTTTTAAAGTAATAAAAATATGACTTTTATATTTTTAAAGTATTAAAAATATAGTCTTTACTATATAGATGATATAAAAATATGATTTTTGGTTAGGTAGAGAATTAAAAATATAATTTTTACATGATAGGAATATTAAAAATATCATCTTTATATGGGTAGCAAAATGAAAAGGCGATATTTTTAGATATGAAAAGACGATATTTTGATATGAGTAGTGAAGTAAAAATATGATTTTTACTTCGAGGAAAATATAAACTTTATTTTTATAAGGGGAAATCTTTATTTCTATAAAGGCGAAATATATATTTTTGAAAATTCTATTTTTACAAATATGAAATAGCGATGAAAATTCTATTTTCACAATATGAAGTTAGCGATAAAAATATGATTTTTATATAATAGAGAATATAAAAATGTGATTTTTATATATACAGTGTATACGGGCAACGAAGATGATGAAGATGCGATAGCGAGGAAGATTTCTATCAATGAAGTGCCGTGGAGCTAGGATAGCTATTTGTGAGAATTTCTCACCTTTCAATTTCATTTTCTAGTTATATATATATACTAGGATGCAGACGGTGTTTAGTAGCACCCGACACAATCGTCCATAGACCATGGACTTGTTTGTTTGATTGCATGAATTAATTAGATTATTTGATTGAATTGAATTGTTTGGTGAAATTGAATGGTTTGATTGATGTGTGAATGGCGTGGGCCTTCACTAGACCGGGGATAAGGCTGGGCCTTGTCCCGTTTCTAGTATCGTGCCGTTATGCCGCCGATATTCTCTAAAATATGTTAGAAAAATAGAAAGATCATTGTATTTAAAGAATGAACTAAATAGAAATTCATATGTTAAAATAAAATGTTTTATTGTTAAAAATATAATTTTTAACGTGAATGTGAATAAATAAATATTCATTTACAAACCGGACGGTTTGTTTATGTACAGTGATTTGACGGACATCGATTGGGTCGATAAATTTTACACATCACCCAACTGCACAAATAAAATCTGTGTTTGATTGTTTGAAACCCCACACGGGTGTTGGGATGAAATATGAAGTTCACTCATCCTGATTGATTAAATATGTCGATCGATTGATTGACAGGCTGTCATAAGCGTTAGATATCTATATTTGATGCTTATACAGTGTGGTGCACTTTGGTTGATGGTTGATTATTTTTCAATGCTATTATATACATGTGTTGTATGAAAATCCATATAATTAACTTTATATGGTAATTGATTGGGCCTCATTCCAATTTAGAAAATAAAGAACAATATAAAATAAAGGTTCATGTGTTGACTGTACTCATCCGTTGAGATTAGTCATGTGTTGAACGAATTATTTTTATAATAAAATTTACATCTTTATCAATATAAAATAAAGGTTCATGTGTTGACTGTACTCATCCGTTGAGATTAGTCATGTGTTGAACGAATTATTTTTATAATAAAATTTATATCTTTATCAATATAAAATAAAGGTTCATGTGTTGACTGTACTCATTCGTTGAGATTAGTCATGTGTTGAACGGAATATTTTAATAATAAAATTTACATCTTTATCATATATAGAATTAGAAATCGGCTGGAAAATAGATGAGATGAGTGGTCCCTTGGATATTAATCTGATGTTGGTTTCGGCCTTCGGGGTTAATATTCAGGAAATCCTTCTCTCACTAAATTACGGTTGGAGTCTGATTCAATATCAAACGATAAATACCTTAATTTTTATAAAATATATTAAATAACAAAACGGTCACACGTGGACGGTACTCATTCGTTGAGATTAGTCGTGTGTTGACAAAAAGAAATATTTGAAATAGAATATTTGAAAATAGAAATTTATGAAGCCGTGTTGATTAGATTGACGCCATTTTGACGTGAACGATATTTATATCGATTTTATTCATTTCGAAATGAATTGAATATATAACGATTTCGAAATGAATTGAATATATAACGATTTCGAAATGAATTGAATATATAACGATTTCGAAATGAATTGAATATATAACGATTTCGAAATGAATTGAATATATAACGATTTCGAAATGAATTGAATATATAACGATTTCGAAATGAATTGAATATATAATGATTTCGAAATGAATTGAATATATAACGATTTCGAAATGAATTGAATATATAAAGATTTCGAAATGAATTGAATATATAACGATTTCGAAATGAATTGAATATATAACGATTTCGAAATGAATTGAATATATAACGATTTCGAAATGAATTGAATATATAACGAGTTCGATTTGAATTGAATATAAAACGATTTTGAATTGAATGGAATAGAAAACCAATTTGATTTCAATTAAATATATAATGAATTTGATTCAAATAGAAAACGAAACGAATTTGATTTGAATAGAAAATGAATTTGAATCGAGTATAAAACCACTTTGAATTGAATCGAATTGAAAACGAATTCGAATTGAATTTAAAACGAATTGAATTGAATTCAAATTGAATTGAAATTTGAATTGAATAGAAATGAATTTTAAAACGAATTTATAAAGGAGAAATTCAATTTTGATTTGAAATGAAATGGAAGTTGAAATTGTTTTTGAAACGAATTCAAAACTATTTATAAAATTCGTTTTAAATAGAAATCGACGAAAAATATATTATATATATAATATAATGGCCTGAATAGAACGCGCCGCGCCGCGGCAGTTCGTAAATTTCGACCATTTATTTCAAACGGACATTACGGGAGATCCGACCGTCGGATTCTCCTAAAACCGGAACTGTTGGGTTCGTATCGAAAAGAGCTTTCTAACGAATATTAGAAATTTGAAATCTAACGGTTGGATTTGGAGATACGTCCAAATCAAATTTGAAAAAGGTCGCTGTAAGTGCAGTTCGATGGCCACTGTTGGAAATCGACTGTACGGGCCTTAATAAAATTATTAAAAATAATAATAATATGTGTAAAATCATAAGGAATGGTTTGAGAAAATTTGGGATGAAAAACTCCATATTTGAAAAGATAAAAATGGATTTTTATCGAAATGAACTAGTTTGAACTAAATTTAAAACCCGGGTTTTTACTTTTAAATAAATAAATTAGATTTTAAAAAGGGATTTTAAATAATCGGAATTTCTAATATATTTGATTGAATTTGAAATGGGTTTATCGTGAACAGCGTTTTAAATAACACTAGTTCTTTAACCCGATAATAAATAGAATTTAATTTGGGTTTGTCGTGAACTGTGTTTTAAATAACACCTAGTTCTTTAACCCAGAAAAAGGAGTTTTAACGAATCTGCAATTAGATTGAAATGCGAATTTGCAATCTAAATTATCAAATTTAGAAAATGATCGGGAATGGAGTATTACCAGTTTTGCTCCAAAGCGATAGTTAAATCTTTAATTAGATTTGAACGTGAAAAGGGTAATTGATTTTACCGATAACACTATGGTGTTAGATATGGAGTATTACCAGTTTTGCTTCATGGGATGAACAGGTTGGGATTGGGAAATAAAATAAATAATTACTTCGGTACGGTTCGCTATTCTCGACTAGTTGGAAAAACCATAATTTGGTTTTAAATGACATCCAAAGGAAGATTACAGGATAAATTTTAAAGAATTTATCTTGGATAAAATTAATGGGAACCTTTCCCTAAAAATGTGGAATTTAGAAACTAGCTGTAGGTTGGCTAAGAAGAATGGTTTCCTGGGTATTGATCTGATGTTGGTTTCGGCCTTCGGGGTTAATGTTTAGGAAATTGTTCTCTTGCTAATTTGCGGTTAGTGACTAATGAATTGGAATGAGGCGTATGTTGTGTTTGTGTAACATTTGTTTTTAATATACGCGGGTTGTTCGGAAAGGCCGGGTTTATACCCATTCTGAATAACCGATCCGACGATAAGTCGAAGATGAAGACGGTGGTCAAAGACCGGAAGTCTTCACATCGTTTGGGTAATTACTGACGATCCTGATTGGGCTGTACACCCAAGAGGATGGAAATAGTTGGTGGTCGTCCAGACGTACCTGGAGATGGATGGATATGCGAGGAAAGTGCCTCCGGTTTCGTTCAGACCCAGAACGGACTTGTAAATGGATTGTGTGTCTGACATTGGATTTTATTCTGTGTTGATTGATTTCTATTTAATATACATCTGTTTGGCGGTGGAGAATTTATTCTTTTGCTTAACGCCCTTCTCTGAGACGTACGAGCTCAGAGGTTGTATATTGATGGACATCAGTCGCATGGCATGAACTGCCTGTGTGGCACGCTAAGATGCAATGATCAAGGCTTCTGTTGAAAAGCAAAGTCTTGTGGTTGATGATCAAAGCACAGCCTTCGTGGCGTAGCTTTGTGTATAACGTAAACTCGCGAGCCTCACACCTCGGTATGAGTTAAAAACGGGATACGGACTGCAGGGAGAGCACGACGTTTCTTTCTAGCTTTGGTGGTGTCAGTGACTTACCAGCCCTGACATTTATATACTTTTCACCTTTGTGGTTGTTGGAATGCGAGGCGCCTCGATTATAGGTCTGTAAGGACCGGGAAACGTGTGTTCAGGCATAACTAATCCTCTAACGTAAGTGAGGACCGGCCCTGAAGATCCAGGGGTTGCCCAGAGTGCGTAACCCTGAGGCATTTGCTAGAGTGTCTCGAACGCGGAGAGGAGCTTGCCCCTTGCCTCGACTCATGATGGAATCCAATTCCCAATAAGTGTAATTCGGTTTTAATTGTAGAACTAGTATGGCGACATAGTAGCATGGGATGTTATGCCGTCTATGATTTATATTTATGATTGAAAATGTTTTGACACTATACACTTATTATAGTATCAAATGATTTGTTTTAAACGTACCAAGCATGTTTGGCTGTTATAAGGTAAAACCCTATCCTCCGGCTTGCGTTGCATTGTGTGATGGGACCTGGGTCTTATAACAGCTTCATTTTTCGAAAAAGCATTGCACTGTTTATTCTATGCACTGGTATTCTTGGGAGGAAACCCGTTACGTGTTATACGGCGTGGTCCCTTAAATTACTCTCTTTTAAAGTAAAGCTTTAAATAACTGTTTTAGTTCTCACACCAGTCACATGACTGACTTGGAGTTTATTGTTTTAACCTAAACTCTGGGTGCCCCTATTTTCCGCACGGGCAGCTAGTAGTTTTGGTTTTGCAGATTTATATTCACAGGGTCCTGGTTTACAGCTGGAATGATATCCGGAAAGCTCTGTATCCGTATATCACCTTCAGTTGTACTTTGTATTATTTTCCGCTGCTATGTAATTTATTGTAATCTCTGATATTTATCGAATGTAATTTATTCATTTATACTCTGTATATTCTTGTAATCTGATGCATTGTCGTAATATACAATGAAATGTTCTTCTGTTTGTGTTCTGATTTGTCCTGTTCTCAACGTTCAGGGGTTTCGAACGGTCTAGATCGGTTTAACGACTGATTCGGACCGAGCGAAATTTCAGGCCGTCACAGAGGCCCAATCAATTACCATATAATGTTAATTATATGGATTTTCTACAACACCTGTATATATCAACAACGATGAATAATCAACCATCATCCAAAGTGCATTCTACACTGTATAAGCATCAAATATAAATATTCAACGCTTATAACAGCCTTTCAATCAATCGATCGACATACAACTAAACAATCGGGATTAGTGTACGTCAAATATCATCCCAATACCCGTGTGGGGTTTCAAGCAATCAAACACAGATTTTTATTTGTGCAGTCGGGCGATGTGTAAAATTTATCATCACAATCAATGTCCTTCAAATAGGTGTACATAAACAAACCATCCGGTTTGTAAATGAATATTTATTTATTTTCATTCATGTTAAAAATTATACTTTTTTACGATAAAACATTTTATTCAACCTATGAAAATATTCTGTTCAGTTCATTTATCAAATAAAATGATATTTTTATATTTCTAACTTATTTTAGAAAATTTCGGCGGCATAACGGCACGATACTAGAAACGGGACAAGGCCTAGCCTTATCCCCGGTCTAGTGAAGGCCCACGCCATTCACACATCAATCAAATCAATTTCATTTCACCAAACAATTCAATTCCAAACCAAATAATCTAACCGACTACACAACCAAACAATTAAACAAACAAGTCATCCATGGACTGTGGATGACGGGTGTCGGGTGCTACTAAACACCGTCTGCATCCTAGTATATATTTATATAACTAGAAAATTAAATTAAAGAGCGAGAAATTCTCACAGAATTGCTAATCCAATCCCACACTCTTCTTTGTAGAAATCTACGCCGTTCTCGCCTTTTTGTCATCTTCGTTGCCCGTAGCCACTACATGTATAAAAATCGAATTTTTACTTCGCTATTCAATATATAAAAATCGAATTTTCACTTCGCTATTCAATATATAAAAATCAAATTTTCACTTTGTTAATCAATACATAAAAATCGAATTTTCACTTTGCTATTCAATATATAAAAATCGAATTTTTACTTCGCTGCTTATATAAAAATCGAATTTTTATATAATTAAAAACCGTATATATCCAATAAAAATTATACCTTTATCTAATTAAAGATCTAATCCTTATTCGCTTTCCTTTATATATAAAAATTGAAAATGAATTTCATTTTATTTTCAAAAATTCCATCTTTTTACCTACATTGAATAAATAAAATAAAATAACAGAACTTACAACAGTTTATTAACCGAAGGAGGGGGGTTTCGGGTGTCGGTGGCGTGGGTGACTGGCGCGGCGGATTGGGTCCCCGAGGTGGTGGTCTTCGCTGCAGTCGAGGGTGAGGGCGGGGGGTCTCGCGCGCGTCAGGAAGAGCAGGGGAGAGGAGAGTGGAGGGCAGCGCTGTCGAGGGAGGGGTTTGGCGGCGCGACCTGAACGGGGAGGAGGGGGTGGTTGACGAGGTGTGGTGGTGGTTGGGTGATGGTCTCGCGTTTGATCGGAAGAAGGAGGAGGCGAAGCAGAAGGGGGGTGACGGCGGAGGCGACTGGGGGGTGCGGCGTCGCGATGCCTGGCGGCTAGGGTTCCGCCCTCCTCTTTTTTTATCTGTTCGATCTAATTACAGAAGAGAAGGGGGGTTTAGGAGAAAGGAAATATATATTTTTATATTAAATTTTATTTTAAAATTCAAAAAGTTACCCTTTTCGTGCGAACCCCAAATCGAGCCCGCCGACTGTCGTCCATAGCTAATTACCCCTATTCCGAACACAATGGGATATGTTTTGTAGGCTAATTCGATCGTTTCGATCAGTTTTCGTCAAAATCAACATATAACACTATATATTCAATTTGAACTCGCATTTCAATTTCCTGGGGTCACATACTAACTCTATAAATCCCATAAAAATATTTTCTAGCTTCCTATTGACGATACGGTCCTAACAAAACTAGTTTCATCGAATTCTGAGACCATTTGAAAAATGGCCATTTTCCAGTCGATTAAATTCAACTGAAACCGGTCAAACGCGTTTAACTGCGCCACGCTCACCTATTGATTCGAAAAATTATGAAATTTGGAATCTAGCAATAATTTGACACTGCAGATCCAACAAAAGTGGTTTCGTCGAAATCCGAGGTCGTTTGCAAAATATCTATTTTTAAGGGCCTGAATTCCATAGCGACTATTCAGAATTTTCAACTGGACATATCTTTTGATTCCCGCTGTGAAATTTCAATTTTTCGGATTCGTTGGAAAGATATTCTCAATAAGATCCTAATGTTTTTGGTTTCACTAAAATCCGGATTGTTTTGCACCCGGTACATTCATTTGAAGTTTGAAATCGAATTATCGAACTACCACGCCATTTTCAATTCTATTTATAATTATATATAATTATTTATATTCTAACGACGACGTATATAATATATACGTTTGAATTTTATTCAAAATAAATTTCTCGTCGATATTATTTAAAATAATTCATTTTAAATGTTCAAAATTCGCTAAAATTGCCAAAATAAAAATTTTAAACTGGCCCAGATTTTCGGGTTGTTACAATCTGACATGATAAAGGTTAAGATCCAAGTCATAATATGCCAAAATATCACAGATTCACAAGTTATTACAGATCTGAAGTGATTCAAGTATTAACATGTATAGATCCAAATTATAGTCATATCATGTTATACTTTTTAATTATTTAAATCTAAAAGTACCTTGAAACTCACAGCATTTGGATTTAGAAATGTAGAAGAAGAACAGATCTACACTTGAATCTCTAAATTTGATTGTCGAGGAAGAAAAGGATTTGATTCAGTCCAGGCTCCGATCGCATTTAGGCCTCCATTGATTTTCAGTGAAGAAAATAGGAGAAATGGAGTCGTATATATAGCTGTCAGTCCCCAGAACTGACCTGCCATGTCAGCCCTAAGGGGTTCGACCCAGGGTCGACACCCTCATTGAGGGGTCAACCCAAGGTCGACTGCCTTGGGCGGGAATTTACCCGCTCACCTAGGTTTTCATGATTTTGAATTTTCTGAGCCAAATTTGAATTTCTGGGCCTTATAAATATAATTATCTTGCGCGTATACAAACTTCAAACCCTCATAACTTCTTGTAACAACCTGTATTTTAATAACATGTTAAAACCATAAATCAAGGCAGAATTAAATTTTAAAATAAGAATCAAGGGAAATGGGTTGCGCCATTGCGTTCGTCTCGAAATTCTGCTTGGAAACGAGTCCGAGTTTTTGAAAAACGGATTCCGTATGAGGGAGATATGACCCTCCGAAGTTTCAGAAATTTTCAGAATCGAAAACAGCTCGAAATTCGAATTCAAACCCCAGAGCAGGCTGGGCAGGAAATTGTAAAATACGAATGTGTACGACTTGTGTAGGATCTATAATATGGCTATGCGGAATGTATGTGATAACTTAAGCTATTCAATAGTTACGCAGGTAAAAATTCGCAAACAAGAAATATATCACTAACAAATATAAATGCTGTAGATAAAGTAAAGTAGAGTAACGACACCAGGATTTTTATACTGGTTCGGACTTCCCATCATACGTCCAGTCCCGAAGCTCCTCTTCGGCTTTTCACTAAACAACACCCTCGCTTCACCCGGAGGAACAGGTTCACAACACTACTTGATTTGCGGGCTACAAGTTTACCCACTTGATTTCACGGGCTACAAGCTTACCCATTTGATTTCACGGGCTACAAGCTTACCCACAAGACGATTACAAGAGTTTGACCTTGAATGTGTTCTTTCTTCAACACTGATTAGTCAATGATTGAGTACAACCTTCCTATAATCTTATCCTCAAATATATATGTTGATGTTTGCAAAGATTTGGAAGTGGATTATCGAGTTGAATCACAAGTGTGTTAAATATGCTTGGAGATTCAAACGATAATTGAATGCTTTTGAGTGCTTTTAGAATGCTAAGAATAATACAATATAGATCAGAGAATGGAGAGAAATTTCCGTTATTTGATTGATTGAAAACTGATGTATTTATAGTAATTGAGAAGTTGCAATTGTTGGTGAAAAGTTGCAATCAAAAGAAGTGATTTAAATGAAGAGAAATGGATGCAACTTTTCAAGAAAGAAGATAACTCTTCATGAAATTCAAAAATAGGTTGATAGAAAAAATTAATAGGTTGACAGGTTTTTGACCGTTATTTCAAAAAACTGTTGACCTGTTAATTTTAACAGGTTGACCTGTTAAGTTTAAAAAGCTGTTGACCTGTTAATTTTAACAGGTTGACATGTTAAGTTTAAAAAGCTGTTGACCTGTTAAATTAAACAGGTTGACCTGTTAAGTTTAAAAAGCTATTGACCTGTTAATTTTAACAGGTTGACCTGTTAAGTTTAAAAAGCAGTTGACCTGTTAAATTTAACAGGTTGACAGGTTTTTGTCAACAGACATAAAAAATGAGTTTTCATGTATATTTTTGAAGAGAGTAAGAAGTATGATTATTTGAGGATAGATTTTAACATAAATAACTCTAAATAACCACCTTCTAACCTATAAAACATTGAGTCTTCTTTTTGTCGATCATGAAGCTCCTTCTTGTCATTAATCAAAATAAGCATTGAAACCGTTGACTCAACATTCTCCCCTTTTTTGATTGATGACAATATAGCTTGATATTTTAATCTTTATTGCTATCTCCCCGTGTATATAAGCTTTGTCTCCCTTTAAACATCTATATATCCATAATCTTAGCTCCATGTCATGATTTCCATTGATCTTTATTTTGTTGTTATCAATCGAAATTCTCGTGTCTCAACATTCTCCCCCTTTTTGATTGATGACAACACCTTGGATTTTCTCCTTTTGAATATAAAGCTCCCCCTGAATTTCTGCAACATTTGTTAGTAAATAATCTTATCTTTTGATTCCTGCATTTACAAATGTTAGCACACATATACTTTTACCATATTAAGCACATATATTTTAAATAGTATATGTAAAATATTTCTCCCCTTGTCATCGATTAAAAAGAATAAATATCATAATAACCTCAATAATCGAGAGTAGTATAATTTTAAAATAGTATAAGAAATGGTGTTTGAGTATGGAATTTGAAACGACGTGTCTTTAAAAAAAATTATAATAGAGACCGGTCGACCTATAAAATCAGGGCGGTCGACCTAAAAAGTTCCGGGTAGGAGAAAATGACAGAAATAGTACAAATCGGTCGACCTAAATGTTCAACCGGTCAACCTGTTTACTTGCTGAAACAAAATCGGTCGACCTAAAAAAGTATACCGGTCGACCTAAAATTTCTCTGTTTAAAAAGAATATGAAACCGGTCGACCGAAAACTTCTCTAAATTGTGAAAATCAAAACCGGTCGACCTATATTTTTGGACCGGTCGACCTAAAAAATTCTCCGGTTTGAAATTCATCTATTTAGGTCGACCACTTTATATTTTAGGTCGACAGGATATGTATAAAACTGTTTTTTTCAGCTATATTTTGAATGAAATCAATACTCAAACATCATTTTATTAAAATAAAAGAATGTAAACTTATAAAAAAGGAACTAAAAACATTATTAAACGGAATATAAAGAAATCTCCTTAGATCCAATATAATCATTATTTTCTTGGTTCCCATGGAGAATATTTTCCGCTTTCGCCTTCATTTTTGTTGTAATTCCTATCCCATGAATTTTGTGTCCTCGATGACGATGAAATATTGAAACATGTGCTTTTTGATAAGCTAAATTTTCAAATATATTTAGAGATACCGAATAGCCTTCTCTTTGTTGTGGTGTACCTGCAAAAAAAATAACATATATAGTTTTGGTACCCACTTGCTTTGTTTGGGTCCATGAGTTAGATGGAAAGTAACCATACCCAAAAGGGTTTAATGGAACCTTTAAAGATAAAATTTTCATTATTAACTACTGAATCAAAATAATCATCAATATATTTTTCTCTGTTTTTCCAACTTACAGGAACCCAAATACTTAAGTAATCTCTATTGATATTCTTTTTCATACTTCTAGATCTATTATATAGATCACTAGTCATAGAAGTATTCGAATTTCTATAATAATTGGATATAGGATGAGCATTAGTACTAGCAGTAATATTTTTATTGTACATGAAAGCATATTTAGTACTATTTCTAAGATTAGTTTTATTATATCCTAAACCACTTTTGTCATGTAAAGGTCGAGATCTAGATAAAATCATATTTAAATCATTTTGACCTTTATTAAATTTTGCGAACTTATTTGCACATTTATCAAATTTATTTTTAAAGTCGTTATTGACATTTTCAAAAGAAATTTTGTTATTCTTTAAATCATCAATTTCCTTATTTAATTCAGAATTTTTCCTTTTTAAAGTACCATTCTCAGTTTTGAGACCTAAAATTTGAGATTCTGAATTATCTAAAGAAGATTGTAACTTTTCAAAATTTTCTTTTGAGTCAGAAATTTCATTTTGCAAAATATTATTATTCACCTTTAAAAACTCACATTCTTTAGATAGTTCTAAATTCTTTTCAGTTAAAGCCCCATTCTCTTTTTCAAGAGACGAAATTAAAGAACTAGAATTATTTAAAGAATCTTCTAAAGATTTATTTCTATTTTGCAAAAGATCGATTTCCTTTAAAAGAACATTGTTATATTCTTTTAATTTGGAATTTTCTTGCTCGCAAATTTTTGACTTAGCTATAATGACAGTATTGAGTTTGCTCAAAGTTTTAAATTCTTTCAATAATTTCTCATGGTTTAACAAAAGATCTTTATATAAAGAATCTGTACATACCGATTGTGATCTGACTTTTGCCATGAGACATTCGTTTCCTTGCTCTCCTGAGTCTGCTTTGTTGCTCTTCCATTTTCTAATGCCTTGACTAGATTTCTTTATTGCCATTTGTTCTAAGATGTTGTTACGATCTCTAGAACACCTCGCTCTGATACCAATTGTAAAATACGAGTGTGTACGACTTGTGCAGGATCTATAATATGGCTATGCGGAATGTATGTGATAACTTAAGCTATTCAATAGTTACGCAGGTAAAAATTCGCAAACAAGAAATATATCACTAACAAATATAAATGTTGTAGATAAAGTAAAGTAGAGTAACGACACCAGGATTTTTATACTGGTTCGGACCTCCCGTCCTACGTCCAGTCCCGAAGCTCCTCTTCGGCTTTTCACTAAACAACACCCTCGCTTCACCCGGAGGAACAGGTTCACAACACTACTTGATTTGCGGGCTACAAGTTTACCCACTTGATTTCACGGGCTACAAGCTTACCCACTTGATTTCACGGGCTACAAGCTTACCCACAAGACGATTACAAGAGTTTGACCTTGAATGTGTTCTTTCTTCAACATTGATTAGTCAATGATTGAGTACAACCTTCCTATAATCTTATCCTCAAATATATATATTGATGTTTGCAAAGATTTGGAAGTGGATTATCGAGTTGAATCACAAGTGTGTTAAATATGCTTGGAGATTCAAACGATAATTGAATGCTTTTGAGTGCTTTTAGAATGCTAAGAATAATACAATATAGATCAGAGAATGGAGAGAAATTTCGGTTATTTGATTGATTGAAAACTGATGTATTTATAGTAAATGAGAAGTTGCAATTGTTGGTGAAAAGTTGCAATCAAAAGAAATGATTTAAATGAAGAGAAATGGATGCAACTTTTCAAGAAAGAAGATGAATCTTCATGAAATTCAAAAATAGGTTGACAGGAAAAATTAATAGGTTGACAGGTTTTTGACCGTTATTTCAAAAAACTATTGACTTGTTAATTTTAACAGGTTGACCTGTTAAGTTTAAAAAGCTGTTGACCTGTTAAGTTTAAAAAGCTGTTGACCTGTTAAATTTAACAGGTTGACCTGTTAAGTTTAAAAGTTGTTGACCTGTTAATTTTAACAGGTTGACCTGTTAAGTTTAAAAAGTTGTTGACCTGTTAAATTTAACAGGTTGACAGGTTTTTGTCAACATACATAAAAAATGAGTTTTCATGTATATTTTTGAAGAGAGTAAGAAGTATGATTATTTGAGGATAGATTTTAACATAAATAACTCTAAATAACCATCTTCTAACCTATAAAACATTGAGTCTTCTTTTTGTCGATCATGAAGCTCCTTCTTGTCGTTAATCAAAATAAGCATTGAAATCGTTGACTCGACATTCTCCCCCTTTTTGTTTGATGACAATATAGCTTTATATTTTAATCTTTATTGCTATCTCCCCCTGTATATAAGCTCTGTCTCCCTTTAAACATCTATATATCCATAATCTTAGCTCCATGTCATGATTTCCATTGATCTTTATTTTGTTGTTATCAATCAAAATTCTCGTGTCTCAACAGAAATTTCCCGCCTAGGACCAGGTCGACCTGGGGGTCGACACTATGGTCGACCTCCCAGGGGCCAGGTCGACCTGGCGGTCGACCTGGTGCCAAAACCCAGTTTTGAGCCTGGGTTCATTCTGATGTTTTTGGTCTCGTTTTCAGTCTAGATTCGTTCGCCTAATCCTATATAAACAGCCCCCTAACCCCATTCTCTTTACACCATTCTTCTCTAAGCTTATGCTGCACAAATTCTTGATGGGCATGGCTTCTTCTTCTTATTCTTCAAAATTAAATTAAAAATAAAGTTAATCAAATCAAGGTAATTCTTCTACCTTCTTCTTCAAGCAACATAAGATTCGCAAATTCGGGATTTTCTGCTACAATCAATTCAAGATTCAACGATTCAACAATTCGACGACTAGTTTCTAGATTCAACTTCTTCATCTCAATTTCTTAGTCCACGATCTGTAAGTTCTAGTTACTTTGAGATTTAAACTTGTTAATTGTAATTTGGACATGAGATAAAGTGAAATTGGACTTAAGTATGATAATCGATTCACATCTATTCTAGTTTCCATCTTGGATCTTGACATTTGGGAATATTGCTATGAAATCAGTTTGGACCTACTCATGTTGTAAATCAAACTCTTTCATGTCCATAACATTATCATGCCTGTGATGTTGAATCAGTCTATTATTTACAAGTTTGAGACTATCAACTTATGCCTTGACTATCACCTTATTATGCTAGATTTGAAATCCTATTATTATCTATATGCCAGGGATGTTGTAACCAATTATCTCAAGTTATGTCATGCTAGTCTTGTAATCCCTTTTATCACTTTATGCTCGTCCTTTTTGCCTATCATAGTTTTGATGTTATTCCCTTTATTTCTGGATTTGGATTTACTTGTAATTTAGATCGATTCACGTTTACATGCGATGGGAATACGATTTGGGTAGATTAGGCAAAACATGAATTGCTTATGAACATGAATCATGAACTTGATAATAGGCATAGGTTGAAACATGAAACTTGACATGAAACTTGCCATGAAACTTGACGCGAACTTGACATGAAATTTGAATATGGACATGACACTAGAATGAACTTGAAAATGGCCAACTCGAAGTTGGATTGAGTTTGCAGTGTAATTCTGCCCGGAACCGCCCGACAAATCCAGTGACTGCAAACAATAGGATCCAATGTGGGTAGTTGGTCATATCGCGCTTGAAACCCGAGGTCAGACTGCGTTGTGGTGTAAATCTGCTCAGAACCGCCCGACATATCCAGTGACCACAACAACAGGTCTGATGTGAGAGGTTGGGGTGCGTTAATGAATTAATGCCGAATGATAGGGTTAAGTCATGAACATGAAAGACAACACTTAACCAACTTGACACATGATTAGTGGGGTTAAGTCATGAAATTGAAAGACAACACTTAACCAACTTGACATGCTAGACTGATAAGGGTTAAGTCACGAATTTAAATGACAACACTTAACCTGTTGGAAGGAAACCCTAGTTACGCGGTCCATTTCAGCAGTAACCCACTTAGATGTATCATGGTACCCTGGAACTAGGCAAGGTGGGGCACGATTACTGAGCTGATTGTAAGCGACCAGAACGATGGCTGAGTTGGTGTGCCAGTGTAGGTTCAGGCGGACTATGGTCGTGCACGTAGTCCGGAGTTGAAAAAGCAGGCATTGGGCATCAGTAGGTTTACACTATGCGTGCTTGATTCGTGTTTGTGGTTGGCACCCTAGGGCTTGATACACCCTATGGTGGACCTAGCACAAGTGACTACATTCGTGATAAGGCCGTATGACATAGACACATGACGAGCTAGAACTTGTAGGGAGCTGATCGATTAATGGATCGTTCCGTAGGACCCCGAAATGGGTCATTTCATGATATTGGGCCGAGGGATCATTTCATGGTTAATATATGACATAGGTTTGGGATACTAGTACAGTTGGTGCAGCGAATCTTGAACATGCGATGCTATACTTGATTTATACTTGATTTATCATGTTATCTTAGTCTATCTTGCCCATCTTGATAGCATCCTTATGTTTACTTTCAGTTTATACATGTCATGTTACCTTTACCTGTTTTTATGCTGAAAGTAACTAGGACTTACCAGTCTTTATAACTAACCCGTTTTCTTTCTCCTCTTTTTTTTCGTTTCCCCCCAAGTTCTCAGGGAGGAAACTCTAGCACTTAGCTTGGATTTCTCTTGCTTTCGGTTCAGCTCATGTACGGTTTGATCTTGAGCTCTACTATGGCTGCATTTCTGCTATTTTGGGGAATTATGCTATTTTTGTTGTTTAAGCTTTTATGCTTCTTTATTTATGCAAGACAGAATTTGTTGTAATGGAAAATGATGACTTTGACTATTTTGAAAGTAATGAAATTTATCTCTTAATTCTTCCACTGTTTTATTTATGTCTGTCTTGTAATATTTCTGTGATTGTTTACCTCGATAACTCTCCTCCATAACTAGTGCATTCCCTTTGTGAGTGACCCTAGCGGAGGTGGGGTGTTACACTTGGTATCGGAGCAGAAGGTTACCAGACTGGGCAAAAGTTTTTAAAACCTTCTAAAACTATTTTCAAAAACCGTTTATAAAGAAGCATTTTTCAAGAAAAGTTTTGTTTTATTTAAAGGCTATTCCCCAAAAGCCATTAGCACTATCCTTTGTTTCCTTGTTTTGAATCTTTTTTTTTTTCATTTCAGCATGTCTGGGAATCTTAACCTTCCAGGGGGTGTGCCAATACCTGGCTGGTTCAGGAGGTACTTAGAGGCTAGGGCCAACGATGCAAGCCCAGCAGATATTCCTCCTCCAGCTGCAGCGGTTCCTCCTCCTCCTCTTCGTGCAAATGCTTTCTCAAATATCTATAGAGATTTTAGGGCCATGGGTGGAAAGGATTTGAAGGGAACTGAATCATTCGTAGAAGCGAGGAACTGGCTCAAAGAAACTGAGGATCTGTTCGTTATCTTTGAGGTGGACGATAGGCAGAAGGTACAGTTGGCAGTATGGTTGCTCAAAGACGAAGCTTCCTATTGGTGGGAAGTCACTAACGCTGAGAGACCTGTTGACACATGGATGGATTTCAGGATAAGGTTTGAGATGAAATTCCTCTCACAAGCTGAACAAAGTCTACAGCTAGAAGAGTTCTTATCTCTTAAGCAAGGAAGTATGACGGTCAAGGAGTACGTCAATCAATTCAATCAGTTGGCCCGGTTTGGACTAGACTTAGTGAATACTCCTCATAAGAAGGCTCTCTGTTTTGTCAAGGGATTGAATGAGCCACTTCACAGCTTGGCTATGACCCACATACCTATGGGGGATACTTACAAAAGGTTAGTAGACATGGCGCTCTTAAATGAGGAAGACAAGGGAAAGAATGAGGCAAAAGCAGAAGTGCCTCAAGATAAGAAGGGGGAAGGGTCACAGAACAAGAAGGCTGATCCAAAGAAAGGCGGGAAGAACAACAAACCCCGTGAAAAGAGAAAGTGTAATTTCTATGGCATTCCTGGACATCTGGTCAAAGACTGCAGGAAGAAGAAAAGGAAGATGGGTGGCTGTTTCCACTGTGATGAGACAGGACACATGGCTAGGGCCTGCCCAAGGAAGCAAGGGCAGGGAGCTGGACCTTCTTCTGGAGGACAAGTCCACGCTCTCACGGTACCTCCGCAAGAACGAGGTAGAAATATTTATGTCGAAAGTTTAGTCTATCTTTTTGATCATCCTATTCGAACCTTGTTTGATTCTAGCGCATCGCATACTTTTATTTCTTCTGATATTGTTGAAACTCTACACCTAAGTACTAGTCTAGTTGAGGATCCTGTTATTGTTTCAAGTCCAATTGGTGGCTCCGCTCATTTATCTATGATTTGTGTGGATTTGAGGATTTATGTCTTAAGCGTAGAATTCACGTGTAATGCTTATGTTCTCAGATTTATGGGATACGCTTTGATTCTAGTTATGGATTGGCTGTCCAATAATGGAGCCATTCTCGATTGTGAACGAAGGGTAGTTAGACTCATGACTCGCCTTGGTAATACCCTTGAAATTTCTTGTAACCCAATGGGTCTTGTCATGTTATGTTATCTAGAATCTCTTGACTCGTCTATCGATGATTTGCAATCAGTAAGGGTAGTCCGAGAATATCCCGATGCCTTTGATGAGGTTAAGGGGTTACCCCCTAAACGCGAGATAGATTTCCGTATATATCTTGTTGATAATGCTAAGCCAGTTGCATTGCCCGTTAGACACATGGCCCCGCGAGAGAGAAAAGAGCTTAGTAAGCAAGTTAAGGAGTTGCTTGAGAAAAATTTCATTAGGCGAAGCATTTCTGAATGCGGTGCTCCGGTGGTATTCGCTACTAAGGCGGATAGTTCGCTTCGTCTATGCGTAGACTATCGTGAGTTAAACAAGCTGACTAAGAAGAATTGGCACCCACTACCGAGAATCGACGACTTATTCGACCAGCTTGTAGGAGCGTCTGTTTTCTCTCAACTCAATCTAGCTACAGGATTCCATCAACTTAGAGGGGATGAGGATAGCATTGACAAGACTGCGTTTAGGACTCCGAATGGCTTCTTCGAATGGCTCATCATGTCGTTTGGTTTGACGAATGCACCCGCGTACTTCGTAGACTTGATGAGTAGGGTGCTTAGGGAGTTCCTTAAAAAGTTTGTGGTGGTCTTCGTGGACGATATTTTGATCTTCTCAAAGGATGAGGAAGAACATGCTAGACATCTCAAGGAAGTCATGGATACGCTTAGAGCACACGAGTTAAAGGCTAAGTTCTCCAAGTGTCATTTTTGGAGAAAAGAAGTTCGGTTTCTTGGACATGTAGTTTCTAAGCAAGGTATAGCTGTGGACTCCGCTAAGGTAGCTGCGATGAAAGACTGGAAAGTTCCTAAGAACGCAACGGAAGTGAGAAGCTTTCTCGGTTTGGCGGGCTACTATAGGAAGTTCATTAAGGACTTCGCTAAGATTTCAGCCCCTCTTACTAGGTTAACGAAGAAGAACCTAGCTTTTGCATGGGATATAGAGTGTGACGTTGCTTTTCAAAGGCTTAAGAGAGCCCTTACCACAGCTCCAGTTTTGGCATTACCCGATGGAGGTAAGATGTTTACGGTGTACACAGATGCGTGCGGCACGGGATTAGGCGCTGTCCTAATGCAAGAAGGGAAAGTGATATGCTAGGGGGTAGACAACTTAAAGTTCATGAGAAAAACTATCCCACACATGACTTGGAATTGGCCGCGATTGTTTTTGCGCTTAAGTCTTGGTGCCACTATCTTCTAGGTGAGAAGTTCGAGTTGTATACCGATCACAAATCACTTAAGTACCCTTTTTCACAAAAAGATTTGAATCTAAGGCAACAGAGGTGGATGGAATTCTTGGCATCGTATGACTTCGATATAGCTTATACCCCTGGCAAGGGTAACATGGTGGCGGATGCGCTAAGTAGGAAAAGGTTGACTTTGAGTCCTTTGTCTGCTGAAAGGAAAAGTTTAGAGTTTATAGCAACCTTTGATTTCACACCTGTTGTTGAGTCGTTGGCTAGCACGTTAGCATCTCTTGAGTTAAGGCCTACGCTTCTAGACCAAGTAGGGACTTCACAGAAGGAAGACCCACAGATAGTCGAGATCCTGGACAAGTTGATTAGAGGTGTGATGTCAAGTCACCTCAGTAGGTATGCCATAGATGACAAGGGATGGCTAAGGCGTGATGGTAGACTATGTGTCCCACAAGTGGGAGACGTAGTAAAGAGAGTTCTCGAAGAGGCGCATCACTCGAAGATGACTATACATCCCGGAGTGGATAAAATGTACAAGGATATGAAGCGCATTTTATTTTGGAACGGGATGAAAAAGGACGTGGCGGAATTCGTTTCTAAGTGCATGGTGTGCCAACAAGTAAAGGCCGAGTCGAAAAAGCCTGGTGGGCTATTGCATCCTTTGGAGATTCCGCAGTGGAAATGGGAGAGTGTCTCGATGGATTTCGTGGATGGATTGCCTAGGTCAAGGAAAGGCAATACTAGCATATGGGTTATAGTAGATAGACTCATGAAGAGCGCTCACTTCATTCCTGTGAAGAGCAAGAGGACCGCATCATGGCTAGCGTCTATGTACCTTCGAGAAATAGTACGGTTGCACTGAGTTCCTTCTGGTATAGTTAGCGATTGTGACCCGATTTTCACTAGCGGATTTTGGAATAGTTTACAAGAAGCAATGGGTACACGACTAAGTTTAAGCATGGCCTATCACCCACAGACGGATGGACAAACCGAATGGGTAAATAGGGCGCTAGAGGATCTCTTGAGACTATGCATTCTTAACTTTGGTGGTACTTGGGAAGATCACCTACCTCTCATTGAGTTCGCGTATAATAATACTTACCAAGCTAGCATAGGAATGGCACCATTCGAAGCTTTATACGGAAGACCGTGCAAGTCACCAACTTGTTGGTGGGAGTCAACAAACAGGCTCATACTTGGGCCCGACATGATAAGGGACACTTCCGAGAAGGTTGAGTTGATACGAAGACGGATGAAAATGGCCCAAGGTAGACAGATATCCTACGCAGACAAGAGAAGGACAGACCTAAAGTTCGAAGTCGGAGATATGGTCTTTATAAAAGTTTCTCCTTTACGCAATGTGGTTCGCTTTGGAGCGGTTGGAAAGTTAGCACCGAGATTCGTGGGACCATTCCCTATCATCGAGAGGATTGGACAGATGGCCTATAAGGTAGAGTTACCCGAGAGGTTGGCCGGAGTAAACAATGTCTTTCACGTTTCGCATCTCCGAAAGTGCTTACATGAGTCTGCCGAAGTGGTTGAGCCAAGCATCCTTGAAGGCGTAGAAGTGGAAAGAGAAGCCACATTGAGGCGAGTTCCGATTCGTATCTTAGGAATGGAGATCAAGAAGCTAAGGAATCGAGAAGTCAAGCTAGTTAAAGTATAGTGGAGTGAAGCCCAAGAAGACGCAACTTGGGAAACCGAAGAGAAGATACGCGCGCTATACCCAATTCTTTTTTAGGGTACATTCTCGATCTCTTTTTCCTATAAGTTTACATACCTTCGTATCATGTACATGCTTTTGCTATCCATGTTTGTCTTGTTATCTTCTCGATCCTATCTTGAGAACCTTAGGTAGAACCCTTTTGGATGTAAACATGTGATTGAAACATGTTATGGTTGATGATTGCAAGTGGTTGCAAGTGGTTGCTGTGGTTGCATAACACACATTAGGCACTAGATCGGCTCAGTCACATTTTTCATGTTGCATATGCATGAGTGCTTATACTTGTATATGGATGGAAACTTCATATGCTATCATTTGGATGTTTCATATGAATGAATGTTTGTGCACTCATGTAGAGATTATAAAGTATGTTAGGAATTTGCATACATGTTGGACTCATTACACTAACATATTTTGCATTAAGGAGGTTTTACTGAATCAGTAACCGCCTGATCTTTCGTACTAGATAAGTACATATACACACACTCTTGCAGAAGTTCATACAGCATTAGAAATCTTTTAAGGACAATGGTTGCTTGTGGATGATGGTTGAGTAGATGGATGATTGGATGATAGGATGCATTCTTCTTAACTTGAAGATTTCGGGGACGAAATCCTAAGGAGGGGAGAATGTAACAACCCGTATTTTAATAACATGTTAAAACCATAAATCAAGGCAAAATTAAATTTTAAAGTAAGAATCAAGGGAAATGGGTTGCGCCATTGCGTTCGACTCGAAATTCTGCTTGGAAACGAGTCCGAGTTTTCGAAAAACAAATTCCGTATGAGGGAGATATGACCCTCCGAAGTTTTAGGAATTTTTAGAATCGAAAACAGCTCGAAATTCGAATTCGAAATTCGAATTCAAACCCCAGCGCAGGCTGGGTGGGAAATTTCCCGCCCAGGACCAGGTCGACCTGGGGGTCGACATTATGGTCGACCTCCCAGGGGCCAGGTAGAACCTATGGTCGACCTGGTGCCATAACCCAGTTTTGAGCCTGGGTTCATTCTGATGTTTTTGGTCTCGTTTTCAGTCTAGATTCGTTCGCCTAATCCTATATAAACAACTCCCTAACCCCATTCTCTTTACACCATTCTTCTCAAACCTTATGCTGCACAAATTCTTGATGGACATGGCTTCTTCTTCTTCTTCAAAATTAAATTAAAAATAAAGTTAATCAAATCAAGGGAATTCTTCTACCTTCTTCTCCAAGCAACATAAGATTCGCAAATTGGGGATATTCTGCTACAATCAAATCAAGATTCAACGATTCGACGACTAGTTTCTAGATTCAACTTCTGCATCTCAATTTCTTAGTCCACGATCTGTAAGTTCTAGTTACTTTGAGATTTAAACTTGTTAATTGTAATTTGGACATGAGATAAAGTGAAATTGGACTTAAGTATGATAATCGATTCAAATCTATTCTAGTTTCCATCTTGGATCTTGACATTTGGGGATACTGCTATGAAATCAGTTTGGACCTATTCATGTTGTAAATCAAACTCTTTCATGTCCATAACATTATCACGCCTGTGATGTTGAATTAGTCTATTATTCACAAGTTTGGGACTATCACCTTATGCCATGACTATCACCTTATTATGCTAGATTTGAAATCCTATTATTTTCTATATGCCAGGGATGTTGTAACCAATTATCTCAAGTTATGTCATGCTAGTCTTGTAGTCCCTTTTATCACTTTATGCTCGTCCTTTTTGCCTATCACAGTTTTGATGTTATTCCCTTTATTTCTGGATTTGGATTTACTTGTAATTTAGATCGATTCACGTTTACATGCGATGGGAATACGAGTTGGGTAGATTAGGCAAAACATGAATTGGTTATGAACATGAATCATAAACTTGATAATAGGCATAGGTTGAAACATGAAACTTGACATGAAACTTGCCATGAAACTTGACGCGAACTTGACATGAAATTTGAACAAGGACATGACAATAGAATGAACTTGAAAATGGCCAACCCGAGGTTGGATTGAGTTTGCAGTGTAATTCTACCCGGAACCGCCCAGCAAATCCAGTGACTACAAATAATAGGATCCAATGTGGGTAGTTGGTCATATCGCGCTTGAAACCCGAGGTCAGACCGAGTTGTGGTGTAAATCTGCCCGGAACCGCCCGGCATATCCAGTGACCACAACAACAGGTCTGATGTGAGAGGTTGGGGTGCATTAATGAATTAATGCCACATGATAGGGTTAAGTCATGAACATGAAAGACAACACTTAACCAACTTGACACATGATTAGTAGGGTTAAGTCATGAAATTGAAAGACAACACTTAACCAACTTGACATGCTAGACTGTTAAGGGTTAAGTCATGAATTTAAATGACAACACTTAACCTGTTGGACGGAAACCCTAGTTACGCGGTCCATTTCAGCAGTAACCCACTTAAATGTATCATGGTACCCTGGAACTAGGCAGAGTGGGGCACGATTACTGGGCTGATTGTAAGCGACCAGAACGACGGCTGAGTTGGTGCGCCAGTGTAGGTTCAGGCAGACTATGGTGTGCACGTATCAGTAGGTTTACACTGTGCGTGCTTGATTCATGTCGGTGGTTGGCACCCTAGGGCTTGATACACCCTATGGTGGACCTAGCATAGGTGACTACATTCGTGATAGGGCCGTATGACACAGACACATGATGAGCTAGAACTTGTAGGGAGCCAATCGATTAATGGATCGTTCCGTAGGACCCCGAAATGGGTCATTTCATGATATTGGGCCAAGGGATCATTTCATGGTTAATATATGACATAGGTTTGGGATACTAGTACAGTTGGTGCAGCGAATCTTGAACATGTGATGCTATACTTGATTTATCATGTTATCTTAGTCTATCTTGCCCATCTTGACAGCATCCTTATGTTTACTTTCAGTTTATACATATCATGTTACCTTTACCTGTTTTTATGCTGAAAGTCACTAGGACTTACCAACCTTTATGATTGACCCGTTTACTTTCGCCTCTTTTTCTTTCGTTTCCCCCCCCTCCAGGTTCTCAGGGAGGAAACTCTAGCACTTAGCTTGGATTTCTCTTGTTTTCGGTTCAGCTCATGTACGGTTTGATATTGAGCTCTGCTATGGCTGCATTTCTGCTATTTTGGGGAATTATGCTATTTTTGTTGTTTAAGCTTTTATGCTTCTTTATTTATGCAAGACATAATTTGTTGTAATGGAAAATGATGACTTTGACTATTTTGAAAGTAATGAAATTTATCTCTTGATTCTTCCGCTGTTTTATTTATGTCTGTCTTGTAATATTTCTGTGATTGTTTACCTCGATAACGCTCCTCCAAAACTAGTGCATTCCCTTTGTGAGTGACCCTAGCGGAGGTAGGGTGTTACACTTCTTTATACGGTGTTCGTTTTATGCGAAACAAATGTCTATCTTGACCAGAATTTTGAGATGGACGCAATGGCACAGTCTGTTTCCCTTAATTATGAATATAAAATTAATTATTATTTAATTTATCCTTTTTTAATATTATTAAACTTATGGGGTGTTACATCTCCCCTACTCAAAGGATTTCATCCCCGAAATCTTTAAGTTAAGAAGAATGTATATCCTACCATCCATCACCCATATACTCATCCACCAATTGCAGGCATCCATTGTCCTTAAAGACTTCTATTGCTTATATAAAAATATGCAAAGGTGTGTGTATATGTCCCAATACTAATGCGAAGATCAAGCGGTCTACTGATTTAGTCGACCTCCTTAATGCAATGTATGTTAGTGCCATGAATCCAACATGTATGCAATAATCCTATTATAACATGTAAGTTCTATATGGGTGCACAATCATCCGTCCAAATGTAATGTCCATGTGATGATACATTCAATTTCATCTATAAAAAAGAAAAGAAAATGCACAAACATCCATGAACAATATGAGAGTGATTGAGCTGATTTTGTGCCTAATGTGTGTGTATGCGCATCCACTTGCATCCATCAAACATAACATGTATCGAACAAATGTTTACATCCATGGGATTCCTACCTAAAGGTCGAAGATTTGATCGTTAGGACATACTTAAATGATAGAAACAAGCACAAATAAAAGCTTTGGAAAAGGAGTTAAGACATACCCTCGAAAAGAAAAGGGTACGAAGCATGAATCTTGTCTTTAGTCTCCCAAATCGCATCCTCTGGGTTCTCTCCTAACTGAACCTTCATCAACTTGACTTCTCTATTGCGTTGCTTCTTAACTTCTAATCCAAGAATATGGGAAGGAACTCGTCTGACTGTCGCCTCCCGTTCTATCTCTACTTCCTCTAATATACTCGGCTCAACTACTTCTGTTGTATCATGCAAACACTTCCGCAAATAAGAAACGTGGAAAACATCATGAACTCCGGATAGTATCTCTGGTAGCTTCACTCTATAGGCCATTTGGCCAATCCTTTCTGTTATGGGAAATGGCCCTACAAATCTTGGTGCCAATTTCCCTACAGATCCGAAGCGAACCACATTCCTCAAAGGTGACACTTTAATGAAAACCATATCTCCTACTTCAAATTCAATGTCAGTACTTCTCTTATCAGCATAGGATTTTTGCCTATCTTGAGCGGTCTTCATTCATCATCGGATAAGATCAATCTTCTAGGACGTTTCCATAACCATATCTGGTCCAAGTAATAGCCTTTTTGTAGGTTCCCACTAACAAGTTGGTGACCTACAGGGTCTTCCGTATAATGCTTCGAAGGGTGCCACGCTAATGCTAGCTTGATAACTTCTGTTGTAGGCAAACTCTACTAAAGGAAGATGCTCTTCCCAAGTCCCTCCGAAGTCTAGGATACACATCCTTAAAAGATTCTCTAGAACTCTGTTCGCCCTCTCCGTCTGTCCATCGGTATGAGGATGATAAGCGGTGCTCAACTATAACCGTATACCTAATGCTTCTTGCAAGCTCCTCCAAAATTCACTAGTGAAGATGGGGTCACGATCGCTTACGATGCTGGAAGGTACTCCATGAAGACGAACTATCTCACGAACATAAAATTGCTGCCAATCGAGTTGTCGTCCTCTTACTCTTAACTGGAAAAAAAAATGAGCGCTTTTAGTAAGTCTATCTACCACAACCCAAATACTGGTGTTGCCTTTCTTTGATCTAGGAAAACCATCTATGAAATCCATAGAGACGCTCTCCCACTTCCATTGTGGAACCTCCAAAGGATGAAGTAAACCACTGGGCTTCTTTTGTTCAGCTTTGACTTGCTGACAAACTAAACACTGAGAAACAAACTCTGCCACATCTTTCTTCATCCCAGCCCAAAAGAAAACCCTCTTCATGTCCCTATACATCTTATCACCACCTGGATGAATGGTCATCTTAGAATGATGGGCTTCTTCTAGGACTGCCTTTAACAAACTTCCAGTTTGAGGAACACAAAGCCTTCTATCTCGTCGCAACCACCCTTTATCTTCAATGGAATATCTATTGAGATGACTAGAAGTCTCCTCTTTACTGAGCCTATCCACGATGTCTTAAATCTGCCGATCATTTCGCTATGAAACTCCTATCTGATCCATAAGAGTAGGTCATATCTCTAGTGATGCAAACAAACCAGGCAATAATTTGGTGGAGGGTCTAAAATCAAAAGTCGATATGAACTCCAAGCTTTTCCTTTCCACAAACAGAGGACTTAAGGCCATCCTCTTCTTACTCAGTGCATCTTCCACCATATTACCCTTGCCAGAGGTATAAGCGATCTCAAAATCATAAGAAGCTAGGAACTCCATCCACCTTTGTTGCCTTAAATTAAGATCCTTCTGCGAGAACAAGTACTTAAGAGATTTATGATCGGTGTAAAACTCGAACCTCTCTCCAAGCAAATAATGACACCACGTCTTAAGTGCGAACACTATGGCAGCTAGCTCTAAGTCATGGGTAGGGTAGTTCTTCTCATGAACCCTTGGTTGTCTACCTCCATAACATACTACCCTCCCCTCTTGCATCAGAACCGCACCAAGCCCTGTGCCACATGCATCAGTGTATACTATAAATACTTTGTTCCCATCAGGCAAGGTAAAGACAAGGGCTGTTGTCAGAGCCCTCTTCAATCATTGGAAAGTAACATCACAATCTAGTTCCCATGAAAACGCCAAATTCTTCTTTGCCAGCCGGGTGAGTGGGGCTGATATCATTGCGAAGTCCTTAATGAACTTTCGATAATAACCTACCAACCCCAGAAAGCTTCTCACCTCCATTGCATTATTTGGAATCTGCCAATCCTAAATTGCAACCACCTTTGCGGGATCTACTGCTATCTCTTCTTTAGAAACCACATGCCCTAGGAATCTCACCTTTTTTCTCTAAAAATGGCACTTGGAGAACTTTGCCTTAAGCTGATGCGCACAGAGAGTTTTCAAAACCTCCCTCAAATGTTGGGCATGCTCTTATTCGTTCTTTGAGAAGATAAAGATATCATCAACAAAGACCATGACAAATTTATTTAGAAACTCGCGAAACATCCTACTCATCAGATCAACAAAATAGGTGGGTGCATTCGTCAACGCAAAAGGCATAACTAGCCATTCAAAGAAACCATCTGGAGTCTTAAAAGCGATCTTATCTATACTGTCCTCAACCACCCTCAACTGATGAAACCCTGAGGACAAGTCTAACTAAGAAAATACCGAGGCACCAAAAGTTGGTCAAATAAGTCATCTATCCTCGGAAGTGGGTGTATATTTTTTCGTGAGTTTGCTCAACTCTCTATAGTCCACACATAAACGAAGAGAACCATCCACCTTATTCGCGAATACTATTGGAGCACCCCATTCAGATATGCTTCGTCTGGTAAACCCTTTCTTAAGTAGCTCCCCTACTTGCTTGCTAAGCTCCCTTCTTTCCTTTGGAGCCATATGGCGCACTGGTAATGCAACTGGCTTTGCAATTGTCCCCCAAATATATATGAAAATCGATTTCGCACCTCGGGGGTAACCCTGTACCTTATCAAAAACATCAGAGTAACCTCGGACTACTAGAACAGATTGCATATCATGGATAAATGTACCAAGAGACTCTAGGAAACTATGCATAACAGACCCTTGTGGGTCACAAGAAATCTCGAGGGTCCTCCCATGGCAAGTCAAAAGTATAACGACCCTCCTCTCATAATCTAGAATGGCACCATGCATGGTTAGCCAATCCGTCCCTAGAATCAACCCATAGCCCATAAAACCGAGCATATACGCGTCGCACTCAAACTCAATGCCTAATATAGATATTCTCAAACCCTGATAAATCATAGACAAATGAGCCGAACCACCAATGAGGTTTGAGACAACAACGAGATCCACTACCATACTAGTATTTAAGTGCAGAGATTCAACCATAGAACTATATATAAATGAATGTGAAGCGCCAGAATAAAAAAGAGTTCTAATAGGATGAGTGGAAAGGGAAATCAAACCTTCCACAGAAAGTTTCCTACCTCTATCCGGAGCACTAGATGCGAGAGCATGCACCATCCCTCCAGAAGCTCCTGCCCTTTGACCTTGTCCCTGTGGTCCTTGTTCCTTCGGGCACTCCCTAGCAAAGTGTCCGACCTCTCCGCAATTGAAGCAAATATTCTTCTTTATTTTGCAGTCCTTGACCAAGTGACCCTCTCGTCCACAACTGTAACATTTCCTCTTATCCTTAGCATTGTCATTCTTTCCACCCTTCTTCTTTTGTTGTTGTTGTGGTCCTTTCTTGGGTCATACCTTCTTGTTTTGCGTTGTTTCCTCAGCCTTAACTTCCTTCTTTTCTCCCTTGTCTTCCTCATGCATCAAGGCCATATCAACAAGCCTTTCAAAAGTAGCTCCAATTGGGATATGTGACATAGATAACCCATGAAGGGGTTCATACAACCCTTTAGCGAACCGCAAAGCCTTCTTATATGGAGTATCTACCAGTTCCAATCCAAATCTTGCTAGCTAGTTGAATTTGTTCATGTATTCTTTAACAGTCATGTTTCTTTGCTTGAGCGCCAAGAACCTCTCCATTTGCATGCTTTTCTCAGCTTAAGAAACTTCATTTCAAACCTCTGCCTAAAATCATTCCATGTCTCCACTGGACGTCCAGCTTGGGTTGCTTCCCCCCAGAATGAAGCTTCGTCTTTCAGTAGCCAAGCAACTTAATGAATCTTCCTCCGATCTTCCACTTCAAAGATTACAAACAAGTCCTCGGTCTCCTTGAGCCAATTCCTTGCCTCTACAAATGTTTCGGTTCCACGGAATGGCTTCCCTCCGATGGCACAGAAATCTTTACAGATCTTAGCGAAATTATCTGCTCCTAGAGGAGGAGGAGAAGGAACGACGGGTGCAGCTGGGGGAGGAGCGTCAGCTTGACCTCCGGCAGGCGTCGTGGCCTCTAGGTACCTGCGGAAACAGTCTGGTATCGTAACGCCCTCAGGAATATTAGGTTCCCTAGACATGTTGAAACAAAAAGGAAAGAGATTTAGATAAAGGATAGAAGGATATTATTTATGGCTTTGGGGAATATGTTTTTCAAAACAGACTTTTTTTTTAAAAAAAACTTTTCGAAAATAGTTTTCAAAAACTTTTATCTAATCTGGTAACCTTCAGCTCTGATACTAAGTGTGACACCCCACGTCCATTAATGTCACTCATTAAGAGAATGAATTAAGTTTCGTGAAGCGTCATAGGTAAACATAAACATTACAAGACAGATATAAAAATAACATTGGAATAAAAACTAACTTTATTAATCATAAAGCATCATGGTTCAAAACATCGTATGTCTGCATTACATAAAAACCAGTACATCATAAAAACTTCTATCTTGCTTGTAAACATCAGAGTACAAAATAAAAGAAGCAAAATCCCCAAATAAAAGCATAGCTATAGTAGCAAAGATAGGAGCTTGAGCAATACATCTAACAGCTCCAGCAAAATGATAGCAGAATCCTTGTTAAGCTTGAGTATTCTCACCCTGAGAACCTAGGGGGGACGGAAGAAAGAAGAGAAAACAAAAAGGGTCAGATATAAAGTCTGGCGAGTCCAGTTACTTTTAGCATGTAAATAAGTAAAAGTAACATGACAGGCATATAAAGTGGATAAGAAAGATAACACCATAAAAGGTAGGTATGATAAGGTAAACATGATAGAGTGTATACGCTTCTCTAATGATTACTCGGCACTAATACTAGTATAACCAGAATAAGATGATCCTAACAACTATCAAATGGTAGATTTAGGCATACGTCCAGATGTACCTTAACTACTAACCTAATCGATCGGCTTCCTGCTCCGTAGATACTCTGTGCCGACCCCACGGTAGGAGGTATCACTTCCTAAAGTGGCAACGCTTCGTTGATGTGCACAGCCATTCCTACTGGTGTCACGTTCGTCTTAGCCCCCTCTACCCGGCCCATGCACGCACATGTCCCCGGTCGGTTTGCGCCGCACACACTGTCCTCCTCGTTTGGATCTCTTACAATCAGCCCGATAAGCATGCCCTGACTCCAACCTTAGGCAGAGTCCTTGTTTGATACCGTTATATGGGTTACTGACTGAAACGTGTACCACACATAATATGATACAAGCTCTCCGCTTTATCTTGTATCCCCACTAGGATTTCCACCGGTTATGCTTACTAGTAGGTGTCTTTAATTACATAACCCTATCATTTCCACAAGTTATGCTTACCCTAAGATGTCTTTAATTAAATAACTCCTGCATTTCCACAGGTTATGCTTACCTAAAAAGGTGTCTTTAATTACATAACCCTATCAGGTTAAGTTGGTGGGCCTATATATACATATTACCCAACCCCCTTTGATTTACTTAACCCACCCACTATTCAACCAAATTTACTTAACCCTTATTCAAGTTCATGTTCATACAATCCCTATGGATTCAACTAGGTTAAGTATTCACGGCTTATTACCATATTTTCATTTATGGTTATAGTATGCTGGATCTCCTACATTAAGCCTACAATTTGTGGATGTTGGATACGCCGGGCAGGTCCGGCTAGACTTATTCCACAAATCGGGCTTAACCTCTTATCTTAGCATGTATCGTGTTTGTGCACCTAGACCCCTCACATTAGATTCACCACTTGTGGTAGTTGGATATGCCGGGCGGTTCCGGGCAGACTCCACCACAAGGGTAATCTAACCTCGTGTCTAGGCGCAATTACAGTTTCTAATTACTTTAATCCTAGGCATTTCTTTATTAGCCAATTCTTACCTATGTCGTTATAGGTTTCATGCCCCTTTTCTTATGTTCATAATGAATTATATTCCCTAAATTCATCAACATTATTCAAGTTATGCCCAATAATCCCCATTTACAAGTTATGCCCAATTTCAATGTTTTCTCCTCGCTTAACGCATTCGCATATTTCATTGGCATGCCTTGGCTCGAAAGTAGCCTGGTTATATAAAATAAAAGGGAAAGATAAAGGGAAGATGACAGAGATGAATATACTAACGAAACTAACATAAGCATGTAGTGGCATAGTGATCAGATGTCATATGAGAATAGATCAAGTGAACATAATATAATAGAACTGTTTATGACATAGTAGGGATGTCATAATAGGCATGTTTAAGATCTAAATAACAATTTAGATGTCCAACTAATAACTGATCCAATTAACCACAAACATGATAAGTGAAAGATGATCTAAATAGTGAACCTGATATATAATCAAAAGTATATCTAACATGACAAAGGTTAAGATTCAAGTCATAGTATGACAAAATATCACATATTCACAAGTTATTACAGATCTGAAGTGATTCAAGTATTAACATGTATATCCAAATTACAGTCATATCATGTTATATTTTTTAATTATTTAAATCCAAAAGCAACTTGAAACTCACAGCGTTTGGATTTAGAAAGGTATAAGAAGAACATATCAACACTTGATTCTCTAAATTTAATTGCAGAAGAAGAAAAGGATTTGATTCAGTCCAGGCTCCAACAGCATTTAGGCCTCCATTGATTTTCAGTGAAGAGAACAGGAGAAATAGAGCCGTATTTACAGCTTCCAGCCCCCAAAACCGATCTGCCACGTCATACCTAGGGGGGTCGACCCACCCCTTAGGGGGTCGACCTAGGGGTCGACACCCGCTTAAGGGGTCGACTCCCTTGGGCAGGAATTTTCCCGCTCACCCAGATTTTTGTGATTTTGAATTTTATGAACCAAATTTGAATTTCTGGGTCTTATATATATATATATATATATATATATATATATATATATATATATCTCGCGCGTATACAAACTTCAAACCCACATAATTCCTTCATACGTTGTCCGTTTTAAGCAAACCGAATATCTATCTTGACCAGAATTTCGAGATGGACGCAATGGTGCAGTCTGTTTCCCTTAATTCTAAATATTAAATTAATTCTTATTTAATTTATCCTCTTTTAGTATTATTAAAATTACGGGGTGTTACAGTGTAGGGGTTGTGGTGGCTCAAGTAGGTTTCTTTGGCTTGGATCTAAGGTTTTAATGGTGTTTAAGGCATAAAAATGTGATTTTTGGAGCAAAGGTGGTTGGGCCCACTTGGATGCTAGGGGCATTTTTTAGGCTGCTAAGGGGCTGCATGTGATGGTGTGAGGTTCGGGGGGGTGGTAGAAAGGAGGTAGGAGTGTTTAAATAGTGTAAAAGGGGCGAAAGGTGGTAGTTTTAAGCCTTTAAATGAGAAATGAGGGAGTTTTGGAAAGGGGGGCACGTATGGGGTAGGGGCTGCTAGTGGCGTAACACCCCACCTCCGCTAAGGTCGCTCACAAAGGGAATGCCTTAACTTTGATGGAGAGTTTTAGTAGACAGAACAGAATATTACAAGATAGATAAGTAGTACTTGAAAAATTATAACTTTATTACAGTAGAAGCAGAAATAAGTTTGGTTACATCTTTCTAAATCACAATACCAAAACTCAAGTACACAATTACCAGTCTTATACAAAATCCTTCAGAATGTAAAGTTTTGAAGCCATAATCACCAACATAAACTACCATGAAAAGATAGAGTCAAAGCCAAGCAATACTCCAAGCACTTCAAGTAGAGAGAATCAGAATCAAGCTCCTATGTTTCCACCCTGAGCACCTGGGGGCAAACGGAAAGAAAAGGGGCGAAAACAAACGAGGTCAGACATCAAGTCTGGCGAGTCCAGTGGCTTCCAGTATATAAACAGATAACATTATCATGACATGTAAATAAAGCTGGATGAGAGATTACATCAACAGGAATAGAAGATATACTTTAAGTTAACAGAAGAAACAGAATGATGTAAACCAAGTTATGTTCCTTACTTACATCTTACTTCTCTGCACTAATACTAGTAGAACATGGTTAGGTGTTACACTAATGTCTAAACTGAAACAGAATCGAAACAGAATAATTTATACAGAAACAGAATGCTAGTAATGGGCCTTCACCACCCCAACAGATAGAAGGTACAGAAGAAGAATACTAATAATGGGCCTTTACCACCCCAACAGACAGAAGGCACGGAAGCATAATACTAATAATGGGCCTTTACCACCCCAACAGACAGAAGGTACAGAAACATAATATTAATAATGGGCCTTTACCACCCAACTAATGGGCCTTTACCACCCTAACAGACAGAAGGTACGGAAACAGAATCGGAAACGGATTCAGAGACGGAAATAGAATAATCCCTACGGAAACAGAATGTTAGAATTAGGTGTACACTAGTAATGGGTCTTTACCACCCCAACAGACGGTACCACGCTGAAATGGATAGGTGTTACCACCCAACAGAAACAGACGGTACCAACAGAAACAGACAGAACTACGTGTACAATAAGTCCTACCCCAAGCGATCGGCTCCCTAATACATAAATACCCTGTGTCGGCCCCACAGTAGGGTGTATCACTCCCTAAAGTGGCAACCTATTGGCACAGACCTATTTACAGATGTCACGGTGTCTTACATCCTCAGAGCAGATCGGATCCATGCACGCACATGACCTGGTTGGAACGCACCATCAACACCCCTCGCCATTATCAGAATGAACCGCTTATAATTAGTTTAGTAAGCGTGCCCGGACCCCTACATAGCGTGGGGTCAAAGTTTTTGATACCAGAAAGGGTTACTGACTAATATGGGTCCCAAACAACAGATGACACAAGTATTTCCCCTCCTAACCTTGTGTCCCCAAACTAACAGATTTCAGATTAACTTGTTTACAAGTTTCAGACATACAGAGTTCAGATTTACTAGTTCGCAGATCAGACAATCAAGTTAACAATTTTTTAGACTAACGGATCAGATGTACAATTTTAACACACTTACAAATTGTCTAACCTTGTATTGGGCCTACAGATTCAGGAAACGGGTTTGTTAAATTCATCAGTCCAGTTGGTTTAACCATATCCACCCAACACATTTTAGACGTCATATTTATCTCAGATTTGCATTAATTAAATATTAATGCACAGACCTCTCACATTAGGTCAGTAGCTTATGGCCGCTGGATATGTCGGGCGGTTCCGAGCAGACTTCTGCCACAAGCCATACCTAACCTCGTGTCTAAGCATATTTTAGTTATGCCTACGACCTCTCACATTAGACTGATAGTTTGCGGTCGCTGGTTAAGCCGGTTGGTTCCGGGCAGGCTTCTACCGCAAACGGAGTCTAACCTCGTGTCATATCCACTTTATTCCATTACAGAAAATATCAGACTAATTATGTCCATTTAGCAGATTTAACTTCTTTACAAGTTACGGCAGATTATCCAAAGTTCTATAAACATGTTTTGCTCAATTTTAGATCGAGCCTCCAAATTACAATTATTCAGCTTTCAACAGATTAAGCAATTCAACAGATTTAGCAGATAACAGATCTAGTAGATTAGGCAATTTAGCAGATTAGCAGAACAGGCAATTCAACAGATTTAGCAGATTAAGCAATTCAGCAGATTAGCAGATTTAACATTTCTTAAAAATTCTATTTACATATCTTGCCTAATCATAAATTAAGCCTAAACTTACATGCGCAAATCATGGTCATAATTCCTAATACAATATATGCCCCCAGTTTTTCGTTAAACTTTGCACAGTACAGAACACTCTCTAAAAGCCCCAAATCATGATATGAATTATGCCAAATTATAGCCTTTAATGCCAATATCCAAAAATCCATATTTAGGCGCATTCACATTAATAGTTATCCTATTTTAATATAGGTCTTTACGCCTAAGTTTCATATTCCTTTTTCAAGTCATGAATCGTTATATAAAATATACCCAAAAATCTAGATCTTTAAATTATATCCTCTCAAAATCAGATCTTAATTTTTATGTGCATTATGTCCCCAAGTTTCAAGTCATATGTTATCATTCAATGATTCCTCTTCTTCTAAATCACGGAGTATGCACAGATCTAGATCTAATTAACAACATATGTCCTTTTCTCAAATCAGTCACAGATCAGTCATGTCCAATTATGCATTATTCATTATTTACCCCAAAATTTAGCGTTCGTGCATTAATCTCTTATGAGATTTGGCGCAGGCTCGTAGTAGCCTGACTATAGAACAAAAAAAAAAAAAGAATAGTCACAGAAAAACAGATCTGACAGATAAGAATATGCATAACCTCAGATTCGGATTTATAAACATGTCAAGATCATAATTAAAGTTCATATCTGAAAATAACTGTACTCACAAAAAGGGAACGATTCTTGTATTCTAGAATATGTATTCTGACACTGAATAGCTCTCCTTTTGCGTAGACTATCGATTAGATTTGAAAATAGTTGTTCTCTTTTAATTCTATTCAGATTGGAAGAAGATGCACTAGTTCTAGCTTAGATTTCAGCAGAGTAGCGACACCATTATTTTATTTTAATTAGAATAGAGGCAGAGTATAGGCAGAATGAAATTGTATGGAGAGAAAGTGAGATTTGGGGGGTGTTTTTATAGGAGAATAGGGTGATTTAGAGCCTTTAGATTAGTCCAGAAGTCATCAGAACCACCCATCTCGAAGACAGGTCATCCAGCCACTCAAAAGAAGACACATCATCACAGAACACTCCAGAATTATGTGCTGGATCGGTATGGGTGCACTTGGCAGGTGCGGCAGTGTATTTTTGTACTGGCGCACTTCACAAGTGCACCAGTGTATTCTGGCCTGTTTCCGGTTTTTCTGCCTAACTTCGTTCGTCCATATCTTCTTCATACATTATCCGTTTTACGCAAACTCGGACTCTATCTCAAGCAGAATTTCGAGACGAATGCAATGGCGCAACCCGTTTCCCTTAATTATTCTCATAAAATTAAGTATACTTTAATTTTTTACTTATACATTCACAGAAAATACGGGGTGTTACATTCTCCCCTTCTTAAAGGATTTCGTCCCCGAAATCTTCAAGTTAAGAAGAATGTGTCCTACCATCCAATCATCCATCTGCTCAACCATCACCCACAAGCATCCATTGTCCTTAGAAAACTTCTAATGTTGTATGAACATATGCAAAAGTGTGTGTATATGTCTCTTATCTAATGCAAAGATCAAGCAGTCTACTGATTCAGTTGACCTCCTCAATGCGAACCATGTTGGTGCCATGAGTCCAATTATGTATGCAAGAAATCCTTTTTGATACACATCATTTCTATTTATGTGCATAACCATTCATCCAAATGCCACATCCATGTGATGAGTCAATCATTTTGCATCCACAAAAATTGAAAAATGAACACACATCCATATGCAGTATGAAAGTTTTATTGAGCCGATCTAGTGCCTAGTGTGTGTATATGCATCCACGAGCAACCACTTGCATCCACTTGCAACCATCAAACATAACATGTCTCAAACACATGTTTACACCCATTAGTTTCTACCTAAAGGTCGAAGACTCGATCGATAGGATACAGCCGAGTGATAGAAGCTAGTACAATTAAAACAAAAGTTCTGTTCCCATTAGACATCGGTTAAGAAAATAAATCCCTAAGTATCAACCCCTAAGACCGAAATCAACATCAGATTGACACTCAGAGAATTACTCCCATTAAACAATGTCAGAACTGGAAATCTACTTCACGCTTCGAGTAAAAACCCCTATCCTTTTCAGAGATATTCAGATACTTACAGACTACTAGTACAGATCAGATTATCAAATGATTCTTAGGAAACTAAGCATGATAAAACCCCACCATATCCCACAAAAACCAGAATGTATGCATCACAGTCAACTCAACGCTTAACACAGATACCCTCAAACCCCAACCTATCACAAACAGGTGAGTCGTAACCCTTATGGGGTTTGAGACTATAGCGGGATCAGAAACAAGACTAGTATTAAAGTGCAGAGACTCAACTATAGAATTAAAATGTCAGAATGATCAGATAAGGAAATTAAACTTTCTATGGAAAATTTTCCACCTCTATCCTGTCCACCAACTACGAGAACATTCACCTACCTTCCAGAAGATTCTACCCTTTTCCCTTGCCTTTTGGGGCAATCCTTGATCAGATGTCCTGTCTCACCGCACTGAAAACAACCAGTCTTCTTACATGTTAACAAGTCTTTCTCTAAAGTTGCCCCCATCGCGTGGAAAACCCTACGAAGCTCGAAAGAGGATTAGCCGTAGGTGAAATTACTGCGACTACAGATGGAAGTTAGGCACTTCTTTGCCCTTCGACAGGCGTCGTAGTCTCATCAATCTTACAGAACCATGTCGCGATAAGGTTACCTCCCAGAAAGCCAGGAGCCCCGGAGACTCAGAAAAGAAAGAAACAAGGATTAAACAGGAAATCAAAAGATAGATATATGGCTTTGGGGACTATGTTTTTCAAAATAAACTTTCCTTTTGAAAATACTTCCTTTTTAAAACCTTTTTGAAAATAGTTTTCAAAAACTTTTTATCAAATCTGGTAACCTTCAGCTCTGATACCAAGTGTAACACCCCACCTCCGTTAAGGTCACTCACAAAGGGAATGCCTTAACTTTGATGGAGCATTATAGTAGACAGAACAGAATATTACAAGACAGATAAGTAGTACTTGAAAAATTATAACTTTATTATAGCAGAAGAAGAAATAAGTTTGGTTACATCTTTCTAAATCACAATACCAAAACTCAAGTACACAATTATCAGTCTTATACAAAATCCTTTAGAATGTAAAGTTTCAAAGCCATAATCCCCAACATAAACTGCCATGAAAAGATAGAGTCAAAGCCAAGCAATACTCCAAGCATTTCAAGCAGAGAGAATCGGAATCAAGCTCCTATGTTTCCACCCTGAGCACCTTGGGGGAGGGAACGGAAAGAAAAGGGGCGAAAACAAACGAGGTCAGACATAAAGTCTGGCGAGTCCAGTGGCTTCCAGCATATAAACAGATAATATTATCATGACATGTAAATAAAGCAGGATGAGAGATTACATCAACAGGAATAGCAGATATACTTTAAGTTAACAGAAGAAACATAATGATGTAAACCAAGTTATGTTCCTTACTTACATCTTACTTCTCTGCACTAATACTAGTAGAACAGGGTTAGGTGTTACCCTAATGTCTAAACTGAAACAGAATCGAAACAGAATAATCTATACAGAAACAGAATGCTAGTAATGGGCCTTCACCACCCCAACAGACAGAAGGTACATAAGAAGAATACTAATAATGGGCCTATACCACCCAACAGACAGAAGGCACGGAAGCAGAATACTAACAATGGGCCTTTACCACCCCAACAGACAGAAGGTACGGAAACAGAATACTAATAATGGGCCTTTACCACCCAACTAATGGGCCTTTGCCACCCCCAACAGACAGAAGGTACGGAAACAGAATCGGAAACGGAATCAGAGACGGAAACAGAATAATCCTTACGGAAACAGAATGTTAGAATTAGGTGTACACTAGTAATGGGCCTTTACCACCCCAATAGACGGTACCATACAGAAACAGACAGGTGTTACCACCCAACAGAAACAGATGGTACCAACAGAAACAGACAGAACTAAGTGTACCCTAAGTCCTACCTCAAGCGATCGTCTCCCTAATACATAAATACCTTGTGTCGGCCCCACAATAGGGTGTATCACTCCCTAAGGTGGCAACCTGTTGGCACAGACCTATTTATAGATGTCACGGTGTCTTACATCCTCAGAGCAGACCGGATCCATGCACGCACATGACCCGGTTGGAACGAACCATCAACACCCCTCGCCATTATAAGAATGAATTGCTTATAATTAGTTCAGTAAGCGTGCCTGGACCCCTACATAGCGTAGGGTCAAAGTTTTTGATACCAGAAAGGGTTACTGACTAATATGGGTCCCAAACAACAGATGACACAAGTATTTCCCCTCCTAAACTTGTGTCCCCAAACTAACAGATTTCAGATTAACCTATTTACAAGTTTCAGACATATAAAGTTCAGATTTACTAGTTCACAGATCAGACAATCAAGTTAACAAGTTTTCAGACTAATGGATCAGATGTACAGTTTTAACAGATTTACGAATTGTCTAACTTTGTATTGGGCCTACAGATTTACGAAACGGGTTTGTTACAGTTCCGGGCAGACTTCTGCCACAAGCCAGACCTAACCTCTTGTCTAAGCATATTTTAGTTATGCCTACGACCTCTCACATTAGACTGACAGTTTGCGGTCGCTGGTTAAGCCGATTGGTTCCGGATAGGCTTCTACCGCAAAAGGAGTCTAACCTCGTGTCATAGCCACTTTATTTCATTACAGAAAATATCAGACTAATTCTGTCCATTTAGCAGATTTAACTTCTTTACAAGTTACAACAGATTATCCAAAGTTCTATTAACATGTTTTGCTCAATTTTAGATCGAGCCCCCAAATTACAATTATTCAGCTTTCAACAGATTAAGCAATTCAACAGATTAGGCAATTTAGCAGATTAGCAGAACAGGCAATTCAACAGATTCAGCAGATTAAGCAATTCAGCAGATTAGCAGATTTAACATTTCTTAAAAATTCTATTTACATATCTTGCCTAATCATAAATTAAGCCTAAACTTACATGCTCAAATCGTGGTCATAATTCATAATACAATATATGCCCCCAAATTTTCGTTAAACTTTGCACAGTACAGAACACTCTCTAAAAGCCCCAAATCATGATATGAATTATGCCAAATTATAGCCTTTAATGCCAATATCCAAAAATCCATATTTAGGCGCATTCACATTAATAGTTATCCTATTTTAATATAGGTCTTTACGCCTAAGTTTCATATTCCTTTTTCAAGTCATGAATCGTTATATAAAATATACCCAAAAATCTAGATCTTTAAATTATATCCTCTCAAAATCAGATCTTAATTTTTATATGCATTATGTCCCCAAGTTTCAAGTCATATGTTATCATTCAATGATTCCTCTTCTTCCAAATCACAGAGTATGCACAGATCTAGATCTAATTTATAACATATGTCCTTTTCTCAAATCAGTCACAGATCAGTCATGTCCAATTATGCATTATTCATTATTTACCCCAAAATTTAGCGTTCGTGCTTTAATCTCTTATGAGATTTGGTGCAGGATTGTAGTAGCCTGGCTACAGAACAGAAAAAGAAAGAAAGAGAATAGTCACAGAAAAACAGATCTGACAGATAAGAATATGCATAACCTCAGATTCAGATTTATAACCATGTCAAGATCATAATTAAAGTTCATATCTGAAAATAACTGTACTCACAAAAAGGGAACGATTCTTGTATTCTGGAATCTGTATTCTGACACTGAATAGCTCTCCTTTGGCGTAGACTATCGATCAGGTTTGAAAATAGTTGTTCTCTTTTAATTCTATTCAGATTGGAAGAAGATGCACTAGTTCTAGCTTAGATTTCAGCAGAGTAGCGACGCCATTATTTTATTTTAATTAGAATAGAGGCAGAGTATAGGCAGAATGAAATTGTGTGGAGAGAAAGTGAGGTTTGGGGGTGTTTTTATAGGAGAATAGGGTGATTTAGAGCCTTCAGATCATTCCAGAAGTCATCAAAACCACCCAGCTCGAAGACAGGTCATCCAGCCACTCAGAAGAAGACACATCATCACAGAACACTCCAGAATTCTGTGCTGGATCGGTATGGGCGCACTTGGCAGGTGCGCCAGTGTATTTTTGTACTGGCGCACTTCACAAGTGCGCCAGTGTATTCTGGCCTGTTTCCGGTTTTTCTGCCTAACTTCGTTCGTCCATATCTTCTTCATACGGTATCTGTTTTATGCAAACTCGGACTCTATCTCAAGCAGAATTTCGAGACGAACGCAATGGCTCAACCCATTTCCCTTAATTCTTCTCCTAAAATTAAGTATACTTTAATTTGTTACTTATATGTTCACAGAAAATACGGGGTGTTACAAGTGGGTTGTTGCCTGCGCTATTTGGGGGGTGAGGGTGGCAGTGGGTGGCGGTAGGAGAGAAGAGGAGGAAGCTTACTGGAGAAGAAGAAAGAAGGAAGAAATGAAAACAAAATAAAATGAAAAACAAATGAAAAAAATGATGATTTATCTTAGGCTATTTACTTAAAGATGAAGCAAATAAGGAGGGGGTGACAAGTGGAGGGGATAGATGGTGAGATGTCAAAGGGGAAGAGAATTTAGGAGGTTGTGTAATGTTGATTTGATTTAATTTAAACTTGGATTTAATTAAGCGATCTTTACAAGTTCCAACTCGTACGATCATATCGTAAGTCCAAACAATATGAAATTTGAAATCCTACTATATTTCACAGATATGGATCCAATGAAACTAGTCTCGTCGAATTCTGAGATAGCTTGCAAAATGGAATATTTCTAGGCTATTATTAAATTTCAATCAATCTTTCTACACGTGTTTAAATTACACACTCTCACATACTAACTCCGATTGATATGAAATTTGAAACCTTACCATATTTTTACTTTCTGGATTCGATGGAGCTGGTTTCGTCCAAATCCAAGAACGTTTGCAAAATGTGTATTTTTAGGCTATTAAAATAATATTAAATTATCAAATTTTAATATATTTACTTTTAAATCAATTTTAAAAGTTCACTACCCTTATTTTAACTTCAGTAAAATATAAAACAAAATTAGAATTCATTTTCAATTGTGTTCAGGTCCAAATTCAATATTTGACCATTTAACATTCATTAAAAATTTATTTTAAAATCATGTTTTAAATTGACTAAAAATACGGGTCGTTACAATCTCCCTGCTTAAAAAGATTTTGTCCCCGAAATCGAAGACGGAACTAAAGGTCGCTTACTTTACCAACATGGCCATATCCTATCAAATTTAGCTCCATAAGTTATACATAGATTATCTACATGGGATATCTATTTCGATTCTCATTCGAACAAACAAGTTATCTCCGAACTAGTATTGATCCTTTGATCCCTTAGTTTGGACACTGACCAGGCCCTTGATTAGAAAACTCTAGCTTTCCTAGATCACACTATGATAGAAAACTCAAGCAATTAACCACAAACCCTCATCCAGGTTCGTCTTCAAACATCGAGTGATAAATCCTTTCCCAGATCGGTGTAAATACACCTTTAGGTTCTGCACTTGAATATTATCTATTTAAGGAAATTATCCACATAAACTCACATAGTTATTCTTATGATTTTCCCTTCTTTATCCTATCCGAATATTTCATCTACAACTTAAGTATATTTCAGAATTTATCGACTATTCAAAATCGTCGAGCGATTTCTTACCTTAACCCAAATGATTTATAACTTAATCTTAAGTTTTACAGCTTTTTAATTTCCTAAAAATTTCCCAATTCTCGAACTTCTCTAATGCCTTAAATTTTTAAAAGAATTCGTCAAAACCTCCTTTGTGTGGCTCAATCAGTACAACCTCAAAACACCTTTATAGGCACTCACCAATCAAAAAGAAAATCGAAAAGCCAAGTGGCTTTCCAACTAGGATCAGAAAATCATCAAACCCAATTAATGTTGTAAACTTGTACCTTTTACATGAGCATTCAGTTTTATTCCTCACCTTAGCTTCCATTTAATAACTCATCCAATATATATACATGTCCAATACCAACTGATTTCCAAATCGATTCAACACTATCCTTCGAGTTACTAATTATCTCTTAAATATTAATTCACCTTTATTAATTCACTTTTAGTTTGGCTCAACCATATTTGAATATATTTTACTTGCCTAGAAACAAGTCGATTTGAATTTGGAATTCAAGTTCCAAATTCACAACTTAACCAATTATTTACTTCTTTCTTACGTACACTTATACTTTTCTTAATTAGTTTGGACTAATTATCACACATCACATCCAACAATCAATTGGTTGATTAACTTTTCAAATGCATCTTTTTATGTTGCCAAAACATATACCTTTTATATACTCAAAATACATTTTCAAAACCGAAATCATTTTTATATGAAAATCAAAAATACATCTCTCATATATAATAGTCTCAACTCATTCTAGGGCGTTAATAACCCTATCTCTAATGAGTTATTCGTCCTAGGATACTACTGATCTCATCTCTGATGAGTCTTTACTCCACAGAGCCAAGATTTATTGCTAAACTAAAGCTCTGATACCACTTTGTGATGACCCAAAGACCCTCGCTCTTCGAACCGACTATAAACCACACAAGTCCAGTCCAAAAAGTAGATATTCTCGAAAAGTCTTACGATAAACCGAATTTCCAATTCTCGATAGTCGATACTTAATACATCCTTGGTGTTCACGTACCGCCAAACCAATTCTCGCAAAGTCAATCCATCGAGGTTTTATCAGAGCAAACACAGCAGAACAGAAACAAAAGAGAAGAACAGAATCTCACAGTGGAATAGAACAAATATAATATTCAATATGACTTTACAGCGGAAACTTTTAAATCGGAAGAACATACCATAGATAGTTATAAACACCATCCTCGCGTAATACAACCACGACATCCAAGTATAGATAGTAGAATACGCCATGCCTTCTAACGAAGATCACCAGCTTCTTTGGAATCGTCTGGGAACTTCTCGAATCCTGTCTAAATCTGAAACACTCGGATCTGACCCGAGTGTCAAACTTGAGTCGGGCTTACATTAACCAACTTGAGAACTAGATAACAAATCATACATATCTCAAATAATCATCAAGAAAGGGATTTCAAAACTTCGTGAATGCTTTTTGGAAAATGAAGTTACCATAAGACATGCATCCCATCGCATAGTGCAAATACACACCATTAAGAGCAAGTTTGTAACGAACCAATTTTTTGGTATTTTAAAATTTAAATTAATTTGGATTTGGTATTTAAGAAGTAGTTTTTTTTCTTATAAATTGAAATCAAGTCTATTTTATTTTAGCTTTAAATTGATTTTGTAAGTACAAATTAATTTTTCTTTTATATTCGATTTAAATATTTTGTTAAATTAAATATTGGTGATATTTTAAACTAATTGATATATATTGTTTTAGAATTTATTTGAATAATTTTGTATAATTTGAAGTTTTATTTGAATTTGAATATATAGCTTTATTAAATTAAACGTTAACTGTATTTTAAAATTTATTGATATATATGGTTAGAGAATTAAATATTTGATTTAACTTGAGAATGTATTTAATTCATTTAGATTTGAATTTGGCTTTTGTTAATTTAAATTTAAAACTTGTATTTAGGTAAGTATATTGCATGTATACACATAAATAATAAATAGTATTTATACTTTGAAAGATTAGCTTAATGTATTTTGGCCACTTGTTATCTTGGCTAAAAATTGGGTGACACTTGGTAGAATTTTGTTGAAAATTTACACCTGTACTGATATTTTTCCTTCCATATATCCTCTCTCCTCCTTATACTTTAACAGCCGTGAATTTTTATGTCCCTTCATCATTTTGTTCCTCAACCCAAATTAGCTTTCCCGAAAAATTAGTTAATGCCCTCCATTCTTAATTCAAATTCCAAAATTGGAGGTTAATGGCATCAGAGATATTCCACCGCGAGCTCTGACCTCCCTCCCTTCACTGATCTCCTGCGCTTCCGCCTCGTTCTGAAAGCCAATGCTGCTCTACTTCATAAAACCGAATGACCGTAGCTTCCAGTGATCGGACTCCACCTCATCGTGCCATGCACTACCTCAGTCAATCCAGCAACACCTTCATCACTTCACGGTCTCGCCCATCGTCGCCACAGCATCTCCTTGCTTCGCCAGTGGTCCAAAATCGAAGCCATCGCCTGAACGATCACTGGTTGCCGAAGCTCCACACCACTGCTAACATTCAAACTGAGTTTGGTTTCTCCTCCATCGTAAATCGAAGAGTCTACTCCTCCCACTTGTTCGAGCCGTGTTCTCCACCACTTCAAGTGTCGTACTCAATGTTGCCTTTACAGTTGATGTCGCACCAAGCTCAGCTTCTCTTTCCCATGTCAACTGTCACCAAACCCGAAGCTCCATGCCTTTGACCAGTTGTGCCTTCTAGTTTCAGTCCACCGCTCAAACCTCCAGCGTCGTTGCCGAAGCCAGAAGCTCCTCTCTGTTTGACTGTCACCAAACCCAATGCTTGCGTCACCGGTTGAAGTGGGTATTTGCTCGCGATAAATGTTTGTTTCAAGTTTTCAACCTCAATATGTTGCTGAAATAAATTTTATGTCTCAATTAGCTTGTGTGATTTGGTTTTGCACTGTATTTAAGATATACATTTACTGTCACGCACTGGGAAGTTCATAACTTGTAGTTGTTTAAGTCCTTGGGTAGTCTATGACCTTAGTTTTGGGAGAATTACTGATCTGAGTTGCTCATGTTTGATATTTTGGGTGACCTAAGAATTGCTATTCAGTAACTCAAGTTAGTGGATGTATGTCTACCTAGCACGCCTAGTTCTCCCTTTACCTGAAATTTGTCACCTTACCTTATTATATATATATATATATATATATATATAATTCAAAGGCTTGACCATTAATTTGGTCACTATGCACATATTTCAACTTTACAGATCTGAACTATTTTGATACTGAGTCGCTATATGTATATAGATAGCATACATGCATCATTTAGTTTTCATAATTTAGGTCTTCTACCTTATTGCAGACCTATCATGGTTCTCATACTGTCATTTTTATTAAATATGAAAACGCCCATGTGTGTATTTGTCGGTTTGTCCAACATGGTTTGCACCACTTGGTTTTATTGTGCTAAGTATATATTTCGGTTATGGGAGCTTCACATCTTCATGCGTGTGGGTATTATGCTGTATCTTAAAAATATGCATAGGTAAATAGGTGCATGAGTGGTTTGTTGCTTTGATGTAGGCTCTACTTACCTTGTTCACGTGCATAGTATTAATGGATCCAAAATAAAATATGAGGAAAATTTTACCTGTAACATGAGTAAAAATTTACCAGCTTAATACTTATATACATGTCTTTACATTTCACATATGGACTGCTTAGTTTTGTCACCCCTACATGCTTTGATTTGGTCCAAAAAAAATTGTATCGTATTTCCATGGTTGATCCACTCGAGAATGATATTTTTTGAATCATCTTTCTCAGCCTATTCGTGTGAACTTCGAATGGCATGCCTTTGTTTGTGTTTAGCATGTTAAAATAAGCTATGGGCATGACATTTGGGATGTATTTGGATTTAATAACTTACCATTTAAGTTAGAATTAATTATTATATTATAGTTCTTATTGAATTTGTTTTACTTGAACAAAGATTTATCCTAACTCGGGTTTGCATGGAACGCTCGGGTAAGACCCCAAGCATTTCAGATTTAAAGATATTCAATTCGCGAAGAGGAGAGACAAGCGAAGACGCATATGCGCGCTTAAGGCTCGATAGAAGTGTAAATATCTATTCATTTAAAGATTTATGTATACATTACATCATTTCTTTCGCTGTATAAATATTTTGTAAAACTTTGATTTTTATGTATAAAATTTCCGCTGTGAGATATTGATTTTTATTTCTACCAGTTATTCTGTGTTTTTTCTGTTTAAACCCTATAAGCTAATAACAAGATGTCTTTTGAACCTTTCGAGTTGGTTTAACACCAACTTGGAGCAGCCAAAAAGGCAGGTCATTATAGTTGGTATTAGAGCTTTGGTTTGACAAAAATTAGCTTATCGGGTTTGAAAAAACTCATTAGAGGTAGAGTCGTAATAAGCAAAATTTAAATTAGTGATGTATTCATCGTTCGTAGAATAAAAAAATTGAAAATTGCAAATGAATTAAGATGTAATTTTACTAAAAATTTGAACAAGCAATGAATGTTTTGAAATTATAATTCTACCTCTTCGCTTGTTGTTGTGTTTTTCTTCCTTTGACCTGCCGTCACTTACCATTCGATCTATTCGTGCTTGAGTTTGTCCAATCTTATTTTTGAACACTCCATTTTCCTTGCATCGATCAATCTATGGACAAATTGGATTTTGAAAAGAAATATTTATTTGAGACTATAGTTCCCATTTTTTTAAATCGATTTTTATGCTTCGAAACAAAACTTGTTTGGAATATGAAGAAATAGTTTATAAGGTGTTTGATAAACATAAATGTTCGATGACTTAAAATCCGGATATTTTGAAAAGTTTAGAAAACAACAATAATATGATTTGGAAGTATTTATAAATTATTGTTACGAAATGATTTATAACTTCGGGATACAAAATGAAATGATTTGTTACTAAGATTTGAGTAACCCGTGACTAAAGAAAGGTCTGACGTGGGTGTAAGCCCTTGATGATTATCTGCTCTAGGGTTCGGAGAGACATCATTATTTGATATCGATGCGTGCGTAGGCTGTGCCTAGTGGCCTTGTCATTGGGAGAAACCTCTCGACTTGGGACATAAGTGTTATGTCATTATATCACAAAATATTTGAAATGATTTTTGGGTTTTAAAAATCTAGAAGCGAGTACAATTCGATATGAAAAGAAAATGTAGTATTTTGAAGGATTTGAAACTAAAACCGGGATGTTAAGTCGGAGAAATTATGTCATACTTTGATTTCAAATTAACAATCTCTCCTTTTCGAAGATGAAAAGCCTTAAGGGGGAAGTTTGTAATGAACCAGTTTTTTTGGTGTTTTAAGATTTGAAATTAATTTGGATATGGTATTTAAGAAATTGATTTTTGTATATAAATTGAAATCGAGTATATTTTATTTGGCTTTAAATCAATTTTGTAAGTATAAATTAAATTTTCTTTTATATTCGATTTAAATATTTTATTAAGTTAAATACTAGTGATATTTTAAACTAATTGATATATATTGTTTGAGAATTTTTTTGAATGATTTTGTATATTTTGAAGTTTTATTTGAATTTGAATAGCTTTATTAAATTAAAAGTTAACTGTATTTTTAAAATTTATTGATATATATGGTTAGAGAATTAGAAATTCGATTTAACTTGAGAATGTATTTAATTCATTTAGATTTGAATTTGGCTTTTGGTAATTTAAATTTAAAACTTGTATTTATGTAAGTATGTTGCATGTATACACATAAATAATAAATAGTATTTATACTTTGAAACATTAGTTTAATGTATTTTGGCCACTTGTTATCTTGGCTGAAAATTGGGTGACACTTGGTAGGATTTTTTTGAAAATATTTTTCCTTCCATACGTCCTCTCTCCTACTTAAACTTTAACAGTCGTGAGTTTTATGTCCCTTTATCATTTTGTTCCTCCACCCAAATTAGCTTTCCCGAAAAATTAGTTAATGTCTTTCATCCTTAATTCAAATTCCAAAATCGGAGGTTAATGGCATTAGAGATTTTCCACCGCAAGCTCCGACCCCCCTCCCTTCACTGATCGCCTGCGCTTCCACCTCATTCTACAAACCCATGTTGCTCTACTCCACAAAACCTGATGACTATAGCTTCCACCGATCGGACTCCGCCTCGTCGTGTCGTGCGTTACCTTAGTCGCCCATCGTCGCCACGACATCTCCTTGCTTCACCAGTGGTCTAAAATCGAAGCCACCGCCTGAACCATCACCGGTTGTCCAAGCTCCGCACCACCGCCAGCGTTCAAACTAAGTTTGGTTTCTCCTCCACTGTAAATCGAAGAGTCCGCTCCTCCCACTTGTTCGAGCCATGTTCTCCACCACTTCAATTGTCGTACCCAACGTCGCATGCATAGTTGATGTCGCACCGAGCTCAGCTCCTCTTTCCCCTGTCAACCGTCACCAGACCCGAAGCTCCACGCCTTTGACCAATCGCGCCTTCTTGTTCCAGTCCATCACTCAAACCTCCAGCGTCGTTGCCGAAGCCAGCAGCTCCTCTCCATTTGTTTGTCACCAAACCCATTGCTCGCGTCACCGGTCAAAGATCAGTATTTGCTTGCGATAAATGTTTGTTTCAAGTTTTCAGCTTCAATATGTTGCTGGAAAAAAAAATTATGTCTCAATTTTCTTGTGTGGTTTGGTTTTGCACTATATTTAAGATATACATTTACCGTCACGCACTGGTAAGTTCATAACTTGTAGTTGTTCAAGTCCTTGGATAGTCTATGAACTTAGTTTTGGGAGAAGCACTAATCTGAGTTGCTCATATTTGATATTTTGGGTGACCTGAGAATTGTTATTCAGTAACTCAAGTTAGTGGACGTATGTCTACCTGACACGCCTAGTCGTCCCTTTACCTGAAACTTGTCACCTTACCTTATATATATATATATAATTCAAAGGCTTGGCCATTAATTTGGTCACTATGCACATATTTCAGCTTTACAGATCTGGACTATTTTGACACCGAGTCGCTACATGTATATAGATAGAATACATGCGTCATTTAGTTGTCATAATTTAGGTCTTCTACCTTATTTTAGACCAATCATGGTGCTCATACTGTAATTTTTATTAAATAAGAACCTTCCCCGATGTGTATTTGTCGGTTTGTCCAACATGGTTTGCACCACTTGGTTTTACTGTGCTAAGTATATATTTCGACTACGGGAGCTTTACATCTTCATGCGTGTGTGTATTATGGTGTATCTTAAAAAGCTGCATAGGTAAATAGGTGCATGAGTTGTTTGTTGCGTTGATGTAGGCTCTACTTACCTTGTTCATGTGCATAGTGTTAATAGATCCAAAATAAAATTGTAACATGAGTAAAAATTTACCAGCTTAACACTTATATACATGTCTTTACATTTCACATATGGACTGCTTAGTTTTGTCATTCATGCATGCTTTGATTTGGCCCAAAAAAAGCTGTGCTGTATTTCCATGGTTGATCCACTCGAGAATAATAATTATTGAATCAACTTTCTCAGCCCATTCGTGTGAACTTCAAACCGCATGCCTTTGTTTATGTTCAACATGTTAAAGTAAGCTATGGGCATGATATTTGGGATGTATTTGGATTTAATAAATTACCATTTAAGTTAGGATTAATTATTATATTACAATTCTTATTGAAGTTGTTTTCCTTGAACAAAGATTTATTCTGACTCGGGTTTTTTGTGTTTTGCATGAAACACTCGGGTCAGACCCAAGTGTTTCAAATTTAAAGATATTCAACTCGCGAAGAGGAGAGACATGCGAAGTACATAAGCGTGCGCAAGGCTCAACTGAAATGTAATCTTCTATTCGTTTAAATATTTATGTATACATTATATTATTTCTTCCGCTGTATAAATATTTTGTAAAACTCTGATTTTTATGTATAAATTTTTTGCTGTGAGATATTAATGTTTATTTCTATCTGTTATTCTGTTTTTTTCTATTTAAACCCTGTAAGTTAATAACGAGCTGTCATTTTGAATGTTTCAAGTTGGTTTAAATACCGACTTGGAGCGGTCAAAAAGGCAGGTCGTTACAAAGTTTTACGTTATGATAACAAAATATGCTTAATACACGACAATCATTTGATATTATCATTAATGTCTATCTTTGAAAACCTTTTCAATATAAATGTATAGATCTTAGCAGACGTAGGTACCCATATATTACATTTACATACATAGATTACAACTAAAACCGTAAGGGTTCGTATTAGAAGTTGGGTTCCATTAATGACCAGGGCAGAGGATCTTCCTTAACCACGATTCTAAACACCTCTAATGGGATGTCCCAAGATAAAAAAATGCTCCTTTCTGTAGCGGCAGAGCCGGCCCACCACCGTTTTAGGTGATGTTCGAGTTTCTCCTGAACATAACGTCTCCCGGTCGTTGCCGACCATTATCCGAGGCGCCTCGATCTATCATCCACTAAGTAAATTGTCTGGGCTCCATAGCATCACTTTTTTAACTAGAACGAAACGTTAGCCCTTAACTCTGCGGTACTTCAACATGTTTCAGCTCACTATCGGTTGTGAGACCCTGAAATCACGCTTCAACATAAAGCTCTGCTTTCCAACAAAAGCTTTGATCACTAATAGCTCATCACTTAACATGCCACATTGTCAATTCACAACATATAATCGGTGTATGCTGATATATAACTCTCTGAGTACATATGTCCAAGAGGAGGGTGTTAAGCTAAGATAGTAGATCCTCCGCCACCTATCTGATATATCATCAATAGAAATCAATTAATTATACCGTAAAATACAACATCAGACATACATCCATTTACAAGTTCATTCTGTATTATGAACGATGTTGAAGACACTGTACTCCACGACCCCACCTGGGTGCGAAAGTTTTTGCAATCCGAATCGCTTCAAGTACAGTATGATTGTCGTCGTAATACAACCTCATACTGAGTGGCCTACCTAAGACATCGATGAGCAATCCTTCCGATGTGAAGGTCTCCGGTCTTCAATCACAGTCATTGCCATTTTCATTTGCTCTTATCATGTCGTATAGTTATTCACAATGGGTTGAAACCTGATCATTCCGAATAACAAGCGCATCTTTTAAATCAATAAAGATATATAAAAATATCACGAGACTTATTCCATTTTGGAATATTCTTTTACTCAAATAATTCTTTATACTGGGAATTACTCCCTTTAAATCATAGACTTACACAGTTTTAAACTCTTGTTTAAATCTTTCCTTAGGAATCATTTCAAATGATTATAAAATTTCATTTCACAAATTTAGCTCGAACTAAGGTTTCTACGCTTTATCAGGATTATCGAACCTCATGTAAAGTAACTTTTCAAATCATTATCCCATTCTCACCCTATTCATCCCATGGAGCAAAACTGAAAGTACTCCATATTTAATTGCCCTAATATTCTGGTAAGTTTAATGACCTTCACTAATACCATTCATTCATTACAAATTTGATTAAAGATTTCATTTATCTTTACAAAAAACATATTTACCCAAACCCTAACCATTTAATAATCATTGATTAGGACAAATTATTTTATCTTTTCTTGATCATATCTCTAGCCCAGAATTGTACATACGGTTTCTTAATCTTGTCGTTATGCGAAAAACATGCTTACATAAATAAAAATCATTCATTAACCATAATTATGGTAAACTACCTTTAACTTTCCTTGATCATATCTTTAGCGCAAAATTGTGCTTGCAATCTCTTAATCTTATCGTTAGGGAAAACTCGCTTATCTTTTAAACGATCTTTAAACTTTGTTTCCATTATCGTTTGCTAGGGGAAAACTCTTTCATTAAATGTTGTATTCAAATTTAATAAAGATTTATCTTCAACTTAACTTGGAAAATTATCTTTCCTTTAAATGGGTTAAAGAACAAACATTATTTAAAACATCATTCGTGATAAACCCAAAATCATTCTTTTATTCTAAATGAAATTTCCACCAAAATCATATCTGCTTACCATCGATATAAATTCTCGTATCGGACTAATACTATAAGAGGAATAACGGCAAAGCCTTTTAAATTCCTTAAATAATAAAGGTCTTCATCCACAGAGACTTATCTCAATTATCACCAAATCGATTCCTATTCAATTCCAATTTAATTTGGAAAACTTAACTTGGTTTCAAACTTTTCAAATCCTAAAATATCCTAAAATCATCATTCTAACCCTTTGGATTAGTTTGCGAATCATTTGGAGATCATTGGTTATCTCAACCTTTTAATTTCAAAGCGTTCCAAAAAACGCTACAAATATCATTGCTTAAACAAATTTTTTTCAAAAATAGCTTTTTAGCTTTTCAAAACCTAGTATATTCAATTCAAAACACTTTCAATACATTTATTTTGATTTATCATAATTTATCTCTATTTTTAATAATTTAAAAATAACTCATTTCATCAAAATCCAATTTTGGGTCCCAAACTGCACTAGCGTTGTTTCTATTCAAATTTGATTTGAACTTATTTCAAAATCAAAATGATGAACTATAGCACTTTACTTTACATTTGAAAGCTCTTACGAATCGAACGTTTTTCGTTTCCGAAAAATATGACGGACGGATCTCCGGGAACGTCAATTTGAAGTTAATGGTCGAAATTCGCAAACTACTGCTGCGCGACTAGTTCTGTTCAGACCATACTTCGACTTATATTTAAAATCGAATCGAATTACTTTCAAAATAATTTATTAATTATATAAAACATATATAATACCTTTGGAAACTATATTTCCAATATTTGACTTTAAATTCAATTATTCCATTATTCATATATTTTAATATTATTTAAATCAGTAAAATATTATTATTTTTCAAAATTCATCCTTTGAAATTCAAATTTTCCTGAAACCCATTATAAAAATAAACAAGACAGAAATCTAGTTGAAACATTTTCTGGATATCAAAACTGGCCTCACTTTTTAAAGTTACTATTCATCATTTCCGAATTCAAATTCAAAGCATGCCTTAATTACTTGAAAACTTCTTCAAATAAATTTCCATCTTCACGAAAACTATTCGTAATTACTTAAACTATCTTTCCACATCATTTTGGATTAAAAATTCAAACTTTTGTTTTTCACTTAAAATCTAATTAATAAAATATTCAATTAAATTCTGATATGGAATAATTTAATTAATAAAATATTCAATTAAATTCCTATTTGGAATAAAACTCAATCAGTTACCATATAATCCAACTTACATGGATTTAACACATCGTTAACATCTGTTAAAGGTCATCAACAACCATTAACTTCCAATTGTCACATAGTGACATTATTAACTTAAGCGTTAAGGTCATTAACACTTAATTACTATTTCAAATCACCTTAACTAAATTATTAACCATCGTTAATAATTTATTTGCTATTATAAGTGAATCCAATCCTGTCAAATTAATATCAACATACATCACATCAAGTTGTCAATCAATGTCACATCAAAATTTTCATGTTATTATTCATCCATAACATAACAATCACGTTATCAACCAAATTAACCGATCATTTATTTACGGTTTAACTTCATAACCATTTAGGTGTTCACTTTAATTACTAAACTACCAAGTAATTAACTTTTCTAACTTCTGTTAACATCAATAAACCCAAAATTACTCAATATATTAGCAATTATCAAGCATAGAATAATTAACTATACTAACTACAATAGTTAACCCAACGTGAGCAAAGTGTGCTCACCATAGCTTATGCACTGTGCCAAACTTTAAGCTATGACTTCTCTAACCTCGCTACAACTCCGGACTTGACTTCACAATCAAGTTAACATCTTTTCTACTTCAAACACTTCAAGAACACAAGTTATACTAGTATATATGTTTTTAGTTGCATTTAAGTGAAGAAAGATAGGATTTTTAGTGGTTTAAGGCTCGATTAAGGGGTGTGGGACCCACAACTAAGGGGGAGGGGATGCCACATGGCAAGGGCGTGGGTGTAGGGGTGGTGGTTCAAATAGGGTCCAGTTGGCTTGGATCTAATGTTTTAAGGGGTTTAAGGCATAAATATGTGATTTCTGGAGCAAAGGTGGGATCTTTAAGAGGTGGGGCCCACTTGGAGGCTAGGGGGCGTTGGTAAGGTTGCTAGGGATTGTGTGTGATGGTGTAGAGTCCAAGGAGGAGGTGCTAGAAAGGAGGTAGGGGTGTTTAAATGATGTAAAAGAGGTTAAAGGTGGTAGTTTTAAGCTTTTAAAGGAGAAAGGAGAGAGTTTTGGCAGGAGGACCCACGTGTGGGTAGGGGCTACTGGTGGGATGTTGTGTGCGCTGATGGGGGTGAGGGTGGTGACGTGTGGTATTAGGAGAGGAGAGGAGGAAACTTAGTGGAGAAGAAGAAAGAAGGAAGAAATGAAAACAAATGAAACAAAACAATGATTTATCTTAGGCTACTTACTTAAGGATAAAGCAACTAAAGAGGGGATGACATGTGCAGGGGAGAGGTGCTGAGGTATAAAAGGAAAAGTGGATTTAAGAAGTTGTGTAATGTTGATTTGATTTAATTTAAACTTGGATCTAATTAAACGACCTTTACACGTTTTCAACTCGTACGATTAAACCATAAGTCCAATCGATACGAAATTTGAAATTAAACTATATTTCACAGATATGGATCCAATGAAGCAGGTCTTGTCGAATTCTGAGACTGTTTGTAAAATAGTCATATTTTAATGTTCAGGATCCGATGGAACTGGTTTCGTCGAAATCCGAGATCGTTTGCAAAATGTCTATTTTTAGGCTATTAAAATAATATTAAATTATCGAATTTTAATATACTTATTTTTAAATCAATTTTAAAAGTTCACTAATCTTATTTTAACTCCAGTAAAATATAAATAAAATTAGAATTCATTTTGAGTTATTTTTAGGTCCAGATTCAAATTTTGACCATTTAAAATCCAATAAAAATCTATTTAAAATTCATGTTTTAAATTAACTAAAAATATGGGTCGTTACATATAGAGGCGTAAACATAAATGAAAGTAGGGTTTAGAGTGAGTCTAGAGAGCTATATTTATAGTTGCAAGTATAAGTATAGATCGTTGGATTATTTAGAATTAATCGAGACGGTCTATCTGATGCAAAATTACATAAATCTCCCTAACAAAACATACACCCACCACCCATCACCTGGGAAGGCGGTCGACCCCCTCTATAGGGGGGTAGTCGACCCTTCCTTCTGGGGTTGAGCCAGGAGATTTGAATCTCCTGTGACGATGCTTTTTGTTAATTTCTTAATTAGTTGTTTTGATTTATTTCCCAATGTTGATTATCTTTGTCCTCTTTGTATATGAATATACACATGCAAAGTCAAATCTGTTTGGAATATTCTTTTATGTCATCTATAATTAATTACATTCCAGATTTATATTTAATCTATTTAAATTTCAAACCTTGTGCGTAAATGTTTACGCATAACTTGCTTTATTAATATCTTCTTCATACGGACTACGTTTTCAGTAAATAAAATATGAAAACGAATTAGAATCTCGCCACGAACGCAATAATAATACTTTCATGGTCGGATTCCCAATTATTCAAAATTTCATTTTCAGTCCATTAATTTATTATCGATTGTTAATATTTATTTTAAATTAAATTACCTTATCTCTATTTTAGGTTTACTTTAAGGGATGTTACTGGTGGTGCGTTGACGTTCGATGCGTCGGATGCCAATGTTTTTTTTTTTTGAAACATTTGGATAAATGTCAAATTTGTGAGTTGGACCATGTACCTAATGGGGGTTATTTCGAATAGGGCACCAAAGCTCTTTAGTTTTTTTTTTTTTTTTTTTTTTTCCCTCCAACTTGCAAATTTCTTCGACAATGATTATCTTACTAGTTTTACTAAAATAGGTAATTAGTTAATTACGAGGGTTAATTTTGTCACCAAAATCTTTAAACAACTAAAGGGGCGATTACAGAAAATAACGGGGTAACTCGTTTCCTGTCAGCATCGCTCTTCTTCATTTGGCGACCTTCTCAAGCGCAGTCTCTTCTTCATCAACATCGCCGGTTATAATATAGAATTTAAAGTCCGTTAATTCCAATGTTTTAACGAAGCGATATTAAACCGACAGCTCAATCCATTCAAACCTATTCCATTGTAGTCCCATTAGTTTCAGACCCTGCAACATTTACAGAACTCAGTTTATAATGGCTGCTGCTTCGATCGGATTTACAACGCCGTCTGCTAATCCGAGGATTAGAGCGAGAAACTTTGGAAATTTTGGTGTTTTAGGATTTTTATGTTTCAAATCTGAGCGGAGTTTCAAGAGGAATTGGGTTGGATGCTGTTCTGTTGCTGAATCTTCTTCTTCTTTGTCCTATTCGACAAATCGTACAAAAAGGTATTGATGTTTGTTTTTTCATTTTGTTTGGGTTGTCGGCTCATAGTTCATGAGTATGTATTTCTGTTATTTCTCGACTGGATTGCATTGATCTGAACTGTCTAATATTTATATGGTAATATATGATTGAGATGAAATCATAACCATATGCTGAATGATATACAAGATTCCGGAACCTTGCCCTATTATTAGCATATTAACCTTGAGTTAAATCCAAATGAAGTATCCCTAAATTACACGCATTGCAATAATTGACCGGAGCTTTTACTTTGTGTTAGGGACGTTGGAAAATTTCTTTTGCTTTATCTGCATGAATATTTGATGAATACTTTATTTGTTTTCAAATATTAGACAATGAAAAATTTGACAGTACATAGCTATCCCATCTTGTGTGTTAGTAGTATACTTGCATACAACATGAACATCGAACTTGTATGCTTAGAATTTGTTGTACCTTTGAATAGGAAATTGTACAGTGTATATTTCTTTGCCACTCAATTCCACCTCCGTGATCAAGACCTTAAACGATAACGATAACCAATGACAGTTTCTTCATTTCTCTCTTATTTTTTCCCAGTTTCTATGTAAATATGCAAATGGGATCATCAACCAGTTTTCTTTGAGGTATGAAAATGTAAAATATGTAAATCTAATGGTTATTGTGTAATTTTGATTAGCATAGATGTTTATGTAGGTACAAGTCTTCTTAATAATATGACTGGTTTGAAATCATTATAACAATCCCAACGTCAGAGTCCTCAAATTTCAATTTACTGCTCCTATTATATGCATTTTATACAGATATATGCTTTTTGTATGTTTGTGCTTTATGACTGTATCAATGTGATGCTACATACTATACAGACTTTAATTTGATTGGTTCTCACATTTTATAAATGTTTTTCTGCTCACAATTTCTTCTTCTTTGATCCGAATATTATGGCATACATAACAAAAATATTCTGCAGATTAGTTGGCATGGGTTCTAAGCTAATTGGAAGTGGTTCAGCTGTACCAAAGCTTCAGATTTCAAATGATGACATGGCAAAAATTGTTGAAACTTCAGATGAGTGGATATCGGTTCGTACAGGGATTCGTAATCGCCGTGTTCTTACAGGTAAACTAGAATGTTCACCAAAACTTTTCTGCACATTCCATTGTCATTTAAACCTGCACACGATATATAGCTGTTTTTCCCCCTCTTTCCATGCAGCATCTCTTAGGTCCTAAAGCTTAGGTGAGATAAATATCATCTATTTAGTTGCATTTATCCATAACATATAAACCACAACTTGATTTTCTTCACCATCGATCATTATAAGACAAACGTATATGTACTTGTCCTTTGTTTGGTTTGTCGAAAGATCCTCTTTAAAATTTTATTAATCCCACATATGCTACACAATGAGACCCAGGCATAGCGCTAAAGTATTGCGTGCTTGAGTTTATCCCTTGAGACCATATTCGTCATAAATCATGGGTTTAGGTATATGCAGTTTACAGAAAAATATAAATAATGGGTTTAGATATATGCAGTTTACAGAAAAATGATCTCACTAATTCTCGTGTTAGATATTCAACACTTCATTGATTCAGAGACAGAACACAACAAATATGACTTGACCATTGTCATAATTTTTTATTCGCTTATATCTTCATACAAAAAGGTTAACAGGACTATATCGTGCATTATGGCGTTAGAACCATGTTGTGTACTTGTATTAAGCGCAATGCAAAAAAGATAGAGAAGTCGCCTTGCTTAAGTATTATGTAAGCTGTTTTTTTTCCAATGCAGGAAATTGTGTTTTCTAATTTCTAGTGTTAGGAACTATGTTGTAAAATCCTTAGTCGCTCCCGCCTGGGATCCGCATTGACGCTAGGCTAACTTTGCCGCCTAGGTATTTGTCTAGCCCCCTTATATCAGACCTACCCAATTGTCTTAGCATATAGGTGGGTTTATACACCATCTATGCATTGACTTAGGTTTGGTGTCTGTTAGAAACATCAGAATGTTTGTTGCAAGCTGTTTTGCCTCCTTGGTCACTTCCAAACTCATTGAGTCCCATAGTGGATAACTTAATACTAAATGAAATACTATGATTTTATCTCAAAATGCATAAGTGTATCAAAAACTCCTAGCTGCGATTAATCCCCAACTGATCACTGTCTAGGCGATTAATCCCCAACTGATCAGTGATCACTCTCTAGGCGATTTATCCCTAGTCCATGCTTGCTGCCTACCGTCCACCTAACGATTTTTACAAGCTTGATTTGGAGTTTCTTCTTTGGAAAATATAGGATGAGTTAGGAAAGAGAACACTTCATGCTAACTCGGCCAATAATAACATATATATTGTTAGGCTATAAGATTGTAAACTAAGATTTAAGTACTACGGGAGTACGGGTTTCACGGATTTATATATGATAAAAACTTCTTATAGTACTTGTATTGATTGATTGTCATCCATAAATAGAAGCCTTACAAATGTATTATATTAGAATTTTGTAAATCAATTGATATGTTATTTTTAAAGCCAAATCACTTGATTTTTGCTTAAAAATAGAGCAATGTGCTATTAAGCGTTGCATAAATAACTTATACATTTGTCGGATAATGATGTTCAATTTGAAAAAGAAAAAGGTTCAAACAATTAATTTGTGCTGAAGCACGCTTTTTTTTTTTTTCATTTTGGCTCCTGAACTTTATGATATGGTCATCATATTACTGCTATTCTCCTTTTTATCGTATGTTCATGCCTGTACAATATCATATTGCCAGGAAATGAAAATTTAAATGGTTTGGCTGTCGAGGCTGCAAAGGGTGCTCTTCAAATGGCTGAAGTTGAGGCCGAGAACGTTGACCTCGTTATATTTTGCTCTTCCACACCGGATGATCTTTTTGGTGGTGCTTCTCGGGTGAGCGTTAAATTCTCAGGAAGCTGCGAAAAAATGCTTCTAAAAGATAATTGTTCTTATCATGGATTGTGGATGAATAAACATAGTGGAAAATACGGAGAAGGCCAAATATGGCAAAAAGTTTGTCCAAAAGTTTGCAAAGTTTGGTTTTTGGCCAAAAGGCCAACTTTTAGTGCAAAATAGAAAATGCGGTGGGGCCCCCTGAAATCCACCTTTGCACTAAAAAGTGGACTTTTGGCCAAAAACCAAACTTTTGGCTAAAAAATTTGCAAAGTTTGTCCTTCTCCCTAAAATCCTCATAAACATACATCCCTTTGTTTCTTGTAAATTCTTTTTTTGACCTTGGAATTTCAAGCAGTGAACATAGAATGGATTTTTATACATCTCTTCTCTCTACTATATAATATGTTTAAGTGGTCCTTAGGAATCTTTATATACTCCATTTTATTTGCTCTAGGTTATAATATTGACTTTCGTTTGTGAAGTATGGTTTAATAGTACAATAATCTGCGTATTATTATCTAATAATAGTTTTTCTACACTCGAGTCTGCACTCATACATTTTATTGATTTTTTTATTTTTTTTATTTATTTTGTTCCTCCCCATTCAGCTTTCAGCTTGGGCTGGGGCAACCCAACTAATTGGGCCGGGCCTGTATACAGTATTGCATGTTATTTGTAAAATTTGATTTTACAAACAAATGCTAATGCATATATGCATGGAATCAGCTTAGTCATCAGTTAAATAGTTTATTTTTCTATAATTCAGACAAATATAATGATAGTAATAATAATCTTTTATTAGCTAAGTTAGGTAGCTCTTCAGTTCTTTTGCTTCATACTTGACTAAAATTTCAAATCACTATCTTTGCTTACTGTTTCATATTTATTTCAGATCCAAGGCGATCTAGGCTGCAAAAGTGCCTTAGCATTTGACATCACAGCTGCATGCAGTGGGTTTGTTGTAGGATTGATCACTGCCACCCGCTTTATAAAGGGTATTAAAAGAAAAGCTCTATAGTTCATTTTACCTGGATAGATAATGCATAATTCATGACTTGCAAATGAGTATGCTTAGTCTTATAGGTGGTGGCTACAAGAATGTTCTAGTGATTGGAGCAGATGCTTTATCCCGCTTTGTTGATTGGACTGATAGAGGAACGTGCATTCTTTTTGGCGATGCTGCTGGAGCAGTCTTAGTTCAGGTACATGCTTTAATCTTCCAATTTTCATACTTCATGTACTGTATTATGGTTTAATTCAGTTCTGGTAAACATAACAATTCGAGAATTTGAACATGTGATCAGTAACCTTTTATTTATATCCCTATTACCAAACCAAGTTTGTATTGGTTCAAGAACAATGTTTTCCTTTTTACTACTTCTTTCCAGCAAATCGACTAGTTTAACAAATAAAATCTTGAAGAGCTTGTAACTTTGTCACTATTTGTTTCTGGCAAACATATTGAAAAACATTGCATCGGTATGACTTTATCAAATTTTCGTCGACTTCATTTTTTAAATTTGCAGGCATGTGGTGAAGATGAAGATGGCTTGCTTGGCTTTGATTTGAACAGTGATGGTTCTGGTCAAAGGTATGCATTGATTAGCTAGCCTATGATGACCTTTTCTTATCAGCTGATAATAAAGAAAAATAACCATACAATTAGCATGTAATAATCCCTAAGCTACAAACCTGTAAACTTGGATAAACAAGCGTGTGTCATATCTATTAACTTGCTTATGTGATTGCAGGCATTTGAATGCGTTCGTATCATATGCTGAGCATGAAGCTATCTCAAACACAAATGGTGCGCCATTATTCCCTCCTAAAAGGTCAACATACTCTTGTATAAAAATGAACGGGAATGAGGTATTCCGTTTTGCTTGCCGTTGTGTACCACAGACCATTCAAGCCTCGCTTGATGATGCTGGTTTATCAAGTTCCAATATCGACTGGCTTCTACTTCACCAGGTAAACATTATATTTTAAAGTACTGTTATTCATTGTATTAGCTTGGGTATATAGACATTTTCCTTAAATTTTCACCAGGCAATGACCTGTTTTCCCCGCATATATGATTGATTATCTGATATCTCGAGCTTGCAGCACTTAATAGGATCTTCCATCTACAACAAATATCATATCTATGCACATCGTGCAATAATTATATCAACAAAACGCTAAACATCTACGTACACAGTACGCTTGGCTGAAAGAAGAGACGTTCCATGTTGTAAAATTAAGGTTTTGATCTTTTATTTGTTTTGACAAGCAGGCAAACCAAAGGATAATAGATGCAGTATCGAACCGTTTAGAAATTCCATCGGAGAAAGTAATATCAAATCTAGCAAACTACGGAAACACAAGTGCTGCATCGATTCCTTTAGCGTTAGATGAGGCTATTAGGAACGGGAAAGTCAAAGCAGGCGATACCATCGCTACTGCTGGGTTTGGGGCTGGTCTTACATGGGGATCCGCAATCGTCAAATGGGGCTGAGAAATTGGGACTCTACATAGGTGGAGGATCTATCATACTTGAAGCAAATGCTTTTGTTCTTGTTTGTGTAATATTAATTTGTTTCTTTGTTAGTAAATTTTGGTTAATTTGGTGTTATGTAAGTGTATGTTACACATGTATGGTTCAGTGCTTTTGGATTAACAATTCATGATCTTCTTTATAATCTCCAATCCATCTTCACACTTGTATATCTCTTGTATTGATATCATGAACTTGCATCTCGTTCTGTTGTTTTTGTTTTGTTTCCTTACAGAAAAGCTTCTAGCCTTCTTGTTTGAATTGAAGACTTGAAGTTATGTGTAAATCCAAAACATTAAATAAAGATGCATTTTTCTTCCTTGACTTTTTATTTTCGCATAAGTTTTGGTTTTTTGACTTCATGAGCTAATTTGATCAAGTTCTCCTTGGTCTTTATCCATGATTACCACGTGGTTCCCCATGTACCAAATCCTCCAGTAGGTATAACAAGAGACCAGTCCGAATTGTACGCTCCCTGCTGACTGGTCTGTGATCTTGCACCAGCAAGACCGTAGACTTTGAAAACCTCGTTAGTCTATGTATGTATTTAAATAGCTATCAAGTGTTCATCCATTTCAAACGACTTTCTGTCTCTATAAATAACTCTATATAGATCATAAAGCCAATAATGATTATTATTATATTTCTTTCTTTGTTCCCTTGAACTCTAAATCAAAATAATGGTTTCTTATATCAACAATTTAACCGAAAACCCTGAACAAACGTTGGAATCCTACTAAAATATTCTTTCTTTCATTCTACAAAATGAAAGACACTTAGAGTTGAGTCAAATGCATATGATTAAGAAACAAAAAAGACATTTTGATGCAATTCGATGGATAGTTCTATCCCTCGTCAAAGAAGAACAAAGGACTAACCCGAGTGCACCATAAATAAAAACAAACAAAAAATTGAGAGGCTATAAAAGTATATTTCATCTTTCGTGAAGATAGTTGGGTTGAAGTGCCTTATTATATCCAGTTAAATTCGTTTGTTTGTCTAAATAAATACTTGATTTGATTGGATATGATTGATTGTATTATAATTTGTGTATGATTGACCGATAATAGCAGTTTTGCAATATCATTTTCATGTTCATGTTTTTTTTTTGCATAATAATTATTTTTATCATGACAGTATGTTATTTAGAGAGTCGGTGTTCGAGTCAATATTAAAGTCAATCAATATTTGTGTTAGTATTAGAATTAGGATTAGAACAATTATTTTTTGTTAATGGCAAAGGGAATGAAATATAAAATAGGATAGATAGACATAAATTAAGGGAGGCGGGTTTTAGAATTCGAGGGGGGGGGGGGTCGATTATACTTTATACGCAAGGTTGTTATCATAAAAAAGAGAGAATTTTAGTAGCATGGATAATGGTTTTGTTGGCAACAACCTTAAGAAATAATACAAAATATAAATACTTGTTTTACTAATGATTATATGCATATATATAAAATAGTGTAACATATAGACAAATACCGATAAGGAAGATTGTACAATGTCAAGAAAAGATTCGGGATGATGACGCTGACATACAAATTTACGAGTTAGATAATGAAGACTCATGAGTATTGAAAAGTTCAAAATTTCAAGATGTTCTAGATAGGTTTATAGTCTTAGAATATATGTTAAATTTTAATATAGCTTGATCTCTTTTTTAAATTGATTTTTCAAATGATTTTCAAATAAACTTTATTGTCAAGGTGATAATTTTCAGAACATGTTTTTTGATTTCTAACATTCTGTGTTGTTTATACTTCAGTTGTATAGTTTCTTATACGTTTATGATTTTGACAATTTCCTTTTACTTTGTCTTTTATAATTATATATGAGGGGCGTTCCAGAGCACCCCTGTTAGCACCCCTATCCGTCCATGAGCTACGACGATCCAAATCGAACGAGAATTTGTAGATGTTCAATCCACATATATTCAAGGACCTATCCAAAATTTAAGCTCGTTCCGACGTCCGTAGCATATTCAAAATCTTAGCTCAATTATTCGCCGTTTAGACATTTATTCTAACCGTTAAATTTAAACATCAAATATATATTGTACGAATGTCGGAACGAACTCAAATTTTGGATATGTCATTAAATATATGTGGATTGAACATCTACAGATTCTCATTCGATTTGAATCACCGTAGCTCACGGACGGATAGAGGTGCTAACAGGGGTGCCCTGAAATGCTCCTCACTATATATATATATATATATATATATATATATATAATTTACATTATATTTATTGTTTTACATTAAATATTTCAAAATGTAAAGTTGTATTAAGTTTTACTGTGATTGATATAGGTATAAACTATGTTTTAATGATTGCAAATTATTTCATAAAGCAAGCTATTTTCAAAATATTTTAAAATAATTTTTTTTTCAAAAATACACTATGATATGTTGAGAAATCCATGTAGCGTATGTCAATATACTTGCCAGTTTTTCCAAAAGTAAATTTTCAAAAGAAGTATTTATTCGTCGCAACCTTTCGCAAATAGACATGACTGCTGAACCACTATAAATACGAGAGTTTCTGAACGAATTTGACTACCATGTTCTTCATTCCATCTCTCCTCTTTTTCCTCTCTCGTTGTCTAAAGAAAGTTTTAATTATACTATGTTGAAATCCAAACAGAACCAAAATCGTTTACATCTGATTTGATTCTCTATTATTCTTTCATCAATCTCTCAAGATCAAAGTGAACTTTTAGGAATTGTTAGAAAATATCGAAAGATCTGAGTCTACAAACACTTTCAAATCAAAAACCGCTATCTGTAAGGGTGGGATTGTGACCTATAATTAATAGGGTTTGGCTAAGCACTGAAATCAATGGTGGTGTCCTTACTACCTTTGAGAACCTAAGTAACTTTATCCAAAGATCGAAAATTCCAAAGGATGTGTCTCGTAGCCTTGAAACCGAGATTGTATCTACATTTACTAGTTGAAAAGAAATCCTTACATGGTTTGTGCAGGACTGGATGTAGGGTAACTCGAAACCAATATAAAAATCCTCGTGTGTTTTTTCTTTTAGTTTACTATGTTTATTTTTATCTACTTCTTGATTCTATGGTTGTTTCTGTGAATGTTAATTACATAAATTCAAGTATAATTCGGTTAAAAGTTTAAAAAGATTCATAAAATCAAGATATCACTATTCCCCCTCCCCTCTAGTGCTAATATTAGCCTTAAGATCCATATTCCGTATTCTCACATTTGATATCAGAGCAAGATCTCTCAAAGTATTCATTATTTGATTTTTAAAAGGACTACTAGTAAAAGTAATGACAATGTTAGTACTTCATTTACAATCACTTGGCAAATGACCAATTTTTAGCGGCAGTAGTTACAAGTATTGGTCATGTGGAATGAAAATTTATTTGCAATCATTACGATTAAACATTTCGAATATGACACAAACCGTGTACTGAACCTAAGTCGGATTTTGCACAATAAACTGCTAATCAAAAAGCAATTGGACAAAGTAACTCTAACTCCTTGAATATATTGTTTTGTTCAATAAATATAAATGAATTTAATAGAGTAACCGCATGTAAGTTAGCATTTGAAATTTGGAGAACTTTGCAACATGGAGGCACAAGAAAATTTAAACAAACTAAGATTTTCAGGTTAATAAGTCAGTTCCAGTGATTTAAAATGAGTCCACATCTGACATGTATGGTAGAATTCAAGATATGGTACATTCACTTATTGCGTTAGGTAAAAGTTTTTCTAGAGAGGATCAAATTAGAAAAAAAATTAAATTCACTTACATCTAAATGAGATCAAAAAAATCTATCAATTGAAGGGGCTAATGATATTAGTATTCTAAAAAATGAAGATTTAATTGGCAATTTAATGTCTTTTGAAGCACAAGTGCAGAGCAAAAGAAAATAATAATGGAATAGAGTAGAAATCAATAACTTTCAATGCAATTGCAGAGAAATCTGATTTATAAAGTGATAATGATAAAGAAATTTCATTTGTGATAAAGAGTTTCAGAAGATTTCGAAGTATAGCAGAAGGAACAACTCCAAAATAAATGATAACAAAGATTCAGAAAATGGAAGTGACAATCGAAATAATATCAAATATAACAACTGTGATGAACTTGGGCATGTAAAACGACACTGTCCATATTCCGCTAAACAGAAAATAACATCAAATATCATTTCGTATAGAAAAACGAAGAAGATCGTATACTACAACATTAGATGGTTCAGATACATCCTTAAGTGATAATATCCAGTACCGAAAACGCCAACTTGTGCTTTACAACAATACATTGTTCAAATAAAGTCAAAATTGGATATGATGTTGGTACACATTTTAAATTAATCTTTGATTTTTGGCTGCCTTGGATTTTGAACTAATTACTGGATGCTTTTAATCTATATTTAGACAATATTTTAATTACTTAACTTTAAATTAATATAATAATAATAATAAAATATATTCAGAAATTGAATTTTATCATTATCAATTTGTTTTTTTTGTAAAAGAAGGTAATAATAAAAAAATTGATAAATAAGATAATTCAAATTTTCTTCATTAACAAATATATGTCGATATATTCTTCTATGTATGTCGATGTAGCTGATAAATTTTTGAAATTCAAAATTTGAATTTCCCTCCATCTTTTCACCGACTCGGTGTCATTAAAGGACACTTAATTGGAAGAGAATATGATCATTGATGCTCTATTATCTCTTTATTTATTTTACGTTTCATTTCAAAAATCAAACAATATTTAAACCCTTATCTTCCAAAAAATACTTTATCAGTGGCTCCCTCAAGCACTCTTACCTCCATGAAACTATCATAAATCATGTTTTTAATGATCAACAAGCCATCCGGGTCTACATGAACTTTGGAAAAGATTATATGAGGAAGTATGCAATTTTTAGGATTTCCCAATTTATGAAGTCGATTCTCTTGTTATGAATATCATGTTCTTAATTTAGTCGATATTTTTCAAAATAATTTTGTACATTATCCTCGTTTAGTCAAATTGTCTTATGCAAACTTGAAATAAAATTTTTATGAAGGAAATAAAGGAGATGCTTGGAGTAGCGTTAAGAGAACGTAAATTGTTTTAGATGAAATTTTAAGTAACATACTTGGATGCAAATCCATTGGAATTGATCTTTCTACTTTTAATATAGATGAGCATGATTGAGAAACTTTTCATCGCATCTTTGAACAAGATGACAATTTTGAATTCAAAATCGAAAATTTTGACTGAAAGCTAGGATTGTATATCTTCTTTTACAACACACTATTACTCCAACAGCAGGAAATCTCAATAACTCAACTTAAAAGTGTGTAAAGCTCTTTTTTCTCTTTATGATCATATGATATAATTTTAACACAAGTTATTTTTGATGAGTTTTATCCTAAAAATCCTCTAATAAATGAAAATACACCTTTCCAGTGAGTTTATCTTACTAGAATCTTTAACTATTTCGGAGTTGATATCAAAGGAGAACAATTTATTTCTCGATTTTACAATCTTTCTCTCATGAAAATTTCATTAATTTTTGAGCCTTATGAAACCCTTGCCAAAAAGGAAGAGAACCTTACACATGAGGAGAAGAAGAGATTCAAGAGGAGGAAGGAGGAGAAGATGAGGAGGAAGAAAGGGAAACTTCATTAGAAATCATCGATTTTCGGGCCCATCCTACCAACAAAGATTTTCTCAAAATATTCCCATTTGTAAGTAATTAGAAAAAATTTCTAATAAAATGGATAGATTCTCTGGAAAAATTAGCTGCAAGCTTGGACTATCCTTGTGATGACCCCCTCATGCCTCAAACACCCAAATAGTGTGTTGAGGCAGTGCTTGACCAATACAGGACGGTCATTAATGGTAAATAGAAGAGAATAACCCAAAAGTCTGTCGTACATCGCACAGCGCATGGAATAAAATATAATAGCAACATAACATATATAAAATAGGCATGATATTAAACAACTGACAATGAACCAGTAACATCATAGTAATAGATCCAAGATACAACATAATAATGATAAAGTCATACATCGAGATAACACATAATAGAACGGTCTCTACATAAGCACTACTATGCCCTAAAGTAGTTAACAATGAAAGTAACCATGGTATATAATGAAAAAAAATACATGGAATAGCCTCCTACTCATCCTTTGACCAGTTAAACCTGCACACCTTACATGTCCTTAGTCTGCTCATTTAAGAGCACCCACAGTGATAAGAAGCAATGTATAAAACTCCAAGTCGGACAAATTTTGGTGTGAGTGATAGTAGCCTTAACTACTATCAAAATAACACAATTGGTATGAAACGTCATACTTGATTTGTCCCTGCATCTAAAGAGTTAGCACATGTAATAATGTACTGTACTCTAAGGTCACTATGTCCCTAAGTGTAAATATGAGCGTACATGATAACGTATAGTAAACAATCAAGCATAGCATCCATCCTCATTTTCACTCACTCAATTCCTTGTGATAACGATTGATCTCCATGGTACTCGAATCCATGCTACTAAGCAGGCCACGAACTAGGTTGTACCAACTTATACTCCCCGGGGTAAGGACCCAAGTTGGCCAAGGTGGATGTCGTAAGCTTTCCAACTGGGAAACAACTTCCCATCATGGAGATAAGGAGAACCCAACTGTTGATGTCAAAAATGGACAACAACACCCGTGAAATGTGTAAACACCTTTAAACACCACAGATTTAGAATGCGGGAAACCACAAACACAAAAAAGCAAGTAAAAGATAGGAATTTATAGTGGTTCGGCCTATAATTGGCCTGCGTCCACTTTGAAGAGAATTCTCATTATCATCATCAAGGTTACAAGGTACATGATTTCTACTACTTTACACATTCTCTTTCTTTTTACAATAATCTTATCTACTTCTTCTCTTTTTATTTTGATTCACTCGAATTCACCAAGGAAGCGACGAGATCTCTTAGATTGCGATGGTTGTTGGAGTAGATCTTCAACAACTTGAGCCCTTAGATGATGTTAGCAAATCCATGGTGGTTGAGTTGTTGAATTTAATCTTGGAAGAGGATTAATGGAGGTTTGAATGAGTTAGAGGAGTTTAGAAATCAGTTTGGCAGCACTTCGTTGAGAGAAAATTCGGTCCCTCTAACGGAGGCAGTGTGGGGGTATTTATAGGTGTGGTAGTGAGGTGGTATGGTTCAGAAATGGTGTATACAAGGCCTTAGGTCGCTCGGACGACCTGGCACTCAAGGCCGTAACCGGCTTAGCTTTTTAGGTCGTAACCGACCTGGCGTCTTAGGTCGTAACCGACCTGGCATCTTAGGTTGTAACCGACCTGGCCTCTTAGGTCGCAAATGACCTGATTGTCTTGAGCTCCAAGGAAAGATCCTGCATGTAGCGATCTAACTTCATAATAGCTGTCACGATCCGACTTTGCTTCTGAAAGCGAACTCGGACGACCTAGCACTCAAGGCCGTAACCGACTTAGCTTTTTAGGTCGTAACCGACCTGGCGTCTTAGGTCGTAACCGACCTGGCCTCTTAGGTTGTAACCGACCTGGCCTCTTAGGTCGCAAACGACCTAATTGTCTTGAGCTCCAAGCAAAGATCTTGCATGTAGTGGTCTAACTTCATAATAGCTGTCACGACCCGACTTTGCTTCTGAAAGCGAATGACTTGGTCTTGTTCTGAACGATCTAGCGAACTACGACCTAAGGAACTTTGACAAGCGGTTTAAAGACATTGACCCAGGAAATTAGCGCAATCTAGAGCTTGAAAGAACTAGCGTCCGAACGACCTAGAGCTTTGGATGACCTAGGGCTTTTTTTGAAAGAAAACGATCTGAAGTTTAACGATCTAACTTGAAACGCGTTTTATACATATATGAATAACCAATCATTTTGCCTCACCAATGCTTCATATCTAAGCTATATTTTTATGGATTAACATTTTCCCCTTGAAGTTTGTATTGTTAAAAAACAATATGGGCTTCGATCTACATAATTTTGACATTATTTTGATATCTCTTTGTTAGGTCGTTCGTACGATACACAGATGTAACACTAGGTCGTTCTGGGCTTTTAAGTTGGACCCGACCTACATGAATTAGCTCGCTAGCCTTTATATTCCCATTAGACCGTCATTTTTCACCTTATCTCCCTTAATCAGAAAAATTTGTTAATGGCCGCCGTGCTCTGAGAAATAATTCACTCTTCACCCGCTGCTTGAATTCGACGTCATTGGTCGGATCCACTTTGTCGCTGCCATCTACTACCAGCAATTCAGACTTCGACGAACCCGATTGCATCCTCAACCTTAGACGGTTTCATTCAATTTGAGATCAACCCTTCAAATCCGAAGCATCTCGTTGTTGTCGAACATTCGGAAGTCATCAAAAGTGATCTTCGCTTGAAATCAAGTTTAATCTTCACCTTGTTCTTTCCGACTTTAGGGTTTGAATCGAATCAATTTAGGGAATTTATGTTCTGATTTTGGGAATGTATGCTGATTTGATTCAGCTCAGAATTGATTTTGGGAATGTAGTAGTATAATTCCATTTGCACCGAATGCTACTGTTGAGTCTTGTTTTAATCCGTATTTTCTGAATTTGTGCCTACTTGAACTACAACGTCAGTTTTTCGATTATATAAATTTGTGGTTAATTTTAGCATCGATGCTTGTAAATGACAATGTAATAATCTTTAGCAATGTTGAATTGATGACAATCCGATCTGATTAGCATTCAAACTTGAATCTGCAAATTTGGTATGAATTTGTTTGAGTAGATAAAATAGCATGCTTTGAAATTTACTGCTCCAACACTTTTAGTGGCTTTAGATCGGGGGCTAAATTTTATTGTTAGGTCGTTAAGACGACCTAGGCATCTTGCTTGCTGAGACGGTCCAAGACTTCAGACCGCCGAAATGACCTGATCTTCTAAGGGAGATCCAAATCCTCAATGACCTAGGCCCTTGATAGTTTGAATGACCTAAGCCTCCGATATGACTGGATGATCCAACACTACAAGAAAAATTGCTTTCAACAACAATATGGAACAGTGTTTGACCGTTAATTGCGGTGGTTGAACCTTTCACAAATTATAAACCCAGGTAAAAACCAAAGACAACATGTGAGAACGCTGAGATCCTCATGCGCTAGATTTACATTCATCGTTCCCTCTAAAATTTCCGTTGCCGCATGTAAATTAGTTTCACTCTTCTCCTCAAATCTTTCATTGCCGCTCTTCTACCCAGAACTTTCATTGCCGCATAAATCAATTTTCCTCTTCTCCCCCAAAACAGAAAACCCTAAGTCATAAGCGACTACAAACCTTAATTCTAAAATTTTCATTGTCGCGCGTAAATCATTTTTTGTCTTCTCCCCAATACAGAAAACCCTAAGTCATAAGCAACCTCAAACCTTAATCGCCTCTGATTTGCAAATATTTCAAAAAAGCCTTTCTAAATCTTTGCAGCCTCTTCTAAAATTCAAACCTTGGATTCTCGCCTAAATTTGTTTGAAATTTCTACTTTTCACAGGTTCGGTTTCTTTCCCTAATAAATTTAATTAGCAATTTTCACAGATTCGTTTTTTTCAGTCGTTAAATTTAGGGATTTTTGGTATGCGGTCTCGTAGTGTGGGTTATGCTTTACAGTATGGATACACATGAAAAAATGTTGGATGTTAAGTGAAAATCGGGTAATTTGAAGCTACTTTTGTTATTGAGTTGAATAATTAAGTATTTCATTTATATTTTTAATTCTCTTGTTGTAGAGGCACCAAATAGTTCTCGGTTCTATCTATTGTTTGCTAATATTATATTATAGATATGCTAATGTTAAACAAATGTACCGTGGAGCTATGATGCCACACAATATGGATGAAGCAATTTGTATATCCACACAGTATATATCCATACTAAAAAATTACTATGCATACAAATTTTGTAAATAATGCCTTGTTTTCACATGATAAATATTAAGTTTAGAACTCTGCAGTAATTTACTGTGTGGCATCATAACATGCTTATAGCAGAGAAGGATAATATGAAATATTTAAGCTTTAAATCATGCTGCATTCATGTTTCTTTGTCTATATGAATGTATGTATAAGTACAATGATGTTGCATTCAAAATTCATTTGTTCTTTTACAGGATAGTTTTTTAAAAGTGTTACACTTGTTTCCTTATGCACTTTGTTGCCGAATAAACGTATTGGGTAAGTTGCTTATAACATTTTTGTGTGCTACATAAGTCAGTATTACCATGGTCACTTTCCTTCGTGAGACAGTCATTCTTTGTTTGCTTAAAATGTAGGTTGTTTGTTTATAAACCTAGGTTTAACTCTTCTAAGCTTTTTCAGGGCTGAAGTTGGAAGCCATGCATTACATGCTTGATGCTTCTATGCTTTAAGTATATGTTGATGAAGCAAGGTTGAATAACATAAATATTGGGAAGATTCCTAATTTTTATGTTGTTCAACTCTTGCCTCATCAGCTTACATAGCAGAAGATGTTGAATAAAGGATTTGCATGGCATTATCCTGCTTACGACCAGCATCGGGAGTTGGCAGCAGTAAGTGCAAATAACTTGTCTGAATGTAAATTTACAAAGCTCAGCCTACCGCAGTTGGTAAAACTAAACTTACTAAAGCATTGGTTGTATCCTACTTTGGCCCGGTAACCTCTTTTTCCTTTATATTTACAAAGCTCAACCTCACACAAAATTTGAAACTTTGCTTGTATAATCAAAATCAATCATTTCTAAGCTTTTACTAAACAACATTTGTAGTTCTTGTGTCCTGTAAGACTTATATTAATAGGTAAATTTTATCCAGTTTTGACTGTTATATTTGGATTTTGATTTATTTGGAAGAAGTTGAACAATACATATCTGGATGCACAGATATATGTGAAGAAAAGAACAGAATATTGGGGAGAGGTGAGATGCTATTTTGTTTTGTTTTCTTATATGTTGATGTTCAAACTTTCATTTCAGTTAAAGTTTTCTTTTTGACAATTTATATATTTCTATAGATCTTAGTTGTTCGACGTGAAAAAGAATTATAGGTTCACAAAATTATAGGTGTTATGATCCAATTTGTATTGACTGGTTGTGATTATCAGTTGGATTATTAAATGTATTATGAATACTTTTGCACCTATTGGCAGTCAACCAGTAGTTTTACACATATAGGATGAAACCCAAGCATCAGTTAGATCATTATAAGTGACAGGTGATTGGCTTTCGAGACCGTTTATAAAACTTCAGCAAATTGGATTTCGAGACGTTCTCAATAATTATATGTGTCTCCACCTTTCCACAAGTTAGATCATTGGCATCATTCCAATGTGCTAATCAACCTTCATCAATGTCCCAGGTATAATTATAAGTAGTCGTGCTTTACCTAATTCAGCTATAAACTAGAATGTGATTTGATGAACAGGCTTCTCAAGGGAACCTTACATCACAATAGCCACTATAAATGTAAATGACGCCAATGATCTAACTAGTGCAAAGCTTGGTTTGCCAAATTCATCCTCTTAATGTTCTACGTGTGGAGCCAATGATCATTAATGCTATTCAACTCTTGCCTTATCAATATCATAGGTAATATGAAGATTACGGACTTTGGTGTAACACACTTCAGAAATGGTATAAGTCATGAAAAAGATCAACTTATTCTTAATATGTATCATTACATTCAGGTAATTCTTTTTACTTGTTCATATCTCTTAATGTCACTCTAGCTTTTGATTTTGTTACTTGTTCATATCTCAAAATACTTACACAGGTTTCTAGTTCGATGCTTAATGAGATACTGCTATTCATGTAGTAATGATGCTAGTATATATGCATGCTTATTAGAACACTCTTACTTATTATTTATGCTTTCTGTGGCTTTTTGTTGAACCTGTGGGGTGATGAGCTGAGAGTGCAATGCCATATGGGAAGGAGTCGAAGAAGGAATTGGTAAAATTAGTGGAAGGAAAGAGGCTCAAGGTTAATATCTATGGTAGCGATCAATATGGTCATTTTGTTGGCGATGTCTATTTCAATAACATTTTTATTCAGGTAATTCTGAAAATGCAAGAAAAAATAGTCTTTATATATTTGTTTATCTATACATGAACTTATTACCAATGGCTGCAAAAACTTACATAGGAGAAGTTGTTGAAAAAAGGATTTGCATGGCATTATCTTGCTTACAACCATGGTAATAAAGTTGTCTCAGTCCATGTACAACCCTCATATAATACGAGAAGTTGTTAATGTTTTGAACCAAATAGGTTATAACTATGCAGTAAAACCATAATTGTGCAGGGTCTGCTGGATTGGGATTTCTGTCATGGTACTTGGCAGAAAAAATCAGAGCATTTGATATAAACTTCAGGTAATATCTCGCTTTTTTCCATCCCCTCATCTCGGATATGATGTTACCGCTAGCCACATGGGATATGATTTGAACTTAAATTGAAAACACCTGTTTTCGATGTCTTTTGGGAAGCAATCATATGTACATATCCCACCTACGTCACCTGTCTGAGAATAGTAAATGCACTACTTCAGTTTAAAAACTAAAGCTTTTTAGTTTAAAACTTAAGCACGACTTCAGTGTTAAACACGTATGACTTCAGTTTTCAAACTGAAGCATTTCTTCAGTTGCTTCAGTTTTATAATCAAGGCATGGCTTTAGTGTGTTTGGTTGCGTATCAGTGCTCTTAAGTGTTGCATGGACATTTTGGTTTGCCACTCTTACGCAGTTTCATTTCTCTCGTAAGTTAGGATTTTTTCCCTTTTCATCCCTTTGCAGACATTATGCAGTGGTGCTAATGGTGCACTACACCACAATAATGGTGCACCTGTGCACAACTGTAGTGGTGAAAATGCAACATAGTGGTGAAATGCACCACACAGTGGTGCAAGATGCACCACTATGTGGTGTAGTTCACCACTGTGGTGCATTTGCACCACAAGAGTTGTGAACATGTGCACCATTACTTTGATGTAGTGCACCACTAGTACCATTTCATAATGTCCGATGTTGACAATGATAATTAAAAGAAATCATCATTGTTTGGCTAATAGAATTAATAATGAGAATTGATTGAGCTTATACTTACAGTACTGAAGCTTAAGTGGACTTGAACAATTACAGAGACGAACAACGGAGCAATCTGCAGTGTGGACTAAATGGAAATAATAAACAACATGCTTAAGCGGTATGTATCAAAATCAAAGGTTGAAGGGATAAATATGTATATTTTTAACATGTCATAAATAGGTTTGTTTTCATAAGTTTGTCTAATGTTGTATGACATTTGTTTATGAATTTATGTAAATTTTGTCTACGAATATTGTATTCATATTACTTTATGAAAATGATGATTAATAATTATATGTTCATATGGTAGTTCTAGTTTGATACGATGTTATGTATATTGTTTAGTTGAAATACGATGAAATGGTGGAGTGGAAATATCAAGAAAAAACGACAGCAGAAGAAAAACGCTATGAAATATTATTAACAGCGTTTATAACCCGCTGTTGAAAATGGAAGCAATGCACACTTGAAGCTCATTAACAACTCATTATAAACACTGTGCATAAAATATTAACAGCCCAGGGAAAACGTTGTGTATAAAGTATTAACAGCTCAAAACAAACGTTGTGAAACTCAATTTTTAACAACAATTATTTTCCGCTGTTGGAAAAAAAGGGGCCTACAACAACATGTCGTTATACAGCATTTATCAAAGCACTGTAATATCATATAACAGCGTTTTTGACACGCTGTTAAAGCCTTTTTTGGTGTAGTGCAAGTTTTTGAGCCGTTGAAGGACCTGTTGTGCTACATCGTACGACGACCTGGCCCTTGGAGAGCATTGAGCGATATAAACTTCCAATAGATATACGACTTGAGTCTTTGACAGTCCGAACGATCTAAGCCCCCGATGATCTAAAACCTTCAACGACCCAATCCTCCAACGGTCCGAAATTCCAAACGATCCAAGTCTATAACGATTTGGATCCTTTCCATGAATCTTGATCTATGGCTTTGAAGAAGTTGAGCGACTTTGCTTTTTTTAAGATCGTTGTGTGACCTAGACCTCTGAGTGACACATGACCTAGAGCTTAGAACGATAGAATAATGTGATGACCAAATCTTTCTAAGTTGTTGAACGACCTGCTGTGTTAGGCCGCTAAACGACCTATGTTGTTAGGTCGATGGGCGACCTATTCTTCAGCACTTGGAATTTGTTTTAGAGTTTGTTGCCTTTGAGCATAGCGGAACTTGAACAATCCACATCTATGTTTTGAGAATTAAACATCTACATGCTCTGTTTCCTTGTGATATGTTTATAAATGAAATTGTTTGTGTAGAATGACTACTAGGCAGCAAGCTCGCCTTCAGACTGGAGGGACATCTTCTTCGGCACAAGTTAACGTTTCTACATCTACAAATGGGGCTACAACAACTATGGCTCCTGGTCCGATACCTGATCAGCCATTTCCTGCTCTTCGTCCCCTTAGCGCTCCACCATCGGAAAGACACTCAACCACACTACACAACAAGTTTATAAGCAGTTGTGTAGTCAATATGGTATTCCTGAGACGGATGTTATACTGCCGGGGGAGATGGTATTCGCTAATCAGCCACCGAGTGGATATGTAGCTGTTAATCGGGAAATGTTGATGGGCAGTGGTGTTCTTCCTTTTAATCCTTTTTTAGAGAGGGTCTTGAATCATATGGCTATCGCTCATTTCCAACTTCATCCAAATGGTTACATCATTTTGTTAGGACTTTACACGCTTTTTATGCAAGAGAAGGAGCACGAGCCTACGTTTTAGAATATCTGCTACTTATGCTCATTTAGAAGAAGGAAGGACACTCTGTCTATTATTCATGTTGAAGGTACACGAAACCGGGAAACTTTTATAGCATTTTCCAGAAAGTGCTTCGGGATTTTTGACACAATTTTTCTTTGTTTGTTGTCCCGAGACCTTTCGCGGGAATTGGACGCAAGGAGGTGAGCATACTTGTACCGAACTCTTCTCATCTGATTCCTTTTGAGTCTCGATTACTGAAACTTGCTTTCTTAATTATAGTTATTGCAGCTCCGATTAAGGACAATAAAGATTATGTCCCCTTCAAGGTTGTTTATGAAGCTTTAAAAGTCGTTGGTGAAGTAGATAGGGGTTGAAAATACTTAATAAAAGAAGTGTTTCTCCGCAAATACGAGTTGCTCCATCATTCAAGGAAATATCCTTCCAAATGAGCACCTTTCACACCTAAGTCTACGCCTATAGCATTGGATGTTGGTGCCTATGGAGATGATGGTGCATCAAGTTAGTGAACCCTTACTAAAGAAGTGCTAGGACTTCACTAATGGTAGCAAAACACCTTCTCAACCCCAGCCACCGCTACCTTCGATTGAAGAAGAACAGCTTGTACATTGCGAAGGCAAAGGTCTTATGACAACTACCGAACAAGTTGATGAGGGTGAGATCGCTCCCGGAGATGATTTAACTGTTAAGGAAGTTAGTGAGGATCCCATCATTCCTGATACCGTGAAGAGAGTTCTACAGATATCTTCAAGACTTTGAATGATCTTAGCACCGCAAAGGATCTTCCAAGTGAGACTGTAACTTCGGAGCTTTCAACCAAAGTTACGAAAGAGACCACCGAGATGGCTTTAACTCAAACCCCTCCATTGCGGAGAACATTTTCTGAAATTGGACTTTCACTAGCTTCGCAAACCCAAACCGATTCGTTTTTAGATGCGCGTTAGATAACACACAATATGCGCTATAAGTTTTTTGACGATTTGCATATACCTTTCAATCTATTTGCCCCAGCGCTTCTCTTTTTTTAGGTACTGAAATCCTTCTTTTCCTTATTTCTGGTTTAGCTATGAATCACCAATTTATGAAAAGCTTTAAGCACCAAACTGGCTCTTGTAACCCAGGGCATCTCATACAGTCTCATCGTTCACAACACTCACAGAACTCCCATCAATCTCAATATTCCCAACACTCACAATATTCTCATCACTCTTAGCAACCTTATGGCTACATAGAAACCGAAGAACAAAGGAGGTGGAGGCACATGACTCTGGAGCAACAAGAAAGAGAAGACCGGGACCGAGGATTTTATGGTGATCGTTATCGATATGACGACCGATATGATGATCGTTATGAGCGGAGTAGACGGGAAGAGGAAGAGAGCCAAAGAAGGAAGAGAGATCGGAAGGGTAAAATAGTCATAGAAAAATTTGACAAAAATAGTGAAGTAAGAAATGATCCTAGTAGTCATTTTTCAAATTTATAAAATCAAATTCCATATACAAATAATATAAATATTTTATGATCCTTCGGTACGTAGAATACGGGTCCTTACATTCTTCTCCCTTTGGAAATTTCTCCGCTCGAAATTCCCAAATAAGTCAATAAGGTCATCCTACATGCCTGGTAGTCATATTCAACCATCAGAATCAACCACGTATACATAGCGACCCTAATGGAAAAGAGGTAGTACATACCTATCCTAGCATGTAGGACACTAAATAAGTCAGTGCTAATGATATCGTGAATGAAAATAAGGGCGATGAATTAAGATCTTACCAAGTAAAGAATTTTGGATATGACATCTCATACTATCCTCGGTCTACCAAGTGCAATTGCTCTCACTTTCATCCCATTGGACCTTGACAATTTTCACTACTTTCCTTTTAATTTATTTCATATCATGCTCTACAACACGAACATGTCTACGAGTTTTAACAGCTTCCGGTTCCACCTCGATATCGTCAAATTTACCCGGTGTGATAATTATGTTGGAAATTTGTACAAACTTCCTTAAATAGGAAAATTGTATACCCCAACCATTCTTTGTGGTAGATCAACTCTGTAAGCCAATCTTCTAATCCGTTCATGAATCAGAAAAGGACCAACGAATCTTGGTGCAAACTTTCCTTTTCTACCAAACTGAATCATTCTCATCAATGGAGAAATCTTGACAAATACCCAATCACCATCGGAGAACTCCAAATATCTAAGTCTCTTATTAGCGTAGCTCTTCTTCCTGTCTTGAACGGTTTTCATCCGTTGCTGAATGATCTCAATATTCTTAGTGTTCTCTCTAACCATTTATGTCCTAAGTATTAGTTCCTCGCCCGCTTCTAACCAACATAAAAGAGCATTGCACGACCTTGCATATATAGCTTCATATGGTGTCATACCAATGCTAGACCGATGACTGTTATTGTACGCAAATTTCACAAGGTGTAAATGATCGTCCCATATGCCTCCAAAGTTCAAGTTGTCGGCACATAAGAGAACTTCTAATATATGATTCAATATTTTGGTCTGACCATCCATTTTAGGATGTTAAGAAGCTACACCGAGGTATAGCTCAGACCCTAAAACTTCCTATAAGCCTTTCCAAAATCCACTAGTAAATATTGAGTCATGTTTGCTCATAATGCCTTTCGGTGCTCCATGGAATTATACATCCATTTCATATAGGATTCGACCAATTTAGTTGCATTTCTATTTGACTTGACAGGTATATATCTAGCACTTTTGATCAATCGATCCACAGACCCAAATAGCATCATGCTCCGCTCGAGTCTTCAGCAATCCATCAATGAATTCCATTGAAACTTGCCCCCATTTCCACTCAAGAATTTCTAGTGTTTGTAACTAACCATTAGGATTCTTATTCTCGACTTTAATCAATTGACAATTCATACATTTGGAGATGAATATCCCAACATCCTTATACATACCTTCCTAGTAGTAGGTTCGCTTCATAACGCAGTGCGTCTTACTACCAATAGGATGTATAGTTAACTTCGAGTGATAACACTCTCAAAGTACTTCATCACTCAATCCATTGATCAGGTACAACTAATCTTCCATTCTTTCAGAGCCAACCATCGCGGTCGAGTCTATACATCATCGTCTTCTCAGGACCAACACCTGTCTCCACCTTGATAATGATCTCTGTCAACCTTAGACCACTCCTCTGGGTAGAACCAATCTGCTCGATCAACGCTGGTCAGATTGTTAAGCTTGCTAACATTTCCGGCTCTACTTCATAACTAAGCCGAAAATCATAGCCGACAAAATACCTTAATAGCTTTCATTCTAAGAACATAACCACTAAGCTGGCATGTCTTCTATTCAAAGTGTCGACAATGACATTACCCTTTCCCGGGGTAGCTACGATTTAAAATCATGAGATGCTAAGAACTCTAACCATCATTGTTGGCGAAGGTTAAGATCTTTTTGTGAAAAGAGGTACTTCAAAGATTTATCGTTAGTAAGCAATTTGAACCTTTCTCCCTGAATATAGCGCCTCCACATTTTTAATGCAAAGACAATCGCCACTACTTCCAAATAATGTATGGGGTTTTTTTTTCGTGAGGTTTTAGTTGCCGACTAACGTAGGCAACAACCTTACCCCTTTGCATCGGTTTTGGACCTAGTGAGGTAATGAAAGCATCAGTGCATATCGTCATCTTCTCATTTCCGCTTGGAATAACTAATACTGGAGCACACGTTAATCTATCTTTCAGACTCATAAATGCATGCTCACGTCTTACATCTCAAGTAAAATCCTTATTCTTCTTAATTGGTCGAGTCAACAATGCCGCTATCTTGGAGAAATCCTATAAATTTCTCACATCATTACTGCTCTTGAGTGTAGTCTAATCTTAAATTGCTGCAACCTTTGCAGGTTCCACGGAAATACCATGTTTTGAAACAACATGACCAAAGAATATCACTTCTCTCCACCAGAAGTGACATTTAGAAAATATAGCTTTAAATCATTGTTTTCGTAACACCTCCAAAACAACTCTCAAATGTTCCTTATGTTCTTCCTCTGTCCTTGAATAGACAAGAATAACATCGAAGAACACAAGCACAAACCTATTAAGCTAATCCCTGAGGACATGGTTCATGAGATCTACGAAGTATGGCAGTGCGCTGGTCAACCTAAAGTCATAACCAATCACACATAGAACCCAGATGGCGTATGAAATGCCGTTACAGACACACTCTCCTTTACTGCTTGTAATTAATGATATCTCATTGCGAGATCTAATTGAGAAAATATCTTTGAACCCTATAGCTGATCAAGTAAGTCGTCTATACATGGATGAGGAATTCTTTCTTGTCACCTTGTTTAGCACACGGTAGTCTACACACAACCGAACAGAACCTTATGCTTTTGTAGCGAATACAACAAGTGCTCCCCGCTCAGGTATACTTCTTCGGATAAACCGTTTTCTCATAGTGTCATCTGCTTGCACCTCATGCTCTTACTATCCCATGGTGTTATCCTCCTAAAAGGCATTATTATAGGTTTGACATCTTTTAATAAATCAATACGGAACTTGATCTCTTTATGTGATGGAAGTCCAGTCACTTCCTCGAAGATGTCTGATTACTCGTAAGCAATAAGAAAACTCAATAACTCATCATGTGAAATATCAAGAGACTACAAAATTACCGTCACCTCATCACTAGGTAGGCATCCCAACACCATCGTCTGCCCATCATGCACCCCGTTGGTTGCCAAAAACCTCTCATAGTCCACCGCTACCGCGTACCTCTAGGGCCAATCAAATCCTAGAAAAATGCCAAGCCCAATAAAGCCCAAAGCAAAACAATAAAAATCAAAGGTGCATCCATGGATAGATAAAACCAACCCACGTCAAATCTTACAAAGGCTGGTAGAGAAACCAATTAGGTTTGTCACAACCAACGATGGTCAACAATTTCGGATATCAATTCTGACTTATCTATCAAGTCACTAGATATAAAGGAATGAAAAGCCCTGGTATCAAACAAAACTCAAAAAGAAATATCATAAATGGAAAGCATACCTTGAATAACAAAGTCTTTCCCTTTCTTTGTAGTTGTTGAGGCCTTTGACGGAGAAGAAACGACGTTAATAGCATATGATTTCACCATCTGATTCTGATTAGGTGAACGTAACAACCCGGAAATTCTGAACCAATTTAAAAAATTTATTTTAGAAATTTTAAAGGATTTTTAATATTTAAAATAATTTATTTTAAATAATAACGACTAAAAATTTATTTAAATCAAAGTTAGAATGAAATTTTTTAATTTAATTATAAAAGGAGTTAGAAATAGCGTGGTAGTTTGAAAATTTGAATTTGAACTTTGACTGACTGTGCAGGATTCAATAAAAAATGGATTTTGGTAAAACCAAAAATATTAGAATCTATTTAAAAATATCTTTCCAACGAATCTGAAAAATTGAAATTTCATAGCAGGAATAAAAGGTTATGGTCAGTTGAATATTCAGAATAGTCGCTGTAGAATTTAATATAATATATAGCCCGTATAAATAGCCATTTTACAAATGTTCTCCAAATTCGACGAAATTAATTTTGTTAGGACCGTATCGTCAAAACATAACTAGAAATAATTTTTCTGGAATTTTTGGAGTTAGTACGTGACCCTGGTAAATTAATATGTACGATTAAATTAAATAATTAAATGATTTATATTTTAAAATAAAGAAAAGTGGGCTGAGACGATCAAACGGGATGACGGGACCTAGTCCATTAGGTCCGGAACAGGGATATTTGGTTAGGGACAACATTCTTTGGGTCAGATTTGGAGCTACTAAAAATTAATGGGCCTCTTGTTTTGAACGATAAAAAATGTCCGATTTCATTTCATTAAATTTAACCAAATCCTCAAGAATTAGAACGTGAATCAGAAGCAAACTTCGTAGAGATTTTAATGGTCTTTCATTCTATACGAATTAGATCGTATTTCATGGAGTATATCGTTGGGATTTCTCACTCGAACATGTCCAGTTCGCGGCGGCCTTCTAGGAGGAGGGCCCCACCGAGCTTCACCTTGGTCGAGGCGGGGTGGACGATGGAGCAGCGCTCCTTGTGGCGGCTTCAGATCGGCGGAAGGTGGTCTAGAGGAGGAGCGACGGGGTGATGTTGAAGACGATGTTTGGGTTGAGTTTCTACAGAGAAGAACAAGGAAGAGGAGTAATTAGGAGGTGGTTTAAAAATGATTAATTTAATTATATTTTAATTATCTTAAAAGTATTTAAATGTTTAAAACGATGTAACTTGTTCAAACAGCAACAGAATTCGATGAAATTTGATGCGTTGGAATCGTATGGACCAGATCTACGTGATGGAACTGATTAGAGGTTAAACGGAGCATGTTGGAAATTCAGATAAAATCATGGTGAGATTTCTCAATTTAAAAAATTAATATATATATATATATATGTAGAAATATATATATATATTTGATTTGATTGTGACTGTGCTACTAATATACGCCATATAGAACACAAATATGCGGTGTGTAAAATTTAGATTAACTAATTGATTATGGTGATGATTATTCGTTGAATTATATTTATCTAAGATGAAGATATAATCTTTAAATATTAAAATGAAAATATCATGTTATATTAAACATATCATTTTATTCAGAAAAACATCAATTTTGTTATTATATAACATGTTAAAGAAAAAAAAAATCATTTTTGTTATTATATGACATGTTAAAGAAAAACATCATTTTTGTTATTATATGACATGTTAAAGAAAACATCATTTTTGTTATTATATGACATGTTAAATAAAAACATCATTTTTGTTATTATATGACATGTTAAAGAAAAACATTATTTATGTTAGAATAATGTCATGTTATAATATCATTTATGTTAGAATAATGCCATGACATGTTAAAAACGTCATTTTTGTTAGGAATGTTATATTAGAACAAATATGTCCCTTATGTAGAAAAACTTATTTTGTCAATAAATATGTCATTTATGTAGAAATCATATTTGGTCAATAAATGTGTCATTTATGTAGAAATCATATTTGGTCAACAAATATGTCATTTATGTAGAAATCATATTTGGTCAACAAATGTGTCATTCATGTAGAAAACATATTTGGAAGTAAAATATGTCATGTTAGAATAAAATTGTCATCTTAGTTAAAAATGTCATTTTAGTTTCAAAATGTCATTTTAGTAAAATATGTCATATTAGAATAAAATTATCATCCGTTGCATTAGAGAAAAAAAGAAAATAACATTTTTGTTATAAAATGTTGCATTAGAAATAAAATAACATTTTTGTTATAAAATGTTGCATTAGAAATAAAATAACATTTTGTTATAAAATGTTTTATTAGATTAAAAATGTCACTTTTGTTAGAAATATTTTATTAGATTAAAAATAGCATTTTTGTTAAGGAATGTTATATTAGATTAAAAATAACATTTTAGTTAGAAATGTTTATTTAGATTTAAAATAACATTTTAGTTAGAAATGTCATTGATTTAGAAAAGTCATTCATTTAGAAATATCATTTAGAAAATGTCATTTAAATAAAAAAATGTCATTTATTTAAAAATATTATTTACATTAGAAATGTCATGTTAGTTAAAAATATCATTTTTGTTGAATCATATTTGTGTCAAAAATAAAATAACATTTTTGTTAAATATATTTGTGTCAAAACAAAATATCGTTTTTGTTGAATTATATTAGTGTCACATAAAAATATCATTTTTATGCTGAATTAGAAATGCCATATACAAAAATTATCATTTTTATGGTGAATTAGAATTGCCATATAGAATATCATTTTATGTGAATTAGAATTGTCTTATAAACATATCCTTTTATGTGAAGTAGAATTGTCATGTAAAAAACTCATTTTTATTGTGTGTGTGTGTATATATATATATATCAAATATGAAAATATTCATGTTTGAATAAAATTGGTTAAACAATAAAAATCACATTTTTATTGTATGAATAGAACTTGTTAAAAAGATCATTATTTGAAATGAAATTTATTAACAATAAAAATTTACATTTTTATTGTATATTAGAAAGGTTAAAAAAGATCATTATATGAAATGGAAATTTGTTCACATTAAAAAGTTACATTTTTAATGTGAAAGAACGAATCATTAAAAAGGATTCAAGTTTGATAAAAATTTTAACATAATAAAAATTTTAACAGTAGAAAATGCACATTTGTATAATATTAACATTTACATGTTATAGGAGTAGAAAATGTACATTTGTTTAATATTAACATTAACATATTAGAAAAGTAGAAAATATACATTCGTTTAATATTAACATTATTATGTTAGCGATATTAGAAATAATGCAAACCGAATTATAATTGGTTAAATCTATTAACCAATTATTTATTTATATAAATTGTTGTTGTTTGAAAACCCCACACGGGTATTGGGATGATATTCGACACACTAGTCCCAATATTTAATTAATTGTCAATTGATGGATTGACAGTGTGATGTGCATTATTTATTTATTTTAATGCTCACATAGTTATAAACTTCACTTTGGATGTGAATGTATAGTTTGATGATTGATTATCATTATCGTTGAATATATGCAATGTATAAAATCCATATAACTGAATTTATATGGTAATTGATTGAGTCGCATTCCGATTCACAATAAAGAACATTTTTAAAAGATTATTTTAATATAAAGAGTATATTAAAATAAAGAATATTTTAATGTAAAAAGTATTTTAAAATAAATTTAGTGAAGAATAAAGTTATGATTTCTATGTCCGTCTTAGAATGGGCACAAAAATATAAAAATATGAAGCCGAATTAAGTAGCAAACGCCATTTTTACCCAAACGGGTTTATCAATCGATTTTATTCGTTTTATTATGAATATCAAAAAGTTGTGATTTTAAAATATAATATTTTGAAAATATTAATATTTTAATATGATATAAATATAGAATATTCAATTTTGATTTAAAATTGAAATTAAAAATTATTTTAAAATGAATTCATAAATATTTTATAAAATACGTTTTAGAAAGAAATTGACGATATATATAATATATATTTATTTATTTAACGGCCTGAATAGAACGCGTCGCGCAACGACCGTTCGCGAATTTCGACCATTAACTTCAAATTGATGTAACGGGAGATCCGACAGTCGGATTCTCCTAAAACCAGAACCATTGGGTTCGTATTGATAAGAGCTTTCCAATGAATATAAGAGATTTGAAATCTAACAGTTAGATTTGGAATTATGTCCAAATCAAATTTGAAAAGGTTGTTATGGATGCAGTTCGGTGGCCGTTATTGGAAACCGACTGTACATGCCTTAATAAAATTATTAAAAATATGGAAAAATTATGTAAAATCATAGTTAGTGATTTGAAACGATTTTGGATGAAAAATTCCATATTTGAAAAGATAAAAATATATTTTATCGAAATGAACTAGTTATTAACTAGGATAAATCTTTAAATTAAAGATTTAATGAAGCTTTCCAATTAATTAATGTTAAATTGGAATTAAATAAAATAAATTGGATTTTTGGGTTTGTTATGAATGGTGTCTTAAATAACACTATTCTTAAACCCCGTATGAAAAGAATAAATCTTTTAATTAAGATTATTAGAGTTTCCAATTATGTTTAGTAATTGGAACAAAATAATATGTGAATTGGGTTTATTGTGAACTGTGTTTTTAACGACATTCGTTCTTTAACCCAATTAACAGTGAAAATATAATTTGGAATTTATAAATCTTTTATTAAGATTTAATGGAAATTTTCCATGTAAGGTTTTCCAATTTAATATATTAAAATTGGAATTGAATGGAATTCGATTTAATAATAATCGAGATGAGCTTCTGTAAAAGAAGACCGTTACTATATATGGAATTCAAAAGGCTTTGTCGTTATTCCATTTATACTACTAGTCTGATACGGAGATTTATATCAATTATATATTGATTTGATTTATGTAAAAATTCCATATTTAATGGAAGGTGATTTTGGGTTTATCGTGAACTGTGTTTTAAATGACATTGGTTCTTTAACCCAGTTAAAGACAAGACTAATTTCCTAAAGTTGAATAATCATTAAATAATGATTTTTGAGATTAAAACCAAATTGGAGTTTAATGAATCTTTAAAAAGAAGATCAAAGAATAGATTTAAAAGAATTTATCTTTGATAAAATTAATGGGAACCCTTCCCTAAAAGGGTGAATATTTATTTAAAAGGAATATTATGAATTGGAATGAGGCGTATGATGTGTTTTTATAGCACCTAATTATTGATTATAAAATACGCAAGTTATTCAGAAAGACCGGGTTTAACCCATTCTGAATAATTACAACGACGATTAAAATTCGAAGACGAAGACGGTGGTTGAAGATCGGAGGTCTTCACATCGTTTGGATGATTACTGATGTCTTGATTAGGAGGCATCCCAAAACAAGGTAATAAGTGGTGATTGTCCAGACGTACTTGGAGATCGACCGGATATGCGAGGACCTCTCTCCTGTATTGGACATATGTGTAACACCCCCACGTCCATTAATGTCACTCACAAAGGTAATGCATTAACTTCTATGGAGTGTTTTAAGTGAGTATAGAACAGAAACTTAACAACAAGACATATATAAACAGTACTTAAAACTTCAAAATTTTATTCATTGCAGCGGTAAACACATAGGTTTGATTACATCATCAAAAACCAGAGTCAAAGTACATAATATACATCTTGACTAAATCAGAGTACATAAATTGAACGACATAACCCTAGTACAAAATAGCCATAAGTAAGATAGGTTGAACTTTACTTCATTGATCCAAGCAACTTCTAAAAGCAAGCGATACAGCTGTCCAAGATCAAGCTCCACTGGTGCTTGTTCCAACCTGAGCACCTTGGGAGAGGGGGGGGGGAGGAAGAAAAGAGGTGGAAACAAAAGGGGTCTGACATAAAGTCTGGCGAGTGCGATAACTTTAACAATATAATTACCAAAATAACTAGGCTAAGGCATAAGTTGGAAAATAAAGAAATGACTGTGAACAATTGAGTATGACAGAGTAAACAAGGAAATAAGATGAACAAAGATAATGTTAAAGGCGCGCCTAAACCACTATAAGATAATTACCATACTGCACCACCTCTAGTCACCCTAAGGTTGATCCCGCCTACAGAACTTACTAATGAAAATGGTAGTTTCGTGCACCCCTAGTTGCCTTCATAGGTGTCGCCTGCCCCTATCTCCACTAGCTGTACCCACTACCCCCATGTGATCGGCTCCCTAACTCGTAAATACCCGTGCTGGCCCCACAGTGGGGTGTATCACTCCCCAAAGTGGCAACCCGATACCACCAACAATGCACGGATTATACCTACACGATGCAACAACGTCTTACCTACCAGCCCGAGCCCACACACGCATATGAACCCGTTGGACTTGCGTTGCCACCGCTAACCCGTTTTGGCCTCTTACAATCAAGCCCAGTATGCGTGTCCCGTCCTCGACTTGGGTCGAGCCCACAAAGATACGTATGGATTACTGGTTGAAACGGGCCCCCATTACTTGACACAAGCTATCCACCTAAGCTTGGTCCCCTCTAGTACATCCCACTTAACCCTCTTCTTATTCATGTTCACTTACATGTTTCAATTTTGGTTAAGTGTTTCTAATCGTATTTCAAATTCCACCCAAGGCACCCACTAGATTCCACATGCCACCCAAGGCACCCACTTAACCCCCTCATGTCCCACTACATGTTTATCTGGTTAAGTGTTTCTTAATTCATTAAGACCGTAACCTTATAAAGACCTCCCACATTAGACTGACATTTGTGGCAGCTGGATTTGCCGGGCGGGTCCGGGCAGTCTTACACCACAAACGAGCCTAACCTCGTGTCTTTACAATTGTTACGCATTTAATTTATGCCTAAGACCTCCCACATTAGACTGGCATTTATGGCAGCTGGATTTGCCGGGCGGGTCCGGGCAGTCTTACACCACAAAAGAGCCTAACCTCGTGTCTTAGACGATTAATTGCACCTAATTAATCATTCCCCAATTTGAATTAATTTCCCTATTCAAATTATTAATCAATTCCAAATTTAACTATGGCCATAATTGACTCAATTATGTCCATCTATTTATGGTATGTAAAATCATACCAATTTTCACCACAAATTTATTTTATGCCATTTAAGGCATTTATGCCAATTCTTAATATTAATGCTTTTAATATTATCCCCTTACCCCACGTTGTACGTTCGTTCGTTTAACATAAAATATACGTTAGACTCGAATAGTCTAACTCATGGAATAAAGAGAACACATCACAACATACATAGAAATAAAACTAGATCTAAACATAAGGGGTGAACTTGCATGTGTGAATGAGGTTCTACATCTAAAACTTGCATAGGCCAAAGTTACAACTTGCATAAAACTACATATGTCATAGATCCAAATCTAAAGGTGTAAACTTGTTTAAATAATGGTCACAAACTTGCATAAATCATGTATGTCATAAATCTACATCTAAAGGTGTAAACTTGCATAGGCAATAACCATAAACTTACATAACATGATTCATATTCCAAACCCATGTATTTATATAAACTTGCATATGTGATTTATGCAACATAACAATGGTGTAAACTTACATGTAAACTAGCATGTAGAATTTAGCATATAAGTCACACATGTCATAGCCTAACTTTAGACTAAAATAGATATCATGAAACATGTAAGGTTATACATAATCTTTACTAACTTGCATATTATCCACGTCTAAATCAACACCTAAACTTGCATACATACATATGATTTATCATATGAATCAACATAACCAAACTAGCATATGAAACATCATCATGAATTGATCAATTATAGAATTACAACATAGATGATAACATCACAACTTTACAAAATAGATGATAACATCATAGAATTTAATAACATAAATGATAACATCACAATTTTATGACATAGCCATATAATCCGCATCATAACTCAATCCAATTAAATTTCTAATTATTTTATTAAAGAAATCGAACTCACAACTCAAAGAAGGCCTTGAGTTCTGAATTTTGAGTTCTGAAGTTGTATTAGCTTTCCTTTGAAGTAGATTCGTTGTTAGAGTTAAAAAGAATTGAATTTGATTAGCTTTCTTCCTCTCTAATTGGTGGCGGCTATTCTGAGTTGCAAGGTGACGGCATGGAGGCCATGAGTCTAATTTTATTTTGATTTTAGGGTTTGAGTCTACATGTCATTTTATAGAGTTTAGGATTAGTTTAGGCCGTCCGATCAACCCAGAATTAATCCCAGCCAATCAGAGCAGATCAGAAACCCTAATGAGTCAGCACACAGTCATTAACAGGTCACTAATCAAATCTGCCCGGGGGGGGGGGGGGGGAGGGGGGCATGTCGACCCTATGGTCGACCTGGTCAGGGCAGGTCGACTCTCAAGTCGACCTGGCCCTGGCGGGAATTTTCCCGCCTAGCTTATCTGACTCTGAAATTTGAATTTTTCGAAATCTGTTTTGAATTTTCTGAAACTTCCGACGGCCATAACTTCTTCATACGAAGTCCAATTCACGCAAACTCGGACTCTATCTCAACCAGAATTCCGAGACGAACACAATGGCACAACCCATTTCCCTTAATTCTCACATCTGAGATTAGTTATTCTTTAATTTGTGAACATTAATATTGATAGAAATATGGGGTGTTACATTCTCCCCTCCTTAAAGGATTTCGCCCTCGAAATCTCCAAGTTAAGGAGAATACATATCCTAACATCCAAACAACCATCTACTCAACCATCAAACACAGGCGTCCATTGTCCTTATAAAATTCCTAATATTGTATGAACATATGCAAGAAGTGTGTGTATATATTCCTTATCTAATGCAAAATCAGGCGGTCTACTGATTTAGTTGACCTCCTTAATGCAAACCATGATGGTGCCATGCGTCCATTATGTATGCGAAAGAATCCTATCGATACATATTATTTCTACATGTATGCACAACCATTCACCAAAATGCAGCATCCATATGATAACACAACCATTATACATCCATTAACTTAAATATGCACACACATTTATATGCAATATGCAAAATGGAGTGACTGAGCCGATCTAGTGCCTAAAGTGTGTGTGTATGCATCCACGAGCAACCACTAGAAAACACTTGCATCCACATGCATCCATCATACATAAAATGTCTCAAACACATGTTTCAACCATAGGACTACCCTATCTAAAGGTCAAAGAAATCAGCGAGAGGACATACTAAAGATAAGATAAGTACAAGCTAAGCGATAAAGGAGAAATTAAAAGACATACCCTCGAAAAGAAAAGGGTACAATGAGCGCATCTTCTCTTCTGTCTCCCAAGTAGCGTTACTCTCATCATCTCCCCATTGCACTTTGACTAGCTTGACCTCTCGATTCCTCAAATTCTTAATCTCCAACCCAAGAATGCACGTAGGAGCTCGTCAAATCGTCGCATCACACTCTATCTCCACCTCTCTAAGCAAGCTCGGCTCTACCACTTCTGCTGTCTCGTGCAAGCACTTCCTCAAATGTGATACATGGAATACATCGTGTATACCACTAAGTCTCTCGGGCAACTCCACTCTATACGCCATCTGTCCAATTCTCTCCTTAATAAGAAACGGCCCTACGAACCTTGGTGCTAACTTTCCAACGGACCCAAAGCGAACAACGTTCCGTAATGGAGACACCTTGACAAAGACCATGTCCCCAATATCAAACTCAAGATCTGTCCTCCTCTTTTCCGCAAAAGATTTCTACCTGTCTTGCGCCGTCTTCATCCTCCTTCGAATCAAATCGATCTTTTCCGAAGTCTCTCTAATCATATCGGGCCCAAGCAAGATCTTATCTGTAGATTCCCACCAACATGTAGGCGAATGACACGACCGTCCATAAAGAGCCTCGAACGGTGTCATGCCAATGCTAGACTGAAAGCTATTATTATATGCGAACTCTACCAACGGAAGATGTTCCTCCCATGTACCTCCGAAGTCTAAGACACACAACCTCAATAGGTCCTCTAGAATATGATTCACCCTCTCGGTCTGGTCGTCCATCTGAGGATGATATGTGGTGCTCAAACATAACTGAGTCCCTACCGCCTCTTGCAAGCTTTTCCAAAATTCGCTAGTAAAAATAGGATCGCGGTCGTTCACTATGCTAGAAGGAATACCATGCAAACGAACTATCTGTCGAACGTATACGGAGGCTAACCATGGAGCAGTCCTCTTACTCTTCATGGGAATGAAATGGGCGCTCTTAGTAAGTCTGTCTACCATGACCCAAATCCCCGTGTTACCCTTCCTCGATCTTGGTAACCCATCAATAAAGTCCATCGAGACACTTTCCCACTTCCATTGTGGGACCTCCAATGGATGAAGTAACCCACCGGGTTTCTTTTGCTCTGCATTTACTTGTTGACACACCAAGCATCTAGCGACAAACTCAGCCACATCCTTCTTCATGCCGGTCCAAAAGTAAACTCGTCTCATGTCCATGTACATCTTGTCCCCGCCGGGATGGATGGTCATCTTCAAATGATGTGCACCATCAAGAATGGTATTCCTCAAATTCTCGTCCCGTGGTACACAAAGTCTACCGTCCCTACGTAACCAACCCTTATCATCTAGGGTATACCTACGGAGATGGCTCGATGACTCCCCCCTTTTGAGCTTCTCTACTAACTCAATCAACTATGGGTCATCTTGCTGTGCCTCACCAATCCGTCCCAAAAGCGTAGGTCTGACCTCTAAGGATGCGAGCAAACCGGGTACAAAGTCAATGGAAGGTCTAAAGTCAAACGTAGAGATGAACTCTAAGCTTCGCCGCTCAACAAACAACGGACTCAAGGATAACCTTTTACTACTTAAGGCGTCTTCCACCACGTTACCCTTGCCAGGGGTATATGCTATCTCAAAATCGTAGGACGCTAAGAATTCCATCCACCTTTGCTGCCTTAAGTTCAAGTCCTTCTGAGAGAACAAGCATTTTAGCGATTTGTGGTCAGTGAACAATTTGAATTTCTCGCCAAGAAGATAATGGCGCCAACACTTAAGCGCGAAAACAATAGCGGCCAACTCTAGGTCATGGGTAGGGTAATTTCTCTCATGCACTCTCAACTGCCTTCCACCATAGGCTATTACCCTTCCCTCTTGCATTAAGACTGTGCCTAGTCCTATCCCACTGGCATCGGTATAAACGGTTAATGGCTTACTCCCACCTGGCAACACTAAGAATGGGGCTGTGGTCAAAGCTCTCTTTAAACGTTGGAACGCTTCATCACAATCTACGTCCCATGTGAAAACTAGGTTCTTCTTCGTCAAGCGTGTTAATAGGGCTGATATTTTTGCGAAGTCTTTGATAAACTTCCTATAGTAGCCAGCCAACCCTAAGAAACTCCTCACCTCGGTAGCATTTTTAGGGACCTTCCAATCTTGGATGGACAATACCTTCGCGGGATCTACACTTATCCCTTCTTTGGAAACCACGTGCCCTAAGAATCGCACTTCCTTCCTCCAAAAGTGACATTTAGAAAATTTAGCTTTAAGGTTATGCGCTCGAAGGGTCTCCAACACTTCCCTAAGATGTAGGGCATGCTCTTCCTCGTTCTTAGAAAAGACCAAGATGTCGTCCACAAAGACTACCACGAATTTATTAAGGTACTCCCTAAACACCCTACTCATCAAGTCAACAAAGTATGCGGGGGCGTTTGTCAAACCGAAGGGCATCACAAGCCACTCGAAGAAGCCGTCTGGAGTCCTAAAGGCAGTCGTGTCTATGCTATCCTCAGCCACCCTCAACTGATGGAAACCCATGGCTAAGTCCAACTGCGAAAACACTGTGGCGCCAACTAACTGATCGAAGAGATCATCAATCCTCGGCAGTGGGTGTCTATTCTTCTTAGTAAGCTTATTGAGTTCTCTATAGTCCACACAAAGTTTAAGGGACCCATCTGCCTTCGTGGCAAATACTATTGGAGCACCCCACTCCGATATACTACGTCTGATGAACCCCTTCTCAAGCAATTCTTTCACTTGCTTACTGAGTTCTCTTCTCTCCCTTGGATCCATATGGCACACTGGAAATGCAACTGGCTTTGCATTATCTACTAGATATATTCGAAAGTCTATCTCACGTTTTGGGGGTAAACCCCTCACCTCATCGAAGACATCAACATATTCACGGACTATGCGAACAGAATGCAAATCATCATCAGATGCGTCAAGGGATTCTAGGTAGCTAAGCATTACTGGACCTCTAGGGTCACAAGAAATATCAAGGGTCTTTCCACAACGAGTCAACAATCTAACTACCCTTCTTTCAGAATCTAGGATGGCCCCATATATAGTTAGCCAATCCATACCTAGAATCAAGCCGTAGCCCATGAAGCCAAGAACAAAGGCGTTGCATTCAAACCCAACACCCAAGATAGACACTCTCAAATCCCGACAGATCATAGAAAGATGAGCCGAACCACCAATAGGATTTGAGACTACTAAGGGATCTGTAACTAGACTAGTATTTAGGTGCAGTGTTCCAACTAATCATGTAGAGATAAACGAATGTGATGCGCCAGAATCGAATAAAGTACGGACAGGATGATCAAACAGAAAAACTAAACTTTCAACAGAAATTGCTCTACCTCGTTCTTGCAGCGGTGGGGCCACGAGAGCCTGAACTTGTCCCCTTGCCTGCCCTGGTGCCATAAGATCCTGCACCTGTCCTCCCGAGGTTGACCCTGCCCTCTGCCCTTTCCTTGGCCAGTCCTTAATCAAATGTCCCGCTTTGCCATAGTGGAAACAACCAGTCTTCTTTTTCTTCCTACAATCTTTGCTTAGATGGCCTGGGGTCCCATAGTTAAAGCATCTTTTCTTTCCCTTACCATTGTTGCCTTTACCACCTTTCTTGTTTTGTTGTTGCTGTTGCGGTTTCTTTTGATCCCCTTTCTTCTCGGGTGTCTTATTAGCATTGGCGCCCTTCTCCTCTTCATGCATAAGCGCCATGTCAACTAGTCTTTCAAAGGTAGCCCCTATAGGGATGTGGGTCATAGCTAACCCATGAAGCGGCTCGTTCAAACCCTTAACAAACCTCAGAGCCTTCTTTTCTGGCGTATTCACCAAGTCTAAGCCAAATCTCGCCAACAGATTGAATTTGTTGACGTATTCTTTCACCGATAGATTCCCTTGCTTCAACGCTAAAAATCTTTCCATGTATAGATTCTCTTCAGCCCGTGAGAGAAACTTCGCATCCAATCTCTGCTTAAAATCTGGCCATGTATCAACTGGACGTTCTCCATTAGTGACCTCCCACCAAAATGAGGCCTCATCCTTCATTAGCCAGGCAACTAACTGGACTTTTCTTCATCTTCCACCTCAAAGATCCCAAACAATTCTTCCACCTCCTTTAGCCAATTACGAGCTTCAACAAATGTCTCCATCCCGTGAAACGGTTTTCCACCCATTGCCCAAAAGTCCTTACATATCTTTGCGAAAGTATCTACACGAGGAGGAGGAGGAGGATTTGCTGGACTTGCGGTGGTGGCCCTAGTCTCCAAATACCTCCTAAACCATCCTGGTATTGGTATTCCCTCGGGTATCTCGGGAATTCCAGACATGCTGAAACGAAAAAGGAAAGATTCAATACAAAAGAACCGAAGGATGCGTGTCCCGTCCTCGACTTGGGTCGAGCCCACAAAGATACGTATGGGTTACTGGTTGAAACGGGCCCCCATTACTTGACACAAGCTATCCACCTAAGCTTGGTCCCCTCTAGTACATCCCACTTAACCCTCTTCTTATTCATGTTCACTTACATGTTTCAATTTTGGTTAAGTGTTTCTAATCGTATTTCAAATGCCACCCAAGGCACCCACTAGATTCCACATGCCACCCAAGGCACCCACTTAACCCCCTCATGTCCCACTACATGTTTATCTGGTTAAGTGTTTCTTAATTCATTAAGACCGTAACCTTATAAAGACCTTCCACATTAGACTGACATTTGTGGCAGCTGGATTTGCCGGGCGGATCCGGGCAGTCTTACACCACAAACGAGCCTAACCTCGTGTCTTTACAATTGTTACGCATTTAATTTATGCCTAAGACCTCCCACATTAGACTGGCATTTGTGGCAGCTGGATTTGCCGGGCAGGTCCGGGCAGTCTTACACCACAAAAGGAGCCTAACCTCGTGTTTTAGACGATTAATTGCACCTAATTAATCATTCCCCAATTTGAATTAATTTCCCTATTCAAATTATTAATCAATTCCAAATTTAACTATGGCCATAATTGACTCAATTATGTCCATCTATTTATGGTATGTAAAATCATACCAATTTTCACCACAAATTTATTTTATGCCATTTAAGGCATTTATGCCAATTCTTAATATTAATTCTTTTAATATTATCCCCTTACCCCACGTTGTACGTTCGTTCGTTTAACGTAAAATATACGTTAGACTCGAATAGTCTAACTCATGGAATAAAGAGAAAACATCACAACATACATAGAAATAAAACTAGATCTAAACATAAGGGGTGAACTTGCATGTGTGAATGAGGTTCTACATCTAAAACTTGCATAGGCCAAAGTTACAATTTGCATAAAACTACATATGTCATAGATCCAAATCTAAAGGTGTAAACTTGTTTAAATAATGGTCACAAACTTGCATAAATCATGTATGTCATAAATCTACATCTAAAGGTGTAAACTTGCATAGGCAATAACCATAAACTTACATAACATGATTCATATTCCAAACCCATGTATTTATATAAACTTGCATTTGTGATTTATGCAACATAACAATGGTGTAAACTTACATGTAAACTAGCATGTAGAATTTAGCATATAAGTCACACATGTCATAGCCTAACTTTAGATCTAAAATAGATACCATGAAACATGTAAGGTTATACATAATCTTTACTAACTTGCATATGATCCACATCTAAATCAACACCTAAACTTGCATACATACATATGATTTATCATACGAATCAACATAACCAAACTAGCATATGAAACATCATCATGAATTGATCAATTATAGAATTACAACATAGATGATAACATCACAACTTTACAACATAGATGATAACATCATAGAATTTAACAACATAAATGATAACATCACAATTTTACAACATAGCCATATAATCCGCATCATAACTCAATCCAATTAAATTGCTAATTATTTTATTAAAGAAATCGAACTCACAACTCAAAGAAGGCCTTGAGTTCTGAATTCTGAGTTCTGAAGTTGTATTAGCTTTCCTTTGAAGTAGATTCGTTGTTAGAGTTGAAAAGAATTGAATTTGATTAGCTTTCTTCCTCTCTAATTGGTGGTGGCTATTCTGAGTTGCAAGGTGACAGCATGGAGGCCATGAGTCTAATTTTATTTTGATTTTAGGGTTTGAGTCTACATGTCTTTTTATAGAGTTTAGGATTAGTTTAGGCCGTCCGATCAACCCGGAATTAATCCCAGCCAATCAGAGTAGATCAGAAACAAAAAATGAGTCAGCACACAGTCATTAACAGGTCACAAATCAAATCTGCCCGGGGGGGGGGGGGGGGGGCAGGTCGACCCTATGGTCGACCTGGTCAGGGCAGGTCGACCCTATGGTCGACCTGGCCCTGGCGGGAATTTTCCCGCCTAGCCCATCTGACTTTGAAATTTGAATTTTTCGAAATCTGTTTTGAATTTTCTGAAACTTTCGACGGCCATAACTTCTTCATACGGAGTCCAATCACGCAAACTCGGACTCTATCTCAACCAGAATTCCGAGACGAACACAATGGCGCAACCCTTTCCCTTAATTCTCACATATGAGATTAGTTATTCTTTAACATGTGAACATTAATATTGACAGAAATACGGGGTGTTACAATATGAGACGAGGAATAAGGTGCCTCTAGTTTTATTCAGACCCAGAACGGACTTGTAAATGGATGGTATGTCTGACGTTGTATTCCTTTATGTTGTATTCGTTGATCACTGCTAAATATATATCTGTTTGGTGGTAGAGAATTTATTCTCTTGCTTAACACTCTTCTCTGAGACGTACGAGCTTAGAGGTTATATATTGGCAGAAATCAATGGTATGTTTTGGATTGACAATGTGGCATGCTAAGATGCAATTGATCAAGGATTTTGTTGAAAAGCAGAGCCTTGTGGTTGATGATCAAAGCACAACCCATTTTAGACATAGCTTTGTGTAGCGTAACTTCGCGAGCCTCACACCCCGGTATGAACCAGAAACGGGAGAAGGACCCCAGGGAGTACATGCGTTTCTTTCTAGCTAAGAGTGGTGTCAGCTTTTACAAGCCCTGCATTTTTACTTATGTGGATGATGGATTGTGAGGCGCCTCAGTTATTTGAGTCCCTAGTGGCTCTATTTACGCCCCATAGGGCGGAGAGACGTATTGTTCAGGCATAACTAATCCACTAACATATTTGTGGACTGGCCCTGGCGCTCCTAGGTGCAGTTGCGGCTGTAACCTGAGACATGGTAGGCTAGGTTGTCTCAAATTCGGTAAGGACTATCTCTTGCCTTGGTTCATGATGGATATCCAACTTCCAATACGACACCATACGGTTTTGATTGTATAACTAGTTTGGCGACATAGTATATGGTAGTTATGCCGTCTATGGTTAATACATTATGATTGAAGTGTTTTTGAAACATATATACACTAATAATAATATCAAATCCGTTTTATCGTATAAAGCATTTTTGACCATTATAATGTAAAACTCTATCCTCCGGTTTGTGTTGCATTGTGTGATGAGACTTGAGTCTTATAATGGTTTCATTTTTATAAAAAACATTGCGTTGTTTAATGATTTACTTTATTTATGCACCAGCAATCTAACGGAGTAAACCCGTTTCGCGTTAGCTGCGTGGTCCTGTGATTAGCCTTATTATTAAATAGATTAAGTCGTATTTCTCATACCAGTCCCATGACTGACCTGTAGTTTGTTTCACTTGCAAACTCGGGTGGCCTCTTTTCCACATGAGCAGTCGAGTGGCTTGTTTTGTAGATATCTATTTATTAGGAAGGATTCTGGATCGAAGCTTAAAGCTGTGGCGAGAGCAATGATAGTCTTTTGCTGCATTGTATTACATTTACTGTAAATTATTTTCCGTTGTATTATATTCGATGTACTGTGATATATTTTGTACTCTGATGTAACATTATTGTAATGTTTATAAAAGTCTTCTGTTATTTGTTCTGATGTGTTGTATGCCCAGAGTTAGCATATTCGGGTTTTGAACAGTCTTAGTCGATTCAATGATCGATTAGGTCCGGGCGAAATCCGAATCGTTACAGGTGAACCTGGATAGTCCCTCTTGATGTGCCTAAGGTTATTGCAGGTGCAATACTTCTTATTCCCATCCTTACATTACCTTTTATAATGGAGCTTCTCTCCACAAGTAAAGCAAACCACTTCAGATCTGGGTTTCTTCTTATGCCCATCTTTGGCCTGGAAAGGGCTCCTCTTATTATACTTATTCTTGCCACCACTTCTTCCCTGTGGTTTTATCTCTTCCTTTGAAACACTGAAAACTTCAGCCTTTGGTTTGGGATAAAGGCTTTCAGACCTCATATTTTTCCCAATGATGGACTCAAACGTTTTATCGATATGATTAATAAACTTTTACCCTAAATAATCCTCTAAGCCGGTAATGAACTCCTCGTTCTTCTTCTTGGGTGTATTGATAAGAGACACCTCATATTTCGACAAAGAATTAGATTTAGCAATGTATTCAAAGACGACCTTGTCTTCTTGCTTAAGCTCAGCAAATCTCCAAAACAATTCCGATTTCTGGGTGGTTGGAATAAACTTTCTATAAAAACAATCCTTGAAATGATCCCAAGTAGACCGGTCCTTCGAAGTAGCAGTCTTAATAGAATTCCACCAGATTATAGCTCTTTCTTGAAGTTGATGCGAGTCCAACCTCCTCTTCATAGCATTATTAAGTTCAAGATCCTAGAATATGCGCTCGCAAGTGTCGAGCTAACCCAGAAACTCCATAATTGACATCTTCCTTTAGAACAATTTACCATCCATACTAGTAAAGTCTTTTCTAAGCTTAGCAAAATCATCTTTGGGTGTCTACACTAGTGCACCACCCCCTCGGCAGCATTAGAGGTAGCTCCTTGAGCACTCCTTAGTATGTCCCTATGTCCCTCATAAAAGTAGTGAACATGGCCTTAACATCAGGATTATTAGCATTGTTAGCTCCCAAGCCATCTCCTTCCTTAACGTCATAAGTGGAATTTCTAACAATATTCCTTGTTTGACAATTCATTGCTCAATCTGTAAAGAAAACAGTTAGTCTCTTTCCAAGAAATCCTACTTAGAGGTGCACGCGTGAAGTGCGACTTCATCCTTAAATATATAATAATAATAATATATGTACAGTTTTGAAAAACAAAATATATTACAAGTACACGCTCTCGTATAAGGATACTCTCTCCTAGGTATTCCCACTTAGGTTATAATTCACAAAACTAAGCTCTGATACCAAATGTGATTATCACCTCATGCCTCCAACTCCTAAATAGTGCGTAGAGTTTGGTGCTTGGTAGATGCAGGATGATCATAAAGGTTAAATGGAAGAAAATAATCTAGAAACCTATCGTATATCTCATAGCACATGGAACAAAATATAATAGCAACATAAAAGATATAAAACATGCAAGACAGTAGACAATGTATAATGAACGAATAACATCATAGTAATAGATCCAGGATACAACATAATAATGATAGAGTCATACATGGAGATAACTCAAAATAAAACTGTCTCTACTTAAGCGCTACTATGCCTTAAAGTAGCGCGAGCAACGGAAGTAAATATGGTATATAATGAAAACAATATGTGAAATAGCCTCATTCTTATCCTCAGATCAACTACTTGTGCACACCTTACTTGTCTTTAGTCTGCACATTTAAGAGCACCCAGAGTGATAAGAAGTAATGCATAAAACTCTAGGTCAGACAATGTCTGGTGTGAGTAGTAGTAATCTGAACTACTAGCAAGATAACACAATTAACATGAAATGTCATACTTGACCTATTCCTATATCCAAAGAGTTAGCACATGTAATCATTTTCTATACTCTAAATTCACCATGTCACTAAGTGTAAATAAGAGTGCATGTAATAATGTAATAACAAACAATCAAGCATAGTGTTAGACTACAATTTGGTACTAACACCCAAATGCAGTGTGAAGTCCTCAAAATCACCAATTACAGATCACAGAATGCAGAAAACAATAAATAACAGGAGACACACGAGGATTTTATAGTGGTTCGGCTCAATCCAAGCCTACGTCCACTTTATAATCCTTTATTTATACTGACAGATTATAAGAGAAATCAGTACATTTGTAAGAAAAAAGAAAGAGAATGAATTTATATACGAAATCCTTGTGTTAATGTAGTTTGAGAGACACAATGTCCTTGTGTTTAAGCAATGGTATATTCCATGAAGAGTTAGTGTCAAAAGATCCTTTGAAAATCCTTCCAATGGTGTATTTATAGCTGTAGGCGGGTTCCGGTTCGGGCGCCACATGGCGGGCATCCCTTCAATCTCGAAATATAGTGGAAAAGGTGGAGAAATCCTCTCCAGTTCGTGCTTTGCCAAGTGGATTTTGATCTGGGTTAATAGGAGGTAGTTATGGCATAAGACTCGGTCAACACAGCTGTGAAGAACTCGCTCCAGGTGGATCGGATCGACCTAGCCCGAACTAAACCAGTGTCTCTGATCCGAACCGATGGTGTGCACTTCCGTGCATTTGGTGTCAAGGAGGATCGGGTCCACTATTGTAACACCCCGTAATTCTGTAACACTAGGATTCACAAATCAAGACAGAATTAAATTTTAAAATCAAAATCAAGGGAAACGGGCTACGCCATTGCGTTCGTCTCGGAATTCTGCATGAGATAGAGTCCGAGTTTGCGTTAATCGGACTCTGTATGAAGGAGTTATGGTCTTCAGAAGTTTCAGAATTCAATTTAAAATTCGAACGGGTCAGAAAACGAGTTCAAAATTCAAAATCGGACCCAGATTGGGCTGGGCGGGAATTTTCCCGCCCAAGACCCAGGTCGACTGGGTAGTCGACCTGGGGCACCCATGTCGACTGGGTAGTTGACCTGGGGGACCCAGGTCGACTAGGTAGTCGACCTGGGGGTCGACCCCCCTGCTTTTTCCAGATCTGCAGTCTGGTTCGTTCTTCTGTATCCGGACACCATTCTGACCAGATTTGTCCGCCTAATCCTATATAAACAGCCTTAGTCTCCTTCTCTGTTCACAATTCGTTTCTATCCTTATGCTGCCTCTGAGAAAATGTATAAATAAATAATATATAAAATAAATCAAGACGAGGAGATGTTGCTCAAGACTTTCAAGAAGAGGTTCAAGTCAAGCTAGGATTTCCAGTGAAGATTCAAACGACTGCAACGTCTGTTTTTCTACGAATCTAATATAATCTCTGTAAGTCGGTTACTTTTTTAGATTTGAACGTTTTATTTATTCGTGACATGAAATTAAAGGAATAAAAGAATATACCAAATCTCTCTATTCGAATCAGTGCTTATATCCTTGGACCTAATTGAGAATTGTTATGATTCGAGGACCAATTAGGCCTTGCCTATGACTATGAACATTGCCTATGACTATGAACATTGCCTATGACTGTGACTGTGACTATGAGAATTATTTCCTTGACTATGAACACAAGCCTATGCCTTTGATTAGGAAACATAAACTATTGCCTATGACATAACAAGGACAACTGTGATTAAACACCTATGATTCATGACTAGGAAAGTGTTGCTTAAGTTTTGTGACTGTGAAATTGAGTCTAAACCTGATTATCTATTCTGTCTATTCTTGGTTTTCTTTGGTTTTAGACCTTGGGAATTTACCTATTAAGTTAGGTCTACCCATGTTCTTGAACCTACGTCGTTATTCAACCCTTTTTATGTCATAAGATTTTCAGACCTATAGGCCTTCGATGTTTTAGATCAATTTCAGTGAAATTCGTTAGGTCTGTAATTAGTAAATTATCATTTTATGCCAGTTATTATGTCTATCTTTTTCATAGCATCTTTGGTTCATTCCCTATTTTCTACGAATCTAGATTTATCTATAAGCTAGATTGAATCACGATTATGCGAACGGTGGGAATTCGATTTGGGCAAAATATGAAATTTACTAAAAACGTAGTTATAAACTTGGAAATTGGCATAAATTGGGAACATGTATTATGGCATGTTCATAGAAATGCAAATTGGATAAATTTGACATGAATTATAGGATGTGTAATTCGAATCTAGTATTGACTTGTAAATCTAGCATTTACATGAATTGTGAACTAGAATAATAAGTCTAGTTTGACGTGAACTGTAATTAGAATGTTAAATCAGAATTGGATTAGCTAATTTGGCATAACGAGTATATTGGCATAAATTTGAGATTGGCCATAATTGTGAGTAATTGTCATGTTTAGCAAAATCATGGTTAGTGACACTTAATTTGGTATAGTACATACCAAAAAGGCATAAATATGATATAGAGGGGAAAATGGGCCATAATAATAAATGTTGACAATTTACATTAAAAGAGTAATTAGGAGATAAGTAAATTAGGAATAATTTACTTATAGAATTTGTCCTAAATGAGAAAATGTAAATTTAGACAAATTAAAGGTTTATTAATGACATCTCTTTTAATAACTCACCAGAAAGTTCTAGGGTGACAGAGAGGATAGTGTCTAGGCTTGGGTTTGGAAAATACAAGTTTCCTGCTCTCCCTGGCTATCCCTAACTGATCCGACGGACGGGATGGTTACTTTCAAAACCTGATTTGAAAATTGATCAAAAACCCTTTGAACTTAGAAAACACGAATATGCGCAACCCGAGGTTAGACTGAGTTGCGATGTAAACCTGCCCGGAACCAACCGGCATATCCAGTATTCGCAACAATACCTGTCTAATGTGAGTGGTCGCGGCTTTAAAGCTAGAACAAGAATGGTAGGGTTAAGTTAACTAAGACACTTAACCAATTCAACTTGATAACCAAACCAATGGGTGGGGTTAGGTTCATACAGACACTTAACGCAGTTAAGCTAGAATGGGAGGGTTAAGTCCATAGGAACACTTAACCAACCTAACACAGTTAAGCTAGAATGGGAGGGCTAAGTCCATAGGGATACTTAACCAACTTAACATGGTAACAAGACAAGATTTGTAGGGGCTAAGTAACTAAGAAAACACTTAGCCAAATTAACATGTTCACTAGACTAGAAGGTGGGGTTAAGTAAAGTTAATACACTTAGCCAAATTAACATGTTAACTAGACTAGAGGTTGGGGTTAAGTAAAATTTAATACACTTAGCCAATTTGATATGTTAGCTGGGCTAGACCGTAGGGTTAAGTAAACTTGAACACTTAACCATCAGATTGTGATAAAGGAATAGGGTTAAGTCTAAAACATGAAGGGATAATACTTAACCGTTAATAACATGTTAGTTAAAACAGACGGGCAAGGTTAAGTTAATAGGAACACTTAACCAATACAGGGTGAATGGGTAGGGTTAAGTAATAAGAAATACTTAACCAATATAACTTGGGTTGTGGTAGGGTTAAGTCAACATGAATTATTGATAACACTTAACCAGTTTATCAGGATAAATGAAGTGGGTTAAGTTAGCTTGAATTGACTAAGGACACTTAACCAATCCAAATTGGCGGGAAAGAGAACTAAGTAGTAAACCTTAGTTAAAAGGACCTAAGTAGTAAAACTTAGTTAAGAAGACAACGATTCTGGAAACTAAGTGGTAAACCTTAGTTAGCAGAACTAAGTAGTAATTCTTAGTATAACACGGGAAGGAGCGAATGTCCGTCTGAGTAAAAAAAAAGAAGGCTCCAACAAATTGGGTTACGAAGCCCGAGGCTTCGAGGGGACGTGAGGGTACTCTTGGTATCCCTCTGTGAGGCTGCAGATGATCCTCTTGGGCTCACAGAGGTTAAGGTCTGCGTTAGAAGAACCAGGGGTATGCCTTGGTTGCAATATATGGCAACCTAAAGACTAGGATGGATCGGCGTGATTCGGCGAGAAAACGGTAGCCCTGTGATAGCAACTCGTCGTCTACCATCCATCTTCAGTCAATCGAGATACGTGAAGCGGAAAGGCGGAGAACTCCAAAAGACCATATACTTGCTATCTAGTTATGGTTGCGGATGGCCATAGGACAGTGGGGCATAGGGGGGCCTGCGTATAGTTCTCATTTTTCAAGGTGTGCCTTTCATTAGTTGAGGGAGGGGTCGAGTGGAACCATAGCCACTGGAATAAAAGCAGACCTTAGCATCTGCATCGGCAGATATCTGAAAGCTCCCGACCGAGTTCTGTGTTCCTTGATTTGCCCTGCCACGGGACTCGGGTCGCACATTACAGGACATGTGCATCTAGACAAGCGATAACGATTCGCGATACATGCGTGGGGAAGTATAGGAACATATACCACTCTAGGTAGTGTGTCCTAGACTTGGGGGCATCGTTCGTCAGGTAGCATAATCCCTGGTTGGACTAGGTGGCATAAACCCTGAATCCAAGAAGCGTTCAGCAGATAGCGTAAACTCTAGTAGAATCTAGAAAGCACTTGATAGAAAACCCTAGATTAGATCTAGGTAATAAATAATAAATGTATGCCTGAAGGCAACGAAAACTACATGGATTAGGATCACGTTATCGTTACTAGTTGGGACACTAGTTAGGTGGTGCAGAGATATAGAAACCAGTATAACCAGGAAATAGCGAAGCGGCGAAAATATTAGAACATATCCAGTTTATCTTATCTTAGCATATCTTGTGTTAATCTTGTCTAATCTTGCCAACCCTATCATCATGGTGTTATCTTGTATTCAGTTAATTCATGTCGTTTTGTTTTTCCATGTTCACATGCTAGAAGTTACTGAACTTACTCAGGCTTTATGTCTGACACTGTTTTTCTTTCGTCTTCTTTTCTTCTGTTCCCCCCCAGGTAGTAAAGGAGGGAATAATATAGCTCAGGTTAAGTTGGACTGTCACTCTTTCCCAACTTGAAGATTTGTCGAAGTTTTGCTTGGATTCTCTTTTCAGATGCTATGGCTGGCTCTTGCTAAAATTGGGGAATATAAATGTTGTTTTATGCTTCTTTATTTTGTAAGACAGATGATACTCTGATATTGTAAAGAAATCATTGTACAAACTATTTTATCAATAAAGAAAAGTTTTATTTTCCGTTGTTTAATTTCTGTCTGTCTTGTAATTTATCTGCATCTTTTACCCTAAATGCTCCACAGAATTTAGTGCATTCCCTTTGTGAGTGACACTAACGGATGTGGGGTGTTACAACTATCTCTACTCGAACCAAACCAGTGCTTTGACAAAATTCATCTAATGCTATCGGGTTCGGTTGCCTCATATCCGATCTGAACCGCCATACCGATCCGACCCGAAAGGGTTGTGCTAATTTCAAAATCCAAGTTTCCAGTCCTGTGAGTGTTCACGGAAATGGGCGTAACTTCCAAACTGTAAGTCCATTTTGTCCAAAAAAAGCTCTACCTGAAGCTAATTCTGAGGGCTACAAGAGTTACGGGGCAAAGCTCCATAATTGATGTTTTCGAGCCCAAAAGAGGTCATCTACTAGGAGTTCCGAACCACTTTATGTTTGTGATGCAACTTCAACCAAATCTCTTCCTGTCTTCTGACAATGTCCCCGATACTTAAGTGTATTGTTAACCAGAGATTTCACATGTGAGGGCTTTGACCAAAAAGCGCGTCAACACATAACATCCATCCTCATGTTCACCCATTCAATGCCTTAGATATACAATCACACTTGGTCTCCACAGTACTCGAATCAGTACCACTAAGTGAGCAAGGAACTAGGTTGTACCAACTTTTACGTCTTGGGGTAAGGAACCAACTACGCCCAGGTTGATGTCATAGACCTCCCAACTTGAAAACAACCTCCCATCTTGGAGATAAGGAGAACTCAACTTGTTTCTCGTGAACATCCCACCTACAACCCCTTCTTCCCAAGCACCCACTTTAATTTTGTGCATCGATGACCCTTTTGCATTCGTTGTTTGCGGCGACGGTCAATGGAGCGACTACCCCTCTAGTTCCCAGCTTAGGACCTCCTTGGTTAAGACTTGTAACAACCCGAATTTAAGCCTTCCTCAACCCAGCGGTCAACCCACTCGAAACGTTCTCAAAGGCGGATTGTTATGAGGATACGACACATAGGAATAGAATGCAAAAAGAAGCATTTTATTGCTATTACAACAATTTTACATCAGAGTACAAATAATCTATACACTATGGAAAAATAATATCAGAGATTAGTGAATTACAAGCAGCTGACACATAATACATAAATACAAACAGCGGAAGACTATAAAATAGTCCAGAGTTTAGCTCAAGCGATAATCCAGGATCCTATTAAAGAGTACATGAAAATCCAAAACTATTTGTAATACCCCACGTCCATTAATGTCACTCACAAAGGGAATGCATTAACTTCTATGGAGCGTTTAAAGTGTGTATAGAACAGAAACTTAACAACAAGACAGATATAAACAGTACTTAAAACTTCAAAATTTTATTCATTGCAGCGGTAAGCACATAGGTTTGATTACATCATCAAAAACCAGAGTCAAAGTACATAATATACATCTTGACTAAATCAGAGTACATAAATTGAAAGACATAACCCTAGTACAAAATAGCCATAAATAAGATAGGTTGAACTTTACTTCAGTGATCCAAGCAACTTCTAAAAGCAAGCGATACAGCTGTCCAAGATCAAGCTCCACTGGTGCTAGTTCCAACCTGAGCACCTTGGGGGGGAAGGAAGAAAAGAGGTGGAAACAAAGGGGGTCAGACATAAAGTCTGGCGAGTGCGATAACTTTAACAATATAATTACCAAAATAACTAGGCTAAGGCATAAGTTGGAAAATAAGGAAATGACTGTGAACAATTGGGTATGGCAGAGTAAATAAGGAAATAAGATGAACGGAGATAATGTTAAAAGCGCACCCAAACCACTATAAGATAATTACTATACTGCACCACCTCTAGTCACCCTAAGGTTGATCCCGCCTACAGAACTTAATAATGATAATGGTAGTTTCGTGCACCCCTAGTTGCCTTCATAGGTGCCGCATGCCCCTATCTCCACTAGGTGTACCCACTACCCCCATGCGATCGGCTCCCTAACTCGTAGATACCCGTGCTGGCCCCATAGTGGGGTGTATCACTCCCCAAAGTGGCAATCCGATACCACCAACAATGCACGGCTTATACCTACATGATGCAACAACGTCTTACCTACCAGCCCGGGCCCACGCACGCACATGAACCCGTTGGACTTGCGTTGCCACCGCTAACCCATTTTGGCCTCTTACAGTCAAGCCCAGTATGCGTGTCCCGTCCTCGACTTGGGTCGAGCCCACAAAGATACGTATGGGTTACTGGTTGAAACGGGTCCCCATTACTTGACACAAGCTATCCACCTAAGCTTGGTCCCCTCTAGTACATCCCACTTAACCCTCTTCTTATTCATGTTCACTTACATGTTTCAATTTTGGTTAAGTGTTTCTAATCGTATTTCAAATGCCACCCAAGGCACCCACTAGATTCCACATGCCACCCAAGGCACCCACTTAACCCCCTCATGTCCCACTACATGTTTATCTGGTTAAGTGTTTCTTAATTCATTAAGACCGTAACCTTATAAAGACCTCCCACATTAGAGTGGCATTTGTGGCAGCTGGATTTGTCGGGCGGGTCCGAGAAGTCTTACACCACAAACGAGCCTAACCTCGTGTCTTTACAACTGTTACACATTTAATTTATGCCTAAGACCTCCTACATTAGAGTGGCATTTGTGGCAGCTGGATTTGCCGGGCGGGTCCGGGCAGTCTTACACCACAAAAGAGCCTAACCTCGTGTCTTAGACGATTAATTACACATAATTAATTATTCCCCAATTTGAATTAATTTCCCTACTCAAATTGTCAATCAATTCCAAATTTAACTATGGCCATAATTGACTCAATTATGTCCATCTACTTATGGTATGCAAAATCATACCAATTTTCACCATAAATTTATTTTATGCCATTTAAGGCATTTATGCCAATTCTCAATATTAAATCTTTTAATATTATCCCATTGCCCCACGTTGTACGTTCGTTCGTTTAACGTAAAGTATACGTTAGACTCGAATAGTCTAACTCGTAAAATAAAGAGAAAACATCACAACATACATAGAAATAAAACTAGATCTAAACATAAGGGGTGAACTTGCATGTGTGAATGAGGTTCTTCATCTAAAACTTGCATAGGCAAAAGTCACAAACTTGCATAAAACTACATATGTCATAGATCTAAATCTAAAGGTGTGAACCTGTTTAGGTAATAGTCACAATTTGCATAAACCACGTATGTCATGGATCTAACCATAAGGGGTAAACTTGCATAGGCATGATTCATACTCCAAAACATCGTATATGTATATACTTGCATATGTGATTTATGCAACATAAATGATGGTGTAAACTTATATCTAAACACGTAAACTAGCATACAGAATTTTGTATACTAGCATATAACTCACACATGTCATAGCCTAACTTTAGATCCAATTTACATAAAATAGATGTCATGAAACATGTAAGGTTGTATATAATTTTCACTAACTTGCATATGATTCATATCTAAATCAACACCTAAACTTGCATACATACATGTGATTTATCATATCAATTAGTTCTAACAACATAACCAAACTAGCATATGAAACAACATGATGAATTGATTATACATAAGCCAATCATAGAATTACAACATAGATGATAACATCACAACTTTACAACATAGATGATAACATCATAGAATTTACAACATAGATAATAACATGCGGTCAATAATTCACAACATAATCATATAATCCACATCATAGCTGAATCCAATTAAATTGTTAATTATTTTATTAAAGAAATCGAACTCACAACTCAAAGAAGGTCTTGAGTTCTGAAGTTGAATTAGCTTTTCTTTGAATTAGATTCGTTGTTGCGGTTTAGATTAGAATTGATTTTGATTAGCTTTCTTCCTCTCTAATTGGTGGCGACTATTCTAGGTTGCTAGGTGACGGCATAGAGGCCATGAGTCTAATTTTTATTTGATTTTAGGGTTTGAATCTACATGTCTTTTTATAGAGTTTAGGATTAATTTAGGTCGTCCGATTAACCTAGAATTAACCCCAGCCATTCAGAGCAGATCAGAAACCCTAATGACTCAGCATACAGTCATAAACAGGTCATCAAACAAATCTGCCCGGGGGGAGGGGGCAGGTCGACCCTATGGTCGACCCTGGTGAGGGTAGGTCGACCCCTAGGTCGACCCTATGTTCGACCTGGCCCTGGCGGGAAATTTCCCGCCTAGCCCATTCTGACTCTGAAATTTGAATTTTCGAAATCTATTTTGAATTTTTTGAAACTTCTGATGGCCATAACTTCTTCATACGAAGTCCAATTCACGCAAACTCGGATTCTATCTCAACCAGAATTCTGAGATGAACACAATGGCGCAACCCGTTTCCCTTAATTCTCACATATGAGATTAGTTATTCTTTAATTTGTGAACATTAGTATTGAAAATTACGGGGTGTTACACTATTGGCTTCCCATGTGATAAATATGTGCAACTAGAGTTTAGGTGGGAAACAATAAACTCTAGGTCAGTCATGGGACCGGTATGAAAACCAAAACAACTATTAAATTTTATTTTTAAAGTTAGGTAAATCATGGGACCACGCCATATATCATGGAACGGGTTTCCACCCTATGAGTACCAGTAAATAAAAACTCGTAATGTTTTTTAAAAATGAAGTTATTATAAGAATCATGTCCCATTACACAATGCAGGCGTAAGCCAAAGGACAGAGTTTACCTTATAAAAGCCTAACATGCTTAATACGAGAAATTTCACTTTTATTATTTCTAGTGTAGAAACCAATTTCGAAAATAAATCTATCAATCATAGACGACATAATATCCCCATTTTATTATGTCGCCATATAGGTGTACAACTAAAACCGTAAAGTCTCGTATTGGGAATTGGATTTCATCGTTAGCCGAGGCAAAGGATCTTCCTCATCCAAACTTGGGAACATATGTAGAAAAATGTTCTAGGGAAAATAACATGTATCCCTTAGAGCGGTAGAGTTGGTGCACCTATTTCTGATGGATTAGACAATTGCCTGAGCATAACGTTTCCCGGTCCTATCGGACCTACTATCTGGTCAGTACATCGACCACTTTCCGAGGCGCCTTAATTCCAACATCCACATAAGTAAATTGCATCGGCTCCATACCATATCATCACTTCTTGCTACAAGGAAACATATGTCCTCTCTACGGTCCTTCATCCCTTTTTGGCTCATACAGGGGTGTGAAGCTTGCCGAAGTCACATTTCAGCACAAAGCTAGGTTATATCAACCATGCTTTAGTCATCTTCCACAAAGCTCTACTTTTCAATGAAAACTTTGATCAATCAACATCTTAGCATGCCACATTGTCAATTCATACCATACAACTGATATCTATTAATATATAACCTCAAAGCTCATACATCTCAAATAAGGGTGTTAAGCTAAGAGAATAAATTTTCCGCCACCAAACATATATATATTTAGTAGAGATCAATTAATACAGCATAAAATACAATGTCAGACACAAAATCCATCTACAAGTTCATTCTAGGTCTGAACGAAACCGAAGGAACCTTATTCTTCATCCCACATGTCCAATACAGGAGAGAGGCCCTTGCATATTTGGTCGATCTCCAAGTACGTATGGAAGATCACCACTTATAACCTCCTCTTGGCTGTACGGCCTAATCGATATATCTGCAATAATCCTAATGATGTGAAGATCTTCGATCTTCAACCACTGCCTTCAGTATCTTCGACTTTTAATCGTCGTATAAGTAATTCAAAATGGGTTGAAACCTGGTCTTTTTGAATAACTTTCGCATCATCAAAATTAGGTGATATATAAACATATCATATGCCTTATTCCAATTCAGAAAATTCTTATATTCAAATATTCATTATATTGGGAATTACCCCTTTAAATCTTATCTAAGAATTACATCATTTAAACTTCTTGTTTAAAACTTTCTTGGGAAATCATTTCAAAGGATTACGAAAACCTCTTTTCAAAAATTTATCACAATTTAAGGTTTATATGCCTTAATGGGATTATCAAGCTTACACGAAAGATAATTGTAACGACCCGGAAATTTGGAACAAATTTAGAACTTCCAAGTTTCATAAGAATCAAAATAAAATTGAAAATGGATAATGATATAATTGGAAAAGGGTTATAATAATGATTTTGATATAAAAATAGAAAATTTGGAAAGGAAGTATAAGAAATATTTATTTCTAGATCCTGAAATTGGTTCCATTGAATCTGAAATAACAAAATTAGGTAACCAGCCAAGTTTGGCTAAAAACGGAATAAGTTTAATGTTGATTAAAGATTTAAAGGTTAAAATTTGAACAAAAAATGGATGATTTTGAGGATATCTTGAGAACAGGATATCGCTAGATCCGGAATAATGAAGTTTAGTACTTAGGGATGTTTCACATAAAACGGCATCGGTATGTGGAAAAGGAAAAATAAAAGGCTAAAATTTGAACTAAATTTTGACGGTAATTTGGATTTGATAGTGCTAACGACAAAACTAGAACCTGAGACCTATCCAGGAAAATTATAAACATGGTATATTAGCTATATATAAAATCTGAGGAAATTCCTTATCGAATATAAAAAGTTATTAACAAAACAAAACTAAAATAAATTATTTGAAAAATTAAAACGAACTCAGATTTTATATTTGAATACATAGGATTAAAGTATGTTAGAAACCGAATCTTATGGTTAAAGAATTTCTGAAAATCGTTATTGTTTGATACTCCGACACGAGGCCAGATGGTGCTTGAAAAACACAAGTTACTATTCATGAAGATAAGGATGAATTTAAGCCATAAGATCTTTCATGCTTATCCATAAGATACATGTCATTAATCCATGCATTTCCCCTTTATTATATATACCTTATTCCATCCTTATCACTCCATTCCTTTTTGGAAAAAAATTCCTCTCCTCTCCATGAATTGCTCACGTTTTTGACTCATATTAAAAAAAAGATTTTTTCAAGAAAATAAAGAAGAAAGGAAGGAGAAAAGCTAGGAGAAGGATCTATACATCCTACGTTAATTTCTAGAAGCATCCAACGTGAGAAGTCATGTAGTTTAAAGGGTTTATTTTCTTAGTTTTAACATGTATACAAAGTGTTTGTAGAAATTCCCAAATGAAACCTTAAGTAATTATGTTGTCAATATTCATGGATTAAGGTTGTAGTTAATAGCTTATCACTTCCATGAAGTTTATATGTGAAAATGTTGAGATTAGAAGTTAGATCCTGAAGGTAGAAAGCAAATTCTATTAGCAAATTTGTGTATGGAAGCAGAAAATGGTAATAGCAAAAGTGAATATTCCTAAGTGAAAGAATAATTTATTTTAGGATAATTAATGCCTATGTGAAGTATTGATGTCATTGGAGTTAAGTTAGGAATGAAAATCCTAAAGGCAATAAGCTAATTATCTATTTAAGTGATTAGCAAAATTAGGTGTAATATTGTGAAATCTATAAGGACCTTTGAAAATTGTAAACATGAATTTAAGTTAGCTACGTCCATGGAGAATGTATTCTCATGTATGAATATATTTAGATTTGGAAAGCAATATACATTAAAAAGTATATCATGTTAATTAGAAAAGGTATTAATATTACTAGGGCTAATGTTAATTATAACCCTTAATGGCTAGGTTGTTAAACATTCGAGAGAAAGCGCAAAGCTGTGATGGTCGTACAGTGAAGGAATTGAAGGAACCTATTGGGATGGTAAGTGTTTTATCCTCTCACATTTGCTTATGGTATTTGTTTGTGCGAGATGATAACATGCATGTTGTTGTGTGGCTATTTGATATTGTTTGGAAACCCCACACAGGTCGTGGGATGAAATTACACTAGTCCCATGTGTTTATTACACGGATTACTTTTTGTTAGTAAACCCATACATAGGGTATTGGGTTGATGACCCACACCAGTCCCAAGTGTTCACTAAAGTGTGTATGTGGTTTCTTTGTGGATGTTATAGTGTCTGATATTTGGATTGGGTTGACCAATGGTTATGAACACCATTTGGTTTGATATGTGATTCGGATGGCCTTTTAAGGCAATAGTGTGGATGTATCGATGCTTCTATTTAGGGGAGGTTATGGCAAAATTTTCTAGAAATATAGAAACCAAATTGATACTGACATATATGGTTAAATAACTAACGAGTTTGGTTGCAACTTGTTAGACACATGACATCTTGTTTATGTTTATTGGACGTTTGTATATACCCAAATTCTCGAGTTATACTAGAGTTGAATGAGTCTCATTCAAGAAATTGGATTTTAAATGATTATTTTAATAATAAAATAATCGGGGAAAATAAAAGTTTGAATTAAAGTTTCAATCCTTTTCGAAAATGAAATTGAGTTCATAACAATGAACTTTTGCAAAAGAACGAACTTGTTTTGAAGAAGTTAAGAACAAGTTATGGCTTATCGAATATTTAAACCAGTAGTAAATTGATTTTATGATGAATAGTAAATTGAAGTTTTGTTTGCCTAGCAAACGGACTCGGTTTTGCGAATTATGGTTTCAATGTTCTTACTTATTTTTATAATGGACGTCGGCCAATTTTGAGACTTTAATAATTATTTTTGAAGAATAGTATTATTTTAATGATTTAAATATTAATTTAAATATTTAACTATAGAATAATTGATCTAAAGGTCAAAAAATGTGGAAATTGAATTCCAAATGTTATTTAATATGGTTTGAATAATTATTGAACTTAGTTTAAAGTATTTTGACTCATCTTTTATAATAAGTCACTTTTGGGTTCGAATAGGACTCGTCGCATTGCGATCGTTCGCGAATTTCGAACCGAAATTTAAAGATGAAATTCCGGGAGATCTGGTCGTCGGATTTTCATGAAATGCATCACGTTTTGTCTAAAATTTGAATAGATTTCCAACAAAAGAAAAAGAAACATTTTTCAATGGTCGGATTTTCCTACATGTCTAAATCAGTTTGATTGGAAAATCCTATTTCAGCAGTTCAAGTGCCAAATTCGGATTTTTCGTAAAAAGGTATATAAAAATATGGAAAAATTATGATAAATTATATTAAATGATTTAAAAGTGTTTTGGACTAAATATATTAATATTTGGTAAGATAAAAATGAATCGTGTTAAAGTGAGTTATTTAGCAACTAAAGTGAACCTTTCAAGAAATCCGGTTTTGACTTTTAATAAGACCTTTATTTAAATGTAAAGGTGTCTTCAGTTGATATATCCAATTTGTAGGGAAGCGATTTCTTACTGATGTGGATGTTTTCTGGGGAACCTAGACGAAACTATTGTGTATCTACAATTCATGAATAGTTCACCTATCGACATCAATATAATCTAGTTTAAACATAAAGGAGTTTGTTTATTAATAAATGGGATTATTAATGAGGGTAAATTAGAATCCGAGTTTCCAATTTATTTAATTAAATTGAAATTGAATAGAAACCGGATTGGTCATTGATCGAGATAAGTCTCCATGGATGATGACTTAGACTATTCGAGGGATTTAAAAGGCTGTGTCGTTATCCCGCTTATAGTGTTTGTTGGATATGGAGGTTTATATCGATTATAAACCAATATGATTTCTGTAGAGATTGCAATTTAAAATAAAATATGATTTTGGATTTGTTGTGAATGATGTCTTCAATAACATTGTTCTTTGGCCCATGAAAAGGTAAGATAAATTTCCAAGTTAAGCAAATGAAATCTTTATTTATAAAGATTTTTGGGAAAGGAATGAACATGTTTTTACATGAGGCAAATGGCAAATAATCGATAAGGATTATTGAAAGATTTAACTTGGAATTTGAAGTTAAGTAATCAAAATATTTGATTTGAAATCTTTCAACAAGATTTGAAGGAATAGGATTTGAAAGGTAATTAAAATTACCAAAACATAAGATGATTAAAAATGGAGTATTACCATTTTTTCTCCATGAGATAGAAATGAAGAGTTTTAACGTCTTAAAACTTAATATAATTTTAATGAATGGATTGAATAAAAGAATGGGATGAGGTTCATGAGATCCTGTAAACCTATTGGTTTTAAAAAATGCGCTAATTATTTGGAAAGGCCGGGTTTTTACTCATTCCGAATAATTATACAACGTGGAAGGATTATGTTCTCAATGATAATGGTTGAAGACCGGTATTCTTCACATCAGATGGATAGCTTGTTGATGCCTCAGGGTCACTCCTCAAGAGGTTAAAGTAAAACATTATCTGACCGTACTTGAAGCATATCATATTGCAAGAACTTGCACTCATAGGCGGGGACGTGGAATCAAGTGCCTTCGGTTTCGTTCCTATTCCCGAAATGGGCTTGTGGATGGATTGCATGTCTAGCATGAAATGACCATGGGGTGTGCTAAGTGTTGAGCAATGATCAGGGTTTTTGTTGAAAAACAGAGCTTTGTGGTGATGATTAAAGCATGGTTAAATGCGTGGCTTTATGTATGACGGGACCTCGTGATAGACTCACACCCCGGTATAATGGTATGCTGATGGTACGATCAGCATGACTTTATGTTTTGCATGGATTCAGTCGACCCATTAGGTGAGGTGGTATGCCTACTGATGGGTTGTAGGGATTGAATTCTGCCAACCTGAGAAAATGGGTGCGGTGTTGTGTACAAACATGGTATCCGCTGAATTCCCAAGAGATCTTCCAAATCGGTAACCATCATGATGGAATCCAAACTCCTATACGAATCCTTTTACGATTTTCAGTTGTATACCTATGTAGCCAACATAGTGGTATGGGACACTATGCGAGCTAAGATTTATAAATTATTTTCGGAAGGATTTTTCCATACCCTAGACATTATTATAATATGAAATGTTTTGTTTAAACTATATCAAGCATGTTTTGCGATTGTAAGGCAAACCCCCGTCCTCCGTTTTGCACTTGCATTGTGTGATGGGACCTGGAGCTTATAATCGTTCATGTTTCTAAAAAGTCATGTTTCCAAATCTGGTTTATGGTTGCTATGGATGAATGGTTGTTGTGTTTGGTTATGGTTGCTATGGTTAGGTTTGATTACATTATTTTATAACTGATATAACCCAAGTTTGACCCAAGTGTTTATCGCTCGGGTCAGATCCGAGCGAGTATTTCCAGGACAAAAGCTTGAAGATTTGGAGTTCTGCAGAGAATCGAGGCTTTATATGCAGGTTGAATGTACTCTATTATCGGTATATTAGGATAATTCGACTAAGGTATGCACAATCAGACTTTTATTTTAAAGTGTTTTTGTTTTAAAAAAACTTTCAGCTGCAATGATATTTTCATATTATATTTTATCTGTTCTGTTGTGAGTTCTGTATTCCGTTGTGTTTTGCTCTGATGAACCCTAACGAAATGTATTTTTGCTTGTGTTGAATCGACGTGGGTTCGGGGTTTTTTTGGTTTGAAGTGAGTAAAAATGCGGTTCGTTACAAGTGGTATCAGAGCTTAAGGTTAAGCGATAACTTTGGCTCTGTGGAATATAGATTTGTCAAAGATAAGATCAGTAGTATCCTAGGACAAGTGACTCATTAGAGATATGGTTAGTGATACCCTAGAATGAGTTTGGTGTAAGTGTGTGTATATATATATATATATATATATATATATATGAGAGACATATTTGTAATTTGATGTACAAATGGTTTTGTGTTGGACTGATTTGTTGAGTGAGTTATGAACATTGGTCGGTGCAATAAGGTATTGTTGTACCGATAGGTGTTTCTAAACACTTAAATAGAGCTGTCTAACCTAGTTTTTATGAAATAATTTTGTTCAAAGTATATTTTCGTAAAAATGATATATGTTTTGATGAAACCTATATTTTGGAAAATTTAGTCCACTAATTGATTGTTGTGGATAATAATTAGTATAACTAATTAAGAAATTTGAATTCTCGACGATTTTGGACAGTCGAGGTATTTGTTAAGGAATTATAAAACTCTTTTGATAAAATAGTATATGTTGTATTGTATGGATAACTGCGATCCATCTGGAGTTAAGCCTGGAAAGATGACTCGAAAACAAACGAGAAGGATTTATGAGAAGAAAGAAGAAGAAAATAGGTTGGACCTATGCAAGTATATTCGTAGTTACTCCGGGAAAGATGAGAATAAAGGAAAATTTGTAGGTATTTGCTGTTATAAATGCCATAAATAGGGACATTATGTAGTCCTATGCCCAATGAAAAATAAGAATAAGAAGGAGAGCAAGGAAAAGGTACAAAAGGACATATCTTGTTTCCGATGTAAACAGAAGGGGCATTATGTCCACAATTGTCTAGAAAGGAAAAAGAAACCCAGAGGGGAGATAAGATGCTTCCACTGTAGGGAAGTAGTACATACTGTCAAGTACTGTAATAAATAAAAATTGAGTTTACCACTTACTGACAAATTAGGATAAGAATCCTAGAGTAGGCCAGAAGGAAATGGTCATTTAATTAGTAATACTATCCTAAGCTTAAGACTAAATATTTTGAGAATGTATGTAAAAACAAGGAAGTTTGCTCAGATGTACATATTTGAATGGTTGGATGGATGTGTGGATATATATATATATATATATTATTATGGTATCTTTCTGATAAACTTTGTTATAACATTATTGAGTAGACAATCTCTGGTTTCGTCTTCGATTTTGAGGACAAAATCTTTTAAGTGGGGGAGAATGTAATGACCCGGAAATTTGGAAGTAATTTAGAACTTCCAAATTTCATAAGAATCAAAATAAAATTGAAAATGGATAATGATAAATTGGAACAGGGTTATAATAATGAGTTTTAATATAAAAATAGCACATTTACAAAGTAAGTATAATAAATAATCATTTCCAGATTATGAAACTGGTTCCATTGAATCCGAAATAATGAAATTAAGTAACCAGCCAAATTTGGCCAAAAACAGAATAAGTCTAATATTAATTAAAGATTGAAAGGTTAAAATTTGAACTAAAAACGGACGATTTTGAGGATATTTTGAGAACGGGGTATCGGTAGATCGTGAGACCACCTCTGTTGGATCCGGAATAGTGAATTTTAGTACTCGGGGAAGTTTCGCATAAAACGGCATCAGTATGTGGAAAAGGAAAAATAAAAGGCTAATATTTGAACTAAATTTTGACGATAATTGGTATTTGATAGTGCTAACGGAAAAATTGGAACCTGAGACCTATCCAGGAAAATTCTAAACATAGGATATTAGCTATATATAAAGTCTGAGGAAATTTCTTATCGAATATAACAAGTTATTAACAAAACCAAACTAAAATAAATTATCTGAAAATGAAAACGAACTCAGATTTTATATTTAAACACATAGGATTAAAGTACGTTAGAAACCGAATCTTATGGTTAAAGAATTTCTAATACTTCGACACGAGGCCAATTAGTGCTTGAGAAAACAAAAATTACTATTCATAAAGATAAGGATGAATTTAAGCCATAAGATCTTTCATGCTTATCCGTAAGAAACATGTCATTAATATATGCACTACCCCTTTATTATATATACCTTGTTCCTTCCTTATCACTCCATTCTTCTTCTTGGAAAATTGTTCCTATCCTCTCCATGAATTGCTCACGTTTTTGACCCATATTAAAAAAAATTCAATAACATAAGGAAGAAAGGAAGGAGAAAAACTAGGAAAAGGATCTATACATCCTACACTAATTTCTAGAAGCATCCGACGTGAGAAGTCATGTAGTTTAAAGGGTTTATTTCCTTAGTTTTAACATGTATACAAAGTGTTTGTAGAAATTCCCAAATGAAACCTTAAGTGATTATGTGATGAATATTCATGGATTATGGTTGTAGTTAATAGCTTATCACTTCCGTGAAGTTTATATGTGAATCTATTGATATTAGAAGTTAGATCCTGAAGGTAGAAAGCAAATTTTATTAGCAAATTTGTGTATGGAAGTATAAAATGAAAATAGCAAAAGTGAATATTCCTAAGTGAAAGAATAAATGATTTTAGGATAATTAACACCTTTATGAAATATTGATGTCATTGGAGTTGAGTTAGGAATGAAAATCCTAAAGGTAATAAGCTAATTACCTATTTAAGTGATTAGAATAATTAGGTGTAATATTGTGAAAGCTATAAGGACCTTTAAAAATTGTAAACATGAATTTAAGTTAGCTCGTTCCATGGAGAAGGTATTCTCATGTATGAATATAGTTAGATTTGGAAATCAATATATATTTAAAAGTATATTCACGTTAATTAGAAAAGGCATTAATATTACAAGGGCTAATGTTAATTATAACCCTTAATGGCTAGGTTGTTAAACATTCGAGAGAAAGCGCTGATGGTCCTACAGTGAAGAAATTGAAGGAACCAACTGGGATGGTAAGTGGTTTATCCTCTCACATTTGCTTGTGGCATTTGTTTGTGTGAGATGATAACATGCATGTTGTTGTGTGGCTTGAAATATTTGATATTGTTGAAACCTTACATAGGTCGTGGTATGTGATTACACTAGTCCCATGTGTTTATTACACGAATTGCTATTTATTAGCAAACCCCTAAACAGGGCATTGGGATGATGACCCACACCAGTCCCAAGTGTTCACTAAATTGTGTATGTGGTTGCTTTGCGGATGTTACAGTGTCTGATATTTGGATTGGGTATTTGGTTTGATATGTGATTCAGATGGCCTTTTAAGGCAATAGTGTGGTTGTACCGTTGCTCCTGTTTAGGGGAGGTTATGGCAAAATTTTCTAGAAATATAGAAACCAAATTGACACTGACATACATGGTTAAATAACTAACGAGTTTGGTTGCAACTCGTTAGAAATATGACATTTTGTTTATGTTTATCGGACATTTGTTTATACCCAAATTCTCGGGTTATACAGGAGTTGAATGAGTCTCATTCCAGAAATTGGATTTTAAATGATTATTTTAATAATAAAATAATCGGGGAAAATAAAAGTTGAATTAAAGTTCTAATATTTTTTGGAAATGAAATTGAGTTCATAACAATGAACTTTCACAAAAGAACGAACTAGTTTTGAAGAAGTTAACAATAAGTTATGGCTTATCGAATATTGAAATGAATAGTAAATCGATTTTACGATGAATACTAAATTGAAGTTGTGTTTGCCTAACAAATGGACTCGGTTTTGCAAAATTATGGTTTCAATATTCTTACTTACTTTTATAATGGGCATTAGCCAATTTTGAGACTTTAATAATTATTTTGAAGAATAATATTATTTTAGTGATTTAAATATTAATTTAAATATTTAAATGTGGAATAGTTGATCTAAAGGTCAAAAATGTGGAAATTGAATTCCAACAGTTATTTAATATGGTTTGAATAATTATTGAACTTAGTTTGAAGTATTTTGACTCATCTTTAATAATAAGAGATTGTGGATTATAGACCTTAGGCCATAATCTAGAGAATAACATGTTAGGGGCTTATTAATGAACTTAAAGGGGTTAGGTTATATAACCAAAATTAATAAGCAAGAGGAACTTGATTAAGAATTCAATATGAATGGGAATAACCAAGTTAAAAGGAAACTGAGGAGGAAAAGCAAGCGCGTAATAGAATGATTAGACATAGGGTCTAATAACATATTAAAGTGAGGCGCTTGGACCAGTCCGCACGTTTGAGGGTAAATAACCCAACGGGGTAGATCATCGAGGTATTATAAGGCACGAGAGGAGTGCACATTCATTTGATTGTTTTGACTGCTCCAAAGGACTGGAAGGGGAAGCACGTGGCTTCCTGAGGTACGTAAGGTGCTCCCAGTAGTCCTCTGTGCGGTGACAGATGTCTTAGGATGTGCTCGCAGAGGTTGGGTCTGCATGTAACTACTATGTGGGTGGGCCTTGACTGCAGATGTAGCTATGCAGTCAGAATGCTGTGACGAGGTGACACCAGGGTGGTTCGGCAGTTGCCTCACGAGGAGGCAGAGGGTCACGATCAACAAGGATAGTAGATCGTCGGATACCCGTCATCGGCAGCCAGCGGGATGCGGAAAGACTAGAGCTAAACCCAAGATACCATTTCACTTTTTACTATCGAGGTACGGGGTTGAGGGTAGACGCCACATGGATGTTTAGATTGGTTGTTATTAGGGGCGGTCGCTTAGCTCTTGTAGTCTTTACTAGTCGAGGGAGGGGCCGAGGTGGGGCCATAGCCACCATGGAAAACAGACCCTAGGAATATATGTATTTGGAGGCTCTTAAAGGCGGGCCTATACAGGTATGGAAAGGCTCCCGGCTGAGTTCCGCGTTTCTAGTTTAGCCCTGCCACGGAACTTGGTGCACATTATAGGATGTGCGATTGAGGCATCGAGCTACAATTATAGTACATATGTGGGACAGTCTAGATACATGCATATCTGCTCTGGGTGGTGTATCGTAGACTAGAGGGCATTATTCCAATAAGGAATCTGATTCGATCGATGGTGGCAGTTCATACGCTTACGTAGCATAGTAATGACAGATATATGCGGAACATAACATTGTTATATAGAGATCCGTACGTCACTCCGGCGTAGGATGAGGGACTGCGTTCGGTGGAGACCGTGCGAATGGGTTACCATGTGGTATATCTCAATATTGAGAGATAGCTACATATATTGTATTAGGTGAATCCATGGAAAAGTAAATGGGTACGATGCACAGATAAGTCTTGAGTTCTACTAACCCAAGTAACCTAATAATCAAGAAAATGTAATGGAACGGTATTGGTAGGGATCATTCTATTTCTGATATACTAGTATCGGTGCGGTGCAGAGAAATGTATTTAAGATGCACAATATATCATGTTCATCTTATCTTGCTCAGTTCACACTTGTCCTTGTTATTGTTATCTTGTTCTTCTAGTTTTTATATACCTGCCATGATACTTTTATTTATTTATATTTAAAAGTAACTGGACTCGCCAGACTTTATGTTTGACCCTTTTTGTTTCCTCTTCTCTCTCTTCCGTTTCACCCCCCAGGTTCTCAAGGTGGAAGTGCTTAGAGTTGATTTTGATTCTTTCAGCTTAGCTTGGATTTTGGATATAGATGTACCGCTTTGACTTCTTGTCAACTCTCTTATGGCTTCTCAAGGGAAATATGGTTTTATGCTTTTGTGCTCTGATATTTTTGGCAAAACAAATTATTATTGTAATTGGTTATTTCAAACCTATGATGTAAACTCAGTATTTGGGACCATGATGTTTTGATTTAAATAAATTTTTAATTCCACTGCTATTTTACATGTCTGTCTTGTGATATTATGTTCTTATTTACCAATAACATTTCACGTAACTTAATGCATTCTTTGTAGAGTGACATTAACGGACGTGGGGTGTCACATTTGGTATCAGAGCATATGGTTATAAGATCGGATAAAATATTTTGAAAATGGTTTTCAAAAAGGTCTCAAAAACAAAGAATTTTAAAATAAAAAGTCTGTTTTTGAAAAGCATATTTCCCAAAGCCATAAATACCGTCTCGGTTCTCCGCTTGATTCCTTTTCCTTTTTGTTCGGGGAATCGTTTCTTCCCGAAAGGGTATCCCTATTTTCGGCATGGTTCTGTAGGCATGTTAAAACTACGGTACATGTCAAAGGGAAAAGAAGTGCCCAACCTCCATCTTTAGCCGCAATGGTTTCACCTACGGCTTATTTTCTCTCAAGCCTCGTAAGGATTTTTGCGCGATGGAGGCAACTTTCAAGAGACTAGTTAGCATGTGGAAAAAAAGGAGAATAAGCGAGTTGGGGCTAAGGAGCACAACCCAAATATGGAAGAAAATGATGGCTTAAGAAGGAAATATAGATGAAAGAAGAAACGAGGAAATACCATAACTTCGGAATGGTGGGTCATCTGAAAAAGGATTGCAGAAAGAGGAAAGGCGTTGTTACCACTTTGGTAGGGGGGACACCTTATTAAGGAGTGACCAAAGAGACAAGGATAAAGCCAGAAGGCAGGAACTTCTAGGGGCAAGCTAATGTTCTCATGGCTGGTGGATAGGATTGGGGTAGGAAAGTTTCTGTCGAAGGATTGATTTCTATTTCTGATCATTCAGTTAGGATTCTTTTTCTGGCGCTTCGCATTCTTTTATATCTGATTCTTTAGTTGAGTCTCTGCACCTAGATACTAGTATGGTTTTGGGATCCCATTATTGTTTCAAACCCCAGTGGAGGTACGACTCATTTATCGATGATTTGTCGGGGTTTGAGAATCACTGTGTTAGGTGTCGAGTTCGATTGCGATGCATATGTTCTTGATTTCATAAGATACGGTTTAATTCTAGATTGGATGGGTTAACTATATATGGAGCCATTTTAGATTGTGAGAGGAGAGTCATTAGACTTCTGATTTGTCATAGAAAGACTCTCGAGATTTCTTATGACCGCAAAAGGGTCTATCATGCTTAATCTCCTAGAACCTCTTGATATATCTATCGATGATTTGCAATTTGTACCAATAGTTGTGAGTATCCTGATGTTTTTGATAAGGTTCGGGGTCTACTCCCAAGGCACGAGATTGGTTTCCGCATATACTTGGTGGACAATGCAAAGCCAGTTGCATTGCCTGTGTGACATATGACTCCTAAAAGAAAAGAGGGAACTTTGTAAGCAAGTAGCGGAGCTACTTGAGAAGAGGTTTGATAGGTAAATTATATCGGAATGGTAAACCTATTGAAGACAGTCCTTGAGGAAGCCCATCATTCTAAGATGACTATTCATTCAAGAGGCGATAAAGTGTATAGGGTTCGAGGTAGTGGAGCCAAACTTGCGAGAGGAAGTGAAAGTAGAGAAGGAAGCAATGATTGGACGAGTTTCGGCTGGCATACTTGGATCGGAGGTTAAGAAATTGTGCAACAAAGAAGTGAAGCTAGTAAGAGTGCAATGGGGAAAGGGCCATGGAAACGCTACTTGGGAGGCTGAAGACAAGATTCACGCTTCATATCCTTTCCTTTTCGAGAATATGTCCTTAACTTCTTTTTCCAAGTTTCAAATTAATACTTGTATCTATCGTTTGAATATCTCCTATCGATTGAGTCTTTAGGTAGAAAACTAATGAATGTAAACATGTGTTTAAGACATGTTATATTTGATGGATGCAAGTGGTTGCTAGTGATTGCTCGTGGATGCATATACACACAATAGGCACTAGATTGGCTCAATCACTTACATATTGCATATTGATGTGTGTACATTTTAAATTTTTATGGATGAAAATGAGCGTATCGTTACATTGATGTTGCATTTGGATGGATGATTGTGCACACATATAGAACTTACATGTATTAGGATAATTTGCATACATTTTGGTTACATGGCACAAACATACATTGCATTAAGGAGGTCAACTGAATCAGTGGACCGCCTTATCTTTCACATTAGTTTACGGACATATACACACAATTGAATGTGTTCATAAAAGCATTAGAAATTCCTTAAGGACAATGGATGCCTGTGATTGTTAGATGAATGTATGATTGTTGGATGTTAGGATATACGTTCTTCTTAACTTAGAGATTTTGGAGACAAAATCCTTTGAGTAGAGGAGAATGTAACACCCCGAAATTTTAACGACATTAAAGATGATGAATTAAAGAATAATTAATTTAATAATCAGAATTAAGTGAAACAGACTACGCCATTGCGTCCATCTCGAAATTCTGGTCAAGATAGACATTTGGTTTGTGTGAAACAGACACCGTATGAAGAAATTATTAAGGTTTGAAGTTTGTATACATATAAGGAGCTTATATATATATTAAATAAATATATCCAGAAAATTCAAAAATCAATTCAAAAATCAAAATTCGCAAGGCGAGATTTTGGACGGGAATTTTGCCCGTTGGGGGTCGACCTAGGGGTCGACCCACCAACACGGGGGTCGGTCTAGGGGTCGACCCACCTGAAGGGGTGTCGACCCACCTGTGGCTCTAGAAACTTCTTTTAGAACCTGGACGATTTTGGAGCTAGATTCGTTGGTTCTACGCTATATAAAGGACCCTAAACCTAGGTATTATTCATCTAAAAATGGTGGCGACGGCGGAGCTCTGCTACAACGTATATTGAATGGCCTAATCTTCTCCAAAACCAATTCAGCAAACATTATAAAAATTCAATGATTGCTACAACAAATTCAACGTGTTCTTCGCAGTAATTTGGATCTGTTTCCTTAGATCTATTCACTGTGAGTTCATGTTATTTTTAGATCTTAATATTTAAATAGTAATCATGATATGTATATAAAAATTGGATGTTGAATCGATGCCTAATCAGTTCTACTATGACATATTCCTATGATATGTTCTTATATGTTTATATCGTCACCAAGTCTAATTTTGCCGTAATATGCCCATTTAGTTTTTATGCCTATTTCTACCGTTATGTTATTGATTCGTTATTATGCCTGTTTTGATTCTCTTCCTCTCTCTTTTCCCTTTTATTTTTGTATAGCCAGGCTACCTTCGAGCCTGGCCAAACGTTGAAAGATGCGAACGTGTGAAATTGGGAACGGTTGGGAAAGACATAAACTGGGGAATAATTGGTATTGGAAATTATAAATATAAATTTGGGCATAAAATTGGAAAATATATGAATATGGATTTGGGGGAACATTGGATAATATGAATATGAAGCTAGGCATATATTGGAAGGTAGATGAACATGAATTTGGGTAAAATTTGCATTCACAACACCAAAACGATCAATTTGAAACGGTAATAAAATGTTGCTAAATTTTTTAGTAACACTTTTTAGGTGTTGCAAATTTGTATGTTGCAGATTTTTGAAACACATATATTATGTTTCAAATTGACGAATTGAAACACTTGGCAGGAGTTTCAGTTTGATAATCTGCAACACTCAGTGAGTGTTTCAACCATAAATGTATAATTGGCACTTTCTATAACAAAGATGTAATCTAGTCAAATCTTAGTTGTCAAAACAACAAATTAATCGATCTCAACACAATATGAACGCTACAGATTCAATGCATGTGGATACAATAAACAATGGTGATGCATATAGCATCAACAGAGAGGGTGAATCATTTTTGAATGAAAAAGAGACTGGTCAAGTTCAAGCTAAACTGGTCAATATTAATACACAACAAAGAGTTACACATAAAGTGATGTCTGCTATTAAAAATGGCCTAATACTAGTCTAATTGAGTTCAAGCACTTTGAAAAACCGTGCAGACAAATTGAGATGAAATTCTAATCAAAAGATTATCTTGAACCTGCAAGTCAAGCAAATAACAAAAAGTTAGAAAATGGTAGATTATCTGAAGCAGATAAAGATGATGAATTCATGTAACTTAATATAATAAAAAAAATTGAACTAAAACCTGTGTAGGAAACAATATCTTTGACGTTCCCTATCCAAATCTTAACATACGCTAGAGTTAGAATAATTATATTCTCAAGATTACAAAATACTGGACATTTATTTAAACTTTTGAGCTGTTTGAATCTTTACCTCATTTGTTTCCTCGGTCATGTATTCAGTGCTTCTTTAATTATTTTTTCTTAGACCATTATTTCTCATAGACACTGCAGTTTTTTCTTTTTCCAATACACCAAAAAAACAAATTACAAACCAAGCTTTTTTTCTTATAGGGCGATCAAAAGGAAATTGAAAGAATAAGCAACAATATAAGGGTAAATTTGAAAAAAGGGAAAGAAAAGGAGTTGTTATTACATGACAGTTTCATATATATGCTCACGTTTTTTTCCAGATATGTTCGCATGTGGGACTAATTATAACAATATACTCATACATATACAAAGAATTAACAACATAAAATAATAATTTCTAGAAATTACTAATCGTCAATAATCTATAAATGTATAAATTTGGTTTAGTCCAAACGTTAAGTGATAAGGCACATTATTTTGTATGAGTTATTTCAAAGTGCATCTCAAAGGTAAAGGATTGCGGGCTTGTACGTTGTCATGTATAATCTACTAGCTAGAAGTTTGTACCTTTTCCTACACAGGTTTTAGTTCAAATTTTGCTTTAGATTTAACAAAAAGAAAGTGCAGTTTTACTTGATTATTTTCCAAAAGAAATAGCGGAAAGACTAAGCAAAAATACCTTGCACATCAACTCTTTAATGCCAGCTTGAACTATATTAGTAGCAGGTTGTGCAGCTGGTGATGCAGCAAAAGTTAATCGACCAAGAACCTGCCAAAATAAAAATCTAATATTATATAACTTAAAAAAGAGCACCAATTTCATGTAGGCACATAAACTTCCCAATTAAAAAGGCATCTAGTGCTAATAGAACTATAAAACTTGATAATTTCTACATGTACATTCCTATTTTCTCCATAGAAAAACACTGAAAATCACCCAATCTAAAACAATAAGGAATTGTTGAGAACTTATGATCGATATATACATACATATACTAGTGGAATGACTGATATATACTACAACCACTCTCCATGTAAACCTGCAGTATACTGCAGCCAATATCCATGTCAACCTGCAGTATAACTTATGATTAATATAGACTAGTGGATCAATGTATATATCGATATATGCTACAGCCACTATCCATGTCAACCTGCAGTTACAGACTTTACATGTTCCAGATGTAGATGTACAGATGCAAAAAAGTAAAGACTTTTGTATTAATCTTGTCTGTATGAATGCTCATTTTTTTCATGACTTTATGGAAACTAAAATTTACATGCAATTAGATTTGTTACCATAACATCCATTCTTTTGATGGCATCTTTTATCTGACTGCTAGATACAGTTCTGATTTCCCAAAGCAGTATCATATAGTATTTCTACACATTTTAACTTTTTTAGTCACTATGGTATTTATTATCAAGTAAATAAATACTGGGACTATGCAGATATTCAAATATTGACAATTACATTTTATGTACTTTTACTAAAAATAGTGAACGAAGTAAACATTCGAATTTTTTTCCTACCCATGTGAAGTGATTGTAGTTTGTTGTTCCTTCAGGAACCATTTGCAAAACTTTTGCTAAAACCTCCTATTAGGCTTAGGTCCCTCTGCTTTATCCTTCATTTCTTCAGAAAATTCCCTCTGTTAAAATATACGGTCATCAGAAAAACATAACGCTACAAAAGAAATTTGCCGCTAATGTGTATATATATATACGCTGGCTTACATAAAAAACATTCTTATTAGAAGTCGATCGATAATCTCAAATAATATATCCATAGTATACTCTGGATGACCTTGAACGCCAAGAATATGTTTTCCAATGACAAATGATTCTATTTCTGTCTTATCCGAATATGCAATCACCTCTGCTCCTACTGGCACCTCCCCTATCTGAATACATGCAACATCAGAGCAGCTCGGCCATATTTATCATGATGATACAGTTGAAATAAATAAAAATGTTGGTGATGAACATTTGACCATGATACATGAAATATATGCGTACCTCATCTTGATGGCATTCTATTATGGATGGACATGGTAGTGTTTCACCAAACTCTTCACAAAATTCAGAAGAAAAACAAATCAAATAAAAACAAACTCAGAAGAACAACTTTATTTTTCTCATAGTAATGCTTCGTATCGCCTGCATTCCATTCTAGAATGTTATTACCAGAATAATCAATGTCGTTATAGTTCATTATTAGTTAATTTTCTTTATGCCAAAAGAGTTTATTGCTTTCATCTACTATGGTCGACAAGCCTTGTTAACTTTTTACTTATGCCACATGCTTTATTGCATCAATGTATGAATGTTTTATAGACTTAAGACTATGGTGACATGAACTATTGATTTACTATTGAACTGCTACTTTAACCTTGTCTATATGATGAAATTTTATTGAAACAGTTGATAGAGCTCATCAAAATTGGTCCAGTCAACACTGCATTACTATTGTGATGTGCTGCTATCGACTTAGCTGACAAGATTAATAATTATCAACATAATCGATAAAGCACACTCATATTAACTTAGTTGACACGACATGTTGAAATTGATTAAGCTGGTAAGAGTAGTATTGTCAATGTGGACGATACCATATTGTGCATTCATGATATTTAATTATTGAAACAGTGCCACTTAACAGCAAAATGGAATATACTTCAAAGATCTTTCTTAGGAAGACGAGCTCTGGCCTCAAAAAAATCCTCCTCTAAACCTGGATCATTTTTGTTAGGCACAGCAGAGTAATATACGGAGAGATAGATAAAAGATTGAATTTGATTTAATACTTTATTTCATTCCATCAGTAAAAGAGATACAATTGTCTTATATAATGAAATACATTCTCTAGAGTATTCCTGACAATACCTTATCTAGAGTACTCTAATATGTCATATATATGAATTATTTATTCTTAAATTATTCCTTACATTAATAGCAAGGCAAATTTGTAAATGCATTAATTGTTGCCTAATAACAAAATTACAAATTAACTTTTAACACTCCTCCTTAATTTGTAATTTTTAATTGCTTCTTGAACTTTTCAAACTTCTCCAAAGTGACTGCTTTAGTAAGGAAATCCGCAGGCTGCTCATCCGGGCTGTTGCGAATATCCCTTTGCAACCAGCCGTGCTTTGTGCCTTGTTATAGAACCATCTTCGCCATATTTTGTCTTATAAACTCATTTCAGGCCAATGACTTCTTTATCTTTTGGCAAGTCAACTAACTGCCATGTTTTATTTTTCTCAATGGTTGTTATTTCTTCTTTCATTGCTTCAATCCACACATCTTCTTTGCTTGCCTCTTCAAACAACTGCGGTTCACAAGAAAAAAGAATAACATTGCATATGTCATAAATATCTTGTAAAGAACGCACCTTTTGAATAGGAGAGTCCAAGTCTTCATATTCATTTTCATTATTTGAGTCGTTACTAGGAGCATTATCTACATGGATATTTTGTTGAGTACCGTCAGGTTGTGAGCCATTATTTTGAGATCTTTTAGGCTCCATAGAATTTGATTTTTGGTAGTCATCATGATCTCATTGCCACGCTGTCATTTCATCAAAGACAACATCTCTTGAGATAATGAGTTGATCATTTTTGGTATTTAATAGCCGATATCCCTTCGACTCTTCACTGTAACCAACAAAGACACATTTCTCTCCTTTCTTCTCAAATTTATCTTTGTTTGGGCTCTGGTTCAATGCATACGCTACACTTCCAAATACTTTCATGTGATCTACTTTGGGCTTTCTTTTATGCCAGGCTTCAAATGGTGTCATATTTCTAACAGCTTTAGTTGGCGAACAATTCAATATATAGACAGTCGTGTTGAAAGCTTCAGCCCATAACTTCTTTGGCATGGATTTTCCTTCCAGCATACTACGAGCCATTTCAACAATTGTTCGATTTTTCCTTTCTGCGACGCCGTTTTGCTGCGGTGTATATCGCACAGTAAGCTGCCTTGCAATCCCTTCTTTCTTGCAATGATTCATGAACTCATTGTAAATAAACTCTCCTCCACGATCAGTTCGAAGAGTTTTTATTAAGTGTCCACTTTGACGTTCTACAAGAGCTTTAAACCGTAGGAAACTTGAGAAAGCTTCTGATTTTTCACTTAAAAAATAAATCCACATCATACGAGTGTAATCATCAACAAAAAGAATGAAATATCTCTTGTTATTTAGTGAAAGAGTCCTTGTAGGACCAAAAATATCAGCATGTATCAACTCCAAAGGAGCTTTTGCTCGCCATGAAGTTTTCGGAAAAGGAAATCTATGCATTTTGCCAAAAATACAACCTTCACATACCTTATTTTCCTTTATGATGATAGGAAGACCAATGACCATATTCTTTGATTTCAGCAAATGCAACCCCTTGTTGCTTAAGTGGTCATATCTTAAATGCCATAAATGAGACACATTAGAATTTTCAGATTTGAATGCACAATTCTCATTTAGAGACATAAGTTGGCGGAAAATTTTATTTGGAGCCATGTCTATATTTGTCACTGTTAAATTTTTTTTCTTATCAATGATCTTGCAAGAATTATTATCATTTTGAGCTAAATTTGGCACGTAAAGCACATCATGAATAAATTTCTTACCTTTTTTAGTGTGGACTGCAATGGTCCCCTTTCCTTCAACTTTTTGCGCCTTTCCATCTCCAAGCTTTATCTCTGATGAAAAACTTGCGTCAAGTTCTACAAAAATGTCTTTGTTGTCGGTCATGTGATTGCTACAACCACTGTCAATATACCAAGCATCTTGTGATTCATTTTCAGCGGATAAATAAGAGTAGAAAACCTGCTCTTCATTTTCTTCACTTGTAAAATTTGCTTTGTCCTTCTCTTTTTTATTTTGATACCAACAATCTCTTTGGGAATGATTAGAAATTCGACATCTCGTGCATTTGAAGTGACAATTTTTAGAATTATGATTTGATTTATTGCAAATAATGCAATAAGTGGCAGAATTACCTTGCATTTTCTGCTGTTCTCGTCTTTGTTCTCCTTTGCCTTGATAATTTCTTTCGTTGCCCTTTCTTTGATTTTGATTTTGCTTCTGAAACACGCCCTTCTTTGAGTTGTAATAACTTCGTTTCTTTTCTAAAAAACTGAGATTGGATTGGAATGCTTGCTGTAATGAATTTGTTGATATTCTATTAATTCTTTGTTCATGAGCTTGAAGTGAACTCATTAGCTCATGTGTTGACATCTTGCCAAGGTTCTTTGATTCCTCTATTGCAGCAACGCAATGATCAAACTTTGGAGGAAGGCATCTCAATATCTTCTCTACCACCTTCTTTTCTTGAATGCTATCTCCAAGGCATTGAATTTGATTTACAATTTCAGAGACTCTGGAGAAGAAATCTCTGATATTTTCAGATTCCTTCATTTGCAGGTTGTCAAAATCTCTCCATAAAGATTGAAGTTTAATGGAGATAACTTTGTCATTCCCTCGAAATTCTTTTTGCAAAACTTCTCATGCATCCTTTGCTTTTCTTTTATTGAAAATTCTTAGATAGATAGATTTACTCACTCCTTGTTTGATATACTGAAGTGCAGTGGCATCTTTCTTTTGATTTTCTTTGTACAACTTCTCTTGTGCAGCCGTCCATCTTGTAGAATCTCCATCTTCAGGTGGCTCCGGATAATCTTTTTCGATAACATCCCATAAATCATGAGAGATGAAGAAGTCCATCATCTCACTGCTCCAATAGTCATAATGCTCGCCTTCGACTATTGGCACTTCACTTGGAGAGTACTTGAACATTGTAGGGACTGCTGCCATTGTTTTTGAGTGACTGATTAATGAAGTTAACAAGGCTCCGATACCAAATTTGTTAGGCACAGCAGAGTAATATATGGAGAGATAGATAAAAAATTGAATTTGATTTAATACTTTATTTCATTCCATCAGTAAAAGAGATACAATTGTCTTATATAATGAAATACATTCTCTAGAGTATTCCTGACAATACCTTATCTAGAATACTCTAATATGTCATATATATGAATTATTTATTCTTAAATTATTCATTACATTAATAGCAAGGAAAATTTGTAAATGCATTAATTGTTGCCTAATAACAAAATTACAAATTAACTTTTAACAATTTTCACAACCTTCTAGTACACTTTCTAATCCGACGTAGATTTTATCTTGGATCGGTTTGGAATTTCTAATATAGATGTTATTCGATCTCCCACGCCAGAACTTCTATACAAGTAAGATACATATAACTGTTGGGCAAGAGCTGAATTGAGGCAACGCTCACTACATGGTTAGTCATACAGATTATATAATGATGGCATTCTATTATGGATGGACATGGACATTGATTATTCTGCTTAAACAGTAGGCACTGATCAGAAAAATAAAGTTGTTCCAAATCTATGAAGAAAAATTATCTCAACGTTGCTTCTCCTTTTTCTACAATATTTACCCCTACCATCTTATCATTAGGTGTTACTAGGGAATACCAACTACAAGAGTAAACGATAGTAATAATGCAGATTTTTATATTGCGTTACTCGCCCTATGGTACCTTCACATGCTGCTAGGATTTAAATTTTAGTGGCTTAGTGGGTGATACCACAGTGGATGATACATACTTGTGCTGTTTTTATCAGCTGCACGTGTGTTTTAAAGACTATTTAGGGTTCTTAAATTAATCATGTTCTTTTTCTTTTCTTATTTTCCATATCCAACATGCAATTAATGTTCCAGAATTTGAAAACAAGGATAAGAACAATAAACACTATTTCATATATTCACATCAATTATAGCATGTCAAACTGTGTTTGCATGTTTTTGGTTGTTTTCCATACATGTATATATGTGAAATGATTTTAGATGTTAAAGTTGTCAAACAAACCTCAGCAAGTTTAATGTCAGCATCACTATTATCTTCCGCTCGTCCTGTTGCATCCCCCACATAAAACGATCTGTACAAATAATACTCATTATTTACTATATGGTTACTAGTATGTAATTTCAAAGAAAACACAAAACTATAGTTATATGAAAAAGGCATTTTATAATATACCGACGTTTTGATAAAGCAAAAAATTCTGAATGGAATAATTTTGAATATAGATTTATTACTAAAAAACTTTAGAAAAATCACTAACATAACAAATTAAATTAAGACATTTTATAATAGGGAAAATTCATCAAGGATCAATGGATAATTTTTCGAAAGTTTTTCCACGTTAACATGTTTAGTATTGCAGAAATTGAACCTTAAACCATAGGTAATAAGGAAAATTCATCAAGAACCGATGGATAACTCTTTAAAGTTATCATCAAAGCTATGAACTAACATCAGATATGCTCATCCCACAATCAAATAACTAAAGAATTGGCAATTGTGCTACAGCGAATTGCAAGGTTTTAAATCTCGGATTTTTGCCAATATCTCGGAAAAATATCTCGGCTATCTCGGGCGATATTTGTAACACTTATAAGTGAACTAGCTACAAAATCTCGGATTTTGGCTAATATCTCGGATTTTTCATCTTGGAGATCTCGGAGAGATTTAAAAGCCTGGCGAATTGTATTCCACTTGGAAGAAAACAAGTATATATTACCAAACAACTACTAATAGAAGTTTCGACAAGTCTGTATGTGAATAATTATATAATTATATGAAATAAGGCAAATTACTTGACGTAATATCAGGACAAAGGGAAAGGAAAAGTCTTGTAAGAGCGAGGGAAAACATTGCATATCATTCCCATACCACTGTCACTGATGCTAGACCTAAAACTAATGGAAAATATGAGAACGAAAGTTAATTGGGTAAAGCAAAAAAATTACTGCAACATACAAACAACCATGAGTAGTAACAATAATACCTGCTCGGATCAAGTAACTCTAAATTCCCATAAGATGAAACTATAGAACCCACTGATGCGTCAGTAATTTTAGCACCAAGAACTAGTGACAGCACCCGCAGATTCCTGTAAATTCATTATCAACCTTAACATCATATTGATAACACTTCATATACAAGAAATAAAAATCCCTTTAGTATACATGAAATCTGCAGTGTCATTCAATAATAATAGAGAGATCTAATGCGGATCAAATAGTGATAATAAAAAATGATAAGATTTAATGCGATGGTTCCTGTGCTTTTGTTTTATTTTATTTTTATTTTTTAAAATTAAAACCAAGTACTTTGTGCTTTCGAAAATGTATAGTAACAGTAATTTGGTGCTTAACCATCCAACTACCAGTGGGATGTAAAACTATTTATGTTCTTATAGGATAACAAGAGAAATATTATGCATACACAAGAATCAATGATTTGTAATCATAGTAGTCAAGGCTCTAAAGCGCAAGCATTGAGCCTGGGGCTTTTTTGAGCCTTGGGCTTTTTTGTGCGCCTTCTATATGAGTTTGATCTGCTATTTTACTAACTACAAATTAATTTTTAAACCATATTTTATAATTCATTCAATTATCAACATATTTTATTAATAAGATTTAAATTTTAAACCATATTTTATAATTTATAGAACAGTTAATTTTTTTATTTAACTATTTATAAACAAAATTTTGAATTTAGCAAAAAAAAGTGCCTCAAACTACAAAAAGGCGCACTCAAACTGCAAAAAGGCGCAAGCCTTGAACCTTGGGCTTTTCTGCGCTTCGGCACACCTAAGCGCGCGCCTTGATAACTATATTTGTAATAAGTGTACCTGAGAACAGTAATCATCCATTTCCCCTTCTCTTTGCTGACGCAACTCATCCTGTTGATCGGCAAAATGATTTGAGTTTGGAACTTAGTTTAGAGTTTTTAGACATAAAAAAGATGACACAATAAATAGAAGTGTTGTGAGTTTAAACAAATCTTCAGTAAAATAAATAAATTCACAAGTCTTGGTTATAAGGTATAACAGGCTTCAGTAGATCAGTTCATTTTCCCGGCAACCAAATTGATCATTTTTGAGCCAGGATATCAAAATCATTTTGGAGGATAGTGAGAAATTAATTTTATCATATACTGATATTAATGTTGCATAACAATTCTGTTTACATATCCAGCTAACTGTGAATTAAAGTGCGTTCACAGCCTTTTCGCTGAACAGCAGAATTTCTAACGCTCAATGATTTACATCCAATGTCGCTATGCCACTGTAGCATCCAGGTACGTCAATGGTCACTAATGCCGACTTTAATTGAAAAATGTTATTATAAAAAAAATGATAGCTTAGTTTTTCAGTGGTAAACAATATGATAAAATGACAATGACAAAAATAATGTATTGGAGAAATAATTATAATAAAGTTAGTAAGCTTTTGTTTGCATCTCTGCTCAAATACACAAGAACACATTACTCCACACCAATTTCCTCCTCTTGCATCCACTTCTTTTCTTCGCTTGGCCTCATGAAAAACACACACATGTGAAACTGTAAACTAATGCATGTATTCACATAATTGACCAGTGTCATTTCATTAGAATTTGCCAGAAGCAGTATTATTATTTTTTGATAAAAAGTAGTATGAGTCTAAAACAAGCTACTTAACCCATTTACACTTGTTGAATTTCCAGGTGAAACGACCATTTTTCGAACAAAATAAAATATAGAAGTTAGCAATAAAATACAGAACCACAATACTGAGTGGCTTAAAAACAAGACGTCTTTGGACCTAAGATTACATTACATCATCTAGCAGCTGAATATCCTCATTTATATCACATTATCGAACTGAGGCAAAGCTAGTATGTATATGAGGTGGGCATGTGCCCACCTGGTAATTGACTATGCAAAAAGTCAAAAATATATTGTTATCAGATATTCAAGCACTTGAAGAGGATCACCATGCAAAAAAGTGTAGGTTGATGAGTTTCATCCCTGTAGGCAAGTTTCTTGATATGTATTGCAACAAGTGTAAACAAAAGAGAGATTATTATTTCATAGTATTATTTATACATGCATTGCAAGCAGAACCTGGGAAGGATTTGATGATCTGGAAGAGGAATATCCACGTCTCAGTTTTATTCCAAGAAATGAAAGTCCCTTTAGTATACATGAAATCTGCTGTGTCATTCAATAATAATAAAGAGATCTAACACGGATCAAATAGTGATAATCGAAAATGATAAGGTTTAATGAGATGGTTCTTGTGCTTTTGTTTTATTTTATTTTTATTTTTTAAAATTAAAACCAAGTACTTTGTTCATGCAGCATTTTGTTCTTAAAATAAAAACATAATAAGTCTCTTGTTATCCTACAAAACATAATGTTTTCATTAGGTAATTACTGTATTGAAATTACCTGCAATAAAAATTGAAGCTATACCACAGAATAATTGTTCATGCAGCATAAGAAATTCGAACTGAGAATTTCAGCCAAAAACAGAATTGCCACCACAATTCACCAATCACTCCACAGCTATCAAACCTGCTTCCATACCCTAATTCAAAATCCTGAACAACATATGTCAAAACGATGACTGTATTTCCTGAAAAACATAACAATATAAGATTGAGGATTACGTACGATTCATCTTTGACTAATTGAGGATTACCTTTGGAGGAAAAGGAAAGGGACGAGCCTGGAATAGGAGATCTGAAGAAATCGCAGATCTGAAGAAATCGCAAGAAGAAGGGTTTGGGGAAAAGAAAAGGAACGCGGCCTAATTTTTATTGGCTAATTCTATTTCCACCCCGCTTTTCTCCTTTCCCACCCCATTCATCTTTAAAAAACCATCGCACCCCAGTTTTTCCTTTTCACACCCCGATTTATACCCAAAATGCCATCATAATTTTTGAATCACGTACAAATATGACGTGGTTGATTCACAAACATCGCTTACACTAAACTAGGTTATCATACAAACCTCACTCGACCCTAACTAGGTTATAATACAAATCTAGTTTGATGGTAGCGAGGTTAGCATGCAAACCTCACTCAGACCGAGCGAGGATTTTACATAAACCTAGTTACATTCAAGCTTATTTGCACGATTATTTATTTTAAATGTGTTATTTTGTGATCTGGAGGGAGGGCAATTTCGGAATATTAAAATTTTATAAATTAGCGGGGTGTGAAAGGGAATAAGAGGGGTGCAAATAGAACCAGCCATTTTTATTTTTATTTTGAAACACGGCCCGAGAAGGAAACGACAATTGGGCTTAAGAGTGGAACGGAAGTTTCATACAGAAATTAAGAAAGGATTTCACTTTTTTACGTGCAAAATTATATATTTAAAATAATAATAAAATAGCGGAAACACCTTTAGTAGATATAGAAACACTATACAATGGTATCAAGCCTAGAAATCAAAAAAAGGGTTTCAAATAAAAAATATCATGTGTTTCAAATTTGCTTATTTGGTGTAGTGACTGGAATGTGTAAATATTGATTTGGGGTATAAATTGGAACATATGTAATTATGAAATTGTGCATAGATTGTGACATATGCAAATGTCAATTTGGGGCATAAACGGTAACACATGTGAATATTGATTTAAGGCATGGAAACCTATAATTGAAATAGAATAATTGTAAATATGAATTGAAAGGGGGGCATGAAAGTCTATATTTGGAATAGGGAAATTTATTCGAATATGCCTAAAATAATGGAACCGTAGTAATGCTTAGACATGAGGTTAGCTTGCAATAGTGGTGTAAGTCTGCCCGGACTCGACCGGCGTATCAAACAGCGAATGATGTTGAACCTAATGTGAGAGGTATAAGTGCGCAAATACGAGACGTGTTCAGACATGAGGTTAAGCCCAATTTTGTGGAATAAGTCTGCCCAGACCCGACCAACATATCCAGCATCCGTAAATGGCAGGCCTAATGTGGGAGGTCTAGCATACTGTAACCATAAATGAAAATATGGTAATAAATCTTGAATACTTAACCTAGTTGAATCCATAGGGATTGTATGAATATAAACTAAAGCCGGGGTTAAGTAAAATTGGGTGAACAGTGGGTGGGTTAAGTACATTGGAGGGGGTGGGTAATATTTACATATATGTCCATAAACTTAACCCGATAAGGTTATGTAATTAAAAAAAACTAGTTGTATACATAACCGGTAGAAATAATAAAGTTATGTAATTAAAAGACACAGTTTAGGGTAAGCATAACTTGTAAGGAAATGAGACAACGTGTGTAATAAGATAAGAGGTACTTAATTATAAATTAAGTAATCTAGAAGTATGGAACCCGCTGATGTGAATAACATGCTTAGGCTTGTCCTAGGGACAAGAGGAAATTATAACATAGGTTATAATTAATGGGTTGAGAAACTTGTTAATGGATCTTAGTCAAGAAAACTAAGTTAATAAGTAAACAATAGTAAGTTGTAGTGACAGTGTAAATTGAATTTATGATTAAATGAGAAAGAATGAGGAAAACTTATGAAATGATATAAGTTATATTTAATCAAAGACATGTTAAAAAGGAAACATGTAAAATGAGACGTACTTAATTACGCATTAAATAAGAACATGTTATTATAACTATGGAATCAGACGATGAAAATATAAAAGAGATTATGGAATTAGACGTACTTAATTACACATAGGGTCCAATAACATATTAAAGTGAGAAGCTTGGACCAGTCCGCACGTTTGAGGGTGAATAACCCAATGGGGTAGATTATCGAGGTGTTACAAGGAACGAGGGGAGCGCACATTCATCTGATTGTTTTGACGGCTCCAAAGGACAGGAAGGGGAAGCACGCGACTTCCTTAGGTACGTAAGGTGCTCCTAGTAGTCCTCTGTGCGGTGGCAGATGTCTTAGGCTGTGCTCGCAGAGGTTGGGTCTGCGCGTATACTAGGTGGGTGGGCCTTAACTACGGATGTATCTATGCAGTCAGAATGCTATGACGAGGTGACACCAGGGTGGTTCGGCGGGTTTCTCACGAGGAGGTAGAGGATCACGACCAACAAGGATAGTAGATCGTCGGATACCCATCATCGGAAGCCAGCGGGATGCGGAAAGACTAGAGCTAAACCCAAGATACCATTTCACCTTTCACTATCGAGGTACGGGGTTGAGGGGAGACGCCACATGGATGTTTAGATTGGTTGTTATTAGAGGCGGTCGCTTAGTTCTTGTAGTCTTTACTAGTTGAGGGAGGGGCCGAGGTGGGGCCATAGCCACCATGGAAAACAAACCATAGGAATATCTGTATTTGGAGGCTCTTAAAGGCGGGCCTGTACAGGTTTGGAAAGGCTCCCGACCGAGTTTCGCGTTTCTTGTTTAGCCTTGCCACGGAACTCGGTGCAAATTAGAGGACGTGCGATTGAGGCATCGAGCTACAATTATAGTACATAGGTGGGATAGTCTAGATACATGCATATCTGCTTTGGGTGGTGTATCGTAGACTAGAGGGCATTATTCCGATAAGGAATCTGATTCGATTGATGGTGGCAGTCCGTACACTTACGTAGCATAGTAATGACAAATATATGCGGAACGTAACGTTGTTATATAAAGATCCGTATGTCACTCCGGCGTAGGATGAGGGACTGCGTTCATTACAGTGGAGACCGTGCGAGTGGGTTACCATGGGGTGTATCTCAATATTGAGAGATAACTACATATATTGTATTAGGTGAATCCATGGGAAAGTAAATGGGTACGATGCGCGGATAAGTCTTGAGTTCTACTAACCCAAGTAACCTAATAATTAAGAAAATGTAATGGAGCGGTATTGGTAGGGATCATTCTATTTCTGATATACTAGTATCGGTGCGGCACAGAGAAATGTATTTAAGAAGCGCAATATCTCATGTTCATCTTATCTTGCTCAGTTTACACTTGTCCTTGTTATTATTATTGTTATTATTATCTTGTTCTTCCAGTTTTTATGTACCTGCCATGGTACTTTTATTTATTTATATTTAAAAGTAACTGGACTAGCCAGACTTTATGTCTGACCCTTTTTGTTTCCTCTTCTCTCTCTTCCGTTTCACCCCCAGGTTCTCAGGGTGGAAGTGCTTAGAGTTGATTTGGATTCTTTCAGCTTAGCTTGGATTTTGGATATAGATGTACCGCTTTGACTTCTTGTCAACTCTCTTATGTCTTCGCAAGGGAAAAATGGTTTTATGCTTTTGCACTCTGATATTTTTGGCAAGATAGATTATTAATGTAATTGGTTATTTCAAACCTATGATGTAAACTCAGTATTTGGGACCATGATGTTTTGATTTAAATAAAAAAATTAATTCCGCTGCTATTTTACATGTCTGTCTTGTGATATAATATTCTTATTTACCAATAACGCTTCATGAAATTTAATGCATTCTTTATAGAGTGACATTAACGAACGTGGGGTGTCATAACACCGGTCGACCAACAATGACATGGAACCATCATACCGACTGGTCATGGCAAGAGTGGCTCATCTTGATGCAACCTTACCATGCTGATCGGGCAGGAAAACAGCACCCACCAGTTGCCCCTGGAGTAATTCATCTTATTCAAACGTTATCATACCGATTGGTCAAAGAGACAGACCACCGATCAGCCATAATATGAAAACCATCGCAGACCATCCTTGTAGCAAAGGAGATATATCGACCGGTTGGTTCTAATTTGGACCAACCGGTTCTGTTGCCAGCTGTTGATAGGCTGGCCGGTGGCAATTTCCGTAAATAAAGCTCCAACCAACCGATATCCTGCACATGATATCCTAGCTCTCTGACACTCCTATAAATAGGGGACCTATCCCACTTTAATGGAGGACGAATTCTCTTTGCCACGAAGCGCTGCTAAAATATCTCCACAACTATTTCACATAATTCTAACACACATTCATCATCATCAAGTGAATATTCATTCATTCATTGATCATGGTTTTCATCAATTCATCCAAGGAATCTAAAGGTTAGAAATCTACCATCCAAGTTCAAGCACTTGAAGAAATCACTCCAATTCTTCTCCAATCATGCCTTATCTCCGCTGATCACTCCATTTCTCTATCACTTTTCATGGATTCAAGTGTGATTTACAAGTGATAGAGTGAGAAAACTTGTTGTAAGGGTGAATAAAACCTTGTAATTGATAAATTGGCAATGGAATCCTATATGAAAATGGATGTAGATCATTTAAGGATCGAACCACTCTAAAAATGTTCATGTGTTTTACCTTAATGCTTTTTAAGCTTGCAATTGTGGCTCCACATACTTTTTGTTGAAGTACCTAAGAAAGTACCTTAGGTGTTTCATACCATTTTTGGTATAAACATTTTGGCGCCCACTATGGGGCGGTTCGCATATCTCTTTCTTAAACCATTCGCAAAAGTGAAAGTTTGAGCTTGTTTCTCCTATAGATTTCGCAAATCCAGAGTCCGAGCCATTCAATAAGTTCTCTCACAAGTTAAAGGCCTTGATCAAGTTATGGGTAAACCAGGTATACCCTCGAAGAAGACTACTAGTAAAAGTGTCGAAGATGCCGATAATGCCGCCAACAATGAAAACAATCCTCCCACCAATCAATTCGAGGTCGGAGAAACCTCTAAGGCAAGAGAAGTTATAACGAGAGGGGAGTTTGATGATGTTATTGCGGGTTTTACAAACCGGATGGACATTGCAAACAAGGCCATGATGAAAAAACTTGAGTCGATGTTTGCTATACAAGCCGCTACGGCGAAAGTTACTATGAATGCCAATCACGCTAAGTCTGTTCAAACCAATCGTGCGGAGAACGCAGGCTCCTCTTCCTCGAGTCTAAACCGAGGAGATTCTATTCAAGAGATTACAAACTCTAAAGACTCTTGACGTAAGGAAGTTAAATCACCCAAGCGCAAGCATACCGATAATGCGACTTCTCGACAAGCGCTTGGAACCACCAAAGGGGCACCTCCTCAAATGGGAGGCCCAGGGCCCCAGAATCTGAACCACGACCGTTTGCTTTGGAAAACACCTAGTAAAGATGACGGCGTCCGCCCCGTGGTCCATCTCAATGAAGAAGAGCGCATAACGGAAATGGTGCGCAGAATTATGGAAAAGAGCTCGAGGAAGTAGGATGACGAGAAGGATTGGGGATTTGCTCCAACCAAAACCCCACTCACAGAAAGGATAAATATGGCACCCATATCTGAACAAATTTAAACCGCCGACAATCCAAGCTTAAAATGGAACAAGTGATCCCAACATATTCCTATTCAAATGCGACCAGCATATGGACAGAGCACGTGCCACGGATGAGCTGAAGTGCTTGTACTTTCCAACTTATCTTGAAGGGGTAGCATCGCTCTGGTTCACAAAGCTACCACCCAGATCTGTGGATGATTTTGCTACCTTGGCCAAACTATTTTGAGAGCAATTCAGGCTTTAAGCGAGGAAAGTACGATATGTCATGGAATTGAACGAGCTTGAGCAAAGGTCAGGAGAATCCATAAAATATTTTCTCACCCGCTTCAACACCGCTGCGGCCGAGGTTGGAAACTATGAGCCTCATCTAGCTCTAATGGCTTTGAAGGGAGCTATAAGCAAGAAAACCAAGTTTGGACAATGGATTAAAAAGAAAAAGCCAAGTACTCTTAAGGAACTGTCTGATAAAGCTGAGGAATGTATAGGTGTGGATGAAGATCCAGCCTATACTATAAACATTCCTGAGAGCAGCATGCAGCCCGAGAAGAAAAATAATGGTGCAGAAGATGGTCAGAAGAATCCCGGTAGTCAGAAAAGAGGGAATGATGAAAGAGACAACCGACCAAACAAAAAGCTTCGTTTCTTTAAGAATTCGGAATTGACTCCTCTGAACGACACTGTGGAGAACATCTGCATGGCAACAAAGACACTGAAGATTACCCAATGCCAAAACAAGTGAAGGTTAGTGACGCTACGATCAAGTCAGGGAGGTTCTGCCGGTTTCATAACCAGGCAGGTCATAATACAAACGAGTGCAGACACCTGAAGAGCTTAATTGAAGAACTGATAAGGAAAATAGACTTCAACAGTATATAGAGAACCCGCAGAATGCCCAGAATGCTCAAGGACAAGGAACCGCTGCGGGACAATCTAAGCAGAATAAGAATCGCAGCTATTCCAAGGTTGATAATCAATATTATTTCAGATGGGCCACATCCAGCCAGAAGAAGCTGGCGGGACATTGAGAAATATTCCAAGGAAATGAAGAACTTGCTGAAAGGAGAAGAGCTCATGATCATGAATGATGTCTTGCCGGTAAAGGTGCCAAGAATCCTATGGGATGATATTGTGTTCAGAGATGAAGATTTAGACGGACTCATAGCTCCAACAGTGGACCCCATGGTAGTAATCATTGGCCTGGGTCCGACCATTGTTAGAAGGGTATTAATTGATAGTGGGGGCATCGGTCAATGTCCTCTTCATCAGTGCATTTCATAGGATGAAGCTCTCAATGGATGATGTGGAAGCTTGCCAGGATAAAATTCATGGATTCACGGGCAAGCCGTTCAACCAATTGGCATCATCAACTTGCTTGTCGATCTTGGAGAAGGAGAGCATAAGGCGACACTAAAGCAAGATTTTGTCACAATCGATGAATTTTCTACTTACAATGACTTCCTTGGGAGGCCAACCCTCACAGCGTTTAGAATAATTATGGCTCCGTGGTGTCTTACAATGAAATTCCCCACTGAAAACGAAATTGGAGTAGTCAAGGGTGACTAACAGGTAGTAAGGGAGTGTTATCTGCTTGAGCTTTCCGAGGTAAGGAAGAAGGAAGTGCAGAAGGATGTGGAGCCTTCACTCCGCATCCACGATCCCCCTTATAGCAATTAAGGCAGGTCCCTCATACTGGTGAGCATAGAGGAGCCTAGAAGGAGGTTGATCCAAGAAAAACCAGTATGGGGGGAAACAGAGCGGCACCTGTTGAGGACACTATCCCCATTCCAGTACACGATAAAGGTCCTGACCGAGTCCTAAAAATAGATACTCAACTGGGCCTAAAATTGCAGAAGGATTTAATATTGTTTTTAAAAGCAAACTTAGATGTTTTCGCATGGACGCATTCTGACATGTGTATAATATCACCCAATGTAATTGTTCATAAGTTGAATATTAATCCTAGTTTGACTCCTGTAAAACAGAAAAGGCGAATTAAAGGACTTGAAAGATCTATGGTGTTAAAAGAAGAGGTAGATCGGTTATTCAAAATAACTTTATACGAGAATCTACATATCCCGATTTGGTTTCAAATCCGGTCCTTGTTAAGAAGTCCAACAGCAAATGGAGAGTATGCATAGACTATTCAAATCTTAACAAGGCGTGTCCCAAAGACAGCTTTCCGCTTCCTAGAATTGATCAACTTGTCGATGCAACTACGGGGCATAAATTGTTATCTTTCATGGATGCATATTCTGGGTATAATCAAATCATGATATATAAGCCAAACGAGGAGAACATAAGTTTCATAACCAATAGAGGTCTATATTGATAAAAAGTTATGCCGTTTGGACTCAAGAATGCAGGAGCAACTTACCAGCGCCTGGTGAATTCTATGTTCAAATCCCAAATTGGGAACACTATGGAGGTTTATGTATATGATATGCTGGTAAAATCAAAGAAAGTCGAAGATCACCTGGAAAACCTAGCTGAAATGTTTCGCATCCTTAGAAAGTATGGCATGAAGCTAAATCCTCTTAAATGCTCATTTGGAGTTTCTTCAGGAAAGTTTCTCGGGTTTATGGTCAACGCTAGGAGCATTGAAGCGAATCCCTCCCAAGTCACGGCCTTACGGGAGATGCGGGCCTTAAGGACAAAGAGAGAGCCTCAAAGTTTAAATGGGAAGGTTGCAGCCCTTAACCGGTTCATCTCAAAGGCGACAGATCGATGCATCCCGCTTTTCGATGCTTTGAAGAAAGGGAGGAAAGAGTTTCAGTGGACTTCTGAATGTCAAATGGCCTTTGAAGATTTGATTAAGCATATGGAGTCACCGCCAATGCTTTCAAAACCAAGAGACGAAGAAGAACTGTTCCTATACTTAGCTGTCTCATCGCATGCCTTGAGTGCTGCGCTTGTCCGAGAAGAAGCCAAGGTCCAATGGCCGGTATATCACATTAGTAAACGGCTTGATGGAGCAAAGTTAAACTACCCAAGGTTGGAAAAACTAGCATACTATCTGCTCACCGCTTTAAAGAAATTAAGACCATATTTCCAACCCCATCCTATAAAAGTTCTCATCGATCAACTGCTAAGACAGGTTCTTTTTCGCCCTGAAACTTTGGGAAGGTTATTGAAATGGAATATTGAGCTTAGCCAGTATGACATCACTTAACACCCTTAAAAAGCCATTATTGGGCAAGCCTTGGCGGATTTCATTGCCGAATTCATGGACAGGGGAGAGGAAATTAAAGAGCCAGCAGAGACAGTAACTAGCTGGAAGCTATACTTCGATGGGTCCAGAAATGATTACTGTTCAGGAGCTGGAATTGTCCTAGAAACTCCAGTTGGTCATTCTCTATGCAATGCTTTAAAGATTGGAATTCCCATCGATGAATAATGAGGCTGAATACGAAGCATTAATAACATGACTAAAACTGGCAAAAGAGCTGATTCTGGAAACTTTGCAAATCTTTAGTGATTCTCAACAAGTAGTGTGCCAAGTCCTTAAAGAGTTCCAGACTAAAGTTGGAAACCTTCCTTCTTACCTTGTCAAAACCGTGGAACTTCTCAATGACCTTGACCACTACACTATATCTCACATTCCAAGGGAAGAAAATTCAAAGGCAGATTCTCTCGCCAAATATGCTAGTTCTTCAGATGCATAGTGACTGGGCCTTATTCATGTCGAAGTCCTTTCAAAACCCGCCATTAAGGAAGCAGATGTTGACTGGATCATGGAGACAGTTAAGGAACCCATATCTTGGATGACTCCGATCAAGGAATATATCCTCAGTGGGATACTCCATGAAAAGCCGAAAAAGCGAAGGAAGGTACTACGTAAAGCTCCGTTATACCTAATCCAGGATGGAAGGTTGTATAGGCGAGGATTCTCCACATCATTGTTGCGATGTGTGACCAAGGAGGAATCAAAAACAATCTTGGCAGAGTTGCATGAGGGAGATTGCGGTGATCACATAGGCAGTCAAACACTGGCCAAGAAAATTCTGCGATATGGCTATTTTTGGCACGATGTGAACCTAGATGCGATGACCTATGTGAAAAAGTGTGATAGATGCCAAAGATTTGCAAAAATTCCAAGAGCGTCTCCTACTGAATTGACTCAAATGGTCAGCCCATGGCCATTTGCCATCTGGGGCATAGACCTGATCGAAGCATTACCTACAACTAAATCAAATATGAAGTACGCAATAGTAGCAGTTGACTATTTCACTAAATGGGCTGAAGCTGAACCGCTAGCTACTATCACTTCAAAGAAGGTGATCAATTTTGTTTTGAAGAACATCACATGCAGGTTTGGTGTACTGCAGAAAATAATCACCGATAATGGAACTCAATTTGAAAGCAGTGAGTTTCTAGATTTTTGTGCTAAGTACAAGATCAAGAAGAGTTTTGCAGCCGTTTAGGGGTGGCAATTAGACCCGACCCGATGGACCCACACCCGACCCGTCGGGTCTCGGTTCTAGGCAGGTCGGGTTTTGTCGGGTCTAAACTATACATTTCAAAACTCTGGACCCGACCCGACCCAAGCTTCGATTCGGGTTGGGTCGGGTCGAAGCTCGGGTCGATTCAGATCCGGTTGAATAATAACACTAAAAATACATATATTTCAACACTTTTTGGTCGGGTATTTCGGGTCGGGTCTATGCGGGTCGGGTTTGATCGGGTCTTGATGGTATTTTTCATCACCTAGACCCGACCCGAGACCCATCGGGTTCGGTTCGGGTTCGGGTCTTTTCGGGTCGGTTCGGGTTTTCGGTTCTCGGTTCTAATTGCCAACCCTACAGCCATTTCTCATCCGCAAGCTAACGGGCAAGTCGAAGCAATCAACAAAATCTTGAAGTCAGCCACTAATAAGCGACTCGAAAAAGCTAAGGGTGCTTGGGTAGACGAGCTTCCACTTGCACTATGGGCATATCGTACCACTCATAAAACTGCGATAGGGCATACTCCATTCTCGCTTGCATTTGGATCTGAGGATATGATTCCAGTAGAATTGGAAGTCCCAACTCATAGAAGAATCCACTTCAACCAAGAAGAGAACAAGAAACTGCAACTCGAAACACTCGATTTACTTGAAGAGAAAAGAAGAGAAGCAGAACTCAGAGTTATGGTACATCAGAGAAGAATAGCACGTCATGTCAATGCTAAAGTAAAACGTAGAACCTTCCAAGTTGGAGACCTTATTCTGAAAAGAATCATGACAAGAACTGGGGTACTCAGACCCAACTGGGAGGGGCCATATATGATTAGCCAAAAATTCTCAGATGGTACATTTGAACTGAAAACAACGGCAGGAATCCAACTTCCGAGAGCGCGGAATGGTATACACGTCCGTCACTACTTCACTTAATGTTTCTTTCATATGTTTAGAAAAAATTGTAAATATCATGCATTGTAAATACCATGCAACGTTATTACAAGACTTGTACATATTAATGAAAGGAAAATGCTTTACTTGCCTAAAATCGTACGATTCACAGACTGTATGCTAAAATTCGATTTTGATTGCTGGTCTCTTAAAAGAACGTTGACGCATCTATGACCTAATATAACCTGGTGACCGTTGTAGCACATCCCGATTGGGATAACTCAAATACGCATTCCTTAATAACTTAAACGTCATTCACAACAAATACCAAGGATGTGAAGTCGTTCAAATGAACTAAAAGAGGGGATACCAGGAATTATGCAGTCAAATTAAGCAGCATTCGAGCTACAAATAAAGTTGCAAGTTTCACCAAAGGGGCACCTTCTTAATTGCAAGGTTTCAGGCCCTAGTTCTAACAAATCGTGGTAAAACCCGATAAACGAACTGGTGTCCGCCCCGCGAAATAGCGCAACTTTAAAACCAAAGACCTCCTCGAGGGGCACCCAGTTGATCGCTGAAGGCATTAATACATGGCTGGATAGCGATACAAACACTAGGTTTCAAAATCAAAGACCTCCGCAAGGGGCACCCAGTTCATCATCGAAGCCATTAATACATGGCTGGATAGCGATACAAAATCTGGGTTTCAAAACCAAAGACCTCCCCGAGGGGCACCCGGTTCATTTTTGATGCCAATGATATATGGCTGGACAGCTATACAAACACTGGGTTATTAAAGACCCGTTCGGGGGAATCAGATCAGATGTTGGGTCTTCCAAATACAGCTATTGATTCTGGGTCTTCCAAATCTAGTTACTGACGGACCCAAGGCCCTTTTCAAAGGAGCTCTACAAATTCTATAAGTGACTGAGTCATTCGGTCACAACGAATAACGTGTTTATAAATACCTCCTTGGAAGAACGGAATATAAGATCTCCCCAGGGGCATATATTCAAATCTAATCTCCAAAGAGCTCGGATTGCCAAGCTAGCGAGAAACATGATTGGATATATAAAATATAAGACCTCTTGAGCAAGGGCACAAAAACAGGCATTCATTTCCGTAAAAGGATATGAATAGGGCCAACAGAGCTAGAAACCTTTAATCGGAATCGTGCCAAAAAATCCAACAATAGCAAAAGCACATGATCAAAGGATTCCAAATAAAGTAGGTCACATAACGCCGCTCTTGACTTTTAAAATCTGTAACAAATTCTGGTATGGGGGCATCACCACTGCATTAGAGAGATTTAACGATGCTTACTTCTTAAGACATACCACAAACTCGCCACAACTATAAACATTAAGGGTTAAGTTTCTGTAAGAACTAATTTGGCCAATAAAGTGGAACCTGGAGATGACAAAGGAAAAATTGATAACCCCGATATTGTGATAAGCATGAAGGAGGTTATTCATATAAATCTAAAAAATTGCCATAGTCAGAATCAAGGAAATCTAGCAAAATTGGTCAAGCTAGGTCCAATCAATAATGATTCATGGTTATAATTGAAAAATCAACTTTTCAAAAGTGCCACAAAGTCATTTTAATACAAAGTGTTGCAAAAACAAATGACTTGTGATAAAAAGAACTCATGATGCAAGCATGAGAAGAAAACAGGTGTAGAATGCGGAACAAGAAGGTGCGACGAGGCTAAGAGTAAAGGATTAAAGTACAATAAGCATAACACTTCCATCATAGCAACACAGAGTCAAAGTCACTGTGCAAAAGTGTTAGACATAGAGAAACATAGGCGGGAACCGGCGCCCGCATATACAACTAGTCTAGAGCATAATACATAAAAGGAGAATAGCTAAAGTCAGATAAGAGGGTTTCTTCTTTTTGTCATTAGATCATTTCCCAACATGAGTAGAAGGAGAAGTACCGGTCGGTTCTGTTTTGTTCCCAGGACTTGCTAATTCGGCAATGATCTCATCTTGGACTTGAGAGCCTGGATAAGTGTTGCTTTGTCCTTCTCCAGAGTAATGATACGTTCAATGTTCTCCCTATTTATCCTTTGGAGATCGCAGGCAAAAGTATTCCAGGCACCCAATTTGCGCGCATGATACTGTCCAATTTCTTCAAATTGCTTTTCCATCCAATTCCCAGTCGATCCAAGTTGCATCACTGAATGATTATTTAGGATGTCTAGATCCTCGGGGAATGATTGCTTGTCGGATGGATATATGACCAGGTTGAATTGGTCAAAGTTCAACCCTTGAAGGCACCAGCCCTCAAATCGATCAGCAAGTTCAGAAGTATGCGGCTTGGGGATGTAGCGAGGTCTATTAATTATGTCTTGAAGTTTAGTTAGAGTTGTGGCAACAGAAGAGGTCTGAGTATTAGGCATGGGAAGCTTGCATGGCCTATGGCATTTCTGAGAACTATCCTCGCTTGAAGCTCCCTAAGTCCTTTTAGACATCCTACACAATTAATGGAGTTTGAAAGTAAGTACAAGTTTAATCATGATCAGGTAATAAGTAAAGCAGGCCAACCAGAGCCCCTAATTGTCTAGGGATTTAAAACCAACCAGTTGGAATTGCTTTCAGGAATGACCGATCAGCCTGGTTGGTTTCCCATAAATTTGATAGTAACCGGCCGGTATAAGTTTAGGCTAACTGGTACAAAACGAACTATATAAAATATCGATCAGTCGGCACAACTGATCATCCACTGATACGAAAATAACTGCTTACCCTTTGAAGGCTTGTAATACCATCAGACGAATTTTAGAACGATCAATGAAGTCCAACGACGATCGATATAGGTATCGTTACAATTCACAAGCAAGCACTAATGATATAATGTTCATCTTCGACTCAAGCAATACAATGAAAAATTCAAGATTGAAACATTTCAAAAAACATCACATATGCATGAAACTATAATAAAGTTCAAAGAAGGCCAATGCACTTCGCATCTCTCAAGTACAATCCTAAAGCTAATCTCAAACAAACCCAACCTCATTACATATTCGTCACAACCTTAAAACTGATCAAGTACAAGATATGAATCCAATTCATATCACCCCAAAGCCAAAATTCGAAACCCTAAAAACTCGAATACAACTCATCTCAAAGCTCATCGCAAACCAAATCCAATCATTTCTAAATTTAGCATCTACACAATGTGCATGAAATTTCAGTGTAGTACTTGAGTTTTAACTCGAATTTGAAGAAGCGGGTTGAACAGAGAATGAAAGTTGCTTGATTGGTCTTAAATTGCGATGATGAAACCGAAATTGAAAACCTTTTGATTGGGTTTTGAATCATGATAGTCGAGATGTAATTAGGGTTGATCGAATCAATGTTAAATCGTGAGAGCCGCCGCCATTAATAAGAGTTTTCTGATCGACCGGGGAGAGTAAAATAAGAGGGAAGAGTAAGGTTTTAAGAGTAATATAAAGGGGTAACCAAATGGGCCGACCGGTCTGTAAATGCCCAACACGCCAAGAGCCCAACACGCCCAACCGATCGGTCATCCCCCAAGATCAATTCAGCCTACCAACCGATCACTCACTTGACCACTATGAATAAGCACATGTATAGATCAGAAACAAAGCCCGCAAGCACGGTCCATCAATTGTGTAAATAGAAATGTTCATTTCGAAGCACACAATTTTCCGAACTAAAAATTGTGAACTTCGAGGGGCAAATATTTACTCCTCAAAAATCATAAACACATTGGTGGATTGAGATGCGGGAAATGACCATAAATCCAATGATTCAATGTGTAACCGATCGGTCTAGAGTACAAATACTGACTGGACGATCCACATAATTTATACTATGGTCCATCATTGTTATACAGATCGGTCATGAAGATACAAGACAGACCGGTCTTATTTTGGAATCCCAGAATGGTCAAGCTTATGGACGCTGCCCCGCCAATTCTAATGGCCTAGATGAATACACCGATCGGTCAAGTCGAGGTACAGCCGACCGGTCGTACCCGGAGCAGCTCACTTTAACAAATATCACCATAACGGTCGGTCTCACAAAAAAGGAAGAAGTACCAATCAGTCTAAGTAAAATACCCGGCGCCTTCATATTCATTAAACACAAGTCGATCGGTCGATCTTAAGCTGATAATTGTACAAGGGGAAAGAACACCGGTCGACCAGCAATGACGTGGAACCATCATACCGACCGGTCATGGCAGGAATGGCTCATCTTGATGCAACCTTACCACGCTGATCGGGAAGGAAAACAACACCGACTGGTCACCCCTGGACGAATTCATCTTATTCAAACGTTATCATACCAATCGGTCAAAGAGACAAACCACCGATTGGTCGTAATATGAAACCCATCGCAGACCATCTTTGTAGCAAAGGAGATATACCGACCGGTCGGTCCTAATTTGGACCGGTCGTTTTTTTCTGTTGCCAGTTGTTGACAGGCTGGCCGGTGGCAATTTCCGTAAATAAAGCTCCGACCGACCGGTATCCTGCACATGATATCCTAGGTCTCTAACACTCCTATAAATAGGGGACCTATCCCACTTTAATGGAGGATGAATTCTCTTACCATGAAGTGCTGTTAAAATCACTACACAACTATTTCACATAATTCTAACACACATCCATCATCATCAAGTGAAGATTCATTCATTCATTGATCATGGTTTTCATCAAGTTCATCCAAGGAATCTAAAGGTTAGAAAACTACCATCCAAGTTCAAGCACTTGAAGAAATCACTCCAATTCTTCTCCAATCATGCCTTATCTCTGCTGATCACTCCATTTCTCTATCACTTTTCATGGATTCAAGTGTGATTTACAAGTGAGAGAGTGAGAAAAATTGTTGTAAGAGTGAATCAAACCTTGTAATTAATAAATTGGCAATGGAATCCTATATGAAAATGGATGTAGGTCATTTAAGGATCGAACCACTCTAAAAATGTTCATGTGTTTTACCTTAACGCTTTTTAAGTTTGCGATTGTGGCTCCACATATTTTTGTTGAAGTAACTAAGAAAGTACCTTTGGTGTTTCATACCATTTCCGGTATAAACACTATCCAATTCGTAGGGAAGCAACTTCCTACTGATGTGGATGTTTTCTGGGGAACCCAAACGAAACCATTGTGTATCTGCAATCCATGAATAGTTCACCTGTCGACATCAATATAATCCCGTTTAAACATAAACGAGTTTATTTATTAATAAATGAGAATATTAATAAGAGTATATTAGAATCCAAGTTTCCAATCTATTTAATTAAATTGAAATTGAATAGGAACCGGATTATTCATTGACTAAGATAAGTCTCCATGGATGATGACTTAGACTATTCGAGGGGTTGAAAAGGTTGTGTCGTTATCCCGCTTATAGTGTTTGTTGGATATGGAGGTTTATATCGATTATAAACCAATATGATTTCTGTAGAGATTACAATTTAAAAGAAAATATGATTTTGGATTTGTTGTGAATGATGTCTTCAATAACATTGTTCTTTGGCCCATGAAAAGGTAAGATAATTTTCCAAGTTAAGCAAAAGAAATCATTATTTATAAAGATTTTTGGGAAAGGAATGAACATGTTTTTACATGAGGCAAATGACAAATAATCGATAAGGATTATTAGAAAGATTTAATTTGGAATTTGAAGTTAAGTAATCAGAATATTTGATTTGAAATCTTTCAATAAGATTTAAAGGAATAGGATTTGAAAGGTAATTAAAATTACCAAAACATAAGATGATTAAAAATGGAGTATTACCAGTTTTTCTCCATGAGATAAAAATGAAGAGTTTTGACGTCTTAAAACTTAATATAGTTTTAATGAATGGATTGAATAAAAGAATGGGATGAGGTTCATGAGATCCTGTAAACTGATTGGTTTTAAAAAATGCACTAATTATTTGGAAAGGCCGGGTTTTTACTCATTTCAAATAATTATACGATGTGGAAGGATTAAGTTCTTAATGATAATGGTTGAAGACCGGTATTCTTCACATTGGATGGATAGCTTGTTGATGCCTCGGGGTCGCTCCTCAAAAGGTTAAAGTAATTACATTATTTAACCGTACTTAAAGCGTATCAGATTGCAAGGACTTGCACTCCTTGGTGAGGAAGTGGAATCAAGTGCCTTCGGTTTCGTTCCTATTCCCAAAACGGACTTGTGGATGGATTGCATGTCTGACATGGAATGACCATGGGGTATGCTAAGTGTTGAGCAACGATCAGCCTTTTGTTGAAAAGCAGGGCTCTATGGTGGTGATCAAAGCATGGATTAAATGCATAGCTTTGTGTATGACGGGACCTCGTGATAGCCTCACACCCCGGTATGATGGTATGCTGATTGTCAAATCAACATGACTTTATGTTTTGCATGGATTCGGTCGAACCTGTAGGTGAGGTGGTCTGCCTACTGATAGGTTGTAGGGATTAAATTCCACCAACATGAGAAAATGGGTGCAGTGTTATGTACAAACATGGTATCCGCTGAATGCCCGAGAGATGTTTCGAATCGGTAACCATCATGATGGAATCCAAACTCCAATACGACCCTTTTATGATTTTCAGTTGTATACCTATGTATCCAACATAGTGGTATGGGACATTATGCGAGCTAAGATTTATAAGTTATTTTCGAAAGGATTTTTCCATATCCTATTATAATATAAAATGTTTTGTTTAAACTATATCAAGCTAGCTTTGCGATTATAAGGCGAACCCTCATCCTCCGGCTTGCGCTTGCATTGTGTGATGGGACCAGGGGATTATAATCGTTCATTTTTCTAAAAAGTCATGTTTCCAAATTTGGTTTATGGTTGCTATGGATGAATGGTTATTTTGTTTGGTTATGGTCACTATGGTTAGGTTTGATTACATTATTTTATAACTGATATAACCCAAGCCTGACCCATGTGTATCGCTCGGGTAAGATCCGACCGAGTATTTCCAGGATGAAAGCTTGGAGAGTTGGAGTTCTCAGAGAATCGAGGCTTCATATGAAGGAAGACGTACTCTATTTTCGGTATATTAGGATAAGTCGACAATGGTATGCACAATCAGACTTTTATTTTAAAGTGTTTTTGTTTCAAAAAAATATTTTCCGCTGCAATGATATTTCCATATTATATTTTATCTGTTCCGCTGGGAGTTTTGTATTCCGCTGTGTTTTTCTCTGATGAACCCTAACGAAATGTATTTTTGCTTGCGTTGAATCAACGTGGGTTCGGGTTTTTGTCGGTATGAAGTGAGTAAAAATACGGGTCATTACAATAATATATCATATTTTTATCCCATTCCCAAATTATTCACCCCATGGAGCAAAACTGGTGGTACTCCATATCTAATACCCCTCGGGTTTCGGTAAGTTTAATTATCTTCTTACCTTTCAAATCTAATTTAAGATTGATTAAAACTCTAACACAGGTTTAATTCCCAAAATCATTATTCAATGATCATTCAACTTTGGAAATCAATTCCATTAAATCTTAATTAAAAGATTTATTCCACAAATTCCGTTTTCAACTGGGTTTAAGAACACTGTTATTGAAGATACCATTCACGATAAACCCAAAATCAATTTGATATCGAATAGAAGGTTTTGAATAGAAATTATATCGACCTATATTCAATATCAAACTCTGAAACTAACAGATACAGTATCGGGAATAACGATATCACTATCTTCAAAATTCCTTAAGACAGTATCCGTATAATTACGGAATCCAATATTGAAATATCCGAAGATTATTTCCATTCAAATCCAATCCAATTTGTACGTTGGAGAACCCTAGTTATATTTAAACCATTACAATCCAATATGTTATTTTAAAACCACTGGATCATTTAACTTCAGAAAACTTCATCTGATCTTAGTCGAATATCTGATATCCTTTCGGCTCTTCTCATCCCTCGCCTAATGAAATAGTTTCTAATTAGATCTCACAGGTTGTACGAGACTGTACTCTTAGGAATCACTGCATATCCCTTTTGGTTCTTTATTCTAGTTGTTAACTAAATCATTTAAATAAAATATCTTTTATCTTTCCAAAACTTGGAATATTCCATCCAAAACCTTTTTAAATCATTTATTATGATTTGTTATAATTTATCCATATTTTTAATAATTTTAATAAGTCCCTTACAGTCGGTGTCCAATTTCGGGTCACCGAACTACATTCATAGCGACATTTTCCAAAACCAATTTGGACTTATTTCAAAATCAAACCATTGGATTTTAAAATTTCTTAATCCATTTGAAAACTTTTTTCATTTCGGACCCAGCATATTTTGTTTCGGTAGAATCCGACAGTCGGATCTCCCGGTACGTCAATTTAAAGTTATAGGTCGAAGTTCGCGAACTGTCATTGCGCGACAAGTCCTATTCAAACCTAAATCGATTTATAATTAAAAATTAATCGAAACGATTTTATTAATTATAAAATATATATAATTATCATTGGAAATTCTATTTCAATCATTTCCTTTCAAAATCAAATATTTCAATTTTAAGTCATTTTAATACTATTTTAATCATTAAAATAATATTATTTTTCGAAACTTGTTATTTTAAGTCCAAACTTTCCTGACAGTCATTATAAAAATAAATAAGATAATTTTGAAAAGAAACTTCTTTTGAAACATTTTCTAGATAGCCTAACCGAACTTCACTTTCGATAGTTACTATTCATTTCAAAATTAAAACTTGAATAAGCCAAATTATTAGAAAATTAATTCAAAACAGCTTGTTCCAGTTACGAATATTCATCGATATTTTAAAATCTTCGTGTCCATCCACAATCGGACATCAAACTCAAACTTTTATTTTTCATTGAATATTTTATTATTAAAATATTCAATTTTATTCTGAATTTGGCACGAAATTCAAGCAGTTACCATATAAATAAATTTATATGGATTTCACACATCATATATATCCAATAATAGTTGTCAACAACTATTAACATCCAATTCACGTACGAAGTGGAATATCACCGTATAAGCCTTAAGTCAATAACGCTTATACAGGTCTGTCAATCAATAGATTAACCATAAATTCAAACAACTGGGATTTGTATTAATTAATTATCTTCCCAATACTAGTGTGGGATTTTCATTACATTCACTTACCAAATTCAATTGATAAATCTCAATTAATATTAAACAATTCATGATAACTTGTTCATTTCAGGTTATATTTTTCCCAGGTCAACTTGACTTAAACTGATGATCATCAATGCAACATTTAACTTATAAATAAGTGTTTAACCCTACCACAACTATCATGAATATTTTAACACTGTGTTAACATGATAATTAACCCAATTCAACTTCCAAATCATATCACATTCTACACCAATTCAATCACATAGTAACCAAGCATTTCACATTATAACTACAATTAACTAGACTAATTAAACAAATTAAACAAGGAGTTCTCATCCCAGCCATTCCTACACCTCGACACCTCAATGTAGGATCTCTAATGCTCGCAACGAAGCCAAAATTGCTTTTTCTCAACCCAAATTCACAACTAATACTATATATATATACTCTAATTTGTAAATCAGGTGGAAAGTTGAGATTTTCAGGGATTTTAGGGATTGAGGGGGACAAGGGGACCACATCCTAGGCTGGAAGGGGGTCCACACGCTGGTGGAGTAGGTAGGGTCTAAGGCGTGGGGGTGTGGTGTACTTAGGAGGTGGTTGGAGGTGTTGTACCTTGAAATTAGGATAAAAGTAGGTCTCTTTATGGAAATGAAAAGGAAAAGGGTGTTTTGGCTAGAGGATGGTCCCATGGCTAGAGAGGAGCTAGAGGTGGGTGAGGGGTGCTGCATAAGGAGGAGATGGTAGTGTAGGGTGGAGGTAGGTGGCGGGTTTGGGTAGAAAGATGAGGAGAAAGATTAATAGTGAATAGGAAGGTTTAAGTGAGGAGATTAAGAAGTGTATAAATGAAAATAAAAACAAAAACAAAATGGCACATGGCATTAGGTACATGGGAAAGTACCATTAAGGAAGCATAGTACAAGTGTACCAAAGTACAATTTGTTGTCTAAATTAGGTTGCATATGGAAGCTAGTGAAAAGAGTATTAGTTATCTCCTAATTAATTAAACAATGCAAACTTCGTTCTGGTCGTACGACCACACACTAACTCCAAAAATTACGAAACCTGAAATCTCGCTACATTACACAATTTTGGTTCTAACGAGTCTGGTCTCGTCGAATTTGGACACCATTTGAAAATCCGCCTTATTTCTAGCTTTTACCGAAATTCAACTGATTTTTCAACTTACGCTTATACACTGTACGCTTACATATTAACTCCTTTTGACTTTAAATTTTGAATCCTACCATATTTTGACATTCCAGATCCAATAAAAGTGGTTACGTTGGATTCCGAGGCAGTCTCAAAATGGTCCTTTTACAAGTCATCAAAATAGCATTAAAATACTGATTTTTAAAATCTTCACTTTTAATTGAGTTAAAAGTTTCACTGACCCTGTTTTAAGTCAAATAAAACATAAAACCAAGTTTGAATTTATTTTAAAATTTTTATCAAGTCCAAATTCAGCATTTTCCATTTTAAAATTCATTAAAACAAATTAAAATTCATGTTTTAAATTAACCAAAAATATGGGTCGTCAAAATCTCCCCCATTTAAAACTTTTCATCACCGAAAAGGAACAAAGTAAAGAAGAGAACATAAAAGCAAAACTGAAATAATACCGAAACATTTCAAAACAAAAAGTATCATATCATATATTTCATCATGTCACAACCAAAATATCAACTATAATCATAAACATAACATATACCCTAGTGTATAGGCCACTTAAGGTATAAGCTATGTATATGCATCTGACTATGCCAACCTAAGTACTGCCATGTACCGAAGGCAGTCTATACAATGCCAAAATGATGTCATACCCAAAATATACAACTAGTGCCTAGGCTACACCAAAACAAGATCTACTACATATCCAACCTATGTACAAACCGACAACAACCAACCCTCTACACCTCTCCCGAGCTATAATCTGAAGGCCTAGACAGCGATAACTCCTCCGTCTCCTGCTCCCGCTCTGGGAGGTCTAAATGCCAATCAGGTACTAACTCCTCCTCAATCCAGAAATCGTCTGGCACATCATCCTCTCTCTTATGGTCAGACCAATATATAACCACATCATCGTCATCCTCCTCATCTGCATCATAGCCCGCCTCCTCAACCTCTGGCTCAACCGTCGACTTAATATGTGGCTCAACTACCACCTCGATTTGTGGATCCTTTGGCTTGTGTAACTCTGGAGCAAGCTGTGGCTTGACTGCATCGTGTAACTCGTGAGCAAGATCCCAAGTGGGTGGCTCCTCTGGTGCTACGTACTGAGCCAAATCATCCATGACGATATCCATCTCAGGTATCAATTGCAGCTCATTCCATATAAGTAAATCTAGCTCAGGTTGCAGTAATACGGGTAAACATAAATTTGCCCCATGATACACTATTTCGAGGACTACCTCTGGAACGTAGTCTAGAATAATCTCCACCATCGGAGGTGGCGGCATATTTGCTATTGGAGGTGCTATAGGGATTGGATCCCCCATCACTACATAACCGTATGTATCCAATACAAATCCATCATCCTCCTCCAACATCTAATCGTCGTATGCTCCTGAATCCTCAGACTCATCTGAGTCCAAGTCCATAGAAGCACCATTTGAGTCAGAATATGTGTCCATAACCTCAAGTGGTCTATAAACGGATGTCGCATTATACATATAATCACTGGCACTATCGTGACTAGAAACACTATCAATGCTATCTGCATACAGTGAGGTTGAACAACTGCCATGCGAACTATTAGATGAACTACCGGACGAAGAAGAAGGCAACATAAACTGCGCTACATACTGTCTAACTGGCAAGTTCTTACCTCTCTATAATTTAAAATAAAGAATTTCAAATTATAACATAAGTTTAAACTAACTCTTTCTAAGTAAAAGAACTAGTGGTTTCATGTAAGGCTATTATGGTAACGGCAAATTTACCATTACCAGTCAATCGGTAACCATTTTTGATTGAAATCAGTATACCAGTTAAAACGGTATGGTAACGGAAATTTACCATTTTTACCGATAAATTATCGATAATATTTCTTCAATACCAAAGGTAACGGTAATTATACCTATTAACTCAAAAAATATGTGTACTCATCTGATATGCTTTATTACGTTCATTTAGAATCAAATAAATGATTATATTTAGTTCAATAATCAGATGTAATAATTTCAAGTACACTTATTTTTTCTTCCTCATTTATCTTGTTTATAAACTAATACTACATAATAAAGATGCAATATGTACAAAAAAACATGTCAAGATATAAACTTTGATGGATATACGGTAATTGACCATTACCAGTGCAATAGTTACCAGATTATCGGTATACCAGTCTTCGGTATACCAATTGATCGGTAACGGTAAGCTATTCTGACTTAACAGTAGAAACCGTACGGTAACGGTATTTTCCAAATGGTAACCATTACCATAACAGCCCTAGTTTCATGTATATTCACTGTCCAAAATCGTGAATGTAACTTCCTTTATAAGTTTAACCTAATGTGTGCCAGAATTTATGGACTGTCCAAAATCGCTAAAAATTCTGATTACTTATCCTAATCAGATGTCATAAATTCATAATCAAATCTTAAGTAGTTAAACTAGCAATCAAATATCACATCCAACAATCAATTATTGATTAACTTTTCAAATTATATGTTATCAAAACATAAATCTTTTTATATACCAAAAGTATAATTTCAAATTCAGATTATATATGTTTGATAATCACAAATACGCCTCCTATATACAAACACTCTCAACTCATTCTAGGGCATTACTAACACCATCTCTAATGAGTCACTCATTCTAGGATACTACCGATCCTATCTTTAATGAGTATTCTTTTATAGGATGTTACTAATCCTATCTCCTATGAGTTCTTTTATCTTGTTCAAATGCATCTTATCCTCAAAGCTTTGTAAACCAAAGCTCTACTACCAACTATAACAACCAGAATTTGAGCCCGCCTCAAGCTCGTGGTCAGCCCACTCGAAACGTTCTCAAAGGAGAATTGTTATGAGGATACGGTACATCGGAACAGAACACACAAGAGCATTTCATTGTTATTACAACAATTTTACATCAGAGCTCCAGAATATTATAGTACAAGCAGTAGATACACAGAGGAAAAATAATATCATAGAATAATGAATTACAAACAACAAAAACATAATACATAAATACAAATAGCGGAAGACTACAAAATAGTCCAGAGTATAGCTCCAGCCATAATCCAGGATCCTATTAAGGAATATCTGCAAAACCAAAAATACTGGATGCCCATGTAAAAAATATGGGCACCCATAGTTTAGGTGGTAAACGATAAACTCCAGGTCAGTCATGAGACTGGTGTGAGAACCAAAACAATTATTAGACTTTATTTTTAAAGTTGGGTAAATCACGGGACTACACTGTATAAAACAAAACTGGTCTCCTTCACATGAATACTAGTAAATAAAAACTCGCAATGCTTTTTGGAAAATGAAGCTATTATAAGACTCAAGTCAAATCAAACAATGCAAACGCAAGCCAGAGGATAGAGATTTACCTTTTAATAGCCAAATATGTCTGATACGAGAAATTTCACTTTTATTATTACTAGTGTATAGTGTAGTAATCAAATTCGAAAATAAACGTATCAATCATAGAGGCATAATACCCCATCCTATTATGACGCCATATTGGTTTACAACTAAAACCGTAAAGTCTCGTATTGAAAATTGGATTCCATTATGAACCGAGGAAAAGGATCTTCCTCATCCGAACTTCAGAACATCTCTAGAAAATGTTCTAGGAAAAATAATATGTGTAATGACCCGTTTTTTAGCGACCTTGATTATCCGATATACAACACATATCGAACATCAAGAGTCGAAAATACTGGAAGAAATTAGAGGGTGAGAATAGATAAGATAGAAACTTAGAATAGAAGAAGAAAAAGAACACAACATCAGAGTAACACGAACCTCACAGCGGAACGAATAACATATAATAGATAACATATCCTTGAAATAAAATCAGTATATGTATACAATAACATTATTAGAGTACAACACTTACAACACAGCAGAAATAACTATAGCTATATGATCCTGAAGCCTCCTGCTCCAAGCTCTCCAAGTGCATCTGTGAAATCCCGACTACTTGACTGCTCGTACAAATTTAGACACCCAAGAGTTTAGGGAAAACAAAACAAAATAAACTCTGGGTCAGTCATGGGACTGGTGTGAGTAAAACAGTTTTAAACAGTTTGAACAAGTAAATGATATCTCATAAGACCACGCCGCATAACGGAACGGGTTTTTCCCTTATGAGAATCCAAAATATCTTTATATCAAAAACCCTTTGATATTATAATAATGTCCATCAACCACAATATAATAATCATCTAGCAGAAACGCTTTCATCTCACGTTCTACATATATAATATACAATCAAAACCGCAAGCACGTATTGGGTAATGGATTTCCAACTATGACAAGGTATGGAACCACCTTTCGCTAGTGTACCAATAGAAAGGAATACACTAGTTCAACAAGAATATCTTGCAACCCGGCCACACATGACCGACCACTCATTTCGCTTGAGTGTATCGAATGTATATCACCAACGGTTGGGATCAGCAACCGTTTCCCGAATGGGACAGTATCGACAATAGATTTTTAGAAATAAATGAAACTCTAGATCAGGTGATTATACACCCTAATAGGTGCGACCTACATAGCTATGCTGCCTGCCCGATTTCTGTCATTTACCGGATGTGAGGCTAGAAGCTACGCTTTATCATCACATCAGATTCACTTCGAATGCCACATTGTCGGATCCATCGAAAATCACTAACTGACGTCTACAACAGTACATTACGTGTTTTCTAAAGAAATTTTCTTCTCCGCTTCCACTCTTGGTACGGTTGAAGAAATCAATGTACGTGACCTTTTTGGAAATACTCTGTCAGACATTCATCCATACAAGTCATCCGGGAACAGGATGAACCGAAGGTACTATTCAGTACATCCATCTTAGGCACTGTTATCTAAGACTTATACAAATGCCCTTGCACTTTACTCCGTCTTCAAATTTCTTTGGCATATATGATTCGCAACGCTTATGCCAATACAGAGTGGTTCTTTGGATAATAATCCAACCGGTCTCTCCATATTAACAACGTTAAAATGGTCAAAAAGTTCGATAGTCGGTGAGTTAATTATCGAAGAAAAACAGGTGTGCAAACAACGATATTATTTCCAGATGGAAATTCTACCAATCAATCATCAATCATATATATATCTATATATATATATATTCATATTTCCTTATTTCCTATGTTTAGAAAATATACGTTAACACTGGAAAACATTTCCATTTCTAATCCATATTTCCAATTTCAATATTTGATTACGTTTCCGATTCTATTTGGAAAACATTTTCAAATCTTCTTTACTTGGATTTAAACAGATGTTTAAATCAACATCGCGACGACAACTCGAACCACTATAATTATTTACTAAATCACTTAACCACTTTCACTCTCGAACCTTAACCATTTCTAAATTAAAAACGAAGTCAATCAAGTTGGGGTATAACTACCTCTCAGACCTTAACTGAACAACATTTCAAATCTCAAAATAGGATAAGTTCATCTTTTAACCCTTTAACACTTCCTTACGAACCCTCGGATTCTATTTACGAACCCCCTTCTTTTACAAGTTTACGTGATTATAACAATGGCGTTATAATCTCCTGCATCCGAATATATTATCTTTAATATGAATTTTATTTCCTAACTCGAAAAATATAACGACAACTAATTTATTTACTCCTATTCGGTTAACTCTAATCTATAACTCTTATTTGAATAACTCCAACCTAATAACTCTTATTGGATTGACTCTTATTCGAATAACTTATTCGAAAAATATAATGACAACTAATTTATTTACTCCTATTCGGTTAACTCTAATCTATAACTCTTATTTGAATAACTCCAACCTAATAACTCTTACTGGATTAACTCTTATTCGAATAACTTATATTCGATTTGCTTACTTTCGAATACTTATATTCTATAATCTCTTTCTTCGAATAAATCTTATTCGATTTAACTCCTGTCGAATAACTAGATTCGATCAACTCACTTCGAATATTTCTGATTTGATTCACTTCTTCGAATAACTAAATTTGATTCACTTCTTCGAATAACTAAATTTGATTAACTCATTTCAACTCTATTCGAATAAACTAAATTCGATTAACTCCTTTAACTATATTCGAATAAACTAAATTCGATTTAACTCCTTTAACTCTATTCGAATAAACCATATTCGATTTACTCCTTTAACTCTATTTGAATAAACCATATTCGATTTACTCCTTTAATTCTATTCAAATAAACTATATTCGATTAACTCCTTTCGAATAACTAATTCGATAACTCCTTTAACTCTATTCAAATAAACTAAATTCGATTTAACTCCTTTAACTCTATTCGAATAAACCATATTCGATTTACTCCTTTAACTCTATTCGAATAATCCATATTCGATTAACTCCTTTAATTCTATTCAAATAAACTGTATTCGATTAACTCCTTTCGAATAACTAATTCGATAACTCCTTTTAACTTTATTCGAATAACTCCTTTTAACTCTATTCGAATAAACCATATTCGATTTACTCCTTATTCGACCAACTCTAATCGATTTATTCCAATTTGATTAATTCTATTTAAATTCTCTATTGGTTAATTCTAACTGTAACTGATCAACTCTAACTGGTCAACTCTAATTGATTAACTCTGACTGATCAACCCTAACTGATTAACTCTGATTGGTCAACCCTAACTGATTAACTCTGACTGGTCAACTCTAACTGATTTACTCTAATTGATTAACTCGACTTGGCTAACTCTTTTTGGTTAACTCATTTGACTAACTCCTTTGATTAATCTGGTTGAACCGTTTCGATCAACTTGGTTTGATTAACTCATTTGACTTGGTTTGACTAACTCATTTGATTTATCCCTTTCGCTAACTCATTTTGATTAACTCCATTTGAATAACTCTATTTGATTAATTCAAATCGATTAACTCCTTTCAATTTTATTTAACAAATAAATAATTCCTTTAATTCTATTTATTTCACAAATAAATATTTCCTTTTTCTTTTATTTATTTTCTATCAATAAAAAAATTCCATTTACTTTTATTTATTTCCTAAATAAATAAATAATCCCATTTAATCTATTTGTAAATGTTCTACAAATATTTCCTTTTTATCTCTATTTTATTTGTAAATGGTTTACAAATATTTCTCTTCCTATATTTGTCTATTTATTTTCTAAATAAATAATTCTCTTATACTTCTATTTATTTTCTAAATAAATATTCCATTTTAATCCTATTTATTTTCTAATTAAATTCTCTTTTGATTTAATCCTGTTTATCTTCCAAAGTAAATAATCCCTTTATAAAATCTAATTTATTTACCAAATATATAATCCATTTAATTTTTTCTTTTTTTATCTTAAATAAATAATTCACTTTATAAGCATTCCACTTATAATTATCCTTTTTATAAATATTCCTGTTTATAAAATCTTCTTTGATTTTATAAATAATTTCCTTTTATACAATCCTTTGATTTTATAAATAATTTATTTTCAAATATCACTTTGAAAATTCCCTTATCAACATTCCGGTATGTTATGGTTTTTAACATGCCATACAACAATGATCAATATCATTCACACATATAAAATCATCAACAGATTTCATATCACCTCGTATAACACAATATATAAAACAAAACAGTATTTATATTGAGGAACCCAGTTGGGTCCCTCCAACCTGCTGCATCCACAGATGTTACACAATATAATCAGCATCACTTTCAGTTCAATATGAAGTATTCTGTTAACAAAAGCAACACATATAGATTTAACGGTTTTTATATATATATATATATTAATATATATATATATATATAATCTCTACTAACTGACTAGCAGTCCAATCAAACAGTCAACACACAGCAATCAGTCATCATTTATCAATTCTAAATATATGTTATAAAAATAGAACTGTTCAGAGTTGGTGAGTTTTACTCACATTGGACGATCATCATTAATAACGATAACCATCGCTTGATTCAGACGGACAATTTATTTTGCTATAAAATGTAACGAGCTCTAATTCAACCGCAGTCAGTTCCATTCTGTAGCCGTCGTCCATACGATCCTAACGGACCAGCCCGTTCGCAATTCGGATATCGTGTGGATGAGATATTAAATTAACAACTAACTATGTTATTAGATTTAACTTTATATAAACTTGAATTAATTAAATTCTGGGCTTTACCATTTTAAATGTCGGCTCAACCAACAATTCAATCCGCACCGTATCTTTTCTATAGTGCTTCTTGTTCCCTCAGAAGCCGATCAGTTAAACCACTCCGGACTGGTTCTCGTATATAGCCCTTGATCTGTATAATCCGTCGGTCCGCCATATAAACTTCATACCCACTCCTTTCTAAACAATGCCGCCTTCCACTTAACATTAGAACCACTTCCCCGACGTCACCTTCTACCATCTCGTGAGAATCACCAGATCAACAGCAATCCCTATACACCGATCACGTTCGGCCATGCATGCTCACGCCACCAACCAAAACAACCACCACTCCCTCAAACAAAGCATGCAACCTCCTTACCAACCCGCTACAGTATTTACCACGCCCATTACTTCTGAATACTCAGGAACAGCAAAGTCAAGGGATGCTCCTTCACTTCATGATACCCCATTTCAAAAGCTCAACTCAAATGTCCTCCTACACTGAAAACGCTGCTCCCAGTATTCCCTTGCACCAAAAAGAAATGGCCTTCTATTCTTCTGCAAACCACAAGCCAACCGTTTCAGACATACTAATTTCACCATCCCATTATTTATGCCATTTCCATACATCTTATCCCATACGCCCCCTTCATTTCTTGCCTTTCTAGATCCTTGTTTCTTTTCTTTGATAAAAACCCATCTGCTCCTGTCAACACTTGAACCAAAACCGCTTCTTCCTTCCTCTATCTTCGCAAATCTGCTCCTCACACATCAACCAGAACGACCTTGAATTCTAGGTAAACTGAACCCCTAAATTGATAGCTTTCGAGCCACACTGGCCTCCAACCGCAACACCACCATCCTCGCCCTGCTCCTGACACCACGTCGCGTTTATTCTTTACCACAGATCTCCTCAAAAACACGCCCACAAGCTCGATTTTCCATCACCAATCCAAAATAAACCTCATCTTCATGAATCGATGCCTCAAAATCTCTGATTCCCAAACCTTAGTTGCCACTGTAAACTTTCGAACCTTTGGAGCTTGATGTGTACCGAGTAGAACCAGTATAGAAACGTTGACAAACTCTCCATGAATCCAAATATGCAAGTTTTGGAATTTAAAAGAATTTATATGATTTTAGAGGAATTTATATAACTCACGAGATGATTTTTTTTCTCAGAAGAAAGACTGGCGGCTAGAAGAAAATGATTTTAGGTTTAGGTAAGAAAAGGAAGGGTATATATAGGAAAAATAAATATATAGATATTTTGTTCATTTTATATTAATATATATTTTCGATTCATGTTTTCAATCCCAACGATTACACACGATACCCAAAAATCACGAAAACTGGCTTGCAGCAACAGTTTGACATTGCGGACCCAACGGAACTGGTTTTGTCGAATTCGGACTCCGTTTGCTCACACAACGTATTTTCAACCGTCGAAATACTGACTGTTTTTCACATTAAAAATTCGTATGGCCACACAGTGACTCTAAAAATCAAGGAACTTGGAATCTAGCAATAATTTGATGTTGCAGATCCAATAAAATTAGTTTCGTCGAATTCCGACTTCGTTTGCAAAAGTGGCTATTTTAAAGCTCTGAATGACCCATTTAAATATATTTAAATATAATTAAATTAAATATAAATAAATTTATATTATCGTATATATTCACAGTGAAATACCATACAGCTCTACTGGGATTTATAACTTGATATTTTCAAATCCCAATTAAATCGATATTCAATTTAAAATGAAATTCCTTTTTAGAATATAAATAATTCCTTTATAAATTATAAAGGAATTCCACAGCGACTTTTCTAAAATTTGATTTGGACGTAAATCAAAATCTACACAACGAAATCCCGATTTTTCTCTTCCACTAGAAAGATATACTCCACTAGCTCCACACGTTTCTTGTTTCACAGAAATCCGGCTTAAAACGAACCTTGTACATTCAGTTGAAGTTCGAATCGCCAATTTACGAACTGCAGTGCCATTTCGAGCTCGATTTTAATTATATTAAAACTCTACGTTCAAACTGTCGTTTATATAATATATATGTTATTCAAATTCAAATTCCAAGCTGAATTAAATATCACGGATGATCCAGTTCACACCATATCGCCATTTCAGCCAATTCTGATTATTTCAGAATTAAATATATTATTTAATTTATTATTTTAATTAAATATTCACCATTATTTAATTCCACGACCATTAAATCCTTTTATTCACCCTTTAAATAATTAAATAAATTAATTATTATACCGCTGAAGATGCGGGTCATTACATTCTTCCCTACTTAAAATAATTTCGTCCTCGAAATTGCTAAGGTAGAAAACGACCCTATCGACTGGTTAGAACATATTTGTTCACTTCTTAACTTCAGTTTCAACTGAACCAATTTAATTTCAATTAAGATATTAATTAATTCTTATCAACGAAAATTTTCAAAAATCCTGAAAATTTTCTAACTCCTTAACTTTTCAAAAAAATTCGCCAACACCTCCTTTGTACTGGTCAATAGGTCAAACTCCAACTCGCCTCTCTGGGCCATCTCCAACCCAAAAGAAAATCAAACAGCCAAGCGGCTTTCCAATTCGGCCCATCAAAATCTCATACCATATGAAATATAAACTTGTACCTTTTTGTCGGGCATATCAACTCTATCACTTCCATATGCTATCAACTTAGCATATACCAATGTTATCCCAATCAGATTCTGAAATCATTTTTTTTATCTCCAACACAACCATTCGCTTATATCCAAGCCAAATATCATTTCAAACTCAAGTTTCGTTCTTGATACCGAATCCTTAACTCACCAACACAATATTATTTCAAATCAATTTCTATTACCACTTAACTGGCTTTACTTTAATTCCAATTTGCTTTTACAAATTCCTATTTAATTTGTCTTAAATTAAACAAACCAAATTCTGGGAGTTCTAAACAGCTTTGTTTTTCTCAAAACAATTCAAAAACAAATTCCTTTGGTAGTAATCTGTCAATCAGCAACTCGAAAATGAACACCGATGATGTCTAGCTCATCATCGGGGTTATTTCCCAGCTATCGAAGTGAGTTCAATACTATATCATTTTCAAAATCATTCTTAAACACTTTTATTTTGAAATCAGTTCAAAATATCATTCACAATTTCTTGGAATACAATTTAAAATCTCCCAGGATCTTAAAATTTACATATATTTAATCCAAGTCTATTTACAAACTCTGTTCCAAATTTCCAGGGTTTAAATTTTCAGATTTAATTCAATTCATTATACTTATCTGAATTTTGATTGGTTATTTACATAACCATTTCACATTTTTTTAATCTTATTCGATTATAATATCAACCAATATATCCAATATATATCAAAATATACTTTGGGTAAAATTATTTTCATTTACCCTCTTTTCAAAACATATCGTGCCAACCCATCGTATTTGAGTGTTTATAAACTCCTACCGATATAGTGGATCAAACTGATCAACCAGAACTCATAAACTACTCAACCAATAAATCTTCACAATATAAAATTATTTTTATATCATCTACAAATACGTTCACTTGTATATATACACTCAAACTCAATCTAGGGTATTACTAACCCTATCTCTACCGATTCACGCCACAGAGCCAATGTAATACTTAATCTTAAGCTCTGATACCAACTGTAATGACCCGTTTTTTAGCGACCTTGATTATCCGATATACAGCACATATCGAACATCAAGAGTCGAAAATACCGGATGATTACTGAAAGAAATTAGAGGGCGAGAATAGATAAGATAGAAACTTAGAATAGAAGAAGAAGAACACAACATCAGAGTAACACGAACCTCACAGCGGAACGAATAACATATCCTTGAAATAAAATCAGTATATGTATACAATAACATTATCAGAGTACAACACTTACAACACAGCGGAAATAACTATAGCTATGTGATCTTGAAGCCTCCTGCTCCAAGCTCTCCAAGTGCATCTATGAAATCCCGACTACTTGACTGCCCGTACAAATTTAGGCACCAAAGAGTTTAGGGAAAACAAAACAAAATAAACTCTGGGTCAGTCATGGGACTGGTGTGAGTAAAACAGTTTTAAACAGTTTGAACAAGTAAATGATATCTCATAAGACCACGCCGCATAACGGAATGGGTTTTTCCCTTATGAGAATCCAAAATATCTTTATATCAAAAACCCTTTGATATTATAATAATGTCTATCAACCACAATATAATAATCATCTAGCAGAAACGCTTTCATCTCACGTTCTACATATATAGTATACAATCAAAACCGCAAGCACGTATTGGGTAATGGATTTCCAACTATGACAAGGTATGGAACCACCTTTCGCTGGTGTACCTCTAGAAAGGAATACACTAGGTTCAACAAGAACATCTTGCAACCCGGCCACACATGACCGACCACTCATTTCACTTGAGTGTATCGAATGTATATCACCAACGGGTGGGATCAGCAACCGTTTCCCGAATGGGACAGTATCGACAATAGATTTTTAGAAATAAATGAAACTCTAGATCAGGTGATTATACACCCTAATAGGTGCGACCTACATAGCCATGCTGCCTTCCCGATTTCTGTCATTTACCGGATGTAAGGCTAGAAGCTACGCTTTATCATCACATCAGATTCACTTCGAATGCTACATTGTCGGATCCATCGAAAATCACTAATTGACGTCTACAATAGTACATTACGTGTTAGCTAAAGAAGTTTCCTTCTCCGCTTCCACTCTTGGTACGGTTGAAGAAATCAATGTACATGACCTTTTTGGAAATACTCTGTCAGACATTCATCCATACAAGTCATCCGGGAACAGGATGAACCGAAGGCACTATTCAGTACATCCATCTTAGGCACTGTTATCTAAGACTTATACAATAGCCCTTGCACTTTACTCCGTCTTCAAATTTCTTTGGCATATATGATTCGCAACGCTTATGCCAACACAGAGGGGTTCTTTGGATAATAATCCAACCGGTCTCTCCATATTAACAACGTTAAAATGGTCAAAAACTTCGATAGTCTGTGAGTTAACTATCGAAGAAAAACAGGTGTGCAAACAACGATATTATTTCCAAATGGAAATTCTATCAATCAATCATCAATCATATATATATCTATATATATGTATATATTCATATTTCCTTCTTTCCTATGTTTAGAAAATAGACGTTAACAGTGGAAAACATTTCCATTTCTAATCCATATTTCCAATTTCAATATTTGATTACGTTTCCGAATCTGTTTGGAAAACATTTTCAAATCTTCTTTACTTGGATTTAAACAGATGTTTAAATCAACATCGCGACGACAACTCAAACCACTATACTTATTTACTAAATCACTTAACCACTTTCACTCTCGATCCTTAACCATTTCTAAATTAAAAACGAAGTCAATCAAGTTGGGGTATAACTACCTCTCAGACCTTAACTGAACAACATTTCAAATCTCGAAATAGGGTAAGTTCATCTTTTAACCCTTTAACACTTCCTTACGAACCCTCAGATTCTATTTACGAACCCCCTTCTTTTACAAGTTTACGTGATTATAAAAATGGTGTTATAATCTCCTGCATCCGGATATATTATCTTTAATATGAATTTTATTTCCTAACTCGAAAAATATAATGACAACTAATTTATTTACTCCTATTCGGTTAACTCTAATCTATAACTCTTATTTGAATAACTCCAACCTAATAACTCTTAATGGATTAACTCTTATTCGAATAACTTATATTCGATTTGCTTACTTTCGAATACTTATATTCGATAATCTCTTTCTTCGAATAAATCTTATTCGATTTAACTCCTGTCGAATAACTAGATTCGATCAACTCATTTCGAATATTTCTGATTTGATTCACTTCTTCGAATAACTAAATTTGATTCACTTCTTCGAATAACTAAATTTGATTAACTCATTTCAACTCTATTCGAATAAACTAAATTCGATTAACTCCTTTAACTCTATTCGAATAAACTAAATTCGATTTAACTCCTTTAACTCTATTCGAATAAACCATATTCGATTTACTCCTTTAACTCTATTTGAATAAACCATATTCGATTTACTCCTTTAATTCTATTCAAATAAATTATATTCGATTAACTCCTTTCGAATAACTAATTCGATAACTCCTTTAACTCTATTCAAATAAACTAAATTCGATTTAACTCCTTTAACTCTATTCGAATAAACCATATTCGATTTACTCCTTTAACTCTATTCGAATAATCCATATTCGATTAACTCCTTTAATTCTATTCAAATAAACTGTATTCGATTAACTCCTTTCGAATAACTAATTCGATAACTCCTTTTAACTTTATTCGAATAACTCCTTTTAACTCTATTCGAATAAACCATATTCGATTTACTCCTTATTCGACCAACTCTAATCGATTTATTCCAATTCGATTAATTCTATTTAAATTCTCTATTGGCTAATTCTAACTCTAACTAGTTAACTCTAACTGGTCAACTCTAATTGATTAACTCTGACTGATCAACCCTAACTGATTAACTCTGACTGGTCAACCCCAACTGATTAACTCTGACTGGTCAAATCTAACTGATTTACTCAAATTGATTAACTCGACTTGGCTAACTCCTTTTGGTTAACTCATTTGACTAACTCCTTTGATTAATCTGGTTGAACCAATTCGATCAACTTGGTTTGATTAACACATTTGACTTCATTTGACTAACTCATTTGATTTATCCCTTTCGCTAACTCATTTTGATTAACTCCATTTGAATAACTCTATTTGATTAATTCAAATCGATTAACTCCTTTCAATTCTATTTAACAAATAAATAATTCCTTTTATTCTATTTATTTAACAAATAAATATTTCCTTTTTCTTTTATTTATTTTCTATCAATAAATAAATTCCATTTACTTTTATTTATTCCCTAAATAAATAAATAATCCCATTTAATCTATTTGTAAATGTTCTACAAATATTTCCTTTATATCTCTATTTTATTTGTAAATGGTTTACAAATATTTCTCTTCCTATATTTGTCTATTTATTTTCTAAATAAATAATTCTCTTATACTTCTATTTATTTTCTAAATAAATATTCCATTTTAATCCTATTTATTTTCTAATTAAATTCTCCTATGATTTAATCCTGTTTATCTTCCAAAGTAAATAATCCCTTTATAACATCTAATTTATTTACCAAATAAATAATCCATTTAATTTCTTCTTTTTTTATCTTAAATAAATAATTCACTTTATAAGTATTCCACTTATAATTATACTTTTTATAAATATTCCTGTTTATAAAATCTTCTTTGATTTTATAAATAATTTCCTTTTATACAATCCTTTGATTTTATAAATAATTTATTTTCAAATATCACTTTGAAAATTCCCTTATCAACATTCCGGCATGTTATGGTATTTAACATGCCATACAACAATGATCAGTATCATTCACACATATAAAATCATCAACAGATTTCATATCACCTCGTATAACACAATATATAAAACAAAACAGTATTTATATTGAGGAACCAAGTTGGGTCCCTCCAACCTGTTTTCCTGCATCCACAAATGTTACACAATATAATCAGCATCACTTTCAGTTCAATATGAAGTATTCTGTTAACAGAAGCAAACATATAGATTTAACGGTTTATATATATATATATAATCTCTACTAACTAACTAGCAGTTCAATCAAACAGTCAACACACAGCAATCAGTCATCATTTATCAGTTCTAAATATATGTTATAAAAATAGATCTGTCCAGAGTTGGTGAGTTTTACTCACATTGGACGATCATCGTTAATAACGATAACCATCGCTTGATTCCGACGGACAATTTATTTTGCTATAAATTGTAACGAGCTCTAATTCAACCGCAGTCAGTTCCATTCTGTAGCCGTCGTCCATACAATCCTAACGGACCTGTCCATTCGCAATTCTGATATCGTATGGATGAGATATTAAATTAACAATTAACTATGTTATTAGATTCAACTTTATATAAACTTGAATTAATTAAATTTTGGGCTTTACCATTTTAAATGTCGGCTCAACCAACAATTCAATCCGCACCGTATCTTTTCTATAGTGCTTCTTGTTCACTCAGAAGCCGATCAGTTAAACCACTCCGTACTGGTTCTCGTATATGGCCCATGATCCGTATAATCCGTCGGTCCGCCACATAAACTTCATACCCACTCCTTTCTAAACAATGACGCCTTCCACTTAACATTAGAACCACTTCCCCGACGTCACCTTCTACCATCTCGTGAGCATCACCAGATCAACCGCAATCCCTATACACCGATCACGTTCGGCCATGCATGCTCACGCCACCAACCAAAACAACCACCACTCCCTCAAACAAAGCATGCAACCTCCTTACCAACCCGCTACAGTATTTACCATGCCCATTACTTCTGAATACTCAGACACAGTAAAGTCAAGGGATGCTCCTTCACTTCATGATACCCCATTTCAAAAGCTCAACTTAAATGTCCTCCTACACCGAAAATATTGCTCCCAGTATTCCCTTGCAACAAAAAGAAATGGCCTTCTATTCTTCTGCAAACCACAAGCCAACCGTTTCAGACATACTAATTTCACCATCCCATTATTCACGCCATTTCCATACATCTTATCCCATACGCCCCCTTCATTTCTTGCCTTTCCAGATCCTTGTTTCTTTTCTTTGATAAAAACCCATCTGCTCCTGTCAACACTTGAACCAAAACCGCTTCTTCCTTCCTCTATCTTCGCAAATCTGCTCCTCACACATCAACCAGAATGACCTTGAATTCTAGGTAAACTGAAACCCTAAATTGATAGCTTTCGAGCCACACTGGCCTCCAACCGCAACACCACCATCCTCGCCCTGCTCCTAACACCACGTCGCGTTTATTCTTTACCACATATCTCCTCAAAAACACGCCCACAAGCTCGATTTTCCATCACCAATCCAAAATAAACCTCACCTTCATGAATCGATGCCTCAAAATCTCTGATTCCCGAACCCTAGTTGCCACTGTAAACATTCGAACCTTTGGAGCTTGATGCTCACCGAGTAGAAACAGTATAGAAATGTTGACAAACTCTCCATGAATCCAAATATGCAAGTTTTGGAATTTAAAAGAATTTATATGATTTTAGAGGAATTTATATAACTCACGAGATGATTTTTTTCTCAGAAGAAATACCGGCGGCTAGAAGAAAATGATTTTAGGTTTAGGAAAGAAAAGGAAGGGTATATATAGGAAAAATAAATATCTATATATTTTGTTCATTTTATATTAATATATATTTTCAATTCAAGTTTTCAATCCCAACGATTACACACGATACCCAAAAATCACGAAAATTGGCTTGCGGCTAAAGTTTAACATTGCGGACCCAACGAAACTGGTTTCGTCGAATTCTGACTTCGTTTGCTCACACAGCGTATTTTCAACCGTCGAAATACTGACTGTTTTTCACATTAAAAATTCGTACGGCCACACAGTGACTCTAAAAATCTCGGAACTTGGAATCTAGCAATAATTTGATGTTGCAGATCCAACAAAATTAGTTTCGTCGAATTTCGACTTCGTTTGCAAAAGTGGCTATTTTTAAAGCTCTGAATGACCCATTTAAATATATAAATATATTTAAATATAATTACATTAAATATAAATAAATTTATATTATCGTATATATTCACAGTGGAATACCATACGGCTCTACTGGGATTTATAACTTGATATTTTCAAATCCCAATTAAATTGATATTCGATTTAAAATGAAATTCCTTTTTAGAATATAAATAATTCCATTATAAATTATAAAGGAATTCCACAGCGACTTTTCCAAAATTTGATTTGGACATAAATCAAAATCTACACGATGAAATCCCGATTTTTCTCTTCCACTAGAAAGATATACTCCACCAGCTCCACACGTTTCTTGTTTCATAGAAATCCGGCTTAAAACGAATCCTGTACATTCAGTTGAAGTTCGAATCGCCAATATACGAACTGAAGCGCCATTTCGAGCTCGATTTTAATTATATTAAAACTCTACGTTCAAACTATCGTTTATACAATATATTTGTTATTCAAATTCAAATTCCAAGCTGAATTAAATATCACGGATGATCCAGTTCACACCATATCACCATTTCATCCAATTCTGATTATTTCAGAATCAAATATATTATTTAATTTATTATTTTAATTAAATATTCACCATTGTTTAATTCCACGACCATTAAATCATTTTAATCACCCTTTAAATAATTAAATAAATTAATTATTATACCGCTGAAGATGCGGGTCATTACAATATGTATCCCTTGGAGCGGCAGAGTCGGTCCACCTATTTCTAATGGATTGGACAATTTCCTCAACATATCGTTTTCCGGTCCTATCGAACCTACTATCTGGTCAGTATGTCGACCACTTTCCGAGGCTTCTAAATTCCAACATCCACATAAATAAATTGCCTGGGCTCCATACCATGGCATCACTTCTAGCTAGAAGGAAAGATATGTCCTCTCTACGGTCCTTTATCCCGTTTTTGGCTCATACCAAGGTGTGAAGCTTGTCGAAGTCACGTTTCAACACAAAGCTACGTTATATCAGCCATGATTTAATCATCATCCACAAAGCTCTGATTTCAACAAAAGCTTTGATCAATCAGTATCTTAGCATGCCACATTGTCAATTCATACCGTACAACTGATATCTATTAATATAAAACCTCTAAGATCATACGTCTCGGAGAAGGGTTTTAAACTAAGAGAATAAATTCTATGCCACCAAACAGATATATTTTTAGTAGAGATCAATTAATACAACATAAAATACAATGTCAAATACACAATCCATTTGCAAGTTCATTCTGGGTCTGAACGAAACCGAAGGCACCTTATTCCTCATCCAATATGTCCAATACAAGACGGAGGCCCTTGCATATCCGGTCGATTTCCAAGTATGTCTGGACAATCACCACTTAACCTCGTCTTGGGTGTAACGCCCAATCGAGACATCGGCAATAATCCAAATGATGTGAAGATCTCTGGTCTTTTAACCACCGTCTTCAATATCTTCGACTTTTAATCGTTGTATCACTTATTCAGAATGGGTTGAAACCGGTCTTTTCGAATAACTATTGCATCATTAAAATCAGGTGATATATAAACATATCATATGCCTCATTCCAATTCAGAATATTCTTTTATTCAAATATTCATTACATTGAGAATTACTTGTTTAAATCTTATCTAAGATTTATATCATTTAAACTTCTTGTTTAAATCTTTCATGGGAAATCATTTCAAAGGATTATGAAAATCTCTTTTCACAAATTTATCACAATTTAAGGTTTATATGGCTAAACAAGATTATCAAGCTTACACAAAATATAATATCTCTTATCGTTATCCCATTCCCAACCGGTTCACCCCTTGGAGCAAAACCAGTGTACTCTATATCTAATACTCCTCAGGTTTCAGTAAGTTTAATTATCTTCTTACCTTCAAAATCTAATTAGAGATTGATTAAAACTCTAATACAGGTTTGATTCACAAAAATCATTACTCAATGATCATTCAACTTTGGAAATCAATTCCATTAAATCATAATTAAAAGATTTATTCCACAAATCCTGTTTTCAACTAGGTTTAAGAACAGTGTTATAAAAGACATCATTCACGATAAAACCAAAATCCAATTTGATATTGAATACAAGGCTTTGAATAGAAATCGTATCGACCTATATTCAATATCAAATTTTGAAACCAATAGATAGCGTATCGGGAATAATGATACCACTATCTTTCAGATTCCTTAAGATAGTATCCATATAATTACAGAATCCAATATTGAAATATCCGAAAATAATTTCCATTAAATCCAATCCAATTTGTACGTTAGAAAACCCTAGTTATATTTAAACCATTACAACCCAATATGTCATTTTAAAACCACTAGATCATTTAACTTCAGAAAACTTCATCTGATTTTAGTCAAATATCCGATGTCCTTCCGACTCTTCCCAGCTCCCGCTAATGGAATAGTTTCCAATTAGATTTCACAGGTGGTACTAGACTGTACTCTTAGGAATCACTGCATATCCCTTTTGGTTCTTTATTCTAGTTGTTAACTAGCTCATTCAGATAAAATATCTTTTATCTTTCCAAAACTTGGAATATTCCATTCAAAACATTTGTAAATCATTTATTATGATTTATTATAATTTATCCATATTTTTAATAAATTAATAAGGCCCTTACAGTTGATTTCCAATTTCGGGTCACCGAACTACATTCATAGCGACCTTTTCCAAAACAAATTTGGACTTATTTTAAAATCAAACCACTGGATCTTAAAAAAAATTAATCCAATTGAAAACTCTTTTCATTTCGGATGCAACATTTTTTGTCTCGGGAGAATCCGGCGGTCGAATCTCCTGGTACGTCAATTCAAAGCAACAGATCGAAGTTCGTGAACTATCGTTGCGCGACAAGTCCTATTCATACCCAAATTGATTTATAATTAAAAATTAATCGAAATAATTTTATCAATAATATAAAATATATATAATTATCATTGGAAATTCTGTTTCTGTTATTTCCCTTCAAAATAAAATATTTCAATCTAAAGTCATTTTACTACTATTTTAATCATTAAAATAATATTATTTTTCGAAACTCGTTATTTTAAGTCTAAACTTTCCTAACATACGTTATAAAAATAAATAAGATACTTTTGAAAAGAAACTTCTTTTAAAACGTTTTCTAGACAGCCTAACCGAACTTCACTTTCGATAGTTACTATTCATTTCAAAATTAAAACTTGAATAAGCAAAGATTATATGAAAATTAATTCAAAACAACTCGTTCCAGTTACGAATATTCATCAATACTTCAAAATCTTCATGTCCATTCAAAATCAGATATCAAATTCAAACTTTTATTTTTCACTGAATATTTTATTATTAAAATATTCAGTTTTATTCCGAATTGGGATAAAATTCAACCAATTACCATATAAATCAATTTACATAGATTTCACACATCATTTATATCCAATAATAGTTTTAAACAACTATCAACATTTAATTCACATACGAAGTGGAATTTCACCGTATAAGCCTTAAGTCAATAACGCTTATACAGGTTTGTCAATAATAGATTAACCGCAAATTCAAACAATTGGGATTTGTGTCAATTAATTATCATCCCAATACCCATGTGGGATTTTAATTACATTCAATAACCAAATTCAATTGATAAATCTCAATTAATATTAGACAATTCATGATAACTTGTTCATTTCAGGTTATATTTTTCCCAAGTCAACTTGACTTTAACAGATGATCGTCAATGCATCATTTAACTTATAAATAAGTGTTTAACCCTACCACAGCTATCATGAACATTTTAACACTGTGTTAACATGATAATTAACCCAATTCAACTTCTAAATCATATCACAATCTACACCAATTCAATCACATAGTAACCAAGCATTTCATAGTATAACTACAATGTAAACTACAATTAGCTAGACTTATTAACCAAATTAAACAAAGAGTTCTCACCCCCATCCATTCCTACCCCTCGAAACTTCACTGTAGGATCTCTTACGCTTGCAACGAATCCAAAATTGCTTCTTTCTCAACCCAAATTCATATCTAATACTATATATACACTCTAATTTGTAAATCATGTGGAATATTGAGATTTTTAGGGTTTTTAGGTCTTGAGATGGGCAAAAGGACCACAACCCGGGCAGAATGAGGGGTCCACACGTTGGTGGAGAGGTGGGTCCAAGGCAAGGGGCTCTGAGGTGCTTAGGATGTGGTTGGAGGTGTTGTAGCTTGAAATTAAGTTAAAAGGAGGTGTCTTGATGGAAATCAAAAGGAAAAGAGGGGTTTTGGGCTAGAGGAGGGCCCAAGCCCGGATGGGAGCTGGAGGTCGGTGAGGGGTGCTGCATAAGGAGGAGACGGTGGTGGAGGTAGGTGGCGGTTTTGGGTAGAAAGAGGTGGAGAAAGATTATGGGTGAAAGGGAATGTTTAATGAAGGAGACTAAGAAATGTAAAACTGAATATAAAAATAAAAAGTAAAACAAAATGGCACACGACCTTAAGTACACGGGAAAGGACCCTTAAGGAAGCATATGACAAGTGTATCAAAGTACAAGTTGTTGTCTAAATTAGATTGCATATGGAAGTTAGCGAAAAGAGTATTAATTATCTCTTAATTAATTAAACAACGTAAACTTTGTTATGGTCGTACGACCACACACTAACTCCAAAAATTACGAAATTTAAAATCCCTCTATGTTACGCAATTACAATTCTAACGAGCCTAGTCTCGTCGAATTCGGAGACCGTTTGAAAATCGCATGATTTCTAGCTTTTACCGTAATTCAACTAATTTTTCAACTTACGCTTATATACCGTACGTTTACATATTAACTCCGTTTGACTTGAAATTTTCAATCCTACCATATTTTGATATTTCAAATCAAATAAAAGAGGTTTCGTCGGATTCCAAGACTATCTCAAAAAAGGTCCTTTTACAGGCCATCAAAATAGCATTAAAATATTAATTTTCAAAATCTTCACTTTTAAATTGATTTGAAAAGTTTACTGACGTTGTTTTAAGTCAAATGAAACATAAAACCAAGTTTGAATTTATTTTTAGATTTTTATCAAGTCCAAATTCAGCATTTCCATTTGAAAATTCATTAAAATAAATTAAAATTCATGTTTTAAATTAACCAAAAATATGGGTCGTCATAATCTCCCCCACTCAAAACTTTTCGTCCTCGAAAAGGAACGAAGTAAAGAAGAGAACATAAAAGCAATACTGAAATAATACTGAAACATTTTAAAACAAAATTTATCATATCATATACATCATCATGTCATAACCAAAATTTCAACTATAATCATAGACATAACATATACCCTAGTGTATAATGCCACTTATGGTAAAAACTATGTGTATGCATCTGACTCTGCCAACCTAAGTACAACTACGTACTTAAGGCGGTCTATACAATGCCAAAATATACAACTAGTTCCTAGATTATACCAAAACGAGATCTACTGCATATACAACCTATAACAAACTGACAACAACCAACCCTCTACACCTCACCTGAGCTATGATCTGAAGGCCCAGACAGCGATAACTCCTCCGTCTCCTTCTCCTACTCCGGGGGGTCTAAATGCAAATCAAGTGTTATATTGTCCTCAATCCAGTAGAACCAATGGTTAGTCCTGAATCCACTATGAACAAAAACAATGAAAATTGGAAGCTTATAAAGGCAGATCCCATCTTTGGTGAAGATGGTTGGGTTGAAGTGACTCGTAATATATAATAAAATAGGTTTATTTGTCAAAGTTAATACTTGAATTATTTTGATTTGGATTTGATTTGATTTGATTGGATTGAATTTAATTGATTGTATTATAATTTATGTGAATGATTGACTGATGATAACAGTTTTACTATGTCATTTTTATGTTTGTATTTTTTTTGCATAATTATCTCTCTCATGATAGTTTGTTATTTAGGGGGAGTCAATATTTGTGTCGTTATTAAAGTCAATCAATATTTGAATCGATATTCGAGTCAGTATTAGAACTAGGATTAGAATTATTATTTTTTTAGTGATGACAATGGGGAGATATATAAAATAGGATAGATAGGCATACATCACGAGGAATTTTAGAATTCAAGGGAAGTCAGGTTATATTTTGTAAACAAAACCATCAAAAAGGGGAGACTATTAGTACCATGAATAATGGTTTTAATGAAAACAACATTAGGAAATGTTATGAATATAAATACTAACATTACTAGTGATTATATGTATAGTGTTGGGTATTCTTTCTTTTAAAATATTCTCTCCTTGTCAAGGAAATCCATATTGAAAATGGAAGACATGCATGAATCTAAATACCCATGTTCCTCTTAACTAAAACTGGATCACCACCAAATTCCATGACTACTTCTCCGCCAAAGGCGGCTACTCGGCCTCCTCGCCATCGAGAACCCACACTGATGCAATTAAACAAAACTCAGCTTCATCGGTACTTCATCTGATCAAAAGATTCATTTCATAAAATAACCAAAATCATATGTATTTACTCATCCTATTGAATACAAATTGTTACTTTACAAATTGAAAGAGTACATTACAAAAGTCTAGAATCCAAAAGGTTTGTTTCATATTCACATTGCCCCTCACTATCAGTTTACTGTAAAATTTGCCGAACATGAGAACTTTGCCAGAAGCCATGAATCCACTACCTATTCTTATTATTGAAAACTCCTCGTGGGTCGATGTTTGGAAACCTGGATATGAATTCAACAAGTTCATCATCTCAGTAGTGCAAATCTGGGTATGGTTACATAATCTAGACATGGAAATGTGGGAAATTGAAGCTTTATCCATGATAGCAAGTTTTGTTGGTGAATCTCTACAACTTGATGTCAAAAATTCTAAAAAATCAAGTTACTAAATTTGCTAGAATGCAACTTTCAATTATATTGGGACCAATTTGATCACTAAAATACCAGTGTTACTTCACACGGGCATTAAAAAAGAGATTGCAATCGAATATGACTATGCGCCTTTCAAATATGACAAGTGCAAATTGTTTGTCCATAAAACTTTTGCTCATGAAAAAATTTCTACACCAAACTAGGTACCAAAACAGCAACCCGAAATGCTAAGCTACACTATGCTAATATTCCCCCTTCACCTGAAATAGCACATAATGCAGATGATCATGTTAATAAGCATGGGAACAATGAGTATACTGATGATCATCTGGATTTCCTAAATCAGGACCTCCCCTATGATATTTTACATGATGATCTTCAACATGTTGCAGATTCTTTATCAATGGATCATCCTTTAGATGATTCAATTAATGTTTTAGAATTTGTTAACAAAAATGTTGACTATTTGAACTTGACAAAAGGTAAACAATCTCTACTGCTTCTGCTCCCACTAAACGAAATTGATGAGCAATTCCTCTATGAAATGATGATTGTAACCTGGAATGTTAGGTGTATGAATAAACTATAACTTACAAGTGATATTCTCACAATCCTAACTAAGTCAAATCCACTTTAGTTGATTTGGTTGAAAACAATTTAAATGTCACTAATTTGTAGCTATTCAAAAATAAAATCCTAAAAAAATTGGGATTGTATCATAAACAATTCTGTTGAGTGTTCAGGAATGATTCTCATGATTTAGGATACAATTGTATCTTCAATAATTATGACACAATTGTATCTTTAATAATTATGACTTCACCTCCACCATAACATATAACAATGTCTGTTGTAACACTGGAGGACATCCATTAGTTATTATTGTCATCTATGGGAGTAACTCTTTTCATGATAGGCAAGCATTTTTGCAAACTTAATAGAAAATAAAATTTTGGAGCTTGAAACAAAAATCCAAAATTTATTGGCTACAATAAGGGGACATGAACTCAAAATTCTTATACTCTGAAATGACAAGCCGCAATCAGTGACTGATACAGAATGTAATTCCAGTGGGGGCACTACATGGTTAGTGCATTTTCACAAACGTATAGTATGCACTGTAAATTGATAAAAATTGGAGAAAACTTCATAGTATCATCTCAGCTCTAACCAGGTATAAAACAAAAAGAAATGTATCCATAAAAATAAAGATCATACCAGTTTAAAAATATGTAATTTTATAGTCCTGATTGAATATTTCCTGTTGGAACTTGTTGTTTGCATTGTTGGAACCTGCCACTGTTTGGCTTTTGTGGAGCAAAAGTAAAAAAAATGAATGCGACTGTTGAGTGGGGGCAACTTTGTATGTTGAACATATTATATAAATAAAAAAGCTATTTTTTGTAATTTTATAAACCTCAGTGGGGGCCACTGCCCTCACTGGTCCCTTAGTACATCCGCCACTAGCCGCAAGTATACAAATAATATTCTAGCTCTTATTACATATAATGGGGAACTATTGTATATGCCTGAGGGCATAGAAAATGAGGCAGTAAACTATTTTACACAACTGTTTGATTGCCCAGTGGTCATTGAATGTCCTTGGTTTTAACCCATTTCCACCATTAACACACAAAGGGAAATAACATAAGATATTGCTCTATTAAAGATTATAAATGGAGTGTTCTCGGTGTATGATGATTCTAATCGTTGTTCAGATGGGATTAACTCAAAATTTATGAAGCTTCACTGGGATGAAATAAAGTATGATTAGTTATTTTCTATACAAGATATGTTCTCTTCTACCAAACAACCTAAAAGGACTAATCATACCTTTATTACCCTTATACCAAAAAAATGAAAGGCCATCAAATATTACACAGTACAAACTATATCTTGTTGCAATATGTTTTATAAAATTTTCAACAAAGTTATAATGCAATATATTAAGAATTTCTTGTCACGTCTAATTTCAAAAAATTTGTGTGCTTTTATAGCTAGCAGATACATTTCTGGAAAGATATTACTAGCACATTAACTTTTGAGAGACCATAAAAAGGTTAGTATGCCAAAAAAAATTGTGATGGTTGATATCCAAAAGGCATATGATTCGATAAATCATGAATGTATATGTCATATTATGTGCTAAATGGGGTTTCCAGTCCATTTATTAATGTGATATATGAATGCATTTCAACGCCTACTTTTTCTATTCTCCTAAAGGAGTACCAAAAAGGGTTCACACATACTGATAGAGGGATTTGTCAAGGTGATCCCTTTTCACCTTATTTAATCAAGTTGGCTATGAAGTACTTCACCTACCTTATGAATGAGGCAACTGCATTGAACCAGTTTTATCCAGTTTCAGAAAAATTCTCCAACTATTACCCACTTTTTTTTATGCAGATGATCTTATAGTTTTTGGTAAATTAACTATGGCATGTGAACTACGTACATTACAAAAAATTTTCTAGAAATTAGTCTTATTCTTTGGATTGAATGTAAATAGTTCAAAGTCAAAGATATTTTTTTGTGTTCCTGCTAAAACCATTCAATTGATCCAATCAGTGTTGGTTTTTCAAATAGGGACTCATCCTATCAAGTATCTTCTAAATACCTTGTTTATTCTAATTGTTAAATAGTGCTTCATAAGATTCGGATGAAACTACAGGGTTAGAAACTTAAATTTTTAATCTTTACGGGGAGAGATGAATTTATTCTGACTGTAATAAACCCCATCTTCTTTACAAGTTATTTGTATATCAAATATCAGATTTCACATTGGTATGATCCTTATGGTATGATCCTTCCTTATGGTATATCAAGTATCTTCTAAATACTTCCTTATGGTATGATCCTTGGTTAAAATGCAGATGTCTAATGAATTTTCTAGGCCTATATAGATTACAAGCCATCGGAAATGATGCAGATTTAGTTTCTATAATTTTACAAGGTGACAGTTTGAGTCCTTTACCTCTCCTAACAAATTGAAAGGTAAAAGATAATATTCAACATATCACAATTCAGCTAGATAAATTAAATGAATGTTACGAATGGTGTGATGGTGGAAAACTTACCATTTCTAAGGCATGGAATAAGGTACGTGCTCAAGATACATGCAAACTTCATTATAAAGTTATTTGACACTCAAAAAGTAGTAGGAGAATGGCTTTCATTAAACACTAAATAAAGGTTTCTCAACTTTGGTATTTTATCAAATACTTTATGTTCGTCCTGTGAAAAAGAAGAAGAGGTGTCAACACTCTTGTTTTTTCATTGGGATTATTCGTCCTTTTTATGGTGTTCGATCAAAGTTAAGCTCGACTTAAATCCTAATTTGTTGCTAAATCTAAAAGAAGAGGTGGTTCATTATTTACAAAAAAGAACTAAATCAAAGATGTGGCATTTGCAGCTTTTACAATCTTTGGGTATTTTCTAATAAGAAATGTCATTGTACATTTAAGCTCCAATAGACAGGGAGGCAAGTAAAATATCATATGACAAACAATGGTAGTACTTTGGATCGGTCTACCAGAAATGTGTATTTGTTGCGGCTTTAGGGTGTTGAGCTCCATGATTCTATTTAATGAGGAAGAAGTTGAGGTCTACAGTAAAAGCGGAATTTTATTTGAAATGTGGATGTTTAACTCACTTATTTGATTTTAGTGACTTTTTAATGTACTGTTAATAATATATTGCTAATATATGAATTTTATATATGCTTTTTTCCCTTAAGGAACTCATATATGATAGGGGTAACAAGTTTAATCGAGGCATATAAATCAAATATATGATTGATATTTGGAATAAAGTGATCAAATTTTCAAAAAATATAGATCGGTATTGATAATGAAGACTACAATACAACATCAAGAAAATCTTTAGAATGAAGATGCTCACATAGAGATTCAAGAGTTAGAGAATGATTACTCATGAGTATTGACGAGATAAATTTTTTAAGATGTTCCATATAATTTGAATGTCTTAGAATATATGTTAAAATTTTGATAACACTCGATCTCCTTTCCAAAATTATTTTCAAATAAACCCTGTTTTCAAAATGATAGTTGTCAAAATATCCTTTTTGATTTATAATCATGTATATTTTTTATACTTTCTTTATATAATTTCTTATATGCTTATAATTTTGGCAGTTTCCTTATACTTTGTTTTCAATAGTTATATATATAGACTATTTTCATAATATTTAATGATTTATATTAAATATTTCAAAAATTATTTTGTAAAGTAGTATTATGATTAAAATATTATATACTAAGTTTTAATGACTTTGTGTCAAATTATTTTATAAGAAAATTCATTTTCAAAATAATTTAAAATAAAATAATTTTCAAAAATATACTGGGATATGTCGACATACTAGCTAGTTTTTTCAACAATTAATTTTTTAAAGGAAGCGTCTATTCATCACAACATTACGCGAATAGGCATAACTGTTGAAAATGATAGAGTTTCTAAATGAATTTGACAACCATTCTAACGAACCGTACCTTTACCTTTTAGAAATACAGTGGAATTTAAATTATAAGGAATTTATGGATTCAATTTGAATATAAATATGAAATACATATGTTTAATGTGAATATAAGGAATTAAGACGATAACTTAAATCAAAATTTTATTTATTTTGTAATTTGACGTTAAATTAGTTGCTATTTTATATCATTTTAAATTGTGTTTATTTAAAGGAAAGAGAATACAAATTTATAAATTACTTATGTATTTAAGTATTCAACTGCAAGATTTTGAGTTGTTTTTATTTCTAAATTTGTGATTCAATGATTGATTTTATTTACCCCAATGACTATTTATCATTTTGAGAAAAAAATCATTATTTAATATGGTGGGTCGTTACAGTTGGTAGCATTGCATGGATTGATCGAACACCTAAGCCTATGGGGGTAAACTCATTAGAGATAGGATAACTATTACCCAAGAATGAGTAGAATCATCATTGAGAAAACGTACTTTAAAATATATGAAATGGTTTTCGAAATATTAAATATTTTAGAATTTATTTTAAGTAGGTTCTCCATCCTTCGTAGGTTTTCTTTGACCTGGTTCTTTCTTTAATTTAGCTTTTAACTCTTGATTTAAACTTATCTTTACACTAACAAGATAATTAATGAAAGAAAATTAAGCATAAATTATATTGGGAATAAATAAATGAGATATTTTGTGTAACGAAAAGGAATTTCGCTCGATCCGAATCAGTCGCTAAACCGACCAAGACCGTACGAAACGCCTGATTGTTTTCAGAACACGACAAATTAGAACGCAGACGGAAGAACATTCCATTGTATATTACAACAATTCATCAGAATACAAGAATATACAGAGTATAAATGAATATTACATTCGATAAATATCAGAGATTACAATACATTACATAGCAGCGGAAAATAATACAATACACAAGTAGAAGTAATACGCGGATACAAAGCTTTCCGAGTATCGTTCCAGCTATAAATCATGATCCTGTGAATGTAAATCTGCAAAACCAAAACTACTAGCTGTCCGTGTCAAAATAAGGGCACCCAGAGTTTAGGTTAAAACAATAAACTCCAGGTCAGTCATGGGATTGGTGTGAGAACTAAAACAGTTATTAATCTTTATTTTAAAGTTAGGTAAATCAAGGGACCACGCCGTATAACACGAAACGGGTTTCCTCCCAAGAATACCAGTGCATAAAACAAATAGCGCAATGCTAAATAAAGAAAAATGAAGCTATTATAAGACCCAGGTCCTATCACACAATGCAACGCAAGCCGGAGGATAGGGTTTTTACCTTATAATAGCCAAAGAATGCTTGATACGTTTAAAACAGATTATTTTGATAGTACTATAGGTGTATAGTGTCAAAACAATTTCAAATCATAAGTATCAATCATAGACGGCATAAGTGCCCCATACCACTATGTCGCCATATATAGGTTATACAATCAAAACCGCAAAGTCACGTATTGGAAGTTGGATTTCCATCTATGAACCGAGGCAAAAGATAGTCCTCACCGATTCGAGACTCTCTAGCCCGAGCCTCAGGACCCAAACACAAGTGAGCCCTTGGATCCTCAGGGCCAGTCCACCGATGTGGATTAAACTTAAACCCTGAACATGCATTTCCCCGCCCTATGGGGCGTAAATGAGCCAATAAATGACTCCATCGGACCCGGATCGTCCGATCAAACCGAGGTGCCTCGCAACAGCAACAACCACATAAGTCAAACTCGTCAGGGCGTGTAAAACCACTGACGCCACTTCTAGCTAGAAGGAAACGCATGCCCTCCCTGACGTCCTCTCCCGTTTCTGGTTCACAACCGGGGTGTGAGGCTCGCGAATCAACGTTACACAAAGCTATGCCACACAGGCTGTGCGTTGATCATCACCACAAGACTTTGCTTTTCAACAGAAGCCTTGATCAATTGCCACTTAGGCATGCCACACAGGCAATTCACTCCATGCGTTTGATATCCATCAATATATAACCTCTGAGCTCGTACGTCTCAGAGAAGGGCGTTAAGCAAGAGAATAAATTCTCCGCCGCCAAACAAATATATATTTAATTGAAATCAACCACACAGACTAAAATCCAATGTCAGACACACAGTCCATTTACAAGCTCGTTCTGGGTTTGAACGAAACCGGAGGCACCTAGTACCCCGCATATCCATCGATCTCCAAGTACGTCTGGACGACCACTAACTGATTCCCTCCTCTTGGGTGTACGACCCAATCAAGATCATCAGTAATTATCCAAACGACGTGAAGACCTCCGGTCTTCACCCACCGTCTTCATCTTCGACACCATGTCGAATCAATTATTCAGAATGGGATAAACCCGGTCTTTCTGAATAACTCGCATATATAATAAACAAGTGTTACACAAACACAACATACGCCTCATTCCAATTCAGAATATTTTTTTGTTCAAATATTCTTATACTTTGGGAAAGGTTCCCATTAATTTTATCAAAGATAAATCCTTTAAATTTATTCTTTAATCTCCTTTGAATATCAATTCAAACTAGTCGAGATTAGCGAACCACACCGAAGTAATCATTTATTTTATTTCCCAATCCCAATTTATTTATCCCATGAAGTAAAACTGGTAATACTTCATATCTAACACCATGGTGTTATCGGTAAATTCAATTACCATTTCACGTTCAAATCTAATTAAAGATTTAACTATCGCCTGGAGTAAAACTGGTGATACTCCATTCTCGACCATTTCAATCTAATTAAAGATTCATTAAAACTCCACTTAGTTTTAATCTGTGACTGGGTTAAAGAATCGGTGTCATTTAAAACACGGTTCACGATAAACCCAAAATCACATCACATTTCAATTAGTCCCTAACCGTAAATTAGCAAGCGAGCAATTCCTTAAGTATTAACCCCGAAGGCCGAAACCAACATCAGATCAATACCCCAGAAACCATTCAACTTAACTAATCTCCAGTTATTTTCTGATTTTCTTAACTCCTTTGGGTCTAAGAACAGTATTATTGAAGATACCGTTCATGACAACTCAAAATCACATTCCATTAGTTATCGGGTTAAAGAACAAGTGTTATTTAAAACACTATTCACGATAAACCCAAAAATCAATACCAATTCAATTCCAATTAAATATTATTTAATTGGCACATTTCATTAAATTTAAATAAACAAATTTAATCTTTTTCTCAACTGGGCTTAAGAACGGTGTTAATGAAGACACCATTCACGACAAAGCCAAATCACATTTGATATTAAATACAAGGCTCTGAATAGAAAATATATCGGCTTATATTCAATTTCAAATTCTACGACCAACAAATATCGTATTGGAAATAACGATATATATATATATATATGTATATATATATATCTTTCGAATTTCTAGAACAATATCTGTATAATCACTAAATCCAACATCGAAATATTCCGAAGACAATTTCGATTCAAATCCATTCCAATTCAATTATTGGAAATTCTGGTTTCTTTTAAAACCATTTCAAATCGAATTTATTTATTTAAAAATAAATAAACTATTATTCTAATTCAAAATTAGTTCATTTCGATAAAAATCTATTTTTATCTTTTCAAATATGGAGTTTTTCATCCCAATTTTTCCCAAATCATTTTTTATGATTTTACACAAATTATTACTATTTTTAATAATTTTATCAAGGTCCTTACAGTCGATTTCCATCAAGGGCCATCGAACTGCACTTACAACGACATTTTTCAAATTTGATTTGGACATAATTCCAAATCCAACCGTTAGATTTCTAATTTCTAATATTCATTAGAAAGCTCTTTACGATACGAACCCAACGGTTTCAGTTTTAGGAGAATCCGACGGTCGGATCTCCCGCAATATCTATTCGAAGTCAATGATCGAAATTCGCGAACTACCGCGGCGCGACGCGTTCTATTCAGGCCATTATATATATAATATATATATTATATATATATTTCGTCGATTTCCTTTTAAAACGTATTTTATAAATCGTTTTAAATTCATTTTCAAAACGATTTCAACTTCATATTCAATTTCAAATCAAAATTGAATATTCCAATATAAATTCGTTTAAATTCATTTCAAATCGGTTTCAATTCAATTTCAATTCAATTCTTTTCAATTTCAATTTGAATTCAATTTCAATTTGAATTCAATTCGAATTCAATTCTTTTCAATTTCAATTTGAATTCAGTTCTTATCAATATAATTCAAATTTCGAAATCACTTTCAATATACATTGAAAATTGAATAAAATCGATATAAATATCGTTCACGTCAAAATGGCGTCAATCTAATCAACACGGCTTCATATATTTCTATTTTCAAATATTCTATTTCAAATATTTCTTTTTCAAATATTTCTATTTCAAAACTGGAATGAGGCCCAATCAATTACCATATAATGTTAATTATATGGATTTTCTACAACACATGTACAAAATAACAACGATAAATAATCAACCATCATCCAGAGTGCCGTTCTACACTGTATAAGCATCAAATATAAATATTTAACGCTTATAACAGCCTGTCAATCAATCGATCGACATACAGCTAATCATTGGGACTAGTGTATGTCATATATCATCCCAATACCCGTGTGGGGTTTTCAAACAATCAAACACAGATTTTATTTGTGCAGTTGGGCGATGTGAAATTTATCGTCCCAATCAATATCAGTCAAATGTGTGTATATAAACAAATCGTTCGATTTGTTTATATTAATTTATTTTAAACACACGTTAGAAAATTCTCTTTTCAACTATAAAATATTTTTAACTATATAAATATTTCATTTTATTTCACATCACATCACACAATCAACTACACATCAAAATCAAAAACACAAGCATACAAGTCGTCCATGGTCTGTGGACGACGGGTGTCGGGTGCTACTAAACACCGTCTACATCCTAGTATATATTTTAACTAGAATATTAAATTAAAAGTGAGAAGTTCTCACCGATTAGCTAAACCAACGCCACGACTCTTCTTATGTAGGAAATCTTCACCTTTTCGTCTTTTGTCACTTTCGTTGCCCGTAGCCACTACATATATAAAAATCACATTTTTATATTGTTGCTATGTATATACAAATCATATTTTTATAATCACTCCATATGGATAAAATTCTATTTTTACATCGCTACTATATAGATAAAAATTCTATTTACATCGCTACTATATAGATAAAAATTCTATTTTTACAACGTATATATAATAAAGATCAGATTTTTACTATCTATATAATATAAAAATCGTATTTTTATTATCTACATTATATGAAAACCATATTTTTAATACTTCTACTTTATAAAAATCTCGCCTTTATATAAATAAAAATCTCGTCTTTCATATAAATAAAAATCTCGCCTTTCATATAAATAAAAATCTATGCTTTTCATATAAATAAAAATCTCGCGTTTCATATAAATAAAAATCTCGCCTTTCATATAAATAAAAATCTATGTTTTACTATATAAAAATCTCAGATTTATATAATAATAAAAAATCTAAAAACTCACTTTTTCGCCGGAGGAGGGGGCTGCGCTCACGGAGGTGGCGGGGGTTGGTGGCGCCGAAGTCTGCAATCGACGGGGGGGGGGGGGGGGGAGGCCTTGTCGGTCGGTGGTGGGGCCAGGCGACGCTGGAGGAGGCGGTTTCTGCTCGTCGAGGGGGCTAGGGCACGGGAAGGAAACGGGAAAAGGGGGAAAGAACGGGGAGGGGCGGAGGAGAATCGAGAGGAGGGAGAAGGAGGAGCACGAGGGGGGAGCGACAGCAGGCGGAGGTCGGAGGGGCGTGGGCGGCGCGGTGGAAGGGGAGCGTCGGGCGATAGTTAGAGTTTTTTTTTTCGTTTCGAGTTTGAATGAGTAAAAAAGGGGGGCCTGAGAGGGAATAAGGAGAGAGGGGGAGATTTATTTTATTTTTAATTATTTAACTTCAAAAAGTTGACCTTTTCATTTGACCTCTAAACGAGGCCCACCGCCTGTCGTCCATGGCTAATTACCCCTATTCCGAACACAATGGGATATGTATCGTAGGCTGATTCGATCGTTTCGATCAGTTTCCGTTGAATTTACATTTAAATCATTATACTGAATTTTAAACTTACATTTCAAATTACCGGGGTCACATACGGACTCGAAAAATTCCAGAAAAATATTTTCTAGCTTCGTATTGACGATACGGTCCTAACAAAACTAGTTTCATCAAATTCTGAGACCGTTTGAAAAATGGCCATTTTCCAGTCGATTAAAATCAACTGAAATTGGTCAAATGCGTTTTCTTTTGCCACGCTCACATATTGATTCAAAAAATTACGAAATTTGAAACCTAGCAATAATTTGATATCGCGGATCCAACAAAAATGGTTTTGTCGAAATCTGAGGTTGTTTGCAAATTGGCTATTTTTAAGGGCTAGAATTCCATAGCGACTATTTTGAAATTTCAACTGGACATAACTTTTGATTCCCGCTATGAAATTTCCATTTTTCGGATTCGTTGGAAAGATATTCTCAATTAGATTCTAATATTTTTGGTTTCACTAAAATCCGGTTTATTTTGAACCCGGTATGTTCATTCGAAGTTTGAAATCGAATTATCGATCTACCGCGCCAATTTCAATTCCTTTTATATATATAAATAAATATTTATATTCTATAGACAACGTATATAAATATATACGTTCGAATTCTACTCAAAATAAATTTTTCATCCTTATTATTTAAAATAATTCGTTTTAAATATTCAAAATTCACTAAAATTGCCAAAATAAAATTTTTAAATTGGCTCAGATTTCCGTATCGTTACATTTTGATATTTAGAAATATGAATGTTTTAACAACTAAGGAAATAGTCACTTGGTTTTATTAACTATTGACTTTAAGTAAAGTGTTTTGAAAGTACATGAGATACAAATTTTCCTAAAGTAATTTTAAAAGATTTATACGTTTAAGAATTTATAAATGTTATATTAAAGAAATTTATACAGATAAAATTTCTAAAATGATAGTTTATGATTTTATTTATGAGGAAAGATATTTAATAAAGAGTTGTTTGTGTAAAGTTCACATAATAGAAATTATAAGTGAAGATGTCTTTAACATCTTATAATAGAATTTTGAAAAATGTGTTTAAAATTTTATCAAATTTGTAAATTTTATATGAAATGGTTATGAAAATAATAATAATTTCCTGTTATGAACATATTATAAATTTTCATAAGTAAGACAAATTCCTAAGTAAAATTTGAGATATTAATTTGATTTTAAGTAAAAAAAATATTAGGAATATTAATCTGACTTCAAGAAGGATATTAATAATAAAGGGCCACTTTATGTGGATGTGAATTATTAAAGAACAGTGATTTTATGGAATATATAAATTTAAATTAATTATAAATGTAGGATTTTTTAAATATAACCTAAGCAAGCATTAACTTTAAGACATGGGATGCAAAGCAAATTAGCTAACTACTTGAATTTGAGTATTAGTCAATTTGAAATAATTTTAAAATTTAGAAAAAAGGTTATAAATCAACAATATTGATAAATTAACCAAGCATATTCTAAGGATAATATTGATTTAAATATAAATTAATGAGGTTGAATTGAATATAAATGTATGTAGTATGTTTATTTAATTTTAATACACAATGTGAACTTAAAGAATATGTTCATGATATATAAGATTTGAATAATACTAAAAAAAGGGAAATTCAAAATGTAAGATTTAAAACGGATTGAATGTATAAATTGAGAATTAAACAAAACTAAAACCTAGCTCAATTCCAATTGCATACAACCTATATTTTTAAGAATGATATTTTACATGATTTCTCATTGTATGCAACGGCCCGCCTTTTTGACCGCTTTAAACCAGTGATTTAACCAATTTAAAACGTCCAAAACGACGGATTATTATTTAGCTTATAGAGTTTAAACATAGAATCGGCACATAAAACACAGAATAAAGAATAATACAATAATGAACAACAAAATAACTTTTATTTTAAATCAGAGTTTTTATACAAGATTTTCTATACAGTGGAATTTAAAAACAATTTAAATACAAATCTTTACTGTTTGAACTTCAGAGTGCGCTGTCTCTTGGAATCCCCGGTTTTGCCAATCTTCGAATCACAAGCTGAAATCTTTAAATCTGTAATTGCTCAGGTCTGACCCGAGCGTTCCATGCAAAAACATAAAATACTCGAGTCGGGATTAAATCGTAGTTCAAGTAAATTAATTTCAATAGAAACTGAAATATACTGGTCAATTATATGGCAAATACAGTGGTGCGATATCTATGCTATATTCGTTTTTTTTATTTCAGGGACAAATGGTCACGGAAGCCTGCATATGCACACGTGTACATGTACACGTGTGCACTGCCTCAACATCCCGTGACCACAAATAGCAAGTTCCCCGAAAGTTCATAAAGTATGCGAGATGGCGAAACAGAGTAGCACAAAAGTAAACAATGTGATTTAAGAGCACAATAGCCATATCCTATAATGATTTCCATTTTTATTTGTCTCTACTTTAATGACCATCCATATATATATACTTATGCAATGTCAACATGGGCATGAATGGTATCAAAGCCGTGAATATTTATGGCAATGGGATTAATAAGGTGAACAAAAATAAAGTAGCAAGTAGCATAGATGTGAAACAAAGCAAAACAAAGCGGTAAACATAAAGCATAAATTATATACATTGTCATAAAGACCCGTGCACTCATACACACACTTGCGAGCACCTACACAATTTGTCGGTGTGGTGCAATAGGAGTTTCCGGTTTACAAAACTGGTATACACATGACATGAGACAGGGGTACATGAACAAGTTAATCAACATATGCAGGAAATAAGGATCAACACATGAAGGTCCACATATTCAAGTTGTAATTCATTGTCACATATTCAGGTTCACAAATTCAGGTTATAATTTATTTCCTAACACTTGAAAGTTCACATATTCAAGTTATATAGGGCATGCAAAGATGACAAAAGCAACAGTTTAGGCAGGGATTGACAAACCAATATGGGTTATAAACTATGTAGCATCAACTAAACAAATGTAGGACGGTTTTTATTAAATTTGGCAAAAACCAAAGTAGCCTCAGCTTTTTATAAAAATTCAATAAAGACAATGGAATCTGGGCTTCCATAAAATTAAACAAAAACAAATGTAAGACCAATAAAACCCACTGTATAAAGACGCCTGCTAAAGATCACATGTGAAAATTCTGCATAACATCTTGGAACAAAAACAAGATGTGTAAGGATAAAAACTAAGCAGCCTATGTATATATTTATCCACGCTGAACAGGCATTCAAGCTAAAACAGTCCATATATTTAATAACTTGTCGATTTCTCAAAACAAAATACACTAGCTATTTATATATGCCAAATACATATAAAAATGCTTCCCACATTAGATTTATATGTACTTTTGTTACTTGTCCACTGTCAAAGAGGTAGAAAAATATTATTTAAAGAATTATACAAAATTATGGTTAGTATTTTAGTTACCGGATTTCTCTTCATATTTGTCCCAAAACATGTTAATCTAAATCAACGTTAAATAATTGAAAATGGGTCCAAAATATAAAATAGCATACATTTTTTAGCAGTTGAACTCATCCCCATTTCATAAGCAGCGCAAATCGGTAAAGACAAGTCCATCCCTTTTAAATGTGAAAAAAATGTAATAAACATTTTAACTTATTATATATATATTGGGTATGACAAAAGAAAGTGAGATAAACACAATGGATAACAAGAAACACAGGCCCATTTCACCAAAGGCAATGCAAATGCTAAAGCAATGACAAGCAACAGGTTCATGTACAGTGGAAACCATTTGCATCCAAAGGATCAATGTTACAAGTAACACAACCAAGCCTTAATTTAGACTACAAATTCCTAAATTAATGGTTTATAGATTATGGTCATAATTTAGAATATACTTAATACCTTATTGAACAATTCCCATGTCTAAACCCAATCCAAATTCAGACTCCAGTATCAAATAATTCTATCGAGTCTTTTCATTTTCTTTTTATACAACCTCATTCTCTCTTTTTCTAATAAGAAAGACCCAAGTGTTCATTCATACAATTTTCATTTACCAAAATCAAATATACAAAACAGGTATATCTTTTCATCAACCAATTAGGGCCATTCCTAGGGTTATCATAGAACTAAATGTTATATATATATATATAGGTGTGCTCTCTTCTCTTCTGAAGACCACACATTTTTGTTTCATATATATATATATATATATATATTTCTGAAATATAATCTCATCCTATACTTATCTAGCAGTATTGGTGGCACGACCAACCAAATTAGCACCCAACATACATTATATGCAGATGTACCAATATGATTCATGGCATAGAGCAAATATGTTAGCAAATGGTAAGTTTAATATCCAGTATGGGATTTTAACATGAAGGTCAAAGTTGTAGGCATGAAACAAGACAGTGAATATCACAGCAAGGCTAGGTTCATGGATAACAACCCTAAGTAATTCCGGTTTCTAAGTGGTCGGTGAGTGTATGTCATTAGGCAATTTGATATTGGGTAAAAACATCAGGTCAGTACGATATTCGAACAAGTGAAGGGGGTAATACATAGGGTAAAAATATCATTACAGCATATGTATGGATGCATACATAATTGGTTCATAAATATGCTAACCAAAACTGATATGTTAGGGTAATTACTCCACAGGGGCTGCATAGTGACAGTAACAATTTAGGGTAAAACATATGGCAGTTAATTCCACCGAAATCAACTTGTTTTCCTATTTCTCTTTAGCATACATATGCAGTAAACACAAGGCATTCACAGCAACATGGAGAATTAATTATTATATCTTAGTTAACTTAAATTAATTTACTTGAAACAACAATTTAATCGTAAGTGAGTTGACACTCACCTTAACACGCGACGCGGGCGGTGGGTTGAGTGCTGAAAGTTGCGCAGTGGCTCCGAGGCGACGGATGATACATTGACAAGGAAGACACGGCTTGGTGACAGCGAGTGGCGACGGTGCTAATTGAAGTAGCAGCCTCTCTTTTCCTTGGATTCAGCGAGGGCGGATTCTGATTTTTGCAAAAGCTAGTAGTTCGACTTTCAAAATTTAGGGTGGAGGATGGCGATCTGATTTGGTGGCTTGCGGTTTCGATCTAAACAAGGTGGCGGATTTTTGGTGATGATTTGGGAATGACGGCCATTAAAACAGAAAAGGGAATGGGCTTGAGTTGTTTTCTGAGGAAATTTGGGAATTGCGTGATTATTTATAGAAGGAGAATTAGAGATTAGAACAACGTCACTCAATTAGGTGATAGAGTAGCTGAACATTACAGTTTATAGGTCGGCTCAGGTTTATTTGGGGTTGGTGATATTAGAGATTACTTTAATATTAAATCCTACCATGTGTTATCATGTACGCTCTATATTCGTATCGTAACCACAGTTTCCAAATACCACAAAATTATACGTATCATTTTATTTCACCGTTATGAATACGCTAAAATTAATTTAATTATAATCCAACACCGTTTTATTCTAAATTTAAACGTTAAATTTTGATTCCTTTATACACACAAATACCTACATATCGCAGTCAAATTTCCATATATTTCAACAAATAAAATTTCCAATTTATTTACCGTTAACTACATTTATTTTTAATTTCAGTCATTCCTATTTTCAGTAGAATTACAATCCAATTCGATTATTCAACAATAATTATTTGATTTTCAACCAATCGTTTCGAATTAAATCCATATACAAAACCATATATTCGATTTTATATTTCTAACTTTAGTATCTATATAAAAATGACCACTAAATCTTCAATTAACTTCACATTCCAGTTGTCAAATTTTCCGGGTCGTTACAATCTCCCCCACTTTAAAACTTTTCGTCCTCGAAAAGGAGAGATCGTTAAAGTTATACCACTGTATATTTCAAATTTTCATATTTGTGTGCAATTTTTCCATAACTTATTTGAATATCGATATTTAAATTATCGATCATTGTTCTTTATCCGTCATAATCAATTAACTCGAAAGAAGAAGAAAAACTTCTTTTCAAAACAAATCTCTTTTTAAATTCCAATTTCTGCATTAATTGGATTTATACATCTCAACTATTCCAAATTTTATTATAAACATCATCTATCAACATTACTTATCCATCATTGCAACTGTAATGGGTCTAGGCTTAGCATCCTCAACCCAATCTCCTTACATTCAATCTATTTAATCTTCTCCAACACTCATTTTTCATTTTTTATTCAAATTTTCAACATGAAAATTTTCCAAAATCTGCAACCTTTTATACATAATATTCGTATTATTACTCCAAAGCTATAGAATTGAAAACACTCTAAAATTCTTTTCCTTTAATTATTCAGTATATTTTAATTTCAAGTTATTGATTTGAAAATATTTGATAACTCGAAGTTTGACAAGTCTATTGTCGTTCTTACAGATGTTAGGCATACGCTGGCCAGACGTACGACTAAAATCTCCAAGTATTAAATATCCTTGCTTCAACTCCCAGTGAAAGTATTTCAAAAATTCCTTTTAAAAACAGATACAGAAAGTACCGATGTGATGTTGATATGTTGATATGTTGATTGTTCATGAATCGCAGATACACAATGGTTTCGTCTGGATCCCCCAGAAAACATCTGTATCCGTAGGAAATCACTTCCCTGCGAATTTCGTCATGGACAGATACAGAAGATATTTTTGGAATCAAAAGACGTTTTGAGGTCACTGAGCGTTGATTGCTCTGTCTCAGAATCATGGAAACAAATCAAAAATTATGAAGAGACTTCAAATCACGAGAACAAAATAAGTCTCAAAGATAAATCAGGTCACGAAGACCAATCAAGTCATGAAGACTAACTGCTGCATCAAACAAGTGGCTCACTATCACTAAGATATCTCAAACATTGCATGGCTCCATTCTACCTTTAGTAACTCTAGTGGTTACATCTCTTTCACGTGTAGATATGCCATGTTGAGACGACCCCAAAACCCCGTACGACGGTGTTAAAGGTAATCTTTGGAATATAACACATAAACAGATAATAGCAGAACATAAATAAATAAATACACCAAATAATGAACAATAATACACTGGATAAACATAATCATCAGAGTTACACAGTATACAGGATCATACTTACTACAAATACAGTTCAGCTATACATAAATGTCTACAGTGCAAAACAAACATAATATACAATAGGAGCTGAACAACATAAAAAGAGATAAATGATATAATCCATCTTCAGCTCCATCTATCCAGAAAGAGCCTGCTAAAAACCTGAACACAAGGCTGCCCGTGTAGAAAAAGGGGCACCCGAGTTTGCAAGTGAAACAAACTACGAGTCAGTCATGGGACTGGTATGAGAAATCTACTTAACACATTTATTATATGGCTAATCATAGGACCACGCCACTTTCGCGGAACGGGTTTACTCCATTGGATTGCCAGTGCTTTAAAATAAGTAAATCTTTAAACATCGCAATGCTTTTAATAAAAATGAAGCCATTATAAGACTCAGTTCCCATCACACAATGCAGCGCAAACCGGAGGATAGAGTTTTTACCTTATAATGGCCAAAATATGCTTGATACGAATAAATCAAAAGCATTTGATATTATTACTAGTGTTTGTATGTTTCAAAAACAATTTCAAATCATAAGTATCAATCATAGATGACATTAATGCCCCATACCACTATGTCGCCATATATAGATATACAATCAAAACCGCACAATCACGTATTTGGAAATTGGATTTCCTTCATGAACCAAGGCAAAGGATAGTCCTTACCGACTTCGAGACTCTCTAGCCCGAGCCTCTGGAACAGCCGCAACTGCCCCTTGGAGCGACAGGGCCGGTCCACACGGAGTGGATTATAGTGCCTGAACAATACGTTTGCTCGCTTTTTGGGGCGTAAATGAGCCAACGAATGACTCCATCGGTCCCGGATCGACCGATATAACCGAGGCGCCTCGCAACAGCAACAACCACACAGGTGAAAATAATATATATGTCAGCCAGTTTAAGCACTGACACCACCTCTAACTAGAAAGAAACGCATGCCCTCCCTGAAGTCCTCTCCCGTTTCTAGTTCATACCGGGGTGTGAGGCTCGCGAATTCACGTTATACACAAAGCTACGCCACACAGGCGGTGCTTTGATCATCGACCACAAGACTTTGCTTTTCAACAGAAGCCCTGATCACTGCATCTTAGCATGCCACACAGGCAATTCACACCGTGCAACTGATGGCTATCAATCACACAGAATGAATTCCAATGTCAGACACACGATCCATTTACAAGTCCGTTTTGGGTCTGAACGAAATCGGAGGCACTATATACCTCGCATACCCATCGGTCTCCACGTACGTCTGGACGATCACCACTCATTATCCATATTTCGGGATGCCTCCCAATCAGGACATCAGTTACCATCCAAACAAGGTGAAAATCTCTGGTCTTCTACCATCGTCTTCATCATCTATTTCTTATCGTCGATTCAGTTATTCAGAATGGGATAAACCCGGTCTTTCTGAGCAACTCACATATATAATTAACAAGTGCTACACAAACACAACATACGCCTTATTCCAATTCATTAGTCACTAACCGCAAATCAGTAAGAGAACGATTCCCCAAATATTAACCCCGAAGGCCGAAACCAACATCAGATCAAAACCCAGGAAACCATTCGACTTAGCCAACCTTCAGTTAGTTTCTAAATTTCGCATTCCGTATCGTTTATAATATTTTATAACGATTTATCGCTATTTTTATTTATTTAAAAATAGCTAATTTATTCAAACGACGCTTCAGGCCATAACGCGGCCGTGGCGCTGTTTTTCTTTGGATTTGATTTACACATATCTAAAAATCTAACTGTTGGATCTTCACAAAATTTATATCATTAGAAAGATCTTTTCAAAATGAATCCAACGGTTCCAGTTTTGGGAAAATCCGACAGTCGGATCTCCCGATACAATCGTTTGAAGTTTCGATTTCAAAATACGAACTGCAGCGTCGTTATTCGATTTAATTTAATTATATTTATATATATATATATAATCGATTCTTGCGGCTGTTTTTCTTCAGATTTGAATTAAACGTTCCAGAAAATCCAGAAAATCCAACCGTTGGATCTTTACAAAGTTGGTGTCATTGGAAAGATATTTCCAAAGCGAACCCAACGGTTTCGGTTTCGGGAAAATCCGATGGTCGGATCTCCCGCACTAATCGTTTGAAATCACGGTTTCAAATCACGAACTGCAGCTTCGTTATTCGATTTATTTTAATTATATATATATAATCGATTCTTCGATTTCAAAACCATATTCTTTTCATACCTTTGATAAAAATGATATTTTTATCCAACTGACTTCTATTTCAACACTTCACTATTTTTAACAATTCATGTATATAATAAAAATGTGATTTTTATTGTAAAACAATTTATTTCAAAACACGACTATTTTATATAGTTCATATAGATGATAAAAATATGATTTTTATTATAAAACAATTTATTTCAAACACGAATACCATTCAACACATGAATTTCTATTCAACGAATGAATTTCTATTCAACACATGAAGGTTTTCTATAGTTCATATATATAAAATAAAAATGTGATTTTTATTGTTAAAACAATTTATTTCAAACACGAATACCATTCAACACATGAATATTATTCAACGAATGAATTTCTATTCAACACATGAAGGTTTTCTATAGTTCGTATTTATAAAATAAAAATGTGATTTTTATTGTTAAAACAATTTATTTAAAACACGAATACCATTCAACACATGAATATTATTCAACGAATGAATTTCTATTCAACACATGAAGGTTTTCTATTCATGACACGAATATAGTTTCAACACATGAAAATAATTCTAACACTTGAATATTATTCAAAATTTCGGCAGTATAACGGCAGGGTAGTTAAAATCGGGGTCGTCCCTAGTACGGCTCCTCGCTCTACCTTAAAGCCTCGCAGCTTTTGACAATGGGGATTTCATGCATCTAGTTCGCACGCAAGCGGCATATATATATTTTTCTTTCTTTTCCACAAACTAACCCTATGTGGTTTCAACCAAATAATTCTCAACCACAAACAGGTATTTTTCAACCACAATCAATCAATTTCAACCACAAACAATTCAAATCAACCATTCGCTATCAACCAATTTTCACACCAATCACAACCAATAAATATCGTCCACGGTTTGTGGACGAGGGGCGTATATATCTATATATATATATATATATATAAGCATTTCACTTCTATTTCAACACATATATAATTTTTACAACGCATATATAACTTATACATCGAACGTACAACTTATAAACGCTTATACAAGAGGTGTACAATGCTTATATAACTCATACATCGACTATATAATTTATACATTGTCGTTTTCCATATCGTTTATAATTTAGAAATCTCACATCGCGACGACAACTCGAACCACTATAATTATTTACTAAATCACTTAACCACTTTCACTCTCGAACCTTAACCATTTCTAAATTAAAAACGAAGTCAATCAAGTTGGGGTATAACTACCTCTCAGACCTTAACTGAACAACATTTCAAATCTCAAAATAGGATAAGTTCATCTTTTAACCCTTTAACACTTCCTTACGAACCCTCGGATTCTATTTACGAACCCCCTTCTTTTACAAGTTTACGTGATTATAACAATGGCGTTATAATCTCCTGCATCCGAATATATTATCTTTAATATGAATTTTATTTCCTAACTCGAAAAATATAACGACAACTAATTTATTTACTCCTATTCGGTTAACTCTAATCTATAACTCTTATTTGAATAACTCCAACCTAATAACTCTTATTGGATTGACTCTTATTCGAATAACTTATTCGAAAAATATAATGACAACTAATTTATTTACTCCTATTCGGTTAACTCTAATCTATAACTCTTATTTGAATAACTCCAACCTAATAACTCTTACTGGATTAACTCTTATTCGAATAACTTATATTCGATTTGCTTACTTTCGAATACTTATATTCGATAATCTCTTTCTTCGAATAAATCTTATTCGATTTAACTCCTGTCGAATAACTAGATTCGATCAACTCACTTCGAATATTTCTGATTTGATTCACTTCTTCGAATAACTAAATTTGATTCACTTCTTCGAATAACTAAATTTGATTAACTCATTTCAACTCTATTCGAATAAACTAAATTCGATTAACTCCTTTAACTATATTCGAATAAACTAAATTCGATTTAACTCCTTTAACTCTATTCGAATAAACCATATTCGATTTACTCCTTTAACTCTATTTGAATAAACCATATTCGATTTACTCCTTTAATTCTATTCAAATAAACTATATTCGATTAACTCCTTTCGAATAACTAATTCGATAACTCCTTTAACTCTATTCAAATAAACTAAATTCGATTTAACTCCTTTAACTCTATTCGAATAAACCATATTCGATTTACTCCTTTAACTCTATTCGAATAATCCATATTCGATTAACTCCTTTAATTCTATTCAAATAAACTGTATTCGATTAACTCCTTTCGAATAACTAATTCGATAACTCCTTTTAACTTTATTCGAATAACTCCTTTTAACTCTATTCGAATAAACCATATTCGATTTACTCCTTATTCGACCAACTCTAATCGATTTATTCCAATTTGATTAATTCTATTTAAATTCTCTATTGGTTAATTCTAACTGTAACTGATCAACTCTAACTGGTCAACTCTAATTGATTAACTCTGACTGATCAACCCTAACTGATTAACTCTGATTGGTCAACCCTAACTGATTAACTCTGACTGGTCAACTCTAACTGATTTACTCTAATTGATTAACTCGACTTGGCTAACTCTTTTTGGTTAACTCATTTGACTAACTCCTTTGATTAATCTGGTTGAACCGTTTCGATCAACTTGGTTTGATTAACTCATTTGACTTGGTTTGACTAACTCATTTGATTTATCCCTTTCGCTAACTCATTTTGATTAACTCCATTTGAATAACTCTATTTGATTAATTCAAATCGATTAACTCCTTTCAATTTTATTTAACAAATAAATAATTCCTTTAATTCTATTTATTTCACAAATAAATATTTCCTTTTTCTTTTATTTATTTTCTATCAATAAAAAAATTCCATTTACTTTTATTTATTTCCTAAATAAATAAATAATCCCATTTAATCTATTTGTAAATGTTCTACAAATATTTCCTTTTTATCTCTATTTTATTTGTAAATGGTTTACAAATATTTCTCTTCCTATATTTGTCTATTTATTTTCTAAATAAATAATTCTCTTATACTTCTATTTATTTTCTAAATAAATATTCCATTTTAATCCTATTTATTTTCTAATTAAATTCTCTTTTGATTTAATCCTGTTTATCTTCCAAAGTAAATAATCCCTTTATAAAATCTAATTTATTTACCAAATATATAATCCATTTAATTTTTTCTTTTTTTATCTTAAATAAATAATTCACTTTATAAGCATTCCACTTATAATTATCCTTTTTATAAATATTCCTGTTTATAAAATCTTCTTTGATTTTATAAATAATTTCCTTTTATACAATCCTTTGATTTTATAAATAATTTATTTTCAAATATCACTTTGAAAATTCCCTTATCAACATTCCGGTATGTTATGGTTTTTAACATGCCATACAACAATGATCAATATCATTCACACATATAAAATCATCAACAGATTTCATATCACCTCGTATAACACAATATATAAAACAAAACAGTATTTATATTGAGGAACCCAGTTGGGTCCCTCCAACCTGCTGCATCCACAGATGTTACACAATATAATCAGCATCACTTTCAGTTCAATATGAAGTATTCTGTTAACAAAAGCAACACATATAGATTTAACGGTTTTTATATATATATATTAATATATATATATATATATATATATAATCTCTACTAACTGACTAGCAGTCCAATCAAACAGTCAACACACAGCAATCAGTCATCATTTATCAATTCTAAATATATGTTATAAAAATAGAACTGTTCAGAGTTGGTGAGTTTTACTCACATTGGACGATCATCATTAATAACGATAACCATCGCTTGATTCAGACGGACAATTTATTTTGCTATAAAATGTAACGAGCTCTAATTCAACCGCAGTCAGTTCCATTCTGTAGCCGTCGTCCATACGATCCTAACGGACCAGCCCGTTCGCAATTCGGATATCGTGTGGATGATATATTAAATTAACAACTAACTATGTTATTAGATTTAACTTTATATAAACTTGAATTAATTAAATTCTGGGCTTTACCATTTTAAATGTCGGCTCAACCAACAATTCAATCCGCACCGTATCTTTTCTATAGTGCTTCTTGTTCCCTCAGAAGCCGATCAGTTAAACCACTCCGGACTGGTTCTCGTATATAGCCCTTGATCTGTATAATCCGTCGGTCCGCCATATAAACTTCATACCCACTCCTTTCTAAACAATGCCGCCTTCCACTTAACATTAGAACCACTTCCCCGACGTCACCTTCTACCATCTCGTGAGAATCACCAGATCAACAGCAATCCCTATACACCGATCACGTTCGGCCATGCATGCTCACGCCACCAACCAAAACAACCACCACTCCCTCAAACAAAGCATGCAACCTCCTTACCAACCCGCTACAGTATTTACCACGCCCATTACTTCTGAATACTCAGGAACAGCAAAGTCAAGGGATGCTCCTTCACTTCATGATACCCCATTTCAAAAGCTCAACTCAAATGTCCTCCTACACTGAAAACGCTGCTCCCAGTATTCCCTTGCACCAAAAAGAAATGGCCTTCTATTCTTCTGCAAACCACAAGCCAACCGTTTCAGACATACTAATTTCACCATCCCATTATTTATGCCATTTCCATACATCTTATCCCATACGCCCCCTTCATTTCTTGCCTTTCTAGATCCTTGTTTCTTTTCTTTGATAAAAACCCATCTGCTCCTGTCAACACTTGAACCAAAACCGCTTCTTCCTTCCTCTATCTTCGCAAATCTGCTCCTCACACATCAACCAGAACGACCTTGAATTCTAGGTAAACTGAACCCCTAAATTGATAGCTTTCGAGCCACACTGGCCTCCAACCGCAACACCACCATCCTCGCCCTGCTCCTGACACCACGTCGCGTTTATTCTTTACCACAGATCTCCTCAAAAACACGCCCACAAGCTCGATTTTCCATCACCAATCCAAAATAAACCTCATCTTCATGAATCGATGCCTCAAAATCTCTGATTCCCAAACCTTAGTTGCCACTGTAAACTTTCGAACCTTTGGAGCTTGATGTGTACCGAGTAGAACCAGTATAGAAACGTTGACAAACTCTCCATGAATCCAAATATGCAAGTTTTGGAATTTAAAAGAATTTATATGATTTTAGAGGAATTTATATAACTCACGAGATGATTTTTTTTCTCAGAAGAAAGACTGGCGGCTAGAAGAAAATGATTTTAGGTTTAGGTAAGAAAAGGAAGGGTATATATAGGAAAAATAAATATATAGATATTTTGTTCATTTTATATTAATATATATTTTCGATTCATGTTTTCAATCCCAACGATTACACACGATACCCAAAAATCACGAAAACTGGCTTGCAGCAACAGTTTGACATTGCGGACCCAACGGAACTGGTTTTGTCGAATTCGGACTCCGTTTGCTCACACAACGTATTTTCAACCGTCGAAATACTGACTGTTTTTCACATTAAAAATTCGTATGGCCACACAGTGACTCTAAAAATCAAGGAACTTGGAATCTAGCAATAATTTGATGTTGCAGATCCAATAAAATTAGTTTCGTCGAATTCCGACTTCGTTTGCAAAAGTGGCTATTTTAAAGCTCTGAATGACCCATTTAAATATATTTAAATATAATTAAATTAAATATAAATAAATTTATATTATCGTATATATTCACAGTGAAATACCATACAGCTCTACTGGGATTTATAACTTGATATTTTCAAATCCCAATTAAATCGATATTCAATTTAAAATGAAATTCCTTTTTAGAATATAAATAATTCCTTTATAAATTATAAAGGAATTCCACAGCGACTTTTCTAAAATTTGATTTGGACGTAAATCAAAATCTACACAACGAAATCCCGATTTTTCTCTTCCACTAGAAAGATATACTCCACTAGCTCCACACGTTTCTTGTTTCACAGAAATCCGGCTTAAAACGAACCTTGTACATTCAGTTGAAGTTCGAATCGCCAATTTACGAACTGCAGTGCCATTTCGAGCTCGATTTTAATTATATTAAAACTCTACGTTCAAACTGTCGTTTATATAATATATATGTTATTCAAATTCAAATTCCAAGCTGAATTAAATATCACGGATGATCCAGTTCACACCATATCGCCATTTCAGCCAATTCTGATTATTTCAGAATTAAATATATTATTTAATTTATTATTTTAATTAAATATTCACCATTATTTAATTCCACGACCATTAAATCCTTTTATTCACCCTTTAAATAATTAAATAAATTAATTATTATACCGCTGAAGATGCGGGTCATTACATTCTTCCCTACTTAAAATAATTTCGTCCTCGAAATTGCTAAGGTAGAAAACGACCCTATCGACTGGTTAGAACATATTTGTTCACTTCTTAACTTCAGTTTCAACTGAACCAATTTAATTTCAATTAAGATATTAATTAATTCTTATCAACGAAAATTTTCAAAAATCCTGAAAATTTTCTAACTCCTTAACTTTTCAAAAAATTTCGCCAACACCTCCTTTGTACTGGTCAATAGGTCAAACTCCAACTCGCCTCTCTGGGCCATCTCCAACCCAAAAGAAAATCAAACAGCCAAGCGGCTTTCCAATTCGGCCCATCAAAATCTCATACCATATGAAATATAAACTTGTACCTTTTTGTCGGGCATATCAACTCTATCACTTCCATATGCTATCAACTTAGCATATACCAATGTTATCCCAATCAGATTCTGAAATCATTTTTTTTATCTCCAACACAACCATTCGCTTATATCCAAGCCAAATATCATTTCAAACTCAAGTTTCGTTCTTGATACCGAATCCTTAACTCACCAACACAATATTATTTCAAATCAATTTCTATTACCACTTAACTGGCTTTACTTTAATTCCAATTTGCTTTTACAAATTCCTATTTAATTTGTCTTAAATTAAACAAACCAAATTCTGGGAGTTCTAAACAGCTTTGTTTTTCTCAAAACAATTCAAAAACAAATTCCTTTGGTAGTAATCTGTCAATCAGCAACTCGAAAATGAACACCGATGATGTCTAGCTCATCATCGGGGTTATTTCCCAGCTATCGAAGTGAGTTCAATACTATATCATTTTCAAAATCATTCTTAAACACTTTTATTTTGAAATCAGTTCAAAATATCATTCACAATTTCTTGGAATACAATTTAAAATCTCCCAGGATCTTAAAATTTACATATATTTAATCCAAGTCTATTTACAAACTCTGTTCCAAATTTCCAGGGTTTAAATTTTCAGATTTAATTCAATTCATTATACTTATCTGAATTTTGATTGGTTATTTACATAACCATTTCACATTTTTTTAATCTTATTCGATTATAATATCAACCAATATATCCAATATATATCAAAATATACTTTGGGTAAAATTATTTTCATTTACCCTCTTTTCAAAACATATCGTGCCAACCCATCGTATTTGAGTGTTTATAAACTCCTACCGATATAGTGGATCAAACTGATCAACCAGAACTCATAAACTACTCAACCAATAAATCTTCACAATATAAAATTATTTTTATATCATCTACAAATACGTTCACTTGTATATATACACTCAAACTCAATCTAGGGTATTACTAACCCTATCTCTACCGATTCACGCCACAGAGCCAATGTAATACTTAATCTTAAGCTCTGATACCAACTGTAATGACCCGTTTTTTAGCGACCTTGATTATCCGATATACAGCACATATCGAACATCAAGAGTCGAAAATACCGGATGATTACTGAAAGAAATTAGAGGGCGAGAATAGATAAGATAGAAACTTAGAATAGAAGAAGAAGAACACAACATCAGAGTAACACGAACCTCACAGCGGAACGAATAACATATCCTTGAAATAAAATCAGTATATGTATACAATAACATTATCAGAGTACAACACTTACAACACAGCGGAAATAACTATAGCTATGTGATCTTGAAGCCTCCTGCTCCAAGCTCTCCAAGTGCATCTATGAAATCCCGACTACTTGACTGCCCGTACAAATTTAGGCACCAAAGAGTTTAGGGAAAACAAAACAAAATAAACTCTGGGTCAGTCATGGGACTGGTGTGAGTAAAACAGTTTTAAACAGTTTGAACAAGTAAATGATATCTCATAAGACCACGCCGCATAACGGAATGGGTTTTTCCCTTATGAGAATCCAAAATATCTTTATATCAAAAACCCTTTGATATTATAATAATGTCTATCAACCACAATATAATAATCATCTAGCAGAAACGCTTTCATCTCACGTTCTACATATATAGTATACAATCAAAACCGCAAGCACGTATTGGGTAATGGATTTCCAACTATGACAAGGTATGGAACCACCTTTCGCTGGTGTACCTCTAGAAAGGAATACACTAGGTTCAACAAGAACATCTTGCAACCCGGCCACACATGACCGACCACTCATTTCACTTGAGTGTATCGAATGTATATCACCAACGGGTGGGATCAGCAACCGTTTCCCGAATGGGACAGTATCGACAATAGATTTTTAGAAATAAATGAAACTCTAGATCAGGTGATTATACACCCTAATAGGTGCGACCTACATAGCCATGCTGCCTGCCCGATTTCTGTCATTTACCGGATGTAAGGCTAGAAGCTACGCTTTATCATCACATCAGATTCACTTCGAATGCTACATTGTCGGATCCATCGAAAATCACTAATTGACGTCTACAATAGTACATTACGTGTTAGCTAAAGAAGTTTCCTTCTCCGCTTCCACTCTTGGTACGGTTGAAGAAATCAATGTACATGACCTTTTTGGAAATACTCTGTCAGACATTCATCCATACAAGTCATCCGGGAACAGGATGAACCGAAGGCACTATTCAGTACATCCATCTTAGGCACTGTTATCTAAGACTTATACAATAGCCCTTGCACTTTACTCCGTCTTCAAATTTCTTTGGCATATATGATTCGCAACGCTTATGCCAACACAGAGGGGTTCTTTGGATAATAATCCAACCGGTCTCTCCATATTAACAACGTTAAAATGGTCAAAAACTTCGATAGTCTGTGAGTTAACTATCGAAGAAAAACAGGTGTGCAAACAACGATATTATTTCCAAATGGAAATTCTATCAATCAATCATCAATCATATATATATCTATATATATGTATATATTCATATTTCCTTCTTTCCTATGTTTAGAAAATAGACGTTAACAGTGGAAAACATTTCCATTTCTAATCCATATTTCCAATTTCAATATTTGATTACGTTTCCGAATCTGTTTGGAAAACATTTTCAAATCTTCTTTACTTGGATTTAAACAGATGTTTAAATCAACATCGCGACGACAACTCAAACCACTATACTTATTTACTAAATCACTTAACCACTTTCACTCTCGATCCTTAACCATTTCTAAATTAAAAACGAAGTCAATCAAGTTGGGGTATAACTACCTCTCAGACCTTAACTGAACAACATTTCAAATCTCGAAATAGGGTAAGTTCATCTTTTAACCCTTTAACACTTCCTTACGAACCCTCAGATTCTATTTACGAACCCCCTTCTTTTACAAGTTTACGTGATTATAACAATGGTGTTATAATCTCCTGCATCCGGATATATTATCTTTAATATGAATTTTATTTCCTAACTCGAAAAATATAATGACAACTAATTTATTTACTCCTATTCGGTTAACTCTAATCTATAACTCTTATTTGAATAACTCCAACCTAATAACTCTTAATGGATTAACTCTTATTCGAATAACTTATATTCGATTTGCTTACTTTCGAATACTTATATTCGATAATCTCTTTCTTCGAATAAATCTTATTCGATTTAACTCCTGTCGAATAACTAGATTCGATCAACTCATTTCGAATATTTCTGATTTGATTCACTTCTTCGAATAACTAAATTTGATTCACTTCTTCGAATAACTAAATTTGATTAACTCATTTCAACTCTATTCGAATAAACTAAATTCGATTAACTCCTTTAACTCTATTCGAATAAACTAAATTCGATTTAACTCCTTTAACTCTATTCGAATAAACCATATTCGATTTACTCCTTTAACTCTATTTGAATAAACCATATTCGATTTACTCCTTTAATTCTATTCAAATAAATTATATTCGATTAACTCCTTTCGAATAACTAATTCGATAACTCCTTTAACTCTATTCAAATAAACTAAATTCGATTTAACTCCTTTAACTCTATTCGAATAAACCATATTCGATTTACTCCTTTAACTCTATTCGAATAATCCATATTCGATTAACTCCTTTAATTCTATTCAAATAAACTGTATTCGATTAACTCCTTTCGAATAACTAATTCGATAACTCCTTTTAACTTTATTCGAATAACTCCTTTTAACTCTATTCGAATAAACCATATTCGATTTACTCCTTATTCGACCAACTCTAATCGATTTATTCCAATTCGATTAATTCTATTTAAATTCTCTATTGGCTAATTCTAACTCTAACTAGTTAACTCTAACTGGTCAACTCTAATTGATTAACTCTGACTGATCAACCCTAACTGATTAACTCTGACTGGTCAACCCCAACTGATTAACTCTGACTGGTCAAATCTAACTGATTTACTCAAATTGATTAACTCGACTTGGCTAACTCCTTTTGGTTAACTCATTTGACTAACTCCTTTGATTAATCTGGTTGAACCAATTCGATCAACTTGGTTTGATTAACACATTTGACTTCATTTGACTAACTCATTTGATTTATCCCTTTCGCTAACTCATTTTGATTAACTCCATTTGAATAACTCTATTTGATTAATTCAAATCGATTAACTCCTTTCAATTCTATTTAACAAATAAATAATTCCTTTTATTCTATTTATTTAACAAATAAATATTTCCTTTTTCTTTTATTTATTTTCTATCAATAAATAAATTCCATTTACTTTTATTTATTCCCTAAATAAATAAATAATCCCATTTAATCTATTTGTAAATGTTCTACAAATATTTCCTTTATATCTCTATTTTATTTGTAAATGGTTTACAAATATTTCTCTTCCTATATTTGTCTATTTATTTTCTAAATAAATAATTCTCTTATACTTCTATTTATTTTCTAAATAAATATTCCATTTTAATCCTATTTATTTTCTAATTAAATTCTCCTATGATTTAATCCTGTTTATCTTCCAAAGTAAATAATCCCTTTATAACATCTAATTTATTTACCAAATAAATAATCCATTTAATTTCTTCTTTTTTTATCTTAAATAAATAATTCACTTTATAAGTATTCCACTTATAATTATACTTTTTATAAATATTCCTGTTTATAAAATCTTCTTTGATTTTATAAATAATTTCCTTTTATACAATCCTTTGATTTTATAAATAATTTATTTTCAAATATCACTTTGAAAATTCCCTTATCAACATTCCGGCATGTTATGGTATTTAACATGCCATACAACAATGATCAGTATCATTCACACATATAAAATCATCAACAGATTTCATATCACCTCGTATAACACAATATATAAAACAAAACAGTATTTATATTGAGGAACCAAGTTGGGTCCCTCCAACCTGTTTTCCTGCATCCACAAATGTTACACAATATAATCAGCATCACTTTCAGTTCAATATGAAGTATTCTGTTAACAGAAGCAAACATATAGATTTAACGGTTTATATATATATATATATAATCTCTACTAACTAACTAGCAGTTCAATCAAACAGTCAACACACAGCAATCAGTCATCATTTATCAGTTCTAAATATATGTTATAAAAATAGATCTGTCCAGAGTTGGTGAGTTTTACTCACATTGGACGATCATCGTTAATAACGATAACCATCGCTTGATTCCGACGGACAATTTATTTTGCTATAAATTGTAACGAGCTCTAATTCAACCGCAGTCAGTTCCATTCTGTAGCCGTCGTCCATACAATCCTAACGGACCTGTCCATTCGCAATTCTGATATCGTATGGATGAGATATTAAATTAACAATTAACTATGTTATTAGATTCAACTTTATATAAACTTGAATTAATTAAATTTTGGGCTTTACCATTTTAAATGTCGGCTCAACCAACAATTCAATCCGCACCGTATCTTTTCTATAGTGCTTCTTGTTCACTCAGAAGCCGATCAGTTAAACCACTCCGTACTGGTTCTCGTATATGGCCCATGATCCGTATAATCCGTCGGTCCGCCACATAAACTTCATACCCACTCCTTTCTAAACAATGACGCCTTCCACTTAACATTAGAACCACTTCCCCGACGTCACCTTCTACCATCTCGTGAGCATCACCAGATCAACCGCAATCCCTATACACCGATCACGTTCGGCCATGCATGCTCACGCCACCAACCAAAACAACCACCACTCCCTCAAACAAAGCATGCAACCTCCTTACCAACCCGCTACAGTATTTACCATGCCCATTACTTCTGAATACTCAGACACAGTAAAGTCAAGGGATGCTCCTTCACTTCATGATACCCCATTTCAAAAGCTCAACTTAAATGTCCTCCTACACCGAAAATATTGCTCCCAGTATTCCCTTGCAACAAAAAGAAATGGCCTTCTATTCTTCTGCAAACCACAAGCCAACCGTTTCAGACATACTAATTTCACCATCCCATTATTCACGCCATTTCCATACATCTTATCCCATACGCCCCCTTCATTTCTTGCCTTTCCAGATCCTTGTTTCTTTTCTTTGATAAAAACCCATCTGCTCCTGTCAACACTTGAACCAAAACCGCTTCTTCCTTCCTCTATCTTCGCAAATCTGCTCCTCACACATCAACCAGAATGACCTTGAATTCTAGGTAAACTGAAACCCTAAATTGATAGCTTTCGAGCCACACTGGCCTCCAACCGCAACACCACCATCCTCGCCCTGCTCCTGACACCACGTCGCGTTTATTCTTTACCACATATCTCCTCAAAAACACGCCCACAAGCTCGATTTTCCATCACCAATCCAAAATAAACCTCACCTTCATGAATCGATGCCTCAAAATCTCTGATTCCCGAACCCTAGTTGCCACTGTAAACATTCGAACCTTTGGAGCTTGATGCTCACCGAGTAGAAACAGTATAGAAATGTTGACAAACTCTCCATGAATCCAAATATGCAAGTTTTGGAATTTAAAAGAATTTATATGATTTTAGAGGAATTTATATAACTCACGAGATGATTTTTTTCTCAGAAGAAATACCGGCGGCTAGAAGAAAATGATTTTAGGTTTAGGAAAGAAAAGGAAGGGTATATATAGGAAAAATAAATATCTATATATTTTGTTCATTTTATATTAATATATATTTTCAATTCAAGTTTTCAATCCCAACGATTACACACGATACCCAAAAATCACGAAAATTGGCTTGCGGCTAAAGTTTAACATTGCGGACCCAACGAAACTGGTTTCATCGAATTCTGACTTTGTTTGCTCACACAGCGTATTTTCAACCGTCGAAATACTGACTGTTTTTCACATTAAAAATTCGTACGGCCACACAGTGACTCTAAAAATCTCGGAACTTGGAATCTAGCAATAATTTGATGTTGCAGATCCAACAAAATTAGTTTCGTCGAATTTCGACTTCGTTTGCAAAAGTGGCTATTTTTAAAGCTCTGAATGACCCATTTAAATATATAAATATATTTAAATATAATTACATTAAATATAAATAAATTTATATTATCGTATATATTCACAGTGGAATACCATACGGCTCTACTGGGATTTATAACTTGATATTTTCAAATCCCAATTAAATTGATATTCGATTTAAAATGAAATTCCTTTTTAGAATATAAATAATTCCATTATAAATTATAAAGGAATTCCACAGCGACTTTTCCAAAATTTGATTTGGACATAAATCAAAATCTACACGATGAAATCCCGATTTTTCTCTTCCACTAGAAAGATATACTCCACCAGCTCCACACGTTTCTTGTTTCATAGAAATCCGACTTAAAACGAATCCTGTACATTCAGTTGAAGTTCGAATCGCCAATATACGAACTAAAGCGCCATTTCGAGCTCGATTTTAATTATATTAAAACTCTACGTTCAAACTATCGTTTATACAATATATTTGTTATTCAAATTCAAATTCCAAGCTGAATTAAATATCACGGATGATCCAGTTCACACCATATCACCATTTCATCCAATTCTGATTATTTCAGAATCAAATATATTATTTAATTTATTATTTTAATTAAATATTCACCATTGTTTAATTCCACGACCATTAAATCATTTTAATCACCCTTTAAATAATTAAATAAATTAATTATTATACCGCTGAAGATGCGGGTCATTACAATATGTATCCCTTGGAGCGGCAGAGTCGGTCCACCTATTTCTAATGGATTGGACAATTTCCTCAACATATCGTTTTCCGGTCCTATCGAACCTACTATCTGGTCAGTATGTCGACCACTTTCCGAGGCTTCTAAATTCCAACATCCACATAAATAAATTGCCTGGGCTCCATACCATGGCATCACTTCTAGCTAGAAGGAAAGATATGTCCTCTCTACGGTCCTTTATCCCGTTTTTGGCTCATACCAAGGTGTGAAGCTTGTCGAAGTCACGTTTCAACACAAAGCTACGTTATATCAGCCATGATTTAATCATCATCCACAAAGCTCTGATTTCAACAAAAGCTTTGATCAATCAGTATCTTAGCATGCCACATTGTCAATTCATACCGTACAACTGATATCTATTAATATAAAACCTCTAAGATCATACGTCTCGGAGAAGGGTTTTAAACTAAGAGAATAAATTCTATGCCACCAAACAGATATATTTTTAGTAGAGATCAATTAATACAACATAAAATACAATGTCAAATACACAATCCATTTGCAAGTTCATTCTGGGTCTGAACGAAACCGAAGGCACCTTATTCCTCATCCAATATGTCCAATACAAGACGGAGGCCCTTGCATATCCGGTCGATTTCCAAGTATGTCTGGACAATCACCACTTAACCTCGTCTTGGGTGTAACGCCCAATCGAGACATCGGCAATAATCCAAATGATGTGAAGATCTCTGGTCTTTTAACCACCGTCTTCAATATCTTCGACTTTTAATCGTTGTATCACTTATTCAGAATGGGTTGAAACCGGTCTTTTCGAATAACTATTGCATCATTAAAATCAGGTGATATATAAACATATCATATGCCTCATTCCAATTCAGAATATTCTTTTATTCAAATATTCATTACATTGAGAATTACTTGTTTAAATCTTATCTAAGATTTATATCATTTAAACTTCTTGTTTAAATCTTTCATGGGAAATCGTTTCAAAGGATTATGAAAATCTCTTTTCACAAATTTATCACAATTTAAGGTTTATATGGCTAAACAAGATTATCAAGCTTACACAAAATATAATATCTCTTATCGTTATCCCATTCCCAACCGGTTCACCCCTTGGAGCAAAACCAGTGTACTCTATATCTAATACTCCTCAGGTTTCAGTAAGTTTAATTATCTTCTTACCTTCAAAATCTAATTAGAGATTGATTAAAACTCTAATACAGGTTTGATTCACAAAAATCATTACTCAATGATCATTCAACTTTGGAAATCAATTCCATTAAATCATAATTAAAAGATTTATTCCACAAATCCTGTTTTCAACTAGGTTTAAGAACAGTGTTATAAAAGACATCATTCACGATAAAACCAAAATCCAATTTGATATTGAATACAAGGCTTTGAATAGAAATAGTATCGACCTATATTCAATATCAAATTTTGAAACCAATAGATAGCGTATCGGGAATAATGATACCACTATCTTTCAGATTCCTTAAGATAGTATCCATATAATTACAGAATCCAATATTGAAATATCCGAAAATAATTTCCATTAAATCCAATCCAATTTGTACGTTAGAAAACCCTAGTTATATTTAAACCATTACAACCCAATATGTCATTTTAAAACCACTAGATCATTTAACTTCAGAAAACTTCATCTGATTTTAGTCAAATATCCGATGTCCTTCCGACTCTTCCCAGCTCCCGCTAATGGAATAGTTTCCAATTAGATTTCACAGGTGGTACTAGACTGTACTCTTAGGAATCACTGCATATCCCTTTTGGTTCTTTATTCTAGTTGTTAACTAGCTCATTCAGATAAAATATCTTTTATCTTTCCAAAACTTGGAATATTCCATTCAAAACATTTGTAAATCATTTATTATGATTTATTATAATTTATCCATATTTTTAATAAATTAATAAGGCCCTTACAGTTGATTTCCAATTTCGGGTCACCGAACTACATTCATAGCGACCTTTTCCAAAACAAATTTGGACTTATTTTAAAATCAAACCACTGGATCTTAAAAAAAATTAATCCAATTGAAAACTCTTTTCATTTCGGATGCAACATTTTTTGTCTCGGGAGAATCCGGCGGTCGAATCTCCTGGTACGTCAATTCAAAGCAACAGATCGAAGTTCGTGAACTATCGTTGCGCGACAAGTCCTATTCATACCCAAATTGATTTATAATTAAAAATTAATCGAAATAATTTTATCAATAATATAAAATATATATAATTATCATTGGAAATTCTGTTTCTGTTATTTCCCTTCAAAATAAAATATTTCAATCTAAAGTCATTTTACTACTATTTTAATCATTAAAATAATATTATTTTTCGAAACTCGTTATTTTAAGTCTAAACTTTCCTAACATACGTTATAAAAATAAATAAGATACTTTTGAAAAGAAACTTCTTTTAAAACGTTTTCTAGACAGCCTAACCGAACTTCACTTTCGATAGTTACTATTCATTTCAAAATTAAAACTTGAATAAGCCAAGATTATATGAAAATTAATTCAAAACAACTCGTTCCAGTTACGAATATTCATCAATACTTCAAAATCTTCATGTCCATTCAAAATCAGATATCAAATTCAAACTTTTATTTTTCACTGAATATTTTATTATTAAAATATTCAATTTTATTCCGAATTGGGATAAAATTCAACCAATTACCATATAAATCAATTTACATAGATTTCACACATCATTTATATCCAATAATAGTTTTAAACAACTATCAACATTTAATTCACATACGAAGTGGAATTTCACCGTATAAGCCTTAAGTCAATAACGCTTATACAGGTTTGTCAATAATAGATTAACCGCAAATTCAAACAATTGGGATTTGTGTCAATTAATTATCATCCCAATACCCATGTGGGATTTTAATTACATTCAATAACCAAATTCAATTGATAAATCTCAATTAATATTAGACAATTCATGATAACTTGTTCATTTCAGGTTATATTTTTCCCAAGTCAACTTGACTTTAACAGATGATCGTCAATGCATCATTTAACTTATAAATAAGTGTTTAACCCTACCACAGCTATCATGAACATTTTAACACTGTGTTAACATGATAATTAACCCAATTCAACTTCTAAATCATATCACAATCTACACCAATTCAATCACATAGTAACCAAGCATTTCATAGTATAACTACAATGTAAACTACAATTAGCTAGACTTATTAACCAAATTAAACAAAGAGTTCTCACCCCCATCCATTCCTACCCCTCGAAACTTCACTGTAGGATCTCTTACGCTTGCAACGAATCCAAAATTGCTTCTTTCTCAACCCAAATTCATATCTAATACTATATATACACTCTAATTTGTAAATCATGTGGAATATTGAGATTTTTAGGGTTTTTAGGTCTTGAGATGGGCAAAAGGACCACAACCCGGGCAGAATGAGGGGTCCACACGTTGGTGGAGAGGTGGGTCCAAGGCAAGGGGCTCTGAGGTGCTTAGGATGTGGTTGGAGGTGTTGTAGCTTGAAATTAAGTTAAAAGGAGGTGTCTTGATGGAAATCAAAAGGAAAAGAGGGGTTTTGGGCTAGAGGAGGGCCCAAGCCCGGATGGGAGCTGGAGGTCGGTGAGGGGTGCTGCATAAGGAGGAGACGGTGGTGGAGGTAGGTGGCGGTTTTGGGTAGAAAGAGGTGGAGAAAGATTATGGGTGAAAGGGAATGTTTAATGAAGGAGACTAAGAAATGTAAAACTGAATATAAAAATAAAAAGTAAAACAAAATGGCACACGACCTTAAGTACACGGGAAAGGACCCTTAAGGAAGCATATGACAAGTGTATCAAAGTACAAGTTGTTGTCTAAATTAGATTGCATATGGAAGTTAGCGAAAAGAGTATTAATTATCTCTTAATTAATTAAACAACGTAAACTTTGTTATGGTCGTACGACCACACACTAACTCCAAAAATTACGAAATTTAAAATCCCTCTATGTTACGCAATTACAATTCTAACGAGCCTAGTCTCGTCGAATTCGGAGACCGTTTGAAAATCGCATGATTTCTAGCTTTTACCGTAATTCAACTAATTTTTCAACTTACGCTTATATACCGTACGTTTACATATTAACTCCGTTTGACTTGAAATTTTCAATCCTACCATATTTTGATATTTCAAATCAAATAAAAGAGGTTTCGTCGGATTCCAAGACTATCTCAAAAAAGGTCCTTTTACAGGCCATCAAAATAGCATTAAAATATTAATTTTCAAAATCTTCACTTTTAAATTGATTTGAAAAGTTTACTGACGTTGTTTTAAGTCAAATAAAACATAAAACCAAGTTTGAATTTATTTTTAGATTTTTATCAAGTCCAAATTCAGCATTTCCATTTGAAAATTCATTAAAATAAATTAAAATTCATGTTTTAAATTAACCAAAAATATGGGTCGTCATAATCTCCCCCACTCAAAACTTTTCGTCCTCGAAAAGGAACGAAGTAAAGAAGAGAACATAAAAGCAATACTGAAATAATACTGAAACATTTTAAAACAAAATTTATCATATCATATACATCATCATGTCATAACCAAAATTTCAACTATAATCATAGACATAACATATACCCTAGTGTATAATGCCACTTATGGTAAAAACTATGTGTATGCATCTGACTCTGCCAACCTAAGTACAACTACGTACTTAAGGCGGTCTATACAATGCCAAAATATACAACTAGTTCCTAGATTATACCAAAACGAGATCTACTGCATATACAACCTATAACAAACTGACAACAACCAACCCTCTACACCTCACCTGAGCTATGATCTGAAGGCCCAGACAGCGATAACTCCTCCGTCTCCTTCTCCTACTCCGGGGGGTCTAAATGCAAATCAAGTGTTATATTGTCCTCAATCCAGTAGAACCAATGGTTAATCCTGAATCCACTATGAACAAAAACAATGAAAATTGGAAGCTTATAAAGGCAGATCCCATCTTTGGTGAAGATGGTTGGGTTGAAGTGACTCGTAATATATAATAAAATAGGTTTATTTGTCAAAGTTAATACTTGAATTATTTTGATTTGGATTTGATTTGATTTGATTGGATTGAATTTAATTGATTGTATTATAATTTATGTGAATGATTGACTGATGATAACAGTTTTACTATGTCATTTTTATGTTTGTATTTTTTTTGCATAATTATCTCTCTCATGATAGTTTGTTATTTAGGGGGAGTCAATATTTGTGTCGTTATTAAAGTCAATCAATATTTGAATCGATATTCGAGTCAGTATTAGAACTAGGATTAGAATTATTATTTTTTTAGTGATGACAATGGGGAGATATATAAAATAGGATAGATAGGCATACATCACGAGGAATTTTAGAATTCAAGGGAAGTCAGGTTATATTTTGTAAACAAAACCATCAAAAAGGGGAGACTATTAGTACCATGAATAATGGTTTTAATGAAAACAACATTAGGAAATGTTATGAATATAAATACTAACATTACTAGTGATTATATGTATAGTGTTGGGTATTCTTTCTTTTAAAATATTCTCTCCTTGTCAAGGAAATCCATATTGAAAATGGAAGACATGCATGAATCTAAATACCCATGTTCCTCTTAACTAAAACTGGATCACCACCAAATTCCACGACTACTTCTCCGCCAAAGGCGGCTACTCGGCCTCCTCGCCATCGAGAACCCACACTGATGCAATTAAACAAAACTCAGCTTCATCGGTACTTCATCTGATCAAAAGATTCATTTCATAAAATAACCAAAATCATATGTATTTACTCATCCTATTGAATACAAATTGTTACTTTACAAATTGAAAGAGTACATTACAAAAGTCTAGAATCCAAAAGGTTTGTTTCATATTCACATTGCCCCTCACTATCAGTTTACTGTAAAATTTGCCGAACATGAGAACTTTGCCAGAAGCCATGAATCCACTACCTATTCTTATTATTGAAAACTCCTCGTGGGTCGATGTTTGGAAACCTGGATATGAATTCAACAAGTTCATCATCTCAGTAGTGCAAATCTGGGTATGGTTACATAATCTAGACATGGAAATGTGGGAAATTGAAGCTTTATCCATGATAGCAAGTTTTGTTGGTGAATCTCTACAACTTGATGTCAAAAATTCTAAAAAATCAAGTTACTAAATTTGCTAGAATGCAACTTTCAATTATATTGGGACCAATTTGATCACTAAAATACCAGTGTTACTTCACACGGGCATTAAAAAAGAGATTGCAATCGAATATGACTATGCGCCTTTCAAATATGACAAGTGCAAATTGTTTGTCCATAAAACTTTTGCTCATGAAAAAATTTCTACACCAAACTAGGTACCAAAATAGCAACCCGAAATGCTAAGCTACACTATGCTAATATTCCCCCTTCACCTGAAATAGCACATAATGCAGATGATCATGTTAATAAGCATGGGAACAATGAGTATACTGATGATCATCTGGATTTCCTAAATCAGGACCTCCCCTATGATATTTTACATGATGATCTTCAACATGTTGCAGATTCTTTATCAATGGATCATCCTTTAGATGATTCAATTAATGTTTTAGAATTTGTTAACAAAAATGTTGACTATTTGAACTTGACAAAAGGTAAACAATCTCTACTGCTTCTGCTCCCACTAAACGAAATTGATGAGCAATTCCTCTATGAAATGATGATTGTAACCTGGAATGTTAGGTGTATGAATAAACTATAACTTACAAGTGATATTCTCACAATCCTAACTAAGTCAAATCCACTTTAGTTGATTTGGTTGAAAACAATTTAAATGTCACTAATTTGTAGCTATTCAAAAATAAAATCCTAAAAAAATTGGGATTGTATCATAAACAATTCTGTTGAGTGTTCAGGAATGATTCTCATGATTTAGGATACAATTGTATCTTCAATAATTATGACACAATTGTATCTTTAATAATTATGACTTCACCTCCACCATAACATATAACAATGTCTGTTGTAACACTGGAGGACATCCATTAGTTATTATTGTCATCTATGGGAGTAACTCTTTTCATGATAGGCAAGCATTTTTGCAAACTTAATAGAAAATAAAATTTTGGAGCTTGAAACAAAAATCCAAAATTTCTTGGCTACAATAAGGGGACATGAACTCAAAATTCTTATACTCTGAAATGACAAGCCGCAATCAGTGACTGATACAGAATGTAATTCCAGTGGGGGCACTACATGGTTAGTGCATTTTCACAAACGTATAGTATGCACTGTAAATTGATAAAAATTGGAGAAAACTTCATAGTATCATCTCAGCTCTAACCAGGTATAAAACAAAAAGAAATGTATCCATAAAAATAAAGATCATACCAGTTTAAAAATATGTAATTTTATAGTCCTGATTGAATATTTCCTGTTGGAACTTGTTGTTTGCATTGTTGGAACCTGCCACTGTTTGGCTTTTGTGGAGCAAAAGTAAAAAAAAATGAATGCGACTGTTGAGTGGGGGCAACTTTGTATGTTGAACATATTATATAAATAAAAAAGCTATTTTTTGTAATTTTATAAACCTCAGTGGGGGCCACTGCCCTCACTGGTCCCTTAGTACATCCGCCACTAGCCGCAAGTATACAAATAATATTCTAGCTCTTATTACATATAATGGGGAACTATTGTATATGCCTGAGGGCATAGAAAATGAGGCAGTAAACTATTTTACACAACTGTTTGATTGCCCAGTGGTCATTGAATGTCCTTGGTTTTAACCCATTTCCACCATTAACACACAAAGGGAAATAACATAAGATATTGCTCTATTAAAGATTATAAATGGAGTGTTCTCGGTGTATGATGATTCTAATCGTTGTTCAGATGGGATTAACTCAAAATTTATGAAGCTTCACTGGGATGAAATAAAGTATGATTAGTTATTTTCTATACAAGATATGTTCTCTTCTACCAAACAACCTAAAAGGACTAATCATACCTTTATTACCCTTATACCAAAAAAATGAAAGGCCATCAAATATTACACAGTACAAACTATATCTTGTTGCAATATGTTTTATAAAATTTTCAACAAAGTTATAATGCAATATATTAAGAATTTCTTGTCACGTCTAATTTCAAAAAATTTGTGTGCTTTTATAGCTAGCAGATACATTTCTGGAAAGATATTACTAGCACATTAACTTTTGAGAGACCATAAAAAGGTTAGTATGCCAAAAAAAATTGTGATGGTTGATATCCAAAAGGCATATGATTCGATAAATCATGAATGTATATGTCATATTATGTGCTAAATGGGGTTTCCAGTCCATTTATTAATGTGATATATGAATGCATTTCAACGCCTACTTTTTCTATTCTCCTAAAGGAGTACCAAAAAGGGTTCACACATACTGATAGAGGGATTTGTCAAGGTGATCCCTTTTCACCTTATTTAATCAAGTTGGCTATGAAGTACTTCACCTACCTTATGAATGAGGCAACTGCATTGAACCAGTTTTATCCAGTTTCAGAAAAATTCTCCAACTATTACCCACTTTTTTTTATGCAGATGATCTTATAGTTTTTGGTAAATTAACTATGGCATGTGAACTACGTACATTACAAAAAAATTTCTAGAAATTAGTCTTATTCTTTGGATTGAATGTAAATAGTTCAAAGTCAAAGATATTTTTTTGTGTTCCTGCTAAAACCATTCAATTGATCCAATCAGTGTTGGTTTTTCAAATAGGGACTCATCCTATCAAGTATCTTCTAAATACCTTGTTTATTCTAATTGTTAAATAGTGTTTCATAAGATTCGGATGAAACTACAGGGTTAGAAACTTAAATTTTTAATCTTTACGGGGAGAGATGAATTTATTCTGACTGTAATAAACCCCATCTTCTTTACAAGTTATTTGTATATCAAATATCAGATTTCACATTGGTATGATCCTTATGGTATGATCCTTCCTTATGGTATATCAAGTATCTTCTAAATACTTCCTTATGGTATGATCCTTGGTTAAAATGCAGATGTCTAATGAATTTTCTAGGCCTATATAGATTACAAGCCATCGGAAATGATGCAGATTTAGTTTCTATAATTTTACAAGGTGACAGTTTGAGTCCTTTACCTCTCCTAACAAATTGAAAGGTAAAAGATAATATTCAACATATCACAATTCAGCTAGATAAATTAAATGAATGTTACGAATGGTGTGATGGTGGAAAACTTACCATTTCTAAGGCATGGAATAAGGTACGTGCTCAAGATACATGCAAACTTCATTATAAAGTTATTTGACACTCAAAAAGTAGTAGGAGAATGGCTTTCATTAAACACTAAATAAAGGTTTCTCAACTTTGGTATTTTATCAAATACTTTATGTTCGTCCTGTGAAAAAGAAGAAGAGGTGTCAACACTCTTGTTTTTTCATTGGGATTATTCATCCTTTTTATGGTGTTCGATCAAAGTTAAGCTCGACTTAAATCCTAATTTGTTGCTAAATCTAAAAGAAGAGGTGGTTCATTATTTACAAAAAAGAACTAAATCAAAGATGTGGCATTTGCAGCTTTTACAATCTTTGGGTATTTTCTAATAAGAAATGTCATTGTACATTTAAGCTCCAATAGACAGGGAGGCAAGTAAAATATCATATGACAAACAATGGTAGTACTTTAGATCGGTCTACCAGAAATGTGTATTTGTTGCGGCTTTAGGGTGTTGAGCTCCATGATTCTATTTAATGAGGAAGAAGTTGAGGTCTACAGTAAAAGCGGAATTTTATTTGAAATGTGGATGTTTAACTCACTTATTTGATTTTAGTGACTTTTTAATGTACTGTTAATAATATATTGCTAATATATGAATTTTATATATGCTTTTTTCCCTTAAGGAACTCATATATGATAGGGGTAACAAGTTTAATCGAGGCATATAAATCAAATATATGATTGATATTTGGAATAAAGTGATCAAATTTTCAAAAAATATAGATCGGTATTGATAATGAAGACTACAATACAACATCAAGAAAATCTTTAGAATGAAGATGCTCACATAGAGATTCAAGAGTTAGAGAATGATTACTCATGAGTATTGACGAGATAAAATTTTTAAGATGTTCCATATAATTTGAATGTCTTAGAATATATGTTAAAATTTTGATAACACTCGATCTCCTTTCCAAAATTATTTTCAAATAAACCCTGCTTTCAAAATGATAGTTGTCAAAATATCCTTTTTGATTTATAATCATGTATATTTTTTATACTTTCTTTATATAATTTCTTATATGCTTATAATTTTGGCAATTTCCTTATACTTTGTTTTCAATAGTTATATATATAGACTATTTTCATAATATTTAATGATTTATATTAAATATTTCAAAAATTATTTTGTAAAGTAGTATTATGATTAAAATATTATATACTAAGTTTTAATGACTTTGTGTCAAATTATTTTATAAGAAAATTCATTTTCAAAATAATTTAAAATAAAATAATTTTCAAAAATATACTGGGATATGTCGACATACTAGCTAGTTTTTTCAACAATTAATTTTTTAAAGGAAGCGTCTATTCATCACAACATTACGCGAATAGGCATAACTGTTGAAAATGATAGAGTTTCTAAATGAATTTGACAACCATTCTAACGAACCGTACCTTTACCTTTTAGAAATACAGTGGAATTTAAATTATAAGGAATTTATGGATTCAATTTGAATATAAATATGAAATACATATGTTTAATGTGAATATAAGGAATTAAGACGATAACTTAAATCAAAATTTTATTTATTTTGTAATTTGACGTTAAATTAGTTGCTATTTTATATCATTTTAAATTGTGTTTATTTAAAGGAAAGAGAATACAAATTTATAAATTACTTATGTATTTAAGTATTCAACTGCAAGATTTTGAGTTGTTTTTATTTCTAAATTTGTGATTCAATGATTGATTTTATTTACCCCAATGACTATTTATCATTTTGAGAAAAAAATCATTATTTAATATGGTGGGTCGTTACAGTTGGTAGCATTGCATGGATTGATCGAACACCTAAGCCTATGGGGGTAAACTCATTAGAGATAGGATAACTATTACCCAAGAATGAGTAGAATCATCATTGAGAAAACGTACTTTAAAATATATGAAATGGTTTTCGAAATATTAAATATTTTAGAATTTATTTTAAGTAGGTTCTCCATCCTTCGTAGGTTTTCTTTGACCTGGTTCTTTCTTTAATTTAGCTTTTAACTCTTGATTTAAACTTATCTTTACACTAACAAGATAATTAATGAAAGAAAATTAAGCATAAATTATATTGGGAATAAATAAATGAGATATTTTGTGTAACGAAAAGGAATTTCGCTCGATCCGAATCAGTCGCTAAACCGACCAAGACCGTACGAAACGCCTGATTGTTTTCAGAACACGACAAATTAGAACGTAGACGGAAGAACATTCCATTGTATATTACAACAATTCATCAGAATACAAGAATATACAGAGTATAAATGAATATTACATTCGATAAATATCAGAGATTACAATACATTACATAGCAGCGGAAAATAATACAATACACAAGTAGAAGTAATACGCGGATACAAAGCTTTCCGAGTATCGTTCCAGCTATAAATCATGATCCTGTGAATGTAAATCTGCAAAACCAAAACTACTAGCTGTCCGTGTCAAAATAAGGGCACCCAGAGTTTAGGTTAAAACAATAAACTCCAGGTCAGTCATGGGATTGGTGTGAGAACTAAAACAGTTATTAATCTTTATTTTAAAGTTAGGTAAATCAAGGGACCACGCCGTATAACACGAAACGGGTTTCCTCCCAAGAATACCAGTGCATAAAACAAATAGCGCAATGCTAAATAAAGAAAAATGAAGCTATTATAAGACCCAGGTCCTATCACACAATGCAACGCAAGCCGGAGGATAGGGTTTTTACCTTATAATAGCCAAAGAATGCTTGATACGTTTAAAACAGATTATTTTGATAGTACTATAGGTGTATAGTGTCAAAACAATTTCAAATCATAAGTATCAATCATAGACGGCATAAGTGCCCCATACCACTATGTCGCCATATATAGGTTATACAATCAAAACCGCAAAGTCACGTATTGGAAGTTGGATTTCCATCTATGAACCGAGGCAAAAGATAGTCCTCACCGATTCGAGACTCTCTAGCCCGAGCCTCAGGACCCAAACACAAGTGAGCCCTTGGATCCTCAGGGCCAGTCCACCGATGTGGATTAAACTTAAACCCTGAACATGCATTTCCCCGCCCTATGGGGCGTAAATGAGCCAATAAATGACTCCATCGGACCCGGATCGTCCGATCAAACCGAGGTGCCTCGCAACAGCAACAACCACATAAGTCAAACTCGTCAGGGCGTGTAAAACCACTGACGCCACTTCTAGCTAGAAGGAAACGCATGCCCTCCCTGACGTCCTCTCCCGTTTCTGGTTCACAACCGGGGTGTGAGGCTCGCGAATCAACGTTACACAAAGCTATGCCACACAGGCTGTGCGTTGATCATCACCACAAGACTTTGCTTTTCAACAGAAGCCTTGATCAATTGCCACTTAGGCATGCCACACAGGCAATTCACTCCATGCGTTTGATATCCATCAATATATAACCTCTGAGCTCGTACGTCTCAGAGAAGGGCGTTAAGCAAGAGAATAAATTCTCCGCCGCCAAACAGATATATATTTAATTGAAATCAACCACACAGACTAAAATCCAATGTCAGACACACAGTCCATTTACAAGCTCGTTCTGGGTTTGAACGAAACCGGAGGCACCTAGTACCCCGCATATCCATCGATCTCCAAGTACGTCTGGACGACCACTAACTGATTCCCTCCTCTTGGGTGTACGACCCAATCAAGATCATCAGTAATTATCCAAACGACGTGAAGACCTCCGGTCTTCACCCACCGTCTTCATCTTCGACACCATGTCGAATCAATTATTCAGAATGGGATAAACCCGGTCTTTCTGAATAACTCGCATATATAATAAACAAGTGTTACACAAACACAACATACGCCTCATTCCAATTCAGAATATTTTTTTGTTCAAATATTCTTATACTTTGGGAAAGGTTCCCATTAATTTTATCAAAGATAAATCCTTTAAATTTATTCTTTAATCTCCTTTGAATATCAATTCAAACTAGTCGAGATTAGCGAACCACACCGAAGTAATCATTTATTTTATTTCCCAATCCCAATTTATTTATCCCATGAAGTAAAACTGGTAATACTTCATATCTAACACCATGGTGTTATCGGTAAATTCAATTACCATTTCACGTTCAAATCTAATTAAAGATTTAACTATCGCCTGGAGTAAAACTGGTGATACTCCATTCTCGACCATTTCAATCTAATTAAAGATTCATTAAAACTCCACTTAGTTTTAATCTGTGACTGGGTTAAAGAATCGGTGTCATTTAAAACACGGTTCACGATAAACCCAAAATCACATCACATTTCAATTAGTCCCTAACCGTAAATTAGCAAGCGAGCAATTCCTTAAGTATTAACCCCGAAGGCCGAAACCAACATCAGATCAATACCCCAGAAACCATTCAACTTAACTAATCTCCAGTTATTTTCTGATTTTCTTAACTCCTTTGGGTCTAAGAACAGTATTATTGAAGATACCGTTCATGACAACTCAAAATCACATTTCATTAATTATCGGGTTAAAGAACAAGTGTTATTTAAAACACTATTCACGATAAACCCAAAAATCAATACCAATTCAATTCCAATTAAATATTATTTAATTGGCACATTTCATTAAATTTAAATAAACAAATTTAATCTTTTTCTCAACTGGGCTTAAGAACGGTGTTAATGAAGACACCATTCACGACAAAGCCAAATCACATTTGATATTAAATACAAGGCTCTGAATAGAAAATATATCGGCTTATATTCAATTTCAAATTCTACGACCAACAAATATCGTATTGGAAATAACGATATATATATATATATGTATATATATATATATCTTTCGAATTTCTAGAACAATATCTGTATAATCACTAAATCCAACATCGAAATATTCCGAAGACAATTTCGATTCAAATCCATTCCAATTCAATTATTGGAAATTCTGGTTTCTTTTAAAACCATTTCAAATCGAATTTATTTATTTAAAAATAAATAAACTATTATTCTAATTCAAAATTAGTTCATTTCGATAAAAATCTATCTTTATCTTTTCAAATATGGAGTTTTTCATCCCAATTTTTCCCAAATCATTTTTTATGATTTTACACAAATTATTACTATTTTTAATAATTTTATCAAGGTCCTTACAGTCGATTTCCATCAAGGGCCATCGAACTGCACTTACAACGACATTTTTCAAATTTGATTTGGACATAATTCCAAATCCAACCGTTAGATTTCTAATTTCTAATATTCGTTAGAAAGCTCTTTACGATACGAACCCAACGGTTTCAGTTTTAGGAGAATCCGACGGTCGGATCTCCCGCAATATCTATTCGAAGTCAATGATCGAAATTCGCGAACTACCGCGGCGCGACGCGTTCTATTCAGGCCATTATATATATAATATATATATAATATATATATTTCGTCGATTTCCTTTTAAAACGTATTTTATAAATCGTTTTAAATTCATTTTCAAAACGATTTCAACTTCATATTCAATTTCAAATCAAAATTGAATATTCCAATATAAATTCGTTTAAATTCATTTCAAATCGGTTTCAATTCAATTTCAATTCAATTCTTTTCAATTTCAATTTGAATTCAATTTCAATTTGAATTCAATTCGAATTCAATTCTTTTCAATTTCAATTTGAATTCAGTTCTTATCAATATAATTCAAATTTCGAAATCACTTTCAATATACATTGAAAATTGAATAAAATCGATATAAATATCGTTCACGTCAAAATGGCGTCAATCTAATCAACACGGCTTCATATATTTCTATTTTCAAATATTCTATTTCAAATATTTCTTTTTCAAATATTTCTATTTCAAAACTGGAATGAGGCCCAATCAATTACCATATAATGTTAATTATATGGATTTTCTACAACACATGTACAAAATAACAACGATAAATAATCAACCATCATCCAGAGTGCCGTTCTACACTGTATAAGCATCAAATATAAATATTTAACGCTTATAACAGCCTGTCAATCAATCGATCGACATACAGCTAATCATTGGGACTAGTGTATGTCATATATCATCCCAATACCCGTGTGGGGTTTTCAAACAATCAAACACAGATTTTATTTGTGCAGTTGGGCGATGTGAAATTTATCGTCCCAATCAATATCAGTCAAATGTGTGTATATAAACAAATCGTTCGATTTGTTTATATTAATTTATTTTAAACACACGTTAGAAAATTCTCTTTTCAACTATAAAATATTTTTAACTATATAAATATTTCATTTTATTTCACATCACATCACACAATCAACTACACATCAAAATCAAACAAACAAGCATACAAGCCGTCCATGGTCTGTGGACGACGGGTGTCGGGTGCTACTAAACACCGTCTACATCCTAGTATATATTTTAACTAGAATATTAAATTAAAAGTGAGAAGTTCTCACCGATTAGCTAAACCAACGCCACGACTCTTCTTATGTAGGAAATCTTCACCTTTTCGTCTTTTGTCACTTTCGTTGCCCGTAGCCACTACATATATAAAAATCACATTTTTATATTGTTGCTATGTATATAAAAATCATATTTTTATAATCACTCCATATGGATAAAATTCTATTTTTACATCGCTACTATATAGATAAAAATTCTATTTACATCGCTACTATATAGATAAAAATTCTATTTTTACAACGTATATATAATAAAGATCAGATTTTTACTATCTATATAATATAAAAATCGTATTTTTATTATCTACATTATATGAAAACCATATTTTTAATACTTCTACTTTATAAAAATCTCGCCTTTATATAAATAAAAATCTCGCCTTTCATATAAATAAAAATCTCGCCTTTCATATAAATAAAAATCTATGCTTTTCATATAAATAAAAATCTCGCGTTTCATATAAATAAAAATCTCGCCTTTCATATAAATAAAAATCTATGTTTTACTATATAAAAATCTCAGATTTATATAATAATAAAAAATCTAAAAACTCACTTTTTCGCCGGAGGAGGGGGCTGCGCTCACGGAGGTGGCGGGGGTTGGTGGCGCCGAAGTCTGCAATCGACGGGGGGGGGGGAGGCCTTGTCGGTCGGTGGTGGGGCCAGGCGACGCTGGAGGAGGCGGTTTCTGCTCGTCGAGGGGGCTAGGGCACGGGAAGGAAACGGGAAAAGGGGGAAAGAACGGGGAGGGGCGGAGGAGAATCGAGAGGAGGGAGAAGGAGGAGCACGAGGGGGAGCGACAGCAGGCGGAGGTCGGAGGGGCGTGGGCGGCGCGGTGGAAGGGGAGCGTCGGGCGATAGTTAGAGTTTTTTTTTTCGTTTCGAGTTTGAATGAGTAAAAAAGGGGGGCCTGAGAGGGAATAAGGAGAGAGGGGGAGATTTATTTTATTTTTAATTATTTAACTTCAAAAAGTTGACCTTTTCATTTGACCTCTAAACGAGGCCCACCGCCTGTCGTCCATGGCTAATTACCCCTATTCCGAACACAATGGGATATGTATCGTAGGCTGATTCGATCGTTTCGATCAGTTTCCGTTGAATTTACATTTAAATCATTATACTGAATTTTAAACTTACATTTCAAATTACCGGGGTCACATACGGACTCGAAAAATTCCAGAAAAATATTTTCTAGCTTCGTATTGACGATACGGTCCTAACAAAACTAGTTTCATCAAATTCTGAGACCGTTTGAAAAATGGCCATTTTCCAGTCGATTAAAATCAACTGAAATTGGTCAAACGCGTTTTCTTTTGCCACGCTCACATATTGATTCAAAAAATTACGAAATTTGAAACCTAGCAATAATTTGACATCGCGGATCCAACAAAAATGGTTTTGTCGAAATCTGAGGTTGTTTGCAAATTGGCTATTTTTAAGGGCTAGAATTCCATAGCGACTATTTTGAAATTTCAACTGGACATAACTTTTGATTCCCGCTATGAAATTTCCATTTTTCGGATTCGTTGGAAAGATATTCTCAATTAGATTCTAATATTTTTGGTTTCACTAAAATCCGGTTTATTTTGAACCCGGTATGTTCATTCGAAGTTTGAAATCGAATTATCGATCTACCGCGCCAATTTCAATTCCTTTTATATATATAAATAAATATTTATATTCTATAGACAACGTATATAAATATATACGTTCGAATTCTACTCAAAATAATTTTTTCATCCTTATTATTTAAAATAATTCGTTTTAAATATTCAAAATTCACTAAAATTGCCAAAATAAAAATTTTAAATTGGCTCAGATTTCCGTATCGTTACATTTTGATATTTAGAAATATGAATGTTTTAACAACTAAGGAAATAGTCACTTGGTTTTATTAACTATTGACTTTAAGTAAAGTGTTTTGAAAGTACATGAGATACAAATTTTCCTAAAGTAATTTTAAAAGATTTATACGTTTAAGAATTTATAAATGTTATATTAAAGAAATTTATACAGATAAAATTTCTAAAATGATAGTTTATGATTTTATTTATGAGGAAAGATATTTAATAAAGAGTTGTTTGTGTAAAGTTCACATAATAGAAATTATAAGTGAAGATGTCTTTAACATCTTATAATAGAATTTTGAAAAATGTGTTTAAAATTTTATCAAATTTGTAAATTTTATATGAAATGGTTATGAAAATAATAATAATTTCCTGTTATGAACATATTATAAATTTTCATAAGTAAGACAAATTCCTAAGTAAAATTTGAGATATTAATTTGATTTTAAGTAAAAAAAATATTAGGAATATTAATCTGACTTCAAGAAGGATATTAATAATAAAGGGCCACTTTATGTGGATGTGAATTATTAAAGAACAGTGATTTTATGGAATATATAAATTTAAATTAATTATAAATGTAGGATTTTTTAAATATAACCTAAGCAAGCATTAACTTTAAGACATGGGATGCAAAGCAAATTAGCTAACTACTTGAATTTGAGTATTAGTCAATTTGAAATAATTTTAAAATTTAGAAAAAAGGTTATAAATCAACAATATTGATAAATTAACCAAGCATATTCTAAGGATAATATTGATTTAAATATAAATTAATGAGGTTGAATTGAATATAAATGTATGTAGTATGTTTATTTAATTTTAATACACAATGTGAACTTAAAGAATATGTTCATGATATATAAGATTTGAATAATACTAAAAAAAGGGAAATTCAAAATGTAAGATTTAAAACGGATTGAATGTATAAATTGAGAATTAAACAAAACTAAAACCTAGCTCAATTCCAATTGCATACAACCTATATTTTTAAGAATGATATTTTACATGATTTCTCATTGTATGCAACGGCCCGCCTTTTTGACCGCTTTAAACCAGTGATTTAACCAATTTAAAACGTCCAAAACGACGGATTATTATTTAGCTTATAAAGTTTAAACATAGAATCGGCACATAAAACACAGAATAAAGAATAATACAATAATGAACAACAAAATAACTTTTATTTTAAATCAGAGTTTTTATACAAGATTTTCTATACAGTGGAATTTAAAAACAATTTAAATACAAATCTTTACTGTTTGAACTTCAGAGTGCGCTATCTCTTGGAATCCCCGGTTTTGCCAATCTTCGAATCACAAGCTGAAATCTTTAAATCTGTAATTGCTCAGGTCTGACCCGAGCGTTCCATGCAAAAACATAAAATACTCGAGTCGGGATTAAATCGTAGTTCAAGTAAATTAATTTCAATAGAAACTGAAATATACTGGTCAATTATATGGCAAATACAGTGGTGCGATATCTATGCTATATTCGTTTTTTTTATTTCAGGGACAAATGGTCACGGAAGCCTGCATATGCACACGTGTACATGTACACGTGTGCACTGCCTCAACATCCCGTGACCACAAATAGCAAGTTCCCCGAAAGTTCATAAAGTATGCGAGATGGCGAAACAGAGTAGCACAAAAGTAAACAATGTGATTTAAGAGCACAATAGCCATATCCTATAATGATTTCCATTTTTATTTGTCTCTACTTTAATGACCATCCATATATATATACTTATGCAATGTCAACATGGGCATGAATGGTATCAAAGCCGTGAATATTTATGGCAATGGGATTAATAAGGTGAACAAAAATAAAGTAGCAAGTAGCATAGATGTGAAACAAAGCAAAACAAAGCGGTAAACATAAAGCATAAATTATATACATTGTCATACAGACCCGTGCACTCATACACACACTTGCGAGCACCTACACAATTTGTCGGTGTGGTGCAATAGGAGTTTCCGGTTTACAAAACTGGTATACACATGACATGAGACAGGGGTACATGAACAAGTTAATCAACATATGCAGGAAATAAGGATCAACACATGAAGGTCCACATATTCAAGTTGTAATTCATTGTCACATATTCAGGTTCACAAATTCAGGTTATAATTTATTTCCTAACACTTGAAAGTTCACATATTCAAGTTATATAGGGCATGCAAAGATGACAAAAGCAACAGTTTAGGCAGGGATTGACAAACCAATATGGGTTATAAACTATGTAGCATCAACTAAACAAATGTAGGACGGTTTTTATTAAATTTGGCAAAAACCAAAGTAGCCTCAGCTTTTTATAAAAATTCAATAAAGACAATGGAATCTGGGCTTCCATAAAATTAAACAAAAACAAATGTAAGACCAATAAAACCCACTGTATAAAGACGCCTGCTAAAGATCACATGTGAAAATTCTGCATAACATCTTGGAACAAAAACAAGATGTGTAAGGATAAAAACTAAGCAGCCTATGTATATATTTATCCACGCTGAACAGGCATTCAAGCTAAAACAGTCCATATATTTAATAACTTGTCGATTTCTCAAAACAAAATACACTAGCTATTTATATATGCCAAATACATATAAAAATGCTTCCGACATTAGATTTATATGTACTTTTGTTACTTGTCCACTGTCAAAGAGGTAGAAAAATATTATTTAAAGAATTATACAAAATTATGGTTAGTATTTTAGTTACCGGATTTCTCTTCATATTTGTCCCAAAACATGTTAATCTAAATCAACGTTAAATAATTGAAAATGGGTCCAAAATATAAAATAGCATACATTTTTTAGCAGTTGAACTCATCCCCATTTCATAAGCAGTGCAAATCGGTAAAGACAAGTCCATCCCTTTTAAATGTGAAAAAAATGTAATAAACATTTTAACTTATTATATATATATTGGGTATGACAAAAGAAAGTGAGATAAACACAATGGATAACAAGAAACACAGGCCCATTTCACCAAAGGCAATGCAAATGCTAAAGCAATGACAAGCAACAGGTTCATGTACAGTGGAAACCATTTGCATCCAAAGGATCAATGTTACAAGTAACACAACCAAGCCTTAATTTAGACTACAAATTCCTAAATTAATGGTTTATAGATTATGGTCATAATTTAGAATATACTTAATACCTTATTGAACAATTCCCATGTCTAAACCCAATCCAAATTCAGACTCCAATATCAAATAATTCTATCGAGTCTTTTCATTTTCTTTTTATACAACCTCATTCTCTCTTTTTCTAATAAGAAAGACCCAAGTGTTCATTCATACAATTTTCATTTACCAAAATCAAATATACAAAACAGGTATATCTTTTCATCAACCAATTAGGGCCATTCCTAGGGTTATCATAGAACTAAATGTTATATATATATATAGGTGTGCTCTCTTCTCTTCTGAAGACCACACATTTTTGTTTCAAATATATATATATATATATATTTCTGAAATATAATCTCATCCTATACTTATCTAGCAGTATTGGTGGCACGACCAACCAAATTAGCACCCAACATACATTATATGCAGATGTACCAATATGATTCATGGCATAGAGCAAATATGTTAGCAAATGGTAAGTTTAATATCCAGTATGGGATTTTAACATGAAGGTCAAAGTTGTAGGCATGAAACAAGACAGTGAATATCACAGCAAGGCTAGGTTCATGGATAACAACCCTAAGTAATTCCGGTTTCTAAGTGGTCGGTGAGTGTATGTCATTAGGCAATTTGATATTGGGTAAAAACATCAGGTCAGTACGATATTCGAACAAGTGAAGGGGGTAATACATAGGGTAAAAATATCATTACAGCATATGTATGGATGCATACATAATTGGTTCATAAATATGCTAACCAAAACTGATATGTTAGGGTAATTACTCCACAGGGGCTGCATAGTGACAGTAACAATTTAGGGTAAAACATATGGCAGTTAATTCCACCGAAATCAACTTGTTTTCCTATTTCTCTTTAGCATACATATGCAGTAAACACAAGGCATTCACAGCAACATGGAGAATTAATTATTATATCTTAGTTAACTTAAATTAATTTACTTGAAACAACAATTTAATCGTAAGTGAGTTGACACTCACCTTAACACGCGACGCGGGCGGTGGGTTGAGTGCTGAAAGTTGCGCAGTGGCTCCGAGGCGACGGATGATACATTGACAAGGAAGACACGGCTTGGTGACAGCGAGTGGCGACGGTGCTAATTGAAGTAGCAGCCTCTCTTTTCCTTGGATTCAGCGAGGGCGGATTCTGATTTTTGCAAAAGCTAGTAGTTCGACTTTCAAAATTTAGGGTGGAGGATGGCGATCTGATTTGGTGGCTTGCGGTTTCAATCTAAACAAGGAGGCGGATTTTTGGTGATGATTTGGGAATGACGGCCATTAAAACAGAAAAGGGAAAGGGCTTGAGTTGTTTTCTGAGGAAATTTGGGAATTGCGTGATTATTTATAGAAGGAGAATTAGAGATTAGAACAACGTCACTCAATTAGGTGATAGAGTAGCTGAACATTACAGTTTATAGGTCGGCTCAGGTTTATTTGGGGTTGGTGATATTAGAGATTACTTTAATATTAAATCCTACCATGTGTTACCACGTACGCTCTATATTCGTATCGTAACCACAGTTTCCAAATACCACAAAATTATACGTATCATTTTATTTCACCGTTATGAATACGCTAAAATTAATTTAATTATAATCCAACACCGTTTTATTCTAAATTTAAACGTTAAATTTTGATTCCTTTATACACACAAATACCTACATATCGCAGTCAAATTTCCATATATTTCAACAAATAAAATTTCCAATTTATTTACCGTTAACTACATTTATTTTTAATTTCAGTCATTCCTATTTTCAGTAGAATTACAATCCAATTCGATTATTCAACAATAATTATTTGATTTTCAACCAATCGTTTCGAATTAAATCCATATACAAAACCATATATTCGATTTTATATTTCTAACTTTAGTATCTATATAAAAATGACCACTAAATCTTCAATTAACTTCACATTCCAGTTGTCAAATTTTCCGGGTCGTTACAATCTCCCCCACTTTAAAACTTTTCGTCCTCGAAAAGGAGAGATCGTTAAAGTTATACCACTGTATATTTCAAATTTTCATATTTGTGTGCAATTTTTCCATAACTTATTTGAATATCGATATTTAAATTATCGATCATTGTTCTTTATCCGTCATAATCAATTAACTCGAAAGAAGAAGAAAAACTTCTTTTCAAAACAAATCTCTTTTTAAATTCCAATTTCTGCATTAATTGGATTTATACATCTCAACTATTCCAAATTTTATTATAAACATCATCTATCAACATTACTTATCCATCGTTGCAACTGTAATGGGTCTAGGCTTAGCATCCTCAACCCAATCTCCTTACATTCAATCTATTTAATCTTCTCCAACACTCATTTTTCATTTTTTATTCAAATTTTCAACATGAAAATTTTCCAAAATCTGCAACCTTTTATACATAATATTCGTATTATTACTCCAAAGCTATAGAATTGAAAACACTCTAAAATTCTTTTCCTTTAATTATTCAGTATATTTTAATTTCAAGTTATTGATTTGAAAATATTTGATAACTCGAAGTTTGATAAGTCTATTGTCGTTCTTACAGATGTTAGGCATACGCTGGCCAGACGTACGACTAAAATCTCCAAGTATTAAATATCCTTGCTTCAACTCCCAGTGAAAGTATTTCAAAAATTCCTTTTAAAAACAGATACAGAAAGTACCGATGTGATGTTGATATGTTGATTGTTCATGAATCGCAGATACACAATGGTTTCGTCTGGATCCCCCAGAAAACATCTGTATCCGTAGGAAATCACTTCCCTGCGAATTTCGTCATGGACAGATACAGAAGATATTTTTGGAATCAAAAGACGTTTTGAGGTCACTGAGCGTTGATTGCTCTGTCTCAGAATCATGGAAACAAATCAAAAATTATGAAGAGACTTCAAATCACGAGAATAAAATAAGTCTCAAAGATAAATCAGGTCACGAAGACCAATCAAGTCATGAAGACTAACTGCTGCATCAAACAAGTGGCTCACTATCACTAAGATATCTCAAACATTGCATGGCTCCATTCTACCTTTAGTAACTCTAGTGGTTACATCTCTTTCACGTGTAGATATGCCATGTTGAGACGACCCCAAAACCCCGTACGACGGTGTTAAAGGTAATCTTTGGAATATAACACATAAACAGATAATAGCAGAACATAAATAAATAAATACACCAAATAATGAACAATAATACACTGGATAAACATAATCATCAGAGTTACACAGTATACAGGATCATACTTACTACAAATACAGTTCAGCTATACATAAATGTCTACAGTGCAAAACAAACATAATATACAATAGGAGCTGAACAACATAAAAAGAGATAAATGATATAATCCATCTTCAGCTCCATCTATCCAGAAAGAGCCTGCTAAAAACCTGAACACAAGGCTGCCCGTGTAGAAAAAGGGGCACCCGAGTTTGCAAGTGAAACAAACTACGAGTCAGTCATGGGACTGGTATGAGAAATCTACTTAACACATTTATTATATGGCTAATCATAGGACCACGCCACTTTCGCGGAACGGGTTTACTCCATTGGATTGCCAGTGCTTTAAAATAAGTAAATCTTTAAACATCGCAATGCTTTTAATAAAAATGAAGCCATTATAAGACTCAGTTCCCATCACACAATGCAGCGCAAACCGGAGGATAGAGTTTTTACCTTATAATGGCCAAAATATGCTTGATACGAATAAATCAAAAGCATTTGATATTATTACTAGTGTTTGTATGTTTCAAAAACAATTTCAAATCATAAGTATCAATCATAGATGACATTAATGCCCCATACCACTATGTCGCCATATATAGATATACAATCAAAACCGCACAATCACGTATTTGGAAATTGGATTTCCTTCATGAACCAAGGCAAAGGATAGTCCTTACCGACTTCGAGACTCTCTAGCCCGAGCCTCTGGAACAGCCGCAACTGCCCCTTGGAGCGACAGGGCCGGTCCACACGGAGTGGATTATAGTGCCTGAACAATACGTTTGCTCGCTTTTTGGGGCGTAAATGAGCCAACGAATGACTCCATCGGTCCCGGATCGACCGATATAACCGAGGCGCCTCGCAACAGCAACAACCACACAGGTGAAAATAATATATATGTCAGCCAGTTTAAGCACTGACACCACCTCTAACTAGAAAGAAACGCATGCCCTCCCTGAAGTCCTCTCCCGTTTCTAGTTCATACCGGGGTGTGAGGCTCGCGAATTCACGTTATACACAAAGCTACGCCACACAGGCGGTGCTTTGATCATCGACCACAAGACTTTGCTTTTCAACAGAAGCCCTGATCACTGCATCTTAGCATGCCACACAGGCAATTCACACCGTGCAACTGATGGCTATCAATCACACAGAATGAATTCCAATGTCAGACACACGATCCATTTACAAGTCCGTTTTGGGTCTGAACGAAATCGGAGGCACTATATACCTCGCATACCCATCGGTCTCCACGTACGTCTGGACGATCACCACTCATTATCCATATTTCGGGATGCCTCCCAATCAGGACATCAGTTACCATCCAAACAAGGTGAAAATCTCTGGTCTTCTACCATCGTCTTCATCATCTATTTCTTATCGTCGATTCAGTTATTCAGAATGGGATAAACCCGGTCTTTCTGAGCAACTCACATATATAATTAACAAGTGCTACACAAACACAACATACGCCTTATTCCAATTCATTAGTCACTAACCGCAAATCAGTAAGAGAACGATTCCCCAAATATTAACCCCGAAGGCCGAAACCAACATCAGATCAAAACCCAGGAAACCATTCGACTTAGCCAACCTTCAGTTAGTTTCTAAATTTCGCATTCCGTATCGTTTATAATATTTTATAACGATTTATCGCTATTTTTATTTATTTAAAAATAGCTAATTTATTCAAACGACGCTTCAGGCCATAACGCGGCCGTGGTGCTGTTTTTCTTTGGATTTGATTTACACATATCTAAAAATCTAACTGTTGGATCTTCACAAAATTTATATCATTAGAAAGATCTTTTCAAAATGAATCCAACGGTTCCAGTTTTGGGAAAATCCGACAGTCGGATCTCCCGATACAATCGTTTGAAGTTTCGATTTCAAAATACGAACTGCAGCGTCGTTATTCGATTTAATTTAATTATATTTATATATATATATAATCGATTCTTGCGGCTGTTTTTCTTCAGATTTGAATTAAACGTTCCAGAAAATCCAGAAAATCCAACCGTTGGATCTTTACAAAGTTGGTGTCATTGGAAAGATATTTCCAAAGCGAACCCAACGGTTTCGGTTTCGGGAAAATCCGATGGTCGGATCTCCCGCACTAATCGTTTGAAATCACGGTTTCAAATCACGAACTGCAGCTTCGTTATTCGATTTATTTTAATTATATATATATAATCGATTCTTCGATTTCAAAACCATATTCTTTTCATACCTTTGATAAAAATGATATTTTTATCCAACTGACTTCTATTTCAACACTTCACTATTTTTAACAATTCATGTATATAATAAAAATGTGATTTTTATTGTAAAACAATTTATTTCAAAACACGACTATTTTATATAGTTCATATAGATGATAAAAATATGATTTTTATTATAAAACAATTTATTTCAAACACGAATACCATTCAACACATGAATTTCTATTCAACGAATGAATTTCTATTCAACACATGAAGGTTTTCTATAGTTCATATATATAAAATAAAAATGTGATTTTTATTGTTAAAACAATTTATTTCAAACACGAATACCATTCAACACATGAATATTATTCAACGAATGAATTTCTATTCAACACATGAAGGTTTTCTATAGTTCGTATTTATAAAATAAAAATGTGATTTTTATTGTTAAAACAATTTATTTAAAACACGAATACCATTCAACACATGAATATTATTCAACGAATGAATTTCTATTCAACACATGAAGGTTTTCTATTCATGACACGAATATAGTTTCAACACATGAAAATAATTCTAACACTTGAATATTATTCAAAATTTCGGCAGTATAACGGCAGGGTAGTTAAAATCGGGGTCGTCCCTAGTACGGCTCCTCGCTCTACCTTAAAGCCTCGCAGCTTTTGACAATGGGGATTTCATGCATCTAGTTCGCACGCAAGCGGCATATATATATTTTTCTTTCTTTTCCACAAACTAACCCTATGTGGTTTCAACCAAATAATTCTCAACCACAAACAGGTATTTTTCAACCACAATCAATCAATTTCAACCACAAACAATTCAAATCAACCATTCGCTATCAACCAATTTTCACACCAATCACAACCAATAAATATCGTCCACGGTTTGTGGACGAGGGGCGTATATATCTATATCTATATATATATATATAAGCATTTCACTTCTATTTCAACACATATATAATTTTTACAACGCATATATAACTTATACATCGAACGTACAACTTATAAACGCTTATACAAGAGGTGTACAATGCTTATATAACTCATACATCGACTATATAATTTATACATTGTCGTTTTCCATATCGTTTATAATTTAGAAATCTCACATTGGGTTCCACTCCACCAAAAATAACAGAAGGCTCAGAAAAATATGCGGTCTCTTCTAGAATGGAGAAGACGTCCACACGAGTCCACTGTCTCTTGTTTCACTGAATTTGTCAAGAAACGAAAAAGATACGGTTTTTACAGTGAAATCAAAAACCGTAGCGCTTTAAAGTGCTATAATATAGTTTGATTAAAATCAGCCGTATACCTCTCTGAAATCTTCAAAACCAGGTTTGGATTTTTCTTCGAATCCGTGTAGCTAGTGGCCGACCGGCCTTCACCACGCTATCGAGCCTCGAGAGGCGCACGTGCGCCTGAAGTGGGGTCCACTTCGGTGGTATGACGTGGCCACGACAGAGCTTCAAAGCTCAGAACTTCCCATCCACGGTTCTCTTCAAATACGCGACGAGACAGGGAGCAGGTGGTATGGATTTGAAGAGGAGGAGGAGCTCTTCGAAAACTTCAACTGGGTGGAGGGCTAATTCGGCGTGTGGCAGTCGGAAAATGATCGGGAAGCTTTTGAAGCCTTTCCGTCGTCTATCGGGGGGGGGGAGAGAGATTTTTTTTATATATATAAAATTCTGATTGGCCGGGAGCTTTTAAAAGAGGGTTTTCTACCACGACCTCTAATCCAAACCCAACGACTATCATCCCTAGCGTTTCACCCCCATTCCGAACACAATGGGATATGTTTCGTAGGCCCATTCGTCTGTTTCATTCAGTTTTCCTTCAAATTAAAATGTAAAACATTAAATATTTAATTTGAACGTACATTTCAATTTGCCGGGGCCGCATACAGATTCTAAAAATTCCCAAAAAATAAATCTAGTTATGTTTTGACGATACGGTCCCAACAAAACTAGTTTCGTCGAATTCTGAGACCATTTGAAAAATGGCCCATTTCTGGTCGATCTAATTTAATTGTAATTGACCAAAACACGTTTTCCTTTGCCACGCTCACATATTAACTTCAAGAATTATGAAATTTGAAACCTAGCAATAATTTAACATCTCGGATCCAACAAAAGTGGTTTCGTCGAATTCCGAGGTCGTTTGCAAAATGGCCATTTTCACGGGCTATATAAACTCTATAGCGACCTTTCTGAAAATTCATTTGGCCATAACTTTTGCTTCGCTATGAAACTTTGATTTTTCAGATTCGTTAGAAAGATATTCACTAACAGATTTAAATATTTTTGGTTTCACTAAAATCCGTTTTGTTTTGCACCCGGTACAGTCAGTCAAAATTTGAATTCAAATTTTGAAACTACTGCGCCATTTCAGGCCTTGTTTATAATTAGAATGAATTATATTTATTTTCAAATATCAATTCAAACATAACTTTCGTCGTTATTATTTAAAATAATTATTTTAAATATTTAAAATCCACCAAAATAGCCAATTTAAAATTTTCAAACTGGTTCAGATTTTCCGGGTTGTTACACATGTGGACCGCAGGTACACAATGGTTACACCTGATTCCCTCAGGAAACATCCATACCCGTAAGCTTTCATAGCTCTGCGGATTACGCCCTTACAATTCGACTATAGATCGCAGCAGTCACAATGGTTATGCTTGGTTCCCCCAAGAAACATCCATCCGCCGTAGGCTATCTGCAGCCCTACGAATTACGCTACACGGTCAAATTCCAACGACTCTAGATTGCAGCGATCACAATGGTTACGCCTGATTCCCTCAGGAAACATCCGACCGCCGTAGGCTATCTGCAGCCCTGCGAATTACGCTAACAGTCGTGCTCAATGGCAACTCATGAGTTTTATGCCCGGACAACCTACTACCACCAGCAGCATATTTCAGCTAAACTCGAAATTCAAAGGAGAAGGATGGTACTTCCTTTATTTTGCTTTGAAAACATATAATACTATATACATATAGTACATTATTTCAAAATCCTCCTAAATCATACTTATGTCAACTTACATAAGATCTATTTTTCAAATCATATTTCAAACATCTCATCTCATCTTATATAAATTCTATTATATAAAATTTATCTCAATTCATTGCCCTCCAAATTAATGGTTTTCGGATTCATTATATTCATATTTATATTTTCAAAAACTTCTATATTAATTATCTCAAATCGAATATCCTCAAGTTTCCATTCAAATTTCAAAACTTTAGTTTTGATTTCTTAATCAACTCAGCTATTGGATATCCTTTCAACTCAGATTTTTAAATCTATTGGTTATAAACCAAAATTTCTTCCAGATCCCCAATTATTAAGTTCATCACTTAATTCAAATCTTTATCTCTCATCACCTCGGGATTTTCATTCTTATAACACCTTCTTCATTCACGCTCTATTTCTCTTTCATATTCACACGCTTCGACCGTCAATTAGCAAGCGAACAACTCCCTAAGTATCAACCCCGGAGGCCGAAACCAACATCAGATCAACACTTAGGAAATTATTCAACTTTACTAATCTCCAGTCAGTTTTCAACTTCCTAGACCTAATTTCTTAACTTTTTACCAAATCATTTCTTACGCAGTACTCGAATTCAGTTTACGAATCTACTTCTTTTATGAAAAACATTGATTATAATGATATCATTATAATTTTCACTTAGAAATATTTCACTTTTAAGATTTCAAATAACATCATACAAATGAGATTAAACCATTAATAGCAATTTCATAGAGTTCAAAATTTTTCATACCCATTCTATTTAAATAATTATACATAGTCTCGATCTATTCAAAACACGTACATAGGAGATTTAGGATTACAAACGATAGTATTATGAAACAGAGCTAACTTAATTAGAATTTACAATGTTTGATGTTTGTCTGCTTTTTGATCGATGATTCACATCTCTGCGTAAATTACTTTCACGATATTAAATTTTCTGGAGTCTCCACAAAAGGATTAGTGCATTCCTCATCCACATGGCCCCATTTCTTGTAGTTCTTACAATAATATGAGATGGGGCCATCTTTATCTACGTACTTCACAGTTTTCTCTCTAGTGACACGCAACACTGCCTGTCGTCCTTGTTGTCTCTTAGAACAGCTTCAGGCTATATGTCCAACTTGCTTACAATGATAGCAAGTGATTGGTTCACCAGATGTCTCAGAAATGGCATGCTTCTTCTTTCTCACTTTAAGACAACGACTAGGAAAATATCCCTTCTCTCTACATTTAAAACAGAAAATTTTTTATCGGTAAATTTTCCCTTCTTTCTTCTTTCCCTTGTCTCTCTCTCCGCACGTAGTCGCGTAATGTCCCTTTTCCTGACATCTGTAACAAACGACATTGTCATAGGGGCCGGTTGTCTGTTTTTCCTTAATTCTCTTCTCGTATTCCAACATTACTTCTTCCCTTCTTTTACGTTCTGCCGCTTTTCGTTCTCGACGTGCGACTTTTTGCTCTTCAGTCCTCACCATTCTGATTTATCAAAACTCATTAGTTTCTCACGGTCTTTTGGAAAACATTTCCAATTATCATATTCATATATTTACAATTTTACGAAATCTCTTGGGAAAACATTTCAATATATTCGCAAATCTTCATTTTCTGACGAAAATATACTTTATTCTCATGAAAACATTTCTAAATTCGTTATTTGGATTCAACAGATGTTAAATACAACATCGTTATTCCCACTTAATTGTTGACACTTATTAACTCTCTTCACTTAACCCTTTTTATTTTATTTTCATCAACTTATATTCTTAATTTCAAAATAAAATTCATTGCTTCTTCTTTGAAACGATTTCAAATTTTCCTTTTTCTATTCAATTTGAATTCTTATTTACAATCAACTTCAGTTATCTTTGATTTCTAAGACTCACGCTTAACGAAGTAAATTCGTTGTTTCTCTCCTACTTATCTACCTTAGATACCATCCGATGATGGATTCGAGATTCAAATCCGAAGGGAACTTGTCGAAGAAAATGCTCGCAAACCTGGATTCGAAGACTTCCGAAGACTGGGGATTCCGAATCAAAATTCAAATCTCAAAATTCTTTTTCCGCTGTATTAGTTTCAAAATAATAGTCTCAAAAATAATTTCTCCAAAATATTTTTTTTCTTCAAAATCTATTTTAAAATTATTTTCATTTTCAAAATTCATATTTCGAAACCTTTTTATTTCCAAAATTCGCTTTTCTAGTGTTGATCCTACTTATTTAAACTCGATAAGCTAAGCTTTGAATAAACCAAAGCTCTGATACCAACTGCAACGGCCCGCCTTTTTGACCGCTTTAAACCAGTGATTTAACCAATTTAAAACATCCAAAACGACGGATCATTATTTAGCATATAGAGTTTAAACATAGAATCGGCACATAAAACACGGAATAAAGAATAATACAGTAATGAACAACAAAATAACTTTTATTTTAAATCAGAGTTTTTATATAAGATTTTCTATACAGTGGAATTTAAAAACAATTTAAATACAAATCTTTATTGTTAAACTTCAGAGTGCGCTGTCTCTTGGAATCCCCGGTTTTGCCAATCTTCGAATCACAAGCTGAAATCTTTAAATCTGTAATTGCTCAGGTCTGACCCGAGCGTTCCATGCAAAAACATAAAATACTCGAGTCAGGATTAAATCGTAGTTCAAGTAAATTAATTTCAATAGAAACTGAAATATACTGGTCAATTATATGGCAAATACAGTGGTGCGATATCTATGCTATATTGATTTTTTTTTTATTTCAGGGACAAATGGTCACGGAAGCCTGCATATGAACACGTGTACATGTACACGTGTGCACTGCCTTAACATCCCGTGAGCATAAATAGCAAGTTCCCCGAAAGTTCATAAAGTATACGCAACGGCGAAATGAAGCAGCATAAAAATAAACAATGTGATGTAAGAGCACAACAACCATATCCTATAATGATTTCCATTTTTATTTGTCTCTACTTTAATGACCATATATATATTATATATATATATATATATGTTAGACCAAAAAGTGGTTCTAACACCCAAATTGACTAAAATTACGATAAAATGAGATCAAAAACAGAAAAGAGACACAAGATTTATAGTGGTTCGGCGTTAAAGAGCCTACGTCCACTTTATATCACTTTGTTTGATGATGTAGATGAAAATACAACAAGATATTCACTCAATCTCACTCATTTTTCATATACATTCACTCAATTATATTCAAAATACACTTTGAATGATGATTTGGATTGTTTGGGAGTGCTGGAATTCGGTTTTCAAGGGTACTCAAACTCTCAAAGTGCCAAAAAGTCCCTTCTAAATGCCTCTTGGTGGGGTATTTATAGGTGAAAATTCCTCCTGGAACCGGATCGGATCGGGTCCACGTGGCCTTCATTCCACCATTTTCGGGTCCGGAGATGTTATGGTGATGACAGCGCGCTTGGTTAGTGGCAAACATGGGTAGAACGTGTGTGTAACCGCTCCGATTATTAAGGAGAACGTGGGGTGAAGCAATCGATGCTCTGGGTTCGGATCAGATAAGCTAGCAAATGGGGGTTCGGATCGGCTTTGTCATCTCCGATCCAATTTGCATTTTTTCCTTTCGTTGCTTTCTGTTGGTTTGTTTGAGTCTAATGACGCTCGATCCGATCCGAATACTTAGCAGTGTTCTTTTCATCATTTGACCTTCTAACTTTGTGTAGCTATTTCACAAAGTAGGCTAACATTTTGTCCCCTCAAAGGATGCTTCTGTTGAAGACGGAGCGTGCTTTGAGGTTGTCTGTCGATTAATTTCTGAACCTGAATTGTTATACGGTTGCTTCCATTCACCTATTGAGACGTGTAACTTCATAAAGACGCATTTTTTGTTGCTTATATATATGCCGTAAACCATATGAATTACTTTCTTCACTTTCAAACAACTTTGAGAGCTTTTTCGGATGTCCTGTGATTCCTCCAGGTAAGCTATTTCTTTATTCTCCCTTGAATTCAATTTGCGTGCCAAGTTAATGTGTAAAATCTCATTCGGTTCGGACTCCGACCCGAAAAGCTTTTATTTCGTCTCGCCTGATGCTGGGTTAACATGCCAAAAAGAAAATGTATTTGGGCTTGTACTCCAGTCTGAACGAAGTAAAAGGTGGAGAATACAAAGGGCCACGTTGGATTTACATATAAACCCTTCATCCCATCTCCTTCTTTTCTTCTTCCTCTTTTTACTTCCATTGCTCTTCCAGAAATCGCCCCAAAGAAGAAACGAAACCCTAGGGTTCTAAAACTCCATCAATCTCGTTTTAATCCCCGAATCAAGCATATAGGTAGTTTTTTGATCTCGAATTACCTCGTTATGGTTGTTTTCAGTTTGGATCTGTGGTAAGATCGAACGATTTAAGCTTGGCGTTTACTCAATTCTGACGTCGTGGCATCCTCCACTCTCCACCGTCGTCATTAATGGTGCCAACACCATCTCGAGGCAGTGATGGAGGATGTTAGGATTCAGTTTTGATCATTTGAGTATGTGCCTGCTTAATCTTAATTAGGGCTTTTGGACATTGAATCGGATTTGATATCAAGGAGGAGGAAGGAGAAGAAGAAAAGTGCAGGGGATCGGGTCGGGTGAAAGAGTGTTAGGGTGAATAAGAAGAAGAGAAGTTCACGTGACCGGATCGGATCGGAGTTAAGAAGCAAAGAAGAGGACCACAGTTTACTGAACCGGGTCGGGTCGGAGCGAGACACAAGGAGATAAAGTGGCATGGATATTTAAGTCCATCTGAGCCGCTCCGAAAATCCTCTTTCTAACCGATCTGATTCTGTTTGAAAGGTGTGAAAACAGGATGCAGACCAAAACGAGGCCTCCTTCCGATCCGATCGAACCGAAGCAGTTAACTCTCATGCATAAGAATTTACCCATTTGGCCAAACCAATATTTGACGTAACTTCTAATTTCATGAACAGTTAGGATAGTGCCTTGCAAACACAAACGAACATCAAGAACTATTCCGAACATCACTTCATCGTCAGAACTTTACATTACGCTTCTAAGTGTTTAATTTATATCTTCTGCACACATCGTACACACTTTAGTTCATACACATGCACAGGGGGATACGGGCTAGTTTACTCTAACTTGTGCTATTGCTTGTTTAATAGTTTAGTGACAATGACAGCAAGACGTTCATCTAGTTTAGCCGAAAAGAGAGAAGTTCCAGAGACGTCCCAGAAGATCACTCTTGATGACATATCTTCTTCCTCAGATCTAGAGTGGGATGATGAGGGCCCAGATTATGAGGTAAAGGCTCATGAAAGCGATAATGTGTCTTCTGAGGGTGAAGTTTCTCTGGGCTATGAAGAGGAAGGAGAGATTGGAGATAATCGAGCTCCTGATGAATTTGAGTCTGCCATCATATTGGAATCACCCCAAGATCCTGTTGAATCGACAATTGACAATGACAAACTTGTTCGAATACGCCTAAAGCATGGGATACTAAAAGGGGATACCCTGGTGCCATCGAAAACTGACCGTCCTCACAATCCTCCAGAAGGATTTATGGCAATCACCCGATTGATGTGCATGGTTGAGGCTATTCCACCGTTTTCTCCGTTTGTTGTCGACTTTCTAAGACAGATGCGGATTGCCCCCATGCAGCTGCATCCCAACTCCTATGCTTACCTATATACCTTATATGTAGCATACAAAGAGATTCTAGGCATAGAACCAACCTTCGATGATATCCATTTCTTTTATAATTCCAAACATCGAACCCAAGAGACTCCCTCCTTCTCGTACTTTGAATCAGTTCCGAAGAGAAAGACATCACCATTCCATTTAGTAGTAAAGCTGGCGATCCAAAACCTGGATGGTTTTATATCAAACAACAACTGGGATGCGCTAGGAGATGGACCCAATCAAGTAAAACATCTATTTTCCAGACTCCAGCTTTAAGCGTTCATGTTGACATACTAACTTCCTTTCATTCTTATCCGCAGTTGGCAACCCAAAGCAAATATCATGTCAATTATACTTTGATCGTTTACACCAGTTGCTCAATGGTGACCAAAAGTTCTTGACCATCGACAGTGTTCTTAAGGATGAATACCTTCATCTTCACGGGTTGTTGTCCATTACCCGTAGCATAGGTCACGGGTCGGGTCCATATGTGTACATCCCCCCAGTGGACGTAATTCTAGAAACGGGTGAAAGCTCGAAAACTCCTACAATGCCGCTTCAAACTTCACCTTCTCCATCTTCGACTCAAGACGATGAGCTGTCCAACATGGCCGAAAAGCACCGAGAATGTTACGTCGTCCCCGAGGATGCTATCTCTCCGGAGAAGTCGACGTCTTCCAAAGAACCGCCAATAGATGTTTCCCAGGGAGATGCCCCTAGTACCGATGATCCTACATTTCAGGGTTTAGGAGATCTCCCCTTACCTGAAACTATCTACACTTCCGAGGATTTTGGAACAAATCCTTTAGTTTTCACTTCTTCTGAAGAGACCACTCCCGCTAAGGCCAAAGAGCCTATTCGCACTAGTCTGGCTTCGGGTTCGGGTTTGTCGGGGGAAAACACCACTTAGGATGCACTTAGCACAATAGCACCACACTTCACAGCACTTACCTTTTGTAAGAACACTGATTCTGAATTCCATTTGCATTGTTGCGCAGGTACAATGTCTTGCTCCCATTATGATATCAGGGAACTTCGTCGCAGCATGACTAGACCCCCTTATGATGCTGAGCATGATCGTCGTGAAGGCCGGAGTAGAGAGGATAGAAGGCCTTATGACTCTTATCAGTCGCGGACCTCGCGCTCTCGCTCCCCCGGTCGGTCGGATTCAGAACGATACAAAGGCTATCAAGGCCGTCGAGGAGAAGACACGTTGCAGTCAAAAGATCAAACCTCTTCTCAAGAAAAACGAGGTAGGGAGAGAAGTCCGCCAAAAGAAACCAGCTCTCGAGATAAACATAAGGTTTTCGATAAGCGGCTTAAGAAGGGTGATACGGCCGTCGTGCCCGCTCATCCTAGGGATACTGAGCTAACATATCACGCACCTCCACCATTGGATGCTGAAGCTAAAGTCAAGCAGGCATATTTGGAGCAACAATTCCCTGAACATTACTTTGAAAACCCGACTTTCTTACCCGCTCTCGAGCCTATTTCCTCAAGGTGGGCGGACGAGGCCAAAGCGAAAATTGATGCAGTTGAAAAACAATATTCAGAGATGTTCAAGTATTCACGTAACCTCTCCAGAATTATCCGAACTCTGATTACGGATACTGAGTCGATGAAAAATACTGCAGCAACTGAAGCTAAAGGCTTGAAAAATTTAGGGAAATATCTCGAGGACACACAGGCCCAACTTGCCGTTGCTCAGCGGGATGCTACTAACTTCAAGCAGCAATTTGAAGAGCTACAAAAACATTATCATGACTTGCTCGAGTCTCACAATCAAGAGCGCTCGGAGTTGAAAAAGCAAGCAGAAGATGCAAAGTCGGATAATGCTAAAATGCAACTTGCCTACACCGCTCTGGAGCAAGAGAAAGCTGAGTTAGCGAGAAAGAATGCTGAATTGGAGAAGAGAAATGCTGACTTGGCTTCCAAGTTGGTGGAGGCTGAGAATAGGGCTGTCCTAGCGGAGGGTAATGTTGAAAGTGTTATTAAATCCGTCGAAGAGACCCGCAAGCAGCAGTCAGAGGCTGAGGAGGAAGTGCATGTTTCGGCGAACTAATGATCGAATTCTTTGCGCATATAATCTGCCGCCGAAACATCTCTTGGATCGAAGATTATCCGTCTACCTTGGTCCAAGTATGAAGTCAAATCGTTGAATGGAAGAAAGAGGAGCTCAAGTTAAATTCCATGGATGAAGACAAGCTTATGGAAAAATATCTAAGAGATGATGAACCAGAACGCCTAGCCGAGGGTCGCCGCCTCATTGCTGCTACTATGGAGGAAGAGAAGCGGAAGGCTAAACAAAAGAACATCCCTGAGGCTGGTTCTTCTTCCACTGCCTCCGAAACCTCTGAAGTAGAGGGATACGACACCGAAAACCCGGGGATCCCTCGGGCATCTCTTTTATCCCCTATACCCGAAACGGCGTCGGAGACAGCAGTCACTCCAGCTGAGAAGTCATCAGAAGGTATCTCTACCTTTTCACCTCAATTCGTCAAAGCTGTCTCCACTTTTCATCACATAATCGGGCAATCAATGAAGGACCCTTTATCTTCTCCTGAGTTGATAACCGTTGTTTCTCATTCTGTAGGTGTTGAACCGACCGAGAGGACTGACGTGCCCCAGGGAACCAACGCTGGAGCAAAACCCGCGGAGAAGGCTAAAGGGGAAAGGACAAGGCTTCCACTATTGATTCAGGAGAAGGAACTGAACCGTCTAAGGTCGATGCTCCTCACGATGACGAGATTATAAACGCCTTGAAAGATGATGGCGGCAACGAGGGACACGAGGAAGACCCTGAGGTGGCTATAGTTGGGGAGTCAAAAAGCGCTGATGACATCACTTTGGCTGTGCTGAAAGCTGAGCAAGACAAACGTATGCAGCTTAAAGTTGAAGACCTAGACCCCGAAAGCCTTAAGCCTCTTGCAGTGGTGGATGCTAGATCAAGGTTAGTTGTTAAGCTTTCGACTAGGTCTATTACATAAGAGCTTGCTAAAAAGTCTTCTCTTGATTCCAGTGTTCCAACTTCAGGGAAAAAA